>OZ024938.1:24084933-28884933 GCA_964017235.1 Sabellastarte sp. h YS-2021
TCTCCACTTCTCCAGTTAAACATTACATCATACAACAATAATATAACAGTCTTAATAGCATTTTGCTAATATATTTGTTTTATAAAGAAATACACCCATGGGTAATATTAGAAGCCTTTCTGACATACAAGTCATTACAATCCTAGAATATATTGACTGTGCAGGAAATAGAGATGTTATAAACAGCAATTGCCAATTTCCCTCAATATATGAGGAAATTCAATAATCTTTAATGATATACACAAAATATTCAATTGAGTTTTGGGTCCAATACAAATTCATGGTTGACTGAAAGAAAGCCAATAATAATATGATGTAATGTGAATGATGCATTACGTTTTACATTTATTTGTGAAGATTTACAAGTTGTAGTTGGCAACATACTGTACAAATGTCAGGCAATAATTATATGCTATGCAGAAAAAAGTGGAAATCATTTTAAAAGTAATATGATACAAATTTAATTAGTGTGATTTAAAATCTTAAATTTCAGGTAAAATGATAGTATGATATTTTTGCAATATTTGCTTTGATAAATTTTTTTTTGCCTTTCAAACAAATATGGTAATTTTAACTGATAAAAATTGACACTAATCCTTGAGCAAATACAACTGATATGCATATTTGAAGAAATTGTGAGAAAAAATATTGTATGATTAAACCTCTGGAGGATTCCTGGGCATAATAAATATGCAATATACTAGTAAGACATTTTGCAGAATTATATAGAAAAATCATCTTGTTATGACAAAATCACAAATTATTATCTTTTGTGCACAATTTATTATATGGTGAACACCAGATGAAGTAGTGATCACCAGGTGATCCTGTGCTCACAAGATGTGACCACTTTCCATCTGGTGCTCTTCAAATCACATGATGAGCATAAGATCATATGTAATTGTTGATCATGACATAAACATAATGGTTATCACCAGATGATTTGGTTCATCTGGATTTGGTGCATCATCGTATAGGACATGATGTAGCATCAGATACAGATAATTCAGCCATTCTAAAAGTGACTAGTGATGAACCAAAGATATGTTTGTGAAGACCAGTCCCTCTCAAGGCAATAATTAAATTAAATTTAAAAAAGCTTGTTTGACCTTGAAGTTCAAACAAAAAGTTGAAGTAGGAGGTCAGCAGATTACCTTGAAGAAGGTGATCAAAGGTAATATTTCTGCATACTTATAGGGAACATATACATTTGCTATATATATCTGCCACAGGTAGACTTGCTCCAAGTCTTTGTATTTCTTATTCCACTAAATCTGACATACATGGAGTCATTATGAACACATCATTATGGGTGGGGAAATTACTGAGGGATGGAATTGTCAGCCCCGCATTCTGGTGAAAAAGTCAAAAGTCAGTCCTCATATAATACCTTAGACAAAAGGACTTGAGGAAAGTCTAGCCACAGGATGATCTGGCCTTCTGTTTGTGAGAAATGGGCCACAAGATTTAGAAATATGCACAATAAAATTTGAGCTATTATACCATTCATCTTAGAATGGATATGATGGATATAATTAGTGTATAAAGAAAGAAATGTAACATGTAATAGTCCGGGCTGTTAGGGACTTGTTGTAGGGAATTGTCTACAAGCATGAAATTTGGCACAGATGTAGATTAGCACATAGTAATTCCATTTTGGAGGGTGCCTAAGCCAATGGTCATTTGTAATGGCATACCGGTCAGTTCAATATGGTCAGTGGTCAGTACTGAACAAAGAATGCACTGTGAAATTAGTTTACAGGCATGGTATTAGGTACAGATGTACATTAGGATATTGTGATTCCTTTTTTGAGGGCGCCGAAGCCAATGGTCATTTGTAATGGCATATTCGTCACTTCAATGTGGGCAGTGGTCAGTTATAAACTTGCAACAGAGAATGCATTATGAAATTAATCTAAACACATGGTAATGGGTGCAGATATGTACATTAGGATATTATTAATCCTTTTTTTGAGGATGCTGAAGCCAACGGTCATTTGTAATGGCATACCGGTCAGTCCATTGTTGATACTGGACAGCGCTGAACATAGCACCAAGAAAGGATTGTCCAAATTGGTCTACAGGCATGAAACTTGGCACAGATGTAGATACGGTAATCATACACCGATCAGTTCATTGTGAACACTGGACCATATTGAACATGGTGACACAGAGAAGAGATTGTGCAAATTAGTCTACATTCATGAAAACTAATTGGCAACATAATACACAGGAAGAAAAGAAATAAGTTGCACATTTTACTTTTGTACGATTTTTAACGTTAAACTTTTAATTATCTGCAGCACTGACATCTGACCATATCTGATTGACCAATATGCTATCACCAATGATCTTTGGAATAGAAACACAATATTCTGTTACACATCTCTGTCAATTTTCATGCCTGTTCTTAAATTTGCATAATTCCTTTTGTATTAACTTTATTGCAAGTAACAAAGTGACCTGTGGCCATATTTGACTGACCAGCCACTGCCATTACCAATGAGCATAAGATTTGATTTCCTAAAAAATGCAATCACAGTACTCTAAAATACATCTCTGCCAAATTTCATGTCTGTAGACCAATCTCGTTTCTTAAGTTTATTCCATATTCAATACTGACCAGTTGTCATATTTAACTGACCAATGGCTTTGGCGCCCTCAAAAAATGGATTCACAATGACCAAATATACATTTCATTCCTGTAGAACAATTTGCACAATCCCCTGTCTCTTAAGATTATTCCATAATCAATACTGTCCAGATGACATATTGAACTGACCGGTATGCCATTACAAATGACCATGGGCTTTGGCACCATCACAAAATGGATTCACTATGACCTAATATATATCTGTTCAAAATTTAATGCCTGTAGAACAATTTGCATAATCCTGTGTCCTATTCCATTACCATGTGTAACAAAAGGACCAATTTAACAAACAAGTGACCAATACTATTACCATAACATAAATGTAACAAACAGACCAGTCTGCAACAAAGGGACCATCTTGTGTCACAAAAGGACCATGTGTAACAAAGGGACCAACTTTCGTGTTACAAAAGGACCAAGTTATGTAACAAAAGGACCATTTATGGTCCCTTTGTTACATTTACATTGGTCCCTTTGTTACATCTATATAAATATATATATATATATATATATATATATATATATATATATATATCAAGCACCTTTGATGGCTGTCCCCAATGACACACGCTAGTGTAGTGTTCCCCAACATGAAAATGTCATTTTCTTAACAAGCCCGGATACATATAAGGCATGCAGACTTGTGCATATGTTTATGATACAAGTGCACATATGCAGACGATAATTATATAGAACGAAAAAAAAATTAAAGCAAGTACAGACTGATTTTCGCATGTGCCAAGTACCCCAAAACAGTATCAGTACACTAGTGATATGAATCAGAGAAAAAAACATCAATACAAGTGTATGGGTGGGATTATTACTGCACATATTGCAAATAACTTGTAACCTGCAGACAGAAAGCTTATGTTGGGAAGAGGTGTGCGTGTACTACTGTTTACATTTACTTTATGATACCCTATTATGCAGTTAATAGACTTACATGGTTAATTTGGGGCAATGCTGGTGCCTTCCCATCTCGGCGGTAGTGTAAGGCGGCGATTTGCAGTTGAATGGCCGCGGTTTTTCTTCTAATATCAAGTGAAAAATGTAGTAGACGACCAGATCTCAGTTAATGGATTAACTGATCAGTCACAAGAATGCTTCTCATGCTTCTTTGTTGTAGGCTATTCATAAACAATGGAGAATGAGACCCTCAAGACGATAATCCAGAAACCAGTGATAAAATTATGTTTAATTTTTTTTTATTCTGACTGTTTAGTTACAAAATTAATTGTGTGTGCTTAAAATTGTGTAATAGTGAAAATGATTTTAAAATTATTGGATAACTAAATTTGGTTATAGAATAAGTCATCTTAACCAAGTCATCTTCCCCCAAACACCCATTATTGCTTACTACCATCTTGAATAAAAATCCACTTTTGACCAATAATTGGTCCAATGGAGGTCAAATCTAGAGGTATGCATCCTTAACAGTGGGTTGGAAGTCACTGTTGACTCAACATAAAACGTGGTAATAAGATTTTACTATCCTGATTACAAAATTAAATTACAAATATAGTCTTGTAGGCTGCTTTGTGATCAATCCAATTGGTATTTCCTTTTTCAGCACAAGCAAGGCTCTGCCTTCTGGAGATCTTTTTTTCTTTTTTTGTCACTGGACTTTCATGAGAATTGGCATGGTGTGAGGAGTACCTGTCTCTTCAATGAAGTTAAGCAGCCATGGGTTATGTTGGTACTTGGATGGGTGACCATCTGAGTTCTTGATCAGCTGTGGGATGTGTCTTAGTTCTGCCACTGTGGCCTAGCGGGTAGCACACTTGTCTAGGAACTCAGAGGACATGGCTTCAAACCCAGGTACAGATAGATACATAGTGGCTCGGATGACCACTTAAAATGGCGGTCCCCTGTCATTGGGTTCTATCCCCAGTGGCAGGCTAAAGAACCTCAAGGACGTTGATAAATGGTCATCCTTGAGCCTATATTTTTCAGTTAGGGGAATGTCAGTTACTTGTGAGTTGGGGCTGTACCTGTGCAGTCAGATGGGTTTAATAGCGCTTTGAGTCCTGTAGTATATGGAGATATTACGCTGAGTATAAATACACATTACATTACATTAGTTGGTATTTGTTTTTTCTCCAGACTACTCGTGTCTCTGATGGCTTTGCAGCTCGCACATGTAGACTGAAAGACTTTTTTGACAATGTTTTTCAACAAGCATTGGAAACCCTGATTATTCCATAAAACGTTATGAATGAGAACATGAAGACAATTTTGAGATTAAGAATTATCACATTTTCCAATATGGCCTCAAAAAATGTCTGGTCAAATCAGGATATTTTTTCGCTACATAGCACTGAACATGCCACTTCCAGGAATGTACCAATTGAGAAGCAATGTCTTACAGGATGAATGATATTATGTCTTAGTTGATTGATCTTTTATTAATTCCAATCATTGATAATCACTTTTGCTAACACCATCTAAACAACAATATAACACCAGATTTATATCCACTTATTTACAGCATGTATCATTCATTTGTACTAATGCCACATTCACACATTTCAAATATCTCTTTATTGCATTCACCAAGGAGGTATTACTTTTATGACCCTTTGTGTGTTAGCAGAATTACACAAATTTTACTTTCTTAAACATCATGAGAAAAAATAGGTCAGTGATAACACACCGGCCTCCCACCTCTGATGTCTGCGGTTCAAATCCCGGACCCTATGTGGGAAAGTTGGTAGTTAATTGCTTACTGATGGTCATCAGTTTATAGTACATAACCTTCACCTTCTATATGTACTGGTTTCCTCTGCCCATTAAACTTCCCGTCTGTATATGACATAAACAGTGCTGAAACATAATCAGCCTGCCTTGGGATTTATACTAAATGTCACCCATGGGTAATTTAAAATGTTTATAACTACAATGCCGCCAAACAACCTCATCATCTAATGAGATGAAAATACCCAGACCACACTGTCCACATTGTAGATCTCATGAGCTATATATGAGCGCCAAATAATTCACTCATTGGGGTTCATTCCTGGCTTGATGCATTTTGTGTTTTGGTAGTATCCATAATGTGAAATAAGTCACAATTCATCGGAGGTCTGTTCACAGAGAAATAACGACAAGCTTGTGAACTAAAATTCATAGAACCACACGGAGCAGTGTGATAAGGCCTTTAACCCTTTAAATGATTATGGTAAAAACACCCCTAGAAATGTGTGTGTTTTGTCAAAATTTATGGTCATTCGAAGGTCAAATATTTTGATTCTCCTTGTACTTGATGGAAACATTGCAGCTATGGTGTCCAAATCTGACCAACATTATAAAACATTCTATCACATTGAAGCTATGTTGATCTCTGTTCTAGCTGTAATGATAACATAATATTTATTTTTTAAAGTGTTAACACATTCAGCACATACCTACTGTATTCAGTGTGTTATTTTCAACCGGACACATTTTTAGAATGGAATTGTGAACAGTGCATAATACTTTGAATCTGGTCAATAGCCTTTTCTCATTTCTAGATTATTAACACCTCAACAGCCACAAATCAAAATTTTGCACCTGAACTTAAAGATGAACTCTAATATAAGTGTATCTTAATAATGTTATTTGTAGTTTGTTTGAGACCATTTTATATTCATAGAACCGAAGTCAAAATGAAAAGTTTACCTCCCTTGCAATTCACAAATAAAATTAGAATAGAAGCTATTGAATAAACAATGATAATAAATATTAAGTATTCAGTTATTTGTTAGGTTAGGATTATAAGCCTTCTCACTTTACACTGAGTTCAATAGTTATACTCAATACATCCCGCCAAAGTCAAGTTAAGGTTACCTTATTGGAAGTTAGCAAATGTGGGTTGTTTCTTCCAAAATGATTTAGTCAAATATGACATTTTACTATTAATAATAGCTATTTCAGCACCAGTACCACAGAATCATTTGAATTTATTAATGAGTGTATGTAAATCAAGAAAGAAATGGAAACACATTGGCTAGTTTAAGATGAAGTAATAGATACCTATCATATAGAAATACCTAAATGCGTTCTCTATGACAGAATTATGGATTGGTTTACTCAATTCATAACAACAAGCAGATTACTTGTGTCTGACAGGACTTGTTATATTTACACTAGTCTGTATGACACTTTTTAGCTGGTGTAAAAGTGAACATTCTGTAGTGTGGATATTAACCAGGAACAAGTCAGTATATGAATTTTATGCAAATGCAATCATTTGGTATCATATTTATACTGGAATCAATGTATTATAATCTAAAATGTCTATTTATTAGATTTGTATAAATTACCACTGTCAGTAAATTAATTTAATAAAAAATGCAGTAATTCGGTTGTAAATTTATGCTAGCATCAATGTACTATTATCTCGCATGTATATTTCTAAGATTTACCTTGTACATTTTATTTCTTTTAAATATTCATCATATGCTCATTGGACTTTCAATGACACAACTGAATATTTCATAAACAGCCACCTTATGTCTTATGTCTGGTTCAATATTACAAGAGATAGTATTGCAGACTTTTTTAAGCGAGAGCTCTAGCGAGGCTCACGCTTCTAGAGATCATTTTTTTTTGGTCTCCGGACTTTCATGAATTGTGGTGCAGTGTGATGAGTATCTGTCTCATCACTGAAGTTAAGCAAGTTAAGCTACATTAGTACTGGAATGGGTGACCGCTTCAGTGCACAACTTGTGTTTTTGATGGCTTTGCGGCTCATGCTAGGAGACAGAAAACCCCTTTTGGCCTTGTTTATGAATTGATTGATCCAGCTGTAACAGCACTTTCAACACATAATATAGGTCATATCACATGGGGAAGTTGAAGGGATAATATTAAGCAGGGCCTGTATTCATGAAGGGTCTTAGACTTAGCCAGGTCTTAGGCTTAAATCTAGTCTTAAAGTTAAACCTTTTTTCTCAGCTAAGTTTTGTCTTAAAACCGTATTCACAAAGGGTGACTTAGCTAAGTCCAAGATTATCAAATAACCATAGTGGTTTTCTGTGTCATGTGACCTTTCTTTTCTATTCAAACCAAACTATTGGTGACATATATCCTTCATTAAATGTATTTTATCTAAGGAAAAGAGCTGTTTTGAAATGGAAAACCTTGTTACATCATATAAACTTCCCAAAGACTGCTTTAGTGAGGTGTTCTGTATAATTATACTTTATTTACAGCCATTTCAAATTTTGAAGCGGAGAAAATTTTATGGCGGCCATATTTAAGTCCTCTTTACAAAATTTAAGCCAACTACCGACCAGTCTTAAAGTTAAGCCCTTATTTAAGCCTAAGACTGGTCTTAACTTCTTTGTGAATACTGCTAAGACTAAGACAAAAGTCTTAGCAAGTTTTCTGCGAAAGTTAAGACAAAAGTCTCAACTTTAAACCTAAGCCCTGTCTAAGACCTTTTGTGAATACCGGCCCAGGGCATATTAGTTGGTCACGATTCTGCATTGGAAACCATCAGGCACTAGATAGCAATTTCTAATTTTCCAAATTCAGATACAGCCATTAATCAAACTCAAAACCAGGGCCTGTATTCAAAAAGATTGTTAGAATTTTTCTTAGAATTACACTTAAGTCTAAGAAAAAATTCTATGCTAAGAATTTTCTTATTCTTAGAATAAAAACCTATTCACATAACAATTCTTAGCTAAGGATAATTCTAAGAATAGAGTAAAAGGAAATGTATGCAATTCTTAGAATTTTTCTTAGACTAAGTGTAATTCTAAGAAAAGTTCTAAGAATACAGATCTTGGACTATATGAACAGAAAACGGGAATTTTTTGAAATATTATAAAGAGGCTGCATTGCATTACAGTACACACAATTGACAACTAATATGTAACACTCTGTTCTGAATGTCGATTTGCAATCACTTGCTGCACTATAATCATCAAAAAAACTATTTTTCTTAAGTTAAGCATGCTATGTGCCATTCTTAGATTTAAACAAAATTCTTAGAATATTCTAAGAATAAGAATTTTGTGAATAACAAATTCTTATTCTTAGAAAAATTTGAAGAGTGAAAACCATTCTTAGAAAAATTCTAAGAATAAGTCTAATTCTAAGAATAAGAATCTTTGTGAATAGGAAAATTCTTATTCTTAGAATTTGTCTAAGAAAAACGACAATTCTAAGAAAAATTCTAAGAATAAGACTAATTCTAAGAATAAGAATCTTTGTGAATACGGGCCCAGAGAGATAGGAACAGACTATTCCTGTAAAAAACCTGCAGGCTTTTGTGACCCAGTTTTTATATGTTTATCAAACCAGGGTCTTATATTCAGATTCACCTTAGAGTCTGTCATTGGTGGAGATTAAGCGCTAGAAAAGTCCACATAAGATTAGATTAGATTAAGAAATACATTCTTTTAAATAAATGTTCAGTTTATTTTATTCATTTATTTATGAGTCATATCCATGCGTATATATTATTAATTTATAAGGAATGCCATATTTATAAGTAACAAGGTCTAAATGAATTTGGCACTTTTCTAATAGTGCCAAGTTTGGTCCATTTTTCAATCACTATAATAATTTTTGCCATAAATTAGCCATATTGTGCATTTTATAGTCTGTATACACTTAGATAGGAAGCTTGAGCAATATTTTATCATTTAAATCTTTATCCACAACTGATTGAATTCAACCTTGTTTCAGTACAATGTTCAACCATGTCTTTCAGTAACATTAGTAATATTTTATTCAATGAGAATTGGACTAAGCCTGTACAAATTAAAAAAGAATTGTGAAAAATACTTTGATATAACATAATGATTGAATTCAACCATGTCTGTCAGGAACATTTGTGATCCTTTATGCAGTGAGAACTGAACTAGCCAGCAAAACTTGTACGACAGAATTATGAAAAAGAGTCAGATATAACAGGAATAAGTCATGATTGAATTCAACCGTGTTTGTCAGTAATATTTTGTGATCCTATATGCAGTGAGAACGGAACTAGCCTGGGCAGCTTGCAGTACAGAATTATGAAAAATACTCTGATATAACAGGAATAAGGGATGATTGAATTCAACCATGTCTTTTAAGAATCTTTGTGATACTTTATTCATTGAGAATTGGACTAGCCTGTTCAATTTGTAGCTCAAAATGGTGAAAAGATATTGCCATATAACAGGAATAAGCGATGATTGAATTCAACCATATTTTTCAGTAATATTTGTGATTTTTATGCAGTGAGATCTGCACAAGCCTGCACAACGTGTAGCACAGAACTGTGAAAATACTCTGATATAACAGTAAGACATGATTGAATTCAACCATGTCTGTCAGTAATATTTGTGATTCTTTATTCAGTGAAAATTGGACTAGCCTCCACAGCTTACAGCAGAGAATTGTAAAACATACTTGGATATAACAGTGATAAGTGATGATTGAATTCAACCATCTCTTTCAGGAATGTTTATGATCCTTTATGCAGTGAGAAGTGGATTAACCTGTGCAAATTGTAGCACAGAATTGTGAAAAATGCTCAGATATAACAGGTATAAGAGATGATTGAATTTAACCATATTTTAACATTTGTGATTCTTTATGCAGTGAGAACTACACAAGCCTGCCCAACTTAGTGCACGGAACGATGAAAAATACTCAGATATAACTGGAAAAGAGATGATTGAATTCAACCAAACTTTCGATTGGACTAAGTCTGCACAACTTGTAGCACAGAATTATGAAAAAATATTTTGATATAACAGGAATAAGAGATGATTGAATTCAACCATGTCTGTCACTAATATTTGCCATCCTTTATGCAGTGAAAACTGCTGTAGCACAGAATGATGAAAAATACGTGTAAGTTATGATTGAATTCAACCATGTCTTTCAGAAACATATGTGATGCTTTATTCAGTGAGAATTGGACTAACCTGTGCAACTTATAGCACAGAATTATCAAAAATACTCAGATATAACAGGAATATGACATGATTGAATTCAACCATATCTTTCAGTAACATTTGTGATACTTTAGTCAGTGAAAACTGGACTAACTTTCACAGCTTGTAGCACAGAATTATGAAAACAATATTCATATGTAACAGTAATAAGAGTTGGTTGAATTCAATCATGGTTTTCATTAACATTTGTGACCCTTTATGTAGTGAGAACTGAGAAGTGAGCTAGTCTGCACAACTTGTAGCACAGAACTGTGAAAAATACTCTGATACATCAGAAACAAGAGATGATTGAATTCAACCATGTCTGTCAGTAATATTTGTGATGTTTTATGCAGAGAGAACTGCTCAAGCCTGCACAATTTGTAGCACAGAATTATGAAAAATACTCCAATATAATTGGAAAAGAGGTGATTGAATTCAACCATGTCTGTCAGTGAGATCTGCACAAGCCTGCAAAACTTGTAGCACAGAACTGTGAAAATACTTACATATAACAGTAAGACATGATTGAATTCAACCATGTTTGTCAGTAATATTTGTGATCCTATATGCAGTGAGAACTGAATTAACCCGGGCAACTAGCAGTAAAGAATTATGAAAAATACTCCCATATAACAGGAATAAGGGATGATTGAATTCAACCATGTCTTTCAAGAACATTTGTTATACTTTATTCATTCAAAATTGCACTAGCCTGTGCAATTTGTAGCACAGAATTGTGAAAAGATGGAAGGCACATGCGTGCCCCCAACTCTAATAAAGCAAGTTTTCTCCTAATTGTATCCACCGGATAGCATCTGGTGGATACTATGGATTTGACTTCGTTATGCCTACGCCGCCGCAGTGTGTAGAGAGATTTCACCGTTACCGCTCTAACGAAAAAAATATTATAGCTAGCCTTCTCAAATTTGGAGGAAATATTCATAGCCATAATATCTTGCCTGGGAATATTTTTGGCCTCATTTTGAAAAACAAGATGGCCGCCACGGGCGTTTTTCGACTTTAAACAAGGACTTTTGGTGGCCCTCTAGAGCAAAGGGTATTACAGGTAGAGATCTCAAATTCGCAGGATATGTTCCTCATTATAAAATCTTGACTGGGAATATTTTTGGCCTCATTTTGAAAAACAAGATGGCCGCCACAGGAGTTTCTTTGCAGTCATGAAAAGTGCTTATATCTCCCTTATTATTGGTCCTAGAGGTTTGGGATGGTAAATCAACCTATAGGAAATCATGGGCTGGGAATCTTTTGGTGTGGTCGGATTTGACCTTGGACCCCTCCTTCAAGGTCAAACGAGCATAGCCAAACTTAAAAGTGCTTATAACTCGCTTATTATTGGTCCTAGAGGTTTAGGATGGTAAACCAACCTATAGGAAATCATGGGCTGGGAATCTTTTGGTGTGGTCGGATTTGACCTTGGACCCCTCCTTCAAGGTCAAACGAACATAGCCAAACTTAAAAGTGCTTATAACTCGCTTATTATCAGTCCTACAGGTTAGGGATGTGAAAACAAACTATAGGAAATCATGGCCTGGGATTCTTTGGTGTGGTCGGATTTGACCTTGGACCCCTCCTTCAAGGTCAAACAAGGATAGCCAAACTTAAAAGTGCTTATAACTCGCTTATTATTGGTCCTACAGGTTTGGGATAGTAAACCAACCTATAGGAAATCAAGGGCCGGGAATCTTTTGGTGTGGTCGGATTTGACCTTGGACCCCTCCTTCAAGGTCAAACGAGTATAGCCAAACTTAAAAGTGCTTATAACTCGCTTATTATTGGTCCTAGAGGTTTGGGATGTGAAAACAACCTATAGGAAATCATGGGCTGGGATTCTTTTGTTGTGGTCAGATTTGACCTTGGACCCCTCCTTCAAGGTCAAATGAGCATAGCCAAACTTAAAAGTGCTTATAACTCGCTTATTATTGGTCCTAGAGGTTTGGGATGGTAAACCAACCTATAGGAAATCATGGGCCGGGAATCTTTTGGTGTGGTCGGATTTGACCTTGGACCCCTCCTTCAAGGTCAAACGGGGATAGCCAAACTTAAAAGTGCTTATAACTCGCTTATTATTGGTCCTACAGGTTTGGGATGGTAAACCAACCTATAGGAAATCATGGGCTGGGAATCTTTTGGTGTGGTCGGATTTGACCTTGGACCCCTCCTTCAAGGTCAAATGAGGATAGCCAAACTTAAAAGTGCTTATAACTCGCTTATTATTGGTCCTAGAGGTTTAGGATGGTAAACCAACCTATTGGAAATCATGGGCTGGGAATCTTTTGCTGTGGTCAGATTTGACCTTGGACCCCTCCTTCAAGGTCAAACGAGCATAGCCAAACTTAAAAGTGCTTATAACTCGCTTATTATCGGTCCTAGAGGTTTGGGATGTGAAAACAAACTTTAGGAAATCATGGGCTGGGAATCTATTGCTGCGGTCGGATTTGACCTTGGACCCCTCCTTCAAGGTCAAATGAGGATAGCCCAAGTTAAAAGTGCTTATAACTCGCTTATTATTGGTCCTAGAGGTTTAGGATGGTAAACCAACCTATAGGAAATCATGGGCTGGGAATCTTTTGGTGTGGTCGGATTTGACCTTGGACCCCTCCTTCAAGGTCAAACGAGGATAGCCAAACTTAAAAGTGCTTATAACTCGCTTATTATTGGTCCTAGAGGTTTAGGATGGTAAACCAACCTATAGGAAATCATGGGCTGGGAATCTTTTGGTGTGGTTGGATTTGACCTTGGACCCATCCTTCAAGGTCAAACGGGGATACCCAAACTTAAAAGTGCTTATAACTCGCTTATTATTGGTCCTACAGGTTTGGGATGGTAAACCAACCTATAGGAAATCAAGGGCCGGGAATCTTTTGGTGTGGTCGGATTTGACCTTGAACCCCTCCTTCAAGGTCAAACGGGGATAGCCAAACTTAAAAGTGCTTATAACTCACTTATTATTGGTCCTACAGGTTTGGGATGGTAAACCAACCTATAGGAAATCATGGGCTGGGAATCTTTTGGTGTGGTCGGATTTGACCTTGGACCCCTCCTTCAAGGTCAAATGAGCATAGCCAAACTTAAAAGTGCTTATAACTCGCTTATTATTGGTCCTAGAGGTTTGGGATGGTAAACCAACCTATAGGAAATCATGGGCCGGGAATCTTTTGGTGTGGTCGGATTTGACCTTGGACCCCTCCTTCAAGGTCAAATGAGGATAGCCAAACTTAAAAGTGCTTATAACTCGCTTATTATTGGTCCTAGAGGTTTAGGATGGTAAACCAACCTATAGGAAATCATGGGCTGGGAATCTTTTGGTGTGGTCGGATTTGACCTTGGACCCCTCTTTCAAGGTCAAACGAGCATAGCCAAACTTAAAAGTGCTTATAACTCGCTTATTATTGGTCCTAGAGGTTTGGGATGGTAAACCAAACTATAGGAAATCATGGGCTGGGAATCTATTGCTGCGGTCGGATTTGACCTTGGACACCTCCTTCAAGGTCAAATGAGGATAGCCCAAGTTAAAAGTGCTTATAACTCGCTTATTATTGGTCCTAGAGGTTTAGGATGGTAAACCAACTTATAGGAAATCATGGGCTGGGAATCTTTTCGTGTGGTCGGATTTGACCTTGAACCCCTCCTTCAAGGTCAAACGAGCATAGCCAAACTTAAAAGTGCTTATAACTCGCTTATTATTGGTCCTAGAGGTTTAGGATGGTAAACCAACCTATAGGAAATCATGGGCTGGGAATCTTTTGGTGTGGTCGGATTTGACCTTGGACCCCTCCTTCAAGGTCAAATGAGGATAGCCAAACTTAAAAGTGCTTATAACTCGCTTATTATTGGTCCTAGAGGTTTAGGATGGTAAACCAACCTATAGGAAATCATGGGCTGGGAATCTTTTGGTGTGGTCGGATTTGACCTTGGACCCCTCTTTCAAGGTCAAACGAGCATAGCCAAACTTAAAAGTGCTTATAACTCGCTTATTATTGGTCCTAGAGGTTTGGGATGGTAAACCAAACTATAGGAAATCATGGGCTGGGAATCTATTGCTGCGGTCGGATTTGACCTTGGACACCTCCTTCAAGGTCAAATGAGGATAGCCCAAGTTAAAAGTGCTTATAACTCGCTTATTATTGGTCCTAGAGGTTTGGGATGGTAAACCAAACTATAGGAAATCATGGGCTGGGAATCTATTGCTGCGGTCGGATTTGACCTTGGACACCTCCTTCAAGGTCAAATGAGGATAGCCCAAGTTAAAAGTGCTTATAACTCGCTTATTATTGGTCCTAGAGGTTTAGGATGGTAAACCAACCTATAGGAAATCATGGGCTGGGAATCTTTTGGTGTGGTCGGATTTGACCTTGAACCCCTCCTTCAAGGTCAAACGAGCATAGCCAAACTTAAAAGTGCTTATAACTCGCTTATTATTGGTCCTAGAGGTTTAGGATGGTAAACCAACCTATAGGAAATCATGGGCTGGGAATCTTTTGGTGTGGTCGGATTTGACCTTGGACCCCTCCTTCAAGGTCAAACGAGCATAGCCAAACTTAAAAGTGCTTATAACTCGCTTATTATCGGTCCTAGAGGTTTGGGATGTGAAAACAAACTATAGGAAATCATGGCCTGGGATTCTTTTGGTGTGGTCGGATTTGACCTTGGACCCCTCCTTCAAGGTCAAACGGTGATAGCCAAACTTAAAAGTGCTTATAACTCGCTTATTATTGGTCCTACAGGTTTGGGATGGTAAACCAACCTATAGGAAATCAAGGGCCGGGAATCTTTTGGTGTGGTCGGATTTGACCTTGGACCCCTCCTTCAAGGTCAAACGAGCATAGCCAAACTTAAAAGTGCTTATAACTCGCTTATTATTGGTCCTAGAGGTTTGGGATGTGAAAACAACGTATAGGAAATCATGGGCTGGGATTGTTTTGGTGTGGTCGGATTTGACCTTGGACCCCTCCTTCAAGGTCAAACGAGGATAGCCAAACTTAAAAGTGCTTATAACTCGCTTATTATTGGTCCTAGAGGTTTGGGATGGTAAACCAACCTATAGGAAATCATGGGCCGGGAATCTTTTGGTGTGGTCGGATTTGACCTTGGACCCCTCCTTCAAGGTCAAACGAGGATAGCCAAACTTAAAAGTGGATACTATGGATTTGACTTCGTTATGCCTACGCCGCCGCAGTGTGTAGAGAGATTTCACCGTTACGGCTCTAACGAAAAAAATATTATAGCTAGCCTTCTCAAATTTGGAGGAAATATTCATAGCCATAATATCTTGCCTGGGAATATTTTTGGCCTCATTTTGAAAAACAAGATGGCTGCCACGGGCGTTTTTCGACTTTAAACAAGGACTTTTGGTGGCCCTCTAGAGCAAAGGGTATTACAGGTAGAGATCTCAGAAATCATGGGCCGGGAATCTTTTGGTGTGGTCGGATTTGACCTTGGACCCCTCCTTCAAGGTCAAACGGGGATAGCCAAACTTAAAAGTGCTTATAACTCACTTATTATTGGTCCTACAGGTTTAGGATGGTAAACCAACCTATAGGAAATCATGGGCTGGGAATCTTTTGGTGTGTTCGGATTTGACCTTAGACCCCTCCTTCAAGGTCAAATGAGGATAGCCAAACTTAAAAGTGCTTATAACTCGCTTAATATTGGTCCTAGAGGTTTAGGATGGTAAACCAACCTATTGGAAATCATGGGCTGGGAATCTTTTGGTGTGGTCGGATTTGACCTTGGACCCCTCCTTCAAGGTCAAACGAGCATAGCCAAACTTAAAAGTGCTTATAACTCGCTTATTATCGGTCCTAGAGGTTTGGGATGTGAAAACCAACCTATAGGAAATCATGGGCTGGGATTCTTTTGTTTTGGTCGGATTTGACCTTGGACCCCTCCTTCAAGGTCAAATGAGCATAGCCAAACTTAAAAGTGCTTATAACTCGCTTATTATTGGTCCTAGAGGTTTGGGATGGTAAACCAACCTATAGGAAATCATGGGCCGGGAATCTTTTGGTGTGGTCGGATTTGACCTTGGACCCCTCCTTCAAGGTCAAATGAGGATAGCCCAAGTTAAAAGTGCTTATAACTCGCTTATTATTGGTCCTAGAGGTTTGGGATGGTAAACCAAACTATAGGAAATCATGGGCTGGGAATCTATTGCTGCGGTCAGATTTGACCTTGGACCCCTCTTGTTAGCGACCTACAGTCCACATTTCTTTCCAAATTTCTTTCATATTTGGCAGGTGGCTTGATATGGTAGAGGACTCGCCACCCTATCTTTTTGGTAGCCTTTATGTCTAAATTAGGCCTGTGGTAGACACAAATGTCTAAAATGCATTAAAATTCATGAAATCATGCACTAAATCACTTATAACTTGAAAAGTGTTGCATTTAGAGCATTTTGTTAAAATATGTAATCTTTTACAAATACAGGAAAAGAGTCATACTACAGGATAAAATTACATTTTCTATCTTAAACTTATTACTTTGCTTCTTATTCTTTTATACAGTAGCACAATTTGAGAAATATTTGGTCATAATCATTACATTTGAATGTATAAACTTGTCCATTTGCATTAAAATTTATTGTAAATGAAAAAAATATTGAAAGTTAACATTACATATCCCATGTAACTGCTTATGAAATTATAAACTGAGGTAAATTAGTTACCTATAAAATAAAAGAATGCTGGATTTTAACCAAGTATCAAACTTTGACTGTGATGATGCCATTTAAATGTTTAAATAATTTTTAATAGTGAGTATGACCCAGCAGACAACCCCTAAGCATAAAAGAATGAAAAAAGTCTCTATATGCACATATTTTACATATATTTTTTTTACTATACTGATTTTATATATTTACTGTAACATGCACATACCACTAAACATATATTTTATAGTGCTTTTTGTTCTTTTGGACATTTTTAAATTGAAAACTCACCTCATAAGTTTTTGAATTCCAAAAACAACATAAACAAAACATGCTGGATACAAACACCATATTTTCATTAATTCTGATAATAGTGCAATCAAATATGTTCTATTAAACTCTGCTCTATTAAAGAGTGAACAACAATAATACTTGATTATTATATCATGTAATAGAAAACAACTCGTCAAAACACTGTTGATGTGTGTCTCAAATACCAAGAATAAAATGTACCCAAAAGTGTACCTATACACACATACACTGTTAAAATAAAGATATCCTCATGGTTATAGGGTGATAAAGATTTTTTTTTGTGATGGGGAATGCTGAAAAAACATAGATCCAGCAGGGTCCCTTGTGTAAACATTTACAACTGGCTGTACTGTGAATACATTCTGTTATTTGGGGAACTTTGGGAGAGTGTTTCAAACATTTAAGAAAAAGAAGTTTCATAGACTGCATTCATGTTCTTTGCAAATATATAGACAATAGATTGAATAGTATAATTCAAACTAGAATCATGAAATGAATTAATAAAAGATTACCATGTTAACAATGCATAGTATAAAGTATTTACAGATTCTCTGGGAGACTGTAATTCTATTACAAGAGCACAAAGGCACGTAATATTAAATCAGCCATTTAAGCCCTTAAATATCAAGATTCTACATAATATTTGTACACATATCTGTACATTAAGGTGTATAGTATACACTCTGCCATTTTGTTTTTTTAATCTTTATATTAAGGCATATTTTATAAAGTAAAAAACTTGTCTAGCACTACATCTACCTTTCTGTAAGGTCTGGTATGTCCAACAAACTATTGTTTCCCATTGTTGTGGTATACTCAATCATCTTTAATGGTTTGGTTGGGGCCACGGTGGCAGAGTGGTAACACTCTCGCCTCCCACTTCTGAGGCTGGGGTTCGCTTCCCAGCCATGCCTCAAGTGGGAATGCTGGTAGTTGCTTGCCATTGGTTGGCATGCAGTTTACAGTACAGGACCTTGACCAATTGTATGTACTGGTTTCCTCTGCCCTTCCAACTACCCATTGTGATATCACCTATACAGTGTTGAATGCGATGTAAAACCCCAAATAAATAAATTAATTAATTAACGGTTTTGTCTCTGGTGCCTAAAAATGAAAATGTATGCGCAGTCAGTGTAAATGTAAAATAGTCATCTGCGCATCCCTAATTGAAGTACATATTTATTCATGTGCTGGTTTCTACAAATGAAAATGTATGTGCAGTCAATTAAAATGTAAAATAGTCATCTGCACATCCCCGATTGAAGTACATATTTATTTGTCTGCTGGTTTATTGCACAATCATTGTTAATATAAACTCATTGTTTCAATGTAATTGCCCATTTAGCTGTACTTGTGGGCTAGGGTTCTTTTCTGCCGAGGCTAGCTATTTTTAATCTTTGTTCCAATGCCTTAATAGTGATGAGTAATTTCAAACATAAAAACCAGCAAAAGCGCTGACAGAGCCTGTACCACACAACCAAAACACAAAGTAAGAATATGGTGCAAGGCTGAAGAATTGGGCTTCTTATAAGTAATAACCCCAAAATTTTCACAAAATTATTTTCTGGTTAAATCAGATAACCTGAGAAAAAACTTTATATTTTAACGTTCACCAGCATTAAAAAAACTAGAAGCCATACAATGGAGTACATTTCACTAACATCATAAATCTAAAAGAGGTATTTAATTCAGGGCCTTGAAGATGATTTCCAAGTTACTATTGGGGTCACATTTGATCCTCAAACAACATTACACTCCTCACACACAAAAACCGTTACCCTGTACTCTTATTTCTTCAAAGTTTGCTGCACCACAGCCCTAGCCTTACATTCTAATTGAACTTTTAATTCTAATAGGACTTTTATAGTTTTTAATCTCCCTTATATTAAGAGGATTCTAAGGCGCAAAATAATTTGTACCAAGTCTTTTACAAACATGTACATACATATTTACTTGATATTCATAAAACATTAGTACAAGTTAGGCCATATAAGCTAACCATACTGTCTTAGCAGTATGCTGATGTAAAAGCCAGCATATGTATATGGTATGAACTGGAAGTGCATTATCCAAACTGAATTTTTTTCTAAATTACAAAGAAACGGGAACCTTTAGCAAGGCTACCACAGCCCCAATGAAATAACAAAATTTGTTTACACAGTCAGGGAAAGATGAAAATTTTTCCTTAGTTGAAGTCCCTTCCTCTTGCCCCCCACCACCTTAATGAATTTCATTGCTCTGAGAGTGGTCAGGATACTGATGTGATTTCTTTCAACTTGATTAAAACTGTGCAGTCCTGGGAATTATTCCATCCCAACCCCTCAAATATGAGGAAGACTTATCTGCTCCCCCACTGAAAGTGTTTATGTTATCTGAAGACCATATAATTAATAGCCCATCATCTGCATGTGTCTTGTGGTTGTGAGTGACTGCTCTCTCATACAAAATGTGTTGCCAGTCCTGGAAGAAAGCTTATTTGTGTGTGTGTCAAAACTCATACTACACTGTGTTTTCAAGCCCTTTAACATGTTCCATGAATTTCCAGTATCAAACTGTTCAAGCATATATTTGGCTTGTATGATTGTTTTAGCATATAATATGAGTATTCCAAACAGAATACAATAATTTATCTACTCACTTAAAATATTTCGTAAAAATTCCTTCATTACTTTTTTAGTTATCATGATCACAAACAAACATAATCACAAACAAAATTACTTTGGTGGGGGGTAATATGAATGAAATAGCTGGAAAAGCTTCTGGACAGAACAAACACAGAAACCCACCCATTTTATTAGATTTTACTAGCATGTTAATCATTCTTCACTTTTCACACATCTGGATAAACATTACAGGGTGGGTAGGAGATGGGGGTGGCCCATTTTTTGGGTAGAGAGATGCAGATTTTCCTAAGAATGATCAGTGAATCTCAATGCAAGCAAATACACTTTCATATGATTCTCAAGGGGGAATGGGCCAATCTAACCTGAGACCACATGTTGAACTGTTTTAATTACTTCCATGTGTAAGCAAGTACTGGCTAATGTTTGTTTAAATCAGTGTTCCCAGGGTTCACTCTCCAAAATAATCTCCAAACCCTGAACCTGCAAAAACACTGAATACTGTGTATTTTATCTGTGTTCACACTTCAGTAGCCCTGCCAAGAGGTTGTCTCACACACTCATGGATACTGGAACACAAATGTCAACAGAAAGTTTTGATTTTGTTTAGTTTCCCTGTACCATTTTACACTGACACATTTCTCAGAAGAATATACGGCAAATTGAGTAACTTTTCTTCTTAAAGATAGATGAAAATACATCAATATAATGGCAATTAAACTTAATTCATCTTCAAGACAAACAAAAATTCTAATGTATTACTATTTTGTCACTAATATACAAGACAATGGATTGTCATAACATAATCAATTGGGATTATGTAATAATATACAATATAATTGGTGATCTCAACGGATATCCAAATATCTGATCTCCAATATGATCACATGACAATAGATCCTACCTTCCCAGGCAACCACAGTCTTTTTTAATTGGCTCGTACTGATTGAATTTATTCATTTTTATCCCACAGCCCTAAAGGGTTGTCAGGGTATTGTTTTCACCCATGGTGTCCGGATGGGTGGGTGGTCATGCAGTTTGGCGGGCGGCGGGAAAAAGTTTGTCCAGACTGTATCTCAGAAACCATGAGGTGCAGGAAGTTTATACTTGGTAGGGACATCAGCTTAGGGGGTGTAGGTGTGCAATGTCATGGTGTGACCTTAATTTGACCACTGACCTTGCTGTAGTGACCTTGAAATATTCCAGTTAGCTTCATGAAATTTGCACAAAAGCTATATGGCTCAAAAAGCTAGCCTGATAGTAATTTTGGCCTAGTTCAAAAAACGAAATGTCAGTCATATCACATATTTAATTTCAAACAGGTTATCCTATTAAAAAGGCCTTGTATCTCCCCAAATATTGCTCCAAGAGGTTCGGAATGTGAAAACAACTTGTAGAAAGTCATGGACAGGGAATCTTTTCTAGGTGTTGAATTTGACCTTTGAGCCCTGCTTCAAGGTTAAATGAGGTTGTCACACTAACCTTGTTTCTCCGTTATTATTGGTGCTATGGCTTCAGAATATAAAGACTGACCATCAAAAGTCCTGGCCTTCAAATGTTTTGCCTGAGAAAAATTTTGGCCTTATTTTGAAAAACAAAATGGCCGCCATAGCCAATTATTTAAAAATCATTAAGATGCTCTAAAACTTCAAATATTGCAGCTAGGTTCATCAAATATGTGCAAAATATATATGGCTAGGAAAGTTAGCCTGATAATAATTTAGCGTAGTTTCAAAAACAAAATGGCCATCATATCACATGTTAAATGGGATTATCCTATTAAAAGGCCTTATATCTCCCTTATCATTGCTACTAGGGGTTCCAAATGTGAAAACAACTTATACCAAGTCAAGGCCTGAGACTATTTTACAATTGCTGACTTTCACCTTTGACCCATTCTTCAATGTCAAGTGGGGTTATTTTACTACAAAGGCCTTATATCTCCTTTAGTTCTCCATTTTTACTGATTCTAAGGCGGGAGATAACCACTGCGGCAGTGGCCTTGTTTACTGTGGAACCATACACAGCTCTTTCAAGAAACCTATTGGGATGACTTTTGTAATTTAAGCCCTTTCAGTCCTTAGAATTAGTGTCTTCAGTAACCTTTAAAATGTGGTTTCCCCCTACCCCATTGCATGCTTTTGCAAAGGTATCAATGCATCCTTTTAGGCATGTGAAAACAAGATATTTGGTTCAAGTGAGCGCTAGGATGCCAAAATATTTTTAAAAGTTGATATTTCACATAGGCAGCATCAGTAACAGTGGTATGTCAGTATCAAGACCATTTTACTAAAATACAGTGATGACACTTTACAACAGACCTCTTTATTGTGGAAAAACATTAAATATTGGAATAAAAATCTGAGGAAATTACACACTTTTGTCCCATATTTTTGTGTATTTGATGATGTTTCACTCCTGTCAGTAGACATATTTGAATGGTTATGTACTAAGAGACAACTCTTTTTGAAATCCCAGAATTGGAAAGGTTTTGCACTGGTGAGATACCAAAATGGAAAACCTGCTACTGATCTTGCCCTTATTTCACATACATATGACAAATACGGAAAAAGGTTTTTTTAAATGTGATGCACACTAGACACCTTTCCGTTTTCAAAATATTATCCAATCTTTTAAAAAATTCAATTTTGGGGTCATATGACCTAAGGACACCCAAACATGTAAAACTTGATTTTTGACATGTGAGAAGGAGAAAGATTGAAGTACCAACTGACACTGAACCACAGTTTGAGTTAGGACATACAGCTGGGGATATAGAGAGAATGAGGAGGGAGAAAGAGGAGAGGGATGAGAGAGAGAGGAGAGAGCAGGAAGAGAGGGACAGAGAGAGGATGGAGAGAGAGAGGAGGGTAGAGAGCCAGGAAAGAGAGAAGAGTGCAAACTGACATGGATACTGATGTAGAATCAACTCAATCCAGACAGAAGAAGGGCCAGATGAAGTCCATTTTCCTTCCTGAGTGATTCAGACGAAGAAGCCATCGTGGAGTACGTTAAACAGCACGAGGAACTGTTTGACAAGAGCAATGACAGTTTCAAAGACAAGCAGAAGAAAGAAAGACTTTGGGAGCAGTTAGCAGCTACCAGAAACTTGCCTGTCAAGACTGTGAAGAAGTGGTTCGACACTCAACATACCAGATATGGCAAGCTCACTCAGATGAATTCAGGACAAGCAGCTCACAAGAGCACAGAATGTCAGACCTGGCTGAAGGACAGTTTCAGTTTTCTACGAGGTCACATCAGAAGGAATTTCCAAGTCTTCTGCATTCAAGTCACCCCAGAGGCCTTCTGCAGCCACAGCCTCAGTTTCAGTTCAGGATACACCCAGAGACAGAATCTGAGATGGAAATCAGTATTGCATCAGATGTTACTCATCAGCCTTCAAGCACCAGTCTTAAGCGACGACAGCCTCCAGTCGCAACTGCAAGATCAGTTCCAGCAGATGAGGTCGATGATTTCCTCATTTCCGGGTGAACGTCAGGACCCACTCCAAGTCCACGACAGTCGTTCTGCAACTATCTCCACTATGCTGTCAAGCTTCTCAGTGAAATACAGTACAAGGCCGAAGAACGCAAGAGACAGGTCACCACAAGTCAACAGGCCACCACATTTCAACTTCCACAAGCAACACAGGCCACAGGAGGACATGAATACATACTCACCATTCCAGAAACTCAGTTTCCATTCCAGTTGTACAGCCAACACAGACTTCCACTGGAGAACCTGTTACAGTGATTGCAAAAGTTCATCAACAGCAACCACCAAGGCCTTCATCTTCACCGTCTACACAGCCTGCTATGTCTTACGTAGTTGTGGATGACCAACAGCCTGGGTCTTCCAGACAGATGATTTACAACCCCCCTTCAGTTGCACCTTCACAATAGGAGGAGAGTCAGCACAACACTTCAGGATTATCCAGTCTCTTTGCGGCTATTCCAAGTGTTCTCCAGTATCAGCAGATAGACACACCACAGCCATTTTCACCCTCTCAACTTCAACCAGTACCGTCACCAGTGCCATCTATTACTCATCAAGAACAGTCAAGACCTCCCAGCCAGTCCAGCCAGCAGTCAGTCAGCCCAAATCAGCAGATTAGCCCGCACAAGTGGCACCAAACCCGACCCTTTTCAGAGCCACCGGAATCTTCCAAAAACAATTATTAAGCTACATGTTTGATAGCCCAAAAACAAAGAAAGCACACCATCCAACACTTATACTTCCCCATAGTACACAAAAAAAATTGTGTGAATGAATGAATATTGAACAAATATTAATAAACTTCCAACCCAAAACAAAAAAAAATCTAAGAAAGCAAAGTAAAACCAACACCACCCAAACCAAACAAAATTTTAAAAAAAATTCCCAACCCCTCCCCAACAAAAAAAAGGACTCAAACCACCCCCCCACCCCCACCCCCACCCCCCCAAAAAAAAATTGTGGATTGAAACCCACAACCCCACAAAACCAAAGTTGTAGACTCAAACCCACGTCCCCCAAAACAAAGATTTGGACTCAAACCCACGGCCCCCAAAAAACAAAGATGTGGACTCAAACCCATGTCCCTGTGTCCCAGAAACCAACAGTAAATAAAAAGCCACATCCACACTGACAGACCAAAAAACGTGAGCCCTAACAAAATATTCTAAGATGTGTGTGGCAAGGAATTGATAAACTGAGAAGAAAAATTATTTATCTGGGATTGCAAAGCTTGCATTTCTATTTTCTGGCCAATTTACTTGACAAATTTTTTTAATTCTTGTAAATTCTTGGCAAGAAATAGTTATAGGTATTTATTTGGACACTGTTTTTAATACCACTTTGCAAATTATTTTTTTACGAGATTAAAGCCAGGTTATGTTGGGGTGGCATGTCTACTTTGTTAAGTGAGGACCTGGGTTTGAATCTGTGATATAATTTGGCTTTTTTCAACTGAATGTGGGATGGAATTATGTTTGTGATGGGGAATATCTGTGGTGAATTTGAATTAAATTGTTGGAAATTTGGGGTTACTTTTTTTGGGAAATAGCACTTCGCTTAATAAAATTTCTTGGATTATTTGGGTAGTCCTGAAAAGGACTGATATATGACAGCATCTTCTCCCCCTCAGTCTTCTTACACTCTGTACTCCTGCCCAGCCAGCGCCCCCACGTGATTAATATAGTCTTTCAGTAGGTCTCGTTGATGTTTGACCTCCCTCGATGGGTTTCTGAATTTTTCATGTTGTCCCTGTTTCCCCGGTCTGCCTGTGGTGCTACTATGTCGCCGGCTGGAGTGGGGGGTCTGTCTCCTCCCCCTGATGGCTTCTTAACATGTTATGTAGTACCACACATGTTAACACAATGTGTCTTAACTACTTTTGGCCTCTGTTCCATGGTGGTCAACAGCACCCTGAATATCTTGACAAGTATACCAAATGAGTTCTCGACCACCCTCCTCCCCCTGGATATTCTGTAGTTGGCTATTCTCTCCTCCCTGGTCAGTTGACGTCTACTGTAAGGCTTCATAAGCCAAGGCATCAGAGCAAAGGCATTGTCCCCCAGCAGGAAGTAGTGCAGATCTGGCCCCCCAGGTCCTAGTGGCTCAGGTAGTGGTATTCCCAGGGTTCCGTTCTCAATTCTTCTTTTCAGTTTCCTGCGGTTGAATATCTGAGCATCAGATGATGAGCCACTGGACCCCACGTTGACCCACAGGAACTTGTAATCTGCATCGACTAAAGCCAAAAGTACCAGGGAGAAGTAGCCCTTGTAGTTGAAATATTCATTGCCTGACTTCTTGGGCTTCTTGATAGCAATGTGTTTTCCATCTAGTACACCAACTGCATGGGGGACATTCCATCTGTGTCTAAATCTTTCTTCAATTTTCTTCCAGTCTTCAGGATCAGTGGGGCACACCAGATACTCTTGTTGAAATTCTTTCAAAATGGATTTGCAGACCTGGGGGACAAATTTGCAGATGGTTCGTTCTTCCAACCCTCCATTGATATTGCAGTGAAGTGTAGCTTTCCCCTGTGTATAGGTGTCTCAAAGTAACTGCAAGTTTCAAGCCGACTTCCAGTGGCTTCCTGAAGTTGGTGATTCTCTTCCTGAGGTGGGGGGTTATTCTTTCTTCAATCAAGTCAAAAATGCAGGTTCTATCCTGGTGAAGTTTCTGTAGCCTGGTATATCAGTAGTGATCAGTTCATCCAAGAGTGTTCTGTAGCAACCTCTCTCTTCCCTCTGCTGTATCCACAGCAGGATCCATGGATTCTGTGGCTTCCTTGGCCTTCTGGGGGGTGGGGATGATGGTGATGCTGGCTGGGCAGGTGCTGGGTTCTGCTGTCTTTGGTGTCTTGTAAAGATCAAGTACAATAAAAAATTAAACTCAATAAAAAAGTCTCATTTGATCTATCACTTGCTCTTCCTGTATTCCTGTCATCTTTGAACTGTGAAATGAATGGCAAATCACATGTGATGGGGGTTTATATAGATCCCGACCCACCAAAAAATCAGTCCTGTCGGGAAGGGTTGGGAACATGTTCCCGGCTTGTCTGTTTGTCTTTACGGCTTGTCTGTTTGTTATCCGGCTTGTCTGTTAGGGGTTTAGGGCTTGTCATAGTACTTCTACGACTGGCTGTGCAAAAAACATTCCCGACCCAACGTCTTGTCAGGATGGTCATTACGACCTGTCTGTAAGTGTTGGGGATTTCATAACTGACTCAGCATTTTCATGCGCTTTTTCTCACAACCCTACGACTTTTGTAACCGACCCTAGGGTCATAGGGTCGGTTACAGGGTGGGCTCCAGCGGAACACCTGCATAACCACCGGATGCATCCGGTGGATACAAATACATGTATTAACTTTAAGATTTTTAACATTAAGAGATTTACAAATAATTTATATGCAAGGAAATTATTTTGACAAAATAAGTCTGATGTTATTTATCTGCCACTGTGGCCTAGCGGGTAACACACTTATCTAGGAACTCAGAGGACGTGGGTTCAATCCCAGGTACAGGCAGATACATAGTGGCTCTGTCATTGGGTCCTATCCCCAGTGGCAGGTTAAAGAACCTCAAGGACGTTGATAAATGGTCATCCTTGAGCCTCAATCTTCCAGTTAGGGGAATGTCAGTTACTTGTGAGTTGGGGCGGTACCTGAACAGTCGGATTGGTAAATAGCGCTTTGAGTCCTGTAGTATATGGAGATATTGCGCTGAGTATAAATACATAATAATAATAATAATAATTTAGGGAATGTTATAAATATCTGTTGATTACTTTTAGAGTTATTGTAGAGACAAACAAATGTACAAAATACAATCTCCTCGAAGAGGTCACAGTGGTATACCATTCTGTTTTGTAGTTAACTAAAGTGTGTAGTTAATTTTTAAAAAAATTCCTGGCAATTTAAACCACAAGTCTGAGATCTATTAAAGTAACAGTATTTAACAGAAAGGCTAAGGTTAATGTGGGATTCTTATTGGGTGTAAATTCTAACACAAAAACATTTCAGTCCCCTTTAATCTTGGGGAAGGTCTATCTGCTCCCTCTCTGGCTACTCATCCCAAACAGTCACTACTGTACTGTATATCTTAACTAGGTAGGGTGCTGATAATGAATTACCACAAACCATAAAGATTTCACATCTGGATTTCTTGTCTAAGTGTAATCTGGTATTTCACACAGTACACCACACTAATAAGCTGTTTTTTATTAAGTTGTGCACTGGAGTATTTTATGTATCATACCTTGTGAAGAACACTGAGTCTGTGAAATGTATTCTTAGCTTTCAAAGAAAATGAAGTACAATGTTTTAGAGTGCATCAAAGGTCTATAAATTATAGTGCAAGTATGGATAATATTTTGTGGGGTGGGATATCAACAACTGACAGTCATAGAAGATAGCACTATGGTAAAATCACAGTTGGATCAAATTTTGGTGAGAATCATCACTCTCTTTCTTTATAACCTTAATAAAACAATGCATTGATGTTGATATAAATATTTTTCCCATGTTATATCTTCAAAGATATCTACTATATATTTAAATATGTTATCTATTAAAACAATTTTGTAATAAGAATATGAACAAAATTTAACTCCTAAACGCCAGTCTGTGTCATACTTGAGACCATTGTACTAAAAAGGCATTATATCTCCCTTAATAATTAAGCATCCCTGAAAGGGCGCTTATTTGTTTTCACCTCAGTTTCCTCGCCGCTGCCGCATTATGGTCTCCCTTGAATATCTCCCTTATTATTAGAAGGTTTCAAACCATATTTGGCAGTTATATACCTTAGGCGTGGGAAAATTTTTCTGCATGCTTAAATTTGACCTTTGACCTTTATGAAGGTCACATGATCAAAAACTATTTTTTGAAGTACACCCCCCCGTCATCACAGTTCAGGAAAAACTACTTGCTACAGAGCCTTATAATTTGACACACCTGTTCATACTATCGAAAAGGCGAGCTGATTAGATTTTGGGAGCAATCCCTTGAAAAATGTCTCATTTATGAGTGATTTTCTGACACCTTCCAATCTGAAAGCCTTAAATTTAGGCCAACCCCCCTATTATCTTCTTAAGTATTGCATTTAGAGCTATAAAATGTACTGGGAGGTAATAGGAAACCATATGTGGACAGTCTAAATAGCCGGTCAGTTTTACCCCACGGCCCCCCCTTATGGGTCAAACTGGGGTAATAAAATAGCCGATTTTGAGTTTTTGCCTTTATCTCCTTTATTGTTGCTTTTATAGCTTCAGAATATATTAAGAGGTATTGGGAAAGCATATGTGGAGAGTCTAAATAGCCGGTCAGTTTTACCCCCCGACCCCCCCTTATGGGTCAAACTGGGGTCATAAAATAGCCGATTTTGAGTTTTTGCCTTATATCTCCTTTATTGATGCTTTTATAGCTTCAGAATGTATTAAGAGTTATTGGGAAAGCATATATGGAGAGTCTAAATAGCCGGTCAGTTTTACCCCCCGACCCCCCCTTATGGGTCAAACTGGGGTCATAAAATAGCCGATTTTGAGTTTTTGCCTTTATCTCCTTTATTGTTGCTTTTATAGCTTCAGAATATATTAAGAGTTATTGGGAAAGCATATATGGAGAGTCTAAATAGCCGGTCAGTTTTACCCCCCGACCCCCCCTTATGGGTCAAACTGGGGTCATAAAATAGCCGATTTTGAGTTTTTGCCTTTATCTCCTTTATTGTTGCTTTTATAGCTTCAGAATATATTAAGAGGTATTAGGAAAGCATATGTGGAGAGTCTAAATAGCCGGTCAGTTTTACCCCCCCGACCCCCCCTTATGGGCCAAGTGGGGTCATAAATAGCTGCTTTGGAGTTTTTGCCTTATATCTCCTTTATTGTTGCTTTTATAGCTTCAGAATGTATTAAGAGGTATTGGGAAAGCATATGTGGAGAGTCTAAATAGCCGGTCAGTTTTACCCCCCGACCCCCCCCTATGGGCCAAACTGGGGTCATAAATAGCTGTTTTGGAGTTTTTGCCTTATATCTCCTTTATTGTTGCTTTTATAGCTTCAGAATGTATTAAGAGGTATTGGGAAAACATATGTGGAGAATATAAATAGCCAGTCAGTTTTATCCCCCAACCCCCCTTTATGGGTCAAACTGGGGTCATAAAATAGCCGATTTTGAGTTTTTGCCTTTATCTCCTTTATTGTTTCTTTTATAGCTTCAGAATATATTAAGAGGTATTAGGAAAGCATATGTGGAGAGTCTAAAGAGCCGGTCAGTTTTACCCCCCCGACCCCCCCTTATGGGCCAAGTGGGGTCATAAATAGCTGCTTTGGAGTTTTTGCCTTATATCTCCTTTATTGTTGCTTTTATAGCTTCAGAATATATGAAGAGGTATTGGGAAAGCATATGTGGAGAATATAAATAGCCGGTCAGTTTTATCCCCCGACCTCCCCTTATGGGTCAAACTGGGGTCATAAAATAGTTGCTTTGGAGTTTTGCCTTATATCTCCTTTATTGTTGCTTTTATACCTTCAAAATGTATTAAGAGGTATTGGAAAAGCATATGTGGAGAGTCTAAATAGCCGGTGAGTTTTACCCCCCGGCCCCCCCCTTATGGGTCAAACTGGGGTCATAAAATAGCTGATTTTGAGTTTTTGCCTTATATATCCTTTATTGTTGCTTTTATAGGTTCAGAATGTATTAAGAGGTATTGGGAAAGCATATGTGGAGAGTCTAAATAGCCGGTCAGTTTTCCCCCCCGACCCCCCCCCCCATGGGCCAAACTGGGGTCATAAATAGCTGTTTTGGAGTTTTTGCCTTATATCTCCTTTATTGATGTTTTTATAGCTTCAGAATGTATTAAGAGTTATTGGGAAAGCATATATGGAGAGTCTAAATAGCCGGTCAGTTTTACCCCCCGACCCCTCCTTATGGGTCAAACTGGGGTCATAAAATAGCCGATTTTGAGTTTTTGCCTTTATCTCCTTTATTGTTGCTTTTATAGCTTCAGAATGTATTAAGAGGTATTGGGAAAGCATATGTGGAGAGTCTAAATAGCCGGTCAGTTTTACCCCCCGACCCCCCCCCCCATGGGCCAAACTGGGGCCATAAATAGCTGTTTTGGAGTTTTTGCCTTATATCTCCTTTATTGTTGCTTTTATAGCTTCAGAATGTATTAAGAGGTATTGGGAAAGCATATGTGGAGAGTCTAAATAGCCGGTCAGTTTTACCCCCCGACCCCCCCCTATGGGCCAAACTGGGGTCATAAATAGCTGTTTTGGAGTTTTTGCCTTATATCTCCTTTATTGTTGCTTTTATAGCTTCAGAATGTATTAAGAGGTATTGGGAAAACATATGTGGAGAATATAAATAGCCAGTCAGTTTTATCCCCCAACCCCCCTTTATGGGTCAAACTGGGGTCATAAAATAGTTGCTTTGGAGTTTTGCCTTATATCTCCTTTATTGTTGCTTTTAGACCTTCAGAATGTATTAAGAGGTATTGGGAAAGCATATGTGGAGAGTCTAAATAGCCGGTCAGTTTTACCCCCCGACCCTCCCTTATGGGCCAAACTGGGGTCATAAATAGCTGCTTTGGAGTTTTTGCCTTATATCTCCTTTATTGTTGCTTTTATAGCTTCAGAATGTATTAAGAGGTATTGGGAAAGCATACGGTACAGCTTTGTGCATTCTTAGCTTTACAGCACGCTTTTTAAAACCACAAAGCATTTTAAACTTTAAGGGACGCTTCGCTTTTGTTAGCAAAAGCATTCCTCTAGTTGCTTCTAGGGCTTCAACATGCAAGAGCAATGTATCAAAAATCATGGCCTCCTAACCTTTTGCAAGTGTCAAAATTGACCTTTATATCTCGTACTTCAGGGTTAACTGGGTGCATCATTCAAAAATGCCTTATATCTCCATTATTATTGGCCCTAGGGCTAATATACTAATAAGGCCTTATATCTCCCTTTGGTGATTCTTTATCAAGGTCAAACTACTTCCTCTTTTGCTTTTAGTGCTGTTCCCCTTCTGAGATATATCGTAAACCTTGCTACCAATCTAGATAAGATAGCCACTTTTCATGACTTGAAAACTGTTACAGAAAAATCTGTTACATCTTATTGATCTTAAGGCATATGTCATATCAAATTTTTTACCAAAAAGCAGAAGTTATGTGCATGTATTTGGATAGGTGGTGGAATCCCATTCTTGTCAGATACTTGGAACCTGTTATGGACTTTTGAAAGGGTCATAAAGCAGTAAGCATTGAATTGGCTTGGAGGAATTTAAATATTTCTTATATGGACAATTTAATATGACACCAATCCCTTTCTGCCCCTCAATATCATCTCGGACATGATATGACAATAGAATATTAAGTACTAGGAGTGCACACTGTCACATTGCTCTGGCAATGTACATATAGGATGCATTGCATACATCATCTGGGAGTGTATATTTGATTTGTCAGTTTAAATCGTTCCACATTTTAATAAAAACATCAATGAAACCCTGAATCAAAAAGTTGGAATTAGACATACAGTCTAACAGTAAGCCTAAATTTCTGTAAATTAACATTGAATTAATTTGGTATGGTCCATCTGCTTTTGGGGTTTAAATTTATCAAGGCTACCAAATCTTTGGGTCCAAAATTTCACAGAGATTGTATTCACAAATTTGAAATTAGAATGCAGAAAAAAAAATTGATTTAATTAAAATGAGCAACCTGAAAATGTTACAGAATTATGTTGTTGAATCCATTGTAAGATCTTTCTTCCTCAAATGGAATTCTTATGGAATTGCTGCACAAAACAAAAATCAACTTAGCAGTGGTTTTCTACTGCAAATGCCAACTGCACTTGCTTCGGTTCTGCCAGGTGACAGTGAATTCAAATGTTTCAGGTTGAAATCATTTGTAGACCATTTCAAATCAAGAGTAAGGAACTAGGCTTTGTCATATAATTTCTGGCATTTCAAGTGCTCACAAATTGCCATTTTTAGTCAATTTTGAATAATTTTAACTAAATGATTGTTCAGTTTCTTGGAAATTCTTTTGTCACTTTAATAGATATTTGTGAACAAATTTCATTTTTTGACATGGTTGACATATTTTTAGAATATAACCTTTTGAACTAAAACAGCACTGATGAGATCTGCACCAAGAGATCTGAACAAGGTTTGGCTCTTTGAGGTTCCTGTCTTGAATTTGTTTGGTTTATTTCAATTACTCATATCTGTTAAAGGTATCTTCTATTTATGTTGTGCGTTGAAAATTTTCGATTATATCCGAGTATTTTCATAAATCTGTACTTAACCTTCAATTTGCACAGGCTTGTGCAGATCTCACTGCATAAAAGATCACAAATATTACTGACAAACATGGTTGAATTCAATCACCTCTTTTCCAGTTATATTGGGAGTATTTTTCATAGTTCTGTGCTACAAGTTGTGCAGGCTTGAGCAGTTCTCACTGCATAAAACATCGCAAATATTACTGACAGACATGGTTGAATTCAATCACCTCTTTTCCAGTTATATTGGAGTATTTTTCATAGTTCTGTGCTACAAATTGTGCAGGCTTGAGCAGTTCTCTCTGCATAAAACATCACAAATATTACTGACAGACATGGTTGAATTCAATCATCTCTTGTTTCTGATGTATCAGAGTATTTTTCACAGTTCTGTGCTACAAGTTGTGCAGACTAGCTCACTTCTCAGTTCTCACTACATAAAGGGTCACAAATGTTAATGAAAACCATGATTGAATTCAACCAACTCTTATTACTGTTACATATGAATATTGTTTTCATAATTCTGTGCTACAAGCTGTGAAAGTTAGTCCAGTTTTCACTGACTAAAGTATCACAAATGTTACTGAAAGATATGGTTGAATTCAATCATGTCATATTCCTGTTATATCTGAGTATTTTTGATAATTCTGTGCTATAAGTTGCACAGGTTAGTCCAATTCTCACTGAATAAAGCATCACATATGTTTCTGAAAGACATGGTTGAATTCAATCATAACTTACACGTATTTTTCATCATTCTGTGCTACAAGTTGTGTAAGCTACAGCAGTTTTCACTGCATAAAGGATGGCAAATATTAGTGACAGACATGGTTGAATTCAATCATCTCTTATTCCTGTTATATCAAAATATTTTTTCATAATTCTGTGCTACAAGTTGTGCAGACTTAGTCCAATCGAAAGTTTGGTTGAATTCAATCATCTCTTTTCCAGTTATATCTGAGTATTTTTCATCGTTCCGTGCACTAAGTTGGGCAGGCTTGTGTAGTTTTCACTGCATAAAGAATCACAAATGTTAAAATATGGTTAAATTCAATCATCTCTTATACCTGTTATATCTGAGCATTTTTCACAATTCTGTGCTACAATTTGCACAGGTTAATCCACTTCTCACTGCATAAAGGATCATAAACATTCCTGAAAGAGATGGTTGAATTCAATCATCACTTATTACTGTTATATCCAAGTATGTTTTACAATTCTCTGCTGTAAGCTGTGGAGGCTAGTCCAATTTTCACTGAATAAAGAATCACAAATATTACTGACAGACATGGTTGAATTCAATCATGTCTTACTGTTATATCAGAGTATTTTCACAGTTCTGTGCTACACGTTGTGCAGGCTTGTGCAGATCTCACTGCATAAAAATCACAAATATTACTGAAAAATATGGTTGAATTCAATCATCGCTTATTCCTGTTATATGGCAATATCTTTTCACCATTTTGAGCTACAAATTGAACAGGCTAGTCCAATTCTCAATGACTAAAGTATCACAAAGATTCTTAAAAGACATGGTTGAATTCAATCATCCCTTATTCCTGTTATATCAGAGTATTTTTTATAATTCTGTACTGCAAGCTGCCCAGGCTAGTTCCGTTCTCACTGCATATAGGATCACAAAATATTACTGACAAACATGGTTGAATTCAATCATGACTTATTCCTGTTATATCTGACTCTTTTTCATAATTCTGTCGTACAAGTTTTGCTGGCTAGTTCAGTTCTCACTGCATAAAGGATCACAAATGTTCCTGACAGACATGGTTGAATTCAATCATTATGTTATATCAAAGTATTTTTCACAATTCTTTTTTAATTTGTACAGGCTTAGTCCAATTCTCATTGAGTAAAGTATTACTAATGTTACTGAAAGACATGGTTGAACATTGTACTGAAACAAGGTTGAATTCAATCAGTTGTGGATAAAGATTTAAATGATAAAATATTGCTCAAGCTTCCTATCTAAGTGTATACAGACTATAAAATGCACAATATGGCTAATTTATGGCAAAAATTATTATAGTGATTGAAAAATGGACCAAACTTGGCACTATTAGAAAAGTGCCAAATTCATTTAGACCTTGTTAAGTGACTATGAATTTTGTACTCAACTCATACTTTTCCAGTTATATATAAACCAACGTCACCTAAAACGTATCCTCCTTGGCTGAAATAATAACGATTTGTGACCATCAATTAGGCACTTTGTGCACTACATAAATATACTGTAAATAACCAAAGCATTTTTTTTGTTCTACAGAAAATGACTGACTGGTCCATGGTGTGGCTACAACAGAAAGGAGATGATGAGGAAACATTCACTCCTCGTGTCGTTGATCCAACCAAACCACTAACTCTGGAGCTTCAGAAAAGTGTGACCAACCTACAACGGCCAACCAAAGCCAGGCAGGCAAAGGTGGAGAATATGTGGATGAAAAGAAGTCGAGTGTTGTCCTATGTTAACCAGGGAAAGTAAGTCCGATGTTGTTCCAAATGTTTCCACTAAAGCTTCATTTTTCTTCAAGATGTATTGAAAAGGTCATCTGGTGAAGGTGGTAGCCAATATCCATATCACCTCTATTGTAGTTGATACAAATCTCGGTCCCTTAACCTCATATGGCAAGTTGCTGGTCATTATTTCATTTACAGGACTTTTAAGAGGATTTCAGCTTGCCATGATCAATCAATATACAGCTTACAATTTATAATTTTATAACAGTGTTTTTGATTGGCCAGAGTTTTATTTCGATGTTTCTTAAACTGTATTTCGGTTTAATTTGAGGTGTTAACCATATTACCAGACCAAGCAGAAAGTGCTAAAAATGGTTGTCACATTATGCAATTAGTGTTTGCTTCATAAGCTGAAAATTTTGTTGTTATTTTGAACTGACTCTCACTGTTATGATATGAGGTGTAAATGAACTTTACACACATAAAACAACCCATAAATTAAACTTTTGGAATGCTTTGTTAAAGAGGGAAAATGTAATTTCTAAATAAAATTGGTGACCTTAATGAACATGTAACCAATCAGCTTACAGATTACAAGACCATCTTTTTGTATTACAGATTCTAATTGACTGCATGTTGAATTTACCTTTCTTTTCTGTGCCAATCTGAGACAATTTTCCAAGTAGTATCATTTAATGAAAACTCTCAACCATAACATGACCCTGAACACCCCCACCACTAAGTAGCATAACTTCTAATCAATTAACACAGTACTGTCTAACTGTACCCAAGAAAAGTGTTCCTCTACATTAACAACCTTCTCATGCATAATATTTCACACAGTTTTTAATTACACAGTGGAAATTACACATACATGGGTGTCAAAACCAACAGACAGGACACTGAGGGACACACTTTGCTAATGGCAGCTGACTGATAGCCAAGGTCATCAGGAGGGACAATTTCTGGAAGTTAGAATATTTATCTGTTTAGTAGACCTAGTGCAAGGTCCATCCTTAGCCCACTATGATTCTCTGAGAGGATTTTTTCTGGAAGGTAGAGTTAAAATCCAAACTGTTATAAAATACACCCATTCATTGTCACAAAAAAAAAAACAACTCAAAGACTTGTAAGCAAGGATAGTTGTCTATTTATTTGGGGTTTTACATCGCTTTCAACACTGTACAAGTCATATCACGATTGGTAGTTTTGTGGGCAGAGGAAATCAGAACATACAGTTGGTCAAGGTTCTGTACTGTAAACTGCCGGCCATCAGTAAGCAACTACCAACTTTCACACACAAGGTCTGGGGTATGAACCACCAACCACAGAGGTGGGAGGCACCTTAGGATAATTGTCTAGATGCCACACTACGGTAGCAGAGTGGTAACACTCTCCCCTCCCACCTCTGAGGCCGGGGTTCGATTCCCGGCACGGCCTCAAGTGGGAAAGCTGGTGGTTGCTTGCCGTTGGTCTGCAGTTTACAGTACAGAACCCTAATGAACTGTATGTACTGGTTTCCTCTGCCCATCCAACTACCCGTCGTGATATGACCTGTACAGTGTTGAAAGCGACGTAAAACCCCAAATAAATAAATAGATGTCACACTATTTTCTTTCAAGACTCACGTGATAATATATTTGTTTAATACTTTTTGTATCTCTTTCAGATATGAATGGAACAAGATGCCACTTTTTGAAGACTGCCACAGATGTATGTACACCAAAGACGGAACTGTGAAAAAGGCAACTAAACTATGATGGTTTTGTTTAGAGGATAATACCACTGGAAACAGTATTATATGCACCACTGCTGTTGGATAATTTTGCAAAGATTTGTGGCATTTATAGGATGTTTTGTTTTGATTTCATTGAATCTGGCTAGAGTAAATGTTTTGTTAATTTGTTAGCTGCTTATTTGAATAAAGTGATGTTGTATTTCCATGGTCAAGCTTTATTATTCAAACCTTATTTGTAATGTCTGTGATTCTTTACGAAGGATACATGTTCCGAGCAATTTCCATAATAAGAAAATGTTAATCACCCAAACTGATATTTTGAGTATGTAATATATACTTTTGAAATATTGCCAGTTCTTAAGTTATATTAATTCTAATTGAACTTTTATAGCACTTAATCTCCACTTTGTAAGGGACGTCAAAGCGGTAAAAAGCACCACACAGAATGCCGAATGGTCTTAGGCATAGAACGAATTGGTTACCGAGCAATGGTTCTGAACTGATTAAGATTGTCCAGTATCAGTTATACCGTGTTAATGGCTGTATTTATGTACTAACAATATTCTGAAGGAAAATAAAAAATAGTCAAGTTGCAATATCGTATGTCAGGCAATCGTGGGTCATCAATCCAAAGTCACATGTATGGAAACATGGTGAAAGTATCTGTAATGTGTCTATATGCACTAAAATGATCATATACAATTAAATGTCATAACTCAGATATGAGCAGATTCTTAAACTAATTAGTGGAACATTTTAAAAATCCAACCATTAATGGAGAAGGTATGACTTTTTCATTTGAAAAATTCTTTTGTAAATTCTGAGGATACCTACCCAATCTGATAGAAGTTTTTCAAAATAAAATTATTTTCGGTCCAGATTGTATCACTTATGATGTTTTTTTTGTAATATAATTTCCAACATTTTTGACGGATCGGCACTGATTACTGCTTCACGTTGTAACTTGGCACAAAGCTCAAATTAGCACAATCTGGAAGAAAGACTCTTTAGTGACTGTTGGTGGTAAACTGAAACTACATTTCCAGGCAGATATAAGTTAATTGGTTCAAAGGTTTCGGTAGGGGCCATGGTGGCAGAGTGGTAACACTCTCGCCTCCCATCTCTGAGGCCAGTGTTCGATTCCTGGCATGGCCTGAAGTGGGAAAGCTGGTAGTTGCTTGCCATTGGTCGGCAGTTTACAGTACAGAACCCTGACGAACTGTATGTACTGGTTACCTCTGCCCTTCCAATTACCCAACGGGATATACCTGTACAGTGTTGATGAAAGCGATGTAAAACCCCAAATAAATAAATAACAAAGGTTTCCGTATACAAATTTTGCAAGGTTGAGTGGCAAACTCTGCAGCGCTAACAGGCCATTACATTTTTTTTCCTTTTGGTGTATATTTTTCAATGTCTGCGAGACTTTTCCTTTATATTAACTAGAACTGAAAAATAAACAGCCACACCGTATATGTCATGAAAAAGATTTATCCGATTTATAGTTATTGAAGGTTTGACTACTTTGTGAATGATTATACTTATAATAAACATTACTGGAATGTTGTCAAATAATTGTGTTATAACCTAATGTATTATCATGATAATTGTCATATGTTTTAGGGCCATATTCACAAAAGGGAATCAGTCATAGGTTAGCCAAAAATCAGGCTTATGTTTAAGTATTAAAAGCTGTACCCGTGAACTAATTAGGGGCCATAGTGGCAGAGTGGTAACACTCTCGCCTCCCACCTCTGAGGCCGGGGTTTGTATCCCGGCATGGCCTCAAGTGGGAATGCTGGTAGTTGCTTGCCGTTGGTCAGCAGTTTACAGTACAGAACCCTGACGAATTGTATGTACTGGTTTCCTCTGCCCTTCCAACTACCAGTTGTGATATGACCTGTACAGTGTTGAAAGCAACATAAAACCCCAAATAAATAAATACAAGCTCTGTCTTACGTAAAACCACAAATAAATAAATCCTTGAACTAATTACGTCCACCAAGGATGTGTTATTTTCCTAACCGTTTATTTGCCCATTTCTCAGGATGGGCCTTGGTCCAACTTAGATCCTATTAAATTTTGAGAGTGATCTGGAACACCATCTGGATATGAAATGTAATCCGGATTTTCCCATTTACTTATTATTACATGCCTTTCAGAGATCTGCACTCGCTGAGTCCTAGCTTTTGCCTCATTTTAGGCTGATGAGTTTGCTGGATATCATCCCTATATTAGACTTTCACCAAGTCCTTTTGTCTTTTGTGTAAGACATGGGTACTGTATGACTTTGGGAGAAACAGCCAGCCTTGCCAGACTATCCCACTTTTTCCAAAATACCTGTAGTATTTAAAGTTAACTGTTCAGATACATGGATTCAAAGACTTGGAGCAAGTCTAGCCCTATATTGATCATTATGAAAACAAACACTAAATCTTGTTTTAATCTTATCTATCTTAGCTTCTTCACTCAACCCCGATATGTTACCACAAGTTGAACTAATTCTAATAACTATTTAATTTGCAATTATATGGACCAGCTCGTTGCAGAAATACACTCACAATATATCACTGTTCTACAAGCTCTGTCATAGGGGCCACGGTGGCAGAGTGGTAACACTCTCACCTCCCACCTCTGAGGGCAGGGTTTGGTTCCCGGCACAGCCTCAAGTGGGAAAGCTGGTAGTTGCTTGCCATTGGTCCACAGTTTACAGTACAGAACCCTGACAAACTGTATGTACTGGTTCCCTCGGCCCTTCCAACTACCCGTTGTGATATGACCTGTTCATTGTTGAAAGCAACATAAAACCCCAAATAAATAAATAAATACAAGCTCTGTCCTATTATGCAACCTAATTGTCACTTTCCCTAAATGGTAAGACAAAGGGAGTCTACTGCATTTCATATTAACATCTTCCCCCCACCCCACCTACTTTACTTTTATTAAGTGTGACTTCTAGAAAGACTCATGCTTCTAGAGATTTTGTTGTTGTTTTTTTTTTTGGTCTCCGGACTTCCATAAATTGTGGCGTAGAGTGACGAGTACCTGTCTCATCACTGAAGTTAAGCGGCAATGAACTTCATTAGTACCTGGATGGGGGACCACCTCAGTGCACTACTCGTGTCTCTGATGGCTTTGCAGCTCGCGCTAGTAAACCGAAACACCTTTCGGCCTTGTTTCTTAATGTCCTTCCACCATAGTTTCTGACTTGGCCAGTGTCTCTGTGATAACCACCTTTACTGTACCCATAGACTGATTAACTGGAACAAAGTCTGCCGGAATGCAGATTGGGTGTTATTCTATATGAATAGAATGGAGCATACCCCCCCCCCCCCCCCCCCCCCATCAAAGTATTTACACTACGACATATTAGAAAAATCTTCTTGTGGCTGTTGTGAATGGGTGCGTTATGGGACTATAAATTCATACATTTGTTTATTTTCTGCTTAGCTTGGTAAATTGCCACAGGATTCATCCTGGCATGAAAACAATATAAAGAATAATTCAAAGACTATAGCCAATCAAAATCACTGACACAAGCATATAGCTCTGAAAGCTGTATGTTGAATGTTAATACAGACCCCTGATAAATGGATAGATGGTAAATGCATAGCCATCCATCAAAAATACACATAAAGATTAGCAAATGAATTGTAATTATATTTAGTCGGTAAAGAATATTTGCTGTAAGCCAACAAAATTTCCACTTAAAGACAAAGCCGAGATTTAAACATACAACTTCAGACATGAGAGGTGAGTGCTTTCCAAGGTCAGCATATGAAAAAGTATGGTCGAATTTAAATATGTCATTGATAAAAGAAATTTGAAAGCCTGTGTGCACTAAAACAACCCAATACAGACCAATACCAAACAATCAGATGCAAGGTTTTTAATCCTGAAGGGCCATGGCGGTGCAGTGGTAACACACTCGTCTCCCATCTCTGAGGTCGGGCGTTCAAACCCTGGATCTTATGTAGGAAAGTTGACAGTTGCTTACCAATGGTCGGCAGTTTACAGAACCTTAATCAACTGTAGTACTGGTTTCCTCTTCCCACAAAACTACCCGTCTTGATATGACCTGTACAGTGTTGAAAGCTATGTGAAAACACAAAATAAATAAACTTAATCCTGAAGCGAGGGGCCATGGTGGGACAGTGGTAACATACTCGCCTCCCACCTCTGACATCACAGTTTGAATTACGGCCTGACCTCACGTGGGAGAAAGTCAAAGTTGGGTTTTTACCTCCCGTTCAACAGTCAGGGTCATATTGAGACAGGTCCTCAGCATATCCACTTGTGGGACTCGAACCCACAGAGGTGAGCCTATGATTAGATCCCAAACTTGCTAACCCCTAAGCCACCAAGGACCTGACCTCACGTGGGAAAGCTGGTAGTTACTTGGCCTTAGGAGGCAGTTTAAAGTACAGAACCTTGACCAACCGTATGTAATGGTTTCCTCTGCCCACAAAACTACCCGTCACAATATAACCAATAAGGATCTAGGCATGACGTGAAACAATCAATAAATTATTTAATTAATCCTGAAAAATAAATGGTGACAAAAATGTCAAAATAGGACCTACAATTGATCATATAAAAGAATAAAAATATGGTGTCTTGCAGATTGTTGTCTTGTGCCACTGAAGTCACTGACCTTTTCATGATGTGGGAAATCAGGTACATTAAACTGAATGTCCTTAAATTTCTTTCGGTCAGTCCTTTCAGAATTTCTTTCTAAAAGGCCATTTTAACAACAGACTTTGACAGAGGTAAAACTTTAGCACTTGACAAATAGTTATATGTCAAAACGCTCATTTTGGTCACACAAAGCTCATTTCTATATCTAAAGGCTATATCTGAATGGAGACCATAAATGGACAGGGAACATGTATATACACTAAACCTCCTTTATGCTTAAGAGTCCTGTGCTAAACAAAGGGTGACAAATAAGCAAATTTGGTAAGGTAATCTGAACAACTTTTGTCTACCATGAGCAGTGTTTGACCTAAATACTTGGACCTAAGGACCGGATAATGTATCCTTGTATTACCAGGGGGCCTCTTACCAGGAATAATTTGGGTTACCATCCGAAAACAAAGGGCAATTTCCGTAAATATTATATTTATATATGAGATACAGATATGGTTTGTACACCATTAGAAGTTTATTTTGACAGGACTTGTACTGTGTTTTCTTGCAATAAAATCTTTGCTGAAATAGTGTAAATAGTGGATTTTTTATTCACTGGTTCCCCAGATTTTTGATGAATATGGACTTATCTTACTTATTATTGTTCAAAGCAAATTGGTGCATAAGGGTGAACCCCAGTGGTCTCTTTTGGGATTATTTTGTGAATCACTCATCCATGTGTTTCAGCAGTAGACTATTGCCATATTTTGAAGCCTGGCAGTGTGCACTGATCATTTTACAACACCAAAAATCACCCCCCCCCCCCCCAAAAAAAAAAAAAAAAAAGTAATGAAAATAATAGTAATAAAAAAAATAAATAAATAAAAAATTGAGTAAATATGGTGCAAATGATTGTGAGTTGCGGGTGCCTGGGCTTTGGATGACCTGAGCTTGACTACAGGTCGATAGTCCTATGTTACTGGGGGACCACCATACATTACTTACCTTCAGAATGCAAGAGCTATGACCTCTGATTGGCCTACTGCATCTCAGGAGTTTTAGACCTGTGTTATCTTGACAAGTAAGCAAATTTCTATGTCGTCTTCGGGATAGAAGGATATCACTTGCTAGTGCATCACCAGTGAGCATTATCAGCAGGTACTCTATTGTGCAGAATGTATGGTTGCATGGCAGATTTATTGACACTATAATGTTCAAGTAATTTATCAGTTTGGCTTGGAACTGTGGTGGGACTACTGCGGTTATCTAGCTTTAACCTACTGATGTTCATAATGATGGGTACACATTCAAGCATGGTAAACTACATCATGTGCATATCTCGGTTGGTTGTAGTTCTGCCATATCTGGATCTTTGGTATGTGCATTATGGCTTATCTGAATAATGCTCGCAGACTCATAGATGGACAGGCGGTGTTATGGAACTGTATATATCAGATTGCTTTCATAGATACACAGTTCTTCCACACTGTATTGTATAATATTCTTGAATGCAGTGTTCCATGGTTTACTTCAGTTACTTCTCATCTTGGGTCAAGGCGTGTGACAAATTGTAGAACGCCTTAGGAGCTGGATCATCTCAAGTTATTATTTCTATTCTATCACAAAGTCACTCAGCTATAGGTACCAAAAATTGGAACGAATACCTAGAAGAATCAGTTTGGCTGGTTGTGATATCAGGCTTGCAGTGGTCACCCTTGAGTGCCTTCTTGTGTAGCTTTTGAAGCACAGGTGTATGTCATGGCTTTGGACTTTATCAGTAACCTGAAAGTAGATTTTCCTGTATACCAATTAACATTTGACCTTACATGTAAGAAGTTCAAATGAAAATTTACAAATTAGCAATGCATTAACTAAGGTGTCAAACGTAAATGAACAATTACCAGTTAGACCCAAGAAAAATCTAGTAGTCACATAATAATGTTTATAATTATTAAACAACAATAAAATATGACAGTATTATGAAAAGTTCATGGAACATGATTCTGATGACACTGGACATCCAATTCATAGCCAGTCACCATCAAATAATTTCAACAGACATGTAAAGAAACCATCGCAACATGTCGATCCATTCTCGTGACCTCAAGGTCAAGATGAAGCATAAGTAGAAGTAACAGAAAGTGAGCCTAACATCTAGCAAGTAGGTTAAAGTAGCCATATTTAGTCAAATTGTTGGGTACATTAAGGTCAAATCTAATTTCCAGTTATTACAACTTGCTTAGGTCACAATTAGATCACTTGTTCTTTCCTAATGGTATTATCACCATGTTCTCATGTATGTAATTACACTTTTGGGGTTATGTTAACTTGTAAAACTATTATTTTATTATTGGGTTATAATGATTTATGGGGAAATTCGCGAATTAATGAATTTACTGATTATTATTCAGATTGGAAACAAGTTCAGGTTGTATGTATTTAGCATCAAAAGAATCTGTGTGTGTGTGTGTGGGGGGGGGGGGGGTGCACGGTGACACAGTGGTAACACACTTGCCTCCCACCTCTGAGGTCGGCAGTTCAAACCCAAGACCTTATGTGGGAAAGTTGGTAGTTGCGCGTACCAATGGTCGACAGTTTACAGTGCAGAACCTAGACCAACTGTATGTAGTGGTTTTCTCTGCCCACAAAAATACCAGTTGTACTATATCGCCTGTACAGTGTTGAAAGCAACATAAAACCCGAACTGAAAAATTAAATGACAAAAGTTGTGTCCCCCCAAAAAATGAATGTCAGTCACACCAAACAGAAAAATACTTCCTCTTCAGTTTTTGGTACCACATGTGGGTCTGGTTCCCTGTGTACATCACCAGTTAAGGTGTATCACGTGATTGTTACACATTTATGCTGAATATTGAACGGACAGTTCTATATAGAATGAGGATCAGATTTGTCTATTGCAAACAGTTCCACTCTAGATGTAATATTGATTTCCAATCAACGTTTCTGACTTTTGATTTATTGATAGTCTAGCCTTTCGTAAAGCTCTAATTTTGCTCACTTTTATTTATTTATTTATTTGGGGTTTTACGTGGCTTTCAACACTGTACAGGTCATATCACGACGGGTAGTTGGAAGGGCAGAGGAAACCAGTACATACAGTTCGTTAGGGTTCTGCACTGTAAACTGCCGACCAACAGCAAGCAACTACCAGCTTTTCCACTTGAGGCCATGCCGGGTACCGAACCCCGGCCTCAGAGGTGGGAGGCGAGAGTGTTATTTGGATTTTACCGTTGCTTTTAACATATTGTATAGCCCATATCACGATGGGTAGTTTTATGGGCAGAGGAAACCAGTACATACAGTTGGTCAAGCTTCTGTACTGTAAACTGCCAACCAACGGCAAGCAATTTCCAGCTTTCCCATCTACCCATTACAATAGTCCGATAAGATACTAGCCTTACTAGGTGTGATATATTTATATATATATTAATAAGTAAATTTTAAAATCAATCATGACTTTAAATAGTGTTAAAATGCCGGGGCCTTTATCGAGGCTAAAGATATATCCTACACAAGCACATTCCATACTTTGTTGAAACATTCCACATAATACGATTTGTAAGACACATTCAGCGAGTCACTAAAGGTATTCTCATGTGATGTGAAAATGGACATAAATGTGAGGCAGGGCGAGAAAGAGATAGGGGTCAATAACCGAATCAATATGCTATTTAAAATATGTGAAAAGGTGTACAATACAAAAAAGCTGCATGTGACAGCAATATTGAAAAAAAAAACCATTGATAAGCTTATAAATATGAATCACGTTAAAACATATATAATTACACCCTCACAATAATTTACGCCCTTATACTAATCTACCTACACAGAAATATTTCAGATACACAGAGAAATCACTTTTCTTGTCGTCACCGTGCAGTTTAATACCAGATTCACAATCTTCCGATAAGGCTCCCAATGTACTCACATTTGGAAGCATGCCTTTAGATTTCATGTAACTTTCCATTCTCTCACAAGATTTAAGCGCGAGCTCTAGCAAGGCTCACTTTTTTGTCTCTGGACTTTCATGATATGTGGTGTAGCATGATGAGTACCTGTCTCATCAAATGAAGTTAAGCAACAATGGGCTACATTAGTACTTGGGTGGGTGACTGTCTCAGTGCACGGTGTCTCTGATGGCTTTGTGGTTTGCACTAGTTGTCCAAAAACCCCTTTGGCCTTGTTTGGGGTGATATTTAGACTGTGAGTGTCCTTTTCATTGCCTCCATGTTTGAAGTAATGATCCACCGTTCACTTCAGTTTACATATTTAGACGTTATAACCTAAATTAGTACATCATTCATTCAATTTCTTTTGAAAATATAACTGATGTAGTTGTCATCTAGCAAATGCAATCCCTCAAGAAGCACATTCAAGAATCAACACTATCTGTTGAAAGTGACATTAATATTTTCTGCGTATTTTCTCCCCCACATCCTCCCTGCTCCCCCCTGTCTATGTCAAAATTACACCGGAAGTGTTACATCGGGCCAGTGTGAACTTAGCAAAAAGCCTGACACACAAGTTCATTAATAATTTTCATACTTTGGTCTGCGCCCAATAATGGATTGTAACTTGTTTCAGCTTCAGTCAACAGAAACAGTGAACATTCCGACTTGGTCTATTGATTTTACACACAAGCTTTCAATAGAAACTATAGTTACATTAGTTTGGAGCATTCTAAAAATGTAGGTTAAAATATGTGGATTGAAAAAAGGTCCCAAGTCTCAAATCTAAAGAGGATTTTTCCCACATCAAAAGTTTTGTTTTCATATTTCAGATGTTCTTGTTCTTAGTTAACATCCACAAACAGATGTCATTATGCCTTTATTAGTTGTTATTTTTAAAATAAGACAGCTCGGAGGGTGCCTTCATTTCTTTTTCATAGTGTCAAAAGTGTTGCAAAATAATTTTAACTGGGATATATAAATATAAATTGTTTTGTATGTTCAAGCATATTTATTGGCATATGCAGTCATGTAAGAAGTTTAAGTAAATAGTGTGCATGCGTACAGTAGGCTTTAAACACCACAAATTCTGAGGTGTCATTTCTTGTCAAATGTTATCTAATGAACGAATGATTTCTGGCAAAATATCCTTTGCTCGTCTTTGATAAGGAAATACTGCATTCTTTGTCAGTGGGTTGTGTGATATTTTTCTGAGAATTGAATTCACTGCTTATCTTCCAGTTCTAGAAAAAAATGTCCCAAACTAACGCGACCATTAAAATGTCACGTGAAAAGGATGCCCTATAGTGGTTTTCAGAAGTATTCTAAATAGCTATCTTCTGTATGGTGAATATGTGTGTGACAGTTTTTTTAAAGTAATAGAATCAGGGCATATTTCAAAGCTAAAGTCATGTTGAATATATGCCTTGTGACATAAGACACGAATGTAAAGTTTCTTTTCTTAATAGACAGACAAGACTGGTCTCTGTGCAGGTATTGTTTGGATGGATGGTTTGGAAATGACGTCAAATGAAGGGTTCTTTATGATATACTGTGAAGAGTATCATTATTCACTCAAGAAGAATTAGAAGGGTGCACAGGCAGCCTTTGTATGTTTTAAGACAGTGTGAATTGATTACATAACATACCTAAGGATATTAATGAAGAGGGGGCTTACAAACCAATTTTTGATGGTGTTACTGTTAATTCATGAAAATTCCTACAACAAATTTATCAAGACGAAATAAGTTTACAAATTTTTATTAGACTATAACAGAAACATCTGTTTTGGAGATATTGTGTTGTATACCGCAAAAGACAGTATATAAAGTATATTTAGTCTGGTACCCAGCTGTTTGTTGAAATTATGGCTAAGCTGGTACCCTTTCTTTTTGGGTTATCTTCCCTGATTCTTGTCACCCATGGATACCGCTTTGACTGTGGGCTGTTGCCAGAAAATAAAAGCAGGTCTGATGCCATTCAAAAGATGCATTTTGGAATCAGTATGAACGCGACAGACTTCACAGTTGGTGGATATCCAGTTGAAGGTAGGCTGGACTGCTGCGATCCTTATGTTAGCCAGTGAAGTCTACGACAAATTGTTATTGTGTTATGGTGCTCACTTCTGCAGATGCCGTAACTTCTCTGTCAAAGCTATCATGCCTTTCTGTCTATTGAAGAGGTCCTCAGTGGCCTAGTGGTTAACAAGTTTGGCATCTAATCATAGGTTGTCACATCTGTATGGTTGGAGTCCCACAAGTAGCAATGCTGAGAACCTGTTCCATTATGACCCTGGCTGTTGAACGGGATGTAAAACCCCAACTTTGACCTTTGTTCTGTCTATTCAAAACAGTTACCAACAAGATGCACTCAGAGAGAGCAAAACGCTCGACTCCATGTGACAAATCTCTCAAGTGATATAAAGTACTGTAAGACAATAAAATAAAACCAAACATGTAAATTAATCTTCATAAAAATATCAAGTAGAAAGCTAAAGTCATTAAGGATACATTGAAATGGGACCTCTGAAAATTCATGATTTTTTGTATCCATAATAAGATAAAAAAAAAAACACAGACAAATAGGCAAACAATTAGCACACAAAAACATAAACTGCTGGTGGAGGTAAAAATATTGCTTAAAGGTCACTTCTTGGTGAAAATCATGCATGGTAATTTTTTGTGATGGACTGTCAAGGAATTGAAAGAAGAAAAAAAGAAAATAAAAACAGAAATACTAGTTTAATAAAAATGATGACTGTATCACCCCTCTCTTCATATTATCTTTATGTAAATTTCAAGACATAAAATGAGAAGAAATATTTTTACTTAAAGACAGCAAGTATCACAAGCTAGGTTTTTGACCTCACAATGACAATTGCATTGTGACATCACTGAGTAATGACATCATCAGAAAGCAAAATATTGATTTTTAACACTCCACATAGGAGAGGGTTATTGTAATCAGTTTATTTCTGTCTGTCTGTCCGTCTGTCTGTCTGTGCACCGTTTTGCCCTTGTAACTCAAAAACTATAACATCAATCAATCTCAAATTTTGTGAGGAGGTATTTCATGGGATACAGACGGATTCTTCCAAATTTGGTGTAATTTGTTTGAAAATTAAAGTCAGGAGAGAGTTTTTCTTATTTTTAATATTGGGAATACACAGTGAAACTGCTTCTCTTCATCACATATGTAAAACATCAATATTTTGCTTTCTGATGATGTCATTACACAGTGATGTCACAATGCAATTGTCATTGTGAGGTCACAAACCTAGCTTGTGATACTTGCTGTCTTTAAGGAAAAATATTCTCATTTTATGTCTTGAAATTGACACAAAGATAATAAAGAGGGAGTTGGTATATTCATCATTTTTATTAATTAATATTTCTGTTTTTATTTTCTCTTTTTTCTTTTAATTCCTTGACAGTCCATCAGAAAAAATTACCATGCGTGATTTTCACCAAGAAGTGACCTTTAAGCAATATTTTTACATTCACCAGCAGTTTATGTTTTTGTGTGCTAATTGTTTGTCTATTGTCTGGTTTTTTTTGTTGGTTTTTTGTGTGTGTGTTTAGATTACTCCAGAACTAATGAACAGATCTTCATTAAAAATTTGTGGGTAAGACCTGAACGAAGGAAGAAGTTACAAAAAGAAAGATCTGGATCTTATTTTGGATACAAAAGAATCATGAATTTTCAGAGGTCCTATTTCAATGTATTTTTTATGACTCTGGCTTTCTACTTGATATTTCTATGAAGATTAATTTACATGTTTGCTTTTATTTTATTGTCTTCCTTACAATACTTTATATCACTTGAGAGACTGGTCAGATGGAGTCAAGCGTTTTGCTCTCTCTGAGTGCATCTTGTTTACGTATGTGATGAAGAGAAGCAGTTTCAATGTGTATTTCCAATTTAAAAATAAGAAAAAACTCTCTGGTGACTTTAATTTTCAAACAAATTACACCAAATTTGGCAGAAACCGTCTGTACCTCATGGAATACTTGCCCACGAAATTTGAGATCGATTGATGTTATAGTTTTTGAGTTATAAGGGCGAAACGGTGCACAGACAGACAGAAACAAACTGATCACAATAACCCGCTTGTATCGTCGAGCGTTAATTACTGCTACATGTACTTCAAATAAAGTGTTCACAGTAAGACCTATTCCAAAGTGTTTTTCTATGTACTTATTCCATTCAGTTAAAAACAGTTGAGCCATATATATTACATATGGGGCACTGTTTGTCAAAATATCTTGTTCTGAATTCTACCTGACAGTAATTTGTACCTTGTGAAAATAGGTATGGAGGCAGTAAAACCTACTGCCAACCTCCAAAATGAATGGCTGCAGTATGGCTTATAATTTGAGATTAAAGTATATTAACATCCTCAAGGAAAGTCTTCGTTGAATTAAATATACACATGACCTGTCTACGAATCATTCTGCATTAGTTAATTTAAAAATATACAACAGGTATCTTCTAAGAGGAAGGTAATCATCCCTAATAAATCCTTACCGAAAGCAAATTCTGAGATATGTTTCGCTATTAACATACATCCACTGCTAGAAACACGTAAAATAGGCAAGTAAATTTGGTCTTGTTGTTTGAATCACCATGCATTAGTTTACAGGAATCTGTTACAACTAGAACCTCCAGTGTATACAGGCTAGCAGCAAGAGCCAAAATTTGGAGTCACTATAACTGGCCCCGGTAATTAATGAAGTAAGGAATACTTTATAGCGTCTAATCTCCATCATATCACAGATTCTAAGGCACAAGTGCCATAAAGGGAGAAGGAAAAGAAGTCTGAATCAAGAGACATAGCAGACAGAAATGCCTAAGAGATGAGAAAGCTTTACTGAAGAGGCACTTAAAAGATGATAGATAAACTGCTGGAGTCTTTTAAAACACGAGCTCTAGTGAGGCTCGCGCCTCTAGAGACTTTTTGTGTCTCCGAACTTTCATGAATTGTGGTGTAGCGTGATGAGTATCTGTCTATTCACTGAAGTTAAGTGGCAATGGGCAACGTTAGTACTGGGATGGTAACCTGTGTCTCAAGGTAGATAAGCTGGTGACCTGGTTCTGTGACAAGAGATATATAGCTGCTTTCATGTGAAGTCTGATGTATATGCCAAAAGTAAAAAGCAAACATATTAAGTGAACTATGAGATATGTCAATTTTAAATTAATGTATACACTTTGTATGTATTTTGTATCATTTGCCTAATATTTATAATACATTTACAGGAAAAATCAAAACACTGTCAGAAAATATAATTATATGCTGTGTGAACAGTATTTTTGATTTTAAGAGTCACTGTACATTGAATAAGGACCCCAACAAAGCCTGAGATATAGATATGAAAGCCAGTGAAAATGCTCATTTCTGTTAAATATATTTCTAGTAAAACTGAAGAGTACCGGTCACAACATGGGGGAGCAGATACTTTTCACTCATTTCATCCTTCAAGCTCACGATGTTCTGGACAAGTTGCATGGTCGTTTCGAGCCGATTGCATCGAGTCATTTGACCAGGAAATGTGGCATGGGTGACAAAGATACGCTGTATAGTGCAGATTCAATGGGAAAAGTGCTTGAGATTAAAGCATTATGGTTCCCAGACTTCCCGCCGACAGAAGAAATCCCTCTCAAAGATATCGACTTCAAGTAAGTACCAACAGTAGATTGAGTGTAATCTAATTAGATACTGGTAGGGCTTAAACTCTGTAGTGAGAAATGATGTATAGCTATTTCAGACCTTTTCACTCTTGAGTCAGGGACTGCAACTGAATGGGCTCATTTACTTTTGTTTTCTGATTCGCTTTGTGTTTTAGTAGAGCCTCTTCTGTGAGATTTGTATTCGTGCAAGACACCTTTGGTGTGATTCAGCACTCATTGTAAAATGTTCTGTGATCAGGAATACATTTAAAATATTTGAAAACATTGTGGGATAGATATTGAGGATAACTCATTCTTCAGAGTGTACTAACAAATTGTTATTGTTCAACGATTTCTGTTAATCAGTGCACTGAGTTCCCTTTATGGGGAAGATATTGCACCTGCAAAGCAGTAGATTTGATTAGATTAGATTAGATATGGAAACAACAGCAAAGAAAAATGCTCATTGAAAGAGCCCTCTTTCAAAATCTACCACTCGGGTGATACTGTGCGTAAATTCCTAATATATCATTCCATCGTACATGAACTCAATTAAAGCCGATATTAGGTCAGTTTCATTACCATATATGCACTTTCAACTGAATTTTCATTATTTTAGCAGCTACATCACATTTTATTACCCCACTGACTTTAAGGGCTGTGCAGGTATTTCTTTCACCCATGGCGTCCTGTGGGCGGATGGACAGGCAGCAGGAAAAATTTTGTCTGGCCTGTATCTCAGAAACTGTAACACATGGGAAGTTGATACTTAGTTTGGACAGTGGTTGGGGATGTAGGTATGCAACGTCATGGTGTCCCCTTGATTTGACCTTAGACCTTGCTGTAGTGACCTTGACTTTTGGAATTTTGTCCTTGCTATATCTTATTAACTGTAAGGTGTAAGATGTTGTTACTTGGTATAAACTTTGGTTGAGGGCTGTATGTGTGCAATATTATTATTATAGTGTAACCTTGATTTGACCTTTGACCTTTCCGTAGTGGCCTTGACCTTAAAATACTGTCCGAGCTATATCTTGATAACTGTAAGATGGAGGAAGGTAATACTTAGTAGGGACATTGGTTAGGGGGTGTAGGGTGTGATCTTGATTTGACCTTGCTGTAGAGACCTTGAGATTTAAAATCTTGTCTCAACTATATCTCAAAACCTGTAAGGTATAGAAGGTAGATAATTTGGTATTAACATTGGTTAGGGTGTGTAGGTATGCAATGTCATGGTATGACCTTGATTTGACCTTTGACCTTACTGTAGTGACCTTGACCTTTAAAATCTTGTCCCGACTACGTCACGGAAACCATAAGTAGTAGGAAGTTGGTTAGAGTGTGTAAATGCACATCATGGTGTGACCTGACTTTGACCTTGCCGTAGTGACCTTGACTTTTAACATTTTGTCTGGACCATATCTCAAAAACTATAAGGTGCAGGAATTTGATTTTGGATGAGTCATTGGTTGGGGGTGTAGGTATCTAATCTAATCTAATGTGGTCTCTTCTTTAAGACAAAGATATATAGATTGCTGTGACTTATTATTATATATTTTTACTCAGTTGTGCTATTTCCATTGACAGTTATTTTTACAGCTTCATAATTTGTCTGCCCATTATCTTAGAAATGGTAAGGTGTAGAAAGTTGATACTTGGTAGGGACATTGGTCAGGGGGTGTATGTGTGCAACATCATAATGTGACCTCGATTCGACTTTCAACCTTGCTGGAATAACATGAGTTTGAAAATCTTGTCCGGGCTCTATCTCAGAAAACGTAACGTGTAGGAAGTTGATACTTGGTAGGGGCATTGGTTGGGAGTTGTAGGTGTACAACATCATGGTGACCTTGATTTGACCTTCCCATAGTGACCTATAAAATCTTGTCCGGGCTATATCTTGTAAACTGTAAGGTGTAGCAAGTTGATACTTGGTAGGGGCATTTCAAGGGAGTTGTTGATGTGCAACGTCATTGTGTGACCTTGATTTGACTTTCAACCTTGCTGGAGTGACCTTGAGTTTAAAATCTTGTCCGGGCTATATATCAGAAAATGTAAAGTGTAGGAAGTTGATACTTGGTAGGGGCATTGATTGGGAGCTGTAGGTGTACAATATCATGGTGTGACCTTGATTTGACCTTTGACCTTTCCATAGGGACCTTGACTTATAAAATCTTGTCCGGGCTATATCTCGGAAACCGTAAGGTGTAAGAAGTTGATACTTGGTAGGGACATTGGTTAGGAGTTGTAGGTGTGCAATATCATGGTGTGACCTTGATTTTACCTTTGACCTTGCTGTTGTGACCTGACCCATAAAATCTTATATCTGGAAAACAAGAAGCTGTACAATGTTGATACTTAATAGGGACAGTGGTTGGGTGGTGAAGGTGTTCAGCATCATGGTATGACCTTGATTTGACTTTTGGCCCAGTTGTAATGACCTTGATCTTTAAAATCCTTTCTGGGCTCTATCTTGGAAACTGTAAGATGCAGGACGTTGACACTTCATAAACGCATTGTTTGGGGGTGGGGGTGGGGGTGTAGGTGTGCATCTTCATGGTGTGACCCTGATTTGACCTTTGACCTTGCCATTGTGACCTTGATGTATAACATCTTATGCCAGCTATATCTCAGAAACTGTAAGGTGTAGAAAGTTTATATTTGGTAGGGTCATTGATTGGGGCAGGTTGGTATGCAGCATCTTGGTCTGTGGGTCATGGGAATCTCTGATGCTATGTTTTATTTGTGTAACTAAACATCCCCAACCTTTGCAAATATTTGGTCAAATTAATAACTGTATTTAATATCCACCTCTAACTTCCAACTGTCTTGATTTCTCTTTGTTTCAACAATACTCACCATTTAAGGAAATTACCCAACAATATTCTTTGTCTTTTTCAGTGCTGCAGTTATGCTGGTTAATGGAAGCTTCTGGACAGATATCCGCTCAACCTTTATAAAAGCCAAAGTGAGTTAACTTTGAATGTAATGACAGTTTTTTTTTTGTAAATCTGTGTTGCCACATTGCTGCTGTAACATAGGCAATGATGAGAATCTCTTTATCCAACCTGTTTAACAGTAAATGCTATGGCATTGGTAATGCTGAAAGTTAATAGTAAAGTCACTATTCTCATATTTGGTATCAAATTTTAAGCTTATGCAACTAAGCTAAAGTTAGCTGGTTTCCTTAGTTCTTGGTATTTTCATTTATGGAAATCTTTTTTTTTTTTCATTTTTGCAAGGGTTGAGGCCAAAGGTGCCTCTGTAATCACAATTACAAGAAATAAAGTGTATGAAGATATTTGCTTAAAGTAAAGTTCCTTGGTCCTTCTGTAAAATTTGCTGCCAAGGAGGCAGTGAAAAATTTCTTAGGATATATGGCTGCATGTTCTATGTTCTGTGCAATATTTATTACAGACTGACTTATGTCTGGGATTTTAAATGCGGAGCCTGCAGGGCTGTTTTCTTTTTTTTCAAAATAAAGACCTTGTCTCTGCATGAATGTCTGGCTGATCCACTGTTGCAATAGATAATTATCTTACATGATTTCAAGCAAAATAACAATTGAACCCTACTGGTTTTTAATACATATTCCTCCCTTGGCATAAACATCTCAAGTACTGTAAATGTTAATTGCATTTGATCAGAACAGGCAGTACTTATAACGGTATATATATACAAGGCTGAAAGGGGGTTTTGGTGTACTAGGGTGAGCTGCAAAGCCATCAGAGACACAAATAGTGCACCGAAGCAGTCACCCAACCCAGTACTAAAATATAGCCCATTGCCCCTTAACTTCAGTGAACAAACACTCATCACAATGTGCCACAATTCATGAAAGTTCGGAGAAAAAAAACAAACACAAAAAAGCGATCTCTAGAAACACGAACCTCACTAGAGCTCGTGCTTGAAAAGTATACATATAAAACCACAACTTTGACTCTGATTTTTGTATTCTCTTTATAAGGACGTACACACAGACCCCAGGGAGGATGAAGGACCTGCTTCTGACACAGATGAAGAAACAGAAGCCAATGGAGAGGAGTAAGTAGACCTTTGCAAGCTCATCCAGCTGTGATGATCCAATTAAACAACGTTTTGCAAGACCCAGCTGATTTTAAGGTCATAGTGTGGCAACAACTAATCGAATCAAAGAGTTCAAGAAAACTGATAAACCGTGTGATACAGAGCCATGTTACATTAGCCAACATATTCCTAACTTTAGAGGAAGGTGCAACCTTATTTCCAAAACTATTTCACAGTTGTCATATAAATTCTAAATTTAGTAAGTTTGTCCTATAAATTAATAATGGGGTTTTCCGTAATAGCAAATGTTGAATAGAATTACACTTTTTTGTTACTTTCCTGCTCTTCACAGGCCAGATGCTGATAAGACTGAAGAAGATCCAAATGGACCTGAAATAATTGATGAAAGGGAACAAGATCTGGAACAAGAGAGAGACAACATGGGTAATTATGTAAATTATTTTCTGCAACACGTTTTACATGAAATACTATTTTCACTTTTACATTTCCTTGCAATATTCACATGAATACTTATGTGCAAAATACTGACTGAAGAAGAATAAATATACCTTTCTAACGATAAATACAATATGTTTGTAGGTTATATAGTTGGAAATATGGAGTGCTAGACCATATATATGGTATTGTCATAAATCAGAAAAAGTATGCTCATGTTACACTCATCCTAAAGTGACTCCACTAGCTGCCTGACAACTACCTCTGTTCAAAATGGGAGCTAGACGAATCGGCCCTTTGCCAAATCGGCCCTGGGCAAGTCAGCCCCCAAAAAAGTCAGCCCTGGGCAAATTGGCCCCTTAAAAATGTCAGCCCTGGGCAAATCGGCCCCCTAAAAATTCGGCCCTGGACAACTCGGCCTCCAGTTGAAAACTTTTGTAATTAGAATTTATTTATAGACATGCAGAGAGCATTCGCCTAGCTTGATAAGATATTTCTTCAGGGTTATTAAAACAGAAAAAAAACAAGGGGGTATTTTCATCAGAAACTGCATGCCTTAATTGAAATGGTGTTGAATTATAATAGAATAGAATAGAAACATTTATATAATGCAAAATTGATGCAACATCCTCTAATACGCTTGAGGCAAAAAAGGGAAAGCTCAAGGGACATGCTGGTCAATGTAAATGTTAATGTTGACTAAAGGGGGGGGGATAATTTTGTATAATTATGTATAATGGTGAGGACTTTAGCTAAGTGTGATCAACACACATCAAACATAATTGGTTTTGATTTGATTTGATTTATTTTTTGTTTTACGTCGCGTTCAACAGCCAGGGTCATATTGCGACGGGTAGTTTACAGGTGGAGGAAACCAGTGCATACTGCACTGTAAACCACCGGGCATTGGCAAGTAACTACCAACTTTCCAACATGAAGCGCCCGGCCCGAGATTCGAACCAGCGAGAACTCTAACCGCTACACCACCGAGCCCCCCTTCAAACATAATTGGATGCTGTAATCAATCCCTTTAACCCTTATCCATTACATACTTGTTTATGTAAGAATTATTAATAAGTGCAATTATACTAATTGCATAGCTCCTGAAGATGGGATCATAACTTTTGTGATCTTTCTAAAGAACAATTGGCTTTCAAAGTATGCTAGTGTTTGATCGGTACCTTTATTAATAATCCCTCTGATTAGATATTAGACTGTTTTGTAACTTGAGATCAATTTGCTTTAATTTATATGCTACTGCTTGATTAGTAGCTGAGCTACTAATCAATATTTGTGTAATATTTACATAAGTTTGTTGGATTAACATCTGCGTAATATTTGTGTAAGTTTTGCGACTAAGATGAATATTCTAAATGTTAATTCATTTAACATCAAGGGGCAGTTTTGACCAGGTAAATATTTCCAAGAGCCAATATGACTTGGGTGTATATCCAAGGGGGCTGATTTGACTAGCATACTTTTTCCTGGGGCCGATTTGGTAAAGGGCCGAATTGTCTATGATTCTTCAAAGCTGCAACATGGGTTCATAAATTCTTACATAGCGGTTTTCCTAGCTATTTTGAGATCACCCTTGTCTCTTAGCAGTTGCTCCTACAGTACCAGGCATAATCACCCTGATCGTCAATACCCAACAGTGCCTCCTTTCCACTCCTCACTCTACAAGTCAGTCAAACACTTTGGCCATAGTTTTGCTTTTGATGCTCCCAATATTTGGAATGATCTTCCTAATAATCTATGCAGTGCAACATCTATTGCCTCCTTCTGGAAAAAGCTGAAAACTTACCTGCTCGCTAAAGCCTAGACGCCATAGCCTCTCTGTCACCCCTGTGTCTTCTTTGCTATGGCCTGGCTATGTTATTAGACTTATGATTATACACATTGTTTTTGTTCAGTTGAGCCTTAGAGTCTGTCATTTGATGGCGATTTAGCACTATAAAAGTCCACAAAGCATATCCATGGTAAGGAAAAAAGTATGTGCTTTGTCCCATTTTATAATCTGGTGCTTCCTATTCAGGATTATGTCAGGACAGATATTTCTGCTTTTTTTGTTTATTCCATATGTTAAGAAATGCAGTTAAAGAACAGTTTTAGAGAAATATAGACTTATTATGCTTAGTATGCAAAGTGGTGAATACTAAAGTTGAAAAAATCCCTATGATAAATATTTTTTCAGATTTTACCATTCACGAAGAAAAAATATGCAACCCTTGCCATATGTACTTAGTTAATTTTCATAATGTTTTTAATATCTCCAATCCTGATACAAATGAACCTAATCTATATTCACTAATAGTTGGTCTCCCTTGAATTAGTCTTATACCATCAGTTCACTTCCAGAAGTTGTCATAAGACCTGGCTGCTGGTTTACTCAAGTGGCTCGTCAACTGGTGATATCGAAAGTGGACAGAAAACTGACAAATGATGTCCCAATTGAAAAGATAATAGGAAAATTTCATATGTAACCAGTCCTGAACTGTACATATGTAAATTGACAATTAATTTATGTACATGTATTGAATGAACATTTGCATATATAGCATATCACCATAACTTTGTACAATTAATGCAGTTCAACATAACTGTGATATATCAAACTTTTTTGCACTAGCAGAATGTTAGGCCAAGAAACATAATTATAGTACGACATTAATTTTAGTAAACCATTTCAAATGCATGAGGTATAAACCCAGAATGCCAAAACCAAGGAAAAATCAAGGTCAAAAAGGGTCTTTGAAAAAAGTAGGTTTGGAGCCTTCATAAAACATGTTAGAGAGTAAAATTACAGATATGGAGGAGCAGCTCATCCCAGAAGAGGGTCATCATTTGTTAATGAGTTGATTTTTTTTGCAAAATAGATGATGACCATGACTTGGCAAAAGAAGAGGAACTCTCCATCAAAATGAAAGAGGAGTTCGAAGAAAAGGTGAGTACAAAGAAACAGATTTACCAGATTGTAACTTTTGAGGATTTTGTTTAGTTCTGCTGTGGAAATGTTACATATTTATTTGTAGGAGGTCTTTGAATCAATCTCCACTACTTCTTGTGCACACTGGTCTGTACTGTTAGTGCTCATCAGTTGCTATTATAGTTACATCATATTTTGGCTGTCATTACATTTGTATAGCACTATCAGCATCTTAAGTCTGGTGTCAAGAGGTCTCAAGGTGAACTTTAAAGCTAAAAGTTTGAAGTTGCTTCCAGGTGCAATGCAATTTATAGAGACAAAGTTTTGGCTTTACAGCTAAGATCATACCAGGAGAGGCTGTTAGTGATTTACACTTATTTTAATGGACTGGATTGAACCCTCGACCACAAATGTGAAATACAAGTGATTAACTGCCACACTTGTTAAGCCATCAACCATTGATGCCTCTGTATATTGAAAATATATACTATGGTTAATGATTTTATACTTTTCTAAATAACATGCCTATGTTTGAAAGCCAAGTAATAAAAATGCCATATGTGTTTACCACTAGACCACTAAGGCATCCGACTGAGGTTCGTACTGCAGAATCGTAGTTAAGAGATGCAGGGAACCTACTATGATTTAGTGTATGGCTTGTCCGAAATCTATCTGCATGTTTTATACTTCAGTTGCGACAAGAAGATGAAGAGTCAGAAGGAGACTGGCTTAGAAAAGAACTGGAAGAGAAAGAGAAAGAAGAAGAGGCACAACATCAGGAAATGGTGGAGTATGAACGGGTCATGGCGGAGGAAGAGCAGAGGAGGCGGGTGAGTCCTGGGGATATGCGAATAAGAGATGGGGCTGATTACAATTATAGTAGGTGGTAAATCCTGGTCTGCAAATAATTTAGAAGGGTTGAATTTGACCTTTGATCCCTGTTTCAAGGCCAAACAGGGCCAAAATTAAAACAAAAAAACTTGTACCTTTTTAACTATTGGTCCTCCAGTTTGGAATGTGAAAATAACCTGAATGTGATGTCATGGCCAGTAAATTGTTTCGAAGGGTCCAATTTCACTTTTGACCCTCAGATGGCGTCTGCCTTAAAAAATGTGTCATTTCATGTACAATATTTGTCTTAAAGTTTTTTGAATGTAAAACAACCTATTGGATATGATAGACCACTAATATTTCAGGTTTGACTTTTGACCCCTACTTCATGGGCAAACAGAATTTACATTTAAAAAGCCTCACATCTTCTTTATTATTGGTCCTAGGGGTTTGGAATATGAAAACAATGTGTAGGAAGTCACGGACAATGAATTCTTTTAGAAGACTCAAATTTGACTTTTGACCAATGCTTTAAGGTCAAATGGAGGCTACATTCAAAAATGCCTTATATCTTATTATTGTTGGTACTTATGTTTCCATACCACCTATAGGACATTATTGGCTGTGAATCTATTCTATGGGTCTAATTTCAAATGGAGCCTCGCAGTAATTGAATTTTTATTAATATATCACTTCATCATGTAACACTGTTCGCATACAACATTCGGTTTCAGAAGTATAGCACACTGCAGTCTGTCAGTAAATAAGAAGAGGATGTCTGGGTAAAGCTCAGAGAGCTGGTGTAACCCATGGAGTATCCTCAGAGTTTTTGTCCCTCATCCTGCCAGTGTGTACCCCCCTCTCCATTAAGAATGTGTCTTATATGTAGAACATACACAAAGCTAAGCTAGCCTCATTTTGGAAAAAGTAAAGCATCAGAATTATTGGAGTATAAAGCTATGGTCATCATTTAGGGAGAATTATATAAACAACAAGTCACTGAAGCTTGCAATTGTAAGACTCAGAAAGCATTTAAGAACAAAAGGAGTGTACCCTATTGTTAAGGCAGTCATGCCTGGTGTAACACCACTAACCAGTGTATCCTTTATGATACTGATGTGCTGAGGCTACTGGACTGTACTTTAGAATATACATAGTAAATAATTGGATAGTTAATAACCTAAGTTTTACTCATATGGCTAGTGCAACTATTAAAAGTGGGACATCAGTGTGAATTTATATCTATTGAACATGGTGAGTGAATCTGTCCCAGTGTAGCATTTGACAAGCACATTCACTCAAGTGTGAACAAATGGAATGTTTATATATAGAAACAAACAAAAATGTAAAATGTATGATTGACATGTTAAGATTCTTACACTCAAAATATAGAAAGCAAACATAAACATATGATTAATGTGGCAATCACTCACCAATATAAAGATTTTTATACTCATTAATTACAGTAACATTAAGATAAATACAACACCTATGTTCTAATTCTAATTTGACTTTTATAGCGCTTAATCTCCACTGAGTAGTGGACTCTAAGGCGCAACAAGACCATAGCAATAGGCAAATTCAAAGTCCAGGGACAAAAAACAGGTCGGCACCACAGAGAAGCCATAAGAAAAGTGAGCTAAGGAGGATAAGCCTTTGCGTAGAGATAGGTTTTGAGCTTCTTTCTAAAAGAGGCCATAGTGGCTGGTGCACGGATGTCTTCAGGGAGTGAATTCCAAACAGTGGGGGCATCAAAGGCAAAACTGAAGCCAAACTGCTTAGTGGACTTGTGAATTGTGGGTTGAAATTTTGGTACATTGAGGAAATTGGCAACACTCTGAGTAGTATTGTAAGTAGTGCGGTATGTGGATGTGGAGCGAAATATTTAGGGAAACCAGTTCACCAGGGTAGCCAGTTTGAACTCTGAGCGAAACTGAATAGGGAGCCAATGGAGTTTCCTGAGTACAGGTGTTATACGAGTGTATCTACACGAATTTGTGACAATTCTAGCAGCACAATTTTGGATTGACTGTAATCTATGGAGACTGGCTTTAGAGAGACTCCTGAAAAGTGAGTTACAGTAGTCCAACCGACTACTAACAAAAGCATTGGCAACCGACACAGATGCATCCTGAGTCAAGAACTGCCTGATATTTCTAAAATCCCTCAGTTGACAAAAGCAGCCTTTACAAACTTTCTGTACATGTTTTGAGAAGGAAAAATCAGAGTCGAACCACACACCCAGGTACCTGACAGACTCAGTGGGGTGAAGGGGGTTACCCAGGATATCAATTGGGAAACATGCACTTAACCTTTCTCTCTGCTTCTTGGAGCCAAAAAGTATGAACTCATGTTATGACTTATGATTCCTGAAAATATACATGGAAATCCAGAAGTCCATCTTCTCATAGTACTTTGAAAAAAGCTAAGGTTAAAGGCAATGCCATATTGAATCTTTGAAAGCAAAGTGTAAACAGGATCAGCTTTACAGTGGATAAAAATTCATTAACAGTAAACTTTTCAGAATCTCCCAATTCACATCCATACCACTTTTGATGGGGTTATTAATTGTAAAAATGGAAAATAAATAAAGTTTTTATCTCCATAGTTATTGCTCCAAGACTTCCAATACACTTTACCCTGTCCTGTCCAGGGATATGCTGCATGGAACTGATGGAATTGTAGTTTACTTTGCATTTTCCAAAATTTTTCATATTTGAAGAAAGTGGCTAGCTGCTTTAACTATTTAATGTTAAAAGGTCGCAAATAATTAAAATTCATCTGGTCACTGAAAGAAGTGTGATGTGTGAGAATTATAATTGAGAGGTAATCTGGATTTTTGATCAGTGTTTTAATATCTGTGAGTGATTGCCTCCCTACCCGTTGAGTATACAAAAATATTAATCCTGTGCTATTCTGCTTTCCCTGACATGTGCAAATTTACAAGGCTTGCTGGATAAGTGGTGAAATATATGACAAAGTTGAGTAAAGATCCCTTAAAAGTGAAAGTACATTTTCTGTATATATGTTTGTACAGGAAATGATCCAATGGGAGATTCGTGACAAGGAGGAACATGATCGGTTGTTGGCTCAGCAAACCACAACCAAACCTCCTAAAACTGTGGACGAAGAGAAGCCATCCAAACCATCTGATGACCGGAATGAAATTCGACCTGGTAGGTGATCTTGTAGATTGGAATTATATATCAACTCAAGTCCGTATTTTCTGGAAATAGGGGAAAATTTAGACTGGGGGATACTTTGTTTTTGATATGTGACAAAAACTAGATAATAAAAGTAAAATATCCCTCTTAAGATATGGATGAAAAATACATGATTCACAGAAGTGAACAGTATTTGTCGGCAGTGTACCCTCGATTTGACCTTTAACCTTGCTGTAGTGACCTGACCTATAAAATCTTGTCCAGGCTATATCTCAGAGACTGTTCAGTGTAGGAAGTTGATACTTCGTAGGGACATTGGTTGGGGGGTGTAAGTGTGTAATGTCATGGTGTGACCTTGATTTCGTCTTGCCGTAGTGACCTTTAGTATGAAAATCTTGTCTGGGTTATATCTCGGAAACTGTAAGGTGTAGGAAGTTGATATGTGGTAGGGACATTGTTTGGGGGGTGTAGGTGTGCAACAGCATGGAGAGACCTTGATTTTTATGTTGTTGCAGTGACTTATAAAATCTTGTCCGGTCTATGTCTTGGAAACTGTAAGGTGTAAGAAGTTCATATCTGGTAGGGACATTGGTTGTAAGTGTGCAACATCATATTGTGACCTTGATTTGATCTTTAACCTTGTCATAGTAACCTTTATCTATAAAAGCTTGTCTGGGCTATATCTGGGAAACCTAGTGTGACCTTGATTTGCCTATGACCTTGCTGTAGTAATTGACCTATAAAATCTTGTCCAGGCTATATCTCAGAGACCATAAGGTGTAGGAAGTTGATACTTGGTAAGGACATTTGTTGGATATTGTAGGTGTGCATCGTCATAGTGTGACCTTGATTTAACCTTTGAAAGTGATGTAGTGACCTTGACCTATAAAATCTTGTCTGGACTATATCTAGGAAATCATAAGGTGTAGCAGGTTAATACTTGGTAGGGACACTAGTTGGGGTTGTTGGAGTGCAACATCATGGTGTGACCTTGATTTGACCTTGCTGTATTGACCTTGACATATAAAATCTTGTCCGGGCTTTATCCCAGAAACCGTAAGGTGTAGGAAGTTGATACTTGGTAAGGATATTGGTTAGGGGGTGTAGGTGTGCAACATCATGATGCGACCTTGATATGACCTTTGACCTTGTTGTAGTGATATTAACCTATAAAAGCTTGTCCTGGCTATAGCTTAGAAACTGTATGTTGTAGGACACTTGGTAGGAATATTGGTTAGGGGGTGTAGGTGTGAAACATCATGGTGTGACCTTGATTTGACCTTTGAGCTTGCAGTAGTGACCTTGACCTATACAATCTTGTCTGGGCTATATCTCAGAAAGCGTAAGGTGTAGGAAGTTGATACTCAGTAGGGATATTGGTTGGGGGTTGTAGGTGTGCATCATAGTTTTTAGTTTACTGATTAATGCTGTCATCTTGCAATTGAATAGTCTTGTTTTAATACTTTATCTTTGCATACATTTTGTTTTTCTTAGCTGTTATTTTCTCTACTTAAAAATAATTTAGACCTTAATATAACTGGCACTGCTCTGCAAGTATCCCGATCATTGACCTGTTTCACTACTTCTACATCTCATGGTGTTGGAAACTATTTCCCCAGGTTGTGGGGTACAGGCATCTGTGATGCTATTTTTTTAGGTTTGTGACCAAAGGTCTGATCTTATTCACCAGTCAGACTGCAAGCGGTCCATCCAACGGTTAGAGGTTTTACTCGGTGGTAGAACCACCTCCAAGGATGCCTCATATCTTCCAAGATTGGGTGTTTCCATCACACTACAGGCAGTATAACCCACAGTTGTAGACAATGGGCAAAATGCCCCTGTTGTTCAACTACTGTGTGAGGTTTGTATGCAAAGTTGTGACACAGTGGTGAAATGTCCATTTACCTTCACTTGCTTTATGTCACCGTGTTACACCAAAAGAAGACTGAGTCACAACCTTATATACACCGCGGACTACATCTTCAGTTACCATGGCAAGAAACATTCATCTGCACGTGCATGCATTCATTTGCTCATGCCCACGGTACCAAAGTCAGAGGCGGAAGTTTTAAACATTTTAAATCTCCTGTAGAACATGCAAGGGAATGGACATTTTGTAGCTGTATCATAAGGTTGCATACAAATCCTGGATGGTAGTTGAAGGTATGTTGAAGGAGGTGGCATTTTCCCCAATGCCTATAACCGTGGGTTATGCCGCCTGTAGTGTGACTGGGGTTTGACTCTGGATATATAAAGTCCCAAATTTATAACAGTCGCACCTTAAGTGATTTGGTGTTTATGGTCGAGATAACTCCAAAAATAATAATAAAAAACAACATTCAGTTGAAACTACAAAATGGGGATACTTCACTTTCTTGATGAAGGTCTACACTCTAGGACTGCTATCTAGTTTCAGTATATGACACTGTAAAAGTAATGACCTGTTTTTGCCTCATGTGTTTCAGACGTGCTTGATGGTGACAGTGGAGCATCTGTATCAGTGATCAGTCTTCTCGTTGCCTTGCTGCCTGCTATTTTCCTGCTTATTTAGTCATTATGTCGTGCAAATAAGACACACAGCCATTTTGTCCTTTAGATCGGTTAAAATGCGATGTAAAATCCCAATATTGTTGAATTGGTTTGTTTGAAAGTCCCATGTTGTTTCACATTACAATTTGAATTCTGACATGAATTCCTTCGAAGTAACCAAGAAATGTTTGCATTTTTGTCACATGCCGAAACATTTTGTTGTTGTAGAGTACAGGATTTTGCATTGGTTAGTTTTTTTGGTATCTTGCCAGGAAATGATAGCTATGTTGGGAATTTCCATTGATGTATATTTTTCGCATACCTTTATATTATATTAAAGCACAATACTTGTATCATGTACGCAACATGTATTTAATTATTTTAGTATATGCATATTAATTTAAGTTTCAAAAGTTAAAGTTTACCATTATGTCGGAAGATTTGTTTTCTTTTTTTTATAAAGGAAAGTATCTTTAAATTGTAGTTGAAGTCAAGATACCTGTTATAAACCAGTTTATATGACAGTTGTACAATAGAAATTTCAGTAAACTTTCTCCAGTGTTGAATTACACTATTTAAAAAAACAGAGTCATATTTTTCAATTACTTGGTACCACTTACTAGAGAAAGAGAGTTAGAGAAAACATTTCATTTTATTTCTTAAGCCACAAGCATGTTACATACATAGCTGGAAAGGTATTTTAACAGAGCTTCTGATCATTTTTGTTGCATTGAAATCCATGTTGAAATGGTTGAGAAAGAAATTGGCATTTTTAACTGAAGTCCATAAAGGCTGAGGTTATTGTAGTCACCTATGCCATCCAGGTGGCGGCCTTTTTGGCATTATTTCCTTTAAAGATTCACTTATTTTACTTCTTGTTCATACAAAATGGTGGATACTAAAAGTAAAACACCCCTCAGTAGACATGTACAAAAATATTTATCCATTATGAAGATTATCAATATAATACTCATGCTACACACTCGTTTAATATCTTCGTGTTCATTTTGTGATATATATTTTGGTATTTGTCATTTGGAAAGCTCTCTTGTTTTATACATTCATATATAAGCTGCATATTATTGGAATGTAGAGGGAGTTCTTTAGAAAGAATATGTGTTATTAACATATTATTACTGACTAGATGCCTGAGCTTGCTTTTGGTTGTCTATGGTTGAAATTGAAGTTATGACATCACAATGGAAATGTGGTTATATGTTGTTCTTACATCAAGAAATAAGATCATACACAGTTGAACAGGGAAGTATTAGTATAATACATAGTTCAAAACATTTATTTGTTCTGAGCTGTTACATTGTGAATTAATGCTTATGGACTTAATTTTAAAATGGAATTATATTGTAGCCCTAGAATGGATAGGGCTGGCAACAAAAGCTTCAGAGTGACTTTAATACTCCTATTGTATCTGAAAGACAGAAACAGTACAACCGTTGCTTACTTTGGAAGCATGTTTATTTCATTTATTCTTAAATCTCAGAAAGTCGTCTTTTGTGTTGAACTTTATCACCTCTGTTGGGGTTTTAAGAACAACTCTTTATATGTCGACTTGATTGCCTACTCTTATAGAGATGTGGAAACAGGGCTTTAAAATCAGGAACTTAAAGTACAAAGCTTTAACAAGGTCAGTTTCTAATGATACAGCATAATTTTTTAAAGAAAATTAACTCACTCAGAAACCACAGAGTCTGCAGGTCATTGTACACCTACTTACTACTCTATTTTAATAGTCTTACTTGAACATGTAATGTGGTAAACTCTGTATAACTAGAACCTCTAATGTCCACAGAATTTGGCTTTAGATAATTGTAACTTCGTCTTACCAACAGAAATTTAACATTTTCTCATGTTCATAAAATTTGAAACTTGTTCTACCTCCTGCCTAAACACTTCTACTGCTTTTACTCGTACACAGTCTGCTCTATGCAAAAACATAATTATGTGACACATGGTTCACACTTAATGGTCACAATTCCTTGCTGTTTTCGGAAGAGGTTTTTTTGTGTGTAAAAATATGTCTTAGTAAGGGTGAAATAAGCCAGTAAAATTTGATTAATTTTTTTGAGAATGTTGTCAACTTATGCAAAGTTAGATGGTGCTGCGGGTGCTAGTTTCTTCATGTAATACACTTTTTTATCTGTGTACTTTTCTCATATAGTTTTGTATGTTATATGGCTAGAATGAATAGTAATTTAGTACTTGAGTACTTTCTTTCCATTACTCTGTAATAAGTACTCTTTTTTTCTTTCAATACAGCCAATTACTGACAGATTTTCTCATTTGAGGTTAACTTGTTAAAGATACTTGCAAAATTATCCATATTAAACAAACAAGTACTTGTGTTGTAATTTTGTACTCAATAAATCCAGTAATATGTTATTCGTTGAGTACTTAAGTACTGTTTAAAGTCATAGCCTTTTCTATCCCTTGATACCGAACTTGGTTGACTTGTTGCTGTTGCACCATAGAATGCCCTAAGTAAAGGGGAGATTAAGTGCTATAAAAGTCCAGTTAGAATTGGAAGAATATTTTAATATTTACTTTTATGTTAATATGCACAGTTACAGTAGAATGATAGCCAGTGCTTTGAAGTTATTAGTTTGTCAGTTAATCACTTGATTGTTACTTGGTGGTTATGGGTTCAAGCCAATTTCTAGTTTATTTATTTATTTGGGGTTTTACATCATATTCAACACTATACAGGTTAGATCACAACAGGTAGTTTTGTGGGCAGAGGAAACCCATACATACAGTTGGTCAAGGTCCTGTACTATAAACTGCTGACCATCGGTAAGTAACCACTAACTTTCCCACATAAGGTCCGGGGTTGGAACCGCCGACCTCAGATGTAGGAGGTGAGTATGTTACCACTGCACCACCATGATTCACTTAAGATTCACTTAAGGCCTGTGCATATATATGTATGACTTTAGTCTTCCAAGGAACCTTAAGCCCTGCCTTTTTATTTATGCACCCAAATATACAGCAGTCCCTGATATCCTCAGTGGCCCAGGTGGTTACCAGGTTTGGCATCTTATCACAGCCTGTTGCCTCTGTGTTAGTTTAACTTCCACAAAGGGGCAGTGCTAAGGGTCTGAATTCAACCCTGGCTGTAGAATGGGACGTAGGACCCCAACTGTGACTTTTACTTTTGCAAATACTGTATTGCCAAACTGACAAATTATATCTTCCCAGGTTTAAAGGACAAAATTCTCTGACTTTGACTTTGTAAAGCTGTACCTGAAATTTGAAATACTGGTAAATTAAGATAGAAAGGATGTTCAAAAGACCTGCTATTCATTGCTGCTTATGTGTACTTATCCACGTGCAATGGCCTGTGACATGCAGGTGCAGCTTATGTTAATATTACATATATTTATATTTCTGCAGTAAATGAGTTAACATAGCTGATATATATGTTTTATATGACCATAACTTCCTTACTTGTGCGATTTTGAGGTAAAATTATAAGAAGCTTCATACAATAAAAGAGGTATTTTAGCATAAAATTTTAAGGAAATGCAAATGTGAGAACAGAGAAATGATATAATATACAGTGATATAATAGTTCCACTGTATGTCCTCAACTGCTTGCTGAATTGGTAAAAAATCCTTCAGTGCATCAAAAGTCACACAGGCCATACAAACTGCAAACAGTCGTCCTGCTTTATCAAGGTTTGAGTTTTTCTGTAGCCACAACTCATTCACATGGAGTTTTACTTAAATGGGATTTATCAACACACACGTAACAGTTTATAACTGGTAGGTGTGAGTTACTTTTACCTATGACGTAGTAACAGAAACAAAAAATGGCAACCAGATTTTATTCTTTGCAATTGCATTCAAAATTTAAATGACTGCAAATTGTGTCAAAAGCAAATGAATAAAATAATGATTTCTATTTCAATTTTAATATGTATCAATTTAAATTAATAATGTGTTCATATTATATAACTAGCTTGTGGGATAACATGTTGATCTAGGATGTTTGGAATGTCTAATTCATTTCATTTCATGTTTGATGCAGACAGATTTAAATGTGTTACAGTTCACTTATTGGTCTCACCGTATTTGGCATATGAAAGAAAACCATTAGAAATCAGTGGTTGGGAATACTTTGTTGTGGTCAGATTTAACCTTTGATCATTGCTTCAAAAGTCAAACGTAAAGAGCAAGATATGTTTGAGGCTTGTGTATTGTGGGTCCAAATCTATGTTGTGTATATTGTAAAGGTTCTTGACTAGTGTGACATTAAATGAAAATTATAACCTTTAGGCTCCAGTTTGTAGATGAAGGCTCTCGAAAAAAGAGTTCTATTGACCATGCCGAAGTTTAGTAATAGCCCAGATATTCGGTGATTAGGATGGTGAGCATGCACAGTACTTCCTACTTAGAGATGGCGCCAACCCCAGCTGCAATTTCAGCAGGGAGGTAGGGGGACTCTCCCGTGTCCCAGATGGTAAGCTTGTATCCTAGTCACTGAATAGCTGGGGTACAACTAAACTTCTGCACTAAACCTCTCCTCTTTTTCGAGAGTTGGTCATGTTGGGTGCCGCCACACAAGACAAGCAGCGAGTCGCAGATGGTCAGCTCGTAGCTAAAAAAGATACATTTAATTAGAAATGTTCAAATTTGCCTTCTTAAAACGCTCCTATATTTTAGGGGATACTAGCTCATAAAGACATAATAATTGTGTAAAGGCCAGTATATGCAAGAGTACATTATGTAAACTGAAGTTTTGAATACAAAGAAACTTGTGACTCAAAAAAGCTGCAAAAACAGATACAACAATATTGATTTTAGAACACCTTAAACCCAGGTATTACCCAATTTCCTAACCCTTAATATTTTGTTCACTGTTTAGGAAGAAAATGGATGGTAGTAGTATCAGGTGAAACCAGAGTGATGGTAATTTCCTTGTTCCAAAGTTTTACCTATCCACTCAAAAGTCTGTTAAACAGTTTGTTTAGATGCTCCCACTGTTTGGAATTCTCTTCCTGGTGAGATATGTGTATCCCCCTCTCTAGCCCCTTTCAGAAAGCAGCTGAAAACCCTAACTATACACCAAGGCACAGTCGCCTTAGTCTTAATCATTCCCTGGTGTTCTCTGTGGTGCTTGATCTCTCTTCTGTCCCTTTATACTGAAATTAGTTGACCATCTTGGTGCTGTTGTGCCTTAGAGTCCCCTTCATAAAAGTCAAATTAGAATTCTCCGTCCTTATAATTTCAACCTAATATGTCCATTGTGGACATCAAATAGTGTTCAAATTCTAACCTTGCAATCATATTTGTCCAGGCCTTTCAACCACAGTTTCTGACTTTCCTGGTATCTATGGAAGCGACCATTTCCTCCCCCATGGATTGATGAATTTCAATATGGCTATAGAGGCTACACCTACTATAGAGATTAAGCACTATTAACAGTCCAGAATAGAAAATGTAATCTAATCTACTGTTTTGCAGGCACAATATCTTCCTCACAAAGGGGAACTCAGTGCACTAGTTAAACTACATTTATCATAAGGACAGTCGAGGGTTGGTAAAGGTCAGTGATCCAGAGTTATGGGTGTGACCAAAAGGGAAGGATACTAAGTTTGGAAACTGGTGTTGAACAGGTGTTTTTTGAGGTGAAAAGAATCAAGGGTTGACATGGAACAGATCAGAGGCTCATGTGACTTGTAGTGGCCATATAATCGAGTAGTGCTTATATATACAAGTCAAAGGAAAAAAGTTGAAATTTTTATATTCACTTGGGCCTCTTACTGTGGATAAGTTTTGCAGATAATTTGGGTTCTTTACATTCATTATGCCTAGAACACATCCTTCTGTCTGGTCATACCTGGATGTGTTTGCTTTCCACTTGATGACCTCTTTCTTACACCTCTGAACAGATGCCTCATATTTGGTTAAGGTGCATAGAAGAATGGGCTGATGTATATACCCAACCCGTAACCTTCTCTCCTCTCCATTGTGTATATTTAAATACAGATTATGAGAGGACACAATGGCTATTTCAAATATTTTAAATGAACACTTGAAAATGTAAATTACCTTTGGAAGCTGTGTTCAATTGCCCTGAACTTGTCCAGCCCAAATCCAAATTCCATAGAATCACACAAAATGTGTCCAATCCAATTATGAAGTGGACTGCACCACAGTTGAGTGAAGACCAGTCCCAGTAAGATAGTAGACTTTGCTAATTATTCATAGAAGGTTATGGTATGTAAATGCAACATAACCATTTTTATACGGTTAAATTTTATCACTCAAAGGACCAAAAAATAGACATCTAAGTTCAAAATAAATGTCATTCTGGTAATTTCTCCTAATATCTTAAGACTAAGTCTGCATTGGGTTAAATTTACACGAGTTCTTATTTTTCTCATAATATTATGTAACCCGATACATCATCATCAATTTTTAATAAGTTTTTATTTTCTTCCCTGAATTACATAGCTAGCCAAATTATGTTACATGAGCTCACAAAAGTGTCTCTTCTCAAAGTCAGACAGTACTGGTTATTTGACCTTTGGAGTTATTTCATTTGTAATAACTAGCGTACCATTTGACTTGATAACTTGCCACGAACACAAAATCCATAGTCATATATAAGTAATAGTGGGTGTCGTTTGACGCAGACATTCAAGGACACAAGTCATGGCTGTTAATGTATTTTACACAAACAACAGCCAACTGCATAATCGCTTTACCACCAGCAGGAGTTCTGTTATTTGGTCCATTTGTTTGTCTGTCTTTCTTTATTCTGGGCTTTGGGGCCACGGTGGCAGGAAAGCTGGTAGTTGCTTGCCGTTGGTCGGCAGTTTACAGTACAGAACCCTAACGAACTGTATGTACTGGTTTCCTCTGCCCTTCCAACTACCCGTCGTGATATGACCTGTACAGTGTCGAAAGCGACGTAAAACCCCAAATAAATAAATAAATTATTCTGGACTTTGTCTTCCTTGTTAACATTACTCCAAAAGTAATGAGTGGATTTTCATAAATGTTTTCTGTAGGTTGGGCCTGGGCAAAGGAGGAAGTGATTAAATTTTAAAAAAAAAATTCCAGATCATATTCCTGTTATATATAATTCTTGGATATTTGTGAACATGCCCAGGATGAGGTCTGCACTCTAGGAGTGCTTTTCCAGTTGAAGACTTTTTCAGGGACGATAATACAATATCAACATTCAATTGGTGTCCTGATAACAGTAGGACCAATCAGCATATGGCTTACAAATCATACATTTTGTATATCAGTGTTCCAGATTGAGTAGATTGTGAAGATACCTTTCACCTTAATTTTTGCCAAGTTAAGGTGTGTGCAAAATTAATAAGCAGGGCAGTAATTATATACTTGCACCAATGTTTTGTGAAATGTGCCATTCAAAACAGGGTTTTGTTGTAACTAATATAGAACCTAAAATAATTTTCAAATTAACTGTTACATAAGAACTAATAAGACATTATTTTTTCATATTTAAAGCTAGTTATGTTGAAATAAACATCTGGTCATGATTTAACTTGTGACATTTCTTCAAAAGATTTTGTAGGTAATCCATTTTGTCTTTCATTCCGCCAAGATATTTCATTATCTTCCTTCTGCAAACACAAAGACACACATGCTATTGAAATTTACATTTTAAAAGTAGTTTTGCAGTCATTATTGTTTTATATTTTAAAGGGCCCACACAGGCCAGCAACACCACAATACAAGAAAATGCAATCTGACAATAAAGTTAGAATGCGTATGATAAACCTTGGCTCTGTGCACCAACGGCATTACAATAATATCTGATACAAAATGATTGTGAAGAATTCTTCATCATCTATTGGTAGTCATTGTCGGCATACAATAGAGAACTTCACTTTTTAAAATAACAAATTTCTTTAGTTCTTGCTTGACTTTGAGTTATTATAAGCGTGAGCTCTCTCCAAGGCTAGCATTTCTAAATGTCTTTTTTGTCTCCAGGGTGGGGATTCACAAAAGGTCTTAAGCAAAAAATTGTCATAACTTTAAGAGAAAAGTCTTAACTGTGCAAGAATTTTGTCATAAAGTTAAGACTTTTTTTTGCTTAGACAAAATGGGATTCACAAAAGATCTTAGACAAAATTTGTCTTAGATTTTGTCATAACTTTAAGACCACTGCAGGGCAGACGTAATTAAGTCATTTTAAAAATATTCCATTGCATGTATTTACCTTTTACCCTTTGTTATGAAAACAACATATATACTATGGGTATCTATACTTCCTGTAGAAGTAATTTCTGTGGATTATAATAGAAATTTACATCATTTAATTACCTATAAATTTCCACATTTTACCTTCTTGTGGTAAAAATATTGTCAGAAAAATGACTGACTCACAATAAAACACAAATATTACTATTTTTACATAATTTTACAAAAAAAAAGTAGCAAATCTGTTTTATAATTTTAAAGAGAATGTTTGGTGTATTTATCGATGAAAAATGTTTTGGTTTTACTAAAATTTGTTAATTTGAATTCAAAATAGTTAAGACTTTTTGCACAAATTTTGTCTTAGCTAAGATTTTGCTAAGCACCTTTTGTGAATCCCAATTTAAGAGAAATCTTAGCTAAGACAAAAGTCATAACTTTAAGATTTGTCTAAGCAAAAAAATTGCCTAAACTTAAGACCTTTTGTGAATCCCGGCCCAGACTTTCATGAATTGTGGACTACCCTAGGGCACTTTTCATGTTTCGGATTACTTTACAACTCACACATGTAGACCAGAACATATTTTGTCCCTGTTCACCAGTGTCTTTGGTTTAAAGTGGACTCACATCTCAGCTTAGAGTATTCGACTGGTTTGGTGGATATGAGCCTTTACAGCATCTTTTAAACAAAATGTTAAATAGCTTGTTTATATTCAATTCATCTTTCATAATTGGTGTCCTTTGAGACAAAATGTGTATCTGTTGCAGAAGGATGGTAACATGACATGACAGTATCCATTAATCTGATTGGCTTATATCAATGGCCCACATCAATGGTGTGGCACTGGCCTTGGGTGTTCTACCCTTCTGGTTTAACTGATGGAAGAGCCGTATTGTTTTTCTCTAAACGACCATAAAAACCTTCAATTTATGGGTTATATTAACATTATGTAGATCATAAATTTTTATACTAATCCCATATAGCAGAGTGACAAATACCAGATGTGTTACTGCACTTAAGACTTTTAAAACGGACTACTTAACAATACCTAAGTTAGCAATAAAGTTCCAAGCTATTTGCAATGCTCTTATCCATGTTGCATGTTGGCTTGGTAATTTGGCATTCTGAAACAATTCAATTTGTAGCAAATCCTGGCGACTATTAAAAAAGGGGCTTAGTAATCTATGTGTTGATTGGTTGTGTGATAATTTGGGGCGCTGATGTTATGTTATGTAGAGGACTCAGAGAGTGCATATGTACTCAAGGCTCAATACGTCAAATATTGCTTGAGTACAATGGTAAAAAAACTTTAAAAATTCCTGGATCCAGAGAGTGATCTGAATAACAACCAAAATCAAATTTTCAGTTCCTCACGTCATTTCCTGATAATTTCATCAAAATCCATTTATAAAGTTTTGTATAAAATAAAGTCAATCAGTTGGCTGCTTTCTTATTCAGTAAATTCAGTTTAACACATGCACTTGTATCCAAGAATGTTTTACCCAAAAGAGAAGCCATTTTGTTTTACATATAACTAGTGCAATTAAGGATTTTTGTTGTTGCAGTGGTGTAAATTGCTAGCCTTGCTTAACGTTAGAGTTACTTTATAATGGGAGCAAAATCTATTTTTTTGTAATAATATATTTAGTTGAATATGTACTCTTACATACACATATACTGATTTTACATCACTATACAACTAAGACGGAGACTGGTGTATATGTTTGCAAATGATTTGGTAAAAATTTAAGCCTTAAGCAAGGCTACCAAATTGCCAAACGAAGAAGAAAAAATTTGTACTTTACAATTGACAGTTACCTGTTCCAGGTAGTAAATAAGTCATCTGTTCTAATATTTGATATTATTTGAGAACGGACAGCACTCCATTGAATGCCCTTTATTCTGTCAAAAGTGCTGTAAGAAATTCTAAAACAAGAAAACATTGTCCATTGATTATCGGTGTACTTTTTATATTTAGGAAGTTGAGTTTTGAGATTACTTTCCCTGACCTTACTATAAAGCTATCCGATAATTTATTAATAATCAGTGCCCCTTTTAAATGAGCCAGCCAGGAACCTTTGGTGATGTTGTCTCAAAATATACATCATCATCATTCTATTATCTGGCTGTGATACTCACAATGTGATACTTTAACAAAGATCATCAGACATGGAACCAAATAATTCTATATCAACTGCAGTAATTTCTCAACTAATTTTCACACTTACAGCCAGAGGAAGGTTTGGTGTTAGAGTGGTGTATGAACAAATTTGAATATAATAGGACCAAAAAATGCAGGCGAGTGCTACTCTCTTAGATTGCCAAACTGCACACTCAACACCAGGCATCAACGAACATGTTTGAGATATGACCATATTTTAAAGAACATCTCTTTATAGCAGCTCACAAGCCCTTTGCCCTTGGAGAAATCAACAAAACACCAACCTAATGTTATGTAGTCCTCTGATTCGCAGTTGCAATATTTTCCCCACACAGGGTAACCTAACAAAAGCTAACAAAACAATTGACAAAAAGCAATAGCGACCTACCTGCAGCATTGCCACAGACCAATTATATTAACCTGCGGTTCTCTCTTGGACTGGTATTCATCATTACTGAACCTTTATTCGAAGTAAAAAGCAAACAGATCTTTAGTTGAATGCAAGCCACAAATACAGTTAAGGACCATGGATGGATCACAAACTGGATCATACATGATCTCATACAATATAAACTAAAGAGGTTTGTTGCTTATACCCATTCACACTACAGGTGGTATAGCCTGCGGTTATAGACATTGGGCGAAATGCCCCTGTCCTTTGACTACCGTCCGAGATTTGTCTGAGACATTGTGACACATTGGTGAAACATCCATCACCTTGTGCATCCTACAGAAATTTAAAATGCTTAAACTTTCTGCCTCTGAATTTGGTACCGTGAGCAAGCACAGACAAATGGGAGCATGCACAGATGAATTCATGGTAACTGCAGGTGTTCTCCATGGTGTATAGAAGATGGTCATCTTTCGGTGTAACATGGCAACGTAAGGCGAGCGGAGGTAAATGGACATTTTGCCACTGTGTCACAAGGTCAAACACAGACCTCAGATAGTAGTTCAAGGACAGGGCTGTTTTGCTATTTTTTTCTTTAATTTTTTTCGTTATGTATATCATTATACATTTACTTATTATTCTAGTGTTAAGACTTGGATTGTATAGAATCATCAACGCTTGTGATAATTTATAATTTAGTAATATGCACTGCTTGGTATGTAATTTTCCTGTTTTATTAAAACTGAATATTTTATGATAAAGCTTTTTATACAAAATATTTTTAGTGTTAAAATGACTCTTGGTTGATATTTTAATTGGATCATGAGCAATGGTGAAAATCAGAGGAATCATAAATACAACATACGAACGTCCTCTATCAATGTACACTGCCTTTGCACTGCTTGACCCCTTGGTGTAGTAGTACTTGGAATCAAAGTGATGAGTCAGCAAATCAAGAACAATCAGATCCATCAGAGAAGAGAAGTGTAAATTGGATTCAAAGATTGTCCCTCGTCTAGCCAGGGTGCAAGCAGTTTGGTTGTTGAAACCATATTTCTGAAACCTGAAATGATTTTTACGGCCAAACACATGTCATCTAGGATGTGGTTATTAATAAACATTTTATAACACCAATCTTTGTACATTTATTTATTTGGGGTTTTACGTCACTTTCAACACTGTACAGGTCATATCATGATGGGTAGTTGGAAGGGCAGAGGAAACCAGTACATACAGTTCGTTAGGGTTCTGTACTGTAAACTGCCGACCAATGGCAATCAACTACCAGCTTTCCCACTTGAGGCCATGCCGGGAATCGAACCCCGGCCTCAGAGGTAGGAGGCGAGAGTGTTACCACTCTGCCATCGTGCCCCCCCCCAATCTTTGTACAACTAGTTTCCTTATGGTATTAGTCTTTATTGCCACGTGCAGATCATTGGTTGCCAAGTTACCTTGGAAGTGTGGATTCAAATGACAGGCTATCAACTCTGTGTAGACTCGACTCCCGCAAACAGTAAATGTTATGCTAGTTGAACAAGCCATAAAACTTAAGTTTGACTATTTTTTTGTAATTCACCAGCCCAAGAAAAGTTCACATAAGGTATAATGCAGGAGTACATTGTACAATAGTCGCGCTTCTTTTAAACAGAAACCTTCCTGTATGACTTGTATGAAAAGATACATCACAAATAAAGATAACAACATGAGTGTATAACACGATTATTACTTATATCACTAATCTTCATAATTGATGTATTTTTTGTATGTGTCAAATGAGGGATGGTTACTTTACCATTGCATAAAATAACAATTGAAATAAGGCTGTATTTAAAAAATAGCATCAGAGATGCCCGTACCCCATAGCCTGGGGAAATAGTTTTCAACACCATGAGATACAGAAGAATTAAAAAAATAGTACAAAGATCGGGATACTTTCAGGGCAGTGTAATTTATATAAAGGTCCAAATAATGCTTAAGTAGAGATATTAACGTCTAAGAGAAAGAAAATTTATGTAAATATAAAGTATTAAAACAGACAATTTAATAGCAAGATGACAGCATAAATCAGTAAACTAAAAATTAAGAAGCTGTATAATTTATTAATTTGGGAACATCTGTCAATGGAAATAACACAATTATATAAAATTCATACATGTAATAATCAGACGCATATATCTTTGTCACAAGAGAAACATGTCTCGAATATGTCAGGTGCCAAAGCTAAATGCCAATGTCCCTACCAAGTATCAACCTTCTACACCGTATGGAACCGAAGAAATAGCCCAAATGAGATTTTAAAACACATGGTCTCTACGACAAGGTCAAATGTAAAATGAAGGTCACATACACTCCCTAGCCAATGTCCCTACCAAGAATCAACTCCCTACACCGTTTCTGAGATACAGCCCGGACACACTTTTTTTCCCGCCCGCCTGTCCATCCGGACACCATGGGTGAAAAAAATACCCCGACAGCCCACAGGCTGTGGGGTAAAAATTTTAAAAGCCTGGCTTATAATGTTGTCGTCTTCATTCATTATATATTTTTACATATGTAATTTGGGAAATTTTCCTATAGTCTATTAAAACAATGTTTCCCGACACAAAATTATTTTAATTTTGAAATTAAATTGTCCTATCAAAACCTTAGTTGTTGTCATTACACAACACATATCTCACAACATCCTTACTTCTGGTTCGATTTTGCAGATTGTTCACAATTGTATTCAGTTTATATGCGAATATATTGGAGTGGATCGGTTTGATATGTATAGGCCTTAAATTTGGTGGAAAAGGATTCACCAAACGAGACAGGAAAATGATCCAGCAAGAATGAATATGGAGTATATTTTTTTCTAATTGCTGTAAGAGACCAAGTATAGATTTTAATTAACGTATGGCAGTATATATATATAGTTAAAGTTACATTGTAAAGCAATCAAATATGATAACTTCAAAGTTGGGGTGTTACATCCCTCTCAACAGCCAGGGTTATGTTAGGAAAGGTTTTCAGCATTGTCAATTGTGTGAGTCCAACCCACACAGAGGCGACAGCTCGGGATTAGATGCTTAACTTGCTAACCACTAGGCCACTGAGCAACTCATTAAATGTGACAGTCACTGATCATAAATCCTCTCATTTCACATTTATGCCCCATTGGCTGTGTTGAAAACTGTATCATTTTGCATATTTGTGCTATATTGATTGTATTAAAAACTGTATTATTTTGGGTATGTGTGCCATATTGATTGTATCAAAAACTGTATCATTTTGGGTATATATACCATTGGCTGTATTAAAAACTGTATCATTTAGATATCTGTGCCACTGGCTGTATTAAAACAGTATCATTTTGGGTTTGTGTCTCATTGCTTGCATCAACAACTGTTTCATTTTGGGTTAATGTCCCATTGGCTGAATTGCAAATTTGTATCGTTTTGGAGATGCGTCATATTGATTCAATCAAAATTGTATCATTTTGGGTTTGCGCCCCTCTGATATGATAAAAACACTGTCTCATTTGTGGTTTATGGAACATGGTTTCATCAAGTATCATATCCTTTTTGGTTGGTGACCTGGTGGTTTGATAATATATATATATCAATCATTTTGGTTTTAGCCGAAGGTCTTAGCCAAGTCCTAGGCTTAACTTTTTTGGCAAATCTATCCCACTTAAGCCAAAGATTTGGCTAAGATATTTCCTGAATACTGCCCCAGATGAATGTTGCCTGCTTACTTATGTTACAGTCATAAACAGGTTCATGTTTATACATGTAGGGTTAATGGAGTCTAACTCTTTGTTATGTTCACATAAACTTACCTGTGATAGTGGTTAATGTCCCAAGGGAACGAGGTTGGTAGACTGACATTGTCCACAAAATATATGATAACCCCCTGTAGTTTACCTGATTGAGTACAGACCTTCAAGTATTCTTTACAGAAGTAACATTTATCCATCAAACAATACTCCATATCTGTGAAGAGGAAGATAATTGGTAACTAAGGTAAATGCAAAAAATAAAAATGTTGTATGGTGATACTAATATTATAAACAGGAGCTTATGTTGGAAGGAAATATAGAGGATCTATTATTGTTACAATTAAGGTTCATCACAAATTACTTGAGAATAGAAAAGTGAATAATCTTTTAAAGATAATCTTTAAATTAGTGATAATTTACATCTAATAAAGTGATTTTCAAGTTTCAGGCATTGTATCTACACAATTCTTTGAAAGTAAAAAATGGCATGATGCATTATATTTGTCCTTAACTTTGTCACTTTAGCTTGTTGCAAAAGGTTTAATAGAAATTGTAAAACATAAATTTTGCCTCACTGATAGCCTTTTTACTGCGGATCAAAACTTACGATTTGGCTCTATATAGTGCATTAAAGCTTTTGATGCCACTGGTAATATCTCTGTTCTTAAATGAATTGATCTTCCAACAGCATAAGGTGTTCTGTTAAATCCTAATACCCTGAAAAAAAGTATATTTACAGTTTAATATTTTATATCTGGTTGCAAAAATACCAGAATATTTATTTAAACAATAATGTTAATAAAATAATTAGCATCGTTTCTGATATCTTAGATTGGCAAATCACCAAAATTTGCACAAAAAGGAAGTAAACACATTAGTACATCAATCACAAGGGCATACAGAGGTACAGATATTATATCAAACTGGTACATCAAATTAATTTGGAAAACGTATATGAATCCATACAAATTAATACTTTGACGGCTACAATACTGATATATATAGGCAGAGTGGGTTTGGTGATCAAAAAGGACAGGGTTCCATACTGGTAGTACTTTCACCTCCCATGTCTTGGGTTCAAATCCCAGCACTGACAACACATATTTTTGATGTGATCTACAGAATGTTATGAAATCAAGGTTTTAATCCAAATCAATCATTACTTAATGCCTGCCAGATTTTGACCTTTATTTCACCAGTGTTGAGATTTTAATATCAAATATGCTTACATATTTTAAAGACATATGGGTAGAACCTTTTAAACCCATCATGTACTACAGTTCCTGATTGCAAGTCAGCACAAGTTCATCGCATACAGTTAACAAAACTATTAAACTGTTTAAAATTACTGCAAACTACTAGCGATCCTTGTCAGATTTCTATCATCTTAAAACTATCCGAAAGTTATATGTTTGATTTTACAGTGAAACTTAAACCTATCTTCATACTCGCAAAACAATCTTTTCCATCTGACAGTAATCTTAAACCTATCTTATATGCATCTTTTTTAACCTTAACTCGATCTTTAAAGTGTATAAAACTTGTAAGCTTATCATAAACTTTTTATGACCAGAATAAGACGAGAGACTCTTTTTCTAACACTTACTGATTTACCAGGATTTAACTTTTGAAAAACTGTTTCTGAGGATGACATTCGAAAAATAATCATCAAATCACCAATAAAATTTATTTTGTTAGATACATAGTCCTTTTTGGGGGTTAAGTAGTGCTTAGATTTCTTTTGCCCTCAATTACTAAATTTATCAACTGTTCCCCATCTGAAGGTGTTGTCCAAGCTGGTTTCAAAAAGCTATTGTCTCTCCATTAATTATAGAGGTTCACTACCAACTGATAAATTAATAAACTACCAACCCATCTCTGGTTTAGGTGTCATCTCTAAACTCATGGTTTTTCATTTAAATGATCATGTCAATTCTAATGGACTCAATGTCAATCAGTCATCCTATAAGCTTAGTCACTCGACTGAAACCACATTGTTGTCAATTAAGAATGAAGTCCATGTTTCTCTTGTTATCTTGCTAGAGGTGAAGCTATTGTCGTTGTTCTCCTTGACCAATCTGCAGCATTTGACACCATTGATGATTGTGCTCTCATTGACCGAGTTCCTGGTTTGGGGAGTGCTCTCATTGACCAAGTTCCTGATTTGGTGATGGTGGCGTGGTTCTAGACTGGTTCATGTCTTACCTCTCTGGCTGTTTTCAGTGCATCAAGATTGGCTCTATTTTATCTGATGCCAAAAGGCTGTTGTATGGTGTGCCCCAGAACTCGGTCCTGGGACCAATCCTATTCTCCTTATATACTACTCCCCTAAGCAATGTTATGGAAAATCATCCTGGCATAAGTTTCCACTTGTATGCTGTTGACATGAGGTTGTACTTTCATCTTACACACAAGAAAGTTACCCAGACCTTTGATCAGCCGAAAAGCTGCCTAGATGACATCAAAAAGTGGCTTTCTGCAAACAAGCTCAAACTTAATCCTGATATAACGGAATTTATTATGTATGGCTCAAGGACTGTGGATGAAAAAAACTCAGTGAATTTTCCCAGTTAATATACTTGGCAATCACCTCTCACCTGGGGAGGCGGTCAGGAACCTTAGAGTTTGACTTGAATTACACCTTTCCTTTTTTGCCATGTCAGGAATACCTGTAAGGCCTGTTTTGTTTATATCAGGTATCTTAAACTGCTCAGAGGGTACCTCATACTGCTATTTTGGCTGCAAGCACTTTGGTTGTCTCGACTACTGTAACTCCTTGTTTAGAAGTCTCTCTGCTCTTCATCTTCACAGGCTTCATTTTCTTCCAGAAAACTCATTCTACAATCGTTGCCAATACCACCAAGTACTCAGGTATTTCTATTGTCATAAAGAATCTTACTTGGTTGCCCATTAAGCATCAATCTGTTTTCGAGATGGCCCTATTGGTTGACAAGTTCCTACAAAATGGTTATCCTAATTACTTTGAACCTTTCCTTACACCCAGACATAGTGTGTACAAAGCTCGATGGATTTAGAATGATCTACTTGATGTATGCTCAGCCAAATCTCTCTCTAAATTCAGAAATAAGTTGAAAACCTATCTCTTTGCAAAAGCATATCCACCGTAGTTTTCTGATCTTGTCTCAGTCTTTCTCCATGGCGCTGACCCTTGTAATGCTTCTCGCTTAATGGTTCTGGTTCTGCTTTTAATATTATGCACCTCAGAGTCCGTCAATAGAAGAGATTAAGTGCTATAAAAGTACTATCAGAATTAGAATTCCGATGGCTTTCAGATTGTTTTAATTGAAATAAAACTACCTCCCAAACTGATAATTACAGGGTCATAAACCCTTCATAAAGCATTATCGCTTAGGTGGAACAGCCGTATTAGTGCTATTCTTCTGGGTGCTGCAGCATTATCTTTATGGTCTTATAATTATGGCTAAATTTTTGCTGCTTAAGACGAATCTTGTGCACTCTTCTGTACAATCAGAACCAAGTGACCTTGTCCTAATTGAGGATTTTTTCCCATACAACTTCAGTTATTACTGCACAAAAGTTATTTGACTTAATTTTATGACCCGGATCAGTATAAACAGGTTGCAAGGTTTTGCTTTTTGTTTGGTCCAACTTATCTATTGACTTTTAAGTAGAACAGTAAGTATAGTTTGGCCATTCTCTTGTTAGATATTCACCTCAGAAACCAAATGATCTACATTGTTCACCTACATACAAGTCTACTTAATACTTTTGTTTGCATATATTTGACCATATATATACTAAATATATGTTATAACAGGTATTATGTATATACTCTATCTATTTGTATAAATGTACGAATTGACATAAATAAATATTACAATGGTAAAATGTAGGTCCTGAAATTTCCAGAAAATTAACTGATTGCACCTGTCGACTTGAAAAGATAGCAGTTCATTCAGTGGATTTTCAAAGTCCTCAAACCAATAGCCAGCACCGGGGGTTTTCCTACAAAAAATACACACATACAACATTCTAGACCTGGCTTTTTATTAATGTCTTTACTTAAACTGTGATATATATATATAATATATATATATACGACTTGCACTTACACTTTTACAATATCTTAGGCATTTACATTATATATTTTCATTACAAATCTTATACAGAAGTTTAAACTTACTACAAAAAGCTTAGACTTTAGTTCAAAAATACAATTTAGTTAATTCTTTAATGAATACAGCCCCTGAATGATGGTGGGGGTGGATGGAGCAGTACAATGTTAACATAAAACTTACCAGTCAGGTTTGAATATAACTCTTTGTCCTCCTTCCAAAGTTAGAAGCCATTTATGTGTAGTCCCCAAATCAATGGTGGTGTTCAGATGGTTCCTCAAAGTAATGTCTTTCTCCTTCATAACAGAAGCTGACGTAATACGGAAGTGACGTAAGGCATCTATGACGTCATGTGTTAGTACACGCGACTTTCCAGTAAATGCAGCAGACACAGAGTTCCAAAACCTGAAGCAATACAATACACGAGACAGTGAATACCTGGCAGATAGCAAAGTTTAGTGAAATAAGTAAGGATACATTTTCTGGGAGCAATTGTGTGGCAAATGGATAGAGTATTGTATGGTTGTAAACTGAAGTTTTGATACCATATTCTGACTTTAGATCGGACTCTTGCCAGTTTTAAAGTTTGGACAACATTTTGAGAATTAAGTTTGTCGGGAAGCAAAATGAGCAAAATTGGAATGCACTCCAACTTATCGCAAATATATTTCAGCTTATTGCAGTAAGTTAAATTATATTGCTGGTACATTAGTCACATTGAAATCATATTGAACCACACTCAACATCAACGCAAAGGATGCAATAACTTCCTGCATTGGGTGACTGCATATGTGCCATCGATTGAGCCAGTCCTGACTCCCAGTTATATTGTGTCATATCCAAAGAGTACAGGTGATCTGGACCTGTCATATTTCATCGTCAGTGCATATCATTTAGACCTAATTGTATTGAAATTGTATAGGTTGGGGACTATAAAAATGTAAGATTCCTGACTACGCTTTGCTCTTATTAGGCTGAAGCATAGTTGGGTTCTTAATGTGGTTGTTTAATTGGAGCCGACCCTGCAACCGACCCTACAACCCTAGGGTCGGTTGTGATAGTCGTAGGAACAAAGAAAAAATGGCGCAAAAAAGCATAGTCGGTTAAGCAATCCCTGACAAGAGGGTAGACTTCACGACAGGTCGTAATGAATATACAGGCAAACCCTAGGGTCGAGGACGTCTTATACACAATCAGTCAGGAAATAAGTACAAGAACTAAACCCCTAACAGACAAACCGGACCACAAACAGACAGGCCGTAAAGACAACAGACAAGCTGGGACCACGTTCTCAACTCATCACAACAAAACTGAATGTTTTAGGGTGTTGGTATCCATAGTCGGGTACCAGAATCAGGATCCATATCACACTACATAAACCCCTCATCACATGTGATAAACCACTCATTTATCACTGCAAAGATGACAGCTACACATCAAGATGAATTGTTTTACAATTTGAGGATCCTTTGGTTTTTTTATTCAGTTGAATAGGTTATTTTTCATCATTTTTTCCAGACACAGAAGACAGCAGAACCTAGCACCTGCCCAGCCAGCACCACCACCAGCCGCAGAATCCTGGATACTTCAAAGAGAGGAGAGAGGAAGCTACAGAACACTCTTGGACGAACTAATAACTGCATACCAGGTTACCAGAATTCATCAGGATGCCACCTGCCTTTTTTTACCTTATTGAAGAAAGAATTCACAACCGCCTCAAGAAGTCACACACAAATTACAAGAAGCCACTAGAAGTTAGTTTGAAACTGGCAGTTACACTCAGACAACTGTCCATAGGAGAAAGCTAGACTTTGCTACAGTACCATTGGTGGGTTGGCAGAATAACCCTTTGTAAATTTGTCCCCGAGGTGTGCAAAGCCATCCTTGAAATTCAGCAGGAATGTTTGATCTGTCCAACAGAACCAGGAGAGCAGAGAAGCATTGAGGAGAAATTTAGAAACAGATTGAATGTCCCCACATGGATAGCAAACATATTGCTATGAAGACGTCCAAGAAGTCAAGCAGTGAATATTTCAACTACAAGGGTTACTTAACCCTGGTCGACGCAGAGTACAGATTCCTATGGGTGAATGTGGGGTCCAGTGGTTCTTCATCTAATGCACAGATATTCAACCATAGCAAATTGAGAAGAAAAATTGAGAACAGTACCTTGGGACTACCACCAAACTGGCCTGGATGGCCAAATCTACACTAATTCCGGGTGACAATGCCTTTGCCCTCATGCCTTAATTGGTTGGTTTAGCCCTACAGCAGAATACAACTGACCAGGGAAGAGAGAATAGCCAACTACAGAATATCCAGGGGGAGGGAAGTGGTTGAGAATGCCTTTGGAATATTAGTGGGAAGATTCAGGGTACTGCTGGCCATGATGGAGCAAAGGCAAGAGGTTGTGAGTGACATTGTGTTAACATGTGTGGTGGTACTATATAACATGAGAAGATATCAGGGTGGAGCAGACAGGCCACCCACCCTGGCAGACGACATACAACCCCCACAGGCTAACCAGGCGATCAATGGACCAAATAAAAATTTCAGAAACTCATTGAGGGAGGCCAAACATCAACAAGACCTACTGAATGATTACTTCAATAACCTAGGGGCACTGGCTGGGCAGAAGGAAAGGATTTAAGAAGACTGGAAGGAGCAATAGCAGGCATCTATCAGTCCTTTTCAGGACTACCCAATTGTTCCAAGAAGTTTTATTTTAATGGTGTGACAAAAAGATTAAACCAATTTCTAACCCATTTTCAACCAAATTCCAACACAATTTCACCTAAATTCACACCCATTTTTAAAGCTATATTCATCCATTTTTAAAAGCTATGAAGATTTAAACCCAAGTCCTCTAATGTTAAAGTTCAAACACAGAGCTATTAATTGTTTGTAGAAGATTCAGGTGGCCATGAGAAGGGCCTTTTTGGTGTGAGCAGTCCTGATAAGGACTTAATGGAGGCTAATCTGCTGATTTGGGATGACTTTGTTGGCTGGACTGGTTGAGAGGTCTTGTTTGTTCTTGCTGGGTGGTACTGACAGTGCTGGTGGGAGCTGAGAGGGTGAAAATGGTTGGGTTGTGTCAATCTGCTCTTACTGCAGTACAGATGGAATACTCCCGAAAAGACTTAATAATCCAGAAGGGTTACTGTCTTCAATTTGTCTGGAGGCAACTAAGGGCCAGTAGTGTTGTGCTGACTGTCTTCAATTTGTCTGGAGGCAACTGAGGGCCAGTTAAAAGTCTTCGTTGGGCTCAATGCAAACATTAGTTTTCTGGAAGGTCCAGGCTGCTGGGCATCCCAAACAAGAAAGGATGCAGGCTTTGATGATGCTATTGATGACCTCTGTGGTTGGACTTACTTTCACAATCACTGTTGGAGGCTGTGGTGCTGCTACTTGGCTTGGCTCACCAGCTTGTGTTGAAACTTGTTGGGTATCCGGAATTGTGAGGATGTGTTCCCATCCTGCGGTGGCCTGTGTGGCTTCTGAAAGTAGAAAAGTTGTGACTTGAGCCTGTTGAGTTCTTATGACCTGTCTCTTGCATTCTTCAGACTTGTACAGTAATCCACTAAGAAGTTTCACTGTCTCATTTCTGAATGTCTTGCTTGTCTTTGAATTTTGCATGAATCTTGTCGTACAGTTTGTCATATTGCTTGACAAACTGTCAATGGTCTCTTCATCAGAATCACTCAGGCAAATAGACTTCATTTGCCCTGGCTTCTGCCTGGATTGAGTTGATTCTACATCAGTGACTGTGTCTGTTCTAGGTGGGTTTTCTGTCATCTCCTCAGTCTCCTCTCTTTCCATCTGCTCTGACCTTTCTGTCCTCTCTCTTTTCAACCTCTCTCTCTCCCTCTCCTCTCTCTCCTCCATCTCTCTTCTTCTCCTCTCTGTATCCTCAGCAGCGTCTCCTGACTCAAACTGTGATTGAGTATCAGTAGGTACTTCAATCTTTCTCCTTCTGCCCCTTGGCATGCCATCAAATTATATGTATAATTGCAGCTTGTTAAAAAACAGAAACGTAAACTAAGTGAAACCTCAGAGAACAAGTTTCACTCCAAGTCAGTCCAGCCTATCTCAAAATTTAACCTAATTTGAAAAAAAATGAAAAACTTAAACTAAATGCTGCACACCTCCTCTCTCATCAGAGTTAAAACCCAAATGAATGAAGTGCACCTGCTGACTCGCTCTTTTATAGCCACAGATTTTGAAAAAGACAGGCCGTAAGACAGAAAAATGTTGCAGGCTTGTCAGTTATAGTTCCCAGCTTGTCTATTAGAATAACACACATGTCGGCTATTGTTTACGGCTTGTCTGTTTCAATTCAGGGCTTGTCAGTTAAAAAAGTTCCAGACTCTAGGATTCAGACATTAAAGTTCCTGACTGGCCTGGAACAGTTACAGGCTTGTTAGGAACTTTAACAGATATGTCGGGTAAAGTTATTGACTGTGTGGTATTTTTTCCTGCACAGTCTGCTTGTCATCACGTACAGTCTGGATAACCATATTTGGGACAAGCCAGATGCATGATACAAACAGGCCTGTCATATTAAGCAGCAAGGTGGGAAGTGTAACCGACAGGCTTTTAACTTAACTGACATGCCTGTTGCTAGGTGGAAGTACTTAGGGTCTGTTACAAGGGTCGGAAACAGACATAGACTCTTCCGAACAAGCCTGGAAACTACAACCGACTGTAACAGACTATGTAAACATTGGCTGCGGCTCCAAAAACAGACATTGTTACCGATGGGTCGGCTCCAGTGGAACACCCGCATAAGGACTACAAGTTTACCTGAAATAAATCCAATCAAATCAACCAAAGAACCTTGAATGTAGAAGTGCCCCTTTAGACATACAATACTTACGAAGATTTGTCCACTCTGACGACACCAGTATTCACAGACAAATTAAAAATCCCGGATGTATTAATATTCTGGATTTCTTTTTGTAACGTGAAGTAAAAATAGCCAGCATAAAAAAGCCATAACGCACTCGTGCAGAACAGTAGCCAACAAAGTGTCACTCTTTTGAAGGAAACTTTCATACTGTGTCTTTCTTTTATGTTATTTTGTTTTATTTTCATGTTAACTAGTTGTGCGGAGATTAATTCATATTTAATACTAATACTGTTTCTTTTTAGTGAAATAGCATCTTGGATTCAGTATATTATTTAAAATTTATTAAGCAAAAATTTAAATATTTTGTTTTCAACTTGTATCACAAAGCCAAGAAGTATATTCCCATTCATAAGTGCTATAAAAGAGTATTGATTTTGTAAATTTATTGACTTTATGGAGCCTTACTCCTTCAAAATAATACACTAAATAATTTATCATTCAGTGATTCTTCAAATTTATACTTCTGCTCCATTTATGTTTGAACTTTTTAAACAGAGAAGCAAAATAGTTAAGCATATATGTGAAGTATATTCGTAACTATTCGACAACTATTTATATCCCATGATAAAAATTTTGTTTGCCAGAAATTCTAACATGTGATACTCTATGTCCACATCCAATTCTATATCACTGTTGTAATTATTTTCCTAAATCCATTTTCTTTTGAGCTGGATCAAATATATTTTCTGTCATTCATTTATCCATGAAAAAGTCAACATATTAATTTCTGTGTGAAATTTGAAAAATTATATGGTTAAAATTAACCATTAGTAAAAAATCATTCTAGCGAATTTAAAGTTCTAAATTCTAGTCTTTAGAATTATAAGTTTATGAAACGTCCTTCCAGATAAAACGTTTACTTGTACAAGTAAGGTCTTGTTCAAGAATGACAGGGTCATTGGGCAAAATATCCCAAACAATCCCCATTTTGTGTTCCTGATGCACATCAAAAATCCGTCTGCCTAAAACTGTCTCCAATGTAAGCCTGACAAAATTGTTTAACTCCCCTGGGAGCTCCAGATTACACATACAAAAAAGTTTCAATTTTAGAACAGCAAAAAAAATAATAATAATAATTATTTTAAACATGAAAATTTTGTGAACATTGCTATTTTAACAAAAGAATATGATTGACATTTTTGCACTTTAAGATTAAGACTTAATGCATATCTTGAGTTCATTACTAATTTACATGAGCCAACATCTACAATTCCCAATCTCTCTTAATATTCACACCTTTAAACCCATAATTCGATCTCTTCTGAATCACAAATGATGTATTATGCAGCCACTTTTTTACCTCTTTCATAGAATCCCCATTATAACATTAATTTAATCAACATTGTCCTGAGGCAGAAAATCCAATCAAATCATTGACATCAACTTCCTTATATGGCAAATAAGCTGGTTCTTTAGCATGTAGACTCAAAGTCTAAAGTTGAAATGTTCTTTCATAATCTATTCTCTTTACCCAGAAACTTAATGCATTAAAAGTGAGAAAGGATCCAAACCCAGACCAACAATTAGTCCAATTGTGTTGAGTCAGAACAGCTGACCTTGAAAAGGTCATAATAAAATTAAAACTGCATTTAAATAGAATAAATAAGAGGTAAAATAATAACTAGATAAATAGGGTTTAAATAGGGTTTTAGTACTCAAATGTCTTATAAAACCCAGTAGAAGTAAGGCAAGGAAAATGAGCCTGAAACATAGAAGAGACAGGGGAAGTGGAACATACCTCAAAATGCTGTCAGAGGACCACGTCGCCGGGGCTTGATTATGGAAACTGTGGTCATTTTAGACCCATCTTGTAAAGTTTTGGACAATTTAAAAACCAAAATAGCACTGTTTTCAGCCAAACTCATTCCCCCACTCCCCCCAAATATGTCTGGATGGGTCAAACACTTGCACACAGTGGAGCAAGATATTTGATAGATAAAACGAATGCAAGTAAATATAGAAGTCTGAAGACCACAGGATACCGCATATGACCCTAGATGTAGAAATAAAGTCCAAGGGTGAGTACTTTATGACCTCTATAAAAGGACGGTACTTCCGGCGGGTAATGGACGAGCGCTCGTCCATTATCCCAGAAGTTCCGTCCTTTTATAGAGGTCATAAAGTACGAACGGTTTCAAATATTTGCTTAGTCCCAGACGTCCTGTAAGGGTCAGTAGTTGTCGGTTGTGGCTGTGAGAGAATATATTTCACGACTCAAACTGATTCTCATTTCCCGCCAACAACAAAATGTCCAGTCCCAGGCTTCCTCAGGCCTCCTCAGACCCAAATTTACACAGTCCTATGTTGTCCCAGGCGTCCTGCAACCCTACGCAGCTTAGTCTCAGGAAGCCTGTTTGTCAGTCCCCGACTCATAACAGATCTTTGAAGTTTCATGCGTGTGAAAGTGATTCGGCTTCATTAGTCCCGGGAAGTCTCAGACCGTCGCAGGTGTCCTGGGACTAAGAAATCTGGGTCTGGGACTAAGCCCCGACTAACAGAAGCCGACCCTAATCGATCCAAGCTGGCATCCTGGGACAACACAAATTTAGTCCACGACGGTCTGAGGATGCCCCAGGAGGCCTGGGACTAAGAACCGATTAAGAGCCGATTGTTTTCCACGCATCGGAAATTAAAACGAGGCAATGAGGGGGTCTGGGACTATATAAGCGACCGCGCACACATTCTCGTTGTTACTGACTGGTTGGCTACTGATCACGTATGTCTCTGTTTTGTAGGGGTTTTCATTTTTCTAAATATCATATAATACTTGAGCTTAAGGCAAATTTTACAGTTAGGAGACACATTTTACTTTTTTACTTTTTTTTGCTGTTGACTGGAGTTATGAGGAAAGAGAAAGGAGGGTGAGAGGCAAGAGGAGAGGGAGAAGGAAAGTGGAGAGGTGAATGAAAGGATTGAGGAAAGGACGGAGGAGGGTACAGAGGCGGGTACACAAGAGACTGAGGAGCGATTGGAACTCACTGAGGAAGCTTACGAGGAAGAAGAGAGGTGTGAGGAGGATTTAGAGAGTCACTCGGCAGCCAAGAGAGACAGGGTCTGTTCAACTTTCACTGACAGCCAAGAAACTGCAATTGTGGAGTTTGTGAAGGAGCATCCAGAGCTCTATGAGAAGGAGCATGCACGTTTCCACGACAGACAGAAGAAGGAGGCTCTCTGGGCAGAAATCTCTGCAGAACTGAAGCTCCAGCCCTTTGATATCAGAAGATGGTTCGAACGCTTTATGACAAGCTGTCAAAACTGCAATCTGGCCAAGGCCCAAGGGAGATGACCAAGAGACAGTCCTGGGTCTACCAGCAGATGGGTTTCCTTAAGACCCATATCAGACGAAAGGGGGCCAGCAGAAGTTCAGGGTTCGAGGCCAGTCCAAATACCAGCAAGCAGGATGAATCTTGTGGATCTACTACTGATACAGAACACCTCGAGTCCAGTGTCCTCAGAGAGAGTAGGAGTCAACCTATGTTCACATCTACACCAGTTTCAACAGACTCCAAGATACCCGAGCACTTTGACCAGATGAGGACATTGATCTCAGGTTTCCTACAGCAGAAGTCAGACAGGCAGCCCTTCTTTGACTACGTGGCATCAGAGGCTGAAAAGAGGAGTTTGAGGACCTCAAGGGCAGAATGTTTAGAGATATTGAAAGCATTAAAAGCAACCGTAGACGTCAAGCACTACCAAGAGGATCAGCCACTATTACCACGGAGTCCCAGAGGGTCGGGATACTGCCAACAACCACTCAACAGGCGTCTACTTCCACCCAAGCAGCAGCTAGCAGCTGTTACATCTACTACACACCAAGCCCCCTTGGCTTTGGCAACCCTCCATCAGTTCTAACAGTACAGGACGAGGGCAGTAGACACAACTTAAGTGGAATACTAAGCCAGCTACCAGATCTGACATCTACACAGATCATTGAGCAGCCTCAGCAGCAGCAGCCTACACCACCCCAAACATGAAACAAATAACCCATGGTAAAAACCTAAAAAAGGCCACATAGAAAAAAAAATAAATAAACTCCCAATATGGCCGATAATCAGCCCATTTTTAGCTTAATTCTAATTCTAATTCTAATAGCACTTTTATAGCGCTTAATCTCTGTCAAAAGACAGACTCTAAGGCGCATCACACAAAAACATTGTTCAATATTCAAAAACCAGAGACATTGCAGGGGTCAGCACCGCGGAGAAAGCAGAAAGGAAATTGGAAATTTAGGGTGGGTATGCTTTTCCAAAGAGGTATGACTTCAACTTTGACCTGAAAGAGGCAAGTGAGTTTGCAGAGCGGACCTCATCAGGAAGGTCATTCCAAATCATAGGTGCGTCATACGCAAAACTGAGTCCAAAATGTTTTCGAGACTTGAAAATTGAACCAAAGTGGGGAACCTCAAGAAATATGCCATCAGATTGACTTCGACGAGTGTTATATGCACTATGTCTGGGAATGAGGAAGGGTTCAAAGTATTTGGGGTTACCACTGTGTAGGAACTTATATACCAACATGGCAGTCTTAAAGATAGAACGGTACTTAATTGGCAACCAATGTAGTGCTTTTCTAACTGGAGTGATGTGTGAGTACTTGGTGGTGTTGGCAACAATTCTGGCCAGGCTATTCTGAACACATTGAAGTTTGCGCAGATCTAGAGCTGAGAGACCTCTGAACAGAGAGTTACAGTAATCTAGTTGACTTCCGACCAGAGCATTGGCAGCCATAAGAGTAGCTTCATGTGTCAGATGTCCTCGGAGTCGCTTAAGATCCCGGACATGAGCAAAACAAGCCTTGCAGACCTTCCTAACATGGCAAGAGAATGAGAAATCAGAATCAAACCAGACACCAAGGTTCCTAACTGCATCTGTTGGTGATATGAGATTACCAAGTATGTTGACCGGGAAGGACTGATTAAGTTTTTCGCGCTGAGACTTTGAGCCAAACACAATGAATTCGGTCTTATCTGGATTTAGCTTGAGCTTATTTGTAGAGAGCCATCTCTTTACGTCTTCAAGGCAGTGTGACAGCTGACAGAAGTAATTTGCCTTATCTTTGTTGACCAGTGAATTGCAGCGACCAATCTGTCTTCGAAGTCTAGCTCGATTATAGGCAGATTTATCTTTACGCCAGATTCGTTCCAGCTGTCGCCTGATGGTTTTTGCCAGCCTGTAGGTGTCAGATAGCCAACCAGTAGCTTGCTTAGTAAAAGTGCGAGTAACCAATGGTGCATGCTTGTTGAGCAATTTGCTCAAATCATCTAAGTATTGTTCACACAAACCACTGACTGTATCACCAGGGCATTTTACGAATGCGCTATTTCCCAAATCCTTACGGAAACTGTCCATGTCAATTTTATGATACCTCCTGAAACTGACAACTTTTGCCTTATGTGAAGGAGGATTAACTAAGTCAAGCTGAGCAAGGACAAGAGCATGATCAGAAATAAATTCAGCAACTCGTACATTAGAGATGACACTGGCATCAGTAGGAGTAAGAACAAGGTCTAGGATATGACCATGTAGATGGGTAGCCGTTTGAACATTTTGTGTTATATTGCATGATTCTAAACAGTTCTGGAATTTGATACTATCATTTGAAGAAGTATCCACATGAATATTGAAATCCCCACAAATTAGGAAAGAGGGAGAAACAGAGGATAAATATTCTAAAAGATTGAGAAATTGGTCCAGGAAACTTTCAGAGCATGAGCCAGGTGGACGATAAACACAAGTCAACACAAGCTGTTGAGCCGCCGACCCAATTGCAATGCTAACATTTTTAAAATCCATGGGATTGGTTAAAATCTTTAATAAAAGAGTCCAACACTTACACCATCCCTATAGTTAAAAGGCATTATCACGTACTTACCAACCCACAAACACACAAACCCAATACCAAACCTAACCCCCAACTAACAAACACACAAACCAAATACCAAACATAACCACCAACGAAGAAACAGACAAACCCAATAGCAAACAGAACCCAAACCAAAGAACTGACAAACTATTTTGCCAATATAACACCCCATTGTTGTAAAGAAAACCTGTTTGGTGGTTATATTTCCTAAAGATTTGTGAACTGGAGCAAAAGATTTTAATTTTAAGATTTCCAGGAAAACATTTGTTTCAAATATTTTTCCCCCTAAAAAAGCCAAATGTAAGTAAAGTTAGGATGTAGCTTTCAACATATATGAAATATTTATTCCATTTAGAAAGTTATGTTTGGCTTTGTGTGTTTCTTTTGAGAATTGTGTTTAGCACTGGGTTTGTCTGTTTGTTAGTTGGGTGACTTCTGTAATGCATTTATTTATGTCTGTTTGTTGGATGGGTGACTTATGGTGGGCATTGGGTTTGTCTGTTTGTTGGTTGCGTGACTTCTGTCGGGAATTGGGTTTGTCTGTTTGTTGGTTGCGTGACTTGTGTCGGGAATTGGGTTTGTCTGTTTGTTAGGTGGGTGAATTATGGTGGGTATTGGGTTTGTCTGTTTGTTGGGTGGGTGAATTATGATGGGAAATGGTTGTGATATTTTCAACAAGCACAGCTGATTAATTGTTTTTGGAATATTTGGTAGTCCTGAAAAGGACTGGTTATTAGTCCAGAAAAGGACTGGTTACTGCAGCAGGAGTTATATTCTGCCATCTTGCCAGGCCACTGCTCTCTCATTGTTGAAGTAGTCCCTGAGGTAATCCCTCTGTCTTTTGGCTTCTCTAGCAGGGTTTCTGTCTGGACCACCACCAGCAGCACCACCAATCAGTCGACAATCACCAGGCACATCATCATCATTGTCATCTCCAGGCTCCAATAAAAAACATCATCATCTCCAGGCTCCAATAAAAACTAAAAAGGCCTAAGTTGTCGCTGAAGCTGTCTTCCATTAAAAGGTGGCATCCTGCTGTGTTCCAATAAAAGTAATGATGATTAGATCGCGGAATTTATATATATACCCAGAAAATCCAGTTATTTTGCAAAACAAGAATCGGCCATCGTGGTCTGGGGAAGACTGAGGAGTCCTCAGGACACCTGAGGAAGCCGGGACTTAATCGGGGGTTAGTTGGGGCTGAGTCCCAGGAAGCCCAGTCGGTATGTGTACAACAGGATCGTGGTTGAAACTGGCCAGAAAACTGGCTTAATCGGTTCTTAGTCGCAGACCAGTCGGGGACGTCTGGGGCCGCCTGGGGCCTCCTGAGGTTTCCTGAGGCCGATCTGTACTTAATCCCAGGCTTTGATGCCGATTCAGTATTCCGGCCCATTTTACCTTTTTTTTCACCGACTGTCCACGATTAAGGGTCGCCGACAGGATCGAGCCTTAGTCCCTTGGTGGAACAGGGGCATTAATCGGAATGCTTTCGAAACCAAATCTCAAGTCGCAGCCTACTCATTTGTCAAACCAGAAAACCGCAAAGAAATTAATGAATGGAGTGACACCACGGTAGTACTAGACATTGACCAATAAAAATATGGGATGATGCGCAGACAACATTTTTACACTAACAGTGAATGTGTGACACTAGATGGTAAAACGACAACAAAATTCGCAAATTAATTCGCTTTCTACAGCTTCATTGCTATTTATTTCTATTTCTCACAGAGATGACCTAATTGTAAAATAAATTGTGTATACAGTGCCCCTCCAATTTCAGAACCTGTTAGTTGTTAAGTATTCTAATATTGGCCTTCAAAATGGATAGACAGAAAAGGAATGGATGTTATTTTACTACAAATTGACCCGTGGCGAGAGCCTTCAATAATGAAGTCACATAGATGTGCAGACAACGATTTTATGTTAACAGTGACCACACGATAAACCAGCAGACGGATAAATATGAACTTTAATTGGGGATGCGCAGATGACTATTTTAAACACAAATACCTGTCAAGCTATGTGATTGGTTCATAAAAAATACTTTTAAAATTAATTGTCATGCTTCGGTGAATGAATGAAGTCACGTAGATGCGCAGACAACAATTTTACATTAACAGTGACTGTGTGATAAACCAGCAGACAAATAAATATATGTACTTTAACTGGGCTTTTACAATTAGAAACCAGCAGATGAAACCGTTAAAAAAGACTCGTTCGAGTAGGCCATCACAATGGGAAACACAATAGTTTCTAGGACATACGGGACCTTACAGAAAGCCAGACGGAGTGCTAGACAAGCTTTGTACTTTATAACATATAACTTAATAAAAGCATTAAAAATTTTCAAAATGGCAGAGTGTATACTATACACCTTAACGTACAGATGTGTGAACAAATATTATGCAGAATTTGATAATTAAGGGCTTAAACGGCCGATTTAAAATCGCGGCCACAACCCAGTACATAACTCGAATCAAAGATTCGACTAAAAAGGAAGAGAAGGCTAGAAAGGCTGATGCATCTCACCATTTTAACAAATAATGATATTCTTTGGTTTCTAAAATCAGAGGTATCATAATTATAGATATAATGCACAAAGATATTATTGCTGTAAGAATTTACTTATATTGGTAGCGGAAATACCTGAATGGAGAAAATACTCCATGAATGCTACCACATCCAATGCTAAGATGTGAGGCAACACATGAAGACCAGAAACAGGTGACACATATGCTTGTATTGAGTCAAGGTGGTTGGTCTGTACCCAGTCCATAATCTGTCAAAGGCCTCCCAGATCTGAAACGTACAATAATAAGAAATGATAGTTCAAATATTATTTTTTTTTTTTTTTTTTTTTTTTTTTTTTTTGCAAAATAAGATAAAAATATATATTTCGGGCTGGCACCTTGGTGCCAGCTAGGTCATTCCTGGGGGGACCTTAAACTTCTTCTTTAGTTGTTACCACCATGCTGTTTGTAATCTGTTTTCTCATTGGCTGTGGCAGCCCCCTGTGTTAAAGCCTGCTGACCCTTCTTCCATTTGCATTCTAGATCTGGAAGGGGCAACACTGAAAAATTTTAAAAATTTGTTTTTTCCATTTGTCACGTGTTGTGTTATTTTATCAAAGTTTTTTTTAAAGTTACACCTTAGTTTTAGTTGCTGACTCATGGAAAAGACAAAGAAGTACAACTTGCGATCTGCAAGCAGTGATACACAGATGCAGACTCAGCTGGATGGCGACATGGATTTTGTCACACAACTGCTGGGGGTAGGTCCTGGTACTTCCAGCCAGCAGGGGTGTGATAGCCAGTCGTCAGACAGTGAGTTAAATTGCAGTGATGTAATTAATGCGTCTGATTCGGATGATACGGGCAGCCGGAACCGGTCCTTTAACAAATTTTCCCAGGAAAAGTCGGGCACTTCGGATTCTCGTGCTGTTGACACACAAACTATTATCAATCAGCAAATTTTGGCACAATTAACTGACATTGGTCAGCGGTTGACAAATTTGGAAAAGACTGATTGTAAGAAATCAAATGATGTCACAAAGCATAAGAACAGAAGTACCCGTACTCGTTCCAAACCCACACCAAATATGCATACAAACAGTACTGACAGTACTGGGCAGTCAACCGTTAACTCTGCAGTCCCTGTTACTGAAAATTTGGCCTTCAATTCAATCACTGTCCCTTCCCTAGCTGACATTCGACAGAATGCAAATATACAGGAGAAAGTTGATCAAAGAATTAAAGAACTTCAGCAATTGTCAAACACAGGTACTGATTCAAAAATTAAATCCCTCAGAGGCGGTTCAGTTGACATATTCGTGAAAAATCGAGTTAAATGGCCCCATGAACATGTTTTGGCTGGAAATATAAAAGAGCGTGTTTCTTATGACCAGGAAAAAAATTCAAAAAATAAACAAGCAATGTTGGACTATTTGATAGCACTTTTGGATGACAGTAATGACTTTTCCTGGGCTGCGGCAAAAGCCAGCCATGCAGTACTCCTATGTAGAATGGAGCAAGGTGAAATTGTCGATTATACACAAACCGATTTGGTGGATAGGGTCAGAAGAGCTCATGCACAGAGACATATCACACACACCTCTTCCAATGCTACTCAAAATTTCAAAAAATCCAAAACAACCAAGTCCATGCCTTGCAATTTCTACAATCAGGGATCTTGTAATTTTTCAACGACTCATGAAACGAAAGGGGTGCTTTACAAGCATATCTGTTCATTTTGTTTTTCGAAAGGGGGAAAAAATTTTTCACATGCAGAGAATGAATGTAGAAGTAAAAACAAGCATGCAAAAAACGATTAAAGCTGGGCGGAGGTTGCCATTCCACTAACCAGTTTGCTTCTAGGTATATTTGGTCAAGTAAGATTGATAGGAAAACCAGATCTCAAGAATTTTCAGCAGATAAGACCACACTTTTTACATGGTTTACCAAAGGTAATGCTTTTGCAAATATTTGGAATGGCAGATCTTACGCTCAGGTCACTGCTCAGAAAAAGTTACTTCCGGTTTCGGCTGCCTGCATCCGGAAAACCAGGAATGCAAATGCCATGAAGAAAGTGCATAACTTTCCTCAAAGGCCTAAGGTATCTGCCTCAAAAAATGGCTTTTCTGCACAGGTACGGTCTACCACTTCACATGTTACGGTTCCTGCCTGTGCAGGGGAGAAACAAACACATGCGTATCACAAGTCTTTTACCAAAAATAAACCTAATGTCAAATCTCTTACTTTGACCAACAGATTTCAGGCATTGCCTGTAGAAGAACCAGATCTTGAGCATTTCAATGCTCATACTCTTGACATTAAATCACCTCAAAACTATCCTAAGGCAACTCAAGTGGCTCAGTGGAATAACATTTCTCTGGAAAAAGCTATTTCTCACAAGAATGTTCTTCCTGCTCCAACTTCTATGGTAATTAATAAACCAGCCACGCCAAAAATTGCTCAGGCAAAGTCTACAAAAGGTGATCCAACTCTAGGTATGACAAATGTTACAACTGACATTTCTGCAGACAATATGCTCCATGATCAGCTCCATTCTCATATGGCTTTTGGCCAAACAAAGAATGTCCCTGAAGACGTTTGGCAAAATCGTTTATATTCTAAAGATTATAAGGCATGTGTTCATCAGAATGGTGATAGCTTTGGCTACATTCCATTAAATGATCTCCAAGTATACAAAGGCCCTCAAATCCAATGGAAATCACTTCCTGACATATGGCAAGCAAATAAGCTGATTCGTGAAACCAAGGTGCCAAATTTCTTAAATTGTCGTATCCCTGTGAAGACACAGCTGAATCCTGATAAATGGCGTTCGTATTTAACTCAGTACTGGGATCAGCAACTTCCTGATCTCATACAGTATGGTTTTCCGTTGGACTTCAATAGAAATTGTAATCTTGTTTCCACATACGTTAACCATACCTCAGCTATTGAACACGAGCAACATATCGATCAATATATTGCTGAAGAACTTAAATATGGTGCTTTGTATGGCCCTTTTGATGATACTCCCATCCCTGTGCATGTTTCTCCATTAATGACCAGGGCAAAACAAAATTCTGATAAGAGGCGTACCATTGTCGACCTTAGTTGGCCAAAAAATGCTTCAGTTAATGCTGCAGTTCAGAAAAATGTTTATCTCGGATCCCATTTTATACTTAAATATCCATCTCTTGATGATATAACTAAAGAATTGAGAAAATTAGGTCCAGGAGCTCTTATATATAAGGTCGACATCAGTAGGGCCTTCAGACATATCCGTATTGATCCGGGCGACATTGATCTGCTAGGAATTCGTCACAAAAGCTTATTCCTGGACGGATCTTTGCCGTTCGGATTCAGACTCGGATCCGGAATTTTTGAGAGGTGTTCCGATGCCATCAGATATATCATGAAAAATCTTGGTCATAACGCCCTCATGAACTACATTGATGACCTCATATATATCGGCTTACCATCAAAAATTTACCATTCTTATTATCAGCTATTATCTTTGCTCGAAGAGCTAGGTTTGGAGATAAGTCAATCAAAGCTTGTATCTCCCTCCACTTCTGTGGTTTGCCTAGGAATTCAAGTTAATACGGTTGCACGTACGCTTTCTATTCCCGACGAAAAATTAATTGAAATTAAGCAATTATGTGAACAGTGGGTTCATAAGAAAAATTGCACCAAAAATCAACTACAGTCCCTCTTAGGGTCCTTACTCTATATCACTAGATGTGTACGGCCCGCAAGAAATTTCCTTAACAGAATGTTACAAATTCTTAGGGATAATGTACATACTAATTTCATTGTTTTATCTAATCAATTTTTTCAAGACCTTGAATGGTTTAGAGTGTTCTTACACCATTTCAATGGGGTTATTTTTTACGACAATAAGTTAATACATCATGAAGTCAACTTAGATGCTTCTTTAAATGGCCTAGGCGCTTCTTTTGGCAATGAGGTCTATGCTCTACCTTTGCCTGTAGGTTTCCTGAACCTCCACATCACCCAACTTGAAATGCTGAATGTTGTTGTAGCACTCAAAGTCTGGGCCAATATATGGGCCAACAAGAGAATAAAAATTAGCTGTGATAACTTGGCGGTGGTAGAAATCTTGAAATCTGGCAAAACCAGGGATGCTTTCTTGGCCACTTGTGCCAGAAATATTTGGCTCATCACTGCCATGTTTAATATTGATATTATAATCATTCATGTCCCTGGGATCAGCAACCAGGTTGCTGACTTGCTTTCCAGATGGACTATTACGTCCAACCCACAAAGTAAGCTTATGCAAATGTTACCTCATTTCCAATGGATAGACACTCACATTGATTTAACCAAGCTGAATTACTTCATTTAGCTTTGTTCAGATCTGTTTTCAGATCTACCACTGTCTGCAGGCCAGTTGGCCACCAGTGCTGTCCACAGGTTACGCCAGGCTTTCCGTCCTGCTACACAGAAAACTTATACACGAATGTTTAGGGACTTCTGTGGCTTCCTGGTGGCCACTGGTTTGCTGGCTTCTCAGGTAACTCACCTTACCTTGTTGGCTTTCATGGAGTTCTTGCTGCAAAATGCTTTTACGCCATCCAATATTGCCAACTACATGGCTGGCCTCAGGGCCTCCTTTGTCTTATACGACTTGAATACGGTTCCCTTCCAACATCAGCGACTCCAATACTTTCACAAAGCTGCCAAGCTTCAAACTCTCAATTTTCCAAAACCTAAGCTTCATCTGGATGAAAACCTTTTACTTAAAATCATCATTGCTTGTGATGACTTGCAATTTCCTGTTATTTTTAAACCACTTTACCTACTTGCTTTTTTTCCTTCCTCAGAATCTCTAACATCTTGCCACATGCTATTACTTCTTTTGACCCTACTCGCCAACTGGCTGTCGGCGATATTATATTTTCTCATAATGCTGCCACCATTATCATCAAGTGGTCTAAAACCTTGCAAGATAAATCAAAAATTCACACTATCCCTCTTCCATTTCTGGGAGATTCTCCTTTATGTCCTATCCAGGCCCTACAGCATATGCTATCGCTCATGCCAGGTGATTCCAATGTACCACTGTTTCGAATCCCCAGATCTCATGGATTGGTACCACTAACAGATTCTGTGGCCAGGCATCACCTCAAAGCTGTATCTGATATCTTGCATCTCCACACTTCCCTTAAGTTTCATGACTTCAGGAGGGCTGGGGCAACTTGGGCCTTTAACCATGGGGTCCCTATGAAAGATATTATGCTACATGGCACCTGGAAGTCAGATGCCGTCTGGGCTTATATTCAGTCCATCCCTCTTGTCCAATCTCCAGTTAGTGCAACTTTCAAACATCACCTTTCCCTCTAGTTTTCCCTACTTCACTACTTGGTGGTTTGGTGGCTCTTCTCCTTTCTATTACATTTTTGTAGTATTTTACATATAACTCATTTCTGGAACTACTACCTTCTCTATATTCTCATTTACAACCTCACTTATATTTTAGGTCGGATACGACCTTACTTTGACCTCTACCTTGTCATTCAAGGTCATTCTTTTCCACTGTATTATACAGTCTCCTGTACTGGTATTCTTTCCATCTAGTACAACTTTTCCAAATTCTAATTTATCTTCTCACAGGTCGGCTATGATCTGTCCTGTGACCTTTACCTTGTCATTCAAGGTTACTATATCTTACTTTGACCTTAACTTTGTCATTCGAGGTCATTTCTGTGCACTGTATCATACAGTGTACTATTGGTATTCTTACATCTACCACAACTCTTCAAAATTCTGATTCTAATCCCTTTTCTCAGAGGTCGGGTATGACCTGCCAGTGACCTTACCTTGTTATTCAAGGTCAGTACCATTTCTGTCATTTGTTATAATAAATTTTACCAGGGTGGTGTAATGCTAAATTAATGCTTTATATCTTATGCTGTGAATCTTAATGCTTTTAACTGTGACAGTATTTTCTGCCTTATTAGTATATGCTGTCAATGGGTAATTTGAATTTATATTCTGATTTAAGTATTGTGTTGCTAATTATAATAATTTCTTCATAATGTTGTTCAGAGTTACTCATGTGTGTAATAACACCATATTAAAATTTTTAGTAGATAATAAATATATATATTCCCAACTGCTTTCTTTTGTTGGGCTTGGGTCCCCTGGGGAATGATATACAAAACTTGCATACTAGTACAAAAATAATAGTTTTGTGAAATTAACAAAAACAATAGCATAGTAATGTGTAATACTACAACTAGCTAGATACTTTTTGGCAAAATTAACTTTATGATTACACTAACATTGTTAAATCTTTACAAATCGACCATGACACATTGAACCTTTCAAGACTGTCATTTAATTTTGCTATATATTCTTGCTCCTCATAAATATTCTTCATACAGTACTTGAAATCGAGCAGATTCAAAGATTTAGATTTCTGTAACTGGGTCCAAATAAACTTTTTTACTACTAAGAGTATGAGATTCTTAGAAAATAGGTCAAGCTCGTTTTCTAAGTTTCCAAACAAAATTGTTATTGGTTGTATGTTAAGATATAGCCCAAGATGTTGGAGCCAATGTTGTATTGTTTTCCAGAAGTCAGAAACTATGGGACAACTTACAAAAATATGATGTATTGTTTCCACTGCAGTTTGACAAAATCGACAAGAGTCACTGTTACCTATGTTGATTTTGTACAAGTATGCTCTGGTTCCCAGTATTCTTTGAATAATTCTAAACTGAAGCCAAATGAGGTCATTCCTTCCTATAGTTTTAAAGCATATCTTATAAATTTTGTCCCAGTCACTGTCATTTATAGTTGTGTCTAGAATATTGTTCCACTTATCTCTTAGTTTTTCATTTTTAAATTGGGAATTCAGAATTTCGTAGAAAAATTTGGAGCCTTTTCTATGACTAGTTAACATTTTTAAGTATGGGGAAAAAACAGGTCTAGTGTAAGTATCAGGGTTTGTTTGTTTCAGTACCCTTTTAAGAACTCTTTCAATTGAATGGTATTCAAGAAAGTTGGTTCTTAAACCAAAAGTCTGTCTTAATTCGATTATACTTAAAATTCTACCATCTGATTTAACGATGTCTAAAGGCATGCTTATTCCAGCTTGATACCAATGAGGAAAGAAAATCTTCTGTGTAGAAAGCAGAGAATTGTACCACAGAGGGACAGTTAATAATTCGGTGGCCTTGAAGGTTACTTCGTTTAAATAATAGTACCAAGCTTTGAACACATCTTTCCAGAACAGGTTGGATGTTTTTTCTGATTGAAATTTTGACCACGAAGGTCCCATGTAGTAAAGTCTTTTAACAGATATTGAAGATGACAAAAGCTTTGCCCAGGGAGTTTCAGTGGTGTATAGTCGTTTTATCCAGACCAGTTTCTGGGACATTATAAAATTATCTAAGTTCACCATTTGGAGACCCCCTTTAATATAGGTATTTGTAATCTGCTTTTTACTGATTTTATGTGGGTTATTATTCCAGATAAATGAATAGAATATCTGATTCAAATGCATAATAACGTCACTAGAAGGTGATGGGATTGCCGAAAACATATGAGTTAAAGCACTGATAACAAAAGTTTTGATGACAGCTATTTTACCAATTGGAGTCAGATTTCTTCTTTGCCAATTGCTTAAAGTTTTGGTTATAGTTTTTAAAACTGGTGTGTAATTAATTCCTGGAATATCCCTCAAGTCCACAGAAAAGTTAATTCCAAGTAACTTGAATTCTGTGCCCCAGTCCAGTTTGTAGCCGATTTCAAATTTATCCATTGAGTGTTTTTTCTTCCCTAACCAAACAATTTTTGTTTTATCCATATTGATTTTTAGCCCAGACAAAGAACCAAATATTTCTAGGGTATTTAATGCTGCTACCAGAGAGTCCTTAGTTCCATCAAGAAATACAGTAGTATCGTCAGCAAACTGAGTCATTTTATAATTATTATTATTTATAGATATCCCTTTAATATCGGGATTATCTTGAAAAAATAGGTACAAGACTTCTGCACAGATAAGAAACAAATAAGCTGCTATTGGATCGCCTTGCCTACAACCTCTTTCAATATTAATAGGTTTTGACAAAAAACCAGACTGAAGTATAAACGCCTCAATGTCGGTGTTGAAAATATTAATCCATTTACAAAATTCATCGCCAAAATTGTACATTTTAAGTACTCTTTTTAGGAAAGACCAAGAAACTGAGTCAAAAGCTTTCTGAAAATCCACCAGCATTAGCTGCCCAGTTAAATTGTTGTGTTCAAGATATTCCATAATGTCATAGACAAGGCGGGTACAATCTCCAATAAAACGCCCTTTTAGGAACCCATTTTGTGTTTTTGAAATGAGATCAGGCAAAACTGATTTTAGTCTTTCTGCTATTGCAGCAGAGGCCAATTTATACAACACTGACAAAAGTGAGACAGGACGCCAGTTGTTCAGGAATTCTCTTGGTTTGTTACCTTTCGGTAAACAATTTATTATGGAGGTTCTCATTGTGACAGACATTCTGCCAGTTGTAAATGCCGTATTCAAAGCTCTCAAAACAAAAAATTTTAATTTTTTCCAAAATACTTTAAAAAATTCAGCAGGGAAACCATCTACCCCAGGCGATTTATTATTTTTCATTTTATACAAAGCTTTACTAAGTTCGTCAAGTTTAAGTTCCCCTTCTAGTTTAGCTGATTCTAATTCGGTCAGCCGCCTAAACTGAGAGCCCTTCAAAATACTTTCCAAATCAATGCCTTTAGCTTCAGTATTTTGGGTAGAAAAAAGCTTAGCGTAAAAATGTTGTATTTCTTTCAAAATTTCTTTTTGGTCAGATATTTTTTTGCCACTGTCGATTTGGATATGTTTTATTGTTTTTTCCACATAATTGTATTTTTCCAGAGAACAAAAATATTTAGAAGGTTTCTCCCCTTCATTTAACCATTGGGCCCTTGATCTTATAATATTTCCTTGGATGGACCTTTCTCTAAGCTTTTCTAGCTCAACCTTTTTCTCCTCCATAATAACCAAGTTGTCATGACCTAGTTTGGATTCTAAATCAGCTATTTCCTTAACTAATTTGTTTTCTTGTTCAGCTTTTTTTCTTTTCTGAAATGAAGCAAATTTTATTGTCTCACCCCGTATTCGAAGTAAAACCATCTCTATGAACTGATCATCAGATATAGTAAAAGTGACTAAACTATCTGGAATTTTTCCAATGTGATCTAAATTATACACTGGAACAGAATACTTCTGTTTTTCTTCATCGATTATAGAATTTACCAGATCTAGATATGACTGTTCTTTCAAAAGACTGCAATTGAGTTTCCAGAGTCCCCTGCCTCTTACAAATTTGTTTATTAGTATTTTAAGTCTAATATTAGAATGATCACTTTTATATCCTGGGTTAATAGAACTGCCCGTTATAACATCTTGCATTGCATGTGATACTAGAAAGTAATCTAATCTTGCCTGACAAAATGGATTCTTTCATCTCCACGTAAATCGTTTCAAGGCAGGATGTTGAAAGCGAAAAATGTCAATAAGATTAAAGATATTCATAATATCAAAAACAACTTTTCTAGATCGTGGGTTATTAAGATGCTTATATTGATCACAGTCAAGCACAGGGTCCAATATCAAATTAAAATCACCAACAATCATTATAAATGTTTGCTTATTAGAGTGCAAAATATCTTTTACTTTCTCAAAGAATTCAGGACTATCTTTATTAGGTGCATACATATTAAGTAATTTGATGGATGTATCTCCAAAGTTCAAATCAAGAGAGATCATATTCCCTTCTTTGTCTTTGTAAACGGAAATAATTGAATATTCAAAATTTGTATTTAACAATATGGCTACACCTCTAGAGTTTGAGGATTCACCATTTAAAATTACATCTCCTTTCCACATTGACCTTACAATTGATTCGTCATTAGAAGTCCAGTGGGTATCTTGTAGACAGATAATGCTAGCATTGGTTTTTCCCAGATAATCTAAGACGTCCATTCGTTTCTGCTTATTCTGAAGCCCTTGACAGTTTGCTGACAATACCAACAGTTCTTCACCTTGTGACATATAGCTTTTGGATGGACTCTCTTAAGGATAGCAGCATGATTAAAATGGTTCGAATCCTGAATATGCCAAAACTTTTACTTTGATTGCAAGAGCAAGAAAGTTGTTCATATGTTAGGGTCTGTTTAGTATGGGTATCAGCTAGTCCTAGTGTTAAGATCACACAGTTATTAAAACACATTATGTTAACATTGTAATAATATGCAAGTAAAAACATACTAACAGAACATGGTGCCATATAGTGATTACTAAAGATATATATAAGTAAAAAATCAAAAGTGAGAATATGCAAAGAAATTATTTCAAGCAACTCCACAAGTAAAATAAACCTTATTTCATTTACGAGCCTATTAATTGTATATTTAGCTAATTAAAGCCCATTAAAAAGGGATACTTGGTGTACTTTACAAAAGAGTAAAAAGAAATTTTGGGATCAATGAATTACTGCTACAAAGGTAAAGTATTTACATTGTTACAAACAAACAGAACTTTTTTCGAAGTAATGGCATACTAATGTAAATAGAAGGGTAGGCTTTACCATATGAATTAACAATTGGTGAACAAGATCTCTTTAATCTTGTGTGTGCCCAAAAAGGTAATAAGCATTTTTGCTCTAACCTTGAGAGTAGGAATTTGACCTTCTTAAATACAAGGATGTAGTAACTACATCTCCAGTTAAATTTGGAGTTAAAATTTCGGGATCACCAGATCGCTGCTACAAATGTAAAGTATTTACATTGTTACAAACACAACTTATGTCAAAGTAATGGCATAATAATGCAAATAGAAAATATAGAAGTGCTTGATATATCCATTTAAACAGTTAACCAGAGTACATAACTTTCTTTTTAAAACATATTATCGTATCATAGTGATTTAATATTCTATATTTGGAAGATAGATTGCTATTTTTAATAAAAGACACAACAATCCTTTTTATCAAAACAAATATTTTAACAGTATTGCATTATATCATATTATTATAACATCTCTGGTTTGGAGAGGTTAGCCACGTTCCAACATAACTTAAAGGAATTAGGATTGATTTTAAAAATGAGATGAAAGTATGTAACTGGCATACTCTAAACTGTGTGCCACTAAATATGTATAATATATATAACTATACCATATCCATCTAATAATCTACACAAAGAACCTTGTGTTGAGACATATCTATATGTTATATAAACACATTGGCTTGAAGAGGTTAGCCACAAATGAGCTGTAAGTATGTAACTGGTTTACTCTAAACTGTGTGTCACTAAATATATATAATATATATAACTATACCATACCCATCTAATAATCTACACAAAGAACTGTAAGTATGTAACTGATTTACTCTAAACTGTGTGCCACTAAATATGTATAATATATAACTATACCATACCCGTCTAATAATCTGCACAAAGAACCTTGTGTTGTGATATATCTATATGTTATATAAACAAATTGGCCTGGAAAGGTTAGCCACATTCCAGCTTAACGTAAAGGAATTTGGATTGATTTTGAAAATGAACTATAAATAAGTAACAGGTTTACTCCATACTGTGTGCCCACTAAATATTTACCAATATGTATAACTACACTTGTCATTCTGTATGTTGACGTACTGTGTATACAGGCAAGTGGATAATAATAACAATGGTCATTAAAAAATTGTACCAACCACACTCCAGCTTAGCTGGAAGAAATTAAGATTCATTGAGTTAAAATTAATTCAATATTAACTTCATCTTTAACTGATTCTGTTTATACTCAAAGAAGAAAATAATAAGAATGAAAAAGAAAGGAAAAGAACATACGAAAGATATGTAAATGTTTAGATTTGTATTTAGTTTATATCTTGGCTTTGTTTACTGGTTTACAGACTGTCTCTGAGATCAGCCAACATTCTTCCTAACTTGTTGGAGCCATTCCATTTTGATTTGTCCCATACCCCAGTGTCACTGAGAGGCAGCCCAATTCCCCAGTAGTTATCTAAATGGTTAGCCTCTGCTAGTGTTGAACTTCCAGTTTCCTTTAAGAATTATTATAATTAAGTGACAGTAAGTCCAATTAAGTATTGATCCAAAAAGGATTATCAATAAGCTGAAACAGATTTAACGTTATCTGGAGTAACAAAACATCTAGAAAGTAAATCTGCAACGTGGATAGTAGAACCACTGATATATGATATAACCAGAGATGCATTATACATAGATGCAAGTAGCCACACGTCCCTGGGGCATGTAGCCTAGAAATCATCCCCGGCTCTGCCATAAGTAACTTCACAACAGCACCATTACCAAAACATATGTAAAATAGGAAAACGTCCCGAATGACATATACAGAAAAAATATATCACGAATGAAGATAGCAATATTATACGAGTGCGCAGCACGAGTATTATATTGTTAATCTTCATGAGTGATATATTTTTTCTGTATATGTCTGATGAGAGATGTTTTACTTTTATTATCCACCATTTTATGCGATTTATGGGTCAAATAATATGAATAGTTTATGAGAAAACGTGAAACAGACTGTCAAAAAGCATGAGCAACACTGAATATAAAACTTCAATCTTTAACTTGCAATATCTCAGTCATTTCTGCATGGATTTTTATGCAACATACATCAGCAGAAGCGCTACAATAACACCTGTCTAATGATATATTATACATATTTGTAAGTTGCATACTTTCCGAGATATTGTTGAAAAACCGGAAGTTCTTCACACTCATTATTCATAGTACCGGGGCGCCGGTGTATACAAAAAAGTACATCCCGGTCTGTATTTCCCCGTATTTAGCGCAAATACGTCGCGTGGTGGATAATAAATAAGTTTATTCTCGCAAATAGGACCCAAAAATATTAGTTCAACCACTGCATTGACAATTTCTAACTGGTAGTATAAGCCAAATGACCAGGAGGAGGTAAATAGACCCAGCCAGACCATTTAGACATGCATCCAGATAAACATTACAATGAAAGGGCTTAACATCATACAAAGTGACCTCATTATGCTATTTCAAAAAGGTATTAAACCAACACAGATCCTTGATAAAGTCTGAATGGAGGATAATGTCCTGACTATCAACATTATCTCTCAACAACTGTAACATCCTGTCTAGAAAAAACCTGTCGACATAATTGGGCAATAGTATAAGCCAAATGACCAGGAGGAACAGAATAGTCGACATAATGTGGAAATTGTTGAGCTGAACTATAACTATTTTAAGTAACACCTGAAGTAAGATTCTAATCAAAATCTAACGGGGATCCAAATTCCAGAAGGTTGGGTAACTGATTGTCAAAATAATCAATTAATAAGCAATCCAATTAGCAACATTAAGTTGGGGCTTAACCGGAATTCTAAGTCTCCAAAAAGTAAAGCCCCTGTTCCACCAAAGGACTAAGTCCCGATCCTGTCTGCGACCCTTAATTGTGGACAATAGGTGAAAAAAAAGGTAAAATGCGCAGAAATACTGAATCGGTGTTAAAGCCTGGGATTAAGTTCAGATCGCCCTCAGGAAGCCTGAGGAGGCCCCAGGAGGCCCCACACAGTCCCCAACTGTTCTGCGACTAGGAACTGATTAAGCTATTTTTCTGGTCGGTTTGAACCACGATCTTGTCATAGACATACCGACTCAGTCCCAGGAGGCCTGAGGCATCCTGGGAGTAAGCCCCGACTGACCCCCTGATTAAGTCCCGGCTTCCTCATGCATCCTGAGGCCTCCTAAGTGTTCCCCAGACCAAGATGGCCGATTCTTGTTTTGCAAAAAACTGGATTTTCTGGATATATATCTAAATTCCGGGATGTAATTATCATTACTTTTCTAGGAACTAAGCAGGTTCGATGGTAGACAGCTTCAGCAACAATTTAGGGCTTTTTAAGTTTTTATTCAGTTACATATAATGATGTATTTGCTATTTCTACATCGACCACAGCAACCACCAGCAGCAGCACCTCCACCACCAGCCAGACAGAGACATAGAAGAAGACACAACATGTGGGTCAGGCCATGGCTACTACAGAGAGAGGAGAGGGGGGGGCTACCACAATATTATGGCTGAACTGTATACCACAGACATTCCAGGATTCACTAATTTCATGATGATGACCCCAGAATTCTTTGAAATGATAAAGACCAGACTGGAACAACGTCTAGCCAGGCAGGCCACCAACTACAGAGCTCCAATCAGTGTTGGGGAAAAAGTTAGCCATCACCATCAGATATCTGGCTACTGGAGTCATACACATCATTATCCTGTCAGTTCAGGGTTGGCAGATCCACCATTTCCAAATTTCTACCAGAGGTCTGCAGGGCCATCTAGGATGAGTTCACCAGAGAGTGCCTCAGATGTCCTACTACTCCAGACGAGTGGAAAGAACTGGAAATGGAATTCAGGATCAGGTGGAACGTTCCACATGCCATGGGAGCCCTTGATGGAAAGCATGTGGCCCTGAAGAAACCCAAGAACTCTGGAGCCCTGTACCACAACTATAAGGGATTCTTTTCAATAGTAATGTTGGCCTTGGTTGATGGACAGTACAAGTTCAGATGGGTGGATGTGGGTACAGCTGGATCTGGCTCAGATGCCCAGATATTTAATACCTGTCACCTGAAGAGGAAGATTGATGATAGCAGCATAGGCTTCCCTGACCCAGCACCTATAACCCAGGGTGGTCGAGATGTCTCCTACTTCATCCTGGCAGATGACGCGTTTACCCTGAAGACCTGGCTAATGAACCCTATGGCGGAAGGATGTTAACCAGAGAGGAAAGGATTGCCAACGACAGAATATCCAGGGGCAGGAGAGTTGTTGAGAATGCTTTTGGCATCCTGGTCTCAAGATTCTGAGTAATGATGACCACTATTGAACTACCCCCAGAAACAGTGAGGGATGTGGTCTTGACCTGTGTGGTTCTGCACAACATACTGAGAAGCCAGTGTCAAGGTCAACATGGTGGTCAACAACTTGGTGATGATGATGTGCCTGGTGATGGTCGCTTGATTGGTGGTGCTGCTGATGGTGGTCGTGACAGAAACCCTGCCAGAGAAGCCAAAAGACTGAGGGATTACCTGAAGGACTACTTCAATAATGAGGGAGCAGTGGCCTGGCAAGATGGCAGAATATAACTGCTACTGCAGTAACCAGTCCTTTTCAGGACTAATAACCAGTCCTTTTCAGGACTAATAACCAGTCCTTTTCAGGACTACCAAATATTCCAAAAACCATTAATCAGCTGTGCTTGTTCCAAATAACCCAACCATTTCCAAACATAAGTCACCCAACCAACAAACAAACCCAATGCCCAACATAAGTCACCCAACCAAGAAACAGGCAAACCCAATGCAAAACATAACCTGCTAAATGGAATAAATATTGCAGACATTTTGAAAGCTACACCCGATTTTGAGTTAAATTTGTCTCGCCTTCTGGAAAAATAACTGAAACTAAAAGTTTTTCCTTTATTGCAAATCTCAAAATAAAATTTGTTTTCTCTACTTCAAGAAAATTTAGAAAATATAACCACCCAAGTGGTTCTCTTCAGAGTGTGGATTATCTGTCTGTTGGTTGTGGGGCGTTATGTTTGCAAATTGGTTTGTCAGTTCGTTATGTTTGGTATTGGGTTTGTCTGTTTGTTGGTTGGTGGCTATGTGATAGCATAATATCTTTAACTCTAGGGATGGTGTCAGTGTTGGACTTTTTTATTACAGATTTAAACCAATCCCATGGATTTTAAGCTACAAATGGGCAGATTATTGGCCATATTTGGAGTTCATTTATCTAATTTATTTCTATGTGGCCTTCTGTTGTTATGTGTATTATCATGGGTTGTTTCATGTTTGGGGTGGTGTGGGTGTTGGGCTTTTTTGTGTGTTGTGATAAGTGTTTGTACTGAACTGTTATACTTTGGAGGGGAATTTGAACAACTCGTAGTTATTAATTGTTTTTGGAAAATTTGGGCGGCCCTGAAAAGGGACCACCCTGACTGGCTGGCTACTGAGGAGGATGCTGCTGTTGAGACGGTGCTGTGGTGGTGATGGTGTAGAGCTGCTGCTGTTGCTGCTCAATGATCTGTGTTGTTGTTAGATCTGGTAGCTGGCTTAGTATTGCACTTAGGTTGTGTTTACTGCCCTCGTCCTGTACTGTGACCACTGATGGAGGGTTTTATTGATACTGGCTTCTCTAAATATTTTGCTCCATAGCTATCCACATACCATAATACTTACAATACTAGATGTAGTCAGAGTGTTGCCAATTTCCTTAATGTACCAAAATTTCAACCTAAAATCCACAAGTCCACTAAGCAGTTTAGTTTCAGCTTCGCCTTTGATGCTCCCACTGTTTGGAATTCACTTCCTGAAGACATTCGTGTATCACCCACTATTGCCTCTTTTAAAAAGAAGCTCAAAACCTATCTCTATGTAAAGGCTTATCCTCCTTAACTCATTTCCCCTTATGGCTTCTCCGTGGTGCCGACCTATTTCTGTCCCTGGACATATTGCTTTGGTTTTGTTGCACCTTAGAGTCCACTACTCAGTGGAGATTAAGCGCTATAAAAGTAGAATTAGAATTCCAAAGCCAATGGGGCTGGGTGTGTAGTAGACGTAACTGCTGGAACTGTTGCCTGGGTGGAACTAGATGCCTGTTGAATGGTTGTTGGCAGTATCCCGACCCTCTGTGACTCTTTGGTAATAGTGGCTGATCTTTTCGGTAGTACTTGATGCCTATGAGTGTTCTTTACTGCTTCAATGTCTCTAAAAATCCTGCCCTTGAGGTCCTCAAACTTCTCTTGGGTCATCTTTTCAGCCTCTGATGCCACATAGTCAAAGAAGAGCTGCCTGTCTGACTTCTGCTGCAGGAAACCTGAGATCAGTGTCCTCATCTGGTCAAAGTGCTTGAGTATCTTGGAATCTGTAGAAACAGGTGTAGATGTAAGTATTGGTTGACTCCTACACTCCCTCAGGACACTGGTCTCTAGATGTTCTGTATCAGTAGTAGAACCACGAGAGTCTTCATGCCTGCTGGTGTTGGGACAGTCCTCGAACCCAGAGCTTCTGTTGGCCCCCTTGCATCTGATGTGGGTTTTAAGGAAACCCATCTGCTGGTAGACTGTCTCTTGGTTATCTCCCTTGGGGCTTGGCCAGACTGTTGCTTGGAGAGCTTGCCATAACGAGTTCTCTGGGACTCAAACCACCTTCTCACATCAAAGGGCTGGAGCTTCAGTTCTGCAGAGATGTCTGCCCAGAGAGCCTTCTTCCTCTGTCTGTCGTGGAAACGTCCATGCTCCTTGTTGTACAGCTCTGGGTGCTGCTTCACAAATTCTACACTGGCATGTTCTTGGCTGTCAGTGAATGTAGCACAGACCCAGGCTCTCTTGGCTGCTGAGTGGCACTCTGGTTCTTCCTCACACCTCTCATCTTCTTTGCAAGCTTCCTCAGTAACTTCTAAACCTTCCTCTGTATCCTCTATCCTCTCTTCTGTCTCTTCTGTCCCCTCCTCTGTCCTCTCCTCTGTCCTCTCCTCCAAATCTCCACCTTCCTTCTCCCTATCCTCTTGCCTCTCGTCCATCTTCTTCTGTCCTCTCTTTCCTCCTGTCTCTTTCCTCATAACTCCAGCAAATATAAGAAAAAGTTTAAAAAATATAAAATGTGTCGCCTAACTGTAAAATTTGCCCTAAGCTCAAGTAAAATATAAAGAAACTGAAAACCCCTAGCAGAAAGTGACACACGTCTTTCCGTAGCCAATCAGTCAATAACACAGAAAACGTGTGCGTGGTTGCTTATATAGTCCCAGACCCCCCTTGCCTCTTTTTAAAGCGCATGGAAAAGAGTCAGTACTTAATCGGTACTTAGTCCCAGGCCACCTGGGGCGTCCTCAGACCGTCGCAGACTAAATTTGTGTGGTCCCAGGTGGCCTGAGGAAGCCGGCTTGGATCGGTTTGGATCATCTTCTCTTAGTCGGGGCTTAGTCCCAGACCCAGATTTCTTAGTTGCAGGACACCTGAGACGGTCTGAGGCTTCCTGGGACTAATGAAACCAATTCTTTTTCACACGCATGAAACTTCAAAGATCTGTTATGAGTCGGGGACTGACAACAGGGTTCTTGGGACTAAGCTAGGGATGCCTGGAACTAAGGGTCGCAGGAGGCCTGAGACTGTGTAAATTTGGGTCTGAGGAGGCCGGAGGAAGCCTGAGACTGGACGGCGGGAAATAAGATTCGGTTTGGGTCGTGACAAATATCAAACATGTTTGATTTTTCTCACGGCCCCAACCGACAACTACCGATCCATACATAATGCCTGGGACTAAGCAAATTTTTGAAACCGACTACAAAAAACCCTTAATCGGGAAGCTTAGTCGTCTGGTGGAACACCCACATAAGGACACCACCATTTCTTACCAATAAAAGGCCACCAAGTATACCAGAAACCTGGCCCAAATTTTAAGGTCACCATGATATAATTTGATGGAATTCAGGGGTTTACAGGCGAAGCTTTTACCCTTCTGTTTCGTTTTATCCTGAAACTCTTGAAAATCCACAAATTGTAGCAGTTCATTACGTACTGCTCAGCTACCCAAGTTCATTGTCTACGCAAGTTTGTCAGACGCCTTAAAAATTATAAGGAATATGCAATATTGATACCAAAACAAGTGACATAAATGCTCATAATGACAAAGAGTTTTAGTATTGTCAAAAAGTACCACTGACGCACTCGGGAAGGTGACGAAACTGAGGGAGATTCTGACTGATCAGTACACATGTAACACAATGAACACGGTGTTCTGGATGTTTGGGGCAGGTATCTTTCTTGACTGTTTGCATGAGTAATCAATTCTCTTAGGATCTGTATTGATTCCCTTACATTGGAATCTGGTTCAAGCGAGTTTGGCTTAGTATGTAGAGTGCGACGAGGATAAATCTTGCGCATGTGCGTATCGTGTATTCCGAGATGAGAAGACAAACAGCTCGGAATTTTTTTTTCAGATCAGAGTAAACAAACGGTAATGGTGGAAAATTCTCAGATTCTATCAGTGCAAGAATTAGTGTGCAATAGTTATAGTAATAATAATTATAGGAGTACCTTCCTTGATTGTGCTATTAAGCTTCCATAAACATACCTGTACAACCAGTATTCACTGGTTACTGGTGTCCATTTTATTCACACCACCATTATGAAATTCCAGGTGCACTCACCAGTAGTGGAGATTATATATTTTGTGTTCCACGGAAGAATTCGGAGTCATTTGGCCCTTCGTATGGAAGCTCCGATACACTCAACGTACACTCATTGTGTGCCATTCAAATCATCCGACTGAGACTCAAGTACTTAAAATCTATTTGACAAAAAGATAATCAACTGGGACAACCAGATCCTATTTTCTCTTATGGTAACTCACCAATGAAACTGGATATGAAGCAGGAGCCGCTGCTAAATGTTAATTAGAATCACTTGCAATATCAGAACAAACATCTGATATGTGTTTACATTGATAACCCCAAGAATACTGAACTTTCTTGACATTATTACAATATGCATTGCCCCCACGAGGTTTTGCATGACCATATGTGGGCTTACACCTTATATGACATAAGGGAGATGTTACACTTATCCGACTAATCCTCGGCATATGTCCCATGATCACGTTTTTTGGCGGAAAGCAAGGAATTTGTAATAACCCCAGAAAAATGACCAGGCCTTTGAGGTCTTAGCATTTGAGGCCAGGTTACAAGATTTGGCATTATTCTCAATATTGGTCAGATAACAATTCTAACTGAGAAAATATTTGCCTGTTAATTTCGTCCTGTAATAAGGCATTCACAAATACATCACATGTAGAATTATAATACAATACTAAAGTCACCCAAGTCATGAAGTTTTTAAAATATATCACCAGAGAAGACCAATTAAGCCCTTCGCCACCAACAGAGCAATATTCAGATGTACCAAAGGATATTCCAGAATGAAGGGCTTGCAGACAGTTTGAATTGTTAAAACACATAACACAGGTGCTTTTTCATCATCCATAATGTCTGTGTACATAATATTTTAAACACTGTATTTCTGTATACCAAGAGATTTGCTTCTATGGTGCTGAAGGAAAAAGTAATATAATGCTCTTGTTAATAGTCGGTCATTCTCTTTACAGAAGTCTCTCCAAGTTCAATCTATGTAAGTAACAAGGCATCCAAAATAGTTCAGGTAGAATTGTATCAAACATGAGTAGATACACCAGTATAACCCCTGTACTTGAGAAATTGCATTGACTTCCTGTTGAACATCATCCACTATTTAAAACAGCCACATTTGTTTATAAGTTTCTTCACATTTGTTTTCCTACGTATTTTGTTTGATATCTTTCTTCTTGCAGTAGTGCTTACAGTATCAGGTAGAGTCAAAGTGGTGGAAATTTCTGTGTTGTTCCAAATTTCTATCCTTCTACTCATAAGTCTCTCTAACAGTTTTCTTATAGATTTGCTTTTGATACCCCCACTGTTTGGAATGCTCTTCCTTATAACATCCATGTGTTCCCCTCCTTAGACTCTTTCAGAAAGCAGCTTAAAACCTACCTGTATACCAAGGCATATTCACCTTAGTCTTAAATATTCCCTGGCATTCTCTGTGGTGCTTGACCTCTTTTTTGTCCCTGGATACTAAATTTAGTTGACTGTTTTGTGCTGTTGTACCCTAGAGTCCCCCTCTGTTAAGTGGTGATTAAGCACTATAAAAGTCCAATTAAAATTAAAATATAACCATATGGGAGTTTTGACTGCCAGCAGACATAGCACCAATAAATACGCTTCCCTATGAGCTGCTGGACAACATATTATGTCAAGGGGTTAATAGCATCCGAGTCAATTTTGTTCAGTGTAAATTTGTTGTGAAAATTTTGTCATTTTGTAAAGGGTCGATTTGTTGTGTATGGGCCATAATAATTATTATGTAAGAAAATTTTGGTTTAGAAATATCATTCAGACGAAATAGTTTATGTGGAATATTAAATGTTATTGTAACATCTTTGACATTTCTAATATGCCTAAGTTTATGGACTGTATGTGAGACAGAAATACAGAAAACATTTTACACCTGGACTATAAATTTATTTGTTGTATGTAGTATTATAGCCTTTATGAGGCTTGAAACACTTTTCAATCATGAGCATGTGGTTTTTTTCAGTTGATAATGTAATCTATAAAATGAATTTACATTCTACCTTTCAGTCAGCTTATATACCCTAACATGTATGAGTACCTTTTGACAACAATAACCTTTCTGTACATATGTCTAATTTTTGTACAAATTTGAGGCTTAAGCAAGGCTAGTAGTATTATACCGGCAATTTTATGAATTAATTAATCATAAACATTTATTCCTCATGAGTAATAAAAGGAATGTTGATTCATCAACATCTGATGTGTTGCAAAATATAGTAGCTATAAACAGTTTCCAAGGGCACTGACTTTTGTAAGACTTAAACATACAAATATGTTGTAAGAGATTAACAAATATTTTTGTTTTGGATGGTAACATGACAGAGTCTTAACGCAACATTATTGCAAGGAATTTGGCAACAATGGAGACCAAACCTACTTTCAGAAATTTTGTTTTAAATTTTTCACCCATTGGATCCAAATAAAGGTGTGAGACTGACCTTCTGCTTGTATTAAACCACCAGGGGATTCTGTAAAAATGCCTTTTCAAAAGACATAACGAATCTCCATTTCTGACTCACTTTCGTTGACTCGAAGCCCAATAAGGTACATGGACTGGGAATTCCAAAATAGGGCGGGGTTTACATACCTTGTGAAAGCTACTACTGTGAAAGACCATTCTACTAAATCCTTTCTTCCTACCTGCCAACCTAATCTTCCTAACGTGCCTGCCAACATGGTTATCCACTTCCACGTCTACCAATCAATATGTATTCCTATCTCCCTGTCTCTTCATCAGTCTATGTACTTATCTTCCTGTCAACACGCCAAACCTGTTTACAGCCCTTTAAAAATTTGTGGATTCAGAACTGGTTATGGATCATTCCAAAAAAATTAAATCAGTTCGTGAACCCTCATCCATATAATTTATTCCTCACTTCAAACGCGGTGACCTCACATAGGGAAACCACCTTTCACTTCCCTCAACCAGAAATGCATTAAGATCTGTATTTGTGCAGTAGCTACTCCAGTTGGATTGATCAAGCTCCCCAAGCCATCAGAACTCATTAGATACTGGATTCAGAAACTTTTCAAGACTTGTCTATTCAGTTTAGCCTATCGATCCCTGTCCATAGTTTTCCTTGCTATCCTACACTGCCATGGACACAGACTTCCTGGCGATTGGAGTATCCGTTCTTGGACATCGGCACGTCAGAGGATGTCTATGTTATAGTAGAAAGTCCAATGTGGTAGAATTTGAAATTTTCTACCATGACATCTACATCAATTTGACGTTTCATAATTACTTCACTCATTTTGTTTTCAGTTCTATGTTAGACCAAGACCCAGCTACATTGGAAAAAGTGATGTAGAATCCACGATTTTATAACTGTCTGAAATCAGTGAAAGAGATAGCTATAGGTCTTTGATATGGAAACGACTGTGGTGGTGACTTTACAATAGGCCCTTCATTTTGCCATACAATGTCCTATATGTGCTTTTTATGCCAGAAATCAGACGTTATACCAATATTTCCCAAACCTTCAGGCTCTCATTACATCTCAGATTTAACACACTACCTATTATGACTCCTTGCTTTCATATAAAAATAATAACAAGCTCTTGTATTAATAACAAAAATTAAATTTGATTACTCTTTTCTACAGAGCTCAAGTTACCCGGTATTGAATAGATAGTGTTATCTGATATCAATTAGATATGTATCTGGTGTCACGTCGTGTACAAGACTGTTCATTTGTATTGGTCAAAACAGACAAACAAGACATGTTAACAATTCAACTCCTGTGACAGATAAATGTATAGTACTAGTCTTTCAGGGGGCTATCGAGAGAGGGTTTATAGCAATTGTAATAAAACAATTTAATAAATAGCGTTTGGTCTTTTTATAATGACATGTATTTCTATTCTATGCAGAGTTTCTACTGTTCATAACGACAAAGCAAACATTAATTTAGTTCAACTGGAAATACTTTCTATTTCTTTGTTTAAAGAATGTTATGTAATGTCATAATGTCTCGTGTGGATTGTTTATTTTATTTATACTGTGTGTTTTATATATCTATAGGTGTTTTATGCAATATCGCAGATACACAACACTACTTTAAGCCCATTAAACCTTGCAAAAACATGAATATGAGTAACTTTGTTCTTTCTGAACCTTAACAGCAAATTGGAATGTATATTGCTAGAACTACAAGCAAAGATGCTAATATTGCTAAAAAGGTTTTCGAGATTGAACTTTAGTGTTCTGTGGATGAGCTTGAACAATGATATACAAGTTAAAAGGTTGTAAGGCCAAAGGTAAGAAAAACAGACCCTTTGTTGACTTTAATGTCGAAGGTGAATGTAATATAACAGACTTTGTGCCATGTCCATATTGAGCCACATATCAAACCTGCCAAGTAAAGTTGTTTTTATTCAAATTAATCGATGAGTACATCAAACACCTGCCACTGTGACTTAGTGGGTAACAAACTCACCTAGGAACACACAGGACCTGGGTTCGATCTCAGATACAGGCAGATACATAGAGGTTCCAAATGCCAGTTAAAATAGCTGTCCTTTGTCACTGGGTTTGAATCCCTAGTGAAAGGCTAAATAATACTGTGGACATTGTTATATGGTTATCCCAGAGACTCTCTCTCTGTTTTTATATAGGGGAATGCCAGTCACTAGAGAGCTTGGGTTGGACTTGTGCAGTTGGGGTGGGTCAAATAGTGCTCAGGGTACTGTTGTAAAGGAGATATTATACCGAGCATAAATATGCAATAATAAAAGACTAAAATTATATTTTCAGAAAAAAGTGAAGTAAATTTTAATTAAAACATGTCTTAGTATTGGGTTTAAGTTTCTAAAATAGTTAAAAAAAATTTTTTTTTTCATAGTCAAAAAATATAAGATGCTAATTCTAATGGTATTTTATAGCACTAAATCTCCATCAAAAGACAGACTCTAGGGGCACCAAACCAAAAAGCAGAAACCTATAATCATTAGCCTGGGACATAGCATGAGTTGCTGGATAAAATTAAGTACTTGAAAAAAAATTATAGGTTTCCTTGCTACTTTCCATTCTTAAAGTTTCTTTATGAATTTTTAGTTCAACTTGAATAAATTATCCTTCTTGTAAATTAATATAAATACTTTTTTGTGATACAAATATCAATTAATTATATTGCATATAAACATAAAACATGGTTGGTACAATAACCCTTCTCCAATTATCAGTCTATGGGCCATATTCCAAAAGTAATTTTCAAATGTTGAAAACACAGAAAACAAACACAACGGAACATTCTGGGAATTTACCAGGACTTACGTTTTTAAAGTATTCTAATAATATGTGTATCTATTGGTCATATATTTATGTAAATAAAGACAAAAAATATACAATACATACTGTTATATATATATGGTAGAAACTCCAATCTAGTAGAATTTTAAATTCTGCTGGTGGAAACACCAATTGGACCTTCTACCAGTAGTCTTGATCCAATTCGAGTTTCTGCCAGTAAAATTTCAAATTTAAGCTAATCTTGGTTGAAAGCCCAATTGACTTCACTTGAACTTCTCTTGAAGTTTGTTATGCTCATGTTATACGACCTGGGCCTTCCTGCAGTTCAAGCCGCAGGAGATAGGAATGACATAGTCATCAAGTCATAAAAATCAGGTTGTGAATAACAGTTTCCATGTTGGTTCTGTTTGTTTGCTGAATCTTGATCCCAACTGTACCCCCTTCACTGTAAGTATTAGTGATATCAGCCGTAATCAGACTGGTAGAGAGCCCTATCTGGCAGAATTTTAAATTCAACCAAATTGGAATTTCTACTAGGGTGGTAGAATGTCAAATCCGGTAAAATTTGAAATTCTACTGGTAGAAAGTCCAGTTGGAGTTTCTACCAGCCTAAATTTGGTAGAAAGTCTAATTGGAGTTTCTACCGGTAGAAAGTCCAATTAGAGTTTCTACTGGTAGAATTACAAATTCTACCAGATTGAAGTTTCCACCATGTCATATATTTAAATACACTTGTTGACAAATGGATGTAAATGTCATGGTAGAAAGTCCAATTGGAGTTTCTACAAACATAAAATTTGTAGAAAGACCAATTGGAGTTTCTACTGGTAGAAAGTCCAATCGAGGAGATTTGGGTATTGCTCGGGAGTCCGAAATTTAATAAACTTGTTTAATATTCTAATCTCAGAGATTTAGGTATTGCTCTGTGTACCAAAATGTAATCTTTGTAGAAACTCTGTATAAGCTTGAAGGAAAGTCCAACTAAAACACAAACAGTGGGCCTTCTATCCATATAAATCTGTCATCTAAGCAAGGTGCAACTTTCATAATTGAAGAAAACATTATTAAAGAAAACATTTTACTGTAACACAGATTTGATATAGACATGACAGAAACTGAAATTTTCATACTAATTCAAGAATTTTACAATCAGCATCAAATCCCATCACCATCTTAACAAGGGAAGTACAGTTTTAGCCAATTAAATTTTGACAGCAGTCACTTTCTACATGGCATTTAGTTGACCTATTAAGACCTATGCTTCTGCAGCAGCATTTTTTGACACAACTGTCCAGCGGTTGGTCTCAGCATGTAAAGCTTGCAGTACTGTCTCCTCATCCAGATTTTGAGCAGTTAGACTATCTACAAAGTTTATTAGATTTCAGACCCCAGGGCAATACCCAAATCTCCTCGATTGGACTTTCTACCAGTAGAAACTCCAATTTGACTTTCTACCAAGTTTATGTTGGTAGAAACTCCAATTGGACTTTCTACCGGTAGAATTTGAAATTCAACCAGATTGGACTTTCTACCATGACATATATATAACATAAAGCTGTGCATAGGTACACAACAAGCCATATATACTTCAGTTTGTGAGAACGATGGGTTTCGACTGAAATAATATCTCACTAGAGAATACAAGAAATTAAATCAGTTCTTGAACTAGCCTCCATATCATTTATTCCTCACTTCGAACGCAGTGACCTCACATAGGGAAACCACCTTTCAGTTCCCTGGACCAGAAATGCATTAAGATCTGTATTTGTGCAGTAGCCACTCCAGTTTGATTGATCAAGCTCCTCAAGCCATCAGAACTTACTAGATACTGGGTTTAGAAACTTTTCAAGACTTGTCTATTCAGTTTTAGCCTATCGATCCCTGTCCATAGGTGGATTTTGACTGAAATAATATCTCACTAGAGAATACAAGAAATAAGAATGTAAGATGTCACTTTGGAAAAATTAATAGTTTGACAGTTTTAGGTTTCTAGTTTTATTCACAGTTGTACAGACAGGTAGACTTGGGCCCAGATTAATGAATGCTATTTGTGCCGATGATACTAAAATTATTTGGTGTAACTTTTGGCACATATGACTGGAAACTTTCCAAATAGCATATGCAAAAATATGTTACAAATGAAGATGACAATATTATACGAATGTGTAGAATATATTGAGTGATATATATTCTTGGTATATATCTGATAAGGGATATTTTACTTTTATTATCCACCCGTGTGATTCAAGCATAAGTAAGATAACTCCATATTTGAAGAAACAATGCTAAAAAGACTGTCTTAGGGGGACCATTGAATATAAAAGCTTCAATTTTTCAGCTTGAGATTCCTCCTTCATTTCTGCAAGGATTTTAATGTAACAAAACGAGCAGAAGTCCTTTAAAATTACCTTTCCAGTGATGTACAAAGCATAGTTGTAGCTTATATAGATAATGAAATACTACCGAAAGTTATGATACTATATAATACATGGGGCATAATTAAAATGCATTACTGTATGTATGTGTACATTGACTAGACCAGGACAGCATTTAACAGAAGTTGATGTTGACGTTTATGCATCTAAACCTCAATCGACTGGAAGTGAAGAGGATATGCCATGTGAGTGTTAAGGTAAGCCATGAATGAAATGACAACACTTCTACTTCAGCCACCTGAACAAAAAAACTACTATTGGTAACACGCCCTCATCCTTTGAAACAAACTCCCCAATGCATACCTAGCCTTTCCCCAAGTTGTTGTATCACTGTGCCATTGTGGACATTTCCTGAAAATTTCATCAAAATCCATCTATAACTTCTGTAGGGGCAAACATACAAACATACACAGTCAATTACATAACCTGCTTGTCGGAGGTGAATATAAATATAATATCACTAATTTTATAGATGCTACAAGAGGGTGCTTATTACTAAATTATGGCCAAAATGTGTAATGAACAAGACCTTGTGTCAGACTATATGCAGGATTTACTTTATATTACATATTTTGGACCATCACAAGTTAATTGGGAATAGATTAAGTACACATATGTATACTTGAAAAATATTTGATGTTGTCAGAAAATAAAGGTTAATAATGGAATCATGCACATAGTTGTTTTAAAGTGTTAAAATGCTTTAAAGTATTATTTTATTTCTCAATTTTTGGTGGCCTTCTTACTTATTACGCCACCTTCTCCACTTTTTGTAACTTCTTTCTTGTTTGCACTCTCTGTAGAATAGAGCAAATAATTTAAAATAAATAAATAACGAATAAAACATAGCAGTATAAACTAAAGTAATTGATTTTCGAGTATCTTTTCTAATGCTTCTTAACTATACATTAGAGAAAAAGATAATATTTGATGGATATCTATGATTATTTTTTTTCTGATAACACCATTGAATGTTTTGTACTCTCTGATTAATTTGGCAGCTTAGGACGGATAAGCTGCCAAAAGGGCCATTCTATGTTTTTAATATGGCCTCTACCTTCCAAAGATGGTTTAGAATAACACAGAGTACCAAAATAAAAATAAATTTATGTATCTCCCTATCTAACCCATGCTTTATTTAGTCAGTACAAATAACCAGAGCCTGAAACGGAAACCTAGAGCTACACAGGTATATCTACATGGTGGAGATGCTATAGCAAGTCCACTGGCCCACCCCCACTCCCCACATAAGAGAGGTGACTTTTAAGAGTAATCACGAGTTATTTTGAAGTTAATCTGATACACCTTCTTATGTGGAAAAACTTATCAAAAACCCAGCCTATTTTCAACCGTTGAGGAGGTCACGACTGGTGTTGTTGATAAAGAGGGATAAAAGTGTCAAACCTCATGATTTGTCAAGAGCAAAAATAAATAATTTATATCAAAGAAATGATGGCCCTAACAACCTGCTCCTGATTGTTACCAATAAAGTTAAAACGCCAACTGTGTGGCGCATGTGGATTGATTTATTTCCATTCTTGGAACAAAGAGAATGGTCTGAAATCTTCAGCCTGGTAATGCTGAAGTGCATGTAGTGTGGAAAGAACCTTGTTTGCAAAGCTTTCAGTTTGAAATTCTTACACCGAACAGTTTATTGTGATCACAATCTTTTTCAACTGAATCTTGTTGACTATGCCAATTGCAAGGACTACAAGTTGTGTATAGATCTTTAGGACATCACTACGATTGCTGTGTTGTGTCAAAGGTCTATAACTGGTTGAATTCCTTTATTAGAGAATATTTTATTGTCACAATATGTGAAGTGCTTCTTGGTATCACAAGAACCTCTACAACTGACACTCATAACTGTACTAATAATTTTCTTATCCTACTAGGCAAGTGTTCATCAGTTTTTAAAAAAAATGTATGAAAAAAGAGGTCTGGTTTTCATGTTACATTGCACATGTCAAAAAATTAAGTTAGAATTCTGAAAGAATCATTTACAATTACTAATAAGGAGAATATATTTAAACAAATATATGGTATACTGAATAACCAGTTATCTAACTGACTCATAGATAAGTTTATGTAACAACATATGCTGTGTAGTGAAATAACTCTCTACCAAAGCAGATATTAAAAAAATACGACTGAAAAAAAGTTGCATGGCCAATAAACTTAAAGTCGGGACCATACTAAGATTTTAATTAAGATATAAATTGAATGATTTATACTCTACTCTTCCAAAAAATGTTTTGATACAGTGTACTCATCCGTTGTGAAGATAAGGGCTTAATATCTTTAATTTCTTGTTGGGATAAATAGCATAGGAGGGCCAGGCGAAAGTCTAATATGTTAACTACAGAACCCCAATTGTTGGTATGACAAAAATATCAACATACCAAACCAGTCTGGTATGAAGTGGAGCAGAATCGTGAGCTATCAGATGGTTAATGCCTCCCCAATCTGTATCAACTCTGATAACAAGAACTATCCATCGACAAATATATTTTATATGCCTTTTAATTTCACCTTTATCGTGTCCTACGGTTTGAGACATACAGTACAGACATAAAGTGTCAGGGTTTCCAAGTCTGGAACAATTTCAAATTTGAAATTTATTTTGAATAGAGAGGGAAGCCTATATTACTTGGAGGCAAACGTTAACACCCATTACAGTAATATGTGTAATCTATTCATTCATTTCTTAGTTATGATGTGAGCTCGAGAGATACAAGCACATTCATGTGCATATGTAGTCATAATCACTGGTAGTTATTTGTGGGCTCGTAAACCATTTTTTAAACACCAAAAAGGATAACTGCATATATATACATTTCAGACTGGATAATCTTTCAGGATAGGAATAAATTAGCTTACATAAATTTAAAGAGGTAAGTGCTATTATTGTTAGTAAATTGCTCATATATTATATTTATAATACGAGTTTATTCCATGGTGTAATGGGTAATGCACTTTGCCACCCACTTCTGAGATCAAGGGTTTGAAACTGAAAAGCCTTGACCTTAAGTTGGAAAAATTGCAATTTGCTGTTTATTGACGCCTATTGATTTGCAGGACCGAAAAATGTTGCAAATTAAAGAGATATCTTAGTACAATTGACATATTCTTTATATAAATGGTCTGTTAACCATTTTTGAAATGCCCCAGTTAAAGTTAGTACAGCTGATACCTGGGGCATCTGCAGCCCATACAGTTATTTGCACATTTATAAGATATTTTCGTATATCTGAGATATATAATATAGGGGCCATGGTGGACCAGTGGTAACACACTCTTCTCCCACCTCTGAGGTTGGCAGTTCAAGTCCTGAACCCTATGTGGGAAAGATTACAGTTTCTAACCGATGGCCAGCAGTTTACAGTAAAGAATCTTGACCGACTGTATGTACTGGTTTCCTCTGCTCATAAAACTACCCGTCGTGATATGACCTATACAGTGTTGAAAGTGACATTAAAATCCAAATGAATAAATAAATCTGAGATATTATAGAAAATCTTCCAGAATAACATATACACAAATGAAGATGACCATGTAATATGGTGTGCAACTGTACTTGTGCAGTTGGGATTGATCGAATACCATGTTTGAGTCATGTACAAGATGTACTCTATTTAGTAAAAATGCAATCCAGTGTTACACAATACCAGTATGGTTTTGGGCATATCAAAATAGATTTCTATGATTCTATGATAATGGTGCAATATTACCCTTGTCAATTTTTCGAGTAGGCAGAGCCTGCAATATTTGATGAAATTACTAACTATTGAGTAACCGAAGAAGCCAACTCAAGTAAAGGTATTCCACAGAAGATCAGAGCCATTGACCTGAAACACGCTCTTGGTCACATTAATCTTTGGGTTCTGCATCAATTAAGTTGCCTACATTCTGGCATAAAATAGAACCTAATGAAGATGCAAGACTTGTAATATTTGTCGGTCAATTAAAGGGAATTAAGTTTAAGAACTTTACATTTGTCTCTAAGTTACTGAGTTACATTCTCTTGCTCTTCCTCAGTACTGGGTCCACCCCTTTTTACCCTATACACAACCCCTCTTAGTTCAGTAGTTCAGTCATATCTTAATTCAATGTTACCCATCACTTATATGCAGGTGATACACAAATTTACTATGGAACTTGACTCTAGGAACTTTGATTCTAGCACCACTGAGCTGGCAAGTTGCCTTGAAGCCGTCCAGGCATGGATAGGATATAACAAACTTAAATTAAATCCTGACAAAACGGAATTCATAGTAATTAGTGATGATCAAATCAGAAGCTCCATGAAGTCATTATTCCCAGTTAGTTTTTTGGGCAATATCATGGAACCATCTCAATCGGTCAAAAACCTTGGTATCATCCTGTATACTGACAGTTCAATGCAAAGACAAGTGGATTATTTATGTCGCATATGTTACTACCATCTGCGGAAACTACGAAGGGTCTGCAGGTATTTATATTAAATTATAAAACAACTGTGAAGGTGGCAAATACCTTGGTAAGCCTGGATTACTGCAATTCACTGCTGTATCACACAAAAAGGCATATACTATCAAAATACAACCTTCTTACTTATAAAGCAATAAATTTTAGCCAACCTCCATATCTGGCCTCTCTAATTAAGCAGAGTGATCTCACACGGGGCAATCACCTATCAATTTCCTCATCTAAACCCATTAAATGCTCAGGGTTGCCCAGCTTCACAGTAGCTGCTCCCAAGGATCCCTCAAGCCATTAGAACCATAGAAAGTATCTCTGGATTCAGAAAACAGTTGCAATGTATCTTTTCAGATTATCCTATCCTCCACCATAGCCTATCTCCCCTATCGGACGTTAATATGTACACTGATCTCCTTTTCGGAAAGGAGACTTCAGAGGATGTTTACATCAATTTTGGCACTTTATGAATGCTTCTTACTTACTTACTTGCTTGCTTTAAGGGATAAATCACCTTAGTAGACCAAGTACTATCATGTTTCAGTTTTAAGCTGTAGCTACCCTTAATAACACAATGTGTCACAAACTCAGATTTTCTCGACTGCTTTGGAAATGTTGGTATCTTTGGGGCAACTTATGAGAAAAGTGTGAATTGTGTATAAGTTTTAATATTTTTTTCAAAAATGAAGATTATAATTAATAAAACCAGCTGTTATACTTACACACAAGTGGACTATCACACAGATCACATACATGGAAACATGCATCAATTTTTAATACCACTTTTGTGGAATAGTTAATGCCACTTCTGATTTGAGTTGACATTTCCTTCTCTGAATCAAAAGATCCATCAAGATATTGTGTGATAGATTTTTGGAGCCTTCAATCAACTCCAACTAAGAATTTGATAGTTCAACAATACAGACATATTATTCCACTTACAGTTGACATCTTTTAAAAAGCCCATTAAATTCTGTCCTTGAGTGTAAATACATATGTGTATTTAATTACATAAGAGAAATTGAAAACATCATAATGACGTCACCGTTAGATGTACTTTCCAGGTTAAAACAGCAAATACGAGTTTGTATACTATATACATTAGTTACTTTTTTATTATAATGAATGCTCGATTCGAACAATTCTGACATTAAAATTTATTATTATTATTATTATTTTTATTAGAGAGATATATACATAGATAGTTGCTTATGAGTGAAGCAATAAGAAATCCTTTAAAAATCTTGCTTCTGGAATTAGATCATTCCCAAAATTAAATCAGTTGTATATTTGACCAAAACCCACCTATTATGAAAATTAGATGTAAATCTGTGCAGTAGGTTTATTCGAAATCTTGGTAGCGTACAAACAAACAAAAATACATACAGACAGACAGACAGAACCTCAACTATTGCATAATGTCGTGGACAGAGGTAACAATCAATTTGTAATCAAATAAAATGGAATAGCTATTTCAACCTAATGGAGTCTAGTGGTGCATGAAGGCAATACTTTACCATCCAATAGAAGTTGAGTTGCCACGGTGGTGCAGTGGTAACACACTGGCTTCTCACCTCTGAAGTCGGCGGTTCAAACCCCGAACCGTATGTGGGAAAGACGGTAATTTCTTACCGATGGTTGGCAGTTTACAGTACACATCCTGGTACTACAGGATTCAAAGCGCCATTTGAACCATCCTGGCTGCACAAGTACATCCCAGCCTGTCAAGTCACTGACATTCCCCTATCTGAAAATCAGAGGCTTACAGATTACCTTTTATCACTGTCCCTGAGGTTTCTTAACCTGCCAAGGGGATAGGGCCCTATGACTGAGAGCCTCTATTTTAATTGATCACCTGAACTACTACATATTGTTTATGAAAAAAAAAAAGATTTTGCCTAATTGCTTTAATAAAATATTGTTTATGAGAACTACTACATGTCCGCTGTGCCTAATTTCAAACCCATGCCCTCTGTGTTCCTAGGCAAGTGTGTCACCCACAAGGCCATGAAGAAGAATTTTATGTCGACTCTCCATCAACTTCTATCAAATCGATATAGGGACCTATTGTAATTTTTTGACTGATTTGGAAAAAATCTACATATTCTTCAACTTGAAGGGGGATGATATCTAACTCTACCTTATGATATTGGTTAGGTGTGTATGCACCTTAAGGCCACAATACAGGTGGACTGCTGTTCAAATGTTTTTCATATACACAATAACACCTTTGTATTATTACCCCCACACACCCACTTATTACATACATTTTTGTCATTTAATCATTGTCATGGTACCAGGAAGTTTTCGTGACCAAATCCTGTTTCAAGTAAACTGTATGGAATGTCAAGATAAACTTGTATGAATGGGTAATGAAAATATTTTCAAGATGCTTGTAAATATACTTGTATTAGTCCAAACATAAACGGAGTTGTTGATACAATATCTGTTCAGTCTTAAATAACCCATGCTTTTGGAGGGTTGAATGCTTCCTCCTTTAGGTACCCCCTCGCCCCCTCTCCTCATCCCTTTGGGCTTACTGTAAGGCGTATGTCAAGGCTTTAGCATGTTAATTAGCCTCAAGTTATGAATGTTAAGTTATCTGTACTTTATAAGTTGACAGGTGTAATCAACCAATCTTCTCTAAAGCACCAATATTGCGGCACATTCACACTGTTCCGGGTGTCTGTATCAAACGTATTTGAACTTTGTTTCATGACCTTGACGTTGTCCTTTTTGCTCTATAAATGTACCTTGTGTAAGTCGGTAGTGCATATTTAAAAAATAAGCCGCAACATAAAGTGTTACCGCACTCCCTTCACTCTTCCAGCCTGTACATTTTAGTGTAACACATTCGCCTCCCACCTCTGAGGTCGGCGGTTCAAATCCTGGACCTTATGTGGGAAAGTTGGTTGTTGCTTACTGATGGTCAGCCGTTTACAGTACAGAACCTTGACCAACTGTATGTACTGGTTTCCTCTGCCCACAAACTACCTGTTGTGATATGACCGGCGACGCAAAAACCCCAAATAAATGTACATGTTAGTTTAACACTTTTTTTTCAAATGTTTTGAAAAAGATGTTACCTGCACAAAAACATTTTCGTTCACTGCTGTATGTGTGTTACTCAGAAACAAAACCTGGCTTTGCTAAAATATGAAACACGTTAAACCTCAAATGATCCCCTACCACACATATGTCGATCCTGAGGTCAGCATGAAACAGTGTGATCTAGGTATTAAGAAAGTCATTGTTGTAATTTTCAAGGCTAAGATTGTGTACATACGATTGGTCAGGGTTAAGCACTGTAAAGTGCTTGCCAACAGCCACCAACTAGCAGCTTTCCCACTTGAGGTTGATCTGGGATTCAAAATCCCAATCTCAGAGGTGGAAGGCAAGTGTGACTCAAGGTGAAGCTGAAGTCTGCATGCGGGAATTCATAAAAACATACAATGCTCCAGTTATACTACAGGCTCTATTTTTTAAGGCAAAAAAGAGGCGCGATGCTGTACCTACTATGAACCCGACCTCATACCTCCAGAAACAGTTATGCTACAGAAGAGAGTCATAATTAGATACAAAAATGGCCACGGTTGGACAGAAAAAATATACTGTAACACGCAGTAATGTCAAAACAAATATACAACTTAACTGGAGCCATGCAAACAGAATGACACGAAATTAGCAACAAAGGCAGAAGTTCTAAGCAAATGATACAACACCATAAACTCACAGGTAATTATGGCAGGTGACCTTGATAAGGTCTCTGGTACACTAAAATTTTGATCAGTTTGGTGGGGGTGGCCAGAAAGAAAAGAAATTCCACGGTATGCAAAGTATACTGATAGAAAAGTGGCAGTACAAGGAGGGATTGAATAAAAGATTAAACAGATAAGCAAGGGGAAAACCTGTACCTTGTTTGTTTTTGTCATCATCACTGCACAGGGTGGTTTTATATGACCGGAAATTTTGTACTATATAAATGTTTCTTTTATTAATTCATGTTTTACTTGTATAATCCAACACTTTGCTTCAGTTGTAAGTAATACTAGTATTTAATGAAATAATAAATCAATATTAAAATAAGGAATGCAAAAAGGCTATGATAAAAACGGGCACGAGTTTAATATTAAATATCTTTAGTTTTTAAATTGATATTTATCCCTCATTTCTGCACAGATTTCAATACAACAAAACTAGCAGAATCTCTGTTTAAATACCTTTCTCGTGATGTTTTTAACATATTAACAGAATTAAAGAAATATTACACAAAATTTCTACTTGTTGATGAACTTGTAAAGCTAATTATGCACAGTAAGTGGCGCCGCGAATGCGAAACCAAATGGGATTGCCAAGGATCTTGCATTGGCTCTGTAAAAAGGCACTTCAATTTGAGATCTTTCATCAATCAGGTCTCCAATGCATAAGCAAGTCTCTGAAGTGTTCAAAATTAGTTCAGTGGCACAGTCCTCTATTCTTTGGAAGGCGAAAGCTTTAATTATTAAATACAATACAGTGCCCTACATCTGTTAAACCACTTCTTTCACTCCAAACAACCTGATTTTTGTCCCCCCAAAAAGATTGTATTCTTCCTTTCAAATAAAGGGAAATAACGGCCAAGGATACTGAATAGGTGAGAGTGATTATAAATGCAAAGTTCACACTCCTTTGGTGCTGGGCGAGTTTGGCTTTGTACGTAGTGTGTTGGTGCATGCAGAAGAGAGGCCAAATGACCCAGAAATCTTCCTTGGAGCACAAAATTTATCCAGGCTGAGTAATCTCCACTTCTGGTGGGGGTGCATTAGGAATTTCAAGATGGTGGCGTAAACAAAGCGGGGTGCAGCACCAGTAAATATCTGGTTATATAATCACATTTATACAGTTTCGTATCAGCAAAAATGGAAAGAACACCCATGATTACTTTTATCATAATCATTATGCAACAATTATTGCATAAACTGAACTGAGTGTTTCCCCCCTAATGTTATTTGTTTACCACAACCCAAGAAGATATTCCAAGCTGTTTGTCGTGTCATCTTGGAATAAGCGATCTGCGTATGTGTATGATTTATCCTTGCTGCACTCAACATACCGGGCAAAACTCGCTCTCTAATTAAACTTTAAAAGCAGTTGGTCTCACAGCTGTGACGAAGTCACAATCTAAGGTGCAAAATCAAAAGCATAAATCATACATCCAGTGACATAAGGAGTGGTCAACATCACAGATATAGAGACAACACAGGACAAGAAAACATGTCTAGAGTGCATATGCTTTTGCAAGGAGAAATGTGGCATGGTTAGAGGAAGCATCATTAGGCAAATCAATCCCCAAACCTAAGGCCAAATTGCTTATTCTGATACCTATGTAGAGAAGATCATGAGGCGAATAGCTGTAAACAGTTGCTGTCACACGTGGAAAGGTCCTCAGTGGCCTAGTGGTTAGCAAGTTTGGCATCTAATCATAGGCTGTCACCTCTGTGGGTTCGAGTCCCACAAGTGGCAATTCTGAGGACCTGTCCCAATATGACCCTGGCTGAGGAACGGGACGTAAAACCCCAACTTTGACCTTTGTCACACGTGGATGTGGTGTTTTTGTTAATTTGTCACAATTATCAATGTTCTACTTAGTGATTAAAGTGTGAGTAATGTCATGAAATGTGATCCTTGCGTCATCAAAAAAGCTAAATTACAGATTTAATGACAACACCAATCTTCAGCAGTTGAAATCTTAATAAAAACAGACCCTAAGGGGTAGAAACCAATTGCAAAGGAATACCAAAGTTGGGGTTTAACGTCCCGTTCAACAGCCAGGGTCATATTGGGACAGGTCCTCAGCATTGCCACTTGTGGGACTCGAACCCACAGAGGTGACAGCCTATGATTAGATGCCAAACTTGCTAACCACTAGGCCACCGAGGACCTCTGCAAAGGAATAGAAATTAGAGTTAGAATCCCAGAAGCATGCTCTTAGTTGTTCAGCTTTCTATCCAGGATTGTCACTTGACACATGCGCAAGGGTTAAACCTGGTGCACAAGAAGTCGTTAGCCATACAATCCCAATGTGTGCTCTTTCTACTTGGACTATATGATAGACTAATTACATCAATTGTAGTTTTGTTTCTTTTGACAGGGAGTTGTCGGACCATAAGAGGGCTGGGTATTGGTCATTACTTACAAAATATTACATGCCAATCTACAAAAAAATAAATAAATAATAAAGAACAGAGTACACTTCAGGAAGCAATGTGACACGGTCTCACACTACAAAAAAAAATTCAAAACAGAGATAAATCAGGGTATCCTATCGAATAACTGTAAATGGAGCATGTTGTCACAACAATTTTTTAACACATGTTATCAAAGAACGGCTTTGTGCTAGTTTCTATAAGCAAAGCTAGTTCTTTGTATATAACACTTGAGTTTAATAGTGAGTTTTTAATCCCATTCACAGAATTGAAGGACATACCATATTTTCCACAAATGTGGCTTTGGTGTCATATTTTAACAAGAGCAAACCCTCGCAAAGGCACATAATAATAAGTAAGTTGGAAATTCAGATTTTGTTTTGGAATCCAGACGGTATTCCAAATCAACCTTGAAATATTTTGACTACATTTCTAGAGTTTATGATCATATATCAGGTCTTCTAAGTTATAGAATCCTCCTGTGGGTGCGGGGAAGTAGAATAGGCCCAACGTGCCCTCCTGCGTGTCATAAGAGGCGACCACATGGAGGAAGTATAGATATACATATATCACAGTGCAATACCAGACTAGAGTGAAATTTTACTTTATGTTTTGTTTATATATTCTACTTTTTATTGATACTTTGTATCTGTTTTATTTTCTTTGTTTCTATACAGTTTATTTGTTCTAGTCGTTTATTGTGATCTTATTTTTTAATTCTTTTTATGTTTAGATCCTATTGAAATATAGCCTCCTATTTTTTGTTTTTTAATCCTTATATCTACTGTAGTGATGTATTTTATTAGCATTTTGGTCATATTTTAATAAATATTTCTTGTTTTTTTATAGTTTATCTAGTCATTACTTCAATTGTGTGGTATAGTTATTTAATGAAATATAATGTATTTGTACATACTTATGTAGTTTTAGAATATTTGTAAATATTTTAGTGCAGTATAACACTTAGGTGTTTTTGCACTGTAATTTTAATTAACTTTAACTTGTAAGTTATAGAACACGTTTTAATGTCCAGCAAGGAGGTTTTGGTATGATTTGTTTGTCTCCAAAGTAACTCAAAAAGCTGTGAAAGTTCCTGAAAGTTTCATCAAAATCTGTCCATAAGTCTTCGAGCTATTTTGCAAATAAACAGGCACATGTATGCTGTCAACTGCATATCATCCTTGGCGGATGAAACAACCCAGCTAAAGCACATATGATAAGACTATGGAATTACCAAGAGCATTCAAGAGAGTGCACACCTCCTACAAGGCCCAACACCTCCAATATTGCTTATGAGAAAAGTGATCAAACAATACAAAATCCTTAATCCAGAGGGTCATCCGGATCACTCTGTATTGTATTGCATTGTATTGTATTTACACTCAGAGCAATATCTCTGTGCACTGCTCATAGTAGTGGACTCATAGTGCTATTTGACATATTCCGGCTGTACAAGTACTGCCCAAGTTCTCAGGTGACTGACATGCGCCTAGCTGAAAGACAGAGCCTCCAAGATGACCATTTTCAACGTCCTTGAGGTTCATTAGCCTGGCACTGGGGGTAAGACCCATTGACAGAGGACCACCATCTTAAGTAGTCATCCGAGCCACAATGTATCTGCCTCTACCTGGGATTGTACCCATGTCCTCTGTGTTCCTAGGCAAGTGTGTTACACTCTAGGCCACAGTGGCATATCACTACCAAAATTAATTCTGTACTTCCTTGTGTCATTATACATATTTGCTGAAAATGTCATTAAAATCTGTGAACAACTTTTAGAGTTATCTTGCAAACAAATAGAAAAAAGACGTGAACCTCCTTGGTGAATCTAATAACTTAAATTCCCTAAAAGACAAGGCCAGGGCACAAAATAATTTAATAAAACCTCTAACTGTACAATAAAAAATTCTTGGTTTATCTATCATAAAAGATTGTATTATGTTAATATCTTTATAATATTATTCTTTCTTGGTTTGGCCAAGGGGATTAAAGAGACAGAACTGAAAACCTAAATATCCTCTTGTTTGTAACTGGTCACTCAAGGAATGTAGCCTTGTGAAAGTCCGGATGGACAATGATTGAGCAAATGAAATTAATATGGAAGAATATATGGCATACATTTTAGAGATATTGTACGGAACATTCAATAAAATGTGATATTCTCTTTATAATAACATTATAGGAATGCATATTAATACTTTAAAAATTTGCTACCCTTTTTGATATTGATACCCATGTTCCACTTTTACAAGTTCCATCCATCCCACTCAATTATGTAAGTCAGGAGCAAAACTGGGACTTTGATTTTGATTTGGGTTTGACAATGCTTTCAACACGCTGTATAGATTATATCAGGTAGTTTAAAGGGCCGATGAACAAGTACATATTATTTGCTCCACACTCTGCACTGTAATGGGGAGCGGTAAGCAACTTCCAGTTTTCCAGCAGAGGGTCTGAGGTGTGAACATCGGGCAACAGAGATGAGGACGAATGTGTTACCCACTCCACCACAAAGCCGGGGCCACAGTGGGGCAGTGGTAACACACTCGACATCCACATCTGAGGTCAGCAGTTCAAACACTGGACCATATGTGGGAAAGATGTAGTTTTTTTTACCGATGGTCGGCAGTTTACAGTACAGAACCTTGACCAACTGTATGCACTGGTTTCCTCTGCCCATTAAAGTACCCGTCGCGATACAGTGTTGTAAGCGATGTTAAATCCCAAATATACAAATACACCAACAAGCCTTCGAACAAGTTGTGATGGTCGTAAAGTTATCTTTTCTCCTTGTGAAGGTCAAAAGCCTAATTGTATTGGTTGCATAAAACCTTTAGCCTCTCTTACATCTCATCGTATGTGCACGTACGTCCTGGTTACAGAGAAAAATCGCCTGATTTGCAAGGGACCCTTAAGGCACACTTACGATTTTAGAACATAATATAAAGGTCGCACAGGCACTGCAATGAAAATTGGCATGCACATTTTCCCTGTGTGCACGCAAGATATCTACAAACGCATCCATGCCTCAAGGGTAACTTACGAGAGACTTGTGCGTGTGCATTCTCCTTGCAAGTGTTGTAGGTTCTCCCCAATTATTTATATTGTTTAGACATACTGTAAGATACACTCAAGTGTACCTTGCATGTATATAAACCCACTACACGACCTGTAGCTAGTCGCAATTTGTTCTTTGATCTTCAAGAAGTGACACTGTTGATGGGAGAATACACATTGTTTGCAAGTACAAATCTCTGCTACGCCACTACCAGGGTGCGTTCATATTTTTCAACAATATTTGCCGCACACTTACGTGTCTATACACATACGACGGGATGTAAGAGAGGCTTTTGTGAGTGAGTTTTCCTGTTCCTAGTATTCACGATCACTTTTTATTGTAACAACTTATATTTATGGCTTTACGATCAATCTTGTCCTGTTCAAACTTGGAGTCAAATAAATTTTGTTCCATGAAAAGGTTAAGTTTTAGAAGCTTTGGGGATTATTCTCTTCTCCTTTCAAACTGTCATCAGGGTTTGGCAGTACGACTCTAACTGTATAAACTCTATCATTGGGTCCTGGATCTTCAGGCCAATCTTACTGGTTATATGACTTAGCTTTTAATTCAGAACATATCAGTTTTCATACCTTTTGGGGGTGGGGGTACTTGGTTGTGTAGTGAGTACACAAACTACATCAAAACCCTGAGGTCGGAGGTTCAAACCCTGGGCCTGATGTTATGTGGGTACGTTGGTTGTTGCTCACCAATACTCGACACTTTACAGTGCAGAAATCGTGACCAACTATTAAGTACTGTCCTTAAAACTACCCATCGTGTTATAATCTACATAATGTGTTGGACGTGACTTAAAACCAAAATACATTTCCAATCCCTTTTCAACTAGATCAGTTATAGTAAGTCATGTTTGTGGAATAGTAGTAGTATTACGATCTAAAGTCTGACTTTAGTCTATTGCTATATTTTTTTGTTTTATTGAATTAACCTACACAATCACAATATGCCGAGTTTTTTTTTAAATATTCTTTATAGGTTATAACTACGATCTGTTGCAACAAAACATCATCCTTTGCAAAATAAGTCAAGCTTTAAAAACTTAATAAAATAGTTTTCATTGTAATCAGATATATTTTCAAATTGCTAGTGTGTGTTTCCATATAAGGTCATTTGGCATCGCACCTTTTTCTCTCCAATTAAAATGTAAACGTCTCTGTGTGCATTAATAACGATGTGGGACAACTATAACATGAAACTAAAACTAGTATCATAACACTGTGGCCCAGTGGGTAACACATTCGTCCTGGAACATGGAACGCCTGGGTCCGATCCTGGGTGCAGGCATACATAGTGGCTCATATGATCAAATAAAACGGCAGTCCTCTATCATTGGGTCTCGTATCCAGTTACAGACTAAATAACCTGGGGAATGTTGATTAAATGGTAATCCTTGAGACTCTGTCTTTCAGTTAGGGAAATGTCACTCGATCACTACAACATTTGTTTTGTACTGCAGTTTGGATGTGCCACTTTGAGTAATTTTAACTTATTTTTGGATTAAACTATTGGCAGAAGGGCATGCAATTCAACATGAAACTAGACTGGCACTGTCAACGAGAACACAATCAATATACTACAAATAATACTCTGATAGGCTACCGATTGAATTCATAGCTTATTTCATTTCCATGCTGAGCAACATATATATGACATTCTATTTATATTGTTTCTATTTACTTGGGGTTTTATGTCACTTTCAACACTGTACAGGTCATATCACAACGGATAGTTTTACAAGCAGAGCAAATCAGTACATACAGTTTATCAGGGTTCTGTACTGTAAACTACCGACCAACGGAAAACAACTACCAGCTTTCCCACTTGAGGCTGTACCGGGAATCGGACCCTGGCCTCAGAGGTGGGAGGCTATGACACTCTAAGCAGAAATAATTTAATTGATGTGGTAAAGTATATTACTACCACTTAACCTTTTGCATACATGTGAAACTGCACATGGTTTGAGCCAAGTGAGTTGGCAGTTTTGGCATCCAATTCACATGCGGTCACCTCTGTCTGGGTTCAACTCCCACAAATGTAAGTCCAGGTCATGTCCTGATATGACTTTGGCAGTTAGGGGGGAAACCCAAACTTTGACTTCGCATATAGGTTAACCAAATCTTAAGTTGTATAACTTCAATTTACGAATAAATAATTAATGTATTCGAGATGGAAGTTTCATTAATTATTGAACAAAATTACCTCGAAATTTCTTGTAAACACACATATATGCAAAGTTGCAAATGTGGAAACCAGCATTTATTTCCATCCACGCACGCAATATATCATGTGTCCACTATGTTTGATCTTGGGTACATTTTCATACTCAAACAAATATAACACGAAATAAAACAGACTGCTCATAAACAGAAGACAGAAGAAAACAATAGCCTTTCTGAAACTCAATTGCAGTTGACTATTTAATAAAATATTAATTGACATATTCATCATGATGAAATTATCCGAGTTACTTACTTGGATTTACTTTGAATGTAAAAGCTTTATTTAAAAAAATTATACTCTTGTGAATTTACCTCCTAACTGCCCCGAAGTGTAATGTTATTAGTCGTACAACTACTTTTATACTTATGTTGATTGGGATTGTAATCTTGGCTATTGCGTTTGACTGTCTAGAATATTTCCCATGTTTAAAAAACCTAACATTCAGTTGTTATTCAAACTTATGTCCAAGAGGTCCTCAATGGCCTAGTGGTTAGCAAGTATGGCATCGAATCACAGGCAGTTACCTATATATTAGTTCGACCCCCACAAGTGACTCTGTTGAGAACCCTAGCAGTTGAACGGAACGTAAAACGCCAACTTTGACCTAACTTATGGCCCATTCATAAAATTCTGTGTGGTTTTAACAACTCTTAGTTTAAAATTACATCACGACCATGTCCTTATGATTCCAAAAAAGAGGCCTTGTATGATGGTTGCCTGGAAGTAAAACATGTGCTGACCAAAATAGCCATACCACAATCCCATCGCCCTTCCCACATGTAGAGTATAATATAGCTTATGAGAGGAGATGGAAGGTTTTAAAAAAACATTTCCAAAAGCTGATACATGCTGGAAACGCTCCCATATGTCATGGTCAACGTGCCCTACCCAAATATAAACCTCATCCTATTTATACTGGACACTATCAAGCCTGGATGAGTTAAACATTTTCAGATCTACATAACTTGTGAGGTCATCACAGAGTTGTGTGACCTAGGTGTTATGGGTGTTCTTTTGTGTGTTACGACCCATCTACCACCTATGGCATATTTGGAATCCTGACCTTCATTATTAACTAAATTAGCCATATGACAAATATCATTGCTACAATATATCTTGTCCATTCTTTTCATGATAACAACCGAAAATCCTGGTAAAACAGAGTCGAGTGATCTTCTCCCAAAATGAAGGTTAGCTGTATGAATTGGCCAATCAATCTCTCGTTTGTATTTATTAGAACAGGTTCTCAGTGGCCAAGTGGGTAGTAAGTTTGACCTCTAATCACAGGCAGGCATCTCTGTGTGGGTTCCTCTCCCTCAAGTGCCAATCCTGTTGACCCTTTCCGAATATGAGCCTGGTTGTGGAATCGGACATACACCCCTAACTTTGACTTTGTAGCATACGGAATAATTGTCTTTGCATTTATTGGATACCTAAGGCCTTGTCGTGGCTATGAAACACCTATATAAATTGAGTTCATTGACAATTATTTGGTCAGCGGGAAATCAAAACTAGCCGTGAACTGTCATAAATGGAGGGACCAAAGACATGGAATTATTATACTCACTCAATTTGAAACTTAAACTCAGACCGTATATGTATTTAAATAATATATTTAACAATTCATCTCTGGTTGGATTAAATCTCGTGCCAATGTTTATGTATTTAAAACTGGTAGATTTAAAATATGATATGTACTTTTAAGTCACAAATATCTATGAAATGGACGATTACCAAATTAAGTAGTAGTTTCAGTTTTAACCTAAGGAAATGACAAATATTGATGTAAAATTGCAAAAAACACTTCACGAAAAAGGTCAAGGGATAATGATGTTAATTTGTTTTGTTCATATTATTCCAATATCATATTTTACCATTCATGTTTTATGGTACAGTGATTTGAGACAACCTTTATTAAAGCTTATATCTTCAAAGGGATACTTAAAAGGGAAGTCTCTTTTGGGCGTGTTAGTGGTTGCTGTAAAACGTGGGTTAACCCCACAGTGCAGGCTTAATTACACAGGATAACCCAAATATTTTGTAACTGAGGGTTTTGTATTTTACGATTGCAACTTAAATAAAAATATAATAACTGATAATCTCTGGCAAATCTGTGTTTTTTGTCTTTCTATAAGTTCTGTTATTCGGAAAATTAAACTGTAAGCTGGCCTGCTGTCTTCTATAACCATAAAGACGCCCAAAACATGGTTAAACGGAAATGACTTAACATTTTGACTTAAACTCAATCTTACTTTGGGAGTAAAAGTTCATTAATGTACCCTTATCACCTTATGATGTGACACTCCAAATCTAGCCTTATGATTGGCGTTAAAATGTTTTGATACGCACACTGTACACACAAATTTACACTTGATGGCAACACATCTCAGTTAAAATATACAGAAACAGGAATGGACACTCGCACATACAGGACCGTGAAAATAGTTGTATCCATTATAACTGTCTATTTGCAAGAGTGTTCACCCCTGTAGTCATGTTATTGGCATTGTGGTCCACAAGGCTGGCGCTTTTGTTCGGGCCACTTTGTCAAGAAGTGCCTCAGAGTAATTTTGGTCCCCGAAACAGGATATTGATGTATACAGAGGGCAGGGTGGCCGGGTGAGTAACACACTTGCCTCGCTAAGGTCCTGGGTTTGATCTCTGGCTTTATTCTGATGTGGGAAAGTTGGTAGTTACTTGCCAATGCCCAATGGTTTTCAGTACCTTTCCTCCCTTCAATCAACTACACATTATGACATGACCAGTAAAATGTGTTGAAAGTGGGGATAAACACAATCAATCAACCAACCAACCAACCAACCAATCAATGAAGACTTTATTTATTAAGTCTATATGTTGAGGAATAGTTTTTCTCATATAAAAACTACGCTTTTTAAAACATGGGCCCCAGAAAGGCTAGTATAACCTGACAGATTCAGGGGTTATTCCCAGGTAAAAAATGTACTAAGTATCACAACAGTCATTCACCAATCAGATGTTCGAGAAATTTGCTGTTTTTTCATTTTATGAGAAATGAGTACTCATATTTAAGTGTAAAATACCAATACAGAATACAATTAATAAATATATATAGGTGAAATATTTGTGTAACTTGGCAATTTTGTGTTTATCTTCTAGATGAAGGGTGTCTTCTGGATATTATTATGTGCATCTTTGATGATTCCTGGATGGACACTTTATTCAGGTAAATACATTTTTTGCATGTGGTACAAATACAGCAAATAAGATGTGACTTACATTTATCGTTGTTTCTTGGACTGGCAGAGGCATTTGTCAATTTATGGGTCTATCTTTTGGTGATTTGCTTTACCTTAAAACCCCAATGGCACGTGAAGTATTTTATATAGTTTAAACATTAATTACTCAAATAATACTGTGCTGGATCCCTTTTTTTCATTTTACCTGATATTACTATCTTAATATTTTGAAAATTGTTACAAATATTACATTTTCTGTTTATTATTGCTAAAAACCCTGTGATCAGTTTAAGAGTCTATTTTGTCAAAATTATAGACTTGGACTGAATTGGTATTTCACCATCAATACTTGAGGTTGTGGATCATTGTGGTGTGGTATTATGTCTTGGTAGGATCTCTATGGATAATGCATGAGTACACCGCCGCTGCAGTGTATAGAGATTTTCTTTGTTACCCTTCTACAGGCCAGGGTATTGTAGGGAGACTTCTCAAATTTGCAGGATATAACCATAATCTTACCTGGGAATATTTTTGGCCTCATTTTCAAAACGACATGGCCGTCATGGGCATTTGTTTCGACTTTCAGCAAGGAGGTTTTGTTGGCCCTCTGGAGCAAAGGGTATTATAGGTAGAGATCTCAAATTTGCTGGATATGTTCTTCATTACACGATCTTGACTGGGAATTAATATTTTGGCATCATTTTATTAAAAAAGATGGCTGCCACAGGTGTTTCTCTGTCAGTCACAAAAAGTGCTTATATCTCCCTTATTTTTGGTCCTAGAGGTTTGGCATGTAAAGCCAACCTATAGGAAATCATGAGCTAGGAATCTTCTGATGTAGTCAGATTTGACCTTGGGTGCCTCAAGCATGGGCTAGGAATCGTCTGATGTGGTCAGATTTCATCCTTGGCCCCTCCTTCAAGGTCAAATAAGGATAGACAAATTTAAAGTGCTTATAACTCACTTATCATTGGTCCTAGAGGTTTGCAATGTGAAACCAACCTACAGGAAATAATGGGCTAGGAATCTTCTGATGTGGTCAGATATGACCTAAGGCCCCTCCTCCAAGGTCAAATGAAGATAGCCAAAGCTGATAACTCACTTATTATTGGTGCTGGAGGTTTGCAATGTGAAACCAACCTACAAGAAATATTAGGCTAGGGATCTTCTGATGTGGTCTGATATGACGTTGGGCCCCTCCTTCAAGGTCAAACAAAGATAGCCAAAGTTAAAAGTGCTGACAAGTCACTTATTATTGGTCCTAGAGGTTTGCAATGTGAAAACAACCAATAGGAAATCATGGGCTAGGAATCTTCTGATGTGGTCAGATTCGACCTTGGGCCCCTCCTTCAAGGTCAAACAAGGATAGACACACTTAAAAGTCCTTATACCTCGTTATTATTGGTCCTAGAGTTTTGCAATGTGAAACCAACCTACAGGAAATCATGGGCTAGAAATCTTCTGATGTGGTCAGATTTGACCTTGGGCCCCTCCTTCAAGGTCAAACAAAGAAAGCCCAAGTTAAAATTGCTTATAACTCGCTTGTTATTGGTGCTAGAGGTTTGCAATGTGAAGTCAACCTATAGGAAATCATGGGCTAGGAATCTTCTGATGTGGTCAGACTTGACCTTGCTTCAAGGTCAAATGAGGGAAGCCAAACTTAAAATTGCTTAGAACTTGTTTATTATTGAAAAATGCTGTTTATCTTCAAAACCATGTTAGTTGGCCTTTTCTGGTGGATACATCTTGCATCTGGCCACACATGCATCCTTGGTCTAGTTTTAGCTATTTTAGCTAATGAACTTAGATACTGAAAATTTATTCCTTGTGAACTTCTAAATCTCTATTAACATATCAAGTAGAAACAAGCCATTAGTGGAAATGTATTCCAGTGAATTTCTTGAAAATGAAGATTTATTGAAATTTTCGTTTTAAGTAAACCTTTTATTTATACAGTATTTATATACAAAATACTAATTTTAATCAGCTGTTGAAACAATTTGCTCAAGTATTCAATATCTATGTACACTCAGGGTGGACTATTTGCCTGAAATATTTTAAAATACTTTGTGCCATCCATGGGACTTTGAAATTACAATCACAATGCCACTGTATTTAGTGCCTCATGATAGCATAACATATAATAATAATAATTATTATTGAGATTGAGATGTCAATACATACAAGCTACTTAAAGTCATCAATAAATCCTTGTTCAGAAAATTAATTCTTACACTTGTGTTACACGAATAGACGTTCCCTTGAGGAAAAATAATGTCAATATTCATTGTATAGAGGGTATTTTGGGCACATGGAGTAAATGGACTCGATAATGAGTCACACAAACAGATCACAGGTGTGTCATTGTAATGTTTGGGTGCTGTGAGAAGTCAATGGAAATCCACCTGTAATTTGTGGTTGTAGCTTTAGCCTAGTCAAAGGCGCAAATATCTACACCAACCCCAAAAATATGTTTTCAATATTTGATGTTTTCTAATGTGTGTTGTAAGTTATAAATTCTCCTGTCTCTACTGGGAATCAATCTCAGTGGCTTTGGATTATGCACAAAAAACAAGAGCACCCCAAGAGTGTTCATCTTCACCATGGCCCAATTCCTTCAGTATTGCTTATGAGTGCAATGTTTAAAAAAATCCTTTAAAAAATTCCTGGACCTGATATGAGGAGCTATGTTCACTTTATCACATTTTGCTTGAGGATTCTCTTAGAAGACACCCATTTCCCGAGAATAAAAGAAATCTCTCACTGTTATTTAAGGACAACCAATCGGATTGATGTAAATATTTGTAGTCTGAATAAAGGGGATCAAACAAATAAGACCAATACAGTATTAAGGCCAGGTTACAAAATATAAGTTTGGAATTAGCATTTAAAAGAATCGACTAATCAAATTTGTACTTTAAAATCTAATGCTAAAGTGTAATAAGAGACTTGATTTTTGTGGCCTGTATATATAATGTAATATCCTGTGTCATTACATGCTAAACTTACTAACCACTAGGCCACTGAGGACCTCTCACGGTTATTTGTTTATACCTAATTTGTTTACATTTAAGAGTTGACAGTTTGTGTACAACAACTTTCAAAAACAGATTGTGCTATAGATATCTATATAAACACATCCAGTTGTCCTATAAAGATTGGTGGAATATAAAAGATGACCAGCTATCAAAAGACATATGTCAAAATACGATGACATATTTCGTGAATGCACCAAAAAGAGGTCACATAATTTAGCAAGATTCTATCTTTGTATGACTTTATCACATGTATGAACAGAAGGAGTACTACTTATCATGAACTTAAAGCACATTAGTGAATTCTAGATGACACATGAATAAATGCCTTCTATCAAAGAGTGGGTGGGGGAGCATTGGCACAGTGGGTAACAGACTTACCCCTCACGTCTGGGGGTCAATTTCTAGCCCATCCTGAACTGGGAAACTTGGTTAAGTAGATTTGGTCTTACTAGAACTGCCGTTAGGAAAATTTTGCCCAAACCAGAAATAGATTGTAGACTTTATAATTTTCAGGGTTTTCTTTTTTGAGCAAATTTTCAGTTATTTATACGGGACTGCAATTCTTGCTAAATTAAGTAAATGTTTATCTTTATGATTAGTACTTGTGTTACCCATGTGTGTAGCCATATTTATGTCTGTTGAATCCCTGTGACAACCCCTTAACTGATAACAGAAGACTCAGTGGCAGAGTGGGTGACAGTTTTGACATCTGTGGTCATGGGTGCAAATCCGATCTAATCTAAGCTACTCTGCTTTACAGATAAAATATGTTCCCCACAATAGGGAACTCGGTGTGCTAAATTAACAAAAAATTATGACAAAAGGGGTAGTCAAGGGATGATCTAGGTAAGTAATCTAGGGTTGTTTGTGTGAACTAACAGCAGAATACTATTTTTGGAGGTTTGAGTTGACAAGGAGAGTCTTAAGATACTTCCTAAAGAATGCAACTGAAGGGCTAGTTCTAATATGATGAGGAACAGAGTTCCAGAAGGTTGATGCATAATGACTTTAAGAGTTGGAAAATTGTTTGTGTGATTTATAAATTTATAGTCGAAAGTGGTGAGGAGAGGGTTAGTGAGAACCTGAAGGAATTTAAATTTTTGGGCTTCTACATCTAGTATTTCTGGATGGAATCCAGTTCATTGCAAGATGTGGGATTTATTGAGGGTCTGTCCTGATGTGACCATAGCTGTTAAAAGGGACATGGGAATCCCAGCTTTTACCTTAGACTTTCACTTATAACACAGTTTTATTCACAAGGATTATAACTTTCACTTTCATTTTTCAGACTGTGTTCGAGATGTCATTCTCCTGGTGGACAGGTCAGGGAGTATTGCGGAGGAATTGGACAATACTGGATACTACATCAAGAACATGGAGAACTGGTATAAAGTGGCTGACCTTGTCATCAATTTGGTTCAAGGTCAAGGCCTGCAGGTGTCAGCTGATTTCACTAGGCTGGCCATTGTTACCTTTGCTAATGAGTAGGTATTTTTTTATATTTTTTGTTAACAAAATTTGTGTAGTTTTGTACAGATTTAAAGTCTTCACACTCCAAGTCGATCATCTAATATGATTATATATAAGCCTTTGTCCAAGTGAAGAAAACAAGTGAAATAATATACATTCAAACTTATGCCAGAAGAGAGGAAGCTCTAGACATTTTGATTTGAAGCGTTTTTACATGTGGTGACAAATACTGATCTAATAAAAAGGTTGGAAAATTATTCAGACTGAAAATATTTTTATATCAGCGTGTATCATTTTGTAAGTGTTTCTGTTCATATGTGAGGTCTGTTGTAAACTCTTCCCACTTTATGTAATAATAATAGAAACATTTATATAGTGCAAAATTGATAAAGATCTCCTAGTGCCCTGGAATCCAAAAAGAGACAGTCTAAAACAAGGCAGGGGTAAAAAAACCAGTAGGCACCTGCCAGGGAAGGATAACAATGGTGATGGGTATGCCAGTCTGAACTAATAGGTGTTGAGTTGGCTCCTGAAACTGGAGGTGGTCTGTTGGGATTTGACAGTTTTTTGCAGCCTTTTCCATTCAACTGATCTTGGCTTTGGCAAAACCACACCTGCATATTATCATTATGGGATGGATTGAGGAAACTGATAGTCTATTCCCAAGAGTGAGACTGCTACATTTGATCAAATATGAGATTATATTTAAAAAGGACGCCATATGAAATTAATATGGTAACTATGGTAAATTATATGAAAACTATGGTTTACATTAAAACTGAATGCTTTGGTGAGCAGCAGGTTGGACTACTGCAATTCACTCTTCTTATCACTCACTAATTTTTAGTTAAGGAAAATTACAGCTAGTCCAAAACTCACTCTGCAGGGTTGTCACCCTTCCTCTAAATCCTCTCACATTACCCCTCAGCTAAAAAAACTCCATTGGCTACCAGTCAGATACAGGGTACAATTTAAAATTGGTCTTATTACATATAAAATTCCCAACCAGGGTCAACCAGTTTAACTAAGAGAATTAATCCACCCCTACACCTCTTCCAGAAATACGGGGCGAAGTACCTCCAAACTAAAGTTCCTTCAAACCCCCACTTTTGATTGCAGAGTTCACAAATCAAATGAACACTTTTCTAATTCCTTCAGTCACTATGCTCCTGCCCTTTGGAACTCTTTCCCTTTCCATGTAAGAAATAGTCCCTCTGTTGCATCTTTTAGGAAGCACCTCAAAATTCACCTCTTCAGCTCTAGCTTCCCAACTTAGTTTTTCTTCCCTCCCGGTCATACCCACAATCCTGGATTACCGACCTGAATCGCTCGATCTCGACTCCCCTATGATAATGATTTTGTTTAATTAGATCTCGACTCCCCTATGATAATGATTTTGTTTAATTAGATCTCGACTCCCCTATGATAATGATTTTGTTTAATTAGCACACCGAGTTCCCCTTTGTGGGGAAGATATTGTGCTTGCAAAGCAGTAGATTAGATTAGATTAAAACAAAGTTTGATTGCTACATTATATGACCTCTCCAGAAATAACTGACATTTGTTTTACCATGAATGACCATTTAAGTTAGAAGCAGGCTCTGCTTTCATGATCTAAGTCTTCAGTCTGTAAATCATGTCTTCAATTTATCAAAGATTGTCATGATATATGATAACACAACAACAATATTCCTGGCAGAGGTACTTTTGGTAGTTATAAAAGCTTGCCCATTTTAAACTTAATGATTACTATGACTGATAGTGTTGAAAAGGGTGTGAAAACTGAAAAAGATAAGCTGTATCAAAAGGAAAGACTTCTGTGTAATAATCGTGGGACTCTAACAAGTAACAACTAATTTTCTCTTGGGACAGGATCACTCAGCTTCAATTTTATATAAGAGTGAAGAAGATACTGTTTTTATTAGGTTGTAGTAGCTCAAAAATAAGTCATAGCGTCACCATGATAAGTTGTATCATAAACAATTACATATTACTGCCTTATGGCCAAAATTGTCAATCTTCAGTTTTCTGGTGAAAAATACTCACTTGTTACAGTTTTTGAATATGAATAATATTTTTAATAAGCATCTGTGATTGCTTATGATTCCAAACTTCATGAGTAAAGAGATTAATTATAAACTAAGAAGATTAGACTCAATCACATTATCAGGTGATTGAACAGTGACAGTGGAACAGGGGTATAAAGGCTATGACTTTCTGTTTACAGGTATGTAAGGCCTCAACCTTTTGAAACTTGACCCTAATTTATTTCTTATACAGCCCAAGAACAGACTTGACCTTTGGTCAATATGATGAGGCTACGATCAATAACACCCTCACTTTTATCAAGTATGGATACGATTTTGAGCGAGTGCCGGCTTGGGGTGAATCCAATCCATATGAAGCCTTTGCACACATCAGAGACACACTGGTCAACCATGCAGGTATATGCACCAATGAAGTTTCTATTATCTAAACACTAGTTCAGTGTTGGAGTTCACATTAAATTTCTATTTGTTTGAAATGAAGGGATGCAAATAAGTTCAAATTGATGATGGCTGTAAAGATTATTAATAGTTAAGCCTGAGTTTCAAAATAACCTCAAAGCTCTTAATATCTGTAATCCATGACAAAGAATACAAGAAAGACCTAAATCACTTACAATGTCTATACTTGATTGTGTTAATCACTTTACACACTGGTTTATTCAGATGATGAAAGAAGAAGACTTTATTTGAATATCAGAAACAACTAGTATCTAAAATGTAATACTTAATCATCTTTATCATCAGCAGCTTTGTACATTTTGTTACATATCAATCAGTTGAGAACATAATATTTTGGTACATTTAAAATCAAAGAGAAAAAAACCTGATTTTTACCTGACATCCTTTAAGTGAAGTTATTGTTTTCACCTATGGCATCCATATGGGTGTGCACTTAGTTGGATGATCTGTTGGTGGGCAAAATCTTGTTGAGGATGTATTTCAGACATTGTGAGATGTAGGAAGTTTATACCTCGTTGGGACTTCAGATGTGGGTTAAAAGTATGCTATATGTCATGGTTTGAAAATTTGTGTGAGCTTTGACCTGGGGGGAAGTTGATACTTGGTAGGGACATTGATTAGGAGATGCATGTATGCAGTGTTATTGTGTGACCTTGATTTAATCTGTAACCTTGCCATTGTGACAATGACCTTATATATTTTCATCTTGTCAGGGTTATTGTTTAATCAGGGTATTGCTCAATCGACCATAGCTTATCTTAAAGACAGCAATTCTATATTGGCCTATTTACACACCCATTATTACATCTCTTTTATGTTATTAAAATTGTTCATGAACATTTCCTAAAAGTTTTGCTAGTCTTAGGTAAAATTGTCCAAATTTTTGGAAGAGGTGAATCATTCTATGATCATAGTAGTTTATTTTTTATTTCAGAAACCAGAGACGGAGTGAAGACAATAATTTTGTATATTGGTGATGGTCAACAGAACGTCCGTGCTTCCAGTGCACAGTTGCTGCAAATTGTAAGTATTTGAAATCTATAAACTAGACCATTCTAAAGTACATGAAACAAAAGCATTCTGTTTAAGCCAACCCATACATATTCTGGTTATAATCCCCCTGCACTGTCTAGCCAACTGGCTTGGAGTTTGTGGTTCCACTGTAGTCCAAACCCAAACATGGATGCTCACCAAATTTTCTGTAAATGTTTAACCCAAGATGAACTTTAGTGGACATCTTGCAACAACTGTTATCCTAGCAACACTTTTTTTATCAGTTTCAAGATTTCTAATATTAGTGGGCACTCTATAGATCATACTCCTGCACAGATTATCACCTCACTGCCAAGAAATGTTGATCTCCAGATAAACGTGAGGTGGTAAGGCTTTGGTCAATACTTGGCAATACCTGTTGGCATGGTAACATTTTCTCCATTCACAGATTTGTACCAAATGTTCAGGATATGAACAGCAAATGGATTGATTTAAACCAACCCCTTACCACAATTGTTTTCATGGTACAAATTTTTGTATTTTTTTTTCTGTTTCATCTTTGTGGATAATCTCTACATTTTCAAATGACCAATCTATTACCCTTGTTGGTTGTAATACTGGGCCTGGGTTTCTGTCTGTTGACATTTGCTTCTTTTTACTTTATAGTAATGGATCATTAACCACAGAGATGTCGGTAAACTTCTAAGTACAAAAATGCAGTACAAGAAACATGAGATCCTTATGTCCTTAAAAAGCTACCATGTTTCAATTTTTCTGTATGATCATATAAATAGCCTTAATCATTCAAAACTGCTTTCAAAACATTGTTCAGTATCAAAATACAAATTTTTTATGGATAAGAGCCAATTCAATATTTGAAGATAATAGATATTCTACCATATCAAGTTTCAAATGAGGTGATATGGTGGCGCTTAAAAGTACATTTTCTTCCTGGAAAATTTTTCAAAAAATAAGAAAAGTGTATTTTCCCACTTATAATACTTTCATGCTAGTCCACAACTAAAACATTAAATAAATGGTAAATGCTAACCTGTTTTTCACACAGTTATTGTTTCAAATTAGTCATTATTCAGCTTAAGATTTGTGAATATACTATCAGCAATTCAAGACTACTGTTTTGAAAGTCTGCAGATCTTAAAACTGTTTCATCTGTTCTATATCTGATGGTGTCCAACAATATTTCCCCAAACTGTGGGGTACGGGCATCTGTGAAAACTGTGATAAAAGGTGTGATTTTACCGTAAGAGTAACTGTAAGAATAAGGATTGTTGGAAAACATAAACAGAGGTCTCTTGTATGTTTATACTTTCAGGTTGATGAACTTAAGGATATGGGAGCTGAAATCCATGTGCTTGGGGTTGGTAACCATTTGAACAACAATATCCTGAAACAAATCGTTACCAGTTCAAGACTTTACCACGAGGCAGGCAGTTTTGACAGTCTCATCAATTTCGCACCAAATATATCTGATCAGGTAAGAAATGATTGTTAGAATATGCATCAATATACACGGATGGTACTTGGGGCTTGCAGTAAACAAGACCAAAAGGGGTTTCGGTCAACTAGCGCGAGCTGCAAAGTCATCAGAGATATGAGTAGTGCACCTAGGTGGTCACCCATCAAAGTACTAACATAGCCATGTACTAACATAGCCAAGTGCTGCTTAACCTCAGAGATGAGACTGGCACTCACCCCACTATGCCACAGTTCATCAAAGTACTGAAACATCATTTTGGTATCAAAATTTGCATCATTCAACTGTAGAAATAATATCACAGAACAAACAACAAAGTTAAGACCTTTGTAAGAAAAGCTTATCATCAGATCAGTTATATTTATATGTGTTCTTAAAGGGCAAATATATATTTTCTACTTGAAACATCCTGAATTGACTCAAAACTCACAGTCTCACTGTCAGTGAAGTGAGACAAAATCAGTGGAGTTTGTAAATTACTGGTTGGAGGAATGTGCAAAAATACAATAACAGCATCCTGTCAATGAAGTGATGCAAAGATCAGTAGAGTTTGTTTATTGTTTAGCAACATTGCAATAACAGTGTCTTCTCAGTTACGAAAGACAAAAATTGGTGGAGATCGGTTATATTTTTGAGGAATGTGCAGCATTAATTGCAATGACAGTGTTCTGTCAGTTAAGTGAGGCAAAATGAATTATGTACTTTCATGTTTGTGATGATTTTTGGCATGTGCTAAATTGGAAAACAAAGACACTTATTTTCAACTATTGCTAAACTGAAGTATTTGCTTTATATTTTCAGATTTGTAAGCTGAATTATATCTCCAAAGTGGCTGCTAATGGTTAGTATTGCTGGTTCATACAATATACAATGCTTTCCATAATGGCTGCAGGTCTATTGTTCACAGACAGTTGCCTTGTTTTTCAGATATACCATGTAGAATTTGTTTCAATGGTAACATTTTTACAAGAGCTTTGAAGTCAGTTTGTATAGTGCAAAATTGATGAATTGATGAGAGATGAGGATTTGACTATATTTAGTATTGAAAGCAACACTCTGTTTGCATTTACATCAGCAAGACATTACAGCACAATTTTTTACAAAATTCAAATACAAACCTTATCTAATCTAAGATAGCTTGACCTTAGAACCATATTATGATGCCAGCCACATGTCCATTCTAATATGGCTGTCATGGCCATATTAAAAAGTTATTCAGCCTAAGCAAGTAGTAGTGCAACCTACATATATACTTCCAGCATGTTATCGAGACATTATCTTTGCTGTGGACCGTTCAGGAAGTATTGCAGAGAAGATTATCCCAGGAAAAGTTGACCCGGTAAGGGATATGAGCCGTTGGCACCAAGTGGCAGACTTTGTCAACAGCTTCATCCAGGAAGAGATCTTCTTGATGGGAGAAGACTTTAACCAGATAGCATTGGTGTCCTTTGCCAACAGGTATGGAACTGATTAGTTTTAGTGGTAATTAATGAGGTGAAGATAAAACCTAATTTGAGCCATAAAACATAGACATTTGATTCTCCGTAAACGTATGTGAGTATGTGAGTCTGACTATAAAATCCATTTTTGGAAGCTACTTTCCTTATATGGACATCTGAAACTACTATTGAATGGAACCGATTTTAGTCCAGCAAGTGCCATGTTTCATTACTTTGCTGTTAAATCAAGGCTAATATATAACTGCTACAATGGCCCCATTTCAACTACTTACAGAGCTTCTTTCAAATGTGATTTTGGCTTTAGATTTTTTTTGTTTTAACTATGGGTGTGACAGGGACTTGTTTATTGAGACAAAGTACAAAACAGTGAACCAGGTACTTATAAAACTCTCAAAATATTGTTGCTTGCCATGAATTGACAAAGGTGTAACCAAATTTTCAGACAGATCTGTCTATCTTATATACATTTGTTCACATAATTCTCATTTTCCAAGAAAAATTGGTTTACCTAAAGCACCATATTTTGTTCACTGGTGCTTCAAAATTTTAATTTTGGAACCAGTTTTTGTGTTTATAAAATTATACTAAAAATCTTCAATATGCTAAATTTGTTTCATTGTAATTTAGAACCTTGGACAATTTGGCTAAATGTTTGATAATGGTTATCATGACTCCCAACTAGGATTAAACAATATATGAACAACTGTAGCAATTGAAATGCAGTTACACTATCAATATTAAACTCACATTTGACTTTGTATTGTAATTCATATAGTGGTATCATTTCTAATGGCAAAATGCACAACTGGACAATAGCTTTTGCTTAATTGCCAGAATGTAAAGAAAATATTTGAGACAGATAATAAATTTAAGGCAAGACTGCTGCACAAGCTAATAGGTTCCTTCACAAACCTCAAAATAGATCTTCAGACATATGTACATTGATGATCAGCAGTAATTGGATTATACAACAATATTTGAAAAACAATATTTTATGAAGTATTCAATACAATATTGAAATTTTTTACATTTTTGGTGTCAATACTGAAATTCAGGAAGCTATTTTGATTGACTTACTATAATAATATAATCTGTGTTGATTTTGCCTAATTGCTTCAACCAAATATTTTTTTATGAAACAAGGCTAAAAGGGGTTTTGGTCTACTAGCGTGAGCTGCAAAGCCAACAGAGACACAAGTAGTGCACTGAAATGGTCACCCATCCCAGTACTAATGTAGCCCATTGTTATTTAACTTGAGTGAAGAGACAGGCACTCATCACGCTACGCCACAATTCATGAAAGTCTGGAGACAAAAAAGTGATCCCTAAAGTCTGGAGACAAAAAAAAGTAATCCCTAGAAGCGTGAGCCTCGCTAGAGCTCGCGCTTGAAAATAAATACTGATATATTATCCCTACCAATCTGCACACTAAATTTTGTGAAGAAAAAAAGCAGTACAAAGAATATATTAGAATTATTTGTCCCACTATGAAGTTATCTCATGAATGTGCATCCCTTGTAGGGCCAAAACCCGGCTTTCTTTGGATCAACACAATCTGGCTGATATTGAGGACACCTTGCTTGGGTTTAGGAATGGTTATCCATATGAGTATGAGCCAGCATGGGGGAGATCGAATATCTATGGTGTCATGAAACACTTGAGGGAAAACATCATTGAAAGCGATGGTAAGTGTGTTATCCACTATCCTATTATTATCCACTAAACACCCACATTTGTAACTAGCTATCTGGATTGGTTCATATTTTTTAAATATTTACCCTTACTTTATTATGTTTGCTGATTTGGTGCAGTGAGAAAAGTAACAATTTTTTAGTAACCATATTAAAATGTTTCATGCCCAATCATGTTGTTCTTGTGCCTTAGAATCTGAATCATCATACAAATAAGTGCTGCAAAACTTTGTGTATGATAATAATTAAACAAAGGGAACTATATGGCAGGCAGATGTGAAACAGTATGCCAACAGGTGCTGGTACAAAAATAATTTAATATTTCAGATGTGTTGCCTGAGACGAGGAGAATTCCATATTTTTACACTTTGACCTAATTAGAATGTCAGGTCTCATCACAGGCTAATAATAATAATTTTAATAATATTACATATCATTAAAGCAGCAAGTACTCGTGAAGGACAGACCACCACTTAGGCATGTTTCTGAAAAGTCTGGATTCTTTTGTATCCAAAGTATGATGCAGATCTTTCTCAGACTGTATGCATTTCGTCCTTTTGGCCAGAACCTACCCACATAAAATTTTCAAGAAGATCCAGTGATGACTGTTAAAGTAACAAACTCATCAAAAAGACATTAAAAATGGAACCTTTGGAAATTCTGGATTTTTTTGTATCGAGGAAATGATCTTGATCTTTTTGAAAATTTTGTCACTTTTTCCTTTGGGCAGGCCCTTCCCATATAAAAAATCGAAAGATCCATTCATTACTTTTGGTGTTATTGTGAGCACAAATGAACCAACAGACAGACAGAAATGGACATCCCAAAGGCATCCTGGTGGAGGTAAAAGGCGCCTCAGAATACCTCTGCTCATTTCTTGTTGCATTGAAATCCATACAGAATTCAGAAGTCATCAAGTTCAACATTTTGTTTCCAAGCGGCACTTTTATATTTTAACATTGTATTGTATTGTGTATTTATACTCAGCACAATATCTCCATATACTTCAGGACTCAAAGCACTATTTAACCAATCTGACTGTACAGGTGCAGCCCCAACTTATAAGTAACTGACATTCCCCTAACTGGAAGATAGAGGCTCAAGGATGACCATTTATCAACGTCCTTGAGGTTCTTTAAACTGCCACTGCGGATAGGACCCAGTGACAGAGGACCGCCATTTTAAGTGGTCATCCGAGCCACTATGTATCATGATGAACCATGTAACTGAAAATGTGTCTTATGTTATTACTTTCTGAATCTATATACAGTATGTCCTATATATATATGGTATGTTTTTTCTGATATTTTATAGAAAATCGTGCCAGTGCTCTCGATGTGATCATTTACATAGGAGATGGAGACCAGAATGTTGATGGAACAGTGGAAGATTTGATGCGAGTGGTGAGTTAAACAGTTTTTATATTCTGTACAAATAGGGGTAGGTCAGTTGTAATGTTTTATTATCGATAATCCACTATATTTGACCTATGCACAAGTTTTGCTAATTTTGCATAAAGAGGTACTGATTTTAAGCGAATGTTGGTGAAATAACTATATAACAATATTTGATAGAAAGATGTTATGATGATATTTCCACTTGCTTTTGTTATATAAAAACCATGCAGAGTAATCCTAACGTGGCATATGCGACAGTTATACAATTTTTTTTTGTTTTGTAAAGCAAATCATTTAGAAAGTTTTTGTTTATTTTATCATGGAAGACATTCAAAAGTGTAGCTCATTACCTTACTGAGCTACTTTTAAATTTCACCATTGAGTAAATTACAGCATTGTTGAATATGGAGAATTTTTGTGAAAGATGCTGTTGACCCACTTCTTTTATGTACTTTGTGATGGCAAATGTCAGAGCTGTAGCATCATAAATAGCACTGAATAATAGCTACTGTGACTGTTTATTGTTCACTAAATCACTTATGCAAATGCAAAATTATTTTATACCAGTAACTCCATAGCTAACTGAGTATTGGCTATTTTGGTACCAAATGTGATATTGGTTGTCAATGTCAAATGTGGTACTTGATACTTATAATGCCCTGTATCTCATTTATTATTGGTCAATGAGATTTGGGATGTGAAGACAAAAATAAGCATAATTCCATTTAAAGCTGCATAAAAATAATATATTTTGTTTATTTTTGATACTTGAGCTACTGTTATTTAGCACATGTAAAACACAAAATTACAACTGAAAAACAAAATAATTTTTCCCTATTTTTATAAAAACAAATGTTCAATAATTTTGATAAGAAGATAGCCATGTTTAGACTGAGTTTTTGTCCCATCGCGCAATGCTTTTGATATTTCTGACGGTTTGCAATGGCGAGGGACAGAGTTCACAAAAGTCATGTACTTGTTTTCTGTGTAAATCTTGAATGGCGGGCCATTATTGCGTTTACTTAATTCCTTGTCATAAGTATGTATACATGTATCCAGTTTGTAAAACATTTTTGGATACACTAAACTGCTCTTGCAAGCCAGGATTGTTTTGTAAATAAAACTGCAAAGGTAAATATTTGTTTACACTTTAACAATGGGTTTAAAAATACAGATACCAGGTGGATAGGCATCAGATAGGTGTGAACGGCACATACACACAACTCAGACAATATAAGTAGCACGTTCTAGTTTACCTTTATGTTTTACCTTTATAGGGCTTTTAGGTAGAGAAATATGCCGTTCAAGATTTACACAGAAAACAAGTACATGTGAGCTCTGCCTATGGCCATTGTGTACCATCAGTATATCAATAGCAATTGGCAACTGAAGCTCTGTCTAACCCACGTTATGACTTTCTATGGGGTTTTGAGGTCATTCATTTTCTGCATAAAGTTGGCACTCTAAATTGCCACCAAACCAATTAGATGTCTGATTACAAAAAAAAAATCCTTGTATGGGTAAGTTTTATTGGTTATAGTTAAAAACTGATTTTTTACTTCCCCTTAGTGTCAATTTATGGCACGTGCTAAATTATGGCAGAGAGAACTACTGTAGAAATAACTGATTTTGTATTTCAGGCAGATGACATTAAGAGTAGGGGGGTGTTGATTATTTGTGTGGGAGTTGGCGATGTTCTTAACATTGAAGTATTGAGGTCTCTAGCCAGTGACCCTGAATATGTCATTGAAGTCTCGTCATTGGATGACCTTGACAGTTATAAACAAGATGTTTTTGACAAGGTATGAAAGAAAGATTTACAAAAGAGAAATGACGATTGTGTGTATGGTAAATTATAGAGGAGCATAACATTTGTAATTTTTACACCAAAAGAATATAACAGAGCAGAAGAGATTTCAGTTTATAAGATTGAAAATAATTTTAAACTTAAAATCTTGCTGTACATTGAATTTTTTTTTGTCTGTTGAATAAAGGTATCTGAAATTCACACATATTATTACCAGTTATGTATTGTGCAAAACTGATGCATATTTTCTTTTTGTTTTTAGGTTTGCTCAGCTTTAGTCAATCAAGGTATGTACATGTAAATTTAAAAATATAATCTAACAGGGCTGGACGTTAACTTTTTTCATCACTTGCCAGTCGAGTAAGTAGATATTCAGATTTCACTTGCCCGGACCTAAAATCTACTTGTCCCTATTTTTTGGATGCATAGGTTATTAAGCATGCCTTGAGATTAGTAATTACGATAATGGTGATGTCACAAAGAAGATGAAAAAATATTTTGAAATACATGAATGTCTAAATTGTAATTTTGATGATATGACAATGGCAGTGCTCAAATCAAATCAGTTATCTGGCTTAAAATACATTTAGACAAGACTAAAAAAATTTAAAGAAAGAAAAAATATTGAGTGTCATCTTACCCAATCTGAGTTACTGCCATGTGGGCAAGTGTAGCACAAAATCCACTTGTCCTGACTCGAAATTCTCTTGCCTTGGACAAGCTGGCAAATGTTAACATCTAGCCCTATCTAAATATCTGAAATAATTTCTATGTTATAAGTTCTTGGCCTAATGGCTAGAGGTTCTGATATGGTAAATAGACATACATGTGTATTGTTTTCCAAACTTTATCCTCTTGTGTATCATAGGCTTTTTTGTAGGTCATATTTTGGCAAGGTCACATTTGATCTTCAAGGTCCATTGGGATTATAATACCTAAAAGCCCAGGTATTTCCCAGTGTCCTACAGTTTTGAGGTATTTAAAAACTTATCAAGGCATCATGGGCTACGCGATGATGATTTATAACTTATTTTTATGTGTCACATTTAATAAACCATTAGAAAGATGAGGTAGCACTTATTACTCTTCCCAATATCCATACTTAGATATTTCTCATCTCCAGATTAGATATTACCAAACGCCTCTGTTCTATTACACAGACATTATATTAATTCCTATCAGCTACACAAGCTGCTACATAGCTCCCACTTTGCATGTGTATAAGTACCTCTAACTAAGTCACTTCAGCCACAATCAGGGAGCTTTAGCTCTGGCATCTGATCCAATTTCTGCCTGGACTAAGACTTGAACCAGCCATTGAGACAAGGCATATAAGGTAGTGGCTTGGAGATTTTTCTACCAGTCATCTCTTTCTATTTCACCCCTTTCTGTGCAAGTTAGGTGTGCACCATTATGATTTTAATACATTGAATTTCTGAAAAAGGATCTGTTCAACTCGAGATGGCTAAAAGCCCCATTAAAGTTAATCGGTAAATGTTAAACAAAGCTTTCAATTATCCAATTGATTCATCTTTCTTTTAACTTTTCAGATTGTCTCCAAGACGTGATATTCTCTGTGGACAGATCAGGCAGTATGATTGAACACTATGTAGATGGTGAGAAAGTCAGAGAAGTGGAACGTTGGTACAGTGTGGCTGATTTTGTCACAGAAATGGTTCTTGCAGGGACATTTGACATCAATTCACATGGGACACACCTAGGGCTGGTGTCATATGCAAATGAGTAAGATCACATGATATTTCCCTGTGCTAATGTGACTTTTGCTTATGTTAATGAAAAAGGTCAAGCAACCTTTTGTTATGCTGGTAAGATTGTGTTACCATTTATTATGCTACCAATTGTCTGCTGCTACACCCAAGTGGATGATACAATCATCTAAGAACACAGGGGTACTGGGTTCTAACTCATCTACAGACAAATATACAGTGACTTAGATGACTACTTAAAAGGTTGGTCCTTCTGATTCAGTCCTATCCCAAGTGGCAGGCTAAAGAAACTTAGGGATGACCATTTTTGGTTATCCCAGAGTCTCTGTCCTTCAGTTTGGTGAATGTCAGTCACCAGAGCTGGGACTGTACATTTTAGATAGTTAGAATAGTGCTTTGAGTCCTGTAGGAAAGGCAATATTGCGCCGAGTATAAATTTATAACAATACCATTGCTAATGAGAAAAAACATGTGACCATTTATTTAACCAAGGAGTAAGATCATGTGACCCTTCCTGATATGAATGAGTATGAACATGTGACCTTTTGTTATGCAAATGGGTGAGATGGGGATTTATCTTTCACTTTGTCTTTCATGAGTCATATTATGGTAAGTAGTTGAGATGGTGGAGGAATGCAGAGCACACTGAATCCATGCTAAAACAAGGTTTTGCGGTGTAAAAAATCAGGTATCACCATGTAGCTACTAACCTTCATACTTCAAAACACAATCAGCAAAAACTTTTAGCAAACTTATGGTTGCCATGAGACAGACCATTTTAAATTTGTAGTGTGTAATTTTTTTTACTTTTATCAATCAAGTTTTTACTTTCATCCAGTTGAAATTGAGCCATATTTTCATCCTGTTGAGTCTTATTTATGTAATTTTCAATTATTTTAGCAATGTTATCATAATTTTTCAATCATGTTTTTCTCATCTTTTAAAATTTATACCCCACAGCCTTTAAAGGCTGTACAGGCATTGTTTTCACACAAATCTTGTATGAACTGTTTCTCAGAAATCGTATGGTGTGTGACTTTGATACCTGGTAGGGACATTGCTTGGGGGTGTAGATATGCTACTTCATGATGTTACCTTGATTTGACCTTTCACCTTGCCAAAGTGAACTTGATCTTTAAAAACTTGTCCAGGCCATATCTCGGAAACCACAAGGTGTTTAGTTAATCCTTTATAGGGACAATGCTTGGGAAGCATAGATGTGCAATGTTATGACCTTGATTTAACATTGGTTTAACCTTTGACCTTGGCTCTGGAACATTGTTTTTACTGCCATATTTGAGACATATTTCCCCATCACAAAGATATGTGGATTACTGCATCCCTGATACTATTTTCAATGATATTGTTAGTGATCAGTGTCAAACTGTATCTGATTTTAATGACATTTTCATTCACATTTTCATTTACTTCTAGTGGTTTAGATAAGTTACATTTTTTGTCTTATTTTTTAATATTTCAATTCATCTTTTCACTAAAGACCTAAGATCAAGTCAAAGTTTAATCACATTTTGTCAATTTTTGCTCTAAATTTCCTAAATTGTGGTCTTATTTTCAAATTAGACCAGGGTAAGTTCCAGTGTAATTTACTATCATTAGTGAGATTTGTCCCCCTATTTGTATTACTGTTATTTTGCTTTTCAGACCTTACACAGATATCCAGTTTGGAGAATACAGTGAAGACACAGTATTCAAAGCCCTGTCGGCATTTAGAACAGGCAGACCAGATGAAGCTGTGCCTGCCTGGGGAGAATCTAACCCATATGAAGCCTTTGTGAAGATTAAAGACATAGAACGCAAGATAGGTATGTTCTTTTGTTCTTGATTATGTCAATTCCTTAAGTGACCTCCTCAGTTCTCTTATCACAAAGATATATAGATTATGTCTTCAACGAGTACTCTCTTGTTGCAAATAAAATAAAAAAGACAATTGTGTTTTTATCATGAAAATAACATTAACTGACTGCAGTAATTTGTGGGAGAAAAATTTGAAAACTGACAAACTTCAACTGGAAAAGTTCAAAGTTGGGGTTGTACATCCTGTTCAATAGCCAGGGTCATATTAGGACAGGTCCTCAGTGGGATTCTAACCCACAGAGGTGACAACCTGTGATTAGATGTCAAACTTGCTAACTACTGGGCCACCGAGAACATTAAGCTGGAAAAGAGCACAGTTTCCTCATTTTGTACTCCAAATAATTAGCTATTTTACCGTTGATGAATTTTTGGCTGCTAAATAAACTCGATTTTGATATTTAATATTTCAGACAACCGAGGTTCAGCAAAAGATGTCATTGTGTTTGTGAGTGATGGCCAACAAAATGTGGGTGGGAGTTATGAAGATTTACACAATGTGGTAAGAAATGATTGACATCTGTTATTATTATTTAACCATAACTTCTTGACCTTGGATACTCTTTTCCTGTTATTGCACTCAGTAACAAGTATCTCTTTATTAATGATCAATAGACAGAAATGGACCATACAACACTGACCACCAAAAAGTCTTAATCAACTTGATTCTGAGAAATTACCTCTGATGACAACATCACCTAAATATGGTCAAAATATCAATAAGCAAAGTTCAGAGCTATAATAATACACGTATTATATAAGGCACCACCTAGTCTGGCTAATCTTAAGAAAATCTGTCTTTTATTATATATTTGCAGATTGAGGAGTTGAAAGCAGCTGGAGTGACTATTATTGTAGTTGGAGTTGGTAGCATGCTAGACAGACCCAGTCTGATGAATTTTGTGTCTGAACCCAAGTATTACTTTGAAGTCTCTGACCTAGCTAACATCAACAACTACGTCACTCCAGTGGGAGAAATGGTAAACTATGTGAATTTAACTTCTTATGGAAATAGAATATATACACAGTAAATCATGTTTAACACCATTTTTGACTTAGACTTAACCCTAAAACCATGAGTCCAAATGTTCTAAGTAGACTTCTGATTGGTAGAGTTATTCTTTAAGTAGACGTAAATGCCAGGTACTTTGAACTATTATATGCATTGTTGTTAAAAAGAAGTAATTTTTAAAATAATTTAATAAGTTACCCCGCCAAAAAAAAATTGATAGACTTCACAACTTATGTGCAATGTTATCCTTGATTCCCTGAACCGCCCATTGTGATATACCCACAGAATCTGTTGAAAGCAATGTTAAACACAAACCAACTAATCAGAATTTAAGCATGAAGGTGGGAAAGCTTCAATGGAGGCATTTAATCACAGTTTATCAATCATACTGAGTGTAAATTGCTTTTAACTAGTTGATGTAATGCATTATTTATACAGGTATGTGATGTGATACACAGAACCACAGTTCTTCCACAAGGTATGTTTTTGTTGAAAGTTGTTCTAGAAAGTCAATATTGCTGACCTTTTACTTTGTACAAATTAACCATAAGCAAATTGTGGTGTATTAATATATAAATTGTACCAATCATCACAGAATAGGAATGTTTATGCTAATAGTATTTTGGAATAATCAATAAAACATGAGTGATAGTATAAAGGAATATAAAATGGAAAAATCTTGCACAAAATCATATACCCACATACATTATTATTCGTATTATTTTTCTAATGAAATATACAGATGTTTCACAATGCAGTATTTTTTAAAGATTACATGGTTATTACTTTTACAATGATACTGGTTGGATTTTGAGAATACTATAACCTATCTTAATACACCCTTAAAATACACCCTTCTGTTTTTAATGGCCCAGTAATGAAATGATGTTTTAAATCTGCTTCAAATGATGTCAGCGGCTTTAAGAATCTGTTAATCAGTAATATACTTCAGAAAGCATCATCAAAAGAGTCATTTCTTCAATTCAAGCTTTTCTGCTTAGTATCTTCCCCTCATTCACAACCAAAGCCCTGGATAACTGACGTAGAACATCCTTGGATTGTCACTGTTTGTCAGGTCTTATGTTAGTTCAACACACCCAAGTTTCCACCATGCAGGGAATTGCACCTGCAAAGTAGTATGTTAGGTTAGATTACATTATGAATGGATAGATAAATCAGAAACGTTTTCCCATTTACTGGGCCTTTTCTCTGGGTTATGATTAGGATGTAAGCCTCTCAGAAAATAACTGGCATTCATTTTGTCTCATTAGATGTTTAACAGTAATATACCATCAGTAACAGGCAGCAAAAATTTTTATGCTTATAGACTGTCTCTATGACATTGCTCTTGTGGTGGACCAGTCAGGGAGCATGTCAGAACAGGCTGAACGTGATGGGACACCAATCTATGGGAGGAGAGCATGGCATTTGGTTGCAGATATGGTAACTGACATTATCAACAGCAAACGGATGCATATAGGTCCCGACCATACTCACCTGTCTCTTGTCTCATTTTCTGACATGTAAGTTTTAATCTTCGATTATTGTTCTCTGCTATGTCTGTTGATCACAGTCTATGGCATTTTACATTATAATGCACAATAGCTGCGCCCCTTATATTGACTAATTTATTTGTTCAGTGTATTTGAATAGAAAAAGTGTAGTATATATTTCATGAATATATTTTTGGACTTTGTAAATTGCAAATGGGGTGTCATTAGCACTGGTACAGCAGTATATTTATTCCTTCTGTTGTGAGTGCTAGATAAGTACTTACTGTTTTTGTTCATTTCTTTGTTCTTTTAAAAAAGGTAATCAGCAATTGGATTGATATACTTTAATTTATTTACTTCTTGTAAAGGATCAAGCTAACATCATTGAAAAATCTTTCCTTAAATCGTATTTTTTCCCATTTTTATGTCCTTCACCAGTCTGTGTCTCCATAGTTATAGACCCATGTCAGTCCAACAGCAACATGTTTTGGAGGAATTATTTTATTCATGCTCCTCCTAAAATGGCCAAATACAGAGATTATACATTAAAGATTCTATTTATATGTTTTGAGGGAAAACATGATTTAAGAAAATGTACAAGGCTTCTTTGCTTTCACACCTACCATGTTTCATGGAATAAGCATTTCTTAATTGTCGGAATGCAGAGTCTGATTTTAGAAATAATTTAGAGACCAGTCTCTTCCACCAAGCCTATCCCATTATCTAGTTACACTCCTACTTGGTGGAAGGTATTGTGGTTGATATGAATGCATTCAAAGCATATGAAAATGTTGTGGGTCAGTCTTTGCAATAGTTACAAACTCTGAAGAGAATATCTCCTGTTCTTCACTACGCAATGATTGAGATATAATTTTCCAAATGTTAAATTTAATATTATAATTTTTTTTATTATTGTCGTTGTCACATTATATCACTGTAGTCCAGTAGTGGAATTCGATCTCTCTGAATTTGACCAAGATGACATCATGGCAGCTTTGGAGGTATTTAAATATGGAGAAGCAGATGACATTTACCCAGCCTGGGGAATGTCTGACCCAACTAAAGCACTCACATACACTGCAGAAAATATATTCTCAGGAGTAGGTGAGTACTGTCTAACTGCTTCAACTTTGATTTGTTATTTTTTTAATTTAATTTGATTGCACTGTTTTGGTAACTTTGTTATATGGGTGTGGTTAACTGGATAACAGGCCTACTTTATATAGAACCTTACCTCTGTACCTTTGAAATCCATTACTGCTACAGTGTCAGAGTTGAACTTACATTAATATCCTTTTTACATTAAAAATTAGTAATCCATTACAGCTTAATTTTAACAGTATGTATACATCACATCAAAGACAGCAGTAAATTTTGCACGTCTTTCACATTTTCAACAGATTCCATTTTGTTAAGCCATGACAAAGTTGCATCAGAGATATCAGCAGTTTTTGTACTTCAACAAAGAATTTAATTATTAACATTGTTTTTTAAAATAAATCTGACAAGAGATCTTGGAGAGCACAGACCTCCACAAGGCATGTAGTAATAAGTAAATAGGAAAATCAGGATATTTGATTTTTTTTTCTTTTGTATCCAGAAAGTGATCCAGATCAGTCACAATGAGATCTAAGTTGTACCTAAACACATGTTCTCATTTCTTTTCATGAAGATACAAACATTAGTATTTGGTAATCCTGCTAACAAACAAACAAATAGACAGACAACTAGTCATGAATTGAGTACCTCCTTGGCAAAGGTAATTCCAATACAGTCTTTGACTAAAATTATACTTAAGTTAACACTATTGAACATTTATTTCAAGTAACTTACTTTGTTCTTAAAAGCAGTTTAAGTTTGTGTAATGCAGTGATTTTTAAAAGGTGAGACTGACCATTACTAAAAATGTCTACAAAACAGGTATTAGATGACGTCCATTAAGCTTATATTATTTATTTTTTCACTAGGTGACAGAAGTGATAAGCCCAATGTGATTGTTTACATTGGAGACGGCCAACAGAATGTGGATGGATTTACTGGAGATTTGACTGTGTTGGTAGGTGACATGCTTCTGTCAGTTTGAGTAACTAACTAGAGCATTCGTTGAGTACAGACCTCCACCAGTCCATGTTTTACAAATTTTTTTAAATTTTTGTATCTAGAATATGACATGGGTCCTTCTTAAAATGTTATTACTTCTTTCCTTTGCCAGGCCCTACCCACATAAAACTTGTTGAAGATCTGTTGATTACTTATGGAGTAATGTCAACTAGAAAACCAAAGCCATAGAAAATACATTAACAATGGGACCTTCATGACTTATTTTATATCCAGAATATGATCCAGATCTCTCCTGAAATCTAACCACTTCTTGCTGTATAATCAGGTCCTACCTACATAAAACATGTCTGAAAGACCTATTCATTTTTTTTGGAGTAACTGCAACAACTGTAACAGACAAAAGAATATACACGAAAACCTCCTGGATAAGGGAACTATATAACATGACTGGTCTTGGATTAACATGATGTGCTTTGTTTAAATTGTAGTAGTAACTGTATTGTGCATATGCTTAGGCAAATCAGTTGAAGATATATGAGGGAATCGCCATGATCACAGTTGGAGTGGGAGTAGATTTGAACAGAGATGTTCTTAAGAGTATGGCCTACACCGAGGATCACTACTTCGATGTGCCTGATATACTGGATGTTGAAAAAACTGTGTGGCAAGTTGCAAGTAAAGTAAGTAAATCACAGACCTTGCACCCTATTTGTACACTTTTCTTTTGTAAATATACATTAATTGATATACTTTAGCCTCATACTTTCCAACTCTGAAATTCAGTATCTTGAAAAAGTAAATTCCAAATGGTGCTTTGTTACTGATGTTAATGTTTGATCAGGCAGAATATGTATATTCGAAGAAATTACTAACTATTAGACAATCAAAACAGCCAATTGAAAGAAATGTGTCCACAGGTGCTTTATCAGAAGATCTAGACCTCAGCACAGTCTCTGGCCTCACTTTTTACCAATATGAAGCTGGTCCAAAACAGTGGGATTTACATATGTGGACTATATTTAATGAAACATCATTCTGTATAAATTCAGTTCTGTAAAGTAATTCTAAAAGCCAATCAACAGCAGACCACAAGATATTGAAGATTAACCAAGTTTTGAAAATATATTTAACTGAAATTATCGGTCTTGCAAGCCTGCACAAAGAGCAGAGGCATTCCTGTAGAAACTAAATGCTGCATTATGAATATCTATATTTCTAAAGAAAGTGCAACTGGAACAATGCCTTCTGTTAATAATAAGGTTGTGAGGATAATGCTTCTCATTCTTTTGTCTTTGTAGATGTGTGAATATCGAGAAATCACAACCATTCCTATAACTACAACAACAACCACAACCCCTACAACCACAACCACACCTACAACAACAACCACACCTACAACCACAACCACACCTACAACAACAACCACAACCCCTACAACCACAACCACACCTACAACCACAACCACACCTACAACCACCACAACTCCTACAACCACAACCACACCTACAACAGCAACCACAACCCCTACAACCACAACCACACCAACAACAACTACAACACCTGTAACAACCACAACAACAACACCTACAACCACCACAACTCCTACAACCACAACCACACCTACTACAACAACCACAACCCCTACAACCACACCTACAACCACCACAACTCCAACAACCACAACATCAGCTACAACAACAACCACACCAATAACAACTACAACACCTACAACAACCACAACTCTTATAACCACTACAATCCCTACAACAACCACAACAACACTTACTACCATAACAACACCTACAACAACCACATCACCTACAACAACACCTACAACCACAACAACAACCACACCTACAACAACTACAACACCCACAACAACACCTACAACAACCACAACAGCAGCTATTACAACATCAACTGCATCAACTACAGCAGGCCATGATGAAACAGCAACAATTCCTCTCTGTGAGTATAACTATCAATGGAGGAAAAATTCTTTTTTAACTAATATGTGCATGAATGCTTGAGCTATTGCTCTACAATTTACTTGTACATAAAGTTAATCAACATTAGTATTATTGGCATTAGTATTTGCGTAACTATGTTACCTCTTGAACAATGCCAAAATTTACTGTTATAATCTTAATATGAAGTATTCTATATTTATTTATACAAACCTCTACATAGCTAAAGCTGAATACATATAAATATATTCTTAGTAATTTTATTTCTAACACAAGGATATTTAAGTAGATTTTCAATTATATTTTACTGCATAATGTGTATTTTATCACTCTCTTTATTTTAGACAGCTGTCCCGTAGACATTGTGTTTTTGTTGGACAGTTCAGGAAGTATAAAAGACACAAGTCCAGCCAATCAAAGCAACTATGACCTTGAGAAGGAATTTGTTGTGGATATTATTAAAAGGCTCGATATCGGCCAACTCAAAGTTCGAGTCGGTCTCCTATTTTTCTCCACTCAAGCCAAAAGCCATATTTATCTTAATGAAGAATATGACAAAGAGAAACTTATAGCCAAAGTTCTGGCTACCCCTTTCATTGGTGGACAGACCAATATTGCTGATGCTCTACAACTATTGATAACCGAACAATTTGTTTCAAAAAATGGTGATAGAAAAGGTATAAAGGATATTGCCATCTTAATCTCAGATGGAAATGCGACGGTGAAAGAAGATATTGTGATGAAAAATGCTGATTTAGCAAAAGATCAGGATATAAGGCTTGTCACGATTGGTGTCACAAGTGGAGGAATCAATGACCAGCTTTTACTGCAGATAGCTTCTGGGGACCCACCAGTGAAAAACAGGGACTACTTTCTGACCATGGATTTCAATACTCTTGGCATGGTTTGTAGTATTTTTTATATTAGATTGTATCATCATTTTTAAAAAGTTATTTGTTATATTTTATTTCTGTTTTGAGTAACCTACAATGGTATCTTACTAAGAGTAAGTAAAAACAAGGAACTAGATAAACATTTAACAATAATTATTGTAAAACTACTGACTAAATCTGATGTGCCAGTGACTTTTCAGTGAGAATAACAGGGTAGAAACTGTGCTGTGCCTCTTTTGTGTACTTACTTATAATGTGTATAAATTGTGGACTTGCTTAACTGGTAGGGAAGAGATCATGTATTGACACTTCAATATCAGCTTATTGGAAATTAATATTGTAACCATAAATTCCACAAGTGTTAGTTTCTTTCTTTGTCTTATTGATTGTTTGATTATGAAAAAACTAATGCATGCATTTACATTAAATTTTCACAGTAGGTAGGTCTTGGTTTAACATATAACTGATAAAACACTGGGAATGATCTGCATTCCAGTTATTTAAGGATTGGTCAGCATTGCACTCACAAGCAATAGTGGATGTGTTGGGTCTGGTGGAAGTATGTGCTCTCTGAGAGCTCTAGTTAGTGTATGACATTGAACCTACACTTTGATCTCTCTGCACCAGTAACCACTTATCACAAATGTCAGTAAATCTCATCATCAGCAGGGGTTACCAAATTGACACTTCTCACATCTCTTGTTATATCACCAAACCAACTGGCCTTACCAAACATTCCATTTAAAGAATGTGTTAAAGAACAATTTTGAACACTCCAACAGGTGAGATGTTTTTATGAGCTATCTCATTAGTATGCATGATACAATTGAAAATCAACTGATGATACTCTTATGATACCAGTGACTCTAGATGGGTTGTTGACACTAGCAATCTAGATTCACAGTAACAGTCATTTTGTTTTTAATATTTCAGCTTTCAACAGAAGTGTTTGAGGAAGAACAGTGTACACTGCCCTCAGCTGAAGGTAATTTTTATACTGGACAGGCTGTGAACAACACATCTGAAAGCCATATTTGTTTTCTGCTACATTACAAATCAGCTACTTTTTGTTTGTTCGCCATTTGGCAATTAGCCAAGAAAATTATAAAGTAGGAAATGGGCATTTATCTGAGCATGGGTGAAATTGAGGGTATGGACAATAATGTGGGGCATGTGCTATAACATGAGCATGGGTGTTAATTAATGTCTGACAAATATGAAAAAAAAACATCAACATACCTAAATATCACACAAAACAGTGCATTTAAGTCAACAACTCATGTGAAATCCCAGTATTTTTCTTTTATAAAATGAATCCATGATCTCATTGATGCACATCCAATCAAATGAGTTGTACCTTTCACATTTGTGCTCAGCCAATCGAACCCTTGAAACTTCTCTTGGTGGGAAATTCCCACTTTCTTAATGTGGTTATATTAATTACATTTTTTTGCAATATAGCTAAAATAATGCATTTTTGTGAAAGAAAGTGGATCAAACTTAAGTAAAATATGTTAAAAGGCTCTAATCAATAAAGATTCTTAATTTTTTTTGAAAGTATGAGTGTTTAATTTTAATTTATGTGTTTTAGGGGATGGGTGATAATTGGGACATGCGCGGTATAACAAATGACTTCAGTATAATTTTAATACATTGTGAAGTATAATATAAAAATTAAAATAACAGAAACCACAAAGAAAACAAGCAGGAAAACATATTTTAACTAGAGAAACCTGAATCAAAACATTTGAATTGAAAAGGCATGTAAAGTAAAAGCAGGCATATTAAATCCTCAGTAGAGCATGTTTCTTTGACAGAAAATTATTGTAAAAAGCCACTTTAATGTCTCTAAATTTAGTTCATTTTAAGCAACTGCCTTGATCTTTGTTGCTGCATTTTTACCATTAAGTGTACTGGCACATTTTGTTTTCCTTTTGAGATAATATGTAATGTTTGAAGTTTGCACTTTAATGTCACATAAAAATCCTTGTGCAAGGAGAGACTTGGTCTTAAACACTTTCTGATAGGTTTACTTAGTTGGTGTTTTTTATGTTTATTCAAATGATAAGCTGTGATTGTAATAATATAGAGTCTTTTTATATATTTGTTTGTTCATGATGTGATACTGCATTCTCATTTCATTTATCATAATGATTGTAAATATAGCCCATTGTGCAAGAAGGCTTGATATAATTGTTAAATCAGTTGTTTTCTAATTGTGAATAAAATATGTTTAAACTATTTGTCTTCACTTACAGTTACCTGTCGTCAGCCAGCAGATATTTTCTTCATAGTGGACAGCAGTGGGAGTATTAACAATGAAGAGTTCAATGTCATGAAGAACTTTGTCAAGGACATTGCTATGAAGGTTGGGGTATGTATGACCTCACTGTCACCTCAAGATACAAACAATAGGAAAACTTTGTGAATGACAAAATATATGAAAAATTCTAAAATGGTACGCTGCGCAGTGACCTTAGACACATCTTTTGCGCAATGCTTGAATCACGAATATAGAACGGTAATAAAGCAACGTTGTTGAATTCTGCGTACATCGTCCCTTCGTGTAGAAATGTAAACAAACGTCTCATGGCAAAATAAGTGCTTAAAATATTCATTAAATTGTCATTTCTTGCTTGATTTTAACAAATACCATATTGTTTTAAAGCTTACAACAAATTGAAAGTCTCTACAATGATAATCTGTCAATATTTCATAACAAATTCAATCTGTAAAAGTAGAGTATCAAAAATTCTTGTTTTTTTATCATATATATCACTATGCATGTTGCATTGATAGAACAGCCAATATGGCGTTGGATTTGTTTTTGATTTTTTGCATAAGATTTACCCCGTATTTTGAACAATTATACACCTCTCCTTATACACCACTCCTTTGAGTAAGGTTATTGGAACGCATCCTGACATCAAATACCACTTTTATGCAGACGACACGCAGTTGTTTGTTCATATCTCTCACAAAAATGCAGCCCTGGCTTTTAACAAACTGAATTCTTGTCTTCTGGATGTTCAAAAATGGATGTCGTCAAGTATGCTCAAACTAAATCCTGACAAAACAGAGTTTATCATCTTTGGATCCCATGCACAACTCAAGAAATTAGATCCCTATCTCCCAGTTAAGATATTTGGTAATTTCATGCATCCTGCAGTTGTTGTTAAGAACCTTGGTGTCTGGTTTGATGCTAATTTTTCCTTTGCTAACCATGTCCGCAATATTTGTAAGACATGCTTCATTCAAATTCGTGATCTCAGGTGGGTTAGAAAGCACTTGACTGATGAGGCTGCTATCCTGGCAGCTAATGCCTTGGTGAGCAGTCGCATTGATTACTGCAACTCTCTCTTCAGGAGTCTGTCCAGTCTCAATATGCGTAAACTACAGTGTATTCAAAATACACTTGCCAGGATTGTCACAAACTGTAACAAATACACACGGGCATCTCCTATTCTCAAACGACTCTATTGGCTCCCAGTTGAATCTCGCTGTATCTTCAAAACTGCCACTCTAGTTTATAAGTTTCTTCACAGTGGTCATCCCAGTTACTTTGGTCCTCTTCTGCCCACTCGTTGCGGAAGATATAGTACAAGATACAACCATCCAGATAAAAGGTTCCTGGAGGTTCCTCAATTCTGTCCATCTGTACATAAATCCAAAAATCACTTTGGCCACAGCTTTGCTTTTGATGCCCCCACAGTCTGGAATCATTTGCCTAAGGAGGTACGTTCTGCCCCAACTCTCACCTGTTTCAGGAAAAGGTTAAAATCATATCTCTTCCACAAGGCATTCCCACCTTAGCTTACACTCTATCCGGCGTCTCCGTGGTACTGGACTTGGCAACGGCTATGGACAGATGATTTCTTAAACTTGATTTTTGGTGTTGCGCCTTAGAGTCTGCCTAGCAGAGATTAAGCGCTATAAAAGTACAGAATAGAATAGAATAGAATAGGATAGAACAAATATCAAAGTAAACATTTTAGAATAGGAATAAATGACAAATTTCGTGCTTTATGATGGTTTTAAACTATCGATTGGCTGTATTAAAACACTCAGCCCTTCGGGCTTCGTGGCTTTAATATTCAGCCGCTCAATAGTTTAAAACCATCATAAAGCACTCGAATATGTCTTTTATTCCTATAATATGTCATGAATGAAGATGACAATATAATATAAGACTAGTGTGTATTTATTTTGTGTCAATAATAAATAAAATAAGTCCATATTTCAAGAAAGATTGCAACAAAATTCGTTATATATGAAGCGGAACCAATGAATAATTGAAAACTTCAATGTTTAATTTGAGATAATTGATCTTGCCCATATCATTATTTCTAACATATTTGTGGACCTTATGTTAATGTAATACAAACTTTTTGTTAAGTGTCGGAAAGATATGCATGGGATTTCTATGCTTACAATTGCCTATCCCATGCAATGGACATGGCATTGTTGAATGTTTTTCAAGATGCAACAGTAATGTGGACATTTGGTAGACTCTAGGACCATTAAAGATCATATTACCCTCTGAGCTGTTAAAACCCTGCTGTACCAGTATTTATAAAGGGTTATGCTATCAGATTTAAGCAGATCAATTACTGAGGTATACTCATTACTGGATAATTAAGATGTTTGATGTATGATTACATAAAAAGGGTCATATAATCAGATTTTAGCCAATCAAATCAGCATATTTAACCCCCAGTTATGATAGGTTATTATACCTCAAGTGAGTTTCAGCCAATCAGATTGCGGTATTTACGAGCGATATGACATAATATTCCCTTTTGGGACAGAAAATGTCACTCTATTGGCCCATGTGCAATATCACTTGTCCTTAGGCATCATAAATCACAATATTGCCCAGAATGCAATGTTTTATTCTGTAATTTAATTCTTTTTACAGGGTGGTAACCTTGACAACCGTCTTGGACTTAGTGGGTTCAGTGGCTCAGCCATGATCCTGGTGAGTTTGGAAGACTACATGGAATATTTTCAGGATATAGAGCTCAATTTCTACAAGACGCTAGAAAATCTACAGTATATGGGAGGAACTACTAATCTATGGGATGCTTTGATGTAAGTTGTTTGTACAAATAGTGATTGCCTTTGGGAAAAAATTAGCAAAAGCAGTGGCAAAAACATTAAGTAAATAAGACATTTAATACCTGACCAATGAATAAATACTTGAGTAATTCACATATTGATTTAAATTAAAGTGCAGAACATGGTAGTGGGGGAGAAGATTTCCCAGAAGGTAGGGGAAAATCCTGGGATATCTTCACCCTGGGGAGAAGTTTTTTATTATGGAGGGATTTCCTGCTACAATGGTTTCTGAGGCTAAATATTTGCATAAAGTAGATATAAATATACAGGTCTCGAGTTCAAGATATATGCTGAATGACCAAATCAAGGATAAATCAGAATAGTTGGAGCACAAGTTGTTTATTTGTGCTTGTTTTCTGTAATTTAGGAATAAATATTGAGTGGGAGTTCATTGTTATGCTATAATTGCACTGGTAGAAATCAAATAATGATTTTATTATTGAATTCATTATTGATTTTAGTGCTCCATCAGTACTGAACAGATGGCAATGAAATTTTAGGGAGCATCTGACCTGTTATAAGGAAGAACTGGTTCAAATTTGGGCATGATCGGTTCAATATCCTTAATTCTGGAGAAATTTTACAATTTTGTTACTATAGTAATCAATAAGATCATTTATACAAACAAATAAGCAAACAGGATGAGTAATATTCTCAGCAAAAATTCAAAGTCTGCACTCGGCTTCCCTCCGAGCACTCTTGTTTGATTTTTTACCAGTGCATTCATAGCATAACAATGTACAATGCCAAGGTACTTAACTATTTCCATTGTAAAGACTGCTTTGATACAATTTTCTACCAGTTTGTGTATATTTTATGTGATGGTCACTGCCATCTTGGCTTTTTCATCAATTGCCATGAGAATGGTAACCGCTACGCAACATTTGTGAGATTTTGTTGACATATATAGGCTTTTTTGGTTCTGATTTTTATAATTTTATATAAATCTAAATCATAATCAGACTTTCAGAGAGCTAAAGATTGAATTTATTGTTACCTCTGCCAAGGAGGTTATGTTTTCATGTGACTTGGTTTGTGTGTTTGTGTGTTTGTTTGTTTGTGAACAAGAAAACTCAAAAACTTATGGACGGATTTTGATGAAATTTTCAGGATATGTCTGCAAAGGTAAAATGAAGAAATGATTAAATTTTGGGAGTGATCCGGATCACTATCTGGATCTTCTGGATTCATGAAATGTAATTTTTAAAGAAAGATAACTCAAAAAGTTATGGATGGATTTTTGCCAGAAAATTATAGGATAGATTTTGATGATATTTTTAGGATATGTTAGAAATCGTAGAAGGAAAAAGTGGTAAAAGGAAGAAATGGGTGGATTTTGATGATAGTCCAGGAATTGAGCTCCCTTGGCAGATGTCTGCGCTCTCTGAGTGCTCTTATTTTTACTTAATTTAGTGGCAATTTGGGGCATGTCTCAAATAAGAAAGCCAAGCAGTTAAGTAGGAAAAGTTTGGATCTTGTATGAAAAGTATTGATAAGTTTTGGTAAGAACGAAACTTTTTTTGGTATCAAGAAGTTAGACTTTTCAGTAGACAATATTACTTCCCTGTTGTCGATCAATATCAAAATATTCTTATATTCAAATTTGATTTCCACACAGCCAAACAATGTGCCCACCAGACTAAAAGTGTAAAGTGCAGCACATTGTATATTGGAATTTACCGCTTGAAATCATGTATTATGCGATATTTTGGGTGAGCTTAACAAAGTTTGTCACCTGACATATTTCAGATGTCTCAGTGGCTCGGTTGTTTATAAGTTTGGTATTTAATTACTGGGTTCTTGTCTCTGTAGTCGTGAGTTGGCATCAAGCTCAATGTATGGTCAAGCTGAAGTTTCCACTCAAAACCAAAAACAGGTTATATACAGATAAACTTGAATGTACTGAAATATATTGGACAATCTGATTTTGTATATTTTATTGGGGCCCTTGAGAGTGCTCAAGTATTATTTTTGCACTTGAGAGTGCTCAAGTATTTTTTCTACTTAGAATAATTGATCATTTGGAGTACACAAAAATAAGAAAGTTATAGCATCTTGTTTGATATCAGCAGAACTGATATCCTTGTAAAATGTCGTCAAATAAGTAATTTTCTGTAACATTTAGAAAATTATTCATATTCTGACCTTTATTACGGTAAAAAGAATACTTGTCAAAGATTACATTGAATAAAAGCTTATTCTGAAATTTAATGACAAATTACATAATTACACAGGAAGGTTGGTGAGGGTTTCACCATGGAAAAAGAAGAAAGGAAAAGTTATCCAAACATTGTGATCATCTTCACGGATGGAGAAATAAACCCTGTGCAGGAACAGGAAATCATGCAAGAGGCTAAGAGACTCCGCCATCTAAGTATACACTATATCGTTGTCGGTGAGTACAGCAATATTATAATTTCTAACTCTAATTGGACTATTTTTTAAATATTTTATTGCCTCATTGTTATACAGTACATCAAAATAATAATACATACAAACATAACAGTTTAAATTTAGCATGATCGTATTTTTCCTTAACTATAACAAGTACGATTTCTTATATGCACCATGGAAGTCTAAACTTTTAAAATTTTTAATTTGACTTTTATAGAACATAATCTCTACTTTATTAAGTGGAATCTAAGGTGCAACAGCACAAAAATGGTCTGCCAATTTCAATATCCAGGGACAGAAAAGGGTCAGGCATGATAGAAAATGTTGGGCCAATATGCCCGGAGACTAAGGTGGGTATGTCTTTGATTAGAGGTTGAATTTAGGCTGCTTTCTGAAAGAGGCAATAGAGAGGAATGTTCAAATATCATTAGGAAGAGCATTCAAGACAATGGGAGAATCAAAAGCAAAGCTATAACCAAACTATTTGACAGAGTCTTGAGAAGATGGATGAACTTTGGTACAACAAGGCAATTACCAATTGTAATATGCTCATGTATATATGTTCTAGTAACACCTCTGCTTCTGGGGATTCCCCTTTAGCTCAGCTGGTTGTAGAGCTAGATTTGTGTTTATTTCTGTGTGTAACCCAAAGTCCATGGGATCGACTCCCAGCAGAACCAATCAATAATCTCTCTCTTCCCACTACACACCACTCTTACTGTGTCTGATACTATAACAACTATTATAAGAAGAAAGGTATGAAGCAACACACTTGAGAATTTGAACAGCACTGAGTGATATGTTCAACAGGTACCAAATACAATTTCTTAAGAACAGGAACTATGCTGGTGTATCTACTAGTGTTTGTTATAATTCTAGGGGCACTATTTATTGCATATATTGTGATTTATGTAGGTTGAACTTAGACTCATAGATAGATAACAACCTTTTCATTAAGAAACCTCAATAAACATTGAACAGGCTTCAACATTATCACCCTTATTAAGATATAATTCTCACTGATGTTGTATTTTAAACACACAGTGTTAACTGAAATACTAGAAATGTTATAACTACTGTCACTTTGTGTAAATGACATGCATATTTTTCAGACCTTCATTTTCACTTTACACACTGAACTGTGTACATTCTACTTCAGATGGGAGTGTTTTATCACTGACACTTATTTTAAACCATAGAGATAAAAGTTAATAATATGTGTATGCGTGAAAGCTTATTAGCTCCTGTGCCATAGCATAGAGCATTTTATGTTCTTCTGCTTCTGTTTATTCAGGTATTGGTCCAAGTGATCTTATTAATGACAAACTGGTGAAGTCATTAGCCAGCTACCCTCACAGTGTCAACTATATCCATATCCCTTCTTTTACTATGCTGCTAAATGACACGGATGATCTACAGAACTTGATCAAATCCAGGCTGTGTAATGGTAAATATACAATGAATTTAATAATTTATAACAAGTATTTGCAGTCACAGTTGAATACAATTTAGCTAGCCTGTTGCTATTAAAATGTAAGGGACTTGGTTGTGGTTGCCTCACTTGCCTCACCTCTGAGGTTGGCTGTTTGAATCCTGCACCCAACTCTGTGTGGGAAAGTTGTTAGCTTACGGATGCCCAGCAGTGTCAACTGCACAATCTGACCAACTCGTATGTACTGGTTTCCTAAATTGCCCTTATAACTACTTATCTTGATATATCCTACACAATGTATTGAAAGTGACATTAAACCAAATCAAATCAAGACACTGAAATGTGGACTAGCTATCACTTCAGTCTTTGCAATTCTGCAGGGTAAATACATTGACAGTATAAAATGCAAGTACTTAAGAATGTCGAAAAAGCTACACATATGAAATATAAAGATAATATTAATACAAATTGTAATATCACACTTTCCTAAGAAACGTGGCTGTTCTAAAAATAGATTCCACAATGGAGCTGTGTTACTCCTGTTAATCTTTGAGCAGGCGGAGCCTGCATGTTTGTGAAAACTCACTGTTGGACTTTCTTGGCAGCCAAAATCTTGGACGTCAAAAATTCAGTGGAACTTGGTGGCAGATATTGGACTTGTTACTTTTGTTATTGAGCAAAGGGAATTAAGATAAAGAACCTGACATTCTGCCTCTTACTCTGCCAAGTTACACCCTCTAGCCCTTAGAGGTAAAGCATGGTGGAAAAGTTTCTACCTCTACTTTCAGATGTGAATGAATGCGACCCAAACCCCTGTGCTTGTGGCGCCCCCTGCATTGATCTGATTGGTCAGTACTTCTGTGAGTGTCCAGATGGCTGTGGTGGTGTGCGCTGTGAAAATGGTAAACTTACCTTTTTGGAAAGAATTCAGAGTAGTGCAGTGTAATTTATAGGCAAACTCATAGAAATCAGGATGCTTGAAAAACACTAGTCTCATGAAAACACCACAGATGACCATGCATGTAACAAACACATTCAAAGAAAACACTTTAAAGAAAAAAAATTGTCATTGAGAGAAATGTATACATGTATGTTATGCTGAACCAAAATGGTGGATGTAGAATTGATAAAATTTGCATGGGACTTGGTGCAAGCAATTGCATAATGGTCACTGTAACAATGTAATGTTACTCTCTAAAATTATAGTCAATTAAAGCTTAATCAAAAGAACGGAATCCTCACAAAAAGTGTGAACAACAATTTTGTGTTCCAGGTGTGTTGAAATATGGGAAACGGGAGAATATTGATTTTATGTCTGCCTACTTTTTGTTAAAGTCTCTTCTTCTTTTGTCCATTTTTTCAATAACTATTGAATATATTCACGGTGGCTTATAAAACTTGGAGCTCCAGGGGTCAGTCAGAGGGGTACGGTGGGTATGGCAGGTGCGGTAGATGATGCAGTAGGAATTTCTTCACTAATATTAATGCATTCAGTTGTATAACTACTTGATCCTTGAGCAAAAATTTATAAAACATTGTCAGAAAATGTCATAGAGTTTTGTGGCCGCATATTTCCTGAAGTCCATCTGTACACATGCAACAGGAAGGGCAATGAGTAAAATTTTGTTAGAAAACCCCACAAAATCAGATGACCTCAAATTTCTTCATTACCATTCATGGGTTAGGGTGTACAAGTATATTAACTTCAAACAGCATTTCTGTTAATAATAAATTGTTAGAAAACCCCATCTGTGGCCTCATATCTCCTGAAGTCCTGCTTTACAAGTTCAGAAGTGAGTAACAATGAGGGTAAAATTGTATTGTTGTATTGTATTGTGTATTTATACTCAGCACAATATCTCCATATACTACAGGACTCAAAGCGCTATTAAACCCATCTGACTGCACCCCAACTCACAAGTAACTGACATTCCCCTAACTGGAAGATAGAGGCTCAAGGATGGCCATTTATCAACGTCCTTGAGGTTCTTTAGCCTGCCACTGGGGATAGGACCCAATGACAGAGAACCGCCATTTTAAGTGGTCATCCCAGCCACTATGTATCTGCCTGCACCTGGGTTTGAGCCCACGTCCTCTCAGTCCCTAGACAAGTGTGCTACCCGCTAGGCCACAGTGGCAATAAAATATTGTGGGCCTCATATTTCTCATCATTATTGTGAGTGAAAGAACAAGATACAATTGCAACCAAGCAGAGCAGAGGTGTGGTAAAAGGTGCTGTAAGAGATGTGGCTCCAAATAAACCTCTAACTCCAGTTCTGAGTTTTATGACATACTTGTATTGACCTGATAACTTGTCTTTTAATCTCCTCAGAATGTGTGGAACCAAGAGATGTGGTCTTCGCCCTGGATTCAGCAAAAGGAATGCAGGGTCCTGATTACAGGTAAAGAGGAATGCTTGAACAGAAAACCCACAAATTAAAATTAAACATCAAATAGGAATTTTTTCCCAATGTATCATTTTGCTTTTTGTACTGTGCATGCAGAAATGTAAAAAGAGAAGAGTAGCGCGAACCCTCCAACCAGATGTACATATGCCAAAAATAGCATGACATAAAGTCACAGAATTACTGATTGATATACCTAAAACTAGGAAAAAAAATTTTTTTAAAAATTGTACGTAAAAGGAACAATTATCAAAAGTTATATTAAGTGCCCAAAGATTGATTGTTATGCCATGGTCTGTGCATGAGAGGGAATACATTATATATTTCTATGTTGTTGACTGTTCTTAAGCTTGATTTATTTTTGTTTAAACATAATTCATTTTATTTTTACAAGTAGAAAGTACTTATAGAGCACAGACCTCTACTAGGGCACATTACCAAAACATTCAAGATTTTTTTTGTATCCAGAATATAATCCCGATGTTCCCAAAATGTAATCATTACTTCCACTGGGCAGGCTCTACCCACATAAAGAAATTTACAAAGAATCACTCATTACTTTTGAGTAATGTCTACCAGAAGGCCAAAGATCAATGGAAATACATTGAAAGTGGGACATTTTAAAAATTCTGGGTATTTTTCTTGGTATCAAGAATATGAGGCAGATCTGTCAGTTAGGTTCATGTGGTCAAACAAATTTGGATAGATTCTTTATGAACAGATACCCAATCCCATTTTTCTGATGAAGTGATATAGTACAGTGTCTGTTATGATAAACAAACAGAAAAACCATTATATCAATAATTGTTTGGTAAGAATTACCGATTATTTAATTCTGTATTTCAAATGGATTTCTAACATTATTAGTGAAGTGAAGTGAAGTGAAGGCAGTCATTAAACAAAAAGTAAATGAATAACAAATACTCAATATTTGTAGATGTGCATTTAATCAAAACACCACATTCCAATCCAATCCAGTTTCTGGTCTAAATGCTTTTAAATTCAGATGTAGGCAGTTTGTTGTGTTAAAATATTAACAGAAACATTACATCCTTGAAAAGAGAAGTGTTGTTTGTTACAATCATAATTTTTACTGGGCAAGATAAATATAATTGTAAAATATGTAAAATGTTACTGCAAACAGAGGGCATACATTTCTCATAATAGACTGGGAGAATATATACAACCATCCAATATGATTCATAATATGGTCACAAAACCTTTCTTATAAATGTACTTATACTGTGGTGAATTCTTTCATTCATGTTCTTGTGGCAAATCAAACAAGACAAGAGCACTTGGAAAGCTTATACCTCTACCAAGTCATGTAATAGTAAGTAAATTGGAAAATCTGGATTACTTTTTTTCATATCCAGATGGTGATCCAGATCATTCTGAAAATTTAACGGGATCGAAGTTGGCCTAACACCCCTCTTTTTGTTTTTTTGTGGAAGATCCAAGCTGTAGTATTTGCGCAATCCTGCTAACAAACAAATAAACAATCATAAAAAAAATTCCTCATTTGAAGAGGTAATAAAATTGTCTGATTTACATTACAGGAAAGTCCTGGATTTTGTTGAGACAGTAATTCTTGGAATGAACATTGATACTGACAACAGCAGTGTGGGTTTACTGGGATTTGGAACGAATCCGTTCATAGAATTCAACCTCAAAGATCACAGTGAGTATCATATGCAAAATACAACTTAGTCACCTGCTGTTAAAGGTTGTTTAGTGACTAGCTTACCCATGTTTATACCTTTAGCATTCATTCTATGGTTCACAATGTTTTGCAGACCAAATGATCTGCTAAGTCCAATGTTAAAATTTCTTTCATAAAAGGAAGTCCTGGCTGTTGACTGGCTGTGTGGCAGTGTTTTAGGCTCTCTGTTTGAAGTCAAATATTTGAAGTTTGTGACAATTCTTTTCATGTTACCAACTCAAGCAGGTCCAAAGATTAATTATGGTCACATTGTTGCACCTTAGAATCCATACTATCACATAAATAAATAACAAGTGATGGTATAATATTAATAATAATAATAACAAGATTAAACCTGATAACAATGTGGCAAAAAGTTATCAAAACTGGACAAAAAGGTAAGGAAGTTGTGATTTTAACTACGATTATCAATTCAAATGAAAAAAATAAAGTACCATAAAGTAAGTTGGTAATCTAATAACAGTTCAACTCTCACAAGTGACAATGCTGAAGTACCTGTCCCAATATAACCCTGGCTGTTGAACAGAATGTAACACCCCCACCTTTGATCTTCTTGAAATGGGTGAAAGTAGTTCTATCAATAGATGATATGTGATGATGATAGATGATATTTGATGATGCACCTATTTTGTAAGGTCAACTGGTGGCCACTTCATATCTGGCCAACCCAGAATAATAAAGGTTTAAAGGTTGACACCTCAACGATGTGCTGACCTGCATATATATATGTTACAGTAAAATTGTGTAACCAGTAATTTCGCGAAATTACTGAATGTTTTAGGAATTTCGCGAAATTCCTGATTTGGTCAGTAATTTCGCGAAATAACTAAAATTTTCAGTAATTTCGCGAAATTCCTGAAATCTCTGCTAATATTTTACACAGCTTTACTGATGAGCATTCAGTAAATTTGTGAAATATTGGAAATGCATTTTTAAGGTTATTTATGTGAAGAATTATGAAAAACTTAACTTTGTTATAAGCCAAAATTGACTTTTAAAATATAAATACTTAATGTGCATCTAGAAATTTAGAAACTGATGTACCTTTTGTTTGTAATAATAGTTTAGTTAACATTTAATGTGATACCGTTACATGGGTTTATTTAAGTACTTTCATAATTGGTCTTGATATTGAAATTAATCTTAAATTTGCTGACTATTATTATCATTTAAATATATTATCAATTATAATACATATTTTATACATATTATTATCATACATGTACTTTGCACAAGCACAAAGCTTTGTTTCATAAGCATATCAACTTTAACTTGGAAAGAAAGGAAATATTTGATATGCTATTAGTTTTTGACTGTATGACTATTTGGTGTTTTTTTCAATTATCTAGTATAAGTTTTAGTGAAGCAACAATATGAGGTATAATGTGATATAATTAAGTGATCTATTTAATAATAGTAGTGAAAATTGTACATTTTGAGCTGTATTTTAATATAAATATTTTTAACATGGATCTAGGTCTTCTGTTTTTCATTAATAAAGTATTTTGAAGTATGTTTGAAGCCTTTGAAGTTAATCAATCTTTTGTCAATGAATAGCTTTCAAGTAATTGTAATTGAATGATGGAGTATAGCGTCTGCCATGGGTGAGGGGGTGGGGGATTTATATAGTCTAATGGTAATTGCAGTGTACTTCCAAACAGTTAATTCAACAGTTATCTTTAATCAGTTCAAAGTATTTACCACCAAAATGGGGAGTTTATCCACATGAGAAGCTATGACAATAGATAGAACCAGAAAACTCATACCTGAGTAATCTGTATTAAAAGTTTAAAAGACAGTTAAATATTTCAAAGGAGGACTTCTTCTTTTGAACTTGGGTATCAAAGTTTCTCATTAATCCTCTCCTGGCTATATAAAGAGACACAAATTTGACCTTTTCATCAGATTATTTCATGGTGTTATAGTGATATTTATAGTTCTTCAAAAGTGCAGTGAAATTTATAGCATTAATACTGGAAGTTATGTCTGATTCTATAGAAGATAGGTTTAAAAGGGATTTTAATGCTGTTGCACTTTCTATACCACAAGTAGACAGACATAGAGGAGATCCAAGATCCGGGGCTAGTAATATATCATGATTAAGACACAGACCTCTACAGAATCGCAGTCAAAGCAGGAGTCGTGAAAGAAAGCTATTCACGCAACCAGTTTGATTGTTGCCCTGAGAGATTACTCACTAAGGATGATGTTAGTCAAGACAGAGACTCAGAGGAGCTGTCAACCAGCTGTCAATGTGTCAGGGACAAGGGTTAGTTGTGCTTCAATGCAATGTACAAGTAACAAGGCAAAAGTGTTGTGTAACAGCAGATGTCATGGCAGTTTAAAGTGTGAAAAATAAATAAACTTGTATGCAGGCTGTTCTTTGTGGAGTGTGTTCAATTAATTTTTGTGAAATTGTGACTATCAAGTTTTTGAATAAATGATCTTGTATGCCAGACTATTAAGGTGAAGGGTGCTTCACTACTTTCAGTGAACTTGCAAGTATAAAATCATTGATTAAATGAGCTTTTATGCCAGACTGTTGTAGATGGAGTGTTTAATAAATATAAAATATCATTGAATATATGAACTGTATACCAGAGTATTGTACTCTTGTAGGTGGAGAGTGTTAAATAAATTTTCCTGAGATATTGAATATAAAGTTCTTTGATACTATTGTATTTTCATGCAAACAAAATGAATAAATGAAAATTTTGGTGAAATAAAAATCTAAAAAGTATTCTTTTAATCTGCATATAATATTTAGGAATTTCATGAAATTCCTGCTCAAATATTTCAGTAATTTCATGAAATTACTGAAAATTTTAGTTATTTCGCGAAATTACTGACCAAATCAGGAATTTCGCGAAATTCCTAAAATATTCAGTAATTTCGCGAAATTACTGGTTACACAACTTTACTGTAACATATATATATATTACGTTATGTTATCAAGTTATGAAGTGTCCGCCTGCAGACCTTGTGAAATAGATGTAATTAAGTACTAACATGGTAACCTACCAACTTTTTTATATTTCATTTACTTTATTTGATATAAAAAAGGAACTATATTTTTGTTTGAATCACACAGTGCATATCATTACACTTAGCTACTTCTGGGAGGACCATAATGGAATCTTTCTAATTGTGCAAACAAAGTTCTACATAAAAGAGGTTTGATTTTTTTTGTTTTATCAGGAGGAAGCAAACTTGAGCTGTTGAATGCTGTTTCACTGATGTTGATGGAAGGCTATACATACACAGACAAGGCTATCACCACCATGTACAATGAGATGTTCACACTCTGGAAAGGTGATGATGTGAACATACCAGATATGGGGGTTATAGTCTCCGATGGAAGGTAAACAGTAATAATACTTTATTTTCCTCCAAGATATATCACTAGCATTCATTTTATCTTAAAAATTATAGAATGGACTGTGTGCCTCATTTACATTGATGTGAAATAATATTTAGTTTGACCTTTTATTTTCTATTGAAGGTAAGTGTCACCAGAGGCTGATTTGTACTTGTTTATGGTTGGTTTTCAGCACCATGATGCCCATGCATAATTACAAGGACTGGGTGTATACTGTCACACCAAATATAAGAAATTGTATACAAATCTATCTGCAACTGTGACCCAGTAGGTAATACAAAAGACTTGCTTCAGTCCAAGGGACAAAGGAATACATAGTGGCTGGGATGACCACATAAAATGGCAATTCTTTGTTGTAGTATCCTTTTCCCAGTGGCAGGCTAAAAAACCTTGGGATATATAAAAATGGTTATACCTGAATCTCTACCCTTCAGTTGCAGCAATGTCAGTCAGTATAACTTGTGCTGTACTTAAGCACTTATTGTGCAGAGATATTGCGCCAAGACTAAATTAATACAGTACAATACCTCATCTACTATGTGACTGGTTGTTTCAGCCCTGCCCGTCCAGACACGGTTTGGAAAGAAGCACAGATTGCACGAAAAGAAGGTAAACTTCTGGAAATTATTGATTTTTTTTCTTCACTGCTTGTTATAACTATGATGGTCTGAAAATGAAGACTTACAAACCTGCATTGTAACCACTACAAAGTTACATACAATCACCACTCTCTGAAGTCCCCAAAGGTGATACAATGAAATATTTGAAATATTTGCAGAAGTTGGTGATGGGCAGTTACCACAGTGAATACTGTCTTCCCCAACACACCCAAATTTATTTTCCCACATATTATTACGCATCAGCCTGAACCTAAAAGCAGTTGATGTAAACAAGTCTGCAGAAACAAAATGTGAAATAATGGCTGAAAAAAATGAAAATAAAATGAAAATCATACATAAATTTCATCAAATTTTCCCTAAGAATGATGTTTTAAATGAAGTTAGTTTACCTTGAAACTACATATAAGCAGTTTATGGGTGATAATAGGTTATGCATGGGTCATTCACAGAAGTGGGGCAGTATATCACCTGTATAGGATAAACCAGACATTTACATTTAATATTGATTTGTTTCTCCAGGTATCCATCTGTTGGCAGTAAACATTGGAGAGTCTGGTTTTCATAACAGAACCAGAAACATATTTGAAAATGTGGCAACAGGGCCCGGCTATTCCAATATTGTGGAGGTTGAAGATTTTGACATATTATCGCTGGCAGCTGAAACTGTTATTGACGCTGTTTGTAATAGTGAGTATGATTGGTCAAGGGAGTATACAAGCTGGGTTTTTAACATTGAGTGTGACTGGTCAAGAATGAGGTCAATACAAAAAAGTAAGATGAACTATAGTAGACACAGTTATTTTGGGGGCCATATTTAGAGAGAAGGTTTTTATTATATACTATCAAATGAATGTTGTCATCTTTCCAATTGCAACTGTTCAGGATGTGATAGACTTATAATAAGAATGTGTTCACCAGGGAAGAGATAGTTATGACCATAATATGGAAGTCTGGGGCCAGTTTCACGACAGGACTTAGCCCAGACCTAGACATAAAATTTGTACTTTTATTGCGTTAATACATCCTATCCAATGGACAATTGCTAATCCGGTTGGCGCAGACCGGCCCGCCAAACGTCAGAAAAAGACGTCCTGTGTTTCCACCGGCTTGCCGGTCTGTAGTACTAGTGCACTCACCAGATGGTGTGTCGTACTTCCTCCCTGTCTAGACAGCGTGACGTCATAGCATCTTTTTGTTTGGCGCATGTACAGTGCACACGAATTTATTCTGAGTTTAGTTTACTTATTAAATTTGCAATTTTGTCTTTAACTCAGGCTAAGTCTGTGATTTCATGAAACAGTTTTCACAAAGAAAATAATTCAAAGCTGTGGCTAAGTCTTGGGAGTGGATTTAACTTTTGCAAATGAAGACTTAAATATGGCTGACATAAATATTTCTCCCCTCAAAAGCTGAAATGCCTGAACATCAAGAATAAGCATGTAGAACACTTCTCTAAATTAGTTTTTGGATGTTTCATGTGGTTATAGCGTTTTCCATCGCAAAAATGCATTTTTCCAAAGATGATATGTGTCAAACTAGACAAATATATTACCAGTAGAATATTTTGATTTGAAATAAAGGGTCACATGACCTAGAAAACCACTGTGGTTATTTTTTTAAGATTGGACTTGGCTAAGTCATGCTTTGTTAAATCCATTTAAGTCCAAGATCAAAAAGACAAAAAGCTCAAATGTAAGCTGTTGTAACTGGGTAGAGTTTATATTCGTAAAAGTGATTAGCTAAAGATCAGCAAAATGTAAGCTCAAATATAGAGATATTTGCACTAATTTAAAATTAAGGTGCTTTTAGGCTTATTGTTAATTGGCCTTTTTATGAATACAGCCCTCAAGATAATATTTCTTGAGGGAATCTTTAAAAACATACAATATGTTATAAAACAGTTGCATTAAAATAAAACATTATTAAAATATTTTGACCACAACAGGACCTTTTGGAAGCATATTGCATAAAAAATAACAAATAGAAACTTATAATGTACAAACTATATTAACTAAAATTGGTTGGATTGGGTTGAAAATTTCTTTACCTTTCATATTTGAACCCACATTGCACATAAAATTCACCTTTCATCTTAAAAATTTCTTCAACAATGAAGATTCACTGGCATGTTTTGGCTAGCAGTACCATTGGCTGTCATGCTTCCTCTTTTACCATATTTGGAAGTACCTGCTCCACTCTCTGACTGACTATGCAATGATGTGTTGTTTAAGTGTTTTGTGTTCCCTTTCTTCCAGACATTGATGAATGTGAGACTTACACTTGTAATAATGGAGGAACACCAGTAGATGAAATCAACCAATGCAGATGTGTTTGTCCAGATGGTTACTCTGGTATCACTTGTGACAGAGGTGAGCTTCATGATACTGAACAGAATTCATTTTCTGCGGTTAGAAAACTAGCATCAGCCATTCCTGTCCAAACATTTTTCACAGTCTTTCAGCCATTATTCACTTACATTCTCAGCTTGCTTCCTCTTCTTATAAGAACCAGTCCCTTAGTAATATATTTAAACAAAGCATCCTGAAACTCAGCTCTTCATATCCAGTTTCCCTAACTAGTATTTTCCCTCTTTCACATCCACATCCATAGATAACTGACCTAGTCTCTCTCTGGACTATGATGTGTAGACATTCTTTTAATAATTTAGCATGCTGAAGTCTCCTTGTGGGCAAGATATGGTGCCTGCATGTATAATTTGTAGATTAATTATAAACTTTATGCAAGACCTTCACTAATGTTTGGAGGCATTTATGTCTGCCTGTTTGTCTGTATGGATATTTGTTTTGTCAAAAGATAATATAAATTTGCTATGATTATGGCCATGTATGGGGTTTTTATACCACCCTATCCTTTAATAGTTTAGAATTTTTATTTATTTCTGTCACCAGAATATCATTATAATGTTTACACAAGGTCCGTTACAATAGGAATTATAGTTCCCAGCCCTAGGGGTTTATTTTAGTCACTATGCAACCACTTTAAAGTAATTTACAAATTTAGTATGTAGAGATGTATAACACAATACTAGTAATTACTGCAGTCCTACCTAACAAAATGTATTTTATTTGCTCAATACAGGATGCACAGCTATGAGGGACATTGTGTTTTTAATCGACAATTCCGGGAGAGCAGAAAGACTTCCACAAATCATTGAGTTTCTGGTCAGTTTTGTACGTCAGTTTGAAACCGGCAAGAGTTTAACCAGATTTGCAGCCATCACTTTCAATGAACAGGCTCACCTTATCTTTGACCTGAACAGGTTGGTCTTTTTTTAAAGGGCTTTGAAACATATACATTGCCAATTACATAATGTCCTTGGCAGAGTAAATATATTGAAAATTGCCAGTGTTTGCATGGAAACTCTTTTCTTAATTTTATACTTCCAAAAATCCACAGCATTGTTCTACTTTTAAATGAGTACTCTTAACAGCTCTAAGAAGAGTACTTAAGTACTAAAATTAACATACTTTCCAGCCTTATTTGAAATGCTTTTGTTTACCCCCAAAGATAAGGGAGAGAGTATTGTAACGGGTCTGTTTGTATGTCTTTTCATGCACAAGTGGGGTTTACCCATGGCTTGGTCATTAAAGAGGATTTAGATCTGGATACAGCTGTCAGCAATTTTCGGGGGTTTTTTCACAATTATTTCATACTTGTTCCATACAAAATGTGACAGAACATAATACTATATGCAGAAAAACAAGGAAGGTGTGTAGTGGAGTCATTAAGTACAAACCGTTAAAATGGGGAGAAATGAGAAGAAAAGATCATGGTTGCTGTGAGAGCCTCTTTTTAAATTTCAAACAACTCAACCAAGGATGCATCTTTGGCGAGATTTGCTTTGTGTTTTAAGCGCAAGCTCTAGCAAGGTTTGTGCTTCTTGAGATCACTTTTTTAATTTTTACCCTGTCAGGGTATTGTTTTCACCCATGGTGTCTGGATGGGCAGCTGGAATAAGTTTGTCCGAGCTATATCTCAGAAACCGTGAGGTGTAGGAAGTTGATATTTACTAGGGGCATTGGATGGGGGTTGTAGGTGTGCAACGTTATATTGTGACCTTGATTTGACCTTTGACCTTGCCGTAGTGACCTTGACCTATAAAGTCTTGTCTGGGCTATATCTTGGAAACCATAAGGTGTAGGAAGTTCATACTTAGTAGGGACATTGGTTAGGGGTTGTAGATGTGCAACGTCATGGTGAGACCTTGATTTGACCTTTGACCTTGACCTCTAATGTTTTGTCTGAGCTATATCTTGGCAACCATAAGGTGTAGGAAGTTGACACTTGGTAGGGACATTGGTTGGGGGTTATAGGTATGCAATGACATGGTGTGACCTTGATTTGACCTTTGATCTTGCTGAAGTAATTACCTTGACCTTTCAAATTTTGTCCAGGCAATATCTCTGAAACCGTAAAGTGTAGGAAGTTAATAGTTGGTAAGGACATTGCTTAAGGGTTAAAGGTGTGCATCATAATTTTTAGTTTACTGATTAATGCTGTCATCCTGCTATGGAATTGTCTTGTTTTAATACTTTATCTTTACATAATTTTCTTTCTCTTTGATTGTTTTTCTCTACTTAAACATCATTTGGACCTTTATAAAACTGACACTGCTCTGAAAGTATCTCGATCTTTGTATGTTTCACTACTTCTATATCTCATGGTGTAGAAAACTATTTCCCCAGGCTGTGGGGTACGGGCATCTTTGATGCTATGGTTTTGTCTCTGGATTTTCATGAATTATGACCTAGCATCATGAGTACTCGCCTCATTACTGAATTTAAGCAGCAATCGGCTAGGTTAGTAATTGGATGTGTGACTGTCTGACTTTTGTGCCAGGTATGGGATGTATCTGACTCAGAATTTGTTTTTGTTGCCAGACGTCCATAAATTCTAGTGCATTACTTGTGTCTCTGATGGCTTTTGGCTTGCCCATGTAGACCAAAACACTGTTCGGCCTTGTTTTTTTCAGCACTACCCACAGGCAAGGGTTGTGCATTCTCCAGCATTGCTAGTTACTTTAGTTTTATGTAATGTTTTGCTCTGTTTCAGATACACTACTGTTCAAGACATTGTGGCTGGGCTGAGGACCATCAGAATATCTGACAGTGGAACAACTACCAGTATTGCAGCTGCCCTGGTGATGGCAGTAAGTATTGGATTACACCCTTTTTAACTTAATATTCATCCTTTATTTAAATATGACTTTTAATAACCAGCAGAAACACTGTAACAATACCTTTATTATGGTATATAAAAATTTATTTGTAGGAGCCATAGTTTTATAAATATTTACTATATTGTCACATTTGACGTAAAATCGGCAAAAGATATCTGTGCTTAGTCTAAGGGCAACTACTGGTGCATATAAAAAAAATATTGTCTGAGCCATGTTTCCAGTTATGTATGGCCCAGTGTCTCTGTTCTGTGCAGTCATAATAACTTGTATTTGACCTTTTTTAAGACCATATACTCATTGTTCTGTAAATGAACCTTGTATGTGGGTAGTGCACATTCTATTCTATTCTATTCAATTTTATTATGTACTTTTGTAGTGCTTGATCTCTGCCAAGGCAGACTCTAAGGTGCAACACCAGGTCCAATTCAGTAATCGTCATTCCATAGACATAGCCTAAGGTTAATACCATGGAGATGCCAGATAGTTTATATGCTAAAGTGAAAAAGCCTCATCGATGAGATATGATTTCAGCTTTTTTCTGAAACAGGCAAGGGTTGGGGCAGAACAAACATCATTAGGTAAATCATTCTAAACTGTGGGAGCATCAAAAGCAGACTGTGACCAAAGTGTGAAATCCCTGAAATTTTAGGGATTTTGTGAATTCAAATTTAATTCATTTTGTTTCAAATTCCAAGGTTACCATAAAGTTGAGAACTTTTATTTATACATTGTATTTATAAGATCAATCATGAATATTCGGAATATCTTATTATTTCAGCAAATATCAGTATTCACAGCGAGTGGAGGAAATCGGCAAAATGCTGAAAATCATATGATCGTGATTGCAGACAGCAAATCTACTGCTGATATGGCATTTACGGTTCCCTATGCCAAGACATTGCGAGAGGAAAAAGAAGTGCATATCTCTGCATTGGGGATTGGGAGTAATGCTAATAACCTAGAACTCAGATGTAAGTGTTGCTTCTAACATTACTTCAGTATCTCCTCTCAATGATAAGGGGGTTAGGTGGTGCATTGGGTAACACGCCTGCCTCCCACCCTTAAGTTCTGTGGTTCAAGCCCTGGAGCCCATGTGGGTAAGTTGGTAGTTGCTTACCATGTCCAACAGTTTACAGTGCACAATCTTGACCAACAAGTATGTCTTGGTTTCCTCTGTCCTTAAAGCTATCCATCATGATATAACCTATACCATGTGTTGAAAGTGATGTTAAACTAAAACAAATAAAACAAGGCTGAAAGGGCTTTCGGTCTACTAGTGTGAGCTGCAAAGCCATCAGAGACATACAACTAGTGGACTGAGGCGGATCATCCATCCAAGTACTAATGTAGCCCAATGCTGCTTAACTTCATTGATGAGACTGGTAGTCATCCCGCTTTGCCACAATTCATGTAAGTCTGGAGACAAAAAAAAAAAACGAAAAAGAGTGATCCCTAGAAGCACAAGCCTTGCTAGAGCTTAAAAATCATTTCACTGATCCTGTTTAGTTTGGCTGCAAATTTTCTTGGAGCATTGTTGTGTCAAAAAAAGCTAATAAAGTAAGAATTATGGTTTTACAGTTTATCAAGAGAAAATATAACATAAGTCCATGTGACAATAGGTGTTTTGATTTCTTAATGGATTGAGAAATATTGTATTGGTCATATCACAATGGCACCTGTTGAGGGGGTGGAGGAATTTACTGGAAATCATCAAGCACTGGAAAGCAACTACCAAGTTTCACACTAAAGGTTGGGCTGACACTCTGGATTGAACTCAGACCCTAAGATGGTGTAGCATAATATGTTACCAACTATGCCACTGGACTTGAGTGATAAAACTTGAAATAATATTTTACAAGGGTTCTTTTTCTTTTATTAATTTTCCCAGAATATTGAGGTATATCACTCAGAGTATTTATCAGAGATACATTTTTTTGCAGATTTTTTATTTTTCTTGAATTGTGAAGTAAATATTTACAGACACCTGAAATATTTAACTTGTGATATCTCCTGTATTTCTGGCTAGATTTTAGCCCTACAAAATGAGCAGGAATGCTGAAAACACACCTTTTCATTGATATGTATAATGTGTTTATGGGTTTCATGGATTTAGAGGGTATAAATAGAAAATCAGTGCTTCTTGATACAAATTTGACATATTATTCACAGGAGACCTATGAATATTAAAGGAAATATGTACCAATATGTGTATCCTTTTTTATGAATTTTACATTTTATTAAAATTTAACAAATATTCATTTCTGTCACATAACTATTGAAAATTATTTCTGGCCAAGCATCTGGTATTTACATTCCTGTCTCACTCGATATATCTTGACATTTATTTCCTTAAAGTGACACTTATTAAAATCTGGTGGAAACTTTTTTAGACTTACCGAATACAAATCAAAGGCATACTAACAAACTCTAGTCAAGATTAAGTTTGTTATGAATCTCATGATTCTAGACTTTTCTGATGGTGACTTGGCACAATAAAATTTTGTGTAAAATATTGCTGATGCAACAGACACAAACAGTTCAGGTGAATGTGATCAGATATGTATATCCTGCCATTTTGGTCAAACAACCTTGCAAAGTGAGCTTGGAACATGCAGCCATATCTTAGGCAATTGTTTTTGTGGGAATTCAGTGCAAAACAGTTCAGTAAGTCAAAAGTCAATGCATTATGGTTCAATAGGTCAAGATTTTGCACCGGGAGTCATCTCCTGAATCTCCAATATCCACAGCGTTTGGTTCATGTTATGGTTTTATAAGTTCTTGTTATGTAAGCATGTTTTTTTTCCTTTAACAGAAACAATAGTTTTGTTACAAGTGTTGATTAAAAATTTACTTCATACAAACACTATTTTTCACCACATGGTCAACTTCAACATATCAGGCAGAAGCTCTTCTACTGCTATTCCCTTTGCCTCTGTCACAGATTTTGAGTTTAGGATATTGCTGCATGTTCCAAATTCATTTTGTAAGGTTGTCACTATCTCTCAGGTATTCCAAAACATAAAACAAATCTCTGCTGGCTTTTAGTAATACATTGTTATCTCCTACCATCAATAAATCTGAAGAATATGAAAGCCTTTGGCACCAGTGTGCTTGTATGTGTGCTTATGTCCGTTCGTCACATTTTAACATGAACCTTTATATCTCATTCCTTTACGAAAGGTATCTTCACCAAATTTGCAGAGGTTGTTTATGGCTATGAAAACATGTCCTCATTTAAAAAAAAAGAGAAAGCTGTTGCCATAGCCAATTGCTCAAACTTAATTAAGACATCCTAAATTTTAAAATGTTGCATGTACCTTTATCAGATTTGCATAAAATGTATATGGCTAAGAAAACTGGTTTTAAAACATGGCCTATCAGTCTGCCACGATGAAATACTTGTCCAGGTATACCAGACACAAATGCCCAAAGTTTAAGTTCCTTCAAGTCCTTTCCTTTGACTACAGCATTCACACATCCTACAAACACTTTTCTTAGTCTTTCATCCATTATCCACTTACTTTCTGGAACTCTTGTACTTTTCACATATGAACTAATCCGTTAATAACATCCTTTAGAATGCATCTTAGGACTCACAACTTCATTTCAATTTTACCCACCTAATATTTTTCCTATTTCATGGCCACAGCCCCAGATTTCTGACCCAGCATGTCCTTCACATATGACTTTTGCCCTTTCTTTCATTAGGTAGTACACTGAGATCTCCTTAATAGTGAGAACACATTAGGCCTTCAAAGCAGTAAAGTAAATTACATTATTTTGCAGGCCAACCTTATAATGGGTAATAATACAATTCTTATTTTAAATTGCCATACAACCAGTCTGCATACAGCTTACAATGCTTTGTTTTTGCTTCAGTATACACAGTTGACTGCTGTTTTCTCACTGTTTTTTCAGCCATTGTAAACGAACCCATTCAGTCATCATTCATCTTTGTTGAGTCATTTGACACTCTCATGAATAATCAAAGTCTATTTGAATCTGCACAGGATGCATTCATATCAGCAACTTGTAATGGTAAGAAAATACAATTTTTTCAGTTCTTCCCCAGTCATGCTACAGGTGGTACCATTTGTGGTTATAGGCGTCGGCGTATTACACTGAAAGATGACCGAGTCACAACCTTACATACACCATGGACTACACCTTCAGTCAAAGGTGGAAATTTTAAACATTTTGAAACTTCTGTAGAATGCACAAGGTAATGGATGTTTTGCAACTGTGTCACAAGGTCACATACAAACCTTGGACAGTAGTTGAAGGACACAGGCATTTTGCCAAATGCCTAAACTGCGGGATGTACCACCTGTATAGTGACTGGGGTTTTACAGGGTTTTGTAATTTGTAATTATAACCATGTTTTATGACCATGTGAGTTACCATGTGTATTGTGGAGTAATTATTGATTTTCTCTGCTGAAACTCTAATAATACCATTGTCTTTGGATTACACACAGGAATAAACATAAGTCAAACTCTTGAACCAGGTGAGCTAAAGGGGAATTTTTGGAAGCATATGTGAGCATATTACATAACCTCAAGGAATGACCTGTCCCTAGGTCTTCCACAAATACACTTGCTTGGCTGCAAGAAGTACCAGGATCAATACCCGGCATCTTCACCATGCATTGTGGAATAATTACTGATTGGGCTGGGTCTTGATTCCGGTGCCTTGGGATTGCACACAGAAATAAACACTAACTCTTAAACCAACTGAGCTAAAGGGGAATCTCCAGAAGCCCAGGTGTTACCAGAGGTGATATACATCAGGATATTACACTTGTAAAAATTGATGAGAAATGGCAAAACAAAATTTGTTCTTGTGTAATTTTTCTTTGATTATTATATTTTTTTTTACAGAATTTGATGACTGTTCCAATAACCCTTGTCTAAATGGTGGGACTTGTACAGATTTACTCCACATGTTTACATGTACTTGTAATGGTGCTGTAGTTAATGACATCACATCGTACATCGCCGGCTTAACATGTGAAAAATGTAAGTACTGGAAGAAGTTGTACTACTACCTTCAGACAGCTACCTTTTTAAAGATATAAGTGAGGTGCAGACAATATAATGTGACATTTATAAGACAAATTTTAACTTAAACAGAATCAACTGTTTCAGTTTGTATCTTAAGCAGTATAAAATACATTATAAATGATAATAATAATTGGAAAAAAATGGATAATTTATGTGTGTCATTTACTGCAATGTTTTCACTTCACACAAGAAAATCTACAATCCACATTTGACGCACTGCATTTATTGGATGTGGTGAAACACTTTCAGTAAACGCAGTGAAAGGGATATTAGTGTAAGCATTTCATAGTCGTGTGGCTTGCTGGTGCACGCTGCAACTTAATTTTCAGTCAGGGTTTGACAGGGTTTGAATTTTGCTGCCCCAAGCAAGAAAGGACATATATTCTGGAAAGAGTATGGGTAATTTGGTATCATAATTTGCATCTCATTATACAAGACATAATGGTGAAAAAATAATTAAAATCTGACCACAAACAAGGAAGTTATAATAATTTGAAGAAGTCTTATTATCTATGTTTATTTATCGTGAGAATATACAAAAAATAAACGCAGGCTGCATTCACAGGCCGCACACTGCAGCTAATACATGGATGCTTACACTAAATCAGTGTCAGTGATTGGACACCAGCAGCTGGTAGCAACTAGTAATTATGACTGTCTGATTCATCATCAGCGTCTGTATGTAAATTTTATTTCTTGATGATATGTAAGTCAATACATTTACAGCTTGTTCCAGAATGGTCGATGTGACCTTGATGCTGGATCTTTCAAGGTCAATGCGTGGGGTAGTAGAGCAAATGTTTGCCTTTGCACGTCAACTCGTGCAGTCATTACCCATAGAAGAAGACATCGCAAGATTAGCCGTCATAACTTATGATGACTCAGCAACTTTACAATTCAACCTGAATCAATACAATGGGAGAAAACAGGAAATGTTCAATGCCATGGCATTTGGGTAAGGAGAGCCAGTAAGATTGAAAGGGTTTGAATTTAACCTGTATCACTGGTTAACAGAATTCAGTACTCTTTAAAGTGAAAAGTAGCAATCATTTGGTATATTTTTTTCTTCTAAAAGTTAAAGATAGCTTATTAGAGTTCATGCTTGTAATGAATGTATTCAACTGGTGCTTGGCAGACCATGGTATTGCAGTGGTAACACACTCGCCTTCCACCTCTGAGTTTGGCAGTTCAAACCCTGAACCCTATATGGGAACGATGGTAGTTTCTTTCCCATGGTTGGCAGTTTACTATACAGAACCTTGACCATCAGTATATACTGGTTTTCTTTGCCCATAAAACTACCCATCATAATATGACACATACAGTGTTGAAAGGGACTTTGAAACCCAAATAAATAAATCCACCAGATGCTTGGGGTGACATTTTTTACTCTGCCTCAGTGTTTGGAGATGTTACATATTACAGCTCTTCTGGGTTTTACAAACAGAAACCTGAAATTTTCGCTGAATATCCTTCATTACAAGAACTTGTCTACTAATAATTTTGATTTCATTTTCAAAACCAAGATGGCCATGGCCATTTAAAAAAAAATATTCATGTTTTTTTGTATTGGCAATCTATGGCTGGTTCCCAGCTGCAGGATTAAAAAAGCTTTGATGAGTGATGTGTTAAGCATATATGTATGTCCTCTACAAATGTACAGACATTTGACCTTGAGACTCTTCATTCTGTGCCATACACAGAGTCCCAAAGTTTTCAAGAAAGCCAAATTTAGCAAATGTAACATCAACATGGGATCTAAAATCTATAGAAATTCAGGGGCTCACAATCTTTTTACTATATTTAAAGCTTTGCGAATGTGGCCAGTACCAATACCAAGGCTGCTATAGAGCTGATGAGTAATACAGTGTTTGACATCACTCGTGGTGACAGAAGAGATTCTGATAACATTGGGGTGCTGTTTTCTGATGGCGGCTCTACTAAGTTTGAAGAATCTACAAAAGATGCAGCAGCAATGGCAAAGAATAAAGGTAAGCATTACACACTGTGTGTACTTGGATTGAAGATTTCATGAGGTACAACAAACTATTTGTGTATTAACCAGCTGATACCTGCGGAGCCCCTAATAGGACATGGTAAAATAAAAATTGCACCATGTATTAATCGTACGCACAAGATGATCTTGTGATAACAAGAAAATAAGTTGTGATAATCCCAGCTTGGCACAATTTGCATACAGAAATGACCAAACCCAGTTAATTCATGTACATTGTTACCTTATATAGTATGCAGAAAAGTGTGAGTGTGTATGATAAAAAAAACTGGTATCAAATAGTCTTTAATCCGTTTTGTGCCAAGTTGAGGTTTGTGCCAAGATATGGCATCAAGCAGCAGACATATATATGTTTGAGTCAGCTGTTAGCTGACAAACATAGAGCCCTGAGATCAATAGCCATCAGTCGTCTTATGGTAAGGGTGTTGAGATCAGAGCAGAAGCTCTTTGTTTTGATCCTTATACCCCATTCAGACTACAGGCAGTATAACCTGTGGTACTAGGCATTGGGTGAAATGACCCTGTCCTTAAACTACTGTCTGAGGTTCGTAGGTAACCTTGTCACACAGTGGTGAAACATCCATTACTTTGTGCATAATATGGAAGTTTGAAAATGTATAACTTTCTGCCTTTGAATTTGGTACCATGACCATGTGTAAACAATTGTGAGCATGTGCAATTGAATTTATTATTATTATTATTATGTATTTATACTCAGCGCAATATCTCCATATACTACAGGACTCAAAGCGCTATTTAACCCATCCGACTGTACAGGTATAGCCCCAACTCACAAGTAACTGACATTCTCCTAACTGGAAGATAGAGGCTCAAGGATGACCATTTATCAACGTCCTTGAGGTTCTTTAACCTGCCACTGGGGATAGGACCCAATGACAGAGGACCGCCATTTTAAGTGGTCATCCGAGCCACTATGTATCTGCCTGTACCTGGGATTGAACCCATGTCCTCTGAGTTCCTAGACAAGTGTGTTACCCCTAGGCCACAGTGGCAGATGAATTTCTTGCTACCGTATATGAAGCTGTAGTCCACGGTGTATATAAGGTTGTGACTCGGTCATCTTTTGGTGTAATACGGCAACATAAGGCGAGTGGAGGTAAATGGATGTTTCACCATTGTGTCACAAGGTCGCATATGAAACTCGTATGGTAGTTGAAGGACAGGGGCATTAACCACTGTCTATAACCACTGGTTATATTGCCTATAGTGTGATGGAAACACCAAATCTCGAAAGATATAAGGCATCCTTGGAGGGGTTCTGCCGCTGAGTCAAACCTCTAACGAGAGGTACCACCTCTGGTGCCAATGGGGCATAAGCAAGATATTGGAGATTGTACCCTTGGGTACTAGGAGTATAAATGGCTACTAATATTAGTTGGGGAAGTAAAGCTGCATCCTGTTCAGCAAAGTAGAAACAGTCAGAGTAGCTTCATGCCACAGAAACCAAAACTAGGCATTGGCCAAATGGGCCACTGGACCCTAAAAATGACTTTACCCTTACATGAAATACATTTGTTTGTTTTTACTGCAGGAATCCATCTATATGCTGTGACATTTGCGGACACTGAAAATGATCTACAGGCCTTAAATGACATTGTAGATGATGGAAACCGTATCAACGTTCAGGGGAGTAGTGATATTGGGCAAAAAGTGTCAGAGTTTATCGATACTATAGCATCTTGTACAACTTTGTAGCATTTAATATTACCTCAATGTGCAATACATATAACCAGCATTTATTGACTGAATCTTGTTTTTCAATTTAAAAGGTAAAAATCAATATAATTTTTGAAAATATTTATTGTACATAATTATTTAGAGTATCTAGACATGTGACCAGGTAACCTGTGTAACCTACAAGCAAACTGGGTACTTAAAAATGTAAAAATATTGTAAATTTTGAGAGAAAACAAGGGTTAGTAACATTGTAGTATGTACTTTTGAGTATCTGCATTTCTCAGGAAGTTGTGATATTACAATTATTGAAATGTTTTATGACCACTTATCAAATTTTGAAGCTGACATAGTTATGTGTTGTGCTTGATAGGTAATTTGGCATATCAGCTAGATCAATGGAGGCATAAACTGAGCAACTTACTGGTAAATCAGCAAAGACAAAACATTCAGTGGTAGTTTTCAAAACAGAAGTAATTAAAGTTCATTTATTGAAATATTATGATATCTTTTTCATGCAAATTCAAGAATTATTAACAATGTTAAATTTGAACTGAAACTTGTTTTTCAGATTCTTTACTTCTTTTGTTCTTTGTGCATTTATATTTCAAATGAAGTAACTTATACTTTATGCCAAATTAACACCAATGCTATTTTCTTTTCTCTGGTGTAAATTTAAATTTATTGCCATGCATACATTATGTAAAATTATAAAATAAATTGAGCAGGTGCATTATGAGGAAAGTTGTAGCCAATCAGAGTGCTATAAAAGTCAAATTAGCATAAGAATTACTATTAAAATACATATTTTACAGTACAACGACATCAAACTCCTAAAAAGTGAAACATGTTCAGGATTAAATTTTACTTATGTTTTAATTTGACCTAGATCTATTAGTTTTACAACAACAAACATTAGAAATCTCAGGTAATATTTATATACGTTTGAAAACTAGTTTATGAGTTATGCGCTTTAAAATGTGATCTTTTAAATATGGCTTACCCTTTTAACGCTGTTGGTCATTGATCAATAGCACACCTTTTTTGAACAGTCATTTATTGAATATTGAGTCTCATTTCTGAGTTTGTAGAAAGAAATTCAGTCATATTCACCCTCCTAAAATAGCTGAAAGATTTTGTCCATTGGGGTTTTGGCCTTTGGTGTTTTGTCTGTTTGTGTTTTTATCCTTCCACATAAATTAACAGAAGCAGTTGTCAAGCTGGTTCTCTATGTGAGTGAAATAAGTTTTCTAGCTGAGATTTCAACCCAAGCAAACATTCTTAGCTTTAGAAGAGAACTCAAGACCTATGAGTGCAGACTTGCTATTCCACCACCTTGGCCTAAAATCCATTTGGCTAGCCAGCAATATTTTTGGTAATCCCGGTAACACTTACTATGCATGATGAGTGCATGAGGAATGTTACAAATCTATTAATAAATGCTGAATTTTCATTACTAATTTATTAATTTTGTAAGCTACAAATATGTTGTATACAACATTAGAAATGTATACAGAACTTCTCCTTATTTTTGTTGTATTAAAATCCATGCAGAAATGGTGGAGAAATCTGAAGTTAAAATTTAAAAATTTTATATCGCCTGTTGTCTTTATACATATAACATCCTTTTTGCATTTTTCCTTAAATGTGGATTTATTGCACATATTCTTCATACAAAATGGTGGACAATAAATGTAAAAAAAATTCATCATTAGACATCTACATCACACATGAAGATGAGCGATATAATACTTGTGCGCTCAGTCCTATAACATCATCTTCTTCATTCATGATATATGTTTTCTTGTATGTCATTTTCTGAAATTGTCCTTTTGTATATCAATTTAACATGATATAAATTGTTTACAAACAAACTAAATTTATTTTCTGGTTAAACTTTTGGTGAGTTGGGGTTTTACGTCCTGTTCAACAGCCAGGGTCATATTGGGACAGGTCCTCAAAGTTGTCACTCGTGGAAGTCAAACCCATACAAAGGTGTCTGTCTGTGATTAGATGAAAAACTTGCCAACCACTAGGCCACTGTGGACCCTAAAACTTTGGTGAAGTTATTTGGAATACTTTGTCTGAGTATCAAGTAAAGACAATCTTGACCTACCCTTGGCAATGAATCAATATCTAATCTGGTAGTATTATAAAATCTGTCTCAATAATGATTTCCCACTCACTAGTTTATTTTAAGTCCTCTTTGCACTAAAGTGATACCATATGTACACTCAGACACAAACCCTCTTTTACTTGAAGACAGTGGTGTGAAGAATAATTAAAATTGTTCCAGAAATAAAGAAGTTCTGTTCATTTTAATGGAGGCCCCGTGTTATGCATGCTAATGATATTACTGATCCAATAAAACAAAAGAAGTTTTCAAATATATTTTCATATCTACCTGTATTTGTATCATTGTCTTTGCAAACCAACAATATATATTTGATGTATTGTAACTCTATTATATGACTGTGTCATCTAGCATTGCATCGGCATTTGTCTGAATGGGCATTTAGTCATTAAAAGGGTTAAAGTCTTCAATAGGTTTTAGTTTTCCTTACTGTAAAATATCAAATTGGCTTTCTTGTTTTTAGTATAGGGTAATTATGAATTGCATTGTACATAATATGTTTCTCTTTGACTATCATACTTTTCTACTGCAAGTATGTAATAATTTTATTAATTTATATTTAGCTGATGTGTGATATATAACAATGGTAGATAGTGTATATAAATATAAAATTATATCAAAATAGCATTTAATATATGTTTAGAAATATTTTATGTGAATTTCTGTAAGATAGAATTCACTTATAAGATTTTTTTGTCAAATCTTTATGCTTATACATTGCAATCGTTTATTAGATATAATTCTTCACAATAGTTTAAAGAATTGCATTGAACAAACCAAGGTCTTTAAAAAGTAAGAAATTTCAGTTTCTTTACTTTGACTGTGGCTTATATTTCAAAGACTTCAAGAATCACTTTATGTATCAAATTTGACATTTTAAAAAGTATTGTATAATGGTACTTTTAATGTTATTATGTGTAATAAACATTCTCACAGAAATTTTTGATTTTTAATATTCCAACATGCAAAAACATTATGTTACAATGTTAAATATACTATGGGATGTTCATAAAAAGAGAACCAAAGACTAAATTTAGTGACAAGTCATTTCTCATTTTTTGTTGTTGATCTCCAAGGCTATGAAACGCTTGTCATAAGTCATAATAACTCTTAATAATAGAAGTAAAAATATTTATGTAGGGCAAACTTGATGAGGATCATCTAATGCGTTGGGGCCGATTTCACAAAGGGACTTAAGCCCAGATTTAGACTTAAATTTGAGACTTTGGTCTTAAATTTTGTCAACAGAATGCTGAGTCTGTGGTCTTAGACTTAGTGGATTTCACAAAGCAGCTAAGGCCATGAAATTGCTAAGTCAGTGGACTTAACTTTAAGTCTGGTAGGTAGTGGGCTTAAATTTTGTAAAGAGGACTTAAATATGGATACCATAAACTTTTCTTCACTTCAAAATTTGAAAGGGCTGTAAATAAAGTATAGTTATACAGAACACCTCCCTAAAGTAGCCTTCGGGAAGTTTATATTGGGGTAACAAGGTTTTACATTTCAGAACAGCACGTATCCTTTGATAAAATGCATTAAATGAAGGATATATATCACCAATATTATATTTTGAACAGAAACAAAAGGTCACATGACACAGGAAACCACTGTTGTTATATGATAAGCCTAGACTTAGCTAAGTCACCCTTTGTGAAATCCATTTAAGTCCCAGATCTAGCCAATAAAGGGACTTAGTTTAAGTCCTTTAGTGAAATCGGCCCCTGGAATCCAAATAGGGGCAATCCTAAATTCGACCAGTTATTACCCATTTAGTGCCTGCCAGGGGAGGATGCATATGGTGGTGGGGTATGCTAGTCTAAAGAGTGAAGTCTTGAGTTGGCTTCTAAACGTTGAAATGATGTGTTGGGATCTGACATTAAGTGGGAGCCTGATCCTTTCCACTGGTATGGCCATAGCAAAACCATGCCCAGCCTTCACAGTGTTACTTGTTAAAAAAATCATTCAATCTTTAAGCTTGAGTTCTAGAGAGGCTTGCACTTCTAGCGATGACTTTTTTTTGTTTCTGAACTTTCATGAATTGTAGTGTAGCGTGATGAGTACCGGTCTCATCACTGAAGTTAAGCAGCTATGGGCTACATTAGTACTTGGATGCGTGGCCACCTCAGTGCATTACTCGTGTCTCTGATAGCTTTGCAGACCAGTAGACTGAAACTCCTTTTGGTCATGTTTTTTATTTGAATGAATCTTTGACAGGTGAAACTGAGAGATATCCACGTCTTCACAGTGCTTGTGAATGTCTTGTTGGAAGCTGTTAGCAAACTATAAACCTAGCTGTTACTATGGTATTAACCCATTCAAGACCTTGACTATTGTTTGGCAGTAGATAGTAAAGTGTATTCATCAGTGACATATCTGTTGCCCAGCAGTGGACACTCTTGTATAGATATTTTACTCTCCTTCAGCACTGTATAATTAAAACTTTTGAGGTACTGAAATTTATTATTTAAAGTATTATGTATGAGGCCGTTATGAATGATAAGAGATGCTTGTGTGTGTTTAGCAAATGAACCTGTTTGATTACTGTTATGCCCTGGAAATTACTTTGGTACAGGTGGATACTGCCCTCTTGGTAGTAAAGGGTTAATATTGTGGTTTTTTTACATATTTGTAGATAAGGTTTACATATTTTAGTAAGCAATTTTTTGCGATGATATCAAATAAAGAATCTTGATTTATATAATCATTAAACAACATTAAGGTAATATTACAAAGGTTCAATAATATTATAAATTTTATATTTTCCTACAAATGTCAAACTTGGGATATTACAGCTGGGAGGCAAAATTGAAAACTTTTCCCAAAATATCAAATTTGTATTAATACATTTTAGTACACTTGCATATTTAAGGCCAAAGACACAAATTATGAAAATATCTTACACGAGTGCATTATCAGTCAAACAATATTCATGATGTCCAATTGTAGATCATTTGTGTGGTCTTTTCCTCATTAACTGTATGATAGGCATTAACTGTATTTGGGTAGCTTGAAATTCCAGTCAAGAAGTAGTGGTCGGATCAAGTGGTATACATTTTGAGGGGTTTTTACTTTTATTTTCCACAATTTTTGTATGTATACCAAATTCAGTCCACATTTCAAGAAAGAATGTTTAAAAAAGTTGATATATATAGTGGCACCACTGACAATAAAAAAAAATTAGCCTTTAACGTCAGATTTCTCCGGCATTTGTACATGGATTGCAATGCAAACAACATTAGCAGAAGCTGTGTAAAACACTTTTCTAATAATTTGTATTACATAGTTGTAGCTTATATATTTAAATAAATATTAAGGAGAACTGAACGTGTTATTCAAATTATAATGTTAATTGACACAGGGGAATACAAAAAAATATTGTCCAGTCTGTATGTCCCAGTATTCAGGTGAAGTCAAATCTAATCTACTTCTTGGCTGGGGTGATGTCTTCCCCACACTAAGGGGAACTCAGTACCCTAGCTAAGCAGAAATTTCCAAGGGGATAGACCTGGAGCTAGACTTTCACCAAGTCCTTTTGTCTTTTTGTGTAATATATGGGTACTGTATGACTTTTGGAGAAACAACCAGCCCTGACAAAACCAGCCTTGTTTATTCAGAGACTTAGCCTTGCCACAGGCACTTATATGTATAAAGAGGGGCCACGGTGGCAGAGTGGTAACACTCTCGCCTCCCACCTCTGCGGCCGGGGTTCGATCCCCGTCATGGCTGTAAGTGGGAAAGCTGGTAGTTGCTTGCCGTTGGTCGGCAGTTTACAGTACAGAACCCTAGCGAACTATATGTACTGGTTTCCTCTGCCCTTCCAACTACCCGTCGTGATATGACCTGTACAGTGTTGAAAGCGACGTAAAAACCCCAAATAAAATTATATGTATAAAGAAGACACAACTGTTTGACTGCACTATTAATATTTTTCATAATGTTCTCCTACACTTGCTTAGCCTAGCTTGCTGAGGTGTCTCCCAGACTAGAAAGGTCTTTGATACAGTGTGCATTATGGCAAAAATATTTCACTTTTGCATTATGGTTCAGACAGCCTGGAAGGCCAGGATATCAGAGACTATCCCCCATACTCCAGATTGCTTGTGGAATAATGAACCCCTGTAAGTTTCCAATTTAAATTTAGCTGTTCTGGTTACTGATGCAGGGGCGGATCCAGCCTTTAAGTAAGGTGCGGGTTCACATCAGAGTAAGGTGGGGATTCACATCAGACATACCATAACTAAAGAGGTCCGGGGGCATGCCCCCGGGAAAAAAATTAATTTTTGGTAAAAATATAGTGTATTTCCTGTAAATTTAACATCGCTCTCCAGAAATAATTTTGTACTTTGGGTTGAACCCCTTTACATTATTTTTCAAGGGGGGGGGGGGTCTAACCTGAACCCCCCCCCCCCCCCCTTGGATCTGCTAGTGTGATGGATACAAATACAAAGACTTGGTGCAAGTCTAACCTGGAGCGAGAGGCATGGTTCATAAAAGTATAGATTGAATCTTTACAGACCAGGTTCCATGCCTATTTTGTACATATATGTTACAGTCAATCTGTGAAACCAGTCATTACGCGTAATGACTGAAAGTTTCAGTCATTTCGCGTAATGACTGAAATGACCAGTCATTACGCGTAATGACTAAAATTTTCAGTCATTTCACGTAATGACTGAAAATAAGGTCCAGTCATTACGCGTAATGGCTGAATTGCAATAAATAGCTTTAAATACTTGCTTTACTAAAACTGAAATTGTCTGGCCTCACTTAGTAATTTAAATTGCATTTTCATGTGATTACTAAAGAGGGGTAATGAAATTATCACTTCAGATTTGAACATATTCTGACATGATTACTGATTGATAACATGGGTAAATGATCAAATTATCAAACTCTTCTGCAGTTATTTTAACTAAGCCCCACTTCTTTTAATTCATGTCATAAAAATGACCTTCATATTACATATGTACTCCCTTGTAAAATATGACAGCGGACCCAATGGATAGGTAGCATTCCTAACGGGAATCTATAGACTCTTACTATAATCTAAAGTTCTGTGTAACATTAATGTCTAACTGAAGAACATAGAGTAAATCAAGTATCTTGATGGTTATTTATAGTTACAATGGTACTCAGGTGTGAGTTAGAGCTCTAAGTTATCCTACTCAGGCTTTAATAACTATTAAAGGAATGGATTAAGTTGTCCTAGTTATTTTAGAACATTAAAGGTCAACTCCATCTTTGATAAACAGGCTCTTTGTGTGGAGAGGTCAAACAACAGTAACAAGGCCTGAAAGAACAAAACAGGATGAAAGAGCTGCATTGCAATTAGGACAAGAGTGGACTAGATTCACTTCAAAAGCTTCATGGTTTTGTGCTTCCTAACAACCTGCCACAATAAAACTGAGTCTTTAATTAATAACATAAAAGGCAAAATGTATTATAAATTATGATTTATAAATGAGAATTAGTCTTCAAAAAAGACATAAATTTCATTGACAACAAAGAAATATTTTCATTCTATGACAATGAGTTTAGTTTTAAAACTGCAAATATGAAGTTAGATTGTAAATAATATTTAAAATGTAATTAGATACATGTAATCATTCAATATTTTAAAAATATTTTTGAAAATGACAATAGAGTCTATTACACAAGTCTGCGTTTAGGTTTGAAAATTCTGGCTATAAATTCAGGGAGCATGTGAGAATTCCACAGTTATTTATTTGATTAAAAGAGTTTAATGTTCTCTGGCACAAAAATTTTCAAAATGCAGGGGAACAATGTACAAAGGTTCTGAATAATGCAAATGGTGTGAAGTCTAAATCAATTACAAACTCTAAAAACTCTAAATCAATTACACATATTGACTGAAATTAATTCAGTCAATCTGTGTAAAAATGAACCATATATTTCAGTCATTACATGAAATGACTGAAAATTTTAGTCATTACACGTAATGACTGGTCATTTCAGTCATTACGCGAAATGACTGAAACTTTCAGTCATTACGTGTAATGACTGGTTTCACAGATTGACTGTAACATATATACATACATATTTTGTAACATAATATTATTATCGAGTGCCACAGAGTAGGCTCAAAAATTTTGATGGGTGTTTAAATAGAAAACAAAAAAACCTTACATAGAAATCCTTCAGATTTAGCAGCTAGTCCATAATCGGCCGTGTTTTGAATAATGTATTTAATGTCCATTAAATTTTGGGTGTACACACAAACCATCCTAATATACAGTTAATTAACTGTCCTTGTATTTTTATCACCACTTTGTCTAGGATCAGATTTATAAAAATGTTATCTGGCAACTCATTCCATATCTTGGGAGCATCATGGGCCCAATCATAGATAGATTGGCATACATTATGGCATAGTTTTATTGCTATACAGTTCCTTTGAATATATGTTAATCTCTAATAGCTAAAAAAATATTGCTTTTCTGCACTCTCCTCCTCCCTCCAAAAGAGAATGCTTATTGAGCCCATTTACCTGTGACACAATATCAAAGTGAATACGACTCCTTTGCATATGGGTGCCAGTGTTTGTCACTCATTAAAGGGTTATTACACCCCAAAAACAAAAGGCCTTTAAAAATGTATTACTATATGAATTCATTTCCCCAAACAGAATTTTGAAACACAGCTTAATTACTGAGTAATCAGCAATTAAAGAAAATACACCTTTGTCATATATGACAAAACTGAGCCCAGGCCACAAAGATTGCCAAGTGCACTACTGAAGTAATGTGTGTGCACTCACATCATGCTTGCCCCCATGTATTTTCTCTGTTTTATGCGGTGCACAGACAATTGGCCGGGGGACAACTGGCTGGTGGACAACTCGCCGGTGGACAATTGGCTGGTGGACATTTGGCCTGTGACTTTTTGCGGGGTAGGACAATTGGTCGGTGACTTTTTAGATGTTGTTTTAATATTGTGCCAAATGAAATCAAACTCCCCCCCAAAAAACTTTTGTATGTGTAACCTTCAAAACCAATTTTTACCCCTCCTCTGGTGGTTGGAAACAATTCCATGATTTTTGACAAACAGTACTCTTTATCAAATATATTATTCTAATCTAATCTAATGTGGACTTTTATAGCGCTTAATCTCCATCACTGATGGACTCTAAGGCGCATCTAAACATAAAGCAAGGCAGTTATCGTTAATCAAGGGACATAGCCAGGTCATACCAAGGAGACACAGATGTGACGGGAGAGGCTATGGTGGGTAGGCTTTTGCAAACAGGTAAGTTTTAAGCTTCTGTCTGAAGGAGGCAACTGATGTTGCACTGCGAACATAGTTCGGCATAGTTTTATGCGGGGTTTTACAGAGCAATTTTTTATTTGTTAGCCAATCAGAAACGCGGACACAGCCGTGTCATGTAAGAATATTATATTAATTTTTTTATTGACTGATTGATTGGGTTGTTAACTCATTGTATAAGTCATATCGTAACAGGTAGTTGCGGGGATGGGGAAAAACAATGCTTACCAGTTGCCCAAGATTATGCACAGAAAGCCATGGTTCACTGGTATGCAACCAGCCACTTTAACCACCCCCACCCACCCTCACATATACTGAATATACAGATGATAGTTTACCTGCTCAACATATGGGATTATCTATATATTTTGCAACATAGGGTGGTAGAATAATAGAGGACCTCAGTTTCTCACTGGTTAGCAAGTAAGGCATCCAATCCAATGATGGGGATCTGTCCAAATATGGTTCTTTCTGTTCATTGGGAAGTAGAGCCCCAAATTTGGCCTTGACCAGTACAGCAGAATAATTATCGCACGTTTTTTCTGTCCTTTTTTCCTTTATTGGGGGGGGGGGACATAGTAGCGTGGTAGTATTTATGGTGGTGGATTTGAGTTTCGAGTCTTCTGTATTTTGTTGACCTTTTGCACCTTTCTACAAACAGTAAAAAACAGGTTACCACATGCTCCAGGCACACTACAGATGGTACATCCTGCGGTTAGAGGTTTTACTGGACGTTTGGCCACCGTGTCACAAGTTTACATACGGGTGTCAGACGGTAATTGAATGACAGTGGCGATTTGCTCAACACCTACTACTACGACGGGGTATACCGCGTGTTGTGTGATTGGGGTATCAGTGAAGGTGGTTATGTTTTTGTATGTGTTCATTCTATTGGTTGGATTTTCAGAAACATGCCCCAGGCAGAGGCCTGCACTGTACAGAGTGTTTCTAGATTTACCCTTTCTGGAGGTGGGCTCAGGAATTGTGGATTTTTTAACCAGAGTTGTCATCTGGGGAATATGCTTCAAAATGGGGTTGGATTGGCGGAGTGGGGGGGGGGGGGGGGGGGGTCCTAAGAGATAAATGGTGCCTTGCCATGTAGTCTGTACAATCTATCACCAGCTCCCTGATTAAGTGGCGGGTTCTGTAATAACACTGTGCCCGGCTAGCGATTGATTTATTCAAAATTGCCCAGATGCAAACCAGAATAGCAATTGGGAAGGTATGATGTGGGCAAGGCAATTTGAGCCCAAGATACAAACACACATATTTTCTTGGAATCGTACTAGTCTTTGTTCAGGCTCTAAATAGCAAAATTACCCAAATGTTTAACTTATTTCTCCTTTTCTTGTAATTTATCTTGGTAGATTTGAATGGAACAAAACTGAGTAGACTAACTGTAAGCAGACCTTTCTAATGACATTCCTATACATACATAGCGTATTTGTGGGTGAGATAATTTTTAATATATTTTTCTAAAATCACTATTTTTTTATCTAAATTGTCAAGGACCATAGTAAGGACCATATGTTCCATTATTTAGGTCCAATGTGACACTTGGAAGATAATAAAATGGTGTACTGTCAACTCATTTTTGAATTGATAACTACAAACTTGTCGCTACCCACTCATCACCAACAAAAAATGGTGGATTGCATTTGTCAATTTGTCCTAAGTGCTAAAAAACTATGTTACCAAGAAATATATTTATAAGTAAGTAAGAGGGGCCACGGTGGCAGAGTGATAACACTCTTGCCTCCCACCTCTGAGGCTGGGGTTCTGTCCCTGGCACGGCCTCAAGTGGGAAAGCTGGTAGTTGCCTGCCGTTGGTCGGCAGTTTACAGTACAGAACCCTAACGAACTGTATGTACTGGTTTCCTCTGCCCCTTCCAACTACCTGTCATGATATGACCTGTACAGTGTTGAAAACGACGTAAAACCATAAATAAATAAATAAGAAACTCTTATAAAGCGACAAAATTGATTTAAACATCCTCTAAGGCGCTGATGTCCGAAAAGGGATAAAACCAGTAGTTTTCCGAGGCCCCCCTATGTAAGAATTCTAAATACTGATAAATACTAAATACTGATTTATAGAGCAAAAGTGACATACTTAGCTCATTTTCTAAAATTAGCCACTGAAAAAACCCCTGATATGTTTCATCCAGATGTAAGGTCACACTCAATCAGAAACTGGAATGCAGGAATAAATTTCAGTATGGTTTAAAACTCTTGGAGTTTTTTCACTTGTGACGTTTTTTTTTACTATATTCTATCTGAATTGACTTTCCTTTCATATACCTCCTAATATGGCACTGGAACTAAATAATTCTAACATGACACGGCTGTGTCAGTGAAATAGATTGACAGCTATGGTAAAATTCTTTTTATCAAGTTTTGATGTTTAAATAATTAAGTATATAGAGGGGTGTAGACACCATAGCTTCTGAGAAAGATTATTTCCTCCAAGAAGACATTTCTTACAGGAAAATGATAAACACTGTGTTTGACGAAATGATTCACATAAACACGAATAGAAAGTTAAGTTTTAGTTCTGTTTACATTTGTGTGTAAGTGTGAAATAACCTTTACGGGGCATTTTGATCACAAATGATTAATTGCAGTAACAATTTCAGATCCTTGACCTAATCTCATTTGTTGTCAGTTATTTTTAATAATTGCCAGCAGCAGTTCTTTGCACATACAATAGCAGAATTCTTACACAGGGGGCCTCGGGAGACTACTGGTTATCAAATTTGGCAATTGACCGACTTGGTTCTCTACAAGTGAATTGCAGTGTAGTAGTAGTACAAATGAATGTAATTTGTACATTATTTGGAAAATGGAATGTAATCTGTATATTATGTATGCCAATGTGTAAGAGAAACCAGGTTATAAAGTTTGCCAAATGATGACTTGACCCTTGTATTTATTATGAAAAATACTGATGGCCTACCCCATATGACCCATGATAATGTAAGGGACTTTATATCTTTTGGGTTTGTTTGCCTTTTGGTTTTATTTGTGGTAAATGAAAAATGAATGAACAGATCTTTGTGACATATTGTATGTGGGTATCGTCTGAATAGGTGATGACATTTTGGAAAAGATCCAAATCATAATCTAGATACAATTGTTCCAAAGTTATAGAAAATGTCTCCCGATCGAGAACTGGGCTCTAATAGTGCTTTCTAGATTGGTTTGGGTTTAATGTCACTTTCATAGCAGTGAACAAAAAAAATTCTGCATTTCAAAAACCACTGAGCAACTACCAAGTTTTCTAAGACAGAGATGTTACAGTCAGGATCTCAGAGGTCTAAAGTAAGTTAATTACTCTATTTGAAACAATGTTCCCTGGCTATACCCCTTTCATACTACAGACTGTAAAACCTGTGGTTAAAGGTGTAAACAAAATGTTCCTGTCCTTTAACTACTGTCTGACGCCCGCATGCGAGCTTGTGATACCGTGACCTGCCGTCAGATTTCTCATGCATCCTACAGAAGTTTTAAAATGATTCAAATTCCCGCCTCTGAATAAGTAACTGTGACCTTCTGCAGATGAATTGTTGATGCAGTAACTGAAGGTGTGGTCTTTGGTTTATATAAGGTTGTGACCTGGTCATGTTTTGGTGTAAGACTGTAGTCCGATGGCAACATAAGGTAAGCTTAGGTAAATGGAGGTTGTCTTTTGGTGACATACGTTTACACTACTCTTGTCCTGTTGAAATCCTACTGTGATTTATGGTTACACACTGTGTCCAATCAGTGGTCATGCGTGCAATACCTTATGGACACACCATATCACGACAGATATGAGGCGTCCTGGAAGGTGGTTCCACCACAAGGTAAAACTTTTAGCCCCGGGGTATACCACCTGGATGTAAAAGGGATATGAAAGATTCAGCAAAAGCACTTAAGAATTAGCTTTTATTATCTGGGAAATATTATGGTATTGTAAGTCTATAGCTGAGTGATAGGTGATTCACTAATTCAGTTTCTTTGTTTGGCATAAATACATTTATGTCTATAGAAATATATGACAGTTATGTGAATGATGATAACACAACATAACATAATCATAACACAACATAATTCAATTTCCCACATTCAGGACTATATACTACTACTTAGTTGATGATTAACAAAAACAGTAACGGAAATGATGACCGACGGAAAAAAATCAATGGAGATGAAAAATAAACTTTTAAAGAGTTATCAAATTTATAGTATGAGTCACTGGCAGTAGTCCCTCAAAATTGACACAGTGGCATATGTCAGATTTTCAGAAATTGTCCTGCAGATTATTACGATTGATACAAAGACTGATAACGACATCACTGCGGGCGTGTTTATATGCTTAGGAATGGGAAAACAATAAAAGGATTAATAAGAGAGTAATGAAAGTGATGACTGACGGAAAAAAAATTCAATGGAGCTGAAAAATAAGCTTTAAAGAGTCATCAAATTTATAGTATAAATTTTTCAAGGAAAATTCGAAAATTCTAAGATTAAGAATATTAATGATGATGTACCCTGTTGCATATTTTTGATTGGGGTTTACAATAACCATGATTACACTTGTAGGCTTTTCGAGTATAAAGATTGGACCTACAGCTGATGAGACTACAGTTCTAACCACTTAATAAGGCAAACCTACTTCATTGGAAAACGTGGTTAGCAGTATCGCCTATGCCAAGGCTATATATATTCTACCAATCACACATACTGACTGAACCAAGTGTCTGCAAATTCTAAATAGGTGACCTGGTATGCTTTGCTTTAATCTGCGGACGTGTTATAAACTGCCGGGGAAATTCTATTAGTTCAAAGCAATTTGATCCTCAATCAGTAGAAGAAACCCCTTAAATAGGACTCGCCGATAATTGTCTATTTAATGAGCTACTTTTAGGGGAGATGTGTGTGGATAGTTTTAAACCAGATTAGTAGTGGGGGAGTGAGGAGGGGGTGGGGATGTGATTCTATCAGCTCAGATCTGTGTTTCCATGTACACGACCTGCAGTCTGTGGTTTGTGGGAAGGATGTGCTGTAGCAAAAACAAAAGTTTACCTCCTGATCATCATTATTCCATGGGATTGTAATATGCATAAACGGTTATGTTTTGACAGTGTGCGTATGTCTGTTTGCAATAACTCAAAAACTGACAGACAGATTTTCATTGTGTCAAAAATGGAACAAGGATCATGTTTCTTGGTATTTATACTTTGTATATGTTATTCGTGGTTATCACTGCTTATGAATATTGTATGTATCAACAGTATACATTATAAATTTGTAAGTGGTCCCATATATGTATATCTTACTGTGTATTACATCTAATAAAAATTTAAAACCCCATTCTCTGATTTTGTGATCGTCGGGAATGACAAAAACTAATATCCCTTCAAAACATCAAATTGAGTGATCTTTTTACAAAAAAAAAAGATTACCCAAACAAGTCTCCCAATTAATTTTCTATTCCTTCAAATTGGGTTGGGACTGCTTGTTCCTTGAGTGTTCCTTATCAATGGTCTTCCCTGAGATTCTGCCTTTCAGTTGAGAGAATGTCAGTCAGTGGACAGCTTGGGCTGTACTTGTACAATTGGGATAGGTAATGTCAGTCAGTGGACAGCTTGGACTGTACTTGTGCATTCAGGTTAGGTAATGTCAGTCAGTGGACAGCTTGGACTGTACTTGTGCATTCAGTTTAGGTAATGTCAGTCAGTGGACAGCTTGGCCTGTACTTGTACAATTGGGATAGGTAATGTTAGCCAGTGGACAGCTTGGGCAGTACATGGCAATCAGGATAGGTAATGTCAGTCAGTGGACAGCTTGGGCTGTACTTGTGCAATCAGGGAAGGTCAAATAGTGCACTGAGCCCTGGAGTAAAGGGACCTTATCAAGTGTTTTGTGTCTATCGTGTAATACTAGTATATCGGTACTATATGACTTTTGGGGAAACAGCCAGCCTTAACTATCTCACTGTAAAAGTTTATGTTTTCATGTAGGCAACAAGCCGGTGTGATTTATGTACCCTTATTTTTTCAGAGACTATCTACCCTTACTCTAAAATGCTTCTGGTATAATGAACTCCCGTAAATTTCCAATTTAAATTTGACTGTTCAGGTTATTGATGGATACAAATACAAAGACTTGGGGCAAGTCTACACTGATAATTTAAAAATAGTCCTGTTTATCCGAATGTCATTTGCAATTGGGATTTTAATGAATCAATTAAGTGCACGTGATTACAAATTAATGATCTGATTTTTAACATAGCTTTCAATACTCCCTAGAGGTCTCCCCGAAGTAGAGAAGCAAAAATTGGGATTATACATTATCATTATCACACATAACACATTTAATGAATATATATGACTACTATATGATTTGTAAAAGTTTTATATATAGACATATATGCAATTGGCACATACTGATGATTGATCAAGAACGAGATGAGTCAAGCACAGGTCAAACCGACCTGGATCCAAAACACGTAACACTAAACAGGAAGCAAGGTCAGTTCAGGCAAAAAAAAAGAGTACAAAGCCATAATGCCCCCAGTAAGACCCGAACTCTATATCTTTCAACATATCACATAGAACGATAAATAGTTGATCTGATGGAGTGAAGTACTACATACTTGCAATTGTCTACCTCGTTTCTTATATCAGCTGGGAATTGCAGTCAAAATCTAAGAGGTGTGAAGCAAATGTCTTACCGACTATGTCATGGTGCCCTTTCATTAGTGTAACGTGTATAATGATTATAAAATTGCAGTGCATATTCTAGTACATAGGAACAGTACCTCACATATCAAACAAGAAGGCTGCCTACATGGAAATATACACTTACAGTGAGATAGTCTGGTGCCCTAAGATTAATCTGAATGGTATAGATCCAAACTAATTGGAAAACAGGCTCCAGATTACACTGGCAGAGAGGTGGAAAAAGGGTGAGAGGGAGGGGGCATTTTCTTCCAAAAGCAGGCGCCAAGTCGATGGATAATTATACAATAATCCCCCTGGCTTAAAGCCTGTAAGGACCATATGAGTGGTTATCTAATGGGATATCCCAGTTGGGTGACGTCTGAATACTCTTAATATCATTGCCAGTGTGTAATGGATTGCATTTAAACTGATAGATCTGGTGTAGTACCGCATTCTGTGTGTTGGGATACAATATATGCTGGGCGACTGGCTTATCATTTTCTGTATCCCGTGCCAGATTTTATCTTGTCTTGCCAGATTTAGCATCCCATGTCAAAATGAATGACCGGAATGTTATAATAATTGTTAGTCTTATTCATTTATGACAGATTTCTCAATCAAATTAGTAAATAAGTAGGTAAGTATTATTGCATCAAAATTTAAGTGTTATACTGCAGAAAATCCAATAAAAAATACACTAATAAAATAATATTTGCCAAAAAATACAAGTGAATATACAAATGAATTCTAATATTTGACAAAGGGGTCAAAACAGACGAAGCACATAAAGGATTATATGCATATATATCACAATAAAATTACAAATAACAATATATTATATTGGCATACAGATTAACACAAATTAAGGAAAATACCATTAGAGATGCCCGTATCTGAAATTCTCGGGCAATAACATTGGGAACCATAAGACATACAACATGTGAAGCAGTACAAAGTCTAACAAAGATGATGAGTCTTTCAGAACATATGACGTAAGTTATGTAAAGGGACAGGAGAAATAGAAAATGTATGTAAGATGATAGAAGTAATAAGTAAGCTAAAAGTTATGAAGCTGTCTGGGTTTTAATATCTCTTTCAACAGTGTGTAGGTCATATTATAGTGGTATTTTTATGGATAGAGGAAACCAGCACATACAGTTGGTCAAGGTTCTCTACTATAAACTTCTGACCATCGGTAAGCAACTACCAACTTTCCCACATAGGGTTCTGGTTTTGAACCAAAGACCTCAGAGGTGGGAAGCTAGTATGTTATCACTGCACCACCGCGGCCCCTACAATTTGGTACATGTACGTCTATTAATGGAGAAAACTTTCTCCAGGAGCCAAGGTCAAATTTCAAACCAAGGTCACACTATGACATTGCACACCTTTACCCCAACCAGTATCCCTTATCAACTTCCTACACCTTACAATTTCTGACACATAGACCGTACAGATTTTTAAAGTTCAAGGTCACTGTGGCAAGGTCAAAGGTCATATCAAGATAACAGCATGATGATGCACACCTACATACCCCCACCACTGTCCTCATCATTTATATGTTCCTATACCTCACAGTTTCTGGTATACAGCTCGGAGAAGATATTTTTCCCGCTGGCTGGGGATTTGTTAAAACATGTTACTATCGGTTTGAGCATGTAATACTTCAGTAGAATTTCACTTGAGAATGATCAATTTAAGTTTATATTTATGTAGCACTGAGTTTGAGACTATGAGTATGAGATTGTGAATGAGTTTGAATTTTTCTATGAATACCCTACGCGTCCAGATAACCAGGCGAACTTTAAAGGTCAAAGTCATCAATGAAGACGCTATTGTGACTTCTACTTAAATATGAAGTCTACTAAAGCAGTAATTGTCCCTTGTCGCAGATAAATGTGAAATTATCTTTAGTTTCCAAATAGCATTCTGAATCAATCTGTCCGAACTGTATCATTATTTCAGCATCTGCCAATATAATGCAGTAATTAATTGGATGCTGTTCAAGATAGTCCAACTGAAGCTGATATATTTTGTATTTTGTGTCTGACTTAATCTCATACTATTTTTGTTTTCCTTTACCAGATATATACAATCTCACGTGAGTGGCTAAATTAAAACCAGTGCTGTGAATAAGTTCTGCCGAAATATATGGTTGCAAGAAAGGGTTGAAGCCAGGGTTTTAACATACCTTTCAAGGGCAAAAGGAACTTTAATTATCAAGCAAGTTAATGTAATAATAATAATAATCCAAACTTACGTTATATCCTGCAGTGTTGAAGGGATAATTCATTGACTTGACCGCTCAATCACTGGGATTAGCCATGATTAAGACACCCTTGGCATATCCTGTGCAAAATTAATGTGCATGTCAGCCACTTACTTGAGCTAAATGTGTGAATATTAACGATTGGTGCAGAAATTGGTAAATTATCAATAATATTTATTATTGAAGGTGTGCTAACAATATTGATTTTGCACAGTACACAAAGTGGGCAATCATGCAGTTTCTAGAACAAACTGGTGACCAAAAGAGCACAAAACCATTTTTTGTGTTCACCTGTGCTAAAAGTTGAAAATGAATTCTTTGACCTGGTCAACACTGCAACGTGTAAACAATAAATCTCTTCAATCAGGAACACTGATACAAAATTTGCTTTGTAAGCTTTACGTTGATTGGTGATGAGCTAACTTGGGGCGCTGACTTTTATCTAATCTAATCTACTGCTTTGCAAGCGCAATATCTTCCCCACAATGAAGAACTCAGTGCGCTAATTAAACAAAGTCATTATCATATGGAAGTCGAGGGGCATTCAAAGTCAATAATCCAGGATTGTAGGTGTGACTGGGAGGGAAGGAAGACTTATCGCTTCAGTATTAACGCCAAAAAGTATCTTAGATTAGACAAGATTTTATCAGACAAAGGCACTAAGTCAGTGTGTGGATATCATGTTTATGTTCAAATTCCTGTAATTACAAGAATAGCTCAATTATTATATAGATAATGGCCAAGTGGCTCTCCATTATGTAAACTTAATGGCCTGAGGCCCTGAAAGGGTCATTAAGTTTAAATAATGGAAGTGCCACGAGGCAATTATCTATTATAAAACCCTGTAAATTAAAACCAATTTATTAATTCAACACCTTGCACCAAATTATCAACCTAGACAATCTTTGCAATGTTTCCTTTGGTGTGCATACCAAATGGGGCTTTCACTAAATTAGTTCTATGGTTGTTTTTTATCTCAATACACAATCAACTTGTTTTCCTTTATGAGAAAATATAATTTTGGATAAAGCTTGAAAAGTTTTCATATAATCTGACTGCCATAAAATTTAACCATGGATAATGATAATCGATAAAATATGGATCTGTGACTTACAGAAAGCACGTTCCAGAAAAAAATTAGACTGCGTATTTAACAATGCCGTGGGTAATTTGTTGTGGTGAGTGTTTCATGTTACTTTATTAATCTGTGCTTATTTTAATACAGTAAGCTATTATTTTTGTATTTCAGGCATTGAAAGTACTAGAAACTGGAGAATTACTTACTTATTTTATTTTGTGTTGAAGTTTTTGGGTTTCTCAAGATTTTTATTTTGTATGCTTCTTTGTCTCTTAATTTGGAATCAAGGAAAAATGCATCCTGGAAAAATTGTCTCCTGAAAAAAAGCCTCATAGAAAGATTGCCTGCTCCACATTTTGTATTTCAGTGATACCTCCTATGAAAATTACTCCACAACATTAAGAAAAAAATTCATTTCAACCACAAACAGTGTATCATTTTAGAAGTATATTACAAACAGTAATAAGGTAAATTAAAATCTTTGTTTTGAACTTAAAAACATTAAAAATTTAAATTAAATTTAAACCCAGCGGTAATGCATTTCAGAACTGCATTTTTGCACTACGTTTTTTTTTCTCATTTTACTTGAGTAAATTTTGAGGCACTAAAAACACTCCTTTTAATATAGTATGCCGGGTTAGATTTTCACAGTGAGTTTGTTTGAAAGTTAGCTGCTCCTTTGTTTAAGTCCACAGAAGATTATTGTAAAGTCACATTGTAAAGAAATTCAAAGAATTAAAAATATCCAACTTTACAAATTAAATTGCTTGTCTTGTATTTGTCAGGAGGTTTTTTTTTAAGGTAGCATTTTACCATGAGGTATTTTTCTATGAACACTGAATGTCATTCAGAATTGAAAAGACTTTGTAAATGTATCCACTGAACTAATTGATATGAAAGAAGTTGTGAAAACATTTCAATATTGAATGCATTGTGCTGAGGATGACTGGCAAATACTAAGTACCCTTTTGTTCTTGGCAGACTGGCCATTGAACTTAACCACAATCCACTGTTAGAAAATAATGTAGTGTTAACTCTCCATTATGCAAAAATAATGGAGAGTTGAGACAATGGAAGGGTCTTCCATCTGGGTTTTATATACTTCATATCCCATGCCCAGTGCCAATATTAACAGATGGTTTAAAGCGCCAGAGTTAGTTATTGAGACAGTCATTGACCTAGATGCCAGTATTGTAAGATCATACATCAACGTGTAATAGCCAAGTCAGATCTAGAACAATTGATGTCATATTCAATAAATAAATTTAATATATGATTCAACTGTTCCTATAATAAATAACAAGAACAATTGATTGGCAGTTTTCTCCATATGAGTATTCCTGTGGTAGAATATGAGTCACTACAGTGGTAGCCTTAAAGTCACTATGTTTAACTTATCTTGTGGTATTGTATACCATAAAGATGGCATCTTCCCGGGGCCTCAGTGGACCCACATATCAAATATAAATGTACGTTAATATAGTTTTACAGTAATTGCCCAAATATGAAAACATGAAAAACACACACAGGCAGCATTTTATAAAAAATATCAGAATATAATTCTAATTGGAGTTTTATAGCACTTAATCTCCACATACAAGAGGACTCTAAGGTTCAATAAAACCTAAAAGCAGTCGACAAAATTTCAGTATCCAGAGACATGAGCGGGGATCAAGCACCATGGAGAACGGCAGGAGATGATCCAGGCTAAGGTGGGTATGCTTTGGTGTACAGGTAGGTTTTAAGCTGTTTCTGAAAGAGGCAAGGGAGGGAGAGGCTCGAATCTCATCTGGAAGAGCATTCCTCACAGTGGGAGCATAAAAAGCAAAACTATTACCAAACTGTTTGACAGATTTATGAACAGAAGGGTAGAACTTTAGAATGACACGGAAATTACCACCACTTTGACTGCACCTGGTGCTATAAGAACTGCCGTAGGTAGAAAGATATGGAGCAAAATACCTAGGAAAACCTGTGTGAAGAAACTTATACACAAGTGTGGCTGTCTTAAACACTGTGCACTGTTCAACTGGAAGCCAATGCAATTTCTTAAGCACAGGGGTTATACTGGTGTATTTACTGGTGTTTGATACAATTCTGGCTGCACTGTTTTGGATGCACTGTAATTTGCGTAGATTGAACTTGGAGAGGCTCCTGAAAAGTGAGTTGCAGTAATCCAACCGACTACTAACAAGAGCATTAGCCACAAGCACAGAAACATCATGAGTAAGAAACCACCTGACATGTCTGAAATCACGGAGTTTAACAAAGCAACTTTTGCAGACATTCTGAACATGCTTGGACAAGAAAAAAATCAGAATCGAACCACACACCCAAATTTTTGACTGAGTCAACCAGGCAGAGTGGACTACCCAAGATATCAATTGGAAAACATGCTTTCAACTTGTCCCTCTGTCTCGTTGGACCAAAGATAATAAACTCAGGATTCAATTTGAGCTTACTAGTTGACATCCACTCTTTAACATCATCTAGGCACCTGTTCAACTTTTCAAAGGCAGCAGATGCATTCTTCTGGGATAAATGTACATAAACTTGCCTGTCTGCATAGAAATGAAACTTTATTCCTTTATGTTTACTGATAATCAAACTGAGGGGGTGGTGTACAGTGAGACAACAAAGGGCCCAGGACAGAAACTTGGGGGATGCCAAATAGGAGTTTACAAACATCTGACAAAGTAGAACCAATTTTTATTGACTGATAACGGTTTGTTAAACCATTTCAGAACAGAGCCATTGACTCCAAACCAGATACAGAGGCAACTGAGAAGAGTGGAATGATCTATGGTATCAAAGGTGGCAGACAAATCGAGCAATACTAAGGCAGTGGGTACACCTCTTGACAATGAGAGGTGAACTTCATTTTTTATGGAAAGAAGAGCTGTCTCAGTTGAGTGCCCGGTTTTATATGCCGACTGGTATGGGTTGTCTAAGTTATGGACATGGATATGTTCTAAGAGCTGCTTAGCAACCACATGTTCTACCAGTTTTGATATATAACTGAGGCCAGATACAGGGCGATAATTCTTCAGGTCATCTGGTGGAAGATTTGGCTTTTTTATAAGAGGAGTGACCAAAGCAGATTTAAAAGCATCAGGGACGCATGCCTCCTTGAGTGAGCAAGTAACCAGCTTTGTAAGTGATGGTAGAAGTATGTCAATGTATTCCTTGATAAGGAATGTCGGCCAAAGATCTAACAGGCATGATTTTGTTGGTGAGGTTTTAATTATTTTATCAACAGCATCTTCAGAAACTTGCCTAAAAACAGTAATTTTTGTAGGATCTGAAGGAGGGTGAACCTCGTATTCAATGCCAGAGGGAGTGAAAGTATCTCTAATTTTCTTAATTTTGTTTGAAAAAAGAAGGCAAACTGGTCAGCCAATGACTTTTCAGACTCGTGGGATGGAAGTGTCACATCAGAAAGCCTATTCAGGGTTTTATGCAGCTCACGCCATAGTTTTCTAGAGTCATGACTATTGTCTGAAATCAGTTTGCTATAATAGTTTGATTATCCTTGTTCACAAGTGCATTGCACCGAGCAATTTGACGATGAAGCCGACTTCTGTTCAGTGTTTTTTCAGCCCTATGCCAGGTTCTCTCAAATTGGCGCCTAAGGGACTTTGCATGTCAATCATCAAACATCTAATCTGCAGAATCTTTATTTGTCAGTCTAGATATGAGAGGTGCATGCCTATAAAGAACATTGCCCAAATCACATTTCTATTGTTCATAAAGATCTACTACAGCATCAGCTGGAGACTTGACAAAAGAAGTATTTTTGAGACCTGAGCGGAAGTCAGACATGTTGATATGGTGGTACCTTCTATATTAAACTATATTTGGAGTGTGAGCCACTTGACAAGGGAAGGCAATTGTGCATTTGACTAATGCATGATCAGATACAAATTTTGACATTAACAATAGTATTGTGACTGGGAGATAGAATGAGGTCTAATATGTGACCGTGCAGATGAGTAGGTTGATTGACTGTTTCAGATCACATAAATCAAGACAGGTCATAAATTTATAACCATCACCAACAGAAACATCAACATGAATGTTGAAATCACCATAGATATAATATGAAGAGTTAATAGATGACAGAAAACCAACAAATAACATGAATTCTTCCAGAAAGTTACAGGTACATGATCTTAGAGTGCGGTAGATTCAGGCAAGCAACAATGAATGGCCATGAAGCCCGACTGACACCACCATATTCTCAAATGACTGGTAGAGGGGAGATTTAGTTTTATTGGATCTGTAGGAGGATCTAATGAAAAAAACAACACCACCACCAATTCCTGAGGAATGAGGCATGTGAAGAAAAATAAAATCAGGATGAGTTATAGACCGTATAAAGCTGTCTGAATCACAGGGACGAATATGGGTCTCCGTAAGGCAAAGAAAGTCAAGGTCAATTGAAGCAACCATATCAGCTAGGAGTGGATCTTATTCCTTATGGATCTGGCATTTAGCACACCAAGTGTGAGTGGACCAGGGTGGAGGGACACATCTCCTCCCAGTAGAAGTAACAACAAAAGCCCTCTTGTATTAACCATGGTTGAAAACTTTTGACAGGAACAAATATATGAAATTTTTTTTGCAGTTCTAATTAATGGAGGACTTGATGATACTCTAGTGTTGAACCACTCATACCTGTGAGCGAGAGCAACAGTAAACAGTGCCATAAAGAGGAGTGCCCGAAGACAAAACATAACTTGTGGGATTGTTCATGAGTAAGAAGCCCTGAATCTAAGCGCAACAGTGGGGGGCCTCAAAAATATATCCCTACACCTCAACACAATCGTGATTTTTCATCCTGTAGGCAACGCATGCAACCAATTGCAATATAAATGGGACTTTTATAGTGATTAGTTCCCCTTTATCAAGCGGACGCCATGGTAAAAGGTCAATGTTGGGGTTTTAGCCAGGGTCATATTGGGACAGATCCTCAGCATAGTCACTTGTGGAGGTCAAATCCACACAGATTTGACTGCCTGTGATTACTTTCAAAAGCTTGCTAACCACTAGGTCACTGAAAACCTCAGCAGATTCCAGGGAGCAACAGCCCAGAAACAATCAGTCAGTTCCTCTATCCAGGGACGGAAAAATGGTAAAGCACCACAAACAATGTCAGGTAAAGATATTAAGACTAAGGTATGTATGCCTTGGTGTAGAGGTGGGATTTAACCTTCTTTCCAACAGAGTCTATAGAGTGGAACATGCAAATCTCATCAGAAAGAGTTTCCAAACAGTGGCAGCATCAAATACAAAGCTATAGCCAAACTGTTTGACAGAATTTTGAGTAGATGGATGAAACTTTGAAGCAACAAACAGTGTTGATATTACCAACACTCAGGCTGTGCCTGGTATTTGAAGAACTATTATAAGAAAAAAAATATGAAGCAAACTACATGGGAAAACCAGTGTGAAGAAACTTGAAAACAAATGAAAACTATCATATAGTTTTGGAAGCAGTGCTCAAATAAAGGAACATGTCCAATGCATGCATGCACTCAAGGTTGCATTTTATAATATATTGCCTGGTGGTTGAGAATACAAGATTTATTTACTTGGGGTTTTTACGTTGCTTTCAACACTGTACAGGTCACATCACGATGGGTAGTTGGAAGGGCAGAGGAAACCAGTACATACGGTTCGTCAAGGTTCTGTACTGTAAACTGTCGACCGATGGCAAGCAACTACCAGCTTTCCCACTTGAGGTAGAGCAATGAACCAAACCCCGGCCTCAGAGGCGCAAGGTGAGAGTGTTACCACTCTGCCACCGTGGTCCCGAGAAACTGGAAGAGAATCTGTAGGCAGTGACAGTATGGCATGAATATTCTTCATAAAACTGAAGACTTAATACCACAAGAACACACAAGTAAAAGTCTAAAGCCATTATTTGTATATTTATTAAAGCTATACATAGTGCCACATCTGCAGATATCACTTCGATTTGCTGAGGTAATCTAAGAAAAAAATAAACAGTGGAATACACAAGACTTTTAGTATTGTGTATCAATATACAAATATGCATCAACAAACAAAACAAAACAAAATTTATACAAATTATTTTAACTTGATATGATAAAATAATGTTAAGTCTAGTATTATAAGTGTGCAAGGTTATAATAACGATTTCCCAGTCAACTGGACAGAATAAATAGAAGTTCTTAGGAAACAGAAAGCCTAAGTAAACTTGAATATTTATTAACTGTGGTTAAAATTGAAAATCAAACTCTCCAGCTACTAGTCCTCCCCCCTAACCTCCTACTTTAGATTTATATTTATATTATATAATAGAAACATTTATACATCACAAAACTAATAAAGATAATATAATGTGCAGGAATCCAAAAAGGGACAGTCCAAACCAGGCGGAGGCTGTAATCCAGCAAGGGTCCACCAGGGAGCGATGACTATGGTGATGGGGTATGCCAATCTAAACAGGTATGTTTTAATTTGGCTACTGTAACTGGAGATGATCTGCTGGGGTACGGCAATTAGTGGAAGCCTATTCCCTTCAACTGGTGTTACCACGGCAACCCCACACCTGCCTATTTTACTACTGTTTTATACTAAAATATTTCTTTGGTTTTACAAACCTTTTAATTATCCAAACAAAATATTATTCCTCTAACATGTTCAGAAAATAGAGGCTCAGCTGTGCCATTAAAACTGTGCATATTCATAACAACAGAGACAATAATGATCTTTAGTTGATCATCTGGCTTAAAGATTTGACATAAAGAGATCTCATAAAACAAGTACATAACAGTCACTACATATTTGATACTGTGGTGGAATGATTTAACACACACTCGTCTAACCCTAACTGAAGTATCATGGTCAGTTATTGATTATAAACATTTTGTTTTAAGATTTATTTTGCTAATGAATTAAGCTAATAAAAATTATAATTAAGACTTGGGACCAAGATATCAATTCAAAACCGCAGGGGTAAGAAGCAAGGGTACATTGCATTGTTAATGGACTCATTTGTAGGATTATACATACTTCTGTCTGATAAGTAGGAGAAGCAAGCTTTTAAAAGTTGCAGGAAATGATCACGAAATGCTGGGTAAATGACAATTGATAGTTGTCACAAATGGTGACACATTATAGTAAAAATAGTCACACATTATAGTAAAAATATGAGTTTGACAAAGGTTGTAATGTATATTACTCTAAAAAGTTTTCTATTTTGAAATATTTCCTGGTTTGGATGTGCTTTGATATAATCTTTACAAGTTTTAGCTGGTACAATGACAACCACTGTTTTGAAATGACGAAGACTGACAATTCAAAAATTATACCCAATGATATGGGAGTGACTTTGTTTGGCTCAGTCAGTAGATAATATTATTTACAAATATTCAGGACACAATCACATTGCTCTGATTCAAAATGGCCGCCATTCTTGACCCAAAAAGGCAGTCATTTTATTGGGAACTACACTGGGAAACAGAAAGTAAGCTGATTTTCACAATTCTCTGATTCAAAATGGAGGCCAGTTCTGATTGAAGAAATGTTGTCGTTTCATTGGCTGTTGCCACACTGGTTAATGAGAAAGTAGGTAGAATATTTTCTTACTGATCGATCGCATGGAATGGTACATTTGTACCACATTTGTAAAACAAAATTGCATATAATGAAAGTTAATTTTATGTACATAATACATTTCTAAAACAAATAAATAGAAGATAAAGAAACATACAAATTCTCCACAGTAAGTGACCTTTTCCACCAAAATCCTGCATATTCATTATTTCAAAAAGGTAATCAATACATCAGTAACAATACAGTATCTACAGTGCAATGTCAGCAAAATTAAGTAATTTTATTCCCTTGGTGTAACAACTTTCACAATAGATTGTGCTGTGTATACTTTTATAGATATAATGAGATTAAAAAACTGTCTTTTACAGAGTATTGTATTGTCAATTTCTTCTTTTGAGAAGATGAAAGGATTAATTTGATTGGATGACTTGTGTGTGCAGTGGCCAATAAAAGCTTTTATTTCAAATTTATTTTCATTCTTTTCTGTCACCTACTGCTGTGTTTTGCTTACCATCATCTCAAATTTAATGGAAATACTATGTTGTTTGTTATACACAGCTTCAATAGTCGGGCTCATAGCTTGATCTGCAAAACGAGTAACTTTTTGCGGCCAGGCCCTTATTCAATATCATTCTTGTTTTATTATTTATTTAACATGGACTTAATAATTCTTATTCTTAAGAATACTTTTTATTCTTAGAATGTTTAGAATACATGTGTATAGGGATCCAGCAATTCAATAGTCAAAGTCTGTACACTGTGTCCAACAGGTTGTATAAACAGCCTAATATTAGGCATTTATTCATTCTGTAATAATTACTGACAGTGAGTTTAAATGGCAAAAATGGATTTCCAGTGAAATTTCAAATCTGTATTTGTCTCTCAGACAGAAAGAGACCATTGGTGAAAATCAACTTCAATGAATCTCTTAACCCTTTTACAACCACATCTCTTTGGATACTGCTGAGAAATATTTTAATTTCTATGTACCATATTACCATAAGTGTATTCACTTCATTTTCATCACTCATATTGCACACAATGTGCCCAGGTATATTGCTGTTACATATTGACAATGTATTCTGTGTTTTAGATATTGTGACATAATTTTTACTTCATTTTTACTATTTTGAGGAATTACAGCACTTTGAAAATGTTATGGTGTTGTATAGTATATCCAGCAATAGGATTACTTTTGACTGTTTGAAAATATTTGCCTAATAAGCTATGAAATAAGTTATAAAAATGAGAAGGTATATGGTACTTACTTAACTGATTATTTGTACAAAAAGAGTGAATAATAAATGTAAAACATCCCTCATTAGGTATATACAAAACATATCACTCATAAAGATTAACAACACAATTCTTGTGCTATGCACTCGTACAACACTTTCATCTTCATTTGTGATATACTTTTTTATAAATGTCATTTGGGAAGTTTTTCTATTATACTAAAATATGTCTTGTGTTTTATGAAATCTTCTTTAATTGAAACAAAAGCTTACTTTGCCACTATTTGGATGGCAGTTGCTGTAGTGTATGAACCATAAACAGAAATGCATTATGTGGATAGACAGAAACTCTACTGGCAATTTTCCAATAATTGGCTGGTGTTAGATTTTCATTGGACCAAACTACCAAAGTATGTTAAGCTTTAAAAGTAATTGACAAGATTTATTTAAAGGGGAGCTGGACGAATCGGCCCTTTGCCAAATCGGCCCTCGGCAAATCGGCCCCCAAAATAAAATTACCTGGTCAAATTGGCCCCCTATAAAATAATTTATGGTCAAATCGGCCCCTTATAAAATAATATATGGTCAAATCGGCCCCCCTAGATATAGATAAGTGTACATGTTTTAAACCAAATTGGTATGTCTGAAAATATCTTTACAGGTGCTGAAATTGACATAAACCTGGCAAAAGAAAAACTCAACACCTTAATAGATTTTGAATGGCAAGACTTTGTGGCTTTTAAACCTAAATTACGAACATATACATCATATAAAAGTCATATCAGTAAGGAAGAATACTTAGAAATAAACCTTACCAAAATGCAAAGATCCGTCTTGGCAAAGTTACGATCCTGTACTTTACCATTGGCTATAGAAAAGGGAAGGTACAAAAATGAAAAATTTTCAAAACGAATTTGCACTTTATGCAATGAAATGGAAATTGAAGACGAAATTCATTTTGTTATTCAGTGTCCAAGATATCAGAATCAAAGAGAAACTTTCTTTTCATATATTTGTGATAATGTTACAGTTGAGTTTAACAATATAGATGTATTTGATAAATTTATGGTTCTAATGAAACTAAAAGGTGTACATATTCGTCGCTTGGCGAAATTCCTTGTGTCAATTTGGGAATGTAGAAAATCCATATTATATACAACTAATTAATGTTAGTTGATAAAATCCTTTGTCAATTTATAAATGCTGAGAATTCATTAGAAGAGAAATAAGTAATAATTTTCTTTTTTTGTGTATTGGAATCTTAAATTGTAACGTAATTCTTCCTGTCACACGTGCACTTTCTACTAAAGATTTTTGAATTAAACTGACTTGTAAGCCTTTATGGCTGGGTGTTAAGAAATGTATTTAATGTCTGATGTTACTTTATTGTATAACACAACGTCAGTAAAATAAAAAAACTATCTATCTATCTACATATGATTTATGTTTTTTCACAACAACCCATATACATTGGGGTTACCTGTGAGATAAATTATAAAATTAATAATAACAATAGTAATAATATTAATTACTTGTATTGAATTTTGCAGATATGAACTTAATGCCTATTGTTCTCTTTGATGCCCACAAGGGGGAAATAATTATCCTCTGCATGGACATCAAAAGGAACAATCAGCTTTTAATGTCTAATACTGTTTGTTTGTTTAGCTAGTAATCCCTATATTAAACAAATACCAAAGATCACTAAAGTTATAATCCCATCAACAGAGGCTTTGCAGGCAATGTAACTGCACTGTTAATAATTCTTAGGTTACAAGGGATTGATTGCATTATCCTAAGATCTTTCATATGTGTTAATTACACTTAGGTAAACAACATATAAGCTATTTTCTCTGCTGTCAATAAATATTTATCCACCCATCCAGCCTGATTACAATTAAATGATGCATTTCTTTATAAAAGGTTTCTTATTTTCTCTAAAAAGATCACAAAGGTTATGATCCCACCTGCAGAGGCTATGCATGTAATATAATTGCACTTTTAATAATTCTTACATAAACAAGTTTGCAATGGATATAGGTTAAAAGGGATTAATTACATGATCCAATTATCTTTGATGTGTATCAATGACACCTAGCCAAAGTTCTCACCTTATACATAATTATAAAGATTTTAATGCATTACTATTTCAATTAAGGCATGTTGTTTCTGTTGAAAAGGACCCCTTATTTTTCTGTTTTAATAATCCTGAAGAAATATCTTTATCAACCCAGTCGAATGCTCTCTGCAGGTCTATAAATAAGTTTTAATTACAAAAGTTTTCAACTGGGGTCCGATTTGTCCAGGACCGAACTTTTAGGGGGCCGATTTGTCCAGGGCCGACTTTTTTTAGGGGGCCGATTTGCCGAGGGCCGATTTTGCAAAGGGCCGATTTGTCTATGATTCATTTAAAGCCATATGTTTGATAAGTAGCCTCATTAATTGGTCATTTTATTGCAAAACCAGAAGTATCAGTGAATGTACATTTTGTTTATATTTTGTAACATTTTTATTTGACCTATATCAAAGGAGTATCACCTGGGTGTTCAGTGGTAGGCTGCTGTTCACTGGCAGAATGCCAGTAGTTGTACAGCATCTACTGAATATATGATACCTTCACTATAGATGAGAAATATATATTCTTTCCTAGTGCCGTGGCATGAAAGCTGAAGCTTCCGAATCTGATGGTTCACTAGTGTCTGAACTATTGTGAGAAACCAACACTCGCGATGTTGTGTCCTGACCATTGCTCTGAGATATTAAAAGCCTCCTGTTATTCTCACTCAGTACAACTGCTGTATCTTGTGGCTTTGTATCTTTTGTCTTGGCTTTAATGCCATTAATTTCCACTGTCTCGCTTGGATCTGAACTCGCGGGTTTGAAGGTCGAGTGGTGTGAGAGCCGTTTGGGACTATTTGGCAGTGTGTTCATGAATATCTGTCTCTCATGGATTGGTACCATATCTGGACCAATAGTAAGCCTGTCCGGATGGCTTAGTGAACTCATGTAGTCTGTAGTAGTATTGTTGCCACCACCGTTGACGCTTGCGTTTCGGCAACACTCATTCTGCTGGTTTTGGACTTCATCACGAGACATATACACAGGACATCCACATGCTAGTCGGTCAGCGTTTGTCCGTTGAGCGTAGATTTGAGATTCTGGTACCATCAGAGGGGTACAAGGTGGTAGGTCAGTACCAGGGGGTTTACGAGCGTAGGTACTGGTCTGATAATAACTGGCATAATCTTTGTCAGTGTGCTCAGTTTGAGGGCGGGGAAATCGTGGACCGCACAGCTGATTCCTTCTGAAAATATATGGACAACATTTTTTTTCAATAAGCCTGTGAATAATCTCTAATGGTTGCCATTGGTGTTTCCACATATAAAAATATTAAAAGGTACTAACGTACATGTATATAACCACAAGTATAAAGTATCACATAAATCAACATATCGGAGAATTCAGTAAGGTGATGAGGATTGCACCTCACTTTGTAGTGTTGTTACAGACAGACGGACAGATCCTTATGTCATAAACCTTTCTTATGTGAGCTGACTGGTCAAGTAGTACTGGAAATATTTTGAAGTGAAAGTCAAATATCAATAACAGTCCCACAGGAAGAAAAAAAGCAAAGACATAACAGGCTCATGAAATAAAACGGTGATGAACTGGTAGGAAACACAAGCAAGAATTCTGTGTATGCATCCATTATTTTTCAGAGTTCAACAGTTTTAGGGCACAACTTTCTCAACAAATTTTGATGATTTTTTCCACCCCATCATCTCTTTATGGAAATATAAAAATACCATAGTCAATGGCACTCACAGGGTTGAACATTTTTGCAAAATAGAATAACTGTATTATATACAAACTAAGGACCAGTTAAATGTACTGTACGAAAAATTAGTACAGAGCATAATCAATGAAATGGATACTTATTTACAATTTAGGGACATCAATAGTACAATGAAAAAGAAATACAAGCATTCAAAACCATATTGGAATGAACAGTTAACTTTAGCATGGAAATCAATGACACAGTGTGAAAAAGATTTCAGAAATTTTAAAGGTCATAGAAATATCAAAAACAACTTGCGTAATTTGTTTCACAATGCTCGTAATAGTTTTGACAAACTTCTGAGAAAATGTGAAAGAAATTATAATAACAATGTAATCAGTAGTATTGAACATTTAGGCAAAAATAATCATAAGCAATTTTGGAGTACAATAAAACAATTGGGGCCGAAAAAGAGGGATATACCTTTGAAAGTTGAAAAAGAAGGAAATTTAGTCAGTAATGTTGAGGATGTTTTAAATGTCTGGAAAAATGATTTTGAGCAGTTGTACAATCCACCAGCTCAGCCTGTAGACCATGAATTTGTGAATTTTGTTAATAATGAAAAAACTCACTTAGAAATCACTCTTAACAATACTCAAAACACAAATGATGTCCTGAATTCTCCTATTACATTTGTAGAAGTCAGGAGGTCAATACTTTTAAGTAAAAAGAATAAGACACCTGGTGTTGACTTGATACCTAATGAAATAATTAAAAATCCAAAAATATGTAAAGTACTTTTTACATTGTTTAATTTTTGTTTTCAAAACCATACTGTGCCTAATTTATGGTTGAAATCTATTGTTAAACCCATTCCAAAAAATCCTGAAAAATCACCTTTTGTGCCAATGAATTACCGTGGTATTAGTCTAATATCCTGTATTGCTAAAATATACAGCAGTATTTTAAACTCTAGAGTTTCAGCATATCTAGAAGATAATAAAATTCTAGTTGAAGAACAGAATGGTTTTAGAAAAGGTAGGTCCTGCGAAGACCACATATTTGTATTATCTTCACTTATAAAAAGCAAAAAAACAGAAAATAAAAGTGTTTTTGCAGCTTTTATAGACATGTCAAAAGCATTTGACTGTATAAATCGTGATTTCTTGTTTTATAAACTGTTGAAGAGTAACATTGGTGGCAAAATTTATTATGCAATCCAGGAGCTGTATAGCGAAACAGTATCCTGTGTGCAGCTTAATCATATGAAAACTGAATGGTTTCAAACTCTGTACGGAGTTAGACAAGGGGATAATTTATCTCCCACTCTTTTCAATATTTACATTAATGACCTTGCAGAAGAATTAAAAAGTATGAATCTTGGTATTAAAATGGGAGATTTACACATTTGTATTCTGCTATATGCAGATGATATTGTTTTGGTTAGTGAAAATGAACAAAATTTGCAACGTATGCTTAGTCATGTGCACAAATGGTGTTGCAAGTGGCAAATGAAGGTAAACATTAAAAAAACAAAAATTGTACATTTCCGAAATAAGCGAAGAAGAAAAACAAAATTTGATTTCAAAATAGACAATTGTACTCTTGATATAGATAACAGTTATCGTTATCTTGGTGTTATTTTTGATGAGCATCTTGATTTTGATAAATGCACAAAAACTTTATCAGATGCTGCTGGCAGGGCTCTGGGTTCTATAATCAGTAAATTCAAACGGTTTAAGAATATTGGTTACAAAACATTTACAAAATTATATAACAGTGGAGTTAGTAGTATTCTGGACTATGGTGCAAGTGTTTGGGGTTATGGCAATCATAAATATGGGCAGCAAGTCCAAAATAGAGCAATTAAATACTTTCTAGGTGTTCACAAGAAAGCTCCAAACCTTGCTGTTCAATCTGAAATGGGGTGGCTTAATGTTCAGTATCATTTTTATACATGTGCCTTTAGGTATTGGAATAGGCTTCTTAAAATGAATCAAGATCGCCTGACTAAAAGGGTTGTTGAATATCAATTAATAAACTTTAATGAACATTCTTGGTGTGGAGATTTATGTAATATTTTGGAAGAATTACACAAAGTTGATTATATTATTGATGGCAAATTGTTAAATCTGGAAAATATCAAAGAAGATCTATTTGATTTAATGCATGTTCACTGGTCCAATAATATAGGGTTTAAGCCTAAGCTGAGAAACTACACTAAATTTAAACAAGATATCAATGCAGAAGATTATTTAGTAAAATCGACTAGATCCCAGAGATCACTTCTTGCACAACTAAGAATAGGAATCTTACCCTTACAAATTGAAGTTGGAAGATATTATCGAAAACAACTGAATGAAAGACTTTGTTTAATTTGTTCTGATAATGTAATTGAAGATGAATGTCATTTTTTGTGTTACTGTAGTGGATACGAGACTGAGCGTGAAAAATTTCTTCTTGACATAAAATTTGATTTGTTAAATCTGAAATTATTATCACCAAATGAATTATTTATTACACTTATGACCAGTGAATCTGCATTTCTTTTAAAATTTGTTGAATGCATTTGGATGAAAAGAAAAACTTTTCTAGAGAATTAATCATATTACTTTGCCTGCTGCTTACATGTGTCTTCTTGTTTGTTCTGCTCTATATATAATGTTCTGTAAAATGTTCCATCATCACAACATTTTATTTTACTGTAGCTTCAAAGTGACTTATAAGCCTAATAGAGGGCTGGGTATTTTTTTATATATATATATATTTACTGTATTTATTGTTAATGTAAAATATATACATGTCACTATAATAAATAAATAATAATAATAATAATGTTTTAAAACTTCCTGGGGGGGGGGGGGGTAAATACAGGGAACTTTAGAAGATTATCAGGGGACTTCTACATTCATTTGTCTATGGTAAAAGATCACGTGGTACCACTGTTACAAAAGAGTGAATAAGATCAGTTGTTTTCCCCCAAAATATGTCATAACTTAAATTTGACTCTCCCAGCTAGTTCGGGTGGTAAAAAGTCAAAGTTATTGTCCTTACTAGCCTTACTTAAAAAGTCAAAGTTATTGTCCTTATTAGCCTTACTTATTCAATCTACAAATATGTAATACACATTACCAGAAAGATTAGAAAAATTAGAAAGTTTTTATATTCACTGGTGCCTTTGATTAAGGATACATTCACAGCATTTTTTTGTAAAAGAGTACAGTTAAAGTTAGGGATGGCTCAATATCAAAAACATGTACATCGGGAGCCCACCAATGCAAAACCATACTGACTCTGAGACATCCCATTTTAGTACACCCCAATCAAATATGGAAGTTTCCTGTCAAGGAAAGCATAATAAAATTCCCCAAATGCACAGGTATGGGATAAAAGTGTGTAATATCTTAACATTTCTGGTTTCTGTCAATTATTCTAAAGTTTCCTTCCATTATTTGTGTTATCAAGTGAGATTTAGGTTATAAAGTGTCGGAACCAAAACATGGCAGTTCTGTTCAACGTATTGCTATAAAAGTCTGCAAATGGACAAAAATATGGGGAATAAAAGCTTATAATTTCTTCAGATTTTGGATATGTTTCTAATGTGTTAACTCTTTCTCCCATTATATATGTTGGGAAGCGAAGTGGCAGTTTTAAAATAAGTAAAATGCTCTCAACACCGAGACACCGGGCCTACTGACCTATCTCTAGTAGAAGTACATATTTTAGGACCAATGTTGCCACAATTCACTTATTACTGAAGCAAAGTGGTGAACAATAAGAATCAATCCTTGTGTTTGTAAAGGACAATCCTCATTCTACCCCACCTCTCGTATGTTTCAGGCAAAGGTTAAACGTATATCTCTTCAAAAAGGCTATCCCAACATATACTTCATCCTGTGTCTCCGTAATATTGGCCTTGGCAATGGCTATGGAATGATGATTTTGTGATTTAGATACAGGTATTGCACCTTAGAGTCTGTCTGGCAGAGTTTAAGCACTACAAAAGTACAGAATAAAGTAGAATAGAATTCTAGTACTTATTTGTCTTTCTCTTGTGATAAAATTTTAAAATATACACCACTCTTGTAATTTTGTTATCGTATAATCATCAGCACTGCACATACAGTGTTTAAAAAATTGAAAAAAACCCACTCTTTTTCAGCATGCTTTTGAAGGTAAAGCAAATTTCTTAAAGGACAGAGATCTCCTTTAACCATAAATAACTAACCACTTGCACATATATCTTTCAAAACTTTTTCTCTAAATTAAGCAGAAGTCGGAGAGTGTGAATCTCCTGAAGAATGGAATGCCAAGTGTAGTTGAAAGCAATCATTAATCATGTGACATCAGAGTAACTTTTTCACAAAGGTTGTAGTGCCAGATTTTGTGTGTAACAATCTCCTTTCCTCCATATTACAAAAGTAGAAGTGGTAATACCCCAGTTCCATATACATGACTCATCTTAAAAGCCAGTATAAAATCAGGAGGCCACTCCCACTTGTCCTGTTGAAAAGAGTTGGAAAATTATCAAAATACGTGTTTGGTTTCAAGTGAAAAGACAGGTCACATGACAAAAATGATTACCCTTTCAACCTGCTCCAAACTTTAAAATTCATAAAGATTGGGCACAGTTGTCATACAGCCCAAATAACCCTTTTTGCATTAGTTGGCAGACCCATGGAATAAATCTTCTCATAGGGGATAAGTAATTTTAGCTCCATTTGAAACAGAAGAGTGTATAAGATTAGTAGTAATACCACAAAGATAAGTTGTTGCACCATAAAGATAAGTCATAGCACCACAGAGATCAGTTGTGGGTCATGATTACTTGGGACAGAAATCCTAAATTTATTCACTTGCTAAGGTTTTTACAAATGTTAAAGTTACACCTGAGAATTTATTTTTGTTTAAAGTATCCAATATCTGTCATTAATGGGCAGTTGTTCTGCTCTGTGATCTTGACCATACATAGGAGCCTTTTTACGCATTTAAAAAAGAACCCCTTTTACTTTTATTTCAACTAAAGTGATCATTAAATCCCCCAAATTCAAACCCAAAATATAGAAATGAAAAGTTATAATATTAAACAGCAATTTTAAAATTAAAATTAAGGAGAGAGTTTAATTTAAATCGACTAATAGCCACACAAATGTCCAATATTTGGAAATAATGGACTGTTGGCTTTGTCCCTTTGGGACCTCATAAACAATCCATTATTTTCAAATATTGGACACTTACTTGGCCACTAACCTATACTTAATAATGGGACAAATGTCCATGACTGGTGCCATTGATGGGAGGCAAACTTGTGATAGTGTAACAGGGAAATGTCAGTCACTAAGATATGATGCTCCCATATTTTTAGAAGATTTGAACTATCTAAGCATCATATCTAGGTCCTTACAGGGAGGCCCACAAAATACATTTGTTAGACTTTATTTTACATAACCTTAAATAGTGTTAAGTACAATCTGTATTCTCTTAGACAATGACAGATTAATGTCTGGTCATTGAATAGTTGTAGCTTGCACTACAGGTGATTACCATTTCATTTAAAGGGTAAAGGTTTCATTCCGGGACTAAAATCTCATTAAATTTCACTCCTGACATATTTATTGGTGTTATACAGATGAATAAAAAACCGAACTAGCTGCTGAGGTATTGCATGTCATCTGCCTGACAGTGAAATCCTCTCTTAACCTTTATATTCACAGCAGTGTTACAGCTTTGATATACATATTAATTATCTGGTACTTGTCATGCATATAGAAAATTTACTTTAGCATTATATTTGACTGAGGTATGACTGATTTTAAATCCTATTTGACAGCTCAACTTTGATATTAACAAAGGTTTATCTTCACACATATTGCAATGCAAAAAAATTCTAGATCACTTGATTGATATGCATAAATATGCCACTAAATTATTTGAAAAGGTTTCTGAATTAAGTTATGATGTAAGATATCTGTAACCTGTTTCTTACTTACTCTCTAGTGACTGATATTCCACTTGCTAGACAAAATAACAAAATTGACATAAAAATTCTGTCTCTCCTGCCTATTAAGATAATAAGGATGCTGGATCTAATTTTGCATAAGGCCATTCTTTACTTCATGTTGTGCCAATTTGAGTCATATGGCAAATTATGAAGCTGAACAGTAAATTTACAATTTATTTATCAAATACGGTTAGTGAAAAGGTGAAGATTCATAAATAACAGGATAGACAAGGATGTCAATAAATAAATTACCTTCGTAAGAATAGAAGTCCAAATATGAGCACCACCAGTCCAATTACCAGCGCAATAATGATGACAATGAAGATAGACACACCTGCAAGAAATAAAAAAATAATTATAGTCAATAGAAACATCTACAAATAGTAAAGTGAGACATCTACAAATAATACAGAAAAATAGCACATGTATAAGTAGTACAGAAAACTAACACATGAACAGGTAATATAGAAAACTGGTACATAAACAGGTAATACAGAAATCTGGCACATGAACAGGTATTGCGGGAAAACTGACACATGAACAGGCAATACAGAAAACTGACACATGAGCAGGTAATACAGAAAACTGACACATGAGCAGGTAATACAGAAAACTGACACATGAATAGGTAATACAGAAAACTGACACATGAACAGGTAATACAGAAAACTGACACCTGAACAGGTAATACAGAAAACTGACACATGAACAGGTAATGCGGGAAAACTGACACATGAACAGGTAATACAGAAAACTGACACATGAGCAGGTAATACAGAAAACTGACACATGAACAGGTAATACAGAAAACTGACACATGAACAGGTAATACAGAAAACTGACACATGAACAGGTAATACAGAAAACTGACACCTGAACAGGTAATACAGATAACTGACACATGAACAGGTAATGCGGGAAAACTGACACATGAACAGGTAATACAGAAAACTGACACATGAACAGGTAATACAGAAAACTGACACATGAGCAGGTAATACAGAAAACTGACACATGAACAGGTAATACAGAAAACTGACACATGAACAGGTAATACAGAAAACTGACACATGAACAGGTAATACAGAAAACTGACACCTGAACAGGTAATACAGAAAACTGACACATGAACAGGTAATGCGGGAAAACTGACACATGAACAGGTAATACAGAAAACTGACACATGAATAGGTAATACAGAAAACTGACACATGAACAGGTAATACAGAAAACTGACACATGAACAGGTAATGCGGGAAAACTGACACATGAACAGGTAATACAGAAAACTGACACATGAGCAGGTAATACAGAAAACTGACACATGAACAGGTAATACAGAAAACTGACACATGAATAGGTAATACAGAAAACTGACACATGAATAGGTAATACAGAGAACTGGGACATAAACACGTAATACAAAAAACTGACACATGAACAGGTAATACAGAAAACTGGCACATGAACAGGTAATACAGAAAACTGACACCTGAACAGGTAATACAGAAAACTGACACATGAACAGATAATACAGAAAACTGACACATGTACAAATACTAGAGTAACATCTAAAGGACATCTAAAAACAGTACAGAACTGCACTGATTAATTAATTCAGAAGCTTACCATATGGAATCTCACTGTCCTCGAAATCTCCATTTTGGGGATGAGCAACTGGAAGAACAAAGAAACAAAGATTAATATATAATATTAATCTGACATGCAACTATGTGCAAGTACATGGTACAAGACCACAACACACATTGTCCAGCTGTCTCAAAAATTTAAGTCTTTTAATGTCCCCTCCTATAAATTTGCAAATCCCACAAACACTTCACTAAGTCCTTCAGTTATTGTTCACAAAATCTCTTGTCATAAAAGAACCAGTTCTCTAGTAATGTACCTTAGGAAATGTCTAAAGACCCACTTTTTCAACTCAAGTTGCTTCCTACTATGGCTTCATGTCCACAGCTCAGGATTACCCTGGATTACTGACCTCGGATGTCCCATGATTTTTGTTAATTATTGTGTTAGTTTAGTGTGCTGACTTCCCCCATGTGGGGAAGATATTGTACCTGCAAAGTACCAGATACATGTTGAATTTTCTAAAGGAGATACTGATAGTTGCCCTATCATTTTAAGTAAAACTTTTGGGGTGCAGTCATTCTGAAGGAGATACTGGAAACTGTCTCGAAATTGTCCTGTCAGTTTAAGTAAAGGTTCGATACAGTCGAAACAGCAAATTCTAAATAAAAAATAAAAGTTAGCAATGTCCAGTTTCATCATTTCTTACTTGAAATCTAAGTTAGAAATGATCTAAGTATTGTCGTAGAATATGACCCTGACCTGTAATATTTTCGAGTTGCAGGTCTACTGGACATGAAAATTTTTTCCAGTAAACTTCGTACACTGATACCACAAACAGTGTAAGAGGAATTACTTTAGAAATGAAGCTAGCGCTATTGTCCCAACATAAAAAATACAGAATTTATGCAGAAGGTATAAGTTAGCCATATCTGAAAGCAAATCCCATGGAAATATGACAGCAAGGTACAGTGTCTACTACAGTAAATTTTGAATTAATAGGTGATGAAATTATTAAGCTTATAATTGAGGAACAAATGCTTATAGCAAAGGAACACTCATGCTACAATCAGAAAAAATGAATACTTTGGACTACTTTGGTCTGGAGTGTGATCATGTCGGTCTTGCATGTTACCTTACGTTGTAATGTAATCAGATTGTTACCTTACGTTGTAATGTAATCGAATTGATTGAAATCATCTTATTGATGATCGACACTTCTCTCCGATTTGAGCAATATTCTCCTGAGACCTTTCGTGAGTCTGGCCCCCTGGACACTTACCTCTTGAGCAGTTTTTCAGATTTCCGGACCACTCGTTATTATGGCAGGTTAGTGTGTAGACTTCTGAGGTAAAATTACATGTCACTGTGACATCATTTCCTGCTTTGGTTACCACAGCAGCGGGAATTGGTGCCAGACTGGGACAGCCCACAACTAAAGAGGGAAGGAGAAGGAGAGACAGGGGTGTATTTTTTTCTGAGTTTTTAACCCTACACTTGAAAGAGTTATAAATATACTGCCCCATGGGATCACTTAGCACGACCGGAACAAAAATTCCTTATACTTGATAGTTTCATGCATAGTCTATGGATTTATTTTGATTCATATTATGCATAATAAGTAAAACACATTTTATGAATCTACTTTCCTAACAGGAAATCAGAAAGATCAATTAACCCTCTTTAGTGTTTTTGTTACAAGGGTTGATAATTTACTCTTTGAGACAGTGTCCCAACTTGGTACAAAATCCACGAAATGCATTTGGAGATTACCCAAATATATTCAATTTATATTTTAATTCATTTCCATCAGTACTCTTAATATCCGTTTCAACCAATCAGCAATTGGTATTCTACAACCTGTTTTGTGCCAAGTTGAGACATGTGCCAAGTTATAATGCCACAGAAAAGGACTAGGAACCTATTAAAGAAACATCCCTAAATTGTAAAATAAAACATATGTACACCATCTCCTACTCCCTCTCAGTACACACAGGTAAATTATTGTAATATCTCCAGTTCAAAACCAACAAAATTAAATACATCTGTAATTGAAACCAGCAGTGCCATAGGAAGCTCAAACACTTGCCTGGTGAGCCTAAACTAGACATTGGTGAGACATAACCAGGGAAAAATGACATGACTGACCAGATTCCCTACTTCTAACATCCATAATTTCACATACCTTCATAATAAATCATATACTCTAGCTGTTGGTGTGACCTGCTGCTATCATTCAACACAATATCCACCTTGTTACTCCTCGTTCTTAGTACTTCCTTTTCTCTGGTCAGTCCGCGACAAATCTCACTTGAACTTTTCTTCCCTCCATGATGTTCAATGATTTTTGCCACCGAATCGCATTGAAATCGGTTGTGGTGTTGGTGGTTGGTTATTTTGAAGTTGTAAATAGTGAGAATAATTTCCTGTCCGGGTTTTGTGTTGATGCGATAAGGAGTGGAGTCAGTGCCGCAGTTCAGATTGGATTGAAATCCACTAGATATAAATCCCGATGGAAAGTCGAGGTGAATCGGTCTATCCGGTGGACATGCATGCTGTGGTGAATTTACTGAAAACAAGTACAGAAAATTACAAAAATAGAATGTAACATACCAAAGAAAAATTAACCAAGTAATGGGCACTTTTAAATATTTTTACAAAAGAATACAAAGGTTCTCCTGTAGGAGCCCTGCCAGAGATGTTATGAGATTCAAGTTATTCTTCTTGACAAAGGACAAGGCTGGGGTTTTACATTACATTCAACTGCCAGGGTCATACTAGGACAGGTCTACAGCATTGCTATGTGTGGCAGAAAACAAAAAACAGAGTTAACAGCATGTGATTAGATGCCAAACTTGCAAACCACTAGGTCACTGAGGAACTTGTTATTCTTCTGGAGAATTGTGAAACTACTTTAATCTCAGCACCCATATAATCAATATCATGGAAGCCATAATTTCATACTCTCTAGCTATTATGGCAATTATTGTTTTGTGATCGATATGGATCCAGTGACACAATGATTACTTTTTGCCGCAACAAAAGTAAAATGCTAACAATGGCATCCAGCTGGAATTTTACGAAAGCATGTTTAGAACTTCAGAGGTGTTGATTAAGGCTGTTATGTTATGTTATTTACTTTTTGTAAGAAAGTTCAATGTCCCCTGCTTACACAGGACAAGGACACATAAATTTGTACCCTGTTGATTCGCGCTGGTGGAGTTCTGGGAAGTTTGTATATTTTGTGATTTTCAAACTACTTCAAAGTACTACCTGATTACAATACACAGTTTCACTAAGTTTCTGTTATATTTCTATCCAACAGAGTAAAATTGTAATTATTAAACCTTCTATTACAAGCATTCAAGCATTCAATAGCATAAACTCAATTCTACTTTCCCATATTCGTACTTCCTCATTTTAATACTAAATTGCCTATTCTGGTTTATAAACCTCCTATTATCCGACTGCAACCTTACTCCCCTAGCATGGTTGGATAACAGAGACTGCATTTAGTGTATGAAGCTTACCGGGAAAGTTTTTAGGTCCACTGGACCTGCAACTCAAAAATATTACAGTTGCAAAAATACAAAAGTTATCAGTCCATATTTCAATATATATAATAAATCAATACTGAGTTTCAAAATTGATCAAGTGGCACATGTTAAAGAATAATGCTGATGAGCTCTAACCACTGCCCAGTCTTCCTGAAAGGCGTGTGGATCCAGATAATCTATTATTATTATTATTGTGTATTTATACTCAGAGCAATATTATCTCCATATATTACAGGACTCAAAGCACTATTTAAATTATCCAACTGCATAAGTACAGCCAAAGATCTATAGTAACTGTCATTCCCCTAAATGAAAGACATAGGCTCAAGGATGACCATTTATCAATGTCCTTGAGGTTTTTTTAGCCTGCCACCGGGGATAGAACCCAATGACAGAGGACCGCCATTTAAAGTGGTCATCCGAGCCACTATGTATCTGCCTGTTCCTGAGTTTGAACCCACGTCATCTGTGTTCTTAGGCAAATGTGTTACCAACTATGTCACAGTGGCAGTGGCAATTGTTTTTTGTGATTTTGAGCAATAAACGTGAGTGAGGGCATGTGCATTCACTGTTTTAATAACAATTTATTTGATGCCTCATAATATAACTCAGCACGTGTCCTAAATTGGCACGTGCATTATACAGATCATTGATATAACAAAATCATAAGGTGAACCAGGGATTATTTTACAGAAATTCACTAAGGAAGAGACATTCATTAGTGAGACTGAGTGTGTTTTGTCAATAGAACTTGCGTGATAATTTCTATTATTGAAGAAGATTCTGAGTTAATGAGAAACCAACACAGACATTGAGTTAGCTATCTGGCAGAGACTAGCTTTTATCAACATTACCCTTCACTTAATGGTAAGAGGGTAACTTAATATTAGACAATCGCAACCACTTAAGTATACACCCATTTTCATCAAAAGTTCAATTAAATTTTTGAACCTGTCATTAAAAGTAATTCAATTTGCTACAAAGACGATGGTTTTAATACTTTTGAGATTTCACTGAAACTTAAAGTTAAGTTTAAAAGCAGAGTGTTTTAGATTGAATTTTTATGTTGGTATTTAGAGCTTAAGGTCAATTCACAAACTGATGATTCCATGGATTTTAGCTGAGATTTAACATACAGACGTAATGGTCCCCTATCATGCCTAGTTAGTTCCCAGTGTTCAATTAATTTGACTGCTGTTTCTATTTTTTTTGCCCAAAAAGTTCAAACAAGGTTAGCATGTAATGTTGTGGGAATTATGGCTGGTATCTTCATGTCATGTGACCTCTTGTCATTCTACTTCCTCATCAGTCTTCTTTCCTTATCACTGAGACAAAATGTCAGTAAGGTCCAGGGTTCATTTGATCTAAGCTAAATCTATTTGAGTTTTAATATCACCTGTAGCACATTATGTAGATCATACTACCCACAACTACTTAGCGAGGGTTGAAGAAAAGAAAGTTGGCTGCACAGTGATTTGAGAATGGTTGTTCAAACAAATACTTATTTATACAATGAAAACGGCAAAAATTACTCTCAAATGCACTGGGGTGGAATCACTAATCAATTTACCATCAGTTACTGTGATAAATGTCCCTGCTATAATTATTATCCCAAATGCTTTAAACAACAATTTTGGCTGACCCAGGGTCTTAAAATAAAGCAGTTATCTAATCTAAATTAAATTGGACTTTAATGGTGCTTAATCTCCCTTTTATTATGCAGTGTCACGGATGCATCGGGACAAATACAGTCAACCAAATTTCAATATCCAGAGACAAAATAAACAGTCAAACACCACATGGGATGCCAGGTACATATTGAGACTATGGTGTGGGCATGCCTTGGTGAAGAGATATGATTTAAACTTCCTATTATATACACCTACCTTTCACACAGCTGTAGGCAACTTCCAAATAGGGTTTCAGGTCATGAGGACATGGTTTGGTATCAGAGAGTTCGCGAGAAGGTACAACAATCTCACACACAGAGGCACCAGAACACCTAGAAACAAAAAGAGTTTTTTTGGGCAGAATGATCAGACTGACAAAGTAATGTGAAAAGCCATGACCCACAACTTGATTGAACCTTGTTAAAACTGGATATCAATGTACTCGGAAAAATGATTTTGCAAAATTATATGCAAAATGGTGGTACCAAAATGGTATCCCATACAATTAGACATAACAGAATCACCCCTGAGCCCATGTTTACTAACTTTCTTATGCTTAGAATAAAAATTTTCTTAGAATTACATGCATTTTCTTGGAAAAAAAATTCTTATAATAAGAAATATTTCTAAGACTAAACAAATTTCAAAATTTCTGTAAAAAGTGTATTTACAATACATTTTTTTGGAAATACTATCTTAATCAATAGCTAAGATACTTAAAAGCTACCTGTTTTCCCAAACAGATATTGCATTCAATAAGTCATTATTACCTTCAGAAGTCCAAACACTGATTAAAATATTCGTAATCTTACAAATTTTCTTATTCTAAAAAAAGCTACCTGTTTTCCCAAACAGATATTGCATTCAATAAGTCATTATTACCTTCAGAAGTCCAAACACTGATTAAAATATTCGTAATCTTACAAATTTTCTTATTCTAAAAAATTTTCATTGAAAATGGTTGTTTACTTGGAAAATTTTAAGTAAAAGAATAAGTATAAAATAAGAACATTAATTATTATGAACCTTCTTCTCTAACAACTGTAGTGGCTACCTAGTGAATATTGCTTAGTGCTCAAAATGGCCAGACTTGTCTTCTAGTTTTTGTCAAGCGGTTAGTATTTTGAAGAAAATGTTTTCCTTATATTACTTTGTACAATACTAAGTGGTGTTAAGGTGATGGTAAATTATTGTGGTTCCATAGCTCTAGCCATTTGTAACTTAGTGAAACAATTTTCTTTACAGTTTTTCTTTTGATGCACAAGGTTGAATGAAGGTTAATGCTGTTATGTATCGTATGGACCCTCTGCAAGTTTTGCGGTGTCAATCGTCTATTTTAAGTGTAAATTTTAAATTCTAATTTACATTTATAGCACTTAATCTGCACTCAAAAACAGATTCTATGTCGTAAGAGTCAGAATGATATTCAATCTCAAAAATTAGGGGACATAACAAAAGGTCAAGCCCAAGGAGCTGCAAGATTGATGAAGAGGCTATGGCAGAGATGGTGTGAGTAAGAGGTAAGACTTGAGTTTCTTCCTGAAGGAGGCAAGAGAGGCAGAGAGTCATGAACACTTGGTGTATCAAAACGTAAATTTTTATCACATTGCTTTCCATTATTTATGGACTGAGGAACAAAACTGTGGCACCGCAAGAGGGGAACCTGCAACTTGACACTGTTTAGTATTGTACAGGCTGGGATAAGAAGAAAAATATGCATCAAAGTATTTAGAGTAACCAATTCGAGGAAAACTAGTAAACCAGTGTGGCAGTTTTGAAAACTGAGCAGTATTCAATTGACAGTCAATAGAAGTAAACAAATTCCTGGCTTACCGTTTGTCTACAATTTCCAGGACATCACTACTACAACCTATGGAGCCATAATCTTTGACCACACATTTGCCAAGTCTCATGCGTCCATACTGCGCATGTGTCATCAGTATCACATGACCTTCTTCACAGGATGGCCGAAATGTTGCCTCGCACACCTCATTCAGTTCTACAATAGAAGTTGAAAGTAATTTACTTGGATTTTTCAATGTTGATGTAGAAATAACACATGACTAGCGTGGGGTTATGCAGGGTTTTACAACGAATAGCAATATTAGTAACACGAAGGCGAAGCTTGAGTGTTTCTAATGCGCTATGAGTTGTAAAACCCTGCATAACCCCACGCTAGGAGTGTGTTATTGCTATTCTAACATGACATTTCATTTTTCATATTTTTTTCTTGTCTTCTTACTGTTTTGATAAAGATTTGTAGTGCATATTCTTTGTAATTTGACTTTTAAAAAGTGAAGCGGGATTATCGCCCACACATGAAAAACTGGTTTTAAAAAGTGGTTTTACCACTGAGATTGACCAATCAGAATCGCGAACACAAGCATGTCATGTTAGAATTCCATGCTACACACTTTATTATCCACCACTAACCATATTTGGCCTGTATACCTATATTAATTTATTTTAATCCCTAGTGCCCTTTTAAATAATTAGCATTATGAATATGTAAATAAGTGTCAATATTATGTAAATCTTCTTGAAGCAATATAAGAAAATACAATATCTTACTTGTATCTTCAGAAATTTATTGATAGAGCTTCTGCTCATTTTTGAGCTTAGGCAGAAATGTGGGAATAAAAATGATAACAAATGTAAAACAACCCTTGTAAGTTTATTTTCAAAATTTATCACTTGAAATTGCAAAAAAAAAGAATGTTTTGTGAATACCAAATATCCGTGTATATGTTTGACAAAGATATGGTAAAGAATGTGGGCCTTGCCCAAGGCTAATCTACTGCTTATATGGTCAAACAAGATGTTGCCATTGTAATATGTGTTGTTCTCAAATAATATTCGTATAGTATTGCTGGTGAACAAATAGAAAAAAATATATTATGTAAGCCCTTCTGCCAAATGACTGTACTTGTGCAGTCTTAGTAATCTAACAGTACTCCTGCCATTTCCTGCCTGAAGGCTTTAAAATGCCTCAGAAACAGCAACTCTAAATTGTAGTTATTTGACTACTATTTGGGATTGGTCTAATAGCAATTTGAGACTACAGTCTCGAGTAAAGGAGTTATTGAACTGAGAATAAAGATACAAAGATCAAAGATGGGGTTTTACATCCTGGGCCGAGCCCATTTATCCATAAATATACACTCCAGTATAGAATACGAATCAGTTTGGAACTAGGGTATGCTTCTGACACCAGATTTAAAACCAGATGGACTAACCCCAAAAAATCTAAAAGCTACCATAAAAACTGCCTATCAAGATATGGCCTATAAAGTTTCTTGGAAGCAACATTAAACAAAATTGTTATATTTCTAAACAATTACAAATGCACTTTGCCACATTACCCTTAGAAAGCACTGTTAAAACCTTGAGTGCATTAAATACCTCCATCCTTTTAACTGCCAGTCATAATATGACCTTTTCAATGCATTAAAACAACATTAAACCTCAATAAATTAATTTTGATGAGAAAATGTAAAACAATTTGGTGTGCAATTCATAGCCATACTTATATCACAGAGGTATTTCTGAATGGATGTAGCCACCCTACTGCTTGGTGACTTAACTTGGCACATACCTTAATTTAACAGAAGACTAACAACATAGTACTACTTGACACTGCTGCATTTGTGTTCAGCAATACGTGTATATTTCAACAATGAACCATATCTATAAGGTGGAGGCAATGTTAGCTCAAGCAATGGAAATAAATTATATATATTAAGAACTCCAGGGGCAGATTCCATATTTTTCTCATATTTGTACTTTGTTCACCAAAGTACATTATCATCCCTTAAAAGCACTGTGAAAAGTTAATTGTTTAGCAGTTTTGCTTTTGTTTTGCAAGTGTATGAATTTGTAACTTGTTTTTATTATGCATAGAACAAGTACAAATGAGAATTTTGTGTTAAAGCTCTGATTCATGAAGATGAACAAAATAGCATTCATGTTATGTACTGGTAATTATATTGGCATCTTCTTTTGTGGTACATATCCTTGTTGAATATGTGATTTAGGAAGTTTTTCTATTTTGGAACAAACTATAAAACCTTATTAGGAAAATGGTATTGAGTGGTAAATAGGTCTTGAAATGTCACATATCTTAAAAAAACAAGCTAGACAGTTTTCAAAAAAGTTATAAGATGCTATATCATCAGTCACCAAAATCATATAATCTAATCGAACTGGTGAAGCATCAACTAAAAGCACCAGGAATCAAGTAAATATTAAGGTGGAAAACCCCTTTGGAATAAATAGGCTTGAAGTCTTTTTCTTGGAATTAAAATGTTTTCTACATCAATAAATTGATAACTCAAAAGCCGGTACGTCCGAATAACAGATGGGTAGGGGGAGATAGAGGGGAGAATATGTGGTGAATTGGTAAAGATGTTATGAATAATTGTATTTCCTCTTCAAAAGATTACTCAATTTGCTCAAGCTATATAGCTGTGTATTTAATCATCTCTGCTGTGATTAAGTCATTGGAGATTTGCACATGAAAATATTTAAAGCCTAGCGCCTCTGTTCGACGTTCATGATTATCTGTAAGATCTTGCTGATTTTAAGATTGTGGCTCTGCTAAAAATGATCAAGGAAACAAGGAAAGGGGTTCCTGTCTACTAGACTGAGTGCAAAGCCATCAGAGACATAGGTAGTGCACTAAAGCGGTCAGTAATCCCAGTACTAACATAGCCCATTGTCGCTTAACTTCAGTGAGGAGACAGATACTTATCACACTAGGGCACTATTCATGAAAGTCTGGAGACAAAAAAGTGCTCTCTAGAAGCGCGAGCTCTAGTGATTAAAAAAAGGGTAAAAATTGAGTTTCTGATTAAACAGGTTTGGCTTCGACTAAGCTAAGTCCCACACATCCATGATTCAAGTTAACTGGTAACACCAAGTAACGATCAGCCCTGGAAGAAGAGACAATTTATCAGGAGATTCATTGTAGGATATCTTTTCATGGCACAAGAACACTCGGTTGCATTTTTACAGAACAATTAGTCGTGTGATGGCAATTCCACACAAAATAAGTCACACTACCATAAAACTGAACAGATAAGCTGTGACATGGTTACCACTAAAATGATCCAGATAGACGTTGCCAGGAGAGAGGTGCTCACTCATATAAGTTTTCAATCATTTTTAGAGATAGGACGGAGGGCTGTAATCACAGTGCAGTGGGAGGAGAGAAATTATTGATTGGTTCTGCCTGGAGTTGATCCAGCGTACTTTGGATTACACACAAATATAAACACAAGTCTAGCTCTTTAACCAGATGAACTAAAGGGGAATCCCCAGAAGCCCAGGTATCAATAGAACTGATAGACATGAGGACATTACAACAGCTATTTCACTCCCAGCTATTCCCAATTCAGAAAATTCTAAGAATACCTCTAAGAATAAGAATTTAAGTGATTGCAGTGTTAACTAGCAGACTGTTAGGAGTGTGACTAGAAATAACCAATGATGGACAAAGGTTTATAAAAAATGTTATTATGAATAGCAATAACAGAATCACAAAGGTAAAATCTGAGTGATTCTTCTGAGTTATAATGTGTAAATATTTCTTAAAACCCAGAGATAAGAATCTGTAATTTCTATTCAAACATAATTTGCAAAAACATATTAAAAAAAACAGCACAAAAATTCCTCAACCTATTCTACTTTCATAATAAAATAAAAAAAGTTGATTTGTGAAATATTTAAAAAAGAACACAAAATATAATTATGCTCAATTGATGGAACAGCCAGATGTTATGTAAATGTGCAATAACTAAAGGGTAGTATTAGTGACAATGAAATATATCCTCGATTGACCAATCAGATTAACCGACACTGCCTAGTCATGTTAGAATTAAGTTTCTCACTTTGCAACAAGTGGTTATATATGAAAGTATAAACCTTTTGATGGACAGGTCGCAGGTGGCTATTGTCATCTCATGAAAGATTAGATTTGTAATTCCCATTGCAACTAGAGTAAACAACCAAGTGAAGAAAAATATCTCATATTTGAGGCAAATTTTGACCTTTTCATGAATTCAGAAAAAGGCCCTTTTCACCAGCTTTAACCAGCTAGCATATTGACCTGTACTGGTTTCATCTGTCCTTAGAAGTGTCATGCTATAGTTTATAAAATGTGTTGAATGTGACGTTAAACCCAATTAATAAAGTGTTGTGACATGCATTTCATTTGATTAAACTATGCATGAACAGAATCACAAGTTACAAATGTCTTTTGCTAACAAAACAAGCAAATCAATTAACCTTTGTGTGTCTTGGTGTTGAGGTAGGATTTAAGCTTCTTACTGAAAGGGGCAATAGAGAGAGGACACACAAATCTCACCAGGAAGAACATCAGACACAGTGGGGGCATCAAAAGCAAAACTGTAACCAAACTTTGGCTGTCTTTAGAATAGACAGAAGAAACTTTAGTACAATAAGGAAATTACCAACATTCTTACTGGGCCAGGTGCAATAATAAGAAAGATATGGAGCAAGATACCTTAAAAAACACTAGTGTGAATAAACCAACTCCTGCATGAAAATAATCAACCTACCTTTTGGTTGACTTTGGCATATAGTCCACTGCAAACATAACATTCCTATAGCAATCAGGTTGCCACTAAACGTCATATGAGTATCCATGGTTTTATCCAATGAATGGCTTTTGGTTTTTACTTTTAAAAACACAACCAATAACTGTCAATCACTCTTTTGCCACTGTGACAGCCTCATTCAGGACAAAGTTGCAGATTCACATCTAAAACATATCAACATACAAAGGTATTTCCACAGTATTAACTAAAGTATAAATTAACACAAGCACGACATTTTAAATAAATTTGTCGATATTAAATTTTACTTGAAACTGGTGTGGTAAAATGATGAACATCTAATCATGATACAACTTACAAACCTCCATTTCTTTTTCAATGTACCTGACTAGGTGCTACACACTGAATTTGTTATTTCAATATTGTGACAATTTACAGAATTTGCAATTTAATACACCGGTATCCTTTACTACAGAAGATTTTACATATCCAGAAAGAAATTAGTATGTCATAAAACATTTAAAGCATATTATATATACTGCGCCATTTCCAGAAATGACCATCATTTCAAATTGCATAACAGACCCCTAACACAGACCAGATTTGTTATATAAAGATCCGCATATGACTCCACAATTCCCATTATGAAAACACAAACAATAAAAGGAAATAATCAAAACAGCCAAAAATCAAGTAAAAGAAAACAGAGACCCCTTGCTGTCTATATTGTCAGTTAACACAATTATCTCAGCTGATGGATTACCTCCACTGTCCACAACACTCACCCCTACTGAAATCAGGGCAAGATCTCACACTGAACGAAAAACCAAAACAAAACAGAGGGAGCCAATCAATTGTAGATGTCATTATTTCACACATTCCCCCTCATTACTAGAGTCTCTTTGATACTGAACACAAAACATGACTAATTTCTCTGTTCTGTTTTTATTAATTTCCTATAGAACAATATGTGAAAGGCTGGACATTCCCCGGGGTTTTAAATGATGGTACCCTTTTGTGGGGGGTCCCTTATGACAGAACTGATAGCCCAGAAGCCCTTATCAGCTAACCTTAAGACCTTACCAGACGCAATTGTCGGCTAGCTCTATTGATTTCCCGCCAATCCCCCGAGATCTCGGGCCGCGATACGAGAGTTGTACCCGATTCACACTTTTCCGACAAAGAACCCTAATGTGCCTCGTTCTGAAGTAAGTATTTTTTTCCAATATCTCTCACATCCTCCTGTGGATCTCTTTTCACCAAAACAAAGTCTCACAGAAGCCACAAAGAATTTACCAAGACCTATGTTTCACACGTTTCTTTTTTCATACAAAACATACCTCAAGGAAACCGCAAAAATTCTGGGAATTTCTGACAATTTACAGTTGTTATAAATGTTTATGTAAGCAATAACATATGCTTAGCATGGGGTTATGCAGGGTTTTACAATGAATAGTGATATTAGTAACATGAAGGCGAAGCCTGAGTGTTTTTATGAGCTATGAGTTGTAAAACCATGCATAACCCCACGCTAGGAGTGTGTTATTCTGATTCTAAAATGACATTTAATATTTGGTTACTGTTTTGGTGAAGATTTGTAGTGCATATTCATCATAATTTGACTTTTATAAAGTGAAGTGGGATTATCGCCCACCTGTAAAACTGGGCGTGAGGTTATGCTCGGGTTTACAAGGGCGATTGACCAATCGGAATCAAGGACACATCCGTGGCATATTAGAATTAGATGACATCATTGCTTGTACCAAGGTATTAATATGTAACTATTAGCTGATTAATACTGTGCTACTTAGGTATTTAATATCCCAATCAGACTTTTCAGATAAGGCATCTATAAATGTTCACACCTTGCCAACCATTCTCCAGGCTCTGATACATTGTCACATTTCTAATTAACTTTTTCTTGGTAAAGTCTATTTATAATGTGTGCTTGTGTACATGCATATCTTAATAGAAATCCAGCTCCATATATCAATAACAAACACAACAAAAAAAGTCTGACTGAGGGCTCGTATGTCCTGCAGTTATAGTGCTTAAAAGAAACAGAAAATGAATCTTGCCACAGAGGCATCCTTGGTCAAGTTGTTTGAAATTTAGAGATAAACTCTCACTGCAACCATCATATTGGGTACATATTAACCCCTTCCTTTAATTGGGTTTGAATTTCATGACCCCGCTACATACCTTCATTGCCTTTTCAATATAGTCTTCTGTGCTGTCACCTTTTTGTGTGCAATAAGTAAAAAATATGTGTGAGAAATACGATAAAAATTCAGGCCATTCGATCCAGCCCTGAATCATCTTTGAGGACGACCGAGCTACAGATAGGTGCAACCTTGTTGCAAAAAATATGACCCAGTGTGATGTATACATTTTCAGTTATGCTCATAGACAGACAGACAGACAGATGAACCCATTTGCAATACACTCCCCTCTTGCCTTCTTGTGGTAAGGGATTTTGTGATCAAGTTTTGCCAAGTTATGGTGCAGTGCATTTCTTGAGAAAGACCTTTTGTAACCACTCTAATCATATACTTGACTCGCTTCTCAGGAGAACTGTGAACCTGGGCAATGAGGAGTCATGTGACTTGGAGGGAGCATGTAGTATTTGGTGAGAAATGAAGCAGGCAAGCTGATATTGATGGAGTCATTAAGCTAATCCTCGGAGAACCATAACTTTATGCGAAATTACTCTCCGCCAGAGCTCGTTTTTTGGGCCCAAAGAGACACGTCTGGGAATTGACCAACACAAAGCAAAAACAAATTTCTTTTGTAAAGCCCAAAAGAAAAAAAAACACCGGAAAAAAAGAATCCATCCAATTTACTGGTTGGAAGAAAAATGTGTGTTTTGAAGGTCGGACACAAACCAATTATTGACACAATTTTACCTCTATTGCAGTATTTGGTTTTTGCATTTCAAATATCCAGCTGAACATACAAAGGTATACTGCTCCAGGGTATAAATGGACAAAGCTGTAACACAAATTACCTTCACCAAGGAGGTATTAAATTCATAACCATGTATTTGTCTGTTTAATCTCTTTTTAGTGGAATTACACAAACACTTCTCATTGGATCTTTGTAGAAAAAATTGAGGAGATGGGACATGCAAAAACTTAGATCCTATTAAATTTTGAGAGTGATACGGTTTACTTGTTATTGACCCGTATTTTTTAAATAATCATACATGCCTTAGCAGAGGTATGCACTCTCCAAGTGCTCTTGTTGGCACTCATTTTGTTGTTTAAAGTGATTTTTTTAAAAATAAATAAACATTATATATCCACTGTACTCCAAACATTAGTTGGTAATTTACCTTTTAGAATACTTGTTAAGTTCCAACATGACCAAATAACATACAACTCACAAGTTATAAGTTTTCTATTAGCATTCCTGTTGCATGAAATCTAAATTGAAAATTTGAGGGGTGTGCCAGGTTACTAAGCTGTTGACATACTAATACTGTGGTTAACGAACAGAAACAGCAAAGCATTCTGGAAACTTTTTGATATATTCATCCTGAACATATTAATGCATTATGCCAATACAAATCAAATGTAGTTAATATATTATTACTTTAAATAGATTATATATATTTGGTTATGTATTCCATTGAAATATTCTGCAATTTTTATCTGATTGGCAGGTATTTTTAAGAAATCAACAAAAGATACCATGTAAAATTTAGAAAACATCCTTAGTTATCTCCTTTACTGCAGGACGCAAAGTGCTATGGGACCAATCCTGATTGCACAAGTACAGCGTAAACTCTCTAGTTACTGACATTGCGATACCTGGAAAAAACGGAGTCCCTCAGGTGACCATTTATATGCATCCCTGAGGTTCTTTAGCCTGCCACTGGGGATAGGCTATTTTAAGTGGTCCTTTGAGCCACTATGTGTTTGCCTGTACCTGTTATCGAACCCAACATTGGAAGTCTCAATGAGGATCCTGACCGAGCCAGCCAGGTAGACACCAGCCTGTGTGAAAATATGACCCCAATGTGACTACTAGTTTTTGAGTTATGGAATAGATATTATTGCAAAACAAGCACTAAGAAATTTCTGAAGTTTAGGGCTGTATCCATGTTTTGGTCGTATTCTAGTAGGATTGAGTTATGTGTAAGCCCCCATCTTGTGTGAACCTATGGCCTCGAGATATGTGCATCGACAAACAGACAAACAATGGATGTGACTAGAATACCATTGTAAACTAACTGAATATAAATAGCACTTGTTAATATTTATTGATTATTTTTTTCTAAAACAAACCAGCAACTTTGATTTGCCATTAAACCTTCTATTAACTTTGATTCACATCTTTAAACCAACAGTTTAACTCATTACTTACGCTTTCTTACTTTTTACCCTGTAAGTTTTTACCTTTTTAATGGATTCCATGTTTTCCAAAGCACATAAGAAAAACACCATTGAAAGTGTGCTTTAACGCTTACTACTAAATCCATGAAAAAACCCTGGAGGCAGATGATTAATCAAAGGAGTTGATTTGGCCCCCTCCGATCATTAATTTAGATGTGCTGATAATCACCCAGTTTGCTTAGCACTGCTTGATAATTAGTGCAGATGTTCAGCAGTGATTTAATCCAATAGTTTTCACTCTTATTAAGCCTTGCTCAAAGAACAAATTTCTACCGCATCTTTTTTCAAACACATACACAGATATTTGGTATTGCTAAATCACTCTTACATGTTAGGAGGTAGAAGCTTATCAGACATCTCTGCATTAGCAGTATGCTTAATGTAAAAGCCAGTATATGTACACTACATAAACTGAAACATCATTGTCCGAACCGAAAGTTTTTCCTTAATCACAAAGAAATTTGAGCCTTTGGCAAGGCTGCACTCTAACTCCTCTGCAGTCTCGCAACTAAGCGATGTTTAATGCCTAGTTTACACTTCTTCGGTAAATAGCCAATAACGTTCTGAGTAAATGTGGCAAGTGACACTAGAGTAGTACCCGAATTTAAGGTCTACAGACTATATTCCCTTCTTTATAAGTTGTTAACGGAATCATCCAAGTATAGAAGCATATAGTACCAATCTAGTACTATCATGCAGTTATAATTGCTCATTACGACCACATACTATTCATGTAGCTAAAATAACTCATTTCTACTGCATACATGTCTTAGGTATGCAGTAGTGATGAGTTATTATAACTACATTCATAGAACTACATTGATAATGAATAGTCTTTATAAATAGATAATTCAATTGACCAGCTTCAGACAAGGCAGTGTAGAACATATTTTTTACTGTAGTTGTGTTCTGAGAGATATTTGATTTCTGTATCGGAATTACAAAATACATGTTTAATAGTTGGGTCGGTGATGGATTAACTAGTAGTCAGATATCTGCTGGCGTTTTTGAAAAAAAACTGCTTTGCCAACTAATATTACCAGCCTTTGGGGTGCACTAGGGGATTTACTTTGACTGTAAATGACATCATAACATTGTCATCTTATGGAAGCAATATAAGACTGAAATCTATAGAAGGGTGGACATCTGTTAAATTACTGCAATTATGAAGAAAGAGACACTTGAATGAACCTTATTAGCCTGAACCCAAAGGTGTTAGCCAGTCAATATAACCTTTGGCATGGCTTATTACATATCTGATTAAATGTATTGTTGTAAAATCACCTATAGAGGATGTTCATTTATCTTTATTGTTTTTTTTTTCGTTTAGTGAGAATAACAGGTAATAGTTATACAAAAGGTCATTTCACACACTCATGGTTACAGATAGACAATGGCCTAAAACTGGTTTAAAGCAATTGCTCCATTTGTTGTTGATTTCCTATGTACATTGTCCTTGTTTTGATTTTTAAAGCTATATTTAGGTTGCTATAAAGAAAACATACAAAGATAGTTGAATTATTTTTTTCTTATGGGTTAAGAATTTCAATCACCAATGTTCAAGATCAGGGTTTTAAAAACTAATCAAGTATGAAAGTGTCTACATAAATATAAACATAAATTTTAGGTTCTAGTTACACTCCAGCTTTCGATTATGTATTGGCAGACAGGTTGCATGATATGTTTCATTGTCCCACAAACCTGAATATACAAATAATTACGTCATCAATTTGTGTATGAACGTCATGTCTAGACAGTACTACAGGAAGAAAGTAACACTTTATACATAAGCAATGGCTGGCTTACGTGAGTAGTTTCACTGTAAAACTCAAAGCACAATTTGACTCCAAAACATATGCCTAACAGAAGAATGAGTCTCAGGGATGACAATTCATAAACATCCCCGTTGTTCTTTAGCCTTACACTTGGGAAGGGACTCTATGACAGCAGCTTTTAATTTATTTATTTAGGTTTTAAAGTCGCTTTTCAACACTGGGTTTCAACAGCAGTACATACAGTTGACCAAGGTTCTGTACTGTAAACTGCGGACCATCGGTAATTAACTACCAGCTTTCTAACATAAGGTCCAGAATTTGAACTGCCGGCCTCCGAGGTATTAGAGAGGTTCACATGATTTTTCAGAAGCCCACTGTGTTAGATTGTGTACACAAAGGGTAACCTCCTTAAGTTCATCCACCCCTTTCTATTTCATTAAAAATTCTATATATTGTAAATTTATACTATGTGCATCTTCTTCAGGAGTCAAAGCGCTATTTAACCCATACAACTGCACAAGTACAGCCCAAGCTCTCAAGTAACTGACATTCCCCAAACTGAAAGACAGAGGCATAAGATGACCATTTATCAACGTCCTTGAGGTTCTTTAGCCTGCCACTGGGGATAGCACTCAATGGCAGAGGACTGCCATTTTTAGTGGTCATCCGAGCCACTATGTATCTGCATTTATCTGGTTTGAACCCACATCCTCTGTGTTCCTAGACGAGTGTGTTACCCTCTGGGCCACAGTGGCTACTAGATACAAATAAATATGTGATAGTTTCATATGCAGATACATATGTACACCACATTTTTGTCAAGTTTCATTTCATTTTACTTTCCCATATAAATACCACACGCCTGTTTACAAAGCTTGCTTGTTTTGTTGTACATCAAAGAAACTAAGTTGACCTGCATTCCTTCATATGGACTTATTGATAAACCCCAATATAACAAACACATTGGGTAGCTGTCAGAGGCAGCACTAAACCTCTCTATTATTTGCATGTCCTAGCCACGCAAGACAATAAAATAATGTGCAAAATCTCTCTTGTAAACTTTAATGTAAACAGTGGCCTTCAAAAAAACTACAGGTGAACTATTTTGTGGATGAATATTCAGCCAAAGGTAAACCCAACCACCTATTGTAAGATATTAATGATTGGGCCAATTAAGAGTCACGTATTTTGTGGCGAAACTTATAATTAGATCCATTTTCAGAAGTAGCTGTAGAACTGTGCTGTCTAATAAAGTAATTGTCCTGTAAATTGTCTTAGATAAAATGGAGAGGAACATAGACATGTACTAACAACTAATGAAGCTGTGAGGTTTCCAATATGGAATTAGAGTATATAATAAGGAACATCTAATATATGTCTAATGATGAAAATTGCTAGAGCCAATGAAGATAGAAGATATCTAGTATATAACTCAAATTTACAATAATAGACATCTAATTTGTATATAATGATGAAAATTGTTGGAGCTGAGGAAAATATAAGGTATCCATGATAGCAATGAAGGATATAATAAGAGCCATCTAATTTGTGTATGATGATGGAAAATGCTAGAATCAATTAAGGTAAATGATGTTCTGTATGGAACTGAAGAATATAATAACAGATATCTAATTTGTATACAATGACAAAAGACAAAAATTACTCGAGCCAATGAGGATATAAGTTTTCCAATATTTTGCTGAAGAATTTAATAAGAGACATTTAATCTGTGTATAACGATATAAAATTGTAAGAGCTTAGGAATGTATGAAATATTAAACAAGAATCTGAAGAATATAATAACAAACAATTTAATATGTCTATTATACTGATAAAAATTGTTACTACCTAAGAAGGTACTACAAATCTAGGATGGAATTCAAGAATATAATAACAGACATCTAATTTGTATATAATGACAACAATTACTGGAGCCAATGAGGGTATAAGTTGTCCAATATGGAGCTGAAGAATATAATAACACATTTGACTTTTGTATAATGATATAAAATTTTTACAGCCTAGAAAGGCATAGCATATCAAATATAAAACTGAAGAAGATAATAACACACATGTAATTTATGTATAGTAATACAAAATTGTAAGAGCATTGGAAGGTATGAAATATGAAACATAAATCTGGAAAATATAATAACAGACATTTAATTTGTGTATAATGATAAAATTGTTACTGCCTAAGAAGGCATAACACATGCAGGATGGATTTCAAGAACATAATAATATACATCAAAATTTATGTAATATGGTAAAATTATTATGTTATTGATTGATATTTTTTTCACACTAACAATATCTTATTAATTGAGCAATCAATGCTAAAAAGCCTTTTTGTTGCAGTTACCTTTCCCACCAATAATATATGTCAACATTTTGCAAGATGGGGTTCCAACGGCAAATACTTCCCAAAGCCTGAGCATAAATACAGATGCTATCCTTTTTTACTGACTTCATTGGTAGTATTTGCTTAGAATATCATCGGGATCTCTTGCAAAGTGGAAGCATGTCTTTCTTTGGTCAGGTCCCAACCACATAAAACCCATGAAGATCCACTCATTATTTTTTGGAGCAATGCCAACTAAAATTGCAAAGTCACTGAATATACATTGAATATGGGACATTTGAAATTTCAGGCTTTTTGTATCCAAAATATGCTCTGGATCTATGTCATTATTTCATCACTTCTTTCCTAGCCACATAAATAATTTTAGAGAGATCCATTCTTTGCTGAACGTGTTAACGAGAATACAGAAAGACAGCCGAGGGAAGTCACCTGAAAACATAAATTCTTTGTATAGATAATAAACTAGCCTACATACATAAAATATATTACAAAAAAGGACAATACCATCAGAATGCAATGTACGAATATTAAATTATGATTCTTTATTTTCACAGAGGAATCCACAAGATTAGTTATAAGATGACAAAGATAAGCCATGGTACCATGAAGATAAGTTTAAGCACCATAAAGATAAGCCATAAGTGATTGACACGATCCCTTGAGACTGAAAAGATTGTTTGTGACCACTCGGGACAAATGTATTTACTCACAAAAGTTTTTACACATATTTTCAACTTGAGAGGGGCATCTGCCATCGGCATTACTACTTGTTTGGCCTCTAGGGTAAGTCATATTACTAAATCAATGGAACTTGATGGTGGAACTGGGCCATAAGGACTTTGGTACATTAAAATGGCTTGGGAAGTGAGAATGTTGTGGGTATAATAAGCAATATAAAATCAATAAATTATCCTAAGGAAATATTAAAGCTGTTCTGTTAAATAGAAAGTTGTGGAAACACTGGCATAAGCTTACCTTCATTTCCACAATTCCAATGGTGACAGTTTCACTGTAAAAAAGATATTTAATCTCATCCCATCTCATTTAATCTAATCTAATGTTTTAAAGATATCAACAGGTCTAGTCCTTTCTTTTTAAGAAACATTACAAGATTACAGGCAGAAGAATTGCCTTCTCCATATTTCTATTGAACTTATCAGCCGCTTGCAGCCAATAACCTAGTTTTTGGGCACTTTGTTTGATGTGATGTTAACACAGATGTAGACTGATAACTGATCTGATCTAGCAAAAATCTGATTAAAGGCAGCATATAAAACAATAAACAGTAACTGAAAACTGAATAATTTAAAGGAAATATATAAAAACAATATATAGTAATTAAAAAATTGAAGGATTAAAGGAAGTATACAAAACCATGTAATAACCGAGAAGCTGAAGTGTAACATTTAACCCATTTTAGCAGTACAGAACAAATGGCTGTCTCAATTCACACACATAGCAAATTGTGTGCGCAGGCTCATACACTGCCATCTCTAGGTGTTCTTGTTTACTTAGAAATGGCTTTATCTGTAATTGAACTATTGTACTGTATTCAGAACTAAATGCTTCTTTCAGATCACCATGTGTACCCTTAGACTTGTCCACATTTCTATGTTCTTAACCCCTCAAGGGAACAAGTAGTTGCCTTTGTTTGTAAGGATGCCTTTCAAAATCCCAACAATTCATTGATGTGAAATTAGCCATATGGAGATCTGCATCACTCATTGGAGGCTTGGTCAAATACTTATAGGCTAGCAGCACTCACTAGCTGTCAAAGTCAATAAAAGGGTGAAACTGTGTGAAGCCACATGAGGAATTTCAGCAACAATCTTTAGTTATTAAGACAATAAGGCCTTATTACTACTGCAGAATTTGTTTTTGTTTGTGTGTTAGTTGCACTAGACTAAAACAATGGAACCATAGTAGGAGATTTAGGATCATAGAAATCTAACAGAATACACCCAAGTATTCATAACTGCCTTAATTAGAGTTTGTAAATGATAGAGCGTCCTATTCCTCTAACAGTTTTTGGATACCCCCTATCATTTCCCCCGCCTCACATGTAATTAAAAATGGACAAAGTCCCTTCCTTCTCCATCTTTACTAAATTATCAGATACATCATATGGTTTGATAAGGTGTAAGAACATTTTATTGGTGACAAAAGTCCTCAGACATAGATTTAAACTGGTTGAAAACCATCATTGCAAAACCCCTGAATTTAGCTGTGCTTGTTCCAGTCAGGGTCATCATTCTACAATTTTAGAATCTGTACCACAACTCGTTCACTCACAAGAGAGAAACCCACAGTGTCTATGGCCCATAGCACACCTAGGTACAATTTGATTTAAACATATAAACAAATAGACTTAACATGTATAACAATAAGCCTTAAACATCTTTTTATTTACGCAAATAAATATATAACCAAAAATTATTTATCAGGTTGGAATGTCCCTCGATCTACACTAAATTCCCTGGGTTTCCATATTTAGTAAATTTCCACAATTCCTTGGGGTTTCTGGGAAGGGTTTTTTCAGTCAAAAACATATTCACGTGAGGAAGGCCACAAGCGAGCCCATGTTTGACTTATGTGAGTGATAACCTTTACACCTATCTCTGTTTCCATTGTAAAGTCACAAGATAAAATTCAGAAAAAAAAAACCCACATGAACATGTTCACCCACTTTCACCAAATTTCCTGACGCGTTTGTGAGGCCCCACAAGAGATAAGGTGGGGGTGGGGGATGGAGTGGGGGGGGGGGGGGGGGGGGTCTGAAAAGTCATTGCCATCTTTCTCAATCAATCTGCCATGGCCAGAAGCTAATCTTCATTAGTGGAACTGGAGAAGAGAGAAAGATGAACAACAAAAAATCCTTAGTTAAAAAGTGTGTGTGGTGGGGATGTGTGTGCTTGGTAAACCCCTCCAATGGAATTGGAAGGGTATTTTGGTGAATATTGAGTTGATTAGGTAGACTGTTTAACTCTAAAAAAACCCTCCTCCCCAAAACTCCTCCTTTCCCTTGCCTCAAAACCCCTTAGTATTGTTAGTAAGTCTTAGGTTGCTCTGATTAGTTTCTTTGATGCAAACGTGAATCAAGAGAGAGGTTGTCAATTGATCACTTATGCTACATTCACACTTTCACGCCAACTGAACAGTTCCCATCTTGCAATGTCTCCAGTTTTGGAGTACATTTGGAAAGGCTGAAATTTTGCTAAAAGGACATTTGGAAAGGCTGAAATTTTGCTAAAAGTATTTGGATGAATATATTTTAATGATAAATTATTGCATCACACTAACGTTTTTGATTGCTTGATTGATTTAGTTGATATATTAATTGGTATAGTTTGGTATCAGTTTGACCTAGCCTGCATTCATTCAACTGGCTTCCCTCCAAATACATACCATTATTCAAAGCAATCAATTTCTTTGATTTTCAAGATTCCCACACCATTTTGATCCATACCTTGCTCTATACAGAATGAAGGGATGATGGAAAGCAGTACATATTATTTGATTAAGATATTACACTGAAGATATAAAAGATATAACAGTAAGCTGACCTTTTCGTGACCTTTTTTTGTTTTACATTGCGTTCCGCAGCCTGGGTCATATTGGGACAGGTAGTTTATTGATGTAAAATTCTGAAATATAAACCACCGTATCGGGAAGTAACTACCAACTTTCCAAAGTGAAGCATCTTGGCCGATATTTGAACCTGTGACCTCAGAGGTTGAAGGCGAGCACTCTAATCACTTCGCCACTGACCCCCCCACCTTTATAAACCAAAGTGACAAGTCGTCAAACTCAAACACTTTCCACATGAAAATATGTCAGGCATCATATAGGAAAAGTGTGAATGTAGTATTAGAGAAGTGGATGGAGGGAGGGGGGGGGAAATGGGGCGGGTTAATATGGGGGGAAACTTACACAAGGAAGGATCCTAGATGAAAACTTGACAAAGACGAATAGTGGGCAATCTCGCTATAGCTCAGAGCCAATTCAATATCCTTTATGTACAAGGTTCCTTAAGGACAAATTAGCTGGCTTGTGTAAGAGAGTTTGACTTAAACAGGAAGTTGGCATCTTTTGACTCTAACACACCCTATTACACCAAACTTAGTGAGGAAATTGTGAGGAGGGGAGACGGGGGGAGTTTCTAAAGAAGAAAAATGGGAGGAAAAAAGCTGAGAAAGTAGATTTTTCAGAGTTAATTTTAGAAGCCCAGTTGAGTAATAAATAGGTGAGGGGGGTAAAAGAGAAGAGGACTGGTGGTAGAATGAAATCTGTGACTAATAAACCTGATTTGCGTCTGATTGACTGATTAAATAAAGTTACAGGATCTTTCCTGTTTATTAGATTGATGATGCTATGTTGTGGGGTGACTTGTTTTTTTTTCTGTGATTTTCCATCCAGTTGGCAAAATGTTTCGTAAGACATGTGGCATTTGCCTCAAAGGCACCCCTTTAAAATGAAAAGTAAAGAAAACTGGTTTTAACATTCTATCCTAATATAGACTTTTATAGCATTTAATCTCTGTCCAAGGAAGACCTAAAGGAGCAACACCAGAAACCAATCCAAAATTCATTATTCCATAGACATAGCCAGGTTGATATCTTGGACACACCGGGTAGTTCATGGGGTAAGGTGGGAAAACCTTTTTGAAGAAATAACATTTTATCTTTTTCCTGAAACAAGCAAGAATAGAGTTGGGAAAAACATCATCGAGTAAAGCGTATTTTAAAGTTGATGCTAATATCACTAATCCTGATGAAAGTAAATTGTTAGTTTATAGTAGCAATATTAATAGTGCATATTTAGAAAATACTGACATTCAATGTAACCGAGTGTAGAAACATTTAGGTAGGCCCTTGTTTGGGAAATTCAAGGGTAGGCTTTGCAAATGTTTATTTCCATGCTAATAATGTTATATATGTTTTGGTTTATGCATCATATGTATTAAAATATCACTTATTCAAAAGTTATTGTATGCCACTTACTGTATAAGTTAAAATTATCACAAAACAATAATTTACCTATCTTAGCTAAGGAGGTTGGACAGTGAAAATTAATTCCTAGTGAAATTATAATTTTGTATTAATATCTTAAATAGAAACTAGCGCATTAGTGAAAATTAACTCTGGTGAATTTCTTTAAAATGAAGTATTAGTGAAATTTCTTTTAACTAAAATTTCTATTTATACAGTACTTCTCATGTGACTACTCTGGCTCTATGTTGAAAAATCTATTTCAATGCTATTTGGAGACAGCGAGTATGGAAAATAATTACTTTACCCTACAAAACGATATCAAAGTTAAGGAGTTTTACATCCTTTCTGACAGCTGAAGTCTAACAAGTACAGGGCCTCAGTTTTTTCCTAAGTATTGCCATCAGCTCGATTCAAACCCTAGGCTACGAGCATAATAATGTACCCTCTAACACACATTCAGCCTTGACCTTTATTTGCAACAATTTACCAACTACAATATAAATGTTACAGTATATTTTTTTCTGTTTGGTTGAGTATAGTAATGTCTACAACAAGATTTATTTACAATAAGCTAATAAAAGTAGTCAATCACACAAGTGAAAGACTCTTAAACCCTATTTGTCATAACTGATCAAGTCTAGTAGTCTCACAAGTGGAAAAAGATTATCAGTTTCTTCAGTCCATCCCAGGAATGTCATAGGCAGACTGGTTTAGCCACTGCTGTGCTAGTGGAATGTAACAGGTTCCCATTTGGTGTCAGATCGCAAGAGACCATTTCAAGTTTAGAAGACTTATCTATTTACACTAGCTTATCCACCACAATAGTCACCCTCCCCTGGCAGGTGCCTTTTGCCTTACAACTTTGCTATGGTTAACGACTGTCGCTTTTGGTTTTACAGCGCATTAGAGGATGTTCATCAATTTTGCGCTACATAAATGCTCCTATTATTATTATGATTTTTATTTATTCTGTTTGTAATGAATACAATGTTAATAAACAACATTAACCTATAAAGTCTTGTATTATGATATCAACAGAAAAATAATCATATTATAGGCCTGTTCCACTACTGTGATCTTAAAAACATCGCAAGCTACAATTGGGACAATCTGGTGTGGAAGTTCCGGTACTTCCTGATGTGTTCTGGATTAGATGCATTCCTAAGCCCATCAGGAATAGTTTATGACAATAGTAAACAGACTGTAATTATCACAAACTGTTCCCAATCCTTATCAGTTGTTTATCATCTTAAGCTCATGTTAAACCTATCTTATCATTGATAAAGTCATCATTTTGATGTTATAACTGTCTCAAACCTATCTTTTCCATCTTAAGTCAATCTTTAAGGTCAGAAAGCAATTGGATGGATTGGGCAACTATCACAAATGTATCGAGAGCCTATCAGAAGACTTCTTGAAGCAATCAGAGTAGCCACCGGAAAGCTATCGGGAAAAATTGGAAACCTGTGTTATACCTATCTTAAACCAATCTCAAACTGCACCCATGGATCGTAAATGAGAGAAAAAAAACAACATTTAAAAACAGAGAATCATATACTTAACCAAAAAAAACTAGTATTATAAAGAATGCATTTGAATATACCTTCCATTTCTTATGTATTATTGTCTTGGGTATCATTTTAAAGTAATACTATGTACAAAGGGGAATATTTTTCCTGGAGAGAGATATGTTGGCAGTTCAGGCTTTGTGCATAAAATTAGAGAAAATTCTTCCAAAATAAAAAAGGATATAATATCTATTCACATGGAATCGTTTTCATTCTGTATATAAACAAGATCCAGCCGCATTATTGTCTTAGATTGCATTGGTTCGATTGCCTTAGACTTTATTGGCGTTCTGACTTTAATTTTTGTCCAACATTATGTTTAGCTTAAAGAGGCTTCATAACTGAGTTTATTATATCACAATTGGGTTACTTTGGTATGTACTAGGCTTAACGGGGTAAGTGTGAGACCCCCTTTAAAAGCTATGTATTAGCCCTGACACCTACAATGCAGATTATGATAAGAGCTAGCAAAGTCAGCCAAAGAAATTCCCTGGTAACTGACAAAATGAAAAGTACGCCCACTATACTCTCCCAAGGAAGAGACCTCACTCTTTTCTAATTAAATTTGAAGTCACTTTAGGGCGTAAAATGTTATCACTAATTTTCACAAGACACTGGTAGCATCAAAAGAGAGGATTCGTTTTTGTAGCTTCCTTGGAGTACACCTAATTTAAGGAAGTTTTAAGAGGGGCGTTTTGGTGAGAGCAAAGTGGCTGGAAACTAAATTTATGGGTAATGGTAGCCTTCCATTAGGATTCAGTAATTTAATAAACATTCAGTGACAGATTAATTTTAATTCTAACAGTATTTTTATAGCATTTAATCACTATCTAAAGACAGACTCTAGGTGTACCTAACAGAAAAAGCAGAAAACTATAAACAGTAACCTGAGACATAGCAGCAGGGTCAGCATGTAGAGAGAAACCAGGAAAAGCAGAAGTTAGGGTGGACATGCTTGTGCAAAGAGATAGGTTTTCAACTTCTTTCTGAATGAGTGGAGAGAAGTGGCTGAATGTACACCATCAGACAAATCATTCCGAATCTTTAGACCATCATAAGCAAAGCAGAGGCCAAATTGCCTAGAAGACTTGTATATTGAAGTGGCAAAGTGTGGGAACTCAAGGAATACACCATCAGCTTGGCTTTTGCATGTGTCATAAAGACTATGTCTAGGTTAAAGGAAAGGTGCAAATTATTTTGAATAACCACTATGTGGGAACTTGTACACCAGTAAGGCAGTCTTGAATATGGAATGATAAGCAGTTTAGTCAGTCATATATCAAAGATTGGATGTTTAGATACATTGAGACTGGAAGTACCAGGTATTGAAAAAAATTGAAAGAAGTTACATGTAGTAAAGTATCATTGTTTTGCCCAACCTTACAGGAGGGAACAAATTGTTCTAACTGTGCTAATTTATGGGGTGAAGTTGTGACAAAAACCATCTCCAGATGTGCACACAATCTTGAGCTGTAGCTGCTTCACCTTAATCTTTCAATGTCCACTCAAAATGTGGCAGCACAACTCAAAATGTTTTCCATGTCTTTTTGGCTGTAAGTTAGCTCAACAATAAACTCAAGTTGTTCTCTGCAGCGATTTAGCATCCCCAAAAGATATAGGGTATAATAGTTTTTAATAGCTTTGAACAGATTTTGCAATGAGCCCCAGAAACTGTAAGTACGGTGCAGGATGAAAAAGATTATCTTAGAGTCTCTGTATCTGTTACAATTTCCAAGATTTTGACCGATTTAAAATGCAATTTTACATTAAAGCTTGGTATTATGAAAACTCAATTTGTTCCCTGCAGCGATTTAGCATCCCAAAAAGATATAGGGTATAATAGTTTTTAATAGTTTTGAACAGATTTTGCAACGAGCCCCCAAAACTGTAAGTATGGTGTCAGATGAAAAAAAATTATCTTGGAGTCTCTGTATCTGCTACAATTTCCAAGATTTTGACCAATTTAAAATGCAGTTTTACCAAATATCTGGCCAAAAACGAAAAAAAATAAAGCTTGGTATTATGAAACCAAGTGCTATTTTGGGCTGAATGTTCCATTTATCAATTCGAATGATAAGAAGGTCAGGAATTGATTTGTAGGCGAAGTTTTCCCAACTGTTTTTTATGGCTCACTGGTCAGGCTGTTAGACTGTAAAAGGTCTTTGGTTCAATCCTTGGACAAGGTATTAAGATAATTGTATAGCAATAAAGACATTATGTTCAATTTATGCCAATTAAACAAGCTAAACCATATCTACAGACATTTTTCTTTAACTTTTGTATGGATTGTATCAAAACAGTACTTAGACTAGATGAATGCTTTTGCTAACAAAAGCAAAGCGTCCCTGAGAGTTTAAAATGCCTTGTGGTTTTAATAAGCATGCTGTAAAGCTAAGAATGCACAAAGCTGTACCGTACTGTTACATAAAGCAACCCCCTTAGTGATATCATGAGAGGGAAAATTCTACAAAGGTCTTCTTTAATTAACATAAACAAGCGTTGTAGACATAGACAAGCTGGAGAAAGTGTTGTACATTGGATGTACAACATTGGATGTAACTTTAGTAAATTTTGTGTAAATGCTACAAAGCATTTCAGTAACGAGTATTGATAACTTCATATATAATCATGTGTGCAAGTATGTATTGCTATTTAGATTGTCCACAGGGTTTTGCAATAGGTTTTAATACATTGTGAAAGCATAAAAGCAACAATAAAGGCAAAAGCTATTTCATGACCCCAGTTTGACCCATACATGGGGGTCAGGAGGTAAAACTAACCAGCTATTTAGACTGTCCACATATGGTTTCCCAATACCTCTTAATACATTCCCAAGCTATAATAGCAACAATGAAGGAGATATGAGGTAAAAACTCCAAAACAGCTATTTTTTACCCCAGTTTGACCCATAAGGGGGGGGGGGTCGGGTGGTAAAACTGACCGGCTACTTAGACTCTCCACATATGCTTTCCCAATACTTCTTAATACATTCTCAATCTATAAAAGCAACATTAAAGGAGATATAAGACAAAAACTCGAAATCAGCTATTTTATGACCCCAGTTTGACCCATGGGGGCGGGGGGGGATCAGGGGATAAAAGTGACCAGCTATTTAGATTCTCCACATATGCTTTCCCAATACCTCTTAATACATTCTGAAGCTATAAAAGCAACCATAAAGGAGATATAAGCCAAAAACTCCAAAGCAGCTATTTATGACCCCAGTTTAGCCTATAAGGGGGGGATGGGGGGTAAAACTGACTGGCTATTTAGACTCTCCACATATGCTTTCCCAATACCTCTTAATACATTCTGAAGCTATAAAAGCAACAATAAAGGAGATATAAGGCAAAAACTCAAAATCAGCTATTTTATTACCCCAGTTTGACCCATAAGGGGGGGCCGTGGGGTAAAACTGACCAGCTATTTAGACTCTCCACATATGCTTTCCCAATACCTCTTAATACATTCTGAAGCTATAAAAGCAATGATAAAGGAGATATAAGGCAAAAACTCCAAAGCAGCTATTTATGACCCCAGTTTGGCCCATAAGGGGGGGGGGGTCGGGTGTAAAACTGACCGGCTATTTAGACTCTCCACATATGCTTTCCCAATACCTCTTAATACATTTTGAAGCTATAAAAGCAATATTAAAGAAGATATAAGGCAAAAACTCAAAATCAGCTATTTTATGACCCCAGTTTGACCCATAAGGGGGGTCGGGGGGTAAAACTGACCGGCTATTTAGACTCTCCACATATGCTTTCCCAATACCTCTTGATACATTCTGAAGCTATAAAAGCAACAATAAAGGAGATATAAGGCAAAAACTCAAAATCAGCTATTTTATGACCCCAGTTTGACCCATAAGTGGAGGTCGGGGGGTAAAACTGACCAGCTATTTAGACTCTCCACATATGCTTTCCCAATACCTCTTAATACATTCTGAAGCTATAAAAGCAACAATAAAGGAGATATAAGGCAAAAACTCAAAATCAGCTATTTTATGACCCCAGTTTGACCCATAAGGGGGGCCGTGGGGTAAAACTGACCAGCTATTTAGACTCTCCACATATGCTTTCCCAATACCTCTTAATACATTCTGAAGCTATAAAAGCAACAATAAAGGAGATATAAGGCAAAAACTCAAAATCAGCTATTTTATGACCCCAGTTTGACCCATAAGAGGGGGCCGTGGGGTAAAACTGACCGGCTATTTAGACTCTCCACATATGGTTTCCTATTACCTCCCAATACATTTTATGGCTCTAAATGCAATACTTAAGAAGATAATAGGGGGGTTGACCTAAATTTAAGGCTCTCAGATTGGAAGGTGTGAGGAAATCACCCATAAATGAGACATTTTTCAAGGGATTGCTCCCAAAATCTAATCAGCTCGCGTTTTTGATAGTATGAACAGGTGTGTCAAATTATAAGGCTGTGTAGCAAGTAGTTTTTCCTGAACTGTGATGACGGGGGGGGGGGGGGGTGTACTTAAAAAAATTGTTTTTGATCATGTGACCGTCATAAAGGTCAAAGGTCAAATATCTCCCTTATTATTAGAAGGTTCATTTGGTTTGAAACCTTCTAATAATAAGGGAGATATTCAAGGGAGACCATAATGCGGCGGCGGCGGCGAGGAAACTGAGGCGAAAACAAATAAGCACCCTTTCAGGGATGCTTAATTAGTTAAGATAAAAAACAGTAGTCATACCTGCGCCAAGGCCAGTCTTCTGAATTTTTACATGAAGATTCGACTCATAGCATTTGTGTTATCCTGCTAACAAACACACAAACAGACAAAAAACCTTTCATGAATTTAATACCTCCTTGGTTAAGGTACTAACTGTTGGTCAATGTTTAGGGGCCCCTTTAACAATAGGATTAGGCATGGACTTAGACTTACAGTTAAAATGTTTGTCTTAGACTAAGGGTTATTCGTAGACTTTCACAAATCAGCTTAGTCTAAGCTTTGGCTAAATATCTGGCTTGAACTTAAGTCCACCTGGGAGTGGGATAAACATTTGTAAAGAAAGACTTAAACGTGGCTGCCAAAATTCGTTCTCTACTTCAAAGTATGAAATGGGTGCAAATACATTTTAAATACAGAGAACCTCCCTAACGTAGTTTTTGAAAGTTTTGATGGCAGAAGATTTTACATTGCAAAACACTATTTTTCTAGAAAATGTGCTAAACATATATATATATATATATATATATATCACCAGGGTCCAGTTTCACAAAACCAGTTTGTCCAACTTAGACTTAAAGACTTTTATCTTAAGTTCAGGCTAAAATCTTTGGTTTTAGACTTAGCTTAGCACATTTCCCAAAGCAGATATATTCTGAGCTATGGTTAAGCTTTTTGGCTTAAAGGTAAGTCTACTTGGGATTGATCTGAACTTCTACAAACAGGGATTTAAATATATATCCGCTTTTAAATTTGAAATGCCTAAAATAAAGAATAAACAGGCACTCCCTAAATTAGTCTTGTATTTTTTATGTGGTTACAAGGATTTTCAAAGGCAAAAATAGCATTATTTTAAAGATCACATGTGTCAACCAAAACATTATATGTCACCAGTAGAATCTTTTGACTTGAACTAAAGGACCCCATGACATAAAAACCACAGTGGTTATTTAATAAGCTTGGACTGAGCTAAATTATCATTAGTGAAATCCATTTAAGTCTGGAACTTATTGAAGACAAAGGCTCAGATTTAAATGCTGCCTGACTAGTCTCCGCTAAGTCTAAGACCCTTTCTGAAACAAGCCCCGTAGGATATTTGGAGACAAATAAAAAGATACGTACAAGTAAAATGTTAGAAAAACACTGTCATTACACTGCACTTCACTCTAATTTTGGCCTAAGCAAAATCTTCTGTTATGAAATCTTCTAAAGACCAAAATTTAGACAAATCAAAAATTTTACTTTTAAGTCTAAGACACTTTGTGAAACGGCCCTCTGTACCCTAAGCCCGCATTACAGCATTAAATGGCCCACTAAAGATTCAAACTCTCATGCTCTGAGTATTTCACCACTTATTCTGTGGTGGTTAGTTATAGACACACTTCATATTTGAACATATATTGCGCAAAAAATCAATTCAAACTTACTTTAAGCAAACCAGGAAGACTGAACTAAAAGTTGTGAGTAGAAAGCTGTATGTTGATTTGCTGGGATTTAAATCCATGGTTTAAATACTTCATATTGTGCAAAGGTGAGGTGTGTGTCAAATTATCAATCCCAGGGCCCATAGGTTGAGCCAAAAAATCAGCTCATATTTACAGCTGTTTATATGAAACTTGAGCTGATTTTTGGCTCAACTTTAGCTTGGTCTCTTTTGTGAATACAGGCTCAGCAGTGGTACAAGTTTCGGCTGTTTTTATGCTTTTGTCTACCTTAGCATAAATATAGTTGTTTTGAAACGATTTATCTGCGATAATGGGTTCATAGCACACCAGCAAGACCCCTTTAACAACCAAACACCCGCACTAGTATCACTTTAGCTAACTTAATACAGCTAAAGTTACTAGTGTAGCCTTTCTCAAGGTGTACATACTTATAGCAAAACAACAGGGAATAAGTATTCACAATATAGTTAATGTCACTTTCAAAGTTATTATCTTCTCAGCTGGAATTAATGGTTTTGTGTTTATGAAGTCAATAGCTATTAGTTTTGTCCCCACCTACATTCACACAGAACTATTTAAATTTAGAAGTGTATTAGTGTATGGTATTCTCAATTTAACAATTCTCATCGTGATATACTTTGTGCTTATATGAGAAAAAATGCAATGACTACTTAAGTATGTACTGTTAATTTTCTTGATATTTATCACAAAACACGCATCTACGTTTACATAATTTTCTACATTTATTGTTTTATAAATTATGGCACCTTATCATCCACATGCATCACGTTAATTAGTTTAACATCTTTGCAGTTTTGAAAAATAATTCTATAACAATAAAACAACAACTAAAAACCAGCAAATAAACTGATAAAGGATAGTACACTGAAAATCTCAACCTTTCTAAATTTAACTAAGGGCAACAAGTCGGTATCTGGCACATGACAAGCTTTCCACAAACTCATAATGTCTCATTCCAGAAAAGTGAGTGGGTGAGTGAGTGATTGAGTGATTGATTGAGTGTTTGATTGATTGAGTGAGTGAGTGAGTAAACCTGTAATATCTGTAAAGTAGGTTACTAGTTATAATGTAATATCAATGGTAAGATACTAAACAAAATCTACTTCAGTTATTTCAAGCCTTCAAACAAGGTTATCAGCCACGCACTAATACGAAAGGTTTCATAAATTGCCAGTGCTAATACCAGTGTAGTTAATGGAGCATGGCACTTTTTATCAATGGGAGTGAACACCAAAGGTTCCCCAGACCATTAGTGAATTCCACAGACTTCATCTATCCATACTCAGTCAATGGGCATTGCTTTACACCCCAGTGTGAGCTGAAAGCAATCCCTCCCTCCCCACCCACTCCCTACACCAGCCCATAGCTTTGTTTACCCTACCACTGTTTATGTTTTCATGTTTAACACTTAAAATATTTTCTGCAAAAAATATTATTAAAATGCAATCGATATGGTCAGTGCATCGAATAAGCTGCATGGAAGTTAGACAAGCACACTGGCTAGTGAGATTTCATATTTGCTGTACCTGCAAGATGTAAAATGTCGAGATTAGATACTATACCATGTTTTATGAAGATTTAAAACAGCTTAAAGTGATAGGATTTAGTATTAGCCTGACGATAGAACGTGAAATGATTTAGTATATCATATATTTATTTATAAGAGCTAAAGATCACTTTCCACACAATGTATACATCCTATTACAAGGGGTAGTTTTGGGGATTGAGAAAAGCAATATATTCTACATGTAGTTGGTCTAGTTTATACAGTGGAAACCAGGGGCCCAGTGGTACAGTGGTAACACACTCATTTCCCACCTCTGAGGTCTGCCAACCCCAGACCCCCTGTGGGAAAGTTGGTAGTTGCAGTTTACAGTACAGAACCTTGGCCAACAGTAGGTACTGGTTTATTCTGCCCATAAAACTACCTGCAGTAACATGACCTGTATATAGTGTTTAATGTGACTTTAAAACCCAATTAAATAAATAAATACACTGAAAACCAGAAAGGGTGCCAGCAACCACCTTCCGGCTTACCCTATTCCAGGTAGGACCTGGCATTTTTAAACACACCATCTGAGAGGTAGCAAAAGCATCTGCACCACCCTGCCTCGAACCCATTATGTAGTCAAGGAAACGTTCACATCTTTTGAAGGCTACCATACTTCTTTCAAGATGTTACATACTCCATTCGCACTCATCAGATAAGGCAATCTAGTGTACCTGGACTATGGGAACAACTCTTGAAAGCTTGGAATCATGTAAACACTAGTCAGGGCAGCTGGTGAATTGCTTGTTTTCAGATCTGACAGAGAAATTGCCTGGAATATGTAATACCATTCAGAACTAACTTGGTGCAGATCCTGTAGAACCTGTGGGCATCAGTGACAATACAAGAGGGTGCGTAAAATCTGACAATAAAGTTGGAACTAATATGACACACCTTGTCTACATAAACATAATACTATTTGAGCCAATGTGGCATAAAATTGACCTCAGAGAATTTCCAAACTTTAATTGTATTGGAAGACATAATCAGCATAGACGAGAGGCCACAAGTTAAAATGACCACAAATGCAATATTTCTGGTCTAATTTTGAAGTCATTTCACTATGTTTCTTCAGTTTGTATCTGAGCATATCATCCTGAATCATAATGTAAAAGTTTAGTATGTTTGGGCCTTTTAAAAATGCTGAATTCGAATGTTTGGTCTTTCGAGAATTGCATGATTGTGGTTTCCTGGTGCTTTCAGTCGAGTTTACCATTATAGTAAACATGGTGGACCTACAATAGTAATTACTCAGCCCAGTAAACATTAGAAACATTTTAAAATGGTTTAAATATTAACAAAATGTTTTTTAAAACCTATTTTAAAATGGTTTAAATGTTAACAAAATGTTTTTAAAACCTATTTAATTCAAAGTAAACATTTTCACTGTAATGTTTAAAAACGTTTTATAAATATTCTTTATTCAAACGTTTTTACAGAAAATGTTTATTAAACGTTTATAAAATAACTCAAGAATCTAGGTTTGACTGGAAACGTGTTTTAAACATTTATAAAATAGCTGAAGAAATAAAGGTTATTCTGGAAATGTTTTTCAAACTTTCATCATAAAATGTTTAATAAACAGTACATATAAAATGTTTAAACAACATTGTTGACAATGTTTTACAAATGTTTGATCTGAAAAAGTTTTTAAAACGTTTTTGAACTGTTTTCTATCAAATGTTTTAAAAACATTCTATCAAAGGCGTTTTTGAACCTCTATTTTCATAAAATAAATTAACACTTATTAAACCTTCACCTTCAAACCTGTTCAAACAAAGATGGCGGTGAGCACTAATAGGGGATTTTAGAGAACTTTGTCAAACATTGCCCCACATGCAATCTCTAAAAGTAAGAAATGAATAGGGGCACAATTTCTAAGCCACCATTTTACAATTTTAGACATAAAAATAATATTTTCATTAGTCAGCAACCTTAAAAAAGATATGTAATTTGACCTCTGACCCTTTTTTATTCAGACATTATTATGTCCCTTTGTATTGCTTTTCTTACATTTATCATTAACCGTTCAATAAACGGTATACATAAAACATTTTAAAAACATTCTATTACAAATGGTTTTCATACCCATCATTTTTTAACCTTTGCCAAACGTTTCCTTTCAAACGTTTGCAAAGCCCAAAATTGTTTACTTGGAGAGCCAGTCCGTGGATTTTAATCCAACAAAAGCGAACAGGAGCTCTGTGAAATGCCTTTCCAATAGGCTAATTTAAATAACATATTTGTAGATATTAAAATATTAACAAAAAACAGTTGTCCTCAAATTTGTAACGACAATTATAAATTTAATAAGTTGCACCAGGTAATATAAAACATTATTTCCCGGTCTGTATATCCCATATTTAAGCCAAGCGCAGCTCATGATGGATAACAAGAAAATATATGTCACTCGGGCAATTTTCTTACTACTCACTAAATATAGAACTGCGTTTGAAAAAAAAATCCATTTCACATTCACAGAGTGTCTCTTTCCCCAATACCTACAAATGAATTTAGTGTTACCTTCTTAATTTATGCCACAACATAGTTTTTAATTTCAACACAAGTGTAAAGGGATGAATACTTTCACTTACCAGTAAGTAAATCTATCAACTGAAATGGATGACTATTCCTAAAATGAAATTAGAAGTTTTTAAAGTCCTTGTCATAAATATTTTTCAAAGATTCGGTTCTTCATAAATCTAGGTTTGATTAAAGTTGCATTGTCATACTCTTTTCTGTCTCGTATTTAAACATATCAACAAAAATATTCAAGAACAAAACAAACAATATTTCTCTAAGCGTAAATATCCAGACACAAATCCACTAACTAATCTTTTGTTCATGTTTTCATGAGAAACTAATCAAATCACCACATACCTGATTCGGAAGATGTACTAAATTCTTTTCAACTAGTACAAGATAAAACTATAATCCTACACGTATCTAAATAAATTCATTTATAAAATTAAACCAGTCCTTTGAACTATCCTAGTGGGCTTTTCCAGAAAGAGTTTATTTACTATTTCTTTTAACACCGAAATTGTCAGACGAGAAAACAACCTTCCACTCAAAATTCCAGCAACATTATGTGCCAACATGTTCACTATGTGTCCAATTATCCCCAATCTTTCGGCTAGTTTCGCCAAATTAATTTCAATCAATTGAACACGGAAGCCGATACATCACTGACTTTCAAATAACGGAAGTACTTGGCTCTGTAACTAAGGCGGTGTTAGTTTGGATTTTACCTTTTTTTGAAAATGGCAGGTAGCTGGGTTTTAGGCTTCCCGTTTGTCTGTTGTGACAGTTATTCATGGTTTCTATTTGAGAAAACAACAATTAAAAAAAGTTAATATATCTAAAACTAACATTGATTTTATTATATTGTTTTTGGAAGTATAAAAAAATATTAATACACACTGTGGAAGTTGAAATTTTCATTGGGCATTAATTTTAGTTGTTTTCGCTAATGAAGTTGGATAGTGAACATTAAGTCCTGGTAAGATTTTCAATCTGTATTAATCTCTTAAAAAGAAACGGATCATTAGTAAAAATTAATGATAGTAAATCTTTTAAAAACTGAGAGTTAGTGAAACATTCTTCAAGCTAAGTTTTGCAGTACTTTACAAAACAATGATTGATACCTCATACAATACTAAGGTAAGCGGTTCAAGTTTGTTGGGGATATTTTCCACTCAACAGCTAACATAAAATAACAATTAGAGATCCTTTGTTACTATTACTTAAGTGCATATATACTTTAATTCGCAGTTTGATAAGTTTTATTTTGAATATTGGTATTCTACTTATTGACAGAAAAAAAATATTTATATTTATATAATTATTTAATTTAACTGAAACAAGCAATGACACATCAAGGCATTTGATTTTGGTCTAGAACTTAAAGTGTGTCATATTTCATGCTTCTAATTATATATTCTACTGGTTCCTTCAAGATGGCACGAACAGGTACTTGGAAATGAGATTATTATGCCAATTTACGTCTGCAGTGTGAGTGAGGTACTGCTGTTAATGTGTGTTTTGTTTCAAATATGTCATATATCACCATTAAATGACTTATTTGGGGAACTACACTTAAGACGTTATTTGGATTTTAACTCTCAATACCAAGGGGTTACCGATTCTGGAAAAGGTCTGTTCCAATCTAATGACGCCTAGAATATAGAACTGCTTGAAATGAGCTTGTGTGATATGGGTTTAGATGTGTCTCTTGTAGGGGGATGGGGGAGAGTACGTGGAACCTCTCTGGTTTCCTTAAATACTCTGAACAGGATAAAGTTCTAAATAGGCTCCAGCAATTTTTACAGTCCAAGTCTTTTAGGGTTTCTTCTCACTGAACTGTAGTTTAATGGTGGCACCAAAACTTGTTAATGCAATGTTGTTTGCTTGACAATTTAGCAAAAATTAAACGTAAACTGATTATTTGTGGTCATTTTATGTGACCCAAAGTGATTGTTCAGTTAAAATATGCATTGATGCATACAGACACTAAATTATAAATGTATTTCACAGAAACATATATTACATCAACATACCTTTTTGAATGCAACATACCTTTTTGAATGCTTTCTAAGTGGCGATAATACAGTTCCAAATTTAAAAACGATGGCCCATAAATAATCAATATAGCACTTACAATATGTACTTTAAATTTTAACCATCATCCACGTGTTTGTTCCTCAATTATAAGCCAATACCTTACACCTTCCAAGATTTGGTGTTTCCATCACACTACACAAGCAGTATAATTTGAGGTTACAGGTGTTGGGTGAAATGCCCCTGTCCTTCAACTACCGTGTGAAGTTTGTATGCGAAGTTGTGACACACAGGGGCGAAATGTCCAATACCTCAATTCACCTTATGTCGCCATATTACACCAAAAGACAACCGAGTCACAACTTTATATACACCATGGACTGTAGCTTCAGTTACTGTACCAAGAAATTAGTATGCACATGCTCACACATTCACCTGTGCATGCTCACAGTTCCAACTCTAGAGGGAGAAATTTCAATCATTTAAAACCTTCCATAGAACACAACAGGGTAATGGACATTTTGCCACTAAGTCACAAGATCGCATACAAACCTCAGACAGAAGTTGAAGGACAGGGGCATTCCACCTAATGCATATAACCGGGGGATGTACCATCTGTAGTGTGGCTGGGGCTTGCAGTGGTTTTCCTTGTAAATTGGTTTTGAACATGAGGGATATATATATATATATATACTGGTACTTTTGGTTTGCATGTTAATCTAGACGGAAAAGGGCATTTTCATTTTTTCCAAGACAAAAGATCACATGACTACTCGATTACCTGATTGCGAATTTGATTTTAAAAGAAACAGGTTTGAAATAATTTTTTTCATTACTTAATATTAAGATATTACATATTGTATGAACATTAACCTGTTCCCCACCAACAGAGCCTCAGAATCAGTTTACTCAACAACAGGGAAGTAAATAAACAACTTTTAACAGAAAGTCTATTTGCAAAGTTTTTGTTTTTTTTTTGTTAAGAGTAATAGTCTGTTTTATTCGATGTTAAAGAACAATTCTTCCTTTTTCTTTATAATAAATTTTTTTTACCAGTACTCGATAGTCTAATTTTGTTTTTGCCAAGAGCTCTTCTGAAGCTTGAAAATTCAGTTTTAAATAGTCATTTTTGAATTCTGTATTTTTAGAGAAAAAACCTGTGTTTTTAATTATTAATATATCTTCGTAAATTGTCTTTATATTTAAGGTATTCAAGTATCAGGTATCCAAGTGCTTAATCTCTGATCTCGCAGATTCTAAGGCACAAGATCCAAATCATAATATATAAATCATAAGTTGTAAGACATAATAAGGTCATCACCAGGGGATTATCAGTGTTCAGTAGAAAGAAAACCTAGGGAGGAATAGACTTCTGAAACAGGTAAGTTATAAGTCACCTTTTGAAACAAGATAGTGTTGGAGCAGTTCGATTTTCCAGTGGCAAATCATTCCAAAGTTTTGGAGCATCACATGAGAAACACTTGTTCAAATGAAATTTAGATTTACGAACTGAAGAGCTGTAAAAGGGAACTTTGAGAAACATCTTTTCTGGATTACTATGTCTTGTTTTAACTGTAGATGTATATAAGGACAAATACCGAGCAAAGTATTTTGGCTTGCCAGTGGTAAGGTACTTCTGTATGAATCCCAGAGATAAAGATAGAGATCCTTTGGCATCCCTGACGTAAATATGGGTTATTGCACTTATTGTTCAAACATAGTGGTGGATAATGAGTGTAAAACTAAACTTGTGGGGAATATTTTAACTGTATTTTATTGGAAAAAAAACAAGTTAAAAAATATGGTCAGTTGGCAATTCTCATATTGTACTGTCGCTTCCGCCATGATTGTTTTAGCACTACAAAATAATTCATTTTTTTTTTGCTCTGAGGCAAATTGTCTGCAGCAAGAAGTAAATATAGTTCAGTTCAGAGTTACATGAATCAAATTGTATAAATAGGGGCAAAGTAACTATTACTTCAAGTAATATCTGATTTGATCTGAAGTCCCTGTCAGACTGTTCATTTCTGGTGGTCCAATATTTGAAAACAGTTTTAAAAGAAAAATAATATTTCCGTTGTTCTGAGAAAGTACAAAGGTAGTATAAAGAAAACCTCTCCAGATACATTTAATATTTTTCAAACATGCCCATTATTCTGGAGAAGTGTAAAGGCAACATTGGGAAGCTTAGTATTGGGGTTATAAAACACATTCACATAGCTTGCTTCTGTATGGGGAGAAAGACAAATAAGTGATCTTTATGGTAACTGTGGAGGATTGCTTCTGTAATTGACTAATAAATATATCAGAAATGAGAAATTTGAACTTTCTAAGATTCTGGAATCTGGAATCTTATTGACCTAAGAGCGGCATTTAGGAAAAAAAGCCGATAGTATCAAATCATGGTTATTATGTTTGAGCTAAAGTTGTATATAAAGATATTTCAATCTGTGGTATTTGGGTCATATCGGGATTTGATTACCATTAAACATTGGACCCAGCCCTTTTACTAGCTAGGTAGAAATCGAGCGGAAAATACTTTATATGTGGGCGTAGCTGGTCTTTAGCCAGTCAATTTTAATGCTTAGAAAAACATTTGAGTGCAAACCTCAGGTGGGACACTGTTGACAAGTGCTGGTCAATAATTTACAGTAATGCCCCACAGTACATGATTAACTGTGAACAAACATACCACATCGGCTTGTTGGTTGTGTTCTTTTGTATCGATGAATTTTTCAACGATGCTTGAGATGTGCTTCATTGTGCTATGCCCCAAACAAAGCCTCACCAAATTCATGGTCATTTTGAAAGCTGAAATTTGATTGCTTGTAAAAAAATTGGGTGTTAATGTCATGTGTAAATTGCATTTTCATCTCCCACTTTACAAAGCCATCCAGACTTGGCTAAATCATAGATTCTACAGAAATTACAATTCAGTGTTTCACTGATGGTGAATAACGATGGGAAGAAGTTTGATCCTTAGCATTGTAAGTATATATAAAAATATTGGTTTTGGTATTACATATCAATAATTCAATATTGATCGATAATACTTCTGAATTCAATATCAATACCAAAAGTTCAATACTTTGTTACTATTAAAACATTAAAGTCATTTGTTTATGTTCTGTGTAATTTAATTTGAGGTAAGCAACTTCCAAGTTTCCCACATAGGTTCGGGGGTTTGAGCTGCAGACCTCAGAGGTGGGAGGACAGTGTGTTACCACTGCGCCACTGTGGCCCCAGTAGAACTTGTGAATGCTTCTGTGAGGTATTTGAAACATGTCAAAAATGTGATTCTGAATGCAAAATATATTCTGTCCAATGCCAACATCTTGCCCGAATGTGAATCCGACAGAAGACATTCTACACAAATTCAAAGTGGATCAGACCCGGTCACACCAAAACGGAATGTATACAAATTCAGTTGTACCTCCTGACTCCGGTAAGGAAAGGTCTAACAAAGGTATTAAAATCTCCTGATTCTAATTTTAATAGTACTTTTATTGCACTTAATCTCTATCTGATGACAGACTCTAAGATGCATAATGCCAGAAATCAGAGATCATATTCGTTAAATCAGAGACATTGCGGGGGTCAGCAACACAGAGAAAGACAGAACCAAGAGCAGAAAGGAACTAGAGTGGGTAAGCTTTTGCAAAGAGCAAAACTTCTTCCTAAATGAAGAGAGATTTAGCTGAACAAACCTCATCAGGTAGATCATTACAAATCCTTGGAGCATCACAAGCAAAGCTGAGGCCAAAATGGTTTTAGTCTTGTATACTGATGCAAAATGTGGGACATAGAGCAGCACACCATCAGATTAACTTCTATGTGTTTTGTACTCACTGTGTTTTGTTCAAGGAAACTTTCAAAGTATTTTGGATAACCGCTAAGTTGAAACTTGTATACCAATAGGGCCATCTTGAAGACAGAGATAAGCATGATAAACAACCTGATATTATCTGGTAATATTATTGATTATGTTGTTTGAAATACTTATATTACCTCAACAGTAACTCAATTTATGTTGGTTTAATATCAGCATTTATTCTGCTAAAAGTGAAACAAAAATCAGGTACAATAAAATATACCATGGGGGCTGTTTAATCATGAGGACAGTGACACCATGTCAACTTTTATGCTCATTACTCCGGTTTTGCCTTGATAAGTCTATTTTTATCCTTATATTCAGTATGCTGTAGTTTTCCATTCATCTTTTTCCAGCTTGAGGTAATGGCCAACGATTATGAAATCGGAATGGTGAAGCTTTAAATTTCTGTTTTACTTTTAGCTTTTTTTGCACTGTGATAAAACAAGCCCCTATAATCCAGTTTGTTTGTAAACAAGCCCCTATAATCCAGTTTACAAACAAAGCATGAAAATATTCATCTGTCGACTTGGTTCTTCGACCCACTCATCTCCTCAAATACAGATTATTTTTCGAAATATCAAGTTTGCTTATAAAGGATTTTGATTCAGGTTTGCCTCAGTACTTTGACCCCAACCTGGCACCTTGCACAAGTGAGTATAACACAAAAGTACCAAAGGTATCCATAGGCATTAATACTGGCAATAATATAACAACACAATTTTGTAGGGTGTCATAGGTCTTTAGCAGCCCGACTTTAATCCTTAACAGCCCAAGACCCAACGGGCGAAGACCTATGCAATAGTTCTACCATTTTAAATATATTCCAAATTATTAAAATACATTTTTTTATTCCTGCAAAATTGTCTATGCATATTTGAATTCAAAGAAATCCATTTAAAAAACATACAGCAAACATAAATATAGATAACGATAATAAATTACCACACCAAACATTGAACACAGGATCAATAATGAAGAATTAAATATCAATCATATCAATTATATGTAACATAAACATATTTTTATAGCACATAATTTCTGCAATAGTAAACTTATAAGGCACATAATACAAAAGCATTGTTTTATAGCATAGGTCACTATATAAGGATGCAAAAATGGGTATCCTAGTATCCTAGGTGATCAGGCGATGGGTTTCCTGGATAAAATGAAAGATGAGCCATACTAATTGTTGTTATGTAAGGAGTTGTGACGTATATACAATGTGACGTATTAATGACGTATATAATTTATGAGGTCTTTATTTGGCGTCTAGTTTTTAGTATAGAAATAGACAACGACGAGCGAGGGGTTATAGGCGATTTTACAACGATTAGCGATATTAGGATCACGAAGGCAAAGCCTGAGTGATTCTAATGCGGTAATCGTTGTAAAATCGCCTATAACCCCGAGCTCGGAGTTGTCTATTTCTATTCTAACATGACATTTTAGAAGATCTTATAAAAATTAGTTTTGAAGCTATTTTGTAGAAAAATATACAAATATTTTATAAAATTTTGTTTATCGACGGGTGCAGTTGAATTATTGGAAGAGCCACAAAATAAGATAGCCCTTTGCTTTGTTAAACGTAATTAAACTTTAGGAGATTCATGTCAATATATGTTATTTAAAATGTAACAATCCCTGAATATCGTATTTACTATCATATATTTATTTCATGAAAAAAAATCCAAGCTGTTACTTCAAGTTTTCTTTTTGCAGAGCAGCATTGTGAGCGATAAAATAGAACTCATGAGGTTATGCGGGGTTTTACAGAGCAATTTTTCGTGTCTTAGCCAATCAGAATCGCGGACACAGCCGTGTCATGTTACAATGGGATATATACAGCATGGTCTGTAGGCACAATGACTGGTATGTTTTTTTAATGGAATAAACAAGGTTTGATGTGCATAGAGTGTAAAACGAAAGATACTAGGAGCGACAGAAAATAAAAGTGAAAATTTCCAGTCAAGTATGTATGTTTACATCCTTAAGTACGTACGTTTTAAATCCTTCAATGACAGATGTCGGAGAGCAAGCTCCTAAAAGGTGGCAAAACCACAGAGAGTTAATCTGTTAACTATATTTACCTCTTATGGATATATGTACTTGTGCAGTTACAGATTTATTAACTGTTCAAATAAAAGTAAATGTGTATCATGGCACATGTTACATTATACCACAAAAACAGTCAAATGTGTAAATTCGTATCTGAATTTTAATCAATAAGAAATGTACATTTCGACACTGCGCGCACCAGTTAAAAGAGATAACTTACTCTAAGTTGTGCCATCTTGGCTTACAGACCTAATGTAGTTATAAAAAAATCTCACAAATGTGTTTTTGTAAAATTTCTAGCAATTTAAAGAATTGCTGTCATCAGGTTCTATCCATATTGACAGGCTAAAGGACCTCAGGGACGTTGATAAATGGCCACCCCTGAGCCCCTGTCTTTCAGTTGGAGAACTCGACTTGAGAGTTTCAGGTGTACTTGTACAGCCAGATGGGTCAAATAACACTTTGAGAAGCAAGCCCCTGTAAGTTAAATATTTTGATTTTGTGCTCGTTTATTTCTTGAGAGGCCAGCATGTATCTAGGTATTACATCTGCAATCTGCCATTGTCAGCGTATAGGATAACATATGCAAAAACCATTTACTTCTGGCCTTGCCCATATTACCTTCAAATATATTTATGATCAATAAATCTTTTATGTGCTTGGTAATATGCGAGACATATCAAAATGGCACCAAAGTCTGGTCATAATTGTGTCCGGTTCATAATAATGTCCGATTTTCATTGGAGTTTATTTTTAAAATGTTATAACCAGAACTTTGAATATTTTTTTGAAAGTATCCCTTTGAGATTGATTTTGTTTCATGAAAATTTTAAAAATTGAACTAAACACCCAAACTGAGTACATTCACATTCAATAAAAAATTAAAGGACACAATTATGAACCGGACACAATTGTGACCACCCGTATAAAATAAAACTCTGGCCAATCAGGATGGCTAATATAAAGACCAAAATATGCTAGGTGCATACTGATTGGTCAATTTGGCGATCATTGCCCTCAAAAAGGCTTGTAAAAGGAAATTAAGTTGGACTATTGGTGTATAAAGAACCCTTTATAACTATTACATGTTGAAATTTACAATCTATTACTATTGCATCAAAATTGTCATCAAATCGAGTGTTTTCTATATTAAATTGTATACATGTTTGATGACAGTAATATACCTTGGTGTAAGCTGCTCACGACAATGACTTATGTTGGTGTGTGTGTTGTGCTATTTTGGTAGGTGGGAGGGATGTGACTGGCGCTTTGGGATTTACAATAAAAAGGGGGCTCCCAGTTCTGAATGACCTCTAGTTAATGGTGTAAAACGTGGTGACATGTTGGCTGACATGTCACACTACTCTAAAAGTCAAGCACTCACTTCTGCATTTTTTTTTCTGTTTTCTCATTTTGTCACTTAGTCACCGAAAAATACTTGTGAGCTTCCCCTTTGGTGGCAATTATTTTATACTTCTTGTAAGTCTGCAGACTAAAACTGCTTCATTTTTTATTTTGACACATCCAAGTTATGAATTTTGTTCACATACTCTTGGCATACTGCAACCATGATCATTTGTAAGAGATTGCAGTATTTGGAAATATTTTTGAAAACCAGGCTTGCTGTTTTTACGATTATTGGTTTTCCCCGTGTCCCACTGTTGTCAGTTTGCCTCTCGGCATCCCAACCACCTGATCATGTAGTCCTTTTCAATCACAAATACTTTGTAAGTGGTGATTTTCTGTCTAGAATGCATACAACCAGTTGTATTAGTCATATGACAGTTAGGACTTGTCTGTATGGTGCTGCAACTTATTTTTATAACATGATGGCTTACATTTATTATGTTATCTTGTCTTTTCTTCTGTCAAAAATTGGGCCAAGTGATCTGGTTCTGATTAGTCGTGTGGGGTTCAAGAATCATTGGGATTTATTGTAAGAGTCATGGTTGTTGGGAATAGCTTGCCCTGGTGATCTTTATGATTTACTGGTTAGAGTCATAACTCAGCATAAACCTCAACCTGTCACAATCGCTGAAAGTTTGTTGACACGTAGATATCATTGGCAATACTCGTGCAATTTCGGGAGTATGCCACACCTAAAAAGGTGAGAACAATTCCAAACCCCAAAGGTCAAAATTAAAGGTCAGGGCTTGTAGTGGGAAGGGAGAAATTATTGATTGCTTCTGCTGTGTCTCGAATTCACAGCCTTCTGATTACACACATATATAAACACAAGTCTAGCTCTTTAACCAGCTGAGCTAAATAGTTTTCTGTCTCTATTGGAGACGATCAGTAGTAGCAGCCCCTGAGATGAACTTGGCTAGGGCTTACGAAAGCTCTCTAAACTCAAAGAATTGCATTTGTAGGCTTTAGGTTACATTATTCCATCTCAGTAATGGTCTTTATTTGTTTTAGTTATATTCGCATGGTTCCATCAATAAACAATTTCCATACAAGGTAAAAATCCAGGACGTTTTGCAAAGAAAAAAAAGAGAAAATTCAGTTTTTCCTTGATGGGTATATATTTAAATATGGTGGAATCAGTTTATTTATTTTACTCAAATAAAGAGAGACATATTTTTTACTAATCCATTGCAACGTGTAAGTATTAATGAGATTTGCAAGATTTCTTAAATAAATATGTTTCAAATGGAGGCCAGTTGTTATAGAGTTTCGATGTGTGACCACTGAAATCTGTGTGGAATATTGGAAGTCTTTAGAAGAGATCTGAGAACGGCACCAAACCCTAGGCTAGGATCAATCAGCCATTTCCTACTAAAAATGATGTACTGAATTTTTCATGTTTCCTGCAACATCATTTGTCAGTGTTTGGGTTGAGGGTGTTTTTTCCTATCATTTCAATAAGGCTAGGTATATCCATGTGTCCTTTTCAGCAAATGCAGTAAATGTGAAATAAATTTGCAGTGATTATGCAATAAAATTATTGGAGATAGATTAAAGCTTTTCCTAACATACCAAATTCATATCAAACACTGATTAAACACCTTGTTAGCGGTATCAGTAAGATTAGGTTTATATTCTGGTTTTGACCATCAGTAACATCACCCTTTTTTCTTAGCCTCCATCAAGGTGTTGCAAATTAGTTAAAGTTGAAAATGACAGTGCCCAAGGGAGCACAAACCTTCGCCCGGGGAAATAGGACCCAGATATTGGAGAATAACCCATTAAGATTTCAAGAGTCCAAATGTGTATCCAGATCATCTATGAAGAGGACAGAGAAAGAGGTAGTAGACCCCCACAATCTATGAAACCAAAAATCCAATAAGATTGATAGTTTTTTAATTATGGCACAGAGATTGTGGGAAAAATGCTTTTAAGTCTCAATCTGGACCAGAAGGACTGAGACACGGATTTTAACACAGTAAGCCTGTGTTTCCTTATAGCTGACTGCTGATGCCAATGGTCGATGATTGTATTTCTACTGACTGAAATCCGTAATCGCCAATATTTTGCCTTGGGTGAAAAATATGATTCTGATCCAATGTATAGCTCTTGAGTTATGCTCGCAGAGAAATGGATGTGATTACAAACCATCATGAGGAAGGAAAATATGTTAATAAAAATACACATTAATAAAAGTACACATTAAGCTACACATTAGGACATCTGTTGTTAAATTACAATCTAACATACTTCAAAAAAGGCTTGAAGCTATTTCTGCAGCAGAACATTTTCCAGCTGATTGTTTTTGGTTCTCTGCCATCTTTGTAACAAAAATTAAGCATTTTGAATTATGATTAGATACATAGGTACATGAACCTCACAAAAGAATTACAGAGAGCTAACTTTCGAGGTTAAGACAGCAAAAATTTAAGGGAGATAAAAGCAATTTTATATACCATAGTTGTGACAAAGCATATCTGAATTGAGAAGGTAAACTCACTTTCATAACGGCATCAAGAGTGAAGATTTATTTGTGTAGAAAAGCTGAAGAAAAATACTCTTTCATGATATTTTTAATAATTCTTATTGCTAGATATTTTTCTTATGCTTAGATTTTTTCTTAACCCTCAATTTTTACGAGAATATATTTGTAATAAAAAAAAAATTGGTGATTAAGGATCCTCATGAGTGGGAATAATATCATCGTCCATCGGTGTCATCAGTCGGGTATAAGGAAACATAGGCTTACTGTGATAAAATTGGAGGCTTATACTTCAAGATTCTAATATTAGCATCACTTTTCAATAGCAGTTCTATCGATTCAGTGACTTTTAAATGGAGGCCAACCTCTGAGCTTTTAGCCCAGCCAGCTCAATAAATATCAATTGAACCAGAGCCAATGAGGCATTTTGTCAGTTTTAGAAGCTTCACTGGTGAATCAGCTATAAGTGGTGGGTTGGTGGCTTTTTTATCACTACAGATAGTGTGGCCTGTTTTGTGTTAGAGTTCAGACAATCACAACTGAAGAAAAAACAACACCATCCACTAGTGAATTTTGTTGAAAAAATTTTCACTTTTTTTTATCAACCTGAGGACACTTTACAGTGTTGGCACCCCGGGTTCGAACTGTTCAAGGTTTGAACGCTATATTGAGTTTTCACATCACGACAGAAGATATATGTAAAAATATAAACACATTCATCCCCTTTCCTATCTTGTTTGATGTACCCTGTTCAAAACAGAGAAGTTGTAATACCACTATTCCACTGCCATGACTAACTGTAGGATCTAGATAATTTTACACTGGCATCTGCTATAACTGAACCTGCTGAAAAAGTGGGAGGAGAAACTGACAAACCCTGTGATTTGCCTTGAGTAAATATTAAGTTGCATGTCCAATTTTTTTTTTACATACTAACTTGTATGATTTATCAGGGCCGGTACTCACAGAGATTCTTAGAAGTTTTCTTAGAATTACACTTATTTCTAAGAAAAACTGTAATCTGAAAATTTTCTTGTTCATTGAATAAAAATCTATTTTCAAAGCAATTCTTAGATAAGAATAATGGTATTCTTACCTAAGAAAAAAATAGGAACATGCGTTAGTTAGAATTTTAGATTTTCGATAGACATATGTGTAATTTAAAAACATAATCCCAGAATAAGAGTTCTTTTGAAAATAAACTTTTTGTGAAAAGTTTTTGTGAAAACTCTTATTCTTAGAACTTTTCCAAAAAAAAACAACAACCCACAATTCTTAGAAAAATTCTTAAGGTCCTTACAGATCTCCTCTTACAGAAGAATGAAGAAATCAATTGTAAAAATAAATACTAAATAATAAAGTCATAATACCAAGAACATTTACTGCAACTATCTTTTGTCTGGGTCATACTTCTCCTTGTGGTCTTGTCTGTACAATAGGAAAACATCCTGAATGACATACACAGAAAAAACATATCACGAATAAAGATAACAATATCAAATGAATGTGTGTTATGAGTATTATATTGTTAATCTTCGTGAGTGATATATTTTTCTCTTTATATGCCTAATGAGTGATGTTATACTTTTATTATCCGCGATTTTATTTGATTTGTGATATAAATATATACATATTTCTAGAGAGAATAGCGTTCACAAAAGGGATTAGTGACATTTCAGATTAGGTTTAGGTTTGAAATCAGTGTTCCCAAGTGAAACTATTTGTGATTAATTTTAGGTTAATTTTAATCCATCCATCAAAATGGATTAAATTTTGGATTAAATAAAATTGAATTTTCTTCACTAAATCAAAAAAAATACCCACAAAACTTTAAAGTTGTGATTACTGATTCAATCTAAAAATTAGCTAGGCCACTTTTTGTAAACTGTAATCTAATTTTTGGCTCGGTTTAATCCTTTTGTTTGAGAATGGCCCCTGGTATGCCAGTCCAGCTTCACATAAATTATTGGACTGTGTCACATCATCCCAGTGTATATGGGCCTTCAGTCTGATTTTGAGTACGAGCTTATCCTGTCACAGCACAAAATTTTCTTCTTGTATGATCAGCATAGTATTACTACAGCATACAAAGCACTATTTTAACCATCCTGCCTGCACAAGTACAACCCAAACTCTTGTCACTCCCATTCCCCTGACGGAAAGAGTCTCTGGTATGACCATTTAGCCCCTAATACCCTTTTCGCAATACAGGCAGTATAATCGTGGTTATAGGCGTTGGACGAAACTCCCCTGTCATTCAACTACCGTGCAAGGTTCGTGTGGCACCTTGTGACACAGTGGCAAACTGTTCATTACCTTGTGCATCCAACAGAAGTTTTAACTTTTAAAATGTTTAAAGTTTTGGCCTCTGATTTCATACCGTGAGCATACGTCCATGGTGTACATAAGGTTTTGATTCAGTCTTCCTTTTGGTGTAATACAGTAATATAAGGTGAATTGAAGTATTGGACTTTTCTCCACTGTGGCGGCCTGGGAGGCGGTTCTGCCGCCGAGTAAAACTTGTAACCGAGGACATACCACCTGTAGTGTGAAAGGGGCATAAGGATCTGTTTGTACCTGTGATTGAACCCGAGTCCTCTGTCTCCTTTGTGTCCTTTGAAATTTGTTACCAACTAGGTCACACTGGTAGATAATCATATAAATACTAACAAAAATAATATTGCAAACCAGGCATTTGGAAACCAGTGCATTTGTGGATAACAAACTAAATGGATAAATATCACTTAACATTAGTGCTTTGTGTAATTCAGTTCAAGCCTTCCATTAAATTCTTCCACCATTTGATACTTATGGTCCATTTGCTCTCAGAGACCGACTTCTCCCAGAAATTACCAAAATAATAAAAAATAAATGAGAACAATGAACCTCCTTTACCCCGCCGTACCAAATAAAATGCCTCAAATGCAAAAACATTTCTGAAACTATTCATTACTTAGATTTATTAAACCCCTGAATAAGACTACTTACTTTACAATGGCATGTAGGCCACATGGAGGTTCAGTGTTCTTTGTGTAAAGTCTTTATCATTTCTACATTACACAGCATTCACCTTAATTATCTAGCCTGGCCTAGGCTACAGTAATTTTAACTAAGTTAAATAGCAAACTGATGAGGCTTTAGAGTTCAGGGCCACTATTTGTTAAAAATCAGTGCACTTATATATTCTAAGTGTAGAAATGGTCATATATTAAATGACAATAGAAGGGTATATATTTCGGTTATATCTCTTTAGATCACTCATAATTAAATAATATCTTAATTATTATAGATAAGGTCCTATAACGCCATCAGCACTAGTACAGCAGTTGTACAATCTCATGGTAGTGAAAAGCAAAAAAGAAAATTCACGTTTTGATCAGTTAAGATGTCTGATACAAATATTGTGCTTCTGAAAGCCGATTGGAACTGGAATCAGTTTAGCATGTTCCCAAGGGTCTATGTAAGTTTTCAGGGGACATATCTGTTTCCCTCCCGGAAATTCTGGAGGGCTTTGTGGATGTCTTGCTTAGCCCTGTTCCCAGGTCATGAAGCAAATGACTTGCCACACAAGATTCGCCCCAAAGAACAACTCTTTTAGACTTCTCTCAGACCGACCCTGGAAGTGGAACCGTCCCATTAGACTAAGAAAAGACCTAACACTATAAAAGTATATTTACATTAATTTCAATATCAGACAAAACAGAGTTTGTAGTTGTCATTATTTACCTTTAGCCTTACAAACTTGTATAAAAGTTCCAACTTTGAACTTTTTACATAGATGTTTGCATATAAATCCTCAAGTAAACTGCTTAGTCATCTTAATTAGGGACCCTTATTCTTCTCTAAATTAAATTTGTCTGGCAAGTAAACCCTAATAAGCTTGAACTCAAAACCCAAACGATCATTAAATTATACAAAATTGCTTGGATAGAATCTGTAAATATGTTACCATTAAAAATTCATGCCTTTTGTTAGAGCTGTCCAGTAAAAATCTGTGCAGTTATTTCCATCAGGTGCCACTTGGGAGATTTTAGTAGCCTTTCCAGGCTTAAGAGGCCCAGGAAGAGGGAGCTTAAGAGAAGCTGTGCTGTGTATAAACTTAACTGGTTATTGAGTGTAGATTTAAATTTTTCTTGTCATTGTTTTTTTATGTTAAAGGAAGTCTTTCTTAATAACATGTACAAACTATAACACCTGGAGAGTGCATACCTACAGCAGGGCACGTAATGATAAATAAATAAGAAAATAAATAGGAAAATCCCATATTTATTTTTTATTGATTTTTGAAGAAGATTCAAGCAGTACTATTTGCATAATACTGCTAAGAAACAGATGACCATGAAAATAATACCTTCTTGGCAGAGGTAAAATATCCCCCAATAAAGAAGACACTATTATACCGGTGTGTAGCATGGGTATTATATTGTTCATCCTCATGTGTGATCTATTTTTCAAAAAATGTGTATTGAAGGATATTTTACTTATATTATCCACCTTATATATATATATATATATATATATATATATATATAATATTAGGGGCCAAAGTGGTAACACTCACCAGTGAGATTATAGTTTAATTCCCAGCCTGATCTCATGCGGGAAACATGGTAGTTGCTTGTTGTTGGTTTGCAGTTTACAGTGCAGAACCTTTACCAGCTGTATGTATTGGTTTCATCTGCCCCTCCAACTACCTGTCACAATATAACCGATAAGGTACTAGGCGTGACGTAAAACTCTAAATAAATAAACAAATTATATTCAATGTTTTAGAAACCATTCCCACCTAAGCACACAAATGTGGGTCACTGTCAAATACAGAAAAAATATCACCCTTTCTGTATTTCCCCAATTTCAAGAAAATAGAGCACTGAACGTGCAGTGAAATTCAATGTCTATAACCCTGTGATTAAAAAGTGCAACAGACCCAACAGTTGTTATCTGTAACTGCAAGTAGTTTAACAAAATAGTGTTGTTCTAATTTTGTATTAACTTGGTCCCCTAAATCTGTTCGACATCAACGCAATATGGAGTTTGGTTATAATGTTCGCTACAATTCAGGTGTCTTTTTAAGAAGTTTCATCTAATTTAGTTTGTGATCTTAATCATTGTATGAGGCAATATCTTGCTCGTGTTATTTTGAATATAGGTTTACTACGCAAAAGGAGTGAACATGCAAATGTTGTAGTGTTATTGACTGTTGCTATGCAAGATTCTAGTGTCAAATAAGAAAAAGTGTCAATATTTCCAAAAGTTTAAAGATAAACAAGCTTTATAAAAACAATAGGGATTGACTTATTCATAGATTAAAAATTAAATTCATTTTAACCACTCTCATGTTACCACTGGTTTGTGAACATAGACATTACTCATTAAATATTGTTCTAGTCAAATCCCAATGGCTGGTTTCTGACGGTCTAAGAAGTAGTAGCATACCAGTGCATCAAGATTCTGTACTGTGTGCTAATATAATACTGTTTGACTACTGAGTTTCACAGGATTGGTTAGTAGTAGTAGTAGTGGTAGTTAGTAGTAGTAGTAGTAGCTGTAGTAGTAGCAGCAGCAGCAAGCAGTAGTAGTAGTTGTTGTTGTAGCAGTAGTAGTAGTAGCAGCAGTAGTAGTGGTAGTAGTAGAAGTATCAGTGGTAGTAGTAGTAGCAGCAGCAGTAGTAGTAGTATCAGTAGTAGTATCAGCAGTAGCAGTAGTTATAGTAGTAGCAGTAGTAATAGTAGTTGTTGTTGTAGCAGTAGTAGTAGTAGTAGTAGCAGTATTAGTAGTAACCTATGGAACCTATACAAGACTTTTGCCCTTTTTGATAATAACTTTCAATTTTAAATAATGTACCTTTGTTCCTGAGATTATTTCATCAATTATAAGGACGACGTCTTTCTCATGCAACTGCTATACCTATGCCTTAGAAAGGCTAGTCAACCCAGAAGCCTGTTGGGAGATTGAATCCTGGTAATTTCCCGTAGGATTTTCTAAACACCTGGGATTTTGGCAGAACAAGACCAGACATGACTATGATTCACAAAGTACAAAGTACAGCCAACAGGATTTACTTGGGTTGGTCATTGAACACAATTTCAACAATCACTGTTTACTCTTGTTTTGTCTGCTACATGGCTTAACTATTTCACACAACTTTAATGGACACCCTCACACATATTAAAATGCATTCTGGGAATTTACAAGACCTAAATTTCACAGTTGTTATATTACTACACATGCATTCAATAAACAAATAAGACAGAGAATTTATTTAGGAATAATATAAGCCTCAAATTTTAGTAATTAAAACTAACAGAAGAAAAAAACTTGAAGTTCCATATGAAAACAAAATTGAAAATTGGTTATCTCACTTATTTCTTATGTTAAATTGTGAATGTAGAAAACAACTGCAAAATGCATATACATCTTTCATATGTGACCACTCTGTGGGCGATTAAGATCTATTTTGTCACTTTTTCACTGTTGCGCAAAGAAAGTGCCTATGTGCTTTGATCCCCTTGCAAGGTTTTGTTTCACTTGAAAATGTTCTCTGCCCCAGAAGGACAACTGATCTGGTTCTGCCAACTTATTTCAAGCCTACAGCAAACACGGAACATTCTTGGGTTTATGGTGGAATTGCCGTCCTTGAATCACAAAAAGAAACAAATAAAAAAAAAGACATTGCTCATATTGTTGGGGGTGGGTGGGGAGGGGTGTGTGTGATAGATTTATGTACTAAATATTTCAGTAATTCTATCCTCCCCCATAACACCATTACTCATACCACTTGGGCAGACCTAACATTTGGTTCCATCCAATATGCATGAGAAGCTACATGGGCTGTTTCTTTGTCATGGTAAAACCAATTTGACTTTGATTAAGTGAGATAATTAGATGTAGTAAATTATGCATACTTGCACACTGGATACCGTGTAATTGCTTCTTTTACCAGCATTGCAATTTTCACTTTACACATTGCTTTTGCCATTTTTCAGGATAAATTAACTACAAAAGGAATATTAGTCAAATGAAGTCTATGCATATTTTTAATTTGTCATAAGAGAAGACAAATATATACAGTCCACAGGACTAGGATTATGTATTTTGTCTTCCCACGCAGGTAATTTCATATTTTTGATTAAACAATTTGTTTTAACAATAAATAAAATAAAATGTCATTTGCATAAACATGCAATAAATCAGCAGTGATGGATACCCATAGTAAGCCGCAACAGTGATTATGAAGACTTCATTTTTCTTTTAATTCTTCATTTATACAGGATTTCACATAGTGATGCTTACATTAATATATACCAAAGTTCAAGGAACATTGGAGTAATATTTGAGGAGACTATGTCCATGGCTGGCCATATATCTGTAACATAGTGGACTATGTCCATGGCTGGCCATATATCTGTAACATACTAGACTATGTCCATGGCTGGCCATATATCTGTAACATACTAGACTATGTCCATGGATGGCCATATATCTGTAACATACTAGACTATGTCCATGGATGGCCATATATCTGTAACATACTAGATCATTCACTCATTACATGAAGACTGTATTATGCAAATGATACACCTTTTGGACTCCTCAGTTACCAGTTGAACAGACTCCAAAAAATTTGGAACAATACTGCTAGACTAGTCACACTTAGTTCTAGAATCTGTCATATTTCTGATATTACCTGCAGTCTTCACTGGTTACCAATCAAACAAAGAATTGATTTCAAAATTTTGATGATAACTATGAAATCTTTGAATGACAGTTCTCCTAGTTACATACATAAGCTACTGAAACAGTACAACCCCACAAGAACAATATGATCATCTAATGGCTTGGGTCTCACTGATCGCAAGACAATAAACAGACCCACAGGTGACAGGTGCTTTGCAAACAGTGCTCCTAAACTTTGGAACAATCTTCCATTTGAGCAAAGCAAATAAGAGCAAAATGAAAGAATATTATATTTGATAGATTTCGGCTCTTTTAATACCTATCTTATTGTACTGTATTGCTTGTAGCTTGTTTAACCCCAATATGGATAGTTTGGGCCTAGGTCTAACATTCTGAAGGCTGACCACCTAGCAAAATTGAAACAGAAAAAGTATTGGTACTCCAAAAAAATCAAATATTCGGTAATTCTATATTAGTGGAATTTCTCATTGTGTCCACTAATTTTGGTATATGAGCTTCGTGAATAAAAACTAATTCTCAGTGAAATGTAACATCAGGACCAATATGCTCTAAAACGTTTACATAATGATTGCAAAGAGGCTATAAAGAAATAAGTAGCTTTATTATTCAGTTGATTAGTGTGAAGGTATTATTTTATTGTATAGAATAATTCATTTTACTGAAAATACCAAATATACATTCTTATTCATAGCATGTTTTATATTATGAACTCTCTTTTTAGAACATCCCAGTCTTCAAGGAAATTTCAAGTATCTTAAGAAACAAGTATTTAATGAATAAGATTAGTAGTGAATGGAGCCCTTGTATTCTTAAATCCCAAAAGCGACGTGTAGTATTCTATTCTAGATTTTTATAATTCTTAATCTCTGGATTTAAAATACTCTGTGGTACAACAATCATGTATAGTTTTGTAAAACTCATCAGTCCATGGACATAGCAATGGTCTTTACCACAGAGACGCCAGCTCGATAAGGAACTTTGGTAAAAAGGTTTCAGAGAAGAAATATGATTTGAGTTTATTGGACAAATAAAGTCGGAGGGTGAGTACTTTATGACCTCTATAAAAGGATGGTACTTCCGGCAGATAATGGACGAGCGCGCCCTAGTCCTTTATTTGAGGTTATTTTTGTGATTCAATCGCCAATAAAGTCAGCGTATACGTAGTTTATATCAACAATGAAAAATTTAAATTAGGATCAATTTGCTTCTGTGATTGGTACAAGGATTGACTGAAGAGATGAACCTCCAGGAACCTTCAACCCAGTCTTCCTCATCTTGTGTTGTATTTGCTGCCAAATGGGATCAGAAATGGTCTGAAGTAGCTAGAAACTTGTAAACAAGTGTAGCCACCTTAAACATTCAATATATTCTAGGGTTAAGCAACTTTCAAAATCGTTCAGTCCTCATTAAGATATTAAATTGCCCTTGATGGTCTATTATTTAGCAAGTTTGGCATCTAATCCTAGACTGTCAATTCTGTGTGGCTTCAACTCCAACAAGTGACAATGCTACTAATGAGACCCTGCCTGTTGAACAGGACGTAAAACATTAACATTGACTTTAAACCTGATGCTAACACACTTTGAAAATGCCCCATAATATATATACATATCAAACAGAAATGACTCCTAAGAATTTTTAGAAGATGTTTCTTTCTTGCCAATTAGATAACATTGAAAATGTCAGTAATCACTTGGATTTGTTTGTCCTTTTAAATCACACCTCCACATCAGCAAAAGTAAATTTATTATTATTTCTATCCTTGAATAAAAATTTTCCCTTTCGTGTAAAAACTCGCCACAATTGACGGTTAATTACAATGAATTTCTTATAGTTCGAAAATTGGTAAGACTTTCTTTCAGCTAAATTGTTTTTGTGTTTAGAATGGGTATTGATGGTTTTTGTATTATATTGTATTGTGCATTTAAACCACAATATCTTCTTTTACTGCAGGATTAAAAGCACTATTTGATCCATCAAGACTGTAGAAATGCAGTATTCCCCCAAAATGATTAATGTTAAGAAATAATTTACAATAAAATGTCTTGTATATGTAATACACTTTTTAAAAATCTGTGGATAATACACTTAATAAACAAAAAGGCTATTATCTGTTTCCCATCCTAGTTCCAACCATGCAATTATATATGTTATTTTCAATTCGTGCAAAATGTATATGTTTATATATTAATGTCCAATTTACACTGTGTTCTTCTTACCTAAATGGCGGAGCCATTAGAAGTGGAAGCCTGTGATTTAAAACAATGGCCTACCAATTAAAAATGTGGATCCTAAATTCAAAATGGCAGGTGGAGTCAAAATGACAAGTAACATCATCACATAAACTGTAAAAGAGGTTTTACAGGTTGCACTCAGATCCAATGCCTGTGCAACCTTATTGCAACCTCCTAATTAAAATTGGACCAGAAATAAATCCATTTAAAATATATATCTATACTACATAAGCTGCTGAATGATGCGATAAAAAATTGAAGAATTTCCCCAAAATATTTTTAATGTTAACTAACCTAGTTTTGTTAATAAATAAGGTGTATCATATGACTTTTAACTAATTTATCAACTCAGATCTGATTCTCTCATGTTGTGTCGTTGTTCGAGAGTATGGCTTTTTTTTTAACTGTCTACTGAAACAATAAGTTGTACTGTACCTTAATCACTCACCTGTGTTCAGTGTCTTTTCGCCTTTTAGTAAGAACCACCACACCAAAGTATATTCCAATTGATGATACATACAAATACCAAAAGAAGCAGTGCATTAGTCAATTTATTCTACAAATACTGATGGATAGTAACAAACTGCTTCCTATTTATATATATCCCTTCTTCTTAGTTGTCTTGTTGACTTTAACAAATAGCTTTTAGCTCTGAGCAAAACACATTCACATCACTCCACCCAATATCACCTCTGTCTACCACTGGAAACTGCACTAATATGTTTCCCTTTATAGAAATCCCCTCTTCCTGGCCTTTTATGTCTAGCCTGGTCAATGGCTGGCGTTATTCACCACCACAAGTTGCATAGTTCAACCAGTACAGATTGCTACCACCAAACGGAAATAGTTATTAATGAACAGATATGTATCAAAGATCAAAGTGGAAATAGTGGAATCTGACTCAAATTCGAAATCTAAAAATAGAGAAAAAAGCAATACAAAAATACCAACTTTGACTAATTGCTGTTTGGTGCTTGAGACCTCGACCAGGCTAGATAAACTATTCCATATATGGTAATCTATCCGGAGTCACACCTTTCATAAATCATACATTCAACTATTTATAACAAATACTACTCACTGAATATTACTAGTCTTGCCAACGGCTATAAAATGTCTGAAAATAATTTTGGCTAAAGTTAGGTATGCACTAAGCTGACCTATCTTATCTTAAGATATGTCCCGATAAGAACACTACTTAAACTGAAGAAACTAGCTAAATTGCCCTCAAAATCAGACCAGAAATTAATGCAATTGGATCAGAAATGAAGATGTTTCGGTTCTTTGACTTAAGATTAATGGCAGCAATACCTAACAATTCAGACACTATTTGTATAGTTCTTCTAACTAAAATATTTTGTTTCAACTAGTTTTGTATCGTCACTCTATGTAGACAACGTATGTCCTATTTCTTCAAACTTAAGTATTCGGTCACATGTGCTTGTATTGTATCATCATCAGTGTGTAGAGCCGTATGTTTGATATTAGATATGTACATTGAAGTTGTTTGATTAAATATTGGATATTATCATTGCTGTAGCCAGAGTACTGAGTCTTCACATATGATGACCTAACAGAAGCCTAAATGCTTGAGTTATGGCGCCGTAACTTGAGCTACTCCTTAAGGTAGGGGTGGGTTGGTGTAAAAATTTCAAAAATGCAATGAAAAACTGTTCCGATTTGGATGATTTTATATTTTAGTAGACTCCAGATAAAATAGGCCACTGACAGGAAATGAAACTTGTGAAACCAAAGCACAGTAGTTTCCTCTCAACGAAATTGCAATAAAAGTTGCCAAATGTACAGAAATATGGGAACAAAGTTAACAACTTCTTCAGATCTGGGGGATGTTTCCAATATTTTGGGTTTTCCTTCCATTATGTGTTTACAACTGAGATGAGAGTTATAAAAATTGTCACAATGTTTCAGTAAAATGCTCTCGATACTAAGAGGCTGGTGCTACCCACCCACCCCCTATAATAAGCCATATGTGTAAAAGTTTTGGTTTAGAGTTTATTCATGTGCCTCAATGACATATATAACAAACCCAGGTAATGAATTTCAGATCCCATAAAACAGTTTATAATAAAATCCAACTTTATCTTGAGCCTTAACAAAGTCTATTCCAGAAATACAGATTCCAGTCTCCACCCTTCATTGTGTACTAATTGTACCACCACTCCTTCCTGATTTATGCCAATGTCCCTACCCAAATCATGTCATAATCATCAGCCATTTTCTCCCCTTTAATGTGCAACCTTTACTCTCTAAAATGCCTTATTTCAAACATCCAATCTTCAAATAAAAAATAAGGGATAATTTTGTTACAAACCCTTAATGCCTAACTAAGTATACTTTCTTATTCGGATATTTGAATATGTAATTTAGGAAAGTGCTTTTAGTTATTTTCGTTCAAAGTAACGACAGGATGTTGTTTTTGTCAAAATATGGATTTTTTTTCTCATTTATTTTTTTTTTTTTTAGTTTTTTGTTATTTTTGTTATTTTTTTTCTTTCATTGACATGTTCTGGCAGTGTGAGTGACAGTTGCTTTCCCCTTCCAGTGTAACTCCATGTTATGTCAATCACAGGTCTCCAAGGTCATAGCCACGCCCACTTTTGGGAGGGACACCAACACACCCAAGAAACTATTAAAAGCATGGAAGCTCTTTCGTGTCACTTGTAGAAAGTTTCTACATTCATGTGGGCGATTTAGCAGCACAAGTTATAAACTTATTGAAACAAAAGCAAAACTTGTTCAATGATATATTGGCTTCTGGCAAATTTTCAACATGAAAGACAATAAAGCTATATAATTCGTGATGCAAAATTTTGTGGATATGGACACCTAAAACAATTTACAGTCATGAGTGAATTTGCTAGCATTAACCAAGGAGACAGAGGGAGACTGACTGAAATTTAGAGCCTCATTATTATTGGTCAGAAATGTCATTGTCGACTTTAATTCTATTGGTGATTTCAGTTTCTTTAAAGGTGCTTATTTTTATAACAATGAATTCTAAGGTCCTCAAATTACTGTCATATCCCAGAGTAACCAACCATGGACAGAAGGTTGTCGAAGAAAGATCATCTGAGAACAGAAGATGGCTACTTACGATATACCTGAGGTCCTCAGGAGCCTAGTGGGTAACAGTTTTGGCATGGATCTAAAGGCTGTGGGTCCGAACCCCATCAGTAGCACTGCTGAGGATCTGTCCCAAAATAACCTAAGCTGTTGAATAAGACATACATAAACATCCTTAGCTTTGACCCTTGCCTTTGCGATGCATCTGAAAAAGTGTGGTTTTAAGCTTTGTCGAAGTATCATTAAGTTATTTAGCATTTTTATTATCCACTGCAAGCTGTATTCGACCCGTACAGGGAAATATACGGAGAAGGATATATATATATTTTTAGTAGACAATGGCATCTCCGTACAATGGATAATAAGTGTCAATAACTTCTGGTTACAGCGCTTCTGCTCATGTTTGTTGACTGAGACATAGCAAGTTAAAGATTGAAGTTTTTATTTTTTGACTGTCGCCCTTGCTTTTTAACAGCCTTTTGCATATTATCTTATTAAATATTCATTTGTTTTACTCTTAAATCATAAAAATGGTGGATAATAAAAGTAAAACATCTCTCACGAAGATTAACAATATAATACTCATGCTACACACTTGTATAATATTGTTATCTTCATTTGTGATGTATTTTTTCTGTCTATACCATTCAGGAAATTTTCCTATTGTATTTTAACTCCTCCGATCCCAAATATTATAGTGATTGAAAATAAGGTGACATATTGTTTATCTGAGAGGGCTTTTGGCTCAGCATTTAAAAAGGAGGTTATGTTTTGGATGTGCTTGTTCATTTGTCTGTCTGTGTTTACTCTGAAGCTAAAGAATGCACGTTTGTGAAATTTTTAACAGAATATAGATTTATGTTCAACAAGAAACCTGGTAATAGCCAAAGTGCCATATCTCACGCAGATATGCAAGTTCTGATAAGGGATAGTTTCCCTTGTAATTGTATAATAAGTAATGTAAGTAATGTCTCTTGATGTCACATTTATCTGGGCATTAAAAATATAATTGATGAAATAAGAAAATCATATTATTTATTATAATTACCTCCACCAGGAGGTTATCTTTTAAGTGCTGTCTATTTGTCTGTCTGTCTGTTTGTTGCTTTATTTGTTTGTATATCTGTGTTCACGCTAACTCCAAAAGTAATGAACAGATTAAATTTTGGGAACATCTGGATCATATCCTTGAAACAATATAAACTAGAATGTCCCATTTTCAGTGACTTTGGCTTTTGGTTGACATTAATAATACGTGGATCTTTATGAAATATTTGATATTATTATTGTTGTTGTTATTATTATTCATCACACATATCGAGATTAAAATAGATTGGTGAAGGGATATTTAGATGGGTGCGTGGGATTTTTGTTAACAATAGCAAATTAAATGATATTTGAAAATAACACATTTGGGTTTCCATAGTTTTCCTGTGATGTATCAAGGGAGTTTCAATTTACCCAAAAGTCCCTCCCTAGCCAACCTTTTTTCTTTCCTTGAAATATTGGCTAATGGCAAGCAATCAATTTAGGGTCTGTTGTCAGGACCCGACCTTTGCTGAATGCTAACACGTTACATAATCAGAATATCCCTGTGCAAAATAGTTTGGGGTAAAGATATTTAGACACAAAGGCCTATGGAACTGATTTCATCAACGGGTGTTGCTTTAAATTACCTACTAAAGACAAAACTTCTCTCTAGCTTATCTTTTTAACAAGTAAGAGTTAAGCCAATGTGACCTACCTTTGGTAAGCCAGAGATAAAGTTATGTAAGGTTTTGTTTCTTCCTTGAAACACTAAGTATCCCTTGCTAAGGATACTTAACCTTATGGATACGTAAAAAATACAAATTTCTCACAGATATATGAACAACTATGCCAACTATAAAGATTTATGTGTGTATATGTCACTGGGAATCTATTTTACAGAACTTTTTGATGCATCAACATCAGAATTCTATGCACAAAGTTAACTATTATTTTTTATGCATTCACTGCTACACCTTACTATAGATAGCTATTTTTTTTATATTGATACTTAACTATGGAGGTACTTTATTTATTATTCATACAAAGTGAAATCTAATTACAATAAAATAACCTTTGTGAAGTATTCCTTTAAAATTTATCACCAAAACGAGAAAATTTAAAAATCTACGGATGATAAAATAGTGATAAAGTTTTAAAAGTACATCACTTGCCAAGAAATTTTCCATTATATGTCACTCTTTAACACTGAGAAGACATAAGTATATGATTTTGAATGTATGGAACAAGAAGGATTTTCATCTAGAGTCATTCAATTTCATACACACGCTTAAAACTCATACTGTTTGACTGTCAAAGCCTACTGGTAAGACCTGGACTAAGTTAAACCGGGGCTGGATCAGGACACAAACAGTTACAATACTGACCAGCCATATGATTGCTCTCAAGTAAAGACAATCTGTAGAATAAATGAAAGGAATATACTTATAACCTGCTGCTAACTGTTTAAAGGCTGTTTCATTATTGAGGGTGTGTCCCTGATTGAAATACAATCTGTCATGTTTGAAGCAATTGCAGCATTAATTGGAAAGCTATCGGGAAATATCGGGAACCTATCTGAAAACTACACCCATAAATTGTGAATGTTTTCAATGTTTCCATTTGTAAAGTATGTTTATGGATGGATCGCAATAATGGAAAAACCCTCTTAAGATTAAAGGAGATTGCTTGTAACCCTGCAAGAACTGGCTAGACTAATATTTTACAAGATTACTGGACTACATTTGTAACAAAAGAGTGTATACTAGAGGTCAAAGCACACAAGAGGCCAATATTAACTACCTTAAGATTAGTTGGAACACGCTTGAGATTAATCATAGCTGCTTAGCGATGGTAAAGATCCATTGAGAGTACTTGGCAGAGATATGCTCAGTCACAAATTTATGAATGAAAAAGGTATATAAAGGAAAAAAAAGGTATAGACAACAGGCCATAGACACAAACAGACCGTACTTGAAAGGAAATGGGCCTGTTATAAACATTTTACAGACCCAGACTTGTCGGCTAGGAAATCTATGTCTATAAAAGGCAAGTCGGTTTGCAGACTGCATCATTTGGTTTGGTATCTTGCATCTGATGGATTACATCTGGCATCGTTTGAGATAAGGCTTTTGGGTTTGTTTACAAATTAAATAAGATTTAGTGTTGATATACAATTTAAATTGACTTGTTGATAAGCTTTTGTTTTTTAAAAACGCTGTTTTTACAAAAAAGATGGATCCTAAAAATGGCAGAAGAATGAGGAAGATAGAAGTCCCCACAGTCACACCTACAGAGTTTGAGTTGGGGTAATACAGCTGCTGACATACACAAGAGGAGTGAGGAGATAGAACAGAGAGCGAGGGAGGAGGGGGCACAGAAACAACAGAGGGAGGAGAGGGAGATGGAGGAAGCCGGGGGGGGGGGGGGGGGGGGGGGAACTGCACACTCAACAGAGGATCTGGAAAAGTGTTCAAGAACTGAGAGGAGTGACATTGAAATGGACACAGATTGTGGAGGAGAGACAGGTGCATCTCAATCACTATACAGGCACAAGAAGGTGCATATGACTAACATTTACTTAACAGACGCAGATGAGTAGGCTTTTTTGGACTGTAAAGGATCATAAGAAGCTCTACGACAAGACCAACAAGCACTTGGTTTGAACCCAAAGGACTAGTTATGGAAAACTCACCTAGTCAAAGTCTGGACAGGCTCCCAAGGAAATGACAGAGAGACAGAACTAGGTTTAGGATAAATTTAACTTCTTAAAGACGAACATCACATGCCAGTGCATCTGTTGCCTCAGCACACAACATCTCCAGAGGTTCAACCAGCACTGATAGTATGGAGATCAGCATGTGATCAGACACCACAATACAGACTTCAATTACAAGCCCCAACGCAGTTTCCCTGTGTTCAACAGTCAACCAGCATGTCATGGACCAGTTTGCACAGATGAAAACCATGTTGTCATCTTTTCTTGTGCCAAGGCAGGAGGCCACAAGAATAGCCTTCTGCAACTACCTGGCATATGAGGTTGAGGTTTTAGAAGAAAGAGACTTTCATCCATTCAGAAAAGAGGTCGTGAAACTTTTAAGTGGGAACAAGAGCAGGACAGAGGAGAAGACCCATTAGCTCAAGCAACCCCAACAGCCTACACTATCTAGGAGCTCTAGTGCCACTTCTATATATGTGCCAAAGACTTTTCAACAGCCAAAGCAACCGGCACCAGCTGGTAAGAAATACATCTTAACTATTCCAGAGACTCAGATGCCAGCAAGCCAGGCCATCCAACCAGCTCAGCAGAGCCAAGTGGCACACAGAGGAGGGCATCAACCCACATTTGCAGCTGACTTTCTTCATAGTTCTTAATGACCAACAAGCTGGACCTTCAAGACCGCTTACTTTTACATTGACCAGGATGAATTATTTCAACGTATTGTCAGTTACCTCAGCCACAGGTGAAGAAACTTCACACAACACATCAGGACTCTTTAATTTCTTTGTAAATATATAATCAGTCCTGAGCCACCAGTAGATTGATACACCTCAACCATTTTTCACCAAGAGACCAGTATCAACAAGCCACCTCTCCTCAGACCACCACCGCACAGCAAGAGCCTTAACAGCAGCCAGCCCAGATCCAGCTGCCCCAGCAGTCAGCCAAGCCAAAGCCGCATCAGAAGTAGAACTACTGCACTTGCCTACAATCAGTCCTTTTCAGGACCACTGCTGTAAAATTTCAAAAACAATTAATAGCTTGCTGTTTGACAAAAACCCCAAACAAGACCTGCCCCACACTAAACACATGACTCCCAAACACAAAAAAATGAGTGAGTGTGTGAGTGATTAAAAAATTTGAAGTTAAAAAATTCAAATAATTTAAAAGATTTTGATCTTTAAAAAAAATAGAAAATTTGGGAATAATAACTTGAAAAAAAGCTTTGGCCAAACAAAAAAAATTGGCCCTAAAAATGCATAGTTTTGCCAAACACCAACAATGAAACTTTGGCCCCCAAAATATTTGACCCTAAAAAGTCAGTTATAAGAATCTTTGACCTTTTTTGGAATATTTTGACCTTTAGATCCGACCTTTTCAATGTTTTGTGGAATGAGGGCTGGTCATCAATGTTTAACATTTTGTCCAAAGTTTAATATAAGTAAGTGTTGTTTACTTAACAATGACTGTGATTAATGTTTTTCAATCAAATTGCTATGCCAATCCAAATTATTACTGAATTAACCACTTTAACAATTTGTATTTTTTATATTTCAATTATCTGACCTTTTTGCTCAACTGATATTGTACTATATCAGTTTACAGGCATTTAAGATTTTATATTTTGACTACACCACCCAACCCAAGATAATGATGTTATTGTAAACTCAAACCCCTTCATAGACCCCAATTTACATATAACACTGCAACAGCAGAGCAGAAGGAGCAGCAGCAGGGCAGAAGGAGGCTGAAGACCCGACCCAGGGGGAAGCACAGAGCGTTGCAAAGGCGACACTCAGAGATGATGCTGAGGATGATGCAGTTGTAGGTGAATGTGCTGGTTATGAAGCCACATTCCTGAGGCATAAAATTGCTCATTATATTATGTGTGTGATCCATGAGAATGCTGGATCTGGATCCCAACACCCCGAGGGTAAGGTAGCAACTGGCCAGCGACAGAACACACTCCATTAGCCTATAACATTACAAGTACCTAATAACACCAACTCTTTTCTAACTGGGACTCACACAAGGTTGGAAATCTAAACCCTGGAGTAAGTGACTGGCAAGCGGCCAGGATGCCCTTTCTCACAGCATAGTGACCTACAGCTATACTCGAATTCGTTTTTGTTTATGGTGTCACGGGTGGGTGAGAGGACTAAATATTACTTTGAATTTGTTAAAGTTTGACAAATGGTATCTATACACCCTATCTTTCCTTTCAAGAGTGAAACAATAGTTGCAAAATCGTGGGATTATTTGAAAGAGAGGTCAGAGGTCATCCAATAACAATTTAGTATCATACAACAAGAATATATTTTATAAAAAGTGACCAGCAGCAATGAGAGGCGTATAACTAAAGGCCATACCCAACACATTATTAAATGTACATTATTTATCTTAGATCAAAGGCTTAATTGTAAATAACATGTCCTAATTATAGAAAAGAATAAATGTCAACTGGAATGGCCTATTTTTGTAATATTAGCATTCATTTCATGTGGGGTCAAGATGTGTGTAGTGTATTGCAATTAACCATTATACTCCCTACAAACCCAGGTCCTGAGGGTGATTACAATTTGGTTCTGTGGCTACAGAGGTTTAGCTGGTTATTGGATCATACGCATGAATTTTATAAAGCAGCCACGTGAATCACCTTTGGCAGGTAAGTCACCCTAGTAGTGAAGGTGGATTAAGGTTAAGGTACTTGTCACAGTCATAAAATGTGTGACAATGTGGGTAACTAACAAAACAATGTACAATGACTTGTAAATCTTAAACACTAAAGATACTCTTAATATTATTGTGAAGCAATATATATGTCCTAATGTCTATTTATACTTGAGTTAAATAAAGGAGATAAAGGAAAAAGGAGATTTGTATTTGTCAAAGGACCTATTATACCCGTACTTCCTCAGACTTCAGTCAGACTGCAGACTTTCCATATAGAACTTTTCACAATGGTCAGTTTAATCCTAATTGCAAGGTCTGCAATAATACAGGCAACTATGCTGGTGAAGACAACTGCCCATCAAAGAACACTGGAGCTCCTATTATGGCATTTCATTCACACAAGAACATTCTGTCTAACTCTAATCCATGTGAAATCCAGGTTGATGAGAACACCTTCCATTCAGTTTAACACGGATATCAGTGGTATAAGGCTAAGGATGCTCAACTTGAAAACTTGGCTACACAAATTAGAGAAGCACCACATGCAGGAAAGGTAAAGTTTCTGAGCCAAACTATCCCTGAAGATTTTTGACAGAACTGGGAAAAGGTCAACGTGGCAGTTATGAAATCTCTGCTTGAAGCCAAGATTTCCCAGGTACAAGCATTTAAAGCTGTCTTGATAGAATCTGATGGTTACTTTTAGCTGAGACCACCTCTGACTGCTTTTGGGCAAGTGACCTACCAAGTGTCATTACTGAAAAAACCAATCCACAGTCTTGACCAGGCATGAATACGCTTGGCAATATGATGATGGATGCCACAGGATATTAGCTGAGAGGCACAACAAACAAAATCTAAGTGATGATTTATTTATTCATTTGGGGTTTTACGTCGCTTTCAACACTGTACAGGTCATATCATGACGGGTAGTTGGAAGGGCAGAGGAAACCAGTACATAGAGTTCGCTAGGGTTGTGTACTGTAAACTGCCGACCAACGGCAAGCAACTACCAGCTTTCCCACATAAGGCCTTGACGGGGATCGAACCCCGGCCTCAGAGGTGGGAGGCGAGAGTGTTACCACTCTGCCACCGTGGCCCCCATCTAAGTGATGAAGAAACTGCTGAAATTGCAGATGATGAAACAGACAGTGAATACTTCAACCCATTGGAGGAGAATATTTTCTTAGAAGAAACCACACCAACATTTGCCAGTGTTTTGGGCACAAGTAGCCAGACCCAAGTTGGTAATCTGTCAGACAAAGATCCTGCCCGTCTCATCACAACACCAAAGTGTGTGCAATCAATTCCAAAACCAACAAATCTCTGGAAAAAAATCTGTTAAGATGAGGCAGCAAACTCCGACTGACACAACAAAAAGTAAACTTTCCGACAAGGCTACTGTGTCACCAAGCAACCTGGAAAAGTAAGGGGGGGAGCAAAAACCATCAAAGACGGCTGAGAAGGAAAAATGACCGAGTTAAAAAAATCCCTGCGAAAAAGTGAGAATTAAGTTGACACCATGGCTTCAGATTTTAAATTTGACATATTTAGCCTAAACATTCATAGTATTAGAAATACATTTAAGAGAAATACTTTAATAAATTGGATCAAAACAAAACAAATTAATCAAATTTTCTTACAAAAATCATTTATCACAATGGAAGAAAAAGTTTAATATTATTTTCTATAATACGATTAAATGATTCCAATGAGATTTTCACCCTTGTATGCATATATGCTCCAAATGATATTAATCAGTGTATTACATTTCTTAAAAATTAGACACTTGGATTCCCAAAAATTGCACAAATCCAAATAACATTTTAATTGGAGGTGACTTTAACTGTTGTGACAGTGAATATGATAGATTCTCCGATAAACTAGACAAATCAGGTAAATTTTTCACCAATTTAAAAGTTATACATAATTTAAGTGACTATAGATATTGTAATCCAAACAAGATTGGATTCTCATACAAACATAAAATCAAGAAATAGTCAAATAGATTTTATCCTGGCAAATGATAATTTTTCAGGGTATGCCAAAGCTGATTGTGCAAATTTTGACTCAAATTACAGAAAACAGGGAAAAGGTTATTGGAAATTAAATAGCTCTGTCTTATCTGAAGATAAATATAAATTATTAATTTAAAATATCATTTCAGAGACACGACTAGAGTACTCTGGATTCATTTCAAAACAGAATTTATTAAAAATGTTAAATATAGAATAAAGGAAGAAACAATTAAATATTGTATTGACAGATCAAGAGAAAAGAAAAGAATTTCCCAAGAATTAGAAGATAAACTGAAAATTATTGAAACTGCTTTAAGTACAAATAGGAATAATAATAAATATATATATATGAACAAAGCCTGACAATCAAAGATAAATTACACACCTTTTATACCAATGCAAAGTCAAAGGTCAAAGTTGGGGTTTTACGTCCCGTTCAACAGCTAGGGTCATATTGGGACAGGTCCTCAGAATTGCCACTTGTGGGACTCGAACCCACAGAGGTGACAGCCTATGATTAGATGCCAAACTTGCTAACCACTAGGCCACTGAGGACCTCTTTATACCAATGCAACCCAGCATACTATAATGCAGTACTGAAATGCATTATTGCTGGGTTTAAATTTGATTGAAATTTTCAATATTTTTAAGTTCAAAACAAAGATTTTAACTTACCTTATTATAGTTTGTTATAGAGTTCTAAAATGATACACTCTGTTTTTGTTCCAGGAGACAATCTTTCCAGGAGGCATTTTTCCTTGATGCAAAATTAAAATAACATGAAACGCTCACCAAGACAAATTATCCACAGCATTGTTAAATGGCCAATCTAATCCTTCTGGAAAGTGCTTTCTATAAGTCACAGCTCCATATTTGATCGATAATCAGAATCCATGGCTAAACTTTGTGGCAGTCAGATTATATTAAAACTTTTCAAGTTTTATCCAAAATTATATTTTCCCATAAAGGAAAACCAGTGCTACACATGGTGAAACAATGATGATTTTGTATTAAAATAAAAAAAACAACCATAGAACAAATTTAGGGAAAGCCCTATATGGTATGCACACCAAAGGAAACATTGCAAAGATTGTCTAGGTTGATCATTTGGTACAAGGTGTTAAATTATTGAATTAATAAATTGGTTTTAATTTACAGGGTTTTACAATTGATAATTGCCTCGTGGGCTTCCATTATGTAAGCTTAATGACTATCCGGGCCTCAGGCCATTAAGTTTGCAAAATGGAGCACTACTATCTATATATTAATGACCTAAAGTTTGTGGATGGCAAATTGGATGAGTTTTATATCTACGAAGTAGTTAAAGATAAAAGGAATATTTTCTGTCAACTCATGATATTAAAATCAATAGTCGCCCAATATAAGAAGTTAATGGGAAACCATATTCCATCTAAAAATGTTACTAAAACAACACCCCTCTATGTTAGCAATCACGAGCATGTCACTTCACCTGTAAAGAGTTCTAAATATTTCTATACAAACCAATAACCAAAAATAATAAAACCATATCAAAAAAAAAAATAAGCGGAAAGGATTATTTGTAAATAATGATATAAACTTCCATGTGATTTATAGCAAAAATTAAAACCTGTAAAGATCTGAGAATTGCAGAATTCAGTTATAAAGTGTTACACTTTATAATACCAATAACATTTTATTGAGCCTAGTCTGTCTATAAGCAGGAAGTATATTTATTGTAGTTTTTACTATGAGTGCACCTTCATCAACTGCTAGTCAGACTGATTTCTGTAATGCCATGTACCGAGACAACATCACCTCTGAACCACCAAGTGGTTGTGACACACCCAATCACAAGGATATCAGATGAGACATTGAACACTCTCAATACGGCAAAACCCAGCATTGAGGTTGAATATCTCTGGCACACTCTCAAACCCGAGACCAAAACATCACAACCTGGAACTGCCATGGGCACATCATTAGCACCAAACTATGTTAACTTATTTATGCACAGGTCCGAAATCAAATGCAATCTACCTAATAACCTACACTAAATGCAACATATACCAATAAATAAAAAGGGCATTTAGGATAAGAACATGAACATAATGACAGTCTTAAAGGATGGACAACTAACCTAGTTTCACGTCATTCCAAGAATGATGGACACAACCGCAGATACATGTAGTTCCCTGTGCTAGAGTAGTGTACACCATAATTTGAGGCATCCAATAAAGCCAGGCACATGTGAACTGAGTTGGACTGGACACCCAAGTTACACACTCTGGCCCCAATTGGCATCAACCAATTTGTGTGATTCTTTATGGATATTATTGGACTATCAAGCACTCATTAGTCCCCCCTTCCCTTTCTCTGTTGTGTATATCCATATAGGACCACCAGAAATCAAACCATATATCACATAAAGTTGAATAAGTTATATCATGCAGATGATAAATTTGCTAATAACAATCAAATGACATTGTTCACGCAATGGATAAAATTTATTCCTAATAATAAAATACAAATTACCAATCAGGGCTTGTATTATCTAAATAAATAACAAATTTATAGATTCTATTGAATAATGAATACTTCATTAGATCAGCTAAATTATGTAAAAATTATGACATAATTATTGGACTATCAAGCACTCATTAGTCCCCCCTTCCCTTTCTTCTGATATATTTTTGTATATTAATTGTGATATCAAACTATTATGGAAACAGAACGTACACATACATTTTATATAAAAAAACTAATTAAACTATTGAGAACGTTTGGAGACTGAATGAGAGACAATAATAAAAAGTACTGTATAAGTAAAAATATTAAGTAGAAGAAAATTTCACAAATTCTTTTTTTTGACAAATTTACTACAATCAGTTTACGCTAATTGCTAGCTTCTACTTGAAATAATAACACAGATATAAAATTGCATTAGGCATTAATTTTACTATCCAATATCATTAGTTAAAACACCTATGATTAACTCCTTGTGAAAATTTCATCTTATACTGCACAGCAATATCAGTTATCCTGATTGTTAGAGTTAAATCTATTGTTTACATCACTTTGGTGCCAACTTAAGGCATGTGCTATATTTCACCAAATAAAGCAGTAAAATCCAGGCTATTTTAAGCAGTCTCTCACCCTGCCTTCTGTCTCACTGTTTAGCTTCTCCTGTGATTGATCTGTCTTCGCCTTCAAGCCGGCTTCAAGACAGAATGCTTTGAGTAGCGTTCCATCACTACTTCTTGACAAGAGGAGGGGGTTTGGGATTAACCTTCTGAAATTCCCTGCTCTCCAAAACAAATCCTGGACAGGGGAGGAGGTCTGTATGGTAAATCCAGAGAGTTTTGCATAAAAGGCAAATTCATGGCTCTTGGCTTTGGTTGGAAGGTAGTAAAATTATGGAAGCCCATAGAGGCTAAGCATTAAAATTATTATTCATTTTGAAACAATGCTTTCATGTAATTACGCTTTTATAAATTACGATTTATAAATCGTTTAAAAATACAAAACTTAATTGTGTTTCCTAGTAATTGCAAGATAATAATCTGATTGCTTTCTTCTGAATTGGATTAAGTTTTGAGTGTCTTTGACAGTATTCCTTTATGTAATTGCTATAGTCAATGATTGAGCATACAACTGCATTAAATACTTTTGAGAATTTATCCATTTATATATATTTTTTGTTGTTGTTGTCATATTCAATTAAAATGTCATGAAATCAATCATATAACCAATGTAGATGTATTCTGCATGTTACAAGCGTCAAAATGATACCTTATTTTAAAAATTGAGCAAAAAATGTCCATTTTATGCTTGTTTAAAGAGAAAAGATAACAAAATCAGTGATCTGGAACATTTTTGTATGGTGCGTGAATGCATTTTTTTGCAACAGTGCTGCATTCTCCTCACGCATTGTGCACAAGCATGCTTAACGCAATAAGCATCTGTGCATATGAAAATACCTCCAATTAATTAATACATGCTGCAAACTTGCGCAATATGCAACACCGATCTGCATTAGGCAAACGCATCACGCATCAGTGTGTATGGAAATATACACTAATTCTAGGCACTGTCAGTACAGAATTACCAGAATACCTAAGTACATGTATCTAGTAGCCTGGACATGATAAAAAGGCTTTGATATAATAACAGCAAACATCCTACTAAATTCAGCTGATGCAGAATCTATAATTCTGCAGTCTCGATATGTCAAATGATGTTTGATTTCTATCCCAAAGGATGACCAGATTAGTTTTAGATAATCACCACAGAAAAAAAGCCCACCAATCAAAGTTGGAAGGCTGGTGAAAACTGGTGAACATGATTATGTCTTGTTGTAATCTAATATAATCTGATGCTTTCCAAGGGTAATATCTTGCCCGACAATTGGAACCCAATGTAGGGGTATGCCAGATGAAATATCCAGGATAGTGGATATGAGGGGGATATACAAGGTGGAGAAATATAATTTGAACAGGAGAGGCTCACAATGCTCCCCAATAGAAGTTACTGGAGGAATGTTTTTCTGCCATGATGGGATTGCAGAAAGTATGGCAATAGTAACTAACAGAATGTAACTCTTTGCCAAAAAGAGGGACTTAAAACGGGTACTAGGGAATCATGATGGGCTATTTGTTAGGTGTATTTCGATCGAACATCCACCAATGAGGGGCATAGAAATCATATTATCGCCATACAAAAATTCTTCTAAAAATGTTTGTTTATAATTTAAAATATATTTGTTATTTGAAATTGGACCAATGGATAATCGAGATGTGTTTAGTTGAAGTTTAGTGCAAACAACACTTTTGTGTTAAAGTTTCGCTAAATTAAGGCAAGGGAGAGTATAAAACCATGTTTATATGTATGTGGAGAACTAAGATTCTCTCCTACCATGAAAAATGTATTGTAGCCATAAATAACTCCCTAATACACAACCTTTCATCACTTAATTCCTCTAAAAAGACGTTAATCACAGTTCTTTACAAAGCAGACAGAAATTCCATCCATCTACTTAAGATACTTGGTCATTAGATGACGTCATATTTTGGATGGAGGGGGGATTGACGTAAGCCGGAAGTGACTATTCCAACAAGCACCTGCTGTGATGAGCCAGCACTGTTGTTTTTAAAAATGAAGCCAGAATGTCACCTATGAAAGTTTAATGACAGGGCCCTGTAGTTACATCAATAATGAAGTTCATGAGACATCGTATTTTAGTTTAGGGTTATATGAAAAAATAATGAATCATCTTGAAGTGCTGTACATAACTTGGACATAAGATATTTCTTTGCAATTGTCCTGTTTAATTAAGTCTGTGCTTCCCTTTAGCTGATACGTATCAACCTAAACTGTCCAAAATATTGGCTGAGAAATTGACCCATATGTGTGTTTAAGAAATACAGTATTTTTTCTATTATGCATATTTTTATGAAAATATGCTTTGGCTCAGGTACAACTTCTCGGTACACTTCTTTGGCAAATCCCCCTACTCATTAACCTTTCAGAATGCCCTTTGGGGGCGACAATAAATTTTCTACAATGGGAACACAACCATAAAACATGACTCTTACAATGCTTTACATTTGTGATTGATATACCATTTCATCTGTGCTAATTTAAGTTATCTACGGAATAACTGGACCAAGAGGAACTTTGTTAATCTTGTCCAATGATAACAAAATAACATTTTTAATAGGTCATACCATTACAGCAAAATCAGGGCTTGTAGTAAAAGCCGAGCATACTAGTTGGTGAGATTTGGACATTTATTAGCACTAGCTTCGTCAGCTAGTCTGGAAATACCAGACACAGTTGTCCAAAATTTAAGTTCTCTTCAAGTCCTCTCTCTCTCTCTAGTACGGAGTCCAAAAATTCACAGTCTTTCATTCATTACACACCAATTCTTTGGAACTAAATTCATCTTCAGCAAAGAATCAATTCCACATTGATGTATCCTTTAAAAAGCTTCCTAACACCCACCTCAAAAAATATAGGCTAAAGCATGTAATAAACGCTACTTTGAACCTAAATCAATCAGTATATAAACTACCATATCTTATCTAGTGATGACCAGCTAAAAATGACATCAATGCAGGGATTCAAACCTAGGGCCTCAGAACTAGAAGGTAAACATACTATTGCTCTTACTCCACAAAAAGAGTTACAGTAGATGGTACTCTTGACTCACCTTTCAAGCATGGGTTAGATTTGATTGGTAGTACCATGCTTGTTCTGAATGGTTCCCAGAGCAAAATCTAACTGATACACTACTTTTTGTTCACCCCCTTCTTGTACTGGTGGAAACGTATTGGTTGAAATGGACCTTAAACCCAAGCCAATATTCTGAACCCTCCAAAAACTTTTTTTTGCAATACAGAAATACTCGTGCTTCGTCCTAAAATAAATTGTGTTTGTTTTTCTTTTTTAAGACAGAGTTTAAACTACTGTCCCATTTTTATGAAGATAAACATATAGCTCTTATATTCTTCTGCCCTGGAAAGAACTACAAGATCTGGAATTGAAGACATCAACTTTGTTTATCCATTTCCTTTCATTGCACAAACATCGTTGTTATGAGTCTAGCTATTTAAATCAAGTACTTAAGTACTGAGAGACATGGTGCTATAAATTGTATCCAAAGACAGCAGGTTGTCATTTAAAGAAGTGATCTGAGATACCATGTATAATCCTGAGAAAATTAGTCTAGAACTCACACAACATATGTTCTATCTCAGATAGAGATACACACATTGTGGTACAGATGACCACTTGGGGGTGTTCCACTGGAGCCGACCTGTTGGTATTTTTCGAGAGTCAGGAGCAATGTTTACAAAGTCAGTTAGGGTCAGTTATAGTTTCCCTACTTGTCAGGGTGGATCTGCAAAATATCAAACATGTTTCATATTTCATCGACCCTCAATGACTGCATCCAGACTGTGGCTCCACCCACCTGGAAAGCGTCCTGCCCATGATCTCAATGGCTTGTTGGTTACACTTCCCATCTTGTCCTACACTGTTACCATCTTTCATGAAAAACTTCCCGTCCTGCTTTAGTACAAGGTCTCCACCTCCAGACAGGCTGGGTACAATAACTGACTGTACTTGAAAGCAAACTGGCCTGTCATAAACATAACCGACCTGACTTGCACACTTCCCTTCAAGACAGTAAGTCTCCCAGTCTTCAGACATTGGGTTGGTAACATCTCAGCAGGACAAGCCGGGAACACTTACAGAAAAGCCGGAAACAGAAACCGTAGCACTGACAAGCAGGTTACACAACAGACAAGCTGGGAAGTGTATAGGACAAGCCGGCTTCATTTTTAAAACCCACAGATTGTCTGCTGATTAAATCTGTGACTATATAAGACAAGTCGGTTTGTCCAGTGCATCATTTGGAATCTGGCATCTGACATATTAGATCTGGCAACATTTCAAGAATAGGAGTTTTCTTTTTTACAATTATCTAGGGCAGTTTTGAGTTGAAGTTGGCTGACTTTATACTTTAGGATTTTGTTTTTTTACAAAAAACACTGCTGCATATTGTTTGACAATGGGTCCTAAGAAAGGTAGAAGAGTGAGAAAGATAGAAGTTCCCACTGACAGTGTTCCTGAATTTGAGTGGTGGGGCACAGCCACAGATATGAAAGAGGGAGGAGAGGGAGGCAAGAGAGAGGGAGGAGGCACAACAACAGCAACAGAGGGAGGAGGAGGCAAAGAGGGAGGAGGCAGGAGCGGAGGAATCACACAAGAGGAGGGACAACCAGAAAAAAGACCCAGGACAGAAAGAAGTGACACTGAAACAGAGGCTGATGGAAGAGAGGCAGGAACTTTACAGTCACGTTACAAGAAGGGGGACATGACCAATGTATTTTTCACTGATTCTGACGAGTAGTCTATTGTGGACTTTTTGAAGGACCATGAGGAGTTGTACGAGACCAGTGAACATTTAAGGACAAAGCAAGGAAGGGGTGTCTCTGGGAGCAGTTCCCCAAGGGTCACAAGCTGTGAGTCAAAGTGCGCAAGACCTGGTTTGATTTGCAAAGGACATATTATTGGAAGCTGACACAGTCGAAGTTTGGGCATGCCCCAAAGGAGATGATGGAACATCAGACTTGCATACTGGAAAAGCTAGGACACAAGGGGCTCAGCAAGTCGTCAGCCTTCAAATTGCAAGCCAGTGCTTCAGCTACTACAGCACACAGCATCTCCAGAGCCTCTACTGACACAGACAGTCTGGAGATAAGCATGGGGTCAACAGACACCACATTACAGCTTTGGTCAACCTGCAGGTCATGGACCACTTCACACAGATGAGAAGCATGCTGTCATCATTCTCTCGGGCAAAAGCAGGAGAGAACAACACATACAGCCTTCTGCAACTACCTGGCATAGGAGGTGGAGGGATCAGAGGAGAGAGACTTTCAGACATATAGAAACAAGGCTGTCAAGCTCCTTAGCAACATTCAAAGCAAGGCAGAAGAATGTGGTCATCAGCCCCAGCAGCCACAGCAACATGTAGTGAAAGTGCAGCTTCAACATTTGTGCCACAGACATTTCAACAACCACAGCAGCCAGCTACAGCTGCAAGGGAATAAATCTTAACCATCCCAGAGACACAGATGTTTTCAAGCCAGGTCATCCAACCCACTCAACAGAGCCAAGTAGCCAGCAAAGGACAGCAGCAGCAGTACAGAAGGCAGCCGACTTCATTCTTAGTCATTGACAACCAACAGGCTGGACCTTCAAGACCACTTGCATTCACCTTGACACCAACGAAGCACTTTATAACCCTCCATCAGTTACCTCAGCTGCAGGCAAAGAAAGCCAACACAACATATCAGGACTTTTAAGCATTTTTAGAAATCTTCAGTCTGTGATGACCTACCAACAGATTGACACTCCGCAGCCATTTTCACCTGTTGACACACCAGCATCAGCCACCTCTCCTCCAACCACCACCACATCATTGCAAGAAAATCACCAGCCAGCACCCCAGCTTCTGCCTCCTACACAGTCAGCTGATACCAAACAGCAGCCGCAGTAGAAAATCTGCCAAGCCTTCAATCGGTCCTTTTTCAGGACCACTGCTGTAAACCATTTAAAGGTCCTTTTTCAGGACCACCCGAATCTTTCCAACACTTTTTTTAATTTTTATTTTTAATCATGAACTATATACATTCATAAAAGACAGCTGTACAAACAATACAAATATAATTAAAAAGAAGACACCTTAATATTACATGACATTCACAGTGTGACACAAACAGTAATGCCAGACAGTGAAGTAGAGTTACTTTGAATAAAGAATAGATGTTTCTTCTTTTTTAATCAGTGAAACACAATTGTTCAAAGAAATGTATACTTTTAGACTTGATTCCTTTAATCTTTTTTATCTCACAAACACTTTTTACTTTGTCTTTTAATGTATGTTTAAATTCTTTAAAAATGAGACTTTGTTCGTTATTTTTTATTATTAATGTACCATTTTCCTAGAATCAGAACATAATTAATCACTCCCAATAAAGCATTGCTATACTCTGTTATATCACAAATTTTTTAACATTGCTATACGTTTTTCTATTATTTCGGCAACAAGAATGAAGAGGGGAGCTGATATAGGGCAACCTTGCCATATACTTTGGGTAAGTTGAAAGTATTCAGAGTAGTAACCATTATTTCCAACACAAGATGAGATATTAGAATATAAAATTTTAATCCAATTGATAAAACCTGGACTTTAAAATATCTGCCTAGTTTTCTAGAAAATAATTGATCAATGTGATTGAAGTAGTCTTTCAGTAGTTCTTGCTGATGTTTGGCCTCCCTCGAATGATTCCTGTAGTTCTCATTTGGCACATACACAGCCTGTTCATACTCTTGAGCCACTGCCTCATTTCCTGGGGTTGGTGCCCTGTTTGCCCCGCCCTGGTGTGTCCTCAACATGTTGTGTAACACCACACACGTAAACACAATGTCTATGACAACCCTTGGCCTTTGTTCCATGGTGCCCTGTGGTAGTCTGAAACAGCTCAATAAGATTTCAAAGGCGTTTTCCACCACCCTACTGCCCCTGGAGATCCTGTAGTTGGCTTCTTTTTCTTCCTTTCGGCTGTAGGGTTTGAACATCCATGGCTTCAAGGCATTGTCACCCAGCAAGAAGTAGTGTAAGTTTGGCCCTCCCTCCCCCAAGAGTTTAGGTGGTGGAAGCCCAAGTCCTCAATCTTCTCCCTCAAATGGCTTCTGTTGAAAATCTGTGCATCTGGGCATGAACCACTTGACCCACATTCTATCCACCAAGGCCAGGAGAACCAGTGAAAAGAAGACCCTGAAGTTGCAATCGTCACTGCTGGTTTTCTTTGGCTTCTTCATGGCAATTTGCTTCCCATCTATGGCACCTACAGCATGGGGGACATTCCATCTGGTTCTGAAATTCTCCTTCACCCTTTCCATTTATAAGGGCTATCAGGGCCATGCAAATATTCGTCCTGGAACTCAGCAAGGATGGCTCGGCAGACCTGGGGGACGAATTTGAAGATGCTAGTGTAGCCAACCAACCAGTGGTACTGCAGGGAAGTGTAGGTCTCTTCAGTGGGCAGGTATCTCAGGGTTATGGCCAGTTTGAGTCCAATTTCCAGTGGCTTCCTGAAATTGGTGATTGACTTCTTGATGCGGTGGTGAATATGTTCCTTAATGAGGTCAAAAAGGTAGGGGGCATCCTGAAAAAATTCTGGTATCCTGGGATGTGTGTATGTATGAGGTTGGCCAGCAGGTTCCTGTGGCATCCCTTTTCTTGTCTCTGTAGAATCCAAGGCAAGACCCAGGGGTTGGATGGCTGTCTTCTTCTCCTGGGGGCTGGCTGGGGCTGAGGCTGTGCTAGTGGCTGTATGGCAGTTGATGGTGGTGGGTTCAAATGTGTCTTCCTCTGTCTTTCCATCAATATTCAGATCAAAATATTAAACTCAATAAAAACTAAAAGTACCCTAAGTGCATGTATGACGTCTCTGTAATGTATAGCTGGCTTTTTTGTGAGTCAGATGGGGTTTATATAGTTTCAGTTTGATGCCGACTCTGGATTCAGACTCCAGGATTTAATCAGTCCAGTTGTGTGAGTCGGGAACATACTCCAGTCCTGTCTGTTTCTGACTAAGGCTTGTCAGGGGTTGCTACGGCTTGTCTGTTAGGGGTTTACAGCTTGTCCTGAGAGTTTTCCCTCTTTTCATGAAGAAAATGATCCCGACCCCAAGTCAGGTTGGGATTTGATCCAGACAAACCAGTATGGTCTACATCCTGTCAGGAAGATGTAACGGAACCATCAGTTTCACTCTCTTTTTTATCCCCGATATGACAAATTTTACAACTGACCCTAGAGTTGTAGAGTTGGTTACTGGGTCTGTTCCAGTGGAACACCCCCATTAGACTGGCGGTCCTCTGTCACTGGGTCCTTTCCACAGTGGCATGCTTAAGAATCTCAGAGATGTTGACCAATGGTCTGTGTGCTCTGTCTTTCAGTTAGGTAAATGCCAGTTAGAATGGATCAAATATCACTTTGAGTCCTGTAGTTAATGCTATATTATGATGGGTATAAAAATCAACAATACAATACAATACAATACTTCAGAAACACAACAACAAAATATCTTTGCCGGAAGTCACTTCTCTTTGCACCCAAAGCCTAACCAGTTAGGAGTTTGTAGTAGATTGTCAATAATATTCGTTAATAATTTGAGAGGCCTTGTAAACACCTGCCCGAAACTGACCAAAAGTACGGAAGTGAACTGAAGGATATTAATGGTTTCTATCTAACCTTTCTTTGGCTAAACTAAAGCCCACATGTTTTGTTAATGTTATTAATATCTGGAAAAAGTTTGGAAACTGAACTGATTTCCATTATTGGTTAAATTCCTGTCGTTTTATTTGGCTCTGTTGTTAAAATAGCACCTAGCTAGTGAACAAAGTTTGGAGTTTTTAATCTTTCACTCAATATAGCATAAAGTCTGTAAATATAGTAGATTTAGGCCATTTTAAAGCTGCTACAAATATTTTGGAAGAAGCTAAACTATTATGGTACAAACTTGAAACGGGGTATAGCATAAAACATTCATTACACACTGAGTTCGCAGATCTCCAGACTTAAACCTAAATTTACACATACCAATGAGACTTAACTCTTTGCTGTAATAAGGCTGAAGTTTCAATAGAAAATAATGGAGGAAGGGCTATTGAGAAATCAGTCTCAATTGTAAATATAACAAGCAGTGCTTGAGAAGGCTGAAACCATCATTTAGTGCTGAAAAAAACACATAAAAATTGTAGAGACTGGATCCATATATTCATCTGGGTCAACTTTGAAGAGGACCGAACCACAGATAGATCCCACCTTATGTGAAAATATAGCCCAGATTTGACGTATAGTCATGCACACAGACAGGCTGCAGACAGACAAACAAACAGACAGACAAATCCAGTGACAATACCCTTGCTCCCCCCTCGGGGGTGTAATAATGATAGTTATCTTTGACATTTACAATTGGAAATACATTTATTATTTTACTGACGGGCATGGATGGTATGGATTATGGCAAATGGTTGGTTGTCTCTGATATCAGTTGATGTGCATTCAAATCCCTCTATAGACAACAATAATGTGAGAACAATGCTACTGATAACCTGTAATAATGTACGAAGCTAAATATGTTTCATAATTTCCTTAACTTTGGTTTATGTATTTAACAAGAATTAACGTCAAAACTGATCTGTTAAAGAACAAGCGTACATGCTCTGTTGAAGAGTAAGAGTTAATGTACATATTTTTATCCTCCTTTCAGTTTGAAAAAAATAACAAAACAAAAATTATGAATGTTACAGCCAAGAAAATGTGTTTATAAGGCAGGTTTATACAAAAGCACGCTTTTTTCTTACTTTTAACAAGTGTTAGGTAGTTTGATGATGCATTGAGGCTCTGAAACAAAATAAATTGTTAGAAAAGATGTGAAAAACAGCATGAATACCTGTGCAACGTCAGCTGTTAAAATGGATGCATAAAAACTAACTTTGACACTTAACTTTGATACTCATTAAAATAAACCAAACCTTAACCAAACTAGTCTGACCTCACATTTCTCATGTAATATTGGCACCATTTAATATTTACATGACATTGTTTTATACTGGCCTCAACAGCCACGTAAAAGTGCGAAATATTTAACTTATTAGGGCTCATTTCTGGTTCAACGAGTTCCATGTTTTAGTAGTATCCGCTTGTTGCAATAAGTGTAATAAATAAGTTGGAATTTGTTTTACATTAAGTGCATTCAACACAACAAGGACAGCATTTTCTGCATATGACAGACTTTTTAAAATGTTTGAAAAACCAGGCACATGCCAGAGGGATAAAGAGCGGGTGGTATCGGTTTATGGAGAAGTTTATTTTTGAATATACACTACCCACATATGAAGTCCATATGTGGAACAAATTTAAGGAAAAGAGCATTAATTAAAATTTAAATACACGTTAATACGACTGCAATAGTGTGAATGGGCCATAATGGGTAAATGAAGCGAGGGGTAAAAATCTGCAAAAGATCATTAACCTGGATTAATGCGTCCATATATTTTTTTTTGTAATTTTATCACAATTGAAGCAGAGGTTACTGTAGTTGACATATCAAGGGATCTGTCACTTAAATATATAACAAACATGTTCATCTGGTTTGTTATATTTTTATTCGGTGTCACGTCTAGTACATTTGCATCCATTATATTATGACAGACAGTTAGAAGGGCAGAATAAAAAGTTGGTCAAGGTTCTGTAGAATAAACCAACAGCGAACACTAGCAGTTCTCCCACTTGAGTCTACATGGTTGTAGGCTCACAGGCGTGACCTAGGTATGTGGTAATTTATAGAAAAATATCCCAAGTGGCTTATTTTCTAAAATTTTGGTATTTGAAAAAGACAGAAAAAAACTGCGATTGCACTCTCTTCTCTCATGGATTTGTGGAATGAATACTTGTGGAATATGGCACGCATACATTAAACGGGAATTAAAATTGAAGTTATCTCCTTACTTATGGCCTTAGTATATTGAATGACCTTCATCGCAAAACTGGGACGGGTGTATTAGCCCACAAAGAAGAGAGTTATTTTTAACCACACTATATCTGCTACTGTGGACGTAATCTTTCAACAAAGGGAAAGTCTCAAAACGCCCAGGTCATTTGTTACTCTGGGAAGAAAATCAATCATCTTGACTCCATCAGGGTTTTACTTTAAAGAGAGCAAATGATGTCCTGGTGACAATTTGAGTTGTGAAAGAAAAACAAAATCCTTTTCAAATATCCACAAAATCCACTAAAATTATATCTTTTCATCAGTAGTCAAATTTATTTGAGAGATTTAATGTTTAACAACGTGACTGCCACAGTGGTTATATCCCGCCTTAGGATCAGTAATAATGGAGAACTAAAGGAAATAGAAGGTCTTTGTAGTAAAATAACCCCACTTGACACTGAAGAAGGGGGTCAAACGTTAAAGTCAGCAATTGGTAAAGAGTCACAGGCCATGACTTCCTTTCACTTGTTTTCACATTTGGAACCCCTAGTAGCAATGATAAGTGAAATGTAAGGCCTTTTCAATAGGATAACCCCATTTGACATTAAACATGCAATATGGCGACCAATTTGTTTTTAGAACTAGGCCAAAATTACTATCAGGCTAGCTTTTCTAGCCATATAGCTTTTGTACAAATTTGATGAAGCTAGCTGGAATATTTCAAGATTTAGAGCACAATTGGCTATGGCGGCCATTTTGTTTCTAAAATGAGGCCAATATTCTGCACAGACAGGTTTTTATAGCCATAAACATTCCCCACAAATTTGGTGAAGATATCTTTATAAATGAATGAGATCTTAAGGTTTATATAAAAACGTGATGAATGGACACACAGACGGACGCACGTACAGAAGGCGTTTTATAATCTCCTGACCACAGCCTTCAGCCACTGGCGGGAGGTAATAAGATTTAAAATTACAACAGGAATCATTTTTCATTAGATTAAATGTCTTGCTCAACAGAATATATGGATCATACTACAAAGGTGATTTCAGGGATGGGAGAAGTCAGTACATACTAATTAAACAACATTCTGCTCTGAAACAAACCATTTATTTATCACTTTCAACACTGAGTCATCATATCACAATGGGTAGTTTCATGGGCAGAGGAAACCAACACAGGCAGTGGGTCAAGGTTCTGTACTGTAAATTGCCGACCATCGGTGAGCAACTACCAACTTTCCGACATAGATTCCAGGGCTAAAAACCACCAAAGCTCTTTAATTAAGATATGTAATATTAAAAGCTAATGAATATTTATACTGGTTGTGTATTCTTTTAAACTGGCCAATCACTGAGGATCCTGTTAGACTCTTATTTTTTCCACCATTACTTGGTGCATGCTTTAAATTTGCATGTTTTTAAAATGGTGATAATAAAGTTTTATGCTATAAAAGCGGAAGTACTTTTAAAGTACTCTAGATATGCCAAAAGGCGGGAAAATTCAATGCATCTGAATGCAGACTCAGGATTAAAACTAGTATTTACCCTATTTGTCTGAGAACCATTCCTAACCATTCTTCAATGATTGCCAAATACAACATAACAGGCTCATACCAGAAATCCGCCAGATTTGTTAGTACTTAAACTGACAGCTGACGGCCAGCAAGAAAATATTTCATTTCTTTATTTTGGTCAATGTCAGTGACAATAACTCCCAAACCTGTATGATTTTATAGGATTAGTCATAAAAGAATTACAATTAGTCATATCATCCAATAGGATCAATAAGATCTGTCCGAAACATGTTTTAACCTTTATTTAATGACATTTAGATTTGTTAGGCTCAAGACTCTAACTTTTGGGGTCAGGAATCATAGTCTCCCTTGATGTCAGATTCAAAGTTAAGATAAAACATAACTCCAGAAAAAGACTTGACCCTTTCATGAATCCTAAAACAAGCAAGTTCCAACTTGAGACAATAATTAACTGAAACCCTTTAGTGAACTCAAATGGACCAGTAAAAGATGGGCCAAAGATCAGATTATATTTAATGGTAAAGGATGCACAATTGAACTCATTTCTACCGATCTTTGGCATATCCCAGATCTTGTTTCTAATACATGGGTCCCACATTTTCATGCTGGGGACATGAAGTACAGCCAAACGGATTTGTTTACCTACGGTTACGGTTTGTTACTCATTGTATTTGGGTACAAGTCATTTGGTGTGATTTGGCAGGATCAACATTTGGTTAGAGTGTGTTCGGGGTGACTAGACACAACTTGATTTGCGTTTGAGAATTATCCCTTTAACATACTTGAAATAGTCAGCAATTACCATAAGCAAAGGTGAGGCCTAGACATAACAAAGCTTGTAATTCCTCAACCATATTGGCTTTGGTCAAAATCACCAGTCACATATTTTGACTTTTCCCGCAAACTTGAGTTTAGAAGATTGTCAGAAGATTGTAAAAGGGGAAATAAAGATGTCAACAGAACTAAAACCCACCTGCAAATCTAGTAAGGCCATAAATAACACACTCCTCCCCGTTTGACTTAAATGTCGTCTACTGCTAAAAGAGTATTTGGCGGAGTTTTTGGGAAAAAATCAGCTCTCGTAAATCAAGTGTGTTTAGGGGAAATTAGGGGAAAGACAAACACAAGGAGTGTGGAAGCTGTGACGTCACTTCATTTGCTATTCTATGACTAACTAATGTTTTTCTTTCTTGTTTTTCTCTTTTCATTTTAGGTAACCTGTCTAAGAAATTCTAAATGTAGAGATTCCTTGTTTAACATATGATAACACTAGCCTTGTACTGGGTAACTACTATGATAAAAAGAGAAACAAGATGTTACTTAAGTAAGGAAACATTAAAATGTTTTTGTGACTAAATTTTTAAGGTCACCTTACCAATCAGATTAACGTGATTGCACGTCTTAGTCTAAAGATCCTTCATTTAAGGCTTCCATATGTAAAGAAACCACACAAAGAGGATCAATGAAGAGAGTTTTTAAGGCCAGTTTAGCGAAGGAGATTTTTCACCTTCTTCAGAAAAGGAACGTTGAAAATGAAGGGAGTTTAGTAAATACACCTATTATCTTTCTTCACTTTTGTTTGTGTCATAGTCAATCACATCTAGCTATTCTTTGATTTCCTTTTGAAATTAACCAATTTTATTAATTTATACTACTGTTCCACATCCTTAGGCTTAGCCAGATTTCCACTTGGGAGGCTGCTAAAGCTGATCTTGTAAAAAAGGGCTGAAAAGTGAACTTACAAGACACATGTCTTTTTTTGTAGAAAGTCCAATCTATGAGATTTGAGTATTGCCCTGGGGTCCGAAGTCTAACTTGAAATTCTACCAGATTGGACTTTTTACCATGACATATACATTAATTTAACAATTTATAGTATTTGTATTATGCATTTGTGACATAAACAGTATACCCTCAATTGTGTTTATTTATAGTGTTGGAGTCAAGAGGATGGTAAAAGTAGCTATTTCTATTTTAAATCTACCATTTTCTTTAAATTATAACAGAACAATACACTTAATGTTTTAAATGGATCTCCTTTTAATTCCTTATTAACCTGGTAAACTTGATTTAACGGCAAGACTATTTTTGTTTGTGTTTGTTGGCATTATGTCATATTTCTTTTTAATTTGCCATAAAAAAGGACCATAATTTTCAAAAAATTTGATGGTAAATTCTATAGACTTAATACTCTTGAGTATCATAGTGATGTAATCAACTAACTTTCAAAATTAATACCCGCCAATGATTTATCATCTTATTAACTCACTTTGTCATATGTATATCACTATTATTTCAGCAACAAGAATGAAAAGGAGGGTTGAAGGGCAGCCGTGTCTAATGCCTCGAGCAAGCTGAAAGTATTCAGAGAGAAAAAACATTGTTTAAATATAAACTTTTTATCCAATTGATAAAGGCAAGACCATTGTCATTCAATTGTGTCAAAAGCTTTTTGGATGTCTATCAATAATATATGAGCAGGACTTTTAAATTTAAATGTTTTAGTCATCCAGTACGCTCATCAGTCTGGCTCTTATTTTGTCCTATATATTATCCAGGAATATAATCTAACATGATTGGTACTAATGAGTTTTGCTTAATAAGGTTTGAAGTCTATGCTAGAGCTTTGGCGAAACTGCTATATGTGTTTCTACATGCAGGCCACTAGAAAATATTGGTCAACTTGTGTGACACACAAGTGAAATGCAAGTCTTCAGTACGTTTTTGGCATCTTGAGTGGAAAATTGATATGCCAATTATTTTTGGCATTGTCTCAGAAATAACTGACACTCAGCCAGGCCAAAAGATTTACTTGCTTTGTAAAATACACTTGCCAGTTCCCCAACATACTGACATATCCCAGGCCTGTGAGTGTGCTAACCCATGTAGTGGAATGTAGTAGTAGATTTATGAATGTTGAGGAATGCTTTACCATAACAAGATTGATACGGATTAACTAACCAATGAGAGACAAACTTGAAAAAAAAACATTTGCGGCTTATGAGTAGGAATACAATTTACAGGAGCAATAGGGTGTTCAGTGAATGCCTTCCCAAAATTCTGAATTGTTTAGATGTACAAAATGTGGTCCAGAACTGAATAAAAGTTTTGAAAACTTTTATTCCATTTAGCCTGGTGGCTGATTTGAGCTTTTTAGCTTTGGTGTATTTTTGAGTATATACAATGTTAATTTTTTGACTGTGGGTGCACAATGTTACTAAATAACAATCCATGTGACACCACTCTATCACCCTTGGGCAATTTTGTCTATGAGAAAAAATCAATATGGCCACAATAAAACAAACTATTTCGGTTGGAAGAATGGATAATTACCAATGATGTTTTGCAGTTAGTTAAAACTTTGCAATTACAACATTCATTTCCAGAACTTTGAGGCTAAAACTAAGGCTGGTTATAGAAATATCGGCAAAATAAAGCAACAGCTATACAAAAAAAAACAAACAAATGTTTTTGAGAAGCCACAACCCATGTTTACTACCATGTCAAAGCATGCTATGCCAGTATCCTATCTCTTTTATTCTTCTTGCCTTACTTAACATTTTTCCTCCATTGACCCCTACCACAAGCACACACATACACACAGCCTTCTTTTGAAACACACCCAAGATCTTTGCAAAGCCCTCTATTGTGAGCGATAATTAAAGAAATTCCACAGCTGATCCCCATTTTTCTCTAAAGACTATTCAATCCCACATGCAAGAGTTTTGCAAGGACTGGTTAATCCCTTGGTTAATTTCATTACCCCTCTCCCCCCCCCCCCGCCCTCCCTCCCCTACACCTACTTATAGAACACTACTCTCTTGTTCAATCCCATGTGCAACTATTTAACTGTGGTGAACGCAAAAGACCTTACAAAAAGTCATTTTTTATTCACAGTTTGCCTTGCTGGTTCTATTTAAATCCCTGTAGATGTGCTATTAAATTAGGACGACTGACTGTTAACACTTCTAATAGTGTGAAATGTATACTTAAGAATAGAAACACTACTTTCTCCAGCAATTTTCCACATTTACTTTTTTACATTTGCAGAACAGAGCACACCACACAAAGTGCAACAATGGCCGTGCTTGACTTGGTAATACCAATGCAAAATTCTTATCTATGCTTCTTATTTAACTATGTCTCCTTTGTTATGTCAGAACCTAATACAGAAGTTTACCCATATTTTAGAGTGTCCTGTTTAACAAGATTTATATGGTTCTCAGTGGCCTTGTGGTTAGCAAGTTTGCTATCTAATCCCAGCTTGTCACCTCTGCGTTCGTTCGACTCGCACAAATGACAATGCTGAAGACCTGTCTCGATATGACCCTGGATGTTGAACTGGATGTAAAACCCCAACTTTGAACTTCAACAAGAGTCATTGTCACATTGTGTGAATTCATTTGGACAATTGTGATAGACCCCCTAGAGAGATTAAGTGCTGTAAGTGTGACTGAGTTTCTATAGAATTGTTTCCGGCACACAGAGATTAGTAACTCAGTTGACCCTCTCCATTTGTGTCTCTACAGACAAAATGGAGCCTGCCAAAATGTATAACTATTAAAAGGTTATGGTTGGTCTTCCTAGGGCTACAATTACAAAATAACCACGGTATGTTAAATTATCCAGTGAGGAAATAATCCCTCCTATTTCCTTAACATGCTGTTAGTATCTCTTCAAATTTCTCATTTTCACAATGTCAGGGCCATCGAATCTCCACCGATACAAAATGTGCTCACTTTTTGATTAGTTGTTTTAATTTGAAAGGGTGTTCCCAGTAGAGAATTTGACACACATTTGATATTTCTTATTGTACAATTTCTGTGCAAAATCCAGCATTTATTCATTTAGTGCTTTATATCATATCTGGTGCCTTATCTGTGATAGCCAGTCGGAAAGGCAGATGAAACCAGTACATCCAGTTGATCAAGGTTCTGTACTGTATACTGCCAACCAATAGCAAGCAACAACCAGCTTTCGTGCATGAGGTTAGGCTGGGTTCCGAACTCTGATCTCAGAGATGGGAGGTGGGAGTGTCTCACCACTGTGACACTGTGGGACCAATGAAATCCAGTAATGTAATACTATAAAGATAAGGCAACACATTTTGTGTACAATGAAAACAATATTTAAGCATCTCAAGGGAATAATGCTTTTAACAACAACTGACGTTTTGCAATGTACCAGTCATATCATATAGTAATGGAGTTCTATTGATATTACTTAACAGGACTGTTCCACTTTCTTGACAAAACATAGGACCTAGACGATATTAAACTCTGAATTCTTCTGGGGCCTTATCCTCATAAATAAAGGAAGGGAAATTGAAGAAAAAAACGTGATTTTTTATTGAAAAATCAGCATCTGAACCAAAATATCAGCCTTAGACCCTGCTCACAAATGCTACAATCATGAGGCTAACTTGTAATAATAAGTACTCACAAATCTTGCACAGTATTTAGGTACTTTGATGACTCATTTCTGTCAAAAGAAAATGATCTCTATTAACATTTTTTGTATGACCAAATGCATTGACACATATGGTTTGACTGATGTAACTTATGAGGACAAAACACGGGTAAAAATATGTCCCAACAACTCTTTGTATGATAAAAAAATACCTGCTGACCAGGGGTCTCTAAATCAAAGCCTTCATTACGTTAACGATTTGTTTTAGTTATTAACTAACTCTTAGTTAATAATCTGTGAGTAAATCAAAACCTTAGGTTAATATCGGTAAAAGTTTAGCCTGCCACTGTGGCCTAGTGGGTAACTCGCTTGCTTAGGAACACAGAGGACGTGGGATCACACCCAAGTACAGGCAGATGAATAGTGCCTCGCATGACCAATTAAATTGGCTGTCATTGGGTCTCCTCTGTCTTCCAGTCAGGGTAAATATCAGTAACTTCAGAGTTGGGCTGTACTTGTGCATTTTGATGGGAAAAATAACCCTTTAAATCCTGTAGTGAATGGAGAAATTTCTCTGAGTATAAATGCAAATACAAAAAATACAAATACAAAGTGTTTCGTAAACAAACTCCCAAATTAAAGATAACTCATACCATGTCTTTGACTATTCACAAAGTAAACACTTATTGTTTACAGCCAAATAAATATGAACTTACCATTGTAGTGTAAAACAATGGTCTTGAATATGTTTAGCAGTAAGGTAATGTCAATATAAATACTAATTTACATATGTTTTACAAAAATTGAGACATTTCAACTAATATTTGTGACCTGGAAGGGATCTCTACTGACAATGAAATGACCACTGACAATGAAATGACTACACAAATAATTCTATTCCGTGATTTCTTTAGTTAATGTGTTGTTGTATGATCGTTAAGTATTCATTAGCTTGCCATTTTATGGGTGTTTCCATTTACAGGCCCCTGCTCCAGATTGGTATAGCTACTGATGATCACCCACTGCAAGAAGCTGATCAGACTAATCTTGTCGTTCTAAAGAAAAGTTAATTTGTTCAGATAAAAGGACTGACCTGGTGACCTGCTACTGGCTGATATTACTACTAAAAGATAATCCTTAACAATAAGCCCAGACTACTCTTGTGCAGTAACCAAGGGATACATATAGCTAATCCTCTCTTTCAAAAACAGTATCTGTCTGACAATCAGAACATAATGAATTACTTACAACAAAGTCAAAGAGTAACACCCTGTCTGTCTTGCTTCGGAAATACTGATTGCTGATGACTTCAGAATAGTAAAGTTAATCAGACAGCCCCAGATGTCATTTCCTAAACCCCTCCCGGCCACCACGGGAACGGAAATAACTAATTTGATCTACCATTTATGGACAGGTTTCATGTTGTGCATCATGCATTCAGTCTGTCTAACCAGTATTTACAATGAAAACATCATGATATTAATGTCATAAAATAAACTTGGTGTTTATATAGACATCTTATAAAGTACAGAGATATGTAAACTTAATGTGCATCTACCGTATATGTACATGTCTTATGACAGACTGATATAGCAGCAGAATGTTAATGAATTACAGGTTCACAAGAAACAAATTAAATTACAGTCCCTTAGAGTTCAGTACCAAATCAGAGGTTAACCTTGATCAAAAATATATACTATATATTATATATATATAATAATATATAATATATATACTAAAACTATAAAATACATAAAGTACACAAAGAAATATGCCAAACCACATTTGACATGCAAGTAGAGTTAAGGTTACCTGAATGTTTAGTGAAAAGTGATATAGGTTAGTTAAAAGTATTAGAGTAAGATGGTTTAGAGTTTAGATACAGTATTAACATAATTTTTACAATTTGGAATTTTAAGAATAACCTTAGCACTAGTTGTGTAATGGAGACTGAAGATCATGCATGTAATTAAAGGGAGGATATAATTAAACACCTGTCTCACCAATAGGGTACACAGTAAGCCAACTGAAATCTAATATAAAGTTGTTACTTTATTACAGGCTTTTTTTTAGAATACAAGGACCCCACAATCAACACATCCATTCACCAAAAGCCACATGTACCATTACTAAAGAAAGAACCCAAAAACATTGTATGTTTACAAGCATATGTTATAAGATGGTATTTGAAACATGGTTTTAAGATGGCTCAAGGACTGATATCTGCAGTGCTTTAACACTACAGAAAATTATCATGTAACTACTGTAAGAAATTGGTCTAAAAATCAAAATCAATTAATCGGTAATTCTAAGCGATTGATTATCGATTATAATCATTTTTCTGCTTGCTTTTTAAGAAAGACAGAAAATTCTTTTTTCTCCCAAAATAATAACACAGTAGACTTTCTATAGGTCAGTTGTGAAAAATTCAGGTTATTTGGTTAGAGTTTGGGGTAAGGAAGAGGAGGTATGTTAATTGATTCTCGAAATGAGCATTGATTTTCTACATAGAATTTTTTAAGTAGATGTCGAACCAATTTTCAGTCAAATTGTAGGACCAATTTTTATAATCTTACCAAATTTAATTGAAGCATAAACTGATCTCTTCCAAAACAAGTTATAATAATAATAATACTTATAATAAAAATAATTTTAGTTAGTTCTTTTATAGAGCATTTCTAGTCACAGATTAGCTAATCACTGTGCTACTCCAATAGAAAACCACTCTTGAACAGAAAGGTTTTAAGTTTTTTCCTGAAGTCATTTAAATCCAGTTCAGTGTTGCAGACATCATCAGGTAGGCTGTTCAAACAGCGAGATGCTGCAATGCGGAAAGATTAGTATCTCCGGCTTTTCAGTTTCAGTCGATGCTCTTTTAGTTTATACATTTTGTCACCGGAAGACTTGGCAAGCAAGGATTGAATGTAGTCGGAGGCATCAGCCTTTTATGCCTTGAACACAATGAGGTTCAGTTTGTAGATTAAGCGCTTTCTTACAGGTAGCCAGTACAGTTTCGTGAGATAAGGTGTTACAGAGCCATAATTCTTCACATTCAGGACAATCCTAACAGCAGCATTTTGTACACTTGGTGATAGAAAAATCTGGAATGCCGACGAAGAGAGAGTTCTCAGTCATTTTCCATAGGTACATGTTAATCTATTTACTGAAACATAGAAAAATAAATGAACAGAAAAAAAACAAAATTTCAGAAACACCTTGAAACCTAGTAATTTACTTTTAATTTTGATTTGCAATGAAATTAATCAGTAAAAAAGTGATTGATTTACAGGGGTTATATCATCGATCTCTGTTCACACTATTTAGTGAAATAACCTTGGAACGAAAAGGAAACATCAGTTTGATTGAATCAGAACTGGTGAATCAACTCACAGGAAGTGACAATTTCTGCTAAATTACCCTCTCAGAGTCACCCTTGATGGGAATGGGGGGGGGGGGCATCCTGTTCAATCAAACCACTCAAGGTGATAAAGTTAAAGGCCAAATATTTAAAAAATAATTATTTTTATTTATTTACTTACTTTTACTTATTTTTACTTTATTTATTTACTTACTTTCATTTATTTACTTACTTTTTATTAATCTATTCCTCATTTTATGTCAGTACACAAAATACACATTTTTTCCCCAGAAAAACACAAAAACAAGAGCACTCGGGGAGTGCATACCTCAGCCAAGACATGCATTATTTTTATAAATGGCTCATTAAAAGATATATCTGAAACTCTTTTATATATTTTTCTTTTCAGACAATAATCCGGACCACAATCAAAAGCTAGTTGTATCTAAGACCCATCTCCTCATTTCTATGAATATCTGACCACTAGTATTTGTGTAATCTTACTAGCAAACAAACAAAGACACAAAGAAATGGTCACGAATTTAATACCTCTTTAAAAGATAACAATTTGGAAAGTTCAGCCATATTGTGTTCAAAATTCACAATGCATGATTTTATTTAATTCTAAACTAATCTGATAGCGGTTTGTCAATTCATTTCTAATAAAAAAAGGTATCATTTTCTTCATGAATGCAATATTTTTATATTCATATACTTTATAAAACAAGTGTGACAGGCTGTCAGAGTTTAAAGAAATGTACCCAAAATGAGAGTATGAAAAGGGCACCTTATCGGAAAAATACAATTGGGGCTTTAGTAAGCACTCTAAAAGGCTTTAACCATTGCCTTATATTTTATTTTCTAATTTTAAGCAAAACAAATACCTTTTACACCAAAAATGTACTAATGCAGTTGCTTCAGAGGAATTGCTCTGCAAATTCCAGTGACATCCGTCTCAAAAAAAAAACTAGCAAGCTTAAAGCTATGGAAGGGTAGAAGCGATACACTAAAGAAGTTGCAAACAACGTTTCTTTCAACTCATTACACTAATAAAGAAATTAAACCAACACCACTGCTGTCATTGTTGACACTGTGAAACTGACTTTACACATAAAAATACTGAAATAGAATGTTGTGGAAAACAAATACAGGCTTTTAAAACGTTTTTAGTAACATGTCTACTAAGTGAGAATATTGTTAAGAGACTTGTAAGTAAATTAATTTATTGAATAAGGTTAAACACCTTTATCATATGACACAGCTACCTGGGTGATTCTGATTGGTTTGAGAGCCATATCAGTATATCTGCTAGCTGTTCCATAATTATCCTATGCAAAGTACAGTGGATGGAAGAGCCTTGCTTTCTTGTTTTGTTATCTGCCATTGTGGCCTAGCGGGTAGCACACTTGTCTAGGAACTCAGAGGACGTGGGTTCAAACTCAGGTACAGGCAGATACATAGTGGCTCGGATGACCACTTAAAATGGCGGTCCCCTGTCATTGGGTCCTATCCCCAGTGGCAGGCTAAAGAACCTCAAGGACGTTGATAAATGGTCATCTTCCAGTTAGGGGAATGTCAGTTACTTGTGAGTTGGGGCTGTACCTGTGCAGTCGGATGGGTTTAATAGCGCGAGTCCTGTAGTATATGGAGATATTGCGCTGAGTATAAATACACATTACATTACATTGTTTTGTTAATTGTGCCAATTTGTAAGTGAATATTTTTCCATAAATGCTAGTACCTGCATATACCATGGTCTAACGGGAATGATTCCTATTGTATTCATGCCAAGGAAACTTACTTGTGGACAAAATTTTAATCAATCCTGGCTGTTCCATTTATCTAGCAAAACTGATTAAAATAGCAACACGTAAATCATAGGTAGAAAACGTCAGTTAGACTTCACCTTGTGAGTAAATTTCAATATATACTCCAAATATTTAATTTGAGACGTTTTTTCTTATTTCTGGATGACGTTGGCGATGGAGTGCCACAGCAACAGGTAGAAGTAAAACAACCTTTATATATTATGCCTTTGAAGGTTATATGCAGAAGTTTAATTGGGACAATAATAAATATTTGATTTTTTTTTTGTTATTTGTATCACATCATGTTGTATAGCCTATATAGGTCACCTGGACTGAAGAGCTGAAGAGTGGTTGTTTAATCAAGAGTTGAAGTTAAAAATATAATATTCAAAATATCCCACTTATATCATTGAGTTGATTATCATTTTAAGTGATTCATTGTACTCATTGACTTAGTCATTTTTTTCCAATGTAATAGCAAATTTCAGTATCCATGCTAATAAAACGTATCTACGCAATCCGTTTTTCAAAGTTAATAATTTTGTGTGGGGGAGTAATGTGACATATATACCCTCTACGGGATTCTACTTACTAGGAATGTCTAAATGATAGCTTTATTGTATTCATCATGGAGATATCTATAAAGTTAGACAGATATTTAATGTTTCAGGTGAAAATAGTAATGGAGGGCTGTCTAAAATCATATTCTAACATGACACGGCTGTGTCCGCGAATCTGATTGGCTAACACACGAAAAATTCCTTTGTAAAACCCCGCATAACCTTATGAGCTCTATTTTATCGCTCACAATGCTGCTCCGCAAAAAGAAAACTTGAAGTAACAGCCTGGATTTTTTTCATTAAATAAACAAATAATGGTAAATACGATATTCAAGGATTCTTACATTTGAAAATAGAATATACTGATATGAATGTGCTGAAGTTTAAACACGTTTAGCAATGAAATGAGTTATCTTATTTTGTGGCTCTTCCAATAACTCAACTGCACGCTTCGATCAAAAATCTTAATAGAATATTCATATATTTTTGTACAATAGCTTCAAAACTAATTTTTATGAGATCTTTTAAATGTCATGTTAGAATAGAAATAGACAACTCAGAGCTCAGGGTTATAGGAGATTTTGCAACGATTAACGCATTAGAATCACTCAGGTTCTGCCTTCGTGATCCTAATATCGCTAATCATTGTAAAATCTCCTATAACTCCTCGCTCGTCATTGTCTATTTCTATATTACCCTCTAATCTTTTATAGACCGTCTCCTGCTTTATACCTATTTTTATAAAAGGTCACGTGATTAGATGTTAGCTTATCAGTTTACAAATTTGCAGTTAGATACAATAAAGATATGAGTGTCAATTAATAATATCTGCTGCAAATCATTTGAATAATTAATACTAAGGTAACAGTAAGGTTAATGCTAGACTGATTGTCAAACAGATCTTCTCTTTAAAGTGGACAGGTGACCAGTCGTGAAACAGGAGCTTGAGATATTCATTTTAAATACATAAGAGTATTTATATCTTTTTTTTTATACAGAAGATATAAGTTAGTGCTATTACGTATAACATAAATGAAATATGAAAAAAAATAAATAATACTAATATAATAAAATAATATTTGGTGAGACAGTTATTTAAAAGTAAATCTCTAATGCACATTTTTTTATTTAACACACACTTTATCAAATTATTCTGTGATTATATCATACAGTAAGAGGTGGCATAATATAAAAGTGTACTTCATATACATTGATCAAAGATGTTTAATGTTTATTTTTTTCTGTGCTATTGCTATGAATAACTACGAACACTAAATGTCCAAAATGGTGGCTGTTACTTGACTTTTTCTTGTAGAATAATGTGGTACGGGAACCAAAGTAACATGCTACCGGTTGCAAAGCTAGATTTTTGTATCACTAACCAGGATTGGCTTCATATTGAATTCAATGGCTACCTTAATTTGTGCAAATTTGAATTATGTGTCATAATTACCAAGTCAAACAGCAATCAGATTCTGTCGATATTTTTTAGGAATTACCTACATGAGCACAAATTAATTAGACTTTCAAAAGTACTATATGAATACATTTTAGCTCTTGAATGGGACGCCATGTCTTTTATGAGTGCATTTTAGATAACGAAATTCGTTCACAGAAGAGTGCACAAAGTTATGTTGTTATTATCCAGTAAAACACTTAAAACTGTAATGTATTAAGTGTACTGTTATTGAGCACTGTCACCCAATAAAATTAATAAGTAATAACTGTTATTCTTTATTAATATGCTATAAAACAATTATTATGCATTAAAAATCTGTAAGAAAAAACACTTTTATATAGTACCATACACTTTAACATTTAATGTATTCAGAAAAATTGTAAATAACAACTATTGTCCTTTATTACTATGATAATAAACAATTTCTGATATATTATGTAAACGTATAGTATCAAACTGTTATTATACAATAGTATATATTTTATTTTCTAATTTTTAATGTATTAAGAAAAACGACTGTAGGAATCAGCAAAAGTTACCACTATATTTTAATACCCCTAAACAAGTTCTGAGCACAAATGTACTAAGAAAAACTTTGAGAGCATTTATTACCATTACAAGACAAACTGTAACAAACATTGGTTCTTATTTTATTAACATTAACCAATTTCTTATGTTCTAAGAATAACTTTGAGAAACTACTCTTACAGTATTTCAATATTTATTAATTCATTTAGTGTTGTATGTCATACCTAGCATCTCATGAGTAGTTAGGAAGGCAGAGGAAACCAGTACATATAATGTATCAAGTTTCTACATTGTAAACCACCGACTTAAGGAAAGCAACTGCCAACATTCTCACTTGAAGTCAGGCCAGGATTCAAACTCGGATTTCAGAGGTGTGTTAAGTGTGTTACCATTACACCACAGTTGCCCCCCCATTAGCTATTGACAAAGCAATTTCCCATTTCGTTCTTATAACATGTGTTACAATGTCTCACTGTACTATATCCTATAAACGGTTTTCTTTCAAACCCATTGGTTCCTCCAATATATTTAAGGTATACTACTTAAATGATATCATACAAAGAGTTTGGTACAAAACAACCATTTTTAATTTATATTTTATGCATGCAGCGGTGAGGCACCTGTACTTGCCCATATTGTAAAGTAAACTAGGAAGCATTCACAGAACGCAAACCTCCACCAGGAGGTGTTTTTATAAATGTGTATGTTTTTATCCAGAAAATGATCTCTGGATCCTCCCCAAAATGTAATCAAATCTTCCTTTGTCCTGGCCTTACCCCCACATAAAATTTCTTAAATTACACCTGAGAGTTTTTCTTTTGTTAAAAGTGTCCAATATCTTTCACTATTGGCCACTTTCTCATTTTGACCGTATATAGAAGTCTTTTTAGCACATTTCCAAAGAAACCCTTTCACATGTATTACAACTAAAATTATCATAAAAACCAAAAAGGTACACAACAGGAATATTGAAATGAAAAGTAATGATGTTAAACAATATCTTAAAAATTATAAATTAAAGAAAATGTGTAATTTAAATAGGTTAATAGCCTCGTAAGTGTCCAATATTGGAAAATAATGGACTGTTGACTCGGTCCCTTTGGGACCTCGTAAAAAGGCCATTATTTTCCAATATTGGACACTTACTTGGCCATTAACCTATACATAAAGATCAGCTGATTACTTTGGAAGTAATGTTAACAAGAAGGTCAGAGTCATTGGAAAAAACATTGGAAATGGGGTGTGTCACATCTTTGTGTGGTCAGGCCTTATACACACACAAAAAAGACAGATTAAGAGCCATCCAGCCAACTAAAACAGATGGGATTCTGTGGCAAATGCCTAGTGATTAATGAAAGCATGCACATACACAAATTTTCATGCAATTTCGGTCAACACCCAAGGCTTAAATTCATTTCTTTGTCATTTGATGAATGGATTGTAAGTACATATTTCTAGATTTATATTACCTATGAACAGAATAATCTGTGTATGTTTAACAATATAATGTTATTTTATTGGTCATGTGGTCAGTCTATGAAACTGTATATGATGTGATTATGTAAAGGTATTTGTAAAATGTGTATTGTAAATTCTGGGAGGGTCTTTTTGGTGGAAATAGAAATAATTATTCGTTCACAAACTGCCCTCAACTCTATGTATTTCCATGACAATTAGTATGAATCGTCATTTGGGACGACTTTTAATACAAGCATACATTCTATTTGTTTCTCAAGAACATACAGACAGACAAGTACGAGTATAAAAAATATCATGTGAGAAGAAACACATTTCCCACAACCGTCAAACACAAAAAGTAGGGTAATAATTGCATATGTGTATTTTCCAATAGTCCCCCCTATTTGACCCAAGCCCTGCTTGATCCCAAAGTTTTAAAGTGAGGGTTTTGTTATCTAAATGTCCTTAATCCCCCACTAAACAGATATGTGAACCTGAAGCTTTGAACTTTTTTGTTGCTGCATTTTCAGTAAGTCAAAGCCATTTGTACTGATCTGGGGATAAAAGGACAGAGAAGGATACAAACTTTTTTATAACTGGAGTTCATTGGGATACCCAGTCAGGGAAATGTATGTCCTACTTAAGTAACACCTAAATACTTAAGTAACACCTAAATAACTCCGTCCAATAAAAAAACACCTACAAACATACTGCCACATCTCAGAGCTTTTAAAACATATTTTAAAAACAAAACGTTTGTCTTAATATACTCCCTAAAGTGTAAGTGACTCTGAAATATCCAGTCTCTTAGCTGCCTTTAAGGCTTCTGCTAGTCTGCCTAATTTGATGCTATTAAATCCAGGCTCCCTCTGCACCCAGGAAACCAGCATGTGGTGATTCCTGTCATTGCTATCTGGATAGGAGTCTTTTAGATTGTCTAGGTTTGCAGTAGTGAAATCCAACTGAATACCGATGTCTCTCCATTCACGACCCAACTGTTTTGCAATTTCGTAGAGCCCTTTTTCAGACAAAGAACCTGCAAATCAGTGAAGGAATTGGACTTAGTATTTTATAAAACTGTGGTTCACTTTTAACACTTTTGAAAGCAAAGGGAAGTATTGTCTGAAAATTTACGATCACAGGCTATTATCACTGACTTAATGAAGATAGTGTTTACTATTTTGGTATCAGAGCTCATATTGCATGTAAATAATTTTATCTATCTTTGAAACGAATCTACCTGTGGGCTCCTGATGTACCATTGAGGTGTGCTTATCCATGATGTTATCTATTTCATTACAAAGCATCTCACTCTCTGGTATGCCTAAGTTTCTGATGACTTTTTGAAGAGGACCGAGTTTGTGAACCTGGGTTGCCATGATTACCTTCCAACGAAGAAGGCTCTCATGGGCTCTTTCAGTGTCTGTGTGATAAGTAGACAGAATATCATTAATCTGGTCATTAACATATGTTTTGTTGTGCCCCTCAAAAAGCTTTTTTGTTAGGTCCTTCCAACATTCTTGCTTAGCACCTACAGTAGTTGCTATTTTGTTAAATATAGAGTAATAAACCCTATCATTAAAATTTGTATCAGAACAAAGATTGTCAAATATGCTCTCTGTGATAGTTATAAGCTTTGTGAGTTTCTTGTCAGCCATTTCTCCATTCTTCTGCAAATCATTTTGCATTTCAATGACACCCGCTTTCAAATCAATCACCTGCTGTTCGTATCTATTGGCTCTCTCTTCCGAAATCTCAAGCTTCTGATTGGCAGTTTGTAACTGATCACTTAAGTAATCAATCTTTTCTACCAATGTTGTAACATTGGCTGTCATGATTGAAACATTTTCTTTGATTTCCTTAAGACATTCGATGTTCTCTTCCTTCTTTGATTTAAGTGAAGCCTTTGATTTGATTGGTTTGCCAGATCTCCATTCATGAAGAAGGTCAATGATTTCTTCTGCATCTTTTTCTCTGTAATTTGTAGACTTTTCAGAGGCCCGTAATTTTTCTTTTGGTGTTTGTCCTTGCTTGTTTTTCATGTTGACCTGAGCCCCCGAATTCAATAGCAGTTCTACTACATCCATATTGCAAGAAAAAGCTGCTAAATGAAGAGGACTGTCTCCTGAAATAAAGTGAAATATCAATAATGATTTACATACAGCTGTTTGATACGCCATAGATGCATCTGGTTTTATTAAATACATGGAATATTTTTGTGCTTTTTTGATGCAGCAAATCTTAATTTTAACTAGGGGTTTATTTGGAATACATTACACATTGGTCGGATAACAAAAGGTATTTATTTTAGCTACAGTTTGGAAACTCAGACAAAATATCCTACCATCCTTGTTTCTGATGTTAATTTGGGCATTATACTCTAACAAAATGCTGACTGTATCATAATTGCCAATGAGACAGGCTTCATGTAAAGCTGTATTTTTGTCACTGTCCCCTGTATCTGGCACGGCACCAAACACCAGCAACTGTTCCAAGACTCTGTCATGCCCATATGTGGCAGCCTGCATCAGTGGCGTTCTGCCTGTGAATTAAGAAATATGAAATAAAAGGCCAAAGGTTAGTACAAATTATACTAAAAAAAAATCCTGAATGTCATTGTTGGAGCCCAACTTAGGAGTCAGCCCATCTTAAGATGGGCTATAGCCCAACTTAGGATCCTAAGTTGGGTAGCCTATCTTAAGATGGGCTAGCCCATCTTAAGATGGGCTAGAGCATATCAGCCCAACTTAAGATAATAAAATTCAAGAATGCTTTTTTCTTGAATATAATATAAATTATTTGCAGGGAAATTATTTTTTCATGAAAAAGATGACATTAACATTGATAAACTTAACTGACCCTTGCAAAGAAATAATTTGTACATCATTTTTATTTTATATAAATACGTTCAGCTTATTTAACCTCAACAAAAAGTATTTAATTGCAGTAACTAAAATGAATTGTGCTTCCTGAGCCTTGAAAGCATTAAATATTTCTTTGATGTCGATTTCATTGTCTTTCATTGCAATGATTTCTTTATTGGATTTGTGCCTATTGTTTCAACATTCTATTGATGTTGATTTGTTTCACTTGGGGTGGGTGAAGTACACAATAGGGAATACCCCAAATCATAAAGTGAAACAAATCAACATCAAAGCAATCTCTAAATATATTGAGGCTTAATTGTATCAAACCTATGAGGGGGAATTCTAAGACTAATCCAGTTACCAATTCACACACATAGTCAAACAAATCAACTTAAAAGAATTGTTGAAACAATAGATATATCACAATCTAATCCAGTTGTCTAATCACTCCCCACAAGTGAAACAAATCAAGTTAAAAGCAATGGTTGAACAATAGACACCTTTTGACCTAATGACCCTCCAATTGTCAGATTAACTGAGGCGGTGTCTTGAAACAATAAGGAAATTAACATTAATACTATCAATTTATAAGGAAGTAAAGAAAAGAAGTAACATTTAAGTAGAAAAATAAGTAAATAATATTTAAATTTCAAAAATAAAAACTCTGTGTGCAAATTATAAGTTGGGCTAATATTTGTTACCAAATCTTCAGATGAGATAAGCACAAGAAATGTTAAATAATATTTCACAAATATACACTGTATAATTGAAATATAAGAATTTAAATAAACTAGCATAGTTATATTCAATTTCATGATTAAAACCACCAGTGGAGTGTGACATAATAAATTAATATTAAAATAGCTGGTTAATATTAAATTTTAGTTTTAAAATCATTCCTGAGTTTGCTTATCTTAAGTTGGGCTAATATGCTCTAGCCCATCTTAAGATGGGCTTAGCCCATCTTAAGATAGGCTACCCAACTTAGGATCCTAAGTTGGGCTATAGCCCATCTTAAGATGGGCTGACTCCTAAGTTGGGCTCCAACATCATGTTTGAAAAAGATATCACGAATGAAGATAACAGTATGGCATGGCTGGGCAGCATGGGTGTTCCATTGTTAATCTTTATGAATGCTATATTTTGTCTGATATGTCTAATAATGGATGTTTTACTTTTATTATCCATCACTATTCATACAGATAAGACGACATTTGAAAAAAATATTAAAAAGGGTTGTATATATGGTCACACCTTAAATATCAAAACTTAAATTTTAAGTTTAATTTCTCCATCATGTCTATGTGAATTATATGCACTCCGAGTGAGCAGAAATGCTGTAAAAATACCTTTCTAATGATGTATATTACGTGTTTGTAGGTTACATAGTTTCCAAGATAGTTATGAAAAATTGTTAACGCTTATTATGCACACTATGCCAATACACAAATATATATCCCCTTTGGTTATCCCTCTTTGTAAGACATTTTGGCGGGGAATGAAAGGTTGTAAACTATTAGTACATGTGTGCAGGAAGGAAACTGAGGTTTTAGCCAAACTAAGGAACTACAAAATGTAGACTGGAGTAGGTGATCATGCTGAAACTTCAAGGGAAGCAAAATACTTGTGCTGTTACTGCCAATTGTATAGAAATTGTTTGTAAGTCTCTCACCTTGTGGCAGGGGGGCCACGGTGGCAGAGTGGTAACACTCTCGCCTCCCACCTCTGAGGCCAGGGTTCGATCCCCGGCATGGCCTCAAGTGGGAAAGCTGGTAGTTGCTTGCCGTTGGTCGGCAGTTTACAGTACAGAACCCTAACGAACTATATGTACTGGTTTCCTCTGCCCTTCCAACTACCCGTCGTGATATGACCTGTACAGTGTTGAAAGCGACGTAAAACCCCAAATAAATAAATAAATCTCACCTTGTGGCAACGTCTGAACTTCAGACATCATAAATTCATTCAGTGTATTTTAGAGCTTAAGTATGCATGACTGTTTCGCTAGTAATCTTGCTGCTTCATTAAAAATATTATTTCTAAAACTAAATACTAAAACAAATGTATGTATGATGTTTTCCGTAACTGTTATCCATTTAATATATTGAGATAAATTGATGAAAGCATTGTCCCCAAACGTGTTAAAAATGCTTATATTATCTCTATTTAGACATGCATGTCAAAGATAATGTCTCAAACAACTCCTGATTTAGTTTTTGTGTCATTTGTCTGGTGTTCCAGAAACCCTTACATTCAGTCTTTATACTACTGGTCATGTCCATAATTACAGAAAACACAGTTCAACGTTTGGAGCATTTATTATAAACTTTCACCATATATTAAAGCACATATATTAACAACAAACGCCTAAGGTGACCTTAACTTAAACTGAAGAATTTGTTAAATGACTTGATAATTCAAGGTAAGGTGACCCTAAGTGAATGTGACCTATGTTAAAACTACTTCTACACTACTTCCTATGTACATATATTAAGTAGATTAAGCTAAGGTAAGCTGCCTGCTTAAAGAGGTGTATGTTTGATAAAATAACATTCACATCGCGCAGGGTCGCGCAGGACCCGATAAAAATTAAAAAGCCTCGTAAAGGCTGTTACAAATAGTTGAGAGGGGAGGGATGGAGGCAAATTAAAATCTACGTGTTTACTCCCCAGAAACAAAATTCAAACTGATTTAAAAATGGCCTCTGCACACCAGAGTGAGGCTGAGGTCGTGGATAGGAAGTACCAGTAAAATTAAGGTCGTACATACATTCTCACCATTAGTTTACAGACTGAGACTTGTTGCTACTGACGATACTCAACCGAACACAGTCTTTATACTACTGGTCATGTCCATAATTACAGAAAACACAGTTCAACGTTTGGAGCATTTATTATAAACTTTCACCATATATTAAAGCACATATATTAACAACAAACGCCTAAGGTGACCTTAACTTAAACTGAAGAATTTGTTAAATGACTTGATAATTCAAGGTAAGGTGACCCTAAGTGAATGTGACCTATGTTAAAACTACTTCTACACTACTTCCTATGTACATATATTAAGTAGATTAAGCTAAGGTAAGCTGCCAAACGTCAAACGTATGGGGTTGTAGCAAAGTAACACAGGGTTGAAGTGAGAGTTAGTTTAAGATGGACTGAAAGGTCTTGGCCACTGCACTGGCTGCTGCTGGGGTCTTGACAAGATACCTCCAGATGGCGTCCGACTTCCATCCCCCGTGTGTCTTTATATAGTCAAGGTCAATGTTGTGGTCAAAGGCCCAACAGGCCCCAGAACGACGAAAGGCATGGAATCCGAATTCACTTGGATGGAGTCCTAGTTTTGACACTGCTTGTCGAAGAATCAGCCTCACCTTGGTGGCTGTCAAGATCTGTGTGGAGACCCCTTGAGAGATGGTAAAGAGGGGAAGGTCCCTATGGTGGGGACGCACTGACACGAGGCCCCTCAGGGCCGCCACCGGGCAAATGAGCTCTTCTCTAAGGGCAGGCAACTGCACAATTTGGGAGTGCCCAGAAGTTTGCATACTCTTGGTACATTTAGTGACAATATGAGCGCCGGGGGCCCCCCAGATCACATCACCATGTGTGGGGAATCTTGAGGGGGAGAAGGCAGCTTTGGAGGGAGGGACCAGTGAAGACAGACGATAGAACCCAAAGAAACCCATTAACATCACTGCTTTGTAGACGCGTTCGTTTGGGATCCCACTCAAAGCACGCATGAGTTGTCGTAGCTGGTTGACTGAGAAAATACCTTTGACCCGGAACGTCAGGGGTGCGTTGTGAGCTACTGAGCGAACGGCTAGTTTGAGAAGCCTGTTGTCGAGTACGCTGTCATCCCATTGGTAAACTAGAAAAAAGTGCTTCAGTACTGTTAGGTAGTTAGTGAGGGTCTCCGCCCTTAAGCCTTGCTGTGCAAGATATTCCATGAAGAGTGAGATGGCAGGGAACGAGTCCACTGGCCCTGGGTTGACCTTCACCACGAAAGCCAGATAAAACCTGAACTTGTTGGTGTATGCTTGTAGAGTTCGAGGCCTGAGGGCTTGTGAGATGCGTTTGTTGAAGCCAGCAGCCAAGGAGGACACGAGGCAGCTACCTGAAATTAGATAGAAAAATCCGGTTGAAGGTCATGGTCGTCAACTGTATGCCAGGTACAAGATTTGAGGTAATGCACAACAGGTGAACCATTATATTTCATCTTAGGCCATCTTGACAGTATATCCGCATAGACATTATCTTTACCTCTGATGTGAGAAACTGTGACCAGAATGTTGAATTTAGCTTTGAGTAACCATAAGGTACGGGCACAGGCAGCGAGGAAAGGGTCACGACTGCTGCCACTGTTGAGCACACTGACCACGGCTGCGTTGTCACAGTGAACTTCGACTCTGCTATTCGTCCAGGCCTGAGCCCACAAACGAAACGCCACCATGACATTCATCATTTCGAAATGGACTATTGATAGCGCCATTCGATAGCATTGTGGTATTGTTTGAAAGTAGACGTGAGTATTGGTGTAACCTCCTATGCCTGTAAGGCATGCGTCCACATAAACGTGGATAGGTTCCGTACTTCTGTCGTGTATCTATGTGGTGCCATTAAACGTCACCATGAACTCACGAAACCAGCTAATGTCTTTGTGGAAATCTTCACCTAAGGGGATTTTGCCTTTGTTTGGGGTGCTTCTGAGAGCTTGGAGTATCCTGTTGACAAAGAGCCGGGCAGGCCGAACGCATTTGTTAATGTATATGAGATGCCCCACTAGCTTTTGGAGTGACTTTCTGGTCGCGTATTTTCTGGTGGCCCAGTCATCACACAGCCGTCGCACTCCCTCGATTTTGTCTGCTGGGATGGTGAGGGTGCCTGTCTTCACGTCAATGTTAATCCCCAAGCATGTGAGGTTGTGTACTGGTTCGGATACCTTGTCGTCGTTGATGGGAAGTCCCAGGGATGTAATAAGGTTGTTCAATGATAAGAACGCGCTTGAGGCGTTGCTGGGAGGGCTCACCCCCACTATATCGTCCAGATAGGCACATGTCCAGTATCCAGAGTTATTCATGAGATGGGTGATGCTATCTGTGACCATCTGACAGGCCGAGGCACCCGTCTTTAGTCCGAAGGGCACGCTCACGTCCACGTAGCACTTGCCCTGCCAGTTCAATCCCAGCACTGAAAAGTCCCGAGGGTCTGACCTCAGATTTCTGTAAGCCCGCTTGAGGTCGACTTTATATATGAGCGCGTTCTTGCCAATCTTGGAGATGGCCTCCACGATGGTATCTAATGTAGGGTATTTCAGTTTGCACTCTCTCCCATCGAATGTGTCATCAGGGATGGCGCTGTTCACACTTGCCCCGTGAGGCCAGGATAAGTCCACAATGAGCCTCCTGCTACCATCCGGTTTCGAACGCGTCATCATTGGTGAAGTGTGAAGTCTGCTGAAGGGAGATCTTTCAAATGGACCCGCGATTGCCTTGAAGCTTTGCTCTGTTTGTAAATATGTGTCCACGTGTGAGGGGAATTTCGTCGCGGACGAGTGATTAACAACTTGGTTATTGTACTGAAACACGTCGTAGTCAAGGGACAAAGGGAAACCGAATTCAATATAATCTGTCACCCTGCTGTATTTATAATCCTTGAGGAGTGTTCTCCATTGTTGAATATTCAGCTGTGAAACCACTCTAACTCTCGCCCCTGCATAATTAGGGACATTTAGGGCTACAGCCTTTTCATGTGCTAATTTAACCCATTGTTCCATGTTTGAATGGTCTAATATTGTAGCATTGGTGTAAGGCAAAGCTGGCAGGGGGGTACCGAGTAATAATCCCCATTGTGTGTGTAGACCGCTTGTACTGCACGGGTTGCGTTCTTTTGAGTCGACTTGGACGCGGGCTCTGCTTCTGGAGGTTGCCCCCTTAATTAATTGAAGGCTATAATTGCCAAAGCTACCCTTATAAGGGCTGCTTTGCAAACTACCTGAAATTGAAACAATAAGCTCGTCCCTGGAGTCCTGGCTGTTTGCCTTTGCCATTGACCCTTGATTGCTTGTAGAGTTAATTGGAAGACTTATCAGGACGTCGGCCCCACTCTGGCATGTGTACGATGTGCTGTGTGTAACGTTTGTGGAGTGAGGGTCAAAGCAAACGCCCTCAAGCATGTGAGAGATTGTGGACGTGTCCTGGGTATCTTCCGAGACACCTGTGTAGTCCTTGTTTGTACATGAATTAAGAAATTGATTATTTACATTTGGTTCACCAGCCCTGTTTGTCACTGAATCCCTAGCGCACCATTGACAGCTACATTGTCCAATGTGTGCACTGTTAATAAATATATTACCCCATAAACACCATTTACAGGTACAAATTCCAATATGTTTTGCAAATAAAGTCTTGTGACAAATAATTGTAGGGCGGGCTACCTGGCAGTTAAACTCTCTGTTTGTCCCCTGACTGGCTGGCTATTCTCTTTGCCCTATTACACTTAATCTCCGGATGTGTATAATGCCTTTTAACTGCCTTGAAGCAAGCAAAACAGGCGTGTTTGTATGTGATCTTCCCGTCCGTATGATCCTTGGCCTGGGTGCATGTGTCCTCATTGAAACGCTTGCATATTTTTGTCTGCTCTTCTGCTTGTCCATTCTGCGATTTGAGTACGCGTTGAGTAAAACGCTGCCTGATCCTGTCCACTGATGCCTGGTCCCCCCAACGCGCATGCCCTCTCTCGATTTCTGTGAGGACGGCGGCGTGGGCGCGTTTGGCTATGGTCCAGTTAAGTTCCTGTGCATCCTGCATCAGATGACTTTGATACTCCAGCATGTAGGTCCGAGTACGGGGGTCATGTTCCTCTAGTATGCAGTGCGCAAAACCTTGTACCCACTGGTAGATGTTTATATCTTCATATGCAGGCATTTTAAAATTTTCATTCACTGGGCAGAATTCATGTGGCCAGTGTACCATGTGCCGTACCCTCTGGTCGCCTAAACGATATCTTCCTGACTTAAATTTACTAGACGTACCTGCTGGTTCCTCGCGGCTAACGTTCTGGTATTGTCTAAGCCTCTTGTCGACCTCTGCCTGTATCCGGCTGTCTTCTCGTAGGTAATCCATGGATGGAAGTTCGCCCGACTCGTGGGAAGAACGTGAATGCCTCCCTACCCTGGGTTCTTTTCGCTTTGGGGAGCTGTGTGCGGATGGGTGTGAAAGCACTGACAAGCTACTGTTACGTTTCTCCTGGTTGTCCAACCTCTTCTCAATGTCTTCAAAACGGTTCAACACAGTGTCCAGTTTCTCCATCACTTCAGAAGTGGAAGGTTGTTTTCTCTTGGTAGTACTGGGGCGCACCCCTGTGTCGGTTTCTGCCCTGGCCCCACCCCCTGGGTTATCCTTTGTCACTGGGCCCAGTAGGTTCTGGCTTGAGGGTGTGTGTGCTGTTGGTGCTTTCCGAGATCTGGTCGCCTTCACCCGAGTGCATGACGCTCCCACTGGGGGTTTATGGCGTTGCTTACACTTTACACAGGCAACTCTGCCTCTGGTATTATATCCACTGGCAGACATAATGTTGTTATTGTGTATCGCTTTGCTATCCTGTGGTGGTTATGATAGAAACTCTGAAGGTAACACAAATAAAATTCAAATTAAAATCTACGTGAGAGGGGAGGGATGGAGGCAAATTAAAATCTACGTGTTTACTCCCCAGAAACAAAATTCAAACTGATTTAAAAATGGCCTCTGCACACCAGAGTGAGGCTGAGGTCGTGGATAGGAAGTACCAGTAAAATTAAGGTCGTACATACATTCTCACCATTAGTTTACAGACTGAGACTTGTTGCTACTGACGATACTCAACCGAACAAAATTACTATGTACATGACAATCAGCGTTAAAATGGGGCACTAATGTGTTTGACTTATAATAACCTTTTGAAAGGCTTAAAAAATGTTTTGGCAGACAATGAAGTTGACCATAAGTACAATGTTTTTTATTACCCGTAGGTTCTTTCTCGTCCACTGTTCTTCTGATGATGGCCTTAATTTCTTCTGCATCTCCATTTACAGCAGCTTGAAACACGGCTCCAAGCTTTACATTCATTTTTTTTTGCTGAAAGCCATACATAGCATCTATGTAATTACATATATAAGTTTAGATCCAGCTTTACTATTATTTATCTGAAAATAACGTATGGTCATGCATATACTTTTATAAAAACAGAAGGCAGGACAACTCTTGTGTTCACTATTCTGGATATGACAAACTAGATATTCTATTTCAATGGAAAGCTAAGCTGGGCTAGGCAATGCCCTCAAGCAATGTGTATGGTCATCTGTGTGAATTAGAGCATTAGCCTTGGTTGAAATTTGGGGCTACTACTATGAAAGAAGCATAAGGTCATCTGATTAATACAGAAAATATAATAGGTCAAGTTACACATTCATTACTGCATGACCATGACAAATTATATAATATATTCTAAAATGGTACGCTGCGCAGTGACCTTGGACACATCCTTTGCGCAATGCTGGAATCACGAATATAGACAGTAAATAAAACAACGCTGTTAAATTCTGTATGCATCATCCCTTTGCGTACAAATGTAAACAACTAGTGGTAAAATAAAATGTAAATTATATGCAGCAAATATGAAGTCGAATAATTCAGTGGGGATTTTTATCAATATTTAATTTAAAGATCGACTACTCATTAATATTTATGAGATCACGGAATTCTGTTGGGGATTTCCTAGCAATATTTTAACCAAAAGGCTGTTTGCACATCCATCACTATGTATGTTTAGTTAATGGAACAGCCAACATGGCATTGGATTTGTTTTGATTTTTGTGTAAGATTTACCCCTTATTTTGAACAAAATATCAATGTAACCATTTTGGAATAGGAATAAAAGACAAATTCTAGTGCTTTATAATGGTTTTAAACTATCGATCTACTGTATTAAAGCCCTTCGGGCTTCATGGCTTTAATATTCAGCCGATCGATAGTTTAAAACCATCATAAAGCACTAGAATTTGTCTTTTATTCCTATATTAAAGTGTGAAAAATTAGGAACACAGTGTGAAGAGTACTGCTATAGCACTTACTCTCCACCATATGACAGACTCCGAGATGCAACATAGCAGAACATATGCCTACTTCATTCATAATATATCATATCAATTAATTCTTCCCTAATCAGGTAAGTAGTCAAATGTTACCTTTGTTGGCTGATACGAGATTTCACCTTATCGCTTTCACTCAGTTGAAAGTAATTTAAAAAGCTCTAAAAATATGCCCAAATCTCCAAAATTTGCTGTTTTAATGGCATGTTTGTACATAGATTCATATACTATGTTTCAAAGCTAGGATTGTCAGGATAAAACAAAGGCAAAATCCTAACAGGGTTCCTTGCCATTATAGCTTGTAAAGATTGTGCAAAGACATCACCGACAACCACAAACTGGCTGCCATTGTTGTAAATATAATGTCAGTAGTTTAAAAATTACATACAAAACTCAAAAGCACTCATAAAATGCAGATCTCTGTCGAGACAAACATATGATTGAAATAGGAAATATTTAAAATTTTAATTTTTCGTTTGTATTCTAAAAATAATCCGGATGTTTTCCAAAAAAAACATTCCTGAACATGTGTTCATTACATTTGGAGATATCTCGAACTCAATCAAACAGACAAACAAACACACCCAGAACATAACCTCTTTGGTCGGGATAATGATTCTTAACTTAATGTAAACACAAGCTGGTAAACTGTACAAGTCTACACGTGATCTTTTATCTAATTTGAAAAGATAAATTAGTAAAAACATTAAAGCTCATACCACTACATAAAGGCTCTTAAACGAATACAAACTTGAACCAGAGTCACAAATTCCCAATTATTATATTGACACAAGTTATGCTGTTTTCTGACTCTTTCATTTATGAACCTATTAGTTACAGTTTTTATATCTCTATTTCACCCAGTAGCATACTATAAAGAAATAGCCGTATGCTTTTAGAGGATAATATCAATATACATGTGTACATTTGCCCAAAGCATTTGTCTCAGTTCTCCAAATAGTTATACTAAATGTACTGAGTTTTAGCATACTTCAAATAGACGATTACTGCGATTGAACTACTTCTTGATTTGTCTTATTTTTGAGGCCAACTATCTGCAAATAAATGTGTCCCCTTTCTTTGGAAGTTGTGTTATAAGCTTTCAGACTCGAACATTTTCATTACAACATAAGAAAACCTGATATTTGCAGTTGTTTTTCAATGCATATTGACAGAATACTTTGAAACTAATGACAGTGTTATGTGCGTTGATACACTAAAATATATCAAAGTAATATAATGTAAAATAAAGAAAGTAATATAAATGTTTATAATGTATGCATGATTTTATACACGGGAAGGTAACAAATGGTGTACATTATATAAACTCTACAGGTCACACATTGAAGCTATCTTTAAAAAAAACAGGAAAAATAATTTTAAAAAGGTAATAACCATGGTGTATTTATTTCTATGTAAAAATCTTGGTCCTTAGTGGCCTAGTGGTTAGCAAATTTGGTATATAATCACAGACTGTATCTCTGTATGGGTTCGACTCTCAAAAGTGCCAATGCTGAGTGTCTATCTCAATGTGACCCTGGCTGATGAGCAGGCTATAAAACTCAAAATAGAACTTTAATCTATATGTAAAATTCAAGTAAAGAATCATCTCTAGTGTCTGGGTGGCTGACCTATAAACTTGAAATATACTACGCTGATAGCATTATTCATACAAAGTGGTATAAAATTACAGTAAAACATCCTTCATTAAGGTGAAGATGTGTTAAGTAGAGATTCCTTTAAAATATGTAATATCATAACATGACAATAGAAGGCATATCATAACGCTAGTCTTGTAATAAATAACTGGTTCGAAAATAATATGCCATCATACATGACATCCCTTTAGTAATAAATAAATAAAAAGGCCTTTGTGAACAGAGATTTAGGAGATAAATGGGATCACAATGTTGATCAGTGTTGATCAAGTATCCTTTACATACAGTTTCCTTTGGTGAGGAAGTCAAAAGGAGGTTTAGTGAATGACGTTTTAAGGCCATTTTTCACCTTCCTTTTATGCAGGGTCCTCAAAAGTAAAGGAGACTAAAAGAAAACAGACCCAGGACTATCAGACCTGAGTGGATGACCGAGTGAGTGAATGGTCACTCACTGACTCACTTACTTAGGTACAGCGTTAGAGCAGCATATTTGCCCGTTGGACCAATATCTATAACTGCAAGTGGTCATCCTTCTTTTGTCAACAATGGTACAATGTTTGGGACTTTATTACTACAACAAAGAGAGGTTATAGCATATTCTAAAGAAAACATTGTTTATTGGATATATTTTGTCCTTATTACTTCCTTTTCAGCTATTTTAACTCTGGCTGTACTCATTTGACCCGGATAATCCACATCTACAAATTGCATAATGGCATCTGCTGTCTTTTGACAATACTTCTATGTCGTATAAGTTTGGATCACTGATGTCAGTTTTGATAATCTCTTTTATAAAGTTTGTATCTCACTTTGTAGAACATATAGTTCTAATTGATTCTGCATGAACTTTTCTTGTTATTAAAATAAGAAAACGCTGTATTTATAGATGATAATATTAATAACTCACAAATGAAAATATTTTAACTTTTTTCTTTATTCTGTGTCAATAACTCAAAATTGAACATCATCACCCCTCTACACTGGGAAGAATATACATCCAGTGAATTAGAAATCTTACCTTACAGTATTCCTCCAGTTTCTTTTAACAGCAAGAGAGTGTATCAGAAAACATTGCCATAATGTTTAAAGTCATTATAAAACACACATTTACATTTACACAGTTAATTTCAGAGATTTCTCTAATGTTACAAATAATCCACAAATTATTTTAATCTGCTGAAACAGCCATCACTGAAATAGTTACTTGTATTATGACTTTTCAATAGAGACAATCTTTATTTTATAAAAGCACAATAGCTTAATAAATATTGTGGTATTGTTGTCTCAGATATTGTCCAAACCTGTCTGTTAATAAAGTTCTTTCTGACTTTCTTTCCAAACACACACAAATCAATCAATAGAGATATATTTTGAAAGCCTACTGACTGCCACTTCAAAATTTACCGGATGATTTATTTTTTATAATGGTGAAAGTACTTGATATTCTTCTGCCATATAAACCTGTTTGTACAAAACGTTCAATCATTTAATCTCCTTGTTGTCTTCCTGAAGATTATATTCAATTATAATGTGTATACCAGTTTTACGCTGTGAGATCAGAAATAATTAAAAATAACACACCAGTGGATTTATTAATTTTAATTCTACCATTCTTTCTCTACTGGACACAATTAATTGTATTACATTTACATTAAAACATGCTTCAAGCTTGATCGTTTACTACATTAATATAATTTACACAAGACCAGATGTTTCCAACACATATGGGTTTAATCCAGAAGTAAATTCAAAATGGACCTTGTAAAAGGTCAAACCAATGAATCAATATAATATTACTAACTGGAAAAAGTCTACTCCATCAGTGTTGAAGAAATATTTCACCATTTTGGATGTAGTTTTAAAATACAGCTCCTGAAGTCAAATTCAGGTGCAAAGGTCAAATGACCTCACAATAAGATGGACTAGATTTAAGAGAAATGCATTAAGATTCATTTGAAGCCAGACTGATGTAGGAAGGAAGAAGTTGCTTTAATGGAATCTGAAGATGTGAGAGGCAGTCGGCAAGCCCCAACTTCTGCAGCCATGTTGCTGACACGAACAATGTCGTGTAAGAACATAGGTCATATTAGTTATGACCTATCAGTAAAAGAACATGGGGTGGAGGTTAGCCAGTTTCATGTGACAGGTCATATCATTCTTCAGTCATGATAGATGTATTAACTTTAGGTACATTCACACTACCCAAATATAATATCACTGCTAATGATTACACTAATAAACGTACATAAAAAAGTAAACTTGACTACTGCAATTCCTTGGTTAGAAGTCTCTCTGCTCTTGACCTTTACCCTCTTCTTGCTAGAATTTCGGCAAATACCACCAAGTACTCACATATCACTCCTGTAAGAAAGAGTCTTCATTGGTGGACTATCATGCATCGCTCTATCTTCAAGAACACCCTATGGGTGTACAAGTTTCTACATAGTGGTTATCCAAAATATAGTTGTGTCTCCATGTATTGTTGGCAATGAAATGGCAGAGGAATTGTCAAATATGTCACGTGTTCAGTCACCAGTGATCAGTACTAGCATCCTTGCTAATAGGAACTATGAATATTAGTCTGTACTACTACTACTACTGCTACTACTACTATTTTTGTTCAAGGAAAGTGGTGGATCATTAATGTAAAATAACACTTGTTGTGAAGTAAACTTTCCCCTTTTTCTTCTTTTCTTCTCCAGACTTGCATGAATTATGGCATAGTGTGAGTAGTACACATCTCATCACTGAAGTTAAGAAGCAATGTGCTAGGTTAGTACTTGGATGAGTGACCTTCTAAGTTCTAGGCCAGGATATGCTCTTGTTTTCAGAGTTTCATAAATTGAAATACACTGCTGTTGTCTCTGATGGCTTTGCTGCTTGCACAATAGACCGAAAGACTTTCCAGCCTCGTTATTCAAATGTGTCACTGGTAATTTTGTGATTGCAAGCACTACATTTCATAATTGCGTTATATTATGGACACCTGGAAGGGTAATATGATCGAGATAATAAGTCAATGAGAACATATTGGAAACACTGCCAAGTATCTATCAAAATGGAATATTCACCGCAATACTCTATGTAAGCATATTTATTTAATTTTTTTTCTGTATTTATGCTCTGTTCACATATAAAATCTGTAACAGTCTTGTTGAACTTATTTTACAAAATAGCGGTCGTAAGTCTACATATTCTATACAGATCTGACATTATAATCTCTCGTCATGCAAATACTAGTATATTAATTATTTTCAGAATCCTGTAGACTAGGCCCTAATTCAAACATGGAGTTTATTGGAAATATACGTGATATAAACACACATGGAATGAGGTATATATGAAAAAATATATGTTGACAAAAAAGCACAATATTGGGGTGTGTAATGTTTCTATGGTGAGGGGTCACAGCAGATATGCAAGAAAGCTCAAATCCTAACATCAGTTTTTTTTCTAGGGGAATCACAACTAGCAGTCTAATCGATGACAGTTAGAATAATGCATCTATTGGTGTCATATTTTAAAGTACGAATAATTGCTCAATGTATTATAAAGGATGGCAAAAGGTATGAATCCATCAAATATGTGCATATTATCACAGAAAATAAGTTAAAATCCAACTATAGCCATGTTTTCTGTATTGTTTATTCATTCACATAAAACCAGAAGTACCATTTACCTCCTATATCGACCACTTCCTGGCTGAAATAAATGATACAGAAGTCACAGGAAAACAGCAAATTTATTGAATTTTACAGATAACTGATATTTTCATTTTATTTCACATATTTGTCATTTTCACTGCTTTTAACAATATAAAACTTAAGAATTTTGGTAGTTTTATAAATTCGATGGTTATTTAGTGTTGAAACGAATAATACAGACATAAAATATTTGGAGTCGTGACGCCCCTAGTTTTTTCCGTATTTTTAACAAATAGAAAAAAAAGAAGTGTGAAAATATCTTTCCCTTAATATGTGTAACATGTTTATAGGCTACATAGTTTATTAAATATGCAAGATATACTGCCCCTCATTGAAATCTGCAAAATATATCCAAAGTAAAGGGTGCCATAAAATATTACCAGATAATACAGAGCATGGCAGATAACAACACATAATGTTGAACGAGGTAACCTTTGTCCATGCATCGTAAAAGTGTGAATACCGTTTTACTAATCATTTCCTTAGACCACAGTATATATATATATATATATATATATATATATATATATATATATATATATATATATATATGGTTTAACGTAATCATTCTATTTGAATTAATAAGCTCTATAAGGAAGTGGCATTTTTATGTGGATGTGTCTATTTTTGGAGATAATAAATACACTACTCTCTCAACATGAAGACTAACAAAGAACTCCAAAAAGTAATGAAATTATTGGTACTATAACACAAGGATATAGAAATTACTTATGCACTTTAATAATTTGTAATATATATCGACTGATGGTGCAAGCGAATAAGTAAAAAGCTTTACATACCTGAGTTCAGGGCCCAGTTTCACAGAGGCCTACTATCTCTTTAGTAGGCTGCTAAGTGCTAGTAGTCTACTAAGCCTGTACTATCTGCTTCACTGAGATAATTCTGTACTGTGGGAATTAGTAGGCCATCCTCACTAGAAGCCCTGCTATCTCTGATCCCAAATATCAGCTTAGTGGAACACTATTGTAGTGGCTACTAAGGGCCTACTAAGATCTAGATTTAATAGCATACTTTCTTCTATATTTAGTAGGCCTTTTTGAAACTGCGCCCAGGGTTCGAGCCTTTTAATTCTTTGTTTAAAAACTTTTGGGGAGTTTAAGCTTTTAGCTCTTTTACTTTACTTTTCAACTGCACTTGGAGCGAACAAAGGTCACCTGTGGTGACATGCCGAGTGACCAGAGTTGCTCCTGGTTTATGTGAAGCAGCTGGTGACATTTTATCAGGGATTGGTGAAGATACTAAACATGTACAGATCTTTTGTCAATCATGATTTCTGTACAGAGACTATCCATAAAACATGCAAGCTAACCCAGGGGCACCTAAAGAGATAACCCAGGATGGCCGATATCCCAATTGTTCCCAAACTTACTTTACAATGGAACAGCAACTTTAGTTACTAGTGTGATTTATATTATTTTTCATCGTGGTGGATTTAACAAGTAATATTACTTACTCTTCCGTGAAACAGAATCAGGTAATCTGGTTCTTTGACAAGTGTTTTTCCAAGCCTTTTTCCACAGGACCAGTCACCATCAAACTCCCGAGTGATAAATCGACTGGCTCTTGTGTAAAGTCGGAAGACTGGAACAGTGATTCAAGTAAATAATTCAAGATGATGATCTTGAACTCTTTAAAAGCATTTGGACAATAGGACGAAACACAATTATTTCAGTTGAACCTATTACTATTGTGTATAATCCCTATCCCTAACTTGTAAATGCAACTTTCTGAGCACTACCAAGGATTTATTGGCTTAAAATTAAAAAAAAAAACATCTTGTATATACACTTCTTTTGACTGTACAAGCTTCCTGATCTGCCAATGGTGAGATTAATTTTAGTTGACATGTTAACATACCATTAAGTATACCTAGTGAAGTTCAACATAATGTTCAATTAAGAATGACACTCCACATGTTAGCAAGTCCCCTTCAAGTCTGTGTATTTAATAAGGCGTATAAAAGTGAAAAATAAATAACATGCTGAAGAAATTCGAAACATACTTACTGAGTCAAGGGGTTATGTATCAAGACCTTGCCTGTACTGTTGCTCAGTGTCAGAACTATGGTATTAAGTTCTCCCCTTATAACTATAAATAACTAATTTGAATGTAATTTACTAATTTGATCTCATTTTCACATCTATGGCATATTAGTTTATGCCAGTATTCAACATTTACAATCAATTGTAAATGGTTTTCAAACTTGTAGCTGTGCTATGACCAAGTCTAGAAAAATGCTGGAAAAATGAATTGTTTTAAGATCAAAAATATGAATCTACAACTCACACAAGTGACAATACTGGGGCCCTGTCCAATATGTCCGTGGTTGTTGAGTGGGACATAAAACAACAACTTTGATTTAGAAAAGGCCTATGACTTTGACGATAAGTCTTTAGGGGCGTCACGACTCCAAATATTTTATGTTGGCTAAACTATATAGCATATAAACATGTTACACATATTAAGGGAAAGATATTTTCACACTTCTTTTTTTTCTATTTGTTAAAAATCTCTAAAAGAAATACAGAAAAAACTAGGGGCGTCACAACTCCAAATATTTTATGTCGGCTAATCACAAAGTATTATTCGTTTCAACACTGAATAACCATCGAATTTATAAAACTACCAAAATTCTTAAGTTTTATATTGTTAAAAGCAGTGAAAATGACAAATATGTGAAATAAAATGAAAATGTCTGTTATCTGTAAAATTCAATAAATTTGCTGTTTTCCTGTGACTTCTGTATCGTTTATTTCAACCAGGAAGTGGTCGATATAGGAGGTAAATGGTACTTCTGGTTTTATGTGAATGAATAAACAATACAGAAAACATGGCTATAGTTGGATTTTAACTTATTTTCTGTGACAATATGCACATATTTGATGGATTCATACATTTTGCCATCCTTTATAATACATTGAGCAATTATTCGTACTTTAAAATATGACACCTATAGATGCATTATTCTAACTCTCATCGATTAGTCTGCTAGTCGTGATGCCCCTATAAGTCTTACAACCGTGAACCAAACATCACTGTTCAAGCAGGTAACTCCTAACAGTAATTTACTACCATGGAACCACAGGACATTATTGAAGAGACTTGTTAACACTTTTATTCTCATGGTGCAAAGTTATTTGGCTCAACTTTTAGAAGATTAAGGTTAAAAGAATAATAGATGAAAATGAAGGGACACCAAAATCATTGTGGAACAGTTTCAAAATGATCCTGCTTTAGTCTTCAGATGTAATATTACCGAATCATACAATTCTTGTTGACCTAGCAAATATGTTTGGACGTTTCTTTATCAATAAAATTTACAAAATTAGGTCTGGCTTCCAATCATAATCACCCATCCCAGTCATCAGAACCAGTCCTATTAAAAATATTTTTTTTTTCTTTACACCACTGTCTAAGGATGATGTACTAAAATTTCTCACATCATCTAAAACCAAATTTTTTGACATTAATCCTATTCCAGTCTCAATGGTCAAGGAATGTGCAAATATACTCAAGACACCGATTACTAACATCATCAGTTACTCACACACTAAGTTGAGTTTTCACTCAACTGAGAGAGCATTGCTGAAGGTGCAAAATTGTATATCGACATTTGTGGATTCAGGGAAGGCTCTAACTTTGTTAAATCTATTCATAGCTTTTGACATGACTGATCACTCCATTTCACATAATTGCCTAAAAGACTGGTTTGGTGTTGATTGTACTGTATTGTCATGGATAGATTCCTACCTTACCAATCTCAAACTGAAAATAAAGCTATCAGGTAAGTTTTCTGAGGCATATCTTCTCCCTTTTGGCGTCCTCCAAGGTTCGGTTCTAGATCCCCTTCTTTTCACTTCTCTATACTACTCCCTTAGTCAAGTCATTTCAAGTTTTAAGGTCACACCATCTGTATACCGATGACACCAAGATATATCTGGTAGTAGACTTTAGGAATTACGATTCCAGTATCACAGACTTGATTAAGTGTCTTGTTTCTGTTCAGAAGTGGATGAATGTTATGAAATTGAAACTTAATCCTGACAAGACTGAATTCATTATAATTGGCGATAAACATGCCAGAGAGTCACTCATACCAAAATTTCCTGTCACACTACTTCAAAGCTCTATTACTCTGGCAGAGAAAGTAAAAATAAAGCTAGGTGTCACTTTTGACTCAGAAAATACCTTTGACAGTCATGTAGGTAAGGTCTGCTGTGCCTGTTATTATAACCATAGGGATTTGCGACATATCAGTAAATTCCTAACTCTTGATACTGCAGTTCTTTTGGCAAACGCTATGGTCAGTAGTTGATTGGACTACTGTAATTCACTACAGTATGGGGTCAGCAAAGGTAGTGTTGCTTAACTTCAGAAAGTTCAAAATGTACTCTGTCGTATTGTTTTCAGATTGTTCATAATGAGTCATGTCAAAACCATACCTGCTGTATCCTTTACAAATACAAAATCATCATTTTAAAGCCATAAACCTCTCCCAATCCCCCGATTTGTCTTCTCTGACCAAGTCTATTAGTCTGACACATGGGAACAGACTATCAATTTCAGAAACTCCACAGTAAAAGGCAGAGGAGGCAGACCTGAGAGGAGTGAAAGTGAAATTAACACAGAGGGTGGAGGAGAGGCCAGCATATCTACTCAATTCTAATCCAGGTGCAAGAAAGGACATATCACAAACATTTATTTTTTTTCCTATACAAATGTTTGTTATATAAGTGTTTTTTCTTCTCGTTTTTCTTTCAAAATAACAAAATCAATCTTGTAAAACTTTATAGAAATAACAATGTGCTGGGTCACTTCTATACCAGGGTGTATATACCCCCAGTGTATTCGTAATGGTATGAGCAAGAATGAACCAATACAAAAATGAAAAAAAATAAATATTTAACAGGCTCAGGTGGAAAGGCTATTGTAGATTTTTTCAATGATCATGAGGAGCTTTACGACAAAACCAACAAACACTTTAGTGACAATGCTGGGAAGGATTGCCTGTGGGAGAGGTTTGCAAGAAGCCACAACCTGTCAGTGACGGTGTGCATGACTTCTCCCTCGGAAATGACAGAGAGGCAGAACTGGATTCAGGACAAATTAATTTTTTTTGAAAATCTACATCAGGAGAAACAGCCTCAGCAAATCTTCAGGCTTCAAGTCCCGACAGAGAGGAGCCAGTGCTAGTGCATCCCCAGCCCATGACATTTCACAGGTTCCACAGATATTGACAGTATGGAGACCACCATTCGCTCTGACACATCAGCCATCCATCTGCAGCACTGCCAATACCAGTGTAGTGTCCCAGCCTTCATCAGTTGTTTCAGCACGGCCTGTTACATCAGCTGCAGGGGACCTTAACCCAGCCTTTCATTTGTTTTGTAGCACATTGTGGTTACTGTTGTTTACTATTCCTGGCCAATAAAATCACTGGTCATACCCACTGCCCACAATTGAATTTAACCTTTCAGCCGTTGTGTTAGGAACTTAGGCAAGGAAACAAGTAATTTTACCCACCACCACTTCCCTGGCACACATAGCTTGGGCCCAGTGGGCTCCTATTGTTTGTTTAGTTGCCATAGGACAACTAAGTAGGTGATTGAGTTCCCCAGCTTGATAACCTCAAGGTTTCAAACTTAGGTATGTAATCCAATTGCATAGCCTTCCTGACCCCTTGTGCCCATCCCAGCACAAGGGAGTTCTCCTTTTCGAATTGATATAGACCTTGGAGTTCTTGGGTATTAGGCTGGGCCAGGTAGACCCACTTTCACTTGCACTTTCGGCCTCTAAACTTGATCCACTTAGAGGTTTAATTCTGATCCAGTGGCTTCTGATGTTCCTCAAGTCACTTTACCCTCCTTGCACATGACCCTTTGTGGTTCCCGCCACAATGGAGTTCTTCTATCGGACTGATATAGGCTTAGCAGTTCTAGGGATAGGCTGGACCAGGCTGACCCTGGCTCCCCCTATAGGCATTACACTTTCGCAGAGATTTGACCTTTCACCCTGATTATGACCTAACATTGTAGGTATATGTATATTATTGGTGTTTGCAATGTGTTTTAGGCACTGATACTAGTCACCATGGTTATTCTTATATTGTAGTTCCATTATTTTATGCTATGATGTAATGGTGGTTTTAAAATTTTCTATGTTTTACATATAAATTTTTAAATGCCTTTTATCTAGTCAAATGTCATGGTTTTATACTAACGTGTAAATAAAATTGCCTCAAACTTAAAACACAGTCTCTTGTCTCCACCACTCTTACATCTCACCTCTGACCTTTGTTTCACCTCAGGCCACCTTCGACTGGAACAGCAAGTCATGGATCAATTTGCCCAGTCGAAGACTATGTTCACATTTTTTCTTGGGCACAGATAGGAGACCACCAGAACAGCCTACTGTAACTACCTGGTATCTGAAGTTGAAATTGGAGGAAAGAGACTGTCAAACTTCTAGACACAAGACAGATAAACTTTCCAGTGGGATACAGGGCAACCTACACTTTCTAAGAGCTAGAGTACCTCTTCCAGATATGTTCCACAGACTTATCAGCAGCAGCCACATTAGCCAGCAGCCGCTACCAGAAAATACATGTTACTATTCCAGAAACCCAGATGCCAGCAGGCCAGGTCGTACAATCAACTCAACAGACCCAAGAGGTGCCAAGAGTTCAAACAACATCTCAGGCCTCTCTAGCAGTTTTGGGAATATATAGTCAGTCATGAGCTACCATCAGATGGATACACCTAAAGTGTTTACACCAAGTGCCCACATCAGCACACTGCCTCTTCTCCAGCCTCCCAGTATTGAGAGCCTCCTTAGCAACTTGCCCAGCCCCAGCTCCCCAGCAGTTATCATCGCCCAAGCAGCAACAGTAAACTTATTGCACCTACTTACCATGGGTCCTTTTCAGGATCGATGCTATAAAATGTCCTTTTCAGGACAACTGCTGATTCATAGGTCCTTCTAAGGACTAACTGAATCTTCTCAAAACAATTAATAAGGTACATGTTAAAAATTCCCAAAACAAAAAATACTACAATGCCAAACACCAAACACATGACCCCAAAGCATAAGAAACAAATTAAAAAAGAAACTTTTACAGTTTTAAAAACATTTTGACACTTCAGAAAGTTTTGAAGTTAGGACTATTTTGAAAATTTAAAAGAAAAAAGAAAAAGAATTGAGAAAAAATTTATTTTTGTAAATTTTAAATTAAATCCATTTTTAAAAGATGAACGAAAACTAAAGGTTTACAAATTTTGACATTTAGTGTGAGACATATAAAGATTTAAAAAAAAAAATCAAGTTATCGAAGATTATTCTGGATTTTTGGAAAATTGTTTGTAAAATTGCTGAAAATCTATTGGAAATTTTTGGGAAATTGGGAAAAGCTCTTGGAATAAATGGGTTGTCCTAAAAAGGACTAATATATGCCAGCTTCTTCTGTCTCCAGGGTAGTTACTTGTCCCATCTCAGATCCTGTCCTCCTACCCAGCCAATGCACCAACGTAATTGAAGTAATCTTTCAGAAGGTCCTCATAGATATCTTGCCTCTATTGAGGGATTCTTGTGGTTTTTATTAGGCACACATGGTGCAAGTTGGTTTATTTGCTATGGTTGCTATGTCATTTGCTGGGGCGAGTGCCCTGATTACTCTTCCTTGGTGTGTCCTCAGCATGTGCAACACAACACATGTTAAGACAATGCCTCTGAATACCATTTTGGCCTTTGCTCCATTGTACCCAGTTTGACCCTATATCTGCTTTCCAGGATTCCAAACACATTTTTCACTATGCTCCTGCCTATAGAGATCCTGTAGTATTTTACTCTCTCTTCGCCTGTGACTTGTCTTCTGCTGTAGGGTTTCAGGACAGGTGCGATTCTGAAAAAAATTGTTACACCTAGTTATAACACTTTAATGCAGGCCCCGAGAAATCCATATGAGCTGTAAGTATTTTTCTCTTGATGCATTTTATATTTTAGTAGTATCCATCAAGTGTCATCAGTAAGGATTTATGGTCAGGAAGGAAATATTTATCAAAGCACAAACAGCATTTCCAGTACCTAACCGCATTTTAAAAAATAACATCGGAGATGCCCATACCCCATACCCTGGGGAAATAGTTTTCGACACTAGGAGCTATAGAAGTAGTGAAACAATACAAAAATCAGGATACTTTCCGAGCAGTGTCAGCTATATAAAGGTCCAAAAATGTTTAAGTAGAGAAATTACGTCTACAGAGAAAGAAGACGTAAGTAAAGATAAAGTATTAAAACAAGTTAACTCATCAGCAAAATGACAACATTAATCAGTAAACTAAAAGTTGATAAAGATGTAAAATTTATTAATTAGAGTATAGCTGTCAATGGAAATAGCAAAATTATGTAAAAATACATATCATAATCAGTTGCAGGAATCCATAAAGCTTTGTCATAAGAGAAACATGTCTCAAATATGGCAGGTGATCACACTTTGGCAGAGCCAAAGTTAAAGGTCACACCATGCCGATGCACACTTACACCCCTTAATCAATGTAATTACCAAGTGTCAACCTTCTACACTTTACAGAATTTAAGAATAGGCCCAGACAAAATCAAAATCAAAAATCACAGACAAAATCATAGTCACTGCAACAAGGTCAAAAGTCAAACAATAATACCTTGGTGTTACACACCTACAACCCCTAACAAATGTCCCTACCAATTGTCAACTTCCTACATTTGATGGTTTCTGAGACATTGCCCACACAGGATTTTAAAGGTCAAGGTTACTACAGCAAGGTTAAAGGTGAAATCAAGGTCACACCATGACGCTGCATACCTGCAACCTCCCGCCAATGTCCCTACTAAGTATCAACTCGATACACCTTATGCTTTCCAAGATATCACCCGGACAAGATTTTCAAACTTAAGCAAGGTGGAAGGTCAAATCAAGCTAACAATATGACGTTGCAGACCTGCAACCCCAACCAGTCTCCCTACCAAGTTTAAACGTCCTAAACCTTACAGTTTCTGAGATACATACCGGACAGAGTTTTACTCCCACCCACACCACCCATCCAGACACCATGGGTGAAAGCAATACCCTGGCAGCCTTTAATTTTAGATATGTTATCAATTACTTAGGATTAAGAATATTATCTATTACTTAGGAAAAGGCTGGTTCGCACTGATACATAGTGCAGTTTTAATTGATACAAGCTCTCTTTGGACTGAAGAAAGAGTTGAAATGTTTCTTTAGGCTCGAGCATCGATAGAGCTTGTGCCTCTACAGATCTTTTTCAGTCGCAGGCCAGGACCAATTCAAAGGGATAATGATACAAGATTTGGGTAGTAGGCAAGCCAGGAGCCAATGAAGGCATACACATATCATATTGCAATTATTACGAGCTGTGACAGTTTGACAAGGTTATTATGTACAAGGTGATGAAAGTTCAGTTTGTAACACAGTAAAACACTTTTAAGCATATATATTAAAATATATTATAAGTTTGGGCAAGAACCTTTTCATTTACACACAATAAAATCTACTTTGTTAAAACTGTTAATTCTACACATAAAAGACATAAAAAGGCCCACAATACATGTAGATAATAACACACAGTATTTGTGTGAGATAAGATAAGATAGGATAGGCACATGACTGGAATGGCAGTGTAGTGCAAAGTAAGAGGTACAGTAACCTGTGAAAAGGTGTATGATATCTCTTTAAGTGAGAGCATTGCTGCTGGGAGGAGGGTGGGTGTTTTCACATTCAAAGCAAAATTAAGAATGGCAAGAAGTTTTAATTTTGCACATGAAGCCAACTTTTGGCGGGAGTTAGTGAATGGAAGAATTACTGCCAGTCCATGATTTATTTAATTGTTAAATACACACAGAAAGGGGGTCCTGGACTTCAACTGAACTGTTGTGACATGCAGCAACCAGAATTCTGTCTCCGGACTTTCATCAATTGTGGCGCAGTGTGAGGAGTATTTCTACATTAGTACTTGGATGGGTGACCGTCTGAGTTCTATACCAGCTGTAGGATGTGTCTTAGTTGGAATTTCTTTGTGTCCCCAGACTTTCGTAAATTCTGAGTTTTACACCCACCCACACCACCCATCCAGACACCATGGGTGAAAGCAATACCCTGGCAGCCTTTAATTTAAGATATGTTATCAATTACTTAGGATTAAGGATATTATCTATTACTTAGGAAAAGGCTGGTTCGCACTGATACATAGTGCAGTTTTAATTGATACAAGCTCTCTTTGGACTGAAGAAAGAGTTGAAATGTTTCTTTAGGCTCGAGCATCGATAGAGCTTGTGCCTCTACAGATCATGTTTTTTTCTCTCCAGACTGTCATCAATTGTGGCGCAGTGTGAGGAGTATTTGTCTGCTCACTGAAGTTAAGCAGCAATGGCTACATTAGTACTTGGATGGGTGACCGTCTGAGTTCTATACCAGCTGTAGGATGTGTCTTAGTTGGAATTTCTTTGTGTCCCCAGACTTTCATAAATTCTAGTGCACTATTTGTGTCTCTGATGGTTTTGCGCTCATGCTAGGGGAACAAAACACATTTTGGCCTTGTTTTTAATTCAGACCAGATATTGTATGATTTTATCATTGTAAGAGGGAGTCTCTGGTTCATACTGATGATTTCTCTAAAGAAGTAATACTCTGATAAGTGTGCTGAGTGAATTTTTGAATGTATCATCTTGTACCATTGTTGGTACAACCTGCATTTACACCCATGGCTAGAGACTTAGGTTATGATCCAGGTTTTGGATATAATAAGAACAATATATAATACATTTTGCACCTAATACTATGGTGGTGCATATATTTACGCAATTTTTGTTGATCTCTGAAATTCTGAGAATTAGTAATTGATAAAAATTGAGCAATTCAATAAAAATGTAAATACTAATGGGTAGTGACGGATGGAGGACAGCAGTGCATACTATTTAAATTAAAGATTCTGCACAGAAATTCATTGGTCACGAACATGCAATCACCAATCTTACCTCTTCATGTCATGCCAGGAATTCAACCCGCAACCAGAGAGATACAGTATTTAATTACATTTAAAAAGTGTGATAAATATTATGTAGGTGAGACAGGAAGGGCGTTCAGAGCACAAATCTATGAACACAAAGTCTCAGTAAACAAACCAAAGGATAGTAGAGTGACTCCTGTTTCCAAACACTTTACTATGGAAAAGGACACTCAGCTAAGGATATGCAGTTTTCTATATTAGAATGGTGCACTAGCAAATACAACACTGCATCTACAGCCCACAGAAGAAGGCGTGAGCAGTGGTGGATGTGAAATATTGGAGCAATCCATCCAATAGGCATACTTCAATGTATTTGAAAAGTGTGCATATTTTGTTCCTTTTATTCACACTCATGGAAGACCCCCCCCCCCCCCCCCCATCTTGCTTTACATGCCAACACAACCCCAGTTGTATATGTCTTCATTTCAAAACATTCCTCTTAAATGTAAATCTGGAATTTTCACAATTCTTGAATGGGTTTCAAACCCATAATATTAAACATGACAGTGTCCTTTTTAAGAATAGTGATGCTAAGAATAATCACTGCAAGCTGATTTAAACTGAACACTTTTCCACCAAGAAAACTCACACAAGAGTTTTCTTTTAATTAAGCAGTTCCCAATCAAGTATTACATGTTACAAACCCACACATAATCACTGGTACATTTAAGTTTGTTCACACCCCATGACTGATTTCTTGCTTTTCCTTACACGAAACGTTCAATAATATATATTTCACAAAATAGCAAAGGGATAAAAAAAAAGTAGATGTAAAACACAATAAACTTTGATACAGAATTCTCTGAAGCAATATCAATCTACAAACAGGAGTTACAAATAAAAAAAAAACAAATACAAACATACAAATTAATCTATGGGCACAGATAAGGCATAAATCAAGTAAGACAAACAAAACTTTTAACATAATGCTCAAAAATAATGTTCATCTAAAAGCAACAGTTACAAAAACAATTACACCGCAGATTTAAAAAAATCCATACACCTGTATACATAGATGTTACATCATTGCTACCACCTCCAGGTTCAACAGAAAATTTTGTATTGCATTCAAGTTTCCCTTGAATTTAAAACATTGTCACTTAAGCCCAATGAGCAAACACATAATTTTAGGAAACAAGCTTAACATAAAAATATACTCAAAATTATATGACTGGCAAATAACAAAACACAGATTTATATGTATCTGACGAAATCACTCAGAGTACAAGATTTTAAAAATTATTTTGCTCTTTCAGGATCAGAAAATACCTATTGTCACTGATGAACAAAACATAAATACTAGTTTACCGCCACATTTCAAGTGAATTGTTTCATTTAGTTAATGTCAGGGTAGCAGCCAAATCCACTCTGCCAACTCTCTTTAATGCCTCTGACAATCTTCCAAGTTTTGCTCTGTTGAAACCATTTTCTCTCTGAACCCATTGTATCAACATATGGCGACTGCGCTCCTCCTGCAGTGGGATATTTGCTTCAATATTCTCAATTTCTGATTGTGTAAAGTCAAGTTGAAAACCAATCTCTTTCCATTTATTACCAAGCTTCTTACTTAAGTCTGACAAATTTCTGTCAGTGAGTGATCCTGTAAATACACACATATACAAAATATGTCATGAACAAGAGGGAAATGTACCATTTATGAATCAATGTTGTTGCTTTAGTATTTCAACAATTAAGGTAATATCAAGACAGGTTTTTGTTTGTCACATAAAATCTGATATTGACATTGCACTGTGTCAATTTGGTATAAACTCTGGTTTTGTTTTCTTGCTATTTTGGTATGACATTTATCATTTCATCACCTTCCACAGCTTATCAACATTAGTGTGCTGCATTAGTAGCCTTGCAATGACCTTTTCTATAGGACATATCAATGAACACTGTAACAATTTTATTGGCAAAAAGATTTCAAGTAATAATATTCTCTTAGTTTAATCATAAATAAAGACAATATTTCAGTAGCTTGTAGCATTAATGCTTCTGAGTATAATTTGGTACAAATCCCTTAACTGTGTTTGGTTCATTACCATTATTATCATTCATGTTCAATTATTTGACCCTGTGGTGATATTTACACTCCCAAAACTTAGGGTTCTCATCGGTGAGATTTAGTTGCCTGAAGACTGAGAATCTCACATGTTGCCATCTGTTGGACCAAAACACACAACCACAAATATGAGAGCTAAATGATGAAGAGCAAAACTTATTAACCAGTCTAATGCAGCCTTCACTATAATTTACAATTTATGTAGTAAGTATATCATTTAAAAATGGACAAGTAAAAACATGTAGATGCCCTTGTTTTGATTTACTTTCATGTGTAACACTTAAAAACATGTACAGTATATAATGTATGCAAACATTAACAACCACAAGGTTAGGTGATTGTGCATATGAATTTTGATTTAAAAGAAAATAAATATATTCACCTGTTGGTTCTTCATATGTCATTTTATCAAACTCCTGTATTATAAGGTCAATTTCACCACAAAGCTTTTCCATTCCCTCAAAGCCCATGCCCTTCAGAATATCCTTGAGAGGTTCAATTTTGTCCACATATGTACCAACAAATATTTTCCAGTGCATCAAGCATTCGTGTGCTCTGGGGCCATCTACGGAATGATTTATGGTGATAGTGTTGAGCAAGTCATTGACAAAGCTGGTTGAGTAATCTGCAAAAAGATGTCGTCCCAATTCTTTCCACAGGTCAGGTGTCTTTCCTATCACGTCTGAAATCTTGAAAAAAATTCGAGCAAATGCACGGTCATTGAATTCATTCTGTTGGCAGAGATTTTCAAAGATATTACTGGTCATACTCCTAAGTTTGCTCAATGTTTCCCCTACATCTTCCTTACTTTTCACAAATTCAGGTGGAATCTTCAATGCCTCCAATATATCAATGACTTTCTTTTCATAAGTTAGTGCCTTTGTTTCAGATTCTTCACGGGCCTTTAGCATCTTTTTCATATCCTCAACTTTTACCTCAATGTTGTCTACTTGTTTGTTCATAAACGAAATATTCTTTTCAACTTCTAATATACCTTCCAGGGTTTCTTCTTTAACAGCCTTCAGTGTTTTAGGCCGTCTCGCAGTCTTTTCATTCCATTCTTCAAGCATTTTAATAATTTTTTCAGCCTTCTCCGGATTGTGGCTCCTAGATGGCCCTGACAACTGAAGTTTTTGTGCTGGGGTCTGTTTTTTCTTGTTAAGGGATTTTTTGTCAGCTCCAAATTCTAGTAAAATTTGTACCGCTTCCGGTGAGCATTCATATGCAGCTATGTGCAAGGGGGTGTCTCCTGAAGAACATATGCAAAGGTCCTTGTATATCTTACATACAGTAGAAGAAAAGAGTGGCCTTAACTATTGCAAATGCCTCTTGAATGAAATGTGTATAATAAGTTGGAATTAAAACTACGACAAAAGTGAATTCTGATAATACTTGAGAAGTTGCGCACTACAACAACAGTATAGAACAGTTTGTAAAGATTTAGGCCAAAGGTATTTAAATGTATGCTCGATATGTATTCAATACCTCTTTTAAACTTGTCAACACAAATATATATTGTGCAAATAAATTATGCTTTGTCCAAAACAATGATGTGGACACATTCTTTCATTCTATAAATTGAAAGCCAACTTAAAATTATGTTTCAAAAAAACTCCTGTAAACAACATTGTTTAATAGTGATTTAAATGAGCTCGGCCTTGAATATCATGTTGGCGATGAAAGACCTCTCCAAGAAATGGTTGGTTGTTAAAATTTGTTGTTTTACTGGTTATTTGACATTGGATGGATACCTTGACTTTTATAAATTTATAAATGATTGTACACATATTTGCTTGGACATACATTCATTTATATGCCAAATATGAAATTTATAAATATACTAAAAACATTAAGGGGCACCATGTACGTAACTCAGGCCTCACTTGCCTATAAAATGCTAATTTCTACAGTAGTTCTGTATGGACATGACGTTTTACACATCATTTCATGACGTCACAAGGGGACTTTAAACATTTACATTAAAATGTTGATTGTGTTAGTACACTTAGCTTATACTTTTTTCCCCGTGTATGCAAACCAGAATCGATCATTGAACCCATTCCACTTTTAAAATATCTCAATTATATAAATGTTTAAAGATAACATTTCTCACCTTCATTGTTACTGACATGAACATTGGCCCCATAGTTCAATAAAGTGTCTACAGATGTGAGATTATTACAAAAGCAACATTCATGTAAGGCTGTATTTCCCTCACTATCCATTCTGTCTGCTTGAGCCCCAAATCCCAGCAGTAATTCTAAACTTTTTATTTGACCATGCATAGCTGCAGCCATTACAGGAGTTCTACCTGAAACATATATATGCATAACTAAATTCTTCAATTTGGGTAGTTGGGCTAGCTGGTGTGTTGCCAAAGCGTAATATATGTCACAGCTCAAACCTGTCAACATGATAATTCTAAAACATGTGACAAAAATTTGAGGTAGTTTGGTGGGTTGGAAACTAGATTTCCGATTGGAGGTGTTTTGCCTCACAGTGCGAGTAGAAATGTTTTAAATATAGGATGTCCCTTGGTCTAGCTGTCACAACTGACTAGAGGCCTTGACTATACTTACCACACCATACCACATCTATGTAGCACCAACTTGTCATGCCAGATAAAAAAACAACTCTCAAATTACAGTAAGACTCAATTACTGGCTTTTCAAACAATGACTACAGATCTGAGAGACAATTATGTTATTAAAGTATCACTGTAGTTTTGGTCATGGAAAAGCAAATGAAATTCTATAATATAAATATTCAATTGTGCCCCAGATCTTTACTGTAAATAAAGTATCACAATATTTATCATAGAAAGTTATCTTATGATGTCTTCACATAGTTATTATACTGGCAAACATAATTTCATAGCATAAGCAGGAGACTGTTTAATATTTAAAAGATTTATATAAAAAGTAATTATTTTCCTCTTACCATTACGCTCTGGTTTATCTATCTTCTTCAAGATGACTGTCTTGATAGCATCTACATCATTGTTCAAAGCAGCATGAAATACTGGACTAACACGACTTGATAAAGTTTCTGAAAATTAAGGGAAACTTTCAGATCTTATCATCGACACAATAACCATATATATATTTTTTTTTTGAAATTGTAGAGGTAGCTTTTCTTTTCCGAGCAATGTCTGAAGGGAGAAATGCAAAGCTTCATTTTGCAGTACTATTACGTTGTCAAAATAAGCTTAGAGACTCCTTTGATTTTTTTGATAATTTCATCATCTAATCACTTGGGGTGTTTAGGCACCCAGATGTCAGTCCTGCCCCTAAGGCATTTGTATGTGTGTGTATAACCTTAAAGTCAGACTTTAAGGTACCAGTCTGATGTTGCCACTAACCAAGTGACCTAAGGTTACCAAGTAATGCTATAAACAAGCAATCTTATTGGGGGCCTCCCTGATTTACAGTTTTTAACTTCTGACCCTTAGCAATCTAAACTTTGGTGTCACATTGAATTTGAACTTGGAGGGAAGACATGTTGAAAAACTTTATTTCTAAGCTTTTAGTTTTTTATTTTTCATTGTTCTTAGGCTTTTAAATTGTACAAAGTGTAAATATTGGACGGTCCTTTATCCGTAACAAGTCTTTTAAGCCTATGCTATTGTATGCAGGATTATGTGTGTGACATTAGAATGCTGAACTGAACTTTGTGTGACACGTCAAGTTTCTGACGCCAGGAGATCTGATTCTTAGTCATCTTGTCAACCTCAGGCTTTTGTGTTTTGCACATGAGGGACGGTCTACCCTATATTCATTTTGCGCATTTTATGCTAATTTGGTCGAGTTTCTGTCAATTTGTCCCTATTTTAAGCCTGAATTTGCCAAGATTGCTGGTGAATCGTGTGTGTGCATATATTTTCAGTAACTGAGACTTATTAAATAACAGGCAATATGCCAGATAAAAAGCAAAGTTGCAAGACTTGTAAAACTAGACATCTACCACCTACAGGGAAAAAATGCCAATTCAAAAGTACTGTTGATAGTGATAAATCTGTACCTAATGGACTGCGAGATGCTGCCGTTTCAAGTAAGTTGCTTGACACAGATCAGGCGGATCTGGGCGGACAGCGGCTGCAGCTGGAGATTCTGTCACAGTTGAAGAAGGTGTCGCAACGACTCGACATGGTGGAGGACCAGGTTGCGGGTGGGGTGCAGCAGGCGACTCAAGCTTCAGTAGGATCACCATCACCAGCAACTGGAAAGTTAAGTACAGACAGTGTCATTGTTAGTTCTCAAAAGTCAAAAAGAAGTAAAAAGTTCAAACCCCCTGTAGAATCTAGTACTTCATCTTCGGATGACAGTGATAGTGACATTCCCTCCCTAGATAAACTTAGATCTCATGGGTTACAGAAGAAAGTTGATCGTAGGATCCGAGACTTGGATCAGAGTTCACACCTCTCAGGTAGTGATAGTAAGTTAAAACACAAATCTAAGAGAGGTGGAAACGTTGATGTGTCAGTAAAAAGAAAGGTTTCATGGCCCCATGAGCCCATTTTGGGTGGAGTCAGTAGACAGAGAGTAACGTATGACCAGTTATCCCTCACCCAGTGGGTGCAGGGCTTTTGTAAGAACATTCTGGAGCAAAAATCCTCTGATAGAAGAGACATAATGGTATCCTATCTGAGTGATCTAATGGAGGACGCCACAGACTTTTCCTGGCAGGGGGCAAAGGCAGCACATGCTGTGCTGCTATGTGAAATGGAGCGGGGTTCCCTCCAGTGGGAAGATCTGGATCGCATTGATCGAATCCGTAGGGCCCATGCTCAGAAACACGTGTCAGGTAGGTCAGGGTGGGCCAAACCATTGGATCACTCAAGTAGGAAGCCATGGTATTGCAAAAATTATCAATTTGGAACTTGTGTTCACTCACGTGATCATGAATCAAATGGGAAATTCACAAACATGTTTGTTCATTTTGTTTGGCTGGGGGCAGGCAGGTGGGGCATCCGGAAAAAGAATGCCCACACAAGAAAAGCTCAAAAAACGAACAAGCAGCTGCCCATCATTAGGATGCAGCAGCTGCAGCTTGGCTGAGTGCAATGATAGACAAATACCGGTTTCTGAGATTGTAGGTGTCACTAGTGTTTGTCCTAGTGATGATGTAGTGTCACATGTTGTAACTAATGTCAAAGATGAGAAACAGTATAAAACAAGGTTTTTGTACAATAAGTCAGTAGTTCCTAGTCAGGTTGACGCCTTATTGGCTGCAAGGCGTCATAAATGTCAAGTGTCAAACACAAATACCATCAGGTCACGTGTCTTTGGTAGAACAGTAAAGCAAACTAATGCTGTCAGCTTTCATGCTGGCTGTGTCATGTCTGAGGTTGCACACAATGATCTAGGCCACCCCAGTGTCCACTCCAATGAAGGCGTTGACCACGGTGCTAAGTGTCATGATATTGATGTAGTTCAAAATTCACCTCAAAAACAAACTGCAATTGAAACTCCTGGGTTTGAATCCAAATCTCCTGGGTTCGAACCCCTCATATCTGGGTTTGAATCTTGTGACTGTGACACAAAACTCAGTGTGTCTGGTTGTGCTCCTGGGGATGTGGTGATAGCAGAACCCAGTGGTCAGGAGTTTGAATCCTCCCATGTAACTGATTCGGTTGCTCCCATGTATGTAGGTCAAAAGTCTAGCAAGCTAGACAATGTGTCTGTTGGTAAGTCTGAATTGACTTCCTCAGAAAGTCTTGGTCCTGGGTTTGAATCCGGGGTTAAAACAGGTATCATCACAAAGTCCCGACCTAGTGTGAATGCAGTCACAGATGAGGTAAATCAACTGTGTCCAATTTATGATGTAAACAATGTAGGCATGGAAGACAAGTTTGTAAACACAATTATTTTTGCAAATCAAGGAAGGACAGATTTCCCCCAAGGTGTGAACACTCCCATTTTTAATCAATGGCAGAGTCAGGTCGATTTTCAATTTGGCTTTGTTCCCCTAGGTTGCCAATTAATGCCAAGTAGTGTCAAAACTGTCAATTCCCATGATTACTCACCCATTGAAATGCATCAAATGGTTAGGAAAACTGGTAAACCCAATTTTCTGCAAGCTCGCCTACCCGTTGCGTCACAACTGAATGTTGATAAATGGCAAAGTCTTTTGACTGATTACTGGGACCAGCAACTGTTGCAGTTGCTGCAGTTTGGGTTCCCACTTGATTTTAACAGGGGTTGCCCTTTGAAGCATGAGGCTGGTAACCATAGTTCAGCTGATGAATTCCCCTCAGATGTTGACGCTTACATAGAGGAGGAATGCAAGTTTGGTGCTCTACTAGGTCCATTTCACCTCAACCCCATTGAAAATGCCCACAATTCGCCATTCATGACCAGACATAAGCCCAATTCAGATAGACGCAGGGTCATTATTGACTTGAGTTGGCCCATGGGGGCTTCAGTGAACTCTGGTATTGATAAGAATACGTACCTTGACGCCCCGTTCACGTTGACGTTTCCCACTGTGGATGACATTACGTCAGAGCTAAAACGCCTTGGGCGTGGCGCCCTTCTGTACAAAATAGACGTAAGTCGAGCGTTCCGTCATGTTAAGGTAGACCCTGGCGACTATGACCTCCTGGGACTGCATTGGCGTCACGCGTACGTCGATACGTGCGTTCCGTTCGGGACGCGGCACGGAAGCCAGATTTTTCAACGTTTAAGTGACGCAGTGCGTTACATAATGCGTCAGAGGGGCTTCCGTGTCATTGACTACATTGATGACTACGTTGGTTTCGGCGTTCCGAGCGTCGCGCGTGCGTCGTTTGCGTCATTGTTCGAACTCATGCAACAGTTAGGTCTTACTGTGAGTGACAAAAAATTAGTACCTCCCAGCACCAAAGTTGTGTGTCTGGGTGTGTTAATTGATACTGAGAATGGCACAGTTTCCATTCCCCCAGAAAAATTGCGTCAGATAAATGACATGGTCAAGGAATGGCTCAGTAAGACAACCTGCACTAAGCGTCAGCTTCAATCCTTGCTTGGTCTGCTCTTATATGTGCACAAATGTGTCAAACCGGCTCGTGCCTTCTTGAACCGTATGCTAGCACTGCTTAGATCTGGCCATGCCAATCAAAAAATTGAGTTGACCTCTGACTTCCGACGTGACCTTAGGTGGTTTGGGAAATTTTTGCCACTCTACAATGGAATCTCCTTGTATGATCACAGACCTGTGGATTTCACATTGGAGCTGGATGCCTGTTTGACTGGTCTAGGTGGAAGGTGGAGCAAGTTTGTGTATCACCTCCCCATAATTCGTGGTTTCATGAATTTTTCCATTGTCCACCTTGAGATGGTAAACATCTTGCTGGCAGTAAGATTATTCCAAGTGCATTGGTCTGGCCGCAAGGTACTGGTGAAGTGTGATAATGAAGCTGTGGTGTCAGTACTTAGGTCGGGCAGGACTCGTGACCCCTATCTTGGGGCTTGTGCCAGAAATATCTGGTATGTTTCGGCCCTGGCCGACATTGACCTTCAATATGTCCACATCAGGGGAGTGGACAATGGGGTGGCTGACCTGCTGTCTCGCTGGATAGGCAGTCCTAGTGATTTCAGTAAATTGTTGTCCCACATACAAGACCCAGTATGGGTCTCAGTGAATGAGAAATTGTTGGATATAGATCCTGAATTGTAAATCATTTTGTTATTAAGGTGATATCCCCAGCAGGGGCCAAATGCTTACAGATACATATATGCTAACAGTTGCTATACTTTGTTGTAGATAATGTGGCCTTGAGGTCTCTGTCTCAAAAAGCAGCATCTAGAACTCAGGAGGCCTTCAGACCCAAGACAAAGCAAGCGTATACAAAGATGTTCAGGGTCTTCATAGCCTTCTGTGTCTACATGCAAGTCACCATGGTGGAAATCGATGTCAATGTCATATTGTGTTTTTGTGAATGTCTGGTTTCCAATAATTGTTCTGTCAGTATGATTGCTAACTACTTGTCGGCCATAAAGGCCAATTTTGTAATTTATAACATGTCTTATTCTCTGCTTGATCACCCCAGGATCAGATATTTTCAAAAGTCAATGCGTATAAACAGGTCTTTGGCTTTGACCTCTCACAATGTAATTGACCTTTGCATGTTAGCTCGGATTTCTGAATCTTGTGACCACCTTAATTTCCCAGAGGTGTTCAGGGCCATTTTTCTCACCGGTTTCTTCGGGTTTTTCAGATTGTCAAATTTGGCTCCCCACTCCATCTTGACCTTTGACCCATCTCGTCATTTGACAGGTCATGACCTTTTCTTCACCAAAAATTTGGTGAAGATTTTGATTAAGTGGTCTAAAACCATGCAAAACAGAGATGCTGTTCAGGTTATATCACTACCTAAAGTTTCAAATCGGGCTATATGCCCTTTTAGGGCCCTTAAGGCCCTCAAAAAATTTTATCCTATGACGGCTACCCACTCTGCATTTCAAATCCACACATCTAGTGGTTGGCAACCACTTACAGATTCAAGAGTCAGAAAGGCCCTAAAGTCTGTTAATATGACCTTGGGTTTGGATCCAGCCTTTTTTACATATCATTCTTTTCGCAGGTCTGGGGCAACATTTGCTTATAACGCCCATGTCCCCATTCAACAAATAAAGCGCCATGGCACATGGTCCTCTGAATGTGTCTGGAGGTACATTCAGTCGGACCATGTGTCAGGGGAGGCTCTGGCTTTTGCACTGGCTGATGTGATAAATGCTTAATGTCACTACCTCTACTGTTGGGGTTGAGGGATTACATATTACATATTATTATCTTTTACTTGTAATTTTTAGTAACCTTGTAAACCTTTAGGCCTCTTGACCTTCAGCTCTCAGGGTGACCTTCAGTTGACCTTATGTGAATCAACACCTCGGATTAGAGGTCCTTCTTGACATCAATCACCTTTGACCTACTGGTCAGTCCTGTAACCTCTCAAGGTCACCCTCTCTGCTTGGGCCAGGTTGGCTTTTAGGTATTTTTCTTTGTAAACCATTCTCTAATTTTTGTCAGCATGATCATATTATGGACAATGACTTTAACTTGTATTTATCATGCTGAAGATTGTTTTAAATGTCTATTTTACAATGACCTGTAAATATTTCTTAGACTTAGATATATATATATATATATAACTTTTATACGTAACTTTTACTTTGTTAAATGTATTAAAATCAAGTACCCTCAACCCAGTGTCTTTTAATGTCTTTGGGGTGGGGACTGTCACTTGGGGTGTTTAGGCACCCCAGATGTCAGTCCTGCCCCTAAGGCATTTGTATGTGTGTGTATAACCTTAAAGTCAGACTTTAAGGTACCAGTCTGATGTTGCCACTAACCAAGTGACCTAAGGTTACCAAGTAATGCTATAAACAAGCAATCTTATTGGGGGCCTCCCTGATTTACAGTTTTTAACTTCTGACCCTTAGCAATCTAAACTTTGGTGTCACATTGAATTTGAACTTGGAGGGAAGACATGTTGAAAAACTTTCCCAGCCCTCCCTCCCTCTTATGCTGTAAAATAATTAGAGGGATTACATATTACATATTATTATCTTTTACTTGTAATTTTTAGTAACCTTGTAAACCTTTAGGCCTCTTGACCTTCAGCTCTCAGGGTGACCTTCAGTTGACCTTATGTGAATCAACACCTCGGATTAGAGGTCCTTCTTGACATCAATCACCTTTGACCTACTGGTCAGTCCTGTAACCTCTCAAGGTCACCCTCTCTGCTTGGGCCAGGTTGGCTTTTAGGTATTTTTCTTTGTAAACCATTCTCTAATTTTTGTCAGCATGATCATATTATGGACAATGACTTTAACTTGTATTTATCATGCTGAAGATTGTTTTAAATGTCTATTTTACAATGACCTGTAAATATTTCTTAGACTTAGATATATATATAACTTTTATACGTAACTTTTACTTTGTTAAATGTATTAAAATCAAGTACCCTCAACCCAGTGTCTTTTAATGTCTTTGGGGTGGGGACTGTAACTGATTCTAACCAATTTTAGGGTTTGTGCTGTAGGATAATTGCATCCCTTATTTCCTGGTTGTTGCTTGATATGAAGGCTTAATATTAAATATACTTGTATTCTGGTACATATGGGCACATTGTGAAACTGGGTTTCAGAAGTAGTGGGTTCATGTGGCGTCATGTGAATTAAGTAATGTGTTATGTATTGTGTTTTACATATTTTGTGTTTCACAAATAAATGTATGTCATGTCAGTTATCTCCCTCACTTGGTCTTGGGCACGCTGAGGGTCTGCATAATACTTGTTTTGCATGTAAAATTTAGATTTGTGAATTATCAATGAAGTGATGCTATTATACATGTAACGTGGATGTGAAGGGTTTACTGATTTGAGTAAACAAATTTTTTTTTGGTAAATATGTAAAGTTTAATGTCCGGATGATGTTTTCACCAGGTGGTTCTGTCACATCAATGCTGAGATTTATACACAATATTAAAGAATTACACAACCATGTCACCACAGATATGAATAAAGACCAGCCAAGGTAATCATTCGAACATGTACCAATTATTACTTGCAATTATTTGGAGTCTATGCATGTTTTGATCAAAAGATTTATCACACTTTAAAAACAAGAACATTTGAGAATATTGAGCCAAAGTTGTGCCAACTTATGTTGGACAGTAATATAAATTGTCAATTTTATGCAAGAAACTCAGCATTATATATGTGTATATACATATAAAAATAAAATTCCAAATGGGGTATCATTAAATTACAGAACAAATGTATTGCTCCAATAGCAAAGAAGTACAAATGTACAAGGTGCAAAGTATTCATTGAGATAAAGTTGATTCCATCTAAATCTTTGAATATCCAGAAAAGATCTTACTCATACATTGTACTTTGTATGGTGTACACCAGTACATAATGAGTCTTAGATTTAACCTTAAATAGCAATAACAAATGCTTGTACATTGCAGCACCTAAGCCATCGGTTAGCACACTGGACTTAAAAAATAAGCCAGACCCAGGGGTCAATTGAAAGGTCTCAAACTTAGCTGAGTGTCAAACTGAGTCACTGGTTGAAATCTGTTTTTTTACCTCAGTTAAATTATGGGTTTAAAACCATTTCACCAAAGGTGACTCAGCAGAGACTAATCTGAGACAAAAGTTACAACTATGTATAAGACAAATTCCAACAAATGAGTTTGTTTTCAACACATATACTTTGACTACCGGTATTCATGGTTTACAAATATATACATAACAAGATGCACTCCTAGAGAGGCAATTGCTTGATTCGATATGACCTGATATTGGCAAATATCGGTTATTTGCAAAAACAATGGTGTGAACTAGCTGCTTGCTGCGAAAATACTTAAGCAAGCTTTGCTTTCATTTTTTTTCTTCTCTGTAACTGTATATGTTGAGTAATTGTACTGACCGGAAGAGTGAGGTTTGCAAATATGCAGGAGTAGTAATAGCTGAGTCACCTATTACTACTTGCAGGTTCATTGGCCATCTCTAAAAATGGGCCGTTGTTATTTTGGTTTTAAAGGAGTATGAAATATTTTAAGTTGGAGTGTACAAATATTTGAGGTTAGTCATCATTTTGTTTACAGTAAGTGTCAGTTTGAATTTTGTTTTTGAAGGTGGGGGGATGAAGGGAAGATGCAGATGGACAGAATGAAACCCAAACTGCAAAAGAGTCTGTGTGCTCAACCAACTTGTGTCAAATATATAAAGCCCTTTCAAGAAACTCAACACAAGTATTTGTAAGCGTACTCACGTGATCTGCCAGTCGCTGCTTCTGGCATTTTCTTGTTGGATCTAAAAACACCCAAAAGCAAACCATATTTATCAATGTAGAAATAAAGTCCGAGGGTGAGTACTTTATGACCTCTATAAAAGGACGGTACTACTCTGCGCTCGTCCATTATGCCGGAAGTTCCGTCCTTTTATAGAGGTCATAAAATACGAACCTGAGGACTTTATTTCTATTATAAAGACCGGTTTCTTTTATTAATCCATAAATATTATTGTAAATATGTTGTTATACACACCTATTTGTCGCACTATATTTTGTGTGTATCGTTTGATTCTCTTATCGGCGATCGTCCGTTTATTGTCTCAGATAAATGTACGCAAAAATATGCGCACTGCATTGTTTTGTGTAGTCTGCCCACTTTCGGTCTTTATAATATTCCACATAACACCAAGGCTTTTAATTATGAGAAATAAACATCAGTTCCATATTTGTGACTGATCGCCAGACCTATACTGTTTTAAAATCGAGGGGCTCCGATGACTGATTCTCTAATAAAGGTAGGAAAACCGAAAGAACAAGTGATTTGTAAAAAAGTATTGGGCGTGCTACTAAAAAGACATGCCTTTTGACCTGATCATGATGGCTATGATACACAAGGGTCACTCATTTTACCAGCCTGATCATTCTTGTTCAGTAGCATGGGGATTTGTTTGGCCTATTTCTTCTTAGCAGATAGCTCTTCTATATTCTATAAGGAACATTAGTCATATCATGGGAAACGTGGATGAAATAGGTGATAGAACTGGGATGATCATCACACCCAAACGATACGTTAAGACTGTTATGGCTGAAAAAATCTGTCATAATTTCTCCTTGCCTAATTTGCTCACTAGAAAAGTGGAATTTTTTTTTTCGATATGTACCAAACCCTCAAATAAAAATAATAGCAATCAGAGTGTAGACACATTACAACATATTTACAATAAGAAGACCTGACTCAGAACCAAACTCCAATCACAAAAAATGGGATATAAGTTAGTGATATTGAATAACCTGGACTGTTCATGCGACAACACAAGTCAAAATTTTGAGTGTCTTAAAGAAAGAAAGAAAGTCAGAAATAATCTTTCTGTTTATTACATTCAAATACATCCTCCACTTTTCAGAAGGAAATATAAATGTATAAGTAATCCTAATTGTGTGTTTATATTTACAACTGCGTAGTAAAACAACTTTTATTGGCATGTTATACTCTACTTGGCTCGTTTCCATGCATTGTGATCATATTTGTACAACTGCCAATACATTACATTGCAATCAATCCAAACAAAACATTTGATGTGAAGTGTGAATCAGTATATTTCTAATTCTAACTAAGTTTTATCGTGTTAATTTCCAGCATAATAGCAGATTCTAAGTACAAAAAAGTACAAATGCCAATTTCCAAAATCCAGGGACCAGGGCAAAGGTCAGCAAGACAGGCGCATGTACATTTACATAAGCAGTCAATATAAGAACGTCAACAAGGAAATAAGGCTACGATAAAATTATAAATAGTACTATAGATTGGTGTTGTGATAGAATGGATGTGGTGATCAAGCAATCAATATAAAAATGCCAACATGGAAACAAAGCTACAATAAAACTATAAGTACTACTATAGATTGTTGTGCCTTTACTACAGGTTTCCCCAAAGAGGTTTTAGAAATTGCTATTGTAACTGTAATTCTGTAATCAATGACATGTATGGTGTGGCTAACACTGTGGCAGAACTCAAAGTTAATTTGTTTAAAATTACAACAACAAATACAATACACCCATGACTGAGAGTTAACATTTTACTTTTAACCACATGATATACATACCCGTACATAATTTACATATCACTACCACTGCACATCATGCTCACATTGTATAAACGTTTTGCTGGATTACTTATATTTTAACTATTTTGACAATTCAGAAGCAAACAATACAAAAGTTGTTGAAACTACACACATATTAATGTTTATATAAGGTTTATATAACTGGAATAGATTTGATGATATTATACAAATCATTCTTGATTGGGCTGTAACTTGTTTCTAGAAAATGAATATAATCTGCTAATATGTCATATTACATTATTATATTTTCATTATAAACACTTGACTATCTACTTGTTACATCAATGGGCTCGTCTATTCAGCCCTATGGATGATTTGACTTAACTATGAAAGCAAATTTCATTTGTAACTACTTTTAAAAAAATGTTTGATAAATCTTCCGTGACCTTTCACAAGCTGTATTCCAATCTTCACACTGGAGGGGTGAAGGGTGGGGTGGGGGTGGGGATAGAGGATAGCCTGTTCTTCAACACGGACCGGCCAGATATACAATGTCCCTTTGTTTGAAGCCATAAGGAAGAACTTATCAAAGTACAGAAACGACTACAGAGAAAGATGTGACCTAGGCTTAATATAAAGAAATTTGTTTGAAATACTTGATGTGTTTCATTTTGGGTTTAGAAATTTTTTTTTTACATTTGAAACATTTATGCATTGTAAATCGGAAAATTGCAAATGAGGCACCTAAGAATGGCTCATATAGCTCAATTTCCTTCATGTCAGTAGACTTTCCTCAAGTCCTTTTGTCTTAGGTATTATATTAGGACTGAATGACTTTTTTCAAGAATTTGGTTCCTACTCTTATCAGACAGTTAAATTTCCACCATCCAAATGGATTCATAATGATTGCACGTATGTCAGATTTGGTGGAATAAGAAGCATAAAGATTTGGAGCAAGTCTATCATGTGACACATTAAGTTTCAAATCCACTAGATCTTATAGTAACTTATGTGTACAGTGACAGTAACAGTGAGTTTAATATGATATGATCCCAATACCTTTTACTACTATAATATTTTCTCTCAAAAAAGGAAATACTCAAGACATCTTCAATGAGTTTGGTCATGCTCAGGAACGACGCAACTAATTAGGAATCTAAAACACTTTTATATAAGCCCTCATTATCAGTCATTCTTCAAGCAACATTCCTAATGCCCCAGTCACATTATGGATGATATTTATGGTGATTATATAGGGGGCCACAGTGGCAGAGTGGTAACACTCTCGCCTCCCACCTCTGAGGCCAGGGTTCGGTTCCCGGCACGGCCACAAGTGGGAAAGCTGGTAGTTGCTTGCTGTTGGTCGGCAGTTTACAGTATAGAACCTGACGAACTGTATGTACAGGTTTCCTCTGCCCTTCCAACTACCCATCATGATATGACCTGCACAGTGTTGAAAGCGACATAAAACCCCAAATAAATAAATATGGTGACTTTCAGTGGCAGGAAAAGATAGGCAGAATACTGTAGCTCCTGTGAAATGCAGATACACAACTCTAGCTACGGTTTTGCCTTGGGAAAACGATGCAGAATGGAAAGTGCGGTGATATGGTTGGACACAAAAAGATGAAGAAAAGAGACGGTGTGAAGATACAGGAATATAATGGCATAGATACAAGTTTATTATGGCCGATTATGGTTGGCAGAAATTTTGAAAAATTCAAAACTTATGTGTGAGAACAGGAAACAGGGAATAGCATTCAAGTATTCAAACGTTTATTACAGAAGTCTGCCAGTGTATAAGGAAGGGGTATTTGACAAATGGTTGACATGTAAGAAATCTCTCCTGAAGTGTGACTTGTACATTAAGCAGATAATGCATGTTGTGATATAAATATAAATATAAACATAACTACAAAACCAAATGCCCAGTTAACACCTTTTACGTTGATAATTTTAGAAATATTATCATATTAAAACTTTACCTTTCAAGCTACCATAACCTTTTGTAAATGTATATAACATCTTTACAGTGTTGAATCGTCCATTGGTGAATTGAACTTATCAGAATATTAGACAAAAACTTACCTCAGTGGTAATTGTCTTCCAAGAGAATAAAAATATCCGATGACTGAATTACTTTGTTTCACACGTGTTAGGTCCTGAGTCTTTTGTGTTATCCACATACAAACCCTATTCCACAGACATTGACACTATTATTATACTCCCAAGTTTAATAGGATTACCAATACCTACAGAGCTTACAATACTGTGTTAATAAAACCTAGAACCTAAAAACCTAGACTCTGAGAACAGAAAAAAAAGAGATTTTTCATAATCGTAACAATTTGGTCAGAATTATACAACTGTTTTCGTAGTATTAAAAACATCAATCCGTTAATCCTACTACATTTTTGAGCAAATCTGCTCAATGCTCAGGCAAAGCATGAAAATGTAATCTAATCTTTGTTTACTCAAACTTTAAATGGACGACTTTGCTCATTGTTATTTGTAAATTAAAATAGCAGATATCATATATTATTAGATTTTTGAGGGGCTGAATAAATTTTATGCGTTTTAATATTCTTTATTTTTGACAATTTTTAAACTATAATATCAATATGTTTATGATAATTAATCATTATATACTTTTGATGAGTGAACAATTTAGAATGCTCAGTCTTCTATCAAAATTGAATGATCTTACATCAGGCATTTAAGCTATTTCAGATAAAATGAGAAAATTAAAGTTTCTTAAATACACTAATGTAAATGAGAAAGGTACAATCACACACGATAAGACATGTTTTGTGCAAAGTACAAAACAAATCTTCTTAATTGGTAAAAAAATTGTTTACAATATTCCAAAAGGTTCAGCAATCTCATAAATCCAGGAACAAGGAAATTAAATATTTCCAAAAATAGAGTATTATCTTGGCACTGTCATGTTATCCCTGACAATTACTGTTCTTTAAAATAAAGGGGGATTAGGAACCTAGACAAATATCAGACAAATGTACTACAAAAGCCTTTGTATTATGTCTGTCTTGAGCATAGCCTTTCCTCAGGATCAGCTGGTGTTATTTTGTACAGTATTAAAGAATAGGAAAATCGCCCAAGTGAAATATATGCTTATTTTATCACTAGTAAAGATAACCTAATAACCTAATAATTTTTTTGTGTGTTAATAACAACACAAAGAGCTTATTTTACAGTTACTGTCAACCACTTTGTTTGGATAATAAGTCAACTAACTTTATGCATAGCTATATCATAGCAAAAAATCAGTTTTATGATAAGGGGCAAACCATATTACCTCAATATATCTATGGTATTTTCATCTGGCCTTTAGAGCAATAAAAAGTAGCAGAGACTCTGAGGAAATATATTTTAATGATGTATACAACATACTTGAAAGTTACTTAAGTATCAAACAAAGTGAAAAATTGATATTTGCTTATGAAAAATTGGCAAAGCTAGCCATAGTAAATGACAGTGGATATAACTACAGTTACAATGTGGTATTAATTCTCTGGTATTCAGGATAAATACATTTTATAGTGAATACTAAAATAAACTGAAACCTTGTGAGACAGATCGTCTTTTTTTTGGATGGCTTTTTCAGCTGTCTCTCAATGTATCACGAGAAGTGTTGCGAAATTCATATTTTGACAATATTGTACCCAAATTTGTGTTTTACAAGTAATTTCCCTATTCAAATGCTGTAGGTTTGCTTTCTAGCTTCCCCCAGTGTGTAGTGGATAACAAAACCGTGGAGGTTCTACTAACCTTTTCAAATGTAATATTTAGTAGCCAAATGGTGATGGTCATTTTGGATCTTGAAAATTTATTCTTAAACCTGAGCCATTCTGTCTATTGATGACCAGTCTTTTCCATTGTAACTCAGTTACAAGTTATGACTGATTCTGATGGTGTTACAACCATCATTTTCTTTTGTGAAAATGGAGCAGAGTATTATTGCATCATGGAGAGATTCATCTTTCTAGTCTGCCAATATACATTTTCTACTTCACAGGAGAAAATTGATTTTGGTTTTGACTTTTCCCTATGAATTGCAGCAGTCAAGAGTGGTCCTAAGGGGCATGTTAGTGACGACATGGCTTATCACCTTATCACTTATCAACTTATGAGCTTACCACTCAGGGTAAATCATACGTTCAATAGCTTTTTCACCTTTGTTTTGTCAGGATTAGTTGTAGCATCATGTAAAGTCAGCTAGGCGGTATCTGACAAAGAATCATGAGACTGGAATAGGTTAGCATTCCACATTCTTTGTAACTAAATAATAAACATGATACACCCAAGTTTTTTGCAATGTTTGTGGTGGTGTTTTCATCCTTTTGAATCACAAATAAAGTCACTTAAAATTTAAAAAAAACTTACAACAAAATGTGTTAAGAGCATTGTAAATATAGATAAATTTCCCCAATTAGTGTCTGCTACTTTTTGCATTTATTTTAGAATGGAAATATATTATACCGGAGTATAATACATACGATTATACAATATCAAATTTTAAAGGTGGAAAGAAATTTTCATCTAAACAGAAATACAGAACTTTAAACTTCAGATATTTGTTATCTGATACAATGAGTTGATAAATCATAAATCATATGACGTCATGCTGGGTATAAAATATTAACTTGTGATATTATACAATCAGGATATTAGCGCCTTATTTGATCTAAACAAATGTACTAATGCATGTGGGTTAAGTATGAAGGGGCATGCCAAGACATATTTGGGTTAATACGCCTTGCCTGTATACATAACACCACACAGGTCTTCCTACTAAATAAGCCATTAAGAAGGAAATCAATGTGTACCTTTAAATTATATACACACAAAAAACATAACTGATAATACACAGTGTTACCTGTTTGTTACCAGTATTGTGGAAAAAGAGGATTATGAACATTTCTAAAGTTGTGAGATCATATTAGAATATCATTACAATTTTACACGTTATAGTATTAAAGCATGTTTATAACCAGAGAGATATGTATTTTTGTCCAGGAAAGGCAGTTTATTGCTTAAGAACAATCATTCAATGAAGAAAGTAAAGAAGGCCGAAAGGGGTTTTGGTCTACTAGCTCGAACCACAAAACAAGCAGAGACATGAGTAGTGCACTGAGGCGATCACACATCCAAGTATTAACATAGCCCATTGTGGCTTAATTTCAGTGACGAGACAGGTACTCATCACACTACACCACTATTCATGAAAGTCCGAAGACAAGAAAAAATGAAAAAGAAAGGGAAAAGGTGACCTCTAGAAGCGCGAGCTCAAGTGACATACAGTTTAGAATCATTTAGCAATTTGACACGCCTGGGCAATGAAAATTTGATTTGGAAAAAGATTTACAGAATAAGTAGATTTAAGCCTTTTCTTGAGAAAGGTGCATTGCGTTTATATTTTTTGGTACATATACTTAACAAAACTAGTGAAACACAAGAAAACATTTTTTTAAATTTTTTATTTATTTATTCATGAATTGATTGCTTAAAATCTGAAACAGTCGAGATGGCATCATTGTGTCTGTTACATCTATTGCTACAGAATTTGTATAAATAGTTGGGTTATGATTGAATTATGCTGGTTCCCTTAATCCAAAAAAAAGTAATATAATTAATTAAAGCTGTTTATTTTGAACTGCGGTCTGAACTGCAAGGAAATTTACTAAGGATTTCCAAGTCTGACAAAATCATGGAATTTGTACCATATTCCTTCAATACGATTATGAGTCCAAACCAGAAGTACCTCAGAAGGTACAGACCCAGGACTGCAAGTAGTGCTGAAAACAAAACACAAAAGTTCTGGAATTTTGAGTCATGTCCAGATCAACTTTGAGGACATAGTCAACCCATGTTTTAGGAAAGCACAAACCCTATCCGAGGACTACATTGTTTGGTTACATTTAAAATATGATCTTAATCTGATGTAGAGTTTCTGACTTATGCACATGCTAAAAACAGACATCACACAAAGGGGCGTGATTACAATACCTTCAGAGTAGACTGATAATCAACCTTGCTGACAGCATAGAATAAGAACATTTATATAGTGGAAAATTGATACAACATCCTCTTATTGGCTTGAGGTAAAACGGGAATTTTTGGGGACATGTGGACAATGATTGAACAATGATTTGTCTTCATGTGATTGACATGTGGGTAAATGTGATTATTTCTTACTTTTGAATGCAACCTATACAGAGCTGGCTAGACTTGTAAATACTAAATTACAAGTTTTTAAGGTTACACCCAATAAAGGCATGTACAATGATTCTATCTAAGGTTTTTTGTTAACTGTAAAACAATAAAGCTTCACATGTTACTTAGGCTTTATTCATACAACAGACCTCGAAGATTTTCTGACAACCTCAGCAAACATTTTAAACACTGTTTTTCTGGGTCTAAAAGGCATTTGTGTTGGTGAGAGGAACAGGCAGTTGTTTGTCATCAACATGAAATGTTGTTTTTTTTTGCTCTCCCACAAGATGATAACGTTTTGAGGAGTTGCCTGTTTTCAAGGAAAACAAAGCTTTGATTCAGTACAAAACCTTCAGACCAACAATGGCTCATCAGATTGATAAAAATTGTCCACACCAACAGACTATGTTACATTATTGTAGACAATGACAGGATATTCCGTAACAATAACAAAACAACAATATCAGCAAAATTAGAAGACCAGTCAAACCAGATGTAGAATAATAACATAGTGTATCACAACAAGAGACTGGAATAATAATACAAGCTACATCACGAATGTGGTATTTGAAAGTGTTAGCCACTCCACTCTGATTACAGCCTACTCTAAGCTTGATCTACAGAATGATGGCTTAGATCTGGATACTGCAGATACTCCTATGTCTAGAGGAAACATCTCTGATGAAACCATTAAACTTCTCAGACAAGCAAGAGCCAAGTTAGATAATCCTAACAAAGGGCAAGACCCCCACAGCAGCAAAAGAGCGAGGAGGGACTCAAGTGAAGCCTCTACCAGCAAGGGTCCTGATAGAAGTAACTATCCTGCGGAAACCAAACCGATTTACCTCAGGATTAAAACTAATCAAATGAGAAAGATTAGTTTTGCCAGTTAAATTAATAGGATGCATACAGAACTATTGAAAGGAGCCTACCCAGCCTGTGTGCAGTTTAAATTCAACTTCAGTAGTAACAGGAGTGATAAGGTGTGTAAAGCATGGGAAATTATCATTAAGTACTGCAAGAAAAGACTTACCAAAGTCCTTCTGGATGATTTATTTCACAAATATAGCAGCACTAAGGAGAGCCTCATGAAGGACTATGATGAGTTAGCATGCCTCCTAGAACCCAACCAGGTTACAGAGACCAAGGAATCCCTTAAGAAGCGCGACCTTGGCTTAGCTCCCCTACTTGCAGAGAAAATGCCACGTGTGTGGCGTGTGTCCGTCGAGGGAAGTAGCGTTTTTTAAAATTAACCGTTTCTGGTTGTAAACCTCACCATTAATACAACAATCTGTCCTCCAAACCCTAATAACAGTTGATTTTTCGTCCTATACTTTTAATTTTTCAACCAAATCTTTTCTATCCAGACATTTTACTGAAATATCTCTACAATCCCCTAATTTCGCCCACATTCTCCGTTATCGGCCCAATAATATACTACCTGCTTACACATTTCTTTTTAATTTTATACACTTCCCCATTCTATTTTCCTACTTAAAACAACTTATAAGTACTCCTTCCTACATATGATGTTATTTTTACAATTTCTGTTGTTTTTCTTGCCTGTCATATCTGTTTTTCGCCACTATGGCAGCACTCAGATTGTCTGTCCCCCAGTTGTCAGTTTCTTTCAACCTCAACGTACACCAACCGCCTCCTGCCTACATTTTTTGTTCAAAAAGAACGTCCATATTCCATCGAAACTTCCACCTCTCACCCTCCTTACACTTCTACTACTAGCTGGTGACATCAATCCAAACCCTGGTCCTCCTGATTGCATAAATTTCTCTTTTGCCAATGTTAGATCCCTCTCAAACAAATACTCATCCATACAAAAGTTTATCTTGGACAATAATACAGATGTGTTTGCCATGTCAGAAACCTGGATTCGCCCAGACGCTTCACAGGCATATCTCAGCGATATCTCCCCTCAGGGTCATACCCTTTTTCACCGACCAAGGGAGTCACGACGGGGTGGCGGAGTAGCTTTCCTGGTGAAAAATGAACTGCAAACCAGCCGCATACCTACAGATACTTATTCCTCTTTTGAAAACCTCCTTATTAAAATCTCCTTACAAAACGAATCCTGCCTTTTTCTCAATATATACAAGCCCCCATCAACCAGCCCTGCAACCTTCTATGAACAGTTTAATGCACTTCTGGAAAATATCTACCCTACTACAGACAATTTGGTAATCATCGGTGACTTTAACATTCACATGGACACAAATTCCAACGACTCAAAAAAATTTCGTGCTCTTTTAGGGTCCTTTGACCTCCTTCAAAAGGTAAATTTTCCTACCCACATCCTCGAACACACCATTGACTTAGTTCTCACCAAATCTAGAAACGACAACATTTCACACGTCCATGCCACCGAGGCTTTCTCTGATCATTTCTCCATAACATTTAAGGTCAATATCACCCCCCAAAGACGAATCTCTGGAGACACCGTCACTTTCAGAAAATACCATAAAATCAATATGGAACCCATGAGAAAGGATCTTCTCTCATCTGAACTTATTGTTGATCCCAAAAATAATTCTGATGCCTTGTACTCACAGTACCACTCCACTCTAACAACTCTCATTGACAAACATGCTCCTTCCATCACTAAACACGTCAGGCCCAAATATATCCCTGGGTGGGTAAATGACAGTGTTATTGTGGCTAAAGAAACAAAACGTCTCTTTGAACGCCTTTGGCGCAAAAACAAATCCAGTTTCAACAGATCACAATATATCAAAAAGGTTCATATGTATAATAAAATCTGCATGAAAGCGAAATCTGACTTCCTCAAATCTAGAATCCATGACAACCAAGACAATCCTCAGAAACTTTGGCAAACTTTAAACGACGTACTCCACAGATCTGCTGCAAAGGTACTTCCCTCAGTAAATTCTCCTCAACTTTTAGCTAACAAATTTGTTGAATTTTTCACAGAAAAAATCACAAACATTCGTCAATCCTTCGCCAACTCAAATCCCCCTCAACATACTGACTCTGATCTCATACCTCCTGTTTTCCAGCTTTTTCCTCTGTTTCAGAAGATCAGGTAGCTAAAATCATCAAAAACTCCCCTAGCAAATCTTGCTCGCTTGATCCTTGGCCAACATTTCTTGTAATTGAGTTTTTAGATATTCTCATCACCCCTATCACATCAGTAATTAATGCATCACTCTGTGAAGGAAGCTGCCCTAAATTTTTCAAACAGGCCCATGTAACTCCTCTCCTAAAAAAAATCAACCCTTGATAGAGAAGTCCTTAAAAACTATAGGCCTGTCTCTAATTTAAACTTTATTTCAAAGATCTTAGAGAGAGTGGTGTCGTCCCAACTCCTGTCTCACCTGGACGAGTCCTGTCTTTTGACTGGTTTCCAATCTGCCTATAGAAGGTTCCATTCTACGGAAAGTGCCCTCCTAAATATACAGGATGATCTTTTCCTCAATATGTCTGAAGGCAGTACAACAGCCCTAACCCTCCTTGATCTCTCTGCAGCTTTTGACACGATTGACCACTCGATCCTGTTCCATAGATTACATGAATGCTATGGCATCAATGGACTGGCTCTGAGTTGGTTCGAGTCTTACTTGTCGGACAGGACCCAATCAGTCAAGGTAGGCTCTGTACTGTCACATCCCAGGGATTTGAAATTTGGTGTCCCGCAAGGCTCTGTCCTGGGGCCACTCCTTTTTCCCATGTACACAAATCCACTCAGTTCAATTATTCAATCTCATAGGGGTATCAAACACCACTTTTATGCAGACGACACTCAGTTATACATTCACCATCAAATTTCAGTCAGTCAATGACAGCTCTAACAGACTGCCTAAATGATATACAAAATTTCATGGCTGCAAATAAACTCAAATTAAACCCAGACAAAACAAAATACAGTCGTAAACAACTTCATTCGCTTTTTCCCACTGATATTCTTGGGAATAAAGTGGCACCTGCCTCAAATGTCAAAAACCTAGGAGTGGTGTTCGACCCCAACCTGACCCTCACAGATCACATTTCCCAAGTCATTAAGTCTACTCGGTTCCATATAAGAGATTTATATAGGATTCATCATCTCCTTGACCTTAACACAGCAATAATCCTTGCAAATGCTCTCATCAGTAGCTGAATTGACTACTGTAATTCCCTCTTTGCCTCACTCACTCTTTCTGAGCGCAAGAGGTTGCAGGGTGTTCAGAACTCCCTCTGTCGAGTAGTCACTAGATCCTCGAGGTACACTCATGCAACTCCAAATCTGGAAAAACTACATTGGCTACCAGTCAAATACAGAGTTCTTTTCAAAATTGGGTTGATCACATATAAGGTCCTTAAGTATGGTCAACCTGTGTACCTCAAGGATAAACTTTATCCATATACCTCATCAAGGAACACCAGACGTAGCAGTCCAAAATACAAATTCCTTCAAGTTCCTTCTTTTGACTCTAAAATACATAAGTCTCATAAGTATCTTACCAAATCTTTCAGTCATCATGCACCTGTTTTCTGGAACTCACTTCCTGTCCATGTAAGAACCAGTCCATCTGTCACATCCTTCAGGAAGCACCTGAAAACCCACCTTTTCAAATCTGCTTTTCCGACCTAGCTTTCTTCCCCACGTTCACACCCACAACCATCGGAATACAGACCTGGACATGTCCCCCACTTATGACTCGGATATTATATATGATTAGTTAGCGCACTGAGTTCCCCTTCGGGGAAGATATTGCGCCTGCAAAGCAGTAGATTTAGATTTAGATTTAGAAAAGCAAACGCCAGTATGAGCCCCCTAAACCCAGGGAGAGAAGACAGGTTATTGCTAAAAGGAGGAGAGCCCCACCTGCTAAGCAACCAAGACCAAACAAGAGGACCAATAACAACCAATTACAACAGTTTGTTTCTCAACTAAAACAACTACTTAAATAAATAGACATTGGATATACCCAGTTTTAACCCATATGTAAAAGTCTATCTATATTTTTCACTAATAAGCAGTGCATAACTTGTGATATACATACCACTGTAATATCTAAAACTCATTTGTTTTACAATAAATGCACAGGTGCAAAATAGTCTGACAAAAGTACCTTAGTAAATTTCAATATCTGTTTGACATTATAAATCTGTTACAATGGCTTCCATCAAAGCAGACATTGAACTGGCCTCAATTAATGCCCCACCAGGCATTTTACCACCTGAAACTACATTTGAAAGTTACATAGGTCATAATGTTACTAACATCTCTAACTATGAACTCAATGAGCACCAAGTCAGCACCTTGGCAAAAGGGCTCACCTTTTGCCCAACACCAAAAGGCCCTGATAAATCAGAAATTTGGAACGATTTTAAAGAATTCCATAGACGTCTAGAATTAATGCAATTTTTTAGACCTCAGGATGAACATAATGATCTTATGATATCACAAAGTATCATAGATTTCATGAATGAAAATGCATCCTCTGATAAACAAGAGGAGCCAAATAATGACCTATACAAATCTATTCACAAACATTTTAACAACAAATCTACTTGGAGACCAAACCCACCCATTGGATGCTTTCAAAAGAGACTTCAAAGTTAACCTCTTGAAAGACACTGTCCACAAGAGACCGATCCCAAATCTCTCCAAGGACCAATGGAAGGGATTACTAGATCTCAGGAACAACCCATACAAGGTTCAGCTGTAGTAATCATGAACACCACAGATTACTTATGTGAAGGGTACAGACAACTTAGTGATAGTAATTTCTACACTAAGTTAAAAGAAGATCCCACCCAAAAAATCTCAGATAAAATTTGCCAGACACTTACACAAATGAAAAACTGCAAACTTATCACTGAGAAAAACTTTGACTATCTTAACATCAAAGATCCAAAAGCTGGTAGATTTTACCTACTACCTAAAATCCACAAAAAACAAGTCCCAGGAAGACCAATTTGTAGCTCCATAGGTCACCCAACTTGTAACATAAGCAAGTTTGTTGATGCACATATTAAAGATTATGTGCCAAAAACAAAATCCTATGTCAGAGATACCCAGCACTTCATAAGTAGACTTAAAACAGTAGGCACACTCCCTCAAAATGCACTTCTGGTCACACTAGATGTGTCATCCTTGTACACCAACATTCCCAATAGAGAGGGGATCTTGGCAGTTGCAACCCACCTTAGACGAGATAGAACTAAGGACCCAATTACACCTTATATTTTACAACTTTTAGAATTGGTGTTACATAATACGAACTTCACTTTCAATGAAGACCACTATTTACAAACAGGGGGAACAGCAATGGGGACTGCACTGGCACCAAATTATGCCAATTTATTCATGGGCAGGTTCGAAACAAAAGCCTTAGATGGATGGCCCCTCAAGCCCACTTTATGGCTCAGATTCATTGATGATATTTTCATGATCTGGCCTCATGGTAGGGATGAACTTGACAATTTCATCAAATACTTAAATAGTATTCATGAAAAAATCAAATTCACATCAGAGGTGAGCAAAAATGAAATCAATTTCTGACACAAAAGTCAAACTTGATGAACATAGAAAATTATATACCACCTTGTATGAGAAACCCACAGACACTCACCTTTACTTACACTATGACTCAGCCCATCATGGCCCATGTCACACGAAGGGCCCATATGGCCAATTCCTGAGAATTAGAAGGATTTGCTCCAGAAATGAAGATTTCATTGAAAATGGTATTAATTTGATAAGATATTACCTGAAAAGAGGATATCCATTCAAACAACTCAAAAAACACATGCTCAAGGCATGCAAGTATACTCAAGATGAGTTACTTGAAGTTAAGTCAAAAGAACCAACAAAAGTTCCTGTCATGACCACAATGTTCAATCCATCTAATCCTGACATTAAACATTATATTCACAAAAACTGGAATATAATTGAAAATAGTGCTGATTGTGCAGACACATTCCCTACTAAATCAATCATTTGCTTCAAAAGACTACCAAACCTTAGAGATATGCTTACAAATGCCTCAATTTCATACCCACCAAAGGAAATTGAGCCACCCAGAACAATACCCACTCATTGTACACGACTGGGTAGATGTACTTACTGCCCCATTATCAATAAGATTGATTTGGTCACCTGTAAAATTACAGGTAAAAAATACAAACCTATTGACTTACCTAAAACATTGTCATGTGAGCTCAGTGACATAGTATACTTGCAAAAATAGTATAAATGCAAAAAATGTCTTATGTATTATGTAGGTGAAACAGGCAGAGCCTTCAGATCAAGAATCTATGAGCATAAACTCTCTGTTAAAAAACCCAAGGATAATAGAGTCACCCCTGTATTTCACATTTCACTGGAACTGGTCACTCTATTAAGGATATGCAGTTCACTATCCTGGAATGGTGCACTCCCAAATACAGAACTCCCAAGCAGGCTCACAGAAGAAGGCGTGAGCAGTGGTGGATGTGGAATATTGGAGCTGTCCATCCAATTGGCATAAATCAATTTATCTAGACTCTGTGCATTTTTGGTCTTTCTTCACACTCTGGGGACCCCTAATTTCTTATATTTTAATTCATGGAGTGGCCACCACCTTTGGTTACCAAAGATATATCTAGCCGTATCAAAGATAACCAATAAAAAGAAACCAACAAGGTGGTTACAACAGCAGACAAGCCCAGAAGTTTAGTACAGGCAAGCTTCATTTTACCAACCCACAGCTTGTCGTTTATGCCATCTCTGTCTACATAAGGCGAGTCAGTTTGCGAATGCATCATTTGGATTTTAAACTCTGACACATTATGCCTAGCAGCATTCTAATTCTACTTTTATAGCACTTAATCTCTACTGTGTAATTCTAATTTGACTTTTATAGCGCTTAATCTCCACTGAGTTGTGGACTCTAAGGCGCAACAAGACAATAGCAATATGCAAAATTCAAAATCCAGGGACAGAAATAAGTTGGCACCATGGAGAAGCCATAAGAGAAAATGAGCTAAGGAGGATAAGCCTTTGCGTAGAGATAGGTTTTGAGTTTCTTTCTAAAAGAGGCAATAGTGGGTGATGCACGAATGTCTTCAGGGAGTGAATTCCAAACAGTGGGAGCATCAAAAGCAAAACTGAAACCAAACTGTTTAGTGGACTTGTAAATTTTAGGTTGAAACTTTGGAACATTAATGAAATTTGCAACACTCTGACTGCGTCTAGTATTGTAAGTATTGTGGTATGTGGAAAGATATGGAGCAAAGTATTTAGGGAAGCCAGTGTGAATAAACTTGTATACCAGGGTAGCCAGTTTGAACTCTGAGTGAAACTGAACAGGGAGTCAATGGAGTTTCATAAGGACGGGAGTTATCTTAGTAAACTTAGTCAAATTTGTAACAATTCTAGCTGCACTATTTTGGATAGACTTTAATCTGTGAAGATTGAATTTGGAGAGACTTCTGAAAAGTGAGTTATAGTAGTCCAACCGACTATGAACAAAAGCATTGGCAATCGACACAGATGCATCATGAGTCAAGAAGTGCCTAATATTTCTAAAATACCTCAGTTGAATGAAGCAGCCTTTACAAACATTCTGGACGTGTTCAGAGAAGGAAAAATCAGAGTCAAACCACACACCCAGGTTCCTGACTGACTCGGTGGGGTGAAGGGGGTTGCCCAAGTTGTCAATTGGGAAACATGCATTTAACCTTTCTCTCTGTTTCTTGGAGCCAAAAAGTATGAACTCAGTTTTATCAGGATTGAGCATGAGTTTGCTAGCTGACATCCATTCTTTGACATCTTGAAATCATCTGTTCAACTTATCAAAAGCAGCTGTGACATTCATGTGTGACAGATGGACATAAAGTTGGGTATTGTCGGCATAGAAATGGAAGTTTACCCCTTTGTGTGTACTAAGGGGAGATGTGTACTGAGAGAAAAGCAGAGGACCCTGAGGAATGCTGAACAGCAGTTTTTGTAAATTTGACAAAGTAGAACCAGTCTTAACAGACTGATAGTGTTCTGTCAAATAAGAAGAGAACCATTTGAGAGTGGAGCCACGAACACCAAACCAATCCAGAAGACAGCTGAGAAGAGTGGAATGATCAATAGTTTTAAAGGCAGCAGAGAAATCTAGAAGAACCAAGGCAGTAGCTTCACCCCCAGATAGTGACAAATGAATATCATTTTTGATGAAAAGCAGAGCTGTCTCCATTGAGTGACCTGATTTATACGCTGACTGGTATGAGTTCTCCAAGCCATGCTGATGAATATGAGCAACCAGCTGTTTAGCAACTACACATTCCACCAGTTTAGAAATGAGGCTAAGTCCAGATACTGGGTGGTAGTTCTTTAAATTCTCAACAGGAAGAGAGGCCTTCTTAATACGTGGAGTAATAAGTGGATCATGAGGAGCTCCACAACAAGATCAAGGAGAACTTTAAGGAAAAGACCAGGAAGGAAGGCCTGTGGGAGAGGTTTGCCAGCAGCCGCAACCTGTCTGATAAAGTGTACAAGACTTGGTTCGAATCCAAAATGACTCTCTAAGGAAAACTCTCCCAGTCCAAGTGTGGCCAGGCTCCAGGCTAAACTGGATTCAGGACAAATTAAATTTTTGATGACACACATCAGAAGGAAGAGAGTCAGATCTCCGGCCTACGGAGCCATTGCAACCACAGCCTGAGCATAAGACATCTCTAGAGGTTCCACTGACATGGATAATATGGAGATGAGCATGTGATCAGACTCCACACAACAACCATTGATTGCAAGCCCCAGTGTAGTTTCCCAGCGTTCAATAGTTGACCAGCTAGTCATGTACCAGTTTGCACAGGTGAAGACCATGCTGTTATTTTTCTCGGGTCAAGGCAGGAGACCACCATAATAGCCTTCTGAAACTACCTGGCATCTGAGCTCGAGGCTTTAGAAGAAAGAGACTTTCAAACTTTCAGAAACTTTGAAGTGCTATCAAGAGCAGGGCAGAGGAAAGGAGCTGTCAGCAACCTACACTTTTTTGGAGCTCCAGTGCCACTTCCACACATTTTCATATATTTTTAGGCAGCCACAGCAATCAGTACCAGTTGTCAGGGAATACATCTTGCATATTCCAGAAACCTAGATGCCAGCAAGCCAGGCCATCCAACCAGCTCAGCAGAGCCAAGTGACACTCAGAGAACAGCAGGAGCACAGAGAGCATCAGACTTCCTACATAGTCGTTGATAAACAACAACCCAACATCTCAAGACAGCTACATTTAACTATCAGCCCAGCCAGCACTTAAACCTATCGCCAATAGCCTCTGTCACAGTTGAAGAAAGTGCACACAACATCTCAGGACTTACCAGCAGTAGTCATGATCTACCTGCAGATGGATAGAGCTCAACCTTTTCACCAAATGACTTGCATCAACGCACCACGTCTCCTCCAACCAAAATGTAGCAAGAGCCTACTCAGCAGCCAGTCCAGCCCCAGTCCCCAGCAGTCATCCTATTATAAAAGTTCTTGGAATTATTTGGCAGTCCTGAAAAACTTCTTCTGTTCCCAGTGTATTTGCTTGTCACTTGTTGCCTGTCACTTGTTGCTTGTCCTTCTGCCCAGCCAACGCACCAAGATGATTGTAGTAGGTCTCGCTGGTGTTTGGCCTCCCTAGAAGGATGCCTGTAGCTGTCACCGAGCACATATACCACCTGTTTATTTTGTAGGGCTGCTGTGGTAGGTTCCCTGTCTGCACCGCCCTGGTGTGTCCTCTGCATGTTACCTTTATTCCATTGTGCCCAGTAAGTGCCCTAAATCTGCTTGCACAAAATTTCAAGCACATTCTCTACAACCCTCTTGCCTCCTGAGATCAAGTAGTTTGCTATTCTCTCTTCCATTGTAAAATGTCTTCTGCTGTAGTGTTTCACAAGTCATGACATCAAGGCAAAGGCATCTTTACCTGGCAAGAAATGGTGCAAACCTGATCCTCTATACCCCCAGAGGTTCAGGTGGCGGGAGCTCCAAGGTGCCATCCTTGAGGCTCTTCCTCAACTTGCTGCAGATAAATATCTGTGCATCAAATGAAGATCCACTTGAACCAACATCTACCCAGAGGAATCTGTATTCTGCGTTGACCAGGGCTAGCACCACTAGGTAAAAAAAGCCCTTGTAGCTGTAATATTCACTCCCAGATTTCCTTTACTTCTTCATGGTGATGTTTCCCATCTAATGTACCAAGAGCGTGGGGACATTCCATCTAGTTCTGAATTTCTCCTCCACGATTTTTCAGTCTACAGGATTGGTAGGCATGTCAAGAACTCTTCCTAGAATTCATCAAGGATGGCCAACCAGCCAGTGATACTGTAATGATGTGTAGGTTTCTCCTGTTGCCAGATGTCTCGGCATAATTGCTAATTTAAATTCTACTTCTAAGAGTTTCCAAAAATTGCTGACTGACTTCTTGATGTCATGGTGTATGCGTTCCTCAGTAAGGTAGAAAAATGCAGGTGGGACCCTGACAAAATTCTGGTAACCTGAGATATCCATATGTATTCATTCGGCCATATTATTTCTTATATTTGAAGTATCTAGGGCATAAACTAGGGGTTTGGTAACTTTCTTCTTCTCCTGGGTGGTGGCTGGGTCTGTGGTGAAGGTGCTGGCTGTAGGGCAACGTGCAATGGGCATTGCTTTTCTTTCTACAAATGATAATGAAAATCAAAATAATTAACACAATAAAACAGAAGTACCCTAAGCTTCTGTAGAAGTTTTCTTTGATGTGTAGCTGGCATCATTGTGATGATACATGATGAGATATACCTTCCAAAAGGGCTTTATATAGTGTTGGTTTGATCCCGACTCGTGGCCCCGTCTGCAGAAATGAATCAGTTCATTTGGGTGGGTTGGGAAGCTGCTCCAGTAGTGTCAGCCATTGAATCATAGATGGTCCATGTTAAGTGAAACACTGATAAAACTGATTTCAAAACCAGTGGTGATGAGCCTATCAACCATGAGTTTGACCATTCTGTTAACTTAAACACTGATAAAACTGATTTCATAACCAGTGGTGATGAGCCTGTCAGGCATGAATTTGACCATTCTTTTCTTGGAAAATGGATGGTGGATGGAAATATGGTGATGGAAAAAACACCTTATAAATAAAATGATAGTATTTGCAAGAAGTGACTCTGACACAGGAGTTAGACATTTTATTAAATATTGAAAAGACATGAGAGCTCATCTTCAAGAACAATCTATGCATTAGACCCAAGTTTGCCTAAAGCAAGTAAGCTCTCTATGACAAATCTCTCTCAGAATTTCAGTAAAGCAAAGCAAGACAGTCTTCATTTGAGACTCTGCTTCCGGTTTTGTGAAGTCTCCTTAAGATAAAGGAAGTATTAAATTTAAGGATTTACTTAAAAGCCTTCTTCAAGACATTGAAATTTCAAGGAAACTTCCTGGAATTTTAAGGAAACGAGAGTTAAAGGAGCCTTTGTGTAACGGATATTTTAAGGGGTCCTCTCAAATGACAAATGTCATCTTCTTGTACTTAAGAAGGTACTTTCCAGAGGAGGTTTCGTGAAACCAACCCCTGAATACGAGTTACAGAGTGCTGTTTGTGAAAAGTCACCAGTAAAAGTTTCGTCGAGTGTAGGAAAGCCACATGATTTGGGCCAAACGAAAAGTTATGCTACAAAAGAGACAAGCCGTGTGATCCAGAAGGTAAGTCATAGAACAAAACTCTGGTCACTCTTGGGAAGCAAGGAAATGAATCCGTGGAAATGTAAGAACAGTGTAAGTGTACAGGTTTAGCTGTAGCAGACACAAGATTATCCTATTACACTAAAGATAAGTGAAGGGGGCTACGGTGGCCGAGGCCGGGGTTTGGTTCCTGTCACGGCCTAAAATGGAAAAGCTGGTAGTTGCTTGCCATTGGTTCGCAGTTTACAGTACAGAACCCTGACAAACTGTATGTACTGGTTTTGTGAATTCTAGGTGTAAAGCCAGCTGCCTCCAATCATTGCCGAGTTCCTTTGCAATTAAAGCTAATCCTGCATCAGATAATGAGCCTAAAGGAAAATGAAAGAATGACAGCAGACAAATATGAAATTAGTCAAACGAATCTCAGAAGAAATATTGTGGGATAAAAAAAGAAGCAAGTCATACTCAACCTATCCCAGAATAAAATGCCGGGCATGGTTTGGACTAGCCTAACAGAGAGCTAGGGTTATACTTTATGTTGGTAGTCAATTTTATATACTGGAGGTTACTCAGGGCTATGGGCAAAGTATTCCTCCTGTTCCAATTATACCCGGGTATCAAATGTGGTACCTTGAAAATTATATTTTTTGTAAATCAATACTGATGTAACGTGCCAAGGGTCTTGAGTTGAACTAATATCAAGAGAAAGCCTTATGTCACATAACAGAACATTTATTTACAAAATAAATAAAGTATTTTATCAGCAATTGCTGGGGCTGAATTGGTACAAGCACTATAGTCACAAAAGTATCAAAAATAATTAGAAATCACATTTATATTATATATATTCAAATAATTTCCCAGAATAATCTAAAAGAATTGAAAACAAGACATAACACTGGAAACCTACTGTCTACTAACACTTAGACCTTGGATCATACACTGGTTCCATCCTTTATCAAGTACCATAGTAGATTCAGTACCTAATAAAATGAATTGAAATAATTCAATTAGTCATGGGTTTTACCCCATGAAACATTCATCAAATCACCAGCATTCAGCCTGAAACCTACAATCATATGACTGAAATCAACCCATCATGCACAATCAACCACATGCAATTATAACATCCAGTCCATTCAATTCTTGCCAGGTTTTACCCTGCCACTAGAAATAAATACAAACTACTTCATCATTATTTCATTCAAGCATAGTCAAATACAACAAGCAGCAAAGTATTAAATGAAAACCCAACTTCCCCTGAAATAAACAGTTAAAATATCATGATACATTAAAGTAAATTCCCAAACAGGTTTTACCCTGAAATCAAACATAAATTATGTACAGAACATTCTCTTTTCCCTGCTTTAAAATGTTACCAAAGTCATCTGCAACTTTCCCTGTAACCTAAACTATGAAAATAGTACCATGCAGGTTTTAACACTGACATTTCTAAAATCTAACCACAGAAAAAATACCAGGTTTTACCCTGACATGACTGTCTTCTGTTACCTATACCAATTCAGCAAAGAATGACAGAATCCACCCTGCATTTATAGAGAAATTCCAGACATGGGAGAATACCTCAAAGTCTGCACCTAAAAAACTATTTCATAACAAAACTATTTCATAACAAAATGGTGAAAATGCAATATCGCTGATTTCGCCAATATCATCGCATGCTTCACTGATATAACATTAGTAAACCAGGCATGTAATCATTTTAATTCATTCATCTCAGTTGTAATGGAATATTTGAAACACTTTTGAAATGGTTGGGCTCACTTTTTGGCTAGCATTTTATTATTTAGAATTAAACATAATACAAACATAGTAACTTCTAATGTTAGTCTCCCAAGGCTAATTTTGACAATCCAAGCAAAATTCTAGCCTAGGGTATTAGGCAAAAATAACCCAGTTATATTTTGAGATGTGGATATGGTCTGGGTTAGCCTATTTTATGCCCCCAGAGTTAATTTAGACTTTTACTTCAACCGCGAGGTTAATTTGGACTGGAACACATTATCCCGAACGTTTATGTGGGCTAAGGGCTACTATGACCTGTTATAATTAGTTTCACTCATTGCAGATTTGCCATATCAGTCATAACGCCTGAATATTGACTGAACAATATTACTACCAAATTCTGTGAACCCAAATGAACTTGATGATTGACTGTCTCTGTGTGCTGGATTATCTTGTATGAACAGAATTGTTGTATAGAAGGCAACCCAGATAGCAAGACCCTATTGGGCCACCGTTGGCTGTGGGTGGCAAAATATAGCTAGTGGGCCACCACTGAGCCCCTGCTGGCCCACTGACGCATTTTTTTTCAAAATTTTTAAAGCATTATAAATGACTTCAAAAGCAACCTGAAATACTGTTTTCTGACATATTATTTAACAATATTCAATGTTAAAAAAATATTATTTCAAAATATAAATATATTGTGTGTCCCACTATTGGCCCACCAACTACCAGAGTCAGTGACTGTAGCTCAGGGACCAGCCTATGCCCACTGCTGTAAAATCCTGGGAAAAATTAGATAAAATGTGCACTTTCTTTCACTTAACATAAGTTAATGTCATTTTTAACAAATTTATTCTGTACTCCTTCATTTTGCTCAGTCAGTCTTTTCTCCACTTTATTACTTTATACATTACTTGCTTATACATTTGCCACTGGTGGTCCATCAATGGTCCACCCACTACATAAGTAGTACATGACCCATAATGGGCACCCAGTGGGCCACTGGTAGCAAATATATATATTTTTAGTTAAGGTTAAAGAAAGATGTTTTTATTTTTTCCTTTTGATATAATTTTGTTTTTTGATGAAACCTAAAACTATCACAGAATTTTTTTTATCTGACACATGCAACTATGATCTGTGAGAGCTATACTTAGTTGGTGGAACAATGGCGGTCCTCTGGTGACTACGCCTCAAGTTCTGCTGAACGGCATTTGTTTTGACAGATCTTAAAAACAGACAGTCTTGGCTTAAATTCATTTGTTTTAAGTGAATTACTTTCCAAAAGTAGTTGTTCTGAATTCTATTACACAAAAAAATTGTAAGATTTGCCACTGGTGGTCCATCAGTGGTCCACTTTCTGCCTAAATGGTACATATACTGTTGGTCCATCGGTGGCCCACAGACGGCAAAGTAATTGGACACTTTATGTATGTGTGTGTATGTCACTGAGACACCAACATTTTTAAATAACAGATGTTACATCTCTGCATTAATATATATTTCCTTTTTCCCACTCTTGTGCTACAAATTTCTTCCAAGGTTTACCACTGGCAGCCAACCAAATATATCAGTGGTATAAAAGCTATGATCGATGGGTCAAGGATGGTAATTTTCTAATTTTCACCCGGATTTCAGATCGAATCAATAAAATCATCTGAGAATTACACAGAAAAGATAACAGAAGTGAAAGTTTCCCCTGTAAACAAACCATAAAACATGTACAGGAGAACAATATGATATTAAATCAAAACCCCTATTAATTGGGGTTGAGGTGTAGCCACCACTGGACTACCCTTGGTCCACTAGCTGCAATATGTATGTGTCCGAAAAAATATAAAGTTTCTGAAGTTGAAAGGAATAATTACACTTGAAACATATACCAATCAGTGGCTGAATTACCCTTGAAATATATTCCCATCAGTGGATAAATTACCCATGCCAATATTGGCCCAATGAAGGCTTGCCAACCAAACTTCAGGTTGCCGAGGTTGGGCCAACGGTAGGCCAATGAAGGCTTTTTATTCAAGATGGCGGCGAGTAATAATAGGGGATTTTGAGACACTTGTAAACAATAATTGATTATGGTATGTCTAAAAATCATATTTCACTGAGCCCACAATTTTTAACTAACTATTTAACAATTTTAGACATAAAAATAACATTCTCATTATAAATTCACAGTAAGAAAAGTTGTTTCTGAACACTACAATTTTATTATTTGATTATGGAACATATCATCCTCAGATACTGTTCCACCATTGTTTATGTTTGGTCATGTGACTTATTAGGGATTCCCTTAACTAAAATCCACCCACAATCTGTCAATTACTTGCTTTCTGTTAAACAATCGCCACATAACTTCATGCTGCAATCTGATTGGGTGATGCTGTATTATAGTGGTAGTAAACTTTTACCAGTGGCTTGCCAATGTCAGACCCACATAGCATCCACCGGCCAAAAAGGTATTGGGCCAACAGTGGTTGCCAACGTCAGACTGACAGATATGCCAATGTTGGGCCAACATCTGCATACTATATGGGTTGTTGGCTGATGAAGGTGATCTACTGGTGGACCAATAGAAAAGCTTATCATTGGCTGCCAATAGTGGGCCACTGATGGACCACCAGTAAACCTTATTGTTGGCTGCCAACAGTGGACCACTGTCTATCAACTGGTCACGCCACCAGAGAACCACCATAAAAAGTTGATGGCACCCAAGAGTGGGCCACCAATTAACCTTGTTGGCTACTGAAGGTGAGCCACTGGTGCACCAATAGAAAAGCTTGTCATTGGCTGCCTATCAGCCGGTCACGACAATGGCTGGCCACCACCTACAGCCAATATTGAACCAACAGCTATGCCGCCGGTGGGCCAGTGGTGACCCTACAGAGTCTTGCCATCTGGGAACAACATTCAAAACAGAATATAAAGCTATATTTTTGTATGTGTGTTTAAGTCCATCAAGTAACAATTGCTAGTATCAGTGACACTTGTGACACTTAATCACTTGTGTCTGGTCTCTGTGTTTATGATGTGGGGCCTAGCTCACAACACAATATTGGATTTACTAATTTTGTATCCTGATATTACCTTGGCTGCTAAGAGGAATGTAACCCCCTCAAACATTTTTCTATCTCACCTGTTGGCTTTTCATGTGCGCTATCTTCTTGTTCCTTGATTATGCTATCTATGTCTTCACACAGCTGCTCTGCCTCATTTATGCCTGTTTGCCTGACCATTGCCTTTAGAGGTTCCACCTTGTCTACATATGTTCCAACAAAGATCTTCCAGTGTAAAAGGCACTCGTATACCCTTCTTTTACCATCGATGCTGTTACTTCTAACCTTGTTCACTAGCTCATTCACAAATATTGGGGGGTAATCTTCATACAGCTTGCTAGCCAGTAAATCCAGAAGTTCTGGCTTTTCACCAAAAACATCAGCAACTTTCTGTAGTACAAGGTACATCACCTGATCGTTATAATAGTTGGAGTCACACATGTTAAAATAATTGGCAGTGGTGAGCTCCATCAAATTGCCAAGCTTCGTGTTGATGCTTTTGCTAGTACTAATATAGTCAGTAGGTCCTTTCACTACTTTTGCCAACTCTTGAATCAGGTTTTCATACTTTTTCACTCTCTGTTCACTGGCTTCTAGTTCCTTTGATGTGGCGTGTAAAGCATCTGTGAGCTTCTGTATAGTTTCTATTAAACTACCGACTTGGCTTGTCATATCAGTGACACAGTCTTTTACCTCTGCCAAATCCTCTATTGTTTTGTGAATCTGGCTCTTGATGCTCTGGGTAACCTTTACTTTTTCCCCCTTTTGCCACTTCTCGAAAACATTTTTGATCTCATTGATGTCATCAAGTTTGTATTTATCAGATTGACTGGCAGCCTCTAATTTCTCCAGTGGGGTTTGCTTGTCTTTATTTCTAAGATTAGCTTCTGCTCCATTGCTCAAAAGGAGTTTCACAACATCAACGTCACATAGACCAGCAGCCAAATGAAGGGGAGTATTCTCTGGAGCAGAAATTAAAATATATAAGGTCAGTATATCTGAATAAGTGCATGTAAGCAAATATTTGAACAAATATACATTCCATCACATTTTATAATTTAGTGGAAACCATCTTCATTGTAATAATCGTCATGAAAAAATTTAATAAATCCTATTTTTATACCCAACCTTTAAAATAGTAACTGCGTCGAAAAACTGTGTGACAACTAATGACACAATGACAACTAAATCTAGACAATGTGTGATCATAATTGATGCTTGAAAACCAGAAGGCTTTGAATATTCAGTGTTTTTTCTGTGAAAGTGGATCTTCACCGCCTTTACTTCTGACAAAATAAAATCAATATACTTTATGGAAACATTTGTTTAATCCTTGTCATTACCTTCCATATTCTTAACATTGACATTGGCTCCATGGTCTATCAACAATTGAGTAGTTAATAAACTACCACAACAACTAGATTCATGCAGTGATGTGTTTCCTTCAGAGTCACCAGTGTCAAACTGTGCTCCAAACCCAAGTAGTAAACCCAGGCTTTTGGAATGGCCATACAGTGCAGCTTGCATCAATGGAGTTCGACCTGACAGAAGATATACAAAAAGTTCCCACAAACCATCCCAATAAGGTTATTGGTAGCCATGTTTTGAAATTGAGCAGGTTGTCAGTTATGCGGATGTTCTACTGCAACCGGCCCTATGATTCTGTGGTTGAATGTGAAAGTCATAGGATCGTAGAAAAAAGGCGCGAAAATGCTGAGTCAATTAATAAGTACCTGACAGGATGCTATACTTACAGACAGGGCGTTATGCCTACACTGACAAGACGTAGGGTTGGGGACGTTTATTGCACGGTCAGTTATAGAAGTAGTTCAACAAGCCCTGAACCCCTAGCATACAAGCCGCATCGCAAACAGACAAGCAGTAAAGACAAACAGACAAGCCAGGAGCATGTTTCAGATCCATGCCAACAGGACTGATTGATTTAGTGGGTTGGTGTCTATAGCAGGGATCCAGGATCAGGATCCGTTTTACACTATATAAACCCCATCACCATCATCAGGGATGTGCCACTCATTTCACACTGCAAAGATGACAGCAGCGCATCAAGATGAGGGTCCTTTGGTTTTTTATCAAGTTGAATATGTTATTTTTCATTTTGATTTCAGGACACAGAAGACAGCAGAACCCAGTTCCTGCCCAAGCAGCACCACAGCCACAGCCCCCATCGTGTAGAAGGAGGAAGCCTCATAATCCATGGGTTATTTTCTGGATACTGCAGATAGAGGAGAGAGGATGCTACAAGAACACTCTGGGATGAGCTAATCACAACTGACATACAAGACTACAGAAATTTCACCAGGATGCAACCAGCCTTTTTATTTAATTGAAGAAAGAATTTATCCCTGTCTGAGGAAGTCAACCACTAATTTCAGGAAGCCACTAGAAGTCAGTTTGCAACTGGCAGTTAGACTGAGACACTACGCTTCACTGCAATACCACTGGAGGGTTGGAAGAACCACCATTTGTAAATTTGTCCCCCAGTTCTGCAGAGCCATCTGACAAGAATTTTGACAGGTATATTTGATTAGTCCAACAGATCCTAAAGATTGGAGAAAGATTTAGGAGAAATTTAGAAACAGATGGAATGTCCCTCATTCAGTAGGTGCACTGGATGGCAACACATTGCTATGAAGAAGCTGTCATCTATCATTCCTTTTTAGGACTACCCAAATAATCCCAGAACTTTTATTGCAAAAGTGTTACACATACATTAAACCCAATTTTCAACCAGTGTGATTCAAATCAAAATGTAAAAAAATCCCATCACAAACAAATATCCTGAAGAATGTTATTTCAAAAAAAACACAATCTCATAGAGATTGATACCCAAGTCCTCAAATGTCAAAGTTCAAACCCCACACCCACATGAATTTAATTTGTTTAAAAAAAGAAATTATCTACCAAGCAAAATAAAACTTTTTATCTAACATTTCTAACATTAACTTTGGCCCAAAAACAAAAAATAATTGCATTATTTTAAAATTCAAAATAACACCCAATCAGGTGTTGGCCATATGATAAGTTTTAAGTCAGTCTGTCAGTTACCCAATTATCAGTCATGTCGTGGAGGTGTTTGTTTGTAACACTGTCTCTTTGTCTGACACATTCAAACCACTTTATATTTTTGATGTGTGTGTTTGTTTTTGGGGGGTGGTGTGTGTAAGATTTTTTTTGTTTTTTTTTGTGGGGTCTGTTATTGTTTTTGGTGGTGTGTGTTTCAAATATTTTGAAGTTTTTTGTTATGTGTGTGTTTGAATTTTATTATTTTATGTTCAACATTCACTCAATTTGTTTTGTGTATTTGGGGGAAGTGTAAGTGTTAGACAGTGTGCATTTTTTGTTTTTGGGGAACAACAAGTAGCTTAATTATTGTTTTGGGAAGATTCAGGTGGCCCTTATAAGGGCCTATTGGTGCGACTTAATGCCGGCTGATCTGCTTATTTGGGATAACTCTGCTGGCTGGACTGGCTGAGAAGTTTTGACTGTTCTTGCTGAGTTGTAGATGGCACTGGTGACGGTGCTGGTTGAAGTTGAGAGGGTGAAAATGGTTGTGGTGTGTGGATCTGCTGGTGCTGTAGTATGCTTGGAATGCTTCCAAAGTGACTTGGCAATCCAGAAGTGTTGTGTTGACTGTCTTCCTGTTGTCCTGTTGCAATGGAAGGGAGATTAACTGTCTTTGCTGGACTCAAAGTAAGCATCAGTTGTCTGGAAGTACCAGGCTACTGTTCATCCACAACTCGGTAAGATGCTGGCTGTGCCACACTGATGCTGGCCTCTGTGGTGGCTGTACTTTGGCAATCACTGTAGCAGGTTGTGGTGCTCCTATCTGAGTGGGCTGCCCAACAGTTGCGGAACACTGTTTGAGCATCCGGTATCATGACTATGTATTCACATCCTGCTGTGGCCTGTTTTGCTTCTGGAAATTGAAATGTGGTGACCTGTTAAGTTGTTGTGACCTGTCTCCTGCGTTCTTTGGCCTTGTACTGTATTCCAGTAAGATGTTTCACTGTCTCTTTACTGAATTTAGAAAAGGCTTGCTCCTGCAGGTGTTCAATCTCCGAGTAGAGATAATTGCAGAACGACTGTCTTGGTCTTGGAGTAGGGTCCTGACTTGCACCAAAAAACTAGAAATCATAGACCTCATCTGCTGGAACTGATCTAAAACTGGATCTTCAGCAGTGGTGGTGGCGACAGCAGCTGGTCTGTGTGAAGGGCTTGTGGTTGATGGCTGATGAGTAACATCTGATGCTATGCTGATTTCCATCTTAGATTCAGGTGAAGGTCTCAGTAGTGACTTGAATGTGGAAGAATTAGACACTCCCTTCATTCTGATGTGACCTCGTAGAAAATTAAAACTGTCCTTCAACCAGGTCTGTCTTTCAGTGCTCTTCACTGCAGCTTATGCTGACTTTGCCTGAGTGAGATTGCCAGATCTGGTATGTTTAGTCTCAAACAACTTCTTGACAGTGTTGACAGATAAGTTCCTGGAAACTGCTAGTCTCTCCCAAAGTCCTTCCTTCCTCTGCTTGTCTTTGAATTTGTCATGTGTCTTGTTGTAAAGTTCCTCGCGCTGTTTAACAAACTCCACAATGGCTTCTTCGTCAGAATTACTCAGTAAAATAGACTTTATTTGCCACTTCTTCTGTCTGGATTGAGTGGGTTCTACATCAGTATCTGTGCAAGATTGCTTTTCTGTCCTTTCCTCAGTCTCTTCCAACTGCTTGGTACCTTCCATCCTCTCTCTTTCCAACCTCTCTATCTCCCTATCCTCATGTTCTTTCCTCTCCTTCTCCTCTCATTCTCTCTTCTACTTCTCTCTATATCCTCAGCAGTATCTCCTTACTCAAACTGAGGTTGAGTATATGTAGGTACTTCAATTTTTCTACTTCTGCCTCTTTGCATGTTGTCAAATTACATGTACAGCTTTTTCAAAAAAAAATAAAACTTAAACTTAAAAGTGAAACCTCAGAGAACAGATTTCACTCCCAGCCAGTTCAGCATAGCTCAAAACTTAAGCTAATTTACAAAAAAAAATGAAAAAAATGAAAAGCTGCACACTTCTTGTTTCTTGACAGTCAAAACCCAAATGAATGAAGACCATGTGCCAACTGTCCCTTTTATAGCCACAGATTTTGAAACCGACAGGCCATAAGACAAAAAGCATTGTAAAAAGTACTGGGCTGTCGGTTTTACCTCACGGCTTGTCTGTTACTGTAACAGGCCCATGAGTTGTTGTTTAGGGCTTGTATCTTTTCCTTTATGGCTTGTTGGTTAATAAAATTCCTGACTTTAGAACCCGTACGTGAAAAGTTCATGACTGGCCTGGAAATCTTGCAGGCCTGTTGGGAACATTTACAGACAGGCCGGCTAAAGCTACCAACTGTACTGTTATTTTTCTTGCACAGTCTGTTTGTCATCATGTACAGTCTGGAACACCATATTTGGGACAAACCAGATACTTGATACAGACAGGCCTGTTTCATTAACTGATAAGGCAGGAAGGGTAACCAACAGGCGTTAAGCTAACCATCATGCACGTTGCTAGGTGAATGAAATTAGATTTTGTTACAAGGGATGGCAACAGTCATAGAAATATCAAACATGTTTAATATTTCACTGACTCTTCCCGACAAGTCTAGAAACTAAAACTGACCCTAACCGACTGTGTAAACTTCCCGACTCTCAAAAAAGACATAGTTAACAACAGGTCGACTCAAGTGGAACACTCGCATTAATGTCAGATTGCAGCAGACTATTTGGACTTCAGGAGCCAAAGAAAGGCCAACCTGTTCCACCTGGCATATCCAATAATATAATCACACCTGTCCGAAGGACATTGTCTGGGTAATCACTTCTTTTCAGTTGCAAGACTCATTTTGGACTTAAGCACAGTAGACTAGTCACTTCAATTTTGCTCCACATTACATATTTCGGTTCTATGCATCAAGGCTACTGCAAGTTTTGATGCAGGAGAAGGAAGAAAGTACTTTATACTGCTTATGTCTATGTTGTAATTTTTTTTGTTATTTTATTTGAATAATTTATATAGAGCTTACCAACTGAATATCCCATAAAGTCCTAACCCCAAGGAGGGATGGTCAATAGCCAACACATGATCAACACTACAGCAGCATCCACCAGTCGAAAGACATTTGTGGTGGTTATAAGGCCAGTCTTAAACTGATTTATGAAAGAAGCCATAGTTGTGTATGACCTGATTACAAATGATGATTTTTCTGAGTCTATGGGTGCTTTCAAACTGAAAATACCCAGGCTATCATCTTGCTTGTGGGTATGAACACTAGACACTAACTGGCAGTCCATGACTGAGTTTGTTTGAATTATCCATTGCATCCAAGTAAGTGGGTTGGCCAAAATTTAGGGCTTTAAATACTAAGAGGCTGTTTTTCAAGAGTATAATTATGACCAATTTTGTACTGGGCGATTTAAAATAGTAATTTTAATCCACTATTTACTACTTAGTATCACTATTATTCATAAAACATTGCGTTAAAACCTACATACTGGCGTAATATGTACATTGTTATATCTTTCCTTACAGTATTAGAAATATTACCGTGTACAAACTTATGAAAGAAAGAAATTGACCAATTGTAAATTTTCAATATAAATTTTAATGCACCCAAGTCATTTAATAAAGATCATAATTATCCATCCAGACTTGCTTATCCTCCCTTCACATACTTCTTCCCTATCACACGTTAGAACACAGAGACATACTATTTTTGTAATTTAAATATATCTTTCAGGACATCAACCCCTCAGAGGAGGGGCACACCAATTTGAACCATTTGGCCCTTTTTGTATTGTATTGTGTATTTATACTCAGTGCACTATTTCCATGTAATACAGGACTCAAGTACTGCCCAACTCTTCAGTTACTGACATTCCTCTAACTGCAAGACAGAGGCTCAAGGATGACCATTTATCAACATCCTTGAGGTTCTTTAACCTGCCCATGGGGATAGGACCCAATGACAGTGGACCGCCATTTTTAGGGTTCATCAGAGCTACTGTGTATCTGCATGTACTTGGGTTTGAACCCACATCCTCTGTGTTCATAGGTAAGTGTATTACCGACTAGGCCACAGTTGCAGACTACCCATTGTATTTCTTATGGCATTGACAGATATGTGAAGAACTTTATTATTCACTTAGGTTTATACTAATACTGTAATAGAATCCTCACCAGATTTTTCCGGTCTATCAATTCTCTTCCTGACTATAGACCGGATTTCATCAGTATTACCATTGATGGCAGCCTTAAAAACATCTCCTACTGATGTGTTCATTCTCTTTCTGAAATGCTAAAAAAAATATCGGACTTGACAAAATATGTGACTCTGTAAAATTTTATCCAAGAAATAAACTATTAATTTTCTGTTGTGATCATTTCAAAGAAGGGTTAGCTACTCATTTCTACCTTCAAGTAAACGTAAACTCTGAAACTTAGCACTAAACATTTTATGAACATTTCAACCGACAATTGCATGCGCAAGTAACGAAAAAAAATGCAAAATTAAAGATTTCCCCCTGAAGCACATCTCATGATATTTTCCTCTTGCCGTCTGCATAACACCTTTAATTGTGACATTTTTCATTAACTTTTGAATTTCTGCTTAAAGCAATTTCCTACTGAAAAACAATGCTTTCAATTGCACTGCAGTTATACAATTTTATCATAATGCAAGCAATTAAGATATCATATTAGAAACCTTTTTCAGATTGATAGATATTATGTAATCACCCTCTTTCAACAGCCAGTACCCAAACAGAATAAGTCAGAAAATGTGGAGAAAATCATGTTTCCAGTAATTCTGAATTGATATCTCACAAGGCTTTAACAAACCTTGAATAATGTTTTGAAGACATGTGTGTGAGGTAAATAGAATAAAATTCTAAAAAGGAATCAATATGCCAAAAAATCCATGATGTATTGTAACCTATGCTTTATACTACTGTTCAACTGTCACGGTCAATTGTAAGACCAAGCCATTTTTAAACTTGCGGTTCTATTATGACTGGCCCAGTGAAAAAGACTGGATTTAGATTTATTTTTACGTAACATTCAACAGCCAGGATCACATTGCAACAGGTAGTTTATGGGTGGAGGAACAAGTGTATACTAGTTTGTCAAGATTCTGCACTGTAATCCACCGTGCATCGGCAAGTAACTACCAACTTAAAGTGCTTGTGCCGTGATTTGCACCAGCAACCTCAGAGGTTGAAGACGAGCACTCTAACCAGTGAACCACTGAACCCCTCTGTGAAAAGACTGGAAAAACAGGAATACTGACAAACCGAGTGACTTGTTCAGAGTGAAACGCTCAGTCATATGTTGGAATCGATCAGTTTCACAACCTGCTCCAAACTGCTGCAACTCATAATGATAAACCTGACCACATTTGTTCAGTAATTGCAGAACTTCTACGTTGAGTCATTTCTGGACAAGATAACTAGGTATACTTTCACAGAAGGGTACACAAGGCAAAATTTAGAGTAACCTTAATACCCTGAAGATTAGCATAACTGCCTTCGGACCAAGGTTCACTGAAAAGGTGGGCATATATAATAACTGTGAATACCCTCCCTGCCTTCTGCAACTGATAGTGAAGTCATATGACAAATAAAATTATTCCCGGGTATCCATTAAACACAAAAGGCTGGAAGGCAAACTCACAACTGTGGAAAAGGGGTATAAGAATGCTCTAAAAACGCCTTATTTATCCTTACTTAATTTTCTATGGAACATATTGGTTTTGACTGATTGCTTCAAGTTTATCTGCATTGAAATGCTGGTGTTTTTAAGTGATGGTAACAGATAATATGTTTTAAATGAACTAAGGTTTAAACCAACTCTGCGCTCACCATCTTTCATAGTATTTTTATTAGACTTATACTAGAAGGCCTTTTCCTTCTAGTATATTTATCAGGAAATGAATCTTGAATAGCCACTGCCAATATTTAGAGATTTCTAAAAAACAACCTGTCTTTTGTAAGTCTATATCCAATAATTAATCATCATAGGCCTTAATTCTGTATACCAGTAAATCATACTTTTTTTGAATGACATAGTATTTATTACCTGGATCTTTTGCTAAAGGTATTCAACGTGAATGGCTCTTCATGAGACAATGTTTTCAACCAATTTTTTTTTATTACAGTTCTTACATCACTTTAAGATTTTATTTGGTTAACACATCATATCATATCAATGACCAGTATGTTGACAATTCATGTATTTATTTAGTGTTTTACATAACACCTAGTACCTAATTGCTCATATTGTGTCGGGTAGTTGGCAGGGCAAAAGAAACCAGTACATACAGTTGTGCAAGGTTCTCTACCATAAACTGCCAACTACCAGCTTTCCCTGAAGTCAGGTTGGGATTCAAACTCTCCGAGGTGGGAGGCGAGTTTGTTTTCCACTGTGCCCCTGTGGTCCATGATAGTTCATTTAAGCATACGATAAACATATACAGAAAGAGATGGCTAAAATGAAAATGTTGTGTAAAAGGAAAGCTACTTAAAAACAGCCCTGGACAACAAACTTCAAGCCAAGGCAGTTGAATATTTCAATATTGTGATTTCACCAAATACTGCATTGTATTATTTAACCCTCACGGATGACCATGATAATTCAGGACTTTATGTATTCAGAGTATGATCCAGATCTTTCCCAAAACTATTATCACTTCTTCCTTCTGTCAGGTGCTAGCTACATACAAAAATTCATAAAGATGTTTTAATTTTTTAATAATGGCAAACATAGACAAACAAACACACCCCAAAACATAGTCTCCTGAAGGTAAAAGTTGGGGGTGTACGTCCCATTCAACAGCCAGGGGCATATTGGGACATTGCTTCAGCATCGCCTCTTGTGGGAGTTGAACCAGTCGATTAGATGCCGAACTTGTTAACCACTAGGCCACTGAAAACCTCTAATCTCTTGCATGAGGCAAAAATCTAGCATTAGCAGAGCCAATTAGTCCATATTAGTCAGTCAAGATTCTTCACTGTAAACTGACAGGCCCCTACCAGTTTTTGTATTGATGGTGAGATCCGTGATTCGGACCCAGTATGTCAGAGGTGTGTGTGTTAACCTTTACACCACCAAACTGAATCATAGACAAATCGGCCCTTTGCCAAATCGGCCCCCGTCAAATCGGCCCGTAAATAAAATAATCTGGTCAAATCGGCCCCCTATAAAATAATTTATGGTCAAATCGGCCCCCTAGATATAGATAGATAAGTGTACATATATTTTATGTATTTTTTCACAATTTCAAACCCCCTAGACCTTGGGGTTACTTGTGAGTTTTATCTATCTGCAATAGACAAAATATTATCTATTTAAAATATAAAATTAATAATACTAATAGTTCTCCCACAAGGGGGGAGATGATATAATCCTCTGCATGGACATCAAAAGGAACAATTAGCTTTAATGTCTAATACTGTTTGTTTAACATTTTAGCTAGTAATCCCTATACTAAACAAATACCAAAGATCACTAAAGTTATAATCCCATCAGCAGAGGCTGTGCAGACAATGTAATTGCAGTTGTGGGATGAATGACAACATTGAAAAAACCTGTATTAACTTCATCATTTGGAGTTTATTGAACTTTATATAATTGCCACTATTGTGATAACATTGTCATGCATACTTATCCACCCATTTTTCAATAAGAGCCTGATTACAATAAATAAATGTCATACCAAAACAAATTTGATAGAGCATCGAGACAAGCACAACGCAATTATAAGAAAAAACTTGTTAATGATTTGGAGAACTTCAACACCAGAAACCCCAAAGATTTCTGGAACCACTTAAAGTCATTGGGTCCTAAGAAAAAGGCAGAAATTCCAATGCAAGTTCAAATTGAGGAAAAAAATGTTTTTGAAACAAATACTATTCTCCAAAAGTGGCAAAATGACTTTTGTAATCTATATAATAAACCGAACAATATCAATTTTGACAGAGATTTTTATATCAATATATTAAGACAAAAGTGTGCACTGGAAAATAGTGATTACATAAATTATGAAATTCAAAATGACCCCGTAAATAAACCTTTTTGTCATGATGAATTGAAGCAGGTAATAAAAAGGCTTAAAACTAATAAAGCTGTTGGTTGTGACAATGTTCCAAATGAGGTGCTTAAACAAAGATCAATCTCTGAAATGTTGCTAAAATATTTTCAGACTTGTTTCGAAAGTGGGATAGTACCCACAATCTGGCTCAAATCAATCATAGATCCAATTCCTAAAGATTCTAAAAAGAATCCATATGTCCTGCTCAATTACAGAGGAATCAGCCTTTTATCTTGTGTGTCAAAAGTATATTCATCTTTAATTAATAAAAGGATAACATCCTATTTTAATATTTCGGATTTAATAGTTGATGAACAAAACGGTTTTCGTTCAGGACGATCATGTGAAGAACACACATTTACACTAACATGTCTTATCAGGAATCAATTGTCAAAATCGAAATCAGCATTTGCAAGTTTCATTGACCTTGAAAAAGCCTTTGACTGGGTAGATAGAGATTTGTTGTTTTTTAGACTATTAACTTATGGTATTACTGGTAAAATATATAAAGCCATAAAATCACTTTACAACAATACCTTCTCATGTGCCCGTGTAAATAACTGGATGACCGGTTGGTTTAGTGTCAGTTCAGGGGTAAAACAAGGAGACAATTTATCCCCAACATTATTTTCTATCTATATAAATGATTTAGCAGTAACATTAAAAGAGTTAAACCTGGGCATAGATATAAATGGTCAAAAATTATGTATCCTTCTTTATGCAGATGATTTAGTTTTAATTGCTGAAAATGAGAAAGATTTACAAACCCTGCTGAATAAAATGAATGAATGGTGTTTACGATGGAAATTAAATATTAATATTAATAAATCTAATGTTGTTCACTTCAGACCTGTCGAAAAAAGGCGATCAAAATTTAATTTTCAATATGGAAACACTCCGCTTAATTACTGCTCCTCTTACAAGTACCTAGGCACATACCTAGATGAGCATTTAAAGTTCACCCAGTGTATCAGTACATTGTCAGATTCTGGAAGTAGATCATTAGGTAGTATCTGTTCAAAACTGAAATACCTGAAAGATGTAAGATTCAAAACTTACACTAAACTCTATAACGCACATGTATGTCCTATTCTTGACTATGGTGCCTCTGTATGGGGTTATAAAAACAGTGCACAGTGTGACAGTGTCCAAAATAAGGCGATACGATATTTCCTGGGTGTTCATAAATTTACCCCTCTGGCAGCAATAAATGGAGAAATGAGATGGCTCCCTTGCAAATATAGGCACTATCTATGTATGCTTAGACTGTGGAACCGCTTGATAAAAATGGACTCCAGCAGAATTACTAAAAAAGTATTCCTATGGGATTATGAAAAATGCACAGCAAATTGGTCAAATGATATAAGAGAAATACTTTGATTAATAAACATGCAGAATCATTTTATTTCAAAAACCCCTGTTAATACTAAACATGTAAAAGAATTATTTATGGCGAAAACAGAGAATGATTGGAAGCTAGAGCTGGAATCAAAACCTAAATTAAGGGTGTACAAAACTTTTAAAAATAAATATGAAACGGAAAACTATCTCAACACATACATATCAAAATCAAAAAGATCACTATTAGTTCAATTCAGAACAGGAGTGTTGCCACTAAGAATAGAAACTGGAAGGTTTCATCTTATAAAGGACACTAGTTCCAATAAACTTAGAAAATTAAATGTAGATGAGCGTACTTGCCTATTATGTAAATCAAATGAAGTGGAAGATGAAATACACTTTCTGTGTCACTGTGTTGCCTATGAAAATCTACGATCAAACCTGTTCAAATCTGTTGTACAAAATATTCCACAGTTCCACAGTTTATCAGACAATGAAAAATTTGTTATAATTGTCAATTCATACGAGAAACAACTGGTTGATTTTATTTACCAAGCATGGAGAATAAGACAGGATTTGCTTAATAAATAGAACATACTTATTCATTCTATGTTGGTGTGTGTCATATTTTCTGTAGTATATTTACTTTGTCACTAATGTAATTGTTACTAGTTGGTACACTTTCCTTTTCAAAAATATCTTTTGCCTAATGCTGGTAATACTGTAATTTATCTAACACTATAACCATGTTAATTATTGTCTTGATTAAGAGTGACTTATAAGCCCTTCAGGGCTGGGCAATGTTGTATTTCTGCCTATTATCTCATTTGTATATTATATATTGCATGTCACTATAATAAATAAATAAAATAAATAAAAACATACCATTTCAATTAAGGCACAGTTTCTGTTGAAAAAGACCCCTTATTTTTCTGTTTAATAATCCTAAAGAAATATCTTTATAAAACCCAGTCATATGCTCTCTGAAGGTCTATAAATGAATTCTAATTACAGAAGTTATCCATTGGGACCGATTTGCCCAGGGGAGTCTTTTTTAGGGGCCGATTTGCCCATGGCAGACTTTTTTAGGGGGCCGATTTGCCGAGGGCCGAGTTGGCAAAGGGCCGATTTGTCCAGCTCCCCACCAAACCACTATACTCCCAATATTTTCTTTCAACATTATTCATAGGTAGCACAATATCACTACAGGTAGTTGTGGGGGCCATGGTGGCAAACTGGTAACACTTCCCACCTCTGAGGTTGGCGGTTCAAACCCTTAACCTTATGTGGGAAAGTTGGTTGTTCCTTATCCATGGTCGACAGTTTACAGTACAGAACCTTCACTAATGCTATGTACTGATTTACTCTGCCCACAAAACTACCCATCGTGATATGACCTATACAGAAAGCAATGTAAAACCCTGCATAAATAAATAGATAAACAAGAGCACTCGGGGGAATAGACCTCCGCTACGGGAGCTCAACTCCTGGACTTTCAAAACCTACCATAAGCACTGATATTGCTTTTTTCTTCCTCTATTTCATATTTTTGCTGATAGTGATCCGAATCACTGCCAATATATTTTTCAGGGATACAGACAGTGATCCAGATCACTCCCAAAATATAATCACTTGTTTCTTGTCCCATTTAGGACATATCCTGAAAATTTTATCAAAATCCGTAAATAACCTTTTGAGTTATCTGTATTTAAAAATTACATGTCATGGATCCAGAAGATCCAGATGATCCGAATCACTCCCAAAATCTAATCACTTCTTCCTTGTACCAATTCGGACATATCCTCAAAATTTTATCAAAATCCGTCCATAAGTTTTTAAGTTATCTTGTTCACAAACAAACAGACGAACAGACAAACCCAGGCGAAAACATAACCTCCTTGGCGGCGGTAATAAATATAGGTGGTAGAGAGTATGGTGTAAGGCACTGTATACTACTTGGGCAAGAGTCTGCAGTTAAATCAATTTTCCTACTTCATACAGGACCAGGAAACAATCTTGAAAGAACCTGAGCTTAGGATGCATTATTTAGAAATACAAAACATCAGAGCTCTGAAGTTGTATACCAATATAACCTGCATGTCACATGTTACAAGCGATCACGTACCAAACTGGTAAAACACGTATTAGATGCACTTACAATGTTTGGTTACTTTTATCAATACTAACGTGAAATTGAATATGTTAATAAATGCGTTTACATAGGTTATTGTGCTTATATGCACACTTATGCAATGTTGGATTTATAAGTCTAATTTTTGTGGTGACACGTACAAAAAACTATTATTCATCAACTAAACACAGATTCAAGCAGTTTAAATATGTGTACACAGGCTTGTAGTTTTCCTAGGCCCGTATTCATAAAAGGGATCAAGCCAAAAATCAGCTCAAATTTCCACCTGGTTATGCTAAAATTAAGCTGATTTTTAGCTCAACTTGAGTTTGATCCCTTTTGTAAATGTTCCCCCTGTTTAACTGAACAACAATAATAAGGAGTTAAACTTCCCCCACGTTTCCCCTCTTCTGTGCATAAAAAGCAATAATACAGGAAAGACAACACAAACCCTGAAAGCAAGAGTCTTAATGTAATGTCTGAAACCAATTTTACATTAAATTTGAGCATTATCCATAGTAACCGCTCATTATGTGAGGATGTAGGTTAATGTACATCTAGCAAAACAATCATCTATGATGTGTGATTTTATATTTCATCTAATTTTTCAATCCTGGAGGAAAAAGGCTAAATAACACATTATGTATGGTAAATCGTAGCAAGACAAATGGCATGCTACTATTGCTGGTGTTCAACCAGGATTTGTTCCTGCAGCAAAATAAAAACAGAGTTGGAAACCAGCAATCGTACATAGCCTTGGTAGCAGTATAACTCATGTAAACACCCAGGCATAGAAAACAGGTGGACAAATGTCGGGGGTACAGACATTACTTTATGTACAGAATATGATACAAATTCTTTTTATTACTTTTGAGGTAGTATAAAGAATATGATACAAAAACTGTTTATTACTGTTGAAGTAGTATCAACCTTAAAGCCAAGTTATTAAAATTCATTGAAAACCAGACCCTTGAATTATATTTTTGTGTATCCAGAATATAATCAAGATCTTTCTCAAATTTAATCATTTCTACCTTTGGTTACGCCCTTGCTACAAGATCTGTTCATAATTACTTTCGGGGCTATCTCAAACCCAGATAAGCAAATAAACATACAGAAAAATTCAAGCACCCTAACAACCTATTTAACAGGTATAATCTAAATGCAATAGTTTCTCAGTTATAAGGTAAAAGGGTCATAACTATGAGAAATTGCTACCGCTTTTTGTCGAAATTTGTATTCTATTCTGACCAGTGATGTTATAGAAAAACAATGAGAATCCTTAATCTAAAATTGTGGCCCAGAACGTGCACATAAACAAACATACAAACATACAAACGAGCACTTTAAAATCTTTCTGCAATCTAGACAGGATATATTAAAATACATCATAGTGATTTAAAGTACCTGAGCAACATCTTTTCCCAAAATACTCTAAATGTAGTAGTTTCTGAGTTATAAGTCATTTACTCAACATATACTCATTTTAGCTTTTACTTACCTATGCAATGAGTTACAGCTCGCAACTTCATTATCTCATAACTTACCCCAACATAGGTGAATAACGTATTCAAAGAAAATCATTAATGTGCAATACTTTAGAGGAAAATTAACATGTTCTCACTTTTAAATTTTGCTACAAATCATTAAAATCTGCATACCAATCATTAAACAATTATAGTCTTTCTGTTTCAGGTTCGCCCCTTCATGTCATACAGTCAAGCAGATGGTAATGGGAAACACCTGTTTAAAATTATGCCTGGGACGCTATGACATAGTGGGATGCAAATTTACTTTCCAAGTTTAATGTTCTGTGTTCAGTTCAAGGCATGACTTGAGAAGGAAAGTTGGTGATTTTTTTCTGGTATCTGGATTTACTCAAGGGTTTTGATAAAGTAATGCCCCCTGCTTTTATCCGTTCCCACTTTTTTACTCGTCCTGATTTGACATATACAGTGTTTTAAACAGGATGCTAATAACTATTTCACACCTTCTCGTGTTGGGGTCAATAGGCGCATCTAGCTTCAGTTGTGATTTTAGTTGCCTTGTATTGGGTAGGATGCATTCATTGTGATGCAGTTGGATTCACATTTAGGAAGGATGTATTCAGAACAACTCAGAAAGCTCTGTGCATTCAGCACCTCTATTTATATGTTTGAAATAGCCATTATGTCCTCACAAGGCTTGCTTACAAGTCCCTTTTTGAGACAGTGGATGAGTGCATTTTATAGCTGTCTGGATTTTACACTCCCTTTGGAAGTAAGTTTCTTCCTGCAGAGAAACATTATAATCATATTGCACTAAGGAAGGACCTTGCACAGGGTCTAATGTATGTCCTCTCATGAGGTCTTTTAATATATATATATAGGCTGGATGGGAGATGTTAAGGTACAGAGGTGAAGTTTGACCCCCATCCTGGCTAAGGGTTGGGCAATGATTCTGGCTTAAAAGACTTCTTGGCTTGAGAAGCATAGCCCCTAAAGGCCATGCCAACACAAGCCAAGAAGGAAGCCAGGATGGGATAAAATTATTTATTAGTAACAATAACTGTACACTTAGAGACACAACACATGCTAACATTTACTAAACTAACCACAGGTTAAAATTACTAAAAAATACTAAGAAGTTACTAAATATTACTAAATCACGTTGTAAGAAATTAGTTAACACACAAATAAGAAGTTTCTTGGTTTGAAAAGCATAGCCCCTAAAGGTCATGCCAACAATAGGAAAACCTCCCGAATGACAGCACGAGTATTATATTGTTAATCTTCATGAGTGATATATTTTTCGGTATATGTTTAATGAGGGGTGTTTTGCTTTTATTATCCACCATTTTGTGTATATTTTTGGGTTAAATAACATGAATATTTAACGAGAGAATGTGAAAAGGACGTTAAAAGCACAGGCAACAGCAAAAATAAAAACTTCAATATTTAACTAGCACTAGCTCCTTTATTTCTGTATAGATTGTTATGCAACACACACGAGCAGAAGCACTGTACAATGACCTTTCCAATTATGTATAATACACATTTATAGGTAACATAGTGTCAGAGATATTGGTGAAAAACCGGAAGTTATTGAAACTTATTATCCATGATACCGAGGCACCGTTGTATACAAAAAATACATTCTATATTTCCTGGTATTTAGGGCGCGTGGTATTTAGATCGCGTGGTGGATAATAAATGTAGAAATTACCACAAGGAACGGTGTGGTCTAAACATAAACCCTCAGTGGTCCATCAAAATTATGCTAAAGACAAGTGTAATAATTAAGAATCCTAAACCCCGGGCCTGTTTCACAAAAGGATTTAGCCCAGCCTTAGACTATGGTCTTAGAATTAGAGGGTTTCACAAAGCTGCTAAGTCTAACTTTTAGATAAGTCAATCCTAGAGTGGGCTTAACTTTTGTAAACAAAGACTTAGACGTGGCAACTATAAATGATAATCACTTAAAAATATGACATGTCCAAAATTACAGAATAAAGATATAGGACTCCTCCATAATTTAGTGTTTGGATGTTTTATATGGTTTCAAGGTTTTTCTGTTTAAATAGCATTCTGTAAAAGAAATAATGAGTTAAACAAAGACTACATGTCACCAGGAGAATATTTCGAACGTCATATGAAATAGAAAAAAAAACACTAGTTCTTTGATAAGTTTGATCTTAGGTAAGTTACCCTTTGTGAAATCATCTGAAGTCCCTATATTTTGAGGAGTCCAGCCTAAGTCTAAAACCCTTTTTGATAAACTTTGGTACATTCAAGCTTAATTTGATTAATATTTATGCTCCAAACAAAGACAATCCAAATTTCTTTTCAAAAATTGTAGAGTTAGCCCAGAATGAGAATGCAGACCATGTGATGATATGTGGTGATTATAACTTAGTTTTAAACCCATCGATTGATTGTCAAAATTATACAAGTATTAATAACCCACAAGCGAGACAAAAGGTTCTTCAGATGATAAATGATCTAGATTTAATCGACTCATTTCGATATTTGAACAAGAATGTCAAACGATTTTCATGGAGAAAAAAAAATCCATTGAAACAAGGTAGACTTGATTACTTTCTTACTTCAAATACAATGCTAGATATGGTTGATTCATGTGACATTAAGCCAAGTTATCGGTCAGACCATTCGATAATCGAAATTAATATATGTATCAGTAGTTTTGTAATTGGTCGTGGGACATGGAAAATGAATAATAGTTTACTGAAAAATGAAGATTATCTGGCTTTAATAAATAGATTAATTGATGAGGAAAAAGAAAAATATTGTATACCAGTGTATAATGTTGACTATATTAAAGAAAAATTTAAAGATCTTACTTTTTCAATCGATGATGACTTATTTCTGGAAATGTTATTTTTGAAATTTCGAGGTGAAACTATAAAATTTGCAACTTTTTTGAAAAAGCAACAAATGTCGCAGGAAAAGAAACTGTTACAAGATATCATTAATCTTGAAACAACGACGCTTGGCAATTCTAATTTTGCCTTATTAGAGGACAAAAAATTTGAACTTGAAAACTTAAGGAAAGAAAAAGTTAGAGGTCACATAACTCGTACAAGGTTACAGTGGTTAAACGAGGGTGAAAAACCTACCTCATTTTTCTGTAAATTGGAAAAGAAACATTGTGCAGAAAAGACAATGAAAAAACTTGAAACAAATTCTGGAACTGTTGTTACTGGTCAAAAGCACATTTTGAAAGAGATACAAAATTTCTATTGTAAGTTATTTAAATCAAAGGATTGTAATGTTGAAACTCACAACCAAAAGGAAGAAATTAAACGAGCAAATGTAAAATGCATTCCAAAAGTTCAACTGGGCCAACCAATATCAGTAACAGAACTTGGTAGTGCCCTAAAGAAAATGAAAAATAGTAAATCACCCGGTATAGATGGAATTTCAGTAGACTTCCTCAAAGTTTTTTGGGGAAAACTAAAATTTTTTATCACAAACGCCATAAATAGTTGTTATTCAAAGGGAATTATGAGTACCTCCATGAGACAAGCTATTATTACATGTATACCCAAGGGTGATAAAGATCGAAAGTTTATAAAAAATTGGCGTCCAATATCACTTTTGACTGTTATCTACAAATTAGCATCTTCAGTAATTGCGGAGAGGATAAAGCCATTTTTAAATGCTATCATTAGTGAACCTCAATCTGGTTTCATACCTGGTAGATGTATTGGCGATTGTACTCGATTGATATACGACTTAATGTTTTACACTGAAAAACACCATATTCCGGGTTTACTGATGCAAATTGATTTCGAGAAAGCCTTCGATTCTGTATCATGGAAATTCTTGTATAATGTATTGGAGTCTTTCGGTTTTGATGATAATTTTATCAAATGGGTGAAATTATTCAACACTGATATTAAAGCTTATGTTACTCAATGTGGGTTTTTATCTGATCCTATTCTAATTGAGCGCGGATGTAGACAGGGGGACCCTCTTTCGCCGTACCTGTTTATACTTGTAGCAGAAGTGTTATGCTCGACGTTGCAGACGACACTACTTTGATTTTGGATGGCAGTGCAAACTCTTTGCAAGCAGCATTGAATATATTAGAGATATTTGGCGACATTTCAGGACTAAAAATAAACACGGAAAAGACAAAGCTAATCTGGATAGGAAGTGAGATATCTTCAACACAAAAGCTAAAAGTTTCACACAAACTGCAGTGGGGTGAAAACATTTTTAATTTATTGGGAATTAATTTCTCAAATGATTTGAACATGTTACCAATTTTGAATTATCAGAATGCAATAAGTAAGGCAAAAAAAATTATCAATTCCTGGAAATATAGATACTTAACTCCCTTTGGGAAAATTACAGTAATCAAAACTTTGATTCTCTCTGTCTTCACCCACTTATTTATGGCAATTCCAACTCCAATAGGTATATTGAATGAAATAAATAAATTGTTGTTTAACTTTGTCTGGGATGGCAAGCCAGATAAAATTGGTAGAGACAGACTTTGCACTTCCCGGTTAAGCGGAGGACTGAATATGACTAATATATACAATTTTGAAAAGTCAATGAAAACAAGATGGCTTAAACAAATGCTTATTTCAAATCATAAAAGTTGGCTTGACCTGCTTCAGAATGATATCAATTTGACCTTCTTTTCATCCTTAGGAAGCCAATGGTGCCTTTCTGTGATATACAAACTAAATCCGTTTTGGAAAACAGTATTTACATACTTTAATAAATTTAGTCAAAATGTAATGTACAAAACAAATCTTGATATTTTAAGTACAAATCTATGGTTAAATAAACCATTAGGAACAGAAAATATATATTTTGTAGACTGGTTTAAAAATGGGATACATGTTATTGGGGACATTGTAAAATCAGATGGTCATCTTCTAACACTAGATGAAATAAAGAACAGATTTGGGTTTAAACCAAATTTTTTGAATTATTTTACTATGAGAAGTCTTTTGAAGAAATTTATTGAACAAAACTCTTTCGGTAACAATTTTGAGTTTCACAGACCATATATACCTTTGAATATTAGACTCTTAGTAGGCCCCCAAGCTGGAAGTAAAAATATCTACAAAGTCTTTCAACAGAGTTGTGGCATTGTTCCAAATAATGAATTAAAATGGAACCAGTCTTTAGACTGTAATGTTATCCCATGGAGGCCATTGTATAAGAGTTGTTTTTATTCAATATTAGACAACCATTATGCATGGTTCCAATACCGCATCTTACACAGAATCCTTGGCGTTCAAGATCTGTTGTTTAAAATAAAGATATCGGATACAAACAAATGTAGACTGTGTGGAGAACAAAAGGAAACAATTATTCATCTTTTCACCGAGTGCAGAAAGTCAGTCGTTTTATGGGAAAATCTTCTATCTTGGATACATTCTAATGTTACTATTAGAATTGAATTGAATAAAGCTGATAAAATTTTGGGCTATGTGCAACCAGATTCAAATTTTTGGTCATTAAACTTAATACTCACAGTTACAAGGTACTATATTTTCACTTGCGCAAAGGCAACTCGCCAATTGAATATTTACCACTTGCAAAGTGTAATTAAACAGAAATATCTTGAACAAGAAACTCTATCAAAGCTAAGTAATAAAAATGATTTTTTTGAAAAAAATTGGTCTGTTTGGAAAAATATATTTATAAATATATAACTTAACCTTATCTTTAGCTTGTCTATTTTCCATATATCACTAGAATTAACGAAACACAGATCATGCAGGTGCTATACTGAACTGAATCATATATCAACAGTTTCATCCAAAATCAATGCTGAAGAGAGACATACATTTATCTTTGGGGCCTTTGTTGACTTACCTACCCAAACCATAAATCAGTGGAGTAAAGAAACTTTGAACACTATGAATTGAGTTGTTATTGTTAAAGAATAGATGTATCTTTAATATGTTTCCTTATGTAACTATTATACGCACATATACATGTTGTATACCCAAAAAGATCAATAAAAAAAAAAAAAAAAAAAAAAAAAAAAAAACCCTTTTTGAAACCGGTTTCTGAAATGTAATGTATTTTTAACAATTAAACATCAGACCACCTTCCAGTTGCTTTTGGATATCTTGTTTTTGCCTGATCACATTTAGTTTGAACATTTTTGAGCTTGCAAGTAAGTCAGAATACTAGTACCCTTATATATTTTATTAGAATTTTCCACAAAGCACAAAGGGGTCTTAGAAAATAGCTTGATAAACGTCAGTGATTTAAGTGATAATCAATTACATCAGGACGTTACAGATATAAATACTTCTTTCATTGTAAACTGGTCGATGAAATTGTGTCACAATTAAGACAGGCTCAAGTTCTACCCTTAGCCTCAAGACAAAGCAACTGTAATTAACTCAAATTTAAGGTCCCCTTACATTTGTAAGTCCAATATTCAGTTTTTGATACAACCTATGTTTCAATGTTAATCTTCTAAATCTCATATTTCAAGAAAATTATCATCTTTAAGTTGATTGCATGGAACAAAACTTCTTAAAATGACAACAAACAAGCACTTAATTGACTTTCTGTTGGATGTTGCTTTATTGCATCGTGTAATCAAATTAATTAACAAATCTAGCACTGGCTTATTTCCATATTCCCTGAATTGGTTTGGAACACCAGATCAAGTTACTCCCAGGCTCAACGTTTTATCATGCAATTATGAATAATAGATTCAAGAGATGCTTTCTTTTGTGGCATTACAATGTAAGCTTGTCAGGCAAATGTTAGATACTGACCGAATTGTAATAAAATGCAGAAACAAAAATGTGTAAACTATTAACAACTAAACTATTAAATTTAAAAGGTGTAACATATGAAAACAACAGAAGTGTCTACCTGGTGGAAAATAAAAAGACTGGACTTAATCTTATTATCACCAGAAGATTCTTTTTGCTCAACAATAAAATTTAAATGACAAAACTTCAACATGCTATAAATCAAGTAAGATTTGAGACTGTTTGGTTAATGGTTTCAAAATAGATACTCTTGTTATATATAACATATAATGTTTGGGATTTCTGAAAGTTTTGTAGCTTAAATAGTGAATAAAACTCAACATTGTTAGACTCTCATAGAGAGACATGATGAAAGTCAAGGGATACATCATCTATATGTTGTGAAGGAATAATAATCCTTTCAAATAACCAAATTAGACTATTGAAAGATATAAATTCGTCTCATACCAGACAAATATCATCATGGGATCTGGAAACAGCCAAGCAAGGACTAAGGTGGAGGATTTAACACCAAAAGATACAGAACAGAAAGCCAACTCATTGTGCTGCCAAAAACCTGTTTTTCATACACCACAGGATTTTCAGGTCCTTGAGACAAGTGTAGAGCCTGACTTTGATGGAAGTCAGCTTTCTCTGATTTTGAATGATATTCAGGACACAAAAGAATCATCCCAAAACTGCCAGGATAAAACAGACGGGATGGATATGTCAGCAAATAGATGGATATCGAAATGACATTTTGGGCAGCAGTTTGATGAAAATCGATAAATGCCTATAGAAAACCAACAGTGATGCAATTCAGTGAACAAGTTGGGACAGAAATGATATTCCCTATCTATTCGCTCCAAAAACAACAACAGCAGGAGCCAATACCAAATGAATGTTACTTTTAAGAATTCTGCAAATTTAATCAAACCAGTAGGTATTGTCAAGATGGCACCATTTACACTTTATCGGACTTCATAATTTCTCTACTAGTTTCATGTGTTTTTACCATCGGCTGCAGATTAAAGTGGCCTCCTATTTAAGCATATCAAAGAGAGTGTATCATTCTGGCGGGCAGAAACTTAATTAATTTCTTGTGATAAAAATGTTTTTTTCTACAAGCCATTTTTTTTACATACAATGTTTTTCTGATACATGGAACAACTGTGTAGATATTCAGAACATATGATCTTGATCTTATTCTAACTTCATTGGCTAAGGAAAGTGCTGCTCAAAACTTGTATCACTAATATCATAAATTACTCACTCAAGGAGTTTCTTTTCCCAATTGTTTTAAAACCTCATATGCTACTGCCCTTTAAAAAAGTTTTGAAAAATTATGAACCTATATCCAATCTTAGTTTTATATCAAAATTAATTCAGAAATTGCAGCTAAACAGTTAAATGACTTTATAGGCCAAGAGGGGATATCCAATGTCCAGCAGTAAGCAGCCAGTTTTGACATAACATCGCATATCTAGTATTTCAGGGCATTAAACTTCTTTATTGCCCTGAATTGGGGGGAGGGTTGATATAAAAAATTTCAGAATTTGTGGATTATACTTGGCATTTGTTATGTGTCGGGTGACACAGTTTATCATATGAGTTGCTATGTTTTAGATGTATTGTATGTTGCAAAACTGGTTATATATATTAATAAAAATAATTTTAAACCCATATCATTTCTTATTGACTTGGGTGGGTCGTGGGAAATGTCACAATGTTCTTCTCTAGATCATCTACTTTTCACTCTCTATACTTTCCTCCAAGTCAAGTCATTTCAAGTTTTATGGTCACAAACAATCTATATGCTGATGACACCTATATGTATTTAGCAATAGACTTTTTCGAAATTTTGAATTCAGTATAATGGAGCTGGCTATCGTTTTTTGTTACGGAGTGGATGAACAGTGTAAAAATTGAAACTGACATCTGACAAGACTGAATTCATCATTATTGGTGATAAAGATACCAGAGAGTCACATAGACCAAAATTTGCTGTGATATCCCTGCAAAATTCCATTACATCAGCAGAGGACGAAAAAATCTAGGTGTCACTTTCAACTCAAAAATATTTTTGACAATCATATAGCTATGATCTGCTGTGCCTGTTACTATCACCTCAGGGGTTTATGATGTATCCATAATTTCCTAACTGTTGATACTGCAGTTCTTGTGGCAAACACCATGGTCAGTAGTCGACTACCGTAATTCTCTATTTTATGGAGTCAGTAAGGACAATGTTGCTAAACTTCAGAAAATTCAAAATGTTCTCTGCCATATTATTTTTAGACTGGACAGACTGACTCATGTCTGAACCCATCTAGAAACACTCTACTGCCCCCCCCCTTTCATATCATATCCTTTTCAAATTATAAATTATTATTATTATTATATTATGTATATTCATAGTAAAAAAAAATTTAAATATTTATTTTCAAAATTTTTTAAAGAATATGTTCTTTGCTCTGAAAACAAAAGTTCCATGTTCAAGATTCATTGTGACGATTTTGAAATATTTTTTTATTCTTACTGAAGTTACAATAAATGTAATATAAAACAACATATTTTCGCTTATGTGCAAACGTAATATTTACAAATATTTTGACCAGAAAAACTATTATGCATAGCCTTACAACAGATTCATAATTCGAATGTGAATTATTTACAATGATTGAGGAACAATTGGATATCTTCCAGACATTTGCTGATATTGTCCCAACATCCGTATACTGTATAAGTAAAAAATTTGAGCCATACGAACATTTCATTAATTCCCAAATTTTATTCACTAGAATGAATTTTCACTGCTGGTTAGTTTCTATTTCAGAGCTTAATAAAGACTTTTAAATTTTACAAGGAATTACTGTTTACTATCCTAATTCATAAACTAAACAGCTAAAACTAATGCAGAGTACAAATTTCAACTTATGCAGTACATGTACTGAGAAGAAATGAAAAAAATGTGAAATTTGTATCTGCTTGTGATAGGTTGTTTTTGTTTAATCTCATTTGTAGCACAAAAAGTCAGGAAAACTTCACATACTAGCAAAACAGTTGGTGAAGAGTCGGCACAGTAAACCAGCAAGTGTCGACAAGCAGCATCCAACTCTCCTTCTTAAAGTTAAGTACTGTGTTTAGAAAATCAGAGAGTTGAAAGATGAGTGTAACCCAATAAACCACAGTGCACACGGTTCATTTTGGCCAATAATAATAATAATTAATAAACACAAAAGGCAAATGATACAACATTGATGTATCTTTGGTTGAATTTTTTTCACAAAATTGCATATTGGTAGTTATGAGCAATAAGAAAAAGCATGATTTTTAAATTCTTATTATCCTACTGTTCTTAACCGTCTTTATTTGTAGCTACTCATCATTTCATTAATTACAGTTTCTTTTATGTTATGACATACACACTCTGTAAGATTATTTCTTCTGAAAAAAAATCTGTCAGTATATTTCTTAGGCTCATTACATTGAGCTTATAGTTGCAAAAAACTGTTGGAATTACATCACAGAGAAAATTTAAAATGATGATATATCTACTCATTTGAGTAGATACTTCTTGAATACAGTTGATGAAAAATTAGTAACTATTTAAGACAATTGTTTAAGGATTAAACATATAAAACTGAATAGCTGCTCATTTGATTAGGTGGGATTTAAATGTCAGAGAAAAGAAAAGGATCAAGAGTAAGAAATAGGTATTTTATAAGTTGGTGAGAGTGGAAACTCCAATTACAACTGGAGTGTACATTAGTGGACTTGCCAATTCTGCCAATTTGCAGTTGCCATTGTGATATATTTACTAAGTTTATTAACTAGAAAACAAAAATTTGATTAATCCGTTATGGCATAACTAACCATCATCTATAATTACTATTTTAGACCACCCTTTAAAAAGTACTCAACAGAAATAGAAAACCATTGCACAGCATATCAAACTTGTACATCACTGTCTACATTAGGTTTGGTATGGAGAGGGCGATTCAACCCTTCTACTAATAAATTACAGATTTTATCCTGTATGCTTGCCAACACTCTCCCAATGCGATTCCTCACAAGAATAGTGTCCATAAGCACTTGATCATGACAGTATTCTTCGCCCCAGTTATTACACAGGGAGATTCCTCTATGGATATATTTCAAGCCAAATTCAGCATTTCCTTGTTTTAAGTAAAACTGGGCTTTTCTCATTTCTAAATATATCTCTGCAGTTCTGACGTAGTAGAGGTGGTGATATCTGTATTCCTCACTGAACTTGAAACCAAAGTTCTTGATTTTCTGTAATATCATTTCTGTTTGTTTCAATTCCCTCCAAGAAAGGCTGCATTCTTTGGCATGCTTGTCAATTATATTTCTATCCTTAAGAGTTACAACCACATAAGGAAGTGGCATTTCAAGTCTTAAGTACAGCATTTGCAGCATATATTTGGCTTCATTGTACATTATGTGCTCTTCTGAATTACATGGATTGTTGACATAATGCTCTCGTGCAAGTCTGTAGCTCTCAAAAGCTGTGCACAAATACTTATGTTTGGCTGCTGGCCTCATGTCACCACAAGCTATCAGTACATTAGCTTCTCTTTCAAGGACCAGTGCTGACCATGAGCTTGGTTCCACATGTTTCATTTCAGCTTTGGCTTTCTGAATATATTTCCAAGCTTTCCCTATTCTATCACCCATGTAAAAAGCTGCAAGTACATAATACATGCTCCCTTCAACATAATTTCTATGGCTGATATTTATTTTAGGAATCAATTTTAATAAACCTTTAAGTTTTTTATATGTCAATTCTTTGTCTTTAGTGACATATCCAGCAGCCACATACCTCTGAGCTAACATAGTAAATGCCACATCAGGGTCACCAAAGAATTTCATCTGATCCAACATAGCAAAAATCTGCTTGTTTGAATATCCTGCCACAACCTTGGCATATTTTAATTCTTGGAACACTCTCCTGTATGTTAACTGTAGAGTTACATGAGACAACTTGCCTTGTCTTTCTATCACAGGAAGTGGTTTTAAAAGGACTGCACCATCAGTTTCCACACCTTTGTCAGTTTCATCAGCATTTATCTCAAAACAAGATTCACTGTCGGTATTGGAAGAGAATTCATTATCACCTTCACTGGTTGAACCATACCTGCAACTATTCAAGACCTGATCAAGCAGAGTTTTCAGATGGTTTGAAAATTCTGATTCTTTCTCTGGCTGGTCTGTATCTTCTCTTTCTATATTGACAGTTCTCTTTTTATAGACTTTTTTCTTTCTTCCATTGGTATCTGAAGTATCTAGACTTAGATCACTAAGATGATCATAATTTTCATTGGAGCTGTTTGCTTGAAGGTCATCTGAGTCTTCAATATCATCCATGACAATTTCAAATCATCCAGTCACAAGAAGCAACATTGGCAAACACTGCTTAATGCAGTTATTCATGAATTTATCAAGCTAGTACTCTCTGTTGTAATTCTCAATGCATCTTATTGGTTAGAAAGTTGCTTATATCAGAAAGTTGAATCTTTTAAATTGCTAAAGTTGCTGATACTGGAATTATACCTTTGACTGAAACCTGTGATCTTTGAATCAAAGTTAGCTTATGCCAGTATGTGGGATTCACTTGGGAGTGCCCTAATATGACCGTATCTGTTAAATGGGATATAAACCGAATTTTGACCTTTATTATCTGAAAGCTAAGAAGATATAAGTTTTAGGTTCCACAATTATTGCAGAAAACCCTTTGGTATGGTAGTTACTTGTCAGTGGTTGAATGAATTATGTTTTTTTAAGTTATCCCTATCTTATTGTACATTATGATGGAACAGAATCCATTTCTACTTATGTGAAACAAATGAAAACAAGACCTCCACCAAGACACATAATACTAAGTAAATGGGAAAACTGGATCTTTGGTATTTTTGGCATCCAAACGGTGATCTAAAAATATTTAATGCTATTCAAGTTTCACCAAAATCCATCTTTTTTATTATTAAGATGAAGATACAATCAGTAGTATTTGCATAATCAAACAAATGGACAAACAGAAAAATAGTTATGCTCCCTTGTTTTTGACCAGAAAACCAAACACAAGTTAGTGGAAGGTATATCATAATAGATCTCAAAGGTCAAAGTTGGAATTTTTAGTTCAACAACTATGGTCATAATGGGATAGTCCCTCTATGCATCCCACATACTTCATGTGAGCTCACCGTGAAATCCATTGCAAATTCCAAATATATCCAGATAGGTAACTGAATTATTATGCATACAACTGTATGTAGTTCAGGTTTCATTGTTTTTCTAATTATATTGTATTGCAGATGATATTTATCAGCGTGATATCCCTTCCACTGTTTTACAAAACCATTGTGATCTTTTACAGTTGAACTAAATGTTTCTTACTTTGACAAAATTACATAAATAACTAAGCAGGTTTTGGTGTGTTGTCTAATATTCACATGGAAATATAATTTATTGATAGTCTTAACACTTGATATAGTAACTACAAATATGTGTATAAAGTTACGAAATGGCTATCCAAGTAACATGTAAACTAATATGTCTTTTACTATTTGAATACCGGTTAATGAACTACTTTATCCAACAGACGTTTGCAACATTGACAATATTTCATCAGCCGCATTTTTTGCTAATCAATAGCATATTAGTGTGTTGCTCATATCTAAAAATACATGAGCAGGAATTTCCCAGGATAGTAAAAAGGGAAACTCACTCAAATTATAACCACAGAATTCGATGTGCAGATTGCTTTCTGACACAGCTAACTGAATAATAAACAGATCTTAGATTCATTTCCCAGTGGTCAATAGTCAGGAAAGTCACTGCACACCACCAAAATAAAGTCTAAGCGTGGTTATGGAAGCCAAAGTATTAGTGGAAATCTTAATTGGAATTAATTTAGTTAATTTAACCAATGATATTTTAAAAATAACTAATTTTTTGTTGGGCTTTATGTATGGCTTGTTTGGTTCTGTTCAAAAGCTGGTAAATATTAGAGAGTTTGCGAACAACATTTTTGAAGCCCGTATCTGTTTTCCGGTACGTTCCACGTCACTGTTTTATGTGTTAAACGTCATTTCACAACATCAAAAGTAACAGCCTTTACATATTTCATGTTAAAAGAGCTTTGCCATGTTGATCTCCGCCGGATTTAGTTTTAATTTATGTTGCGTTTTTGTGCTACATTTTCAACAAAACGTTGTTCGCAACCTCTCTGATAAAGGGCAATAATGTCCCCAGTATGATGCTTTAATACAAAGTAATGTAGGAGTATATGTTGGCTTACGGTGGGATACTATAGTTATCTGAAATTAAGCTGAGTAACAAATTCGGGAAACAATGCGGTATTTTGTTTGCAGAGCGGATGCGGTACGGAACTGGAGGACATTAGAGAGTTTGCGAACAATGTTTTTGAAACCCGTTTCTGTTTTTCGCTATGTTACATGTCATTCCATACTGTCAAAGTACCAGCCATTACGTATTTCACGTTAAAAAGAACCTTGCCATGTTGATCTCTGCCCCGATCTTGTTTTAAGTTATGTTGCGTTTTTGTGCTACGTTTTCAGTTAAACATTGCAATTTTCTAAATTGTCAAACTAATACACACAAGATATACATACATTTGTGCGAAAAAAACTGTGATATCACATTTGCCTCACAGATATCTTACTGAGTTAGGTTAGTCCTGAAATCGTTGCACAGGCAGTCTACACACTTGAAGAAATTACTGTTAAACATTCTAGTTGGCAATCTAAGGAAAGGTGTTCTGCTGAAGGTCAGAGTTCTGAGGCTTTGAGACTTAAATCTAAGAATTCTAGGTTTTGAGCCAAAGGAGATTTAAGAAAGAACAATCTTGCACTGGTATATTACATATACTCTGCTCTGTATCATCTGACTCCTTTATTTCTGGTTAAAATATACCTATAATGACATATATCCTTTGTTTTAGGCATTTTATCTAAGGAAAAAACCATATAACCATATAAGACTTTCAAGACCTATTTCAGGAAAATGCTTCATATAAACAATAATAATTTATATTCTCTCGTTTCAAATAATATCCATTTATATTCCTCAGCTTGTCCCACAATTATGTGGGACACAGATTAAAAGGCAGCAGGGGCGGATCCAGCCTTTAAGTAAGGTGGGGGTTCACATCGAATAAGGTGGGGGTTCACATTGACTAAGGTGGAGGTTCACATCAGACATATTATAACTAAGGGGGTCGGGGGCATGCCCCCCGGGAAAAAAATTAATTTTTGGTAAAAAGATAGTGCATTTCCTGTAACTTTAACACCACTCTCAAGAAAGAATTTTGTACTTTGGGCTGAACCCCTTTACATTATTTTTCAAGGGGTGGTTCGAACCCCCTGAACCCCCCCCCCCCCCCCGATCCGCTAGTGCAGGCATGTTCTGACTTTCTGTCCCACAAGCTTTTTCTTGTCACCCATGACTTCAAGCAGTGTGGGTGGGCAGGCGAGTGGCAGGAACTGTCTTGTCCGGGCTGCAACTCAGACACTGTAAGGTGTAGATGGTACTTGCCGTAGGGACTTTGATCAGTAGAAGGTTGAAACTTAATATGGACACTGGGTGCCGGTGTTGGTCTTCAACGTCATGTGTAACCTTGATTTAACCTTTGGCCTTGACACTGTGACCTTGATCTTCAAACTTTTGTCTTGGCTTTATCTTTGAAACTGTAAGATATAGAAAGTGTAAACTCTATAGGGGCACTAGTTAGGGTGTAGGTGTGCACAATCCTAGTGTAATCTTGACTTGATGTTTTACCTGGCCATATGACCCTGAAAGTTACAATTTTGTCAGAGTTATATTTTGGACACTGTAAGCTGTAGGAAATTAATACTTGGAAGGGTTATTCGATGGTGTTGTCAGTGTGCAGTGTCATGGCGTGACCTTGATTTAACCTTGGTCTTTGTTGTAGGGACCTGATCTTAAAAGTCTTGCCCAGGCATCATCTTTGAAACCATACTGCATAAGAATATTGATATGTGGCAGATATATTGGTTTGTAGGTGTGCAACGTCATAGAGTGACCTTGGTCTGACCTTTATCATTGGCTCTGCCAGAATGTTGTTTACTGCCTTAGTTGAGACACTTTTTTTCTTATCACAAAGATATATGGATTGCTGCAACTAATATGTACTTATATATCTTATCGTGCTACATTGAGAGGGATATCCACACTTACATATGGAATTGTGCTCCATTGATAGGTATACTTTAATCAAATCAATCAATAAATTTTAGAACTTCACAATTTTTAATTCCGAAATTAATGTTGTCACAGTGCTATTAAATTTTCTTGATTGGATACTTCGTCTTTACACACTTTTGCATCTTACACTAAATGTTTCATACTGGTCTGAAAGACTCCTTTGCACTTATTCACAGCATCTATGTGTCATGGTGCCCAAAGCTATTTCTTCAGGCTGTGTGGTTTGGCCATCTTGGATGCTATTCTTGAATTTCTGTTTAGACAGTTGCAGATTGTGCTTTTGACTGGATCTTGAGACTCCCCCAGTTTTCATTTTTGTAATACTTAGATCACACCTTGGATGGTCGGATTGCAAGTTACAACTAAACAGACTCATCTGCTTTCATTTGCAATTTGATCTGCCTTGTATTAGGGTAGGATATCTTTGGTGCAATGAGGTAGGATTGACAATTGAGTAGGATGCCATCAGGATTATTCAACACAACTCAGAAAGTGTTGTGTATTCATTCATTTTAATCCTCCAAAAACAGTCTATGACCCCTCAAAAACTGTGCCACAATATATATGCTGAGAGGTGAGGAGAGGGTTTGCATATTCAGGGCAGTCCATTCTCTAATGTGCACTGCCTAGATATGAGGCAGATATGCTTTTGAGAAGCATAAGGACAAGTTTGTCGAGTTGAAAGCACATACGTGCTGACAAGACTGTAAGGAAGGATGTGACCTAATCAATCATAAGAGCTCATTATGCTGATCAGAGCTTTGTTAACACTGCATTTACATATTATTTGCCATGCAAAACAATTTTCATTAAAATTTCAGCAAAATGAAGATTGTTGACTGACGTTTAGCTTGCTGAAATATTTTAAAAACTACTTTATCCACAGATGTATATTATATTTAAAGGAAATTTAATGGTGCTTCTGTCCGTTTTGCCAATTCATTCAAAAAATAAGGAGAAAAAATTATTGAAAGTCTGGCTCATTTGTACCCCGGTGTACACTACACTTCGTACGATGATTAAATGAAAATATAATCAAATTTACTCCAACAAAAATGATCATAAATGCTGTAATTTACTGCCGAAGTGATATATAAATCATAACTATAGCTATATCTTTGATTGATATTGAGGTATGTCAACAGGTTATATCTTTTGCAATTATTGTAAAAACTATTTCCAATAGAAAACATCCAATAAAATACTTAGATAGGAAGTACAGAAAAGAAAAAATCATAACTTGAAAATGAATTTTACAAGAACCTAAAGCCCTATTTTATTATGAGAGTCCATGAAATACAATTAAAAACTTGTAGTTTAGTAACTGGAGGTATATAAGCATTACTTATTGAGGAATAAGTGAAGAATACAACTTATACCCCATTTTTACACCATGGTACCTTGTGGTTTTATGCACCACGGGATAACAGGTCCCCCACACTTTGTAACCCTAAAGCGAACACTGCTGATAGTAGTTAACTTTTGTAGTGATACACAAATGAATATATTGAAAGTATGACATATACTTATTAACAGCCAGACATATTCAGTAATTACAACTGTTGCAAATCACAAAATTTGACAGAGAAAAACTCAATCAAGAGCAATATTTTAAATTTATGTATCAATCAACAAATTCCTACATTTTCAGTGTGGTTTAGAGTAGAATGTGAAGTAATGACTTTGTGATCCTTTTTAACTCCCTGATATGACTTAATATAAATATAGTTAGTTGAACTTTCTTCATATTTATTAAAACTATATAAACAAGAGAACTCTGAGAGAGTATACCTCTGCCAAGGCATAATGATATATATTTAAATAAGTCAATCAAGTTTTAATCTAAGTTGGCCGAAGACTCACCCAGTGGTATTTGTGTAATCCTTCTAACAAACAAACAAATAAACAGTCATGAAAACAATACCCCCTTGATGGCAGTAATAAGCAAGATGGAAACCATATGATATCCTGTCTATTCACTCCAACAACAAATAGGGCAGGAACCAATACTAAATTATGACTTTTAAGAATTCTGCACTTTTATAAAATCAGCAGGTATCATCAGCGTTTTAACACATGGCACTATTTAATGGAACTTCTAATTTCTGCTTCAAATTTAATTTTTTTTTCCATCAGTGGCTGCAGTTTAAAGGATTCTGGTGGTACTTCAACATGTCAGATTGTATTGGTCTGGTGGGCAGAGACCAAATTACTTTTTTATGCAAAACAAAGTGTTGTTTTTTTTCATTCTGCATGATATGTGGCTGATTTACAATGGATATTTTGTGACACATAAAACAGCTGTTGTATTGATATTGTGTAATAAATGATCAAGGTAAAACAAATTTACTGAAATATCTAAGTAAACCTGAATGAATATATTCTTTACACAGGAAAACAAATCTCCACGTTCATGATTCAATGAGATAATTTGGTAGTATTTTTTTCACTCTGAAGTTACAATAGATGTAATTTTGTAACAAATATATTTTTCTTTGTTGATACAATTACATAATACTTGCAGATAGTTTTAGCGGAAAAAAAACATGAAGTATAGTTTTACTGTAAATTGATAACTTAAAAGTGAGGTATTTGTTATTAATAATCTTCTGTTTTGACTGTCTTTAATATGCAGCTACTGATCATTAATTGCAGTTTTCTTTCTTGGTCACAATTCAGAATATTTCTTCTCCACAAATGTTAGTTTATTTATTATGTTCATCATAGTGAGCTTATAGTTGCAATAACCACTGAAATTACATCAAACAGAATACCTCAAATAACGGAATTGCTAAATTTGCAGTTGCCACTGTGATATATTTATTAAGTTTATAAATCTGAATTCATAAAGTCGATTAATCCACTCTGGGATACCCACCTATCATAATATCTAATAGCTACGTCGGAACACCCTTTATTAAATTATTCAGAAGGCAAAGCAAACCATTGTACAGTATATCAAACTTGTACATCACTATCTACCTTAGGTTTGGTATGTACAGGTCGAATAAGTCCTTCTACTAATAAATTGCAGATTTCATCTTGTATGCTTGCCAGCACTTTTGAAATGCGGTTCCTCACAACAATAGTGTCCATGAGCACTTGATCATGACAATATTCTTCGCCCCAGTTATTACACAGGGAGATTCCTCTATGGACATGTTTCAAGCCAAATTCAGCATTTTCTTGTTTTAAGTAAAACTGGGCTATCCTCATTTCTAAATATATCTCTGCAGTTCTGACATAGTAGAGGTGGTGATATCTGTATTCCTCACTGAACGTAAATTCAAAGTTCCTGATTTTTTGCAATATCATTTCTGTTTGTTTCAATTCCCTCCAAGAAAGGCTGCAGTCTTTGGCATGCTCTTCAATTATATTTCTATCTTTAAGATTTACAACAGCATAAGGAAGTGGCATTTCAAGTCTTAAGTACAGCATGTGCAGCATGTATTTGGCCTCATTGTACATTATATGCTCTTCTGAATTACATGGGTTGTTGATATAATGTTCTCGTGCAAGTCTGTAGCTCTCAAAAGCTGCACACAGATACTTGTGTTTAGCTAAGGGCCTCATGTGAGAACAAGCTATTAGTACATTAGCTTCTCTTTCAAAGACCAGTGCTGACCATGAGCTTGGTTCGAGATGTTTCATTTCAGCTTTGGCTTTCTGAATATATTTCCAAGCTTTCCCTATTTTATCACCCCTGTAAAAAGCTGCAAGCACAAAATACATGCTCCCTTCAACATAATTCCGATTGCTGATATTCATTGCAGGAATGGACTTCAATAAGCCTTTAACTTTTTTATATGTCATTTCATTATCTTTAGTCAAATTTTGAGCAGCCGCATATCTCTGAGTTAAGGTAGCAAATGCCACATCAGGATCACTGTATGATTCCATTCGATCTACCATAGCAAAAATCTGCTTGCTTGAATATCCGAGGACTACTTTGGCATATTTTAATTCCTGGAAAACCCTCCTATATGTCAACTGTAGAGTTATGTGAGACAATTTGCCTTGTCTTTCTATCAGGGGAAGTGGTTTTGCAATGACTAAGCCACATGTTTCTGCATGTTCTTCAGTTGTATCAATGTCTGTCTTAAAGCAGGATTCACTGTCAGTATTGGAAGAGTATTCATTATCACCCTCACTAGATGAACCATACCTGCATGATTTCAACACCTCATCAAGCAGTTCTTTTAGGTTATTTGAAAAGTCTGATTCTTCCTCTGGCTGGTCTGTATCTACTCTTTCTATATTTACAGTTCTCCTTTTACAGACCTTTCTCTTTCTTCTATGATTATCTGAAGTATCTAGACTTAGATCACTCAGTTTTTCATAGTTTTCACTAGAGTTTTTTTCAAGGTCAAATGAGTCCTCCATATTATCCTGGACAATCCTGGACACAATGTTTGCTAAACACAGAACTGCAGTAATTCGTTAATTTAATAAGCTAGCCTTTATGTTGTAATTCAGAAGACATATAGATTGTTAGTTTATGTCCTAGTTTCTTGCACAGAACCGCTGGATATAGTAGTTAGCATCACATACATTATATTTCATAATTTAATCATCTTACAAAAATAACGTTAACTATGTTCTAGTTGTGTTATACCAGAAAATTCCAAAGGTTAATATTAGAAAAATTGTAGGGACCAATCAGGATAGTCCCTATATGCAATACGCATGTTGTCATAGGCTCCTTGTGGTATCCATTACATATTCTGAATATATGCATTTAAGGTTTTATTGTTTTGAAACTATATTTGAAGTTCAGATGTTGCTTGTCATCATGACAAAAATTCCACTTGTTCATTAAAGCATTGTCATTCTTTTAAAACTGAACTGAATGTTCATCAAGCTTTGACAAACTGGTTTACTATTTTATAGTACCTAAATTACCAACCGGGCTTTATATAGTACAATATCCACATGGAATTACACCTTATTGAGTTTCCTGAACACACTTGATATAACAGTAAATAAGTACCTAAACTTTAGCAGTGGTAATCCATATAATATATAAACTAATATGGCTCTTATAATATCTGAATCCCAAATAATGGACTATTTTTCAAAGAAATGTTTACAACATTGATAACATTTCATCAGTCACATTTCTCATAATCATGAGCAGATTATACTGTTACTCATGTTTAAAAATAGGACTTTCCCCGGGATAGAAATCATTTCACATTATAGCCTGATCTATAATAAACAAGTGTTGGATGCAACTCCAATTGTCAATACTCAGTGAATAAAGTAATGCAACGCCACTGAACTGCAGTCTAGGCGTGTGTGTTAAGGTCTAATTTTAGCTATTTTAGAGAATTATCTCGCAGAGTGAAAATTAATTTTTACTGAAATTAAAACATTTGTAGCTATTCTTCAGTAAAACTGAACATTAAGTGGTATTTGTTTTCAGTAAATTTCTGGAAGTTTAAAAAATGAGTGAAATTTCTCTCTGGCTAAATTTTCTACTGGTACAGTATTGCAACGCCAAATGAACGAATCCATTGATCGCTTTTTGACTTTATGCATGCCTAGATTCTCTTCAATAGTTGGAAAAATATTAAAGGCTATAAGGTCCACAGTATGATATTTTAATATATAGTATTTGTACAAGTACATTTCGCTTTATTTATTTATTTATTTGGGGTTTTACGTCGCTTTCAACACTGTACAGGTCGCAATGTTTCTCTTCGGTGCACGAGAAGTGGGAGGACAAACAGACTAAATTGGCTTCTTCATATAAACTGAAAGATCCCATCACCTTAAACCGAAATGTATCCCGGCATGGCCTTAAGTGGAAAAGCTGGTAGTTGCTTGCCGTTGGTCGGCAGTTTACAGTCCAGAACCCTGACGAACTGTATGTACTGGTTTCCTCTGCCATTCCAACTACCCGTCGTGATATGACCTGTACAGTGTTGACTTTTATTTATTTATTTATTTGGGGTTTTACGTTGCTTTCAACACTGTACAGGTCATATCACGACGGGTAGTTGGAAGGGCAGAGGAAACCAGTACATATAGTTCATTAGGGTTCTGTACTGTAAACTGCCGACCAACGGCAAGTAACTACCAGCTTTCCCACTTGAGGGCGTCACGGGGATCGAACCCCGGCCTCAGAGGTGGGAGAAGAGAGTGTTACCACTCTGCCACCGTGGCCCCTGTACAGTGTTGAAAGCGACGTAAAACCCCAAATAAATAAATAACTTAACGGAAAGCTAAACCATTGGGAGCATGCATCTTGGAACTGGCACAAGCTAGATTTCTATTTTAAAACTTTAAAGTTCCAATATGTGCATTTAAACAATTTCAAGTGAAATCACTCAACATAATTGTCAGAAATTAAAATTACTTTTGATACTATAAAAGCCTCATAGATTACTATTTTGACTTGACCTTTTACTTCCTACTCATTTACGTAAGATGAAACCTAGCACAAACATATTGATATCAATCCTCGTTCTCTGAAAAACGCAGGATTATAAGCTGTCTGTTAAATAATTGCTCCTAGGTGCATATTCATATATTAGAGAGTTTAAAATACCCGTACACGTGATGACCTGTACGCCAAAACTATAAGTACAGGTACACGTTCCAGTTGAGGGGCTTTTCAGTTAAAATACACGTTTGGCGTGCAGAAGTAAAACTAGTTTTACTTTACCAGTTTTGATGAACTTCAAATCACCTCCTCCACATTGTAAAAGCTTGAAGTTTTACCTGTGAGCTGATGACGTCATTTTCAACACTTTGCATTACCAGTCACAACGTCATTTTCAACACTTTGCAGTACCAGTCACAACGGGAACTCTCTACTGGCTGATCCCCATACGCCTTTGGTGTCTACGTGCCAAGCCAAACTTGCTCAGTGAGATATATCATTGGAAGATAGGGAACAGGGTGTAAATTTTTTTTTTTATTTATTTATTTGGGGTTTTACGTCGCTTTCAACACTGTACAGGTCATATCACGACGGGTAGTTGGAAGGGCAGAGGAAACCAGTACATAGAGTTCGCTAGGGTTCTGTACTGTAAACTGCCGACCAACGGCAAGCAACTACCAGCTTTCCCACTTAAGGCCATGACGGGGATCGAACCCCGGCCTCAGAGGTGGGAGGCGATCGAGTGTTCCCACTCTGCCACCGTGGCCCCAGAACAGGGTGTAAAGATCATGCGAACATTATCAAGCTAATATACACAAAATGTGCAGACACTTATGGCAAATGTGTGACACCACACTTCCCTGACAAATGTGCCAAATCTGAAAAGCATTGCTGTGGGAACAACCACTGACAGATACTCTCAAAATCTACCGGTTCTAGATCCTCTTGAGTTAATCATAGCCTGAAAATATAGTGAAAATCCACGCATACAAATTGTGAGGCCAAACAATCTGAAAGGTGTTGCCATGGAAACAGCCGCGGTTGGATACTCCCCAAACGCTAATTAGCTTGAGGTCCTCTTAGGTTAGATATATCCTACAGACATAAAATTTAATAATCATCCATGCATCATTTTAGGTTCTGGATCATCGACACCACCGACACCTGAATGTTTCAGGAATCACCTAGAGCCCTAGTCTAACTAATAAGTAGAGGCCACGGTGGTGCAGTGGTAACACACTCGCTCCCACCTCTGAGGTCAGTGGTTCAAACCATGGACCTTGTGTGGGAAAGTTGGTGGTCGCTTACCAATGGTCAGTAGTTTACAGTACAGAACCTTGACCAACTGTATGTACTGTAATAATTTTAAAATATCAAGAATTCGCAGATCAAAATAGTGCAGAGGCCTTGATCAGTACATTACATTTTTTTTGTTTATTTTGACAGTTTGAGTGTACTTTTCAGGAGTAATGAATGTCATTTGTATTGCAAGTGATATCATTTCAACGAGACAAGTAATTCACTCAAAGGAATTCTTGAAGCGTTAGTTCCAGAATGACATACAGATTTTGGAGACAGGACTAGCAATGTAGTTGGGAAATCAGGATTAATTATTCAAATCAGAGTAAGTACTAATTGAGATAGGCCAAACTCTATTATTTCCTTCTTATTTTGTGATGTTTTCGAATGGTGACATGGTATCAGTTTACCTAATATACATTGTGTAATTTACACACAAAGACAGTGATGTTTATTTTTCTAAGCAAAGCAGACAATAACATACTTCACTAAATTTGCTTACAAGTCTTTAAGGGGTTGTCTTGAGACAATGAATGGGGGCATTTTATAATAGTCTCAATATTACACTTTCGCTGAAGTATGTGCTCTTAGAGAATCATAGTGCACTAAGGAAGGACCTTGCACTAGGTCTGATACTTCTGAAATCTATGCAATAGAATACCTTCGCAGACCATATCCAAGATTAGTTTCACTACAACCATTATCTTACGGGGTCATTGGTTTACAGTAGAAACTGCTATTAGTTTCTATTCTGTTTGTTATCAGTGTTATAAATTTCTGTCTAATATGACCTGGACCAAAGTGCTAAACTGAAAGATGCATTGCTGTGTAAAAAAAATTGCTTCTGAGGTACCTACCCATTTCATAACTGTTCCACAGTTGGAAATATGCCTCCTGACCAAGCAGTTTTACTAGGATACATTGTATACACCAATTCCATATCCCAGATAAATTTTACAAGCATCTTGTTGATTTTAAATGGGGGGGGGGGGGGGGGGGGGGGGGGGGGTCTGCTGCAAGACATCCTGTTAAAAAAGGCCTGAAAGACTGAAAAAAAAACGGGGAACGCAATTGACGTGCAAGTGAGATGCAGGTCTTCTGTAGGTACTTTCAATTTTTGCGCACACGGCCAAAACACCATGCCCTTGAGTAGAAAATGGTTTGTAAATAAGAGACACTTGCAAACATATAGTTCCCAGACAAATTTCTACTTCCTGTAAGTCTCACAAACATCGAGGGGCCAATGCATCTACTAACATCATACATTTGGATATAAGAGTAGATTCAAATGTTCATAAATGGGTCGTACGACCAAAAATATTGGCTTTATGGGATACTCTCGAAAACTACAATTCACAGAGATCATTCATAACACTATCCAGGAGTGGACAAGAAGGTTACAGGACTCTGTAGGTCGTCGGATCCAAAAGATAGGTCTTAATTAGAGCAATTTTGACTGGAAAGTTCACTCGCATGTAGTCAGTCACAACTTTTCCCGAGAGAAATATTACACAATAAACATTAGATAATCATCGATGATTGACTCAATTAGTCTCCCAATCTTCACAATTATAATAGACTGTTCTATTACTGTGATCCGATCGCAAACTCACCTCCCAGATCAATATAAGATGGAAAAAAATTGTTAAGATAGGTTTAAGATGGGTTAGAGATGTTCCCAAATCCAAGATGAGATAAGAATCGGCTACAGTTTACGATAAATTCAAATAGTTTAATATTATCATAAACTGTTCCTAACTGACCCCTGAACACATCTATTTAAGAACCAGTAGGGAACTTCGGCTTTGAGATTTTTCCATATGAAAAGATCAACTTTCCAAACAGTAAATATGATTGATTGTATTCCAGTCAGGGACACGATCACAATAATGAAACAGCCCTATAAAGATTAGTGCTGCCACCAATAAGATTGTACCCAGGACTATGTTGTTTTTTTTTGTTTGTTTTTTTTTTTTTTTTGGGGGGGGGGGGGGGGGGGGAGTCTAAAGGCAGACTCATAAAGATGGAACTGGGGTATTTCCAGAATTCACTATTTGCCTGATCTAAATAATCAATGTTTGCTACTACTTTTTGACCTTAGATACTTGGTGCATACTACATCGGCCATTTCACGCTTTTATATCAACCTTAAGAGAAAAACTATGGCTTAAGAAATAATAGATATTGCAGAAATATTGTACTATCTGTCACCTAATGGCATTAATACATATATGGAAATGTATAAAGTGACAGAAATTTTGCTGATGCAAAAATAACCTACATGCAAAGGGTCAAATGAATAATGTACTGCTACACTGAGTAATGTTAGACTTAATACCAAGTCAATTTTGGAAAGTGTTCGTTGTTATTACATCAAATGTTGTTCAAGTTAATCTCGTGTTGGGCAAAGTCCTGTGAAAATACAAATATTAAAGCTTTACTGCAGTATATACAAGAGCATATAAATATATTTATGACGAGAGACGCTTGTTTTTAAGACACGCGTAGAATATTGAGTTTGTGTTTGCAAACTATATGAATAAATTGCAGGAATATACTTATAAAGAGGCCGGAAGTAAGTACTGGTATATGTGTATATTTTACAGTACATTAAATTGCAGCCTTCTGAAGTTAAGCAGCTGATTGAGCTCACTCTTCATTGTTTCCGATTTTATAACATATCATATAACATCCATTGAATAAGATCTATGCAAGATTGATTTTGGTTTATTTAGGTTTAACGTCACTTACAACAAATTGTATAGCTTGGCTCAATGCATTGATTGAAATATACGCCTTCTATGATCACATTCCAGTATATACTGTGTCCTCTCTATTATAACTGCATTGGGTGCAGGATGCATCAAAAACAACGTGTATTATAACAAAATGGAGCTTTCTGTGTGATGTTTGTGGATTTCATTACCATAAACATGAAACCTGGCTTTAATGTTCATGAACATGTTTGTGTGTTTTAACATAATTACACAGAGAATTGGTAAAGCTGCGTTGTTTACATTACCGAAAAGACTTGCATTACACAACAAAAACATGGCTGGATCTTCTAAAACTATAGTGCTCACTGGTTTTGGGGGGTATGAAAAACTAGTGATTGAACAAAGAGACAAACGCAAACCGTCAAATGGTCAGGTATGTGAAAAATTTATAACGACCCCCCCATACACCTGTAAAAGTCATAATGATCTCTGTAGATATCCATTATGTACTCCTGTACGATGGCTTTAAAATTAATTGTTTTGCATAGTTTTTGTTTGTGTTTTTAACCGTCATTTGTTGCAAAGCAAAGAGAGAAATAGATCATGTTTATAAAACAAACCAGGGAAATCTTAATGATATTTTTGTTAGTAATATAGAAATCATAAAATTAATATAATGATTTTAATCTGTAAACTAGAGAATGATACTTCTTATCCTTTTTTATGTATGTCTTTGTTTACATTGAAAAAATTGAGATCATTGTTTATGGCTTGGTCTCAGCTGAGACAAAATCTCAAATTTCTCTTTTAAGACGGTGATTAAAATAACTCTGCTTAAAACCGACCTTTATGGATATAGTGGTTTCTATCAAACATCTGTTTATAGATGTATTGATTTTTATCATCTGACAGCAGTTCATTTCTGGTGTCATGGTCTCTTGCCTCATTGGTGTGTATGAATATAACGTATATGCAGGAACAATATCACAAATCTATATTTAATATAAATCAATATATTTTCCTGGAATGTATATTTATTTTTTGGGGGCTTTACATCGTTTTCAACACTGTTCAGGTCATATCATGATGGGAAACAAGTACATACAGTTGGTCAAGGTTCAGTATTGTAAACTGCCGACCATCGGTAAGCAACTACCAACTTTCCCACATAAGGTTCAGGGTTTGAACAACTGACCTCAGAGGTGGGAAGGCGAGTGTGCTACCAATGCGCCACTATGGTCCCCACCCCCAGAATATGTAATTCCATACCAAAAGTGTGAATTTAAATATCAGTTCTTATACCTCATGAATCAGTATTTTATAAATTCTTTGTGTTTTTATCATCATTATTGCTATGTTGGAAAATCTCATTTTGAGGAATTTTATTACTTCTACACCATTTTTGTCATTAATGTGTGGTCTTTTAAAATATTTTAAAGACCTTTTAGGTATTTCTCATTGAGTGTTTTATATTAAACTACAATATATTTTAATTACCAACATTTTTATAAGATTTATTATAAGATCCATGAGGAATTTGATTACTTGTGTATCAATCTTGTCTTTAAAACTACAACACATGTGGAGATGGTGAAGGTCGTGTCTTATAGTTTATCCTGGCATAAAATATTTTGACCCTTGTGATGAAAATTGCATTTACAACAAGAAATGATGCTCTCACAAAATAAATAGCTGACAGAGGAATGTGCAAGCATTATAGGCCCAAGAGGATTCTCAAGACTCACTATCCAAATTTTCTATCTGTAGAGAGTTATTTTAAGGTCATTGTATCCACCGGATAGCATCCGGTGGATACTATGGATTTGACTTCATTACGCCTACGCTGCCGCCGCCGCAGTGTTTAGAGAGATTTCACCGTTACCGCTCTAGAAAAGAAATATATTATAGCTAGCCTTCTCAAATTTGCAGGATATATTCATAGCCATAAAATCTTGCCTGGGAATATTTTTGGCCTCATTTTGAAAAACAAGATGGCCGCCATGGGCGTTTTTCGACTTTAAACAAGGACTTTTGGTGGCCCTCTAGAGCAAAGGGTATTATAGGTAGAGATGTCAAATTCGCAGGATATGTTCCTCATTATAAAATCTTGACTGGGAATATTTTTGGCCTCATTTTGAAAAACAAGATGGCCGCCACAGGCGTTTCTTTGCAGTCATGAAAAGTGCTTATATCTCCCTTATTATTGGTCCTAGAGGTTTGGAATGGTAGACCAACCTATAGGAAATCATGGGCTGTGAATCTTTTGATGTGGTCAGATTTGACCTTGGACCCCTCCTTCAAGGTCAAACGAGGATAGCCAAACTTAAAAGTGCTTATAACTCGCTTATTATTGGTCCTAGAGGTTTGGGATGGTAAACCAACCTATAGGAAATCATGGCCTGGGAATCTTTTGGTGTGGTCGGATTTGACCGTGGACCCCTCCTTCAAGGTCAAACGAGGATAGCCAAACTGAAAAGTGCTTATAACTCGCTTATTATTGGTCCTAGAGGTTTGGGATGGTAAACCAACCTATTGGAAATCATGGGCTGGGAATCTTTTGGTGTGGTCGGATTTGACCTTGGACCCCTCCTTCAAGGTCAAATGAGGATAGCCAAACTTAAAAGTGCTTATTACTCGCTTATTATTGGTCCTAGAGGTTTGAGATGGTAAACCAACCGATATGAAATCATGGGCTGGGAGTCTTTTGGTGTGGTCGGATTTGACCTTGGACCCCTCCTTCAAGGTCAAATGAGCACAGCCAAACTTAAATGTGCTTATAGCGTGCTTATTATTGGTCCTAGAGGTTTGGGATGGTAAACCAACCTATAGGAAATCATGGGCTGGGAATCTTTTGGTGTGGTCTGATTTGACCTTGGACCCTTCCTTCAAGGTCAAACGAGCATAGCCAAACTTAAAAGTGCTTATAACTCGCTTGTTATCGGTCCTAGAGGTTTGGGATGGTAAACCAAACTACAGGAAATCATGGGCTGGGAATCTATTGCTTCGGTCGGATTTGACCTTGGACCCCTCCTTCAAGGTCAAATGAGGATAGCCCAACTTAAAAATGCTTATAACTCGCTTATTATTGGTCCTAGAGGATTGGGAAATCATGGGCCGGTAATCTATTGCTGTGGTCGGATTTGACCTTGGACCCCTCCTTCAAGGTCAAACGAGGATAGTACTCAAAATCATGTGCTGGGAATCTATTGTTGTGGTCGGATTTGACCTTGGACCCTCCATCAAGGTCAAACGAGGATAGCCAAACTTAAAAGTGCTTATAACTCGCTTATTATTGGTCCTAGAGCTTTGGAATGGTAAACCAAAATCTAGGAAATCATGGGCTGGGAATCTTTTGGTGTGATCGGATTTGACCTTTGGCCCCTCTTTCAAGGTCAAATGAGGATTGCCAAAATTAGTGTTTATATCTTGCTTATTCATATTCCTAGAGGTTTGCAGTGTCACACCAACCTATAGGAAATCATGGGCTAAGAATCTTTTGATATGGTCAGATTTCACCTTGGGCTTCTCCTTCAAGGTTAAGCAATGGTAGAATGGCTTTGGTGAGTTTTCTTCTGGTGGATACAATTTGCATCGGTTCTCCGATGCGATAGGTCTAGTTATCAACTGCTCCCTTAAAATGTCAGCTGACATACACCCTGGGGTCACTCTATTCTTGCCTGTAGGTTCTAGTGAATATAAAAGCCAGTGGCATCAACTTTGCTGAGCTGATGTGTCGTATGGGATTGTATGATAACATGAAGTCCAAACCACCAATAGTTCTAGGAATGGAAGGCTCGGGGATAGTGTGTGAGGTGGGGGAAGGAGTAGAGACATTACAGGTAAGTCACATGGTCAAATGAGAAGTTTTATTGTATTGTATCTTCATACTCACACAATATCTCCCCGTACTACAGGAGTGCTATTGATCCACCCTAACTGCACAACTACAGCCCGATCTCTTTGGTTCCTCACATTCCCCTAAGTCAAAGCCTGTGGCCCATGGATGACCATTTATCAACCTTCCTAAGGTTCTTTAACCTGCCACTGGGGATTGGACCGAATGACAGACGACCAGCATTTAACGTGGTCATGTGAGCCACTATGCATTAGTGTTATGAACGATAAACTGGTATGCTGTTTTCTGTTTCTTTTGGGCAAAAATAATGAAATTTGTAAAGAATATTTTGGAAATGGTTATTGAAAACATCATTTTAGGCCACCTAATGGCTGATACTTCATCCAAAAATGTACATATTTTGTGAAATATGTCACATTTTTTCTTTATATTGCACAAAAATCATTTGCACTTAATAATTTCACATGAAAGCCATTTCCAGTTGCAAGTTCTGACTCATGTATGCCCTGTGAATATTTTTACTGCACACTAACAAGCGTTTGAAATACCCGCTTTCGTTTGTATCAAACTCCCGGTTTTGATTTCTGTAAACGGTCCCACCACTACAGTAACTATGTATCTGCCTGTACTTTGGTTTGAACCCACGTCCTCTGTGTTCCTAGGTGAGTGTGTTTCCCACTAGGCCACAGTGGCAGATAGGTCCAACGGTAGACTTTCACCAAGTCACCTTTTGTCTTTTGTGTAATATATTGGTACTGTATGAATTTTGGAGAAACAGCCAGCCCTGACATTTGTATTTTCAGAGATTATCCACTCTTTAACTCCAGAATGCTGGAGGTATAATGAACTCCTGTAAGTTTCAAATTTAAATTTAACTGTATAAGTCAATGCTGGATACCAGTACAAAGACTTTAAGTAAGTCTAGTCCATAATCTGCTAAGAATATATAGAAATTGGTTATTGAAAACACCATTAATTTAAGCTTTTTAATGGCTGACTAATCAAATAAATTAAAATGAAACCAGTTGAATTGGAGAAACATCTCACATGTTTACTTTATATTGGTTATATCTGGACAGACAGTAGTGAATTCACATTGCTGCCATTAGCTGAATGTGACAACATGGCCTTACAAGTGAGAGCCAAATGGCCAAACCTGTAAACTGGTCACGGCTGTCAGACACTGGCTCATATGTTTATGTAAAATGTGCCTGCACAAAGGTGAATTGTGTGAATATGTCGATTAACAGATTAACTGTAAGCTTGTAAATGGAAAACTGGTTTATCTGGTTGTTGGTTGGTTTCTTGACGTGCTCTAAATCTATGTATTTGTATCCATAAGTAACCTGAACTTTAATTGGAAACTTACAGGAATTCATTATACCACAAGCATTCTGGAGTAAGGGGGGGGGGGGGGGGGGGGGGCGCAGTGAAAAAAAATAATGTGTTAACACACAAGTGGGTAACATTAAATCTACAAGTCTATCAATTTTCTGATGTATATTTCAAGCACAGACTTGCAAATTTTTTTCTTGCCTTTAATATACACTTTTGAATAGCATGCAGATAAAGTGGATTTTTCTTATATTTGTTTGCATAGGTGGGTGACCGGGTGATGTGTTTGAATGGTTTTGATCTCTGGTCTGAGTATGTCCCTGTTGAAGCTGACAGATGCTTTAAAATCCCTGATGCAATGACATTCGAGGAGGCAGCGGCCATACCAGTCAACTACATCACAGCCTACCACATGCTTTTTGACATGGGCAACCTTCGGAAGGGCAAAAGTGTGCTTGTACACATGGCTGCAGGTATGGTTGCCACTTTGCCTTTTATTTATAGATAGACAATAAATGACGACACAAAAGGGACTTTATAGTATCTCCAAATTTTCAAAGTGACAAAACAATATTATTACAGAAAAATTCATAGTGTGATTATTAAACTTTCGCCTTGGTAGACATTTGGAAGAAACAGCATAATCTGCTGAGAATATATAGAAATCGGTTGTTGAAAACACCATTCATTTAATGGTTGATACTCCAATAAATTAAAATAATGCAATTAATTAGGTGAAACATCTAAAATCTCACATGTTTACTTTATACTGGGTAAAATTCACCTCATAATATATCACCAAAGCCATTTCAAGTTCTAAATTGTGGCTCATGTTCGCTTGAGTTTAAGTGTCAACATGTCAGTGACAAGCATATGAAACACCAGCTTTTGCTCATTTCAAAGCTCAAGCAACCAAATTTGATTTTTGTAAACCATTCAACCACAAAAAAAGTGACGTAGTTTCTGTGTTGTTGAGTATATATGACTAAAAACTTTACCAATGCTTGATGGTACTGTGGACACACTGGGTATAATATTTGACTAAAGTATTAAATATTTGGAAAGTCCATATCATGCTTAATTATAAAAGACTGATTTCATGTACCCCATGATCATGTCACAATATAAAGTCAGTATGTATGGATTGGCTAGTGGTACCAGTATTTCAGTATTGAGACCGTTTAACTGAAATACATGAACAAAATTTGTAATCAGTGTTTGGATTGTTAGCAATTATAAAGACCGGAAGTGCGCAGACTACAGAAAACAATGCAGTGCGCATATTTTTGCGTACAATTATCTGAGGCAATAATTGGACGATCGCCGATAATACAGAACCAAATGATACAGACAAAATGTAGTGCGCCAACTAGGTGTGTACAGAAACATATTTACAATAATATTTATGGATTAATAAATGAAACCGGTCTTTATAATAGAAATAAAGTCCTCAGTTTAGTGATTTATAACCCTAGATAATTCACAAATTTCCGGCGAATAACGGACTCGCGCGTTATTTGCCGGAAATTTCTGAATTATCTAGGGTTATAAATCACAAAACTGAGGACTTTATTTCTACAATGAGATATTCGTATACACTACAATGATAAAGTCAGTCTAAAAGTGGAAATTTTATCACATGAAAAACAATAATAATTATAATGCAAGAGCATTTATTAAATGCTTTTCAATGAAAAAACATCCTGTAAAGCACTGAAATACATGAAAGTAAAGTCTATATGCTTAAAAATATAAAACTATAAACTAAGATAAACAATGCTAAATACTGTATTTCTTTATCAAGTTACAGCTGCCTTAGGAAAAAACAAGGCTGAAAGGGGTTTGGTGTACTAGCATGAGCTGCACATGCATCAGAGACAGAAGTAGTGCACTGAAGCGGTCACCCATCCCAGTACTAACATAGCCCACTACCGCTTAACTTAGTGAAGAGACAGATACTCATCACACTACGCGACAATTCATGAAAGTCTGGAGTCCAAAAAATATGGAAAAAAGTGATCTTTGGAAGCACGAGCTTTGCTAGAACTCGTGCTTAAAAATTTTGCCTGGTCAACTGAAATTTACACAGTATGTTCTTTATTACGAAAACCTGATAGGGAATAGTTTTTGGACTCATTTTGTAAAAACAAGATGGCTGACACTGTGACACTGTTGTTTATTTTAAAATAGATGAACATTCTGTTTTGACAAACTGTGCTTGGTTTTTAGTCGTTGATGGTTCAATCATTGATCATAATTAACATTTTGCCCATTGTTTAAGGCTGCCTGCATCATGCTTATTACAGAGATTTCAAACAGTGCTTGATTCAGATTGTTTCACAAAAACACAACATAAATAAAAATAACATCACAGCAGTTCTAGGCCAGGTATGAGATGTATCTGACTGGGATATTGTTTTTATCACCAGACTTTCATAAGTTACGGTTCACCACTTGTGTCTTTGATGGCTTTATAGCTCTAATGTCTATCTAATCTAATCTAATGTGGACTTTCATAGCGCTTAATCTCCATCAATGACAGACTCTAAGGAGCAATTGAACATAAACCTAGGTATAGTAACATTAATCCTATGACATAGCCAGGTCATACCAAGAAAACACAGTGGTGACAGAGGAGGCTATGGCAGATAGGCTTTCACAAACGGGTAAGTTTTGAGCTTCTTCCTGAGGGAGGCAACTAATGTTGCACTGCATATCATCAGGAAGTTCATTCCAGATCTTAGGATGTCAATGCCCTACTGATGGCTTTGCAGCTCATGCCTGTTTGTTACTTTTTGTCCTTGTTTATTAAAAAAATGCACAATTTGTAAAAGATACAATCTTTGACTTTATTTTTTCAGGTGGTGTTGGAGTCGCTGCAACCCAGTTGATCAAATCTGTTCCAAATACTACCATATTTGGCACATGCTCAGCTGCCAAGCATGCAACAGTGAAGAAGTTTGGTGTGGATCATCCTATAGATTACAGAACTCAGGACTATGCTGAAGAGATCAGGAAAGTGTCACCCAAGGGTATGTCTCAACAACATATGACCCCATTTTAGTGTAACTGTGATTTAGTGTAAAAGTCGAATTTCCTCTTGGAAGTAAATACAAGGTCCTAATATAAAGAGAGAGCTTTTTACAACTGAAGATTGCACTGTTATCTGGAATTGCAAGCTATGCAGAAATATTTTCCTGAGCCCATAATTCACCAAGGATTTTTGTTTTTAGAATAAGAATTTAGTGAGAATGTAGACATTTTCTTAGAAAATAAGTCCTAGTGCAAGAAATGTACTTTTTCTCCATAAAAAGTGTACTTAAAATAATACCTACAAATAATATCTTCATGTCGATGAACAAATAAAACACTAATGCAACACACTATATCAACTATTGCATCCGGTTGGTCATGATTATCATTATATTAAGGAGAAAAAATCCCACGAGTTTAAAAAAATCCTTATTATTAGAATTATTTCTTATTCTAAATGTTTTTCTTTTAAAATGGTTGCATTCTTTGGAAAATCCTAAAAAAGACAATAATTGTAAGAATGAGAATTTAACAGAATACAGGCCCTAAGCTGATTCATGTCAAGGCACAACTGTGTTGTTAGTATTATATCTGAGTCATAAATTAGTGATTTTGATCAGATGAAATCAGATCGTATGACCTTTTGTAATTAGTTTTATATAAACCTCAGTACCAGAATCTATAATTTTGATCACATGTCCCTTTAAAGTACTAGTGGACAAGCAGTACATGATCACAGGATCATGTGACCAGCTGCATATGACTGTTAATGGCCATACTCCCTGATGAAGATCTTAAGTTGTATTCCTTGTGTGTATATTTACTGTTTCATGAAGATTCGCCATAAAAGTTTTCATATGAAACATTCCCCCTCACGTGTTTGAAATCTTTTATGTAAACCCAACCCACGTATTTATCATCCTTAATTGAACCCAGTAGCCTTACTTGTGGAAATCGGCTTTTCTCTATCTTCTGTTCGTCCCAAGAAGGCCGTTGGTAGGCGAGGTTTTGCAATGGTTTCTCCCACTGAATGGAACAGACTCCCACTATCGGTCTGATCTCAAAATACAATTATAGGGTTTCGAAGCCAGCTAAAGACCTAGTTGTTGCATATTCCCCACCATAGTATTTCTTCCCTTGCAGCCCTAAATCAGGATTTTGACCTGGCATGTCCCTCGAATTTCCCTTTTTGCCTTAAGCGCATTAGAGGATCTTGCATCAGTTTTGCACTATATAAATTATTCTATTCTATCTGTATTACATGGAAATATGGTTTTAACTTGATGCAGTCTTAAAGTTAGTTGACAAATAAAAAGAAATTTTGTATGTTTAAAGGGATATCATTTGACCGTATATATCTCATATTAATTAGATTTACAGTTTCAATTTGACACACATCAGTACAATGTGTCTCTTCAATACTTGCTTTTGATAAAAAATTGATTAAAATTGCAAGAAATACAAAAAAACTTCTATGTCCTTGTTTTAAGTGGTTAATTTACTTCATATCTTATCTAAATTGGACTTTTATGGTACTTAATCTTCACTTTAGTAACATGATCCTGAGGCACAAAAAATATATTTCAATATATTTATTTATTTTGACAGCTGAAATTGAATAAAAGAAAGGAGTGTGATATCTCTAATTTTGAACCGAAAGTTTTTAATTAAAAACTGTCTTCTGTTCTGAGTATTTGATAACTTGTAATTTTTTTGGAAGTTGAAATAGCTTTTCCATATGTGTAAAAAGTCAAATATAAACATGTTTAGAAAAAGCAATCTTTTACTTTTAGGTGTGGATATAGTTTTGGACCCACTCTCGGGAAATGATTCTGTGAAAGGCTACAAGCTACTGAAACCTATGGGAAATATCATACATTTTGGTGAGTCCTTTTGACATTGTAAACATACTTCTTACATGTAATAAAGAAGACAAAATGTGTACACTAGTGTAGGGATCGACTGCAATGTTTAGGATCGAAGTTGAATGAAAATTTAGGGTGGTGGATCGATCAATATTTGAATATCGAGACAGTTAACGCATTGCAGTCACAGGCAAGCACGGTAGCAGTAACCGGCCGCTTTTAAGTTAAGCAACAGGAAAAGACAAAAAGTTTAACGTAATAAATTTATTTAACAATTAAAATAATGATTACAGTCAACTCGTATGCTCTCAACAGTACACACAATGATACAATAATGAAACCAATCTGACCTGACCACTGTAACTGATAGTTAAGTTTGTCCACTGTATCCAGCAATCTGTCCTGCCTGTGATCTGTCCTGTGGTCTGTCCTGTGATCTGTCCAGTGTTCACTAACACACAGATGTCTGTATCCTATGATGTGTTCAATGTTCGATAACACGAAATTCTAATTCTAATTTGACTTTTATAGTGCTTAATCTCCACTGAGTAGTAGACTCTAAGGCACAACAAGACAATAGCAATATGCAAATTCAAAGTCCAGGGACAAAAACAGGTCGGCACCATGGAGAAGCCATGAGAGAAAATGAGCTAAGGAGGATACGCCTTTGTGTAGAGATAGGTTTTGAGCTTGAAATGTCCCTATCCTGTTATCCATTTGATATCAAATCACACAAAATGTCTGTATAGAGATATTCAGAGACTTTGCACAACTGTACTGTCTGCTGCAAGATATGGACAATGTCTAAAATGCGGTAAATCCACTCTGATAGAATCATACACTGTATATAATAAGTATTATCCAAAGCACAGCCAATCTATCCGGACACTGTAGAATGTTCACTCCAGCAAAAGTTCACAACAATACAAGCAGTTTATATCCACTTGAATGTTAATTCTAAGACACAATAGCCTTCTTTATAGCCAGCAAATACTAGGTTCACTTGTGGTCAGATATACAGTCCTTTGTATATACTCATAGAAATTCTAGAATCTTACAGAACATAACAGCTGTCACCAGAGGCAGTGAAGAAGTGCTAGAAACTACAGGTAGCTTATAGGTTTTCCCTAAATCTATTAATAGCATCACTGGGGTTAGCTTAGAGAGATTCCCCCAGTCTATAAATAGATCAATAAACATCAGTATCACATAACACATAATCAATAACTCCCTTAATTTAAATGTTAATACATATGTAGGTTAGATTAAATAATGCACAGACACAGTGCCTGTATATGTAACAAACGTAAGCTGTGGGTTATGATACAGGTTCTTTGAAAACTTGCACATATTAAGTCACGAAATTATCAAAACATACCATATATGCAAAAATATACCAAAAATACATTTCTACAATATAAAATAAAATAAATAAAAATCACATAAGACAAGAGTTTTCATGCTTGAGTCTGATAGAGCACAAACTGGTTTGGCTGTGTGGTACAGTGAGATGTAGACACCTAACCTGTGAAAAGGTATAGTGGAGCAGCTGAAAGCTACAGGGAGATGGGGGAGAGAAAGTGGTTCTTGGTAAGAACTTAAATTCACAATGCCAAATAGTGATGAGGGAGGTTTAACAGCAATTCTATGGCGGGAATTGTGATGTAAATTCACTCGCTGCCAACCCTGACATGTTTTGACAATATTTTGTTGAGTTAAGAAACACCCAATGATATCTAATTGACAAACAGAAACCCAACTCTGGCCTCAACTTACAAGCTGTGACAAACAACATCACATACCAAATGGAGCATTACATCATAACCTGAGTATTGGCATATTTTGTGTTGTCCTTACCAGTAGAGCAGATCTTATCTCGGAACCTAACCACAGTTTGTTGCAGATGTTTAAAACCTACTGGGGAACCAAAATCTATATGAATAATCAGAACCTAAATGAATATTTAAATGTTGACCATTGTTCTTCTAGGTGCAGCCAATTTTGTGACAGGGCCAAACCGGAGTGTGTGGCAGATGTTTAAAACCTACTGGGGCACCAAGACCTACAACCCCTTGTTCATGATCTCCCATAACAAGGGGATCCATGGCTATCATTTGGGACATCTTGACAAAGAGCCAGAACTGATACGTGATGCTGGAGTGGAACTTCTGGATTTGTATACTAAAGGTGCTATCAAACCCCAGATTGACTCAGTGTGGGGTTTCGAAGATGTGAGTTTATGATTTTACTTTATTCAGAATCTTACAAGTTTTTACAAATCCAAGTTTACAATTTAGATATATCCAACAGAAACTACCAAATCTTGAGAGTGTGAAAATAACAATTTGTTTAAATATGTTTACTGTGTTTTGTTTGTGTTTTGTGAAAATAACAATTTGTTTAAATATGTTTACTGTGTTTTGTTTGTGTTTTGTGAAAATTACAATTTGCTTAAATATGTTTAGTGTGTTTGTCTATGTGACCCTACCTGCTGTAATATGTTAAATGACAAGTAAAATAATACATACATCACACAGTACGTTAAAATGGTCACCTATAAACCAGGGGCCTTGGCGTTTAGTAAATCTCATTAAGGTAAAACAACGGGTTTAACGTAGAAGTAGACAAAATGTAACAACTATTCTCTCATCAACTGCAGAAAATCACTCATACTGTTTCTGATTTTTTTAACATATTTTTTTATTATTTTAGGTTGGAAAAGCCATGGCAAGAATGCATGAGAGGAAGAATATTGGAAAAGTGGTTCTGTCACCTCAGAAAACAGCTGGTGAACCAGATATAAGAAACCCTGTAGCCCTGTAAAATGAGTTAGCCTTCAATGTTGTTAGAGGGAGGATTCTACCTTTGAACTGCATATTACTTTTCCATAAATCTATGTATCCTGATGGGGCGCCCTCTTAACTATTTAAAATTTGTACATGTGACACAATAGCATGTGTTTAAGAAGACTTTTCACTGGGAAAAGAAACCTTTGTGTCATGATTATTAAACATTCAAGGGTACCCTGGTGTACATGCTTTGTACACACCTAAAAATGCCTACCAGTCCAAGATTGGTTGTTATTGTCAACTCCTGTACATTTCCAGGAGCTTTAAAATACCATATTAGGTGAAAGCAAAGGTAGACAAAGTAACACCACATATAAATTGCTTTAAAGAATTTCTGTGTGCAGATTATATGAGATTTTGCCAAGTTGTGGCCCGGATTTAAAGTAGGAATTATGTTCTTGCCTCTTCATCAAAAAGTGCATTCTTTTGTTCAACCTATGAGCTTCAACCATGATATATTCAATAATTAATTTGATTTCTCGCACCTTTCTTGTATATATATATATGATGAACAAGTAATTGTAACAGAGATAACTAATACTTGGGGGAAATATCAAGTAAAACTTTAGATACTTTAAAACTTTAGATACTGCAACTTTAGCAGATATGATAACTTAATACATACACTCTAAATTTACAATTAGTTAGCATCTTCCTTAAAAATGTTTAATTTATATAAGTTTTTCTGTAATTAATATTAATGGAGTTGGTTTTCGTCATGCCAGTACAATGGTAAGTATGAAAGGTGTCAATTTTCAGAAATTCCCTACCGGACCAACAAAACAAAATGCCACATAGTTGTATAGTGAATCCCCTGTAATCTCACAGCAACAAAAACAACTAATTTGCAACTCTGGAAAGCACTCGTAGAGTTCAGAAATTCACCAGAGAGGGTGACCATAAAAAATTGGGATTTTTTTTTGTATAAAAAATATGATCTGGATCTTTTCGAAAGTGTAATCACTTATAGCCCTGGCCATACGCCACCCACATGATTATGTCCATCCATTTCTGTACAGTTTGTGCATAAATACATCAACCTTTAGTGTAATGGAATTTGAAACAAGCAATTTAGATCAAAGTGATAAATAGAATGTAAACTGAATTCAGTTTCAATAGTCATTTTTCTTTTTTGTTGTTTTTCCACAGCTCTAAACCTTTAAAATTGGCCCAGTTCATGCTCACTTTGGTACTGTTGGGCCAGTACAATGGAGCCATATTTTCATGTAGTTGTATTTATTTTTTTTTTGTCGATTGAAGTGATATGTGTACAATTATACATGTATAAATAATAAAGCACCTTTCCAACAGATGGTTTACAAATCATGCTTATCTTTATAAAACAGAAACATGTGATGGTCAGAAATAGTATAATTTTATTTACAACACAGTGCATAAAGCACCTACGTGAATATAAATAATTGGTCACCAGAGATAGCAGAGTCTTTGTACTACTTATAGCAGTACATAAATTTGTCAAAATTTAATGACGGATCATTTTTAGGGTGATATTTGATGAAAGTATTATTGAGAGGAAGAATATAATACAATTGTGGTTCTTTGAGCATAAACAAGGAATGGTCCTAAGTTAAGCAACACATTGTTAGAAAAAGTTTGCATAGCATAGTTTGTGCATACACATATGCGAATAATATGTGTCTATGTACATGTCATAGAAGTTTAACCAAAATATCAGATCTCTTACATTATTTAAGATGAAAAGAAAATACAAAGACTGCAATCCTCCAGGCACACTGTAGCTGATATTAAGTTAATACCATTAACTATGTAAGAGCCAAACCATACCTATGCCTTACTTAAGCTGCTGCAAATTTCTGCTCAAAGGCTACATTATGGTCTTCTACTTGAGCCATTTTTGAGTAATTTTGGACTCCATTTGATTCATATTCACTTTGTACTGAATTCAACCAACGGCAGACTACCTTCAGAATGGGCATTTGCTGCTGGAGGATCACTGATGATTAAGAAAAAGTTTGTCTGACTGGCTTGGGGTATTTAATTCTAATCTTTAAAATTCTGTCCTGTTTTGACTAGATATTACGTTATGTACCCACAAAAACATTGATATTCAAAAGGCCTCGGATGTTTAGGATGTTTAGCACCCAATTACAGAGCCATCTTTGGCTGCAATAACACATATATCTTTGAAACTCACAACATGAAATAAGCACACGTCTCGCTTTACAATGTATGAAACTTTATCTAATGGCTGCAATTCACCATGTCACACATCTTGAAATTAAGACTTAGAATAATCAACCAGTGGGATAATATGGCCACGCAAAGGGGTAACAAGCCCAAGCCCACCAATCTGAAAAAAAGTGAAGAGTGACACAAGTTTCAAAACTCGCAAAATAATATCAGGATCTGAATTTACTACAGGCATTTTTGGGGGGTTAGGGCTTTGGCTAGGCTAAGAGCTTTCAAATTAAATGTTTCAAAAATGTGCAAAGCAAAAACACGTTGAAAGATACCAAAACATTAGTTTCCCAACTATTGTCAATTCCAATAAGAAAAGGCGAAGTAAGAAAAAAAATCAACCATTGTAGGTTCTGAAATATATATAGCAATAGTTTATACAGTTAAGATGAAAGTAAAGTTAAAATTTAAAGCACCAACTTTTGCAGTACTAATGGGGAACAAAGTCTGTATCAGCATATTGTAGACACAACAATATCCTGTACATATTAATACAGTCTTAGTGTCTAACATATTATCTCCTTAAATAGTGGTATTATCTCCTTAAATCATACAAAGAGTACTGATATCTTTCATATAAATTTTCAGTTGCATAAAATTAATTCTAATTAATAGAAAGAGTGGTCTACTAGGGATTTTTCTAGCCCTATCTTGACAACATAAAACCTGTGCGCAGCTCTACCCAAGAGTGTTGAACTAGGGTCAGCCTGGCCGAAATATACCCAGTAATGTTGACTCAGTTTACTGATAGAACTAAATAACTTTTCATTTCTGAATCACTAGCCATGGCTAATTCCAATAGTGAAAACTTTGTCAATGGCTATTTACTTTCAGCAGGTTTTAAACTTCTTCAGATACCGAGAACAGAACCTACAAGGTATGGAAGGGTTGCTGTTGTACCCAGATCCTGTATCACAATAAAGTTAATACAGAGTAGTGTGCATTACCTCTCATTTGAATTTTTGCAATGCAACATATTTGCTGGCAATAAGTGTTTGACCATTGTGATGATGTATAAGTTTTTTTTGAATCCACTTTAATAGGTGCCTTTTCTTTAAGGAAACTTGTTGATGAGCATTTTAACATGCATTGTGAAGATTTGAGTTTTCCAACGACTATAAGGTTCAATCAGCTACTCTTTGCTTAAACTCAAATCAACAAGTAATGAAAGCAACCTATGAACTTAGATATATCCTTGACAGTCTTACCTCTAGGACACAAGATGACTTTGTTAAGGACATCAATATCGGTGAGATTGTAAGTGATCATTTTATATTACTGTGGGTGTTAATCTTAGAAAGCCACCACTGAAGAAGACAATAACCTCCAATAATCTGAGTAGCATTAACTATGACTCGTTAAGGATTGATGAAGTGCCTGCAACTGTGCAACCCAACACCACTTGCCTTGGAATTTGCTTTGATACCCTTGACCATGACACACTCCTTTCCTGTTTGTCAGTAAGGTTTGGCTTTGCTGGTTCTGTTCTAAAATGGTTTGGATCCTACCTCCATTATCGTTTTCAGTCAGTCAAGATTGGCTCTGCTGTTTCTGATCTATTCAAATTGAAGTTCGATGTTCCCCAAGGTCCTGTCTCGGGTCTTCTTCTATTTTCTCTCTGCACAACACCCATTAGTCAAATTATCAGAAAATATACTGGAGCTAAATACCACATTTTTGGCTGACTATACTCAACTGTTCATTCACCAGTTTCTGAAGATAGTCTCAAGTCTCTTGACCGCCTAAAGTCCTGTTTGAATGATATTCATGTCTGGATGGCTGAAAATAAACTAAAGCTAAACCCTGATAAAACAGAAATCATAATTTTTGGTGCCACACACAGATACAAATGGCTCAATGACTCATTTCCTGCCAATATCCTGGGTAATTGTCTCCCCCCACAGATATTGCTCGCAATCTGGATGTTCTGTTTGATGCAAAGTTTTGTTTCATTAATCACGTAAATTCTGTCATCAAATCTTTTTTTATTAGCCTGAGGAACCTTCATCACATCAGCAGGTTTCTTTCTGTTGATACAGAAGTGGTGATTGCAAATGCTCTGGTCAGCAGTCGTTTGGATTATTGCAATTCTCTATTTCATCCTGTAATACTACCAGACTCCTATATGTTCAAAATTCTCTTGCATGGTTTGTCACTGGTGCTACTAAGTTCACTCATATCACATCCAGCTTGACGACACTTCATTGGCTACGTATCAGACAACAAATTATCTTTAAAACCCTAGTTCTTTGTACAAGTACCTCACTACTGGCAAGCCTAAGTATTTTACACCATATCTCTCCTTGTACAACTCTACTGTGAACACAAGACGCTTAAATAACCCCCCCCCCCCCCCCCCCCCCAAAAAAAAAAAAAAAAATGTTCCTTCAGGTTCCTCATGATTGCTCTTCTTTCCATAAATCCATAAATCAAAGTTCCACTTCAACAACAGGTTCTCATATAATACCCCAAAGTTATGGAATGATCTTCCACATGATATTAGCAGTGCGACTGCTCTGGGGTTGAGCCCACATTCCCTCTGTCCACTTGTTGCAATGAAAGGTGTGTTGCATTCACAGAGTCCTCCTGACTAGCTGCCATTAGTGGAGCACTGATTCTGAGATGCCATATTACACTAAAAACGTTAATGTAAAGTACACAGTAAAATCCTCATTTGGTGATAAATCCAGAAAATGCATTTAACCCGTCCACAACAAATTTAAGAATGAGGGCCCAGATGGTGGGAAGCTTGGGGGTCGGAGAAAAGGTGGAAAGACATAGTTCATGTAGTGTCAGATATTGCTGACACATGTTTACACAACAATTACTGGAGTGAAACTGACACTTCAACCCCTGCCAGACTGATACGTTATGCAAGCACTAACAACAAAAAATAATTCATGAAGATGGCCTCACTAGTGTTGAAGTAGTGACAGACACAGCCAAACAAAATATCAAAAATACCTGGAGATAATCATTTCATAATGTTATCCAAAACAGAGTCAAAATGGGCAACTGCATCACAGTAGTATAATTTAATTTTGAAAGAAACCCATTAGGAGCATGAAACCCTAAAAATCTAAAAGAGGAGACGAATCACATGCTGGATTCCAAAGAAAGTTTAAAAATAAGGAGGTACAAAAGGCAGTCACTCTAAGGCCACAAGAAAGAAAAAGGGACACCTAACCAGGATCAACTGGCTCTGGAGGGAAGTTTATGAAAACAGACATTGTAACCATGAAGACTAAGGCAGATTATTTTATCCATTCAGTTGGATAAAGTCTTTCACAGATCAGTTCTTTACCATTGAACATTCACACAAATATCGCAACTGTTTCGTTTCGAAATATATGTTTGTTCCTGGAATGGTTAGGGTTACTCATCGATGTGGAGTTAGCACAGAGTTACTTACACCCAGTTAGGAATTTGCTCAAACAATATTCCACCTGAAATCACACAATTTTGCTCCAGATATGGTGAGGAACAACAAAGTTGATATATTGGGAGATGTTTCTAAACCGGAGGAAGTGATACAGTTCTATAAATATTCTAGTGTGCGTATTTTGTGGTAGTGACTGATGTATTGGTTTTACTTCGTACACACTGAATTTTGTGTTTCATCTAAATGACTTTGTCTCTGTTTTATATGTATGGAGGAAATTCAGACAAAGAAAGGACAGAGGACAAGGAATGGGTATTTCTCATTTCAACACCCGCTCATTTCAGTCAAGAATATCAAGTAGGAAAGAAGTGCCTCAGTACACATGCTAAAGACAGGATTGTATTATTATAAGTAAAGATAAGAATACCTTTAAATAGTGTACATTTCTACAAATGGGATACAAGTTTAACATATCTATGTTTCTTACAGGCATGTTCCTGTTACTGATATCAGGTAAGTGTTTTACAGGATCTGTAATATTGTGTTAATTGATTTTGAATGACAGTAAATATAAAGGATAAGACACCAAAATAACTGCCGTTGTATTGGGGCATGTTTCCATTATTGGAAATACACTCTAACAAAGTACTTAACAAATAGACAATTTCTATTTCAATTATGCATAATAGTTATTAAATTTACAAATCTCAAACTGGTAGAAGTAGATATAAATGATGATTTTAAATTCTGTATAATACCTATACATACATGATGAAGTATCATTTGGTCATTTACCAATTTTTGGTGGTGATTTCATGTAAAAATTGAAAAAATGACCACCACAAAATCCACTGGAAGGTTTATAAGTAAAATATTTATACTATTTAAAAGTTTATTAATATGCTTCACAAAAAAATTAAAGTTGGGAGTTTTACCTTTCGTTCAACGGCCAGGTTTATATTGGGACATTCACATTATTTATCACTTGTTGGAATCAAATCCACACAGAGGTGACAGCCTGTGATTAGATGTCAAATTTGATAACCCATTAGGCCACTAAGGAACTCATATTTGGCATCACTGTCATGTCAATGTTCTTAACAAAAAAATCCTTTTATTGACATATAACAAATAAAAATTCAGATAGAGTATTCCACTCACACGATGTATCAAGCCAAGCAACATTAGCTTCTACTTACTTTTATTAAGGAATAGACAATTAAATATTATGTTGTTTTCCTAATTCACCAACTTAATCTGCAAAATAAAGTTGTTAAAGCATGATACAAAGTTTTGTCTATTCATCTATCATCTATCTATTCATCTAATTTATCTATCCATGAGCTGACAATCCATGGAGAGAATGGGGCAGCTACACATACTTCATATCTACCCAGTTTGATGTCCTTCTCAAGCTAAATTACACAGAAGCCTCTCTGTACTGTCAGAACCTAAGTGCTCAGTTGGCCAGTGTACACAGTCAGGAAGAGACAGACTTCTTAGTTAGTAACACTGCAACAATGTACGTAATACCAATAACATTATGTTGATCAGTGACTCTTTTGATAGATTAATTACAAAACAGCTCCGTATACAGATCATTATCTAATTTTTTACCTTTTGTTTACATATTTTAAACAAGTGCCAAAACCATTTAGTATGGCCAATTTCCTGTCTGTCATTCCCTTGCAATTTTTCTCCTTCAAATTTACTTTTTATTATTTGGAGCTTGAGAAACATGAGAGAAATTTGACACTTAAATGATAGCACATATATTTGTTAAAAATAGTCAAATATTAACATTTTGTATATAGCTGTTCTTTCTAGCATGAAAAAAAAACTGTAGACAAAACTTTAGATATTTGTAAAAGTGAAATCAAAAATTAAAAAAATATGAAAAACTTAATAAATTGAAAGCAAATACTGTTCCACTAAGGGCTTTATGTAGAAAAACAATTCAAGTCACCAAAGCCTCTCTTATATCCTGTGGTACGTACACGTACGTCCTGGTTACAGAGAAAATCGGCGAATTTGTAGGGCACACTTAAGGTACCCGTGCAATTTTATAAGAGAATTTCCAGGTCACAGACATACTTAAGGTACCCGTGTAGTTTTATAACAGAATTTCAAGGTCTCAGAAACCCTGCAATGGAAATTGACATGCATATTTTTTCAGGGGGCATGCAGTTTGACCAAAAGTGCATCCATTTCTCTAGGGGAACTTACGAGTGACTTGCGCACATGCATTTACTTCACAAGTATTGCAAGGTCTCCAAATTCACTTGCAGGGTTTGCACGTCCCATGCAATACAATCATGTATATGTTAAGCCTCTCTTACATCCTATCGTACATGCACGCATGTCCTGGTTACAGAGAAAAATGTGCAAGAGACCCTCAAGGCACACTTGCGATTTTATAACAGAATCTCAAGGTCGCACAGGCCCTGCAATGAAAATTGACATGCACATTTCCTGTGCGTGCACACAGGATGTTTACAAACGCATCCATGCCTCAAGGGTAACTTAAGAGTGACTTAGGCACGTGCATTCTCCTTGCAAGTGTTGTAGGTTCTCCCCAATTACTTACATTATTTAAACATACTGTAAGATGCACTCATGGGTGCCTTGCATGCATGTACATCCACTGTACGACCTGTAGCTAGTTGCAGTCTGTTCTTTGATCTTCAAGTTGTGACACTCTTGTTGGGAGAATACACATTTTTTGCAAGTGCAAACCTGTGCTACCCCACTACCAGGTTACGTTCATATTTTTCAACAGTATTTGCAGCACACTTAAATCCATAGTAAGCCACTGTGGCACCTGTATCTAGTCGCAGTCTATTCTTTGATGTTCTAGTAGTGACACTCTTGTTGGGAAAATTTTCCATGTTTACACATGCAAATCTCTGCTACCCCACTACCAGGATAGGTTCATATTTTTCAACAATATGTGCAGCACATTCACATGTGTATACACGTACGCTGGGATGTAAGAGAGGCTTTACATGTTATGTTTGATGTTATGCAGATCATTTAATCGGTTATATCTAAGCCTCTGTTACATCTATTGTAAGCCTGGTTACAGAGAATATCTGCTAGTTTGCAAGGGACACTAAAGGTACACATGCGATTTTTATAACAGATATATAACAGATATCAAGGTTGCAGAGACCCTGAAATGAAATTTGGCATGCACCATAAGCTTTTCTTCCATCCCATCATGTGAGTATACACACATAAGTGTGCTGCAAATACTGCATGCACACAGATAAAATGTGCATGTCAATTTTTATTGTGGGGTCTGTGCAACCTTGATATTCTCTCAATATTTGCAGTATGGTTACTAGTTCTTTGATATTCAAGTAGCGACACTCTTGTTGGGACAATTCACCTTATTTGCACGTGCAAATCTCTACTACCACACTACCAGGCTACTCTCACATTTTTAGCAATATTTGTAGCACACTTACATGTGTATACACATACAATGGGATGTAAGAGAAAGCTTTAAGCGTGTTTTTTTTAAATGAGTGCATTCTATTTATTCCTCAACCAGACATGTTCAGTACATACATATTTTCTAGAATATTGGTTATTTTTGCATGCAAAATGTTAATAAAACAGTCTAGATACTGTAACTATATATTGGGGGGGGGGGGCACGGTGGCAGAGTGGTAACACTCTAGCCTCCCACCTCTGAGGCCGGGGTTCGATCCCCGTCACGGCCTTAAGTGGGAAAGCTGGTAGTTGCTTGCCGTTGGTCGGCAGTTTACAGTACAGAACCCTAGCAAACTGTATGTATTGGTTTCCTCTGCCCTTCCAACTACCCGTTGTGATATGACCTGTACAGTGTTGAAATCGCCGTGAAACCCCAAATAAATAAGTAACTATGTATTGGAAATGTTCAAGATATCACTTTTCTGATATACTTTGTGGCCATGTCCCTGAATAAACATGTATTCTAAAACTGTCAGAATGATTGCATGTGCAGATTTTAACAGCGGTATACATGGGTTACGCATTTCCAACAATATAGTGTTACATACTGCTCTGTTTATTTGGAATCTTAATTAAATATTATGATGGCCTCTCAAAATATAACTAGTTGTATTGTATACATTGACAGTAATGGTGCATGGTTTGGTTTGCATCACAAACAACCAAGTCTTTTCATAGACTGTGAATGCAAACAATGTCCAGATAATGAAGACCCACCTTCAGCACAATGTGTAACCTGTGCCTCATGCCGTGGTGCTGATAAGTGGCAGTGGGAGGATGATACTCAGTATGACTGGACTAACTGGAACAAAAATCAACCAAGTTATTTTAGCAAGGAGAAGTGTGCAAGATTTCATGGGGATGGCAAGTGGTATGACGTGTCATGCTCTTTTAAAACTTTCTTTGTATGCAAGAAAGGTATCAGCAACCTACCAACTACACAAGGTTTGTGAAGACTTTTTTATTATGTGCATTTCGGACTTGCTTATAATGCATGCATATGAACATTAATTTTGGAGTTAATTTTCGGAAATATGGCACATTATATACTGTTTGCTATAAATTAGGGTTTACTATTTATCAAGACCGAACCATATTCTCCTTTCAAGGTGCTCCAAAGGTTTAATAATTTTTTATGTCTTTTTATTTTGACATAACATATACATAACAATATATACATAATACACTGGACAATTTCACAAACATATTTCAATCTCAGCTGATATTTTTATTTATGGAAATAAATTATTCTTCAATGACGAAATTAATCACTCATTAGTGATTCATAATACTACAATTAAGTTGTTTCTGGTTCCCCATGAATTCTTATTCTTTCCAAACTGATATCTATTTCAACATTTGCTTTTAAAATGTGAGCAGTCATTGTTCAGCTTTCTTTTGGAACTCGATACAATCAGTACATTCAAACACGTTATGTGTCACTGTATCAACATTTTCACAGTAATACAATTCGGGGAGTTTTTTATATCCCACTTAAATAGATTAAAGTTATAGTTAATAACTCTATGTAATACTTTGTAGTTAAAACTCTGCATAAACGTCTCTTTCGTTACTTTATATGGAAGCATAAATGTGTCATTCCAGTTATGGGTGGGGGGAGGTAGAGTTCTATCCATGATTATAAGGACATTGGTGGTTTTGACTTTAACCTTATCAGGTCGTTATATTTTTATAGATATAATATTACCTAGAGGGACTAGTTTATTATCAAGTTTAATTTGGAAGTCATCAGATGATCTATTTTCAGGTCTAGTACCTATTTCTTTACTTTTTTGTTTCCATTCTTAGGGAATCGCACTGATGATTGAATTATATGACATTTGAGTCAATTTTATATCCAGTGATAAATTTGAGTAATCTTTATTCAAAATTTTGCTGTTTTGGTCTAGAATATGCATAATTTCGATATTGTGAACAAATTGATTTGGATACTCTCTTAACAAGATTGATTTTTAGCTATGGTCATATTTTCATTGTACAAGATATGCTCAATTAAAATCTCTTCAATATTATTTGGATCAGTACCATAAATATTGTACCCGCTTTCTGAAATGGTGACACAATGTCTTTCCTTAACAATCTGAGATAAACTAACTTTTTCGTTTATCATATTTTTTCTAAAGACAACATGTTGTGGAATATCCAGTATCCAGTCTGTATCTTCATTTGTGCAGTCTTTTAATCCAGTTAATTTTACTGCTGTCTACATGGAATACACCTCAACCATTTTCAAGCCTCCTAGTTCAATTGGTGCAACTAAAGTGTATTTCCTTATTTTTGGAGCTTTATTCCTTCAGTAATATCAGTGACTTCAGTATAGTTATTTTCACTTTTAGTGATACATTTCTAGAATTTCAGATCTTCAGTAATGTTTTCATTTTGTAAAGCCTAACCTTAAATTTAGATCAACTATTTCATTTTTGTTATTGGATTTAGATTTAGATTTATTTGTTGTTTTATGTTGTGTTCAACAGCCAGGGTCATATTGTGACGGGTAGTTTACAGCTGGAGGAAACCAGTGCATACTGCACTGTAAACCACCGGGCATGGGCAAGTAACTACAAACTTTCCAACATGAAGCACCCGACCTGAGATTCGAACCGGCAGTCTCAGAGGTTAGAGGCGAGAACTCTAACCACTACACCAGCGAGCCCCCTTTTTTTGTCATTGGAAAACCATATGCCCAGTGTTTTAAATGGTCCCTTTTTCATTCTTATTTGTTTTAATGTACATGGTACTTTGCGTTCTTTTCTTGTGTTTTCTCTAATGTATGCGCCCTGTATTTAACTGACCTGGTCTGTATTAATTATATTTGGTAAAATTTTGGTAGTCTTAGGGCCAGGGCTTTCATTAAAATCTTATAATCCGTTTATAACAGGGTAACAGGTCTCCAGTTTGATTAAAAAGTATGTCTTTGTTACTTTTGGGGAAAAAGATTATTCACTCCTCTTATTAGTTCTTCAATTAGGGTGTTACTTCGGAAAAAAATATTGGAAACTATTTAACAGTAATTCTTTTAGGTCAATCCATAAAAATTTGTGGTAAAGGCATATAATCCTGCATACTCTTTATTTGGTAAAAATTTTGGGGCCTTTGTGCATTCCTCTAATGATAGCATTTTGTCACATCTCTGTCATTCTGATTCATTTAATTTTAGTATATTATTATTTGGAAAATTTTCCACACTAGCTAAAGAGTTTGTGCCAATTGTAGTATACAATTTTTTATAAAATAGTGCTTCTTCTTCAATGATATCTTCTGAAGATGTAAATTCTTTCTTCTTTTAGTTATTAATTTTTTATGCATTTATTATCATAATTCTACAGAAGCTCTGAACTGCCAAAGCTTTTTTATTTTACTAACTTGAATATACGAGTTAGCTAACTGGAATATACGAGTTAGCTAACTGGAATATACAAGTTACTAACTTGAAAATACCAGTTAACTAACTTGAATATACCAGTTAGCTAACTTGAATATATGAGTTAACTAACTGGAATATACGAGTTAGCTAACTGGAATATACGAGTTACTAACTGGAATATACAAATTACTAACTTGAATATACGAGTTAACTAACTTGAATATACCAGTTAACTAACTGGAATATACGAGTTAGCTAACTGGAATATACGAGTTAATAACTGGAATAAATGAGTTAGTAACTGGAATATTCCAGTTAGTTAACTCGAATATACAAGTTAGCTAACTGGAATATACGAATTACCTAACTTGAATATATGAGTTAGCTAACTTGAATATACAAGTTATTAACTTGAATATACGAGTTAGTAACTGGAATATACCAGTTAGGTAACTGGAAAATACCAGTTAGCTAACTCATATATTCCAATTAACTAAAAGGTATATTCCAGTTGCTAACTCATATATTCCAGTTATTAACTTGTATATTCCAGTTAATTAACTGGTATATTCAAGTTAGCTAACTGGTATATTCAACTTAGCTAACTCGTATATTCAAGTTAGCTAACTGGTATATTCCAGTTAACTAACTTGAATATTCAAGTTACTAACTCATATATTCCAGTTATTAACTCATATATTCCAGTTAGCTAACTCATATATTTGAGTTAGTTAACTCGTATATTCCAGTTAGCCAACTTGTATATTCCAGTTAGTTAACTGGTATATTCAAGTTAGGTAACTCATATATTCCAGTTAGTTAACTCGTATATTCAAGTTAGTTAACTCGTATATTCCAGTTAGCTAACTTGTATATTCCAGTTAGTTAACTGGTATATTCAAGTTAGGTAACTCATATATTCCAGTTAGTTAACTCGTATATTCAAGTTAGTAACTGGTATATTCCAGTTACTAACTGGTATATTCCAGTTAGTAACTCGTATATTCCAGTTAGTTAACTCGTATATTCCAGTTAGCTAACTCGTATATTCCAGTTTGTTAACTCGTATATTCAAGTTAGCTAACTCGTATATTCAAGTTAGTTAACTGGTATTTTCAAGTTAGTAACTTGTATATTCCAGTTACTAACTCGTATATTCCAGTTAGCTAACTCGTATATTCAAGTTAGCTAACTCGTATATACAAGTTAGTTAACTGGTATATTCAATTTAGGTAACTGGTATTTTCAAGTTAGTAACTTGTACATTCAAGTTACTAACTCGAATATTCCAGTTATTAACTTGAATATTCAAGTTAACTAACTCGTATATTCAAGTTAGTAAAATAAAAAAAACTTTGGCAGTGCAGAGCTTCCGTACTAAAAAGTATTTTGTATTTTTTTTCGCCGTCTTCCACCCATTTTGCCTTAGATCTAAAAATGATTCGATTATTCATTATTCTAACTAAACTTACCCACTGTTAATTATATCGCAAATAGGCTTTGTTCTAATATTCGATAATTCTTTATAATATTCATAATCTAAGCCAGAGCACATACAAAGGGAATGTCAACACCAAAGTCCAACACCTCTGTCCTTGCTTGGGGGTGCAATGATAAAAAATCCTTTAGAATTCTTGGTTCCAGTATTTTTGTGGATCATTCAAAGTATCAAATCAGTTCTATATTGCATAAATGCCCATCTGCTGTGAAACTGTGATTAGTTAAATCTGTGCAGTCAGATGCATTTTAAAATATTTCAAGAAACAATACAGTAATGAGCAAGATAAAGATTAGAAATATGCAGTTATATATCTCCTACCTTGCAATAATACGCACAAGTATTTTTGCCAAATGGTACATGCTTAGTGTAAATTCAAATGTTTATATTTGAGTAAAATAGTTATAAAAGTGTTGATATAAATATGCTTCTAAGTACAATCTACTAAAGAAAATTTGACTATATAGTTTGAAAATATATTATTAATTTCCTTTATCTGTAGCAATAAGCAGTTCTGAATTACAAACGTTATCAGGTACGTATTTATTTTCTTTGGAATACAAACATGAAAACAGCTTTGTATTGAAAGTGTGATTATCAAAAGGCATTGTTAAATAATCATAAGAATTCTTATACACTGTGTTATACATTGTATCAGTAATGGCCACAAACACATTTTGCATTTTATGCTATAATAAATGTTTTAAGTTACTGCTAATATCAGACTCTGTACCAACCTACATGTGTTTTGTTTGGCCATAGAATCCACACTGACCCTCGGAAGTAACTGACACGGATAAAACAACAAAGCCTGAAACACAAGCTTGAAAAATAGTTGTGGGTAAAAAGTGTGATTGTAGAAAAGTAATGTTAAATAATCATAACAACTCTGTTACACTTAATGACAATTGTATCGTACATTTTATATGTTCATTTTACAGACAATAAACATCTGTATAACCAATCTGCATGTTCAATTTGAATGTAACATCCTTAGCCCCCAAAACTCGTGCTGGCTCAGAAATAACTGAAACAGATGAGACAACAACACATGGTTTCATGACAGAGGGACAAACATGTATTGCAGGGGACAGCTCACAAGGGACAGGTACATCAGTAACAAGTCTTCCTTATATGCACAACAAAAGTATCCTAAATAGACAATATAATAATATACCTCCCAATTATCTAGTGTTTGTAAGGCATCAGTATTTTGTATATACAACAACACAGTTTATGAACGCTAATAATACAGTCAGGTCTGTCATCTTAGTACACTAAAGCCAGTTAAAATTATACTGTTGGAATATTAATGTGCACTTTGAGAAAGGGAGTTATCCAATGCTGATATAATTTATGCTATGTTTCACAATATTCTTTGAATAACTGTCAATACTGCGGACCTTTGTTCAGTAGGAAAACTAACAAAATTATATTATAATACAATTATACCCTGAAATCCCATGAGTTTTAATATGCTAATGTCTCACTGTAAAATTTCAGTTGTTACAACTCTGGCAGTGTTTTTGGGCATATCCTTAGTGACCAACCTGCTTTCTGGTATCAGATTAATCGTGCTTGAGAGAAACAAAAGAGAGTTCAGGTATGTATGGGACAAATATCCACTTTGTATGCAATGTGCAATATCAGTAACCATCAAGCTGTCTGCCATTTTAGATTGTACATATGCATAGCCTTTTGTATTAGGGATTAATTTTTTTTCAGTTTTAGTCATCATCATTGATTTTATATTAGAACAAACACACAGAAGAAACAACTTTTGTTGAATTCATGGCTTATGCTAAACATAATTCTACCAAGAAAACAATAATTAGGAATCCACATGGTAACCTTTCTGGAAATAAGTTTATGTTCCAGAATAAAGGACAATAGGAAGCAGGAATGGCAGTTTAACGAACAGTGTATTGGTTTAAAAGTTTTACCTGCTCAATCAATTTATTGTAAAAATGTTATAGTAGCTTTAGCATTTAGAATCTCATAAAATAGTCTACTATTGGACCCTGGGGGCGATGAATAATTGGATTAATCGATTAATAGGATGAATAATTGGATTAAAAGTTTAAGGCCAATAATACAATGCTTTGATTGATTTAACTGATGCCAAACTTGCTAGGATATAATTATTAAAGTATATATCTTTTTCAAAAGAACAACACCAGAAGATGCCAATGTCTATTACAATTCGCCAGTTCATGAACAAATGAAAACAGTGGAAAACAATAAAAAGATCAACCAAAAGATAGTGAGTTCAAATGTGACAGAGCACGATTGCCCACAGACACAGGTATTGCCTGTAGGGGGTCCATATGGAAAGCTGAGTAGCAGAAATGATGAACCTAGAGACAGTGAGTTTGCGGCTTATGAACAACTGCAATGATGACTGTTTTGACAAGTTCAGAAATGCTATAACTAGCCATAATTATGGTTAGTGTAAAAATTTCTGGGATGACTTTTGTCACACATGTGAAACCAATGTTTTCCTAAAATTTATAAAACAATGTGACCTGGTGTAAATTTCAAAACTGAGATACATTATGTTAATTGTAAATGGATATAAACAAGTTGCAGAGAATCTACTTCAAGAGTTTTCATCAAAACTTAGAATCAATGGTCTCCTTTTCTCAGTCTCTCTTTCCAAGATCAGGTAATCATTATTAAGCTTATGCTGTGTAGTATTTCATGAATGGGCCAAATATGATGTGCCTACAATTAGTAACTTCTGTAGTAGTGTATAATATTTTCTTCAAGCAATACATTTCCGTTAAATGAAACAGTAATTTTGCATATATATCTACATATTTCTGTAAATATTTGCAGTAATTTGGTATATGAAAACTTCCTATCATTAAAACCTTGACATGTCAGTCATGTCACTCACTGGTTGATGAAACATTTGTCCCAACACTTGGTCCTCCAAAATCAGTTAATAAACTGGTACTATCCACAAACATTTCACACAAACCAAACTATTTTTTTTAAATATGAAGTTTAGTAGAATACAATGTATGGGAGAGTGAAGCAATCTTAATTTCTCGATTAATCATAAAACTGCAACTATAATTTATCTAGGTTTACCTCAACCGTCAACTTCCAGGCATTAAAATGTTTGTGTGAGCCTTTGCACATGTCTCTTGGGATATTTATTCAGGCCTTGATTTCACAGGTTGGTGATAGGTATATAAACTAAAAGTCGACTTACAGCTCCTAAAAGGTGTACATAAAGAACTTAGTCAGGCTCAAGTTAGTGGGAGTGAAAATATGAAGGGATGAATTGTAATACAAACTCTGTGGTACAGGATAAAGTTTTATTTTAAAAATATTTACTGCATCTACATAACAATTGTCAAATTTTTAACACTGGCGTTGAGCATAAGCACAAAATCTACACTTTATGATGAACAAATGTATTAAGGTGGCAGTAGCTTAAATTTAAAAGTATTGTTTAAATTGCATTATTATACCTCAAGTGAGTTTCAGCCAATCAGATTGCAGTATTTGCGGGCAATATGACGTGATATTGCCCGTTTTGAACAAAAAATATGACACAGATGCCCCTTTCATCTTAGAATGTAAACAAGCTACATAGATTTCGTTTACTAGATAGGTCATTGTCACGTCACATAATGACGTTATTATAGGAATATAGCATGAAAAAAATGTCTAAACGCAGAATTTTAGACGGGTTGACGTGGTATGAGCACGAAGGCGACTGTTTAAAATAACTGACGTCAAATACTGGTAAGATAAGAAAATATATCCAAGTGAACCCAATAGGGCGCCGCCATGTTGGCTGTTCCATCGAATGAACAGGGATGATTTCTTTCCAAATTAGATACACGGTTATTTTTCCTGAATTAAGGTACAAGCAAACAATTAAAAATTAAAAAACTTTATTCACTATCACATAGTTTATTAAATATAATTATGAAAACAAACTTATAGACTATTGTTTTTCTTCCAATAATTATGCATGGGGGCGTTGACAACAGCCGTAATGTTGATGCAGGATTTTAGACGGCTTAGAAAATGCTCTCGACCAATCAGAATGATGGACAGAATACAGGAATATAGCATGAAAAAACGTCATGGGTTGGCATGTTATAAGCACGAAGGCTGCGTTTAAATGTCTTTTGAATGCTATATTCCTATTCTAACATGACTGTTTAAAATAAAATACCTCAAATACTTGTAAGATTAAAAATATATCCAAGTAAACGCAATAGGGTGCTGCCATGTTGGCAGTTCCATCGAATGAACAGGGATGATTATTTTTTATCCAAATATATACTGTTGATTTTTCCTGAATTAGGGTACATGCAAACAATTCAAAAACGCATAACTTTATTTGCCATCACATGGTTTATTAAATATAATTATGAAAACAAACTTATAGACTATTGTTTTTTACCCAATAATTATGCATGGGGACATTGATAACAGCCGTAATGTTAATGCAAAATTTTAGACGGCTTAGAAATTGCGCTCGACCAATCAAATGACGGACACATCAGTGTCATGTTAGAGTCAGCATTTGAGAACAACAAGCTGGGGGAGTTTTGTATTGATTTCCTTTAGTCTCTTTGTAGAAAGGCTAGGTAGTGTATGACGTGAATGCAATTGGTTTGTGACATCACGATGTACTGAAATGGACTTTTCACAAACATTCTATTCTCTTCCCCTGTAATTTAATAGCGCCTAATCTCTGTAAAGGCAGACTCTTGCACTTTTATATATTTATTTATTTATTTGGGGTTTTACGTTGCTTTCAACACTGTACAGGTCATATCACGACGGGTAGTTGGAAGGGCAGAGGAAACCAGTACATACAGTTTGCTAGGGTTGTGTACTGTAAACTGCCGACCAACGGCAAACAACTACCAGCTTTCCCACTTAAGGCCATGACGGGATCGAACCCCGGCCCCATACGTGGGAGGCGAGTGCCCTTTTATATACAATTACTGCTAAATAAAAAAGATTAAAAAAACAAATGCTTTCGGTATAATAAACAGAATAAAACATGTCATTCTGGGCAATATTGTGTTTATGAAGCCAAATGACAAGTGATATTGCCCAAGGGTCGACATTTGTTAATATTTGGAATAGCAGTTGTAGAGGGCAAATCACTTTCCCAGGACATACAAAGTCTGCTTTTGATGCTCCAAGATTTGGAATGATTTCCTGATGATGTATGCAGTGCAACATCTATTGCCTCCTGATAAATTTCAAAACTCAACTGTTTGCACTTTGTGTATTCTTGGTATAACCTGGTTATACTATTGGAATTATGATTATTCACATTGGTTGCGTCCAGTTTTTCCCCAGAGCCTGTCAATTGATGAAGATTGAGTGGTATAAAGGTCCACATGAGATTAGATTCACATATAATGAACATGAAAGTACTTAATATGCGTATTTTTCGACTAACAAAAATTATCTCCTAAATGAGTGCACACAATAATTTTTCACTCGTATTACTGAGCCACTGGATTATTGACCATAGTTTTTGGCCTACTAACCAGCTATATTGAGCTGCAGACAAGTGCTGGTTAATTGCTAGTAATTGAAATCTGGGAGGGTTAGCCCAGCTTTCAGAAGTAATTTTCACTTTGATGATTAAATATACATATTTTTTTTCCCATACGAACCTTCTTACTTACTGACGTTTTCCTAACTTTCACAGAGATCAACTTTGCAGTGGTGTATGCATATCTATTGTACCGGCTTTCTTACCACTATCTCTGGGTAATGTTAACTCATTTTCCATCCTTTAGGTGAATTTTGAACTTTTGTTTACCTTCATGCTTCCGCTCATGCTTTTTGGAAAGTATGTGCTTTCATTCTTTTCAGTATGTTTGAAGTATGTTTGTCACCTGAACTATTCGAAATATCTTTTGCTTCTAAAGTTGCAAATATTGTAATTATCAGTAATAATCCGATTTTGTTACATCATGTGAATTACTACTGTCATAATGCTCTACACAGTTGTATCATGAATTGAGTTCGAAACAGTGCCCTTGACCCTGGTACCAAATTACCCATTTATGATGTCACTAAAATAACGCCAAATGTTACACACAACATTATCCTAGGAATCCTTAGTAGCAGCACTGTGCTGTGCCTCGAATGCATTACAGTTGCACAAATTTTAGATTTTATTCTGGTTTGTCTACCACAGGATAAATCTAAAAATTTGTGTAACCAGGAAGATGTGCAACATTACTAACTTTGGATCGAGTACTTTGAATGGCCCTTGTTTGTGTGGCCTAGAAAGTGTTCTAGAAAACACTGTTGTTTGTTTGTAATAAACGCGTGGTTATTTAAATATAGTTTTGCTTATCCACACACCATTAGGCTTTTCGAAAAAAGACCTCCATCTGACATAGTAATTTGGAATTATAAAAAAAAACTAGAAGTGGTACAAGTACTAGGAGCAACCTTCTTAAGTTTTTAAAATTGTTTAGCATTTTTAAATCAGTCTTTTATAGCGTGATAAACATGCTTGATGTGTGTGATCAAACAGTCACATCCTGAGAACCTGAATCGAGAGTTTGGGTAGTGTCTCCCCGATTACTGGTGACTGCTTTGTGAGTACCTTTTTCCCAGATCTGGTACTCGCTGTTGTGTAAGTCCCATCTGCAGGACTGTGGCTGTGCACTAAAAAATAGAGAATTGACAGCAGACATTGGCTAATGTCAAAGTCAGTGTTTTAGTTCAACAGCCAGGGTCATATTGGAACAGGTCCTCAGCATTTCCGCTTGTGGGACTCAAACCATAGAGGTGTCTGCCTATGATTAGATGCCTAATTTTCTAACCACTAGAGCACCAGGGACCTCAACACTGGTTAAAAGGCTGATACATTTTAATTGACATTGTTAAGTGACAGATAAGGATTTAACAGGAATTGCTTTGCGGCGCTGTGTTGCTCCTGCTCGAATTTAGGTTTCACCAAAGAAAGATGATTTAAGGCCTATTCATACTTTTCCATGGGGTCATATCAAATGTATACTCATTGGTTTTTTATTTATTTGGGGTTTTACGTTGCTTTCAACACTATACTGGTCATATTGCGATCCCACTTGAGGCCGTGCCGGGAATCGAACCCCGGCCTCAGAGGTGGGAGGCCAACATGGCCCCGTATACGAATCGGGTTCTTGATCTTGTTCTTATTGTTTTGTAAATTTACCTCATATGTGGGAAGTGCATACATGAAAACGAGCTTCACCTTATAGCTATGTCACCTCTTCATCAAGTCTTCAACCCCTGTGGCATGTATATTTCAGTTCAGAATGCGAGAGCTTGCAGGAACATTTTCAAACATTTTAAATATCTGTTACATGTTAACATAACTGTCAGTGTTGTGATGAATGACTCCTATCTAAGTTTGAATCCTATTTTATTTAACATTATACTGATTCATTGATTGGGTTATTGACCATTTATTTGATCAGCCGAGCCACTAAATATCTGCCCTTACCTGACCCAGAACTCACCCATCACGTTCCAGCTGAATACAGTGATACTTAATTTCAGTGACCAGACAGAAACTGGTCAAGCTGCACTATATGATTGATATATTAAACCTAATAAGATACTACTGAAACATGAAATACATCAAGCCACAAAAAAGCCAGGACTTTTACTTTATGTTTGTACTTTAGTCTTTCAAATGCATATTATTTTGGCAGAAATTAGTACATTCCACACTTCAATGATTATCAGATATTCAGATATATTTATGTAGCATACTTTTTTGCGATTTTTTTTTTTTTTGGCTATTGAAATGAATTGCCAATAGCTTTAACTTTTTAGTTAAAGGTTTTCGCGAAAATCGTTGTTTAGTTGGATCTCAAACACAACATGACAACATTTTTTTGTGTTTGAACATTCACTGACATCAGATGAAGTATTGTGCACACATTCCCCAGGCCTGCAAAAAGTCCAAATGGAAGAAAGTCAACATGGCAGTTTAATTAGATTTATTTAGATTTAGATTTATTTGTTGTTTTACATCGCGTTCAACAGCCAGGGTCATATTGCGACGGGTAGTTTTACAGGTGGAGGAAACCAGTGCATATTGCACTGTAAACCACCGGGCATCGACAAGTAACTACCAACTTTCCAACATGAAGCGCCCGGCCCGAGATTCGAACCGGCGGCCTCAGAGGTTGGAGGCAAGAACTCTAACCGCTACAACACCGAGCCCCCTGGCAGTTTAATTAGAAGGTCCCATCTATTCATGCATATATAATATACAGGAGAATAGGTGTGTCTTCCAGTAAGAAACATTAAGACTGATGCAGCTGTACATGAGACAAAACATCTAAAAAAGAAGGCATTGCATAACATACAGTTTACATGCCCAAGTCGACATGGGTTTTTAAAACACAGTAAGTACAGTAAAATGTGGAATATTTTACCAAGTTGAAGTAAGATCTATATATATTACATTTGTCATTAGACATGACTGACACCAACCATGCTTAATAATATACCGGGAAATATTATGATTCCCACAAAATATAAATACAAATCAAGGTGACATATTCGGCGGATTACCTTTGTCAATCCTGGCCATATACGTACATTCAAAGGCACTACAGGAGTGCTCTTTTTGTTAATATTTATCATATCCGATGCAATGGTCAAAGTTGAGTTATGATTATTTTGGGTAGGGCCTATGAAAAGGTCATATTAAATTCTTAGGGCAGACTGAATTCAGATTCACAAACTGTTAGTCAAAATAATCTGGCAATAATATATCTAATGATCAACTTCCAACTCAGTTTGAATCAGAATCCTTAGTTTAGCAATTTTGAATGTTAATCTGCCTGACCAATCTATGGTTTTCTATTATATCCGCAATTATTTGCCAATAGGTTGTGGAACTCCAAGATAGCGTTATAGTCATCAATGGGAGACAATCGAGCTTATCTACTATCTACTTGCAATATTGTTTTTTTTAAATGGGACCTGTCACAGGTGTTTTAATGTTCCTACGAAAGTTGGTATTCAACAAGGTTCCCTTAGCATCACTTTCGTGTCAGTGAACCTTCCATACTAGTTTTTAATTAGAGTAGATAATAATGACTATTAAGTCTGAATGATATGGAAATGTTGGTAATATAATTAACAAAAATCCTCCTGACCTTGCAGAGGAGTAAATCTAGATAAATTTGTAGTGGTCAACAGAAGTATGGACCATATCTAATCACAGGCGGTCACTTCTGCACGGGTTTGACTCCCTCAAGTGACGATGCTGAGCACCTGTCCCAATAGGACCCTGGCTGTTGAACAAGATATAAAACCTCCATGCTGAGTTTCACCTATGGCAGAAGCACGGACATCATAATTGGAATTCATCAGTCAGACTGCTTGGGTGATGATGTTTTGGGATAGATTCATGGATTGAAGGTCATAGAGGGATAGAGGTCATTTCTGATGTCATGGGGACTTACGTGTTTAACATCCACTTGTGCATATGTTAGGCTCTCTATCTTATTCACAAAACCCAGGAATTATTTTTCTTTTTAGATTTGGAAAAAAAATTGCAATAGTATGGCATTAGATTGCCTGCAAACACAATTGGAAAATGTTTCAGACTTTTAATCCTGATTAATTCTGTTAATCTCCATGTCCCCATGTCCAAGAATACTCAAATTTTGTTTTGGTCCTTTTCTGATCGAGCTGTGAATAAACCTTGCGATCCATATGCCAACATGCTGGACAAATATGTTTGCACAAACCCTTCTGGTATCATGAGTTTGCTTCTGCGGATAGGCCTTTGTTGAAATAAACATACAGTGAACAGTTTTTCTGGAATTTTTCTAAAACTGTCATGGACTTCTGGAATGTATGCAGCCTGATTTGGGACTTTCTTTTGTACATGGGCCCAATGCATCCTGTCACTGGGATGGGGATAGGGAGGGTGATGTGGTGAGTTGTAGGACGTCATGACCGGAGATACTAAGAGTTAGTCCAGATCTTTTTGAAAACCCAAACACTTATTTCTTTGGCCAGGACCTATCAACATAAAACATTTTACAAAGACACATTCCTTAGATTTGAAGTAATATTTATTGCAGACATACAGGCATCCAAGCAAAAAAAAAACCTCGCCCAATATCATAACCTGGTGGAGCTAGTTCGCAAAGATTGTATATGAAACAGAGAATACACTTCCTTGTAGTGATTCACATGTCATTTTGTTGACTTTGTTGTTGAATTACTTTGTTTTTATGTTGCTTTATTGACTTTAGTCTTAAGTTTTTGTGCCAAACAGGTCTTGGGCATATGATTTTGATCCTCTAGATATTGACTTAATAGTTTTCTCTATCATGCAAACAGGGTTATACTTTTACAAGATTAAAAAGTTACGTAAACAAAGTAAACTGACAAAAGGGAAGGCGTTTCTAGCCTCATACCTTACATTCAGTCCTAAAAAAGCTACACATATGTATCAGTGGTATACTTTCTGCTTGGAAATTCAGATATGGATTATATTCTTTGCATTATTTTATTTATTGCAGGTATTTCTTTGTCAGCAATATCTGGTAAGTATTTCTATAAAGCACTATATAATGCTGCATATATTGCATATAATAAGAAAACTTCAATGGAAAATGACATACACAAAATATATATCACGAATGATTTTTACATTGTTTCATGAGCAGTTAATATTCTTGCATGTCTATTTAGGGGTACCTTACTTTTATTATCTACAATTTTGATAAGTAAAATATATCTGTAAGCAACAATAAACAAAAGGTTGTGATGCATATAAGGGAGCATCACTAGATATGAAAATTTCATATTTCTATAATGCAATGTTTCCACTAGTTCTGATAGGATTTTACTGAAAAAAAGAAGCAAAGTATACGTAAAAATATCTTCCAGACAAGTATATCAATGATAAAGCAACACTCATTTATAAATTTGTGATTCTAATTATGCATAATGACGAGTGTGAGCAGAAAAAAAGAGTCCCTCTGTTTATGTCCACTAATTTGAGCTAAGTGAAACATTTTTACAATGTTAGCTAGCTTTACTCAAATTTAATCAGAAATGTATCATATGGTTTTTTTCTGGAAAGAGATAAAGACTTATGTTTGCTAGTTCAAATTATTGGTTGTGGAGTCATAATCAATATCTTTCGCTTTTACTTCCATATATGGCCACTGTAATGAAGAAGTATGATATTGTTTTTACATAATTATTACTTTTACATAGGACATGATCCATGGAGGGATTGGGGAGATAACACATATTTTATCTCTGATCACCTTGACCTGAGGCTTAACTACACACAAGCCTCTCAGTATTGTCAAAACAGATGTGGTCATCTTACTAGTGTACTCAGTCAGGAGGAGAAGGAGTTCTTACGCAATAACAAAGCAACAGTGTAAGTTGTAAAATGACACACAATAATGAGTAGCTTTATTAACTATATATTAACACGGAAAAGGAATTGGAAGTTGATTTTACATTTTAGCTTATTGGCAAGATCATGAAGTTAAAAACCATAGAATTTTGAAAAGAAAAATTTTAATTATTTTAACATTATATGTGACACAGTTACGGATTATAAGAGTTGTAAATATTCCTGCTGTTTCTTATCTTGGTTGCTATTGGCATCCAGATGTAAAATCAAATGTTATTCCATACTTCATTTACTCTGGGTGCTCTTGACCAAACAGTAAGGCATTTATTTAGCTTTCATTTTCATTGTCCTTGTATCATACAAATTGGATTGAATTTATAAGTTTTGGAGGATTGATTTCATATTCTAGGAGTAATGATGTATGGATTGGGTTACACCAGAGACAAACAAACATTTCCATAAAATGTGCCTGTAATAACTGTCCAGATACTGGAAATCCACCATCATTTGAATGTGAAACCTGTGCTTCATGTCGTGGTGCTGATAAGTGGCAGTGGGAGGATGGAAGTCAGTATAACTGGACAAACTGGGACAACAGTCAGCCAAGTCATTTTGATACTGAGAAATGTGGTAGAATGTTTAATTATGGAAAGTGGTTTGACAGGAACTGCTCAAGTAATTTTTACTTCATCTGCAAGAAGGCTCCTCCCAAACAAGACACTACAGAAGGTAAGTAGGTACTTAAGGCCAGAAGTATAACCCTTAATATAAACATTCATATTCTAAAAAAATATTGAAGAAAGGTTTACTGATCAGTTGTAAAAATCTGGGATTTAGGATTTAAAATGGTTTTGTTTTTTAATTGTTCTGAATAGTAGCACCTGCTAATAAAATTAACCAATTGTTCCGATCAATTTCCCTTAAAATATTCACGGCATTCATTTCACATTTCATTTTCATTTCACAATCCATAGAAAAACAATCATTGATCCCATCCTTCAATAACATTACAAGACTAATCCTGCTTCAGTTGAATGTTACTTATGCCATTTATTTGAATACACCAATTATTTATAGAAAAATAAATAAGATACATCCTAAGAATGGTTATACTATGTATATTCGTTAACATTAACGACATCAGGATCTAAATCGATCTCAGTTTGATATTTTAATATCTGAAAAAGGTCCGAAAAATATAGTATATAAATTAATAGATGATAATGGATATCAACTGAAGAAAAATATAAATTTGTAGCAAAACTACATCTATAATAGCTTTAGCTGTTTACAGACTTGTCCAATGAAAAGAAAAAACAATACATAATTGAAGCTTATGTATATCTCCGGCAGCAAACTCAAATGGTTTACAAAGAACTGAAGCAGAAGGAACAACACAACCCACACTCTGTGAGATGCAGAAAGAAAGTTCTGCAGTGGATAACACTCGAAATATAGGTAGATCAGTCATATTAACTCGTATTAACATTGTAAAATAAATGAGCAAGAGAAGTAAAATACAATTGCACAGAACAGCAACCATCATGGTTGCAAAAATACCATACAACTATTTATAAGGAGGCTGTTTCATTCTCATGAATCTTTTTGTTAAGAATCATGTACAACCTGCACAAAGGTAAACAATGCTTCCCTAATCAGTCCATAATGGTACAGATGATCTCTTTTATGTCATACAAAATCATGAAAAGATACAAGAACCACTCCCACAAAAATCAAGAAATGTATTGGTTCTTATTTAATTCCTGGTCTTTCCAGTGTAAACTGGATCTTTCGATGTTATTTTGAAGACTGAGTTCCCTATTGTGGGAATATATTAGGCCCACAAGACAGTAGATTAGATAAGATTAGCAAGAGAACCTGACGTGGGCTACCGTGGGTGATTGTAAGTAAAGCGCCAATATTGATGTAAGCATTCTCTAAGGCACTGATGTTCAAAAAGAGATAGTCCAGCACAAAAAAGAGGTCAGTATCATATTCGCATCCAATAGGGGAGATAGGCTGTGGTAGAAGATAGGCTAATCTGAAAAGGTAAGTTTTCAACTATTTTCTGAATCAAGAGATACTACCCACCGTTCTAATGGCTTGAAGAAGCTTGTTCCACTCTTTGGGAGCAGCTACTGCGAAGCTGCACAACCCTGAGCATTTGTTTGGTTTAGATGAGAAGATTGATAGGTGATTGCCCTGAGCGACTTCATCCACCTAATCAGAAAGAACAGATATGGAGGTTGGCTAAAATGTATTATTTTATAAGTAAGGAGATTATATTGGAACAATATACAGTAATGAAAGAGGAGCCAGTGTTGTTAGCGCAGGAAGGGTGTGACATGACTAAATTTATTTAGTTTGAACACAATACGACATAAAACATTTTGAACTCTTTGTGGTCTAACAGTATATACCATTATTATGTGATAACGCAGTGAGTTACGGTAGTCCAGGTGACTGCTAACCAAGGCATTTGCCACCTTTACATCTGTTTCATGATCTAAATACCTGCGGACACTTCGTAGTTCCTGGAGATGGTAGTAACATTTGCGACATAGATTAGCCATGTGTCTCTGATACCGCCTGTGGTGTGAATGGGGTTTGACTAAATGTTTCCAAGAAAATGGTCAAAGTTTACTGTTAAAAAAAACATTTTATAAACATTCTTAAAACAAATATTTTGCTGAAAACATTTAGTAAATTTTTATAAACTAACTCAAGAAACTAGGTTTGGCTGGAAACGTTTTTTTTTTAATTTTGCAAAATAGCTGAAGAAATAAAGATGATATGTTGAAAATGTTTATCAAACACTCATCATGAAACTTTTGATTAGCATGTACACAATGTTGACAATATGTTTTACAAAAGTTTAATAGCAACTGGTTTTTATACCCATCGTTTTAAAACATTTTTAAAATGTTTTCTTTCAATTTTTTTTTAAGAATATTCGATCACAAACATTTTAGACCAATATTTTCAGAATGCTTATTGAACATTTACCTTTAAACATTTCCAAAAAAAGATTGTCAAAAAACACTCCAACATGCAATCCCTAAAATTAAGAACTGAATGGGGGGCACAACTTTAAGCCACTATCTTAAAATTTTAGACATTAAAATAGTATTCATTTTTTAAACTTTGCAAAACGTTTCCGTTTAAACATTTGAAAAAGTCAAAAATATTTAATGGGAGACAATTATGTTCAGGGGTCATGCTTATTTTCAGTGGCCATAAATATGGGCAAATGACCTTCGAATGCAGAATAGGTAGAAATATATTCCAGTACTCTTCATGTGAATCCCAAAATGCTCACATTGTTATGTTTAACGCATTTGGGGGACATGGTTCATGGCAGCAGAAAAGCCCATAATTTATTTTTTGAGTTTTTTAAAATATTTAGTTGATTGTTAAGCTTAAAAGTATTGATAAGATATACATGTTTCGTATCTTGTAAAGAAAATCTTGTTTCTCAATTTCAGTTATTGCTCTGGCAGTTGTCTTAGGAATATCTGTACTGGGCAATCTTCTAGTTGTCTTTAAACTTGTACTTTTTGGAAGAAAAATCATGCAACCAAAGTAAATATGTTACATTTATTTTGTTAGAGATACTTGCTATTTTCGAAAAAAAAACTAATGAAAATGTGTATAGATTTTCTGTGTATTTTTACTTATGTAAAATAGGTTATTCTGTCAGGATTGATCTTTCTTTGCAACAATTCTTTCATTTTCAGTATTCCCACCAAATGTTTATACCTGTGTTTGCATACCTTGTCCACAATGGGATACTTAAAATGGTTTTATGATGAGGGTTTATTCATGTCTCTGTATCCTTCAGTGTCACATTTTGAAGTAGAATGTCAGCCATATAAACATTTTATATTTAAATATCTTTAACATACTTAATAATGTGTATGATTTGATTCAGTGTATAAGTTTAACGTCATATAAACAGTTTAACAAGCAACTTGTTTAAGAAAATACATGTCATTTATGCTGTATGGCTTTAAAAAAGTTGGAAGACATAGCCTTCCATCGATCCTGTGCTCCTATTTTCAGCACATCAGATGACACCCATGTTTATTACAATTCACAACCACCCTCACAAATAAAACCAGTAGGGAATAATGGAAGGCAAGTTGCAGGGCATGTCAATGAATACAGCAATTCATGTGTGGCCGAAGGGGAAAGTCCTAATTCAAAGGTGCTCAATGCAGATCTTCCATATGAAGATCTAGTTAACAGAGAAGAGGATCCAAGAAGCAGGAATCCTGTGACGTATGAGAAACTGAAATAAGCATTGTACAGAAAGATTTAACACTGAAATAAGTATAGTAGAGAATTTTGTCAAGATCTTTGTAAACAATGGACAATCTTTCTGTTGGGTATTGTTTTTCATTCATAGAGTATTCCTAATAAGATCAAACTTTTCCAATAATTAAATGTTAAGGTAAAGGACCCCCCTAAAAAGGTTTGTATCAGTTTTCTCTCAACATAACCTGACTAATCAGAAATAATGATTTTGTAAAGTTTGAAGATTTTAAAATTTATAATCTGCTGTACCATTTTATGCTCCATTCTAATAAAATCAGTATCTTCAATGAACCTGAAATTTTTCAGTGATGAACTTTCGAAATTGTATACCAAATCTCTGTAACATACTAAACATTTATGTATTTAATAATATTACTGTCAAAGACAATTTACATTATTAGTTGTCAACAAAATCACAATTATAATATATCTTTGATTCTTTCATTGCTGGTAATTTGTTTTTCAGCTTTAATAAATCACAAAGCATGAGTGAGATCTGTCATTCATTTTTATAATATGTTAACTTGGTGTGACATATTACTTCCCCCACTGAATTAAATACCAAACATCACTTTTACATTTATCTTTTAACCAATTATCATGATTTTTCGGTGACTAACACACTTGAAAGAACTCCTGGAGTGTATGCATCTGCCATGGTAGCCGAGCATCCCCATATTGTAATGACATCCAACAGTCATTTTTTAAAATGCAGGGCATGTTTCAGATATTTCCAAAACATTTATCACTTCTTCCCTTGGTCAGACATACAGAGAAAGTTACGAAAATACATCTTCCACTGGTGCTACGCTTTTACTGTTATAATTTTTTTTTTACTGTTCAGCACTGTTGTTTTAGTTAATATTTTCAAGGTTCTTGTTACTTTATTGATTTTTCTTCATTTATGTAATTTCCACTGTTTAACTATATCTCTTTTCCAGTTTTCACTTTGAACTTACATTATAACCTGCTGTATTATCGCCCACCCTTCGGAATTACTGATATAAATAGTATATTTCTGTTTTGTTGCTGGCTTTACATCATTGGTTTGTTTATTAAATCCTTTTGGGGGGGGGGGGGGGATCAGCCACTATCTGTGGTAGTATCTCTTCAGAGATGAAGTTAATTTGGTAGTCACAGAAACACGTTTTCTCCCAAATTACAGTGAAAAGTTTCTCGCTTGTCTATCCCTTCAAGATTTTATCAGCAGTTGTGTTGGGTTTTTGTTAAAAATGTCAATGATATGCAAGTCAACTGATGCAATTTTGTTACAATTAAAAATCATGTAAAGCTCAGCTTGAAAAATTTAATAGTGTTACCTTATATCATCCATCTGGTTGCAGTATACCTTAGTTTTTTTATGAGTTCACATCCTTAGCTGCATTTGTGCTGATCTTATCCAATTACTTTGTTATCTGTGGTGATTTCAACATCCACTTGGGTGCAGATAGAGGCATACTTGGACTACTGCACACACTTTAACTGTTCCATCTATTTAGTGAAACAATTTCTCAAAGTTTTCTGTATATGAACATCAAATATATTTGTTCTTGGTCACAATTTTGAAAACCAAGACAGACTATATCATTTGTATAACTGTTACAATGCATCTGCAATATATTTGGCTTTCTTACCCTAATGAATGTCACATTGTTACACTGGATGTGACTGTTTGTGTCTGGTGTAGTTATTTCCCCACTTTTTGTTTTTCCTACAGCTTGTATATACATATTATCTGTTATGTTTTGTTCTTCCTTGTATGTAATGAATATTTACCCATGTGTATCTCAGTTAAACATAAATAGTAGTATGTGGATATGTTACCATTATTCAAATTTGTTATTGACACATAATGAGTGGTACCACAGAGCACTATTTTAAAATGAATGTGCCATTAAAATTATTTGAAAATATTTATTTATCGACTATTATGTTGATAAAAGGGATCTCAAAATGTTATCTCTTCTGCATAATTGTAAGCTTTCTAAGAAACTTAAAAAAATAACTTACTGGACTATATGATAAAAATAACAGATATGATAAGACAGTAAAATAAGACAGTAGTTTGTAATTGTAAATAAGAGGTGTTTCAGCAGTTTTTTTTTAAACTTTTCAATAAATGCACTATATCAATTTTGCACTAAAACAATTGTTGTTCATGTACTGGCAAATAAAATTATTAATGATGACTGAAAGAGTTATTAAATGTGTGTAATGTACTTGGGCAATTGTCAGAATATCAAAACTACTTTATAGTAACAAATATAACAATCATATTTCATTTTTTAATTCACCCACTTGAAATTTTGGCTCAGGCCTCTTGTAATGCACAACTCGATAAATATATTAAAACCTTTGTGGATCTAGGCTATTTAATGTTTCCAGAAAAGAACAAAATAAGTATCAAATAAATTTATTATTATGCATTCAGTGCCTCAGGTCTATTTAGTTTGCACAATGAGCTCAAAAATCAAAGAGTATGAATGGCACGGCCTGTTAGGGGCCTACTGCGGCAGTTTACCTCGACCTTAAATAGCTATGGGTATGCTGTGCATTGGATGTAGGGTAAATATTATGCCATTATTGACAACCCCAATGAAATACCAAGTTCTGCATGATCAAACCCACGCTTGGGGTTGCTTTTTCATATTGCAAGTAGCATTCAAAGGCTACACATGAAAGTTTGAAGATTACATAATGTGTTTACGTTAATTTCACAAATATTTACAAGATTTTATGTATATATTTACAAAGTGGTAATCACATGAAAGCGATAGATTATATAATGTGTTACACAGATTTTATAAACATTCACAAGTTTTTATGTGCATTACAAAATGGGATTTGGTGATTACACAAGGTATTTGTAACGTTGTTCACGAATATCTACAAGTTGTGTACATATTTACAAAGTACTGTACCTTACAGCTGTAAAATAACTGTGGCTATACAAGATTACATATCTACGACCTTGTGCCTACAAGAGAATTCACAAGTAGTAAGCGTGGAAACCTCATGTTGAGCTTATTTCATCTACAACCTACCACAGTCTTAGTATTTTAGTGTCTTACAATGTCTACTAAACCGACGAAAAGCACAGTTACAAGCAGGAAAAGAGTGACTGCATCAGTTCATGCTAAAGTGTCCACAAAGAAAATTCGCAAGGCCAATCTGATGCAGGATGGTTCATTCATCCAACAAACGCATCCAGTAAGTACTGTTTCCACTTCTTCACCCACCAACCTGCAACCTCACGTTCCAGTCCATGAGAATGAATCTGTACTTACCATCCTAAGTCAAATCCAAGCGTCAAACCAGCAGTTGGCCGACAGACTGGAGAAACTAGAAAGGTGTCAACCAGACACATTCATTTCTGCTCCTGCCAGCTTGAGACTGTATTCGCTCGTGTCACAAGGGACCCTGCTGCCGAATACCATCAATGAACACTTTACTTCACAGCACCAGGCAGCTGGTCGGACTAGTCAACAGACCTCTATACTTCAGAACACATCATCCCCTAGCATGGGTCAACAACAGAACCCAAACCTGAGGCCCAGCACTGCAGATTTGCCTCGTAACGCTATTATGCCCAGCCTGGACTCACTGAGGAGGCTGCCTAATGTATCTGAGGCAGTGTCAAACATCCTGGCGTCCTATGATCAGCAAGCCAAGCATGAGTCACTGCAAGGTAAGAACTCTCGTAGATCTGGAAGATATAACAATTTTGACACAGTATCCAACCCTCCAGAGAGAAGATGGCCCAACGAGGGGTACCATGGGTCAAATGGTAAGAAGTGTTTACTATGCGATGACCGTTCCATGCCACAGAGGGTGGCTTGGGAGTTGACGAACACCCTACATATGCAAGATCCTCTGACTTCCAAACAAGCCCTCACTCAGGTACTATGTGCTATGAAGGATGCAGTTTCTCTACCTTTTACGGCAGTTAAAAATGCATGGGTATGTTCCATGCATGAGCTTGAAGAAGGCAACTTGTCATGGGCTGATTCCACTCAATGGGTGCTCAACAGGCTCAGTGCATCACAAGTTTCGTTAGTCAACTCTCAGTCAGTATCACAAAAGAGGCAGTGTCGGTATTATAACAAAGGATCCTGCTCACATAATGGTCATCACGGGTTATCCAAGCATAACTGTAGTTTTTGCAGCAAGCAAGGCAGAACAAGTAATCACCCTGAAAATAAATGCAATTTTAAGTATAAAAAGCAAGAGAAAGTCAACATCTCTAGTAGTTAATGGTGCACTCAACCAGCTGGACCTGCCAACTGTTCTTCAGCTTCAGAACATTTTAGCCATAATTCTGACAGTATTAATGGTTCTAAAATGTCTGAATATAGGCAAGCACTGTTACATATTTCACAGTATCATACAGCTGAGTTAAATAATGTTCAAGAGTCTATAACTAGTTTTTCACAAGATAATTTTATCATATATTATAATTTGCAAAATGCCTTACCTCAGGATGAATTAAAGACTGAGGTTTCCTTTGATAATGTTTGCCAGAATGTCTTTAACTTCACTGGTCGTCATGGCGTAGCATTGCGACTAATTCAGAATCTGCCCAAGATGGCGACCGGTCTAACAATGGTGGATGTATATATCATGACAGCTGTCTCATGGATCAGTTTGCTTCTATGACAAAAAAGGAGTGTCCTTGTACCAGTGGTGGCATCACTGTCAGTCAGAATACACCTAATTATATAAACAATCTTGATTTACATATGTACACTGTCCAGTTCACAAATTGGGTTTATACTTTACATAACCAAGTTGCTCATATTGTATACATTCACAATTCTCCATAAGGGAGTAAATTATTTTTGGCTGGTTAGAAATACATTGTCTCAAGGTGTGACTATCTATGATTGCGATGCCATCCCTGAGGGTCCCCTGGGGATCATACACTCCCAATACATGTTCATTGAATTCGTAGATACACAGATTCATTTAATATCAGACTATGAGAAGAGAAATGCAAAATTAGTTGCAATGAACTTTTACCAGGATCAGTATGCTTTCAAAAATTATCATATGTCATATGAACAGTATATGGATAGAGTAATATTAAGCCTGATTGAAAGGCAAGACAAAATGTGTAATGATACAAGTTCAAAACTGCAGAACCCACAGTCATTAACATACCAATGTTGGGATAAGTTCATCTGTTGAACTTAACCTTCAGTTCTGGTACCAGTCTGAAGTAATGCATTGTGGTACTGCATGCTTCACTGGCTTTTACTATAAAAGCCAGCTTGCTTTTGAATTTGGCGCCACACTCTTGGATTTGAACAATATACATGTTAAAAATTTGAACTGAGATACCGTATTTGTTTATATTTTACTTTCTATTTTACATTTTATCAATTTTATTTGTATTTTAACTCATTCTGAGTTCGTTATGCCTAAAGTGTTTCATTGTTCCAAATGTGCTTTGCAGCATCCGCGACCTGTTGGGAAGAAATGTAAATATGAAGGTGAGTTTCTGTCCGATGATGTGGAAGTGGCTGCACCCCCCTCCATGGAACCAGACAGTAATGGTAGAGTTTCACAACTAATTCTGTCTCAGCTACAACAATTGGGGGAGAAAATGGATCTCATGGATAGGAGGATGCAGCGCACGGAAGCAGCACTGGGACAGGGAACCTCACAGGCAAGTCTTTCATCCGTTACTTCCCACAGTGCCTCTACTTTAAATGTACCTAGCCACGGTGTTGCTACGGAACGTAACGTTGAGAGTGTGGTCCCCTCACTGGGTTACCTCAGAAGTAATGATTCTGTCCAAGCAGAAGTTGATAAAAGACTGGCAGAATTGACACAGTTAAATGAGTCGGCTACAAAAGGTAGAATTAAATCCCAACGTGGGGGTCCTGGGGATGTTACTGTCAAACGAGTAGTAGACTGGCCACAAAATTTTATTCTCACCGGTAGTCATAAAGTCAGGCCCAGCTATGATGATCTTACAATGTCTCAGTGGGTTTCTGGCTTCGTAAGGTGTATACAGGAGGAGAAGTCAGAGGCAGCCAAGTCTTCTATGCTTGACTATCTAGATAATCTAATGGAGGATGCCTCTGACTTCTCATGGGAGTCAGCCAAAGCCTCACATGCAATTGTCCTCACAAATATGGAGGCAGATCGTTTACAGTGGACAGAGACTGAAAAGTTAGATCACATCCGGAGGGCTCATGCCCAAAGACATAATGCCTCAGGGTCATCCAATGGTCCGAAGTCAACGTTTCATAAGAAAGCCAAAAATTTGGGGTCAAAAATGGGGTTATCTGTTGCTTTTTTCAAGAGGGCACTTGTAAATTTTCCACCCACCACAGGACTGCTGGTCAGTTGTATAGGCACGTCTGTTAACATTGTGATGGGCCCCACGTCAGTCGCACCTGTACCCAGAAAGCTGGTTCAAAAAAACTGAGGAACCACTGCAGTGATGCAGTGGGAGTAAAATTTAATGATAGATACTTTTACAACAGCAAGTTTGTAAATAAACAATTATTTGATGAACAAAATGCTAGGAAATTGATGTCTGTATATAGAGTAGTAAAACCTAGTTTGTTGTTTTCTGATGTAGTTAAATGTAACAAAGTGACATGTATACAATCAACAACCAAAACGCAAGTGGTCCATAACCACTCTAGTGCTGTAGACAGGAGTGGTCAGGCAAAATTTAACAGAGGCAGAATTGTAAACCAAGGTGACAAGCCCGTGCAAAGTTGTATGGTTGCTAGTGTCAATACAAAGACGTGTAATAAACAGTGTGCACCCCACATGTGTGGGAGTGTTCCCAATAGTATTGACAAGGTAGTTCACGTGAATAATGTGCAGGGAAACCAGTTTGTTCATATGAACAGGTTTCAAGCTCTGTCTGACCCTGATATTGATACTATTGATAAATGTTGTACTCTTGAGGCTAATACTATTGTGTCTAATACTGAAGGTAAACACGTTGGTAGCACAACTGTGGCTCGTGGAAATGATGGTGAAACAGTTGTAAAAGGTAAGAATGAACATGTACCAGTAGAGAACGCTGTTAAAAATCTTGCCAGGGGCCATAGCGCAAGTTCCACACATGTAGAGAATACCGTCTGTAGTTGTGTTGTACCCCCTAGTACCGTAACCAGTAAAACTGTCATTATGGTCGAAGAAAGGGTTGCCAGTACTTGTAGAGGCACAATTTCCCCTCAAAATCATGACATGGACAAATATGCATCGGAAATCATAATTCAGGAAGCCAAAGCAGCCATTGGAAACAAACAGTGCATGGAACAAAATAGACCATTATTCGGCTTCATACCTATTTATGGGCTAAAAAGCCGGGTCTATGATAATGGTACTCACTCAGTATGCACAAATATCATTGAATTACATAAAAAATTAAGAGCTGATGGTAGACCCAATTACTTGGGCTTACAAATCCCAATTATGTCAAAGTTGAATTATAGTAACTGGGCTGCATATCTACAGAATTACTGGGACTGGCAGTTGCCTCTCCTAATCAAATATGGCTTCCCTCTAGATTTTGATCGAAATCATGAGATTTATAGTGACAAAATCAATCACAAAAGTGCCATAGAGTATCCGGAACATGTAGCAACCTATCTACGTGAGGAACTCGATAATGAAGCTATGTTGGGACCTTTTACTAACCCACCAATCGAAAATTTGCACACTAGTCCCTTCATGACTCGGGATAAGTCTAGTTCTACTAACAGGAGGGTTATTATCGACCTCAGCTGGCCCTTGGGCCATTCTGTTAATTTGGGGGTGGGGGGTGACTCGTATCTGGGCACAGAATTTGTTCTCACGTATCCCTCGGTCGATAACATAACTGATGAAGTCCTTAAACTTGGCAAGGGGTGTCAAATTTTCAAAGTAGATATCAGTAGAGCCTTTCGTCATGTTCCCATTGATCCTGGTGATCTGGATCTTCTTGGACTATACTGGGACAACTACTTTCTCGATTTTTCGTTGCCGTTCGGGTATAAGCACGGTTCGTCCATGTTTCAGCGAATTTCTGATGCGGTTCGCTTCATTATGAAGCAGGAGGGCCACAGTATCTGGAATTATATAGACGATTTTCTATGTGTTGCTTTACCCTCTAAAATCAATGATACATTCACCAGACTGCAAACCCTTCTGGCTGAGTTAGGTCTATCCATAAGTGTCAAGAAGCTGGTCCCACCGAGTACCAACGTAACTTGCCTCGGTATTGTAGTCGACACGGTAGAACTGTCTACATCTATCCCTGTCGAGAAATTAAGGACTATCAAAGAAATGTGTAATCAGTGGAGTGATAAATCTGTATGTACTAAAAAAGAATTACAGTCATTACTGGGTTCACTATTGTATGTAGCTAAATGTGTTAAATATGCCAGATTTTTCCTGAATAGAATGTTGAGCCTGTTACGTGAAAATACTAAAATCAAAATTATCAAAATAACTAGGGACTTCAAACAGGATCTGACCTGGTTCCAACGGTTTTTGACCATTTTCAATGGGGTTTCCTTCTTTAACTACATTCCAAGTAAGTCAGTACATTTAGATGCTTGCCCTACAGGGTTGGGGCAATTTTTGACACCCAAGTCTATGCCATGGCATTGCCAGCCAGTTGGCTACATACTAATATTGCTTACACTGAAATGATTAATATATTAGTGACACTTAAAGTGTGGCACAGCCAATGGGCAGGTCAGAAAGTCCTTGTTAAATGTGACAATCAAGCTGTTTTAAATACTGGCAAAACTCGTGATAGTACCTTAAGTAAATATGCCAGGAATATCTTTCTATGGCTTAGTGCTTTCAATATCAGTATTATGGTTGTTCATGTTCCAGGGAAACTGAATCCAGTGGCAGATCTGCTTTCCAGGTGGAATATTACTGTTGATAATTTTTCAAAATTGCAGCAACTGGTCCATCCTGTCACCTGGGTCCCTGCTCCCCAGGATTTACTATTTTGCGATGATTCTATATAACTCTTTCATATATTACAGACAAGCTGCCATTGGAACCTCACCTCACCCAGCGGGCCACGTCCAGACTCACCCATGCTTTCTCAGAGTCAACTAAGAAGGCCTACAACACACTGTTTAGGACCTTCTTGGTCTTTGTTGTATTCATGGCCTGGGACATTCATCAGGTGAATACGTTGAATTTATTGTGTTTTCTCGAATGCCTCCAATACAATGGAGTTAAGTATACACAAATGGCCAATTACTTGTCTGCTGTCAAAACCAAGTTTCTCATCATGGGTCTGAATGTCGCCTGCTTCAATGATTCTCGTTTAAAGTACTATCAAAAGGCAGTGCAATTGCACTCACCTTTAAGTGTTAAACTTAATAAAATTATTGACATATCCCTATTGAAAAGTATTGTACAATGTTGTGATCTCACTTATATGGGTCAAATTTTCAAGGCTGTTTATCTAACTAGTTTTTTTTCATTTTTAAGACTGTCCAATCTGGTTCCTCATTCCATTACCCAATTTTCACCACTGAAACACCTAGCAAGGGCAGACTTAATGTTTTCCCCTGACAAAGTTGTCATACTCATCAAGTGGTCAAAGACCTTGCAATGTAACAATGACATTAAGCTAATTACTGTGCCTAGGATTCCAAATTCCATCCTTTGTCCAGTCTCTGCACTCACCAATCTTTTGGCCCTTACCCCTAAAGGGCCAAACTTACCCCTGTTTCAAGTCAAAGCCAATCAAAATTGGGTCCCTCTGACTGACACCAGAGTCAGGCGTCATTTTGCTTTGATTTTGTCTAAATTGAACTTGGGCCCTGGTTATACCTTCCACACTTTCCGGCGTTCAGGTGCCACTTTTGCTTTTAATAACAATGTAAGTCTTCAAAATATTCAGAAACATGGCACCTGGACGTCGGATTGTGTTTGGAGGTATATTACTGATACTGTCAATGCAGGTGAACAGGTGGCTGACATGTTCAAGCAAAAACTTACCTCTACATAGCCTACTTTGGGGTTTGGGTGAACAAGTTGTTTTATAACCTTTTATGAGTTAAATATATCCTTATCTATCTTCACAGTAGCCTTGAATTTAACATTATATTGTCATAGGGTCACCTTTCCATAAGGCACTCTTATATTGTTTTTCTTCTGAAATGTTACCTTCTCATGTATAACCTTTCTCCCCTCCTCACTCTTGGGTTAAGGTTACCTTAAATTGTGCCCAAGGTAAGGTGACCCTATGTCTTCTAAATGTTATTGATATGTAAATACAATTAGTGTAGAACCAATTATTAATGTATTATTAATGTATTAATAAAATATATTAACCGCAATGCTGTGTTGACCTTCTCCCATATAACTCAAGGTCACTGGTCAACCACTGGTACACTAGGAACTGTGGGGATAAGTTCATCTGTTGAACTTAACCTTCAGTTCTGGTACCAGTCTGAAGTAATGCATTGTGGTACTGCATGCTTCACTGGCTTTTACTATAAAAGCCAGCTTGCTTTTGAATTTGGCGCCACACTCTCGGATTTGAACAATATACATGTTAAAAATTTGAACCCACCCATATCCTCACCCTAAGAACTTGTTTCCTGGTACTCAAATATTATTTATGTATTTTCAGATGTCAAAGGTTGACCTGAAAGCAGAACAGCTTGGTTGGAGCAAGGCCATGCTGCTGCTACCAGAGCAAAGCTTGCTGTATGATAGTGTTGACATCTGTGTGCTTGGGTCACAATGGCTCAAATGTAAACAGTGCTTGGCTCGTGTCTTAACCATATAATGGTCAGCTGATAGTCTTAACATTACTGGCCCAGAGTTTAAGGTATAGCTATGGACTGGGGGCTGTAATGCTCAGCTCCTGTTAGGGTAGCTCTTGGGTCTTTGAAATGGGACTAATAGGTAGCAGAAGCAGTGGGGGGTTTGAACCCACTCAGTAACAAGGTATTACTATATCAGAATTTGTAAATGTTACCATTCAATGCTAAGTAAACAGTTGGAATAATGTATTATCATATATTGTGGGCTTGCTCCACCCATGTGTACATGTATCATAACTCGAGAGAGTGGCTGTTCTCTAGTTGTTCTTAGACTTTTAGTACTCATTTAGTATGTCCAGTAGCCATTACGTTGAACATACATTGTTAACCATTATAACACCTTTTGTGGGGCTCCAAGTGATGTAATGTGTAATATAAAGCCCCCCTACATGTGTGTGTATCATTGTAACTTCAAATACCACATTTCTGTATTAATGTCATGAGTAACTCTTAATTTTAGTATCACACTATGTGTATAACGTGACAATTCAGGGCTGCTTTCAAACTAACTGGTAATCTAATAACTCAGTTAAACTCGACTTTATACCTCAGTCTTAGTAACTGGTACTGTGGAACTAACATAACCTTGTCGTAATTGTCCATGAATTATAACTTAACAGGGTCTATGTCCTTTTTAAAGCTAATGTAGAATGGCTATGGTATCGCTTCAGTTATCAAGAGAACAATACAGAGATTACTCAGTAGCTCGTCCTCGCCATTGTATAACCTAACTGTGTAGCTTAACCATCCTTGTGTATATAAGGTGAACCTTACAGCATTCTATCATGTCTGGACATAACCAGTCACATAAATGTCAAGTATTTTAACCTACTACTTTTATCTGTTGCTTGTAATGAAACTTATAAGTTACAAACTTAGCACCTTTTATATGTAGCTATTTTAATTTGTATGTAATCTGATTAGTTATTTACATGAAGTGTGTTTTAAAGTCTTAACTGCAGTAGTCAGTACAGACACTGCAGAGTTCAATTTATCAATCTATCCCAACTCTATATATGTGAGGCTAATGTATTTGTGTATTCGTGTATTAAGCTAGTCAACTAACGTGAACTATTGGCCTACTAACTGTTATGGATACTCATACACTTTTATCTGTTGGGTGAACAAGTTGATTTATAACCTTTTATGAGTTAAATATATCCTTATCTATCTTCACAGTAGCATTGAATTTAACATTATCTTGTCATAGGGTCACCTTTCCATAAGGCACTCTTATATTGTTTTTCTTCTGAAATGTTACCTTCTCATGTATAACCTTTCTCCCCTCCTCACTCTTGGGTTAAGGTTACCTTAAATTGAGCCCAAGGTAAGGTGACCCTATGTCTTCTAAATGTTATTGATGTGTAAATACAATTAGTGTAGAACCAATTATTAATGTATTATTAATGTATTAATAAAATATATTAACCGCAATGCTGTGTTGACCTTCTCCCATATAACTCAAGGTCACTGGTCAACCACTGGTACACGAGGAACTGAATGCTACTAACAACACTAGCAAAACTTTTGATGAGGATAATTCAATTCCTCATTGTTTTGAAGCTCAAATAGGTCACAAACTTGACAAAAATGTCACCGATGTGAACTTGAAGAACAAAACTAGAGGTTTCTTGAACTTGGAATCCACTAGCTTTCAATTCGTTGGTCCTGATAGGGACCTTATTGAATACCGACACATTGACATGTCTGTTGATTAGCAAAAATTTTCCATGATACCGGTTTACCGAATCATAAATTGGCTAGATTTCCCATTAAATCAGGTTTGAATCTTCCTGCATGGGAACATTATCTTAAAGATTATTTAGACCAGAGACTAATGCAATACTTGAAATTCGGATTTCCATTACCCTCACTGACCCTGAGGCGTTGCCTGAGGCGATGTCAACAATCACTCCTCAGCCCTTCAATATCCCACTGCCGTTCAAGAATATCTTGATAAGGAAAAGTCTTCAGGAGCTATTTTAGGTCCAGTGAATGGGGTGAATTATCCAGGTTTTCACTGTTCTCCATTGCTCACTAGATCCAAAGACACTGACAAACGTAGAGTTATACTAAATTTGTCATATCCTCATGGCCATTCACTAAATGGTAATGTTGACAAGCTCCACTTTGATGGCAAGACGTTCGTACTAAAGTTTCCCTCTGTTGATGATATTGTTAATGAAATTTGCGAATACTCTACAGAGTTACTGATCTCTAAGATTGACATATCAAGAGCATTTCGCAACCTCAGAGTGGACCCAGCTGACACAATCAAGTTTGGCATTAAATGGAAAAGTGCGTTCTTTATCAATGTTGCGGCCACGTTCGGCTGGGTCTATGGCTCATCTTTGTTTCAGTTCATCGCCGACACAATTATGAACATTATGGAACATCATGGTTTTAAGACTTTTGCCTACATTGATGATTATGTCTTAGTCACTGAAAAGAACATAGCTGATCAAGCTTTCCATACTCTTTTCAATCTGCTTCAAGAACTAGGGTTATCTATGAATGAGGACAAAAGAACGCCTCCAACACACAAGCTTACATGCTTGGGTATCACCATTGACATACATGCCAATACTCTCAGTATAGACCCAGTCAAGCTTGAAGCCATATATGGGGATTGTATTAGGGTGTTTGCTAAAAAGTTCATATCAAAAGTTAAGGCAGAATATTCAGTGGTTTATAACATTTTTACCACATTTCTACAGGGTTACAATTCTAAAAAAAGAACCCATTAGGGACTGCAATACTCTTTACATTGACACATCTTTAACAGGTGTAGGAGGTGTATGGGGCCAAAGGGTATATTCGACTCCCATTTACCCCATAGCTGGCTTCCAACTCAAGATTGTACATTTAGAAATGTTCAACATTCTCTTGGCATTAAGAGTTTGGGGTGACTTCTGGCAACATTCCACAGTTTCCTTATTTTGCGACAACTTGGCAGTTGTCCAGGTGGTTGAGACTAGCAAAACCAAGAACCCATTTCTGGCTGCTTGTATTCACAACATTTGGCTAATTACTGCTACCTTGGACATAAATCTTGAAATTAGTCACGTTATAGGGGTGGATAATGACATAGCTGATCTGTTATCTAGATTATATTTACAAAAATCTGTCAATAATTCAATTTCTTTCTTCAATCTTAACTTACACATTTAATGTCAGGTTCCAATCCTTTCTCCATGCAACTGTTGAATTCAGCCTGGCAGAAGATTGATCAAGCTTACAGACCTTCCACATCTTCTGCTCACAGAACACACTTCAGGACTTTCATTTCGTACACATACTTTATGGACTTGCCTATAATTATCAATTTACATAATTTACTAGTATTTACTAGTATTTTTGGAATACCTTCACCATAATTCACCTCTCTCATTAAAAATTACCTATCTTCCATAGCAACTGTAGCCAAATCTTAGAGTATAGATTACTCTGCAACCTATCACCCAGCTGTCCTCAGATATATCAGAGTTTTTGACATCCCAACTTTATATGCCATATTAAAGCAATGTGAGATCTTGCCAGACCCCATTCTATTCAGATCTATTTTTCTTACAAGCTTTTACGCTTTCTTAAGAATGTCCAACATAGCACTGCACAGCAGCAGGCAATTTGATCCCCATAAGCATTTGTTAAGGCAGGATGTGATTTTTGCACCTCCAGGTGCCCATATCATTCTCAAGTGGTGCAAAATAATGCAGGATGCTAAATCTACTCACATTGTCCAAATACCGGACATAGCCAATATATGGTTATGCTCAGTCAGGGCACTCAGAACCCTGTTAGCTTCTAGGCAGCTCCCACCCACTTCCCTCTATTTGCAAATGCCTTCCACCCACACTCTCAGATCATTGACACACACATCAGGGATGCTCTCAAAACCATCCTTACAAGCTTGAGAATTTCACATATAGGTCACATGTTCCATTCTTTTATAAGGTCCGGGGCAACACTGGCTTTTGACCATAGTGTCCCCTTGCAAAACATCATGGCCCATAGCCTTTTTAGAAGTCAAGCAGTATGGACCTACTTGCAAAATTCTACCAAGGCCTCCTCTCTCATTCCCTCTACCTTTGCTTCTGTTAGTTCCTCCTCCTGATGGGCTTGGTGCTTTAAAATCTGCCAACTTATATTTTAAAACCTCCCTTTTGGGACTATATATTGTATGTTTTACTTAATCTGTAAATAAAAATTCCTTAAATACTGTTTACTGCCTTTGCACATCTTACCCATAAGCCTGCGTCCAGTCATCAGGTTGACCTTGATCTGACCTTGAGGTTGAATCTATACACTCAGGGAAACTGTGAATGGCACGGCCTGTTAGGGGCCTGCTGCGGCGGTTTACCTTGATGTTAAATAGCTATCTAGGGTAAATATTATGGCATTATTGACAACCCCAATGAAATACCAAGTTCTGCATGATCAAACTCCAGTGTTCATTTTACTACACGTTTCTGTGTCTTTTGTCGCTATACTGGGACGAAAAGACGCATACACGTTATGGTCCCGAGTTGCAGTAACGCATAAATCTTGCATTATCGCCCACGTTTTTGCTGTAAATATTGGGAAAATTGGACAAGTTTTGTTTAAAAATCAAATAAAAGGACACATATATTGTCTTATTAACCCAATTCCTCCATGCTTCCTTGCTTCTAAATGCCTTAATTTGATTGGTTGAGCGGAAACAGCACTGCCCAATCATACTTCATTTAACAAAAATTCGGTATTTGTCAATAGAAAACATGTTTATAGTAAGTGATGTAAACTCACCAGTGGATGTAAATTTGCCACATTTTTCATAGTTTTGTTAAATATATATCGAAATATAGCGGGTGGAGCACCAAGATCCACCTTATTCAGTGCTCCCAGTGAAAATTGTTCTTGTGCCAAATTCATTTCAACATTGCAAAGTCAAAGGGGCAAGACGCCATTTTACAGCAGAAATTTTATCGTTGGACTTTGAATGTTTAGCCCTCAATGTTGGATTTGGTTCCATGTGTTGGCGTCCATTGGGTGACTTCCTTTCATCAACAGATTGCTGCACAGAATCCAGGAGGATTAGTGCCTTGATTATTGCTTGTCTTGCTCTGGGATGCTGGAGCCACGGAAGAGGGATGAGTTCACTTTAATTTTATATGTGTCATCTTAATATTATTTTATATATTTTAGTAATCATTTTAGTCAGATTTTAGTTATATTTTAATATGGAACGTTATTTAGGGTCGCTTTAATTATCAGAAATTTGTCACTCATTTGAACTCATCCGCCTGTTAGACTTGCAATACTCAAGGCACGGTGTGCTGTTTGTATTACTTTCAGAAACAGTGACAATAACTGTGATATAATTATAATCAAGATAATAACATCAGTGATTTAGTGATTTATCAATAACTTTAACGGTGGCAATGGCTCCAGCCAAGGAACTTCTTTGTAAAAAATGTGGCAATATGCATAAGAGGCCAATCAACAGCAAATGTACATTTCATGAAACCAATAACGATTTCAGTGACTTACCTGTCAGTGATACTAAGACACCAAGTGTCAATGATTCAAGTGCTCTTAACTTGCAAATTCTAGCCGAATTGAAAAGCCTAGGTGGCCGAATGTCCATGGTGGAGGAGAAGATGGCCAGCAGAGATGCCACCGTGTCAATCCAACAGACTACAGCTGCAGCTACAGGTGGGACTACTGCAACAGCCCAAGCAGACATCCACAGCATGTCACAGTTGGACCAGGTGGTCATCCTAACACTGGCTACCCTGCAAGGAAGTCACCATATTCAAACTGAGGTGGACAAGTGACTCAGGCAACTAGTTGACCTTAACGAATCAGGCAAGTCTAAGTCTCAGAGGGGAGGGAACAAAATTGTCTGGGTAAAGAGACAAGTTACCTGGCCTCAGAATTTTGTACTGGGGGGCAGTAATAAGGGCAGGATGTCTTATGATTCGCTAAATTGGTGTCAATGGGTAGTTGGATTTGCAACAATTGCAAGGGAAGAGCAAAATGTAGAAATAAAAAATTCAATGTTAGAATACTTAACAGAAATCATGGAGGATGCTAATGATTTTGGGTGGCAATCAGCAAAAGCCTCTCATGCTGTGCTTTTGTGCAGAATGGAGGATGGGAAAGTAGATTGGAGTGAAACTCAAAAAATTGACAGAATTAGGAGGGCTCATGCCCAGAGAGGGGTTACTCAAAGTCAAGGGGGTCAAAATTCAAAATCAACCAAATCAGACTCAAAATCAGCTATGGCATGTTGATTTTACCAAAAGGGATTGTCATAACCAAAGGGATCATGAAACAGGGGGAACCTTCTATAAACATGTCTGTGCCAACTGCTTCAGTATGGGGAGGGAGAATAGGCACATGTCAAAAGACTGTAAAGTGTCCTCCAGGAATTCAAAAAACGAATAAGGCACTGCCAGAAGGCAGTGCACAGTTGTACTGATGGTGTAAATAGTAGTCAATTACTTAACAGTGTATATTGTGCTAGTAGAGTTGTACATAACAGTACTTTGTGTAATGGTAACAGTAGTAACTGGAAAGCTGATTGGGCCAGATTCATTGGTAAATCTTATTCACAGGTCGTGGGTTCGAATCTGGCCACAGCTAAGGTCAAGGCTCAACACATCAGCTCTAGTACCACAAATAGCCCAGCAGTCAAATCAAAGACATGCAGGACTAAAAATAAAATGCAACTCACCTTGTCAGTTCGGAACAAGGAAAGACATCATAACTCTAGTGATAGGAAGCAAATATCCTCTAGACGTTATCCACACACTATCAGGACTCATAGTTCTGAGTTTCAGATACCACTTCGGAACAGATTCGAATCCATTCACCTACCGGATCCGATATATCCGAATAATTGTTATCAGCTGATAACAATGAAAACGTGGTACAAAATAACACTCCAAATATAGAGCAGGAAAAATGTCAAAAACCCCCCAAAATTGGCCCCAAAATGATTGGACCGCCGGACAAATATGAACTGGCATTGCAAGTTAAAAAGAAAAATAAAGATAAAATCCAACTAGCAAATTCGGATCCGACATTTCAGAAGTGGGTCGAACAGAATCCAGACAATTTCGGTTACATCCCATTGGGTCCCCTTCTCCTACAACAAACTAACAATAAAAAAATTTTTGGGACAGTTCCAATAAAGCTATATGATATAACAAGAAAGGAGAATACTTTTAACTTTATGACCAGTCAAATACAGGTCAAGTCCCAGTTGAACCCAGACGTTTGGGAAAAATTTTTACAAAGGTATTGGGACAAGCAATTCCTATACTTGATCAGATATGGATTCCCACTTGATTTCGATAAAAATTCAAAATTGGGCAAAACTACTCAAAATCACAAATCAGCTATAATGTTTCCTGGGGACATAGACCAATATTTAAAAGAGGAAATTGAACTTGGTGCTATTGTTGGACCTTTTTGTGAACCTCCTTTAACCGACTTTCACACCTCACCGTTTATGACTAGAGAAAAACCAGGAGGTGATCATAGAAGAGTTATCATGGACTTGAGTTTCCCACATGGCCTTGCTGTGAATTCAAAAATTAAAGATTCTTACTTAGGAACGAACTTTATACTGACCCTCCCCTCCATTGACCATATCACAAGTAAAGTTAAGAAACTTGGCAAGGGTTCCTTGTTATACAAAATTGATATAAGCAGAGCCTTCAGGCATGTAAAAATCGATCCTAGGGACTATTTCTTCTTAGGTTTAAAAATTTCTTCTTTGATACGTCTGCCTTTCGGATACAGACACGGATCCGGAATTTTTACTAGACTGAGTGACGCCGTGAGATTCATGATGAAAAATAAGAGACATGATGTCATAAACTACATTGATGATGTCATAGGGTTTGGTACTGTTTCCACAGCAATTCCATCCTATAATGCATTATTCCAACTGCTCCAGGAATTGGGTTTCCAGATTAGTATGAAAAAGTTGGTACAACCATGTACATAAGCCATCTGTTTAGGAGTGGAAATTGACACAGAAAATTTCACAGTATCAGTCCCACAGGAAAAACTAGAAAATATTCAAAAAATCTGTGAATCATGGGTAAATAAAAACACATGCAAGAAGAAAGAGCTCCAATCGTTGTTAGGGTCACTCTTGTACATTTCAAAATGCGCTAAAAGTTCAAGATTTTTCTTAAATAGAATGTTGGATATACTTAGATCCCACTTTGGTAGCAATGAGATTACACTGGGACTGGACTTTCACAGAGACTTAAACTGGTTCAGAAAATTTCTGACACAGTTTAATGGCACAGTGTTCTTCAATCATTCTCCAGTGCACATGACCATAGAATTGGATGCATGTTTGGTGGGCCTAGGGGCCATTTCCACGAATCAGGTCTATACCATAAAAATTCCCCAAAATTATGAAAATTACTCAATAGTCCACCTAGAGATGCTCAACATTTTGGTAGCACTAAGAGTCTGGGCAAAACAATGATCAAACAAGAAAATACTCTTAAAATGTGATAATCAAGTGGTGGTTTCCGTATTGAACTCAGGGAAAACTCAAGATATGACATTAGCAGCCATGGCTAGAAACATCAACATGCTTCTAGCGCTGGAGGACATCGAACTCCATGTTATTCACATACTAGGTTCAGATAATAATATAGCTGACTTATTGTCAAGATGGAGCATAACCAGTAATCCGGATGTAAAACTAGGACAACTGATTAAAAATCCATTGTGCTTAACCTTATCTAGTGGTATCCTTAACTTAGATTGGTCTATATAAATTCAGGTCTTCCACAAACAGTCAAGTGCCTGGCACATAAAGCAGCAAACAGGACCCACCAGGCCTTCAGACCATCTACACAGGCCTCTTATCTCAGAAAATTTAGAGTTTTTGTAGCTTACTGTTGTTTTATAAAAATGCAATTGAAAGATATAACACCAGTAGTAGTCCTTTCCTTCTTGGAATTTTTGACAGAAAATGCAGTGTCACACTCGTCCATTGCAAACTACATATCAGCAATCAAAGCAAACCTGTCCCTGCATGCACTGTCCACTGTAGCCTTCTTGGATCCAAGAATTACATATATTTTCAACGGTCACTAACCCTTAACAAGCCATATGCACCCACATTGAAGAAAATTATAGATATTCCCTTATTACAGGCAATTGCAGCAATATGCGACAATGTGGATGGAGCAAATTTTTAAGGCCTTATACCTCACTGCATTTTTCTCATTTTTGAGAATTTCAAATTTAGTACCGCATTCAGTACTGGCCTTCTCACCCCTGGAACAAATTACAAGGGGCGATGTGTTTTTCGCACCCCCTGGGATCCATCTTTTGATAAAATGGACAAAAACCATACAAAGCAGAGATTCTATCAGACTCCTAAAAATCCCAAGCCTGGGAAATTCGCCCATATGTCCGGTCAGGGCAATTAAAAATCTGTTGGCCCTAACTCCTGGAAATGAAAATGCACCATTATGTCAAATTAAAAATGAGAAGGCTCTGTGGGTCACCCTTACAGACACCAAGGTGAGGCAAAATTTTGCCACCATTCTTCAAAGACTAGGTATGTCGACAAATGACATGTCTCTCCACACCTTAAGGCGTTCAGGTGCAACACTGGCTTTCAATTCAAATACCTCACTGCAGGGTATCCAGAGTCATGGCACCTGGACGTCTGATTGTGTGTGGAGATACATTGTCCAGGACCACAATGCCTCCCATGAGGTGGCTGATTCCTTTAAAAGGCTACTGTTTATTCCCCCTACAGCTACTTCTCCTAGTTGGGGCTTGGTGGAGGTTGGGCATCTACCTCAAATATACATCTTTTTTATTTTTTCTTATGTGTAACTTAAAGTCATGTTTAAGGGTCACCTTAATATTGGGTAAGAAGTAGGTTTAACCTCTTGTGTTTAAGGCCACCCTAAATGTTATGTAATATGGACTATAATTGATTTTATGAACATGTAACTGTAATGGTAAAGTTGCTTAACCTTAACTTAATTTAAGGGGGCCTTATTTTGAATTGTCTTCAAATCACTTAAGGTGACCTTAAAGATGCCTGTAGTAATGTACATAAAAGGATAAAATATTAATTAAAATATTTTATCCCATTTGGGCTTGTTATTCTGTGTTAAATCGTACCAAACTGTAGGTGCTATTATCTATTGCACAACAAGATTTTGTTATCCAGTTTTTAATATTTTCACTTTTTAAAGTATATTTTTGCATAATGCACTCTTACAAGTGACTTCAAAGACAATTGTTAACAAGTAACAACAAACACTTGAAACTACTGTGGGACAAACTTTTGAAAAGTTGCATCTATGTAAATAACAATTTTCGGCTGGAAAAGATGTTAAATGATAATTTAACTTAAATTTTATATGGCATGTTATTGCTTTAACACCAGCTTTTTTTCAAAAAGTGGCGAATTTATATCTATTTACATAAATAATGGAGTTTTTTGTATAAAATAAAAACAACTCCGTGAGTGAACCTATGTCAAGTTGAGTTTAAGTTAACTTTTTCTAGTTTTAGATAGTGCAAGGTTGGACCATATTTATTGAAACAGAAAGGAAATGAAAGAAAATCAGTGAAAAATAAACAAACTTTAATTACTGCAAATTATGTACATCATAATTAAGAAATCTTGTACATTATGCTGACTACAAATATGACTTGACTTGAAATATTTTTACAGTGAGTAGACTTGAATTTGATTTAGTATTATTGCAAATTCACTTTGAAGATAGATTAATTGTACTTTTTTTCTCTTCTCTCCTGTTTAAGTCAATTTGCTCAAATGTAAGGGTAATTTTTGTGATTTGACTCATCGCATTTACTAAATGTCCCACCAAAATTTAGTAAAGGAGTCAAGTAGCTCCAACTCTAGAATGAACACTGATTAACCCATATCTGATAATATTCATGATTCCAGAAAATTATGGAAAGTGCTGCGTAAAGCTCTACATAGTGACTCTGAATATTGGACTGCAAACTCAGCAGTATGATAGGTGATGGGCTAACTAATTCACTCCTACTTTCCTGATGAAATTACTATAATTAAGGATACAGTTTTCTCTCCTCAGATGTGGCCAGAATTGGCTGTCCTGGTTTTGTCCCTCCAAAGTTTCCTATCTTTGATACATTCACAAATTAATCAGTAATTCTCTTGGCATTCTTTTCTCATTAAAATATACTGATATCCTATTATCTTCAATCACAAAGCTGCTAAACTGTTCAATTGTTGATGGTTATATTCCTAATGGTGGTTTTAAGAATGCTGATACAAGAAAAAATATCTGAACTGTCCTATGTCAGGGTTAAGTCACATATCAAATCTGGTAGAGTGGATTCTAGCCATGCAAGATGATAGATCATGTTCATGATCATGGTTTGGATAATTCACTGGCTGGTCACTCACTGGCTTTGTGATCCACTGGATAACAATTTGAAGCAGAGCAAATCCTTAGTTTTCTTTGTCTTGTGGTGGACTTTTTGACTCTGTCGTGGATTCCAAGTTCCTGTAAGTTCTTTGATGCATTCTCACACAGATGGACCTCTAGATTCTTCATACACATATTGATTAGCTGCTTATTAATATATACGTCACATATATCATATATGATTTTTTTTGGCTTTGGAAAACTCCATTCAATGTTCAATATTTCTTCAGCCTCTCAATGTACTGTTCAGGGCTTTTACCCTTTTTAGACTTGAACTTGCAGAACCTCTGTCCGTAACCATCACCAGAAAGATCATAGTCGCTTTAAGCTAGTCGTAATCAGCTGTAACTTCAGCCAGAAGACGAGAATACATAGCCTTACAAGTCAGAAGGATTCCCAGGCAGTCTGCCCAGTCCCCTGGCTCTCATATGAAAGTTATCACAACTCATTCAAAATGCTCTAGCCACCTATCTAGGGCATCATTACCACCAATAAAAGATGGTATAATCTTATTGCAACTGTGTGGCTTACATGTTTTTCGTAAATGTGGGAAGCATAATCCCTGCAAACATAGATGTATTTTGTCAGGAATACTTAGACGTCAGTTGTAATCTATTTGATTATAAATTACAGCTTATCTTTTCGATACCTAAAGTTATCTTCATTGTGGTAAGACTTGGTATTACAACTAATGCTGGTCACTCTACTGTGAAATTGGACCAAGTAATCTTTTCCCCAAAATAAGTCGTGAAAGTCTTAATACTCAATAGTTATTGGGCTTGGTGTCATAAGTATTTTAAAGGAGTCCTTAGAAGTCAGGAGTAATCTATTTGGTCATAAGTCAACGCCTGTCTTTATGATATCTAAAGTGTGATCTTTATGATGCTAGAACATGGTGTTACAACTAATGTCCACTCTACTGTGAAAATGGGCCAAGTAACCTTTGTCTCTAAAATAAGTCAAACCAGTCTTTAATACTCAGTAGTTATTAGGTCTTGGTGCCATGACAATTATTTATGAATCCTAGCAGTCAGGAACAGGGCGTGATTGTAATCTTTTGTTGGGATGATTTATATTTTCATTTGGGCCTAATCGGGCGTTGTGCAAGTTTTCTTCTATCCTTTTTCTCAACAGGACTAGTCATTGTTACTGTTGTTGACCAAACATAGCTAAAATATCCATGTTATCTTACTGTTTAATAAAATATGATAAATAGTACTTAATAAAAAATACCCAACCATCATTCATTTATACAAACTATTTATAACATCCTGACTAACTAGTATGCGCTGTTTTTACCCCATCCTATTGATGACCTGTATGAATATGTTCTGAAAGCAACATGAAACAAATCATTCAATCAATAAATCATTTTGAGAAGTCATAACGGATCCAAAACACAATACACCCTGAAACATAAACTTTGTTCATTTGTTTTAGCAACTTGTATTTTTAATTTTCTCATTGATCGAATCATGGACTAAAGAACTTGTATTTAACTGTGAAAGTCAAAGTTGGGGTTTTACGTCCCGTTCAACAGCCAGGGTGATATTGGGACAGGTCCTTGGCATTGTCACTGGTGGGACTCGAACCCACAGAGGTAACAGCCTATAATTGGACTAGGCCACTGAGGCCCTAACTGTGAAAGAGTAAAGATATATTAAAATTGTGAAATAAAAAACAGCTGCTGCAGGATTGGGTGCAGGAACTATCTCAATTCATATTTTTAGCCTTAGTCTGTGTTTAATTATACTGTACAATAACAGTAACAGTGCATTTTGAAAAGCAACAATTTATTGATTAAAGATAGCAATCCACAGAAAATATGAAAGTCAAAAACGGGATGAGCAAAACAAATACACGTACGTTACGAACTGTAATGACCTTGTTCACCTTTTCTGTCTGTATGAAAATACAAACTAAGAACACATCATTATATGATGTGTTTTAACTATGTTATTATGTGAAGTTGGGTTGAATGAAGGGCTTTAATCAAACACAGCATTGTTATAACTTGCAATGCAAAAAGCCTTGTCAATTGTATTATTGAGTGACACACTAAATTTACCCCTAAATTATTACAGATATTGAGCTAGTGTATAAGGACAAACCAAATTTGGTTAAATTTTGTGCAACCAAGAGCATGTATAATCCATTTATTTGAGTACATAGATTTTTGCAAATCCAGGTAAATCTTCATGCTGGCATTTCAGTTTTTGTACATGAGTTTGAAACTACTTCAATGCCTTTAGATTGGGCATCATCTTATGGCAACTGTAAAATATTAGTACATATTTTCTTAACATTTTAAACAATTGATGTAAATGTGCAATTCTGTAAATTTGTGGTAGTACAATAACTTGCCAGTGTGTCACTAATCTTTTTATGAATATTACATGGGATTAACCCCGCATTTAAGTACAGATGTGTTTGTGAATAAACCTGTTCTAACAATTTACTTACAATAACAGTAACAATTTACTGTACAATAACAGTAACTTCTTATTAGTCTTTCGATGCTATAGACACACTTACAAGACCAAATCTACCAATATCATGAAGTACATTATGTAGAGCTTAAAGTTGATTAAACTATTTTTCGTGATTCTGATAAAATGCAAAGTTACTATATAATGACAGTTTCTGTATCACTGTATATAATTTTACGACTACTAAATGGGCCTTATCAAGATTACAGATACTCATGCATTAAGCCAAAAAGTAACAAATATGTGATGATCAGAGAAATGGCTAAATAGTTTACTTTTGGAATGCCTTAAATTACTAATAGTGAGCAAATATCATGCCCAATAACGCCTCTTTGTTGGTGGTTTTATTTGTCTGTGTTCACGATAACTAGTAAGACAATGAACAGATCTTTCTGAAAAGTTTTTTTTTGTGTGTCGGATCTGACCAAAAGAAGAAGTGATTCAATTTTGGGAAATGACTCATATTCTGGACATAAAAGTACCGAATTTTCAGAAATACATCCGGGTGGAGGTCTGTGCTCTGTGCTGGAGGTCTGAGTGGTTTTTTAAGTATTTCATTCTATGAACTAGCAGTAAAACTCAGTCATTTTGCTGTTGTGTGCAAACAATAGCTTTTATAGCATTTTAGGTGCAGCATACCTTGTATTAGAGAGACAGTATTTTTGGCATTTAACAATCATGATTGCATTACTGTTTCAGTCTTTTCCATCATTAAATGTGTTTTTTTTTTCACTTTTATTTCTCTGGCATGTATTCTGTACATGCTGAGACTTTTAGCCATACTCACAACCATCCTATTTCATCAGGATCTTGATTCCAGTCTCTGATTTAATCATTGATTAAGCCAGTCTATAAATTTGAAAAAAAAAAACAAACAATTGTGGGTTCCCTTTTCCAGTATAGCCTTTCTGTGGTAATTATCAGACTTAACATACAAGTGAAAGATACTTTGTTCCTACGTCTTCTGATGTGCCGCTGTCTTTACTTTAAAATCATACTATTTCAACTGAGAGGATTTCAATTAAAATTGAATACATATCACAAATATCACAAGAAACAGGTCTCATATCAGGTAGTGTCACCTCATAAAACATCATAAAATTTCATGTCATTTTCTGCTACCAAAGCTGCTGATATTATATAATTCTTAAATCCCATTAAAATTCAAAATGCTTTTAAAGGAATGATTTGATTCCTATTAAAGTATTGTGCACAAAATAATTACATCCTAAAGGGTTGCACCGAGGACGTGTTCCTCAATAATGGTGAACAACTGAAGAAACGTTCATATCTAATCATGGACGTTCTTGGTTAGCAAGAAGCTGAAAATTTAATGCAAATCAACAGTCATCAGATAGTTAAAGCGTTGACCTCAGGTTACCTAATCACACTTGTGCTTCAATATTTTGCAGATGTCATTTAAAAGAGATTTTATTTACTATTTTTATAAAATATTTGGTCTACAAACTCTCATTGACCTCTACTTTGAGGACCAGTTGCTACAGTTATTACAAATTCAATTTTCGGACCTAGGTAAAACCATACAAGTAGTTTTGAGTTAGTTGTTGGAATTTTATGGTTACTGGTACAGTAAGTTACAAACAAAACAAAAACTTACGAATAACCTATGGAATATTTGTATAAGATGTTTGCTTAGTACATGTTGTATTTGAATAATGATTTACATAGCATTATTATTAATGCCAAAATTGCTGTATGAGTAATTGCTAGTTCCTGTAATTTTTTGAATAATTAGTTATATTGAATATGAATATGCATGAGAAAGTTTTTTTCATAAAATTATATTTAACCTAATAATTTCTTTCCTTGGATTGGTTGCTCATTCGAGAGTAAGAGTGATAATGTAACCATATTGACCCAATAGGAAGGCACATTATATCCTTGTCCTTATGTCTCTAAGTCGTAAAGTTTCACAGTTAGATCTTAGGCTCAGCTAGTCTTAGACTATGACATAGTCTTTAATCTGAGCTTTGTGTCTTAGCTAAGTTTTGGGCATTATTGGATTTCACAGCTAGTGACTTAAGCTTAAGACTTTTTCATATACCCACAGTGAATTTCTGTGTATGTGACTTGTAGTAACTGTTTATTTGTACTACTGGTGACATGTATCAATATTCTCGGCAATCAGGTATTGCCAGCACAAAGTGTTAGGAACCTCGGAGTGGTGTTTGACTCCAATTTTTCATTCTCAGACCATGTGTCACAGGTCATAAAGTCCACCAGAGTTCATGCGAGAGACCTCTATAGAATCCGTCCCTCTTAGACCATAACACATCAGTTCTTCTAGCAAATGCTTTGGTGAGCAGCAGACTGGACTACTGCAATTCCTTACTCTTATCACTTACAGATTTTGAGTTAAGAAGAATGCAGTTAGTCCAAAACTCACTCTGTAGGGTTGTCACCCAGTCCTCCAAATACTGTCACATTACCCCTCAATTTAAAAAACTCCATTGGCTCCCTATCAAATACAGGATACAGTTTAAAACTGGTCTCATCACACACAAAACTCTCAACCAAGGTGAACCAGTTTACCTTAGAGAATTAATTCATCCCTACACTTCTTCCAGGAACACAAGGCAAAGTACCCCCAAACTCAAATTCCTTCACACTCCCACCTTCGACCATAAGGTTCATAAATCAGTTAAACATTTCTCCAATTCTTTCAGTCACTATGCCCCAGTTCTCTGGAACTCCTTCCCCTTCCAAATAAGAAATAGCCCCTCTGTCACATCTTTCAGGAAACACCTCAAAATCCACCTCTTAAATTCTAGTTTTCCAACTTAGTTTCCTTCCCCTTGACTTTCCTTATGATAATGATTTTGTTAAGTCAGTGCACTGAGTTCCCCTTCGTGGGGAAGATATTGCGCCTGCAAAGCAGTAGAATAGATCAGATTAGACATGTATAATTTGTTCGATACATTTCCACCTCGAAAATGCTGCTTTGCAATGGCAAAAAAAACTTCTAACTAAACAAAAACTTTCAAACATGTTTTGTGGAGTGTTATTTTATATGCAATCATTCTTAGGTTTAAAGTGTAGAAAACTGTGTACAAATGCCATAATTACGTCTTTGTTTACAAAAGATAAACCTATATCCATTTGGACTTAACTTTAAGCCTAGCACTCATAAAAAAATTATACTAAAATCCACTGGGTCGATGATTACATATTTTTACATACTTGAAGACAAAAATCTGTGTGTCTGGCCAAGTCTTTTAGTCACAATGACCCAAAGGGATATTGCGTTATTCATGTTTCGCCATATTTTTAATGAGACAAACTTGTCCTTTCTTAGTGCTTGTACAGTAGTCTATAGGAACTGGAATAGAAGAGTTTACGAGCAGCAAGAGTTTTCCGTTTTCTGTTGATAAAGTTTCATGTTTAATGATGACCATAATAATTCATTAAATCAATTATTTATTTCCTTCAGGTGACACTATTTTATACAAAAAACCAGTAAGGGTTATGTATGGAAAAGTGTTAACGATTTCTGGTATTAATGTAAAAAAACTCTTCACACACAATTTGAAACCATCAACAGTTTTTAACTCTCATTATAACTTATAAATGTTTTCAAAAAGAAATAGAGTTTCTCAGGAAATTTTTTTCACATTTAATGTTTATAAGCTTCTATAATTTCACTAAAAACCATTCACATATCTGTCGCACTAAATGTATATACATAATACTAGTTGTAAATACCAGTCAATCTTACGTCGTTGAATTTACCAAAAGTTTATTCAGCATAAATTTAGTTTGAATATATTAAGTGTGTTTAAGTGATGTTCATGTACAAATATGGACAGATGTTCCAAGTATTCCTGTATATAAATAATATCCTACATATTTTACCAAAAAGGATAGATATCTATTCATGTTCAGTTCAAGATTATCCAACATAAAACATAGCATGACATATAACATTTGGTATTGCGCATTTATAAGTCTGTTTCAAATGCCCAGGAGACAATACTATGGAAAATATGTATTTAAACTATCTTTTTATCGGATCGTTTTTGTGCTTCACAATTATAGGTTTGTAATAGCAATTTATTCTAATAATATATTCTATTATGGAGTTTGCTTTGTGTTAGTTAAACTAAAAGTTTTATGTTACAGTGTAAGGCACGGTCACTTTAGGTGGCTGGTGAAGCAGTTTGGGGTACCTTGATTTATTTAGGTAACCTGTTCCTCCATTTAGTTTGCTATTCTTCAAATCTACCTTTCAATTTCAGGATAGGTAGCAATCCTTTGAATTTGGAAACCACAGGCACCATATTGGAAAATAACGAAAGATTTTAACTAGTTATATAACTTGGATTATTTTATGCTTTAGTGTTTTATTATAAAACAGAATAATTTCATCATACAATGAGTGTTAACATGGGCAAGAGGAAAACCCAAAGAGTTAAACAGAAGAGGGGGACACCTTCAGTGAATTCGAGGAATTCAAAGAAGATGAGTGCCGGTCACACTGATCTGAATCAATCATTCATCCAACCTACTATTCATACAGAATCGGATCAGACAGGTGATGCTAGTGTTCCTCAGTCCCTACAGATGCAGGACAAGTCCGATTCAATATTAGCGATGCTACATAAGCTGGATGAGTACAACCAGGCCTTAATTAGATGGGAGAGTGATTTGTAATCATAAAAACAGTCAGTAAAAGTTCTAGTGAAACTCAGTTGCAATCTGACGTTCCAACTCTCCCCACACAGCATAACCTCCATTCACTGGCATCCACACATCAGAATAGCATCCAACAGACTACATCCAACATCGGACCTAGCAACACGCATTTGCGGCTCCCAAGAGTTGAAAGACCTTAACATCAGGTCAATTCCAGTCACCACACTCTCACAACCCTTGCAGGCAGATGCAGCTTCATCCTAGGTGGCTCCGGCCACTCTGCTTGCACAGCAAACAGACACACATGCGACACCTTTTCCATCCGATGGCGTCCTACCAGGAATCAATGTGTTGAGGCAGAACCAGAATATTTTACAATCAGTGGCTCAAGTTTTGCCTTTTTATGAAGCCCAAGCCAAGCAGGAAGCCTCCCAAGGTAAGGCCCCAACTAAAAAATCAGGAAGATATAATACCACAGAATCAGAAGTTAGTGCTCCAGAGCTTAGATGGCCGAAGGAGGGATATTACAGCATGCAAGGTAAGAAGTGCTCCACTTCCGATGAACTCAGCATCCCCGAGTGGCCAGTGGGGCAGCTCACCAACATCTTTCACATGCAAAATCCTACACCGTTAAGAAAGTTTTGCGCAGACCATAGTGGCACTTAAGGACCCAACCTCCCTTCCCTGGCCAGTGGTCAGGGCAGCATATGGCACATCTATGCACGAGATAGAATTAGGCAATTTATCATGGGGGACCAGATGCAGTGGGCCATCAATAGACTATCTGCATCACAAATTGCCATGGCAAATACTCACATCTCCACAAACCAGCAGAATCATAGCAGTAAAATATGCAGGTACTTCAGTGAAGGTACGTGTACTTTGATACAAACCATGGACAGTACAGACACGTTTGTTCATTCTGTTCAAAATTGGGGAAGATGCTAAATCACGAGGAAAGTAAGTGTTTCAACAAACAAAGGGGGGGGGGGGATAGACAACAAAACACACGAGGGGAGGGTCCCAAGTAGGACCTTCAGCCACCAGCTGGACTTTAGCACTGTGAGACCAGGACATGCACACAGGGGGAGGGTCCAGATAGGACAATTAATTGGTCAAATTGTGGTAGTAACCATGTGTGTCAACGTAACAGTGTGTTTAGAGGTGTTGGGAAATATTCACACCAACACAAGGTGTTAATGGCAACCACTGACAACGGGTTGGCCCCTAAATCTTATGCTTCAACCTTCACTGGCCCGATAGGCCTTAATCATTTTTATCATTCAGGGGATTTGGCTGAGCTGTCTGGTACCAAATCTAGCATACAGCATAAACAAAATCAGGAGGACTGTCTTGTAGGTCAAGCCGTTGCCAATGATTCACATTCATTTTGTGACTTAAGTCATGGTTTTTCACTCAAAAAAATTGATGTAAACAGTATTAAGAGCAGGTTGGCTACACAGCCTCAGTGTGGGGACGAATTACTACAAGAATAACCTTGAGTATTTTACTCACATGACTAACACTTATGGAAATGTAGATAATGTACAAACTTGTAATGATTGGCTTACTGAGCACATCAAGAGCACGGGGCACCTGGATCAAACCTGTAGTGGCTTTTATCCAAACATTATCACTCAAGAAGTTAGTATTTTTTCTCAAATGGAGGAGAACAACTATGCAACCAATGCATTCCTAGCACTTATTCACCCAAATCAAGCTAGCAAATTACAAGGATTTTATACAATATTAATGAATCAACTCCCCAATCTTTGGTGACCCTGCCCTGATCCCATAACTGACCCACTCCAGGTCAGTCATACATTTAGAATTTCGTATAAATCATTTTTACATGGGCAAGTTGAAACAGGTCCAATGAGGATTTAGCTGTTGCAAAGCAGTACAAATCAAGACTTTTTGCTGGACCAAAAATGCCAGAAATTGTATAAATGTTCATATGAAAGTTATATCGCAGGCATAATTGATCAAATGATAGAAGCTAATGATACAGGAAGTGTTACTCAGAAATGTACTCAGAGAAATAACAATGTTGATGTAAATGATGGTATGCATGTTGCTAATCTACATACTATCATCAAACAAGCGAGCAGTATCCCTCCCAACATAGAAGCTCATGTCCCAAGTACCAGCCCACATATCCAAATTAAACATGACATTAGTATTCCTGATAAGAAGTTTGGCTTCCTGAAACATGAACATCCCTCCTTCCACTTCATAGGTCCAGATAGCGAGCCAGTACACATTAGAACTATTGAGGAACACTTGCATATAGCGGAAATTATCAGGCAAACTGGGGTTCCCAACTATGCTCAGGCCCGAATTCCTATAGTATCTGGTTTAAATTTCCCCTTGTCACTGACCTCCCCTGATTCACTTCATTTAATTGACATCAAAAATCATGCCTCGGTGACTGCTTTCCCTGAACATATTCAAGAATATATTGATAAGGAATGCTCTTTAGGAGCTATGTTAGGTCCAGTTGATTCAGTGGCCTCACCACACTTTCACTGCTCACCATTGCTATCTAGACCTAAGGACACCAATAAGAGGAGGATCATATTGAACTTATCCCACCCATATGGGGCGTCACTCAATGACGCCGTCACAAGGCACGAATCTATTGATGACATTGCTGATGCTATCTGTCACAGATCCAGTACTGTTCAAGATTGACATGGCGCGCGCGTTCCGTAATCTGAGAGTTGATCCGGTTGACGCTACCAAATTTGGCATTTCATGGAATAGAAAATTTTACTTAGATCCAAGCATCTCGTTCAGATGGACGCACAGGAGCGCGACATTCCAGATGGTCTCTGATGCAGTCATTTACATTCATAAGGCGTCAGGTTGCCGTATTTTCCCATACATTGATGACTACGTCGGGGTGGTGTCGTGTGTTGATGCCCAGCGTCAGTTTCACGTATTATATGACCTCCTCTCATCTCTAGGCCTTCCCATTAATAAAGACAAACTCAACCCTCCCTCTGATGCCCTCACATGCTTAGGCATCAGGATCAACATCCCTAAGTCATCACTAAGTATAGATCCATATAAACTCACAGTCATTCATCAGGAATGTCTCCATGTTGGTACCAAGAAATTCCTCTCTAAGAAAAGCTTCCAATCTCTGATGGGCAAGCTCATATACCTACACAAATGTGTCCATCCTGCCAGGTTTTTTATCAACAGGATCCTGGATCTTCTCAGGTCCAATAGCCACAAGAAGCGCATTCCCCTTACTCCACAATTCTACCAGTATCTGGAATGGTTCCAAAATTTTTGCCCCATTTCAACGAGGTCACATTATACAAGAAACCCATCCTTACAGACCTGTCACTTGTATATGTGGATGCATACCTCTCGGGCATAGGGGGTATTTGGGGTACCAGGGCTTATTCAGCCCCGGCACTAGTGGCATTAAGTTTCCAACTCAAGCTCATAGATGCACATGGAGGCGAAAACATCCAATAAAACAAGCCCGTTTAGATTACTTTATTGTGTCAGAATCATTCATGAATATCATTGACAGTTGTAAAATCAACCCCGGGTACAGATCTGATCACTCTTTTCTTGAACTTAACCTCATAATAAATCCTTTTCACAGGGGTCCGGGTATATGGAAGTTTAATTGTGAACTATTAAAACATTCTGAATATATTGAAAAAATAAACAAAACCATTATGGACTTCAGATTCAAATATGCTGTCCCTGTATATAACATAGAATACATAAATGAATTAAATGATCAATATTTACAATTCACCATTGATGATGACATACTTCTAGAAATGTTACTATTGGAAATTAGATACGTTACTATTAAATATAGTTCAGCCTTAAAACAGGCTACCAATGCCAAAGAAAATCTTTTGATTAAATCAATAGAAGAACTTGAGACTAGTAACAAAATACAGTCATGGGAATCAATACAAGAAATGAAAAATGAACTACAGGCCATAAGAGAAATCAAATTAAAAGGTCACATGATACGATCAAGGGCACAGTGGTTACAATCGGGGGAGAAACCGACACAGTATTTCTGTGGTCTGGAGCGTAAAAATTTTGTTGACAAAACAATAAAAAAGATCCGACTTGAAAATGGACAAGTTATCACGACACAAGCAGAAATTTTAGAACAAGTAAGACTTTATTATGAAAACTTGTTTAAAAGCAAGGATGGAGATCTACCGGATGTTGATCTTGATTATCTTCTCAGGGGTTATCCCATTAAGAAACTTGAGGAAATAGACATCCCACCCCTTGAAGGCCTATTGACAGCATGTGAATTAGGTGAAGCTTTAAAGAATATGAAACACAATAAAACTCCGGGAATAGATGGATTCCCTGCAGAATTCTTAAAAGTTTTTTGGGGCAAAATTAAATTTCTGATCACAAGGGTACTGAACTATAGCTATAAAAAGGGCAAACTACCTATTTCACTACGACAGTCAATTATAAACTGCCTTCCCAAAGGTGATAAATCAAGAGAGCTCTTAAAAAACTGGCGCCCTATTTCACTACTTGGTGTCCTGTACAAATTAACATCTGCAACATTGGCAAACAGAATGAAAAAAGTTTTGGATAAGTTAATCTCGGATTCTCAAACTGGGTTCTTAAAAGGTCGATATATTGGGGAGTCCATACGCCTGGTCTATGACATTATAAACTATTGTAATTTTTCAGATAAGAAGGGCCTACTAATGTTAATTGACTTTGAAAAGGCGTTTGACTCAATTTCATGGAAGTTTATGTACAAGGTGTTAAAATTCTTTAAATTCCCCTCTGGCTATATCAAATGGATAAAGATTTTGAACACATCAACAGTCGCTGCAGTTATTCAATGTGGGGTTAAGTCTGATTTTGGACCAGTAGAACAAGGCTGTAAACAAGGAGACCCCATTGCTCCATATCTGTATATTTTAGGTGGACAAATTATGTGTTATATGATTAATTATAACTTGGAGATTAACGGTATTTATGTATGTCACAAGGAATTCAAGATTACCCAGTTTGCAGATGATACGACCCTTTTCTTAGATGGATCCCAAAATTCACTGCAAGCAGCAATTAACACGATAGAATTATTTGGTTCTTTTTCTGGACTTAAAATGAACACAAACAAAACCAAGGTTATTTGGATTGGACGGAAAAAACACATTATTGAAAAATTAAATGTTAATTGTAAATTGGATTGGAATACTTCCCAATTTAATCTATTAGGAGTAGAACTCTCTACTGATCTAAAAATGGTACCACAGTTAAACTATACAAAAGCAATGACCAATTTGCTGAAAGTCCTAAAACAATGGAAGAAAAGAGAACTAACCCCAATAGGCAAAGTTACAATTATAAAAACTTTTCTGTTGTCTAAATTCAATCATCTTTTTATTTCTATCCCAGCACTAGATGACTGTTTTATTAAGCGACTAAATTCACTACTTTTCAGTTACCTCTGGGGTGATAAACCAGATAAGATAAAACGTAAATACATTACACTAGATTACCTGGAAGGAGACCTGCAAATGGTTAATCTAAACTATTACATAAAGTCACTCAAATTATCATGGATGGCAAGACTTTTTAAAACTAAGTTATCTGGGTGGATTCAGTTGTTTGAACTGGTAATATCACCTGTTTCAAAAATGACTAAATTTGGCTATGGATGGAGTAAAAAGCTTAGAATATCAACTAAAAACCAATTTTGGAAGGAAGTTTTAGAAGCTTGGATAGAACTATGTGAACTGAAGGATGTTGAAACAAGTGACCAGTTTCTATCATCTCCTATTTGGTATAATCCGAAAATCTCAGCTGAGACTTTGTATTTCCCAAAATGGTTCAAGCATGGGATTGAATTAGTAGGAGACCTGATAGATAAAGACGGAAAGTTTATAAGTGAACTTGAATTAGCCACAAAATTTAACCTGACAGGGCTAAATTTTCTTGAAATTTTAAGGCTTAAAATTTTAATCAATCAATATCTTAGAAAAACAAGAGTAAAATTGGAAAATTTTGTCAGGCCTCATATACCAAGCGAATTGGTAGCCCTCATAACCAGAAGTACAAAGAGTAATTTTTTTATCACATATTTAATAAACAGAACACAGACATGAGCTTTAAACACAAATGGGATGAGGACCTAAACAATCATACTGAACAATTTGAATGGGAAAATATTTTTAGAAAGTGTTTCTACACCATACACGACAATTATCTTATCTTGTTCCAATATAAAATTATTCATAGAATTTTAGGTACCCATAAATCATTGTACAACATGGGAATAATTCTGTCCCCAACATGTTCCTTTTGTATGGAGTTACCAGAATCCTTAGTTCATCTCTTTGTACACTGTAACAAAGTTAAGGACTTTTGGAAAGAAGTTTCCAACTCAAAATAGTCCATCTTGAGATGATAAATTTAGTAGTGGCTTTTAGACTTTGGGCTAAACATTGGAGGCATTCCTCCATTCATATATACTGTGACAATGAAGCCGTGGTCCAGGTGGTGTCTTCCTCGAAGACCAAAGACCACAGGCACCATATTGGAAAATAAAAAGATTTTACCCTCCACCCCCCTCTAGTACATATCATTCCTACCTGGCCTCACCCCTGGGCCTGGCTGTAAGACAAGGGGTTAACAGACAGGTTAGAATAAAATCCTGACACTCCATACCGAAATTACAACTGTAAGGTCTGATCAACATACAGTTTATTCTGATCCCTGGCAGCAAGATTATTCAATGAGTGGTCTCCATTGGACTTACTACTGCCTTGTATTGACCCTCATCTGTCTGGACCCCTTGTGTCGTCCCCTCAAGGGAGGTCTCTATGAGATATGGACCTATGAGTTATTGGAATAAGTAGGACTAGGCCGACCCTAGTACCCCCTCTGGAATTTGTCTTTCGACTTTCTTTTAGCTTTGGATATCTCTGGACTGGTCCCCCCGAGACTTACCTTTGCTTGAACTATTTTGACCTCTCTTAACCCTGACCCCTTAAGACTGTTCACCTTCAGGGAGTTCTTCCTCTGGATTGATGTAGGTCTTCAGATTCTGAACTCTTTCTTTTCACAGGTTCTAGATTATCTCGAGTTTGGTCTCCTCGGGACTTACTAGTACTTGATTTAACTTTGACCTTCTTTGGCCTGGACCCCTAAAAGTTGCCCCCCTTCTAGGGAGTTCCAATTCTTGGATATAGGCTTTAGTGACTTCAGCAATAGGTTGGGCTGGGCGGACCCTGGTTCCCCTCTCAAATTTGTAACACATCTCGATCTTGACATTGGTTGACTGAGTTTGACCTTGACATCAAACCGAACTTGACCCAAACACTTTACTAACACTTGTTGTGTATGGTATTACTTGTGTATTGTATATGATATTACTTGTGTATTGTGCATTTTGGCCACGTTTTAGTTATATTATGTTGGTATTTCATTCCCTTTACATTTTAAAATCTACTCTGCTTGTATAGTACTAACATGTGAATAAATATCCCAAGCTAGAGTTTTAATGTATTAAAATATAGGAGATTATAGAATGCTATAACTATGACACTCAGCTTACTTCAACCTGACCTTGAACTGACCTCATGACCTTTATCACTCGGGTTGCTAGTTTGAACTCGGATCTGACCTCACTGTGACAATGGTCTGAACTTGTAACTTTGACTAGATTCAATCAGCATACATTATTTTGACATTTGACTTGGGACCTCCAAGTGCTTGAATAATGCTTCTATATGTGTTACACACGTCGGTGTCTTCTAATTTTTTCTTGTTAGATCACCTCAGCCTTATGTCCTACAGAATTTTAAATACATGTTTTTGCCAAGTTTTAATGTACACCTTATGGAGGTGTTCCACTGGAGCTGACTTGTTAGTAAATAGGTATTTTTTTTAGGGTCGGTAGCAATGTTTACAGGGTCAGTTAGGATCGGTTGTGGTTTCCCAGCTTGTCAAAGTGAATCTGCAAAATATCAAACATGTTTGATATTTTACTGGGCCACCTCAACTCTGTATCTGGATCTTGGCTCCTCAGACCTAATGACCATCCTGTTATGGATCTCTACTTGTTGGTCACACTTCTAATCTTGTCCTATACTGTTACCATCTTGTCTGGAAGAACTTCCCGACTTTTTATGGTTAAGTATCTGAACACCACCTCCTGACAGGCCGTACACACAAACCAATCATACTGGAAAGGAAACTGGCGTGTCAAAAACATTATCAACATGCCTTGGTAACATCTCAGAAGCACAAGCTGGAAACACATCATGACTAAATGTAAACAAATCCAACAAGGCGGTTACAGCAACAGACAAGCTGGGAAGTGTGTAGGACAAGCCAGGCAAGAGGGAGTGATAAAAAAGTGTGCAAAGACAGATAGAAAAAGGATACAGTGGTTGGACGAGAGACAGGCACATCTCAATCACACTCAAGGTACAAGAACAGGCACATGACAAACATCTACCTGACAGTCTCAGATGAGGAGGCAACTGTGGACTTTGTGAAGGACCATGGGGAGTTGTACGACAAGACTAATGAACATTTTAAGCACAAAGTAAGGAAGGAATGTCTTTGGGAGAGGTTCACCAATAATTGCAAACTGTGTGTCAAAGTCTGTCAGATTCCATTTGAACCCCAAAGGACTTGTTACAGCAAGCTCACGCAATGGGAGTCTGGTCAGGCTCCAAAAGAAATAACAGAAAGGCAGAACTGGATTCAGGATAAATTTAACTTCTTGAAGATCCACATCAGATGTAGGCGACTGAGCAATTCTTCACGCTTCAAGTCTCTGGCCCAAGGAGCCAGTGCATCTGCTGTCTCAGCACATGAGATCTCCAGTGATTCAACCGACATGGATAGTATTGATTAACGCTCGACGATAGGAGAGGGTTATTGTGATCAGTTTATTTCTGTCTGTCTGTCTGTCTGTGCACCGTTTCGCCCTCATAACTCAAAAACTATAACACCAATTGAGCTCAAATTTGGTGGGCAGGTATTTCATGGGGTACAGACGGATTCTTCCCAATTTGGTGTTATTTATTTGAAAACTAAAGTCAGGAGAGAGTTTTTCTTATTTTAAATTGGGCTTTTACAGTTAAATCTGCTTCTCTTCCTCACAAACGAAAATCAATAATCCACACACAATCAGCTTTTCTTCCCCCAGTGCTTTTTAATGTGTGCATATTTGTTGCTGTATTTCACGGCTTTTCTCACTGGTAGTTTGTTGTATATATGGTGTGGAAAGAGGGTGAGGGGGCTGTGTGCATATGTTAGCCTTTCTGTAAGTGGTTATTTTAATGATATAAAAAAAATAAAGTAGTGTAAATGCTATTTGAAAAATTACATATTATTTCAATACATTCTCAGTCATACACTTTTTATTTTCAATTAACAAGTTGTTTAAAAGAAATTATTTAACTCATATTTCTGTATCTTCATATTTTAACAACATTAGCAATATGGTTTAAAAGACTGAGAAAGGCTAGAGATTACAGAGGTTATTGTAATCGGTTTGTCTCTGTCTGTGCACCGTTTTGTACTTATAAGGCAAAAATTATAACCTCAATCGAGCTGAAATTTGATGGGCAGATATTTCTTGGGGAACAGACAGATCCCTCCAAATTTGGTTAAATTTGATTAAAAAGTAAAGTCAGGATAGAGTTTTTCTTATTTTCAATTGGGTTTTTACAGAGAAATCTGCTTCTCTTCCTCCCATACGTAAATCAATGATTTACTTTCTAAAGATGTCATTACTTAATGATGTCACAATACGATTGTCATTGTGAAGTCACAAACCTAGCTTGCAATATTTTCTGTCTTTGGTTAAAAACATTTCTTCTTATTTTATATCTTAAAATTAATAAAGATAATAAAGAGAGTGGTGGTGTATTCAAGATTTTTATATTTTTATTAATTTCTGTTTTTAATTTTTTTCCATTTCTTTCAATTCCTTGACAGGCCATCACAAAAAATTTACGCTGACTGATTTTCACCAAGAAATGGTTTTTATCGGGAAAGATCTGGATCATATTTTTGATACAAAAAAAAAAAAGAATTTTCAAACTATGGTAGATGCGAGTACTCAGTGGATTCTAGTACACTCTGTGCCTATTTTATCAATTAACACTTATAATTATGTCAAGCTGAAGCATGAGTCACGCCATTGTGAACTGATTTAATATCCACAAAATATTTATTCAGTGTCTGGATGTGTGTTCAAGTATGCATGTGTCCTAAGTGGGGAGAAATTCAGTGAAAATTAATCAATATTTTTCATTTCATTGTAATGTCTTCCACCATAGCTTCAAACACAAACAACAGATTGTCAATAATACAAAAAGTTTACACCACTTGTGAGGCTAGTCATATGGAGTCGAACGTTTTGCTCTCTCTAAGGCATCTTGTTTCAGTATGCAACAAGATGCACTCAGAGAGAGCAAAACGCTCGACTCCATGTGACCAGTCTGTCAAGTGATATAAAGTATTGTAAGGAAGACAATAAAATAAAACCAAACATATAAATTAATCTTCATAGAAATATCAAGTAGAAAGCTAAAGTAATTTAAAATACATTGAAATGGGACCTCTGAAAAATCATGAATTTTTTGTATCCAAATTAAGATCCTGATCTTTCTTTTAGTAACTAGACCGACCCCCCCCCCCCCCCCCCCCACACACACACAAAATAATAAATAAAATTAAAAAAAAAAAAACAATAAGCACACAAAAACATAAACTGCTGGTGGAGCTAAAAATATTACTTAAAGGTCACTTCATGGTGAAAATCACGCATGGTAATTTTTTGTGATGGACTGTCAAGGAATTGAAAGAAAAAAGAGAAAATAAAACAGAAATAATAATTGATAAAAATGAAGAATATACCACCTCCCTCTTTATTATGTTTATTAAAATGAGAAGAAATATTTTTACTTAAAGACAGCAAGTATCACAAGCTAGGTTTGTGACCTCACAATGACAGTTGCATTGTGACATCACGGAGTAATGACATCATCAGAAAGCAAAATATTGATTTTTTACGTATGTGATGAAGAGAAGCAGTTTCACTGTGTATTCCCAATTAAAAATAAGAAAAACTCTCTCCTGGCTTTAATTTTCAAACAAATTACACCAAATTTGGAAGAATCCATCTGTACCCCATAAAATACCTTCCCACCAAATTTGACATTGATTGATGTTACAGTTTTTGAGTTATAAGGGCAAAACCGTGCACAGACAGAGAAGCAGATTTCACTGTAAAAGCCCAATTAAAAATAAGAAAAAATCTCTCCTGGCTTTAATTTTCACACAAATTACACCAAATTTGGAAGAATCCGTCTGTTCCCCATAAAATACCTTCCCACCAAATTTGAGATTGATTGATGTTATAGTTTTTGAGCTATAAGGGCAAAACGGTGCACAGAGAAGCAGAAATTTCACTGTAAAAGCCCAATTAAAAATAAGAAAAACTCTCTCCTGGCTTTAATTTTCACACAAATTAGACCAAATTTGGAAGAATCCATCTGTACCCCATAAAACACCTTCCCACCAAAATTGAGCTCAATTGGCGTTATAGTTTTTGAGTTATAAGGGCGAAACGGTGCACAGACAGACAGACAGACAGACAGACAGACAGAAACAAACTGATCACAATAACCCTCTCCTATCGTCGAGCGTTAATCAGACACCACAATAAAGCCTTCAGTTACAAGCTGAAGCGCAGTTTCCGGGTTGTCTTTCGTCATCCAGCAGATCATAGACCACTTTGCACAGATGAAACCCATGCTGTCATAATTTCTTGCTTACTTTCACACTAACCCCTACAAAGCACTTCAACCCACTGTCAGTTGCCTCTGCCACAGGTGAAGAAAGTCAACACAACATATCAGGATTCTCAAGCCTCTTTAGAATCTATGGTCAGTGATGAGCTACCAACAGATAGAAAAACAGCAGGTACATTTATCAGCTACATGTTAAAAAGTCCCAAAACAAGAAGCATTACATCGTCCACACAGAACACTTTGCCCCAAAACACAAAAAATGAGTGAATGAATAAATGTGTAAGTGAAGAAAAATTCGAAGTTGAAAAAAAAATTCGAATTTTTCAAACCTGGACTTGAAAGATTCTGAACTTAGAGAATATTACAAAATTTTTAAGAAAAAATACCTTGGCCAAACAAATGGGGCAAAGCCAATGACCCAACAAAAATTAAAAAATGGCAAAAAATGAAAACACTGTAGAGGTCTCGGGGAATAAAACAAAAAGATTGCCAGTTCTTAATTGGTTGAAGCAAAATTATCACGGTATATCATTTCTACAAGAAACACATTCAGATGCGTTGATAGAAAACCAATTGAAAAAAAATTATAATCGTTCAATTTTTCATTCACATGGGACTTTATCCAGCAGAAGGGTGGCCATCCTGATTCCAACTGATATAGCATAGGTGTTGAACAATGTTTCTGATAGTAATGGAAGAGCATTAATATTGGCTTGTGAAAGAGAAGGTCGGCCTCTTGTATTTATGGATGTCTATGCTCTGACTAAAGATGATGTACAAGTGCAGCAAAAGTTTCTGGAAGAACTGGTAGTTTTAATTTAACAATACAGTGACACACCATTTTCACGTGGGGGCTATAGTAATATTTATTTCAATAGTATTGACAAAAAGTGGGACATAATAGAGAAATATTCAAGTTACTGGCTGAATTAATGAAATATCATGACTTAATACTCCTCGGTTGATATCTAGAGAATTAGGAATAAGGAACTGAGCCAATTCACTCGGAGGGGAAAAGGAATTGACTTTTGGCTTATCTCTAACTTACTCAAGTCTAAAGCTGATAAATATCTCATACAACCGGGTCTCCCTGTCAGATCATAGCATCTTACTACTTTCATTAAATTTATTACAAACCCAAAGAAGAAGCAGAGGGACCTGGAAGCTAAATAATAATTTACTAAAGGATCTTGAATATATAGAGATAATTAAAAAGGTTCAACAAGTTCAAGAACATAGTGAAGTTTAAGATAAATCAACCCAGTGGGAATATTTAAAGTGTTAGATCAGAATAGAAACCATGATTTTTGCAGGTGCTGAAACTAAGATATTAAAATGAGGAAACTGAACTACTTACAGCCAATCGGCCCTTGGGCAATATCACTTGTCCTCGGGCTTCATAAACACAATATTGCCCAGAAGGATATGTTTTATTCTGTTTATTATACTGAGAGTATTTGTTTTTATCTCTCCTTTTTTCACAGTAAGTGTACGTACTAGAGTCTGCCTAGGCAGAGATTAAGTGATCTCTCTAAAATCCCTCTAAACAAATGAAATGTGACGTCACAAATTCCACCACACTGAAGACAAACACTGTACATAGTCACATCATTATGTGACGTTATGATGACGTTTTACATCCACTTTTTTTACATTCTCAATGAAACGGGCATCTGGGTGATATTTTTCATCCAAAAAGGGCAATATCACCTCATATTGCCCGCGAATACTGCAATCTGATTGGTCGAAATTCACTTGAGGTATAATAATAAACCTTATAACCTATTTAGAAACTAATTTAGATAGTAATAACGAAGAAGAAATACTACAATATAATGAGCTTAAAATTAAGTGGCAAACTAGGCAATCAGTAAAAACTGAGTGTATAATGTTAAGATCAAACGCCCAAAGAGTGGAGAAAGGGGGAATAAATGCTAAGTTCTTTTTAAATCTTGAAAAGAGTAACTACAATGAAAACACATTGAGGCTGTAATAAACCCTGAAGGTACTTTAGTGACAAAACCACAAAAAGTTTTAATGGATTAAGATTTTTATACAAGCAGGAAAGAAAGAAATTGGCCTATCTCAAAAACTGGAGGAGAATGTCATTAAAATAATAATATACCTAGACTTGGCATCGATCAAAAAGCAATAATGGAGCTCCCTCTAACAACTGAAGATTTGGCATTAGCCTTAAAAATATGAAAAAAAAAATTCAACCCCTGGCTTAGATGGTTTCAGTACCAATTTTTATAAATTATTTTGGGCAGACCTGAAATTATTATATGTCCTGTCAGGGAGATGAAACCAACCAACATTTTTGGGTGCTATTTCTGGGTTTTTGTCCCCGACTCCCAACTTTTGCACCCTAGAATAGTAGATAGGGTTATAGAGTCCACTCCAGTGGAACACCACATTAATTATCTGATTTCACAGACAAGACAAATTCAGCTGTATGTTATAGGTAACATTATTAAGTGTACCTGATTACATTTACGTCATATTTGTAAAAAAAAATCTAAAGCTCTTCAAAAATGCTTATAAAATAAATTAAATGATATGCACTTTGTATTATATGTAGGATTTTTGCAGAAATAAAGCACGAAATCATCATGACTCAAAATACATAGTTGAAAAATAGAAATTAAATTGCATTAAATACAAAGAATTAAGGATGAAAGTCGTGTGTTTTTGTAGTTTATTTGACCCGTTACAAGTAGCAATATGTGAAATTCTATATGTGAAATTTATATAAATGTGATGTAAACTGAAACTTATTATCGAATGAGCGAATAACTTTGCCAAGGCTGAGGGTAATTGTTTACAAACCCAACAAGATGCACTCAGAGAGAGCAAAACGCTCGACTCCATGTGACCAGTCCATCAAGTGATATAAAGTATTGTAAGGAAGACAATAACATAAAACCAAACATGTAAATTAATCTTCATAGAAATATCAAGTAGAAAGCTAGTCATTTAAAATACATTGAAATGGGATCTCTGAAAAGTCACTGTATCCAAATTAAGATCCTGATCTTTCTTTTAGTAACTACACCCTCCCCCCCTTCCCGCACACACACAAAATAATAAATAAAATTTAAAAAAAACAAATAAATAAACAATAAGCACACAAAAACATAAACTGCTGGTGGAGGTAAAAATATTGCTTAAATGTCACTTGGTGAAAATCACGCATGGTAATTTTTTGTGATGGACTGTCAAGGAATTGAAAGAAAAAAGGAGAAAATAAAACAGAAATAATAATTAATAAAAATGATGAATATACCACCTCCCTCTTTATTATGTTTATTAAAATGAGAAGAAATATTTTACTTAAAGACAGCAAGTATCACAAGCTAGGTTTGTGACCTCACAATGACAGTTGCATTGTGACATCACGGAGTAATGACATCATCAGAAAGCAAAATATTGATTTTTAACGCTCGACGATAGGAGAGGGTTATTGTGATCAGTTTGTTTCTGTCTGTCTGTCTGTCTGTCTGTCTGTGCACCGTTTCGCCGTTATAACTCAAAAACTATAACACCAATCGAGCTCAAATTTGGTGGGCAAGTATTTCATGGGGTACAGACGGATTCTTCCAAATTTGGTGTAATTTGTGTGAAAATTAAAGCCAGGAGAGAGTTTTCCTTATTTTTAATTGGGCTTTTACAGTGAAATCTGTTTCTCTGTCTGTGCACCGTTTTGCCCTTATAACTCAAAAACTATAACATCAATCAATCTCAAATTTGGTGGGAAGTTGTTTTATGGGGTAAAGACGGATTCTTCCAAATTTGGTGTAATTTGTTTGAAAATTAAAGCCAGGAGAGATTTTTTCTTATTTTTAATTGGGAATACACAGTGAAACTGCTTCTCTCCATCACATACGTAAAAATCAATGTTTTGCTTTCTGATGATGTCATTACTCAGTGATGTCACAATGAAACTGTCTGTCTATTGAGCTCAAATTTGGTTTGCAGGTATTTCATGGGGTACAGACGAATTCTTCCTAATTTGGTGTGATTTGTTTGAAAATTAAAGTCAGTAGACAGGTTTTTTATTTTTAATTGGGCATATACAGTGAAACCTGCTTGTCTTCAAAAATCGAAATCATGACAGGATTTCTTCCTCATGAATTTTTGTCCAATTGATTTTCTTCTGTGGCTGTGAGTGTAATGTGCAGAACTTGAAATCTCATGGTTGGGGTTTTGAGGTTTTTTTTAATTTCTGTTTTTAGGCTTTTTTTTAGCAATTTCTTTTCAATGTTTTGCAAAAAAGAAAAGAAAAAAATTAAAACACAGCATTTTAAATTTTGCTCTTCAAAAAAACTTTGACCAAGATGAGGTGTCCAACTTGACAGATAATGATTTTCAATTGGGCAGGGCATATACAGAGAATTCTGATTCTCTTCATCACATACCTAAAGAAAAATCAATATTTTGCTTTCTGATGATGTCATTACTTAATGATGTCACAATACAATTGTCATTATGAGGTCACAAACCTGGCTTGTGATACTTGCTGTCTTTAAGTAAAAATATTTCTTCTCATTAAATTTATGTCACATAAGTAAAAAAATCAATATTTCTCTTTCTGATGATGTCATTACTTAATGATGTCACAATGTAATTGTCATTGATACTTGCTGTCTTTAAGTAAAAATATTTCTTCTCATTAAATTTATGTCATGAAATTGATATAAAGATAATAAAGAGGGGTTGGTGTATTCATCATGTTTATTTATTCCTATTTTCTTTTTTGTTTCAATTTCTTGACAGTCCATCACAAAAAATTTACCCTGAGTGATTTTCACCAAGAAGTGGCTTTTAACCAATATTTTTACCTCCACCAGGAGTTTATGTTTTTGTGTGCTTGTTTGTCAATTTGTCTGTCTGTTTTTGGTGTTTAGATTACTCCAGAACTAATGAACAGATCTTTATAAAATTTTAAGGACCTGGTCAAAGGAAGAAGTTGCTAATTTTTGAGAAAGACCTGGATCAAATTTTGGATACAAAAAATCATGAATTTTCATAGGTCCCATTTCAGTGTATTTTAATGACTTTAGCTTTCTACTTGATATTTCTTCAAAAGTAATCAATAAATTGTGATGTTAAATTTTTAGTAGGAAGGGGCTAGCCATGGGAAGGAGTGATTACATTTTCGGAAAGATCCAGTTAATATTTTGGATACGAAGAAGTCTCCAATTTTTTGGAAATGCCACCATGGTGGATGTGTGTTATACTTTATAACACTTGTGAGACTGGTCACATCGAATCGAGCGTTTTGCTCTCTCTGAGTGCATCTTGTTTACGTATGTGATGAAGAGAAGCAGTTTCACTGTGTATTCCCAATTAAAAATAAGAAAAACTCTCTCCTGGCTTTAATTTTCAAACAAATTACACCAAATTTGGAAGAATTTATCTGTACCCCATAAAATACCTTCCCACCAAATTTGAGATTGATTGATGTTATAGTTTTTGAGTTATAAGGGCAAAACCGTGCACAGACAGAGAAGCAGATTTCACTGTAAAAGCCCAATTAAAAATAAAAAAATTCTCTCCTGGCTTTAATTTTCACACAAAATACACCAAATTTGGAAGAATCCGCTTGTTCCCCATGAAATACCTGCCCACCAAATTTGAGATTGATTGATGTTATAGTTTTTGAGTTATAAGGGCAAAACGGTGCACAGACAGAGAAGCAGAATTTTCACTGTAAAAGCCCAATTAAAAATAAGAAAAACTCTCCTGGCTTTAATTTTCACACAAATTACACCAAATTTGGAAGAATCCGTCTGTACCCCATAAAATACCTGCCCACCAAATTTGAGCTCGATTGGTGTTATAGTTTTTGAGTTATAAGGGCGAAACGGTGCACAGACAGACAGACAGACAGACGGATAGACGGAAACAAACTGATCACAATAACCCTCTCCTATCGTCTAGCGTTAATGATAAAAAAAACTTTAAAACTTCCAGAATTTATATTGTGATCTGGGCCTATATCTCTGCATCTCATCTCGCGATTCATTTGGACAAAATTGCAAATTTAATAAGTAAATTAAATTTTTAAAAGTTAATACCCTATCCAATGGACAATTGCTAATCCGGTCGGCGCAGACCGGCCCGCCAAACGACAGAAAAAGTCATCTTATATGAGTGCATAATGCCCCCACAAGCTGGTCGGTCTACCCAGTACTGTGCACTCTCCAGATGGTGCTTCGTACTTCCTTCCTGTCTAGACAATGTGACGTAATATCATCTTTTTTCGTTGTCCAAACCTCTAGACCCCTAGTAAGCTGATAACGGGGTCGGTGGGAGGATCTTGTGTGTCCATTGGGTTGGCCTTAAGGTCAGGAAACCCTGTCAGACCTTGGTCGATTGCCAACAGCCGGTTATCTGGGGCTATACCGACGTCGCCTCCCTCCCCTTTTTAACAGACCTGCTCTGAGGTAGGGGAAGAGAGGGATGAGTTCAGTCCCAGAAAGCAAATAAACCTCCTGAAGGAAGCACATCACATTTTATACTATGTGCTTGTAGAACTGTTACATTAGGTAAATATATACAAATCTCCTCAATCTAAGTAGCTCAACACTGAGCCAAATTTGTAAAGCTCTGAGTCAGCCCAAGCCACACCCTTCAGATAGAACAGTGTGAAGGTATTAAGTGACTTCAGTGGTAGGCTGACAAGAATGGATCTAAGGAGACTCCTGACTGGAAGCCCTTAGGAGCAGCAAAGGCCCTGACATCATGAGCGGGCCAAAACTAAGGTTGCAAGCGAGCCCGAAAATGTGTCTCGATTCCTTGTTTTATAAGAATCGACTCGGACTCGGTTATTCACTTGATTATCACCCATGAAATAAACTGCTCCATATTTTGCAGGTCAGGTGCTTCAAGGAAACCTCTAGGATTGGTTCAAAGAGAGCTTTAGTTAGCTGGTGTAAAACCAGGGATAGGTTCCTGAAGGGGATCCCTCTCCTACCTTTGGGTCTGTCTCTGTGGAAACTATCCATGAGGCGAGTGAGATTTTCGTCTTTGCTGATGATGACAGGTAAAATACCTAGTTTATCAGCAATGGCTGACCTGTAACCATCAATGGTGCTGGGCTGTAACTTCCTGTCCTCAAAAGGGCACATAAGGAAGTCAGCAACTGACTTTATAGGGGGTGCCCTGAAGTCCACCTGATTAGTGATGCACCACTTTGCCTCACTGACTGATGTGATTGATCCTCTTTGTGGAGCCTCAATCCTTGCTGCCCCTGCCTCGGAGAATCCCTGTTTTTGATTGCTGTGGCTCTAGGAGCCATGTATGAAGATTCAGGTTTGTCAGATTTCTGTGAGGATCTGATTGAGGGCTGTGCTAACAGGTTGGGCAGGTTAGGCAGACTCAGTGGAATCTGACTGGACATGGCCATTAGATCCCAAAACCAAGGCCTGTTGGGCCTCCCCGGAGCAATTAGAATGATTCTCTTGCATGGAGAGTCCTGTAACTTCTCCAACACTTTGCCCAAGATGGCTTCTGGTGGGAAGGCATACGTGTCCAGATACTCCCATGGCAGACTTAGTGCATCCACTGCTATGGCCAGGGGATCCGGTACGGGTGACACAGAGGCAAATTGTTGAACCTGGTGGCAAATAGATCTATTTGAGGCCGGTGCCACTGGCTGCATATTGTTTGTAAGACCTCCTGAAGGAGAGACCACTCTGTTTGGATGGTCTGGCCTAGCTTGGATAGCTTGTCTGCCTGGAAAGCGTCGGCTTTGAGAGTTACTTGATTTCTGGTGCACCCAGTCAAGATTCTCCATAGTACAGCACAAGGTGGGCCCAACCTCATGCCTCCTTCTTTGTTTATGTATGACACCACTGTGGTGTTGTCAGTTGCTACAAGTACTATCTTGTGTATGCAGAGGTCTTGAACCCTTTTAAGGCTAGAAAGACTGCCTTGAGTTCTAGATCATTGATATGCAACTTGCTTTCCGGAAGGAACAAGGTGCCTCTTGCAGTGTGTTCGTTTAAGTGAGGGCCCCACCCTTCTTTTCATATGTCTGAAAAGATTTGTAGAGCATGTTTAACTGGGTGTAATGGTAATCTGTAAGGCCAATGTCCTCTTGCAGCCACCATTGTAAATGTGGGTGCAAGGACCTTGGTATTGTAATCACATTTTCTAGTGACTCTGGTACCCTCCAGTTGTTTTTGAAATGCCACTGTATGGGTCCCATATGAGGTCGGCCTAGGTGAACCTGCTTTCCTGTGGCTGTTAGTAAACCCATCACAGACATGAACTGCTGGACCGGATAAGCCAGTAGTGACAGTATTTCTAGTATGATGTGCTGAAAGTTCTGTCAACGGTCCGGTGTCAGTCGGACCCGACCGGCCCCGAGGTCAGACTGGTAACCTGCAAATTGAAGATCTGCTTTGGTTCCAGTTCCGACTTTTCCAAATTCACCATCCAACCTAGTTCTTGGCATATTTTCAACAGATCTTGAGTATGCTGGAGACAAACGTGGTGGGATGCAGGTCTCACCAACCTGTCATCTAGGTACTGGTAGATTTTTATATCCTTCTACATGGCCATCAGTTTCACCACCTTATCATTACAGTGAACTCCAAGACTGCTGCGGACGGACTGAAAAGCAGAGCTTTGAATAGGTATGTCCAACCCTGGACATGAAATTTCAGATATTTCCTGGAATGTTCCTGTATTGGTATATGGAAGTAGGTATCCTTGAAAACAATAGAGGTAACCCACCCCCCTTGTAGGAGGGAGGTTAATCTGATGGTTTCCAGTTTTTTTGTTTTTTTTTTATTTAATGTCTGTGACAGTTAGAGGTTCCTGTGGTGATTGACATAGCAGCTTATGATCTTCAGGGTCCTTGTCAAGCCTGGTCTGGTCTGGAAAGGGGGTGTGTGGCCCTCCTTCTAAATTGAACTACCTGGGGACCAGCTCCCAAGGCTTCCTAAGTTCCCAAAAGTGATTTAGTCTGGCCCCTTCAGATAAGTTAGTACAACCTTTGGTAGACTGATAAACATTTACTGTCCCGCTGGACATTGGTCCAACCTGGTGACAGTGATACCAGTTAACAGTTCACTTGTCCTTGCTGTTGTCCAGCCCGGGTGGGGCTGACACAACTCCTCACATTACATAGATTCTTGACCCTGGACCAGTCGCCTGTGAGGTGGAGCATGTAAACATTGTCATTTGTATGGCTGACCTCTGACCGGACACAATGAAACTTGTTCGATTGTGAACCACATTTCTTCTTGCTGTTCAAAAGACCCATTTGATTTCTCTGTAACCAACAATTTTGGCCACAGCAATTTTCTGTAGCCCGTAGTACTCTGTAACCAGTAAAACTGGTAGGCTAAGCTGACCATTGAATTTAGTTTCTGGTCTACTAACTAGGTAGCCCCCAAGTGGTCTGCCAGTCGGTTCCGGTTCTTTGAAACCAGCATGAAAAGGGCAAGACAGCCATTGCACCTGATAGCAGGTCAGTAGTCTCTGTAACCAGCTGGTGTGAAGCAAAACTGCTCAGTGAAAACTGTATAGCTAGAAACCGGTTGGTGAGCTCTGTAACCGGCTGAAGCAGTTTCTGTGTAGGAAAAAACTTCCTGTCAGGGACTACACATTATTAGGCCTGACATCAGTCTTAGGACAGTGAATAGGCTGCTGATGAGGAGTGGTCAGCTGGTAGGAGACCTTTGGGTTGGTGATTCTTAGTGCTGGTTGGTAAGGCAAGAAGGCTTGTAGCCAGCTAATTTGAAGCAAGCTGTTCAGTGCAGGCTGTGCTGCCGGTAACTGGCTGCTACACTCTGTAACCAGTTGATAAAACTGTACAAGGCTGTGTAGCCGGTACCCTGCCAGTACACTGTAACTTGTCAAAGCTACTGTATAAGGCTGTGAAGCCGGTCAGTACACTGTAACCAGTTGTTGAAGTAACTGTACAAGGCTGTTTAGCCGGTAGGCGGTTGGTACATTCTGTAACCAGTTGTTGAAGCAAGTGTACAAGGTAGTGTACAAGGCTGTGTAGCTGGTCGGTACACTGTAACCAGTTGCTGAAGTAATGTACATTAGTTAAAATATTTCTTTTAAAAACGCACGTCTTCTCTGTAGATTTGACAGTTGGTGGGAAAGCCCTTGTGAGCTATATTTAGAAACAATTGTTGGTCAGTGTGTCACGTGACCAGTTTACTGGTCGGAGGGACAACGTGATTGGCTGATTGAAGACGAAGATCAGCTTCATCACCTGGTCGGTGAAACACATGACCAGCTTCGGGGAGATGCCGTCACTGGTCGCGTTCTTTCCATTTCTTACAGTAAACGTGAGCTGACTGGTCGACTGATGCTTGTAGCAGAGAAGCCTGTACCAGTGTGCTGGAGGTGAATTTCAGGAGCTAAAAACTGGAGTCACAGTAGACGTGAGTGCAAAGAATGCACTTCCGACCTTCTTGTTTGGTGAATCATGTGATTAACTTCGTGACCTGGTCGGTGGATCACGTGATCACCTTCGTGCTTTGGTAGGAAGGACACACGATTGGCTGACTAGAAATGATGTCAGAGGTCGCGTTCTTTCAGCTGGCCGGCCGGCTGATGCTTTAAAGGCAGAGAAGCCTGGACCAGTGCGCTCTGAAGATTTCTTCTTTCGTGATAAAACCAGTGAACTGGCCATCCACAACCCTCACTACCGACAACAAAGCTGGGTCCGCAAGGGAGGGTCTGATATCACACTAGACATGAGTTCAAACTACATGCTCTTCTGATGGAATTCCTTCTATGTAGATGTATATATAAGCTTGCCGGTCGACTAATGCTTTACAGCAAAGATGTCTGGACCAGTGCGCTCTGAAGAAATCTGAAGAATTCATCTCTTGCTTCTGATGAAAAATACTCGAGCTAGGCTGGTGTGACTGATGCTTTACAGCAGAGAAGTCTGTACCAGTGTGCTCTGATGAAGAATGCACCTTTAAAGAGGAATTCCCTCTTATACAGTGTTCAAAACTACGTAGACTGAAGTTTTCCGTGATTACCATTTGTTGTACTAGGAAAGACGTTTCTATGGTGACTGTAGCTGGAAGGTTAAAGAAGGTACATTCAAACAAAAATACCTATAAGAAGTAAATCCATAATTCCTCCATATTGTCGATCTGCCCCTAACAACACAATGGTTGAATGGGAGGAAACTAGCAAAATGGCAGATTTCTTAATGTATATCCGTGCTTGATATGTAGGTAACACTTTCTTTACTAAAAAATTCCCAAATAAGGTTGAAAATCCGTTATAATGCACACTTTACTTTAAAACCTCTGGAGATGTTGAAAAAACATGTCTGCACAGTACACCCGCCAAACGAAAAAGATGATATTACGTCACATTGTCTAGACAGGAAGGAAGTATGAGGTGCCATCTGGACAGTGCACAGTACTGGGTAGACCGACCAGCATGTGGGGGCATTATGCACTCATATAAGATGACTTTTTCTGTCGTTTGGCGGGCCGGTCTGCGCCGACCGGATTAGCAATTGTCTATTGGATAGGATGTATTAACGCAATTAAAAACAAATATTTCCTATTACAGTGCCTCCTTGTTGGGTAATTAGAATGGGTGATGGCTTTTGAAGAAATAATACTGCAAGTGTTGTACGACATGGGCTCATAACATTAAAAACAAAATGTAAGACACGGATATATATGTTTACACAATGCCAAATTATTTTTTTTGTGTGTGTTCTTGGAGTGAAAGAGTTTGCCATCTCGTAGTTGTTTTGAGCGCATTGCCTCAGATCCAAGATAAATGAGAGAGCAAAGTGGGGTAAAATATATATAATTTATTTACTCTAGGATGAATACTCATGTTTATGTACAATCGATATATTAATAAGGACAGGTGCAACTTTAAGGTGACCTTACTTTAAGATTCAAATTATTGACCACAACAAGGGTCAACATGATTATTAATAAAATTGGGTGAATTTAAGGCCACCCTAACGTTTTAAAGAACCATTTTAGAGATTTTATTAGTATGAAGTGAACGTAATGTCACCCAAAGTTGTGAAAACCAATTCATAAGTTAGGTTAGGTGGCCTTAAAGTGGAGGTATGGAAATACTTAAGTTTAAAGTTCTAATGTGAATGGTAAGTATTATTTAGCAGTAAAATAATTAACTGAAGTAAAATCTGAGGGGAACAATAATGGAAAGTTCTTGTCCATAAAGTCCCCAAACCCCAGCTTGGGTTGTTTGAACTCTCATATTTCAGAGCAGAGGATATGACCATCAATATATTTTCATCAGAGACAGTATAAAATATGCCAAAAATATACCATTATAAAACAAAAAAACCTTTAACATTCACATAACAATGAGCTTTTTTTCATTGTAATTGCAAACCTAAGAAATTCAAGATATAAAAATTTAAAGTTGGGATTTAACATCACGTTCAATTTATTTATTTATTTATTTGGGGTTTTACGTTGCTTTCAACACTGTACAGGTCATATCACGACAGGTAGTTGGAAGGGCAGAGGAAACCAGTACATACAGTTTGCTAGGGTTCTGTACTGTAAACTGCCGACCAACGGCAAGCAACTACCAGATTTCCCACTTACGGCCATGACGGGGATCGAACCCCAGTGCAGAGGTGGGAGGCGAGAGTGTTACCACTCTGCCACTGTGGCCCCAATATCACGTTCAACAGCCAGGATCAAATTTGGACAGATCCTCAGCATTGTCACTTGTAGGAATCAAACCCACACACAGGTGATGGTCTGTGACAAGATGGCCAACTTACTAACCATTGAGCCACTGAGGATCTCTCAAGATATCTAGAGTCCTTCATGGAGTGATTATGCAGAGTTCTATCATAATTCTGAAGTCAAGTATCAAGTGCTAATACATTACTTTGTTTTGCCATTTAAAACACCTTATTATGTTGTAAATTACAAAACACTCTTAAAAGTAAAATCTTACAGGTAAATTTTAGTTTTAATCATTTGTCTATAATTATTAGTTGCTGAAAATCCATGGAGAGAATGGGGACACAAAAGATACTTCTCAGATATGCTAGATCTCAACCCCAGGCTGAAATACACAGAAGCTTCTCTCTACTGTCAGAACCTAAGCTCTCACCTGACTAGTGTACACAGCCAGGAGGAGACAGCCTTCTTGCTGGATAACTCAGCCATACTGTTAGTAATGAATACATATGCAAATCAAAAAGAAAAGTAAAATAAAATTCAAAGGTTATATGATACTGTTCTTACTGTGTCATTTGACATGTACATTTGATGTTTTGACATTACAGAGCACAGTTTCGACTTAAAACTAGTATGTTTAACTTTTTTTACTTGTTGTATAAAAATGGTGTTCTACCACATTTTGAGAAAAAAATATATTTTGCAACAATATATTTTTATACAAGTTGAAGAAAGTTCTGATCATGCTCCTTAACATATGTTAGAATAAACAAATATTCAAATCACTGTCAAAGCAAAGTACTGATTCTTGTTTGCCTGACTAGTTATTTAACTTTTCAGGTTTCTTTTAAGGGGAGCCTTAATGCTCTTAAAATTTCTATCAGAATGTTATTACTTGGTGTATTGTAATCTCACTAGTGAACTTGCATGGATTGGGTTACACCACAGTCAACCAAGTCTTACAACAGACTGTGGGTGTCAATCCTGTCCAGATACTGACGATGTCCCATCACTTCAATGTGAAACCTGTGCCTCATGTCGTGGTGCTGACAACTGGCAGTGGGAGGATAGAACTCAGTATGACTGGACAAACTGGAACAATGATCAGCCTAGTGATTTTAAGAATGAGAAGTGTGTGAGATTGCATGGAGATGGCAAGTGGTACGATGATTCATGCAGCACAAAGCATTTTTTCATTTGCACAAAAGGTAAAACTACAAAAATATATACATTACAAGATATTCAAGAGCTGCGAGCACAGTAGATAATTCATTGTGTATCATTTTGACAATAGTATCATTATTAATACATGTATTTTAACAAAGAGCTGTACATTAAATAATAATATCCTTCAACAGCAATTAGAATGAATCGGTTTCCAAGCATTTCTAGATTTATTTTTTTATCCAGAATATGATCTAGAAAATACATTGAAAATGCAACCTTTGAAAGTTTAGGAGTTTCTGTATCAAAATAATGATGTATATAATCCATGCAACAGTTACAATTGTGTATTAATGACCTGCTTGGGACTGAAGAAATAATTAGGTTGTGTGGCATCTTGATAGAAATGACGCATATAATAACATGATGTTAAGTAAAGTCAAAGAAAGGGAGAAATATGCATGGTATAAAGAATAGGCAACAACATCTACAGCTAAAACCTTCAAAGGTTCAAGTTCTTATTTTTGTTAGTAGACCTTATTATCAATGTCCATGATCTGAGATCTGTTTGAGACATTATTTTTCATAATATGACAGCAACTTGCTGTAACTTAAACTGTGTACTGTTAAAGTCTCCCGACCGTTTATACAATTTAACCTCTTCTTTATGTCGAGGTGTTCAATGCTTTTACCCAGGTTGTGGGAAACATGCACCTCTGATATTTTTTCACAGTACATTTTGACTTGGTAAATTTCTTCTTTTTTGGGGAATTGATTTTCCTTAAATTTTCATAGGAATAATTCCTTTAATTTTCACTCTGTAATTCCAAGATTTTACAACTATTTTAATGTATATTTGCAGGTAGCATCTGTGCTAATAGTATCAAAGATCTGGTGTTCGTTCTGGACAGTTCAGGGTCTGTGTGCAATAATGAAAACATAACAACCTGCGAAAACTGGGAGGGAATGCTGCAGTTCGTGAAAGAGGTCATCGATCAACTTGCCATTGGTGATGGTGAAACCCACGTTGGTATTGTAGTGTTTGGGAGCAAGGCCGAAAGTACACTCTTCCTAAATAATGGTCTAAATCGGGTTGAGTTGAAGAACTTTGTGACAGAGTTGGCATATGTCCCTTTCCAGAGCACTAATACCAGTGGTGGTCTGTACAAAGTGATTAAAGAGCAGTTCATCCCCAACAATGGGGACCGCAAAAGAGCAGAAAATGAGCTGATTATCATCACAGATGGAGTGTCCACCATAGATATAGACCTTTTATATTACTATGTTTCTGAATTACTAAATGCAGGTGTCAAGATGTTCTCCATTGGTGTGACAAACAATATTGATGAGAATGAGCTGAGACTTATGTCATCACCTCCACGTGTTTTGAATAAGAACTACTTCATTGCACAAACCTTTGATGTTTTAATTGAGATAGTGAAAACTTGGTCCAACCAGTCCTGCGGTGATGACAGTAAGTATCTAGATGGATGAAAGGGTTGATGGGAGGATGTATCAGTATTATAAAGTTAAGTTTATGGGACCATTCTAATATTATAAAGGAGGGTGTAGTTGATATTAGTATTTTAAAGACAAGGGTGTGTGGAGTATCAGTATTGTAAAGGTAGTAAGCAGGTTTCAGTATTATAAATAATTCTTTTTGTTCAGGTTAATATTGTTTTGCTCCACAGCCTTTAAAGTCTATGTAGGTGTTTTACCCAAAGTACCCTGTATGGGAGGCGGATGTATGATCGGTCGGTTGGGAAGACAGGTGGTAGGAAAAATCTTGTCCAGGATTTTCCTCAGAAATCATAAGGTGCAGGAGGTGATACTTGGTTTGGGGGTGTGGGTGTGCAATGTGTGATCATAATTTGACTTTGCCATATTGACCTTGATCTTAAATATTTTTCTGGGCAAAAGAGTAGGGTGTAAGAAGTTGATATTTGACAGTATTATTTGTTTGGAGGTGTAGGTGTGCGACATCATGACGTTGATCTTTGACCTTGGTTCTGCCAGCATTTTTCTACAGCTACTTTTGTGACCTATTTCTCTTATCACAAGCTACGTGGATTACCACTGATTAGATTTATTTTCACCTAATGTTCCCATGTTCATTGGCAGCTAGTCTATTATAAAATAGATTAACTGATACATTTTATAACTTCAAAACTTATACTTAATAAATTAATGATGTCATGTTGCTATTAAAGACCTGTTTCTTTTCTCTATTTTATACTGTCTTTGCCTACAGTTTCTCTTGTGTGTTATTTCTTTGCACACAATTCCAAGTCTGTTCTGAGAGATACATTTTCTCCGCAATTTTTCAGTTCTTTTATTTGTAACTGGTGTCCAATACTGCTTACCCAGAATGTATGGTATAGCCATCTCTGTTGCTATTTTTGTCAGAAACAACAAACAAATTTTTGTCAAACTGTTTGTCTTTGGCTTATTTAGTTATACCAAACTCTTATTTATCTAATTTAAAATTCAAAAGTCGTTTAAATGACCTTGTAGTTGTGTTAAAATGAGGTTTGATATGGTCGACGACTCATTAGCCACGCAATGAACCTCAGTAACATTAAAGCACTTGCCAGGGGATCGTACAGTGTCCCACCATACTGGCTTTACGTGGCTGAAACTAAGCACATTACTGTGCACTTTTATGAAGAAGCCAAATCACAACCCTTCATAGTTTAAAATATAAAGCAACTGAAATAGGTTAAATGTAGTAAACTGTAGCTGTAAAATATAACAATCCCAAAATAGTATTTATTGCAAGAAAAAGAGAGGTTTGCTTTTAATTATATAATTGATAAGTCAGAATTCTGCACTCCTTCTCGAGGCAGAGAGACGTTAATGATTCACTGGGATCATGCCAGCTATAAACAAGGTTTTGATTAATGAGTGTCCCTGAAATTTTCGAATAGGAATCAAATAAGAAAGAAAACAGATACTTTTTTACTTTGAAGTGTTTAAGCATAACCATTTCTTTTGATAAAAGAAATGTTTCCATTTCATCAGAAATCAGCTGTTACCCTCACTTCTGCAACTCAAATGGTATTTGTGTATCCAATACCTGTGTCTGCAATTCTGGATTTACTGGAAAAACATGTGACACAGCTACAACAACCACTTCTGAAATGACAAGTACTCCAGATCCCACAACTGATGTGTCTCATCTATGTAAGAAAATTGTTATTAAATAAATTTATCTCAATTATCTATTGCCGGTGAAATAAACTATTAGTTTAAGAATGTACTTTTAAAATGCACAGTCTGGAGATGTCTTATCTGAATCACTGATATTTAATAAAAAATGTTTAGTATCTTTAAAAACAAGTGACAAATGAAAGCTTCAAATACATTGAAAAGATATAATTTCGTGTTTATTTAATCTGATATCATTACCATGACCTACATGTACAATGATGAAAAAAGTATTGCAAAGACCTATCGTTGTTGAGACATGTGTTTTGTAGTAATTACCCTCTGATTATTTTCAGCCTCAACAACAGAGCAACTGCCATGTAATTGTCATGATACTCTTTGTTCTACCACTGCTCAAACAGGGGGTGAGTATCCAGCTACATGCCAATAAATAGCATTAATCTTACACATCAGAACACTTTAAGTGTATATACCTTATGCCCAATCCACGAAACTGCTCATTTCTTGAAATAGGCAAGAATTTTGTCCATTTCGTGAAATATGCAACTGACTTGCCCATTTCGTGAAATAGTCTTATGTATGCAAATACAATTTCCATACATAACTGAAGAAAACACTTGCCAATATCTTTAAGAAACTTCCCATTCTGTATAGAAGTTCTGAAAATATGTAACAGTTATTGAAATTGTTATTTTAAAAGAAAATGGAAAACAAATTGTGCTTATCCATCTCAGTATCTCTAAATATGTTACAGTTTTGTTTGATAGTTATGTGAATGCAAATAAAAAAATTAAAATATTACACAATTAAAGGGAGCATTAATGAAATACCGACTTTTTAAGAGTAACGTATTTACACAACTAACTACTTTAAAATATTTATGTCACAAAAAAATGAGATAAAAGGGTCCATTATTCAATGTAAATTCTTTAATCTTGGATCAAAAGCTAAATTGAAAATTGTGTGTCCTAATTATGAAAGAAACTGGAATGGCCTCTTTCAGTAAGATTATCAGTCATTTTATATGACGTCAACCTATAAATATTGTGAATTGCAATTAACCTTTGGGCACTCTAGAAACAAAGGTTCTGAACTGTCGTTACAATTGGATTATGAGATTACAAATGTTTAGCAAAAATTTTGTGACAATGTGACACGAAATAGGCAAGCAAATACTGGATAAATTGTCTATTTCATGAAATGGGCAAGTCAGTTGCCTATTTCGCAAACTGGCCAAAATTCTTGCCTATTTCACAAAATGGGCAATTTCACAGATTGGGCGTAACATATATAACATTCAAAATCTGAGTAAATTATCATTAAATGGTACATAACATACTGTTTACAACTTCATAATGGTTCATATGCATATTTAACAGCCGCAGTTTTGTTATCTTTATTGTAAAATAAAATAAATAAAAATACAACACTAATGTGTTAATTTTTTTGTGTGTTTATTGTGCAGCATTAGTGGCAGTTGGAGTTCTATTTGGAATCTCTCTTATTATAAACATTATTATTGGTAGCTGGCATGTGATTTCACTGCGGAGTAAGCCAAGTTCAAGGTCAGTTAAAAATGCTTTGGTCATGAAGTGTAGATGTGTAAACTTCTAATGAAAGGGTAATTTTTAAACTTGTATCATTGTTAAAGTGGCCCAATAGATTTCCTTGATTCCAAATTATGAATTAAGCATTCTATTCAACAGCTCAGGTTATATCATGATAGGTTGTTTGTATTTTTACAAGTTGGTATGATCTAGATTCATACCGGTGAAAACAAAGATTTACAGTCAAATAGTCAATCTTTCACCTGATAATGACTTAATCTTTTATGGTAATAAAAAATTAAAGATACTTTAAGGCATTAGGGAAATGGTGGTCCATCAGTGAGTGACATATATCTGTCCACAGTGTCAACAATAGTGAGATATTAGTAGAGCAAAAACTGTTTAAACATTGGATTTGTGTTATTAACAGAGAGCCAAATCAAGATCTGCATGTATACTACAACTCTGTGGCCGAGAGTGACAAAGGCATTCAGAAAACAGAAAGTGTTACTGATCAAAATTATGTCAATCAGACACAAATACAGAGTGTAGGTACTCCAGCGACAAAAGTGGCAGCAACTGAGGGCCAGTATGAACCTTTAAGCAACAGCACTACTGCATATGGAAATACTAATCAAATGAATACCTATGCTCAACTTCAGTAATGCTTCAGGAACGTTTAATTAGAGGATCTCCATGTCTGTTACAATCCAATAAGAGACAAAAAATTAAACTGCTCTTCTTAGATTTAATCTTCTAGTGAGATGTAAACAAAATATGTATATATCAGAAACACTTAATCTTGGTAACCAAGCAAGATTAAATATAGCTATTAAGGTCCTGTAATCTCGTGCTAATTTATGTTCATAAGTGGCACTACATATGAGCACTGTCAACCTGCCAGGTCAAAATTTTTATGCTACATACATGGGCAAATGGCAAATAAAATATTAAAATATTGACAAAAGCATTGGTAATGAGACTATACAAGGTTATATCTTATTTGGCGGCTCCAGACAAAGTGGAATATTCACTAGAAAGGTGCATTGGAGAAACCATCCGAACAATACAGGATTTAATGCATTATACTTCACTTACGAAAAATACCAGTGATACTTTCCGAAGTTGATTTTGAAAAGGCCTTTGACACAATTGAGTGATCGTTCTTGTTCAATGCATTATCCAAATTCAATTTTGGGGAAAACTTTATCAAATTGATAAATCTATTACATACAAATATATCATGTTGAGTTTCGAACAACAGCCAAATTTTAAATATTTAACCATAAGCAGAGGAATCAGACAAGGTTGTCCCATTTCTGTGCTATTTTTTTATTTTAGTGACAGAAATTTTAGCACTTAAAACATTCAGGCCTCAAACCAAACTTGGACTAAACATAGATAATCTCCTTGGGTGGACAGAAAATACCTTTGTTGTAATAAAGGTGTTTTAAAGGCAATTAAAGTTGCAACAGACTATTTAAAGCACTCGGGGTGTGGGTCAGATGTGACTCAGATATGAATGTAATTTTGAATGTTGATGATAGATTGAAAATATTCAACAGAGACTCTATATGTGGATGCGCAGACCATTATCATGGAAATGGAAGGTTACTTTATTAAAAGCACTGGTCGTACCTCATCTGAGACACTTACTCAGCAATATTTAAACACCAAAAGTAATGTGGTTAAAATCCCTGATAAATGATAACAGCAGCAAATGGGAAAAAAAGCATTGTCATGGTGAAAATAGAATGGAAAAAGATGTCCTGGCTTTTACACTTTCTGAAAGTAATTCCAAGGTCACAAAAAACAAATACTACTAACAGTTATTAGACTGCTGGGGCCGCTTTCACGAAGGGTCTTAGACTTAGCCAAATTTAAACCCACTACCTACCAAACTTAAAGATAAGTCTCCATTCTTTTGAAAAATTTAAGACCAAAGTTCCTTTGTGAAATCAGACCCTGGTTTACTGTCAAAACAAAACCATCAACTAGCATTGATGTGCTACCTGAAATTTTACTGTAGATTCAATACACTATAATCTGAGTTTGACCATTGCTAGAATGAATAGTGAGTAACAGCATTCAAAGCACGAATTTTATACATTATAGATAATAATGGGATTCTGGTGAAATATGAAGATGTACTTGACAAGTTACCATTGAGTTTAACTTACAGAGAGTATCTTGGGCTTCAAAGGCGATTGAAAAGTACTGGCAGGACAAAATTAAAAGACATACGTTTAAACAAAGTACTGCTTCCCTGCATAAGTTGGCCGTGGGTCGTAAGTTGGCCGCCATCATCATATTTTGAAATTTCTATAAATCTAAAGGCCTGTATCATTCTTGAATGGTCTATTATAATAAGATTTGTTATAACTACCACTTTTAAAACCTGTGCAGACACACATTCGTCTGTTTGATACATTTAAATGAGTGGCGGCCAACTTACGACCCGCGGCCAAGTTATGCAGGGAAGCAGTAGAGGTCTTAAAACAGTTGCTTTGAGAACTGCCATTGATAAAGCTTGTGGCCATATGCAGCCAAGATTAAATCATAGGTCAGAATTGAGAATTAGACAGAAAAAGGTCAAAAATCACTATTTGCAAATTTTGTTTTATTTACACATTATTACAAGCATTTTAAAATAAAAAATAAAAACTAAAGGCGTTCTTAAATGTCACCAAGCCAAGCAATAGTCAAGAATTGGGAATAATGACTGCAAAAATTTTAGAATTGTGTGAGGAAGCTTGGGAGGTGTTCCATAAATAAGCCCACACTGAGGGACTGTGTCACAGCCCATGAGCCATGATATCCTGCAAAATAATACCAGTTTCAAAGGCAAGAGTAGTGCCACATCTTTGAAAAGCGTAGAACCCAAAGTTAGCAAGGAGTAGGCCCAAATGGTGAAGAATTCATTTCAACATGTCCCTGAGGTGAGTATCAATAATGGTGTAGTGAGAAATTTTGGAGGCAAATAAACGAGCATCCTGTGAAAGGGGTGATAGCACAGAAGGTTTGGCGATGTACACCCCCAGGATAAATTAATATTGGAAGAAAAAGATTTATGTATAGCAAGATAGAAGTAAAGTATTTTCAGACAGATTTGGTAAATTAATTAAGTCACTCTTATATTATCAATTTATTTTTAAATAATTAACTGTATGAAAAATTCAACATGTCTTCATTTAAATTTACAAGGCATAGGGTCACCTCACATAGTGCACTCTTACAAGTTTATCTTCTAAACAACCTTTGCTTTCATTATGTTAAGGTAATCTCAAACTGTGCCATTTAAGGTCACCCTATGCCTTCGGTACTTAAATGTTTCAAGTCTGGCTTGTATATAATGTTAGTGTAGAATTTTATGTAAAATAAAATATATTATCCGCAATGCCCTTTTTGAATTGACCTTTAGGTCACTGTTAAGGTCATGGCCCCTCTAGGACTGTTTGTACTTTTATTATTCTGTGTGATATGGCTGCTGTTGTTAACGTTTGTTGGAATCAAACCTTCCATATTAATGTGTATGTATCCACAAAGAAATAAAAAAACATCAAATCTGAAAACATTTAGCCAAACTGACAACCCAACACATATATCAAATAATAACCTAATACATCTCAACACTTGTCTGTATGTACATGTCTATGTATGCTTGTATAACCCCTCCTTCAAAAGTGGAATGCTGAAATTCAACTGGAAGAATTATTTAGTTTCTTCAGATTACGGAAACTTGTTAGATTGTAAAATATACATGTCTTTAAACAAAATATGAAAGCAGAAACAGTTGTAACTCATATTTATGAGTTATAAAGAGTTTAGTTTTAAAGGAAAAAACCGCTCATGAAGACGTTTTTTTTTCAATGTGACTTTTATAATCTTCTATAACTTCACAAGTTGAATAACCCAACGCATATTTGTCAAATTATGTGTGCATACACAACACTAGTTATAAATACTAGGCACACTTCAGTTGTTGCATTTACCAAAAGTTTGTGTCAATAAAAAGCACTGCAAATATATCAAATGTGTCTGAAGGTAACTAAGTATTGATCCTGTACCAAATACGGGTAGATGTTACAAAACATTTCTATGAATAAGTAATTTCCTACACATAAATAATATATGACAGAATTGGCCATTTATCTACTGATATTCAATTGAATATAAATATAATTATAAAAGAAAAACCCACTTGTGTTTGTGTAAAATATGTACCTACGATATTTTTATATTGGATTATTTTTGGACTTGTTATTTATTTTGTTCTCATATTTTATTGTTAGTTTAACTGAAATTTTTGTGTAAGCACTTGTAAAATACTTGTATACAACAAATAAATATGTTGATATATTATGGGATTTTTATTTATTTTTGAACATCTTTACTTGATCAGCACAATCAAAATATCCAAATAAATAACGGAATACGAAACAATGGTAAGGCTAGAAATAAGCAACGTTTACAGAGTGCAAATTATTGTCTTTACATATATATCTTAATTCATTGTAATCTTTTGTTTAATTATACCAAATGTGTGTATGAAATAAGAAAACATGCTTTCTGTGATGTAAACTGAAAGTTATTATCACTTTTAAGGAAATGGTAAAAAATTCTGAAGAAACAATACTTCAACTGTTACATTTTTACTAAAAATTTAGAAATTCAAGTTCTACAGAAATTCCTTGTTTGGGTCACTATGCAGCTTGCTATTATGTTTCTAAAGCAAAATATTAAGTGCTGATGCATAACTTAGCTATGCCATTTTAAATACCTTCTTGTTTTGAGCATTGTTGAAACACTTGTCAAATATAATGTTACAGTTGAAATGTTTAGTTGTAATGATTTACCCATAATGATTATTAGATTTACCCACAATTATTATTAGTGTAGAAATAAAGTCTAAGGTTTTGTGATTTATAACCCTAGATAATTCAGAAATTTCCGGCGAATAACAGACGAGATTTATATTGCTATTATAAAGACCGGTTTCATTTATTAATCCCTAAATGTTATTGTAAATATGTTTCTGTACACACCTAGTTATCGCACTATATTTTGTCTGTAGCGTTTGGTTCTGTATTATCGGTGATCGTCCAGTTATTGCCTCAGATAATTGTACGCAAAAATATGCACACTGCATTGTTTTCTGTAGACTGCGCACTTCCGCTCTTTATAATTACTGACAATCCATGGAAAGAATGGGGAAATCACACATACTTTATCTCTGACCAGTGTGATACCACCCTCAAGCTAAATTACACAGAAGCCTCTCTGTTCTGTCAGAACCTGAATGCTCAGCTGGCCAGTGTACACAGTCAGGAGGAGACTGATTTCTTATTCGGTAACACAGCAACTCAGTAAGTAAGAAATAAATATGTACATAAAAAGTACAATTAAGTTCAGATTTTATGGGATACCGTTTTTCTGTGACATTTGATACATAAAATGGATATATTTCATATTACGGAGCATATTTCAACTTTAAACTGCAATGTCAAACTTTTTTACTGCTTATATTGATATGATTATTGCAACATACTGTTTCTCTGTTCAGTCTGAAGAAAGTTCTGATAAAACTCTTCAGCATATCTTTTGATAAACTAATGTATGAATTACTGTGCTAGCAAATAACTAAATGTTGTTTATCTAATTGCTGAATAAATTTTCATGATGTTTTCAAGGGAGACTTGGTGTCCTTAAAATTTTAAACAAAATATCATTACTTGTGGATTGTATGTTCACTAGTGAAGATGCATGGATTGGGTTACATCAGAGACAACCAAGTCTTACTACAGACTGTAGGTGCCACTTCTGTCCAAATACTGAAGATCCACCACCCCCAGAATGTGAAACCTGTGCCTCATGTCGTGGTGCTGACAAGTGGCAGTGGGAGGATGGAACTCAGTATGACTGGACTAACTGGCACCATACTCAGCCAAGTGATTTCAACAATGAGAAGTGTGTGCGATATCGTGGGGATGGCAAGTGGTATGACGATCACTGTTCAAGAAAATACTACTTCATTTGCACAAAAGGTATAACTAAAAAAATACTACCACACAAGATATCTAAGAGCAATACCCACTATAAATATATGCACGACTTCTGTAATGAATGCATGGTAGGTCTAATTCTTTCTGTATTTTTCCCTAAAAACAATTTCATATTCTTTACAGATAAAGATCGAACATTTTAAAAAAGTACTGGGTTGATTTGAGAGAGTTTTGAAACCAATCAGAAGTTAATATAAGCAATCTGACGGTCCTCAGTCCAGTCATGAAGTTGTAATTTGTGACAATGGCATTAGCAATATCAAAAATCGGTTAAGTATAAAAACTAAAAGAATTGGCCTAACAGTGACCTCAGAAAAACCAAGTTCTTTTGTATTCCCAAGAGAACTTATTATCAATGGCGTAAGCTGAGATTGTTTTACATGATAAACCTTTTAGAGCTTATAGCTACTTGGCTACATTTTTCTTCGTCATATTTTTCCTTCAATTAATTTTTAAAGTGAGAACAGCCAAAACGTGAGCCACATAAAGATACCCACCCCTAGAAAAAATGTGATGGGGTGATAATACTGGCTTCACCAAAGTAACAGAAATGTGAAAACATCAGAAAAATTTTAATGTTTGCGAAGACTTCATTTTTGGGGAGGATGCAGTGTGTGTTTGTAATGAAAAAGGGGTGGAAGATAAAAGCTAGGAGGTACAAAGCTTTCAATTGTAGGGAAATCGCAAGAAACAAATGTCTGAGCAGCAGAAGTCAAAATTTCCATAGCAATGTTACCTCATTTTAACTGAAAAGCTGATTGACATACTTTGGAAAAAAGCAAAATAAACTATGCTCTTACACTACCATTGAAGTAATAAAAAGATTTCAAGTGCCTATCTGAATATGTCTCTGGCTGTTGGGGCGTAAAAGTATAACTTAGATTTTTTGTACACATGTTTGACTCAATGTTTGTGCTGTGGAGTGGCTAGATACTCAGTTCCTCGATTACCAGAAGTTGGACAACTGACCCCAAGGTCAATGTTAAGTTGGACAACTAATGACCCAAAAGGTCAAAGGTGAACAAGCATTGCGGTTATAAATTTTTATTCTTTAATAGTGTATATATGTGTCTACTGCATATGTACAATCCATTACAATCATTACAATTCATTACAACTTGCATCCATACAATACAGGCATAGGGTCACCTTAAACTAATGACAGTTTGAGGTGACCTTAACCAAAGGAGGTTAAAACAACCTAAAAGATTTGAAGAAAATGTATATAATAGTACATAATGTAAGTGACCCTATGCCAGTAAAGCACTAATTTAAGTAAATATTTGAATTGAGGACATGGTGATTTCAAATGAAATAAAGAAATTACACCAGCCACTATTACACCATGTATACATCATCATGACAATTTTTTAAATAAGAGGTGTCACAATCACACCGATTTACTTTAATGTTAGGCAACACTATAATACATTCACCAATAAGATAAAAAGAACGGATAAGACAAAGTGACTAGACAAATAATTACTAAAACAATACTATAAAAGAAAATTTTTATGATCCACATGAGAATCGTTATTCTGGATTCCATAGATTAAGCTGCATACTATTTCCTCAGTGACTACAAGACTATCCATAGAACACTACCGCCTATCACAGTTATAATTATGAGTTATTAACAGTAATATAATGGCAGTTACCTACAGTTACTCATGGTTACATATATAAATTAAGTAAACACCAGTCCTTGGAAAATTACATGTTAAGTAATTCACGTTACTACAGTTAAAACTTTTGGAAATAGTCCTCCATAAAAATACTTGATGAGTATTTAACATTACTACAGTTAAAATTCTTGTTACTAGATAACTATATACATCTGAGGCATGTTACTACTACTATATGTGTCCAAGTACTTACTGATGCAAGTTGTTAAGTTACATGTTAAAATGTTACATATAAGCCACGTTTGAATGACGTTATTCCTTTTACTTTTTAAATGCAGCCCCCTGTGGCTTCGTTTGGTATGACTTTTCAATGAAATATTTGGACTAACAATCATTCACCTTGTTTCTGTTGTAGCTGTGATTTTGAGTCTGCCAAGTGATAGATATTAAGTGCTATAAGAGTTCACATTATTTAGATTACCTTTCCTTGACAATTGCTTGTCAAATCGCTTATCCTTAACATGAATATTTAAACTAACCAAAAATATAGTACTACTATATTTTACCACTACTATTTACATTGATTCTTGCTGCATTCCTACAATAGTTATTACATTTTTAAAGGGGCCACGTTGGCGCAGTGGTAACACACTCACCTACCTCTGAGGTCAGCAGTTCAAACCCCAGACCTTATATGGGAAAGTTGGTAGTTGCTTACCGATGGCTGGCAGTTTACAGTACTGAACCTTGACCATCTGTATGTACTGGCTTCCTCTGTCCACAAAACTACCCATCATGATATCACCTGTATAGCAACGTAAATAAATAAACACAAAATAAACAAATAACATTTTTTAAGAAGGTTTGGTTACCGGTTTCTTCCACCAGAACCCACATGCAACCCATTCCAACTGTTTAATTTTGGAATCTTGTAACTGTCTTCAATATGAATTAATAGAACTATATTTCTGTGATTATCTTTTTACAAAAGCCACAGTAATTTTAACCAAGTGTAGTTTTAATGTCTTTGACCTTAAATTTCGATTTTGAAGATTGAATTCAGTTTCTGCAGATATGTTCCAACACAGTACACATTAAAAACGATTTCAAATGGTTTCAACGTTTATCAAACGTTTTTAAAACCTATTTAAACCCTATCTTGAGGTTTACTGAACATTTCCAAGTAAATCGTCACACTGTAATGTTTAAAAAACCTTTTAGAAACATTCTCTATATAAACGTTTTTTTTTCTGAAACATTTATTAAACATTTCTAAAAGAAGTGGAGAAACTAGGTTTGAGTGGAAACATTTATAAAATAGCCAAAGAATGAAAATTCATCATGAAATGTTTGATAAACAGTACATGTTTAAATGTTTAAACAACATTTGTTGACAATGTTTTGTAAATATTTGCTCTGAAAATATTTCACAAAAATTTAATAGCCACTGATTTTTATACCCATCATTTAAAAACATTTTAAAAAGTTTTCTATGAAACGTTTTTAAACCCATACTGTAAGAATGCTTATTAAAACATTTAGCTTCAAACATTTCCAAATACAGACGGTGGTGTTGTTGCACGGCCAATTTAGGGGCCTGCTGTGGCAGTTGGTTTCTTACCTTAAATCTGTAGGTACTCTGTTCCTCCTGCTAGTGGACGTTATGGTCCAATCACAAACAATCACGTGATTCATATAAGCAATAGGCACCAATACCTTCCATTTTGAATTTGGTATTACAAGGATCAATACCGCAATGTTTGCAACCCACCTCACCCCACATAATTGTAACTGGCGGTCCAGGCTGACCCTGGTGACCCCCAACTGGACTAACAAGCACTCTTTGACCCGGACCCCTGTAGGTTTCTCGACCACTAGGAATTATTTTTGATAAAGGTCTTAGTTTCCTATTCTTTGATATCAATAAATGGTGTAGCTGTATGGCATTCTGGACCCCTGTCAGGTAGTTTTACTGACAGGCAGTTCTCCTACTTGTAGGATTTATATGGACTGCTTTGGCTTGAGACACTTTCATTTTGATATTCCCATTGGTAACTCTCCCAAGGCACAATTTTGGAACTCTTACAGAGCAGCTTTATGGCAATTTTCACCCTGTTGGGGCTAACCTCGACCCCAGGGAGGTCTCGGTTAGATTGATGTGAATGGCCTTGGCTTGAGATTAGGTGGCCCAGGCTGATCCCGGCTACACCCCCGTGAACTGACTAGGCTTAGGCCGAGCTAAGGGCTCATTGAGATCCTTATCAATGCAGGGAGTCTCACCCACACAAATTACTTAAATTATCAGAATATGTGATCCAGGTAATAAACTGTTTACATAAAATACTTTGAAAACATTCTATTGTAAATGGTTTTTGTACCCATCATTTTAAAACCTTCACAAGACGTTTTCTTTCACATATGTGACCTCCACACTCTCATCGTTGGTTTCAAATCTTTGCCAGGGTCAAGCTGACCTTGATCATTCAGAATTCATCTTGGTCAAACTGCAACTAATTGAACCAAGTTTTGTATTATTTTCAGCATAAAATAACACACTCTGTCCTATTTTCAGCATAAAACAACAACACTCTGTCCTTGCTTTCTTTAAGATATTCACTTATGACAGACTCTTATTAATCTGACATTGCAAGTCCACGTTGTCAGCCTTTTGTTTTGGATCTTGTAGTTCAAAATGTGAGTGATATGGTTAATCAGTACTTATTTCATCAATCACCTTGATAAGGTTCATCCACTGTCAATTGGCAATTTGTCTGACAATCATTCATAATAAAAACGCAAAGACATGAACAATACAATAAAATATGATGAAGCCTACCGAAAAATAGCATAATCTAGAAACAATGCTCGTTCCAATAAATAGTCAGGTTTTTCTTTTATCATATAATCAATTAACCAGATCAAACCTAAATCTGAGCTGCTTCTGATGGCAGTTCTGGCATTTATGACTACGATGTTTCATATCACCAAAAAACAAGGTACGAGTAAGGTCACACTTGAAGGTCCACAACAATTTGGAAAAAGGAAACAAATTACACATCAAACAAAATATGTTTCTCTTTTTCAACTTGAGGAGTCTCTTATTATGATTATTTTAGCAAAAGTATATTGATATGTTTGCAGGGATCAACTGTTATCCTCACTTCTGCAACTCAAATGGTTTTTGTGTATTCAATACTTGTGCCTGTAATTCTGGATTTATTGGGAACACATGTGAAACAGTTATTACCACTGCTACTGAAAAAAGTTCATCTGCAGACCCCACAACTGATGTTTCAGATCCATGTAAGAAAATCTTTTGTAATTAATTTTGTAATTAATTGTATAATAATTCATTTGCTTATTGCCAGTATATTAATTTTCTTATATAAATGTAATATTTTAAAACATAGTCTGAAAATATCTTATTTAAATCACGCTTATGAAATGGAAAATAGAGCCATTTTGAAGCAGTGATAACTTGACAAGATTGGGTTTGGGTTTTCTTTGTTCTGATATCATTGCCATGACCTTGTGTAAAGTGTTCCATGATATATTGCAACAAATGTATACCACTTTGACAACTCTGCTAACTATACTACTGAATGTTTAGAAATATATATTTCCAGTCTCCACAATACAGAAATTGTCATGTGATTGTCAGGATACTGTTTGTTCGACCAGCGATCAAACAGGTGGTGAGTATCCAATTGTACGTCAATAATAAATAATATTGCTCAGCCATATATAAGAACAGGGGACTGCCTTACCCCACCTTGAACAGTATGCATATTCTTTAATATCTAAGAAAACTATGACTTAATGGTACATTACATGCTATTTGCAATTCAACGATAACAAGTCAAATATTTGTACATTTATTATGCAGCATTAGCAGCAGTTGGAGTTCTATTTGGAATCTCTCTTATTGTAAACATTGCTATTGGTGTTTGGCACGTGATCTCCCTAAGGAATAAAACAAGCTCCAGGTTAGTTAAGAATTATTATTACAAAATGGGAAGCTTAAATCGAAACAAAACATAAATGGTATTGTGTTATGGATAAAACTTTTGTCTTATAAATTTCTATAGATCCTGCACTGTCCTCAAATTGACATGTTTTAAGTTCTTAAGTTCAAAGTTCAAAGTTTGGGATTTAACATCCCTTTGAATAGCCATGATCATATCATGACAAAATGACAAACTGTTAGTGAATCTTTCATGGTCCAATCAGCTGATTTGCACTCATGACTACAGAGATTACTGATGAAATTCAAATTCAGCACTTTGGTATGAATCAATATTTTATGACAATGAAAACTAAAGATCCTTTGTATTTGTATATACAAATACATTTGTATTTGCAATAGCTGGTAAATATATTTATCAACAGAGTCGACACTAAAGTGACATATGAGGAAGGCTGAAATGTTAAATTAAGAGAATTATTTCATTAACAGGGAACAGCATCAAGATGAACATGTGTACTATAACTCTGTGACAAAGAGAAACAAAGAAAATCAGAAGACTGCAAGTGTTACTGGTCAAAAGGACGTCAACCAGCCACAAATACGGAGAGAAGATACTTCAGCACATAATGTGGTTGCAATTGAAGGTCATTATGAAGCCTTAAACACCAGCACATGCAGATCTGAAAATACTAATGAAGTAAATACATATGCTCAACTTCAGTGACATGTGAGGAACAATCTGAAGAATCTGAATGCCAATAACAAGAAAATATTATGGCACAGATTTAAACTGTTTTTCTTAGTAAAATGTAAACTAACAAAAACCGGATATTTAAATAATCGTATACTTTTGGTAACTAGGCAGGAATGAATATGTCTAGTGAATTTGTAGGTTCAAGTTACAATGTAAGTAATTAAGTTGCATTTATAGTCAATAAAATAATTCAATATGTCGAACATATGACCGAAGAGTTTTGTATTAGCGCCTTCCTATAGTAAGGCTCAGGAACCTGCTGTTAATTCCATAAATTAACCCATATTAATAAATAACTAGGCATTAAACTTAGAGCTTTTAACTAAAACTTCTACTCAGTGCTAGTTACAGGTCTTGTCAAAGAGAAGGTTGCCACAAAACTGTCTGGGCTTATCAATCCAAGAAGGGATAACTAGAGTCAGCCTGGCCTGCACAGGTACAAACTAAGTATCATATTAAAGTCATATACTCTTTGAGTTACAGTTGCTTAGTTAAAATGAATGATCAGTGGGGAAGAGAAGATATATTGGCTTGCATTAAGGACGGACAGGCTGACCATAGTGAGACCTCACTAAAAATATACTAGGAGGCACTGAAATAATCACTCACAAACTAACATAACTTTATGTGCTGCTTAATATCAATATAAATATTAGTTTACATTTGAAATTTGTGCAATAGTCTAAGTGAGACTTAAACTTTATCTGTGCATGATTGCACTGTTTATGTTGATTTTTTTCGGATATTTTGAAAGACCATGTTTTAATGTATATTCTTCTATTTAGCTAACGTTTAATAGATGCACTACACATACAATCCTCAAACTGGACTTTTCACTACTTTCTGAACTTTTCACAGATAGCATATTGGGCTTGAACCACTTTTCATATGACACATCTGTGTTCGAATTTACTGAAACTGAGTCAGTCAATGGAGAAGTAGAAATTGAGAAAAGTTTCATCTTTCATTGTATTAACTTGACTAAGTCTATCTATCTTATCAAACAACAACAGACAATTCATTCATAATAAAAAGAAAATAAATAGAAAGCCCATTCAAAAAATTCTACGGATGTATTTGTACATCCGTATAGAATGAGCGCCTGCTTCTTTACATAAAAAACGTCAGTACATTCATTGTAGTATTTGTGAAGTAGTATAATGTGTTTGTAAATGCATTTACTGGGATTTGAGAGGCTGATGGGCCACAAAACGTAAAGTACTGCAAAATGTAAAGTGGGGTTGCAAAAAGTAAAAATGCAAAGTGTAATGAGGTGTTCACAATATATTCAAACCTCAGGATATGGGTCAGGGTACATACAACATGGTGTTGGGCATGACATCCATTCTGACACTGAGTGTACAGAAGGCCTCCCTGACAGTGACTTGGATGATAGTAAAGCAGTAGTCTTCCTTGTGCAGAAACTGGAGAAATGGACTCTTGGAATCTCCCCTTTGAAGTAACTGTACTGGTTATAATGTATGCTGCATCAGGTGATACCAGCTGCCAACAGCAGTTGCAATGTGTATGCACACACTGTAAGAATGCTGCATATTGTTGTGAAAACACTTCCTTCCCCAAGTTTATCTGATCTAATCTAATCTACTGCTTTGCGGGCACAATATCTTCCCCACAAAGGGGAACTCAGGGCACTAGTTAACAAAAATCAGAGAGAGAGAGGAGAGAGTTCAGGGGCGTGGTCCGGAGTTGTGGGTGTGTCCAAGAGGGAAGGAGACTAAGTTGGGAAACTGGAGTTGAAGAGGTGGGTTATGAGGTGGTTCCTGAAAGATGCGACGGAGGGGCTATTTCTTATTTATAAGGTGAAAGAGTTCCAAAGAACTGGGGCATAGTGACTGAAAGAATTAGAAAAGTGTTTGATTGATTTATGAACTCTACGGTTGAAAGTGGGGGTATGGAGGAACTTGAGTTTGGTGGTGTTTCACCTTGTATTTCTGGAAGAGGTACTGATGTAGGGGTGTAATGATTCTCTTAGGAAAGCTGGTTGACCTTGGTTGAGAATTTTGTATGTAATGAGGCCTATTTTAAATTGTACCCAGTACCAGACTGGGAGCCAATGGAGTTTTTTCAGTTGCGGGGTAATGCGAGATAATTTAGACGAACATGTGACAACCCTGCAGAGTGAGATTTGGAATAACTGCCATCTCCTTAACTCAAAATCAGTGAGTGATACGAACAGGAAATAGCAATAATCCAATCTGCTGCTGTTTATATTTTTTATCAGATATCTTAGCCAGTATTCTCATTCCTGATGATTTTGATACTGCTTCAGTATCAGTTTCAAAAATCTTAAGTGATGCTCGTACACCCAGTGCACTGGCTGTGAGATTGAAATCATTCCTGAAAACCACAATTAGGAACAAAACTTGGCTTGCAGTTCTCAAGAGTATGTTACCTGGGTGGTACCCTATCATTTATGTTTAATGGAGAACTAAAGAAAAGAAGTTAGGTGCTAGAATGGATAGTCACTGTTTGGACATTTTTAACAAAAAAGCATAATTGCCTTAAGCTATGAGTTAAAAAATGAAGGTGGAGGTTACTCAAACTTTACAATTTAAGTACCCCAAATTTGCAATTTGGTGACACTTTTAACTTAAGACTTTAACTCTTCTTTTTACACTTTGCAAACACACCTTACATTTTGCAGCACTTTACGTTTTGCATCTTTACAGTCTGCAGCCCCACTTTACATTTTGCATCACATTACATTTTGCAACTGTACTTCTTATAATAAACCATTGCGTGCAAATCCATGGACAGTCAGAGTTCTAATCTAAGCATGCACAATATCTTTCCCACAATGGGGGTACCTTAAGAATCTTACCTTATTTTTCACCTCTTCAAGTGGACTTACATCATTTGGTTAAAATGATAAACATCCAAACCATAAGTAAGAAATAGGATCATATTCAAGAAAAAATGTACAAATTTCCTTTATAGCTGCTGCATGTAACCAAATTATTATTGAATTTGAGGTCATTTTCCTTATATTATATCGAGGCAACTTTTATTAGGAAAAACAGAAACTGTAAATTATTTCCTTATTCCTTTTGTGTTTACAAGAAAAGAAAATAGGATTCACAGGGAACATAATCAATAAAACATCTAGGAATCCCATTGGATGATTGAGGGGTCAATCAAAATAGGAAAGTTATAATTAGAGTGGGGTGATAACATTTTTTAATTTTTTTTTTTTTTTTTTGGAGGGGGGATTGGAGCATTAATTAGTACTTAAATGACACTTCAAAGGGTCATGAGGTCACACATACTGATGATGTCACAATGTAGATTGATTTGCATTATACATCAACATTTAACAGTTGTATATCTGTGTGAGAGCTTGATTGTGTCTCCCCAATACGGTTACATTTGAGTGTATATTACGTCTAATTCTATCTAGCTCCATGTAATGACAGTTCATAGTTTAAAATATGCAGTTTATCCTTAACCTTTATTTGAGGTTTAACCTTACATTTTTGTTGCGAGTCTGAATCTTGTATAGGCTATATCTCACAAAATGTAAAGTCAACGATGTACAACTTTTGTATAACAGTCATCAGAGTTTCAATTATATACAAAACAAAGGCTGGAGTACTGTTTCTCAAATGGGTAATGTTAAAGTCTTTATAACAATATCATTGTTCAGAGATTTAGGCCACCTTACACATTATAGCTTGTTAGGGTTAAGTAACACCAATTGTCCAGTTCATAACTGAAATTTGCAAGTAAGTTTCTCATATTATTAGCTTCAAAGTGGTAACCTTCAAACAGGTATAATAGATATTGTTAGGAGTTTATTGTCACCATAAAATATGTTCTCCTTAGATATTCTTTAGATATTCACTTATCAATTATGTATTAACCACATCACATAGTTTTTGAATTATATGTTATTTGGACAATATAAAAATCATAAATCCCAAGCCACAATACCAATCCTTTGTTGTGACATCACAGGCATGTATGACATCACAGGCCTTTGATGTGGCAAGGCAGGGGAGGGGGTGTGCTTATTGATGAAGTTTTTGGCACCCAGAAGCCCCGCCCACAGAGACAAGGAAAGTCACCAATCACAGGGGAGTCATAATTGGTAAAATTTTTAAAGTTTTCATTCATGCCTATTAAAAAAAAAATGAAATTGGGTACTTTACACTTTTTGTTTGCATTTTGAAAATAAACTTGCAAAAGCAAAATTGAAATATATACAATTATTATATTTAGAAAACAATCAAATGGGAAAAATATGCAAAGGCTTTTAACAAAACAGAAAATGGAGCTTTACTATTATTTCACTGGCATACAAACTTAAACTAGAAAACACAGGAAACTGATTTCCTGAAGGTAACCATAAAGATCAACAATAAGAAACACCTGTCATTTCCGTTTTCCTTATCAATATTTACAAAACGCAAAAGGAAAATGGTTGTTTTCCCTTTTTCGTTTTCCGTTTGATAAATGAGAAAACAAATTAATGGAATGCCCCCTGATTCTTAAGGGGCCAATTACACTTTCATGGATCCCCTACAGATATAGGCCACGGTTCCATATATGGAAACTGCCAAGGATCCCATGTGGATAGCAGGGTTTGGGGAGGGGGAATGTTTAAAAAGTGAGTGATTTACGGACATAATGCAGATAATTACATGGATGGTATGGATGTCACAAGGACGTCAGAGACGCTTTCCGCTGCTTGCGGATGACCTCCAGATAAACATCCGTTACCACCCACAGTGTGGTGGAACACTCCAGGACATGCCAGGATGACATAGGATGCATCAGGACATCTCAAGGATGCCCCGGATGGGTATAGGGACCTTGCCAAGACTCGCAGAGATTAGCAGATGGGGTTTACAGATCTTTATTTCTCTCGCAGATGTCAGCTTATCGGTTACATTAAGATGTCCTGGTGGGAAACATTGACCACTGGATACCTGGATCCAAATGCCTATTAAAAGGGTAAGGGTAAGGCCAATAGGCAGATAGAATTAAGAAGCCAGAATGGACAGACGGAACAGAGATCTTGTGCAAATTTAACTCTTAATATTGCCAATGGAGAGGCAGTTAATCATCATTACAGCTATGATAGACAGACTGAGAAGGAGATGGGGTCTACAACGAGGACAGCAAAGACTCAGAAGATATTGGGTCAGGCTGTGGTTAAGCCAGGCAGAATGTGAAGAAGAGGGTCAGTACACCAGACTGATGTCAATGCTTGAGTTAGATGACCCTATGGCATACCAAAACTTCATCCGGATGCCACACGAGCTCTCTTCAAGAGCTGGAGCAGAGACTCAGCCCTGTGATCCAGGAGAGGACCTGGATGAGAGACACCCTGAGTCCAGGACTGAAGTTGGTGGTTACCCGGAGACACTAGGCCAGTGGAGACAACTACCCAGCCCTTCAGTATGTTTTCAGGATGGCACGGTCGACCATCAATAAGTTGGTGCCAGTGGTCTGCGATGCTATCATCAGGGCCTATTGAGATGAGGTGATGACATGCCCCACAAGCCCAGAAGACTTGGTGGAGGTCCAGTCTGTTTTCTGTCGGAGGTGGAACATCTCACAGGCCCTGGGTGCCCTGGATGGAAAACACATTCCAATCAGATCTCCACGACTGGATGGCAGTCTACCATAACTACCAGGACTTCCATTCAATTATTCTCCTGGCCTTAGTGGATGGAGATTATACATTCCCGTGGGTGAACTTGGGTGCAGCCGGGACAAGCTCTGATGCTCGGATTTTCAAGCACTCAGATTTGAGACACAAAAATAGAGTATGGCACCATCGGCTTCCCAGAGAGTGAATCACTTGTTGACGATGGGCCCAAGGTGAACTATTTCAGGGATGATGCTTCCCCCCCTCAAGCTTTGGCTCATGAAGCCCTACTCAAGGCGGGGCATGGACTGTTCTGCTCAGCTCTGCCAGCTGTGGTCCCCCCAGGACAGACTTCATGTGTGTGACCTTCCCGAAGAGTGTGCTCTGGATTCACTTTTGGCAGGCATCTTTGTCCAAGTTGTGCTCCTCACAAAATTTGTCCCATCAAGTTCCAAAAAATTGATGTTTTCACATCAAATTGCCGAAAGTGTATATTAGCAAAAAGCCAAGTGGCCCTTGTATAGGGTTTTGTTCATGACAAAGCATCTTTCCGTAAGTTCCTGAGTGCTGTGTGAAACTGAAAATATATCCGTAAACCCTGTCCTTATTGTCCTTGAGACGTCATTACCATCCATAAACCCTATCCCTATTGTCTGTATACATCTCCAGGAATATCCGTGAATATCTGATATCCATGACCTTCTCCAACGACCATCCCTATTTATCCTTGTGGTTTCCGGCATTTTCCATAAACTTCCGGTAGTGTCCTTACAGCCTCTGAACATCCGTACACTTTTTTTGAGTCTTAATTCATACACATGAGCCAAGGGCATGTACGGAAGCTGTAAGGACATTACGGACCCTTTACAGATAACATACGGATGCGATACGGATATTAATTATACCCAGGATCCACAAACCTTTTACAGAAAATTCAAGCAGTTTGATATTTTCCTAGCGTCCCCACAGGCACCTCACATCTGTGGTGGATGCCACAAGGATATTATGGACGGTACGGATGTGTTCACAGAAGAAAAATATGATATGTAACCCACTCACAATTTTCCTCATTAAGTAACCTGCCATGATCCAGCGGTACATCCGGCCATGTGTAACTGGGGTGTACATAATGCAAGAATTGACAAAAATGATAGCCAAGGAATTAGGTAGGTCAGTAATCCGAACTATTTCTTATGTGGAAAAGTAAGAGTTTCAGAAAGTTGGTGGCTGAAGAAGCTGAAAAATGGTTCTGTCATTTATGAAATTTATGGTTTTGAGAGAAGACATGAAGGAATATATGTAGTTTGTGGGTATTTGATTGAGGTATGTATGTTGGCGTTGTTTTAGTACGTAATTATGCTGATTTTGAACTGTTCTCTGTATTCCACTAGAAGCCAGTAAAGGTTTGTGAGGTGATGGGAAAACCTGGAGTTCACAAAATAAAATTAAGTATTTCTACCGTAGGCCTCTGCCATGGTAGCGGAGCATCTCAAAATTATAATATTACCTAAATATTATTTGGATCATTACCTAAATTTAATCACTTCATCCTTTGGTCGGGCCCTACCAAAATTAAAATTTCACATAAAGCTATATAAGGTTTGCTTTATAAGTTTTCAATAACCATGAACAGATAGGCAAACAAACAAACGTGACACAAAAATTACTTTGATAGCGGAGGTAATTATTGCCTAATACCATTGGTAAAGAGGAAAAATTGAAATAAAATGGGAAAATGGCATAAAGAAGTATAAATGTTGATTATTCTGACCAGTATAATTTTTCTGGTGCAATAAAGCACCATTCCGTATCCTTGGAAAATTGCACAAATGCTTCTGGGTACGTTAGCTTGAGGTGAATATCAAACTGGTCAGAGATGAAGTATGTGTAGTTTCCCCATTTTTATACTTTGATAGCGGAGGTAATTACTGCCTAATACCATTGGTAAAGAGGAAAAATTGAAATGAAATGGGAAAATGGCATAAAGAAGTATAAATGTTGATTACTCTGACCAGTATAATTTTTCTGATGCAATAAAGCACCATTCCTTATCCTTGGAAAATTGCACAAATGCTTCTCTAGTTAGGTTTTTCATTCATGAGAGTTTCTAGACTGGTTGGGTTCATTCATAGGTGAATCATAACTCAGCAGTGTTCTACACCATCTGAACTCCAATGGGGCAGGAATAATGTGATTTTTCTCTAGAAATGGCACGGTAAGGTACAATAAAATATTTCTTCAGAATGGTTTATAACTCATTCAAGGAAATGAAACAACCCATTAGGATTTCAGTTTGTGTCTCTTGTGGTAGTGAGTTAGATATTGATTTTTATTACATATATTGCATACCTTCCCCAAACATCCAGGTAATTTCATAAATAGAGCTTCGTGTTTCTTCTTGAAGTTTTTGCCTGTTTTATGTATACAGGTTTATTCAGATAGAAAACAAGGAATGTTATCAATCTTTTTCTTTACTTACTTTTTTTCTTACTTCAGTTTAATAGATCAAATATATAGGCAGTGTACATGTACATGTGTGTGTGGAGTAGATTATGACATACTTATTTAATAAGTGAAGACAATTATACCTTTAAATAACGTACAATACTATAAATGGAATATAAGTTTAATATAATTGTGCTCCTGACAGGCATGTTCTTGCTGGTAATAGCAGGTGAGGAATTTGCAATATTTGATATTTGTGTGTGATTTGACTTTGGCATTAAAAGTCAAGTCACAAAATTGCTGAACAGTCAGATATATTGAGAAGATTCACTTGTATCAGAGCATGCTTCCATTCCAGGACATACACCCCAAGTTACAAAAACTATGCACAGAGAAAAATATGAATGTAGTCTAGTCATGTCTATTAACAGTTGTAAATTGGGAAAACAAATAAATAAAATTCTGTCTATAACAAATAAAATAAAATTCTGTCTATTGCTATGCAACAATCGCAGAACTGTTGGCACAAAAAAACCTATGGGAGGGATGTTATTTAAATGCATTTATTTTAACGCTAATTTATTTATATTTTATACTAGCCACAATTAATATTTACACCAAAACGAAGCTGTGCTTATTGCACAAAACAAACACAAATATGCACAAAAATTTTTATAGTCACGCCAAATTACCGAGGCAAATGGGTACCTATATTTTGTTTAATGTTATTAATGATTTAAAGATTTAAGAATTTATTTGCCTTTTCTTTATTCAGCACAGTAATCTAACAGATGTACGAAAGCCTGGAACCGCCATCCAAATTCAAAATATGAAATATACTATTTGGAATTCCAAATACGTATTCGGAATTCCAAATACAGTATTTGGAATTCCAAATAGCATATTTCATATTTTGAATTTTGAATTTGGATGGCGGTTCCAGGCTTTCATACAGATGTGATTTTGTTAAAGCATTGTATCATTATATATTTATCAAATCTACTTCTATTGAGCTGACAATCCATGGAGAGAATGGGGAAACTACACATACTTCATCTCTGACCAGTTATATATTGACCTCAAGCTAAATTACGCAGAAGCCTCTCTCTTCTGTCAGAATCTGAGTGCTCAGCTGGCCAGTGTACACAGTCAGGAGGAGACAGAATTCTTAGTGGATAACATAGCAACAATGTAAGTAATAAGATAACACATATACGTGTATGCATAAATACATAAATTGCAAAATCTAACAAATAGAATCTTAAATTAGTATGTGAAATAAATGTTACAATGCTTTACACATCAGTTAGTAGGAGTTATAGATCATTGCATATTTCGGATGTGAAATTTATCTATTAGTAAATCAAGAAATTACAAATTGAATGTTTGTTAACAAGCAAAAGACTATTCAAATGATATTTTGATAAAAAAGACACTCCAAACTAGAATCATAGACAAATCGGCCCTTTGCCAAATCAGCCCTCGTCAAATTGGCACCTCAAATAAAATTAGCTGGTCAAATCGGCCCACTATAAAATAACATATGGTCAATTCGGTCCCCTAGATATAGATAAGTGTACATATGATTTATGTATTTTTTTCACAATTTCACACCCCCTGGACATTGGGGTTACTTGTGACTTTTATGTACCTATTCAATTTACTATGACCTTCTCATAGATTTGAATTTAAAATCTTCACAGTAATAGTAATTGTAATATTATCATTTTAAAAGTCACTAAAAGAGACAAGATATTATCTATTTAAAATGTAAAATTAATAATAATAGTTCTCCCATTGTTCTCGTTGATGCCCACAAAGGGGGAGATGATATAAGCATCTGGATCGACAACAAAAGGAACAATAACCTTTTAGTGCCTAATGCTGTTTGTTTAACATTTTAGCCAGTAATCCCTATACTAAACAAATATCAAAGATCACTAAAGTTATAATCCAATCAGAGGTCATGCACACAATGTAATTGCACTTTTTTATAATTCTAACTTACACAAGTTTTATTGCACATAGGTTTGTCTATTTGTCCTAATTTTTCAGGGGGCCGATTTGCCCAGGGCCGACTTATTTAGGGGGCTGATCTGCCGAGGGCCGAATTGGCAAAGGGCTGATTTGTGCAGCTCCCCCAAACTACATAGCATTGTGGTGCATGGGTTGATTTTATTTATTTATTTCAGGTTTTAAGTTGCTTTCAACACTGTACAGGTCATATCACGACAGGTAGTTGGAAGGGCAGAGGAAACCAGTACATACAGTTCGTTAGGGTTCTGTACTGTACACTGCCAACCAATGGCAAGCAACTACCAGCTTTCCCACTCGAGGCCGTGCCGGGAACCGAACCCCGGCTTCAGAGGTGGGAGGTGAGAGTGTTACCACTCTGCCACCATGGCCCCCTGGTGCATGGGTTGATTGCTGATTGATGGTTCACAACAATTTTGCATTTGGTCACCTCAGGATAATTAGGGGTGCAAGAAGTATCCAGTAGTGTATCTAAGTGAGAGGAAACTTTTGATGTGACCAATGTCCTAATGTACTGCTCTTCAGGTATTGGATAATCCACGGATCTTAAAACGCAGAAGCAAATTTAACACACTCTGGACATCTTATAATGTTTTCAAGCAGCTGTCATTTCTTTATATTTGCCATTTCCAGTTTTTCTTTGAAATGCAAACAATAAACAAGATGTACTCGGAGAGAGCAGAATGATTGACTGGATGTGACCTGACTCATGAGTGTTATAACGTATTCTAATAGCTATTTATTTATTGTCATTTAAATTTTAACTGTGCAGGAATACAGTGACCAAAATACTTTGGTGCAAAATACTTGCCAAAGCCATTTTCATTTGCGATCTCCTCTGAACAGTCATAAATACTGTCTAAAATTAGTGACAGGGGTGTATTGCTAGTAGTGACAAATATCACTGTAAAGAAATAACGAATTACATAATTAGGATGTAGTACACATTGATTTTGTTACAAGAGAGACCAATTCTGAATGGACAAATGATCATGAGCAAGAAATCCTGTCATGATAGTGATTTACATACATAACAAAGAGAGGTAGATTTCACGGTATATGCCCAATTGAAAATAAGAATTCACTTCTGTGTAATTCATTTTCACTCAAATTTCACCAACTTTGGAAAAATATCTGCCTATCAAATTTGACCTCGATTGATGTTATAGTTTATGAGTTATAAAAGTGAAATGGTGCACGGACAGAATGACTGAAAGAAAGACGAAACCGATTACAATAGCCCTCTCCTATCATCGGGCGTTAATTATAAATAACGGGGGGTTTTTTTCTACGTAAAATATTGTTCATACTTAATTTTCCTTCTTGATACTCGAGATCTACATTTTATCTAGAAATAAAGACATAAAAATATACATGACCAGATAATCTTACTACTGACACATCCAGTCATCCTCGCCACATCAGCTGGTGTTCACTGCCTTATTTTTTGTTGTTTTCACAAGAAAATAATTTGTGCTCACCAGATCTTGTGGTGATCATCCCATAAAAAGGACAGAGCTCAGGATATCTTATGGTGATTGCACATTATGTCGTGATCACTACTTAAATCACTAAAATTACAATTTCCTAATTCAGGCGCTTGCAACCAATAAGGTACTGGGTGAGCTATGAAATATTAAATATATAAATCCACTGTTTCACATCTTTTATCTATTCGGTTTCGTTTGATTGAAGTTACACAATGGCTATTTTCAGTCATTTTATGCTTGTTGATGCTTGTCGTAACGGTTCTCGGTCTTACTGGATGCCCAGCTTTATTAGTGTTGAATTCTGTAATATTGATGTAAAATTTACCGGTTTCTTTGTGGGTTAATGATCTATGCGAGGGTTAGGTGCCTTTTCTGGCCTCACACTTCACCCCAGCCAGTGTTAGCTTCATTTGGACTTTGAAGTTTGATGTGTAAAAAGCTTTTACTGGATTTTTATGTTTTACTTCTTGGATAATTTGTGTCGAACTTTTGGACTTTAAAATGACAGCTAAAGGACTAGTATCAGCAAGTTGTTCTAATGTGGAATTAAACATGTTCGCCCTGTTGGGGTTAGATATAAGAGAGATCTTAATATTAGTGCTCCAGCTATCAGAGACGGTTCCATTTCAGATGATGAATCTGAGACCTCAGGCATTCAGATAAATGAACATTCCGATGCACCGGGCCACATTGCTGCTCCGCCCTCTTCTGGAGCTAGTTAAGAGGCTAAGCATCTCTCTCAGATGGAATCCAAGCTGGATCTCATCTTAAGGAAAATGCCGACTTCAAAATAAGAATAAGCAACTTGAGGGGAAAGTGAATTTACCGCAGGTAAAGAGGCCATCCAGTCAGATGTCTCATAGCACCCCAAACCGGACATATACAGGCTTTAAGCAATGTGAACACAAGACAAGTGAAAATCTCCTGTATGTCAAGCTCCCCAGCTAGACCTCTAATCGGATTCTGTCTATCATGGTCTTACTGACACTAATTATTAAGATATTCTGCCTTCCTTGCAGTGACTCAGCAAGATGCTAGGACACAATGAAAAATGTAACAGCAGCTTCAGGGGTTACAAGGATTGCCAAGAGTGACTTCCTTGAGCTCAGGAAACATTTTAAAGCTGGTCCCACAGATCTGGGAACAATGATGTGAACAATGCACAAATAGCTTGGCCCCACCTCCATTGCTTCCCAGGGCAAGGGGGAGCTTACCTGAGTACAAGGACTTTATGGTGTGTTCTTGGTTGCATTCAGCAGGACACAAGCAATAAATGCTAGGGTATGGGAGGCATCTTTTTAAGACCTCATTAAGATCAATTGGATCACTTCTCATCATGCCCAACTTGTCCTGTTACAACGCAGGAGTTAGTTGAAAAGGTTAGGATCCGCAATATTCCCCGGATGATCCAAACTAAGAGCAGTGTGAATGCATCAAAAGTGGATAAGAACACATCTTAAGAGAGAATGTTGTGTTGTGTTGGTATAGTTGTTAACATGCTTGTTCTTACTATTTCTGTGAGGTAGAAAAGATGTTTTCTCATAAATTACAGGAAAGGTAAGGACTCAAAGAAAAACAGCTTATTGTATGGGGTTTTGTATAGGACTGTAAATACTAATAGATTATTAAATTTTAGGACCTTTACTGTAATAGTGTGAACAGTGCAGAGTGTACATGCAAAATTTTGGCTGTTTATGGCTGCCACAAGTTGTTATCAGCTTCCCCCCAGACACCATTTAAGCACATTATGATTTATAGCGCAGAATGACTCTACTACTCCATCCTTAATGAGTTATATCTCAGCATTGCACAATTTCTTCTCGTTATATGATCACAATGACCTTTTGTGTGACTCACAGAGTAGTTAATCTTAGTATCAAGTCATTTTCCACAAATGCCCCCTACACTACTAGATACAAATCCAGTTTTATCATCCCCATCGAGATCAAGTTGGATACATGTTTGCCAAAATTTCTGCAGGCCATGTATACAAAGCAATATATCTTTTGGCCTATTTGAAGTGCCTCATGCTGCCCTCCGCCATTCCTCATTTGACCCTACTCACCATTTCCCTAGGGTAGATGTCATCTTTGCCCACCCCCACCCCCACCCCCAGCGCTTATGTCATGATTAAGTGGGCTAAAGTTGTGTATGGTTCCTTCAAATAGCAGGTTATACAGATCCCATCTCTCCCTAATTCCCCATGTGTCAAGCTTCCGCATTAAAAACAATCCTCTCACCCCTTTGCCCTTCATCTGACCCCCTTTTTTCCTCACCCACTTTTACCCCCTACTCCCCTATCACTGCACCTGTGATCAGTTCCACTCTCTTACTAGACTCTTTTCTTTCATGGGATTGAACCCTTCTTATGGTTCTCATGTCTTCAGACGGTTGGGCTGCAGATCATGATGTCCCACTCCAGAATCTAAAGAGCACATGAGGGCTGACCCTCTTCTGCTATTCCAACCTATCTGAAACATACTACTACAGCCTTCTCCATGATTGCTTCCATATTTCAAAAACTACTTTCTACTTAATTGGGTTGGGACCTTTCACGTCCTCATGTAAATTTACAACAAGTTCTATGTGTGGAATCGTACATTTCTGTGTAAAATAAAAGGCTTCTCCCAAATGTGTATTATTCATAACTATTGTTATTTACCTCGTATACTTACCTTCATCATGTTCATGTTACTGGGCTTCTGGTTGGACTGTGCTTGTTGATGGTTGTCACAATGGTTCGGTCTTACTAGAAGCTCAGCTATATATGTGGCGAATTCTGTAATATTAGAGTAAAATAAAATTTAAATTGGGGCTTAATGATCTTAGCGAGGGTTTACTGCCTTTTCTAGCCTCAGGCTTCACCCCAACTTGTATTGGCTTTTGACCTTCCATGTGTAAAATGTTTCCCAACTATCTGCCCTTACTACACTTGAACTATTTTTCTTTTTCCTGGCCTAGTTTTCATCAACCCACAGGGTATTCATATGTGACATCTAATTTTTGTGAATGTGGGTTATGGGTGTTCCACTGGAACTGACCCAGTAACAGACACTACGACTCTATGGTTGGTTGCAAATCTGGGATGAAAACCACAAAAAAGCTCGCAAAAATGATGGGTTAGTTACATCTTCCCAACAATACGTAAAACATACTGGCTTGTCTAGCTCTAAATACCAACCTGACTGGGGGTCGGGATCATTCTCTTCATGACAAAGCAGGAAACTATTAGGACAAGCTGTAAACCCCTAACAATCAAGCCATAACAACCCCCAACAAGCTGTACTGACAAACAGACAGGGCTGGAGTGTTTTTTGACTCATCCTGACTGGACTGATTAAAAGTCAGGTTTCAGAGTCGGGATCAAACAAAAAATATATAAACCCCCTCTGACTCACAAAATATATCACTTGTTAATGCAAAGATGCCAGCTACACATCACAGAAACTCAATCCATCAGCTTTGGGTACTTTTATTTTTATTGAGTTTAATATTTTGATTTGCATTTTGATGGAAGGACAGAGGAGGACACATTGAACACATCACAATCACTTGACATACAGCAACCAGTACAGCTTCAGCCCCAGGCAGTTTAAAGGTTTAAAAAAAGTTGAAATGTCTGTCAAAGGGTCAAAGGTCACAAAGTCGAATTCAAATGTCAAAATACTTCCCCCATGCATTTTTAACACCATTAATCTTTGGGGCGGGACAAAATGTCATAGTGTTTGGCCCATTTCTTTTTGGTCAAAGTTTTTAAAAGTCATTATCATTTGGGTTCTATCGACTGTTTTTTTTAAAAATTGTTTTAATGTTTTTTTTTCTTTTCATCTTTTTTCTTTCTTTTTGGGTTCAAATTCTTCAATTTTTGTTTCTGAGTTCGAAATATTTCACAGTTATTTTTTAAAACTTATTTTTTTAAACTTCTAACTTTCTAACTTTTCTTCAAGCACACACTCAACCATTCTTGCATTCATTCATTTCTTTAATGTTTTATTACAAAAGTGTTTTGTGTGGGGCGGTGTAATGCTTCTTGTTTCGGTTTTTCAGAACAGCAGCTTATTAATTGTTTTGGAAAGATTCGGATGGTCCTGAGAAGGACCTTTAAATGGGTAACAGCAGTGGTTGACTGCGGAAGAAGTGAAGGCTGGGCTGCTGATATTCTTGCTGTGAGGTGGTGGTGGTTGGCAGAGAGGAGGCTGGTGCTGGTGTGTTGACTGGCGAAAACGGTTACAGTTTGTCAATTTGTTGGTAGCTCATCACAGACTGAAGTTTTCCAGAGAAGCTTAAAAGTCCTGATATGTTGTGTTGGCTTTCATTGCCTGTAGCTGAGGCAACTGATGGAGGTTGCTTTGCTTTGTTGCTTTGTTGGTTCAGCCTGTTGTTGATTGTCAACGACTATGAAGGAAGTTGGCTGCTCTCTGGATTGCTGCTTCTGTCTTTTGCTGGCCACTTGGCTCTGCAGAGCCGGTTGGATGACCTAGTCTGAAGGCATCTGTGTCTCTGGGATGGTTAGGATGTATTCCCTTGCAGCTGTGGCTGTTGAAATGTCTGTGGCACTACTGCTGAACTGCACTTGAGCTATATGAAAGCGTCTGTTGCTTTGGCTACTGGAGCTGACAACCATGTTCTTCTGCCTTGCTTTGAATGTTGCTGAAGAGCTTGAAAGCCTCACTTGTAAATATCTAAAAATCTCTCACCTCTTATCCCTCCACCTCCAATGCTAGTTTCAGAAGGCTGTATGTGTTATTGTCTCCTACTTTTGACGTGCATGCTTCTCATCTGTGTGAACTGGTCCATGTTCTGCTGTTTGACTGAAGAGCACCCTGAATCTGCAGTGCAGCTTGTGATTTGTTGAGGCTGTAATGTGGTGTCCATTGACCACATGCTTATCTCCATACTATCTGTGTCAGTCCAGGCTCTGGATATGTCATGTGCTGTAGTAGCTGAAGCTTGCGATTTGAAGGCTGACTACTTGCTGAGCCTCTTGCATCTGATGTGTGACCTTAAGAATCCTAGCTTGTCCTGTATCCAAGTCTGACATTCTGTCATCTCCTTCGGGGCCTGTCCAGACCATGACTGCATCCGCTTCCCATAAAGTGTCCTTTACAAATCAAACGAGGTCTTGCACACCTTGACAGACAGCTTGTGGCTTGTTCCTAACCTTGTCCTTGAAATTTTCACAAGGCTTGTCATACAACTCCTCATGGCCCTCAATAGCTTATATTCATCAGAATCAGTGAGATATACGTCTGTTTCAGTGTCACTTCTTTCTGTCTGGGGTCTTTTTTCTGGTTGTCCCTCCTCTTGAGAGTGTATTTCCGCCACTCTTACCTCAGCCCTCCTTGCCTCCTGCTCCCTTTGTTGTTGAGTCCTCCCTCTCCTTGTCAGTTTCTATTAACGTCTTGATTGTAAGTGTTCCCACCTTGTCCTGCTGAGATATTACTAACCATATGGCTGAAGACTGGGAGACTTCCCGTCTTTACAGGAAGTGTGCAACTCAGTAATGTTTATGACAGGCTGGTTTGCTTTCAAGTGTGATTGGTTAGTGTAGCTGGCCTGTCTGGAGAAGGAGTCCTGGTACTTAACCAGGACAAGACAGGAACTTTTTCAAGACAAGAGGGTTATGCCCCTGTTCCACCAAAGGATTAAACCCCTATCCTGTGTGGGACCCTTAATCGTGGACAGTCGGTGAAAAAAAAGCAAAAATAGGCGGGAATACTGGGTCGGTTTTAAAGTCTGGGATTAAGAACAGACCGTCCCTAGGAGGCCTCAGGCCACCCCAGACAGTCCCCGACTGGTCTGGGACTAAGAACCGACTAAGCCACGTTTCTGGTCGGTTTCAACCGCGATCCTGTCGCAGACAAACCGACCGGGTCCCAGGACGCCTCAGGCCTCCTGGGACTAAGCCCCGACTAACACATGATTAAGTCCCAGCATCCTCAGGCCTCCTCAGTCTTCCCCAGGCCAGGATCGCCGATTATTGTTTTGCAAATTTGCTGGATTTTCTGGGTATATATATATAAAATCCCCAAGCAAATATTATTGCTTTTCTGGGAACACAGCAGGATGCCACCTTTTTATGGAAGACAGATTCAACAACAACTTAGTTTCTTTTTGGTTTTTATTCAGTTACAAATAATCATGTATTTCCAATTTTTACGTCGACCACAGCAACCACCAGCACCACCACCACCAGCACCCATACAGAGACCCAGAAGAAGGCACAACATGTGGGTCAGGCCATGGCTGCAGAGAGAGGAGAGGGGGGCCTACCACAACATTATGGCTGATCTCTATGCCACAGACTTTCCAGGATTCACCAATTACATGAGGATGATCCCAGAATTTTTTGAAATGATAAAGACCAGATTGGAACCACATCTAGCCAGGCAGGCCACCAACTACAGAGCTCCAATCAGTGTTGGGGCGAAGTTAGCCCTCACCATCAGATATCTGGCCACTAGAGAGTCCTACACATCATTGTCCTGTCAGTTCAGGATTGGAAGATCCATCATTTCCAAGTTTTTACCAGAGGTCTGCAGGGCCATCCAGGATGAGTTCACCAGAGAGTACCTGAAATGTTGTACTACCCCAGATGAGTGGAAAGAAGTGGAGAGGGAATTCAGGATCAGGCGGAATATTCCACATGCCCTGGGAGCTCTGGATGGAAAGCATGTGGCCCTGAAGAAACCCAAGAACACTGGAACCCTCTACCACAACTACAAGGGGTTCTTTTCCATTGTGATGTTGGCCCTGGTAGATGGACAGTACAAGTTTAGATGGGTGGATGCAGGTACAGAAGGATCTTGCTCAGATGGCCAGATATTTAATGCCTCTCAGCTGAAGAGGAGGATTGAAGATGGCAGGACAGGCTTCCCTGACCCAGCGCCTATAACCCAGGGTGGTCCAGATCTCCCCTACTTCATTCTGGCAGATGATGCTTTTGCCTTGAAGACCTGGCTCATGAAACCCTATGGCAGAAGGATGTTAACCAGAGAGGAAAGGATTGCCAACTATAGAATATCAAGGGGAGGGAGAGTTGGTGAGAACGCTTTTGGCATCCTGGTGTCAAGATTCAGGGTGATGAGGACCACCATTGAACTACCCCCAGCAATAATCAGAGAAGTGGTCTTTACCTGTGTGGTTCTGCACAATATACTGAGAAGCCAGTATCAAGATTGTGGATTGATTGGTGGTGCTGCTGGTGGTGGCCAAGACAGAAACCCTGCTAGAGAAGCCAAGAGACAGAGGGATTACCTGAGGGACTACTTCAATAATGACGGAGCAGTGGCCTGGCAAGATGGCAGAATATAATTCTTGCTGCAGTAATCAGTCTTTTTCAGGCCTAACTATAACAGTCCTTTTCAGGACTACCAAATATTCCAGAAACAATTAATGAGCTATGCTTGCTACAGACAAACCCCATGCTAAACAAAACTTGTACCGACACACAAACAGACAAACCCTATGCTAAACATAACTTGTTCAGATGCACAAACAGAAAAACCCCATGCCAAACATAACTTGTTCAGACGGACAAACAAGCAAACCCCATGTCAAACATAACTTGTTCAGACGGACAAACAGACAAACCCCATGCCAAACATAACTTGTTCAGATGGACAAACAGACAAACCCCATGCCAAACATAACTTGTTCAGACGCACAAACAGACAAACTCCATGCCAATCAGAAGTCACCCAAATGACAAACAGACAAACACAATGCCCAACAGACGTCACCCAACTGACAAACAGACAAAAGCAGTGCTGAACAATATTTTCTATTTCACTTAATTTGGGATTTATTTTGGCAATATATTTGAAAAAGAAATGTTTTCCTGTAAATGTTAAAAATAAATTCTTCTACTCTACAAATATTTATTCAATATAACTACTAAACTGGTTTTAATAATGGGAGATTATGCTTGCAAAACAGTTTGTCAGTTTTTTGGTTTTGGTTTTGTTTACTATTGGGTTTGTCAGTTTTTTGGTTGGTGGTTGTGTTTGTCATTGGGTTTGTCTGTCAGTTGGGAGTTATGTTGGTCAGTGGGTTTGTCTGTCAGGTGGGGGTTATGTTGGTCAGTGGGTTTGTCAGTTGGGGGTTTATGTTAGGTATTGGGTTTGTGTGTTTGTGGGTTGGTAAGTATATCATAATGCCTTTTAACTCTAGGGAAGGTGCAAGTGTTGGACTTTTCAATTAAAGATTTTAAACTAGCCCATGGATTTTAAGCTAAAAATGGGGTGATTATTGGCCATATTGGGAGTTTTTTTTTTATTTTTTTATGTGGCCTTTTTGGTTATGTGTAGTACCATGGGTTATATATTTTATGTTTGGGGTGGTGTAAGTGTTTGTGTGATAAGTATTTGTACTGAACTATTTTGTTTTGGGACGGGAATGTGAACTTGCAGCTGAATAATTGTTTTTGGAAGATTTGGTGGCCCTGGAAAGGGCCTGGCAGGTCAAAGACCCGCCCTAACTGGATGGCTACTAAGGAGGCTGCTGCTGCTGTTGAGGCGGTGCTGAAGTGGTGATAGTAAAGAGCTGCTGCGGTTGTTGCAGCTGTGGCTGCTCTACGATCTGTGTTGATGTCAGATCAGGTAGCTGGCTTAAAATTCCACTCAGGTTATGTCTGCTCCCTTCGTCCTGTACAGTTAGGACAGATGTAGGGTTGCTGAAGCCAATGGGGCTTGGTGTATAGTAGACAAAACTGCTGCCAGCTGCTGCTTGAGTGGAACTAGACGCCTGTTGAGTAGTTGGTGGCAGTATCCCGACCCTCTGCGACTCCGTGGTAATGGTGGCTGATCTTCTGGGCAATTGCTGACGTCTACGGTTGCTCTTGATAGTTTCAATGTCTCTCAATATCTTGCCCTTTAACTCTTCAAATTCTTCTTTAGTCATCTTTTCGGCCCTTGATGCCACGTAGTCGAAGAAGGGCTACCTGTCAGACTTCTGCTGCAGAAAACCTGAGATAAGTGTCCTCATCTGCTCAAACTGTTCGAGAATCTTGGAGTCTGTTGTTGAAACGGGTGTAGATGTAATGACGGACTGACTCCTCTCCCTCAGGACACTTGACTCGAGGTGTTCTCTGTCAGTAGTTGACCCACGTGATTCGTCCTGCCTGCTGGTATTTGGACTGGCCTCAAAACCTGAACTTCTGTTGGCCCCCTTTCTGCTGATGTGAGTTTTAAGGAAACCCATCTGTTGGTAGACCAAGAACTGTTTGTTGGTCATCTCCCTCGGGGCTTGGCCAGATTGGAGCTTAGACAGCTTGCCATAACGCGTTTGCTGGGACTTGAACCAACGTCTCACATCAAAGGGCTGGAGCTTGAGTTCTGCAGATATTTCTGCCCAGAGAGCCTCTCTTCTGGTCCTGTCATGGAAACGTGGATGTTCCTTGTTATACAGTTCTGGGTGTTGCTTGACAAATTCCACAATGGAAATTTCCTGACTGCCTGTAAAAGTGCCACACACCCTGGCTCTCTTGGCTGAAGAATGGCACTCCGGATCTTCTTCACACCTCTCTTCTTCTTCTGCCACAGCTTCTCCAATAGCTGGATCTTCCTCAATCTCCTCCTCCTCTCTCCTCTCAATCCCTTCATCTGGAAGTTCTGGAACTTCAACTCTTTCCTCAACTTCGCCTTCCTTCTCCCTCTCATCCATCTTTTTCCTTCCTCTCTTCCCTCCTTTCTCTTTCCTCATAATCCAGTCGACAAAATAATAAAAAAATAGTAAAATGTGTCTCCTAACTGTGAAATTTACCTTAAGCTCAAGTATATAATATATAAAATAAAAACTAAAAACCCCTACAAATCAGTGACACACGTCTCTCAGTAGCCAAACAGTCAGTGACAATGGGAATGTGTGCGCGGTCGCTTATATAGTCCCAGACCTCCTCATTGCCTCGTTTTAATTTCAGACGCGCGGAAAAGAGTCGTTTCTTAGTTGGTTGTTAGTCCCAGGCCTCCTGGGGCGTCCTCAGACCATTGCAGACTAAAAATGTGTGGTCTCAGGCGTCCTGGGGAGGGCGGTTTGGATCTGTTAGGGTCAGTTACCCTTAGTCGGGGCTTAGTCCCAGACCTAGATTTTTGGGTCCCAGGACACCGCAGACGGTCTAAGGTTTCCTGGGACTAATGCAGCCGACCCACTTTCTCACGCATGAAATTCATACGCATCATATTTGAGTCTGGGATTAACAACCGGCCTCCTGGGACTAAGCTAGGGAGGTCTGGGAATAAGGGTCGCAGGCGGCCTGGGACAACACACGACTCTGTAAAATTGGGTCTGAGGAGGCCTGAGGACGCCTGGGACTGGACATTTTGTTTATGGCGGGAGATATAAATCAGTTGTGATCGTGAGAAATATCAAACATGTTTCATTTTTCAAATGACCTCAATCGACCACAACCGACCCTTACAGAAGGTTTGGGACTAAGCAAATATTTCAAACCGACCCCCAAACACCCTTAATCGGTAGCCTTAGTCGTGTGGTGGAACACCCACATTAGAGTGTAGGACAAGATCGGATGTGTAACCGATAAGCCATGAAGAGATCCACAACAGGACGATTTCTAGGTGGGTGGAGCCACAGTCCAGATGCAGAGTCATGGAGGGTTGGTGAAAAAACACACGTCTGATATTGTGCTGATGTACCACAACAAGCTAGGAAATTACAATCGACCCTAACCGATCCTGTAAACATTGCTGCCGACCCTCAAAAATTACCAGGTTACCAACAGGTCTGCTCCAGTGGAATGCCCCTATTAACAAAAATGACTTATATTGCCACATGCAGGTCTACCAGCTTAAACATGATAGTAAATGTATCGTCCCCACACAGGTAGGTGTTCCATGTATTAAGTGTATAATTATGCATTTTGGCATCTTTTGTCTCACCTTTTGTCCTGACTCCTTCTTGTTCCAGGAGAAGGGAGGTCTCCTTGCTGTATTGATGTAAGCCTTAGTGTGCTTTGGGTTAGGCAGGCCCATATAAACCCCGGTGCCCCCCCTCTCTATTTTACCTATTGACGTGACTTTGACCTTTCCACCCAATTTTGATCTTTTGAACTGAGTTTGACTTTCTTACATTTCCCTTTAGATTTACTATTCTGATGTGTAACTACAGCATCTCACTGTGGCTGGTGTGTGTGAGACCTCACGATCAAATGTTATTTTTACCAGTTTTCATGCTGCATGTTTTTGTGATGTTAATGTTTCCTATATTTTGCATTTTAGCTCTACTTTATCTTATTTTATATGTTTCTTTGTCTGGCCCTTTTGTCTGGGTCTCATGTTGTAAATTAACTAATTTTATGTGTAGGATAGGAGACTTGTGTCATTTATAACTATTTTCTTACCTTGGCTTTTGGTAGGACAGTTAATATATTTTGATGGAACACAGTTTATGGAGAAGCTTATATTCAGTTTGATTGGAGTGTTTTAGAACAGCTGCGTGTGCTATCATGATGTATCAGATAATACGCATAAATTACTTTTTAACTTGTAAAAATAGCCTTGGTACTAGACTTTTAAAAATTAGACATGATAAAACTTATAGCCTCAAATAAAATATTACATATTATGCAAAATATTATACAGACATCTTATATGTGCAGTTTTAATTTTGAAATTTAAGCTTGTATTGTATTATACCAGTATTTATAAGAATAAATGACACTTGGTTTTCTGCTACATGTAAAGTAATGAAGAACTAATCCTACATATTGTAACTATGTGTAAAATGCAGCAGAAAGTGCCTCTATCTGATATTTGATAGTCTTATCTCTGTAGTAATATGTATTTTAAAACTCCCAGAATATTTATGCATGTTTTAATTGCAGCAGCGATGGTTCATAATTTGGGTTACAGTAGAGATAAAAAAGTGTTGTGATTGGTAATCTTACATACAAATTGTAATGGGCTCGCAAAATACATTTAGTTGTGTTATATAATTTATTAGAGATGATGAATGGTTTGGTTTACACCACAAACAAGAAAGTCTTTCAGCAGACTGCAGGTGTCAAAGCTGTCCAGATACAGATGATCCACCTTCAGTGGAGTGTGAAACCTGTGCCTCATGTCGCAGTGCTGACAACTGGCAGTGGGAGGATGGAAGTCAGTATGACTGGACCAAATGGAACAATGGTCAGCCTAATGATTTCAACAACCAAAAGTGTGCAAAATTTCATGGGGATGGCAAGTGGTATGATGATCACTGTTCAGGAACAAACCACTTTATTTGCCAAAAAGGTATCACAATGTGAACTGGAACAATTTAAAAATATTTGAAGATTACACGATATACTAAAGTAGTATTTACTTCTATATTATGATTGTGTGTTTGAGGGCATGCAATAAAAGCTGCTGTACATTTTTGCATCAATAGAAAGTCTTTGTTTTCAAACTTTTGAATTAAATGTTATTTGGTTGTTTTATGCAGCTGTGGTCATTTCTGGTCATTTCTGAACCAGCCATTTTTCCCGTCTCACAAAGAGTGATAAATCATGAGGATAGTAGAGTTTAGGTACATAGTAAATACATGGGTGGCATCAGTAAGAATGATAGAAATATAAAACATACCATGATTGGAGAATAAATGAGAAATCTGTGTCAACACTTGAAATGTTATTTCATGAATAACAGTAGTAATTCAAATGATCTGGGGCAACAACTGTACATGTTTAGCTTATTTTAAGTGACAATCACGAATTAGATAACTGTGACAAACAGTTCATTCAAAATATATAAAGTTGTGTTATTATGTGAAAAACATTTCATTTGAGCTTCAAACATAACAAATTTGAAATGCATGCACAGGTTGTCAATCTAAAATGGACTTAAAAGAACAGGAATACATTTTTGCTACACGCGATGATGTCTGTATAAATATAGTGTTTTTAAATAAACTTATTTACGTCATTTCTTCTTGATATAACAACCACATAGCAAAAAAAACATACAAATTCATATAACAATGCATCTTGGGACAGTTTTTATGAAAAAAATCCCCACAAAAACTATATGGGATGGTATGAGATCTATCAGGAAGGTGGTCTATCTATGGGTGGTCTTAAATAGAATAGGACTAAGATGGACTCAAATTTGTAAGAATCACAAATCATTATACTAATTATACAAAGTGAAAACGGCATCTCTGGTATTATTTTTGTTATAAGTGCAGTAGAAATGTTTTATATTAAGCCCACATTTCCACTCAAACACATTATTTCTCAATATCATCACGCAAGATACTCTCCTTTTTCATATAGTTTAAAGAGTTTTTCAGTATAACTAGTTTATTTGACCTTAGAAATTGTCTTTGTGTGTCTTCAGAAATCAACTGTTATCCTCACTTCTGCAACTCAAATGGTATATGCATCTCCAATACCTGTGTCTGTAATGTTGGATTTACTGGGAAGACATGTGGCATAACCATTATCAGCACATCTGAAATACCAAGTGCACCTACAGACCAAACAACTGGTGTAGTTGATCTGTGTGAGATTATATTTATCAAATTAATTGTTATCATGCACAAGTATCATAATATTCCCTCACATATTACATTTAAGACTAAACTTTTCCCATATATGTAATATTTTAAAACATTTCCTGAAAATATCTAATCGATCTAAATAAGTTACAAGTCTTTGTGCTCTAGAGATACTTTTATTGCTTTCAAATGCATGAACAGACCGAGTTTGGGGTCTTATTTATTGTGATGCCATTGTTATTAGCTAGTTTTACCATGTCCCATAAAGTATAACCATCCGACTAATTGTTTAGAAATGTATATTTCCAGGTTCCACAAAACAGCAACTGTCATATGATTCTCAGGATACTGTCTCTTCTAAGGGTGATCAAGCAGGTGGTGAGTATCTAATGTTAAACCAACAATAAACACCATCAATGTAGAATACTAGAAAAATAAAAGAAATTGAAAACATTCTTGAAGTTGTTCAGCTTTAAAAGAAACATTAAAGGTAAATTAAATATTATTTAAAAATTTCAATAAGACTGATACGCATATTTCATAGCTAGGATTGACTTTTCTTTATTTTAAAGTAAGTTTAAAATGCTATTACAGTGACAAGATAGTAAGTTTAGCATGTGTATTTTGCAGCCTTAATTGCAGTTGGGGTTCTTTTTGCAATCTCTCTCATGGTAAACATTGTCATTGGCATCTGGCTTGTGACCATATTGCGGAAACAGCCAAGCTCCAGGTGAGTTATACCCCATTAATACTACAGGCATGATCACCATGGTAGGCCGTTTGGTAAAACATCCCTGTTCTTGGATCACAACCTGATGTCCATTTGCAAACTTGCAAGTCAGTAGCCCACCATCCCAATCCTTGAGCATCCTATGGAGGGTTTAAAAAGTTTAAAATTGCTGCCTCTGAATTTTGTACCTTGGGCATGCGCAGACGAATACAAGTGCAGATGAATTTCTTGCTATGGTAACTTAAGATGTAATCCACATTGTATATACGGTTGTGACTCAGTCTTTTGGTGTAACAGTGACATAAGACGAGTGGGAGTAAATGGACGTTTTGCCACAGTGTCACAAGGTTGTAAATGAACCTCGAACAGGAGTTGAAGGACAGTAGCATTTTGCCCCATGCCTATAACCTTGGGTTATACCACCAAAACTTGGAAGGTATGCGACACCTTGGAGGTGGTTCTGCCACTTAGTAAAACCTCTAACCGTGGGATGTACCACCTGCATTGTGAATGGGGCATTAGTGCAGTGTAAAAAATTAGAAGTATAAAAGGTAAATATAATTCTTATTATGAACTAGGAACCTAAAAACCTGTGTCTTGACAGTTACATCTAAGCTGGAAAAATAAGTTTTCTTGATTCAAATTCACATGTATTTTCATCGATTCCAATAGCTAATGCCCCTATCACAATACAGGCAGTACACCCTGTGGTCAGAAGTTTTACACGCTGGGAGAACCACCTCCAAGGACGCCTCATATCTTCTGAGATTTTGAAAACCTTTCACACTAAAAGCACACGGTATTTATTAGCCATCAATAACAGTATTACGACATTACTACAATTGCTGGTCAGTGACAAGCAACCTCCATTAACCTCAATTCACCTACCAGAACAGCTACCAAAATATGATGGAATCACAACCGGATATAAACTATGGACCATGCCTTCAGTTACAATATGAAAAAAATTCATTTGCAAATGTTCACAGCAAATGACTGTAAAGCAGTCAGAGGCAGAAATTTTAAGCATTTTAAAACTTCCATGGGATGCTCAAGGTTTGGGACAGTGGGCACTGAGATGATAGTCAGAGGACAGGGACATTTTACCAAACGTGTACTACCGCAGGGGATACAGCCTGTAGTGTCAAAGGACTATAAGACCATATCAGGGTAGGCCTTATTGTATTCTATTGTATATGTATACTCAGCATAATATATGCTTATACTACAAGATTCATAATACTATTTTACCCATTACATCTGTAAAATTACTGTTCAAGCTGTCTAGTGTCTGGCATTCCCCTAACTGAATGAAAGCGACTCAAGGATTACCATTTATCAATGTCCCTGAGGTTCTTTAGCCATGCACTGGGGATATGACCCAGTGGCAGCGGACTGTCAAATTACCAGTGACACAAATGCAAAATTTCTTGACGACTCAATCAGTAAGGCTTTATTAAAATTTTGACACATTTTATGGTTATAGAAAGCTCAAGATATAGAAAAGTCTTTAAAGTAACTTTTGATCATTTAGCAGGTGAAATGTACCTGTCAACTGTATTTACATTTATGAGACATTCAGGTAGAGTAGCAAATGATATATTTTGTAAGCTATATATAACAGGCAACTGCATCAAGATGGCCATGTGTACTACAACTCTGTGGTAAAGAGCCATAAAGCGAGTGAAATGGGTGAAAGTGTGAACCAACCAAAAGATGTCTCTCAAGTCAGTCAACAACAAACACAGGATAAAGATGTTCCAGTAAAACCTATGGATGCTACTAGTGGCTGTTATGAACCATTACACATGACCAGTGGATTTCAAAATACTAATGAAAAAAATACATATGCTAAACTTCAGTAATATATATTTCATATTTGGCACATTGTAAAGCTTCAAATTAAATTATTTAACTAAGAACTTTGCTGATGATTATATCACCATTTTGTTAAATACTCTGATTTATATACTCTATATATACTCTGATAAATATAATTAAACATTTGAAATGCATAGGACTGTTCCAAGTCTGCAGCATCGTTTAGCGTGGCTTATGCAAGAGCCGGTTGTGAGTTCAAGCCTAACAAGCCACCTTTGTGACCATAATGGTATTTGTATTGCATGATTTATTCTATGTTGTATACTACCTGTGTGGTAAATGATAACATTGTGTATGGTTATGGATAATTCATCTACCCTCAAATTTACGTTCCTCAAAAACTATTCTGGTATTTAACAAAATGTTACCGAGTTAACCAAAAAAAAACACCCAAAATACCCACATTGAAAGTTTCACTGATTTTTGAAAATTTCGCAGCCAAAGACATGAATTAAAATAATCAGACATAGTTCCAAACTACTTAGACTGGGTAAAAACATCTTCTAAAATGTATCTATGTTAAATTTGTGGGTGTAAATACAATTTTTACAAATTAAGATAATCTCGACAAATTTCTGCATCTATTTGATTGAAATCATGTTCAGTTAAAACCAATAAAGAATGTTACAATATCTGTACCATTAGTATGAATCTACTGCTGAAATAAAATGACACATACTTGTTCAAAACAAATAATTTTTGCCTTAGAATATTTTCTCAGTCTTTTTGCAACAGTGAAGTACATTCTGGAAACGATAAAGGTCATCATTAAAATCCAAGCAATGTTATTTTGTCGAAGTGATTTCTGCGTTGAGCAACAGGTTCCATGATCATAGAGGTCATCCTTTAATCATATAACCCTCTGAGATATGTAATCAACATTTTATGTACTAATTACCGCATTTTGTTTTATATTTGGTGCTTAGTAAGACCTACAAAGTCATTATTTTCAAGTTCATGGTGAACGAATTAAATTTCCTGATGTATTTATGTGTGTGAAAATAAAAGATATTATGCTAGCATAATGAATTTGATATTAATGGACATACTTTCATGTTAAATTTTGATTTGTAAAAAATAGTATTATCAATCTATTCATGTATTTGTTGATGGTAGTGTATACCTTCGTACTAACGATTATATAACTGCAGCAGTTACTGCAAGTAAAATTGGTTAAAAGCCATTCTGATATAGTAGCCGGCCTTATGTCCCATTTAAAAAGTCTATTTAAAGTTAGTGATCATTTGCTACAATGTTTAACTTTCTTCTTTCAAATCCATAATACCTAGATCACTCTGTTCTAGGCTGGTCTCACCACCTACATACTAGCAAAACAATATTTAACCTGTTGAGCTCATGTTTTGTATTTTAGCTTTATTATCCACCACGTGCTTTATTTGACCCATATAGGGGAAATACAGAGCGAGATATATAATTTTCTTTGCATGCACAGGCGCCACCCCACCATGAATAATAATTGTCAATAATTTCCGGTTTTCCACTATATCCCTGAAACTAGATAACCTATGAATCATTAGAACGGTCTTTTTATAGCGCTTCTGCTGGTGTTTGTTGTCTTTAAGAATCCATGCAGAAATGACAGAGAAATTGTAAGTTGAAGATCAAGGTTTCACTTGCCCCTGTATGAAAACCCTTTCACATTCTTTCTTTAAATATGGATTTATTTAGGTCATAAAACATCCAATCTGTGGATAATAAAAATAAAACATTCCTCATTAGACATATACAAAAAATATATCAATCATGAAGATTAGTAATATAATATTTGTGCTATGCACTCTCGTGATATTGTTAACTTCATTCGTGATATATTTTTTCTGTATATGTTATTCGTGAAGTTTTCCTAATATATCCATTAGGATAAATGAGTCAGAATCTTGATACGGGTAAGGACACACAAGAAACAAAATGGTAACCTTTTTGTGCACGTAACATATTTTCATAATGTTTGAAAAACCTCTCATGTGCTGTACTAAACTGTACATCTTGGAGATGTGAAGGGATGTGGAATGCCTAAACAGGGCTGCTGAATTTTAAACATACAATTCTAACATGTAATGTCCATTTATGTAATAATAAAGACAGATTGTGAACCAAATTTCTTATACATGTAACCCCACAAAATAGTGTAAATAGGCCTCAAGAAATCTTTCCAGAAACTATTGCGGCACCGATCATATATGCCATTAGTTCAGAAAAAAGGGATACAATAGCATGAAAAAGACAGATTTACATGTCTTAATTCCCCAGCCCAAGCATTATACAAAATACTTTGAATGTATTTTACTGGTACTCAAATAGAGAAGATGAGTTTTTATTAATCAAACAACATTGCTTTGTTGGTCTGTTTACTACATGTACTTTATAAAACACTTGATTCAACCATTTTATGGAATAAATCGGAAGATACTGAACACTGGTTTTTGATTTTATATTATTAAGTCACTTCTCTGGCTAAAGATCTACAGAAGACACATATGTCTACTTTAATATCACTGGTTCTATATTTTTCTCTGTATTTTTATGGAATTTGTTGGATAAAATATTTCAGAGATTTAATAGACAGGTTACCAATTACATCCCTTCGAAAATCACAAACGTAAGTATTTGAACATTAATATAAGGTGGCATGATTTAGCATGACACCTCAGAACAGATGCCTTGTTGGGATAGTGAGATTTACCATTGATCTTCATAATTCTGAAAAAAAACAGCAACCTTTGCAATTCAGATTAAAACAGCTACAACAGCACAAAACTATTATCTTTTTTTGTTTGTAACTCTTAAGTGAGTATTATTAAGGCTCGCACTTCTACAGATCACTTTTTTTTTTTGTCACCGGACTTTGATGAAAGTTACCTCTGTACTCTGAATTTACCCCTTTTGCTCTTCAGTAGCTACAAGGACACATGTTATTTTGATTTCTTCATATACATATGTCCTTCTGTCTCCACACTTTCATGACACGACAACACTGCAGTAGTTAAAATGACACATGTCCTTTCAGCTTTTCCCCATACATATGTCCTTTTCTCTCCGGAGTTTGATGACCTTTACAAGACCTGTGAATTCTGAATTTACCTCTTTTGCTGTGGGATGTCTTTCAGTTGGAATGTCTTTGTGTAACCAGACATTCGTAAATTCTACTGCACTACTCATGTCTCTGATGGCGTTGCGCTTGCGCTAGGTGACCAAAACACCTTTTGGCCTTGTTGAGACTGCTCATAGTTCTTTACAATCTAGAATCTTCACTACCTATTACTCACTATTTTTCCATCCTTCCGACTTTTCTTGCTTTTACATTTTATTTTGTATTTCCTTTTGTGCAGTGCCGTTCAAATAGATATAAATCTGCACATGTCATGTACTCGGCCGATTTTTAACTGAATTTTACAGGCTCATAAAAAGTTCCCTCTTTTTAAATAATCTTCAACTTTCTGTCATATCATGCGACACTAAAAATTGTTAAAACTATTTGAGGCAAATTTAAACTTAATATGTTATGTACACTTAATTTATATTGTGGTTGTAGAGTGAGGAATAAAACATCAACTTTGAACTTTCACCAGTATCAAAACTTTAAACGATAAAATTCAGTTATGTAGGGCACGGCCCAGTAAGGGCCTGCCACATCAGTTACTGATGACCTTAGCAATGTTTGAACCTACCTCTATAGTCTCCATTTCAGTAATGCTACACTAGCTAGCCAATGAGGAATTAGGCTACCCCTATTAGATGCCTATCATAGAAGGAAGGGTCACTTTCAAATAAGGAGCAATATTGAGTACATGAAAATTCATAAACATTTGAAGTTTACTTTATACTGAAGGAGAATCTTAGTGGTGTTTTATCATGCCGTCAAATAAGAAAATGCTAGGAAAAGGGTTACAGCATCTGCTAGAGCTAGGATTTCTGTTAAACCAAGAAATCTTCAACACAGTTAAACGATTTGTATTTGGAGCTAAGTTATAGTAGAACTGTGAGTACTGTTAACGTTACTGTTAACACCTTACAACTCCATGCCATCATCCAACAACGCTATTATGGCCATGCCCAAAGAATGGACAAAGTGGAGCAGTCATGACTTAGAGGCACACCTTTTAACCCGCGTTAACATACACAGGATATGCCATCTCATTTATCTCAGATTGGCTCCCCACAGTTGAACCCAAGTCGCACAGATGTGGGCTGCCAGATTCAGGATCCATTGGTTCTCACTGAGCTTAGGCGGGAACAGGGAAATCTTGCTTCTGGGGTGGGTCAACCTCATTCACAAGAGTTACAGCAGGACATGCATCAACCTTGCCCTACTCTCCTGGCTTACCCAAAAATCCAGGAACCAGTGCAGTCTCACATGGACCATTGTGATGCCGTCATACTAAATTTACAGTCATTCATAACAAACCCTACATTCTCAGATGCTGTCATTGGCATCCTATGACGGTCTGGCACATCAGGAGCTGTCACAAGGTAAGCCACAATCAACAAAGAAGTCTGGTTGCCTTAATACACATGACACAATGTCCACACCTCCCACTGCTGAGGTGGCCAAACGAAAGGTTCCATATGTTGAATGGGAAAAAATGCCCAACTTACAAACTGTCTCTTCCCCAGTGGGTCGCCAGCCAGCTCACAAATATTTATGCAATATCAGATCCTGTTTTGGTGAAACAAGCTATTCTTCAGATGACGCTATCTATGCGTGATGCCACATCTTTACCTTGGGCAGATTTTAGGAAGCTAATTTTGTCATAAAAGTAAGTAAATTTTATCACTGGTACTTAAGTGGTGTCGGATCATTTAAATGCATATGTTCACAATGTTCCAGTAAATCAGGTGGAGGGGAACTGTCAAAAGTTTAATATTGATAACAGCCAATGTAATGTAAAATGTAAAGGTATAAAAACAAATAATTTTGGTCTGACACATGAATTAAAACCGGCTATTTGGAACCGAACACTGTAGTTGGTGCAGAGAGGGACAATGCTTCATTGTCCACAGTGGACATAACGAACTCTTGTTTCATGACATGGCAGACAATTCAATTAATTATTTGGTCTATGTTCATAACAATGGTCACAGCATGTTTGAAGGTTTCTAATTTCTTACAGTCTACTGTTTGACGGGTTATATGACTTTGTATGATTGTTTATGTCACTTTACAGGCCCTATTTGGGTTTGTTCAACCATACAATTATATATTCAGTCTTATTTTAATGAGCAGTTAATGGTACAGTGTAAGATGGAAGCCAAAAAGGCATATAGTAATTTTAGACAGGATTGTTTTACTATGGAACGATATGACGTGTCATATGAATGTCACATGACCAATTTGTTAGACCAACTTATTGCTTAAGATGATACATGCAATGATAGTGACTTGACTGACAGCATCACAGACAAACAATTGACTTCTGTTGACAATACAACAATGGGCATACTTAACAATCAAAAAGTGTCATTGGCCACAAGCTCCATGACAATTCTGATGCTTTCCACATAAAAGTAATTGATATTAACGACCCTTACAAAACAAAGTGTTATATTGCCATTCAGTCCACTGATTTCAAAGTCATTGGCCCTGATAGGCCCACCACTGAAATATCTAGTGTCCACCAATACCTCAGAATGTCTAAAATTATCAGGGAATCGGGTCTTCTAAATTATAGGCAGGCCAGAATACCTGTCAAGTCTGGTCTGAATATGGAAGCATGGAAGCATCATCTTTACCAGTATCCAGATAAAAAATTAACACACTATTTGCAGTACAGATTCCCACTGTTTCTTCGGAACCCTCTCACCCTTAGCAACCAGACTGTTAAAAATCATTATTCAGCACTTCAACATCCCTTGCCAGTTGAAAATTATTTAGCTAAAGAAAAATCAGAGACCATATTGGGGCCCATCAGTAACATGGGCCATGACCCCAATCATTCATTTACACATTGTTCCCCACTCCTTACTCACCCTAAGGATATTGATAAGTGAAGAATAGTTTTGGAATTATCATTTCTACTTGGCTAGTCATTGAATGAGCAAGTAGACAAAGAATATTTTGACAATTCAAATTTTGTACTGAAATTTCCATCTGTGGATGATATGGTGGACAAAATATGTACACAAGGTGATAATGTCACAATATCCAAGATTGACATTGAAAGGGCCTTTAAGAATCTGTGTATGGACCCAGCTGACACTTTGAAGTTAGACATTATATGGAAAGATGACTTCTTTATTGATGTTGCCATCGCGTTTCGCTGGGTCCATGCAGCAACACCATCATGTTCATAATGGCTAAGAGTGGGGCTAAAATGTACACCTACATAGGTGATTAAATCTTGGCTTCCCCTAGGGACACTGCTGACACACATTTTGTCTTCATGCGTCACTTCTAACAGAGTTGTGGTTGCCTAGCAATTCTGACATGCATACTCCAACTTGTAGAAACTTAACTTGTCTGGGCATTCACATTGACATTGACCTCAATACTATGAGCACTGACCCTTCGAAACTTGGGGATATCCTGAAAAAATGCCCTGTCATTAGGGGTAAGAGATACTTACCCAAATCAGCATTTCAATCACTCCTAGGTAAGCTTTTATACACACACAAGTGTGTGCGCCCAGCTCACACTTTCATAAATAGGATGTTGGCCCTATTTTGGGCCAATCCAGAAGTCAGAAAGACATTTTTGACCTCAGACTTCATTAGGAACCTTAATTGGCTCATACTTTGCATATCGATGCTTCACTGACTGGCCTGGGCGGGATCTGGAACCAAGAGGTATGCTCTACTCCTGTGTTTGACCTGTATGATTGCCAGCTTAAAATAATGCATCTAGAAATGCTCAACTTGTTCATAGCCCTAAAACTCTGGGGCCATAAGTGGGCCCACGTGACAGTAAGATTCTACTGTGATAACGTTGCAATAGTTCAAGTGGTTAACACAGGCAAAACCAGGGATGAATGGTTGGCACTTTGTCTCAGAAATATTTGGCTGCTTGCAGCTACTCATGACATAACTTTGAGAACTGATCATATATGGGAATTCTCCAATAATGTTGTAGATAAGCTTTCACGTCTGCATTCAGAGAAAATAACAGATTTTGAGTTATATACAAAAATTAAGTACACCTGTACCTGGCACTAAATTCCACTACAGTTCTTTAATTTGAATTGTGAAATATGATTTCAGGTGCCTCTGCCGCCTCCTTCCCTCTTATCTAAACAGCATGGAACAGAATACACACAGCTTACAGACCTTCAACTGAATCAGCTCACTTGCTGCATTTCAAGACATTTGTGAAATTTTTAGCCTTTATGAACTTACCTATTGTAGCTCAGTACATAATCTTCTCTCATTTTGGAATATTTGTACCAAAATGCCATATCTCCAAAAATCACTGCAACATACTTGTCCTCCATTTAAGCCAGGGCAAAGCTGTACAGTTTGGACACATCTACTTTTTCCCAGACATCAGTCTGTATATATATCCGCAGCATCACAATAAATGCGAACTTTACACCTGTTCCAAGAGGTTTATTCAACATTTACACATTGTATAACATTTCAATTTCTTGTGACATATTCCCTGACCCACTTCTTTACAGAAACATCTTTCTCACTGCCTATTTGGCTTCACCAGGATATCTAATATAGCTCCCCACATTTCCAAGAAATTTGACCAAAACTGACACTTCCTCAGGAAAGACCTCATATTTGCACCTCTGGGCATTCACATGCTCATTAAATGGACCAAAGCCCCATCCCCCAAGACCACAAAGCACACCACTGGATCCAACTTCCTCAAATCCAAAACCCCTTTCTTTGTCCAGTCAGGACCCTTAAAGCTTTGCTTGACTAAATACCCTTACCATCATCAGCACCAATATTCGCTAATAACTTTCAACCATATAGCCAAGTCATTGATACACATATCAGTGATTCTCTTTAAAAATACTGCTTCACAGGAACATAACCCTTAAATGTCATAGGTTTTACACATTTAGACGCTCCGGGCAACACTAGCATTTGATAATAATATACAACTTCAAGATATTATGGCCCATGGCCTCTGGAGAAGTTCTTCAGTGTGGACTTATCTGTAAAATGCCTCACAAGCTCCCTCAATAATCCCTGCCACTTTTGCACACAACATACTCCTACTTTCTAGTCGGGCTTGGGGCCTTTTTAAAATCTTAGCAAGTAATATTTTAAAACACATCTTATATAGTCAACTAACATGTAAATAAAATTGCCAACACTGAACTCTTTGTATTTCAACCTTTCATAACCTTTGACCCTGGTTGACATTTTGTCAAGGCCGTCATAACAAGTGCAGCTTATATACCAGGATTCGAACCCAGGTAGGCATCACTAGTCTCCAGTGATACCACACACATAAGTTTGAATCTAGCAACTGTAAAGGGCATGGCCCAGTAAGGGCCTGCCACATCAGTTGCTGATGACCTTAGCAATGTTTTAACCTACCTCTATAGCCTCCAGTTCAGTAATGCTACACTAGCTAGCCAATGAAGAATTAGGCTAACCCTATTATACACCTATCACAGAAGGGTCACTTTCAAATGTGGAGCCATATTGAATACATGAAAATTAACCCTCCACCCACCTCCCAAGCAAGACTCATTTAGAAAACACAGTCTGTAACATGTTATGGTGTAGAATACGGCAGGCCCCAGCTGACCTGGGTAACCCCCTATCAAACTTGACTCTAGGATTCCTATGTTTTGATTTCGAGGCTGAGCTTCGACCCTTTATATTTGACCCAGCTGGATGGAGGTCTCTCCGAATTGATGTAGCTCAGGTGGATAATTGAGTTATTAGATTCTGTCAGAATTATTAAAAAGGCAGGACCCAGCTAACCAGGATATCTCTCTCTCAAACTTGAAAATTTAAGTCTAAGTTAGACTTTTATGAAGTAAGCTGGACCCTCCAGATAAGACCCACCTAGAGAGAGGTCTCTCCACATTGATGTAGCTTACTTCTTGATTTGGGTCATCTTTTTGTTTCGCTAATGGGCTGGGCCCCTATTGGACTTGCCCACCTCTAGGGAGATCATTGAGAAAGCTCATTATAGATACTAGATACTACATTTAGGTTGTACCAGGCGGACTCGGACTCCCCCACCATAAAACATAACAGACCGACTTCACTCAGTACTAAAACTTTTGTATATGTATGTTTAAGTTTGTTATATTGTAACCAGCATTAGTTGACATATATATTTTATACACACTATGTACAACCATTATTGCTCTGTGTTATTCCCCAGTTGGGGCCTGTTTAAAATCTTAGCAAGTAATATTTCAAAAACACATCTTATTTAGTTAATGAACAAGTAAATAAAATTGCCAAAACTGAACTCCTTGTATTTGTAACCTTTCATGACCTTTGACCCTGGTTGACATTATGTCAAGGCCATCATAACCAATGCTGCTTGAATCCCAGGATTCGAACCCAGGTCGGCATCACTAGCTACAGTGATACCACACACATAAGGTCTGAATCTGGCAACTGATACTGTTTGTCACAAATATAGTCTTTCAGTAATATAATAGGAAAGCTTCCTAAATGACAGATACAGAAAAATATACCACGAATCACAACAATATTAAATCCCCCTGTGGGTCCGGGGATGTAGAATAGGCCCAACGTATCCTCCTGCATGTCGTACGAGGTGACTAATTGGAGGCAGCCTGTTTGCCGTGGGTTGTGATCCGTGTCAGTGGAAGAGAGGGTCCTGGCTGTTGAGCCAATACTTTGTTTCGGCATTGAGGAGGCAATACACAGCTTTGGCTTCAATTTCACTTAGTTGGAAGGTTAAGATGACCTGGCTTAATCAATCAGCTGGTAGTGCCAAGCCCTTGTACTCCAAATTAGTGATAGCTTGTTGAATTCTGATGGTTTAAACTATTGTTCTTGATTGTTGTATTCTGCTGGTGATTGGTTTGTGCTTTTGTTTGGAGTATCTAGAAGGCGGCTGCTTAACAGGTCAATCAAGGTTCACTTTTTATGTGTTCTTTGAGTATATTGCTAATGTATCTCTGATATCAGTGTGCAGGGCTCAGCTCCACACTATTGTGATATCCCCTTGTTGGGCTCAAAGGGTGGGTGGAGAGCATTGGCAACGAATAAACACTACAACATCATGGCTACACAAAATTCCCAAATGACTGATAGAAAAAGGATTAGAACTTTGCCTGAACTCATAATTACGAACTGGGATTCCACAAAGATTTGTACATGGCCACGATTCCTGCTATTAAAAGGAACAGACAATGAGAGACCTTTGTCAAAACTGTCACCATTTGCTGTGAACAAGGCTGTACTTGGGTCAGATCCCTTTAATATAAAGAAATTAAGGAATGGAGACATCTTGATTGAAGTAGACAAGGAAACTCAAAGCAGCAAACTATTAAAAATGACCAAATTGAGCTTGACCATGGAGAATGTAATTCCAATCAGTGTATCTCCTCACTACAGTTTAAACACAAAGAAAGGAGTCATTAGATGCCCAGACATAAATGACTGCACTGATGAAGAAATACTTGAAGGCCTGAAAGATGAGGGTGTCATTAAGCTGGACAGGATAACTGTATTCAGAGATGGTTTTAGGAAGCAAACAGGAACTTTTATATTGACATTTCAAAGTCAGACCTTACCAAAATATATCAGGGTGGGTTACTACAGGGTGCCTGTGTCACAGTTTATTCCTAATCCAGTAAGATGCTATAAATGTCAGAAATTTGGACACACTAAATTCAACTGCAGGAAAAATGAGGTTTACAATAAATGTGGGCAAGAAGATCACACTGACTCCCAGCAATGCAAAAATGAACTAAAATGTGTTAATTGCCAAGGTAAGCATGCATCAACTGATAAAGAATGTCCAAAATGGAAAGAAGAGAAAGAAATACAGAGAATCAAGGCTGAACAAGGAATTTCCTACACAGAAGCCAAGAGACAAATGGACATATTTAATTCAGTGAGGACAAGCTATGCCCAGGCAGCTGCAGCAACCAAACCTGTAGTGAAAACAGCAACAGTAGAAACTCAAACAGAAATGAGATGGCCAGATAGTTCAAAACAACCCAAAAAGTGTGCAGTTGAAAAACAGACAACCAAAGTGACCAAAACAAGTTCCTCCAGTCAGACAAGTGCATCTCAAAATGACCCCATCAAATTGAAAATAAGTCAAAGTAAAGTATATTTGGCTAAACAACATAAGGGATCTAATGACCCTATTTTACAGTACAAAAATAAAAGTATACTACAGTGGAACTGTCATGGCTTTAGGCCAAACTTTGAAGAAATTAAAAATTTAATTTCCAATTTTAGACCCTACATTTAAGCATTGCAGGAAACTCATTTTAAAGATACAGATAATGTAAATATTAGAGGCTTTGATCATTATTAATTTTGAAAACTTCTATGTCTGAAGTAGATGGGAGAGCCACTGGTGGCTGCTCTATTTTTCTTAAGAAAGGTATACCCCATGAGGTACTTGAGTTAGATACAGAACTGCAGGCAGTTGCTGTAAAAGTATCTCTGCGTAAAACTATAACTGTATGTAATGTATATATTCCACCACGTTTTAATGTTGCACAAAGTGATATTAATTATCTAGTCAACCAGTTACCTGCACCTTTTCTATTTATTGGAGATTTTAATGCACATAGTGATTTATGGGGCTATTCCTCATCTAATAGTTTAGGCTATAAGGTGGAGCATCTTCTTGAATCCTCTGATGTTTGGTTACTTAATGATAAATTACCTACCTATTTTCACCCTGCATCTGGTTCATTCACCTCAATAGATTTCAGTGATCAGTGTGGTAGTGACCATTTTCCTATTTTAATTGATATAGTTAAGAGTATGCCTGAGGACAATGTTCCTCGTTGGAATCTAAAAAAGGCTGATTGGCCAAAATTCAAACTTCACTGTTCTTTGGATATCAATAGGCATAGTTTTACTGATAAAACAGAAAAGTTTCCTGCATTTTTAAATAAGTTAAATGACATAGCAACAAAATGTGTACGAAAGTCAACTGGACAGTTCACTGGTAGCTACAAACCATGGTGCAACAGTGAATGCAAAAAAGCTGTTACAGCTCGTCAAAATGCTATGGATAAATGCAGTATAAATCCTACATTAGATAACATAAATCAATATAAAAACTGTCAAGCTAATGCTCGTAAAATAATTAAAGAAAATAAAAAGAAGTCATGGCATGAATATATATCAAAACTAAATGTAAACACACCAGCAAAGAAGGTATGGGAAATGATAAGGAAAATAAGTGGCAAACAAAGTAACACCACAATACACCATCTGGAAAATAATGATGGGACAAAAATAACAGAGAGGGTTGATATAGCAAATAGGCTGGCCCAAGAAATCAGCAAGAATTCTAGCAGCAACAATTACGGTACAAAGTTTCAAAAATATCAAGAGAAAGCTGAAAAAGAACACTTGGATCTTGACACAGACAACTCTGAAAACTACAATGTACCATTAACCAATAGAGAACTATGTGATGCTTTGAAAAAGTCTCATGACACAGCCACTGGTCCAGATGAGATCCATTATCAGCTGCTAAAACATCTACCAAGAGACTCACATATGGACTCACATATGGTGTTACTTGATATATTTAATTATATATGGGCTTCAAGTGAAATTCCTGAATGCTGGAAAGAGGCCACTGTAATACCTATACCTAAGCCAGGCAAGGACCCAAAAACCCATCCAATTATCGTCCCATGTCCCTGACAAGCTGTTTATGCAAAACCATGGAAAGAATGATTAATACTAGATTAGTTTGGTTCCTTGAGAAAAATAATATTTTAACAAAATATCAAAGTGGTTTTAGAAAAGCTCAAACAACAACAGACCATTTAATAAGACTTGAATCTTTTATTAGAGATTCCTTTTTAAAAGGCAACAATGTGGTCTCTGTATTTTTTGATTTAGAAAAAGCCTATGATACAGTGTGAAAATATAGGGTTACCAGAGATCTACATAAAATAGGCTTAAGAGGGCAAATGCCTATGTTTATTCAGAATTTTTTAACCAACAGAGTTTTTAGAGTTCGTTTAGGGTCTGTGTATAGAAATATATATGAACAAGAAATGGGTGTGCCTCAAGGCAGTATCCTATCTGTTACTCTATTTATTTTAAAGATTAACAGTATTGCTGATGTGATTCCAGCCAGCTTTGAAAAGTCTCTTTTTGTTGATGATTTCTCGGTCACTTGTTACTCTAGAAATATGGCTTCAATAGATAGGCAACTTCAGTTGTGTTTGAATAAGGTAGAAAAATGGGCTGATGAAAATGGTTTTAAAACTGTTTGCATGCATTTCTGTAATAGAAGAAAACTTCATCCAGACCCAACATTGACAATATATAATTCCCAAATTCCTGTTGTTTCACAAACTAAGTTCCTTGGTGTTATATTTGACAGTAAACTGAATTTTAAGGCACACATTAATTATATTCGTCAGAAATGTGAAAAAGCCATGAACTTACTGAAAGTAGTTGCCAAAATGGATTGGGGAGCAGATAGAAGTGTTCTAATGAGACTTTATTGCTCATTTGTTCGTTCTAGATTGGAATATGGTTGTGCTGTTTTTAGTTCTGCTCGTAAGTCATATCTTAAGAAATTGGAACCCATTCAAAACCAGGGCTTAAGAATATGCCTGGGAGTCTTCAGGACTCTCCAATGCAAAGCTTGTATGTTGAGGCAAATGAACCCTGTTTATATCTCAGGTTTGATAAGTTATGTGTTCAAAATGCTTTGAAATTGAGAAGTATTCCTGATGAGCCAGCTTACGATGTTGTTTTTAACCCCTAGTTTTATGATCTTTATGACAAGAAACCATCTGCAATAAGATCTTTTTGGCATCATGTAGAGGAAGATTTGTCTGCTGTCTGTCCTCAACTGAATTTAATTCAGACTGTGTCATTGCCAGATGACCCACCCTGGACTGTACAGAAGCCTCACATAAACTTGTATCTCACCCATCAAAAGAAACATCTTGGTGATGATTGTCTTTTTCAAAGTCTATATGCTGAGTTAAAAAGCTTTTACTCTGACCATAGGGCTATATATACTGATGGACCAAAAATGGAAAATAGGGTTGTTGCAGCTGCTACATGTAATAACCTCATTGCCCAAGTCAGACTTCCTGGCAATGCTAGTATATTCACAGCTGAATTACAGGCTCTTAAAATGGCTTTTAATTTTGTAAAAAATTGTGATGGGGATCGTTTTATCATATTCACTGATTCTTTATCTAGTCTTCAAGCTCTTGATAGCAACAACTGTGATCATCCTTTTATTCAAGATATTTTAAAACTTTTTAATGATTGTTTGTCAGTGAATAAGAAAGTTGTTTTAGCTTGGGTTCCAAGTCACGTAGGCCTAAAGGGCAATGAAAAAGCAGATGAACTTGCCAAACAGGCCTTGAATTTTAATGTTTTAGACTTGAAAGTCCCCTATACAGACTTAAAAGTGAATGTAAATAGTGTTTTTAAACAAAAGTGGCCAGTTCAGTGGAATGCGTGTCCTGATAATAAACTATTCCAAAGAAACCCTGCAGTAGGAGATTTTTATGTTTGGTCGGGTTTATCTCGTAGGGAGGAAATAGTTATAACTCGAGCCCACATAGGACACACTTATTTCACCCATAGTTATCTGTTGAAAGGTGAAGACATTATATTCATGTTATTGTATAATAAACTTTTAAATCCTCTGTTGTTGTCTGTTGGAGTTGGGGACTGTCGGGGGCAGTGTCCAGGCATTGGCCCAGTCAGTCCTTGCTCCAACTTTGGGGCCTTCAGGGGGTTGGGTACCAGACTAAAATAAAATAAAAAATGGGAAAAAGGGTCATCAGGGGTTCTCCTCTATAAATCAGGGAGTATTTTAAATTCATTGGTCAGACTTAATATTTCCTGGCTTTTCCCTCCAAATTCTGGGGGTAGAATCATTGATTCACAAGAATTTGAAGAGTCAAGAAGGACTTTTTGCTCCCACCCTCCCTCCCTTTAACCTGGAGTGCTCATTGGAAGGTGGTGTGTCTCTCTAACTTCACACCCCTTGGCGCAGGGGGGGGTGGGGTGCAGCAGCGTGCGCCAAAGCTAGTTACCAATGGCGTTCACGGGCTTGCACTCTTGTTAGGCTTCAGGCTGCCTTCCCTTGGCCTCCAGGTTCTTTGAATTCATATCTTTATCACCTTCCACTTTTTTCCTATTCTTCCTCTGATGACTAACAATTCTGGCTAAAGGGGGAATTTTTCAATATTAAGTCGTAAATGGTACATAGAAAGTTAAAATTGTTAGTGTAAATGTAACAGTATTCAGCATTAAAGTAAGTGAAACTTGAATGCTTAGCAAGCACATATTCTTACATTAAGGTCAAAATCATCAGGACCTTGCTTTTACAGATCTGACCTTCAGAGGTCAAAACAGTATTTTAAGCGTGACCTTATGGGTCTAGGGTAATCAGGATGACCTTTGGGGTCGGCAGGTGACCTTGGATCAGAGGTCAGATAAGGTCAAAAATAGTCAAGTTAAATTGACCCAGGGGTCAAGGGGTGACCTTGGACAAAGGTCATAATTTTGTGGAATCTAGTCTGAATAATTATCATGAAATGGCTGTTTTATAATCTTAATGAAACTGTATTTTACATTCGTGTTTTATATATTTTTATAATAGAAATGTACATATTCTTAGTAGTTAGTGTGATGTAACAATTTATTATATTCATGTTATTGTATAATAAACTTTTAAATCCTCTGTTGTTGTCTGTTGGAGTTGGGGACTGTGTACTCCCTCACCAGAGTAATATACATCTTTAAAGTGACAGCTATTAAACTTGTGTCATTGTCAAACTAACAACCCCAAAGTTGAATAGACTCGTTTGTTTGTACCAACTTAGGTCTGATGTTCAAACAAACTGAGGATTTGTTTATAAATGTTATAACTTGGTTTGTAAACCTAATCAGTTTATTAGGAATCCCTGAAAAGTTCCCACCCTGGAAAAGTTCCCACCTGGAGAGGCTCCCATTAAAGAAGTTCCCACCCGAAATGTTCCCACCCCCAAAGTTGAAAAGGTAGAAAAGTTCCCACCTTTTTAAAAAAAAAATTATTTTTGCATTGAAATTGATAGGACTGTGATATTGTGATTTCAGCCTATGATGTATTATGCTAAAACAGCCTTGATACCTTTAATATTCTTCTTGAGTTTAGAAATAACATCAACTTTGTTTTATCCTGACTGCTACAATAGTTTGGCCACAGCAGCTTATTCCAAAGCAACTACATCCTCTGATGTATTTGTGGAATTTTTTCTTTGAAGTCAATTACAGAAACCCTCGATGAAGATCAAATAGTAAATAGCTCTGTACAACAGCACAGCTCATTCCAGAGTAAGTATTTTCTCTGACATTTGTGGAGATTATATGTGAAGTCATTCAAAAATCCAGACTGAATATAAAGCAGCGATCCTGTGGTCAGTTCAATAAGTTATACACTCTATAACACTGAATTTTGTTCAGCTCTGAGTAGTCCTTTACAAGACTTAGCTGCAATTCATAGCAGTTCTGTGTATGGGGGAGGGGGGGGGGGGTAAATAGCAATTGTATATTCTTATGCCCTTGCTACTCCCTTTGGGATTATTTGTAGAATGTTTACTGTTTCAAATATACATAAAAATATTTGGTTTTATTTATGGGTGTCCGTATGTCATGTATCACTTTAAAAAGTTGAAGTGACTCCATACTACAATCTTTTCAATCCAATGGCACTCAGTCACAGCTGTATGTGGGGGTCAGATGCTCAACCTGTACTATTGATACAAACTTTTACAGCCAAATGACTTTTACAGTAACAATGTTTCCATGTAAGACATGATTACCAGTCCACCCACCTTGGGTTTAAATTTGTTAATTTCTTTGTGTATCTTTTGTGTCTTATGTTGCTTATATAAAAACAAGTTTACGTGAAAAAAAATAATTACACATGCCTGTGTTGGATTATTTTGGCTTTTCTCAATTATTGGTTTGTAGCAACTAGTCATTGTGGTTTAGTTATTGTTAGTTAAGCTAAAGAGTAAGTGACATTTGTTAATGCTTTTTTTTAACAGCAAACCTATATTCGTATTTACAACGTTTTCAATTTATAACTTCATCAATTTCTCTCTTCTTGAAAACATTTTCTAGGTTACAATTTCAACTGAATAAATGCAATGAGATGTTGCATGGGTAATTTGTTTTATAATTTGCAATATATATACATGTTCTAGCAATCGCATAAATGTTGACAAAGTGGTCTGAACATGTTTATGATACAATATTGTTCCCATTAAATTTAATTTTAATCGAATTATTTGAATATAAATCACGTTTTTACAAAGGTCAAGTACCTTTTTTATGAATTTCTAACAAATAATAATTTCGCAGAATTGATCACATTCCAAAACAAAATTATTTTCTGAGTTTCAATTTGTATAGTCTTTGGTAACCTCAGAAGAAGGATGATTCAGTGTTTTCTGGCTGATATACCATCCAAAACAGTAAACAAAGTCCATAGAAACGAGTAGGCCTGATTAATATAAGCAGGCAAACCGCAATAAATTAAACTGTCTGCATAGTATAAAAGTAAATTATGACCATGGTTCAACATTATATAATGGATGCCATCCTTGAATTGCTGAAAGAAAAAGAGCAAAATCAAAATCCGAATGGGAGTGAAAGTTTGATAAACAAGCAAGAGTGCTAGAGATCTCAGAGAAAAACTCAATGATACTTATAACTGATAACTTACAATTGTTTACGATAGTTGTCAATCCATAAGGCCCTGTTGGTCGTACATTTGTTACAGTAAACATTTCATATGGGTTTCTTGATTGGAGTAGGCAATAATGACCATTCAGTCTGATGATTGTGAAAATCTTGATATTGCCAAAAATCCTCCTTCTTTTGCAAAGTAGTGAATCTGTTACTGTACTGAATTTTGAAGTAGTAAAAATGAGAGGCCACCTGTCTGGAACACGTCTGTTTATAGACATTCCTAAAGCCTTGTTTTGGTAAAAATGAAGCATTATAGAACTCATTGTACTTCTTACATATGGTGTTTTAGTGTTGCATATCTTGACACCATGAACACATCAATCAGTCACAACATTTTTGTGACAATTTGAGATTGAAGTCATGGACTGGGCATATTTATCAGGGATTAAGTACTTTAAAGATGGCAAGGATACCTGAATGTTAAGCAGCAATTTTTTCGTATGAATGGTTATTTCATTCAGAAAAGCAGGTGTGGAACAAAATTGATAATGTGGGTGTTCCACCACACGACTAAGGCTCCCAATTAAGGGTTTTTGGGGGTCAGTTTCAAATATTTGCTTAGTCAGAGACCTTCTGTAAGGGTCGGTTGTGGTCAGTTGAGGCCGTGTGAAAAATCAAACATGTTTGATATTTCTCACGACTACAACCGACTCATCTTTCCCGCCATAAACAAAATGTCCAGTCCCAGGTGTCCTCAGGCCTCCTCAGACCCAAATTTATACAGTCATTTGTTGTCACAGGCCGCCTGCGACCCTTAGTCCCAGACCTCCCTAGCTTAGTCCTAGGAGGCCGGTTGTTAATCCCAGACTCAAATATGATGCATAGGAATTTCATGTGTGTGAAAGTGAGTCGATTGCATTAGTCCCAGGAAGCCTCAGACTGTCTGCGGTGTCCTGGGACCCAAAAATTTAGGTCTGGGAGTAAGCCCCGACTAATGGTAACCGACCCTAACCGATCCAAACCGGCCTCCCCATGAAGCCTGGGACAACACAAATTTAGTCGGCGACAGTCTGAGGACGCCCCAGGAGGCCTGGGACTAACAACCAATTAAGAACCGACTCTTTTCCGCGCGTCTGAAATTAAACGAGGCAATGAGGAGGTCTGGGACTATATAAGTGACCGCGCACACATTCTCATTGTTACTGACTGTTTGGCTACTGAGAGACGTGTGTCACTGATTTCTAGGGGCTTTCAGTTTTTTTATATATTATTTAATACTTGAGCTTAGGGCAAATTTCACAGTTAGGAGACACATTTTACTGTTTTTTTATTATTTTGTTGAATGGATTATGAGGAAAGAGAAAGGAGGGAAGAGAGGAAGGAAAAAGATGGATGAGAGGGAGAAGGAAAGTGAAGTAGAGGAGAGGACTGAAGTTTTAGAGGAAGGGATTGAGAGGAGAGAGGAGGAGGAGATTGAGGAACGTCCAGCTATTGAGGAAGCTGTAGAAGAAGAAGAGAGGTGTGAAGAAGATCCAGAGTGCCATTCTTCAGCCAAGAGAGCCAGGGTGAGTGCAACTTTTACCGACAGTCAGGAAATTTCCATTGTGGAATTTGTAAAGCAGCACCCAGGACTGTATGACAAGCAACATCCACGTTTCCATGACAGGACCAGAAGAGAGGCTCTCTGGGCAGAAATATCTGCAGAATTCAAGCTCCAGCCATTTGATGTGAGACGTTGGTTCGAGTCCCAGCGAATGTCTATGGCAAGCTGTCTAAGCTCCAATCTGGCCAAGCCCCAGGGGAGTTGACCAAGAGACAGTGCTGGGTCTACCAACAAGATGGGTTTCCTTAAAACCCACAGCAGACGAAAGGGAGCCAACAGAAGTTCAGGTTTTGAGGCCAGTCCAAATACCACAGAACACCTCGAGTCCAGGTCCTGAGGGAGAGGAGTCAGTCCGTCATTACATCTACACCCGTTTCAACAACAGACTCCAAGATTCTTGAACACTTTGAGCAGATGAGGACACTAATCTCAGGTTTTCTGCAGCAGAAGTCTGACAGGCAGCCCTTCTTCGACTACATGGCATCAGGGGCCGAAAAGATGACTCAAAAAGAATTTGAAGAATTAAAGGGAAATATATTTAGAGACATTAAAACTATTAAGAGCAACTGTAGACGTCATCCATTGCCCAGAAGATCAGCCACTATTACCATAGAGTCTCAGAGGGTCGGGATACTGCCACCAACCACTCAACAGGCGTCTAGTTCCACTCAAGCAGCAGCTGGCAGCAGTTTTGTCTACTATACACCAAGCCCCATTGGCTTCAGCAACCCTACATCTGTCCTAATTGTACAGGACGAAGGAAGCAGACACAACCTGAGTGGAATATTAAGCCAGCTACCTGATCTGACATCAACACAGATCGTCGAGCAGCCTCAGCAGCAACAACAGCAGCAACAGCTCTTTACTATCACCACTTCAGCACCGCCTTAACAGCAGCAACAGGCTCCTCAGTAGCCATCCAGTCAGGGCGGGTCTTTGACCTGCCAGGCCCTTTTCAGGGTCACCAAATCTTCCAAAAACAATTATTCAGCTGCAAGTTATTCCAATTCCCCTCCCAAAACAAAAAAGTTCGGTACAGATACTTATCACAAGAAAAAAAATAAAAGTCCAACACCCACACTACCCCAAACACGAAATAAATAACCCATGGTACCACACATGACAAAAAAGGCCACATAAAGAAAAAAATAAAAACAACTCCCAATATGGCCATTAATCGGCCCTTTTATAGATTAAAATCCATGGGAAAGTTTAAAATCTTTAATTGAAAAGTCCAGCACTTACACCTTCCCTAGAGCTAAAAGGTATTATCAGTGGTAACACTCTCGCCTCCCACCTTTGAGGCCGGGGTTCAATCCCCGCATGGCCTCAAGTGGGAAAGCTTGTAGTTGCTTCCCGTTGGTCAGCAGTACAGTACAGAACCCTAACGAACTGTATTTACTGGTTTCCTCTGCCCTTCCAACTACCCGTCGTGATATGACCTGTACACCCAACCTAACACCCAACTGCCAAAAACAAACCTAATACCAATAACCACCAACCAAGAAACAGACAAACCCAAAATTAAACAGAGCCCATGCCAAAGAACCGACAAACTATTTTGCAACCACAATCCCCCATTATTGAAAAAAAACATCTACATGGTTATATTTGTGAATAGAAGTGAAGATTTAAATTTAAGATTTCCATGAAAACATTTCTGTTTGAAATAATTTCCCCCCCCCCCCCCCCCCCCCCCCCAAAAAAAAAAAAAAAAAAAAAAAATTGGTGAAATTAGGATGTGGCTTTCAAAACATATACAAAGATAATTCAATTTAGGATATTATGTGTGGCTTTGTGTGTGGTTTTTGTTTGGCACTGGGTTTGTCTGTTTGTTGGGTGGGTAAAGTGTGTTTGTTTGTCCGTCTGAACAGGTTATGTTTGGCATGGGGTTTGTCTGTTTGTCCGTCTGAAAAAGTTATGTTTGGCATGGGGTTTGTCTGTTTGTCTTTCTGTTCAAGTTATGTTTGGCATTGGGTTTGTCTGTTTGTCCGTCTGTACAAGTTATGTTGGGCATGGGATTTGTCTGTTTGTCTGTGTGTACAAGTTATGTTTGGCATGGGGTTTGTCTGTTTGTCTGTCTGTACAAGTTATGTTTAGCATGGGGTTTGTCTGTCTGTTCAAGTTATGTTTGGCATGGGGTTTGTCTGTTTGTCTGTCTGTTCAAGTTATGTTTGGCATGGGGTTTGTCTGTAGCACGCATAGTTCATTAATTGTTTTTGGAATATTTGGTAGTCCTGAAAAGGACTGTTTGTTAGTCCTGAAAAGGACTGGTTACTGCAGCAGTACTTATATTCTGCCATCTTGCCACGCCACTGCTCCCTCATTATTGAAGTAGTCCCTCAGGTAATCCCTCTGTCTCTTGGCTTCTCTAGCAGGGTTTCTGTCTTGGCCACCACCAGCAGCACAACCCATCAATCCACAATCACCAGGCACATCACCATCATCGTCCTCCCCAGGCTGCTGACCACCTGGTTGACCTTGATACTGGCTTTTCAGTATGTTGTGCAGAACCACACAAGTAAAGACCACTTCTCTGACTGTTGCTGGGGGTAGTTCAATAATGGTCCTCATCATCCTGAATCTTGAAACCAGTGTTCTTTGGTTTCTTCAGGGCCACACCCTTGCCATCCAGGGCTCCCACGGCATGTGGAACATTCCACCTGATCCTGAATTCCCTGTCCAGTTCTTTCCACTCATCTAGGGTAGTAGGACATTTCAGGTACTTTCTGGTGAACTCATCCTGGATGGCCCTGCAGACCTCTGGTAAAAACTTGGAAAGGGTGGATCTACCAACCCTGAACTGACAGGACAATGATGTGTGGGACTCTCCAGTGGCCAGATATCTGATGGTGAGGGCTAACTTCTCCCCAACACTGATTGGTGCTCTGTAGTTGGTGGCCTGCCTGGCTAGATGTGGTTGCAATCTGGTCTTTATCATTTCAAAGAATTCTGGGGTTATCCTCATGTAATTGGTGAATCCTAGAGATCAGCCATAATGTTGTGGTAGGCCCCCTCTCCTCTTTCTGCAGTAGCCATGGCCTGACCCACATGTTGTGCCTTCTTCTATGTCTCTGCTGGTGTTGGTGCTGGTGGTGGTGGTTGCTGTGGTCGACGTAAAAATTGGAAATACATGATTATTTGTAACTGAATAAAACCCCAAAAAGCCCTAAGTTGTTGTTCAAGCTGTCTTCTATAAGGTGGCATCCTGCTGTGTTCCTAGAAAAGCAATGATATTAGAGTGCAGAGTTTATATATATATATATATATACCCAGAAAATCCAGCAACTTTGAAAACAAGAATCGGCGATCCTGGTCTGGGGAAGACTGAGGAGGCTTGAGGACGCCTGAGGATGCCGGGACTTAATCAGGTGTTAGTCGGGGCTTAGTCCCAGGAGGCCTAAGGCGTCCTTGGACCCAGTCGGTATGTGTACGACAGGATCACGGTTGAAACCGACCAGAAAACTGGCTTAGTCGGTTCTTAGTCCAAGACCAGTCAGGGACTGTCTGCGGCTGCCTGAGGTGTCCTCAGGCTTCCTGAGGCCGATCTGTACTTAATCCCAGACTTCAATACCGACTCAGTATTCCCGCCCATTTTTGCTTTTTTTTCACCGACTGTCCACGATTATTTAATGTCACCTGAAAATTTGGCACACCTATAGGGGTGGTTACATACCAAATTTTACTTGAACCTGTCAAGCAATTTTTGAAATACTGCCCGGAAACAGAAAAAAAACTTAATTCAATTTAATTATGCTATAAATTGATGTTTTAGGTCACCTAAGAATAGGGCACACTTTGAGGACCACTTGAGATCCACGGTAGCCTTGTGGTTAGCATGAGGATTTAACTGGTCACAGAGATGTGCGCTATGAAAGCTTGGATAAAGTTTATTTCAGTTCTCTACAAATTGCTAATATTGAAAAGCCATGGTAGACAGGAAACAATAAAGACACATTGCAATTTAAGAAAATAATGAATAATAATTGTTAGACAACTATGGTTTAAAAAATAACAATATGTCTATATTATTCTGAAGAAATTTCTCGAAGTGTACATATGCTTCTGATATACCTGTGGTATCCATATAAAATGTGTAACTTGACATGTGAACCAGTCTGGACATTTGTTTGTCATTGCCGCCAACATATGGTTCCCTCTTATTGGGAAACTGACCACTCTACAAAACCACATACAAACTGTCTTTCCACATTACCAGTGGACCGAAAGTAATTTATGTGACTTTTTGTATATATTTAGTCATTACTTGTTTTTTGAAGCTGCATTCATATTGGTAGTACTAGAACAGCAGGATTCTGAAATTTTTATCCAATCTCATATTGAGCAATATTTCTTAAAAGAGGTACCAGTTTAAAACAAACTTTACCATCATTTAAGCACTTGTTAGGAAAGTTCATGCATAGTGTTAAGTTGGTGTCAAATGGATATTATCATTGTATGGGAATATCAGTACTACATGAATCCTGCAATCCTAACGTGACCACTCTAAATTTGGTTAGACTTTTTGAAGGCCAAGAATTATCAACAAATTCCAAATGTAATCCAATCTAATCTCCACCTGTGCAGGCACAGTATGTTCCCCGCAAAGACCTATTTTAAAATTGTCTTCCGTATTTAATGGTGTGCCAATGGAATTTCTTTAGCTGTGGGATAATATTGCAAGACCTCGAAGATCGAGTGACAACACCTGCAGGGTGACTCTGCACTCTGTATGCCTGGAAAATAAGATGTATTGAGGTCCACGAGGTAACAAATCCTGTGTAAATCTCTTGTATAGACACATGATCAGAGAAAGTCATATGCCAGTGGAACTCTACCCAAATACTTTGACGTTTGAGGAGTGCCAACTTATTTCCAAGAATCTTAACTGGAAATAGGAGAAGTTCTTTATCATTGTTATTTGAACAAATTAAAATAAAATAGGTTTTATCAGGATTTAATTTTAGTTTGTTCATTGAAGATGACTGGTATAAATACTAGGATGATATAAATATTTGAGTTACATGATTTTGTACTAAACTTACGAACATAGGTATTAGTGCTGGAGTGAGTTTGGCATATGGTCACTGTTGTCAAGACATTACTGCAGATTCAGAAAATAACAACCAAATAGTGTTATTCTTCAATTTGTACAATAACTAGAGTGTTTGTATGTGCTCTGTATTATGGGAGTATTGGTATGGGAAGATATATGTTTATTAATGTATGTCTCAGTGACGTTCTGAATTTATTGGTATCCCATGTGAAACATAGTAAATTGTATATTATATTTTCAAACTGATCTTATGTTAATTCTTTCATCTATGGTTACTATATTATACACTAATATGTCAAAGTTAGAATATTAAAATCTGCCAGATGGGAGTTTACATGATGCACAGTATGATACAGTATTAACAATTTCGAGATAATTGTACAATGAAGTTGAAACTTTGTATTATATATTAGATATAATTGAACCTGGAAAAAGCAACCAACATTGGGAAGTTTCAAAAGTGGTTGCTATTTGCAGAGTGGTTGCTCTTTAAATGTTCATTTATGAAAGTCGTGGGACAAACTAACTATAAATTGATTAGGGTGACAATATACATCATCATGTAGGTAAACATTATATCAGTGTATATATACACATGCTAATTACATTAGCATCGATTATAATTGCAATGATTGATGTTACTAACTGGCTTTCGAAAAAAAATCATGTTGTTCTTGTCAGCAAAGTTCTTCCAACATATCCTGAAATAAATGGAAACTGGCAGTGTCTGAGAGTATAAAACGCTCTTCTGTAGGTAGTGCTGAAAAATCAAAGCAAAGAATTTTACAGACCAGATCCAGACTTAAACCAAGTTTGAATAGAATTGAGTCACGGGTATATGGCACTATGAGTAATAATATAACCAAGACCAAGGGATAGTTTTGAGTTATGTGCATGGACAGACAAACATACCTGATTACAATATTTTCACAGAACCACTTCGGGGTGGTGGTTATTAGGTGTTGGGTAGTAACAGTAACTCAAGAATATAATAATCAAATCAGGCAATCCCCTTTTAAGGAGTTAACACACCAGGCACATAGAAACCAATCCTAGGGTACAGGAACCCTCCACAGCAGTAGAGTATCCTCATATAGTAATTTCACCCAAATACTGTTGAAATTTTGGTATTTTTACATTTAGAATATCACTTACTTCTTTCAGATTATCCCCAAATTTGATCACTTCTACATTCGGGTCAGGTTTCGCCCACACAAAAGAATTCATGAAGATGGCCTCATTCGTAATAACAAACATGGACAGACAGACAAACAAACACACCAAAAACATTACCTGCTTGGTAGAGGTAATCATTGTATCATGCCATCCAAAAACCGAGCCAAAGTGAGCAATTGCAACATAACAAGTATAATTTTGGATAAAACCCATGGGAGAAGTATTTTGTTGTCACACTCAAGGGTCAAATCCAAAAACCTTAGAGGATGGCTGCTGCAGCTTTTAATGAAGGAGGCACAGGGGGTAGTGGTTTAGAGGCCATAAAAGAAAGTTACAACAATGGCATGAAGGGGCCTAATAAACAAGGCCGAAAGGGGTTTTCGTCTACTAGCGAGCCGTAAAGTCACCAGAGTCACATGTAGTGCACTGAGGTGGTTACCCATTTACTAAAGCAGCCCATTGCTGCTTAACTACAGTGATGAGGCAGTTATTCGTCATGCTACATCACAATTCAAGAAAGTCTGGAAACAAAAAAATGCAAAACAGTGATCTCTAGAAGCAAGAGCCTTGCTGGAGCTCGCCCTAAAAATCTAAGGAGGATCAACAGGCTCTTGACTGAATGAGGGATGGAAATTATGATCTAGTTTCTGACTACAGACTAAGACAGACCATTTAAACAATAATTTACAGTGCAACTATTGCGGGTTGGCATTTAGGTAAATTTAGCTAAATTTTGATCACCCCTATTTTATAATGTAGTGGACAGTGGCCACATGGTTATTTCTGACTGATGAAGCTTGTGACCCCTATTTCTTTGAAGGTAATAATGGTCAGATTTGAACTGGCAGTTGACGAAGAAAATATAATTTTATGAATTTTTACTTTTTCATTTTATTATTTTTTTCTGAATTTATTTAATTTTTTATTCAGGTACTGGTGTTCTGATCTACCCAACTTTGATAGGAGTGAAACAGAAACTTGTATAAAAAGGCTGAGATTCCGGTAGAGATATTGATTCAGTTGGAAGATGACAGCGCATTTTTGAATGAACTTGCCTCTCAGTCAACACATCAGGTTTCTGGGTCAAAAACCGGGTCTGATATTGACAGTACTAGTACTGTCAGTAGTATTTGTTCAGATATTAGTGGTGCTGTTTTTTCTGAATCGGATTCTGATGAGGGCTCTCCTGTTGTAAGACATAGGAAACATTTTAAGAATTCTACACGACACAATGCTGCTAGTACATAAAAATGTCTGATCTGAAGGAGAAAATTTGCCGGCTTAAGCACTGATCAACCAAAAATCTTGTCTCAACTAGACACGACTGGTAAGAGGTTAACTGTTTATGAAAACAAATTGGCTTCTTCTGTTAAGCCTAAAGTAAAAAAAAATTGACAAAAATGATAGGACTATTAAGGATCGAGTTAAAGACAGTCTCAGGCAATTATTTGGTGTTGACAAAAAGGTAATTATTAAAAAAAATTATTATTTTTTTTAATTTAAAAGTCAGAGAGGGGGATCTGTAGATATTTTTGTCAAAGAAAGGGTTAAATGGCAACATGAATTCGTCCTAGCTGGTAACACTAAAGACAGAATCACCTACAATGAGTTGAATATAACACAGTGGATAGCAGGTTTTTGTTGGATTATGAAGGAAGAAACTTTTCAGATTACAAAAGATTGTATGATTATTTGATTGCTTTGTTTGATTATTCAACTGACTTTTCTTGGCAGGCAGCGACAGCTAGCCATGCTGTGTTATTATACAGAATAGGGCAAAGTGAGGTTACTAGTTGGTCACAAGCAAATAAAATTGATCGTATTAGACGGGCTGAGGCTCATCAACATGTCATTCCCACTCATACCACTTCTGGATCACAAAAATTTCGAAAAAAATCAGGTATCTCAAAAATCTGTCAAGTCAATGCCTTGTGTCAATTATAATGGCAATTCTTGCACTTTCTTAATGCCCACAGTGCCCTGGACTGCAAACAAAAATGGGCAAAATACGAAAAACCCTGGACATCGTCAATACAGCTAAGTTACAGCTGGATTATGCCCAGGATCAAACTTACACTTCAAAATTGTATAGTAACTTTCCTCGTAGATATATATAATAAGCAAAAAACTATTGCTTGTAATGAGCACGAAGCACAAATATCTGTACAGAAAACATGGTTTACCAAAAGTAATGCTTTTAAATCTGTTCGTCCTAGTATTTCATATACAGATGTGGTCAAAACTGATGTGTTAAGTGAAATATACAACAGATTGCTCCTCTGGTGGCTGTTCAGGAGAGGAGCCAACAACACAAGCCTCCTCAACTGGTCAAAGAGACAGCTGACAATTCACATAGGGCACATCTGAAATTGGGGAAGGAGTTCAGGTTTGTTGGGAAACCAGTTGTAAGTCATTTTACTTCTGTTTCAGTACCTTCTTTTAATAGGTTCGATCTACTATCTGATTGTGAGGAAAATTTGTCCCTGAAAGTTGTGAAAGCTATCATAATTTTTTGTAAAACTTTTGCATCATATTTTAAGTGCTTGATGGTTAAATGATTTAAATATTTTAAAGTTATTTATTATCTTTTTTGGGGGGGGTTACCCTACGGCTTTCTATGGCTAACTTCAAGAGTACATTATAGTCTGGTCCATATGGGCCCATTGTTACATAAGATGCTTTGATGTTTGATGAAATTTTAGTGTTATAGTGTGTGTGAAATAACATAAAAATAATTTAACAAAATGTTAAAAACCCAATATGGGTGATTCACTTGTGTTTGGGGAGATTGTATAAAATGCAACCTTTGACCTTCAACAGAACTGTGACATTTGGTGTGTTCTCACCTTGCATGACATATTACCTTGAGCTTGACCTTTTACTTGTCCCCAGTTTAACATTCGGACATGTTGCCTAGTGTAAATGTTCAAGATTAAATGGTGCTGATTGCTATGGCCATGACTGAACATGGGTTTGACCTTAATTGAAGGTCACTTTGGTTGGTATGCGTCTTTCCATGGTCTTTGGTTTGAATCTTGCCTGGTATGGTGATTTCACCTGGGGAGATTATAAATTGTGTTACAACTGCATTTTAGATTTGACCTTATGATTTCACCTTTGACCTTTCTTTGATCTTTTGTGTTAGTAACAGGTTTAATGTGCTTGGTCTGTTTTAATGCCACTGGTATAAGAATTCTTGTACTTATGTGCATACATGTTAACTTGTGGGGTGGGGGAATGTCATAGCTAGATCAGATGCATTCGAAGAACAATTCCTTTCCACACAGGCATTCACTCAAACACCCTTGCTGTTTAAGTTCTCCTCACATGTGAGTTTCTGGACTGGTTAGGGTTATTTATAAAATGATCCGGAGTGAATAGGGGCTTCTATGCAACCAGATAGGAATTCGATAAAACTAGATTTCAACTGGAATCACACAATTTGTTCTAGAAATGGTAAGGAACGGTAAAGTGTTTTTTGAAGACCGTCCTAAACCATCCAGAGAAAGTGCAACAGCCCTATAAGGATTTAAGCTTGTTGATTTTGTGGTAGCGATTTAGGTATTGACTTTATTTCATGCACGTGAAACTTTGCGTTTCGTCTAGAAGTTTTTGTCTCTGATTTATGTATAAGAGGTATTCAGACGGAGAAAGAAATGAGATACCAACAAGCCTTTCTTATTTCAATGCTTAAAGTTAGAATATCAAATATGTAAGAAGTACTTCAGTATACATGGTTAAGACAGGAATGCATTATATGTGTAATATTATATTAATTATATTAAGTAAAGATAAATAAACCTTTAAACAGTGTAGAATTCTACAAATGGGAAATAATTTCAACATATCTATATTTCTGACAGGCATGTTCCTGCTCATGATATCAGGTAAGTGATTTATACACAATCTGCAATATTGTGTTTTAACTGATATTAAATAAGAAGGACAAGACACAAAATTAACATGCCATCATGTACACTGAGAACCAGAGTAGGTTTCCATTCTGGGAAGTACATTATAATTAATATTTAACAAATAGAGATAACTTCTGTTCTGATCATGCATAGTATAACAGCCATTAAATTAAACACATCACAAACCTGTAGAAATGTTAATTTGCATTGACTTAAAATTCTATACCTACGCATAAATTATGATATACTGACTGGTCATGTGGTAATTTGAGGTGGTTATTTTATATAGAAATTTTGTTATTTACCACATCTGTGGTCAGTTAACAAAACCACTCATTTGCACATTCATATCCTTGATCTCATTCTTTCCCCCAGTGATCAAGATATGTGCTTACATGTTGACATCTGTGAATTCATATCTGACCATGCAGTCATTAAATGTGCTATTGACTTTCCTTTCTCTCTTGCTAACTACCAAGCAAGAATTTCCTATAGGAGGTACCATCGTATAAATATGTCCAACTTTAGGTCTGACCTTAAAGATATGCCTTTTGTAAAATGCCCAGCAAATTCTGTCTCACTGCTCTATGATCAGTATGTACATGACTTGAGTAGTATCCTTAATAGGCATACTCCTCTTGTGTCCAGTTTGAAGATGAAACAGCGTGCTGACTGGCTGTCAGAGAGCTATCACCTTGCAAAGTCACTCAGACGTCAATTTGAATGTGCTTGACAAAAAGATAAAATTCAACAGGAGTCATCTTGGCGTCAAATCGCCTGGTGTAATCGTCTAGCCAATAGGGACAAGACTGTCTATTACAGGATACTTATCTCCGACAACATCCATGACTCCAACAAGCTATTGCGGGAGTTGCACATAGTCCTACATAGATCCAACAGCACTACTTTGCCCACTTGTGAATCCTCAGAGTCATTGGCTGATTGCTTTGCTACATTGTTCTCAAATAAAATCATGAAAATCTGTGAGAGTTTCTCCTCATCTGAGTCTTGTATAATGGTACATCCCCCTTTGACCCTCCTACATTAACAGTCTTCACTCAAGTCACTCAAGATGAAATAAGTAAAATAATCAGTAAATCACCCACCAAATCATGCCTGTTGGACCCATTGCCCATATTTTTAATTAAGGAATGTATTGACATCCTGCTACCATCTATAACCAAACTGGTTAAATGTTTGCTCCGTGAGGGAATGGTTCCAGATGGGTTCAAAAGAGCTGTAGTCACTCCACTGATAAAGAAGGCCTCACTTCCTGTTGAGGATTTGAAAAACTACCGCCCAGTATCAGGACTTAGCTTTATTTCTAAACTGGTTGAACGTGTAGTTGCTACACAGCTGGTTGATCATATTCATCAAGATGGCTTGGATAACTAATACCAGTCAGCATATAAGTCAGGTCACTCAACGGAAACGGCTCTACTTCCCATCAAAAATGATATTCATCTGTCACTATCCCTGGGTGAAGCTACTGCCTTGGTAGTTCTGGATCTCTTGGCTGCTTTTGATACTAGTGATCATACTACTCTCCTCAGTTGCCTTCTGGATTGGTTCGGTGTAGGTGGCTCTGCTCTCAAATGGTTCTCTTCATATTTGACGGAATGTTTTTAATCGGTTAAGATTGGTTCTACCTTGTCTGACTTACAAAGATTGCTGTTTGGCATACCTCAGGGTTCTGTTCTAGGTCCTCTGCTATTCTCTCTTTACACATCTCCCCTCAGTACTCTCATTCGTAAACACAAAGGAGTAAAATTTCATTTCTATGCAGACGATTCACAACTTTCTGTCCATCTGTCATACATGAATGCCTCAGCTGCTTTTGATAAGTTGAACAGATGCCTTCACGATGTTAAGGAATGAATATCGGCTAGCAAGCTTAAACTTAATCCAGATAAAACTGAGTTTATACCTTTGGCTCCAAGAAACAGAGAGAAAGGTTAAATGTATGTTTCCCAAATTACATCCTGGGTAACCCTCTTCACCCCACCAAGTCAGTCAGGAACCTGGGTGTGTGGTTTGACTGATATTTCTTTCTCTAAACACATCCAGAATGTTTGTAAAAGTTGCTTTATGCAACTGAGGGATTTTAGAAATATTAGGCAGTTCTTGACTCATGATGCAGCTGCGTCGGTTCCCAATACGTTTGTTAGTAGTCGGTTGGACTACTGTAACTCACTTTTCAGGAGTCTCTCCAAATTCAATCTTTGCAGATTACTGTCTATCCAAAATAGTGCAGCTAGAATTGTTACAAATTCGAGTAAGTTAACTCGGATAACTCCGGTCCTCAGGAAACTCCATTGACTCCCTGTTCAGCTTTGCTCAGAGTTCAAACTGGCTACCCTGGTGTACAAGTTTATTCATACTGGCTTTCCTAAATATTTTGCTCCATATCTTTCCACATACCACAATACTTACAATACTAGACGCAGTCAGAGTGTTGCAAAGTTCCTTAATGTTCCAAAGTTTCAACCAAAAATTCACAAGTTCACTAAGCAGTTTGGTTTCAGTTTCGTCTTTGATGCACCCACTGTTTGGAATTCACTCCCTGAAGACATTCGTGCATCACCCACTATTGCCTCTTTTAGAAATAAGCTCAAAACCTGTCTCTACACAAAGGCTTATCCTCCTTAGCTCATTTTCTCATTTGGCTTCCCCGTGGTGATGACCTATTTCTGTCCCTGGACTTTGAATTTTGCACATTGCTATTGCCTTGTTGCTCCTTAGAGTCCACAACTCAGTGGAGATTAAGCGCTACAAAAGTCAAATTAGAATTACCACCACAACAGACCTCTGGAAGGTTTGTCAGTGAAATATTTACTAAATGGTGTGACCTCATTTGTGTGTTGCACCAAAGTTCAGGGGTTTTACATTACAGCCAGGGTTATATAGGGACAGGTCCTTAGAATTTGTTACTTGTTGGAGTTAAACCGACACAGAGTGACAACCTGTGATTAGATGTCAAACTTTGCTATTACACTAGGTCAAGGACGTCATATGTTGCACCGGTGTCAAATCATGTTATGATCATAAGAAATAGATAGTATATTCCGGTTATGAAAATTACCAAGATAAGCAGCAGTATCTTCTTCTTAATGTTACAAAGGATTAAAGTAATTAACATTATGCTGTTTTCTCTCTTCACCATTTTACTTGAATAAATGAAGTTTCAAAAGAATAATACATAGTTATATATAGATATCCAACTATTTTTCATGAGCTGACAATCCATGGAGGGAATGGGGAATCTACACATACTTCATCTCTGACCAGTTTGATATCAATCTCAAGCTAAATTACACAGAAGCCTCTTTATACTGTCATTACATGAGTTCTCAGCTGACAAGTGTACACAGTCGGGAGGAGACAGACTTCTTGGTTAGTAACACAGCAACAGTGTAAGTAATGCCAATGACACATATTAATTAGTGAATCTTTAGATAAATTTATTGCAAAATCAAAAAAGGATAAAATATAAAAGTAATAGTTAAAATTATCAACAATATTATTATTATCCTTTATACAGCATGTTTACCATTCACTTGGAATTTTCCACATTCAAACCTTCTCGTCTGATCTCAGAAACATAAGAAAAATCCGATTCTCAAATAATTGCGGATATATTACAGGAAAAGTGAAATAATGACACAGTTTTATGAAGGCTGTCCATTTTTGGAAGTACAAAATTAGTGTAGTGTAAAAATAAACTTTATATATTTGTTAGCATAAAGAAGTGTGAGTATTGTATACAATCAAAATATGTTGTACATAGCAGAGCTTCTCTCTAAAACTATTCAAAAATACAAGTGGAAAGGAAAATAGAAATTAAAAAATTTATCCAAAGTTGGTTCCATGAATGTTCAATTTATAAGTACATGTATTTGTATGAACAATGGGCAACTGTTTTCTTTACATGTAAAGTAAGAAAGAAACTTATCTTGTTGTTACTATATTTACATTTTTAGTAGATATTATTTATTAAATATTATTATTATTTATAGCCTATATTCTATATGAAAATTAATTTTTAAAAATGTCAGAATATTCTACTAGGCTTGCACAATATAAGTAGTGGTGTTGCATATTTTAACAGTGGAAGTAACTGGTTTGGTTTGCACCAGAAAGAACCAAGTCTTACAGTAGACTGCAGGTGTCAGTTCTGTCAAGATATTGAAGACCCACCATCGCCAGAATGTGAAACCTGTGCCTCATGTCGTGGTGCTGACAAGTGGCAGTGGGAGGATGGAACTCAGTATGACTGGACTAACTGGCACTTAAGTCAGCCCAGTGATTTCAACAATGAAAAGTGTGTAAGATTTCATGGAAGTGGCACATGGTATGATAGTCCTTGCTCAAAGAAATACAACTTTATTTGCAAAAAAGGTATGTAAAAATATAAAATACTCCTAGATTACTTCATATAAAGTAATGTCTATTGTAATTTCATGAAAGACATTGCAGTGCTGAACCTGGGTGTGTGGTTTGACTGATATTTCTTTCTCTAAACACATCCAGAATGTTTGTAAAAGTTGCTTTATGCAACTGAGGGATTTTAGAAATATTAGGCAGTTCTTGACTCATGATGCAGCTGCGTCGGTTCCCAATACGTTTGTTAGTAGTCGGTTGGACTACTGTAACTCACTTTTCAGGAGTCTCTCCAAATTCAATCTTTGCAGATTACTGTCTATCCAAAATAGTGCAGCTAGAATTGTTACAAATTCGAGTAAGTTAACTCGGATAACTCCGGTCCTCAGGAAACTCCATTGACTCCCTGTTCAGCTTTGCTCAGAGTTCAAACTGGCTACCCTGGTGTACAAGTTTATTCATACTGGCTTTCCTAAATATTTTGCTCCATATCTTTCCACATACCACAATACTTACAATACTAGACGCAGTCAGAGTGTTGCAAAGTTCCTTAATGTTCCAAAGTTTCAACCAAAAATTCACAAGTTCACTAAGCAGTTTGGTTTCAGTTTCGTCTTCGATGCACCCACTGTTTGGAATTCACTCCCTGAAGACATTCGTGCATCACCCACTATTGCCTCTTTTAGAAATAAGCTCAAAACCTGTCTCTACGCAAAGGCTTATCCTCCTTAGCTCATTTTCTCATTTGGCTTCCCCGTGGTGACGACCTATTTCTGTCCCTGGACTTTGAATTTTGCACATTGCTATTGCCTTGTTGCTCCTTAGAGTCCACAACTCAGTGGAGATTAAGCGCTATAAAAGTCAAATTAGAATTAGAATTACCACCACAACAGACCTCTGGAAGGTTTGTCAGTGAAATATTTACTAAATGGTGTGACCTCATTTGTGTGTTGCACCAAAGTTCAGGGGTTTTACATTACAGCCAGGGTTATATAGGGACAGGTCCTTAGAATTTGTTACTTGTTGGAGTTAAACCGACACAGAGTGACAACCTGTGATTAGATGTCAAACTTTGCTATTACACTAGGTCAAGGACGTCATATGTTGCACCGGTGTCAAATCATGTTATGATCATAAGAAATAGATAGTATATTCCGGTTATGAAAATTACCAAGATAAGCAGCAGTATCTTCTTCTTAATGTTACAAAGGATTAAAGTAATTAACATTATGCTGTTTTCTCTCTTCACCATTTTACTTGAATAAATGAAGTTTCAAAAGAATAATACATAGTTATATATAGATATCCAACTATTTTTCATGAGCTGACAATCCATGGAGGGAATGGGGAATCTACACATACTTCATCTCTGACCAGTTTGATATCAATCTCAAGCTAAATTACACAGAAGCCTCTTTATACTGTCATTACATGAGTTCTCAGCTGACAAGTGTACACAGTCGGGAGGAGACAGACTTCTTGGTTAGTAACACAGCAACAGTGTAAGTAATGCCAATGACACATATTAATTAGTGAATCTTTAGATAAATTTATTGCAAAATCAAAAAAGGATAAAATATAAAAGTAATAGTTAAAATTATCAACAATATTATTATTATCCTTTATACAGCATGTTTACCATTCACTTGGAATTTTCCACATTCAAACCTTCTCGTCTGATCTCAGAAACATAAGAAAAATCCGATTCTCAAATAATTGCGGATATATTACAGGAAAAGTGAAATAATGACACAGTTTTATGAAGGCTGTCCATTTTTGGAAGTACAAAATTAGTGTAGTGTAAAAATAAACTTTATATATTTGTTAGCATAAAGAAGTGTGAGTATTGTATACAATCAAAATATGTTGTACATAGCAGAGCTTCTCTCTAAAACTATTCAAAAATACAAGTGGAAAGGAAAATAGAAATTAAAAAATTTATCCAAAGTTGGTTCCATGAATGTTCAATTTATAAGTACATGTATTTGTATGAACAATGGGCAACTGTTTTCTTTACATGTAAAGTAAGAAAGAAACTTATCTTGTTGTTACTATATTTACATTTTTAGTAGATATTATTTATTAGATATTATTATTATTTATAGCCTATATTCTATATGAAAATTAATTTTTAAAAATGTCAGAATATTCTACTAGGCTTGCACAATATAAGTAGTGGTGTTGCATATTTTAACAGTGGAAGTAACTGGTTTGGTTTGCACCAGAAAGAACCAAGTCTTACAGTAGACTGCAGGTGTCAGTTCTGTCAAGATATTGAAGACCCACCATCGCCAGAATGTGAAACCTGTGCCTCATGTCGTGGTGCTGACAAGTGGCAGTGGGAGGATGGAACTCAGTATGACTGGACTAACTGGCACTTAAGTCAGCCCAGTGATTTCAACAATGAAAAGTGTGTAAGATTTCATGGAAGTGGCACATGGTATGATAGTCCTTGCTCAAAGAAATACAACTTTATTTGCAAAAAAGGTATGTAAAAATATAAAATACTCCTAGATTACTTCATATAAAGTAATGTCTATTGTAATTTCATGAAAGACATTGCAGTGCTAGTTCTGGTAAAACAAAATTCTATTATATACCTTACATATTTTATTACACATTATCTGAATACATGTTTCTTCCATTGCCATGTCCTTTTCTTTCTTTTGCTTATGGATTAAAAAGTCTAAAGTCAGTGTCAATCATCAAATATCTTGTTATTTTATTTTGGGGTTAAAGATACCAATTTAATTAGTGAATTCCAATTAATATACACGCAAAACTTTAATTAATAGACGGCCATCATAAATGAGATGACTTTAAGATAACTTTATCTAATAGACAAAACATAATATTTTACATTAGAGAGACAAATGCAATTATGATATCAGCGATGACTCTTGAATAAATACATTGCAGATGTTGATAAAGTAAAGGATATTCAACTTAATTTCTTAAATGCATGGAAAAAGAACACAGAATACATACTTCATATAATTAATAACGCATCCTGGTATATAGTTTCTCAGGAAAAATGGTATCAAATTTTGATTTTTTGTGTGGTACTGGCTTTAGTAGTTTAATGAACTGTGGCAAATGATTGTATAACAATGAATTATAGCTGAATGGTGTAATGAACAAAATAATAATTCATTAAGATGCTATAGCCTTTAGAATAGAGAAAAACAGAAGAAAATACCCCCAAATAAATACAGTTATCCCTATCAAACTATGCTAACATGAGACAGGTAGAAATTGCAACAGTTATTTATGATGCTGATAACCTATAAAATGACCTTGTTATGATATTTTTCCAAGGTAAATTTCCTTAATGTGAATCATATTTGATTTTCCCCATGCAGACTATACTATGGTAGAGATCTGCACTTTTTCAAAATGAAATAGCTTGCAACATTGATTTCATAGCAGTACATGGATCTTGAATCAGGTAAACAAAACTAAGCTGTCTTACAAGCATGAAGAAACAACAAGCTGCTAAAGGTAACTAGTTTACAACAGTTGGCTCATTGGTATCTCTCAATTAGGCCACTTCAATGAGGAGGTCTGTCGGGTAAACCACCCAGAGCATGTTCATACAATGGTCTTACCTTGACTATTTCATGGTCTGGGAAGTGCTAAGGTTTGGTCCGATCAAATTGAGATCTGTTATGACAGCCTTGTGAAGATGTGTACACTAGGGATCATGCCCAGCAATTGGTAGTTCAGCGTGAAGCCCGATATGCCTGCAGTAAGTGCTACAATTGCCACTTGTAGATAGCACAAATGTTGGCTGTCAGATTGGCCACTACAAAATATTAGGTTATGGTCAGTAGTATGTGGCAGATCACTGTGAGGTGTAAATTGGAAAAAAACGCCAGTTGCAGGCCATCAATACGCTAGAGGTAGGCTAGCATGGTATTGTTGTTTTTTTTTATTGCTCTTTTTGGTATATAAGTATATACAAAAATGTGTACAGAGAAGAAAAACAAGACAAAAGCACAAAAAGAATTATACAGTATGGTCACAGCACAAGATAAATAAAAGGGGCCATGGTGGCAGAGTAGTAACACTCTCGCCTCCCACCTCTGCGGCCGGGGATCGATCCCCGTCATGGGCGTAAGTGGGAAAGCTGGTAGTTGCTTGCCGTTGGTCGGCAGTTTACAGTACACAACCCTAGCGAACTCTATGTACTGGTTTCCTCTGCCCTTCCAACTACCCGTCGTGATATGACCTGTACAGTGTTGAAAGTGACGTAAAACCCCAAATAAACAAACAAACACAAGATAAATAAATGGTGACTGCATATACATGTACATATTTTTGAAGTGAAAGCAGTTGTTGCATTTTTAACACTTTGAACACAAATTTTCTCCTGCATAGATTGTAGCATCAATTTCAGCAGCAATAAAGTCGTTTAAAAATTCAAATTTCAAAAAGCCAAATATAAGCTTTCAAGGTATTAAACAGGTTTGTTCAGGAAAATTTAGATGTTTGAGAAAATATTTGACCAAACAGACCATTTTTTTGGAAGGAAGCTTCATTACTGTTTAGCTTTGATAAAATCTCTTCCTCCTCGTATTTCTTTTTAATTAAGTTTTGCAAACAATAGATGTTGAGTTGTTTAGAGTCTTTTGCACTAATGAAAATATAGAATCTTGTAATTGTTAATATAAAATTTAAATTAATTCTGTCCAAATGAATTCTGCCAACATTATTTGAATGAATCCAAGATACTAGGTTTTCCCATAGAGTAACTGATTTGGGACAGTCAGCCAAGAGGTGAGTGATTGTTTCTGAATAATCTCCACATAGTCTACATTTGTCCGTATTAGATATTTTTGTTTGAAATAATAAATAACGGACACCAAGTATTTTATGTAAAATACGGTACTGAAACCATACATATTTATTATCTCGAATGCAATAGAAACAAATCTTATAGAAAGTCCTCCAAAGACTATGGCTGCAGTCTATATTAAAATATGTGTTCCATTTGATTTCATTTTTTGATGTTATGGTATAACTTTCTTGAAGAACTTGATAAATAGTTTTACTACCAGTACCAGATCCAAGAAGTATTCTAATACACAGTGGTACATATGGTCTTACAAAGTCAAAATTAAACCCAGTACAGTTTTGTTCAATTTATTTTTTTACCAGGCTTCTAACTGTAAAATAGTTGAGATAATTTGTTCTCAAGTGAAATTTTGTCTTTATTTCTTCAAGGGTCAGGATGTGACCTTGGTGGTTTACAATATCTCCAACGACATGTATCCCACTCTTATACCAATTAGCAAAATATACTTTTTCTGATCCCAAATGTGCATTTAGCCAGATACTTGAGCTTAGCACATCAAGGTGTTTTAATCCTTATTTGTTGACAAAATTTGTTATAATATACAAATACCATTTTCCAAAAAGGATTGAGCTTGTTTGCAACAGATAAGCACCATTGACTCCCTAAAGTAGGGAGATAAGAGAGATCAGTATCATGCAATAGCAGGTTAAACCAGCCCTTTTTCTTACCAATGAAGATTTGTTTTACCCATCTTATTTTCATAGACATTTCAAATTTGTGTATATTTATCATTTTCAGTCCTCCATTTAGCTGGGTGGTACAAGCTCTATCCCTACTAATTTTGTCTGGTTTTTCATCCCACAAGAAGTTAAAGAGTAATTTATTTAATTCATTTATTGTTTCTATAGGGGTTGGCATTACCATAAATAAATGAGTAAATATTGAGACTATCAATGTTTTTATAATTGTTATTTTTCCAATAGGTGTTAAGTATCTATATTGCCAAGAATTCATAATTTGCTTGGCCTTTCCTAGAGCATTTACGTAATTCAGTCTGGGTAGCTCGGACAGATCACTTGAGAAGTTTATCCCTAACAAATTAAACTGGGTATCTCCCCAATGGAGCTTTTGTGACACTTTCAGCTTTTTTTATGTTACTTCACTTCCAATCCAAATTAGCTTTGTCTTTTCGGTGTTAATTTTTAGTCCTGAAATTTCACCAAATATTTCTAAAATATTCAGTGCTGCTTGTAAAGAGTTAGTGTTTCCATCCAAAATTATTGTTGTGTCATCTGCAAACTGTGTGAGCTTAAACATTGTATTGTCAATTGTTATTCCTAGAATATCTGGACATTTGTTAATAAAACAACATAAAACTTCAGCTACAAGCAAAAACAAGTAAGGAGCAATTGGATCTCCCTGTCTGCAACCACGCTCGACAGGTATAGGATCTGACAAGAATCCACATTGAGTTATATAAGCCTTGATATCAGTATTGAATAATCGTATCCATTTAATAAAACCATTATCAAAGCCAAATGATTCTAGGACAATGTATAGAAATTTCCAGGATAGAGAATCAAATGCTTTTTCAAAGTCTATTTGCATAAGTAACCCTGGTACATTGTGTTTTTCTGTATAAAACATTAAGTCATAAATCAATCTTGTGCAGTCACCTATGCATCTACCTGGTATAAAACCAGATTAATGTTCAGAGATAATATTTTGTAAGAAAGGCTTTAATCTTTCTGCAATTGTTGCAGATGCTAACTTGTAAGTAACACTTGGCAAAGATATTGGACGCCAATTTTTTATGAACTGACGGTCCTTATTGCCTTTGGGTATGCAAGTTATAATGGCTTGTCGCATTGAGGTGCTTAACAAACCTTTACAGTAACAACTATTTATAGCATTGGTAACAAAAAATTTCAGTTTTCTTCAAAAGATTTTCAAGAAATCAGCTGGGATGCCGTCTATGCCAGGTGATATGTTGTTTTTCATTTTTTTAAGAACAAAACCAAGCTCTTTGGCAGATATAGGATGGCCGAGAACACTTTTAGGGATCTTTTTCAACCCTGCACGAGTGATCTCTTCTTTAGCATTGTAGGTTTCAATATTACAATCTCTTGATTTAAATAGATTGTGGTAAAATTTTTGGATTTCTTTGAGAATATTTTTTTGGTCCGTTACTATAGTACCTGAATTAGTTTGTATTTTTTTCATTGTTTTTTCATTGCAATGTTTCCTTTCCAATTTACAAAAGAATGAAGTTGGCTTCTCGCCCTCATTTAGCCATTGTAGTCTAGCACGAGTTATATGTCCCCTAACTTTTTCTTTTCTAAGATTCTCAAGTTCATTTTTTTTATCTTCAAGTAAAGATGAGTTTAACTGACCCATAGCTGTAGTCTCAAGATTGGATATATCCTGTAGCAATGTATTCTCATGCGAATTTTGCCTTTTTTTCAAAGTAGATGCGAACTTTATAGTTTTACCTCGAATTCTCAAAAATAGCATTTCTAAAAATGTGTCATCGTCAATTGAGAAGGTCAAATCATTTTAACTTTCTTTAATGTGGTCTATACTAAATATAGGCAAGCAATATTTTTCGTTTTCTTCATCAATTATATTATTCACCAAACTTAGATAGTCCTTGTTCTCGAGCAAACTGTTATTAATTTTCCATGTGCCCCGGCCAAAGACAAAGTCACTAATAGATATCTTGATTTCAATAATTGAATGATCAGACCGGTAGCTTGGTTTTATGTTGCAAGAATCAATCATGTCTGCGATTGTATTTGAGGTGAGAAAATAGTCAAGCCTGGCTTGTTTTAGTGGAGTTTTCTTTCGCCAAGAAAAGCGCTTAACATTATTATTCAAGTAGCGGAATGAGTCAATTAAGTCTAAACTATTCATCATTTCCATAACTTTTGATCTTGCTTGGGGATTATTAATGTTTGTATAATTATGGCAATCTAGTGAAGGGTTAAGAACTAGATTAAATCCCCACATATTATCACATGATCAGCAATTTCATTTTGTGCTAATTGCCAAACTTTCTTTAAAAAGTTTGGATTGTCTTTATTCGGTGCATAGACGTTTATCAAATTTAGTTTTAAAGTACCCAGGCTAATCAATAATTGAAGAATATTACCCTCATCATCTTTGGAAGTATCTAAAATTTTGTATTCAAAATTATTGTTTATAAGTATAAGTACACCTCAAGAGTTTGTTTTTGAACCACTAATAAAGCATTCAGGCCAAGTTTGTCTGATAGATTGCTTGTCAATTTCTAAAAGATGTGTGTCTTGCAGACAAACAATTGATGCACCAGTGTTCTTAAAGTAGCTCAATACGTCAGCTCTTTTCTCATATCCATGCAGCCCCTAACAGTTTGCAGATAACACAGCAATTTTGTCTGGAAAGATTGATTTTAAATTATTTTTCATGGGTATTGTTTTGATATAAGTTCATGACATGAAATCTAATTAAACAGGACCCATCGAAGTAGAGGTTTTTAATCAATGACATTCCAACTACTGAACATTGTACTACAAAGTAACCATTGTATAAACCTTTAATAAAAGCAGAGACAATGAAGAGAAATGTTATAGCAGAAACCACTGCAATCACCTCCAAATATTCTACATAATGAAATCTGCACAACAGTATATGAAACAAAAATAATATAAGAAACAGAACATAGGCTACATACATAATTTAAATTTAATAGTGAACCGTTTTATGATTGATCATCTGGAGACAGCATTTTTTAAGTTTGTCCAAAAATTATAATAACAATATGAGCTAATCTTTAAGTGGGGGCAAAAGACTTATTTCAAAATGATATTTTTTTTATTGTTCTTTTTACATAGTTACATTATACTTACAAGACAAATACAAAGACGAAGAACACAACAAAACAAAACAAGGACAAAATAAACATAAAAAGTTTTCTATTTAGTTAAAAACATGGCTATACTGTTTTACATGTTATAGCTGCAATAATTTTTATTGCATTTCAGTTTAATCTTTACAATAATTACCAAAAGGTATATTATTCTGCATTTCTAAATGTTCACATCTACAGCTACAAAAATATCCTCAAACATTGTTATGAATGATTATTTTCACAAGAATATTTAACCTATTTGACAGCAAGCAATTTTTAGAGATCCTCAAAAACATTACACCACACTAATCAATTACTTTTAAACCTTTCATTTGTATTACTAACCTTTGAGAGCATCTCCTGTTCATAGTATTTGCATTTAATTATATTTTGAAGACAATATATATTTGGATCTTGATTTTGAGAAGCACAAGTAAAAATATAATACCTAGTAATGGTTAGAAAAAAATTCAGTAGCCAGAAAAAGGTGTCTTGTTGGAGATATCCTATGGTTTTAGATACCCTGTCTAGATGGAGCTTTGTTGAAATACGACTCTCAATCCAGCATATGACGTTGTTCCACAGTGTATTTGAGACAGTACACTCAGAAAATAAGTGGATTATTGATTCAGCACTTTGATCGCATAACCTGCACCGGTTACATTCAGATATTTTTATTTTAACTAATAGTTCCTTTACACCCAAAATCCGGTGTAAGACACGATACTGAAACCAAATATAATCATTATCAAGTATAGCATAAAAACAGACTTTATACACTGAATTCCACAGATCTTTACTTTCTTCTATATGCAGTTCTAGACACCATTTTATTTCACTCTTTGGTATCTTATTCAATGTTTGTTGTAAATGGGAATACACCAATTTATGACCATACTCTTTGGTTATCAAGGTTTTTAAATGTAAAGGAATGTATGGATTTTCAAAGTTGAATACGTTATTTTGTTGATAAGTATCTAGATTTCTGGACTAAACTATTAATTGTGAAGTAGTTAAGAAAGTTAACTGGAAAGTTATATCGATTTTTGACCTCTAATAGACTTAATATATTACCATTTATATTTATTATATCTCCAACAATATGTATACCATGTTTAAACCAATCAGGAAAGAAAAGTTTGTCAGTACCAATATGAGTGTTAAACCATAATCTACTGGAAAAGATATCTTGATTTGATTGAACTTTTAGATCTCTACACAGTTCCTTGAAATATGTGAACACTGTTTTCCAGAAAGGATTTAAGCTTGATATTTGTAAATTACTCCACTCTCCCCCCAGGATGAATAGCCTTTTCAAGCCTTTAATATCATGACACAACAATGTCTGCCAGTCAGTTTCTTGACCAAAGATAATGCACTTCAGCCATTTTATTTTCAGCGATCTTTCAAAATTGTACACATTAATCATTCCGAGTCCTCCTATTGAAGTATTTTTGCAGATTTGCTGTCTGTTAATTTTGTCCGGTTTTCCATTCCAAATATAGTCAAATAGTAATTTGTTGATAGCATCAATATATTCAGTAGGAGTTGATAATGACATAAACAGGTGGATAAATTTTGACAGAACCAATGTCTTTTCCAATTGGTGTTAAATAACGATGTTGCCAGCATTTGATAGTTTGTTTTGCATTTACCATTGCCTTTTCATAGTTTAGGGATGACATTTTATTGAGATCAATTGAAAAGCATAGGCCTAGGAGGTTAAATTTAGATTCTCCCCAGTGCAGTTTTGAGACAACATTCAACTTTTCTTTACACCATTTTTTACTGCCAATCCATATTAATTTTGTTTTTTTCTGTATTCATTTTTAAGCCGGAAATACTCCCAAAGGTTTCAAGGACATTTAGTGTTGCCTGCAGTGAGTTAATATTTCCATCTAGAAAAATGGTGGTGTCATCTGCAAATTGCATAAGCTTATAATTATGTTTCCCAATGTTAATGCCTTTGATTAATGAAAATTTTCAATAATACGACTTAATATTTCAGCTATCAGTAGAAATAAATAAGGGGCAATTGGATCTCCCTGTCTGCAACCCCTTTTTATTGGTATTGGATCTGATAATATTCCACACTGAATAACATAAGCGATAATGTCTTTGTTGAAGAGCATTATCCAGTTTATAAACTTGTCATCAAAGCCAAAGTATTCTAGTACATTGTAAAGAAAACTCCATAATACAGAGTCGAATGCTTTTTCAAAATCTATTAACATTAAAAGTCCTGGAATTTTATTTTTTTCTGTATAGCTCATTAAATCATATACAAGTCTTGTACAGTCTGCCATACTTCTTCCAGACATAAAACCAGATTGGTGTGGTGAAATAATTTCTGGCAGAATGAGCTTTAGCCTTTCAGCTATTGTGGCAGAGGCTAATTTATAAACTGCTGATAATAGTGATATAGGGCGCCAGTTTTTTATGTATTTACGGTCTTTTTGTCCCTTTGGTAAACATGTAATAATACTTTGTCTCATAGATATTGAAAGGCATCTCTTACTATAACACGAATTTATAGCATTTGCTATAAGATATTTTAATTTACCCCAAAATACTTTAAAAAATTCTGCAGATAAACCATCAATCCCAGGAGATTTATTGTTTTTCATTTTCTTAAGAACAGTGCCAAGTTCAATTACAGAAATTCTACCTCCCATGTCATTCTTTTGATTTACTTTCTTACCCGCAATGCTTTTTAAGTTACAGTCTGTGTAATTCTCTCTTTCCTTGAACAGATTATGATAGTATTTTTCTATTTCTTTCAAAATCAGCTTTTGGTCATTAATAGTAGCACCATCGCCAATCTGCAATTTCCTAATGGTCTTTTCTGTGAAATGTTTGCTTTCTAGTTTACAAAAGAATGATGTAGGTTTCTCACCCTGGTTGAGCCATTGTATTCTAGCTCTAGTAATATACCCTTTAATTTTATCTTTTCTAATATTTTCCAGTTCAGTTTTCTTATCTTCTAGTAGACTTATATTGCTTTGATTTGAGTTGGATTCTAGCCAATCTATATCGTTTTTCAAATTCTTTTCAAGGAGCTTTTGTTTCTTATTTAGGTACGATGAAAATTGTATAGTTTCTCCCCATATTCTCAAGAACAACATTTCTAAAAAGGTGTCATCATCAATCTTAAAACTGATATCATTATCTTTAATGTAGTCTAAAAGATATACAGGGAGGGCATACTTTAGTTTTTCTTCAATAATGACTTTATTGATCAGATTAAGGCAATCTTGGTTTTTTAGCAAGCTGTTATTAAATTTCCAAGTACCACTATCATGGGTGAAGTTACTGGTAGTTATTTGCATTTCCACAATTGAGTGGTCAGATCTGTAACCAGGTTTAATGTTTATTGTCTCAATAATATCTGTCATTGAACTTGGTACCAGAAAGTAGTCGAGCCGTGCCTGTTTAACCGGATTCTTTTTCCTCCATGTATATCACTTCTCATCAGGGTTCATATGTCGAAATATATCTACCATGTTAAGTTCAATCATTGTCTCTATAACCTTAGATCTAGCTTGTGGGTTGTTAATATTTTTATAATTAAAGTTATCTTTTTGTGGGTCAAGAACAAGGTTAAAATCTCCACAAAGCACAACTTGGTCAAATCCATCAGAATTTGCCGCTTCAAAGACCTTTGTGAAAAACTCTGGTCGATCCCTATTTGGTGCATAAATATTGATTAAATTTATTTTCAATTCATTGCAACTTATAAAAATCTGTAAAAAATTTGCATCATCATCCTTTATAATTTTTGGACACAGAGTATTCAAAATTATTTTTTAGCAAGATAGCTACACCACGGGAGTTTGTTTTACTTCTATTGATGTAATATTCATGCCAAATTTGTTTTAAAGAAGGCAGATCAGAGTCCAAAAGATGGGTGTCTTGCAGACAGACGATAGAAGCATTTGTTTCCTTCAGATAGCTGTTTTTGTTCATCACGTAGCCCTTGACAATTTGCAGACAACAATTTGATTTTATTAGGTGCAGTATTCATACAAGATATTTGAAAACATATTCACATTTTGTTTTGTAGTTGTTTGATGTACAACTAATAAAATTATAGCCACAAAATGAGTCGTAAAGATCTGAAATAGAAACTGAAATGTTTTTACTTTGCCATTACTGAACATATAAATAGCATTGTAAACACAAAGACAAACATAGACAAAAGTACATAATACATATAACAATAATTGGAAATGAAAATAAATGACACAAAGCAGCATGTTAACTGTTGAGTTACTGGATATTTCACAAAAGGTATTTTTCTAAAGATATGGCATTTACATATTTTTAAACTAGTACTGTGACTTGCATAAATATCAAAAGACATCTTTGTGCACATTATTTTGCAAATGACTTTATTCAGTATACAGTTCATATACATACACCACAATTCTGTACTGATCCTCAAATGTTATGGTTAATTCTTGTTTCCAAATATATAAGAATTGGACTTTACAACACATACTTAATTTCAATAATCCATTTTTGAACATAAATTTAAACAAATATTTCACAGTGAAATTTTATACTATTATGATCCTAGTAATTTGTGACTTGAGTCATTGAATGTGTATATTAATGCTATATAAAAGTTTGAGTATGTACATTCAATAACTCAAGGGATGGAATGCATAAATTATTACATTACAAGTGCTGATGTTTAAGTATAAAGACATATTTAATACAATTGTAAATTTTTATTGGTAAATAACTTTAGGTTATACGATATAAACAACTAGATTAAGTTGAACACCAATATATGTTTTATGTTAATACATAATGTTATTAAACATAGAAAGATATTTCATGAAGTAAACATTGTGTAGTTTAATCACACTGTTTTCTTTACTCTCCTAACATCCTGGACATTTATAAATACTATCTAACATTCTTTTGTATTATCACTTTACTGCATTACTTATCTATCAGTCATTGTCTAGGTTTTTTTTGCAGGAAAATTTATAAATTTACTGCATTCAAAGGAGAGTCCATGAAAGATGAACATACCTGAGCAGATTGATAATAAAAAACACAGTCACTTTCAAGACAAATATCCAAGATGTGTTGTTAATTTTTATGTTACAATCTTATATCAATACTGTATTACTTAATTTCAATAATCCATTTTTGAACATAATAAAACAGGTATAGAATTTCTATGATATATTCCCATTAATTAATATGATACAAAAGTTGTAACATTTTTTATTTTTACAATCAAAGTTATAATTTTTTTCTTTTTTCAATAAAAGTCAATATTATGTAACCTGTTAAATATATGTATATTTGAAGATAAGTATAAGTAGATTTTTCAGATTAAGTCAATATTACGCAACCTGTTAAAGAGATAGTTTCAATAACTGGCAATTTGGATATTTACCAATTGACAATATAGCAAAACATATGTACTTTCAACACCTATATCAATTATATTATTATACTATATTATTTAATGCTACACAGAAGCTGTTACTGGGTACTTTTTAAATTCTACTGCAGCAAATTCGGCACTCCATCTAGCTATATTAATTTTAAAGGTATACATTTAAAACAATTATTAAATTTCTACGACACATTTCCACATTGATATAATATACAGGTTACAGTTTGTGTAATTTCTACTTTCAAAATTATAGTTATTCATTGTAATTCAATATTGTGTTACCTGTTAAAGCCATAGTTTCCCAAGCTGACCATTTCCATAAACAAATAACAATTTACCAAACTATATTCACTTTCAACACATATATCCAAAATATATTAAATTTTCGGTACATATTTGAAACAAGCTCAAACACTCATGTTTGTACTATACAGGGCTGTCACTGAGTAATTCTTAATTTCTATAACCTTTTATCTACTACATAGTACTCAGCATTCCATCTAAATACATTAACTTTTAAGATATATATTTAAAACCAGTATTGAATTTCTTAGATTTCCACATTTTTCAATGTATAAGTTTTAGCATGTTTAATTTCTGCATTCAAAATTATAATTTTTTTCAGCGTGGATCAATATTCTGTAATCTGTTAAAGACAGTTTCAATTACTGGAAAACTGCATAATTAACAAAATATCACAATACATTCACTTTTTACACTTATATACATAGTATCTATTTAATTTATGTGGTACACTCTGATATTAATACTGTTCAAACTGTTACTATGTAATTTTAAATTCTACACCCTCATCTAGTAAATACATTTAACATTAACATTCTTTCTGTGTGTATCAGCTTTTAAAACTGATGGACATGCATGTCAGAATTTTTATTTTATAGTTTCTCACTTTAATAATATATTAATTTCTTACTTATAAAGTTTACAGTTTAAGGTCATGAATTTAACAGTAAAATTTATCGTCTAAACTGTTAAAAGGTGAAAATTTGATATATTCTGCCAAAACAAAAAGTACCCTTTTAAGATATATATCCAAGACATTGAACAAGTTTAAAGTGATACAATCTTGTGATAATGTTTTATAGCAGTTGTTAAATTACATACCCTTACCTATTACACATTGTTTAACATTCCTTCTTGTTTAATATATATTCCATGTTCAGACATACGTTTAAGTCTAACTTTGACTTTTTAACAGTACAACTTCTAACTTGTGCAAATTCACAATTCAAAATTATGAATTTTAACAGTGCAGATCTATGTTATACACACCTCAAAGGTGACAATTGGATAAATTAAGCCATAACAAAATATACCCATTCAAAACATATACTTTATCCAAAATATATTGTAAATTTTATGTGATAGAATCTTATATTAATGATTTGTAAGTGTTGTTAAATTTCACACCCTTATCAAGTACAAACTATTGACCATTCCTTCTTATGTAGTATATAGTCCTTGTTCAGAATTATAGTTTCAGTCTAATTTCAAGTCTTCTTTTAAAAAGTACTTTTATGGCACTGTCCACTATTCTAGCTTTTCACGTACCTCAGACAGTAAGTCTCCCAGACAGTTTTTGCCCTTCCATTTTAAAGGGTTCCAGATATCCTTATCATATAAATTCAGTCCTGCTGCCCAGTAGGTGTCTCTTGGATTTCCTTCAATAAGGATTTTTTTGCCAGTTCTTAATTCTTTATTCTGGCTGAACTTTGCTGTTAGTCCCTTGGTCATATAACCATCACATACCTGCTTCCACACTTCTGAGTCAAAGTCAAAATGATATTTTTGATCTGAAAATAGTGGCTCAACACCTTACACTTAAAGCTAAATTCTTTAATGCTGAATAATCAGGAGACAGGAATTTGAATCTCTCCAAAACTTATAATAATCTATTTTACTCAGGAAGTACAAATAGAAACACAAGACTGTATTTCAAAGTAATATTGTTCAATTTGGGACTATTACTAAAAATATATATAATTATATAAACTGAATAGACAATCATTTAATGACTGGTCATATGGAGACAACTTTTTAGTATCAGTCCAGTTAATAACAATTGATTTTAATCTGTAACACCATTTGATGTTTCTGATGCAATTTTCTAGCTAATTTCTAAGAAAGCAGGATTATTTCTGTCGGTAGCTGAAATACAGCTACAATTCAAGAGTTAAACTAAATAATTTTACAACAAAACTATATTGTAAAAAAGAGACAAAGTCTCTCATTTCTCCCCTTTTACAAAAACTAATATACAATTAATTAATAATCACAGTGATAAGTTCAAAGATTTGGACCCTAGACATGTTTCCCATGAAATTTAATATTAAATACGATTGCATATAAACACTTATATGATGAAACATAACACATACCACTTAATGGCTGTATTTCAAAAACAAAAAAGAAAAAACAGTTTTCATTCTCACTCTTTTAAAAAACTAATACATGTATACATTTAATAATCATAATGATTAATTCAAACTTTTTCGCTCTGAATATACTTTTCATAAGTTTAAATATGAATAAGTTTAAGAGTGAACACTTTAAGCGATGTATACTAACATATTTGTCATATGCTTTAATATATTTAATATGAACACTTTACATGTTGGAGTTAATGCATTCCATAAAATAATTCATTTCCCATTGGTGGTTACGTTTTACTTTTTATTTTACTTTTGATATATTATCCAAGGATATGTTTTTGACCAACAAAAAATTTTGGGCCGACTAAAAAAAAAATTTTTTTTCCTATTTTTAAAGGTAATACCTTTTAATGGAAATAGTTACTATAAACATATAACCGAATGGAAATAGCTACTATAAACATATAACTTTAATGGAAATAGTTACTATAAACATATAACCTGAACAGAGAATATTTTAATTATGGGCCATCTTCATTGATTAATACTTTCTCACGGTCTAGTAAAATATTTTGCCAAAAACCACACCTCTAACCTTTGAAAATATAGATCTTATTATAATTTATACTTTGCTTTTTAAATGCAGTTTTAAAAATATGATCATTTGCTATCCATAAAAATACAAGGAAATAAGGAGTTAACTGTACTATAAAATAAAAAGCTGCTCTTTGCCGCTCTTTTGCAAGATAATATACCAGTCATAATGATAAGCGACACCACACACAAAGGATCATTTTGTGCTACAAGAATTGCAATTACTTTCATCTTATTTTCTAGTTTTCTACATGAATGACTTACAACAACAAGGTATATTCACTCATTTTTAAAAGAAATTGTTCCCCTTGCATTTTAGTAGTACTTTTTAGAATGAACATTATATCAATTTTTCACATTATGTAAAAATAATAACATATATTAGGTTTAGCATTCAGCATAACGGTCATAATATGGGATATATATAGTGCTGTTCAATATTTTTTTTTAAATGTTGGTGTCGTGTAACTGATTATGATGTTTCAAAACAAGGTTTTTGTTTTAGAATTGTCTTCACAGTCATCACTTTAAAGAACACAAGTTTGTTATATCATTTCAGGATATCTTACTGTTCTTGGTTAACAGGAACCTTTCTTATTGGAGGGTGTCCCTCGTCCACATCAGGGCGATACCAAGTTTATTTTCACCATGCCATTTTGATCTATCCCAAATGTCTTTTGAAAAAAGAGGAAGGCCTACTGCAAATTTTGTGTCATTGGGATTCGCTTCTGCCAGTGTAGTATAACCAGTTGCCTTCAAAACGTCACACAAATCACCGTTCTGGGAAAATTTACAATAGAGTCCTGTAGTCAATATATTATCAATTTCCTTGTTCCATGTGGGAGCACTGAAATTTTTCACCGACTTGCCAAGCCGTTTTAAAGTGACAGGGTCATCCACCTTCCTCATCTGGTCCAAGGTCTGAGCATCACCAAAAAGTTTGGCCTTCTGTATCATAAGATATTTTTCCATGCTGGTGAAGATTTCTCCATTCACTTCAAACTTACAGCTGTAGTGATTCGAAAGTGGGCTATAGCGTCTAAAGAAAGCAGTTGTGTCCTTGTTTGTAATGGTAAATAGCTTATCTGTGGCCAGAGCAGGTGGTAGATCTTCGAGATTTTCCGGGCCATAAGATTTTCCATTTAACACAAGACAACCATCCTTAAGTTTAACAAATCTTAGTGGTCCATCCTCCCTTGAGTTATCTTTCACATGCCTTAAAGCTTTGTAGACTGGGTGTAACATTTTATTGCTTCTTTGAATTTCAAGTGGAAGGTCATCCAGCAGGAGTATCCCACATTTTTCTTTAATCCTTTCCTTCATTTCCAAAGCTGTTAATTTATCTTTAAAATTTGCAAACCTTGCCAAAACATCTCCCCTTTTGCCATTTCGAAATGGGCCAAGTCAATGGACACGTTCCAGCGTCCTCTCATCAAATCTATGCGCTGTCTGGAGAAATTCATTAAATATAGAGATCACAGCAATCTCAATAATCTCACTTTTATTTTCCTTTAAGCCTACTAACTTCAAGTTATTTTTTCTCTGATAACTCTCAAGTTTCAGTACTTGCTTTCTTAAGAGGTTATTCTCAGCTTTCACCTCTTCACATTCTCTTTTAATGTCTGAGATAGCTTGAGAAGTTTCCACTTGCTGTGTTTTGGCACTTGATTTCAGCTGGGCAAAATCATATTTAATTGATTTTAGATGTTCCTCAAATTTCTGATCCAATATGTCACCCAGGACATCTCTTAAATCTGAAGTGTTCATTGCTGCCTTCCTATCTGGTGAGATAGACACTTCCAAGAAAGGTCTTTTCTTCCTTGGTGTTTCAGAGTCACAGTTCTCTATCTTACTCATTGTAGTCCAGTATGAATGAGTACAATTAAAAGTCTTCAGTTATGTTAGTCAATGATGAACACCACACAGAAAACCTACACAAGTTTAACAATATTAGAGTGGTACTAGGTATTCAGATAGTATAGCAACAGGGTTTACAGAGTTCAGGTATGAAGTTATCTCTAAAGCCTTTTCAAATCATTACTGTCCTTTGTTGTCAACACAAATTGTCCCCAAAAAAGGGCCAAGTTCTGAGAAAAGAAGGTATTTATAGTCATTAATTGATATCAATGTTTCCACACAAATTAAAAGTATTTATAGTCTTTAATTGATGACAATCTTTCCACACCAATTGCTTTACACTGGCCACTTGAAAGCTTTTTCATAGTTCTAATGATTGACTTTCCATTCCAGGTGTGTTTAGATGCATGAAGAATCTATATTACACACATTAAATTACCTCCACTGCATGAAATCAAGATTTTCAATACTTGTCCACTTTTTCACACATGGGTAATCTTCCACTTGATTTCATATTAAACTAACTATTTCCTGAAAAGTTGTACCCTCATTTTACAGCTCCATGAGTATAATTTAAGCTCTTAATGCCTCCACAAATGATCACTGATATATTGTCTTCTACATGGTGTATTTTTCAAATGTCAAAAAGATGTATTATTCCAAGAAAAATGATTTAAACTAAAGAATCAACTTCAACACTTCCAGGCTGTAACACACCAGAAAAAAGCATGGTATTGTTAGTAGTGTCATGATAAGTAATAGAGGTGTCAGTATGATCCAGGTCAGTGACAGTATTTCCAGATTAATGTAAAGCTCTTTCAATATATTAACCACTGAGATCTTAGAGTTGTATCCTGATTTTCCTGAAGAACACACATGCTGTAACTAATGCACCAATGTTTCTCGAAATTGTGACTGGCATTTATCAATTTGCTAGATTGTTAAAATGCACTTATCCACTCATAAAATTGGTATTGAAATATTAAAATAAAGTCTAAGTCCATGTAATTGCTGTTATTTCCTAAATTGTTTGTGCACTCTTCAAAGACAAAATTTAAAGTGACTGTTGAACAATAGACCTTAGATTTTTATGGTAGGATGAAACTGCCCTTCACTGATGTGTTCCACCAAAACATTTGGACAGTCACTTGTTTTCTCAAATAATAACATATCTTCAATACTGGGTTTACATATTACCTTTATTGATTGCATTTTTCTGCAGTGCCTGTGAGGCTTTTAAACCACTCTTAATGAGAATTACTTGTTGAATGAGGCACATTGGAAAATTCATAAACTTTCCAACAATTCTGCATTGGAATATTTGACGACAGTATTTGTGAACCATTTTGCTTGTTGCCGAATTTATTTGAACCACAGGTAGAGTACAAATGTCTTAAGCTGTTTTATGTAATCTATCATTTTAGTGGATGGGTTTAGGTATTAGAAAGTGCTTTTGGTGATACAAGGGGATTCTTCAGTAGGAATCACTATATGCTGCAACATATCTGAGCAAATTTGTTCAGAATGTTTTCTCTTCAAATACACCAGATGAACCCTGCCATCCAGAGAACCATATTAAGGTCTCCTGATGAATGGCTTGTTTACGTTTAACCAAACAAAATACTGTAGCCAGTCAACTTTTTTCTGCTTTTGCACATTCACCCATAACAATTTTTTTAGTGTTTGTCTTGTAACTCTATTCAATCAGTCTTTTCTGTAAAAATTTTGTATTTTCTTTCAAAAGCAGTCAGTATTGTATTGGTACTATCACTGCAAATCAATCACGTCAGGAGTATTTGAGCTAAGCCCATCCTTTATCTCTCCAAAATGTAATTTTTCTAAAATGTCTGTATATTCTTGTGAAACCAAGCAAATCAACTGCACACATTTAGCAATCACAAGGACTATAAAGTTAAAATAAACTAAAATTTAACCAAGCATAATAGAAATAATTGTATTGCCAAAAGAGTGTGTAACCAGCAAAATTGATAGCTTTGCTGATTACCAATAATCGATGAAACAGAACAAACCAGAATTATGTGATTAGCCTAGTTATCGTAGTTGAGAGATGTAAGGTATGAAGGTATGGGCTAGGATCAAAATCAAGGATGGTTGCCTGCATTTCTACTCGGAACTGTTTCCTTTCTCATGTAGTTTAAAGAGTTTTTCAGTGTAACTAATTATTTTAACTACATAGATTGTCTTTACATGTCTTCAGAAATCAGCTGCTACCCTCACTTCTGCAACTCAAATGGTATATGTGTATACGATACCTGTGTTTGTAATGTTGGATTTACTGGGAAGGCATGTGACACGGTCATTATCATCACATCTGAAGTATCAAGTACACCTACAGACCCAACGACTGGTGTATCTGATCTCTGTGAGAAAATATTTATCACATTAATTTTATTTTATAAAAGTGTTGTGCATATTGCTTGTCAGAGTTGCCTTTTGCAAAGTTCTTTAAAGATACTGCATTAAAATGTTATCCTAAATATCAATGCAGAAAACCAGTTTCAGTCATTTTGTATCAGACACAATTTGAATGCTTTCAACACATAAATAGAAAAAAGTTGCTTTCTCTTTATTCTGGTATGATTGCCAGGGATTAGTTTTACCATGTTCCATATAAAACGCCTCTTTGTGGGACATGTTCCTTGCAGTAAGTATCCTGTTGATTGTTTGTAAATGTGTATTCCCAGGCTCTACAAGACATCAATACTCTTGCGAATGTCAAGATATTGTCTCATGTAAGGGTGATCAAACAGGTGGTGAGTATCTGGTCTTAAACCATCAATACAGAATATTAATCCATAGCATGACAAAAATTAAAACAAAACAAAACAATGCACATATTCTTAAGATGCCAGTAATATAAAGGCATTATCAAGATACATTACAATTACTTACTACTTTGTCACAAAGATTTGTATATTTGATGGCAGGAATGGCTTCTCTTTAAGTATTAAAATACTATAACAATAATAAAGTAAATTTTAACATGTCTATTTTGTAGCATTAACAGCAGTTGGGGTTCTTTTTGCAATCTCACTCATTGTAAACATTGTCACCAGTGTCTGGCTTATGATGTCACTGCGGAGCAAGCCAAGCTCCAGGTCAGTTAAACAGCAATATATCATATGCATTATTTGTAGAACACCAATATAAGTCATGAAATCGGAAAGGTAACCTGTTGCATGGCTGTTTTACTGTTTGAGGCAAAATAAGTTCCAACGTCGTATTGTCCATTTACATCTATTTCAATGACTAATGTAATATTAGGGTAGGCTTCATTGAATGCTATGTAGTTAAGTGAGTTGGGTTCAAACCCACAAGTAGAGAGGTACGAATCTGCCAAACTTCTTCATAACTTGGTCATAATGGAATGATTCAAAGTGTGGCACATTTTATGGTTATAAATAGTTTGAGTTACTGTAACTAATACAGGAAGTTCTGATCATGCAACAAGTCAAATATCTCTTTCAACAATGTTTTACATTTATTAAAGGTACGAGAAGAGTAGTAAATTATTTAATTGTAAGCTATATATTTTTAACAGGCAACTGCATCAAGATGAGTATGTGTACTACAACTCTGTAGTACAAAGCCACAAAGCAAGTGTAAAAAGTGAAAGTGTGAATGAACAAAAAGAAGTCTGCCCGGTCAGTCGGACCAAAATACAGAGTGACGATACTTCGACAAAAAATATTGATGTTACTGGTGGCCCTTATGAGCCATTACAAACCACAAGTGGACTTCATAATACTGACAAGACAAATACATATGCTGAACTTAAGTAATGGTATTTTAGGGATGACCTCTAACAAATCTCGTTTGTGTCATGCTTTACCATTTCATAAATACTGTGAAAAGTAGCTTGACCCTTTTTATTTTGAACACGAAAACCTCCTCTAAAAGCCAAATGAACATCAATTAGTATAGGCATTAGAATATTTTATATTTGTATTGCTTTTGATAATAACATGATTTTGTAGATGATTAGATAGATGTAGTGATAGACTAAGCTTTTCTATATTTTCACTAGTAAAATAGTGTGTACTTATATCTTCCAATGTGAAACACATACGCCTAGCTTTTGCATAAGCTTCACTCATTTTCAGCAGTTTTGAACCCACATTATCTGATTAAATAAGAAACTTTAGCTAAATATCAGAACATACAAAAATATAGTACATTCAAATGACATAGAGAAATTATTAAAGGTCAAACTCGATGTTTTACCTCCCGTTCAACAGTTAGGGTCCTATTTTGACAGGTCCTCAACATTGCCACTTGTGGAAGTCAAACCAACACTGATGTGACAGAATGTGATTAGATACCAAACATGCTAACTAGACCACTGAGGACCCTGAAAAAATTATTTAAGCACCTGACAACTGACACTTGTTTTGTTTTATACTTTATCTTAAGAACTTCGAAAACCATTTAGCCCATAAAAACCTGTGTTGTGCTCTTTATGTACAACTCTAGAGATCTGTCCTGCTACTATGACTGGCCTTTAAATGTTAATTTAGAGTTCATAAATATTTCCTTTACAATTTAACTAGGTGTAACACCTATATGTTTTACTTATGTTCTTGAATATATATGTAGAAACTAATAAATTCTGATGCTTGTCTATATGTATATTTGTTTTACTTTCTTCGGTAAATACTATTTTATATGGAAACCTTATACCCAAAGTAAATATGCCAAAAAATATTTTATGTTTCTTGTTATATTGTAAAAACATGTCTTTAAACAAATTTTGAAAGCAGAAAAGTTTTTAACTCATAATTATCACTTATAAAACAAGTTTTACAAAGAAAAATTGTTTCGTAAGAAGTACTTTTCCCAATATAACTTTTATAGGGTTCTGTAATTTCACAAGGTGCATAACCCATTACATATTTGTCAATCCACATGTGCATACATAATACTACTTATAAATACCAGGCACACTTTAGGTGTTGTATTTACCTAAAGTTTGTGTGAATGAAAAGCAGTGTAAACATAATGAAAAGTGTGTCTAAAGTTAAATGATTATTGATCCTATACTGAATAAAGGTAAATGTTATAACATATTCTCATGAATAAGTAATTTCATACACATAAATAATATTTGACAGAACAGACTATTTATTTATAGATATTGAATTGGAGATAGCATAATTATAAAAGGAAGCCCCACTAATTATTGTGTAAAATATGTACTTAAAACATTTTTATATCGGATTGTTTTTGGACTTCACAATTTTAGGTTTGTAGTAAAATTATTGTTTTTCACTTTGTCCTCATTTTTATTGTTGGTTTACCTGAAATTTGTGTGTAAGCACCTGTAAAATACTTATATCCAACAATGATATATGTAGATATATTATAGTAGAAGTACCTCTATCTCTATTTTACATATATAATAGTACAGTACCTCTATCTCTGTTTTACAAAAATACCCATTTTGGACAATAGGTAAATATTAAAACCGCATAGATAATTTTATTAATTATTTCAATTAAATTAATTAATATAGGACGATAAGATTAACATATTAAACTTATCTCTAATTAACCTACACCTACCCTTAGACAACAAGGACAAAAGCACAATTACTTCACCTGAAGCTAAAATAACTCTAGACTCGCAGAAAACAGTCTACTTAAAAACTTTAGGCTATGTGTTCTTGGAGTTCGTCAGCTTATAGATGTTTTGCAGGACAGTATTTTGAAACAAACAACAGAAGAGCACACACAACAAAAACTCCGACAAAACCATACAATTATAATATAACAAAACTCTTTTACACTATTATTACAATGGGCTATCTTTCACCATGTTATTGTGTAATTTTGAAAATCAAAATATATAAAAAAGTTCTTGTTGGAGTTACTATTTAGTTTGCTATCAGATTTATTGATGTCAAGTACTGATGCATAAGTTTTTTTCAATTTAAATACCTCCTCTCTTCTTAAAATGGCCAAAGAATCTGTCAATGCCTTTACCCTTCTGGAACTATCTGCCGCTTTTGATACCACTGACCACACCATTCTCCTGGACAGACTTAATTTTTATTATGGAATCAGTGAGCTAGCACTTGGCTGGTTCAAATCATTCCTGTTGTGAAGGATACACTCAGTCAAGGCTCGTCCTTGGACTAATTCTGTTCTCTCTCTACACTACCAATCATTTTAATCATTCATTCCCACAGTAGTATCAACAACCACTTTTACGCCAATGACACCCAGCTATACATAACACTCTCACCAGCAAGTTTGTCTCACTCTATGCAAAAACTTAAGAACTGCCTAAACGGCATTCAAAATTTCATGTTCACAAATAAATTAAAACTTAACCCAGACAAAACCGAGTTTATTCTCATAGGCTCCCAAAAATATCGTGAACAACTCTTCTTTCACTTCCGTATCAATATTCTCGGAAATCAGGTCTTGCCAGCACAAAGTGTTGGGAACCTCAGAGTGGTGTTTGACTCCAATTTCAATTTCTCAAACCATGTGTCACAGGTCGTAAAGTCCACTAGAGTACATGTGAGAGACCTCTACAAAATTCGACCCCTTCTAAACCTTAATACATCAGTGCAATTAGTAAATGCTTCGATGAGCAGCAGGTTGGATTATAGCAATTAACTTGTCTTATTGCTCACTGATTTTGAGTTAAGGAGATTGCAGTTAGTGCAAAACTCACTCTGCAGGGTTGTCACCTATTCCTCTAAATTCTCTCACATTACCCCTCAACTAAAAAAATTCCATTGCCTACCAGTCAGATACAGGGTACAATTAAAATTGGCCTTATTATATACAAGTTCCTTCAAATCCAAACTTTCGACCGTAGAGTTCACAAATCAATCAAGCACCATTCTTATTCCTTTAGTCACTATGCCCCAGTCCTTTGGAACTCTTTCTCCTTTCAGGTAAGAAACAGTCCCCCTGTTGCATCTTTTAGGAAGCATCTCAAAACCCACCTCTTTAGCTCTAGTTTCCCAACTTAGTTTTCTTCCCTCCTAGTCACACCCATTATATTGAATTACCGACCTTGGAATGCCTCAACCAGTAAACATAGCAAACGTTAATAAACGTTTAGTAAACCTATAAACGTTTTTAAAACCAATTATAAATCTTAATATTGACAATTATTCAACATTATGGGTTTATAAACGTTTCAGCAACATTAGTTTGGTTTATAAACATTTATAAACATTTTAAACCTATAAAAAGGGTTAAAAATATCTTAACCTCACTTTCATTTGGGATGATGACAACAGCACAGCCATTTTGAGAGAAACTTGAGAAATATTTCTGTTACTATATCTTGCTATATCACTGTTGTTTGAAGCCATCATTATATTATAAGTGGAGATATAAAAGTATATAATATCATCAAATTATATACTTCTATATATCTACTTATAATGTAATGATGGCTTCAAACAACAGTGATACAGCAAGATATACTTTCAGAAATATTTCTCCAGATTTTAAACACGTGTAAAAACCTTTATAAATGTTTATGTATAAACGTTTATAAACGTTTATGCTTAAATGTTTATAGGCGAACATTTAGGGAGCCATCATTTTAAACCTAATCTAAACCGTTGATAGTTAGGTTTATAAACATTTATAAACGTTTCTAATGTTTACTGGGTATCAACTCTTCCTATGATAATGATTTTCTTGAATTAGCACACTGAGTTCCCCTCTGTGGGGAAGATATTGCGCTTGCAAAGCAGTAGGTTAGCTTAGATTGTTTTGAGCATTATTGAAGACACTCTTAAAAATAAAATGCTACAGGTTAATTTATCAAACAATGTTTAGTTCTAATGATTTACCCACAAATTAGTTGCTGAAAATCCATGGAGAGAATTGGGAAACAACGCATACTTTATCTCTGACCAATTTGACATCAACCTCAAGCTTAACAAGATGCACTCAGAGAGAGCAAAACGCTCGACTCTGTGTGACCAGTCTCTCAAGTGATATAAAGTATTGTAAGGAAGACAATAAATTAAAACCAAACACGTAAATTAATCTTCATAGAAATATCAAGTAGAAAGCTAAAGTCATTAAAAATACATTGAAATGGGACCTCTGAAAAATCGTGATTTTTTTGGTATCCAAAATAAGATCCAGATCTTTCTTTTGGTAACCTCTTCCTTCAGTCAGGTCCTACCCACAAATTTTTAAATAAAGATCTGTTCATTAGTTCTAGAGTAATCTAAACACACACACACACACACACAAAAACGACAAAGAGACAATTAAACAATTAGCACACAAAAATATAAACTGCTGGTGGAGGTAAAAATATTGCTTTAAAGGTCACTTCTTGTTGAAATCATGCATGGTAATTTTTTGTGATGAACTGTCAAGGAATTGAAAGAAAAAAGAGAAAATAAAACAGAAATAATAATTAATAAAAATGATGAATATACCACCTCCCTCTTTATTATGTTTATGTCAATTTCAAGCCATAAAATGAGAAGAAATATTTTTACTTAAAGAAAGCAAGTATCACAAGCTAGGTTTGTGACCTCACAATGACAGTTGCATTGTGACATCACTGAGTAATGACATCATCAGAAAGTAAAATATTGATTTTTTACGTATATGATGAAGAGAAGCAGTTTCACTGTGAATTCCCTATTAGAAATAAGAAAAACTCTCTCCTGACTGTAATTTTCAAACAAATTATACCAGATTTGGCAGAATCTGTCTGTACCCCATGAAATACCTTCCCACCAAATTTGAGATTGGTTGATGTTATAGTTTTTGAGTTATAAGGGAAAAACGGTGTACAGACAGGGAAGCAGATTTCACTGTAAAAGCCCAGTTACAAATAAGAAAAACTCTCTCCTGGCTTTAATTTTCACACAAATTACACCAAATTTTCAAGAATCCATCTGTATCCCATGAAATATCTGCCCACCAAATTTGAGCTTGATTGGTGTTATAGTTTTTGAGTTATAAGAGTGAAACGGTGCACAGACAGACAGACAGACAGACAGAAACAAACTGATCACAATAACCCTCTCCTATCGTCGAGCGTTAATCACACAGAAGCCTATCTGTACTGTCATAATCTGGGCTCTCAGCTGTTAAGTGTACACAGTCGGGAGGAGACTGAGTTCTTGGACAACATTGCAACTCGGTAAGTAAGGAATAAATATGTATCTATATATATATAGATAGATATAATAGTAAAATAAATTTCACACTTTATGGGATACTGTTTTACTACGTTATTTGATACACAAATTGGATATATTTCATATTACAAAGCAGATTTTCACCTTAAACATGTAATGTAAAACCGTTTAACTGCTTATATTGATATATTTTTCGTCAATATTTAGAGAAAATATGGTACATTGCAACACCATTTTACTTTTTGTTCAAGCTCAGAAAAGTTAAACTCAGAAAAGTGAAACTGAATGGACTGGGTTACATCAGAGACAAGTTGTCGAAAAATTCGAAAATTCAAAATGGCCGTCATTTTTGCCGAGACAAAATTTTTTTGAAAATTGGTATGACTACTCTGGAGAGATACCCTGTGGGTCAAAAATTTCGTCAAAATCGCTCTATCTAGCACGGTTTTCGAGATATAAGCATTTTTATGTTTTGCAATTTTTGCGAAAAATTCGAAAATTCAAAATGACCGCCATATTTGGCAATACAAATTTTTTTTTTTGAAAATTGGAATAGCTACTCTGCAGAGATACCCTGTGGGTCAAAAATTTCGTCGAAATCGCTCTATCTAGCACGGTTTTCGAGATATAAGCATTTTTATGTTTTGCAATTTTTGCGAAAAATTCGAAAATTCAAAATGGCCGCCATTTTTGGCGAGACAAAGTTTTTTGAAAATTGGCATGACTACTCTGCAGAGATACCCTGTGGGTCAAAAATTTCGTCGAAATCGCTCATCCAGCACGGTTTTCAAGATATAAGCATTTTTATGTTTTGCAATTTTTGCGAAAAATTTGAAAATTCAAAATGGCCGCCATTTTTGGCGAGACAAAGTTTTTTGAAAATTGGCATGACTACTCTGCAGAGATACCCTGTGGGTCAAAAATTTCGTCGAAATCGCTCATCCAGCACGGTTTTCGAGATATAAGCATTTTTATGTTTTGCAATTTTTGCGAAAAATTTGAAAATTCAAAATGGCCGCCATTTTTGGCGAGACAAAAATTTTTTGAAAATTGGCATGGCTACTCTCCAGACATACCCTGTGGGTCAAAAATTTCGTCGAAATCGCGCTATCTAGCAGGGTTTTCGAGATATAAGCATTTTTATGTTTTGCAATTTTTGCGAAAAATTCGAAAATTCAAAATGGCCGCCATTTTTGGTGAGACAAAACTTTTTGAAAATTGGCACGACTACTCTACAGAGATACCCAGTGGGTCAAAACTTTCATCGAAATCGCTCTATCTAGCATGGTTTTCGAGATATAAGCATTTTTATGTTTTGCAATTTTTGCGAAAAATTCGAAAATTCAAAATGGCCGCCATATTTGGCGAGACAAAAATTTTTTGAAAATTGGGATAGCTACTCTGCAGAGATACCCTGCAAGTCAAAAATTTCGTCGAAATCGCTCTATCTAGCACGGTTTTCGAAATATAAGCATCTTTGTGTTTTCCTTATTTGGAAAATTCATAATGATTAATTAATCATTAATTACTCAGCCATTTCTTAACCAATCAATGCCAAAATCTAATGATTTCCAGATTTTAATAGAATGAATGTATTGCCAAGTTTCAGGTGAATTGATAAAATCCCTTTCAAGTTATCATCCGGACAAGCTTCCCCATCGAAAAACGACATTTTTGGTCATGTGACCTCTCTGATTGGTTGAAATGTCACTGCAGCATATTCAAAAAAATTCCCCAAGGCTACTGCATAAACCTGCCAAATTTGAAAAGAATCCGCCTAACGGTTACAGAGTTATAAGGAAAACAAAACGTGGAGCCGGCGGAGCCTGAAGGTCTCCCATACACAAACAAGCGTCCCGCAAGGGACGCTTAATGAAAGATACACAGTCCCATGTTTATTTAATGTCAAAATTCACAGAATGAATTCACACTTCAAAGTTGTCATTAAAAGCTTCTAACTATAAGTTTAAAAGAGTAAAATTCTGAGTAAATTGACAAAAATTTCAAAAGTATTCGTAAAAGTATTCATGATTACGAATACTTTTGGAATGTATTCGAATACGATTGCGATTACTTTGCATATTTTACAAAAGTATTCGATTATGATTATGAATACTTTGAAAAATTTAATCGATTACCTACGATTATGATTACGATTACATTTTGCCCAGGCCTGCAGACAACCATGTCTTTTTGCAGACTGTAGGTGTCAGTCCTGTCCAGACACAGAAGATCCACCCACAGCTGGTTGTGAAGCCTGTGCCTCATGTCGTGGTGCTGATAAATGGCAGTGGGAGGATGGAACTCAGTATGACTGGACTAACTGGCATTCAAGTCAGCCTAATGATTTCAATACTGAGAAGTGTGCAAGATTTCATGGGGATGGCAAGTAGTATGAAGATCTATGTTCAATGAAACACCACTTCATTTGTATAAAAGGTACAACAAAAATAACAATATCAACATACTATCAAATTATAATATATCTAAGTCCAATAGCCACCACAAATATATGCAAGAATACTACATGAATGCATGACAGGTATCATTCTTTGTGTATTGTACCTAAAACAATTTTATATTTTTTACAGATAAAGCATTTTGCAAAAGTACTAGGCTGAGTTTTGAAGAGAACTTCGAAACCAATCAGAAGTTAATAAAACAAATCACAGGGAACTCATTCCTGTTACAATGTTATAATTATAACAATGATCTTGAACTGTCAATAATCAGGGAAGCGTAAGTGCTAAAAGGAATAGGTCTAACAGTGACCCAAGGAATACTTTCAATTCTTATATTTTGCTAATGGCCAGGTCACACTGTGGCGAGGCTGCTACGAATTAACTGGCGAATAGGACGATTTCCTGCGAATTAGAATTGGTGTTAGTTTGCCACAGAAAGGGTGCAAAGTGAGGTCACATGGTTCAAATTTGAAAATCCACGAATTACCTCGATCCGGCTACCATGGGCTACCATCATCTTCATCTTGTGGAAGATCTTGGTATGATGTTCTTATCACCCCGTCAAGAATATCTTGTTTCTGTGAAGAACGTCGACGAACATGAAACAAAGTTCATAGAAGTATGTATGAATTAATGCAAAGTGTTGCAATTTCCGTGAGATATTCTTGCACTGAGCCATGAACTTGGTGGAGGGTTGAGTGAGCTGTGATGACTGACAAGGTGGAAGAAAGTGATGAGAAGATGTGACGACCAATTCGTGGATAATGCCAATTCCTATATAAACAACCTGGATAATCTGGATTCACTTCATTTTTCATCAGACGTCAGACAGTGTAAATCAAAGGCTATGGATCTACAGAGACTCAGACTATTGCAGCAACTGTATGAGGCTCATCGTTTAAATCTACAGAATCAGATTGTGATTGCACAGATACTGGTTGGCAGACAGAGGTGTCGACCAAGGCACAGGAGGTATTGGGTGAAGCCCTGGTTCTCCAGGAGGCTTGACTATGGACACTATGATCATTTGATGAGGGAGCTGGAGGCTGAGGATATGGTGTCCTTCAGAAATTTTGTCAGGATGGACCCGGCCATGTTCAAAGAGGTCTTGCAGAGGGTGGGCCCAGAATTGAGAAATATGACACATGGTACAGGAAGTCCATCAACCCTGGATGCAGACTTGCGATCACACTTTGTTTCTTGGCCACTGGAGAGAAGTACAGGAGTCTGATGTTTGGCTTCAGGGTAGCACACAACACCATCTCAGTCATAGTAAGACAGACTTGTGAGGTCATCCTGGCAGAATATAGTGAAGTCATGCAGTGTCCCCATACCAGTGATGCATGGAAGCAGGTTGCAGCAGAATTTTATTCCAGATGGAATTTCAATCACACCCTGGCAAGCATGTTGCAATCAAGTGTCCCAAGAATGGTGGATCACTCTGTTTCAACTACAAGGGCTTCCATTCCATAATACTTCTGGCTCTGGTGGATGCCAAGTACAAGTTCCTTTGGGTTGATGTTGGCACCAATGGATCCAGTTCTGATGCACAGATCTTCAATGACTGTGATTTGTGCTCAGGCATTATTGATGGCACCTTGGATGTACCTGATGCAGAGCCATTGCCTGGTGATGACCGTGATATGCCATATTTTCTCATTGGCGATGATGCCTTCTCTCTGAGGACCTGGTTGATGAAGCTGTTTAGTGCCGGAGGACTTCCTGATGAGGAGAGGATCTTTAACTACAGACTGTCTCGTCCCAGAAGGGTGGTGGAGAATGCCTTTGGCATCATGGCCAACAGATTTGGTTGTCTCCTCACCACCATGAGTCAGAATCCATAGACTGTTACCTCTATTGTATTGGCCTGTTGCACGTTGCACAACATCATGAGACTCAGGTATCCAGGTATCCACCAGGGACTGGCTGATGAGGAGGATGACAACCACAGAGTTATCCCAGGACAGTGGAGACAAGGTGCTTGTTTGCAGGACACTGAGGATGTGGCTGGTGGCAACAGGAATACACAGGTTGCCAAGAGACAGAGACTGTATTTGAAGTATTATTACAATGCACCAGTAGGGGCCACGGCATGGCCAAGAGACATAATTTGAGACTTTCACATATCACATTCAAGGACATTTCTTAATAGTGACTGTATTGTGTTAAGTATTTTTATGATTCAGTGCTGCATCATTATCTGTGTTGTATTGTGTATTGGGCGTTATATACTTGTTGAAATAAAGTTGTAATTTTCTTGTATTGCAATAAAGTTGTTGTCATACTGCACTTCATAGATGTTTTTTTTTGTTACTAAGGTCAAAGAGGTCAAGTCTGAAACAAAATCTGGTCAAACACCTAACAGGTCACACAAACCAGTTCACAAGTTAGCCACCACAGGGACAAGAAGGTCACACAGGGCAAAAACCAATCAAGGAAAGTTAAGGAATCTAACCAGCTCAAAGGTGGAAACTCTGCAACCAAACGCCGATTGCTTTGGAATCAGAGCATAATGAAATCCAGAAATGGAAGATAAACAAATTTTAACATTGGCCAACTGTTAAAATTTGTTTATATTACATTTCTGCATTTCATTCGAAACTGTGAAACTTCCATAGTGACCCACTCATATTGGGCTATAGTAGATCTTGGTAACCACTTGGAGGGGCCACAGTGGCAGAGTGGTAACACTCTTGCCTCCCACCTCTGAGGCTGGGGTTCGATCCCTGTCACTGCCTCAAGTGGGAAAGCTGGTAGTTGCTTGCCGTTGGTCAGCAGTTTACAGTACAGAACCCTAACGAACTCTATGTACTGGTTTCCTCTGCCCTTCCAACTACCCGTCATGAAATGACCTGTACAGTGTTGAAAGCGACGTAAAACCCCAAATATAAATAAATACATATAAGTAACCACTGGGCCACTTTTTGGCTCCATGCCAAGATGTGACACTTACAAAGTATTCCGGCATTATTCTGTCAATGTGTGTTAAACATGAGAAAAACAAGCAATCACATAATTTATTATCCCAACAAGGTCAAAAAGGACAAATCACAATAACATAGTACCTGTACTTTTAAATAAAAAATGCAGACACGTTAGCTCACAGCTAAAGGTTAACATACTACCCACAAGAACCGCTGCAAAATCAAAACCTGGTTCATAATAGTAATAATCATAGTAATACTTGAGCCAAACATAGCAAAACTACACAAATAAATTACTTTACACCTGTTTGTTAATTTTCGGGATGACATTTGGGTGTCATCAAGATCATTTCTATACTACCTGTATTTAGTATTAGTATCACACCTTATTTGCATATTAAACTGGTCAGCTGGTCAAGCGGGGACCTCTTTGATTTAAACCCTGCATTCAGCCATTTACATGTTAGAAACACAAGGAGAAACATCATTGTCTTTTTATGGTGTTGTGGACACAGAACTGTAGACTGTATGGTTTTCTTTTTATGTTGTTTTATACGTGACTTTTAATACATATTATTTTACATTGTAACTCTATTTTAAATATTGCATTTTATTTCGTGTTTCGGACATGTAACTTGTATAATTTTCAGCATAATGCAGTAAATTATGTACAATTTGCGTTCGCACAAACAAAGAACTATTCAATTGCCTGTGGAAATACAATTGTCAGATGACAACCAGTTCTTACAGAAGTTTTTAGCTCAAAATACTGTTGATTTTAATGAACAAGTAAATATGTCGGATTCAGAATCTGATTGAAGTGGTAGTGACATTAACTGTACTGATATTGTACATGAGTCAGATACTGAAGAGAATGTAAATGTTTCTGTTTCACAAGAGGGCCCAGGTCCTTCTTACAAAACACATTCTACTGCTACTCCGCATAAGTCGGATCCGGATGTTCAAACAGTCATCAATGCCCAGATATTGGAGCAGTTAGAAAAAATAGGAAAACATTTAGACAAAATTGAAAATAAAGACAGTAAAAAACTGCAGATAAGTCCAATGTCAAAAGTTAAAAAAACAAAGGCAGTAAAGCCAAGAAACACAGCAAAGCTGCACATACAGTAGGCAAACCTAGTGAACACACGGGTTCAAATCTTTATGATTTGACAGATGAAACGTTGTTACAACTGAAAGTCGAACAGAGGCTTCAGGAACTGTCGGATTTGGCCAAGACAGGTACACATTCCAAATTAAAATCTCAACGTGGTGGTACTGTAGAAGTTTTGATAAAGAACAGAGTTAAATGGCCACATGAGTATATGTTATCTGGCGTAAACAAAGAACGAGTTACATATGACCAGTTGAACGTTATGCAGTGGGTGGCTGGGTTTAACAGAACCATGAGAGATGAGTCGGATGTCTTGAGAAAACATATGTTAGAATACCTTATATCCACAATGAACGATGCAAATGACTTCTCATGGACTTCTGCCAAGGCCAGCCACGCAGTGCTACTGTGTCATATGGAGCAAGGGGAAGTAAAGGACTATTCTGACACATTAGCCATTGATCGGATCCGGCGTGCAAATGCACACAAACATGTACCAAAAATCCAAAATGTTGCATTAGGGCATACTGGCAGCAGCAAAAAAATATCAAAAGTCACTAAATCTATGCCTTGCACTTACTATAATCAAGGTTCTTGTTTGCAAACTAAATTTCATGAGACAAGGGGGTCCTATATAAGCACATATGTACTTCTTGCTTCACAACCACTGGTCGTACTTTTTCGCATACAGAAATAGAATGCAAGAACAAAAATAAACAACTAGCAAAAAACGATTAGCTATGGATGGACTTAAAATGAAGTCCACCCATAAAGCTAGGTGTTTCTTCAGTAAAAATATGGCTTTAAATGAAATAACAAGTTAGCTACAGGCAAAACCATTTGAGTGGAAAGCATGGTTAAGTAGAGCTAATGCTTTCAAACAGGTTCACCCTAGTCGATCTTATGCTTCTGTGGTACAACAAAGCACCCCAAGTACCAAGGCTACCTCGAATGGGAATATAGTTAAGGTCCAATGTATCAAAAATGATAGAACAAAGGTGAAATCTTTGCAATATTTCACGAAATCATGTGCTACAAAAGACAGTAAATCACCAATTGGTACTAAAAATTGTGCTCGTACAGCATTTTCTGTTTCAAACAGCACACCAATTGAACCAATCTCACAGTCCAATCAGTTTCAAATATTAGCAGATTTACATGATACAGATAACTGTCCACGGTTACCTGATGAGGGCACCAATGCTTCTTTTCATTTAAGGGGCAATAAAATGGAACAGGCAACATTGGGCACAGCATTGGTTCAGAAAGCCCCACAATTAAACAGCATGGATTTTTTCACTGCTTTCAAGGGCAATAAAAACAAAACGGGGCAAACATTGGGCAAAAACATGATATAACAGATGGTCACAAGTTAAAGTCTACAAAAGACACTCAGCATGCTTCTTTAACATTCAGGGGCAATAAAAGCGAAAATGGGCAAATATTGGGCAGCATGTTGCATAAAACAAATAGTGACAGGACTGAAACCGGTAAACCGTACAGTTTGTCACAGAATAACTCACACGAATGCGACACTGCTAGCACAGCAATACTTTCTCCAACCGTTTCAAGCCATGACATATTGAGTCATACTGAGACTACTGGTAATGGGCAAACTGGTCAAAAGCAACCTGATACAGACAATATGGCAATATGGGACAAGAATCTCTCACACCCAGTTACTGTATATAAACGTAAGAAGTATATACCAGATAGTGTTATAGCCAATAAGTATCAGTCTTTGGATCATAAAAATTGTATAAATCAAAATACCAAAGCTTTTGGATTCGTTCCTTACAATGATCTTTTGATATATACAGGTCCGGAAATAGTATGGGCAAATGTCCCTGATATTGTTCAGGCTCATCAGTTAATAAGACAGTCAGCCATGCCCAACTTTATGCAAGTTCGAATTCCAGTTAAGTCTCAACTTAAAGTGGAAGTGTGGAAGAAGTATTTAGATGCATATTGGGACAAGCAATGAATAAACATGATACAGTATGGATTCCCTCTAGACTTTGATAGGAAACATACTCTACAGTCTACTTACACTAACCATGCATCTGCACTTAATTATTCGGATCATGTTACCAATTACATTCAAACTGAAATGCAATATGGTGCTATTTATGGCCCTTTTGCTCAAACTCCCTTTTCATGTCATATATCCCCTTTCTGACCAGAGATAAGCCAAATTCGGACAAAAAAAAGAGTCATTTTAGACTTAAGCTTTCCTTCTGGTCATTCTGTAAATGATTGGGTACCCAAGGACAGATACTTAGGATCATATTTCGATTTAAAGTACCCATTTATAGATCATATTGTTGATAGCCTTAAACAACTTGGCACTGATGCTTTACTTTATAAAATAGACATAAGTAGAGCGTTCAGGCATCTCAAGATAGATCCTGGGGATATAGACTTGTTAGGCCTCAAACATGAGTCGTATTTCATTGACGGAACGCTGCCGTTCGGGTTCTGGCACGGTTCCGTACTGTTTCAGAGATGTTTAGATGCCATACAGTTCATCATGTCACATACATTCGGTTATGCGAACCTCTACAACTATATTGATGATCTGGTCTATATTGGTTTGCCAGGGGAAATTCATAAATCCTATCAAACCTTATCAGCATTGTTACAAGAACTAAGTCTTGAAATATGCCAGTCCAAGCTTATACAACCTACTAACTCTGCCATATGTCTTGGAATCAAATTAATTCGGTTAACAGAACGCTCAGAATACCAAATGAGAAATTGAACCAAATTCAACAAATCTGTAAAGAATATGTAAATAAAACTAAAGTTACTAAGAACCAATATCAATCTTTATTGGGTTCCCTCAATATTACCAAATGTGTAAAGCCAGCCAGGTTTTTCTTCAATAGAATGCTTCAATTGCTCAGAGATACCCCTGAGAAGGATTGTATTGCTTTACATACAGGTTTCTACAGAGATCTTAACTGGTTCAATACATTTTTAGATCAATACAATGGTATTACATTTTATGACAACCAAATTATACAGGCTACTGTATTTTTGGATGCTTGTCTCTAAGGGTTGGGGGGTACCTTTGACAATATGGTATATGCTCTTCCCCTGCCATTGGGTTTCAACAATTATAACATCGTACATTTAGAAATACTGAATCTAGTAGTGGCACTTAAATTATGGGGATCTCATTGGAAGGACAAAACTGTTGAAATCAAATGTGACAGTATGGTTGTCGTTGAAGTTCTGGGATCAGGTAAAGCTCGTGATAGCACATTAGCTATGTGTGCACGTAATACATGGCTGTTATCTGGAATGTTTAATGTAGAGTTGCTGGTTAACCATATCCCTGGTTCTCATAATACTGTAGCTGACTTGTTGTCTAGGTGGCAGGGCACAACCACAAACTACCAAAAATTACAGACAATTACACCAGAACATATCTGGATTCCTACACATATAGATTTAACGATTTTAAATGAACACATAAATTATGTTGATATATTTCCAGAGGTGGGGGGACAGTTGGCACAGCTTGCGTCTACTGTGGTGCAAAGACTTACTTCAGGCTTCCGGCCAGCTACAATGAACCAATATACTAGAATGTTCAAGGAGTTCTTGTTTTTCCTTAAAAAATCACATATCACCCCTTTCCAGGTGACTACAGTTATTATATTGGCGTTTATGGAGTATTTGCATCAAAAAGGCTTGTCACAGGCCAATATTTCCAACCACTTGGCAGGGATTCGTGCAATGTTTATAGTTTATGGTTTAAATACAGCACCATTTAAGGATGAAAGAGTTCCTTTGTTCATTAAGTCACTTAAGATTAATCAACCTTTGTCCTTGAAAGGTCAAAAGATCATTTCAATACACATGCTGGAGCAGATCGTAGCTATTGCACAAACACTCCAACATCCCTTGTGGGGGCCACGGTGGCAGAGTGGTAACACTCTCGCCTCCCACCTCTGCGGTGGGGTTCGATCCCCGTCATGGCCGTAAATGGGAAAGCTGGTAGTTGCTTGCCGTTGGTCGGCAGTTTACAGTACACAACCCTAGCGAACTCTATGTACTGGTTTCCTCTGCCCTTCCAACTACCCGACGTGATATGACCTGTACAGTGTTGAAAGCAACAAATAAACAAATAAACAAACAAATAAACCAACATCCCTTGTTGTTTCAAACCCTTTACTTGTTCGCATTCTTTTCTTTTCTTAGGTTATCCAATATTCTCCCTCATTCAATAAGTCAGTTTGACCCAACCAGACATTTGACAAGAGGTGATATTATTTTTTCCCAGAAATTCTGCAGTCATTGTCAAATGGACGGAAACTTTGCAAGATAGGAAAAAATGGCTACCATTACTATCCCTGACCTTGGTTTCTCTCCATTGTGCCCTTTGAAATCTCTGTCTAGACTTATCAATGAATTTCCAGCTGATAAAAATGTACCATTGTTTCTCATTAGTAAAAAGTCAGGTCTCGTTCCACTTACAGATTCAATGGCTAGAAAACACTTAAAGCTTGTATCTTCATTGCTTTCTATTTCCCCCAGCTTGACTTTTCATATGTTTTGGAAATCTGCTACGACCTGGGCATTCGACAAAGGGGTTTCTTTACAAGATATAATGCTTCATGGAACCTGGTCATCTTCAGCCGTATGGAAGTACATACACTCAGTTCCTACTGCTTCATCCCAGGTCTCTCGCACCTTTCAGCAACATCTTTCCCTGTAGTTTGGGGTTTGGCGGATATACATGCTTCATTTATATTAGTATACATCATATTTTACAGTTTATTCCATTAAAGCCATGCATCTGGGTTATATCTTATATTAGTGCATCATGTACACTGTAACTCATGCTTCTGAATGGCTTTGCTGTCATCCCCTTTATTGCTTGTGGGTTCTTATGAAATTTCTAAATTGTATAACTTTTGCATTCTGGGGCTAGTAAATATTTACTGCCCTGGTTTTGCCTGGGCTGATAGGTGTGCCACTCTTGGGGCAGTAACTTGTTTATTGCCCCGAGGTCGGCTTGTGTGGGTTGGGGAGGAGTTTCATGTTTGGATGATAAGTAAGGGGATGCAATGTTATAACTTGGGGTGACAGGTTTCTTATTTGACTACCACATAGATATATAATATAATGTGATGTTTTTACAATATTGTTGAATATGAATTATAATAAACATTTTAAACCCAACATTGTTTATTCTTGTGTTGGGGAGGTAGTTGGGAAATGTTCGGGATGACATTTGGGTGTCATCAAGATCATTTCTGTATTTAGTATTAGTATCACACCTTATTTGCATATTAAAGTGGTCAGCTGGTCAAGCGGGGACCTCTTTGATTTAAACCCTGCATTTAGCCATTTACATGTTAGAAACACAAGGAGAAACATCATTGTCTTTTCCCTCCCTTGTCTCATGAGATCCCACCCTTACTATTGTGTTCAGATTACTGCTGTAGTTTATAATTTCAGATGATATTGATGGTTCCTGTCAATGGTTGATTTTCACTTGACAGTGATGCTTCTATATAATATAATTGCCACTTGGTTGGCCTGCATGCTACTGGTCAGTCTGTTCATTGACACCTTCCTGAGATGTTAACGTTAGGATTGCAGCAGCCACAGTGGCCTGTTGGTGTTAGTTCGTGCCTGGTAGTGCCTTTTATGTGCCACATGGAGGCGTGATGAACAGTTGCATCTCGGGATTGTTAGGCAGATGTCAATGGCTGCCTTTAGTGTTTATATATATTAAATTTATCGTCACCAGTTTCATTATGTACAGTATCCATGTAGTTGGACATTTTCTGACTCATACAGTATCATTTGCATTCCACTTTAAGAATGCTGTTCAGCTATTATCATTATACAGTACATGTCTTTATCTTATTATTGCATTATGTTTAATTTTAGTATTCATGAGTTGAGTGGAGTTGGCGGAAATACATGCTTCATTGATATTAGTATACATCATATTTTACAGTTTATTCCATTAGAGCCATGCATCTGGGTTATATCTTATATTAGTGCATCATGCACACTGTAACTCATGCTTCTGAATGGCTTTGCTGTCACCCCCCCCCCCCCCCCCCCCCCTCTTTATTGCTTGTGGGTTCTTATGAAATTTCTAAATTGTATAACTTTTGCATTCTGGGGCTAGTAAATATTTACTGCCCTGGTTTTGCCTGGGCTGATAGGCGTGCCACTCTTGGGGCAGTAACTTGCTTATTGCCCCGAGGTCGGCTTGTGTGGGTTGGGAGGGAGTTTCATGTTTGGATGATAAGTAAGGGGATGCAATGTTATATCTTGGGGTGACAGGTTTCTTATTTGACCGCCACATAGATATATAATATAATGTGATGTTTTTACAATATTGTTGAATATGAATTAGAATAAATATTTTAAACCCAACATTTTTTATTCTTGTGTTGGGGGTAGTTGGGAAATGACTTTTTACATATCACGTAAATTACTTCTGAAGTGTCTATAGACTGCATTTACTTATTGGGACAAAGTTATTACTAAACCTTGAGAATCATCCTGATTAAGTAATGTCATAGGTGTTATAGGTGTTGAAGGCACACTAGAAATACTTGCAAATGATGCATTTAAATCTGACAAATTAAGGTCTGACAGTCCTATTGTCTTTCCCTCGGTGTCTGTGATAACAAACTTGGTGGATGAAGTACTAGATGATGAACCCGCTGACTGTCCAGAGGTACTGGTCCCCGATTATGGAAAATAACAGTGGTCTGGCTCTGTGTGTCTCACCCTTGAGGCAAAGGGGTAGAGGAGGCTACAGCTGCGGGCCCATGAACGGGTGCTGGAGGCATTTATGTGATGGTGTACTGTTGCTGCTGCTGTGGCTGCTGGAAGATAAGTTGCAGCTGTAGCTGCTGTTGCTGAACCTTCATCTGCTGCTGCATACTGTCCAGCTGCTTCTGCCTGTCGTCCAGCTGCTTCTGCCTATTGTCCAGCTGCTTCTGCCTATCAAGCTTCTGCCTCTGGATGTCCCTCTGTAAAAGTAGCTTGGACTCCTTGATGGTCTGGTTGAGGAGGTCCATACTGCACATCTGGTATGTGGGCCAGAGATCCTTGTGGCTCTCGACATGGCACTTGACATCCAGCCAGCCCAAGCAGTCCTGTCATTGAGCTGACCCTCCATGGATGTCAAGAGTCTGCTCTACTCGCACATCTTGTCCAGGAGCTCTAATTCAGTGCTCGCACTTCTCGTGGTTCTCCTGCCACTAGTACCGGAGAGGCTGATACCTGGTGGAGGAGTGCTGCACACTCTGGGTTTACCCAATGATCCCGACTCCACAGGCTCATCTGCAGGTTCCAAGTCGGTGGATAGGTGTGAAGGCATAGTGGCAGTTGCAGAAGTAGCAGAGACCGATGAGGTGGGGAGAGAGGCAGTGGTGGTAGCAGATACGGAGGTAGCAGAGGTTGAGCTGGCTGCAGCAGAGGCAGAGGTACTTGTGGTTTCAACTGAAAGTAAAGTAAAACAAAGACAGATGGCAAGCATATAGCATATATGTTCAAAAAACAGTTCAGGTAAGTACTGTGAAGGTTGAAGTATAAACTTCAATGCCACTGCAGAAAATTTTACAAATTTTTGTAAAACATTAGTGTTACAGCTAGAAACTTGTATCCATAGGTAGTCACTGTTTACAATTCATGAATTCATACACTATGCAGCAAAAACATCAGGATATCAAGGTGAGTCAGACTGTGAGAATGTACTTATATTGTATGACAGCCTGGATGGGACTCTGGAGATGTGGTCATCCAGGAAGCTGAAGGACCTCAGGATCCAGGTATCCCTGTCTGTGTGTTCCTTTGCCCCATCACCTGACTTCTTTGAGGTAAGCTTGCCATACCTTGTCCTCATCCCTTTAAACCAGACCTTCAGGTCGATAGCTAAAAAAGGAAGAGGAGACACGAACACATTAGGTAGGTTATCACCATAACAATGGGTTACATTAAGTTTTAAATTGCTTTACATTTGTGGTGTCATCTGCAAATTGGTGAAACCTAATACATCATAACAGTGTACAATTCAAAGTAAAATAAATTAACAGAATAAGTAAACATTCACAATAAGGCCATTTACACATTATTGTACACATAGTACCTCCATCACAATTTAAATTATTACATGATCACCTGAAACTATGAAAAGGTTAAATCATAATGGTTAGTCAAACTCACCTTCCATACCCATGGCCCTGGCCTGGGTTGCCCAAGCAGCCTCCTTCCTTTCCGTGTCCCTGTACTACTTCTTGGCCTTGTTATACATCTCTGGATGGTTCTTGAGCCACTCAGCCATCTCATCCTCTTGGGCATCCTCTGTTCTGGCTGTTCAGGCTCTTCCGATGCTTCAATCTGAGGCAGAGTGACCCTCTTCCTCTTTCCAAGTCAAGGTCTCTTCACCATATTTCCTGTATGAAATTTATCCAAAGTTCGTCGATGTGAGCGCATTGAAGAAAAATTTGCAAGTGATGAGAATTGTTCACGGGCCCTGCTTTTATAGTCTCCAGCTAGTTTGCCGCCACCTAGTAGCCAGTTCTTTGCATGCACAGCCAGTTTGTCAATCAATGATGAACTACTGCGACATTCGCTGCTCATTGGCTGAGAGGAGCGATGAATATCTCTGGGGCCTCGTAGCATATTCTTCATGGATGATGATGCATGGCTTCCCTGCTGTGAATATTGTTGTTTGTTCTTTATCTTTCAGGCGACAATCTTCAAAGGAAAGTTGGTGAACAATGAAGAACAATGAAAAAGCCTGTTACGAAGTGGCGAATTGAGGAACGAGGGTGCTACGAAGTCAACGAACCCACCACCATCTGTGAAGAATTGCAAAGAACTGGACAAAGTGTGGCGATAGCTTTGAACAGTTTGAAACTGTCGTAGCCAGATGACGATCCATGGAGAATGGTGGAGAACAATGAATATGGACCAAGAATATGCTACCAACAGGGACGAATTTAAGGATCAGGCATATTTGCCACTAAACATCGCCAAAGTGAGACCTGGCTATAAGATATCTTATTATCAGTGGCATGATCTGAGATTGTTTGAGAGAACTTTTTTTCAATATATTAAACAGGAACCAAACATGCCAGATCTTAACTTCATTCTATTTATGGTCAATTATATCAAAGACTGCTGACAAGAGAAGTGACACCAGAGATATTTTTATTTTACCAAGGACCTTAAGAATGCACTTCTGTCTAGCGGAAGCTGGACAAATGGGCACTTTGCCAAATCTGCCCTCAGCAAATCGGCCCCCAAAAGAGTCGGCCATAGGCAAATTTGCCCCTAAAAATTCAGCCCTGGAAAAATCGGCCCCCAGTTTTTTTTCTTTTTTTAAATATAGAAACATTATGATTTTACATTTTTCCAAGTTCCTCTGTCAGTTTATTAAATTTACTATACCATAACAATTTGTGTAGAAAATCTGACAAAATTTTCAAGTATAAATTTAATTTTGACAGTGTATTATTCCAAAAGTTTATGTACTTAAAACTCTCTTTTGACTCACCACACTCGAAAATAGGATCCTTTTTCTGAGATTGCAATTTTTGATAAATTTTGAATGAGAAGTATTATTTTTTGGGCTTTATTCATTACCACTTTTTAAGTGTCAAATATTTCCCCATCAGTTTTATTTGTCATCAATGATATTCATAAATACTTCTTCATGTATAAATTTGCCATTTCCATCAAAAAGATCCTTTACAAATATAATATTCCTGGAAATCTTTTTTTTGAAAAGAGACACTGATTATTTAATTTGAAAATGTTGTTTCCCCATATTGAACTTGTTAGGAAATCATAGTCAGTCATCTTAGTTATTGGTTTATATGTTGTGCAAGAGAAATCGGCCCCCACTTGAAAACTGGGAAATTAAAATTTATTTATAGACCTGCAGAGAGCATTCGACTCGGTTGATAAAGAGATAAAGATTTATTAAAACAGAAAAATAAGGGGTCCTTTTCAACAGAAGCTACATGCCTTAATTGAAATGGTGTTGAATTAAACTGTTGAACTGTGTCCAGAGATAAAAATGGCTTGGTCAAATAGTTTCACACTTTTAGGTATTGATTTCAATACAGATCTTAAACAAATGATAAAAAATAACTACGAGTCAAAAGTTCAAACTATAAAAAATACACTAAATAGTTATAAAAAAAGAAACATGTCTATCCTCAATAAAGTGACGGTTCTAAAGACAATCATAATACCAAAATTAGTCTACCTGATGAAGGTCCTCCCATCACCTAATACAGATTTTTTTGCGGAAATGGAGAGATGCTTTAAAAATTTTATCTGGGAGTTAAAAAGGCCAAAAATTATTATTTCCCAGTTAGAAAAAGATATTGCAGAAGGGGGACTGAGGTTAACGAATTTGAGTGTGTTAAACAAGGCCCTAAAAATCAGTTGGATTCCGAAGGTTGTGAAAGAGGAAGGCCTTTGGCAGGACTTGTTCGAAAGTGCAATAGTGATCAATAGGAAAAATATTTAGATGCTGGACTTACTGTCTTTACACAATATGAAAAGTCAGGTTAAAAATTTATTTTGGAAAGAAGTTTTTTGGGCCTGGATAACGTATAAAGAGATCTCAATAGATGAAATAGATGTGAAAACATTTCCAATTTGGAACTCACATTTCTTAAAAAACAATAATATATTCATGAAAAAAACTGAGTTAGAAAAAAAGGGTTTGGTATATATCAATGACCTTCTAACTGACATGGGTGAACTTATGGGTTACAATAACTTCCAGGAGATATATAATCTGAAAATTAACTTTGTAGATTTTTATTCCCTTATGCACTCAATCCCCAGGCCATGAAAAACGGAAATTCTTCAGCAGAAAAGTAAGATCATTGGTCAGGTCACCCAAACATGCCTTGAGGAACTTCTGAATATGAAAAAGTGTGTAAAGAGACATATTGGAAAATTATGGACACAATAAAACTAAAGAGAAACTTCCTGAAAAAATGGTTGGAATACTTTTGAACACCAATCACAGAACAGGAAATGAGTGAATATTTTACACTGAACTTCCTATGCACAAATGAAAATAAAATGAGAAGTTTCTAGTACAAAATTTTACAACGTTCCCCAGCAACAAATAAATTCTTGAATATCTGTAAAATTGGGGAAGACAAATGTTACTTTTGTAAAACCGAAGTGGAAACCTTAGAACATTTGTTCTGGGACTGTTCAAAAATTTAAAAATTTGGGGCATCCATTGTAGAGCTCTTGGAACCTTATATTAAACTGCATGATGTAATAGATATTAAGTCCATGCTTCTGGGGACAAAATATGGTCAAAATAACATCCTGGTAAACCACATTATAAACATAATTAAAACTATATGTCACTAAATGCAACAACAGAATACTTTGCCATTTTGGAGCGTTGTCCAAAGTGAGAGAAGTATTTCATATAGAGCAAAATATATTATTACAATATAAAAAGGAAAGTAATCTGATAAATAATAAATAGAATCCTCTTCTTAATTTTTTTGAGGAATTTTTTAAAGACAATCTGTCCACATAAAAATAAAATGGAAATTTAATTCCCTTAAAATTTTCAAATGGCAAATTAGAAGTAAGAGAAAACTAGAATTGAGACTCGTTAACTTGGCAAAAACCCACAGGCACAGTCAGCACCACAACAGGATGGGGGATTGGGAAGGGAAAAGGGCAGAGGTTTTTTAGGGGTGTAAATAAACTGTTTCTTTTTTTCCTCTCTTTTTTTCATATATTAATAAAATCCAGCTTGGAAGGTCATAGTGGAATGTGTGAAGTACAATACCCTTTATTTATCAAGTTAACTCTGTAGGCCAATGTACCCGCCATCTGTGTATGGCTGATTTTTGTAAGCTCCTGATGGGGGGTTGTCCACGCTCACCCCCAGGGTAAGGCATAAACTTGTGCAAAAAGGGTAAATAAAATGAACTATGCTGGGGAAAAAACTGTTGAACTGTTTGATTAGTATCTTTGCTAATAATCCCTCCGCTTAGACATTATTTTTTTAACTCTTGTGATCATTCAAGAACAATTGGCTTCATTTCATTAGTATTTGTGTAATATTAATATGAGTTTGTTTGATTACCATCTCTGTAATATTCATTTTAAGGGTTTAAGCTGAATATACCTAATATTTTATATTTTGATGACGGATTTCAATTGTGAATTAAAACTTAAAAGAATAATGAATATTTATTCACTCTTTTATTGGTATTAACTCTCAGCTTGTGGTAATATAAACAAAATTATAGACCTATATAGAATAAATTTAGGAATGATATTATAATTTCTGAATATATTCCTAATATTTGTATGTATTTAACATCTAGGTGCTGATTGGACCAGGTTAATAGTTTTAGGGGCTGATTTGACTGGGGTATTATTTCCAAGACGGCCGATTTTACCAGAGTACTTTTTTTCTCCGGGCCGATTTGATGGGGGCTGATTTGGTAAAGGGCCGCATTGTCTATGATTGCAAATTATATTGCAAAATATATATTTTAACTAAATTTTCATTGTGCTGGGATAATTACCACCAGTTTTACATCATAAACTTCTTAAAACTTCTACCTTTGCTTTATTTTCTTTCAATTAATTATTTAAGTGGGAACAGCCAAAGTGTGGGCGACTTAAAAAGATATGCACCCCCTAGAAAAAATTCGATGTGGTGAATACATGGATAATACGTGCTTCATCAAAGTAATAGAAATGTGTAGATGTGCAGTTTGAAATTTAATTTTGAAGTGAGAAGACATATTTTAATTTTGAAGCTTGGATACCCGTATAATAAAATAAGATTAGCAAAATGGTTTATTTGGTAAATATAAAAAAAAATGGAAGACATAATTAAAGTGTTAGTATATGGATATTTTACAGAAGCAAACTGTAAGTATTTTATATTTTTTGGTGATTTATGTACTTGTGGCAGTCGGTACTTTTCATATATGGGTAGCGTTGTGTACAGTCTTCGTCCTCATTTGTCAAACAAATACCCCCCCCCCCCCCCCCCCCCCCCCCGCAAATAAATTATGAATGAAGTGATTTCATTGTAGTACAAGCTTTCATTCAATAAAAAGGCAAATTAACTCACAAATTTCATTGTTGTAAATGCTTCTTATTTGATCCTCAAGTGTCACGCAGTCACTGCATATTGTAAAATCACTGGCTGCGCATCTCCCATATTTTTAAGGGATGTTATTTTACTACAGACTGATTCGTGGCAGAGACAATGAAAATATGCCCAACACCATAGTTCTACATTCAACCACTTGAAGGCGCTTTTGTATTTGGGTTTCCATTTCCTAGAAGTTATCACACGATTACATTTTTTTCTGTCAATCCATTTCTTCTTTAGAAGAAGTTTGCAAATTCGCAGTTAACATGCACTCATTTATGACAAACGTCTACTCAGTAAAAGATCTTTTACTAGATATTGGTCATTCATTTTCTGTCTATCCATTTTGATGGCCTTGTGACGTCACTTCATTCATTAATTTATTTGCGGTTTATTTGTTTGACAAATGAGTAAGGCTGTGACTACCTATTGTAAATACAAATATCTGTCAAGCTTCGATGAATGAAGCATGTAGATGCGCAGACAACGATTTGACATTAACAGTGAACATTAAACCAGCAGACGAAAAATATATGTACTTTAATTGGGCTTTCACGTCTAAAAACCAGCACACTGATAAATATGAACTTTAATTAGGGATGCGCAGACCTGTCAAGCTATGCCATTGGTTCCTAAAAAATACTTTTTAAATTCTCATGCTTCGGTGAATGAATGAAGCTGTGTAGATGCGCAGACAACAACTTTACATTAACAGTGACTGCGTGATAAACCAGCAGGCCAATAAATATATACCCTTTAATTTTGCTTTCACGTCTAGAAACCAGCAGGCGAAACTGTTAAAAAAGACTCGTTTGAGTAGGCCATCATAATAGCAAACACAATAGTTTCTAGGACATACGGACCTAACAGTAAGCAAGACGTAGTGCTAGACAAGGTTTTTACTTTATAAAATATAACTGAATAAACGCATTAAAAAGTTTCAAAATGGCGGAGTCTATACTATACACCTTAATGTACAGATATGTGAACAAATATTATACAGAATTTGATATTTAAGGGCTTAAACAGCCAATTTAAAATCGCGACCACAACCCAGTACATAACTCGAATCAAAGATGCAACTAATAAATCGTTGCAGTAAGTAATAATTGGGAATATTTATTTACTAATGTAAATGGGTCACATATTTTATACTCATTTTAAGTGCCTGTCTGTATATGACCCTGGTTGTTGGAACGTAAAAGCGTAACTTTGAATTGTGCATATGTTTTAATCAATATGTACACTGTAGAGTGGCTAGATACTAAAAACTTTTGTTTCTCAAACACTAATCTCTAAGTATCTTGGATTTCCCTGTTGGTCTGTTTAGTATCATTTCAGCTACAACTCTGCCCATTGATTAAGAGTTTTATACCTAACCCTAATGTGACATTAGGTGTAATTGTTGCAATTGGAAGCAGTTTTCCTATTTAACAAGGGACAAGGGATTGTCATCATAGCATAAATCATTATTCACAATCATTTTACGCTATACAACCCTTACCTTTTATAACAACTGGTTCTCAAATAACTACATTTAAACAGAAATACCAGTACCAGGCTAATTACAGTGGTTATTCCATTTTTCAAGGAGAAGTGATAACCAATTTGTTTACTGATGAGTAACATTACAGATTTCACATGCAGTACAGTCAAGCTGTTCAGTTTTGAAATCTTGTAACTGTTTTAAATCACAAATAGAACTATGTTTCTGTGATCATGTTTTATTACTTTTAAACAAAGGTAGCAGAGTTTTTTTGTCTTAGGCCATAGATTCCAAGTAATCTCTCAGTTTTTGCAGATATGTTCCAAGAGAGTTAGTCACCTTTTATATTTGTAATGATATAGCTTGGTATGATTTCACTGCAACTACCATTCTCTGTCAAAAGAATGATCAACTACATGTCTGAGATAATTTGCCAAGAATTCAGTTTTTGAATATGCAGATGATCCCTGCCACAAATTTAAAAAGGGTGGAGTATTTTTGTTCATTGTATCCTCTTTTTAGGTTATTCATTAATAACAAACTCAGTCTCCATGCTGTATGCCTTTTGTGTGGGATCTTGCAGTTGTGTCAAAATGGAAGTCAATATTGTTACTCAGTATTCATTTCACATCAGAAGCACTTGACAAGGCTCATCCACGGTCAATAGGCATTTTGTGTGATAGCAAGTAGAAAATATACACTATTGCCACAAAGAATTAAAATCACAATCATTCATTATTAAAAACATGAAGACTTGAAAACTTGTTGAATTCAAATAAAGTATGATGAAGCCTACCAAAAATATCATAATCTAGAAGCAGTGATCATTCCAAGAATGTAGACTGGTGTGCTTTTATCATTTAACCAGATTAAACCTAAATCTAAGCTACTTCTGATGGCAGTTCTGGCATTTACGACTACAATGTTTCATACCACCATAAATGAAGGTATGCTTAACGTCACATTTGAAGGAAAAAGGAAACAAATTACACATCAAACAAATATGTTCCAATTTTTTAACTTAAGCAGCCCTCGATTATAATCATTTTACAAAAATGTCGTGATATATCTTCAGAGGTCAACTGTTACCCTCACTTCTGCAACTCAAATGGTTTTTGTGTATTCAATACTTGTGTCTGTAATTCTGGATTTATTGGGAACACATGTGACACAGTTACTACCACTGCTTCTGAAAAAAGTGAATCTGCAGACCCCACAACTGATGTTTCAGATCCATGTAAGAAATTTTTTGTGAAATTAATTGTATAATAATTCACTTGTCTATTGCTAGTATATTAATTTTCTCATTTAAATGTAATGTTTTAAAACATAGTCTGAAAATCTTACGTAACGAAAAATAGAGCTATTTTGATGTCGTGATCACTTGACAATATTGATTTAGGTATTTTTATTCTGATATCATTTGCCATGACCTTGTGTAAAGTCTTCGATGACATATTGCAAATGTATACCACTTTGCTACCTCTGTTAACTACCCTACTGATTATTTAGAAATATATATTTCCAATCCCCACAACACAGAAACTGGCATGTGATTGTCAGGGTACTGTTTGTTTGACCAGCGATCAAACAGGTGGTGAGTATCCAATTTTACGTCTATTATAAATAATATTACTTAGCCATATATGAAAACAGGGAACTGCCTTGCCCAACAGTATGCATAGTCTTTCAAAGAAAACTATAAATAAATGATACATTACATACTATTTTCAACTTCATTAAGGATTTATGTAATATGTATGTATATCTAATGGCCACAATTTGTATTTTGTGTAAATTCAACGATAACATTTATTATGTAGCATTAGCAGCAGTTTGAGTTCTATTGGAATCTCTCTTATTGTAAGCATTGTCATTGGTATCTGTCACGTGATATCCCTGTGGAATAAATCAAATTCCAGGAAAGTTAAAAATACAATTGTTATTATAAAATGGGAAGTTTAAACCTCATGCCGTAACAACACAGAATGTTGTTGCATTATGGAAAGGATTTTGTATTATAAATTTCCACAGACCCTGTCAAGTCCTCGTATTGACATATTTTAAGTTTTAAGTCTATTGTTTAAAATTGAACAATTTGAATTCAGTGTCAAAGTTTGGGATCTAATCTCCATTTGAACAGCCATGATCATATCATGACAAGCTGTTAGTGAATCTTTCATGGTGCAATCAGCTGGTTTGCACTCATGACTGTGAAGGTTACAGATAACTGATTAAATTCAAATTCAGCAAATTTGATATGAATCAATACTTCATGACAATGAAAACTAAAGATGCTTTGCATTTGTATTCTAGTGGCTGGTAATTATATTTGTCAACAGAGTAGACACAGAGTAACATAAGAGGAAAACAGAATGTTAAATTAAGATAATTATTTCATTTACAGGGAGCAGCATCAAGATGAACATGTGTACTACAACTCTGTGACAAAGAGCCACAAAATAAGTCAGAAAACTGCAAGTGTTACTGATCAAAAGAATGTCAACCAGCCACAAAAACAGAGAGGAGATACTTCAGCAGATAATGTGGTTGCAACTGAAGGTCATTATGAAGCCTTAAACACCAGCACTTCTAAATCTGAAAATGCTAATCAAATAAATACATATGCTAAACTTCAGTGACATGTGAGGAACAATTTGAAGAATCTCCATGCCTATTGCAAGGAAAAATTATGACACAGATTTAGACTGCTTTTTATATTTCATATTCTGATGAAATGTAAACTAGCGAAAAGTTCATATTTAAATAATCGTAAATTTTTGGTAACTAGAGAGGAATGGTTATAGCTAATGGATTTGTAGTCTCATGTTAAAATGTAATTTAGTCACATTTACATTCAATTAAAACAATTCAATATGTCGAATGCATGACGAAAGAGTTATGTATCAGCACATGTGTATAATAAGTGACAGGGGCCTGCTGTTAATTCCATGAATTGATCCATATTATCAAATAGCTAGGAATTATCTTGTCAGTTAGGAACAAGCCATAGGTAACTCCCAAGTATTTGTTAATAAGCTTCGTCTTTATTCTACAACATTTAAAGTATTAGTTACTTGTTAAAACATCAATGTTAACATGTCTTTACAATTTCAGTAACCGAAAAGCACCAGTACAGTAATTTAACCAAGCAAAAACCCAACCAATTGGCACTATTTATCTGAGTAAGAAACTAGTTTAAGTTGCAATACAGCTAACTCAAAGTATAATTATGATCATACAATATTTATTATTAACATATCTAACCAACCAAGTTAGACACATTAAGGTTAAACAACAACTAAACCAGATATCATTAAGTGTTATTAAATGTATATCTAGTTGCTACCAATTAGTTAATATATATACACATAAGCTTGCTTGTAAGCCTAAATGATAATAACCATATTTATCAAATTTTTGCATACTGCAAACTATAACATTTAAAATATGACTATAAAACTCTTATGGATTTGACCATATGTAGAATGAATTTTCTTTAGATTATAATTTATCCAGAGAAAATAAAAGTTTAAAAATTTTAGAATATACCCAGAATGTACCAATGATAGCCCATACCACCATTAAAAGTGCAGACAAGAAGGGGGGTGCGGAATCAGATTGCCTATGCTGGCCACCTGCTTTTGGCTGGATTTTTACATTTTCAGACAAGGTGACCCCATCTAATTTGAATATGTGCAAGAGAAGTTAATTTTAACTACTTTTTCCATTGAACATTGAAGTGAAATAGTGTGCTATTTCTCCAAGTTCCATACGCATCACCCCAAAATTAAAATTGCTATTCAGATTTAAGATACTGGGACGCTGAAACAACAGACCCCGGCCAGACTGTGCTTAAAGTTCTGTACACTTTGAGTTACAGGGGCTTAGTAAAACGGACCATATGTGGAGCCAAGAAGCCAGATTGGCTTGTATTAAGACCAGATGGGCTTACCATAGTGATCCCTCACTGAAAAGAATGACTTGGAGGTTCTGAAACACTCACCCATATACTAATGTTACAATTGAAAGTAATTGTGGAAACTCGGTCATGAAAACAAAAATTCTGCGAAAACAGGATTCGCTCAAATTAGTATACACCAAACTGTAAAATCTTCTGTGCATGTACATGAACAATTACATCAACTAAAATATGGTTTATTTTCTTGATTAAATCTGAAGTTTTGGGTATTATTTCAATGTGTATTAGGTGTTTCTGTGCAATATTTTATATGTTTGATGTGAAATATGTGACATTTTGGGAACCGGTTCTTAGACTTCTGTCACCGGATTTTGTTTACATTTACATGAATCAAATAGAAACAAACTATCCGGTTTGCCATCATTACTACTATCACATACTAATATAACTTTTTATGCAGCTCAAATGAATATTAGAATTTTTTAATATTTTTAGTTTATGTTTAGTCTAAGTGATACTTGAACTTCGCTGTGTTTGCACTGTTTATGTCGAATTTCTTTTGGTTATTTAAAAAAAGTTGTTTTAATACATATTCTTACATTTATTAACCTAAGTTAAATAGACCATTAACACATAAAATCCCGAAACTTGACTTTTCACTGCTTTCTGAACATTTTACAGCTAACATATTGGACTTGAATCTGGTATCGTATCCTGGGTTAAAATCTGCTGAAACTAAGTCAGATAAATGCGGAGTGTCATAAGTGGTGTCCAGGCATCACGGTTGTCAGTCACCTCAGCCCAGGGGGAGATGTTCGGAGCAGTGTGCAGGCAACATAAGTGATGGTCACACCTGCATTAACCCCCCTAGTTCTGGTGACCTCTGTGTCCTTGACAACATGGGGGCAGCCAATGAGAAGTGGTTTCTCACTGGCTGCCCTCCTAGAAATATGACCAGTGTCACTTTCAAAATATCTGTGAACTGAACAGATGTGTGATTAAAATGATGGAAACATGCATTGATTATATGAAACTTTTTAACTTGAATTTGTTTTTATGATTTTACCTTTTTAGTTGTTTTAATTGATTGGACGGTCATTTAGTTATATTTTATATTTATATGCTTATTTATATGTTTATCTCAGCCACTGTGATTGATGACTGATGAAGTTTGCTGAACTTTTATGATTGCTGCTGTCTGATTAGTCTTCTGTGACAACCTCAGGCTTGTTTCGACTGGTGTAACAGGGATGGTCTAACCTAGTTATTTCAATTTTTAGTCATCCATTTACACTTGCTGATACAAGTGGAGATTGTTCCAGAAGAGGGTGGATACCCAGCCGTGTGAGATCATATTTTTCAGTGTTAAAAATGACAAAACCCAAAGCTAAAAATAAGAACTATTGTTAAAAGTGTCACTGTAAACATTACCCCCCAATGGGTAAGAAATGTCAGAATGTTATGGACAAAGTCAAAAATCAACCCAGTACCAGTGTGGATCCGGTGACGTCGTCGTCTGATAGTGGAAGTGACGGTCGGGACTCTGGGATAGGGGCTTTTAACATTGATATGGGCAACAAGAAGGTCACACAGCAGAAGGACTGTGTCGTTAAGAAGGTTTGAACCCAGGTCAAGCCAGACCTAGTGACCATACTGATAGCTCAGATACTTCTGAGGATGAACGCCCATCTGGTGGAGTCAACAGCAGTGAGTCAACAGCAGGTTGGACGATGTGGAAGCCACAGTTCAAGGTCACAGACAGCACAAGCGAAGAAATAAGGACACTGAAAAGTTAAGTAAAGCAAATGTTTTGTCAAAAGGTCATGGTTATAGTAGAAAAAGTAAAAGTAGTAGACATGTGTCCGAATCCTCATCAGATGAGGAATCCCTACCTACTCTGGCTACACTGAGAACCTCCCACCAAATTCAAAGACAAGTTGATGCTAGAATAGCAGAGATTGAATCTCAGTCAAAAATTCAAGGTGATGAAAGTACTAGGTTAAAATCGAAAAGGGGGGTGGGGTAGATGTTTTGGTTTCCAAGAAAGTGGCTTGGCCACATGATAATGTTCTGGGAGGGGCCACTAAGCAAAGAATTAGCTATGATCAGTTGTCTCTCACGCAATTCATTCAGGGATTTACCAGAAATATTCTAGACGAATCTGATGAAAAAATTAGGGAACAAATGTTGTGGTACATGAGTGACCTCATTGGAGGATGCCACAGACTTTTCGTGGGCGAGTGCCAAGGCTGCCCATGCTGTGCTCCTCTGCGAGATGGAGAGGGGCATAGTATGTTGGTCAGATACAAGTCATATAGATCGGATCAGAAGGGCTCATGCCCAAAAACATAGCCATTTTACAAAGCAAAATTGGGTAAAGAAAGATCAGGACCTTAAAAAGCCATGGTTTTGTAAATTGTACCAAACTGGTCAGTGCCAATTTTAGAAAGACCACGAATTCGGTGGAAAGATTCAAAAACACATCTGTTCCTTTTGCTTGAGTCAGGGTCGTGTATCAGGTCACCCTGAGAAAGAATGTCAAAATCCAAAACGACAGAGTTCAAAAAACGTGTCTGTGGCTGTCCAGATCCAATAAGTAGCCTGGGCAGCAAAGAAAATGTCAGTAAACCAGTGGTTGACAATGTCAGTAATATACAGTATTTTAGTTTTTCTGATGCAAGTTGACACCATGATGGGAGTAACATTACAAAAGTACCTACTGATAGTGTTGTGACAGTTAATAATGGTGGCAGTCAGTCTGGTGGTAACAGTAACATCAATACTCGCTACTTTTATAGCACTGCTGTGGACAAAAAATGTGTTCAAGGCCTCTTAGCACGTGGCAAGAAGGCCACTGTGATAGCAAAGCAACTTCAAAGACCCATCAAAGTCAATGCTAGGGTTTTTATACCCAGGTTTGAACCAAAGTCCGCCATCACCACAGCCCTCCCTCCTAACAGGGTCCCTCATCATGTTGTCCCAGTCAGTGTGAAGGGTGTCTCACCCCCAAGTCACGTTGGTCAAGACAATTATAGAATTACACCCTTTGTTGGTGCTGCAGCAGAGAGTCCCACCTCTGGTCAGAACAATGGGGGTTCCAATAATGAATCTATTGTGGGAGGGGAGAACAATAGTCATTTAGATGACGCCCATAATAGCTTGTTTAACGCCATTGAAATGTCACTGGGTGACAAAGGTGTTGGTCAGGAGGTGACAACAAGCAAAGTTGACATTGTAAATAATGATATGAAATCTGATGTGGCTAATCAAGTTGTTAACCAGGCTAATTGTCAACAAAAGTCATTGAAAGCTAATGTGTTTTGTGCACATCAAGGTGGTGACACTTCTGAAAATAGTATTGACAAGGTGTTACTTTATGATGTCAACAGTCATTGTTGTGATGAAAACTTTGAATTGTCAAATGTTATGTTGCTCAAGAACGGCTGGAAAAAGCATGTGCCTTATTTAGAAAATATTGCAAGGATTTTAGTCTTTGGAAAAGTCAGACAGATTATGCATTTGGGTTTGTGCCACTCAATAACTTAGTATTGCCTGCCAGCACTGGTCATATTGGGGACAAGGTCACTGATCCTGTAGTACAACACCTCAGAGTAAAATCCTCAGGTCTACCCAACTTCTTGGGTTTTAGAATTCCCATAGAGTCACAATTGAATGTCCCTGAATGGAAAAAATTATTTGAAAATTATTGGGATCAGCAGTTGATACACTTAGTAGAATTCGGTTTCCCTTTGGACTTTAACAGAAATTCTAAATTGCATCATGATGAAAAAAATCATTCTTCGGCCACTGACTTTCCAGCTGATGTTCAAGCTTATCTGAAGGAGGAGATTCAACATGGAGCTATCAGGGGCCCCTATGACGTAAACCCTATTCCAAATGCTCATGTTTCACCTTTCATGACTAGGGAAAAGCCTCATGCCCCCAATCGTCGTGTCATTATTGACCTATCTTGGCCCAAAAATGCTTCAGTCAACTCAGGGGTAGACAAAAATTCTTACCTGGGTTCAGAATTTTCACTCACCTTCCCCACCATAGATGATATTACCAAAGAATTAGTCAAAATTGGACCTGGTTGCCATATCTACAAGATAGACATCAGCAGGGCTTTCAGACATTTAAAAATTGACCCTGGGGATTATGACCTGTTGGGCTTACGTTGGGACACTGCGTTCTTTGATACTTGTCTCCCATTTGGGAGCAGGCATGGAAGCCAAAATTTTCAATGCGTCAGCGACGCCGTACGTTACGCATTACGTTGCCATGGTTACCGCATTTTGTTTGTTACGGCATGCCGGACGTCGCGCGACGCTCGTACGACTGCTTACGCAACGTCATTGAACGTTTAGGTCTCACTATCAGCGAGAAAAAGCTAGTTCCCCCAGCGACCTCAGCAGTATGTCTTGGTGTCCTCATTGACACTGTCACTGGCACCGTCGCCATACCTGATCAAAAAATGTGTCAGATTAAGCAGAGTGTCATTGAATGGCAAACCAAGAAAACTTGCTCAAAACGTCAGCTTCAGTCGCTTCTAGGACAACTTTTGTATGTGCATAAATGTGTTTGTCCCTCAAGAATCTTTCTGAACAGGATGCTTGAGTTATTGCGTCAGAATTATGACGCCAGTAACATCAAACTCACTCAGGCTTTCCGTCGTGATCTCAGATGGTTTAGCAAATTCTTGGACAAGTATAATGGGGTTTCCATGTACAATCACAGAAAAATTGATCACGTCGTCGAGCTTGACGCCTGTCTTGATGGTCTGGGAGGTGTATGGACAAATCTTGTGTATCATCTCCCCATTCCTCGATATTACTTAGGCCTCACAATTGTTCACCTCGAAATGGTGAATATCTTGGTAGCACTCAAGATTTTTGGCCCATTATGGGCTACCAAAAATACCCTAGTCAAGTGTGACAATCAGGCAGTGGTGGCAGTCCTCACACATAGCAAAACAAAAGACCCTTTTCTGGCCACATGTGCCAGGAATGTCTGGCTTCTGGCTGCCTTGTATGACCTTGAGATCACCTATGTTCATATAAAAGGTGAAAATAATGTGGTCGCAGACTTATTGTCAAGGTGGGTTCCCACTGCTGAGAATATACATAAGCTGCAGTCACACATTCCCGATCCCTTGTGGATCACTGTACCTGATGATGTCTTGGATCTGGATAATGATATATAATAACTAATCAGGTGCTACACTTTGTTTTTCAGAGAAAATTCTACAGAATTTGACTGTGGGTGTGGGAAAGCGTCTGTCATCCGCCCTAAGACCAAGGACCAACAAGTGTTATAATATGCTTTTTAGGTCTTTTGTGGCCTTTTGTGTGTGTGCTAGTTTAGATGTATTTCAACTTGAAGAAATGCATATTTTTTTCATATGTAGAATATTTGATTAGTCAAGGGGTGTCTGCACATATGTTGGCAAACCATATTTCTGCCTGTAAAGCAAAGTTCACAATGTACAGGTTACAGTTTCAATTGTGGGATCACCCTAATGTTAAATACCTTTTAAAGTCAGTTAAGATTAACCGCTCAATTGTAGTTGCTAAAAAACACATCATTGATTTGGCCATGTTGAATGATATTGTAAATCACTGTGTCACCTTATACCTAGGTTCAGTGTTCAAAGCTGTGTTTCTGTTAGCCTTTTTTGGCTTTTTGAGGCTATCCAATATTGCCCCCCATTCACTCACCTCATTTGATTCCTCTCGTCACCTCTGTGCTGGTGACCTTATTTTCACCAAGAGATTTTTGAAGGTCATCCTGAAATGGTCTAAAACCATTCAGGTTCGAGACAAGGTCCATCTTATCACACTACCCAGAGTTAGGGGTTCGAAACTATGCCCTTTTAATGCTTGCAGACAAGCTATGGCCTTGTATTCACCTACCAGCAATGATCCCTTATTTCAGTACAAAAACAAGTCAGCATGGGTGGTACTCACTGACACCAGGATTCGCAAATGTCTGTCAAAAATTAATCTTAAAATGGGATTGCCTAAAAATTACTTCACGTTCCATGCGTTTAGGAGATCTGGGGCCACATTGGCCTATAAGTCCCAAGTTTCAGTGCAACATATTAAAGATCATGGCTCATGGGCCAGTGAGTGTGTGTGGACCTACATACATAAGGGCCATACTGATGGTGAAGGTATTGCTTCTACTTTTGCAAAGCTATTGTAATACTATCCCTACTGTTTGGGCTTTGAGGGTTTTCTTGCAGATGTAATTGTACAGTCCTGTTTTTTGTATAAGTATGTCATTAATTTCTGGGTCCTCTCACCCTCATCTTTAGATCACCTTAAATTGGGTTAGGGTCGCCTTATAGTCATTTTCTTAGAGGTTTTAACCTTCTCTTTAGGTAACCTTAAATTGGGTTGGCACCCTGTCTTTTCTACTTGTATCACCTAGGGTGAGGTGGCCCTGCTCTTATTTGTACTTATGATATTAATGTAAAGTAACATATTTTGCCTATATGTAAAATCATTCATATTTACATAATTTAGTAATTCCATGATTTGTAACTGTACTTAACATTATTGCATCATGAGAAGCCTATGAGTAACTTCTGGTGGCCTCTGGCCGCCTAGTGCATGAACTGGACACTATATCTGTATTATTGGCTTCAATCAGCAATGTAGTAGTCACATTTATAGTATTACTTTATATATCATTATATTTTACACATTATATACTATATGTTAATTATATGTATACTAATAAAATTTATGCTCCGCACTTGTTTATTTTCCCCTGGGGTGGGGGGGGACTGGAAATTAAGATAAAAAACTTTCATCTTTCATTACATCAACTTCTGTTTATCAGTCTATCAATCTTATCAAGCAATAAAAGTCCATTCAGAAAAATATCTACGGAAGTACACCAGTATAAATGAACACCTACTTCTTTACAAAGCAAGGCTGAAAAGGGTCTCCTGACACAAGCTGGAAAACCATCAGAAACACGAGTAGTGCACTTAAGTGGTTAACTGATATTTCTATTGTCAATTTTTATAGGTGTATTAAGTGAAATGGCAACAAACGTATGACCCAATCCCATATTGTATCATATATCTTAATAATGGCTACCTAAAATCATGAATTATTCTTGCAAGTTCATCTAAAGTATAAAGGTGGTGTTAACACAGTCTACATTGTATGGGAATATGAAAACAACAATAATCCAGCAATAATTATAAGGCAGAACATTAAATATCACCTTATTAGCTTGAGGTTTGTTAGCTAGAGCTCTGATGCCAAAGCATTTATCTGTGAGAAATTTAACACAAGCATTTAACACGTATTTTAAACATATCAGCTTATTCATGTATCATTTAGTTCTCCTTATCTTTTTGCAAAATATATCTTATACTCTCCATAAATTGAGCTTCAACAATATCATCTGACATATCATCGGCCTTTTTCTTTTCACTTTATGAATTATATTGAAACAACAAGCTAAAGTGACCACCAAGTGACCATAGTATATAATCTTTACAGACAACATGATATATATGCAATTAACCTCTTAATGTTTTGTTATTTCTTGAAACATCTTAGCTACTTATGTAACACTGGATTCTATCAGTTTGATTCCATATGCATTTTTTTGCATAAATATATAAACATATAATATAACATCGTCCTAGAAGTAGCTTCTTTTAGAGTAAGTCTGCTGCTAAAGATTTACAGATGGTAGAGGTGTTTGTTGTTTATAGTAGTCCCACTGGTTTCCTAATCAATTTTATATGTTCTGAGGAATGCTATGAGAAAAACAAGGCTGAAATGTGTTTCAGTCTACTGGCGCAAGCCACAAAGCCATCAGACACAAAGAGTGCACTGAGGCGGTCACCCATCCAAGGAATAAAGTAGGCCATTTGTGCTTAACTTCAGTGAAGAGACAGGCACATATCACACTATGCCACAATTCATGAATGCCCAGAGACAAAAATATGAAAGAAGGTGATCTCTAGACACATGATTTATCTATTTGGCGTTTTATGTTGCTTTCAACACTGTACAGGTCATATAATGAAGGGTAGTTGGAAGGGCAGCCAAAACAAGTATATACAGTTCGTCAGGGTTCTGTACTGTAAACTGCCAACCAACGTCAAGCAACTACCAGCTTTCCCACTTGAGGCCGTGCCACGAATGAAACCCGGCGTCTGGACACATGAGCCTCCTTAGAGACAAATAATTTAATAATTTATAATTTGTACATGAACTAAGGTGTTTTGTATTAATATTAATAATATTAATGTACAATATACCATTACATGCAAATTCTTTGGCCACCAGAGTTCTAATCTAATCTAATCTAATTTACTGCTGTGCAAGTGCAATATCTTTCCCACAATGGGGGTGCCGTAATTAATGCAAGAATTGACAAACAGGATAGCCATGGATTTATGTAGGTCAGTAATCCAGACTTGTGGATGTTGGAACTATACTAAATCAGTAAGCTTGACTTGAAAAGATGAGACTTGAGGTGTTTCCTAAAGGATGCAACTTTGTGTCTTATGTGGAAAGGAAGAGAGTTTCAGAAATTTGGTGGCTGAAGAATTTGAAAAAATTATCTCATTTTTATACCTCATGGTTGAAGCAAAAATACATGTATTATTTTTAGAAGAAGTATATGGATAGATTTTTTACATTGATGTATGCAAGTTGGCATTGTTTTAGAATGTGATAAGGCTTATTTTGAACTGTACTTGTATTTCACTGGAAGACAGTGGAGTTACTAGTTGTGAGGTGACAAGGTAAAACCTCGAGTTTACACATGTAAAACTAGAAAGCACTCCTACAGTGTAGAGCTTTGATCGCCAAATATCACCATATTGTATTTTCACCTAAATGTAATTTGTATCTTTTTCTACCTTTAATCATCTCATCATTTGGTCAGGCCCCATATAAATTAAAATTTCAGGTAAGGTATTGTTTTTGTAGTGCTTTATAAGATTTTAAGAATCACAAACAGACAAACCAACAGATAGGCAAATAAACAAATGAAACCAAAACCATAACCTTGTTGATGGAAGTAATCATTGCATAATGCCATCTAAAATTGAACAGAATTGGAGTAAAAGGAGACAACTGCATCACAGAAGTACAGTTTTGCAGGAAACCAATGTACAATAGGACTTTGGTGATCTAGTCTTTCAAAGATACACTATGATTACAGACACATGTAGATTAACCATCATCATTTATTGGGCTCACTCAAGGAACCATCACTTACCCGTTACCCGTTTCAGTTAGATTCTTCATCTATGTGAGTTTCTGAACTGGTTAGGGACATTCACAGGCGAATCATGAGTTAGTAGTGGTTCACAACATCTGAACTCCAACAGAGTAGGAGCAGTGTGATTTTACTCTGGAAATGGCATAGCAAGGGACAATAAAACATTTATTCAAAGGCTTTCCAAATCATGCAGGGAAATGAAACAGCCCCATTAGGAATTTTAGTGTGTATCTTTTATGGTAATGACTTAGGTATTGATTTTTATTTCATATATAAAATAACTCCAACAGTAAGTTTATACACAGAGCTTTGTGTTCCATATAAGTTTGGCCTGTTTTAGGTACACAGGTTTATTCAAATAGAAATGCATGGGATGTTAACAAACCTCTTTCCATACTTTAATTTTAGTACATCAAATATGTAAGCAGTGTACATATACATATGTGTGGAGTAGATTATGGCATACTTATGTAATAAGTAAAGATAATTATACCTTTAAATTGCACAAAATTCTACAATGGAATATAAGTTTGACATAATTATGGCCCTGACAGGCATGTTCTTGTTGGTAATATCAGGTAAGTAATTTGCATTCAAACTGCAAGACTGATATTTGATAATTAATGACATTAAATGTGAAAATTGTCAAACACTTGCTGGCCAGTGAGATATATTGATAACTTGCATTTATTGGAGTATGCTTTCACTCCAGGAAAAACACCCTAATTTACATAATTGAAATATAAATAATGAAAGTTTTGTCCAGAGAAGAGCTATTGTTATGGTTACAGGGCAAGCACGGTAGCAATTACTAGTTGCTTTTAAGTTGTAACAGGAAAAGAACAAAAACTTTTGCTTAACAAATTTTTTAACAATTAAAAACAATAATTACAGTCAATAATTACAGTCAACTAGGATGCTCTCCATAGTTCACACAATGACACAATAATGAAACCAATCTCACCTTGCCACGATCCTATCTATGTAACTAACAGCTAAGATTGTCCACTGTATACAGCAATCTGTCCCATGATCCATCCGCTGTCCACTAACACACAGATATCTCTGATAGATCCAGACACTGTATCTAGTTCACTTTAACAAGAATTCACACAGTTTAACAGTTCTAAGACACAATTAGCTTTCCTTAGCAATCAAGATCTGTCATGATCATGGTTAGATATGTACTTACATACACTTTGAAAAAAAATGTCCAGAAGGTTATAGAACTTACTGGAAAGGAAACACTGTCACCAAAAGAGATTAGAAAGCTCTAGAAATTAATTCAGGGAAATTCCCCTGATCTATTAATACAACCATAGCCTTGCTTAAGGCCCATGTGTGTATAATATGTTCAGAGTAGAAATACTTAGCAATATGTTCAGAGCAGAAATACTTAGCAATCATAAGGTCCACATTCAGAATTTCAAAGCAAGAAGGCAAGCTCTCCAGAAGAAGGGCCTTGTAAACTATGCACAGACCATCTAGTTTTCTAGCCCAATCCAAGTAATTGAAACCATATGTGTGTTTTATGACAAGCACAGCAAGGCATTTGTGTACTGTGTAGTGCATACTGATGTACTTAATCCACCCCAAGTGCCAATCACATATAAATTTTTTTCAATGATCTTGCTCTCTCACCTCATATGTATTTTCAGAAGCAAAAAGTATTTCATTATTTAAGATAATTTTCTTTTTGTTAATTGCTTAGTTTATTTTTAACAATTATATCATTGTGATAAATTATTTAACCTCCTTGCCTTATACATCAAGGCCATGTGTTAACCAAACAATACTGAGACAAGGCAAATTTAAAACAAACGAAATAAATCTAAGGCCAAACACACATATTTAACTTAAGGTAAATTTTTACATAAGGCCAATCTACTTGAACAGTGTCTGAAATAGGATCTTAAACAGATTGCTTTAGAAACAAAAAAATGCATCAAAATATGAACTATTAGTCTAAATTTAGAGTTGAGCCTCTGTTCTCCGACCATGTTGAGAGTTACAGTTGGTTTTGATAACAGACAGATTATAAAACTGAATGGGTAATTAAGACCTACACCGGATTGTTTAATGAAATATATTTCATATTTTATAAGGTCATTTATGTATATTTGCCTGCATTAGGAGGTTTTGCTTGTTTGTCGGTCTGTCAGGTATAGGGGTGTTCCACTGGGGCTGTCTTGTTGTTAACTAAGGATTTTTCTAGGGTTGGAACCAATGTTTACAGAGTCAGTTAGACTTGATTGTACTTTTCCTGGTTTGTTGTGTAGGGTAGGTAAAATATCAAACATATTTGATATTTCAACAACACTCCCTGACTCTTAACCCTTATGGTGTCTCCACCCACCTGCACACTGGCTTGTCCTTATCACTTCCCATCCCGTCCTAATCACTACCAGTCTTGTCTTTTAACTTCCAGTCTTGTTCTTATCAAATCCAGTCTTGTCCTTATTACTTCAAGTCTTATCCTATCATGAAACCGGCTTGTTTTTGTCACTCAAGTCTTGGTCATTTGCAGCCCATTTCCAGAACATGGTGAAGTAAAAATATCACCAGAAATTATATTAAGAATAATTTAGATTTATTGTTTTGTTTTACATCACATTCAACAGCCAGGGTTATATAGTGAAGAGTAGTTTATAGGGGGAGGAACCAGTGCTTATTAGTTGGTCAAGATTCTGCACTGTAAACCACCGGGCATCCGCAAGTAACTACCAACTTTCCAACATGAAGTACCCGGGCCGAGATTCAAATTGACAACCTCAGAGGTTGAAGGCAAGCACTAAATGCTACACCACCAAGCCCAATATATATATAAAGAATGAGAAAAACAGTGCATGTAATTGTAATCTTAAAAGTAATAGGCACAAAAAGTTCACATGTATGCTTTAATATATTAAGAAACCCGAAGAAGTGTTTTTATTTGGTTACACAATAATAAAATTATCAGCCTATTTTAACTACAGCTTGTTGCAACTACCGACTTGTCTGTTGTACCAGTCTTTGTAGAGAAAACTACCAGATCCCTGGTCAGGTCAAGATCTGAATCCAGACAAGCAGGGATGTATTACATCCAATCGGCCAGGTGAAACTTACCCATATTTGCCCCAACCATTTTTGTATTTTTGTCCCCAATCCCCGACTCAGCTAACCGATTCTATGGCGTCATAGGGTTGGTTGTAGGGACAGCTCCAGTGGAACACCCCCCTTACTCATTGTGTTCATAGTGACTAAAAATAATGAATGCGTTATAGTATCCACCAGATAGCATCTAGTGGATACTATGGATTTTGCTTCGTTATGCCGCCGCAGTGTGTAGAGAGATAATGCTTTAACAAAAACATATTATAGCTAGCCTTCTCAAATTTGCAGGATATATTCATACCGATAAAATCTTACCTAGGAATATTTTTGGCCTCATTTTGAAAAACAAGATGGCCGTTTTTTTTTTACTTTCAGCAAGGACTCTTGGTGGCCCTCTAGAGCAAAAGGTATTTTAATTACAGATCTCAAATTCAAAGGGTATGTTCCTCATTACACAATCGTGCCTGGGAATATTTTGGCTTCATTTTGAAAACCAAGATGGCCGCCACAGGCATTTCTTTGTCAATCATGAAAAGTGCTTATCTCTCCCTTATTACTGGTCCTAGAGTTTTGGGACAGTAAACCAACATATAGGAAATCATGGGTTGGGAATATTTTGGTATAGTCAGAATTGACCTTGGACCCCTCCTTCAAGGTCAAACGAGTATAGCCAAACTTAAAAGTGCTTATAACTCGCTTATTATTTGTCCTAAAGGTTTGGGATGGCAAGCCAACATATAGGAAATCATGTGCTGAGAATCTTTTGGTGTAGTCATATTTGACCTTGGACCCCTCCTTCAAGGTCAAACGAGATAGCCAAACTTAAAAGTGCTTATAGCTCACTTATCATTGGTTGTACAAGTTTGGGATGGTAAACCAGCATATAGGAAATCATAAGCTGGGAATCTTCTGATGTGGTCAGATTTGACCTTGGACCCCTCCTTCAATCAAGGATAGTCAAACTTAAAAGTGCTTATAACTCACTTATTATTGGTCCTAGAGGTTTGGGATGGTAAACCAACCTATAGAAAATCATGGGCTGGGTATATTTTAGTGTGGTCGGATGTGACCTTGTGCGCCTCCTTCACTGTCAAACGAGGATATCCAAACCTAAAAGTGCTTAAAACTTGCTTATTATTGATCCTAGAGGTTTGCAAAGTGAAACTAACCTATAGGAGATCATGGGCAAGGAATCTTTTGATGTGCTCAGGTTTGACCTTTGGCCCCTCCTTCAAGGTCAAATGAGGATACCCAAACTTAAAAGTGCTTATAGCTCGCTTATTATTGGTGCTAGAGGTTTGTAATGTGAAATCAACGTATAGGAAATCATGTGCTGGGAATCTTTTGGTGTGGTCATATTTGACCTTGGACCCCTCCTTCAAGGTCAAACGAGATAGCCAAACTTGTAATGTATATCAACGTATAGGAAATCATGGACTGGGAATCTTCTGATGTTTTCAGATTTGACCTTGGGCCCCTCCTTCAAGGTCAAACAATGGTTCACTGGCTTTGGTGAGTTGTCTTTTCGGTGGATACAAATTTGCATCAGTTCTCTGATGTGTAGATCTAGTTATTTCTGCATTTTATATGGATATGTAGTAATTACATTTGGGAAAGAAAAACACTATTGGTGGATGTGATTTATTTTTTATTTATCCTTGGCCTTCAGATTATTATATCCCTTATACTTGATTATTCATATAAAGTTTAAAATCAATATTTTGTTGCACTGTCATGAATTACATTTCTACCACAGCTATCTGCAGATGAAAATGAAGAGTGAAAATAATTTACAAAACAATATAAATCCTTAATACTTCTGTACAATAAAACTTTAGAAAAGTTGGTTTCTGGTTTGACACAAATTTGTAAAATCTTTTTTGTAATAGTCTTCATAGGAATTAATGGGCATTTCATTGATATTTTCTAAAAAGAAAACATTTCAGAGTAATCACTTTGGAAAGTACAGAAAAGAATTTAGATCACAAAAAAGCAGAACCAAAATTATAAAGAATTTATATACCACAAAAACAGCATCAGTTTTATTGCAGTACTGTGAAGGCAGATACACTTTACAAGGTGTTATATTACACATGTGCTGTGATCTGGGTATGTGGAGATAAAAGGCTACATGAACTCACTTTATGACTTTTTATGTTAGGCCCTTGTGGCCATAAAGAAAACAGAATGCGTATAGATATTTGGGGCTAGGAGAGATTTGACTTTAAGCTAAGTTTACAAGGTTCTTTCTCTTAGCTGTATCCTGCTATAAAGGTCAGTACATGTATGAATACATAATAGAAACTGAAACTCCATTATCTGAACTGGAAACTTTCCCCAAATGCAAAGAAACTTGAGCCTTCAGCAAGGCTAATACAACCACTAAGGTTATTGAAGCCTAGAGGGGTTCCCCCAGTCTATAAATAGATCAGTCTAACAAAGTGTAATATACATGAATTTTAACTAGACAAGTTTATAGAACATAAAAATCAATAGCTCAGTAACCTTATATGGTAATACATACACATAATGGTTAGATTAAACAATGCACTGGCACAGTGCCTATATATGTAACACCTCCCCCCATAAACAAAAATTTTGGAAGCCAAGGGGTTATAAAAATTTGCAAGATTTTTTTTTCAATAAATAAATATATATGAATGTTGTATTTATATGTACATAAATATTTGTAATTGTAATATAAACCGCCTTTTAGAAAAAATGTCTCTTCCACGTGCAAATATAATGAGTTGACCAAATCAAGTGAGTATGGTATATTATGGCTAATGTCATTAACCCACTGCTAAGCTCTAATTTGTCAGCACAGCTGACCTGTTAAAGTTTACAGTCATGCTCTTTTGTACCCAAGGATGCCACTTTTGTACTATAATCTCCCTTCACTTGTTAACAGATTTAATACAGCTCTGTAAAGACAAATTAACAGTTTAGAACATGTAACTCTTCCTGAGTTGTCTGTTGGCAATAGATACTCGTGCATTAGATGCTCCATTTTACTGGCCAGTGAAGGTGGCACCAGTGGTTTATAAAACTTTGATTATGACTATAAGTAATATATGTAGAAAATGTCATTCAATGTGTGTTCAGTATTAGAATTAAATCACACTGGCTTAACCAGGACTTTTTACACAACACAGTAAACATCTAACTTTTCAGAAGATGGCATTCGAATGTTCAATTTGTCTAAAATGTACAAATTATGACATTCATGATATTCATTGCTATAAAAGTTATAATTTAATGTGGTTCGATTCTTTGGAGTTGGATGGTGATTGATATAGGGAACATGAGTCAGTACATTTTAAATTGCCAATTTAAGTGAAACTTTGTTTATATCTTTTAAAATTACCCTTCGTAGATGCTTAACATTGGACTATCACAGATATATGTTCAGCTATTTGTGGATTGAAATATAAATGATCTGGTTCATATCTGGATTCAAGTACTGCTAGAATAAGCACTATTAAAACGAATAAAATGAATGTTAGTTTTGGGTGGGTTACATTTATTATCACATCTATTATATTGATGTGTCCAATGTCTGTCCATGTGTCCTTCCCTGCATCTGTACATCACCATTTTGGTTTTGGACTCTAAATTAAAGACATATCTGCCGAATGATTTGAAACTTAACAGGTTGGAAGGGCATCACCTTAGCTAGGTTGCTTTCAAAATTTGGTGCCAATTGGAAACTCAAGAAATTCACTTTCCGGTCTGTAACTCAATGACACTTTAGCTAATTGATTTAAAACTTAACAGGGTGGTAGGTCACCACCAAGGCTAGGTTGCTTTCCAAGGTGGTGCCATTGGCTGCCATCTTGGAATTCCGTTTCCGGACTCTAACTTGATGACACTTTGTTTCATCAATTTGAGACTTAACAGGGTAATAGGACACCACCAGGGCTTGGTTGCTTTCAAAATTGAAATCCCTCCGTTTGCCTGCTTTGGGTAATACTCATCCTATAATATTTCAGTTTCCAGACTCTAACTCAAAGACGCTTTGTCCAATCTTGAATCTGAACAGAGTGATAGGACACCACCAGAGCTTGGTTGTTTTCAAAATTGGGGTTGGCCCATGTGCTCATTCAAAATATTTTGGTTTCTAGACCCTAACTCGAAGATACTTCCACTGAACGGGACAGAGTTGAAGAACAGCACACAGCACTATTTAGAAAATTCCAGCACAGTTATCATGTTGCATAGCATCTGGCATCCTATTCCCTAATACTGATTGTAGAATACGCCTGTGGGGTTTATGACCTCAGTTTCTTGTAAAACTTTTGAATATGTAAATAGATATTGTTTTGAATGGAGAGAATATATTTTTAACTTTTCCGCTACTGCAACATCATGACCTTGATTTGAGCTTTGACCTTACTGTAGTGACCTTGACATTTAAAATCTTGTCTGGTCTAAAGCTGGGAAACCATAAGGCGTATGAAGTTGATATGTGGTAAGGGCATTGGTTAGGGAGTGTAGGTTTGCATTGTCATGGTGTGACCTTTACTTGATCTTGATGTAGTGACGTTGACCATTAAAATCTTATCCAGACTATATCCTGGAATTTGATAGGTGTACAAGGTCGATAACTGGTATGAGCTTTAGTTAGGGGTTGTAGGAATGTAACCTTGATTTGACCTCTGGCCTTGCGGTAGTGACCTTGAACATTAAAATCTTGTCCAGGTTACATATTTGAATCCGTAAGATGTAAGAAGTTGAATTTTCGTAAGGGCATTGGTCAGAGCGTGTAGGTGCACAACATATTAGTGTTTCACTTTTTTATATCTCACAGTGTCGAAAACTATTTCCCAAGTCTGTGGGATACAGGCACCTCCAATGCTATTTTTTATGTGTAGGGCCTGCCAATTGAAAAAGCGATTACATTTTGGGAAAGATCCAGATCACATTCTGGAAGCCAAAAAATCCCAAAGTTTTGAAAATGGGCCGTGGTGGAGATGGATTTTTTTTTATTAACTTAACCTTTTAGATTTCTCAAGTCAAAATATATCTTTATGTGGCTACTTTTCAAACACACGTCACAGGTCAGGATTCGCATCCCTTGATATACAATGAGTTGTTTTGATATTTGAAGCATTCAATGCAAATAACAGGAGAGATATAAAGTGTTTTCAGTGTAGTGATGTCCTTGACCTTGAAGGATATATCAAAGGCTAAATCTGATATAGCCAATATATTTGCAGCATCAAATACCATGTAAGTTGTCTAAAAGACTTGTTATTTGGCCTTGAAAGAGGTGTCTTTAATTTCTTATAAGGTCTGTTGAACCAGTGATAAGTGAGATATCGCGTCCCGGCATTAGGGTGCCAGGTAGCTCAGCCCTGGGGGACCCTATTCCAGGTTTGACAAGATATTAGTACATGACCATGTCCTAATTTGTCATTGGTCAGTGTGTGGTCACCTTGAGGCTTGACCATACACTCGGCCATTTCAAATTTAGAGGTGACAGGATTGACACTAAATTTTCAGAACTGGAATAATTTATTTTATCTATCAGTTTTAGGGTTTTTAATTTTTTATAGTTTACTATTTTACTGGCGATATGGCTGCACCTTCCACTCGTCAGTACAATCTGAGGTCCAGTGGTCAGGAAACAGTGCTACCTGTAGAGTTGCATTATGGCGGAGGACAGGACAGTACCTTCATGAAGGATCTGCTGGTGTCACAAAAAGCATCAGCATCCTGGCAAGTTTGTGATAATGATTCAAGTATTAACGATTCACATTGTGAAGCATTGATTGATAGTTCGGATGATAAACAGAATTGTGATATCCAAGTAGTGGGTATAAAGTCTGGTAAAAAAATGGATCATACAGTGTCGGATACACTGGATTTATCTCAACAAGCCATTAACATGCAGATTCTCAGTTGCAAGTACTGGGTAAAAGATTAGATGTCATGGAACAAAATCTTGTAAAAAGAACACTGACACTTTAAAAATTAAAAAATAAGGGTACTAAAACCAAAGTTATGCCTCAGCCAGCGGGCACACAAACCCCTAGTCACCCACATAATTTAACTGATTTGCAAATCTTGAGACAAGATGTTGATTTACAAGTTCAGGTGGAAAAACGCCTCCAAGAACTTTCCTCATTAAATAAAACACGTACAAAAATTAAGTCTTTGAGGAGGGTTCTGTGGATGTCCTGGTACCCAACTGTGTTAAATGGCCACATGAATAGATCCTATCTGGTAAAGCAAAAGAGCGAACATCATACTACTAACTATCTGTTACTCAGTGGGTGGCAGGTTTTGGTCTCATCATGAGGGAGGAAAAAAATTCAAAAATTAAAGATTCTATGCTAGACTATTTGGTAACATTATCTGATGATGCCAATGACTTTTCCTGGGATGCGGCCAAGGCCAGTCACGTGGTCCTAAATCAAAAGTTACACAGAGGTTGACAAGATAGACAGAATTAGAAGGGCTAACACTCAAAGGCACCATTATCCCTCAATGAATAGTCAAAATTTCAAAACTTGGGATCCAAAACCTACAAGGCAATCCCATGTTTGTATTTTAACCAGGGCGCGTGTCAAAGACCCACGAAACCAAATACACTGTGTATGGGCACGTTTGTTTGGCTTATTTTACAAATGGCAAAGCCTTCAATCACAATGAGATTGAGTGCAAGAATTAATTGAAGAAGCATTCAAAAAACGAATATGTTTGGGGTGCTCAGAATCGGAGCACTCACACTTATTCAACAAACTCATCTATAATTCAAAAATTTCAAATGTTGAATCAGCAGCTTCTGCTGCCAAATCCAAGGCTTTTGCTTGGTATCACAAATGGGCAAACCAAAAATTCAAAGGGAATAAAAACAAAACTGAGCTTTTAATGGGGAATCTTTCTGACACCAAGAGTTACAGTGACAAGTGCATAACGAAAAACTCGTCACAAATACAGGATCATTCAACTTTGTTGGATCCTGACGTGCCTAGTGTGTCATGGCTGTTCCATGGCTAGAAGAAGTTATCATGTCACGAAGGCCTTATACTGATAAAAATAATCACTCAGACGAGTGCAAAGATCCCCTGGTGGATGCTAACACCAATACACAGCCCCAGTAGGCTGACCAAAATTCGCTTTCTCGGGTAATAAAAACAAAAGTCTTTGGTTGGGGATACTTTATGGGCCAGCAACACTGAGGTGTATACACATATAAACATTGAAGATATATCAAGAATGTTGTGTCATGAAGAGAGTAATCATTCCAATGAGAGTAGTTTTTGCTAGTAACAAGAGTACTGAGGAGTTTTGGAATATTGTTAAATTTGGTGCTTATTATGATGGTATGGACACAGAGTATTGTTTCCCAGATGTATACAGAAACTTTAGCCCCAATAATCATTCTGAGTCTCTTCAGAAATTAAACATTTAATATGCAACTGTACCACCACACTTGCATTTTGGCGACTGGCTAAGACAAGTGGTCTTCCAAATTACTTGGCTTGTAGGATGCCCATTTATTCCAGCCTTAAATGCCATAATTGGGAGAAATATTTACATAATTACTGGAATAAACAGTTAGTGGACCTTTTAACATTTGGATTTGCTCTCGATTTCGATAGGCAGAACAAATTAATGTCAACAGAAAATAATCATGTATCAGCTGTTCAAACCCAACACATGTTAAAAAGTATATTATGGAAGAATTACAATATAGTGCCATTCTGGGGTCCATTTGATAACAAACCCATTGACTCCCATATTTTACCCTTAATGGTTAGGGACAACCATGACTCTGACAACAAGAGGACAATCATGGAATTGGGTCACTCTGTGAATGATGGTGTCCTCAACGACATTTATTTGAATACTGAGTACATTTTTAAACATCCTTCAGTAGATTGTATTACTGCTTCCTTGAGAAGTTTGGGTCCTGCTGCCATGATTTACAAATAGATATCAGCAGGGCCTTTCGTCGAATCAAAGTGGATCCTGCAGACATTGACTTATTGGGTTTAAAATTCAAAAATAAGTACTTTAGGGACGTTTCAATTCCGTTCGGATATAGTAATGGAAGCCAAATTTTTCAGAGGTGCACAGACACTATTCACTTTATTATGGCCTAACATGGCTTCCACTATCTCCACAACTATATTGACAATCTAATGCATACAGGGAATTGATAAATCTTATAAATTTTTGCTTGAGCTTTTGTCGGATTAAGGCTTGGACATTTCCAAGAAAAAGTTGGTCCCTCCAAATACCTCTGTTACATGCTTGGGCATACATATAGATATAGTGAATACAACCACTTCAATTCCTCTCAATAAGTTACAAGAAATTGTCAATTGTGTGCTAGTTGGTCTTTTAAGTAAGAAAGACCTGCAATCCCTTCTTGGCAGTCTATTATACATATCAAAATGTGTGGCTCCATCTAGGTATCAACCATATGCTTGCGCTGTTACAACATTATACTAATGTGTCAAAAATTCTGTTAACTCGGGCCTTTTTCCAAGACCTATCATGGTTTAATACATTTCTAACCAATTATAATGGGGTTACATTCTATAATCAGACAAAACTCCAGAATAGAAGCACATCTAGATGCATGTCTTACTGGTCTCGGAGGCCATTTTGGTAACATGATTTCAACTTTGCCCATACCATTGGGTTTCCAAGATTATGACATAACTCAACTTGAAATGATCGATATAGTGGTTGCATCGGACTAACAAAAGGATTAGACTTTTTCTGATAATATGGCAGTAGTAGAGGTCCTAACCACAGGCAAAGCCAGAGATACAGCCCTAGCAACATTTGCTCGCAATGTGTGGCTCATAGCTGCCATTAATAATATTCAATTTCAATTTTCACACATCCCAGGTAAAACTAATATCCTGGCTGATTTGTTATCTAGATGGCACATTACAGCAAATAGAGTTCAAAAACTAAAATCAGTAATTACTCCTGATTTCCGACCCACCTTACCCTCACCTCTCTTAATCGTTCAATATGACACTCTTGGTCTTTATTTTTAGACCTCCAAGGTCCGGCAGCTCAGCTGGCCACCATGGCTTCTGCCAGGCTCTAGAAGGATTCAGGCCTGCCATTAGATGACAGTGTCATAGAATGTGGCAGGATTTCATCTTCTATTAGGTGGTGGCTGGGCTGCCCCTGTCAGGTTGATATTCATTTCCTCCTATCATTCATGGAATTTTTACATCAAAGTGGCCACTCAAATTCCAGCATTGCTAATTACATGACTGTGATTAGAGCTTTCCATATCATTCATGGCTTTCCTATATATTCCTTCAGAGATGAAAGAATTCAATTATATTTGAAAGCTTTAAAAAATGCTGCTCCTCGTCAACCTTATATACGTCCCACACTTGATGTCTCAGTACTTAACTCTCTCATATTATTTTGTGAAACTACCCAACACCCACTTGTTTTTAAAGCCTTGTACCTGGTCAGTTTTTTCTTATTTCTTAGGTTGTCAAATTTGTTACCCCATTCCCTGAGTTTGTTTGATTCGACCAGACAATTAGCTTGTGGGGACATGGACATGCCATGGAATCAGCCACGGTATTGCTACGGAAGTGGTCAAAAACCATACAGGATAGGAAGTCAGTTTCCACCATTCCACTCCCTAATTTCGGGTGAATCTACATTGTGCCCCATCCAACCCCTTACCACTATGATTCAGGCCTACCATGCTTCCAAAAATGATCCACTTTTTGTTACAGCAAAAAATTCTCAGCCAGTTCCCCTTACAGATTCACTGGCACATAAACATTTAAAGAAAGCCTCTTCTGTCTTCAATATTTCCCCTCCACTGACTTTCCATGCATTTAGAAGGGAAGGTGCATCCTGGGCCTTCTCACACGGTGTGCCCCTAGAACATATTATGAGGCATGGCACCTGGCACTCGAATGCTATCTGGACATACCTGTCTTCTTCCCCTTCCACTATTGCCACTGTTTCAGCCGCTTTTCAAGCTGCACTACATTCCTAGTTCTGCTGGGGTTTGGGTGCCTCTTTCCCCCTTTAAAAATCAATAATAATACAAATATTTCAATAAGTTACCTTCTTTCTCCTTTCTGATAGTAAATTGCGGTGTACTTCATTGTAACTTTATATTCCTCCATTGAACAGGGGTTTACCCACATACACCTTTAAATTTATCCATCTATGGAAGTCAATAATTCGGGGTTATTTTGGCTTGAACCACCTTACTTCTGTGCTCATATGCACATTTTAGGCTGTGCCTCTCTGTTGTCAGTTTGACCTTCTTCACCTTTTCCCAAGGTCATTCAAATTGCATGACCTTGGTGCTGTCATTCTGACATATTATTTTGGAGTTTGTGAGCTGGTTCAATCCTAAAAGTTTTAAATGGTGTCAGCTTTATAATCTAGAATATAAATGTTTATGTAAAGAAGTATTATACATGTGCATATAAAAGAAATCTTAGAAATAGAAATTTTAAAACCCAGTTAGTGTTTTACTGTTTTGGGGTCACTAGGGGCTGAGGGGATTTGTAGTGTGGCGATGTCATTTGACCTGGAAGGAGACATCAGATGTACTCATGGCTAAAACACAGCTTAGATGTGGTTCTTTTTGTGTTTTTCTGGATTGCTTTAAGGTGAAATTTCCATTTACAAGAATCTGGTCAAAATCTGGCAGAAAGTGAAGGGTGAAATTGAAACAACAATAAACAGACTTCTTGCACTGCACATTTATTTTTTCTGTATCAAGTTCTAAAGCTCTAGAAAATTAAGCATCCCTTGAAAAGGAAAATGCTTATTTGTTTTCACTTCCAGTTTTCATACAGCCGCCGCATTATAGCCTCCCTTGAATATCTCTGTTGAAATTAGGTCCACCAAAATGATATTTGGCAGTTATCTTCTATAGGCGTGGGAAAAATGTTGACATGCATAAATTTGACCTTAACATTTATTAAGGTCAGACGATCAAAAACTATTTTTCCCTTGTACTTCCGTTTTACCGATTTTCCAAAAAGTAAAGTTTGTAGATCAACCACATTTGGCAAGCATATTTCTCACATAAAAATCTAAACACAAGTTGACTTTGAGATCAATCAGACCATAATTGACTGATTGACGGGTGGTCAATTATCGGTTGGTAAAAATGTGCTAAAATTAAGCCTTAGATCAACATGTTATGTCTCTTTGCAGGAATTAAGGAGCATAAAAAGATTCAATATAATATTGAAATATGACTCTTGGATGCATTTAAAGTTTAAAAGTTTAAGATTTACTTTATACGTTTAAAAAAGCATTGTAATGTATTGGAAGGTAATAGGAAACCATGAGCTATTAGTCTAAAGACCTCAGCAATTTTGCCTCCTGAACTCTCCTCAGGGTCAAGCAGAGGTCATAAAGGTCATATTCTTGTGTTTTGAAGTGTATCTAGAAAATTATTGCCTGGAAAACTATAAAACTTTACAGAATTATTGCATGGGCTGGGAAATTTGTGATGTGGTCAGATTTAAGCTTTGGCGGCACCTTCAAGGTCAAAGGGTAGTCACACTTAAAAGTGCCTAGAACTCCCTTATTATTTATCCTAGATGTTTGGAGTGTAAAACCAACCTATTGGAAATCATGGGCTGGGAGTCTTATGAAGTGTTGACATTTGATATTGGGCCTCTCTTTCAAGGTCAAACGAGGATAGTTGTTATAACCCGCTTATTATTGATGCTAGAGGTTTATCAACTTATACATAATCATGGGCTGGGAATCTTCTCATGAGGTCAGATTTGAAGTTGGGCCTTTCCCTCAAGGTCAAACAATGGTAGCCAAACTTACATGCTTTAGATATGCTACCATTTATCACAAGTTGTGGGGGCTCGGTGGTGTAGCCGTTAGAGTTCTCGCCTCCAACCTCTGAGGCCGCCGGTTCGAATCTCGGACCAGGCGCTTCATGTTGGAAAGTTGGTAGTTACTTGCCGATGCCCGGTGGTTTACAGTGCAGTATGCACTGGTTTCCTCCACCCGTAAACTACCCGTCACAATATGACCCTGGGTGTTGAACGCGACGTAAAACAACAAATAAATCTAAATAAATCTATAACAAGTTGTGGCAAACACGCTTAAGAAACGCATTCCCTTAAAACTCTATTGCACTTTTCCAAACTGTTTCTCAATTGGCAGCTCTTCGTATATTATATGGAGCAACCTACAATGTTCAGATCTGGTGATGCAGCATTTTGAGTTTCAAGGTCACTTTTGTGGCCCTAACATGATCCATTCATGAAAATTTCTAAACCAAGTGCTGCAACTGTGAAAAGGATATGTCCTTTTCAGAAGAGTGAAAATCCGCAATTTTTGTGAAAAGGATGTGTTCCTTCCTCAAAAGTGAAGGTTGGCAGTTTCTGTGAAAAGGACGTATCCTATTTAGAAAATTCAAGATTGCAGTTTTTGGGAAAGAACGCATCCTTTATGGAAAAGTGGAGGTTTGCAGTTTCTCTGAAAAGGACGTGTCTTTTCCCGCAAAAGTAAAGATTTGCAGTTTCTGTGAAAAGGATGCCTCCCTTTTAGAACAGTAAAGTTTGCAGTTTCTTTGAAACTGATGTGTTCTTTTTAGAAAAGTAAATATTTGTAGCTTCTCTCAAAAGGATTCATCCTTTTTAGAAAAGTCAAGTTTTGCAGTTTCTGTAAAAAGGACACATCCTTTCTGTAAAGTGTATTTTTTCAATTTTAGAAATTTTTTGGGGTTTAAAAGGCTGAAATTTAAATCTTAGGTCATGAAAAGTCCAGTTTTCACAATTGTTTTTTTTCATTATTTTGCAGCAAACGTGCCACAACCTGCTTGTTTTGGGCCTAAAAAGGAAAGCATTAACTTTTCCTTTTTAAAATCTGACTTCAGTTTTAATATGGTTAGCAATGTGAGATCAATGTGGGAATATATCCACATATGATTGGGACACAAACTATAGATTCGGGGGCCACGGTGGCAGAGTGGTAACACTCTTGCCTGCCACCTCTGAGGGCAGGGTTCGATCCCCGTCACGGCCTTAAGTGGGAAAGCTGGTAGTTGCTTGCCGTTTCGGCAGTTTACAGTACACAACCCTAGCGAACTCTATGTAATGGTTTCCTCTGCCCTTCCAACTACCCGTCGTGATATCACCTGTACAGTGTTGAAAGCGACGTAAAACCCCAAATAAATTAAATAAGACAAATTATAGATTCTGCCCCATTGTTGCTTCATGCCTTTGTATCTGGACGTCAGATCTGCTAATGTATTTTTAATTGGCTAGGGGTGCATCTCTTGCTCTTTGCTCTAAACCTTGCTCTGCCCTCTCTGTAATGTGCTTTTTTATTTTCCCAGTGTGAAGCCTAAGATTGCTACAAGGATATTCAATATTTTTACAAGGACTACTTTGTAGCCTCGATAGCCTGTAAGTGGTATGGGAAGACCATAATTCACTGAATCATAAGCACAGCCCAGACGCATGAGGGACGCATTTAGATAGACTGGTGCATCTGCTTCATTTTATATTAAAGCATTTCACCCCATTTTAGGTATTTAGAAACGCGATGAAGCAATTAAGGTCTAAGTAAAAAGCCTGATCATGTAGTATTTTCTTGGTATCTGTATTTTGTCTTCATAAAAAAAGAGGTGTCGAAGGAATTTGTAAGACTTATATATATCTTGTGGAAAACAGACATGATAGTTGTTAGTGTAATTGTATGGTTAGAGATGTGTTTCTTCAGCATCCAAGCAACACTGGATGAATACAGATCCATGCCTGAAACTAAATGGCAGAGATTCATCTATGACACAGACATTCTGATTCACTTTCAAAATATCTATGTCACCTGAATCAGTCCTTAGATGCTGAAAGGCCCTGCTAATATCAACTTTGTCAAAATTCAACAGATGTAAACAGCGTGAAATATGTTTTTTCTTACAATGTCATCACTAACTGAAAACCTTTTGGATAGCTAAGGTCCATGATTTTATATTTTTAATTGACTTTTCTTTGTCCCTAACCATGAGGGGGGGGGGATATACGATGAAAATTGTTTAATTTGAAAGGGCCATAAATATCACCATGTGAGAGTTTTTCAGAAATAAAATCGGCAACATGCTTCGGATCCAAAGCCGAAATATGATTGGTTTCCATGGAATGAAGCTGCCTAAATCCAATGGAAGCCCAACTGTATTAAATCATGTTATTGTTTATACTAATACTGCCACCTAAAAACTGAGGAGCCCGGAGGCCCTGATAATTCTATGTGTATGAATGATATTTGGAAATGAGTCCTACTTCACACAATCTCCATTGTATTATTGTTAAGGTGTTGTGGCATGAAGCTGAATGTTTCTCCATTTTGTTGTACACATGCATTGCAGTCAATATGTTTGTATTTATCTTTAAAAACATGATCTGGAAAATTCGTTACAACTATTAAGGTCTCCAATTGCCTCATCACAACTAAATTGTGCAGAATCATGTGTCTTGCCATGTTCAGTGCCTGCTGGCGCAATGTGGTCCTGACCTTTGGGTTCATATGTATAATTAGCCCTCCCCCCCCCTATAATCGATACTCCCGTGAAAAATAAAAACAATTTCATTTAAATTCTTACCAAATTTGATGTTTTTTGAATAGTTAATGTCTCAGGATCAGTGGACATTTTGGAGCAGTGATACATCTCTGTTTGGGATTTCCGCGTATTAATGATATATTTGACTTGATTGAGTTTCTGTAATTGTTGAAAGTAATTATGAAAAGTGAGGGTTATGTATTCTGTAACTATGCTTTTCATGGCTCTGTTGTCAACAATTTTCAATGCAATGAATCAGCTTTGTAACTGAAACTAGTGTCTGACATAATGGCTCAGTATATACACAATGCAGCCTTGTCTGATTCCTCTACTTAAGGTAAAATATTTAAAGTGTGACCATTGTTTGAAACACAGGATGAAATATTTGTGAACAATACTTTTATCAATGCCACAAAGCTTTCCCCCAAAATGTGTAAAACAAGAAAGGCCATTACTAGTCTCATTACTAACGCTCTTGCTAATACTTTATAATCTGTTTCCATAAGAGAGACAGTTCTCCATTATTTTAGACATGTAAATCTTTGGGTTTTTTGTGGGGGGGGGGGTTAAATTCAAAAGACCTTTTCTCTGACCATTGGTGAATTTTGATACAGTGGAAAATAGGAAACTATCAAGTAGTTGTTCGTCACCTGTTTATCAATAACTTTACTTAGATTACATGCCTCACTCTATTTGGTTTAATTCCCTGTTTTATATATTTATTATTAAAATATTTGATATTTTCCCCATTGTCTACTCATTTTACTTTTTGATCTAACTATGATGCTATTTGCTCTTACCTTTTGCATATTCTCCCTTTCACCTTTAAGAGTTTATATTCGCAGACGTTAGTTTCATTACTTAGTAAATTTTGTTCAAGACTTTCAAGGTTATTCCCAAGTTCAATTTCTATTGCTCTTTTTTGACCTGCACAAACCATTGTATCTGTTCTGATTTGACATTTCAAATATACCCATGGTAAATTATTAAATTTCCATGTACCTTGCCCTTTCTTCTGAGTTTAAATATTTCAATTTGCGATATAAAAATATGATCTGACCAATAAACTTTTTAATATGTATTTATTTTCTATCTGATGCTGAAAGCTATTGGAGATGAACCAATGCAATGTAAGATATATAATAATCCTTTTGAGGGGGACTTTGTTTGCAATCATGATTCTAATGTACAGTATCACGTGCTAGTCCCAAAGTATGTTTTGCATTTTACATACCTTCTTGAGATGTACATTGTATGAAAACTCCTCTTAACAAATAAAATTATGTAGGTGAATTTGTATGGCAATATTTAGTTTTTGTTATTAGTTGCTGATAATCCTTGGAGAGAATGAGAAAACAATGCATACTTCATCTCTGACCAGTTTGATATCACCATCAAATTAACTTACACAGAAGCCTTCATGTATTGTCAAAACCTCAGCGCTCACCTGGCAAGTGTACACAGTCAAGAGGAGACAGACTTTCTACTGGACAACACAGCAACACGGTTAGTTATAAATAAAGTAAAAAGTAGAAAAAGGTAAAACAAATTTTAGATTTTATAGAATACCATTTTCACTATTTAACATCTAAACTTGATATATTTTATCTTAAACCCAGAATCGTGATCCTTCTAATGTGTCAACTATCCATTATTTTGTACAAAGGAGGGTTGCAATTCAGTGGCCTGGCCTTGCTGTTATACACATAAACAAGACAAGTGGAGATAATTAATTTTAGTCTATATATTAGTACACTATAAGATATTTACATACTGCAACATGGATATATAAAAAGAAACACAGACACAGATAAGGCCACCTTAACATAAGAATTACACATGAACTTTAACCTGACTCTAAGGTCACCACAAACTGAATTAAAGATTATCAAAAGGTGGCCTTAAATTAAAGACTAGAACTTGGAAGGTGACAAGGTCACCTTACATTTAGATTAAGTTAAAGCTTAGATTTGTGATTAAAACCTGAAAAGAATTTAACTGAAGTCAATTTGCTAATTACAAATAAGGTGGCCTAGCCACCGCATATTTTGCTCTTTAATATGAAATGTTTGTAGATATGAATATTATCAGACTATTCATGATTTTAAGTTAAGATTACAAATATAAACTGCCCCAAACCCCAGTATTGTAGTTAGGTCTTCAGTAGGGAGCGAAATGAAAGGGCCACTGTATCAGCAGCATTGTGATCTTGGGTGATGTAGGCCCAAACTGCCTCCGACATCCAGGTGCCATGACTTTGAATATCCTGCATGGGTACATTGAGGTTGAACGCCAGGGTGGCACTTGAACGATGAAGGGAGTGAAAGGTGAAGCCATGAGCAGTAAGGTGCAGGGCTTTGAGGACTTTAGCTAAAAATTTTCTCAGTCTGGTGTCTGTAAGAGGCACCCATTTGTGGTAGCATTTAATCTCAAACAGAGGTGAGTTGTTCGAACCCGGGGTTGATGATAGTAGCTTTTTGACTGCTGATACTGGGCACAAGGGGGATTTGCCCAGTGAAGGAACTTTGATGATCTTAACCTTGTCCCTATTCTGAAGGGTTTTTGACCACTTGACTATAATGTGCATGCCAGGGGGTGCAAATATTAGGTCTGCTTTAGATAAGTGTTTTAAGTGGTCATATCTGACAATGTGGCCTAGCGGGTAACATACTTGCTTAGGAGCGCAGACAACGTGGGTTCAAACCCAGGTACAGGCAGATACATAGTGGCTCGGATGACCACTTAAAATGGCGGTCCTCTGTCATTGGGTCCTATCCCCAGTGGCAGGCTAAAGAACCTCAAGGACGTTGATAAATGGTCATCCTTGAGCCTCTGTCTTTCAGTTAGGGTAATGCAAGTCACTACGAGCTTGGACTGTACTTAGTTCAGTCGGATATGTCAAATAGCGCTTTGTGTCCTGTAGCATATGGAGATATTGCGCTGAGTATAAAAAAACAAATACAAATACAATGGAGTGGGGGACCAGGTTGGATATGCGCAAGAAACTAAAGAAAGCAAGCAGTATGGCTGCTTTGCATATGTGACCCATATGCATTCTGTCACATTGAAGGGCTATTGCTTGAAGGGTATCAATATCAATGATGGGTTTAATAGAGGGATTAAAAGGTCTATGCCTCATGATTGCCTTGTTATAGAGCTTAATCCTGGGGTCCATGAAGCTGGAGACATCTAGGCCATGCAAAGATAGGGAAGTTTTGACTGCCGACAGGTGATTTGCTAGGCCTGAAAAACTGACATTATTAAAGGTGAGAAACTCTAAAAAAGTGAGGATTTGTACTGGAGAGATATGGCTTATGTCGATGACAGCAAAGGAACAGAATGAAAGGAAAATCCTAAATTTGGAATCATAACTTCTGGAAGTGGAGTCTGCCAGGGCCAGTTTGGTGGCTCTGTATTTTAACACTGCAGTTGGAGATGGATCTGTGAAGATTAAATAGACCAATTTATAGTTAGTACATCATTGGATGGTTTAGCCCAAGTATGGTGAGGCATCAATTTGAAAAATTTATTTCTAAAATGCTCAGAAATGGTCCACCTTGATAAGCTGTCAGCAATTTCATTTTTGACCCCCATTATATGTACTGTTTTTAGAAATATGTCGAAATGGGCAGCAGTCATGAATATATTACGAGCAATGGCTGCTAATGTGAGATCTCGAGTTTTACCAGAGTTAAGAACCATGACTACGGCCTGGCACAGGTAATGCTAACTGCCTTTCCACTCCAACTAGCACCCCACACACGAATGGCTACCAAAATGTTTAGCATTTCGAGATGGACTATGGATAAATTCTCGTACCCCAGGGGAATTGAAATGCTATATACCTGGGTACCCCATATGGCCCCCAGTCCTTGCAGTGAGGCGTCTAATTCAATTTCTTCATTGATAGGATAATGGGAGATAAAAGCTTTGCCATTGAATTTAGGAATGAATTCCAAGAACCAGTTTAAGTCTCTTTTAAAATCGACTGTAAGTGAAATTTTTGACATCTTATCTGCACTTCTAAGTAGGTCAAGCATTCTGTTAAGAAAAGGTCTTGAAATTCTAACACATTTAGTGATATATAATAATTTGCCTAGCAAAGCCTGTAATTGTCTTTTGGAACACTCTTCCCTGTCAGCCCATGAACTGCATTCTTTTAGAATTTCAGCTACTTTCTCTGGAGGTATGGACACTGTAAATTCTTCAGTGTCTATGTCAACCCCTAGGCACGTGACCCTTGTTGCAGGTTGAACTACTTTCTTTTCACTAATGTCAAAACCTAATTCTAGGAGGAGAGCTCTTAAGGTTTGAAAAGACTCATTTGATTTGCTGATTACTGAGTGCCCAATGATATCATCTATATAATTTGTTACAGAAAAGCCCTTCTGGGCCATAATAAAGCATACTGCATCGCTGAGGTGCTGAAACAGAGCCGAACCATGTCTGAATCCGAAAGGTAAACAACTGTCAATATATAGGCCATTTAGTCTTAAACCTAAGAGATTATAATCTTTTGGATCTAGTTTGACATGCCTAAAAGCTCTCCTGAGGTCGATTTTGTATAAGTGACAACCTTTGCCCAATTCTTTAACTTTGTTGGTGATATTATCTATTGTGGGTAATGTTAATAGAAAGGGAGTACCTAGGTATGTTTCAGATTGGACCCCTGCATTAACCGAATAGCCATGAGGGAAGCTGAGGTCTACAATTACTCGTCTGTGAGCGCCTCCAGGCTTGTCCCGAGTTAGAAATGGTGAGACATGCAAGTTATCAATTGGGGCTTGTTGAAAGGGGCCTAATATTGCACCAAACTCTTTCTTTTCATCTAGATAAGCTTGTACATTTTGCCAGTATTGGTTAGCCGAGCTATGGTTACTTTCAACACTATTCAAAGGAGTATTATAGTCAAAATCCAGAGGAAAGCCATATCTTAGTAATAATACTAACTGGGAATCCCAGTAATTAGTAAGATACTTCTGCCAGACATCTGGCTTCAGTTGTGATTGGATTTGAACTTGAGTTTTCATATAATTGTGAGTACCTGAGACTTTAACCCGTCTGTGTATATCAAAGATATGCTCTTTGCTTTGTTTTTGGAGGTCAATTGGTGGCAAAGTAAGGTCACCCGAAGGTATAAAACCAAATTTGTCTTGTGTTTGGTTATTCCACATTGTAAATGTATAATTTTTCTTAGCAGAGACAATCTGATCTCTATGACGAGGCCTAAAGCATAATTCCAAGTCATACTTATCAGTAACACCACTGACGCTTAGATGACGCCGTCGTTTATCATTTGGTGAAATTGTTTGCAAGACATTCGACTCACCTGCACAACTGCTGCCACTGCAGATTTACCTAACGTTGTCAAGTTTTTAACTGTGCAAGTGTTTTCTTGCTGTTTATTTGACTGGTTTTCTAAACCAAACTGTCAAATGACGCATCTTTATGTGAGAATGCCACATTTTCATTATTCACATTCACGTTACTTTGTTTACATTCACTTGCAACATCTGGAAACTGAACACATTTGACATTTCCCGTGTAATGCAACACACAATCAGTATTGTTATGAATACTATTCAATACATCAAATCTATTTTGTGTTGAAATAACATTAGGTGTTGACACCTTTGACAAACACTTGTTGACATGTGTTGTTTTAAGGACACGATGTGATGCTTGGGTTTCACTGTTCCAATCAACAGTGTTGACATGACATTTGACAGAACTGTCATGTATATGACCTCTGACACGAGTATGAGTGTTTTTGACATTTCTGTTTCTGACAATTACAGCTAACTGACGAATTTTTTGACTAGCTACCCAAGCATACGACTTGTTGTTGAGTTTAGCCCAATCTAAACGCCAATTTTTACTGCCAATGTGATCTTTGTTAGTATTGATAACAACTCTTGAAGCATATGTACTTTTATGACTCCATTTATTTTGTTTTGGCACTGCATTTCTGCAGTGCCTTACTCGTTTTTTGTTTTTCTACATTCCTTAAGTGGATGTGCCACATTTCTTCCCTGAGAATGACAATAGGAACAGATATGTAAATATAATCTTCCCCCAGTTTTATGGTCACCTTTGTGTGAACAGGCGTTTTTCTGAAAATATCTACAGGGCATAGAATGTTCTTTATTTCCTGATTTTTTGTTACTTTGAGTGTTTTGATGTGACGATGTGGACCTATGAGCATAAGCTCGCCTAACTCTATCAATTTTGTGGGTTTCATCCCATGTAATTCTTCCACAGCATTCGCCCTGAGGCAAAATGTCCACAGGTACTTATTTACAAGCAAGTCCAGTTAAAAAGCACATATAAAATGTTTAAAAGCACGTAAAACTTCATATAACATGACTATATCACCAGTTTCACAAGTTATTTAAAAGTTTTTATGAGTTAAAATGGCGACTTGCCTCACTGAAAACTGGTTTTGAAGTGAGGCAGGAGGGAAAATTATGTAAAACAGTGGGAAAATTAGTGTAACAAAGGTCAAAGGTTAAATAAACATGCTATAAGGTAGCTAAGAAACAATGCTAGCCACTGACTAAGGTAGCATCTGAAGTGTTACCTCCCAATTCCCAACAATGTAATTTGGTTCATAAAGGTTCAACGGACAGCTTGGTTAAGGGTGTTTGCCAGTCATCCTCAGAAAACTGCATTCAATACTAACTTGGTTTCACAACTTTTTACTGCACAACCTTTAAAGGCTGTGTGGGTAATTTTTTCACCAAATGGTGTCCATATGGGTGTGCAGGCATTCAGGTGGATGGGTTGCAGAAAAATCTTGTCTGGGCTCTAACTCAGAAACCGTGAGGTGTAGGATGCTTATAGGATATTTGGTCTGGACATTGGTTGAGGTTGTGGCTGTGTAATGTGGCTGTGTCATGGTATAATTATGATTTGACCTTGTTGTAGTGATTTTGACCCTTAAAATCTTGTCTGAGATATAGCTTGGTAGCCATAGGGTGTAGGCAGTAGATACTTGGTAAAGACATTGGTTGAGGTTTTCAGGTGTGCTATAAGCATGATATGACCTTAATTTGACCTTTTTTGAAGTGACCTTGACCTTCAAAATCTTGTCTGAGTTATATATCCAAAATCGTAAGGTGTAGAAAGTTGATACTTGGTAAAGGCAATAGTTGGCGTGTAGATGTGTAACATTTTTGACCATGGTTCTGCCAGAATGTTCTACTGCCATATTTGAGCCATTTTTCTCTTCTCACAAAGATGGATAGATTGGTGCAACCGATTATTATGTGTACTTTCACCCATATTGTGCTATCTCAAGTGACAGTTACAATTCAATGGATAAATTTACACCTTCAAAACTTTTAATTTACTTATGAATGCTTTAGATTTGTCACTTAATTGTCATGTGTTTACACTTCATTTTCTGTCTTAAATATTACTGGTCTTTTACCTTTACATAACTTACACTGCAAGTTCTGTGTAATGGTGTCTTTGGCTATTTCCTGGGGTTATGCGGTATGGGTATATATGATGCTGTTTCATTCATATTAACTAGTTCAGTGGGTACATCTATAAAGTCCGTTTAATTCTGTTTGAAATTCAGAATGCTGGGAGAAACACCTCCTGGAAATACGCCTTCTAGGACAATGCATGCAAAACATTTTGTATCTCAGAAAAATATACCTGAATTGCAGTAACAGCTACCATTCAAACATACTCATGACCAGGTCTCAATTGGAATCATGCATTGTGATGAGTAGTGTTCCATGAAAGAGTGTTTTTTGGGGGGGCCTTCCAGAGATTTAACCCACAGTACTAACTTAAAAACTGTAGTTTTAGCGGTTTAGAGTGTACATTATCATTAAATTGTAATTCAAATTATGTAACATGAAAAAACTTTTTTACTTCAGTAAATGAAAAAACACAAGGTTAAAATTGTCACTGTGGCCTAGGGGTTAACACACTTGCCTAGGAACTCAGAGGATGTGGTTTCAAACCCAGGTACAGACAGACACATAGTGGCTAGGATGACCACTTAAGATGGCGGTCCTCTGTCATTGGGTTCTATCCCCAGTGGCAGGCTAAAGAACATAAAGGACGTTGATAAATGGTCATCCTTGAGCCCCTGTCTTTCAGTTAGGGGAATGTCAGTTACTTTAAAGCTTGGGCTGTACTTGTGCAGTTGAACGGCTTAAATAGCGCTTTGAGTTCTGTAGTATATGTAGATATTGCGCTGAGTATAAATACACAATAATAATAATAATAATAAATGTAATACTAAATGTAACAGTGCTGAGTTAAAATTTGATGATGATATTATTAATACACATCTGGTATTTTTAAAATTTTATTTGATTAATTTTAATTTGTGTTATTGAACAGTGTACTATACTTTTTACATGATGCATTTGTGGTGAACATAATTTTGTTTTTAAAGATAGCTGATTTATTTTGTCCAAGGAGGCATTTTTCTGGAATGCAAAAAAAAAAAAAAATAGAATAGAAACATAAGAAACTCAACCACAACAAATCATCTACAGAATGATCAATATCATATGAACATATCTACCCTTTTCTGTAAAGTGTTTTCTGTCATTCCCAGATCCCTAAATCATTTGTCACTATCCACCATAGTTAAACTTTGTGGCAGCCATATTACATGCAAAATTTATAAGTTATATCCACAGTTATGCTTATTTTTTTTCAAAAAGAAAAACAGTGATAAAAATTAAATTACCATATAACAATTTTGGTGAATGCCAAAAGTCATAGTAAAGTGAAAAGGTGACAGTAAATGAAGAGATTTTAATATATAATATAGCATGCCAAAGAGTAAAAATGTAAATTAATTACCTTTTCTTTAAAAATGGAATTAAAACACATGTTTTAAATGTGTATATTTACATTTTAAAACTGTTCTAGTTTTACCTTTCCTGTCTAGACAACTACTTCTAATACATTCATATGTTAACAATTAAAAACAGACTGTAAAAATAAAGAAAGCAGATTTTTTATTCCAGTCTTTCTCAAAATAAGGGGCCGAAAATTGCCTGGTTTCATGTCAAAATAACACACAAGAAGTAATTATTTTATTTTGATTGACAGGTTTAGTTCACTGATAAGCATTTTATGTTATCACCTTCTTTGGTGGATTTTTGATGTATTATGTAAAGTTAGAGGTCACAAATGTCATGTGTACAAGGACAGTTGAAAAACAAAATACATGTGTGATCACACTTAATAAAATGTCTTTATTTGAAGATAAGGTAAGTTTTTTATTATGTAAAATTGTTCTGAATATGTTGTTCATGCATGGTACTATGAGCAAACTTTAACATTTAACTAAAAAATCTAAATATACATCTTTAAACCAACCCTATGAAATATATACTTGAACAAAACAAAAATGCCCAGGTTGAGGTTAAGTGCTATTCACCTTGTAAAGATTACCTAGTTCAGCCATTTTGTGATACATGTTAAACCAATTAAAGTAGTTTCAATTCATATGATTCTATCATAGATAATTTCCTCGTGGCACTATCATTGTGTAACCTTAATGGCTATTCGTTTCTGGTGGGCCTCACAGGCCACTAAGTTTACATGATGGAGGGTCACTTGGCCATTATCTGTATATTACAGAGCTTTGAGATTAAGCTTTGAAACTTCAATGTCAAACTTTTTTACTGCTTAGATCTAATATTCTGCAACATTTGGGGAAAATGAGGTAAACTGTAACAACATGTTTCTTTTTGTTCGTGCTGAAAACTGTTTAGATCAGACTCCTCAACATATGATTCAATATACTATTAAATAAATCATTGTACTGGCACAGTAATAAGTCTTGTTTATCTCATTAATGATTTAACTTTTCATGTCAGTTTTAAAAGACTATTGATGTTTATCAAATTTTAACCACATTTTTGTTTCTTGGTGTATTATATTTTCACTAGTGAACCTGCATGGATTGGGTTACACCAGAGACAACCAAGTCTTTTGGCAGACTGCATGTGTCAGAGCTGTCCAGATACTGAAGGTCCACCATCGCCAGAATGTGAAGTCTGTGTCTCATGTCGTGGTGTGGACAAGTGGCAGTGGGAAGATGGAACACAGTATGGCTGGACAAACTGGCACCCAAGTCAGCCCAGTGATTTGAGTAATGAGAAGTGTACAAGATTTCATGGGGATGGCAAGTGGTTTGATGGTCCACGTGTAACTCTATACTACTTCATTTGCAAAAAAGGTACTGTAACTGATGTCATATCACACACTTTCAGATTACAAGATATCCAATAGCAGTATCATGTATAAAAATATGCAAGATTGTTATAATGACTGCAAACATTGCAGGTATAATTTTTGCATTATTATCATTACAAACATACGTATATTTATGTAACAGTTATTCTATAAGTAAATTAGTTTCCAATCATTATGGATTGATTTTGTATCCAAATTATAAACTAGATCATTTCTAAAATATAATCACTTCTTTCTTTTGGCAGGCCCTACTGTCATAAAGAGTTTCATAAAAATCCAATCAATACTTTTGAGTAAAGTCAACCAGAAAGGAAAAATTATTGAAAATTCATTAAAAATGCAACCTTTGAAAATACAGGATTTTTGTATCAAGAATATTATCTGGGTCTTTCCCAATATTTAATTGCTTCTTTCTTTGGCTAGGACTTACAGACATAAAAATCAGAAAGATCTGTTCTTTACTTTTGAAAACAGAAATAGACAGACAGACAGACGTACCCCTAAACATTAATTTAGAATAAGTAATGAAATGATGAAGTCTTCCAATTGAGAAGAGTAAACAGAAAGGGATAACTAAAAAAAATGTAGGTGAAGACAAATCATGTCGTAGTTCTTGAATGTTGAACTATAAGGTGGTTTCTTGCAGATAATAAAATAAAAGAATAATGACAAATTTGTTTCACAAAATATACTGGGTTGTAGTGATTATGAGAGTTTCTGGGAGAATAGATCCAAAGTTATTTTTGTACTTCACCTAATGTGTATTAGTATTCTTCGCTTTGCTATTGAGAGTAGATTTTCACATTGGACAAAGGATTTGCATCACAGTATATTTGTAACGTCATTATTTCACAACATAATTTTACCCTTCCTGGACAGTTGCTTTATTAAATAACTTAATTTTAATATCAGAATTCTACAGAATTCTACAGAAATCAGTACAGGGTTTTTACATGAATTTTATTACATTCTCGTGGTGGTTATTTCCTTTGTTGAACTAGGTTTGATGACAGTTTCTTTGTTGATGAGTCACATACTTTCAATTTTAACTTGAACTAGCAATGGCTATTTAATGCCTTCAGCGTAAATTCTAATTTTTCTATAGTCGTCCAGACTGCTATTTTTGAAGATATAACATATATTTTTTCTGTAGCTGCATCGTCCATAGGAAAATTGGTAAACTAAAAAGAAATTGTTCTTAAATCTGGGTTCTTGAATATGTTACATGACCTCTGTCATAAATTGAACCAAATTAAAGTTGTAGCATGACAAAGTAAATTTGTTTTATTTTCACCCGAAACAACACACTGACATTAAGATATAATTAAGCCTCCTGAAGAAACACAATCCAAAAACAGGGTTAATTTGTAGGAAATAGAGAGGTCTGTTTTCATCTTTTAATCAAATAATCAGATCAAACCTGAGTCCTCTACTGCTTCTGGTGGCACTTCTCACATTTATGTACATGGTGCTTCATAATACCATAAAACAATGAATAAACAAGGTTCTATTTAATGATGGTCACCGAAAAGTTTAAAACAGACATAAATTACATTTATAAAAAAGATACTTTTCTGTTTTTGACTGTAGCCACTTCTGAAGGAACAAGTAAACCTATAGACCCAAGAACTGATGCATCTGATCTGTGTGAGAAATCTTTATTAATTAATAGTATAAACATTCATTTTTTGAATGTCAGTGAAATAAACTTTTCTCATAAGAATGTAATGTGAAAGAAAAAGTTAATTATTACCATTTCTAACTCTTTGCAAGTTAAAACTTAAAATGATTGAATAGATTGACGTAGTGGATTTATTTATTCTGATATCATTGCCATGACCTACTTTACCACATTACATAAAGTATTGTAAATGCATACCACTTTTCAGACAGGTATCCTGTTGTAACCATTTTGTTGATTGCTTAGAAATGTATATTTCCAGTCTCCACAGCACAGCAACTGTCTTGTAATTGTCAGGACCCTGGTTTGCCCACCAGTGATCAAACAGGAGGTGGGTGTCTAAATATTATGTTTATAAAACACACAATTGATTTACGGCATATGTATAACAGTGGGTGTCAAATATCTGTCAAAGGTTTAGGAATTATACATATTTCTCAACAACTGACAAACGTATTACAAATGACACCCAACCAATTTTATTAAGGTTGATATTTATATTTGGTAATCACAATTTGCGTGACTATTAGGTTAATTAAATTATGGAAATACAACAATAACCTGTCATTTTTGTATATTTATTGTACAGTATTAGCAGTAATTGGAATCCTGTTTGGAATCTCGCTAATTGTAAATGTGGCCATTGGAACCTGGCATGTGATCTTAATGAGGGATAAACCAAGTTCCAGGTCAGTTTCAAACAAAATATAATGGCTATCAATTGCACAAGATATGTATAGGTTTTTTGTTGTTGTTATAAAGTGGGAAGTTTACAACCTGTACCAGGACTGTGGTAATACTGTGGACACCTGTGGTAATAAAATAAGTTTCTTTGATTATAAATTTGGTCTTAAACATCCCCTTTCAACAGTTTAGGTCATATTAGGATAGGCTGTTAATGTTTTAACATGATACTATGGTCTGGGTTCCAAACAATGAGAACAAAGATTATAGTCAGTACAAAGTCATCTTTATTGTTACAAGAATTAAAGATGCTTTGACCCATGAAATTAACATAAAAGTGGCTAACAAATATCTATCAACAGAGTGAACAATTAAATGAGATATACAGGGAGTATAAATTACTTAATTATGGCAATTATGTTATTAATAGAGAACTGCATCAAGATGAGCATGTGTACTTCAACTCTGTAGCCAAGAGTCACAAAGCAACTCAGAAAACTGAAAGTGTCACTGAACAAGAAGATGTATGTCAAGTCAATCAGCCACAAACACAGAATGCAGATACTTCAGCAGAGAACATAGGTGCTACTGAAGGTCATTATGAACGCCTACACATTAGCACCACCAGATCTCTAAATACTAATCATATGAATACATATGCCGAACTTCAGTAATGCATGAAGAGCACTTTCACTGAAGAATCGCCTGCCTATTGCAGGCAAACATTTTGGCACAGATTTAACCTACTTTTCCTAGATATTATAGTTTAATCAGATGTAAACTAACAAAATATTTAACAGAAATACACAACACTGATAACAAAACAAGAACATATATTGCTGTTAGATACGCTGTAGTCTCATGATAAAATGTTATGAAGTCTTCTAATCCATCAAAAATAATTCAATATTAGGAATGCATGATAGGGAAGTTCTGTGTATAGTATGGCACAGGAGTTTGCTGTGGCAGATTCTGTCTAGCTCAGTTCTGCTTGGCACTCTATTTTTGTTTGGAAGTATTCAAATTTATATGCTACTAAATATATTCATTTGTACTCTCTTTTCACTAAGTGATATCTAATCACTGTCATGCATAAGGCTGCTGTGGATGTTGAAATTATTTTCAGATATTTTCACATACCATGTCTTAATGTGGTTTGATTTTTAACCAAGGCGTACACTACATGCACAAAATATTAAGTGCTAACTTGTATTATTAATTACCATAGAACCTGAAAGTCATTTTAATTTCTTCCCAGACATAAGTGTTTATGTTAAATAAGTTAAGTGTTATATGTTTTCTGTAAACCTAAAAAAATGTAACCTCAAATACAAAAGCAGCAGAGCTATGGCTCACTCCCATGTTGTGTAATTTCTCTTAAAGTGGTTGCCAGTTTAAAATCAAAATTAATTATTCTTTAATCCCATTGCATGTACAGGGTATTAAGTGCTATTTTCTAATTAATAGTAAGTAATTTTCATATAATGTTTTAACTTTTTAGGTTTTTAGTAAATAAATGAATTATTGTATTTTTTGTATAACTTAAAATTTATTTAAAAATAATTAGCAATTCATATTCAACATGAATAACAACAGGTTTATGGCCCACTGTATCATTTCTGTTAAATGTGGCACCCAGCTTAAATTCAAAAGAAATCGTTCTTTAAGCCCAGTAAGTTCAGTTCTTGTATACATAACATAACATAACATAACATATTTATATAGCGCAATTCTACTTAAGAGAAAAACAATCATTGCGCTTTTTCTCCACAATATGCCGTTTTAAAATAATGAGTTTTTAGTTTCTTTTTGAAGATGTCCAATGTAAGTTCAATGTTCCTGATATCATCTGGCAGTTCATTCCAATACTTTGGTGCTACAACACTGAAGGCACGGTCACCCATAGAGACAAGTTTTGATCTTTTTTCTTGTAGCATGTATGATTTTCTTGCCAATCTTGTGGTGCGTTGATGTTGCTGGTAGTTAAGCATTGATGTCAAATATGATGGTGCCAGTCGATTCAAACTCTTATATACTAGTAGATTTATTTTAAATTTGATCCGAAACCTAACAGGCAACCAGTGGAGCTGATGCAGGTGAACTGATATAGAATCATGTTTCTTGACATTCAAAACTATCCTGGCAGCCCAATTTTGTACTTTCTGCAACTTATGGATAAGATATTGTGGGAGTTCAGCTAGGAGAGAGTTGCAATAGTCCAATCTGGAAGATATGAGTGACTGTACTATTGTGTGTGCAGCAGACTTAGTCAGGTAAGGTCTTATTTGAATGATGGACCTAAGGTGACCATAACAGGATCTGCATATGGCATTTACTTGTTGCCTGAGTGATAGGTCTTGGTCAATGATTACACCAAGATTTCTGACACTTGTGCTTGGCTTTATGTCAATACCAACCACATTTAATGAATCAATAATGACTTTGGGGCGCTGTCTGCCAGTGCCAGCAATTAAGAACTCTGTCTTTTCTTCATTTAGCTTGAGCCGGTTATTAGACATCCAGTTGCTTATTTCAGATGTACACAATTGGAGTTGTTCTGCAGTTTGTTTTTGGTTTTCAAAATTACTTGGGTCGATTGATTTGTAAAGCTGTGTGTCATCAGCATACATGTGGAAAAGTATGTGAAACATTCTGATGATGACACCAAGAGGTAATGTATATTTGCAGTAGAGATCAGGCCCAAGACCTGATCCCTGAGGCACACAGCATTCTAGAACCTTTTTGTGAGATTCACAGTCATCAACAACTACTGATTGAGTTCTTCCTCTTAAATACGTTCTAAACCAGTCTAAAGCTTTGTCTTCAATTCGGAACATTTTCTCAAGTCGGTGCAGCAAAATACAGTGATCAACAGTGTCAAATGCAGCTGATAAATCTAGAAAACCCATAAGTATTACTTTTTGATTATCTGCTTCCAGTAGAAGGTCGTTCATGATTTTGATCAGAGCAGTCTCAGTGCTGTGGTGGCATCTGTATGCTGACTGTAGATTTTCAGAGAGATTATGACTGTTTGTGTGGTCAAGTAATTGGATTGAGACTGCTTTTTCAATCATCTTGGACAGAAAAGGCAAGTTAGATACTGGCCTAAAATTTTTGAAAGTAGGATCAGCATCTGTCTTTTTTGGCAGAGGGGTAACAACTGCGTGTTTGAACCCCTCTGTACTATAAAGATTTTGTCAATTTTCTCTAATACTAGAGGGAAAAAACACAACACAAGAAAAAGTCTAACAGAAATAGTAACAGGATCCAATGACTCAAGTGACGATGCGCTAGCACTACCTTTATTTCAGTTAATCAGGAGCAGTTACAGGATTGAGTAAGAAGTGTGCGGGAGGCTGGATGATTTAAATGTTTTAAACAAAAGAAACGTAGAAGGCAAGTTCAAAAGCCAAAGGGGACAGGACTGAAGAATTAACTGCTAGATGTAGAGTAGATTGACCCCAAAATAATGTGTTATTGTGTCAAACCATATCTAGATCTACTTATAAGTCCCTCTTTGTATACCACTGGGTTTAGGCACTTCTATCCAGGGTGAAGCTAACAACGACAGAAAGCCAAAGACAGTCGCACTGTGATCTTATGTAAGACAGAGTGTGACAAAATTGCATGCATTGGTCAACTAACATGATCAATTAAAATTATAATTTTAATTGATCATGTTAGGTTGACCAATGCCCACAACTTGCAGCGTTTAATGGTAAGGATAAAGAAAACCTGAAAAGAAATTTTCCAAAATGACTGCCATAGCAATAATAAAGTTCACGCATTTTGGGGCATTTTGGTAGGGTTTAAGGGGTCTAAATCCCTGCTTATGGTCTTACCTCTTTATTGATGATATGTAGTAAAAAATATGCTTATCTCTCTCTATGTATATATCATTCAAAGCATAAATGAAAAGCAAGGAAATGAACACACGTTCTCATCACTCACTGAATAATATACTGATGACAATAATAGTCGCTCTAACCCTTTCACTTTCACATCTTAGAAGTAAAATAATTGAAGATAATACTTAAGTAGAATACCAAAATGATTCTTTAAACTACAGCATAGATTTGGACCTTAAACTCCTACCAGTACAACAACCGATACACAGGTTCACATGCAACCCCTGTACCACTAGTACGCAGGTACATACTGTTGGTACAACACCAAACCTCAAAAAAACTTCAGAGATCCAAACTCTGTTAATTTATAGCCTCTGATGAGACTGACCAATACTAACTTCAGTCGAAATACAATTAGCATACAGTCAATTATATAAGGCAGTTATCATTTTATATATACCCCAGTCTATATCATAGCAGGAAACACTTTATTTGTATTTTTTCTATGAGTGCTCGTTCAATTACTGCTAGTCAGATTGACTTTGGTGATGCCATGTCTCGAGCCAATATGATATCTGTGCCCCCCTGTGGTTGTGATACACCCATCATAAGAATGAAGATATCAGATGCGACACTTGACATCATAATGCAGTCAACTAGATACTACAACTAGAGGGTACATCATCAAAGACATCTAACCCGCGCAAACAACACCATAGTGGTTTCGTAATCAAGAGAACTCCAAAACCAAATTTGCTGATATCAGTGAGGAATATCCAGTGAGGCCAACCCTCACCATCACAGGTATACCTTCATACCCCTAATGTACATCAGCATCAATCCACAAACAAACACAACACTGCTCAACCACCAATATGTCTAGTATTGAGGATGAACATTACCCGGACACCCTTAGTGACCAAACCTGCATGACCTGTTAAATTACCTAGGGAAACTAGGTTTGCAAGTTACATGGGACATACAGTCATCAACCTGTCTAATACCCCACTAGAGACACCTCAAATAAGAGCACCAGAAAATGGACAACCAACACCAGTATCACGTCACTTTAGGAATGATGGACACAACCATAGAAACATGAAGTTCTCAGTGTTACAGTGGTCTACACCCAAGTTTGAGTCAACCAACACAGCCACGTGAAGAAGAACTGAGTTATGTTGGATATTCAAACTAAACTCTTTCGCCACACTTCAGCCACATAATGGATATTATGTGGATAATCAAGCACTCAATAATCTACCAATAACCCTGTCCACATTCGACATCAGGCCTTATAAAGTCGATATCAGCTTTCTGACATATACAGATTCATCCCCGGATTAGTATTTAGTCAGTTCAAAATGTAATCATTACTAATTCGATACATGCCTCCCCTTTGAGTTAAGACAAAGAAGTACAATTTTCCATCAGTTGCCTGAGGATTTGAAGCCGAGTGCCTTGATCTATGGGTCCAGTGAGATCCCAACTGAGTGAGGTTAAAGTTCAGATCACAGATCAAGGTCAAGTTAAAGGTCAAGCTCAGAGTTTGGAAGACAAGTGAATGATTTGGTTTGCGCTTTTATTTACATGTTAGTATATATGTATATAGTGTATATGGTTAAGATCAGGGTAAAAGATTTAAAATCTGTAGAATACAGATTTTGGAGCCCCAACAGTATAAAAATGACATTGGTAAAATGACTAATATTACATAAAACTGCCATATTACTAAAATGGCTAATCACACACAAATATACCCATCAGGGTCATACGCACAAAAAAATAGAGTATATGTAGACAGGCCTAGTGCCATAAAGCAATACCCACTTGGGTGAAATGTCTCTTAGGTTAAACAGTGTTAGTAGCCGTTAGTAAGTGTGTCAGTTTGGTAGGGGGTAGCCAGGGTCCGCCTGGTCCGCCTTAAAGGTCCCCGGTTTGCTAAAAATTCCTTGAAGGGGGGGTCAAGGATTCGAAAATCTCTGGAAACTGCAGTTTGCTAGTTAAAACCCCTGCCAAGAGATTGTGGTAAAGGTACAGACTGCAGCTGTCTTGGTCAGTTCAGTAGGGGGGAGCCAGGGTCAGCCTGGACCGCCTTTATCTTAACAAGGTAGGCCATATAAATCCGGTTGGAACCTGCCATGTGTGGGCTCTCTCAGGTTCAAACTCTTGGGAGAGCATAACCAAGAGTAGCGAAAATGTCAGTTTATAGGGGAGGCCAGGGTCAGCCTGGTTCGCCTAGTCTCAAAGATATCAGAAAACCCACATCAATCCAAAAGGAGACCTCCCTGGGGGCGAGACAAGGCCCCAGGGGTCAAGGTTAACTGGATGCTCAATCAGTTTAGTTTCTTGGAGAGCAGCCAAGAGAACATCGAAACGAAAGTCTCAGATACAACTGGTACCTATGTCAGTGATGACCTCCCTGTGCCTGAGAGAGGGCACAGGGGTGAGGGTAACAGAGGACTTGTCAAAATTGAGAGGGGGACACCAGGGTCAGCCTGGGCCGCCTGTTACAAACTTACCCCTTGTAGGGAGGGTGGGAGGCAATTAGTTTCATGCTCTTCATTCAGTGTCAGAATTCCAAATGGACCCTATTTACCCCATGTGAATCATTGGGGCGTGCTTTTGAATCTGATTGATTGTTACTAATGTGCCAGGAAAGTTTTCCTGGCGACTGAGGCACAGAGTGCCTAGAATAATTTAAGGTGGATGCAAACTGCTCCAGCAGGCCCCTAAAGTGGCCTGCTAGCAACAGTTGCCTGAGGATTTGAACCCGAGTGCCTTGATCTATGGGTCCAGTGAGATCCCAACTGAGTGAGGTTAAAGTTCAGATCACAGATCAAGGTCAAGTTAAAGGTCAAGCTCAGAGTTTGGAAGACAAGTGAAAGATTTGGTTTGCGCTTTTATTTACATGTTAGTATATATGTATATAGTGTATATGGTCAAGATCAGGGTAAAAGATTTAAAATCTGTAGAATACAGATTTTGGAGCCCCAAACCCCAGCTACAGGAGAGAGGGGATGACGGAAGCAAAAGTGGAGGGAATGATGGCTGGAGAGTGGGAAGCATTTTGTAGGTAGGTCCATACGGCCGAGCTCCTCCAGAGGCCGTGGGACATGATGTTCTGAAGTGGGATACTGTTATCAAACGCCAGAGTCGCCCCAGATCGCCTGAAAGTATGGAAGCCGTGACCTGTGTGTGAGATGTTTCTGATGGATAGTATGGTTTTGAGGGCTTGCCTAATATGTGAGTCAAGGATTTGATTGAATGGTGGGGTATGGGAAGCAAACAAAGGATGGGAGGGTGGGAGTTGTCTGGATTGGAGGAGGGCTTTTAGTGCCCGTACTGGGGAAAGATAGATGTTTGAAATGGTTGGGAGTTGGACCACATGATGTGATTTGTTGTCCTGGAGTGTTTTGGTCCATTTGATGATGAGATGAGCTCCAGGGGGGGCAAATATTACATCTTTCCTTAGAAAATGTTTATCTGGGTCAAACCGGGCCATACTGTGGGGTGCTACGTTGGACATACGGAGGAAGGCGTAGAAGGCACACAGAAATATGGCCCTGTATAAAATGGGATCAGGGAGTTGGTCACAGGAAATTGATATTGCATACAGTGTCTTGACATCAAAGATGCCCCTGGGGGTGGGTTGAAATTTTGAATGTATGGAGATGCTCCTGAGGTATCTGGACACAGCTGGGTGACTGATGTCTTGGTGCTGAATGGAGTAAAATCTGGCCTGCGAGGCAATGGATGAAATGTAGTTTTTTATTACTTTGGGTGAGATGGAGTTCTGGTAAAGATATTCCAGGAAGGAGAGTATATTGGGGAGGTGGATGGCAATGGGGGAACCTGTAAAAATGAGGACAGCTATGTATGTCCTGAAATGTCTTCTGTGGCTTGCCGTGGTAGAAGGTCTGAATGCCTCCTCTATTCTGTGCCATGCTGCCTCTGCCAAAGGTGATGTGAACTGGTTGGCACCTGAAATTAGATGTTAAGGTCTAGTTGAAAGAAATGACAAGGGATTTTGTCCCAAATGCAATTATCCACTATGCGCTGTAATAGTTTTTTATTGACTGGGTGTGGGGAATGTAACCTGGATAGGAGGTCAGCAGTGATGTTTTTCTTGCCCATGATGTGATGGATGTCAACTTTTATATCCTGGACTGCTGAAATTAACCATATATTTCTAACACAAGCTGCAAGAAAAAGGTCTCTGGTCTTGCTGGTCTTCACCACCTGGACAACAGCCTCATTGTCACAGTAAATTCGTACATAAGAATGGGCCCAGTGGTGTCCCCACAGGCGGAGGGCAATAACTAGGTTGATCATTTCCAGGTGAACTATTTTAAGGTCAAAGCCAGGAATTGGGAAAACTGGGGTGGAATACACCCTGTCATTCCATATTCCACCCAAGCCAGTGAGGGATGCGTCTAGATGGAGTGTGTCACAATTTGGTATGGTTTCTCTCCTAATGTAGGTGAAACCGTTGAATTTGGGCAAAAATGTGAGAAACCATTGGATATCTTTGTGGAAGCCATCATTTAAACTAATTTTCTTAGCATGGCAGTTTGTTCTGAATAGGTTTAGTATCCTGTTAATAAAAGCCCTTGCAGGGAGAACGCACTTGTGGAGATACAGTAGTTTACTTAATAAGGATTGCATGGCCTTCTTACTGACGTGTGCTTTGGTACTGACATGGATGCATTCTTTGTATATCTCATGCAATTTTTGAGCATTTATGCTGAGTGTATTACTAGCAATGTCTATACGTATGCCTAAGCATGTTAGGGCTTTGGTTGGGGGAGTTCGCTTATACGAATTCATTGGTAGGCCTAGTTCGGTTAGAAGGGCAGTAAGTTCATGAAAAGCCCTTTCTGCGTGATCTTTTGAGCCCACAATGATGTAGTCATCTCACATAAGCGAAAATTTTGAAATTTTTGGTCTGCATGATGTGGGCTATTGCGTCCGACGTCATCTGGAAGGCCGAGGATCCATGGATCCAGCCGAACGCGACGGCTCCATCGACGTAGTTGATTTGAGTGCATCTACTGGATCAACTCTTAAGTTTCTAAAGGCTCTTGCCACATCGATCTTACTGAGATATATGTCCCCTTTGATTTGTAAGATTTCAGCTACTATGTCGTCCACCGAGGGGAATTTTAGATTGAATTTCATGCCGTCGAACCGGGCTCTATCAACAGCGTCATTTAATGACGCCCCATATGGATATGAGAGGTTGAGGATTACCCGTCTTTTATTCGAATCCTTTGGGCGAGTGAGGAGGGGGGAGCAGTGGTAATGTTTGGTATTAACTGCATTGACTGGGCCCAGAATGGCTCCTTTAGCCTTCTCGTTTTCAAGATATTCAGTTACCTGGTTGGGATACTGTAGAGCAGAGAAGTGGTTAGTGACGGTGTTGCTGGTGATACCGTCAGGGTTAATAATTGACAAAGGGAAGCCAAATTTTAGGTACTGAAGGAGTTTTTGGAAGGGGTAGTCTTTTAGGTACTTCTCCCATTTGTGTATGTTTAAACCTGAATTTATGGGAATTCTGGCTTGTTGGTAATTGGGCTTGCCTGTTTCCCTGATGATATTGGCAATGGCAATACACTGGTCGACTGAATCAATTGTAATTGGTGATTTATCTGGACCTACAAATTTGAAGCTTCCAGATTCTAACAGTAGAAAACCCCTGCGTTTGTCAGGGAAGTGAAAATCGGTAAGCTGAGTAGTGGCTCTGTTTTGGTCATCATATGCTGCAAAGTTAGCTTGGATCTTTGTAGGGAGAGGACTGTGTGACGTGACTGAATCAGTTAGTTGGTTAGAGCAAACGTTTGTGCATGATATCTTGCTTGCGGCTTGGAGTGGCCGCCTTGACTGACATAGCTGGTCTTGGTAAACTATGAGCTGATCAATTACTGATACCATGTATTCTTCATACGTTAGATTATACAACTCATTATAAAAACAGTCTTTTGTGTAATTACTGAATACTAGAGCTGGATCAGCGTTTTCTCTTGCCACTGAATTAACACTATTAGGCCACATAATGTACATGTCAATTGAGTCTTCAATATGAAGAGGGCCAGGGGGAACTTGATAACATGGCTGCACAAATTTCTCGTGAGGGCAATACCCTTGCCAATAATATGCCCACATAGAAACCCAAGTGTCATAATTGGTGATAAACACGACATGTGTTTTTTGGTTGTAAACATTATATAACTCCCAACGTGTAAATTGCACTTTGCACAATGAATTTACCTGGTCATAATGCATTGTTTTGACGTGGGTTTGATGTGTTTTGTTAGAGGCAGCCTTATGGTGCTGTTCCACCTGCCCGACTGTGGTGTTGGCCTTACTACACTGAAAATTCGCATGAGATACTGACATACCTGGTGCAAGTGTGTTAGTATTGGTATTAGTTTCAACTAACCCGTCACCCCTGTTAGTAGAGTTGCTGGAGGCCTGGAGTGATGTGCCCCCACAGAGTCTTCTCGCTCTGGTATCAGCAGGTACCTGCTGAGAAACAAAAACTTTTATGTTACTTTTTGCACATGTATACATTAAATCACTACTCAATTCATTATCAAGGGAGCATGGCTCCCTAGTATTATAATCAAACACTTGATCAGAGTCATTACTGACACTTTGACACTGGTTTTCCTCAAACACAGGGTTCAGACTGTATTCTTGAGAAACATGTAAATGGTCAACCGACTTATTTCTGGTAAGACCCTGGTGAGGGTCAGGTGAAAATGGTGTGATTTTTACATTCAAAAGGTCCCTATGCAAGTCTCTATGTATACTCAATTTACTCTGACAATGTGACAAATGTCTAGGCCCAAGTGGAGGACCTAACCCCTATTTACTAATGTTTCTGTCCTGTCCCTTGTTCTTGAAATTACACTTATTTTCTGGATGAACACTGTTTCTACCTTGTCGACTACAGAATGCACAGACATGCTTAAACTGCCCGTGGTTTCCCTCATGAGAACAGTGGCCCTCATTATAAAATTTGCATACTTTCTTCTGTGATACAGCTTGTACATTTGCCATGGCAATTTGCGAGTTACTTAGCCTGTTTAAGGACCATTGAGTATGGTCAGCCCAAGTTAGACGGCCCTCCTCTACATCATGCATAGAATGAGCCCATGCGTTTCTGACTGCTTGCCATGGGAGTGAAGTGGCGTCCCGGAGGGCAAGGATGACCTGAAGTAGTGATTGTTTGACTAGAGAAGGGTCTTCGATCTGGTGTATATTGCTGAGCTGTCCCACAGCCCACTGGGGTAAGGTGAGGTCATCATACGGTGTACGTTTTTTTCCCTGCAGAGCCCTGATAGCCCTCATTGGGCCAACGATACTGAGGTAAAACAGTGCATGTGTCGGTCAGGTTGTAACGCCCAGAGCGACGTGATGTTGAAAGTGTTGGCTGCTTACTTGCAGAATGTGGGTTCGAGCCTGAGTGTCGTATGATGCCAAAACTTTTGCTACAGCTTCTGAGACTGTAGGGTTGCCCCTCAGTGCGTCCATACTTGGGATAATGTTATCATGGTTCACACTTTGTGGTTGCCAAGTATGCAAGGATGATGGATTGCCCTGTACATTCGGATTCTGAAGATTGCCCGTACTTGTAGCGCTAGTTGCTTGGCTTGGGTGCCCAGGCTGCATTGTTGGGAGGTTAGAATCTTGAAATCTCAGTGACTGGCGGTTAGGGCGCGATGTAGAGGCGACTTGAGGACAGAATGACTCGGCTGCATCGTTGTCGTGTGAGTGGGACCCCTGCCTAACTGGTGTCATGTCCATGGACTGATTTCTCTCGATTTGGTTGACACGTTGGGTCAGTGCTAGTGTGGACTCGTCAATTTTAGCTAAATATGCCAGTATAGCGTCATTTGTGGTTGTGCTTGACTGGGTAGGGCCAGAGTTGTTGGATGGTGCCGAAGATGAATCTTTACTTACAGTTTTTTTAGTCTGTTCAGTGATGTAGGAGCCATTGTTGTCTGTTGTCCTACGTGTTTTCCTAGTGCTGATTCTGGCCCTAGCTGACGCCGTCGTTTTCTTCTTCCCCACAGCTACAGGTGTTTTCTTTGTGCCAGGCATCGTGTGTGTTATAAAATGGTTAAGATTAAAATAGCTTAATAAAATCCTCTTGTAAAACTTCAACAATTAGTTTCATGCTCTTCATTCAGTGTCAGAATTCAAAATGGACCCTATTTACCCCATGTGAATCATTGGGGCGTGCTTTTGAATCTGATTGGTTGTTACTAATGTGCCAGGAAAGTTTTCCTGGCGACTGAGGCACAGAGTGCCTAGAATAATTTAAGGTGGATGCAAACTGCTCCAGCAGGCCCCTAAAGTGGCCTGCTAGCAATACTTTCCACTATTCAACTACGTGTATGATCTGATCAGTTATAGTCTCATCAGTGAAGTTTAAAAATGTTTTTTCTCAACTCTGCTAATTACTCGGTGACCTAGGATTTGCTCTGAGCATGAAAACGCTAATCAAGCATGTGTGTCATAATTAGGCAGAAAATATAGCTGCTCCAGGACCCAGTTGCAGTTGTTACAAGGCTCTTTACTCCATTCCACTGTTCCAAGATTTTTTTAAACCGCATGCTTATAAGCTTAGATCAGCCATAAATGACAAAAATACACTTAAATAGTGATTTCATGAAAGATCATCATTGGTTTTAATCGTTCTTCTCCCAGATCAGTGGAACAGCATACTATGACAATGTCCCAATTAGAATTCAAACTGAAGTAGGTGTTTCTCTCCAAGGATTAGGAGGATACTGAGGAGTTAAAATTTTTGAAAGTCACCCTCATGGTTTCTATGACTGGAGCATTATACATCTCGAGATACTGAATATCTTGCTGACGCCTCAACTCTGGGCTTCTGAGTGGAAAGTATAATGCAGTACTGACCATCTTTAAAATGGTAAATCAAAGACCTAGTATTAGCAGGCATTACCATAAATATAAAAATTATAGTAGCTCAGTTTGATGTTGAAGTCTGGGTCTTGCCCATTCCTGGAATTCAAAATAGTGTAGCAGACTTGCTAACCCCTGAATATTCAAACAAATTGTCACAAATTTTCATTATCTTTCTGTGGATGGAAGTGTATAATGAGACTTTAGAAAAGGGTTGGGAAATATAACTTCGATATAGGATGACATCCTCCTATCTCTATCCTGAGTTTGAGAAGGATATAGGCCTACCACCAGAAATTACTACACATAAATGTTTAGATTATGCTTTACCTTCTGTACATGTATATATACAATATATGTGTCCCACCTATATGGCATTAGCTTTTCTTGAGTTTTTGAAGCCTCACAATGTTTTATCTTTATCCTTGGCCACCATACCTCATGTATCAAGCTATGCTCTTTACATTTATATCAGTGCTGCATCCTATAAGCACCATAAAGCAAAACTATTTGTTACATCTGTGCACCATTTCCACTAAAGCCACTACTGACAAGGTAAAGCTCTTAAAGATTTACTAGCTCGTGACAGAATGCTTGTGGATCAGATTTGTAAGGCAGTTTATCTACTGCCGCTTTTAATTCCTTTATCCATCCCATTTGGTACCCCATAAACTTTTTCTTTTGATCACGTCATCTAGCACATGGGTACATTTTCTTCACCCTCTTGATTTAAAAATGCTGGTAAAATGGTCCAAAATACTGCAGTCTAGTGATAAGATAGTATTTGTGACTCACTGCCTTAGGGTCTTGCTCCAGCTTTGTCCAGCAATGGCTGTAAGATATGTCTTGAAACCATTAAATGGACATCACAAAACGCTCTATTCCAGATAAAAACTCAAACATTAGACTCCCCTCACATATATAAGAATATGACATCATTTTATCCAAATTATGAAATTTTACATTGCAAAGGCAAGAGCTTCTTCCATTCTTTTTGATGTTCATCTCACTCCCTTAGGAGTCCTATGGCACCTGGACATTGGATTGCATCTGAACATACCTTCTCAGGGATGATGTCCAGTTATCTTTACTACCAGCTTCCTGTAAAAACAGACACACCTACAGAGTTTTGGCTGGTCGATACAACTGCAGATATACAGAAGAGGAGGGAGGAGAGGGAGGCAAGAGAAAGGGGGGAAGAGGCACAGAAACAGAGGGAAGAGAGGCACACAGAGGAAGCCAGGAGGGAGGAAACACACACTCAGCAGAGGAGGGAGTGGGAGAAAATCGTGACAAAAGTGACACAGAAATAGACACAGATGGTGGAGGAGAGGCATGCACATCTTAATCGCAATCCAGGCACAAGATGAGCACATAAAATCTACCTAACGGACTCAGATGAGGAAGCAATTGGAGACTTTGTGAAGGACCACAAGGAGGTGTACAACAGGACCAATGAAATTTTAAGCACAAAACCAGGAAGGAATGGGGTTTTTGATGGCTTTCTTCTTCTACTAGGGGAATCATAATAAAAATCAAAATATTAAACACAATAAAAAACAACAGTAGTAGTTTATGTAGAAAGTCTCTCTGATGTGTGGCTGGCATCTTTGTCGTGACAAATGATGAATTATGACAACCAGAGGGGCTTCACATAGTTTTGGTTCAATCCTGACTCAAGGAATTAATCACCCCAGTTGGGGTGAGTCGGGAAAATGCTCAAGTCCTGTCAGCTTGTCATTACGACTTGTCAGGGCTTGATACGGCTTGTCGGTTAGGGGTTTACGGCTTGCCCTGGTAGTTTCCCTTGTTGTTGTGGAGAAAATACTCCTGATCCCAAGTCAGGTCAGGATTTGACCTAGACAAGCCGTGATGTACTACACCCTGTCATGGAGTTGAAACTGACCAAACATTTTTGAGTGTTTTTTCTGTATTTGCATCCCTGACTCTCAACTTTTGTAAGCCACTCTAGAGTCATAGAGTCAGTTAGGATCGGGTCCAGTGGAACACCCCCATAAGATGCCAACCTTTCTAAGCATTTGACCACTGACGACCTGTAGAAGTAATTGAAAGCTGGAGTTCCACAAGGCTTAAATGCCTCTTTGAAGTTTTAATTTTTGAAGGTACTTGAAGAGACATTTTTAATGGTGCAATGGTGACAAGTAGGATATTTATTATCCAAGTCACTGGCAGTACTTGCAAATTTCTGTTGAGCTTTTCTGTGTTATAATCATACAGTTGTATTCTGGTCTTATTGAGGAAACACAATATCTAGCTGATTCGATGGCCTTCTGGAAACGGTAACTTGTGTTTATTTTCCATATGACAGTATGATTAAAATGTACCAAATACACACATAAAACGAAAATACAAAAATCCACTGTAAATGTGTTATTGCTCTCTAAAATCAGTGTGCATTCTTCAGAGTCAATTTTGAAAGTTACCTTTAAGTAACAGTTCAATATTGATGGTTGTTAATAAGTAATTGCCAGGGAATGACAGGCCCCTCACTGATCTGTACCAAAGAAATAATTGGACAAATAATTACTGATTCTCAACACCGGAATTGCAAACATGATATGAATATGAACTCCATTTATGATGCACTGGGTAAAAGGCTTTTAAAAAGGTTTTCATAAGAATTACTTGCTAGATGAGGCACATCATACTCCACACACTCTCAAGCAGTTCGGCATTTGAAAAGTTAACGAGATTGCTTCTAAAGTATTTTAAGGTAACTGCCTTTCTGTGTTCATCCTTTTGTTTGTTTTAAACTAAAGCCACAGTTATTTAATCCAGAGTTTAGTGTATAAACGAGCTTAAGTTATGTGTAGTGTATCCTTTCTTCAGAAAATAACCACAGCATTTAGTACCACAACAAACTTTTGATATCAGCTGAATGTTCTTTGTAAAAGTCACCGTGTAACTCTGTCATATCTGAGCAAATCAAGGAATGTGATACACTTATTACCACTACATCTGAAACACCATGTACAACCACAGACCACACAAGAGATGCATCTGATCTGAGTGAGAAAATTGTTATCAAATTAATTACTCATTTGCAAGTGTGATAATATAATGTTATATATTGCCTATCACATTACATTTTGTTATAAGCATGTAATGTTTGAAGAAATTTCCTGAAAATATCTTACCTAAATCTTTATGTAAAATAGAAAACCTTTTTTAGTCATTTCAAAGAGTTTGTACAAGAGACAATTTTGAAGCTTTAAAATGCATGAGGGTTTTGTTTGTTCTCGTACCATTGCTAGGATCTACTTTTACCTTTTTCCATAAAGTACTGCCTCTTTATGAGACATATCTCTTGCACTAACAAAACTTACTGCTCTGATTGATTGCTTAGAAATGTATATTTCCAGGCTCCACAAGACGGCAACTGTCCTGTGATTGTCAGGATACTGTCTCTTCCAAAGGTGATAAAACAGGGGGTGAGTGTCACGTTACTGTCGCTTCTACAGGGGATCAAGCAGGGGGTGAGTATTCAATCTTCAAGCAGCAATAAAAAATATTGCTCTAGAATGTGAGAAAAATAAAGAAATATTCATATTCTTATAGATACTAACAATATAAAAGCACTATCCAATTCACATTTAATATTACTTATAATTTCATTAAGGCTGATATGCATCTTTGATGGGGTTTATTTGCTTATCTTTACTTTAAAGTTAAATGTCAAAATTCTCTAACAATATCATTATTTATCTTGTTTGTTTGTTTATGGCAATAACAGCAGTTGGAGTTCTTTTTGCAATCTCTTTCATTGTCAATATTGTCATTGGTGTCCGGCTTGCTACCTTACTGCAGAAAGAGCCAAGCTCCAGGTCAGGTCAAAATTATATGAATTTTTTCCAGTGTTAATGTGTTCTGTAAAATATGGTCAGTGTAGATACCCTCCTTTCTATTGGATCTGTTTGTTCTTTTTCTTGTAGATAATTTGTTGCACAAAATTGGGAAAACACATTTCAGTGCTTGTAATTCTATCATTGAAGCCTTGTTACTTGGGTTTCCTTTTAAAGTGTACATCTGAATTTACATGTTTTCTCTTAACATTCTAGTATGTGACTGATAACATTTATTGGTAATGAATATCGTTAAATTAATAAAGTTTGTACCTGTCAGGAGACGATAATTTGTGAGTATTTATTCACATTGCAAGAAATGTACCTTGTTATTATCTACACAGCTATCTCAAATTATTTTCGATTATATTTATTTTTGCTGCCCCAAAAGATGATGTACGATATACCACCAACAATGTATTGACTGTGTAATCCATGAAGTGTACAAAATCAGGTCACATGATACACAAAACTACTGCGGTTATATCAAAAATCGGTCTTAACTTGGTCTCAAGTTTGTAATATATGTACTATCTAAGACAAGCTTTATGAATGCCTATTTATGATAATTCTTAGGTCGGACAAAAACTTAGATTTAAGACAGGGTTAAGCCTAAAATAAGACTAAGTCCTTTGTGAATACGGTCCCAGGCCTCAAAATACTATTTCACACATCCCGATTGTACAAATACAGTCCAAGTTCTCTGATGACTGACATTATATAAACTAAAAGACAGAGTCACTCAGGTATTTTAGCCTGATACTGGGTATAAAACCCAATGAGTGAGGACCGCCATTCTAAGTTAGCTGGATTCAAACTCACAACTAAAGATGTAAAACTAAAATCCCAAACTTAATGACTCAGACTTTATCCAAATTTTGGCACAAAATGATTTTTTAACCTGTGCAGTGAGTTGCTATCTATCAGCAGTTGAAATAAGTCTGTCAACAGTGTTTGCATTAAAGAGATATGTAGGAAGAGTAGCAAATGATTAAATTGTAAGCTCTATATTATTAATAGGCAGCTGCATCAAGTGAACCACGTGTACTAAAACTCAATTGTAAAGAGCCACAAAGTAAATGATAAAGGTGAAAGTGTATACAAGAAAACACAAGTATGTCAAGCCATTCAGCCACAAATACAGAGTGAAGACATTCCATCAACATATATGGATGCTCCTGGTGGCAGTTTATGAATCATTGCATAACGTAAATGGATTTCAAAATATCACTGAAAAAAATACATACGCTGGACTTCAGTAATTCATATATATCCTCTCATGGAGGAGTACAGTATACCAAGCTAACAAGCAATTAACAAAAGTGATAATCAAGGAGATTCTATGATAGTGATTGGGGCTATGGAATTTAACAAGGGGAAGATACTAAGTGGGGAAGCTTGAGTTGAAGAGATGTGTTTTAAGATTGTTACTAAATGATATTGATGAGGTACTGGTTAATTATAAAATGAATAGACTTCCAGGAAGTTCGTGTATAATCAAGGAACAAAGTTTTACGGAAGTTTTGAACTTCATGATTGAAAGAGGGGATTTGAACGACTGAAATTGTAGAGAGCTGTGTCCGTTATTTTTAGACGATGAATACAAGTAGAGCTTTTTTGCTGAAGTATACTGGTTCTCCATGATCTAAAATAATTTTACATGTGATCAGACCTGTTATGAAGTGTACCCCGTATTTTACTGGGATCTAATGGAATTGTTTAATTGTGGAATGATATGGAAAGACCTGTAGGATCAAGTGACTACACTGCTGAGTGACTTTTAAATATGCATATACTGAATATCTCCTGGGCTGGTATTCACAAAAAGTCTTAGACTTAGCCAGGTCTTAGGCTTAAATGTGGTGTTAAAGTTGAGACTTTTGTCTCAGCTAAGTTTTGTCTTAAAACCGTATTCACAAAGGGTGACTTAGCTAAGCCCAAGATTATCAAATAACCACAGTGGTTTTCTGGGTCATGTGGCCTTTCTTTTCTATTCAAACTACACTATTGGTGATATATATCCTTCATTTAATGCATTTTATCCAAGGAAAAGTGCTGTTTTGAAATGGAAAACCTTGTAACCACATATAAATTCCCAAAAACTGCTTTAGTGAGGTGTTCTGTATAATTATACTTTATTTACAGCCATTTCAAATTTTGAAGTGGAGAAAAGTTTATGGCGGCCATATTTAAGTCCTCTTTACAAAATTTAAGCCCACTACCAACCAGTCTTAAAGTTGAGCCCTTGGCTAAGCCTAAGACCGGTCTTAAATTCTTTGTGAATACCACTAAGCCTAAGACAAAAGTCTTAGCAGTTTTTATGCAGAAACTTGAGACAAATGTCTCAACTTTCAGCCTAAGCCCTGGCTAAGACCTTTCGTGAATACGGGCCCTGTACTTAAAATCTGTGAGGCAAAAGGGTATCTTTGTGTTTTGAAAAATCAAATCTTTAGGTGTTTGCTAACTGAATATGTGTATTAGATGTATATTTCATGGCCTTTGTTTAATCTTCTCTGCAGTTTTATCTTAAGCATGACAGGTAAATAGCAAATAAAAATGGGTAAATAAATACATCTGTTGGAACAGTTGTAGGAAGCAAACACAAATTCCACTAATTGAAAGAGAGAAGGCAGTTTTATCAATAAAATAATATTGCATACAGGATTGTTTACTCCTTTGGAAAACACTGGATCAAACCATATTTTAATGAGTAAATACATAGGATAAGCAATATTGGTTTATAATTTAATATTTATAAGGCCTTCTTCTCTGGCAAAGATCTACAGAAGGAAAATATGTCTACTTGAGTACCGCTGGCCGCAAATATTTGATTTTATTTTTGTAATGGATTTATGTACATGTACTTGTGTTGAAACTGCAAATATATTCCAAAGTTTTATGAAGCTGTTTTGCATTCTTTGTCGTTTGTGCTGTTTTTCTTCTTTCCTACCCTGTTATTTTAGTTCGTGTGTTTTAGAGTTATTGATTTTTTCTTTCATGTGTTGTGGGGTAATTTTTTGTACACGACTGTGTGTTTTGTGTAAAGGTTCTCCTTTCTAAAAAGCTTAAGTGTTCACAAGTTATTCAGACAGAAAACATGCGGAATGTAAACAGACTTTTCTTAATGTCCATACTTCAACTTACATATAATAATGCCAGAAGTTGAAGTATGAAACATATGTCCCAGACTATAGCATGTATCATCAGTAATGGAGGTGTTCCACTGCAGCAGACTTGTCGGTTCCCAAGGGTTTTCCAAGGATTGGTTCTCTTTGTTCACATAGCCGGCTATGATCGGTTATGTTTTCCCATCTTGACTTGGTGGGCTGACTAAGTACCAAACATATTTTATATTTCATCAATTCACCCCAACTCTTAATCCCAACTATGGCTCCACCTATCAGGATAATGGCTTGTCCTGTCTTTATGTCTTGTTATGGTCACTGCCAGACCTGTCGTATAGTGTTACCATCTTGTCAGGGAATACTCCTGGCCTGTCATATTCAAGTACCCCGACTCAGTCCACAACAAGCTGCAGAGCAATACCAATTGTACTTGAAAGGAAACCAGCCAAAACCAGACTAAGTGACTTCGTATCAAGACGGAAAGTCTCCAAGCTTCTGGCCTTAGAGTCAGTTTCGCTACAAATACAGCAGGACAAGACCTAACAAGAATCGACAAGGCAGTTGCAGAAACACAAAAAAGCTGGGAAGTGCATAGGAGAGATCTGTGTCATCTCATCAACTCACGGCTTGTCTGTTATTGGATCTGTGGCTATGAAAGGGCAAGTTTGAGCACAGAATGCATCATTTGGTTTCATGACATCTGGTAGTGTTGAAAGATGCTTTTTGGGAAATAAATTTGGGATTTAGTCACAGATATAACTTTGCTGGCTAGGTGATAAGCTTTGTTTTTTTTTAAATACAACCTTGATTTGATTTATAAGATGGGTCCTAAAAAGTCAATAAAGAATGTGAGGATGATAGAACTCTCCACAGGCACACCATACAGCTGCTGACATTGAAAGGAGGAGGGTGGAGAGAGAATGGGGTCGAGAGGGAAGGGTCAGAGAAACAACACAGGAAGGAGAGGCATGAAGCCATTGGGGCAGAGAACACTCAACAGGAGGATATTTCTCAGACAAAGCAGACAGTGGTTGGAAAACGACAAAGACCTGACAGATGAAAGTAAAATGGACACAGGGAGTGGAGGAGAGGCTAGAAAAACAGCTACTCAGTGCCACTTTTGATGTAAAAAGACACATGACAAACATTTATTTGATAGACTCAGATGAGGAGACTATAGTAGACTTTGTTAAGGATCATGATAAAACCAATGACAAGTTCAAGGACAAGGCCAGGAAGGATTGCCTGTGGGAAGGATTTACAAGCAACCACAACCTATCAGTGAAAGTGTGCAAGACTTTCCATTGAAAATTAATCCAGTTCACGTTGGGCCAGCTCCTAGAGAAATGACAGAGGTAGCACTAGATTGAGGATAATTTTGAGGTTTAGAAGAGCCACATCAGATGGAAGGGCCTCAGCACGTCTTCCAGATTTTAGTCACCACGGAGTGGAACCAGTGCTAATGCAGTCTCAGCCCACACCATTGTTGGAGTATCAATGGAGACAAACAGTACAGAGACCAGCATCTGCTCTGACACATAACACTAGCGATCCACTGCCAGCACTGCCAATACAGGTGCCCTAACTTTCATCAGTCGACCTGCAAGACATTGATCAATCTGTTAAGATTAAGACTATGCTCACATCTTCCCTTGGGCCCAGACAGGAGACCATCAGAACAGCCTTCTGCAACTATCTGGCATCCAAAGAAGAAAACGTGGAGGAAAGGGACTTTCAAACTTTCTGAAATAAGGCAGTTAAAATTTTTAAGTTGGATACAGAGCAGGGCAGAGGAAAAGAACCATCAGTCACAGCAACCTACAGCTCCAGTGCTACTTCCATATATGTGCCCTAGACTTATCAGCATCAGCCCACAGTCGCTGTCAACAAATACATCTTGTGTATTCCAGACACCCAAATGTTTCCTTTACAATCAAGCCAAGTCATACAACCAGCTCAACAACATCCGAGATGACAGCAGACCTCATACTTAGTTATTGACAATCAACAACCTGGAACATCACAATACAATACAGCTGGATTTCCACATCAGCCCAACCGAGACCATCAACCCACCTTCCGTAGCCTCTGTCACTGCAGAAGAAACATGGATCAGCAGATGCACATGCCTCAACCATTTACAGCAGTTTAAAAAGACTTTGACCTTTGAGAAAGTCTTCAAATGATATTGTCAAATTTATCAAATTTAAAAAGGACTTTGATCTTTGAGAAACTTTTAAAAATTATATCCGTGTTACATCCAAAACATTTTACAACTGATAGCCACTTTAATATATTTAGTCGCCATTTGTTGGCCATGTTCGCCTCTCCTGAAAAAAAAGTATGATGAAAGCTTATAACTGCAGTGAATACATGGTAATGCTGGTTTATCAATAGATAAAAAAGATGTGATGATATCTCACTTAAGATAGAAGTGAGAGGGTACAACGCTTTCAGTAGCCCCAGTAATGATTTGGAATAGTGATGCCATTTGGTCCTATATTTAAGATAACACTTCCCCATCATTACAAGTCCTCCTTGCATTCCAGTCCTTAGCTAGCTCATTTTTATAAAGACTGGTTGGGCTTGGGCATGAAATCTCTCCTCTTCCTAGTATTTTAAGTGTAACACCTATAGCTTGTTCTGTTTTAGTATTAGGGTCAAACAAGTTGATTTTCTCCAATATTGTTTAATGTATTTAGATGTTGGACTTCCGGCATAAATTATACATTAATGAGAGATGTGGGGTCTGTTATTTGTGATGGTATAACACAGTCTGTTTTTCCACTGCTGCATCACCCATGAGAAGAAAGATAAACTCGGTCTGGATATTTCGCTTAAAATTTGGCTCTTGAACATGTCCCCTGCCATCAATTGAGCCAAATTGTGGTTAATGCATGGCAAACTAGTTATGTTTTAATCATAATCAAAACAACCGGTTACACAAAGTAAAATATAATCAGTATTCAATCAGAATAGAATAAATAGAAAGCTTGTATCATTTTATGAATAACCAGACCAAACCTGAGTTCTTTACTGCTTCTGCTGGCAGTTCCGACATTTATGCCAGTCCATGATGTGCCATACTGCCATAAAACTGTGCATGATTAAGGTTCTAATTCATGAAATTGTATACATAAAACAGGATGCTTTTCTTTTTGACTGTAGCAATTTCAGAAACAAGAAGTGCGCCTGTAGACCCCACCAACTGATGCATCTGATCTGTGTGACAAAATTGTAATTATTTTTTTTTTATTTAAAAAGACAAAAGGTTAAATTGGGTAATAGCTTCTCGGATGCCTTCACACTCCCTTATGGGGTCCCTCAAGGTTCTGTCCTGGGTCCGCTTTTCCCTCTTTACACTACCCCCCCTCAGCCATTAATTTCCAGTTTCAATGTTACCCATCATCTTTATGCTGATGACACCCATATATGCATAGCACTTGATTCCAGGAACTTTGATTACAGTATTGCTGAGATCACTGAGTGTCTTGCTTGTGTTCAAAAATGAATGGATGGTGTCAGATTCAAACTCAATCAAGATTGCAATTACAGGATTCAAACCTAACATTTCACGCCTTCTGGCGTTCAGGTGCCACCTACACCTTCAATGCAAATGTAGCTCTTCAAGACATTCAAAGTCATGGCACTTGGACGTCGGAATGCGTCTGGAAGTATATTACAAGGGACCAAAATGCTTCTGACCAAGTGGCCCTAGCATTTCAATGCAAGCTACACTCTACCACCTACTTGGGGTTTGGGGGTTCTTCTTTTCCATAATAAATTCACCTCTTCAAGGATTTGCAGTAATATTTAACAAAAAACCTTTTCCTTTCACAAAATATAAAGAAATTTCTGAATTAACTATAATTAAAATTTCTACCAGCTAAAATCAGGGCTTAAACTAAACACTCACTTTGAGGCCACCATAAATTAAAGTCAAATCATCCAGAAAACAACCTAGGGTGACCTTACTTGCTAACCACAAGTTAGGGTCACCCTAACCTTTTTGTCTTGGCCTTAAACATGCATGATCTAACTAGGGTGGCCTCAAAGTGATTTACTGTATGCTTTGTTATAATTGTATATAAAACTAGATGTGTATGTATATATTGCTTAATAAAATATATATAATCCCCAAATGGGGCTTTCATTACCTTTGTTCTGGACCTGAGGCAATGTGTTGGGGTATAACCTCAAGTTATACGCCTCTCATTGCTGCTGGTCAGTTTTTAACAAGAGATTCTTGTTCATAGTACTAGTTTCTCATTGGTTGACCTTTGACCTTTAAATTAAAATATTCCCGCGATTTTGCAACTCATGCTTCACTCTTGAAAGGAAAGTCAGGGTGATCAGACGCCATTGGTAAAAAGTTGTAACAAAAATTCTTTTAACTTGTTTTTTAGCCCTCATACCCACCCTTACACCATGTATTGGTACTAATTCTATTATAGTTGTAGGTTAACAAGCTGTGAGAACGCATACTCTGGATGCTGGCCAGCCACTTACTCCAGGGTCAGGAGATCCTAACTGGTGTGAATCCCAGCTAGAGACGATGATTGAGTTATAGGGCAGTAATGGACCTGCCCTTGGGGTTTGTTTTGTGGCTGGCCAGTTACAACCTTACCCTCGGGGTGTTGGGAGCCAGAACCTGCATTCTCATGGATCACAGTTAAAAATATCACCTCACAGGCCTCAATAGAATTGGCCTCGTGATCATCGGGTCATTCTCACCTTCAACTGTGTCATCCTCAGCGTCACTTACACAACACCTCATTCTTCCCCCATTGGAGGGGTCCTCCTCCTCCGCCTGGCCTGCTGCTGCTGCTCTAGTCCATAGGGCTAGTTATGGGGTAAATTGCTTTATTGAAAAAATTAAAGTTTGTATGTATTATGTTTACAATTTTAAATTTGGATTAATCGATGTATTCATTGATAAAATTGCTCTGTTCATATTTGGTAGTTTATCAGTTAACAATAAGCAGTAATCAAAGTCAGTCTTGTACATTCTCTTATATTTTGATAGTGTTAATAAAATTGCAATGGAGAAAATAAGTAATTGCTTGGTATAAATTAAGCATAAATTATAGTATTCTTGGTTTCATAATGTACTGTTCTAGAATTTGAATCACAGACCATTCGCCTTGACTTTCCTGTATGTAACAAGAGTCACTGTAACTTGGTGTATATTATGAATTAATTTTTAAATGCATAACCATCTGTTCTGGCTATGTGGGTATGTACATGAATTTTAAATCATATATTTTGTGATCTTGTACTCACAAAGGTCAGTTTACTATTGTAAAGTTAAGTCATCTGGTCATATGATACAAATGTAATCATTTTCACTTGTATAGTCACCTTGAGAACTGACCTTAAAGTACTTGGAATGTAAATAGCTTTATATCCACTCATTGTTAATATTATAGTAACATTTTAGTTATTGGCTGCTGCCTCGTAAATATAATAATAACAGCCAGTGTTTAGGTAGTTTTTATTGTTTTATATCTTCAATTACTGTAATATTGTAACAAACTATGCATATGATGGTAATACCATCGATAACTGGGTAGAGTTAAGTGTGAACTACATTCCAGAGTGCCATTCATTTGGTACTTACACTAACATTATACAGAAATTAGAATTTGAGGTTATTTTAATGTCAATCATATGACTGCCTCATATTTTTCAGCTTGTGTATTTGCTCCAGTTAGGTTGACGTATCTGGCTATTCATCTAATTATTCTTATTGTTGTCTCTTAAAAGAGAATTTGCAAATTACTAAATTGTTTGTATATACATGACAAAGGTCATAATTGTGTTTAAGGTGATTGTATAAAATAATTGTTTACACACCAGTCACGTATATTTTATACTTCAAACTTTTAGTCTTTTTATTAACTTATTTTATCTTATACATCTATCTCAATATTATCCTTTTGATTTGTGATCTTCTTTGAATTTGACCTCGACTAGTGACCTCTACCTTTCCTGTTTATGACCTCTTGCTTTCACTCCTGGATGGTCAGGGGCTTCTTCTTTTCCATAATAAATTCACCTCTTCAAGGATTTGCAGTAAAATTTAACAAAAAACCTTTTCCTCTCACAAAATATAAAGAAATTTCTGAATTAACTATAATTAAAATTTCTGCCAGCTAAAATCAGGTCTTAAACTAAACACTCACTTTGAGGCCACCATAAATTAAAGTCAAATCATCCAGAAAACAACCTAGGGTGACCTTACTTGCTAACCACAAGTTAGGGTCACCCTAACCTTTTTGTCTTGGCCTTAAACATGCATGATCTAACTAGGGTGGCCTCAAAGTGATTTACTGTATGCTTTGTTATAATTGTATATAAAACTAGATGTGTATGTATATATTGCTTAATAAAATATATATAATCCCCAAATGGGGCTTTCATTACCTTTGTTCTGGACCTGAGGCAATGACTCCCTATCTGCAAAAACTACACTGGCTCCCCATTTCATACCATATTCTGTTCAAATACAATCTTATTACATTCAAGGCTATCAAATCTCCCAACCTGCATATTTATCATCCTTAATCAAACCCAGTAGCCTTACTCATGGAAATTGGCTTTCTCGTTCTTCAGTTCATCTCAAGAAGGTCATTGGTAGGTGAGGTTTTGCAATGGCTTCTCCCACTGAATGGAACAGACTCCCACAATCAGTCCGATATCAGAACACAATTATAGGGTTTTGAAGCCAGCTAAAAATCTACTTGTTTATACTTACATACCCCCCACCATACTATTTCTCCCTTGCGGCACTAAATCAATATTTTGACCTGACATGTCCCTCGAATTTCCCTTTTTGGCTTAAGTGCATTAGAGGATGTTGCATCAATTTTGCGCTATATAAATCTATTCTATTCTATAACTTTTCTCAAAAGAATGTGGTGTTTTAAAACACTGTCATGAAATACCAATGAATGAATCAATGGTGTAAAATAGATAATTATTCATATCCATTTCTAACTAGTGACAACTAAAAGCTTCAGATGAATGAATGGACTGAAGTTTTCCTTATTCTGATATCATTGACATGACCTGTTCTTATGTTCACAAAGTATTGCAAACGCTTAGACACGTATCCTGCAGTAACTACCTTGCTGAATGTTCAGAAAAAATATTTTCCCAGGGTCGACGAGACAACAACTGCCATGTAGTTGTCAGGATAGTGTATGTTTAGCCAGTGTTCAAACAGGTGCTGAGTACTCAATTTTATGTCATTAAACATCTGGGAGAGGTTTAAGAATTATAGATATTTTTTAACATCTGAGAGAAGTATCGCCAAATGGTACACAACATACTATTTACACTTTCAATTATGCCCAGGTCGCACCTCCACGATTTTAATCAGACCTGCCAATAACTTTATCAGCCAAACTATAATTGGCTGAAGACTTCATAAGTTCAACATCCCATCTACATTATCATTTTAACTGTTTAAAATTTTTGTCGTTAGCATTGTATGGCACGGCCATGTGAGGGGCCTGCCCTGGTAGTTGACTCAGACCTTAAGCTTGAAACTACTTGAATCCACGTAACCTCAGGTGAACTACTGACCTCTGGTCACCCAATGAGAAACCGGGCCATCCCTTATTTGGGGTCAAGGGTCATATTTGAATTGGTAGCCACCCTCCACCCTCCTCTTAACCATATTTTAGCTTACAATTTTAAGTAATGACTGGGACCCCCCTTCAGTATCAACCCATCTGTAGGGAGGTTTTTCCAGGTTGATGTAGCTCATCACTAAACAGGGTTTATCTCAAACCTCGGGGTTGTCCCTTTCCTTGGCGACTGATCACATGGGACTTAGGCAGGACCAGTCTGACCCGGGTAACTCCCTCTCAACTTGTCTTAGGTAATCCTAATTTCGCTTTCGTAGTGAGCTTGACCCCTCCAGGACTTACCCATCTGGAGGGAGGTCTCTTCAGATTGATGTGGCTCACCTTATCCATTGGGTAAATTTTCGTTTCAGTGTTAGCTTGTGCTGCAAGATAAATCTCATAATTCTTGTGGTGAGCTTGACCCCTCCAGGGTCTAACCACCTGGAGGGAGGTCTCTTCCGATTGATGTAGCTCACCACTAAATTTTGGGTAGTTTTCATTTGGATGGCAGCTTGTGCCCCTGCATAGATCTTATGATCAAGGCTGGACCCGGCAGACCTGGATATCCCCCTACTGAATTGACAAACTAGTAACCTCGCACTGACCATTGGACTGGACATGAAGATACGTAATTGCTTGTTATATAAAAGTCATGCATTGATGCGAGTCACTATACTTGATTTTGTACCTTTTGGTAGTTTTAACCTTTATGGTATTTTATACCCACATTGGGGCTTTTAAAACATTACAAAGTAATATTTTAAACCTGTATTCTACCTTACTAACGTGTAAATAAAATTCACAAACAACAATTCATGCTTGCTTGTGTCGAACTTCACCTTAGCATGACCTTGAACCACAACCTCTCTTCAGGTACACTGCCTGTCACCAACTGTAACCACTGGGAGTTGAACTTATCAGTTACAGGTCTCTGCATAGGCAACTGCGATTGTCAGGATGTCTTTCCTAATTCTATAATTGTCTTCATCACCCATATTAAACCCATCAAGCCTGTAGTGAGCCTATGATGACCTCATACCTAGCCTTTGAGTCAATTGGATAATTATGAAATTGCTTCCAAAGGTGATTAGTCATGTGTCATGCTGGTTATTGAGGACTTCGCTTCCTACCACAAAGAGTCACTCATGGTTTTGCTACCACTAACTGCAAACAGGGATTGTGCCAGACTGCTACCACAAAGTGCGTAGTACTAGCTCTGTATAGACATGGCTGTTACGGCATTGGGATAACATTCATTTCTACCATTTTTTAGGAAAAATATATTGTATATTTGACTTTCAAAATAAAATGGTAGGCAGAAGGTCTATGAATGTCAAGAGGGTGAGACTGGATAAGACACCAGTGGTGACAGACACACAGGACACTGAGGAGATTCATGAGACCCAATACACAGAGGGGAACCAGGCGACACAAGAGGAGCAAGTGTCACAGGAAATAGTTTGAGGAGGAACCAGCCAGCAAAGACAGAAAAGCTGGCAAGAAGCCCTGCATACAGATGACCGGGAGGATTCCCAGGTAGAATGAATCCAGGGTTAGCCCAGCATTACAATAAAGGCAAGAATGAGTGCAAAGACATAGACAAGAAAACCACTCTCTGGCAGGAGCAGACTGGTTTGAGGGGTGTGCCTTCAACTTCCACAATCTTTTTTAATTTATAGCTTAATAGCTAGTAATTTTGGCATGGAACAATTATATACAAATCCAGATTTTTAATGAATCACCTTTGTGGGCCACGGGGATGCCTCAATGCTGTCTGTGACAGATATACAATAGAAAAGTTTAATTGTAAACTAAATTTTTAAGTTAATATTTTCCCGGACAGCCAAATGTATTAGTAAAAGATTAAAAGATGTCCTGAGCTGTGCTCAAGCTGGACTAGTAACATCCCATTCACTCACCAGGTGACTAAGTCCCCCCCTGTACTTGCTAGGTGGTCGATGATGTCACTTCCCTTTTTCACTGAATATCATAGAGAAAAGCTCTTGGTAAGATGAAAATGCAAAGATGGTAAGGTGGGAATCCCATGTCTGCTAGGTAAGACATTGAATCTAACTATAAAAGTAACTCCAAAGATAGAATGTATGTTGAATGGAACTTACACCAAGATGCTGAGGAAAGCCACTAATGTCAAGTGGTGGGAAAGTAGGACAAATGCCACTTCTTGGAAATAAAATAGCAGCAAGAAGAATGCGACTTGCTGGTCACTGTCACCAACATCCTGAACTAGCTGCTAGTGACCTAGTTCTGTGGCAGCCCAACCAAAATCTGAGAAGAGGAAGACCAAAAGTGGACTTGCTAGAAGTGTTAAGGCAGGACACGGGAAATCTTACAACAACAGAGCTGCGTACAGTGATGGAAGACCGAACTGTCTGGAGAAACCATGTGACTACTAACCTGCGACCAAATAATAATAATAATAACAAAAGTTTAATTTCCAAGTAAAATTTTCTACTTTAGTGCGTTAATATTTCTTACCTAAGGCACAAATGCAGAATAACTACCCAAAGGATGTTTGGCAGCTTACTGGGGATTGGAATGAACTCTAAGGTAAAAAAGGGCCTCTCCAAAGGTTCAAAGCCTATCCAGTTGACCAGTTGGGCAGACCAGAGTAGCTACCCAATCCCCCTTTTGCCCTCTGAATTGGTGAGGGGAAAAAGTTTGGCACCAAGAATTCCTGAAAAGCCCATGACCAAAGCAAATACCTGAACCTGAAACCGGCTATCATAAGGTCCTAGGTAGGGGACACTGAAGGGAGATTTAGGTGTCTTATCTAAAAACTTAACATTCAAGGAAATTATGATATAAATGGGTAGGACTTGAGATCAAATGGCATTTTTGCTCAGCGTCAACCCAAGACACATACTTCAAATAATGCTGAGTGAAAGTATTTTATGGGTTCCAGTGACAGGCTGAAAGAATCTGCACAAAGGAGACCCCACACTGGAAGGCCTTAGAAGCAGCAAAACCTGTGACGTGCTCTAATCTTATAAAAGGTCAGATAACTGATAGTCTGTTTTCTAGAACAGTAAAAACTGATCTCCTTAGCGAGCCCCCCCATCATTCATAAACGAGTTTTAAATTGGACATTTTGACCTTAATAATGAAATCTGTGATGTTTTCTTGAATGTAGGAATGTAGAAGTAAGTGTGAAAGTGTACAGAATCACCACAACCAGACTTGCAGTCGGATAGTCAATTTTTGATGAATTTCTGGTGAAATGTAGGCTCAAGTTTTGACCAATAAACAAATTTTAAAAAAAGATCAACACTGAATATTGGGATCCCATCATGTGACCAAAAGAACAGCACTGATATTTTTTCAGCCCCCCCCCCCCCCCCGTGACCCTGAGACAGTAAAAGACATTACTGGGTTTTAAAATTATATTTTAAATTCTAATTTTTCTTGTTTTTATTAGCACATACATTGTTTAATAGAATTACATGTCTATGACTATATACAAACTGACCACATTATATGTTTTTATCAAGGTTTGGGGTTGAACCAGCTCTGGTCAAAGGAAAAGGGGTTGAGGTCAGAATGACGAGTCTGAGGTCAAGCAATTTGAATGACCTTGCTCAAGGGTTAAAGGTCAAACTGACGTGAAAAAAGGGGCTATGCCCAAAAGTGCCTAAGCACAGACCTGGAGGTGGTTCAAGCCCAGAACTAACACCAGAAGTACTGACTTGTCTAATTATGCAATGTTGGGTCACAAATAATTGGAGGGTGTATGAGTGGAGGAGTGTAATAATACATAAAAGTACACCAGATTTACCAAAATTTTGTATGAAAGGGGGAAGGTAATGTATTTTGAAGTCGAGATTTTACATTTACCAGTGGATATAGGCACCGGAACCCCCCCCCCCCTGGGCACTCACATGAGTGGAGGAGTATGATGGTACATGAGAGTAAACCTGGTATGTTAAAATGGATTAGAAATTTTGATTGTAGGTTGTTACAAGATGTATGGATAGAGAAACACCAAGGAAATCTTACAGCCAGGACTTATCTGGAGGTAAAGGTCCAGGTGTGTTAAAGTCAAGTACGGCCAGAGTTGTGGTCAGGGAATTGTTGGCCTTTGCAATCTGTTTAGCTCAGATTAATTTATTGAATCCTTATATGACCGAGCATTACGGCCCCCTAATGCAATAACAATACAGCTCAAAGATCGCAATAACGTATAGGTACAACAATTCAATAAAGACATGTATATAATGTAAAAAGATATAGTAAAAGCAATGATAAAATATATGCATATATGTATAAAGCTGCATGCAAAACTGTATATATGGTATATATAAGCAATTATGAGGTGACAAAACATGTAAGGATGAATCATAGAGGCAATTACATATGTGCTAGCTTTGTTAATTACAGTTCTGCAGCTAAGCTGAGGAGCAGTTGAGATCCTGGCTATGACACAGAAGAATGCATCCATGCAAAGCTTGTGGTAGCCACTTGATATGCACATAAAAGCACTAGCAGACAGCCAGTGAAGATCCTGTGTACGACACAAAAGAATGCATCCATCCAAAGCTTGTGGTAGATACTTGATACACACAAAAGCACTAGCAGAGGGCCAGTGGACACTGATCCCTAAGAGAATAGAAGTGATGATAGTTTATGTAGCACAATATTGTGTCCTTTTTGATATACATATTTGACTTGCATGAGTCACACAAGAGAATGCATCCACCACTAGAAACCGTGGTGATCTGAAAATATATGACAGGCAGTAATATGTTCTACATTGTTAGGATACATTAATACAATACACAAATACATGAGGGAGGGTAGCATATACGGGGAGGGTGAATTGAATGTCACCCCTGTCACCTCTAGATTTGAAATGGCCGATTGAATGGTCAAGCCCCAAGGTGACCAAACACTGACCAATAGAAAACTAGGACAAGTTACATGCTAATCTTCTAGGAAAAGAAATGCAGGGTCCCAAGGGCTGAACTACCCGGCACCCAGATGCCGGGACGTACAGCCCCCCCCCAGTGACCCTGAGACAGTAAAAGACATTACTGGGTTTTAAAATTATATTTTAAATTCTAATTTTTCTTTTTTTTATTAGCACATACATTGTTTAATAGAATTACATGTCTATGACTATATACAAACTGACCACATTATATGTTTTTTTATCAAGGTTTGGGGTTGAACCAGCTCTGGTCAAAGGAAAAGGGGTTGAGGTCAGAATGACGAGTCTGAGGTCAAGCAATTTGAATGACCTTGCTCAAGGGTTAAAGGTCAAACTGACGTGAAAAAAGGGGCTATGCCCAAAAGTGCCTAAGCTCAGACCTGGAGGTGGTTCAAGCCCAGAACTAACACCAGAAGTACTGACTTGTCTAATTATGCAATGTTGGGTCACAAATAATTGGAGGGTGTATGAGTGGAGGAGTGTAATAATACATAAAAGTACACCAGATTTACCAAAATTTTGTATGAAAGGGGGAAGGTAATGTATTTTGAAGTCGAGATTTTACATTTACCAGTAGATATAGGCACCCAAACCCCAGTAGACTCAGTAGTGTAGGGCTGCTTGGAAGACTAGGGAGACAGGAGAGGATGTAGAAGGGGAAGAGGAAAGGTAAGTCCAGATTCCATCAGACTTCCAGGTTCCATGTCTCATGATATGTTCTAATGGAACCCCATGATTGAAAGCCCATGAAGCCCCAGCTCTTCTAAAGGCATGGAATGTCAGAGATGGAAAAATATGAAGAAACTGAGAAGCAGTTTTCAAATGTTTACGGGCTAGGGAATCAGTTAAGGGTTGTATGTGATGGAGTTTTTTAATGATGAATAATGGATCATTGGAGTGGGCTGGCATTTGCTGAATCATTGCTGTAAGGGCAAAAATGGGACACAAGGGACTGGAGCCAAGGTGGGGGAGGGGGATGGTAGTTATTGACTTCCTGTCTTGGATGGTCTTGGACCAATTAATGAGTAGAACCGCCCCTTCCCCAGAGGTGAGGAAGTCCCCCCTGGCTAAGTGCCTGGTGCCATCAAATGTGGATACTGAATGTGGGAGTATATTGGATAATCTGAGAAAAGAAAAAAAACAGGTAAGATACAGGGCTTTAAAAGTGAGAGGGTGGGGTCGGGTGTTACAAAAGGCTAGCAAAGCTTGTAAAGTGGAAATATCAATGGAAGGTCTGGAAGAAGGTTTAAGAGGGGCATTTATTTGCAAAGCTTTTAGATATAGCTGAATTCTGTGATCTTGAAACGGTAAGGTGGGGAGACCATATATGATATGTAGTGTTCTAACAGCGACAATGTAATTGGCAATATTGGGCTTGCTGTGACCATTTTGGTTCAAAAATTCCATAAAGGAAAGTAAGACATGTATATCTACCTGACAGGGGGGCAACCCAGCCGCCACCTGAAACAGCATGAAATCCTGCCACATATGTTGGTACTGCTTGATTGTGGCGGGCCTGAAGCCCTGAAGCAAGCGGTTGGAAGCCAAGGTGGCCAGCTGGGCTGCCGGTCCCTGTAGATCTGAAAAACAGAAGGCTAGATGAAGTAATTGAGGCAAGTTAGGGTAAGGTGGGTGGGAATCCACACATAATTGGTTATGAGGGACTGTAATCTGGACATAGGATTTGTAATGTAATTCCATCTGGATAGCAGATCGGCTAGGACATTGTTTTTACCAGGAATATGTGAAAATTGAAATTGAATATTATTGAGGGCTGCTATGAGCCAAATATTCCGGGCACACGTGGCTAGAACCTGATCTCTTGCTTTACCAGTAGTGAGGACTTGTACAACTGCCATATTATCAGAGAATATACAAATCCGCTTGTTGGCCCAATGGGAGGCCCATATTCTGGCAGCCACCACAATGTTTAGCATTTCCAATTGTGTAATGTCATAATCTTTGAAACCTAGTGGTATAGGAAGAGTATATATGAGATTTCCAAAATGGCCACCTAAGCCTGTGAGGCAAGCATCTAGATGGACTTCTATATTTGAGTTTGGGAGATCGTAGAACGTGACTCCATTGTAATTTTGAAGGAATGTATTGAACCATGCAAGATCTTTGAAAAATTGATCATTAAGCAAGATCTTAGAATTATGTACGTTGTCTCTGAGTAATTGTAACATTCTATTTAAGAAAGATCTGGCAGGGGCTACACATTTGGTTATATAGAGCAAGCTGCCTAGAAGTGATTGTAAGTCTCTTTTTGAGCAGTATGTTTTAGATCGCCAATTTTTGCATATGGTGATAATTTCTTGCAATTTTTTAGAAGGAATTGATATAGTTCTGTCGATTGTGTCTATATGAATGCCTAGACAAGTAGCCGCAGTAGTTGGAGGGACAAGTTTCTTCATGGAAATGTCAAGGCCCAATTGGGCTAACAAATCGAGGAGAAAAGCGTAGGATTTGTGTATTTCAGAGGGCAATCCTATATAGATTAAATCATCTATGTAGTTGTAGAGATAAGGGAAGCCATGCTGTGACATGATGAACCTAATGGCATCTGTACATCTCTGAAATATTAAACTGCCATTTCGATAACCGAAAGCGACCGATAAATCGATGAAATTGGAAATTTTAATTACTTAAATGTAGCTTTTATAAGCTACAAGTGAAAGTCAAGAAATACTTAAGGTGTGAAAATCAGAATTTTACAGAATGATCTATAGCATATAATTAAAGAAATATGCAAATATTAGCCTCCAACAATAAGTAAGAACTGAGAAATAAATAGAAATGTCTGTATATTTACAAACTGCTACCAGTCAATCGTGGCCAACGAGAAAGTAGGACGATTGGTCAGAAGTTATCACGTGACGACAACTACCAGTATATCTGGTGGCTAACAAGAACGATCTTTTTTTCTAAGATGTTGGCCCCGGGTGTGGCAACCCGAGATCAGCATTAAGTCCCACATGGTAAGCTATTGTAGCGTAATAAAATATTCATCTTTGAACTTGAAACCCAGGAGGTCAATGTCTCCAGGATCAACTTTAATCTGGCGAAATGCCCTGCTGATGTCTATTTTATAAATCATTGCAGCAGGGCCTAATTTCCTAAGTGTAGCAGTTATTTGATCGACAGAAGGGTATTTGAGTTCAAATTCAGTGCCTAAGTAGATATCTTTAGTTACACCTTGGTTCACTGAGAGGCCCAGAGGCCAGCTAAGGTCCATAATGGTCCTTTTAGTATCGCTATCTTGCTTGTCTCTGACCATGAGAGGAGATGTATGCAAAGTTATAGGTTTACTTTGAAAGGGGCCTAATATGGCCTCATGATGTAATTCCTCATTGATATACTTATTAACATGATTGTCGAGACGTATGGCGGACGTATGGTTCTGTTCTGATGCCATCAATTGTGAATTTCTGTCAAAATCTAGAGGGAAGCCATACTTGAGTAGGTCAGGGAGTTGCTGGTACCAATATTGAGCCAAATATGAGTCCCAGATATCACATTTGAGATTGGATTTAACAGGGATCCTACAACCTAAAAGGTTCGGACTTCCACTGTTTCTAACCATGATATGTGCTTGGATAATATCTGGAATTACATCATAAGATTTTGGCTTACCATTGTAAATTTGTAAATGACTCTTTGGTATGAAGCCAAAGCAGTGCAGTTTAGCATTGCCATATTCTGTATTTTCTAGAGAAGTCTGAGGGGGCTGAATCTCAGCATTACTATTCAGGCTATAGTTTCCGTTTAATACTTGATACTGAAACGCAGTGCCCATAATATGACTGTCATCACTGCCATTCTCAACATTTTGTTCACAATTGTTCTCTGCAAAAATATTGGCACTTTCAATGACCCCATCGAAATGCCCAGTTCCGTTTTTATTGCCCAAGAAAGAGATTTTTGGATCAGCCAACTGGGGCTGTGATTTTGTGCCAATATTTGCTTCAGTTTCGCCTGAAGTATGATTTTGTTGACCAGAGTTCGCCTCATGAAACAGGACATTGTCGGATAATTGTATCTGACTCCCAAAATCTGATGAAACCTTACATCCGGTGTCATCAGAATGGGGCTCGGTGTGATCAAGATTCCCCACAAAAGACCCATTTTCGTTTTTATTGCCCAGTGAAAGAGAATTTGCCTCCTCAGCCAACAAGGGCTGTGTAACACCGAGTGTCGAGGGATGTTTGCACTCTTGTGAGTGCTGAAAAGAACGCTTGTCTGCCTCCATAGTTATTGAATGGTCCACTGAACACATAGCAGAAGTACGACGAGGTGTATTGTCTTCTACAGAAGCATTGTCTTGATCAGATTGATCCGTTAATACTTGGAATCTATTGTGTAGCGAGACGGGTACATTCTTTGTGTTATGCAATACTCGTGTTTTCTTGGCCAAGTTTTTACTACTGTGTGATGTCGAGTTCACGCTTTCCCGACTAAGAATAATCACTTTGTTAGTAACTTTAACTTCACGATTCTTTACTTTGGAAGCAGACATGTTTTTATCACCCTCATTTACAGTGTAGATTTCTTTTGCACTGTTTGTCCTGAGTGCCTGAGCATATGTTTTATCAGGATCTATGGTTTTAAAAGCAGTCCATTTCCTGAACCAATGTAAGGCCTTATGTTTATTGGCATACAATTCTTCCTGTAAATGTCTGCCTGAATTGTGAATTATTCGAGAGGAATGAGTGTGAGTGCTCACAGGCTGAGCACCCAAACTTATTCGTTTTTTTAATTTTTCTTCATTTTGTTTTTACATTCAACCTCTGCATGGTTGAAGGCCTTACCATTGGTAAAACATGCGGCACAGATGTGTTTGTATGTTACCCCTCTGGTTTCATGTGTCTTGGATTGGTTACATGTGCCTTGATTGTAGTACACGCATGGCATTGATTTACCAGGTTTGTGAGGAAATTTCTTTGAATTTTGTGTGTTTGCAGTAGGATAGGTGTGCCTTTGTGCATTTGCCCTCCTAACTCTGTCAATTTTTTCTACTTCAGAATAACTCTTTATTTCTCCCTGTTCCATTCTACACAACAGGACAGCGTGGCTGGCCTTAGCCGCATCCCAGGAAAAGTCGTTCGCATCATCAAAAAGTGAAATAAGATAATCTAACATTGAATCTTTGATATTTGAATTTTGTTCCTCTCTCATGATGCGGCCAAAGCCAGCCACCCATTGAGTAATTGATAGTTGGTCATAGGAGATTCTTTCCTTAGAGTGGCCTGAGAGAACGTATTCATGGGGCCACTTGACCCGATTTGGGACTAAGACTTCTACAGGGCCCCCCCTTAAGGATTTTAACTTAGTACCTGCTTTGTTCAGTGAGGCAAGCTCCTGCAACCGTTTTTCCACTTGGATTTGCAAGTTCTCGTCTTGTCTCATATTTATCAAGCTACTGTGTATACTAGGTTGGTGAACAGGGGGAGGTGCGACCGCTGTCTGAGTTTTAACTTTAGGTTTGGTACTTTTGTTTTTTATTTTTGACATGTCAGTACTTTTTTTACAAGATTTCTTCTCCATGGCATCAAGCCTGGAGCCTAGTGACTGCAATTGAGTTAAAATTTGCATATTGATAGCTTGCTGTGACGTGGTATGTGCATCCGAATTTGTTGGATCCGAATTTGTCAACACTGTTTCAGTACTATGGTTTTCTACATTTGAATCGTGCTCATCACCCGAACTGGCAATCAGAGCTTCACAGTCGGAATCATTAATGGAGGAATCATTATCAGACACTTGCCCGGATTGTGTGTTCCTCTGGGAAGCCAGGAGATCTTTCATGAAGGTGGCGTCCTCTGCCAAGTGTAGCTCCACAGGTAACTGTATCATATCTTGTCCTTGGGAGCGCAAATTATACTGACGAGTGGATGTAGTAGCCATGTCGTCAGGTTTACATAAACATAAAAAACTAAAACTCCTAAAATCAATGTAAAAGTTTGTAAAATATACTGTAAATAGACTTCAGTGTTGAATTGAATGTCACCCCTGTCACCTCTAGATTTGAAATGGCCGATTGAATGGTCAAGCCCCAAGGTGACCAAACACTGACCAATAGAAAACTAGGACAAGTTACATGCTAATCTTCTAGGAACCGAAATGCAGGGTCCCAAGGGCTGAACTACCCGGCACCCAGATGCCGGGACGTAAATTCATGATTTTTAGGTTTGGGCTTTAATATTATGTAAGAAATAAATCAACCTATATCCGTCTCTGATTATAATTTAGAAAGACACTTATAAAATAGAAAATTTCCATTAACAGTATTGTATCTTATTCAAACAAGCAGAAGGAGAAGTGTTTCTGGCATTATCTTATGTGACAATAAAACATAAATTATTTTATTGTTATATTTTCACATCTTACTGGAAATGAATTGTAAATAAGCAGTATAACACTTGACAAAGACCTGTTTCATGATAGGACAAGACTGGAAGTGATCAGGACGAGACTGGAAGTGATAAGGACAAGACTGGAGTGCTTAGGACGAGACGGGAAGTGATTAGGACAGGCCAGTTACCAGGTGGGTAGAACCACAGTCAGGAACAACAGTCATGGAAGGTCGGGGAAATATCAAACATGTTTAATTTTTTGCTGATCCATCACAACAGTCAGGAAACTACAATCGATCCTAACCAACTCTGCAAACATGGCTCCCGACCCTCAAGAAATCCTTAGTTACCTACAAGTCCGCTCCAGTGGAACACCCACCCCCATGCTAGGCAGGCAGCATAGCTAACCTATTGTGCATTTTGTGATAAAAGCACCAAACTTGGCACATTTGTAGAAAAGCGTATTCTGAACAGATCTAGATATTTGGCCACTGCCGATTTGGTCCCTGACGGCCATTGCAGCCATTTTCCAAAATGGCCGCCAGTTCAATTAAACCAATGTTCAGAATAGGGTCCAAGGAAGTCTTGTATGATTTCAAATGGAGTCAGCTAGCACCATAAGCTCCAAGTAAACTATGCAAAATAATAGGCAATGTGTATTTGTGTTAATTTTACGGTTAACATGATTAAAATGGACAGAAAACACACAAAAAAACAGAAATTCCACAACCAGGTTTATTCTAGTGATGCTGTTAACAGAACCCATCTTTACACTCTCTTCACGTAAGGTACTGAATGATTTGCGTAATGACATCTGCTGTGCCACATCTCTTCTATCTTTTTAGACAACAAACACCTCTTAAACTCAATCTGAAAGTCGATAGTCGATCTGAAGGTTTAATAAAAATTAACTTGGCTTAGGCCAGCCTTTTATGATCAATTATTAATTAAACTTAAATAACCAGTTGTGGTAAAATTCAAGTTAAATATAAAGTGACCATGTTGTATAGTCTGTATAGACAGTACATTATGTAGCTACGGTTTTTAGTGTTGTCTAGTGTTATTCAATTTATATATGAGCTAGGGTGTTTTGGGAGTGTTCTAAAAGTCAGCAGGCTCAAGAAGATGAGATCTATATTGTGTTTTAGCATTCGCCACGGTAGACGTTTTTACGATGCTGTTTTAGATTTTCCAAATTCTAACAATTAAAGTGGTTTGTATCTGTCACATTATATTATTTATGAAAGATCTTGGACAAACACAGAAACTATAAGTATATTTTATCTCCAAAACATTGTGAAACTGTTTGTTTATCCACAAACGGGTATTATCGCCCACCCGATAATTCCCGCGGTTCATTTCTATTGTTCTCCACAATAACTAAAATTAACTGTATTATATCTAAAGCCCAATTATACAATAACTACTCCACAGATTTTACCACATATACCTACCTTCCTTTATATAAAGTTGAAATATACAATAACCAAATTATAGCCCTGATTGACCATCCATACCATAATTTTGTTTGACCAAATTTTTATTTCACCTACTTCATAGATATGCACTAATCTTTTGCTACCTTCATAATCTATTACAACTTTTTTTCTTTTGGTTCCATTGTGAAAGACAGGTTTGTACATAGGGAAGGTAAGTGCACCTTTTGTAAAATTTTTAATTTTTGGTCTCTGTTGGTCTGGCAATGCACTTCTCGTTCAACTAATCCACAAAGTAGATTTGTCATCATTTCATATTTTTGTTTTAGTTATACATTTTTTGCCATACATATATTTCCTAAAATATTCTCCAAAATGCACCTCCTGCATTTTGCTGTTTACCTCATATTGACTGGCATCAGAGTCTGTGACTCATCTTAACCCACCATGCACTCAGGTCATCCTGTGATCATTGAGTCGGGAATTCACCCATGTGTGGATAGCATCATTTACGCCTATCTAGCTTTCCAAGGTCACTGTCGAAGGGTGACGCATAGTTTCCGGAATGTCAGTCCCTGGACATCATTGCTCCTAGCTCTTTTGGGTGATATCAGTCTCAATCCGGGCCCTGCTTCTAGATCTCTTAATGGTTGTTTTCTCAATATTAGATCTATCAGAAATAAATCCGCTTCCTTTCTGGAGTTCGTCAAAGATAACAACACTGATCTCATAGCTGTTACTGAGACATGGCTTAGGCCAGAGGATACTGAAGGTTTTATTTCTAGTATCACCCCTCCTGGTTATAAGTTCACTCATGTACCTCGAAATGTCAAGAAAGGGTGCAGAGTTGGCTTTTTCATCAAGGAGAACCTGTGTTTTGAGCAAGTTTCAAAAACAATTGTCAGGCTTTTAAAAGTACCTCAATCCAGATTAGCACTGAGGATGCTAATAATGTTATTTTTTTTTTTTTCTGTCACGAGACTTTCGTAAATTCTAATATGCTACTGGTGTCTCTGATGGATTTACACTTGCGCTAGGGGACCAAAACCTTGTTGTAACTAGAAAACACTCGTAGAGTGCAGACCTCAGCCAGCGTAAGTTTCTACTATTTTTGTCTTGTTTTGTTTACATCCAGAATATGATCCAGATATTTCCCAAAATATAATCAATCCATTCTTTGGCTTGGCCCTACCTACATGTAAATGTCATGAAAATCTGCTCATTTCTTTTGTAGTAATATCAACCAGAAAGCCAAAGTTATTAAAAATTCAATGAAAATTGGAACATAGAAAATTCGGGATTCTATGGTACACAGAATATGATCCAGATCTTTACCAAAATTTAGACACGTTTTCCTTTGTTCAGGCCATACCTAAATAAAATATTTTAGAAAGACCTGTCCATTACTTTTGTAATCAAAGTGTTTTACCTATATGAGGTCGTTAATAATTAAATACATCAAGAAATTTTTTCCTTTATCTGTTTTATTCTAAGATTTTTTTTTTTTTTTTTTTTTAAACTGATCTGAATACATTCTAGTTGTCCATACATACAAAATTAGAAATACAAACCTAGAACTGGCAAAAACAGTGGAAGCAGAGCATCTGAATAATTAGTTACAGGAGATGTAAGGTCATAGGTCAAAGTATATTGTATGCTCATTTCAATAGCTAAGGAGAATACGGATATAAAATAAGGGAATCAGAAATATGATGTGTGTAACAGACACATGAAAATATCACAAAAGTTTTAATTTACTTTTGGCCTCAAAAACATGTGTAAATCGCCTCTCAATTAAAGGTATATTTCATATCTAACATATCTGACCCACTTTTTAAACTCCCAGGTCATGGTTTCCTATTACCTTTTAAAAAAATTTAAAATTTTGGTTTGACAAAGTGTACATTATATCCAGGTTCCATGAACAAACACCAGAACAAATTTTTTCACAGTTGTCTCGCCTTTTCAAGTGAAGGGAGACACTGCTCTTGGCAATTTTCAAAAAATTTTCCTTTCCCCAAAAATGGCGGCCATTTTGAATTTTCACCAAAAATGCAAAAACACTAATTTGCTTCTATCTCCTTACCCATTTTTTGAAATATTTGTGAGATATATGTTTTTCGCCTTTTCAAGTGAAGGGAGACACTGCTCTTGGCAATTTTCAAAAAATTTTCCTTTCCCCAAAAATGGCGGCCATTTTGAACTTTGACCAAAAATGCAAAAACACTAATTTGCTTCTATCTCCTTACCCATTTTTTTAAATATTTGTGAGATATATGAATTAATATGAAATCAATTAGATTTAATCCTCCATCTGCGATGTCTGATATCATGGTAGTATGTTTAATTTTGTCATTAGATTCCCATATAAACTTATAAATTATGTTTTCAAATTTTTTTACAAAATCCTTAGGAATTTCTAAAAATTGACTTGGAAAAATAATTTTAGGTACTATCAGGTGATTTATAACAGTGATTTTCCCAAGCAGAGTCAGGTTTCTCATTTTCCATGACATCAAGAGTTTTCAATTTTCTCAAGTCTGGACCAAGTTAATATAATTACATTTTTTTGACACTAACCAATATATATTCCTAGACATCGAATAGGGTCTGTCGGCCAACCTATATTTTCAATACAGCAATTGACTTGCCGGTCTTTATCCTTGCCTAGCCACAGTCCTTCTGTTTTTTCTCGGTTTAGTTTGGGTCCCGCTAGGTCACCAAAGTTTTGTACTAACCCTAAAACAGGAGCTATCTGTAATTCATCTTTCAAGAAGATGCACATGTCGTCTGCATATTGACAAAGTTTAAACTCTTTTGACTTATTGCCTATGTTTACTGTTATACCTTTGTGCTGGTTTTCTTTTAATTTAATAGCCAGGATTTCTACTAATAATATGAACAATAAGGCTGAAACAGGACATATCTGATACTTTACAGAGTCTTTTCTTTTTCCTACATATGGCATAAGCAATGGAGTTTTCTTTAACAATTACTTTAATTAGCTCTAATAGTTCCTGTTTTGATACACAGTTACGGTAGGTGGTAATAGTACGACATATTTCCAAATTTATTATATTAACATAATCCTGTTCCTTTAATAAAGCATTGTTAAATTTCCAGTACCCTTTACCACGTTTGTTTTTGTTGAAAACAAGATCAATTGTTAAAGCTTTATGGTCAGGGGCTGGACAGGGGAGAACTGAACTGTGTAATGCAGCATCTGCTAATGCTGCAGAGGTTAAAATATAATCAATTCTACTGTTGTGTATCTGATCAGATGAATGTATATAAGTATATCCTTTTAATTTTGGATTTACATATCTATATGTGTCTATCAAATTACTTTCACCCAGAAACTCTAAAAAAGTTTGCCCACTTTTATCAATCTTACCAGAAGCACGATTAGACTTATCATAGCAGGTATTAAAGTCACCAGCTACAACCATTCTATTTCTATTAACTGCGTGATCTAATAAAAATTTATTACATTCTGTAATAAAGTTGATTCTTTGTTGTAAATTGTTTGGTGCATAAAAGGAACCAATACTGTATACTTCATTATTAATATTTTTAGTGTTTAATAAGATCATCCGCCCATTATCATCTTTGTTTACATTAAGTACTTTCCACTTGGACAGCTTATGTGATATTAGGATACCCACCCCTCTTGCATGAGGGGATTCTGAATAGGAAATGTATAATTTCCCCAAATCATGAAAATCTCTTTCAATATCAAGCAATATCTCTTCAGTAACATAAGTTTCTTGTAAGCACACAATGTGGAATCTTTCCTTTTAAGCCAATTAGTTAGAATAAGTCGCTTTTCTCTATCACGTAAACCACGTATGTTTATTGTTGTTATTTTTAAACCTTCCATGATGGAATTTAAACACGATATTATCTTAAGAACTAAGATACCCTATAAGCTTTAACAAAAACATGTTTATTTAAGTCCTTTGGTCTGTCTTTGAATTTTTGTGCCCTTTTCTTTCTCTGGGGTTTTTGAAGGCTTTCTCTTTGACTTCTCTTTTTGGTTAGCAAGCATTTCTTTGATTCCTGTGATAACTCCAGGTTTTGATGAAGGTGAACTTTGTTGTTTCTTACTGCCAAGTGAAATGTTCGAAACTTTGCTTTCACCAAGTTTGCTTTGAGAAATCAACTTTGGTTTCACAACTTGCTGAGTTTCTACAAATTCACCAGATGCTTGACATCCACTACCACCTGGAGTATCTGCCATGCTGGAAGTAGATAACATGCTTTCTGGCCCTATGAGTGAGTGTACTGGGTCTAATCTATGGTTTTTCTGCACATCCTCAGTTGACACTGTATTATTATCAGGTGTTGCTTCCTTGCAAGACAGTAAATCCCTGAGGTCCATCAAGAGGATACCAAGCTTATTTTGCCCTGGAAAGTACTTCGGATCTATCTTTTCAGTATCCTCAGAAGAAAGACCACTAGCCCAGAATTTGTCAAAAGTTGCTTCTGCCAAATAAGACTGTTCTGTGTCTAGTAACCCCTGTCTAAATTCAGGCACCTGCGCTGCTTTTGCATTAACAATTGTCTGCATTATTTTTAAGCACTGAGCCTCCCGTTCTGCAGTAGTATCTTCTGGTATTGCTTTGCTCAGTCGCTTCGCCTTACCAGCATGCTCTGCATTTCTGATGTCTTCAGCCAGCATCACCTTACCCACATCCATGGCCTTCTTCCACTGGTAGGCGTGCTCTGAAGAACGGAAAGTTTTACCCCACACATTAATGTCACACATATAAAAATTTGACAGTACATTGTGGTGTGATCTGAAGGGTATGACCTCCTGGGTAGATCTGGCTTTGCATGTTTCATCACCAATTTTGTGACCTGGTGTATTGCACACTAAGCAGTGAGGCTTAAACTGGCTGTCGTGGAACACCTTGCATTTAATATCAGCGATACGGGCCACTCTTGGCAGAAGTGGCCACACTGGGGATTTTACAAAGACAAACCGGTCACCATTCTTGAAGTGAGTGAGGTCTCCATTCGAATCCCGAATCTTTCCATATTTTATGTCTGATAATATTGTCACACCGTTTTCTCAAAAAATGTCAATCTCAGAGTTTGCAACTGAAAGTGGCAAATCGTTAATTGTAATCCTTTCACATTCTTCTCGGAAGCGATTCAGCAAAGCTGGATTCCTGTCATAAAGCTGGTACAATTTTCTCTGAATCACCAACTCTCTCTTCAAAAGAAGTTTTGCTCTACTTTCTACTGAGTTTAAGTAGATGCGCCAGATGCCATTTATCTGTTGCACACCATCTAGAGCAGCATTGCCTACTACATGTCCAACAGCAATGCATACCTCATAGGGCTCCAGGACATCATCTTTGCTTTGATTCTTAATGAAGACAGGTTCAACTCTAGCACTGTCATTAACATCTTCAGGAAGAAGCACAATAGCCGATGCCATTGTTAAATTCTTTGTCAGACAACAAATAAAAAAGCATGTACTTAATATAAAATTATGGATGCACATATGTTAACTATTTCATAAGATTACAAATAATGTTTTTGCCACTGTCACCTGTTCTGACTAATGCACAAAACCAAGATTTATCCTAGTTTGGCCTCAGCAAGGTTGTAAATTTAAGAACACCAGAAAAAAGATATTTAACCTAGCACGGCCTTAACAAAATTCTATTTCTATATTTAACACCAAGTTGTTGTTTTTTTGGTTTTGTTTTAAAGATGTTATATTTCATGTACTCTACAGACCCCCAAATCTTTCAAAGTCGCAATTCCTAGAAGAATTTGGCATGTTCCGCGAAGGTGCTGCTTTGTCAGGCTGTAAAAACATTCTCCTTGATGATCTTAATTTTCATTTGGATCACCACAACACATGGACATTAAAATTTTATGACCTCCTTGAGCAATTTAGTTTTACGCAACTTGTCAATACACCCACACATATTCAGGGTCACATTTTGGATGCTCTGTGTGTGAGGGATTCTTTCTCTTGGGCCATTTATCCTAAAGTTATTGGAGGACTATCAGACCACCAGGCAATCATGTTTAGCCTTATTTTTCCCGTCAGAGAGTCCTGTAAGTTTCAACATATTTCCATCCGTAAAATTCACAAGATAAATATTCTAGACTTCAGAGCAGATATCCTGAAATCTGACCTCATTAGATGCCCGTATAAAACTGCTAGTCTTCTGAGTCATCAATACTTCAATACCTTGAGAAGCTTCCTTGACAAACACGCCCCAATGATGAAGAAAAATATTCCAAGACATGCCGAGACTGGTTTCATGAACTGTGACATCCTCAAGGCAAAACGGCTCAAGAGGAAATATGAAAGGGCATGGCGCCGTGAAAACTCAGCCAGTAATCGCAGCCCGGTCAATCACTATAACTTCCTGCTTGAGAAGTCAAAATGTAACCATTATTCCAACGTTGTGGCTAAAAATTAAGGAAATCCTAAGGCTTTGTGGAACTGTTTCAAAAAGATATTACACAGGTCCTCTGTTGCAGTTCTTCTAGACTGTACAAATAAAACCGACCTTGCGAACACTTTCTGTAAGTTTTTCTTTGATAAAATCCTTAAAATAAGATCCACACTGCAGTCATCAACACCATCTTCAGTCACTAGACCCAACTCCACTAAAAATACACTGTCCTCTTTCACACCTGTGTCCGAGAAAAGTCTACTCAAAATTCTAAAGTCCTCACCATCCAAATCTTGTGGTCTGGACCCAATCCCAACATCACTGGTCAAGGAGTGTGCTGATATTCTTATTACTCCCATCACTAAAATTGCAAATTATTCAATCAAAGAAGGTAGTTTTCCCAACTGTTTTAAGATGGCACATGTCACCCCCCTCCATAAGAAGCCCAGCCTTGATAGAAATAGCCTCAAAAATTATAGGCCAGTGTCAAACCTTAGTTTTATATCAAAGCTTATTGAGAAAGTTGTGGCAAAGCAGCTAAATGAATTCATTTCACACGAGGGTCTCTTAAATGTCATCCAGTCTGCTTATAAGAGTTCCCACTCCACTGAAACCACGCTGTTGAAAATTCAAATAGCTTTCTCAGTGGACTCAGGAAAGGCAGTGGCCCTGACATTATTAGACCTGTCAGCGACGTTTGACACGATTGATCATTCCCTTTTATATGACTGCTTGCATGACTGGTTTGGTCTAGATGGTACTGTCTTGTTGTGGATCAAATCGTACCTTTCAAACCGAAAACAAAAAATTAAAATAGGTGATAGTTTCTCTGAGTCGGTAATTCTCCCTTTCAGAGTCCCCCAAGGCTCCGTATTGGGTCCTCTCCTTTTTACCCTTTACACTAGTCCCCTCAGTCAAGTTATTTCTAAATTCAACGTTACTCATCACCTATATGCTGATGACACCCAGATCTACTTAGCAGTTGACTCCAGGAACTTTGATTCTAGCATGGAAGAGCTGACCGAGTGTCTCAAGTCAGTACAGGAGTGGATGGTTGGTGTTAAGGTAAAACTAAACCCAGAAAAAAAACGAATTTATCATCATAGGTCAAAAAGCCACCAGAGAGTCACTTGCACCAAATTTCCCTGTCCCACTCCTCCAAAACAATATCTCTCCGTCGGTGGAAGTAAAGAATCTGGGTGTTACCTTTGACTCAGACAACTCTTTTGACAATCATGTTGCCAAGGTTTGCCGAGCATGTTACTATCATCTTCGTGATTTGCGACGAATTTGCAAATTCCTTAGTGACGAAACTGCAATACTTCTGGCAAATCCTATGGTCAGTAGTCGTCTGGACTACTGTAACTCTTTACTGTATGGGGTAAGCAAGTCCAACATAGCTAAACTACAGAGAGTCCAGAATGCTCTTTGCCGCATAATCTTCAGTCTTGACAAAATGAGTCATGTTACACCCTTTTTAAAAAAACTCCACTGGCTTCCAATTCAACATCGTATCCTTTTTAAGTATAATCTCCTGGTATTCAAGGCTATCAATCTTTCACAGCCCCCATATCTCTCAGCTTTAGTAAGTAAGTAAGTAAGAAACACTTATATAGCGCCAAATTTGATGTAAACATCCTCTAAGGCGCTGATGTGCAAAAAGGGATAGTCCAGTTCCAGAAAGATGTTCGTTTCCATATTAGCGTCCGGTCGGGGAGATAGGCTATGGTGGAGGATAAGCCAATCTAAAAAGGTATGTTTTCAACTGTTTCCTGAAACCAGAAATGCTTTCTATGGTTCTGATGGCTTGAGGAAGCTTGTTCCACTCTGTGGGAGCCCCTGCTATGAAACTGCGTAGCCCTGAGCGTTTATTTGGTTTAGATGAGGAAATTGATAGGCGATTGCCCCGTGTGAGATCACTCCACCTAATTAGAGTGGAGAGATATGGAGGTTGGCTCAAATGTATTGCTTTATAAATGAGGAGATTATACTTGAACAGTATACGGTAATGAATCTTTAATAAGATCGAGCAGTCTCACTCGCGGCAACAGGCTATCTGTCTCCTCAACCCACCCTAAGAAGCATATAGGCAGGCAAGGCTTTGCAGTAGCTGCACCAACTGAATGGAACAAGCTGCCACAAACTGTCAGATCTGAGCAAACAATAGATCATTTCAGAAGCCAGCTACTCAGAAGACTCACTTGTTTAGGCTGGCATACCCCCCACCTTAGTTATACCCTGGCAGGCACTTTTTAGATGTCGACCCATGCCTGTCCCTGGACTCTCCCTTCTTGGACTTAAGCGCATTAGAGGATTTGCATCAATTTTGCGCTATATAAATCCTACTATTATTATTATAAACCATTATAGATATAAGACATTAAATCATACAGTTGATTGCAATTCAAGCCTTTTCTTTACACAGACACAAGCTACACATTGAAATCTTCTGTTTAATATGTTAAAATACATAAATATGTACAAGGAAGGTCATCATATAGTTAAGAGGATGTACATATAAGCGAGTACATAAGAGTACATAAGAGAATAAATGATAAGGAAAAACAGAGGTAATGGATAAAAAACCACTTGTAAGAAAGCCCAACATTACAGGACAAAGACACACAGCCTACCAGTAGGACAAAGTCAAATCTGGGGTTTTATGACTAATGTAATCGAATCTAATCTCATGTAGAATTTAATAGTCTTTAATCAATTGCATAGTCTAAATCGCAACTGAACAAGAACAATGTGAATAATCACATCTAATGGCATAGCCAGGTTGTAACCAAGAAGACGCAGGGGTAACAGGAGGCTATCAAGGATAGGCTTCTCCAACAGGTAAGTTTTGAAGGAGGCGATAGATCTTGCACTGCATACATTATCGGCAAGATTATTCTAAATCTTTGGAGAATCAAAACCAAAACTATGGCCAAAGTATTTGTCTTACTGGTAGAGTGAGGAGTGGAAAGGAGGAACTGTCAGGTAGTTACCATCTGGGTGACTATTGCTGGGACTGTAGGAGCAACTGGTCAGACATGGATGATTCAAAGTAGCTATAAAAACCACTGTATAAAAACTTATAAATCAATGTTGAAGTTTTGAACATGCAGCAATAATTGATAGGCAGACAGTGGAGTTACTTTAGGATGGGTGTGAGACGAGCATACTTTTTACAATTTGAGATGTTACTTGCAAGAATATTCTGAATACTCTGTGTTGCAGTTTGTGCTGATTGAAACTGGACAAACCTCTAAACAGAGAATTGCAGTAATCCAGACGACTTCTGACTAAGGCATTTGCGTAAAAGGCACCCACTTCCTGACTGACTGGTTTTGACAGTGTCAACAGGATGAAGAAGTTTTCCAAAAACAGTGATGGAAAATGAGAGGTAAGTTTCAGACATCGGGCCTTAGAACCAAAAAAAAAGGGTTTTATCAAGGTTGAGTTTCAATTTTTGAGCGCCATCCATCACTCTTCATCCTGAAGGCAGATATTTAGCTTGGTAAGAGTAACAGGAGCATCCTTCTGAGATAGATGGACATATAATTGGGGGTCGTCTGCATAGAGGAAATATTATGTAGTCTGGATGAAGGTTGATGGTTTGGCTTAGTGGAGTTGTATAAAATGAGAACAACAGTGGACCCAGCACAGATCATTAAGGGAATTCATGGATAAGCTTGCTTAGTTCAGATGGTGTCAAACCTATCTTAATGGCCCGACAACCAAGATCAAACCACGATTTGAGATAGCCAAGGAGAGTATTGTGTTCAATAGTGTTACAGGCTGCCGACAAGTCAAGCCACACTGGGGAGATGGGTTCACCTCGTATCAGGGAGAGATGGTTACTTGAGCAGATATCACCACATTTGACTTAAGTTACCTGAACTTATTTTATCAATAGATGTAATCATCTTTGATTTCACAGAATTATTAATGTACTGTTTTGGTTGATCTACTGAAGCTTGTATTCTTGCATTTTGTTATCACTGGACTGTTTCAATTTTTTGGCTTTGGAATTTCCATAAATTCCAATGGAGCATTTATATTTTCGAAGATGTGTGATGAGTTTTGAACGTTAGTTGGGATACTCATATGCCTTCAGGATACTGGGACGTCATTATATTATTCCCCGAAATTGCAGGTCATTCAAAATTATCCTTTGAATTCCTAAAACTCATCACTCTGATTGGATTTCTCTTCATAACGCATTCGAAGTCAATCCTTAGTAATCTTTATTGTAATAATGTCCCCTGGCATTTTTTTCTTGTGAACCGGGAAAAAAGCCCCTAAATTTTCTCAAATAGGAATTGTTCCCGATTGCTAGCTACAACCCCTGAGTATGTAACGATGGTAAAGAATGTGACACAACTGGCTGTCTTAATAACTGATCTTTCCTTATGAACAAACCTCTTGAAACAACAAATAAAACCAAATAAGAGTAGCTCACGAACATAAACATTTAATCATGAATCTTACAATTTGCTCAGAAAGGACTCCATCTTCTATATAATACAACATTTACACGCAATTCTCTTTACAACTACAGTTCTGCTCCAATCTAATCTACTGATTAGCAGGCAAAAATATCTTCCCTACCATGGGGTTCCCTAAATAGCACAAGAAAAGACAAAAGTTATAGTTAAGGAATTACCTAGGTTAGTAATCCAGGGCTGTTGGTGTTATAGGTGGGGAGTGTACTATGTGGGGAAGCTTGAACTGGAGAGGTGAGTCTTAAGATGTTTCCTAAATGATGTAACTGGGGGACGCTTTATGTGAAAAGGAAGAGAGTTCCAGAAGGTTTGTGAATAACTGAAACAGTTTGAAATATATTTGTGTGATTCTTAACATTACGATCGATAGAAGGGACTCAAAGGAACTGAAATTCCAGGTTGCTACATCTAGTATTTCTGGATGAAGTTTATTTATGGATTTTTTGCTGAGGTATGTTGGTTAGCCACATTTTATAATATTTTATATTCGATAAGGCCTATTTTGAACTGTTCTCTGGATTTGGAAGCCAGCAGAGCTTTTATAATTGTGGGGAAGACCTTGAGTTAACACGTAAAATTAGAACATACTCCTAGTGTATAGGCCTCTGTCAAGGTAGCCGAGTCCCATAGTTTGGGAGGAAACCAATGAGTAGGGCTTTGTTGATCTAGTTTATTACGGGAGACATTTTTGAGTACAATGAGATAATGACCGATTATTCTAGTCATCGTAGTGTGATTGGGTTCATTCCTTAATACCTTTGGATATTTGAACAAATCCCCATCTCTGTTGAGGTTATTCATTCACGTGAGTTTCTGGATTTGTTATGGATATTAATTCAACAGGTGAATCATGAGTCAGCAGTGGTTTACACCCAGATAGGACATTTGCCCAACTTTACTCCAACAGGACAGGAATCAAACAATTTTGCTCTAGAAAATATTTATTCAGAGGGATTCCCAAATTACTCGGGTAATTGAAACAGCTCCATTAGAATTTGACTGAGTGACTTTTGTGGTAGTGATTTAGGTATTGATTTATTACATATATTGCATAATTCACCAAGTATCCGGGTATTTTCATACACAGAGCTTTGTGTTGCGTCCACAAATTTTTGTCTGTTTTATGCACATAAGTTTATTCAGATAAAAAACAAGGAATGATAACAAACCTTTTTTTCCATACTTCAATTTAACAGATCAAAAAAGCAGTGTACATGTACATGTGTATGGAGTATATTATGACATACTTATTTAATAAGTAAAGCCATTTATACCTTTACATACCACGTAACGCTATAAATGGGATATAAGTTTAAAAAAATTGTTCTACTCACAGGCATGTTCTTGCTGGTAATATCAGGTAAGGAATTTGCAATCAAACTGATAGACTATGTGATTTTGATGATGGAGTTAAATGTCAAAGTTAAGTCACAAAATTGCTTAACAATGAGGTATATTGAGAATTTCCACTTGTATCAGAGCATGTTTCGATTCCAGGACATACACCCCAACTTGTATATATTAAGCACAGGTAGGAAATGTGCCCTAATCATGCCTATTTACAGTTGTTACTTGATACAATAAATAAATAATCAAATAAAACTCTAGCTTTGTAACAATTGTATTAATGTCAGTACAAAAAAAAATCTATGGGAGGTATGTTAGTTAAATGCATTTATTTTAACGTTTATTTATATTTTGTACCAGCGGCAATTCATTTTCAAATCAAAAGGAATCTATGCTTGTTATACAAAAACAAATACAAATTGGCATTTTTATTCTAGTTGCGCCAAATTACCAATTACAATTTTTATTTTAAATGTTATAACTGAATTGAAGATTTAAGAATTTAGTTTTTTCTCTATTCAGCATAGTAATCTAACAGATGTGGTTTTGTTAAAGCATGCTATCATTGTATATTTGCCACTCTACTTCTGTTGAGCTGACAATCCATGGAGAGAATGGGGAAACTACACATACTTCATCTCGGATCAGTTTGATATCAACTTCAAGCTAAATTACACAGAAACCACTCTGTACTGTCGGAACCTGAGTGCTCAACTGGCCAGTGTACACAGTCAGGAGGAGACAGAATTCTTAGTGGACAACACAGCAACAATGTAAGTAATAAAATAACACAAATTATTAGTGTATGCATAAATCCAACGATTGCAAATTATAACAAATAAAATGTGAAATTAATATGTGAAATTAAAGCTTTATGCATCAGGTAGGATTTCCAAATCATTGCATACTTTGTGTGTGGAAGGTACCTTTTCATAAATTTAGAAATATTCTATTTAAAGTTTGTCAACAAGCAAACGACTATTCTTATGATGTTTTGATATAAAAAGACACTTCAGAATACATAGCTTTCGGGTGCATTGGTTGATTTCTGATTGATGGTTCACAACAATTTTGTATTTGGTCACCTCAGGATTATAAGGGGTACAAAAAAGTATCCAGTAGGTGTATCTCAGTGAGAGGAAACTTTTTATGTGACTAATGTCCTAATGTACTGCCCTTTAGTTATTAGATGACGTAAGGATCTTAAAACGCAGAAGCAAATGCAACATACACTGGACATGTTTAATGTTTTCAAGCATCTGTCATTTCTGTGTTTTTCCCATTTTTTGTAATGCAAACATTAAAATATTAATAACTGTTATTTCCATGTTAAATATTGTTCAAAGTTTATTTCTATTCTTGACACCCGTGAACTACATTTTATCTAAAACTAACGATATTAAAATGTACCAGACGACATTACTATTAACACATCCAATCATTCTCTGGGGTTCATTGCCTTATTTTTTATTATTATCACAAGAAAATAATTTATGTTCACGGGATCTTGTGGTAATCATCATGCAGTGCTCAGGGAATGTTATGGTGATTACACATGTCATCATTACGACTTTATACATAAAAATCACAATTTCCTAATAGAGGCTTTTATAACTGATAAGACACTAGGTGGGATGTGAAACACTAAATATATAATTACAGACTGTTTGACATCTTGTTTCTTTTCTGTTTCATCCAATTGAAGTTATATCATTTCTATTTTTTGTCATCTAATGTTTGTTGATGCTTGTCACAACGGTTCAATCTTACTACATGCCCAGCTAATAAGTATTGAATTCTGTACATTAGTGTAAAATAAACATGTGACTTTGTGGCTCAATTATCTAAACGGGGGTTTACCGCATTTTTTGTCCTCACGCTTCACCCCAACTGGTGTTAGCTTCACTTTGATTTTGAAATTTGATGTGTGAAAAGCTGTTACTGGATTGTTATGTTTTACTTCTTGGATAATTTATATGGGGCTTTTAAACTTTAAAATGGAAGCTAAAGGACTAGTATCAAGATATTCTAAATGTGGAATTAAACATGTTCGCCCTGTTGGGGTTAGATGTAAGAGAGCTCTTAATATTAGTGCTCCAGCTATCATAGATAGTCACAGTTCAGATGATGAATCTTAGACCTCAGACATTCAGATTAATGAACTTTCGGATGCCAAGAGCCACATTTCCAGGAGAAAGTGAATTCAGGTAAAGCAGGTAAAGAGGTCATCCAGTCAGATGTCTCCTAGATCCCCTAATTGGACACATAAGTGCTCTAAGCAATGTGAACACAAGACGAGTAAACAAGTCTTGTGTATATCAGGTGCCCCAGAGAGACGTCTTGTCGGATTCTGCACATCAGGGTCTTGCATTATTCCATTCACATTTCTTAAGCGACAGACAGCGAGTCTTCAGATATTCTGCCTTCCTTGTAGTGGCTCAGGCAAGATGTTAGGACACAATGAAAAATGCAACAGCAGATTCAGTGGTTATGTGGATTGCCAAGAGTGACTTCCTGGCAGTCACTTATATTGTGTTCTGACACTCAAAAAGTTTGTTAAATTTTTGAACAAGGTCAATGGTATTGTTATATTTGATAATACCAAACCAGGACACGAGGTCTTGTTGATGCCTTCTTCACAGACATGGGCACTTACTGGTATGGCAATGCTTATGCAGTATCTAGAAATTTACATTCCACTAGTGGCCTAAATATAACTTAGTTGGAGATATTCAATGTGTTACCCACAGAATTATTGGAGACATCTGGTAAAATCGGAAAGTAAAATTCTGGATAGACAATAAAGCAGTATTTATTGCTGTGCAAAAAGGGAAAATCTAGGATCCCTTTATGCTATCGGTGGCCAGATTAGTCTGGCTCATAGCAGTATCCAAAGATATTCGCTTACTGTATGAACATGTCTCAGGAACTGATAATTGTATTGCAGATGACCTTTCAAGAGTGTTTGAATGCAGTCTTAGCAATATGAGGTCATTCAAACATTTTACATGGTTTCCAGTAGGCTTGGCTTTTTATCCCAATATGTTTGTTTAATTGTAGGTTCTGTGCTACTGAATAAAGCTTACAAGAGAATTAACCCAGCTCTGACATCTCAAACTACAGCCGCTTACAGAGAAAGATTTAGACTTTATGGTTTTCACCAGTTGGTACCCATTTCCCCTAGACTAGGTTGACACCATTTTAGCATTTTTAGCTCAAAATGGTTCTACTGCTCCATCCTTAGTGTAGAAATAAAGTCCGAGGTTTTGTGATTTATAACCTCAGATAATTCACAAATTTCTGGAAAATAACGGACGAGCGTGTAGCTATTTTTGCAGTTTTATTGTTTTGGCTGTTCCACCTTACAAACATGCATGGTGACACATAAACCAGAATCACTAAATCTCTCAAACTTTATTTTACTATTTGAACACTTTAACTGTAATACAGACAATTTGCTTTCTAAATTATTTTACACAAACTGTTAGATTCAAAAAAGAATTGTGATTCAATAATTGTCTATTTTTCATGCCACGTTTCCCAGTGCAGGGTAAATAATCACTTAATGGCCAGAGTACTATTATACACTTGTATAATTTCATGGGAACAATGTGACAAAATGTCAGCAGGGCATTTATACCAAGCAATATTCTTCTTGGCCTATTTTGGTTTCCTCCAACACGCCCCGCTCCTCCCCTTCATTGTTTGCCCCTACTCACCATTTCCTTAGAGGAGATGCCATCTTTGGTCCCTCTCCCCCCACCCCCCTCCCGAGCTCATGTCATCGTAAAGTGGGCTAAAGCTGTACAGGGTTCCTCCAAACATCAGGTCATAGAAATCTCATCTCTCCCTAATTCACTCCCCTGTGCCCAGTTTCCGCATTAAAAACAATGTTCTCACTCCCTGGCCCTTTATCCCCCCCATCTTTTCTTCACCCGCTCTTGCCCACTCTTCCCCTATCACTAAACCTATGTTTAGTTCCACTCTGACTAGTCTCCTTTCTTCTGTTCATTTAAACCCTTCTTAATATGGTCTTCATGCCTTAAGACGCTGAACAGTTTCCTGGGTTGCAGATGATGATGTTCCACTCCAGAATCTAAAGGGACATGGGGACTGGTTCTCTTCAGCCATTCATACCTCTCTCAAACATACTCCTACAGCCTCCTCAACTGTGACTTCCATTTTTTTCAAAAACGTCTTTCTGCTGAATTGGGTTTGGGGATCCTACGGCCTTGTGTTGTAAATAAAAACAACTATTTTTTGTGTAGGATACAAATCAGTGTAAACGTGGCCTAACATAAAGGACTTCTATTGCCACGTGCATGTCTACCAGCATAAACAGTGCATGACTATAATATAACCAATGTACAGGCATGTAAGTGTAACCTCTCCACAGAAAGTTGTTATTGTATGTATTAAGTGTGTAATTATGTGTTTTTTCATCTTTTGTCTCACCTTAGGCCCTGATCCCTTCCTCTTGTCCCAGGGGAAGAGAAGATCTTGTTGGACTGATGTAGGCCTTAGTGTGCTTTGGGATATGCAGCAACAAGTAAACCTTGTTGTCTCCCTCTCCATTTGATCTTTTGACTTGACTTTGACCTTGCCGCCTAATTTTGATCCTTTGAACTGAGTTTGACTTTTACATTTACCTTTTGCTTTTCTATTCTGATGTGTTATTGCAACATCTCACTCCTGCCTGTGTATAGAATATCGCACGCCCATATGAGTTATTCCTACCAAGTTTCATGCTACATCGTTGTATGCTGTTAAGGTTTCTCATACTTTGCATTTTAGTACTACTTTACCTTATTATATATTTTTTATGTCTGTGTCTTTGTCTGGGCCTCAGGTTGTAAACTAGCCAACTAATTTTATGTGTAGAGCAGTAGATGTCTGTAAAGTAAAATGCTTCCCCCAAATTTGTGTCATTTATAACTATTGTTACTTACCTTGTATACTTATCTCCTTAATCTAAATCTTACTGGACTTCTGGTTGGACTTTATATTTTGATGGAACACAGTGTATTCACAAGATCATATTCAATTTGGTTAGGATAGCTGCGTGTGCTATCATGATGTATCGGATAATCTGCATAGATTACTTTTGAAAAAAATAGCCATGGCGCTAGAATTTTTAAAATAAGGCTTTATGAAAGTTATATCCTCGAATAAAATATTACTTATTATGCAAAATATTATACAGACATCCAACGAGTCCTGTTTTATGTTTGTAATTTAAGCTTTGTGTATTGTATTAGTATAGATCAGAATAATGGACATTTTTTCTGCTACATGTAAAGTGACGAAGAAACTAATATACATATTGTAATTATATTGAAAATGCTAGCAGCAGAAAGTATGTCTATATGATACTTTGTTGCCTTATCTCTGTAGTAAGATGTATTTAAAAACTCCCAGAATAGTTATGCAAAATTGTAGTAGTGATGCTTCATAGTTTCGGTTACAGCAAAGATAAAAAAGTGTTTCATACAGCTGGTATGATTGGAATCTTGTGTACTAATTCTGATGGACTCTCGAAATATATCTAATTGTGTTATATAATTTATCAGGGATGATGAATGGTTAGGTTTACACCAGAAACAAGGAAGTCTATTAGCAAACTGTAGGTGTCAAAACTGTCCAGACACAGATGATCCACCTTCGATGGAGTGTGAAGACTGTGCCTCATGTCGTGGTGCTGATAAGTGGCAGTGGGAGGATGGAACTCAGTATGACTGGACTAACTGGCACCATACTCAGCCAAGTGATTTCAACAACGAGATGTGTGCCAGATTTCATGGAGATGGCAAGTGGTATGATGATCACTGTTCACAGAAATACCACTTTACTTGCAAAAAAGGTATTACAATTATGAACTGTAGCAATTGCAAAATACTTGAAGATTACAAGATACATTGAAGTAGTATTATTTTTTTGTGATTGTGAGTTTGAAGGTATGCAAGAATACCTGCTATACATTTTTGCATCAATAAAAAGTCTTTGCTTTCAAACTTTTGAATTAAATGTTATTTGGTTGTTTTATGCAACTTTGGTCATTTATGAACCAGCCATTTTTCGTGTCTCATAAAGAGTGGTAACTCAAGCTTATAGCAGAGTTTGAGTACATGGTGTATACATGGGTAGTATCAGTTAGAATGATAGAAGTACAAAAACATGACACGATTGCAGAATATACGCCACATCTAATTCAAATGACTTGGGAACAACAACTATATATGTGTAGCTTATTTTAAGTGACTATCACGTATTAGATAACTTTGACAAACAGTTCATTCAAAAGATACAAGGTTATTTTATTATGTAAAAAACATTTCATAAGAGATTCAAACATAACAAAATAGGAATGCATGCACAGGTTATCAATCTAAAATTGACTTAAAAGAACAGGAATACACGATGATGTCTGGATAAACATAGTGATTTTAAATAAACTTATTTACGTCATTTCTTCATGATATAACCATAAAATAACAAAAAAACCACAAATTCATAAAACAACGCATCTTGGGACATTATTTATGAGAAAAATCCCCAATAAAACTACATGGGATGGTGCGAGATCTGTCAGGCAGGCACTTAGTAAGTACAGGCTCTTCACCTATGCGTGGTCTTAAACAGAATAGGACTAAGATGAACTCAAATTTGTTAGAATCACAAATCATTATACTAATTGTACAAAGTGAAAACGGCATCTCTGATGTTATTTTTTTATTTTACGTACAGTAGAGATGTTTTAGATTAACAATGTCTGCTCAGATTCCCACTCAAACACATTAATTCTCAGTATCATCACACAAGATAATTTCATGTTACAAAGAGTTTAAGTAGTTTTTCAGTATAACTAGTTTATTTGATCAAAGAAATTGTCTTTCCATGTCTTCAGAAATCAACTGTTATCCTCACTTCTGCAACTCAAATGGTATATGCACCTCCAATACCTGTGTCTGTAATGTTGGATATACTGGGTGGCAATGTGGCACAGCGATTATCACGAAGACTAAAGAACCAAGTACATCAACAGACCCAACAACTGATGTATTTGATCTGTGTGAGAAAATCTTCATTAAACTAATTTATCATTATTCTCTTACATTTTAATTCTATCACTAAGCTTTTTCTCTTAAGTATGTAATTTTTAGAGACATTTCCTGATAATATCTGATCAATATCTGATCAAATAACACAATTTACAGCCATTTGCAAAAGAGAGGCAGTTTTAAAGTTTTCAAATGCATGAATAGAATAACCTTGGATTTGTGTTTATTCTGATGTCATTGCTATAAGCTAGTCTTACTATGTTCCAAGTATACGTATTTGTTGGATATATTGCCTGCAGGAACTATCCTTCTAATGGTGCAGAAACATATATTTCCAGGCTCGACAAGACAGCAACTGTCATGTGATTGTCAAGATAGAGTCTCTTCTATGGGTGATCAAACAGGCAGTGAGTATCATGTGTTAAACCAACATAAAAATTACATTAATGTAGGATATAAGAAAATAAAAGAAATGACACACATTCTTGAAGTTGCTGAACTATAACGGCCATATCAAAGGTATATTAAATATTATTTACAATTGCATTAAAATTGATATGCATAATTCGAAGCTAGCATTGGATTATCTGTAAATGTTATAACAATAATAACAGTTATAATACTAGAGTTTAGCATGTATATTTTCAGCCTTAATAGCAGTTGGCGTTCTTTTTGCAATCTCTGTCATTTTAAACATTGTCATTGGTGTCTGGCTGATGACCATACTACGGAAAGAGCCGAGCTCCAGGTTAGTTCCACAGAAATGTATCTTACTCATGAAGTGTAGAATATTACTATAATTCATATTATAAAAAGGGAAGCTCAAAACCTGTGCCCCGTGTTGCACATGAGGTGGCAAAACAAGTTTCCTTGATCCAGGCTGGCTTTTTTATCTATTTTTACAGCTTAAGCCATATCACAATAGGCTTCATGTTTTCTTTTTTATAATTATATTCAGCACTATGTTTACTTGTACACAGAACTCAAAACGCTGTTTTACCCATCCTGACTGAAAAATACAGACCAATCTCTCCAGTGACTGACATTCGCCAAATTGAAAGACAAACACTAAGGGTTGACCATGTATCAATGTCCCTGAGGTTCTGAAGCCTACCACTGGGGATATGACCCAATGACAGAGGATGTCCGATTTAAGTGTGCTGGGTAATAATTCACAACTAAAGAAATCAAGGGCTTGGTGATGCAAATGTCCAATTCTGAGGCTTTATTCAAAGTCAAAATTGAGACTTTGCGTCCTGTTTAGCAGTCAGAGCTTTGTCACTTGTGGGTGTTGAATCCACATAGAGTTGACAGCCTGTGATCAGATGCCAAACCTGCAAACCCACTAAGTCACTGAGGATCCCTCATACTTTATTCAAATTTTGGCATATTTTATGGTTATTAAAAGATCAAGATTCTTTAACCAATACGACAAGTTGCAATCACTTAGCAGGTGAAATATATCTGTCAAAAGTTTTTCATTTATGTGATACATGAAATGCGTAGCAAATGTTTTCACCGTAAGCTATATATTATTAACAGGCAACCACATCAAGATGATCATGTGTGCTACAACTCTGTGGTAAAGAGCCATAAACCAAGTGAAAAGGGTGACAGTGTGAATGAACCAAAAGACGCCTGTAAAATCCGGCAGCAACATATACAGAGTGAAGATATTGCAGTAAAACCTATGGAGGCCACTGGTGGCAGTTATGAACCATTACACATAACAAGTGGATTTCAAAATACTAATGAAAAGAATACATACGCTAAACTTCAGTAATTCAAACAAATCATATTTCGTATATTGTGAAGCTTCAAGTTATATTAACTAAAAATAATATGACTAATGAATATATTCCCATCTTATTATCTAATGTAGTTTATAGTCCATTGAAAGGAATTTTACGGGTATAGGGGAGTTCAATTTCTGCATTTCTTGTAACAGTTCTAGCCTACCTTAATTTTACCTAGTAGACTCATTTTCCTTGGTAATTGTGTATTTAATTAAACTAATAATACTGATATTCTAAAATCACAGAATACATTACTAGCTTACAGGTCAATTTAAGTAACTTTTAAAAAGAAAATAATTTGAAATATATTTCAAACTGCCTTTTTAGCAATCTTCTCCAGGCGGCGGAAAGCAGTATACCAAGCTAGCAAAGAATTGACAAAAGTCATAGTGAAAGAAGTTTCTGGGCAATAATCAGGATTATTTAATTCAACAAGGTGAAGATACTCACTGGGGAAACATGAGTTGAAAAGCTGAGTCTTGTGATGTTTTAGACTATATCACTGAGGGACAGGTTACCATATAAAAGCGAGTTCCAAAAAGTTTGTGTAAATGATGGGTAGAAATGTTTGATGGGACTTTTGTACTTTATAGTTGAAAGAGAGAATCCTTTCATATGCTCTGTTAGTTCTTGTTAAAAGGGTTACAATAACATTGAAATTATTATTATTTAGGTACGAGTCAGATTGGGTAAATCGCTGACTTAACTTCTTGGATATGAATATTTAGTGATATGATTTGGCACGACACCTTAAAATAAATTGGTTGCTTGTGAGTTTTGCAATTTCACCTTAAAATTCACGATAAAACACAATAATATATTCTTCAACTGCTTCAAAATCAATCTCTCTTTAGTTGTGACTCTCAAGTATATATTATTGAGATTCGTCACAGTTCTTAACAATATAACATTTGTACTCCCTATTATTATCTATTTTTCCACTCTTCAATTGCTTCTATATTTTAAAATATTACTTCTGTGCTTTGTCTCGCTCAGATAAATATAAACATATGCACATGTCACATACTAGGCCGATTTTTAACTGAATTTTACAGGCTTATAAAACGTTTCCTCTTTGTAAGTAATCTTCAACTCTTTGTCATATCATACTACAAAAAAGTTTGTTACAAGTATTTGAGGCAAATTTGAAAGTACTTTAAACTTAGTATATTATGTACACTTTATTTGTATTCTGGCTGTTGAATGGAGTGTAAAATACCACCTTTGAATGATATGCAACTTAGGTACTGGATTTATGTAATTGCCTTAGATTTACTGAAAATAAATCCCACAGTATTATGAATCTGTTCGGCATTTGTTATCCCCTAATACAAAATACTGATTTGATAAAACTTATTCAGTTTCCTTTCATGTAGTACAATTTTACTTCATGTGTTGTTTGGGTATTGATATTTATGTCATATATTGCATAACTTCACTGGCATGACATTTTTATTTACACTACTTTGTGTTTTATGTAAAAGTTTTCCTCTTTCAAAAGCTTAACGTGCAAAAGTTATTTAGACAGAAAAAAGGGTGGAATGTGAACAGACCTTTCTACAGAGTCCATGAAGGGACCTAGAATTGTTTTCCTATCATTTTTTTATCTTGCTACCCCAAGATAGTAAGTCATTACCACAAGTTAGTAAGTCATTCCCAAAACATAGTAATTCGTTCGACAAGTTAGCAAGTCATTCCCACAAGATAGCCAGTCTCTCCCACAAGTTAGCAAGTCATTCCCACAAGATAGCAAGTCTCTCCCACAAGTTAGCAAGTCGTTTCCACAAGATAGCAAGTCGTTCCCACAAGTTAGCAAGTCGTTCCCACAAGTTAAAAACTCGTTCCCACAAGATAGAAAGTCATTACTACAAGATATTTAGTCATTCCCACAAGTTAGCAAGTCACTTCCACAAGATACTAAGTCGTTCCCACAAGTTAGCAAGTCATTACCACAAGACAGCAAGTCATTACCACAAGATATGAAGTCATTACCAAGGGTTTTACTAAGTCATGCTTTGATGCCAATGTGCAAGTAATTTCTTTGTCTATGATACCTAACTTAGAGGTCATCCATCTACTAGCATACCATTCACGTTCACATATGTCTATAGGCTTTTAGTGACCTTCAGGGGTCGCATGTTTGATATTGCTTTACATGTCCAACTTTTATACCATTATGATTACCATTTTAGCAATTTTAATGGTTATTCTTCTTAGTTACCTACCCAGAGACCTTCAGGGGTCACCTTTTTATTATTACAGGTATATTGCATTACTGTCGTTTAGAGGTGCCTGTTTTATGACACTTTACTTCGTCTTTCTAAGATATTTTAGTATTTTACATTGGATTGGGTGCTTTCTGTCACAGCATACCTTGCAGCATAAGCTGTACCTGAACACAACAAAACTCATTTGCTATGCTGCAAATTACATAGTCTTTTCATACTGTAGTATGCATTGTCTTATCATTCTCAACCTCTTATTTATATCTATTACACCATAACTTATATTTTCTTTCTTCATAGACAATTTCTTTTTCTTACAGGAAATTAGCTATTTTTGCCCTGGTCTTAACCCCCTGTCAAAATTTCTAAATTCTTCTAGTGTGGGCATGGGCAGTTTAGAGGTTCACTACTAAGTGTGCTCATATATGCTGTATCTACCTTTTATCTAATAATAATCGTAAACAAATTTATATATAATTAACTAGTTTCAGTAATAATTGATAATACTGCCAAGCTGTTAGTGGTCACTGTTATAACTGTAATAGTACAATAATGTGATTTTGTAGGGCATTATAGGTTTTTACAGGCACGCCATGAATCATTACAGCCCGAGGGCTATTATTATTAGATCTGCATTTGTCATTATTATTTACCTAAATTCTCATAAATATTAAGTATTATTTCTAACATTTTCTTTCAAAATTTTAGTACTTCAAAGGAAAACATATATTTTGATTCAATTGTTTATCTGTAACTGTAAACGAGCTCAAAAAATTTTTTTACATTAAACTTTAATACTTCAACTCTTCAGTAGATAGCGTATTTTTAATCTTAAAACCCTTTTTAAAAGATTGCTTTTAAAAAGCTGAATAAAAAAAATTAAACCGCCCTGCTGGGATTCGAACCCCAACCCTCACGATTTCTATCTTGTGACAACGACTTGCTAATTTGTGGGAATGACTTGGTATCTTGTGGCAACAACTTTCTATCTTGTGGGAATGACATTCTATCTTGTGGAAATGACTTACTCTCTTGTGGTAACGACTTGCTAACTTGTGGGAACGACTTGGAATCTTGTAGGAACGACTTGATATCTTGTGGGAACAACTTGCTATCTTGTGGGAATGACTTAGTATCTTGTTGTAATGACTTTCTATCTTGTAGCAATGACTTGCTAACTTGTGGGAACGACTTGCTATCTTGTGGTAACGAGATAAGAAAAAAATGATATGAAAACAGTTCTATGCCCCTTCCTCGGCTCTGTACCTTTCTTACTTTCCACAATTTAATTCAATCTACACAAAAGTACCATTATACCAGAAGATGAAGTATGAAATATATGGCCCAGACTGTGACACACTTGTATATTTAGTAAAAGTAGTCATACTTTCACCAGTCTCACAACTTTAAACAATAGAATTCATAGAAAGCTGTTTCTCACAAGTATGGCCTTTCAGTAATATAAGTTAATTAACCTTCATGAAAGCTACCAAAGTTACCAAAGTAATTTCAAAGTTTTGCTAAAAGAAACATACTGGGTAAGTGTGTGTGTATTAAACAGTCAGTAAAAATTATAAATGGGTCTCTCAGCCCTTGTTATCCTCATCTTTCTTTGCTTCAGTTCATCTTTCCAGAAATTGTATGGGCCATAGCATAACAGCAAGTTGTAAGAATAAACAAATAGCAGTGCATGCTAACTGGTCATTATTTTTAATGAAAATTATCTGGTACAAGCAAGCATCTAGAAAATTTGACATTTCAGGTCGGGCTGGGATATGAGCCTAGGAGATGATAGAAGGTAATCCTGTTGAATAAAATATTGTAATATTACATAACAAAAAAGATACAATTTGGATATGCCATTTCTCTGATTTCCGACTTTTAATTTCTCTCTTACTAATAAAACTACAGGGGAGGTGAAGTTTTAAAGTTTAAAATTCTAGTATCATAGGTATACTTTACTTCACTGTAGATTAATCCAATGTACGATTTAGTGGTTTTATCTATTATGGGTGTTAATGTAAATATATGTAGCTTTGTCCTGGCCTGGTGTAAAGTTACATCTGTTAATGTATTTGTATTACACTGACACTCCATTGAATGAAAGAAGGCACAACACTCATACAGAAGATTCTTGGGTGTACCAAAAATGAAGTGAGGGACCAAATTATAATGAACATGCATTGAGTTTCCTATTAATAATTGTGATAGAGTCATACTAAAAATCTCTACCTCTGAATATCCAGGATATGGAAGGTGTAAGCAGACAAAGCAGACACCCACCATCAGGTTTAGACTTTCAGACAGATCCATTAATACTTGAAAAGATTGTGCACTAGCTGAGCACAGGAATGTGTGGTTTCTAGAAATCATGCAAAGCAATTCCCTAAGATCATGCCATAACCACATGGTATTTTCTGTGAAAAGGCACAAATTTCCATGTTGCTCTTTAAATGTAGAAGCAATGTACGGTTGAATATAATTTCTCGTTTAATGGGAACTTTACAGATTCATATGAAAGGTGATACATAAGATTACATAATAAGGATATAATAAGTATGAAGTACTAGGACTTGTGACTTTATCTGTAATAAGGGAAAACGGTTCCAGAAAGTGAATACTAAGTACAAGCCCTTCAAATAGTCACATAAATACAGATAAATTTTCTCTGACTTAGTTGAATTATCATTGGCATGTACATATTTGAATGATTTATTTTGTCAATATGACCTTGCCAGGTCACCTACTGTGTAGACCATAGAACACACGCGGTAATGATTATTCACACTACACCTACTCCCTTATTGGATATATTGTGACAGACAGCTGGAAAGGCAGAGGAAACCCGTACATATTGTTGGTCAAGGTTATGAACCTTAAACTGGCAACCAATGCAAAACAACCAATGACACCTGCCCTGTAATACCACATGTTTGCTTTATTCCCCAAGGTTATGCACTCAACATTATATTATATAGAAGCTTTCATAGGAACATGTATGAGGTCATTAGTGGTGTAGTGATTGGCAAGTTTGGCATATAATCATAGGCTGATACCTCTGGATTCCAGTCCCACAAGTGGCAATACTGATGACCTGTCCTTATATGATCCTAGCTATTGAGAGGGGGCCACGGTGGCAGAGTGGTAACACTTTCGCCTCCCACCCCTGCGGCCGGGGTTCGATCCCCGTCATGGCTGTAAGTGGGAAAGCTGGTAGTTGCTTGCCGTTGGTCGGCAGTTTACAGTACACAACCCTAGCGAACTATATGTACTGGTTTCCTCTGCCCTTCCAACTACCCGTCGTGATATGACCTGTACAGTGTTGAAAGCGACGTAAAACCCCAAATAAACAAAATCCTAGCTATTGAGCTGGAGTAGACATAAGTACTTTTGACTTATTGCCATTATATGTAAATGTTACTTAAGTTAATGTTTTCAAGGGAGATAAAATATTTATTTAAACTCCTTCCCATGGCAATCTGATTGGTGCGTCTCCCATGGACCAAAAATAATTGCATCCATCCACATCAGTGATGTTTGTATTGTGGCGGCATGGGAAATGCCTTGTTATTATTATTAAATTATTTCATTAATTTTGTGTATTAATTACATACAAAAGTAAGTCTTTAATGAATCATAGGTCTTGGACAAGACTACAAAATGTCCACTGGCTATACCTTTCACAAAGGCATAGAGCTGTTGATATTGTTTGAGTACATTCCCATCATCTCCCATTTCACCCTCAATTAAATGCACACCTGGCAGAAACTATAACAGTTCCCATGTACATCTAAATTGAACTTACTTAGTTTAAAAAAAAACAACAAGCTTTGAATCCTACTATAAATATACAGATTAATTTGTTCATTTTATTAAACATTATATTTATTTTATAAATTTACTGGTTGACCATAACAAAATATATAAACTCTTTTGTGTTGTCTTTTGAATAATGTCAGTGCCACTACATGTAATGAGTTGTGATATTGTTTTAACTTTGTGAAATGTTCTGTATTGATGCACACAGCTGCATGCATGGTTATAAAATTGACAGAAATGACACCTGATGTCCATCAGTGTCAGGACACAGATCCATAAGTAACTGCTTTTGTTTTTGAAGTGATACAAGTATTTGAAATGTAATCCTTTGGCCTGGGGAATCCATTTTTCAGTTTTGGGTGGTCAAATTTGTGTATAAAAGGGGCAGTTTCTTGGGAAAAAGGGAGGTTTTTGGGGACTGACAAGAGAGGGAGTGTTTTGTGATCCAGATTCTTGGAGACTGTTTTGTTTCAACATTTTGCAAGTGTTCACTATTTTTGGATTGGACAGTCACCAAAAGGGGTAAGCATGGTTACTTAATTTATATTCATTTTACTTAAGGTTCCTTGTAAATATGTAGATAATGTGTAAGCTTACCAATGTTAATGTGTGTAAATATAGTTTTGTGTGTAGTTGATAATGTTTTTGTTTTAAGTTTAAATGGTATAATCTTTTACAAGTTTAAGGTCTGATTAGTATAATCTCAGTGTACAATGTGTACTGTCATTCAGGCTGTGTACATTGTACATGAAGTATAGGTTCAAATAAGGTGATAGGACTAAACTATGGGGTGTCTGTGCAGGCAGCTCATGCAAACAATGATGTTGTTAATGTTTTGTAAACTTAGAATAAACAGCATGTACAATGTGTACTTTCATTCAGGTTGTACACACTGTATGTTATAGGTTCAAATAGTGAGATAAGTCTAAATCATGGGGTGTCTGTGCTGGCAGCTCATACACAATATGACTTTATTAACTGTGAGGAAAGCTTAGGTTAAACAGTATATAAAAATGTGTACCTTCATATAGGTGTAGGCATTGTACAAAATGTAGGTTATTATGATAAGGGTATATTATGGGGTGTCTGTGCTGGCAGCTCATAAATATGTAATGATTTTGCATTATAATTTCGTGTAGGCAGTACATACAGTATATACTGTCATCTAGGCTGTATATATTGTATACAAATATAGACAAAATTAATCTGCTTGATTTAGAGTCTTGACCATGCAGGCTAGGCTTTGAGTTAAGTGGATACTTTAGATCAATTTCAGGTCACTTCTTCAGTTTATTGAGGTTAAGTATCTTCTTTCACATATAAGGTTACTAGGGTTGACATAAAGCCACGGGAAAGACATATAGTCGCCTTCACTGGGAACTCTGACAACATGCAGTTGTCCTGAGATCATGTAAGTCAACAATGGTTCCTTAAATTAGTAATTTTATAGTTTATCAGGCCAAATTCATCCTGAAGATAACTGTTCAAGGTAATTATATAATTAAATCTGACCTATATGTTAATTTAGTATGAAAGGTACGACAAGTGTGTTAAATGTCACTTGGTTTAGAATTTATTTGTCAATTTAAGTTTATAGTTTAATGTTTAGTCTGTCTGAGGCTAGTTTTATCAGTTTTATCAGTCAGCCATTCAAGTCAGAATGAGAAGTTTAACCTTATTTGATTTAGTTAAGTTTATATTATAGGGATTTGTTGATGTTACTATGGATTTTGAGATGATTATATTGTGAATTCTGACTTTCACTTAGTTTCACTAGTGGACCAATTTAGTACCAATTGTGGATTTTTGGGATTACATTCTTGTTCAACAGTTTCTTGTAAATTTAATAAGCATTATTTTGAACTCTTACATGGGATCGTGTATCCATTCAGTTTAAAGTAACTTTGTATCTGCAATATTTTATGAATTTATTGGTTCTATGGCTGAATCTTGTTCAACTGTAATGACTGTATGGTTTGGAAGGGGTAATTTTGGTGAATAAATGTAATTATAGTTAAACTATGGTATTTCTGTTGATGGTTGTCTCTGAATACCCTACCTTATGAATATGAGGCACAGCCTCCCTATTAACTTAGGATGACCACTGGACCTGGGCATGTTGCAGAAATGATCTGACATGGGAAATTTTGTGTCAACTGCTGTTGACTGGGGGCTCGAGCCGGAGGGCCACTTTGGGGTCAGTTTGACTAATTAGTGGTCTTGTTGAACCTGGTTGTAATTAAACAACAACCAAGCAGCCCCCCACAGAATGGTATTGGTCAGGCCAACACATCTGCCACAGTATGTACGACATGTACGACAAGTTATCATAGTCTATCACCTCTGTGTCAGGTCAGGTATCATAGGTTACAACACTGACTACCTGTCTATCTATGACCCTGCCTGTTCAACCTAACATAAAAACAGCAATGTGATCTTTGCACGGATGCATTATGAGACAAACGATTTTGTGGACTGTGTAAGGTATGAATAGTCAGGGTTTATTTGTAAACTTTTATTTTATAATTCTTAGCTACAAATCACAATGTAAAACTGCAACAGGCAAAGCTTGCCTCTGTATGCTTATCGTAACAGACACAAACACAGTGGTACCATTTGTTGCATATGTCGCACTGGACCCAATCTACCATTCCACTACCAGCACTTGGCTCTGGCATGCCACATCGCTGACAATTGTCATTGTCAACATCTTCCTGTGACGGGAAATGCACATGAATCTTTAACTTTATGTTGTACAATTTGGCATATAATTACACATGTATAGGTGTAGGTTTCTTCAATTAAGATATATAATCTTACAAGACATGGCCTGAAGAAAAGATGATTATGTGCATAAGATTTACTGCCATATAGGTAAAGCAAAAACAATTGTACCTGGAAAGTGAAAGCAGGCAGGGATGATGCTTCTGGTGATACCCTCTTTCGTAGCCTCCTCATGTTCTGTGAAAAAGGACATTATTTACAATTGACATGATGTAACTTGTCATAGTTGCATAGTTAGATGATTTCACACATCCACTGAAATGACAGTGTCATTCAAATAACCTGTAATTACCATACAAACTGATGACAAATTTACCACAAGTAATGCATAAGATACCTACCTTTACAGGTGTTCTTGTCGATTCACAGCTTTGGTTTCCCTCTTGCATAGGCTCTTCATCTTTAGGCTTACATTTTTTCTTCTGTATTAAATAAAAAAATTTAAATACAATAACAGACAGTGGGGTAAGGTCATTAGTATTAAAAAGACTTTTAATTAATGTACATGTAAAGATGAATGTGTTATTGATTGACTATAGCGGCATATGTCAATATTCCATGCAAAAAAGAGAAAATCACCTGTATCCTTACTGAAGTCCTGACACCAGAAGGCACATTACAATTGACACCAGTATCATTTGATGTCAAGCACTCAGGATTTTGTGAATCCTTTACATTTTCAATCATTGATTCTTGTGCAGGTGGTGCACCAAGAGCTGCTGGAAGGTCTTTTTTGTTCTGAAACAAATAAACATTGGTAATATAACATGAAATGACTAACCAGGTGTATGTTAGCAGGGATGAAAAACCTGTAGAAAGACATGCTCAAGGTAATAAATTTCCTGGTAAATAATGTTTGTGGAAAAAACCCAAAGTTTTAAACAGAAATGTTTAATATATTGTTCAACAACTGAAGCAAAGGATCTCTCATTTTAAGCCCTACAAAGCATTGTTGTTACATCAGAAAAATATTTTTATATCTTTTTGGGTCTTGAGATACACACAGTGGTTTGTCCTCTAATATCTAAACATACATTCATTAATCTAAAATGCAGCACCCATCACTATCCAAATGACACAGGAATGCAAAGTTCACATTGACTTTATCTGAAATTGTACAGAGATATTCAAATCATTGTGTCAACATGTCAATGCTGTGTGGGTATATGTCTAAATTGTGTGCATTTACATATCATCAATGTAACTGTGATGATGTATGAGCTGGCAAATATAAATGAGTTTTAAAGTTTTGAAACAAGGAGTCTTACAGGGATAATTGGCCAGGCGATATCATGAAGCTAAGATGCCATGTAAATGTTACAGTTCTGTGAATTCAATGACAAAGTGCATACTGAGTGATGAACTTTCAAGTTACAGTTTCTCATTGAGTGGAGGTACTCTTTCAACATAATTATGCAATTGTTATTGCAATATAAATATTTAGGTGAACCTTACTGAGATACTAATTTTTAACCTTTTTCGTGATCACTTTTTGATGTTGTTCTTCCTTTTCCTTCAATTGTTGGACAAGGTCTTCAGTGTTAATGATACGGGCATGCATAGTGACCCGTCTCCTTTTAGGCTGTTCCGATGGTACTGTATGTCTGTTCAGTACAGGAAATTCTGTCTGTAATTCAGGTGGCAGATCTCATTGCACAGACAGGATGTGGGAAAAATCCACATTTCTCACAAGGTTTATCCACTGAGTTTACATCCCCTGTAATGCCCTCCAATACGACAGAATTGGCTTCAGTCAGAGGTTGGATAGTTTCTGCTGTGGTTGCGGTAGTACCTGCTGCCACCCTACAATTAATAATCAATGATGTTATATCTTTTGATCAGGTTGTAATTTCACTTACAGTAGGAAATATACATATTCAAAAAGACTGGATATATGGAATATTGGTTTGTGTGCTGTTCATATGAAATTACCAATAATACAGTTTACTTAAGGTTCTATCAATTGCCACAAGTTCCGTCACAACTATATGGTATATCATTTCCAGTAATGGACAAAATGATATAGACACAGGACATAGGCATAATATATAAATTGTATAATATAAATATTTGAACACTAACTTTCTCTTTCTCAGTTTGGTATCATCAATTGCAGTGGGATTGAAGGGATATAAACTGGATCTCTTAAATGCACTCTGTACCACTTCAACAGTGGCGGCTTTACAAGCAAGGTTCCATGCTGTAGGAAAATGCTGTTTGGTTATTCTAGCTCTGGCAGATCGAGCTCCTGTTGCTATGCATAAGCTATTGTATTTCTTTTTTATGTGTAAGAAAATACCAACGTCCAAGGGTTGTAGGACGTGTTGTGTGTGCAGTCAGTCCCAGGAGAATAACCTGATTACAAGTGAGATATAGCATTTAGTTAGACTCAAACTGTGTTACATTACAACTCAGGATACTGGGATATTTCTGGGGAGTCTTTCAGTTTCATGCAATCAATATTTCTCAGGTACTTGGTTGGGCCATAATGCAAAGTGTCATTCTTTAAAAATTGTATATAAAATATTGTGTACTTAAGTTGAAGACATACATATTCCTCTGGAAATTGACAACACATTTTAATGGCCCTCTGGAAATTAAGTGCTTTCATAATATGGTGCGGGCATTACAAAGTTATTAGTTTACCAAAAGTGTGACAGGACAGTGCATTAGGAATATGAAGTACATTTGGATGCTAGGTTTACTGTTTACCCTTTCTTCCATGGCCTTTTCTAAAACTTCTAGGGAAAAATGTGAATCATGGTTATCCATCACCAGCAGAATCGGACGTTGTGTTCCACAATGTTTTAAAAACAGGTTCAGGAACCAATCCCTGAAAAGTTCTTTATCCATGTATCCTGAAATTAAATGTGACATTAAACACACATTTCTTGTTCCTTACCTTATTGGTGTACACTAAACTTTATCTTTACATTTACATAACATAAACATTTCCACAGGGGCCACGGTGGCAGAGTGATAACACTCTCGCCTCCAACCTCTGAGAACAGGGTTCGATTCCCGTCACGGCCTCAAGTGGGATAGGAGGTTTCATTTGTTTATTTATTTAGGCTTTTACATCGCTTTCAACACTGTACAGATCATATTATGACGGATAGGTGGAAGGGCATAGGAAACCAGTACATAAAGTTTGTTAGCGTTCTGTACTGTAAACTGCCGACCAACGGCAAGCATCTGATGTAACCATCTGAGCTAATGGGGAATCTCTTTGTAGCCCAGGTATTAGCAGAACTGATATATATGAGGCTGATACTTACCACCCCGCTAGGAACGACCTGTCCTTAGGTCTTACATGAATACATTATAACACTTCAACTCGCATGGTATATCATCAATATAGGCGTGAATGTTACAGCCCATACCCTTCATGATGAAGCCAATGGCGTCGGAAGCCATATGGAACGCGGCACTGCCGTGCGTCCAGCCGAAGGTGATGCCAAGATCGACGTACGACTGACCACCCCATGATATGCCAAATTTGACGGCGTCAACCGGGTCGACGCGCAAGTTACGAAACGCCCTAGCCACGTCAACCTTGAATATGACAGGGTCATCAGTATCCAGTATGTCCTGAACTGTGTCATCAATCATGGGAAATTTCAATGTAAAACGCCTACCGTCAAAATGTGACTTACTGACGCTATCATTGACGGAAGCCCCATGGGGGTAGGAGAGATTCAGTATGACACGTCGCTTATCTGTGTCCTTTGGACGGGTAAGAAGGGGAAAGCAATGATAGTGGTGAAAATTCTTGTGGCCAGAGGGGCACAACATGGCTCCAAGTCCCACTTCCTTAGCTATATATTGGTCAACCGCCTCAGGGTAAACCAGGGTCGAGGGGTGATTAGATATCTCTATATTGTGAAGACTAGTAGGGTCAGTTAAGGAAAGGGGAAATCCAAACTTGAGGTACTGGAACAAAAATTTGTCAGGATAATCCCTTAATCTGTACTCCCAGGCCTGGAGGTTAAGACCCGACATGAGGGGTATCCTGGCCTGCCTGTAATTGGAAAGTCCAGTGCCTCTAATGATTTATGCAATCTGAAAACATTGTGGAATGGTGGAAATAGTAACAAGATCCCTATCAGGGCCAGTAAATGAAAATTCTCCCGAACTATGGTTAAGGAAACCTCGAACTTTGTCGGCAATGTCGAAATCGTAAGACACAGAGAGGTCAGAATCAAGGTCACTGCCAACTAAGTGACCCCCAGTACCATTGGGGACAGGACAAATGTCCTGACACTTGACACTGGCGTCACTGCCATGCGATGATAAGCTGACAGGAACATTTACCTGATCAGTTTTGTCAATATGATTAACTTTATCAATCAGATTATCAATAATCTTGTACATATATTCGTCATAAAGTATGCCATGACGTTCAAAGGCCACACAATCCTGCAAGTAGTTATCATGAGCTACTTTGGGGTTACATGATAAATCAGATACTTCCTTGTATACATGTACCATGTGGATAGGGATTAAACCCAACCCCACGACGTTCAACTGACCACTAGGTACCTGACAGCATTCAACAAATTGTATAGCTGTTAAGTCAACATGCTGAAAGTGACAGAAACCAGCACATACGCTACCTGAAGTGTGATGTACATATACTAGCTGTTGTGAACTGTTATCAAATTCATTATATATGTTAACAAAATCCACCAATTGGTAAACCAACGTGCCAGCATTACCACTACCACTGTCGAATACACAAGTACTGTCAAGTATAGTTTCAAAACACACGTTACCTTCCTGCACTGAGTTACCATTATAATAATATGAACCCATATTGTAAGCTTGGCATGAATAATTATTGAACCCACACTGAGACTACTGTACATTACTCTGTACATATCGGTTAAATACAGGATTACTTGATTTATCAATTAACTGTGTCAATTAAACAAATATTGACACTGAGTGTCAGAACATGTATCACCGACGCCAGAGGTCCTGTGTGTAGGACTAGAAGCCTGTTTCCCTATAGTCGAATTGTGGGACAAATCATCCCTTAAGTACCCACTAGTAAGAGGGACATAAGGATCCCCACCCCCTTCACAGGAACTCTGGCACAATATAGAAGAAGTATGAAACAAATTACGCAACATATGTCCATTATCACAAGTTCTGTCCCTGGTAACTAAATCTTCACAATGAGAGTTATAATGAAATTTACTGTCTCTAATGTCATTTGGCTGCTGTGCAGATAGCTGTTTGGCCTATTTATTTGTCTGTCCTTCCTGTTTCATTTTCGTATTACATTTCACCTCTGGGTGAGTCAAGATTCTGCCTAATTTTGCACAGAATGAGCAGTGGTGCCTGAAGTTGCCATGACTTGACTCATGAGAGCAAGAACCTTGGTTGTAAAACTTACAAATCTTGTCTTTTCTCTGTAGTGACGGTTGGTTAACGGTGCGAGCATTAGCTAATGCAATCTGGGATGCAGATAGCCTATTGAGTGACCACTGGACGTTATCCTCCCATGAAAGTGTGCCTTGTTCAATCTCATGCATAGAATTCCCCCAGGCTGATCTGACAGCTTCCCAAGGTAGGGAGGTGGCGTCTTTAAGAGCTAGAATCACCTGGAGTAGGGCCTGTCTGGCTAGGTTAGTGTCCTGTATATGGAAGACATTCGACAGTTGTCCTACCGCCCATTTGGTTACTGACAGCTCATCATATGGGATTCTTTTCTTTGCACTAACCCCAAGATACCCTTCATTAGGCCACCTAAGCTCAGGAATAGACGTTACTGCATCTGTAACCTTCCCGATTTCTTGGTAGCAGCCTTAGCTTGGAAGGAGTCCTGCTGTGCCTGAACGTCGTTTGCCGCGAGTATCTGTGACACTGACTGCGAAATGTGAGGATTCTGACGTAGTACGCTAATATCTGGCATCACCCCAGTGTTGAGCAATGTCTTGCACTCCTTGTCGCCCCACATCGTGAGCAGGGGCTGTAACTGACTGAAACCCTTGAAGTTGACGCGCCATTGACGCCATGGCTGACGCCTGGCCTCCTAAGGGAAGTTGTGAACTTACTGGTATTGCTGAGCTGCCCACTATGGTTTGGGGTTGACTTCCTAACCTATCTGCCTCTAAATCTCGGACACGTTTAGCTAAGGCCTCATTGGATGCGTCAATCTTCTTGAGGTAAGCTAGTATGGTGGCGGAATCAGCCAGATTGTGTGTTGGCTGTAGAGGAACCCCCTCAGAAGTGGACGGAAGACTGGTACTTACAGGTTGAAAGTCCTGTGGAGTTTGAGGCAAAGAAACAGCAGTGTCGAAATCCACACTAAGGTCCTTCCTGCTATCATCCATAGACGTAGATGCCTTTGTTTTCTTTCTAGGAGTGTCCTTAGTATTCTTCTTATTTCGTTTCACCATATTGTTGCACATAAACTAAAATATTCGATAAAATCTTCTTGCATTCGAAATGTAGTGTTGCCCTTGAGTAGCAAATTCAAAGTGAAGATGGAGGCAATTCGAATTACTAGGGAAGGAATCTGATTCGTTCCTAGGATTTAGGTCACAGAAATAAAACAAGACTAAGTTAAGGTTGTAGTGATATTTATAACGAAGGGACAACTGCCACACCAGGGCCCTAACAGCCCTGCTCTTCAAAGTATTTACTTCTCTGGCATAACAATATTTATCAGGTGAACAACCCCTCCTATCCTTTTTGTCATTCAGAGGACCGATCCCACTTATAAATACCTGTCATCTTATAGTGTTGCATTTATCAAACGTTTATGCAGATAAAAAACTGTTTCAAATATTTTGGATATACATAGGCTCTACAATGCAGTTTCAAATATGTATCGAAGTTGTACAGTATCCCTCTATTTATGTGATGTTATACACATAGACACAAGTGGGAAGATACGTCTTGATTTTTAATTCACAATTATCTTGCTTATATAAAAGCAAATTTAAGTGCAAACAATGGTTACATATGCTAGTGTCGGATTATTTTGGCTTTTCACAGTTACTGGTTTGTAGTAATTATTTATAATGATTCACTTTATTTCTGTATTTATTGTTAGTTAAACTAAAAATAAATGTCTCTTCTTCAAAACATTTTCCAAGTTACTATTTCTATAAAATAAATACAATGTGTTTTTGGATGTGGCATTGGCAATTTGTTTTATATATGTACATATATTACAATATTGCCTTAACATATATGTACAAAATGTTCTGAACATGTTTATGATACCAAATGTTCCCCATTAAGTTTGATTTCAATCGAATTATTTAACTTTAAAACCATGTTTTTACATTATTTTCTAAGGTCAAATACCTTTTCTACATCTTTCAAATAAATAACATTTTCACATCTCACAACATAATGATTCTGAAATTCAATTTATACACTTAGCCTTTAGTAGCAAGTATCCTCCAGAGATTTCTATTTTAAAGTATTGTGTACACAAACTCCATGCCCCCCTTGTCCACAGGGAAAAAGTCAACATCGGATTTAACTTTTATTAAAATACATTGCTAGACTGACTGATATATTGTCCAAAGTCACAAGGTCCATAGAAAAGAGTATGTCTTGTGAATACAAGAAGGCAAAGCACAATAAATTAAATTATCTTTTTCATGTAGCAGTAAATTATGACCATGGTTGGAATTATATAATTGACTGCATCCCTGAATTGCTAAAAGAACAAAGCCGAAAACATTTTTATGATGTACAGGCATGAGCCGCCATACCATCAGTAGGGCATTGACATCGGACCTTGGAAGCTGTCAGAGACACAAGTAGTCCACTAGAACTTATGAAAGTCCAGCAACATCAGTCCTGCTCTTGACGTAAGAAACTTGGGTGTACCGTTTCATTCCAATTTTTTTCTCAAGTCAATCTGTCTGTTGGTCCTGCTTTATACATCTGCGGGACCTTACATCTCCCATAAAACTGCCATCATGGCAGCAAATGCTTTCTTTAGCAGTTTTCTTGACTGAGTTGCATAAGTTGGTGAACAACACCTTTTCACCTTCAATTCATATATAGTTTGTTGTGTCACTGGGAAGACTTGATGGTCCTCCCTAGCTAGACAATATGCTTTCTTTGCCAATATGCGGTTCACATACATCTCGTTTACATAGTGACACTTCCACATAACTCAGAACTCCTGTCCACCTTCGTGGAAAGATGACACGGATCAAGTGCCTAATAACTCCAAGAATAGCCTTACTCATAAGATATGAGAAACATTTGGCAAATTGCAGCACAGTATCCAGGGCTTTAGGAAAGTCTTTTAAAACCTAATGCACAGCTTGAATTTGGACAAAGATGATGATGATGACGTTTGGAACAGAAGTATTTAACCTTGTCCAGGCGCCACCAGCTGGTGATGACACACATTTCACAAATGAAGCCAAAGCAGCTGCCTCCAGAACAACAAGGAGAAAAACCAAAAAACATTTCACCTGTTTGGCAATAAATAAAATAAAATAACAAGAAGTAGAAACTATTTTTCTAAATGAATAAACAAGTGGACCCACTGGATGAATAGGACCCACTGAATTTTATTTAAAGGAAGGAACATTTTGGAACAAATTGAGTTTCCTGTTGTCTTTAGATAACAAAGAGAAGGCAGATAATCAATCTTCTATTTTTCACATAAGCTCTGCGTGGTAAACTATTTACGGTCAATGTCAACTTCTCTTAATTATTAACCAATATAGTCCTAAATAAAAAAAATAATGGCCATACACTTTTCAACTATAGCTTCCAGTGTATATGGGCCATTACCTGTTCTTGATATACAACTACTTCAATCATTTACTCATGAGGGATGGTCAGGCAGACCACAGACCCTAGCTGATTCTCTTCTTTGAAGGCCATATTATGCAATGAACTTATTATGGATGAAATACACATTTTAAAACTCTCTCTCTACTGCCAAGGTGCCTTCGTGTGATTGTCAACCTGGGGTCATTCCCCAGTAGTCTCCTGAGTCATGTATCCCTTTACATCTTGGAACCTGAAACTGCTAATTAATTCTGGATGAAGATGTTTTTGTCAGACTTGGTATCCCACCTCTCCAAATCTGGTATTTATCATATTGGTCATGTGCCTCCTTTCGCCTGAGCCAATATTTGATCCAGTATTTGATCCAGTAACAGCTCGTTGCTCTTTGAATGATTGTTCTTGCCTGTCCATCCTTGTCTGTATTTGTGTAAAGCTTTGAGTTTATGAGAGATTCCTTCATAGCCTCAATTTGAGTAAGTAAGTAAGTTAAAATTAAAGTGCAAAAACACATGTTATTCTGCACTATTAAAACTAATAAATACATTAACTAATATTTACATTAATAAACAAAAGTACATATACAAATAACAACAAAACAATTAACAAATGGCCAAAAATGAAAAACAACATTGAACAACATTGAACAACAAAGTAAACAAAATGTGAATATACAACAGGGACAAAGTATGAAAGTATCACAGTATAATTCTAACAAAGACTAGATTAGACAAATAAATTAACACAAAGGACAAAACGTTAACACAAAATAAATTAATTATTAGCTTTCCTACCTAAGGCCGTCGCAGGGATCGAACCCCAGCCTCAGAGGTGGGAGGTGAGAGTGTTACCACTCTGCCACCAGATATCCACAATTACAGTTCCATGAAAATCAAATGGAGCCGTTTGAACCAATGTCTATTGTACTTTGTAAATTTTTTTGCAATTATTGCCCAATATAATATATATTTATATATATTTATATGTAGTAAAATGTCACTGTAAAAAGAAATAAAATGATTTTAGAATGTATATGTTATGAGTTACGTACAACTAAATATGTATAGGTTTCACAGGTTTTTGTTAGCATGAATTTGTTCCTTCAGTTATATCATTATTTAATATTTTCAGTCTGTTTGACCGAATGTCACACAGCTAATATTGCAACTGCCGACATCACAATGAATGGAATCGATCTGAGTAAGAAATGTTTCATTATATTAAGTTTTAATCTGTTACAGTTAGGTTAATATTTATTTCATTTACCTTATTCAAGATACCAAATTTCAGCTTTATCAAAAAAAAGAATACAATGACACCAAAATATGTCAAATTATCAAAGAAACTTTCGAAAGTCAAAGAATGGGCTATTCCGTAGCTCTATCAATCAAATTCTACCAGAGATTCATCATTTCTATTTATATAGTAAACAGTCAAGTAAATCAAATGCACAAGCTTTAACTTTTTCTTTCTTGATGTGGATATTTTTGTACAGAGTCATCTTATCATGTTCTTAATAGTGTTTGCTAAATGGTACTCTAATTCATAAGGGTTCATAGTCATTAAAATACCAAATGTAACAATGCTGACAATGTAAAAGGCTATTCGACTCTTTGATAGACGTGTTTGATGGACATGTTTATCAGTGGCTCTATTCTTCTTTATTAAGAGATATACACGGGTGGTCACAATTGTGTCTGATTTTTATTGGAGTTTACTTTTCAAATGTTGCAACCAGAATTATGAATCTTTTTAAATAATAACCTTTAAGATTAATTTTATTTCATGCAAAATTTAAAAACTGCACCAAACCCCACATTGAGTACCTTCAAATTTGGTAAAAACAATAAAGGCCCCTGCACATACATGTGGCGCGGTGCAGCACGGTACGATTTATACTGCATACTGAGCAGACGAATTTTCTTTACCTTGACAAAATATTTTAACTAGAGTGAAAGCGAATAGAATAGTTAAAATAATCATAAATGTAATTAAAAAGTTAATACCCCACAGAACATTTCTACACCCTCCTACCCATACATACATTTAATCTTATTACAATGGAAGGCCTTGACCAGTGTCCCTTTTATAATACTGGTGATTACACCCCTTTTCAATTTATAAACTTCTGGCTGTGTTGTGTCTACAGATATTGTCACACATACAACATGGCCTAACTTCGCATCCCTCTGTCTTTTATAAGGACTTAATCTCTCCACCAAGAAGACCCTTGACCAGTGTGTCCCTTTTAGAATTGCTGGTAATTGCAATCCTCATTCAGTTACACCTTTTTATGTGTCTATATGGACACCCACGATATATTGTCATCTCTCCCATAGTATTTAATCCCTTCACAATGAGCCTGTGTGCTTGCATTTTGTTTTCCAATTAATATATTTGTATAAAGTTCTGTGTTTATTGTTTATTTGGGGTATTACGTCGCTTTCAACACTGTACAGGTCATATCACAACAGGTAGTTGGAAGGGCAGAGGAAACCAGTACATATAGTTCACTAGGGTTCTGTACTGTAAACTGCCGACCAACGGCAAGCAACTACCAGCTTTCCCACTTACGGCCATGACAGGGATCGAACCCAGAGGTGGGAGGCGAGAGTGTTACCACTCTGCCACCGTGGCCCCTATATATAAAGTTCTGTGATAGAATGCCATTTTTAACTTGTGGGGAGTCTATATATCAATGAAAACGTAGGAAAAACAGTAAAAAATGCCGCACGGTTTTTGAAAAAAATTAGAAAATTTTCTAAATAGAAACATCCGTGCTGCACCGCTAAATGCCGCGCCGCACATATGTATAAGCAGTGAATTACTTCCATTATTTCTATTTTATTTGGCCGTGCCGCGCTAGTTATTTATTTATTTATTTGGGGTTTTACGTCGCTTTCAACACTGTACAGGTCATATCACGATGGGTAGTTGGAAGGGCAGAGGAAACCAGTACATTCAGTTCGTTAGGGTTCTGTACTGTAAACAGCCGACCAACGGCAAGCAACTACCAGCTTTCCCACTTGAGGCCATGTCGGGAATCGAACCCCGGTCTCAGAGGTGGGAGGCGAGAGTATTACCACTCTGCCACCGTGGCCCCCCTCGCACCACGCTAGTGTACAATGGGCTTTACTGAAACACAATGATCCAAACATAATTTGACCACCCATGCATTATTATCCAGATTCCACAAGACAGGATGGAGCATGGTGTTGCCTGAAGACTGACTGTAGTCCTTGTGGTGAAAAAATCGGTGTGTGCATAAGACTAATAGCATTTTTTACCTACATAGTTCAACAATTTACATACTTTTTAACTAGAAAGTACTCATACAGTACACACCTATGTCAACCCAGTGAGTATACCAATGCTGTAATTTCACCTAAACCCTTTTTTTTATTTTAACTCATGAAAGTCATGAAAATTTGCACTCTTGAAAATTTATGATTTGACGAAATTTTTACATGAATTTAATCAGTTTGTCTTTGGATCAGAACCACTACATATTTCATGAAGAGGTATTCATTAGTTTTGGAGTAATCACAAAGCAGACAAAAAACACATCTAAAACATTACCCCCCTTGGCAGAGGTAAATATACAAACGGATTATTCAATATAATTTTAATGTAATCACTTTAATAAAGAGTAAGATACATATAAGATATCCACAGATTATTTAATTTGTATAATATACATGTTTTGTATTCTGCAGCATTGATAGTAGTTGGAGTCCTATTTGGAATCTCGTTTCCTTTAAACATTATTCTAGTGATCTACCTTGTGAAAACAATGCAAAAAATCAAGAAAAACCAAGGTTCCAGGTCAGTTTAACACAACTATCTTGTGGGCACCAAGTAAAGAAGACTAATAATTATAACTGTGAAATAGAAAGCTTAAAGTGTATCAAATAAATGTTTTACAATCAGTGTGACAAGAAAACATTCCCAATTCTAACTAACGTTAGTTTAACTGTCATATAAAGTTTTACCTACTCTGACCGATGGCATAAATTTTCAATTAGTTTGTGAAATATATCTCACAATAGTGTTTAAAATTCAGTGAAATATGAGGGGCAGAGGAAGTTACGTTATTTGTAAGCAATGTATTATTTACAGGCAATTGCACAGAGAAGAACATGTGTACTACAACGCTGTGGTAAAAGACCACCAAACAAGAGAGAAAACTGAACATATTACTAATGCCTGTGCTGACCAACCACAAATACAGAGTGAAAATACTCCGCCAGAAAATATGGGTGGCACTGTCGGTCATTATGAATCTTTACACACTACCACCGCTGGATCTGAGAATGTCAATGCAATGAGTACATATGCTGAACTCAAGTAATGTCTGTTGTTTATCCTTACTGGAGAATCGCTCTGCCAATGATATTGAACAATATTGTACTTATTCTCACTTGTTTACTTTTGCATTATACAGAAACAAATATAATAAAGTGGAAACCACAGGTTGTCACCTCTGTGAGAGCAGCCATAACGGAAATTTAAAAAGCTCCTATTGTGTAAGCCTCTCTGTCTTTCTCTAAACGGAATACCACACTTGTATATAATTACTATTGATATTTTTGAAGCATGGAAACGCATAAGTCAGTGTTTTACCGAAAGCTGATCACCCATCCACAATTAAACTCGCAGATGTCATGTATCTCCATTTAACCAAGGCCATTTTTGTTTGTCTTTCAGAGTATTTAAAGTGCTATCTTTTAGGCCATAACTTATTATGTGCTTAAAGATTTCTTATTCTCACTTGTTTACTTATGCATTATACAGAAACAAATATAGTAAAGTGGAAACCGCAGGTTGTCACCTCTGTGAGAGCAGCCATAACGAAAATTTAAAAAGCTCTTATTGTGTAAGCCTCCCTGTCTTTCTCTAAACGGAATACCACACTTGTATATAATTACTATTGATATTTTTGAAGCATGGAAACGCATAAGTCAGTGTTTTCCCGAAAGCTGATCACCCATCCACAATTAAACTCGCAGATGCCATGTATCTCCATTTAACCAAGGCCATTTTTGTTTGACTTTCAGATTATTTAAAGTGCTATCTTTTAGGCCATAACTTATTATGTGCTTAAAGATTTCAGTATTTCTTTAACATGTCTATTAAATGTGATGTGAAGAAGATATTTATATCAAGCATGCATGTATATTCCCACATGAGCAGATTTCTTACTGGGCATTTGTACAGTTATTTACTTTATTGGAGAGAGCCAATACTGTTAACAGAAACAGAGTTATATTGAACTATTTCCTCGAGGAAAAACATTTTACATAACCCAATTTATTTATAAGTGCGTGACTGCAGAGGTCCCACATTTTACCTGATAACATAAACAAATACTGTAAATGATATTGTATTACACTGTTCAAGAGTTTATAAAATAAACACACCTAACATTTCAGTCTTACCAAATTTAAGCGAGCAGTAATAGTCAGAAAAAGACCATTGTATATTGTTAAATTGAGGATAATGATAATTTTTATAACACTTTATTTTAGTATGAAATATATACTTCAAATATGTGTGTGTGTTTTTGCATTGATATGTTGGTACTCATAATTATTGGTATACTTAAAACTTAAGTCTTGCCTCTTTCTCAAAACAGGGTCTCTTCATTAAACTTGTGTTCTCATGGTGTTGGCCCTTTCTCTTGTCACGAAATTGTTGAAACTGGATATTATTCTTGACAGTAGTGACTCAGAGACTGCTTTTAATGGAGCTAAAGATCTATAAAAGTTGCTTTATTTTTTTTATTAGAATTGGTGTTAGCGTATATTACCACTTGTATCATACACAAATTTGTTTTATACATATGATCATGCTATGTCTCACTAAGTTGTATTCAAACAAAATACAGCATAGAAGACAGAAAAACACAATTTTGTGATGTACATTTAAGTACAAGGCAGTCAAAGTAAGTAATTATGTAAGTAGGAGTTTAAATTTTTGAATGAAATTAAAAATTTTAAAAGAACTAATCCTATTAAAAAACGGGGAAGTCTAAAGTAGCAGGAATGAGAGAGCATAGATGCATTCTGAAGGTACATCCAATTGACAGTTATGTATTGTAAGAGAATGTTTTGTGTTCAAAAGACAATATTCCTTCTCTCAGCCTAAAAAGTATAAAAACCATGGCCAGAGAGGGGTTTGGTCTCTGACATGAGTATCATCTTGGAGATTCTCGGATGTGAGTGTTTATTATCTGCATACGAGGTGGCAATGTTGACAGAGTGGCTGAGAGGAGAAGGGATCTGGTGGCCACTGAGGCCTGACGCGTTCTAATAGGACATATGTACATGGTAATGTTGTACATTCTGGGAGGCCGTTTTTCAGTAGTTCCAAGTTTTAGTAAGTGCCAATGCGCTGGAGATATACAGGAACTGGGGTTACAAGTGTCACTTCAAAGTGAGACTTGGAACTGTACACACATTTTTATTGCGTAAAATACCCTTACCTTATCCTCACTAGTGCTATGGGTTTGCGAGAGCAAACATCCACGACCAACTCGAATATTTTTAAAAGAAATATTCTTGTTAGTACCCTGCGCATGTGTGGACTGAGCATGCGCCACGGCCGTAGTTCTCGTTTACAGTTCACATTTAATTTGGTTGTCAGAGAGTAAACATCGTCTAGAAACCATTTGTCATTTTGTTTATTTCAAAATGGCTTTCGCAGATATGACGGATTTTCACTTACATTTGATGGATTCATCTGAAGAATTGCTTTTTATTCCTTCCTGTCTTCATCTTTCCCATTATTTTAATTTAACTCTAGTTGGAATATATGCAGGGTTCACAGCGAAGGAATTTCTACCAGACATTCAAGTGACAGATCTGCTTTCTCTTCTGAGGTAAATATAGTGGTTTCTGTGCTTGAGATGACGAAGAATGACTCTTTACATGCTGATACTACAATAGAATCACGTCAGTGATGAGTGCTGGGAGAGATCTCCATCTTCAGATCTCTGCATTTTGTTTAACCAAGTTTAGAAGATATGCAGAAAGAGGGCTTCAAACTGTTTTTGGTTAAGTTCTGCTACCTCACCGAGGCTAGTACAGCAGAAACAGCCATTTAAAGTGACTAGGGGGTTGTTAAGAACGACCCCATAAAGGCTGAGGTAGTTACAGAAGAAATGGATTTCATCAGTGACCAGTACGGCTCCGTAACCTCCGAGAACGGCTCCACAGAGGAACCGTGTCATCATTACACCACCAGTGACCAATATATTGCAGTATCGGCTCTGGGAACGGCTATGCATCCACAGAGAAGCAGTTTTCCCATTACTGGAGGTTGAGATCTGTACAAACCGGTGAAGATTTTGTACCATGCAGTCAAGTAACAGTTCTAATTCCTCTCATGAAGTGTATGTGGTAGATTCTGTGCTTGTTGATGACAAGGAATACCACTTCTAAGATGATGCCATGATTCTAAACAGATCTACATAGGGCCATGCATGGTACACCAGTTAATGCCTGGGTTTCCATGCCCGTCACCAGTACCTTACAGAACCGTGAATGCTACAGCATGCTGTGTTAGTTTACCACGGTTTTAACTACTAGTTCTGCTTTCTCTCTTGAGTTTTTATGGTAACCTGTGTTACGGTCTTCAAAAGAATTTTCTTGGAGATGGTTTCACGAATCTTCAGTTGTCTTACATTGTCAAAGTTCTTCAGCGAGAAGGCAGCAGGGAATCTACACTGTTTAGCTGGCAGTGATACAGTTTTCAGAATGATCACCGCTTACAGGAACCCAGTAGTACGGCTCCAGGGTCGTGTCATCTCATGGTTGTGCAAAAGATGAAATCGTCTTTAATCAAATCGAAAAGCCTTTCACCCATTATCCACAGTGGGTTCGCAGCAACAATTCAGACAGGAAGTGACCTTTTGTATGGTGGAAATGGTGTTAAGCTCAGTATATCGCACATTTTCCAGAAAAAAGGTTGTTTATTTCGTGGATATACAACAGATTATGTGACAAATTCTGTGGGATTGAGGAAAATATTTGCTTCCTCTCAGTTACACGGATGTGTTTCTTCTGTCTTCATGTGTTCCTACTTCAGCATTGCAGTCAACTTGTCAGTTCACGAGTGATGAAAATGACCTCAACTCTAGCCAATTTGTGAGGAAAATCACCAGTAATAGATGAAATATTTGCTTCTTCTCAGTTTATTGGTGTTATCGTAGTTGGAGTCGAGTAGTGTTTCTATGCAATAATCTAATCTAATGTGGACTTTTATAGCGCTAAATCTCCATCACTGATGGACTCTAAGGAGCATCTAAACATAAAGCAAGGCAGTTAACGTTAATAATGGAAGTAGATGATCTCGGCTTTCACCAACACATCCTGAATGGCAGTTTGCAGTGCATTGTCGTACCACTGGCCACGGTGTGTACTTGGACTGATGACCATTTCTTGCCTTCCAGTCTTCATAGCAGCTTCATTTGCTTAGGTGGTAGTAGAGAGTAATGCGCAGGTTTAATCATGAAAGTTAAGCAGCATTGGCCATGGTTAGTGTGTGGATGGATATTTTGCCATGGACAGATTGAATAGATGTAGTCTTCATGTCTTCAAATATGTTTTGAAAGGAAAAAGAAGATGGATATTATACTTTATCAGGATCACAGGGATGATCTGTTAAGTTGCAGTAACATGTTCCTGGATACAGCTTTCTGCAATTTTTAAGGTATGGATACAGAAGGTGTGTCATCCTAGAGTTAAACACATTAGGCAATGGGGTTAAATGACAGTTCTGTGATATTAAAATTGTCATTTAGACCCACATGTTGAAGTATATCTTGAACAAGGAAAACAACATGGTGATTATGGGGGTTGGTGTTCCATCAGATGTTACATAAAGGACAATAACCCCAGTAAGAATGTGCATAAGCCTGCGAGTTTCAACAATATGTTTCTTGCTACAAATCCAGGGTATTAAGGGCTTTAAGCTCAAAGTTATGGTAACAGGACTGGTGGTTGTAATAGACTTATCAAATGTCCTCTTACATATCCTTCCATCATTGTATATACATGTATATATATATAGTAAAATCTTCTGTGGCAGGTCATATAAGGGCAGGGCAGTGCAATGCAGCAGTGCTGGTTTACTGGTCCAATCTTTACATGGGTGTTGTGTCCCTAATGTTAAAAAGGGGTCACCCTATTTAGAAATTGAGAGTCTGCAAACTTTTTGGCTAGTCACTCTTATGCCCTTATCCTGTAATCCTAATATAGTCCTAATGGACAGCTTACATGGGATAGAATCTATTGGAAGTTTATTTAATTTCTATACATTCGATTTTGTTGTTTAGAGATTTTGAAAAGGCGTGTAACTTGGTGGATTGTGCAAATGAAAGTCTCTATATCATTTGCCTTGCATACACAAGAATGCAATTTCAAATGTTTTCTTCTTTCATTCAGGCAAGCTTACAATTCTATTCCAGGATTCTCATGATTTGCATAGGGTTCCATGTATTGCTAGCATTATTCAGTTCTATAAATGATAGAATATGCTTCTTTTATAGGGATTTGGAACTCATTGGAAGTATCCAAATATTTAGGCATACAAATTCCCTGTTAGGAGACATGGAAATGCTTTTGACTTGGATAAAGGTGTTGTTGGGAAATGTGTGTATAAGATCATCATTTTTTTTTTGTTTTGCAAGTGTATCCATAAGGCTACCTCATGCTTTTGCAGGTATCCTAGTGTGGCGTTTGGACAGCTACATAATTATATTGTACATATGTTATGGAATGAAGCAACAAAGTGGCTGGTTTCAGATAAGTCACTGTTGTATGTGTTCTCATTGGTGTGGAAGTTTATGTCCTGGGGCAATTCCATACCAATTTTGCTGAAATTTGCCAATGTAAGACTGTTTATCCATCATTTATTTATTTATTTATTTGGGGTTTTACGTCGCTTTCAACACTGTACAGGTCATATCACGACAGGTAGTTGGAAGGGCAGAGGAAACCAGTACATATAGTTCGCTAGGGTTCTGTACTGTAAACTGCCGACCAACGGCAAGCAACTACCAGCTTTCCCACTTACGGCCATGACGGGGATCGAACCCCGGCCGCAGAGGTGGAAGGCGAGAGTGTTACCACTCTGCCACCGTGGCCCCTTGTTTATCCATCATGACATTACTTTAGCACCAAATAGTGTGTGGACAGTGGTCCAAAAGCATAGGATTTTATGATGGAACTTATGTTTATGTCATGGTAAACAGCAAGTTACCTCTGTATGTACCATCTCAATGCAGTTTACATAGTGTTGAATATTTCCTGGGGAATATTAACATTTATGATTGCCTTTTAGCTATCATCCTCAAGTTGCTTCACTAGAAGACTTTATCGAATGGTAGTGATAGCAGGAGTGAATGGCTGGGAATGGTTAGTGTTGGGTTATGTTACAATCGTTCCACTAAACCTCTCCTCCCTACTCCTTTATTATATAAAAAGGAGACAAAGTATGAAAATATCACAGTATAATTCATTCTTACCAAAACTAGATTAGACAAATAAATTTAAATAAGACTAGGTTAGACAAATAAATTAACACAAAGACAAAACACAAAATAAATTAATTAAAACTTTTTCAACAGGCCACATTCTTTTAAATAATTTATAATATTAAAAACATTTTCATTAAATAACTTTTTCATTGTATCTATATCTCCGTAATATTTAATTCTTGTGTCACGTAGGTCAATGCAGTCTAATAGTATATGTTTCACTGTATCAGGACAATGACATGGAATGCACCTGGGCATATCTTCACCTTCAACAGATAACTGTGTGTGAAATGGGTGTGTCCTATACGGGCTCAAGTTATAACTATTTCCTCCCTACGAGATAAACCCGTCCAAACATAAAAATCTCCTACTGTAGGGTTTATTTGGAATAGTTCGTTATCAGGACACGCATTCCATTGAGCTTGCCACTTTTGTTTAAAAACACTATTTACATTCACTCTCAAGTCTGTATAGGGGACTTTCAAGTCTAAAACATTAAAATTCAAGGCCTGTTTGGCAAGCTTATCTGCTTTTTCATTGCCCTTTATGCCTACGTGACTAGGAACCCAAGCTAAAACAACTTTCTTATTCACTGACAAACAATCATTAAAAAGTTTTAAAATATCTTGAATAAAAGGATGATCACAGTTGTTGCTATCAAGAGCCTGAAGACTAGATAAAGAGTCAGTGAATATGATAAAACGATCCCAATCACAATTTTTTACAGTATTAAAAGCAATTTTAAGAGCCTGTAATTCAGCTGTGAATATACCAGCATTGCCAGGAAGTCTGACCTGGGCACTGAGGCCATCAGATGTAGCAGCTGCAGCAACCCTATTTTATGTTTTTGATCCATCAGTATATATAGCCATATGGTCAGAGTAATAGCCTTTGAACTCAGCACATAGACTTTGAAATATACAATCATCACCAAGATGTTTCTTTTGATGGGTGAGGAATAAGTCTATGTGAGGTTTCTGTATAGTCCAGGGTGGGTCATCTGGAAATGACACAGTCTGAATTAGATCCAGCTGAGGACAGACAGCAGACAAATCTTCCTCTACACGATGCCCAAAAGATCTTATTGCAGATGGTTTCTTATCATACAGATCATAATACTGGGGGTTAAAACAACATCATAAGCTGGATTGTCAGGATTACTTCTCAATTTCAATGCATATTGAACACATAACTTATCAAACCTGAGATATAAAGGGGGTTCATTTGCCTCAACATACAAGCTTTGCATTGAAGAAGTCCTGAAGGCTCCCAGGCATATTCTTAAGCCCTGGTTTTGAATGGGTTCCAATTTCTTAAGATAAGACTTACGAGCAGAACTAAAAACAGCACAACCATATTCCAATCTGGAATGAACAAATGTACGATAAAGTCTCATTAAAACACTTCTATCTGCTCCCCAATCCATTTTGGCAACTACTTTCAGTAGATTAATAGCTTTTTCACATTTCTGGCGAACATAATCTATATGTGGCTTAAAATTAAGTTTTCTCTCAAAGATAACACCAAGGAACTTAGTTTGTGAAACAACAGGGATTTGTGAATTATATATTGTCAATGTTGGGTCTGGATGAAGTTTTCTTTTATTACAGAAATGCATGCAAACAGTTTTGGTTTTAGAAACTTTAAAACCATTTTCATCGGCCCATATTTCTACCTTATTCAAACACAACTGAAGTTGCCTTTCTATTGAAGCCATATTTCTAGATGAACAAGTGATTGAGAAATCATCAACAAAAAGAGACTTTTCAAAGCTAGCTAGAATCACATCAGCAATACTGTTGATCTTTAAAATAAATAGGGTAACTGATAGGATACTGCCTTGAGGGACACCCATTTCTTGTTCATATATATTACTATAGGCAGACCCTAAACGAACTCTAAAAACTCTGTTGGTTAAAAAATTCTGACTAAACATAGGCATTCGCCCTCTTAAGCCTATTTTATGTAGATCTCTGGTAACCCCATATTTCCATACTGTATTGTAGGCTTTTTCTAAATCAAAAATACAGACTACATGGTTGCCTTTTAAAAAGGAATCTCGAATAAAAGATTCAAGTCTAATTAATTGGTCTGTTGTAGTTCGACCTTTTCTAAAACCACTTTGATATTGTGTTAAAATATTGTTTTTCTCAAGGAACCAAACTAGTCTAGTATTAATCATTCTTTCCATGGTTTTGCATAAACAGCTCGTCAGAGATATGGGATGATAATTGGACGGGTTTTTTTTTAGTCTTTGCCTGGTTTAGGAATAGGGATCACAGTGGCCTCTTTCCAGCATTCAGGGATTTCACCTGAAGCCCATATATCATTAAATATATCAAGTAACACCATAAGTGAATCTCTTGGTAGATGTTTAAGCAGTTGATAATGAATTTCATCTGGACCAGTGGCTGTGTCATGAGACTTCTTCAGAGCATCACATAATTCTGTAATGGTAAATGGTACATTGTAGTTTCAGCGTTGTCTGTGTCAAATTCCAAGTGTTCTTTTTCAGCTTTCTCTTGATATTTTTGAAACTTTGCATGGTAATTATTGCTGCTAGAATTCTTGCTGATTTCTTGGGCCAACCTATTTGCTATATCCACTCTTTCTGTTATTTTTGTCCCATCATTATTTTCCAAATGGTGTATTGTGGTGTTACTTTGTTTGCCACTTATTTTCCTTATCATTTCCCATACCTTCTTTACTGGTGAACTGGTGAAAGGAAACTTTTCTGTTGAGTCAGTAAAATTATGAGTATTAATATCCAGAGAACGCTGAAGTTTGAATTTTGGCCAATCGACCTTTTTAAGATTCCAATGAGGAACATTGTCCTTTGGCATACTCTTAACTATATCAATAAAAATTGGAAAATGGTCACTACCACACTGATCTGAATGGACCTGCCATGCAAAATCAAGAAAAATAGATGCAGAACACAAAGACAAATCTATTGAGGTGAATGAACCAGATGGAGGATGAAAGTAGGTGGGTGACTTATCATTAAGTAAACAAATATTTGAGGAATCAAGAAGATGTTCAACCTTATTGCCTAAACTATTGGATGAGGAATAACCCCATGATTCACTATGTGCATTAAAATCACCAATAAATAAATAAGGTGCAGGTAATTGGTTGACTAGATTTTCAAGATCAGTTTGTGCATTTATTTATTTATTTGGGGTTTTACATCGCTTTCAACACTGTACAGGTCATATCACGACGGGTAGTTGGAAGGGCAGAGGAAACCAGTACATACAGTTCGTTAGGGTTCTGTACTGTAAACTGCCGACCAACGGCAAGCAACTACCAGCTTTCCCACTTGAGGCTGTGCTGGGGATCGAACCCCGGCCTCAGAGGTGCGAGGCGAGAGTGTTACCACTCTGCCACCGTGGCCCCGATCAGTTTGTGCAACATTAAAATGTGGTGGAATATATACATTACATACAGTTATAGTTTTATGTAGAGATACTTTTACAGCAACTGCCTGCAGTTCTGTATCCAACTCAAGTACCTCATGAGGTATACCTTTCTTAACAAAAATAGAGCAGCCACCAGTGGCTCTACCATCTACTTCAGACATACAAGTTTTAAAATAATGATCAAAGCTTCTAATACATACATTATCTGAATCTTTAAAATGAGTTTCCTGCAATGCTAAAATGTAGGGTCTAAAATTGGAAGTTAAATTTTTTATTTCTTCAAAATTTGGCCTAAAGCCATGACAGTTCCACTGTAGTATACTTTTATTTTTGTTTGGTTCCATTATTTACATTTTTATTGCCACTCCGCCCTTGTGAATTTGTGATTGGGGATTCTTCGCAACTCATTTCACTGTCACTATCACTCAAAACATCATATTTATTATATTGTTTAACAGGGTCATTAGATCCCTTATGTTGTTTCAAATATACTTTGCTTTGACTTATTTTCAATTTAATAGGGTCATTCTGAGATGCACATGTCTGACTTGATGAACTTGTTTTAGTCACTTTAATTGTCTGTTTTTCAACTGCGCACTTTTTTGGTTGTTTTATGCCTTCTGGCCAAGTCATTTCTGTTTGTGTTTCTACGTTCATTGTTTTTACCACAGGTTTAGTTGCTGCAGCTGCTTGGGCATACGTTGTTTTCACAGAATTAAATATGTCCATTTGTTTCTTGGCATCTGTGTATGAAATTCCCCTTTCTGCCTTGATTCTTTGAATTTCCTTTTCTTCTTTCCATTTTGGACATGTTTTATCATTAGAGGCATGGTTTCCTTGGCAATTGACACATTTCGCTTCCTTCGTGCATTCTTGAGAGTCTGTATGATCTTCTTTGCCACATTTATTACAAACTTCATTCTTCCTACAGTTGAATTTAGTGTGACCAAACTTTTGACACTTATAGCATCTGATGGGATTTACGATGAATTGCGACACAGCCGCCCTGTAGTAACCCACCCTGATGTATTTTGGCAAGGTCTGGCTTTGGAATGTCAATATAAATGTTCCTGTTGGTTTCCTTTGTCCATCCCTGAATACTGATACCCTGTCCAGCTTTATGACACCTTCATCTTTTAGTGCATCTAATATTTCCTCATCAGAACATTCTTTTATATCCGGGCATCTAATGACCCCTTCAGACTGTAGTGTGGTGATACAGTGACAGGGATAACATTGTCCATAGTCAAGTTCAATTTGGTCGTTTTCAGTAGTTTGCTGCTTTGAGCTTCCTTGTCAACTTTAACTAAAATTTCTCCATTCCTTAATTTCTTGATATTGAAAGGATCAGACCCTAAAACAGCAACAATGGCCTTGTTTACAGCAAATGGCGACAGTTTAGACAAGGGTCTCTCATTGTTTGTGCCTTTTATCAACAAAAAACGTGGCCATGAACAAATTGGAGCAGAATCCAAGCTCATAGTCAAGACATCAGTTCTAGTTCGTTTCCTATCGGTCATTTGAGAGTGTTGAGTAGCCATAGTAAAATAATAATTATTCATTGCCAATGCTCTCCACCCACCCTTCGAGCCCAACACGGGGATATCATAATAGTGTGGAGCTGAACCCTGCACACTGATATCAGAGATACATTAACAATATACTCAAAGACCATAAAAGTGAACCTTGATTGACCTGTTAAGCAGCCGCCTTCTAGATACTCCAAACAAAAGCACAAACCAAACACCAGCAGAATACAACAATCAAGTACAACAGTAAAAACCATTAGAAACAACAAGGCATCACTAATTTGGAGCACTAGGGCTTGGCACCACCAGCCGATTGGTTAAGCCAGGCCATCTTAACCTTCCGACTAAGTGAAATTGAGGCCAAAGCTGTGTATTGCCTCCTCAATGCCGCAACAAAGAATTGCTCAACAGCCAGGACCCTCTCTTCCACTGACACGGATCGCAACCCACGGCAAACAGGCTGCCCCCAATTAGTCACCTCTTACGACACGCAGGATACGTTGGGCCTATTCTACATCCCCGGACCCACAGGGGGCTACAGTTAGCTTAACATTTGTCATTTTGTATTTATCCTAATTCATGTAATGTCGCCTATATCATGTGGCTTACCAAAGACATATGCATGTGCTATATTGCTGCAATTTCCAAAGCATAACTTAAACCAATGCCGACACCTCGAAAATTATTTGAATTCTAGGATTTGGTGAAAGCATCAGGATTGGAAAGGGTAGAGAGGTGTCAGTTCAACTTGTTCCGGGACCATTGGATGAGTGGTTTGACAAATTTGAAGAACACCACTCTCAACTGACATGCAAAATACCCCATAGTATCGACAGTACCCGCATTACACAGGCTACAGACCACATAGTTGATGATTTTTTCAATACATATAGTAGACTTTGCTTGCTAACCTTTATACTAATGACTGATGTAATATCAACAATATCATTCACAGATGCTAGAGCTTTACCTCTTTTATTTTACTATTAGCTGAAATAGTGTCTCGGGTTCTGCACTAAGGAAAACGATTGGTAATTTTAACTTAATATGATGGATTTGAAGGGATGTCTGAAAGGTGTGTATCATGAAATATTACATAATCAATATGAATATGGATGTAAATATTTACAAATCCTCCATTTTTAGTTCACATATGCGCAGTGCACTAACAAGAATATTTTTTTAAAAATATTCGAGTTGGTTGTGGATGTTTGCTCTTGCCAACACATAGCAATAGTGAGGAATAAGGTAAGTATTTAACTTACAAAAAGTTAAATTACAATAAAATTTTTACAGTTTGTTATAGTAATATCAGCTGCCTACTACCTACCTAAAAGTAACATTGCCATACATACATTGATTTTCAGATTGCTTGAAGATTGTCCTGCTGCGGGAATAAAAGGCCAGTGTTGCTACTCGTGGACAACCATGATAGCCATGTGTCCTATGATATCATGGAATTAGCAAAGGACAATCAGGTTTAAATGTAGTTAACAATGGCTTGAAAAAGTAAATCCCAGAATGCCACATGATGTTAACCATCAAATGTACAGGCCAGCCATGAGTTTGGAAGTATGTGTTATGCATACTGATAAATGCCTTCTTCTTTAGTATTGAGACTTACACATTTTTAATATTTTCATGGTATACATTATTATGTATTAATAATGATTGTATTTGTCCTTTCAGACATTGCATGCAAACTGTACATTTTTAACAACAACTGGGTGGATGTGGTTAATTAAAACATGTTTTAGAATTGCACAATGTGTCACACTTACATAATGTTATGACGTACAAACTGAGCCAGACTGACATTAAGTTTGACATAACAAAACATGTGTATCTCAAAAATTTATCCTGAGCATTCAAATCTATGTATTGGTGGAAGTATTGATTCTGTTTGCACTGGAAAGAAGGCCACATGTTAAGTAATAAAGTAATAATGCAATCTAATTATTATCATCTTGTTATTTCAGCTATATGTTGACAGTAAATAATCTTTTTTTCAGGTTTCCTTAGTCCTAAATAGGTTTATGTAATTTGCATATTGTCATTATAATTTTAAAATGTAATCATGAAATATGTTAAAATTGCTTATCAAGGAATGAACCAAATCATTTTAAATTTACGCATATCTTTAAGTTGGAATTACCTGCTAAAAGTTAACATATCTAAATAAGGCTATTACTGGTGTGTAAATTGTCAGCCCTTTATAATAACTATACAAGTTTTGAAACAATTTTGTCTGAGTATTAAAAAATATGTTCTGACATGGAATATCTCCACAAGGTTTATAATATGAAAGTCTAAGTCTAAGCTGTAATGAGATAATGAAATTTTGGTGATATAATTTAACAAGTGTACAATAAAAGATATATCAATAAGACAAACACTTTAACACATTAGTTGAAAATATACCAATGCCCTGTAATTTCATTTAAAAAAAAAACAGATATCCTTTGATTTCCTCCCCATACGACCCACATTCTACAGCCACTGGATGTGGGGTCTTTTGTCATGTTAAAAAAGAGTATACTAGACCGACTGTATCTTTGGCATTGACTTCACTAGATGCATGTGTGTTGACAAGTCACTCATCAAATGTATGGCAAAGGGCTTTGAAGAATGGGGCAATAGCAAAGGTCATCCACAGTGCCTTCCGAAAGTCAAGAATATTTCCTTTTGACCCCTGTGCCATTGATGACACCAAGATTAGGAAGTATGCATTTATATAAATACTTAAAATGGCTACAACTGTAATGATAAAACATCATTTTCTTGGAAATTCCTTTCTTATCAATTTATGTTAATGTCACATTCGCATTATTAGTTTCTTCAAATTTGTTGAATGTTAAAGCATCAGTCTGCAGTATTTTCATGAGTAACAGTACAAAAGTGAACTAGGGTGAAGTGGTTGGCATTCTGCCAACCACAGAGTCGAATCTTAGGACAGCAGTGGGTGTTGAAATCTATAAACTTGGTATTATCGCCCACAACACAGAGTGAGGTACGGTCACAGTAAAATATTGCTGGATTATATATTTCTGAAATATTGTTACAAACACCATTGTAGCCTCACGTTTTCAGCACTCTGTGGGTGTACAAGTACCAGCATTTGATATTTTATTTGTTTTAAATATTGCGAGAAGACACAGTGAGGTGCGGTAACAGTAAAATATTGCTGGATTATATATTTGTAAAATATTGTTAGAAACACCATTGTAGCCTAACGTTTTCAGCACTCTGTGGATGTACAACTACCAGCATTTGATATTTTATTTGTTTTAAATATTTCGCCGCCCCACACCCCCTCCCCATTTCCAAGTTGGACAGGAAAGCCATCGCCGGCTGTAGTGGCTCTTAATTATATATTTGTACGTAAAATATGGTTAGAAACCCCATCGTAGCCTCATGTTTTCAGCACTCTGTGGATGTACAACTACCAGCATTTGATATTTTATTTGTTTTATATATTGCGAGAAGACAGAGTGAGGTGCTGTGACAGTAAAATATTCCTGGACTATATATTTGTAAAATATTGTTGGAAACACCATCGTGAATTATAACTTCTAGGACATACAAAAGCGCCTTCGAGTGGTTGAATATAGAACTACGGAGTTTGAATATTTTCATTGTCTCTGCCAGAGGTTTCCTCGATTTTGATTGGCTGAATGACAAATGTGTAGTACTACCGTGACGTCACTTCATTCATTAATTTCTTTGCGGTTTATTTGTTTGACAAATAATTGAGTACACGTAGATGGGCAGACAGCAATTTTACATTAACAGTGACTGCGTGATAAACTAGCAGACAAATAAATTAATTGGGGTTTCAAGTCTAGAAACCAGCAGACGAAACGGTTAAAAAAGACTCCTTCGAGTAGACCACTACAATGGGTAACACAATAGTTTCTAGGACATACGGGTTCTTTGAGAAAGCCAGACGTAGTGCCAGACATGCTTTTTACTTTATAAAATATAACTGAATAAAAGCATCAAAAATCTTCAAAATGGCAGAGTGTATAGTATAGACCTTAATTTACTGATATGTGAAGAAATATTATGCAGAATTTGATATTTAAGGGCTTAAACGGCCATTTTAAAATCGCGGCCGCAACTCAGTACATAACTCGAATCAAAGATTCGACTAATAATCAATTGCGTGACAATAAACTGATGGGACTTGGCAATACACCTTTCACTGTTGTTGCCCTCTGATTCTGACATTAAACACACACCCAAACCCAAGTACAATGAAAGCTGGTAACCAGCAGCTTTAAGTGTACAACCAGGCCGTACTGGTGATATTATTATCCCCAACCAATGCACTTACAAATAACATGGGGAAAAGGATGGAATCTGTTGAAACCGACAACCATTAATTACTACTTGCTTGCTTTATGGTAACATTGCCTGCTCATTTATTGATCATTGTTGTGTATTAGAAGGATGACACATTTAGTTACTCTAACCACCAAGTGGTGACTTTTTTTACAGGCAACACTTAATATACGTTTCTCCTAGCACAATATATGTCTCTCCAATAATAAAGGGTGACAACAGCCCACCTGCCCCTTCAGTGCACAGTGCAATACCTTTGGCCAAATGTGCTACAGACCTGGATGAAACCATCCCACATGAATATTCTCCAAACATGCAATGTCCAACATGTGGTCACCAGCCACATTTACCAAGTGTGAGACAACTTCTTCCAGCACAACAGGATGCTATGGTTATACCAAGTGGCTCAGAAAAAAAGTAAATGAGTACTAAATTTGTCAATAATCATGAGTACATTTTCTTGCTAACTGAGTATGTTTGAGATCACACATGATTAATGACACGTGCATGCAAAATGTGATGATACCTAATGCAGGAAATAAGCCAAAATGTTTCTGAGTACATGAACAAGTACAGCTTGATTATCAATACAATACCAGTGAGTGCCAATACCTTATAATTTTACTTTTATTAGCTCATGTACAAAACCATATATAACCGGCTTTACCGTATAGACATTAGTGCTGTACTTTATCCAAAATGAAGTATAAAAATATTTTGTGCTTCATAAAACTGCAGAAATAAAAAGAATCGTGCCCAAAACAGACAGAGAATACACTGGTAATGAAATGATTTCCTGTTTAAAAGAGAGGGAAGAGACATTTCATAAACAGGAGGAGGATAAGGTTGGAGAGGCAGAAGGTGAGAAAGCAGGGGAAGGAGGACAAAGAGAAGTCTTTAATGAAGAGACAAGCAAGAGCTCAACCACATCCAGGAAAAGAGTAGGTGTGAAAGATGAATCACCTAAAGAATTAAACTACTGGCACTTGTAGTTTTTATTTATATCTTACTACTTTTACAGTACTTAGTATTCCCTTTATTTAAGAGACTAAGATAAACAAACTACCTAAAAGAGTGGTAAAAATTCATTGACAAGGGATAAAAAAAACTTCAGGAACAAAAAGAACATTACACCAACGTAAGATAAGTCATTTAAAAATTTTAGTGCAAAAACACAGATGTGTCATACTGCACTATAAAAACATTAACTACTATAAATACATTAACTAATATTCACAAACATATATATACACAAATAATTAAAAACTGGCAAAAATACCAAACAAAAAAAACAAGATTATACGAAATGACTAAAATAAACAATGTAAAAAACCACAATCAACAATACAAAAACAACAAACAAAATAAAGTGTAAAAATACAAACTATAGATCAATATCACAGAACAACACTAACCAATACTAGATATTACAAAATAAATTAACATGAAGGACAAAACACAAAATAATTTAACTAAAATTTTTTAAACAGGCCATATTCTTTTAAATAATTTATAACATTATAAACATTTTCATTAAATAATTTTTGCATTGTATTAATATCTCTATAATATTTTATTCTAGTGTCACGTAGGTTGATACAGTCTAATAATATATGCTTGACTGTATCAGGACAAGGACATGGAATGCACCAGGGCATATCCTCACCTTTCAATAGATAACTATGGGTGAAACTAGACTAAGGACGCATCTGTGGCCAGATGCTGGATGTATCCACCGACAAAGGCCAACTAACATAGTTTAGAAGATAAACAGCATTTTTCGTTAATAAGCAAGCTGAAAACACTTTTAAGTTTGGTTACCCTTATTTGACCCTGTAGCAGGGGCCCAAGGTGAAGTCTGACCTGATCAAAAGATTCGCAGCCCATGATTTCCTATAAGTCGTTTTCACATTGCAAACCTCTAGGACCAATAATAAGCAGGAGGGGCCCAAGGTCAAATCTGACCACATGAAAAGATTTGCAGCCCATGACTTCCTATAAGTTGTTTTTATATTAATGAGTTATTTGAGAAATACTGGCTATCTGCAATACTTCTAGAGATAATTCGCATTTACTCATTTTGAGTAGGTGAATAATTAGCTACGGGTCTGAAACTTCACCAAGTGAAAGCTCTCTCAAAAGTAGGCGAATGAGTTATTTGAGAAAAATTGGCTACCTACAATACTTTTAGAGATAATTCGAATTTACTCATTTTCAGAAGGTGAGTAATTACCTACGGGTCTGGAACTTCACCATGTGGAAGCTGTCCCAAAAGTAGATGAATGAGTTATTTGATAAAAATTGGATATCTGGAATACTTTTAGAGATAATTTGAATTTACTCATTTTCAGTAGGTGAGTAATTAGCTACAGGTCTGAAACTTCACCAAGTGAAAGCTCTCCCAAAAGTAGGTGAATGAGTTATTTGAGAAAAATTGGCTATCTGCAATACTTTTAGAGATAATTCGCATTTACTCATTTTGAGTAGGTGAGTAATTAGCTACAGGTCTGGAACTTCAGCATGTGAAAGCTCTCCCAAAAGTAGGTGAATGAGTTATTTAAGAAAAATTTGCTATCTGCAATACTTTTAGAGAAAATGCAGAATTACTCATTTTTAGTAGGCAAGTAATTTAGCCACAGGCCTAATTTAGACATAAAGCCTACCAATAGAATACTGTGGTGCACCCTTTAATATACCTTGTAAACTTGAGAAGGCTAGCTATAATATTTTTTTCGTTAGAGCGGTAATGTTGAAATCTCTCTACACACTGCGGCTATCCAGTGGATACAATGATTTACTCAACAGTGAGAACCTGAAAGTAGATATTGGTAAGCTATGCCATGACATAGAGGTCTGCAATTTCACTCTGTTATAGCTGACCAAAAATTATGTGAATAACATATTTAAACAAAATACTGTAAATGTAATAGTTTTCACGTTATAACTGATTTACTCAACAGTGATAACCTCAAAGTAGCTATTACTCAGCTATGCAATGAGCTACATGTCTGAATTTTTTCTATGTTATAGCTGACCCAAAATTAGGTGAACAACATATTTAAGCAAAATACTGTAAATGCAATAGTTTTCAAGTTACAACTGATTTACTTAATAGTGAGAACCTGAAAATAGCTATTGCTCAGCTATGCCATGAGCTATAAGTCTGTAATTCCACGACGTTATAGCTGACCCAAAAGTAGGTGAACAACATATTTTAACAAAATACTCCAAATGCAATATTTTTCAAGTTACAAGTCATTTACTCAACAGTCAGTACCTGAAAATAGCTATTGCTCAGTTGTGCCATGAGCTACAGGTCTGTAATTTCACTATGTTATAGCTGACCCCAAAGTAGCTGAATAACATATTTACACAAATTTCTGTAAATGCAATAGTTTTCCAATTACAACTGATTTACTCAACAGTGTGAACTTCAAAGTAGCTATTACTCAGCTATGCAATGAGCCACAGGTCTGGAACTTCACTATGTTATAGCTGACTCCGAAATAGGTGAATAACATATTGAAACAAAATACTCTAAATGTAATACTTTTGAAGTTATAAGCAATTTACTCAACAGTGATAACCTAAAAGTAGCTATTACTCAGCTATGCCATGAGCTACAGGTCTGAAATTTTACTATGTTATAGCTGACCCAAAAATAGCTGCATAACATATTGAAACAAAATACTCTAAATGCAATAGTTTTCAAGTTACAAGTGATTTTACTCACGATGGAAGTTACTGAAAAGCCCAAAAGTAGCTATTACTCACTTAGCTATTGAGACAGACACCCAAGTTACTCACCATGTTGTAGCTATGAAAAAAGTATCTGAATAACATATTTTAACAAAATGCTCTAAATGCAACACTTTTCAAGTTACAAGCGATTTAGTGCATGATTTCATGAATTTTAATGCATTTTAGACATTTTTGTCTACCAGAGGCCTAATTTAGACATAAAGCCTACCAAAAAGATAGGGTGGCGAGTCCTCTAGCATACCAAGCCACCTGCCAAATATGAAAGAAATCTGGAAAGAAATGTGGACTGTAGGTCGCTAACAAGCAATATTCCACATTTTAGACATTTTTGTCTACCACAGGCCTAATTTAGACATAAAGCCTACCAAAAAGATAGGGTGGCGAGTCCTCTACCATATCAAGCCACCTGCCAAATATGAAAGAAATCCGGAAATAAATGTGGACTGTAGGTCGCTAACAAGAAATCATCTCTGCGGACGCGGACGAGGGCGCGGACGACGACGATGATGAATCCATAGTATCCCCGCTTCGCGTCGGGGATACAATAAGTGTGTCCTATATGGGCTCAAGTAATAACTATTTCCTCCCTACGAGATTAACCCGTCCATAAAAATTTCCTACTGTAGGGTTTATTTGGAATAGTTTGTTATCAGGACATGCATTGCATTGGGCTTGCCACTTTTGTTTAAAAACACTATTTACATTCACTTTCAAGTCTGTATAGGGGACTTTCAAGTCTAAAACATTAAAATTCAAGGCCTGTTTGGCAAGCTCATCTGCTTTTTCATTGCAATTTATGCCTACGTGACTTGGAACCCAAGCTAAAACAACTTTCTTATTCACTGACAAACAATCATTAAAAAGTTTTAAAATATCTTGAATAAAAGGATGATCACAGTTGTTGCTATCAAGAGCTTGCAGACTAGATAAAGAATCAGTGAATATGATAAAGCCATCCCCATCACAATTTTGTACAAGATTAAAAGCCAGTTTTACAGCCTGTAGTTCAGCTGTGAATATACTAGCATTGCCTGGAAGTCTGACTTGAGCACTGAGGTTATTAGATGTAGCAGCTGCAGCAACCCTATTTCTGCCTTCGATCCATCAGTATATATATATATATATATATAGGGACTACGGTGGCAGAGTGGTAACACTCTCGCCTCGTACCTCTGAGGCCGGGGTTCGATCCCCAGCACGGCCTCAAGTGGGAAAGCTGGTAGTTGCTTGCCGTTGGTCGGTAGTTTACAGTACAGAACCCTAACGAACTGTATGTACTGGTTTCCTCTGCCCTTCCAACTACCCGTTGTGATATGACCTGTACAGTGTTGAAAGCATCGTAAAACCCCAAATAAATAAATAAAAATAAATAAATCAGTATATATAGCCCTATGGTCAGGATAACAACTTTTCAACTGAGTAAATAGACTTTGAAAAAGACAATCATCACCAAGATGTTTCTTTTGATGGGCGAGATATAAGTCTATGTGAGGCTTCTGTACTTTCCAGGGTGGGTCATCTGGCAATGACACAGTCTGAAATAGATCCAGCTAAGGACAGACAGCAGACAAATCTTCCTCTACACGATGTCCAACAGATCTTATTGCAGATGATTTCTTATCATAAAGATCATAAAACTAGGGGTTAAATTTATTTATTTTTATTTATTTTGGGTTTTACGTCCCTTTCAACACTGTACAGGTCATATCACGACGGGTAGTTGGAAGGGTAGAGGAAACCAGTACATACAGTTCGTTAGGGTTCTGTACTGTAAACTGCCGACCAACGGCAAGCAACTATCAGCCTTCACACTTGAGCCCATGCCGGGGATCGAACCCCAGCCTCAGAGGTGGGAGGCAAGAGTGTTACCACTCTGCCACTGTGGCCCCCAACTTGGGGTTAAAATAACATCATAAGCTGGATTATCAGGATTATTTCTCAATTTCAAAGCATATTGAATACACAATTTATCAAAACTTAAACACTGTCATAAACTTGGACTTGGAACACACACAATTAAAACACAGTGCTTACTAAAACACATCTATTCAATATAAAAGGCAAATGCACAATGAAGTTGCATACAAAACAGTTCAGAGACAGTGCATATGTTACATACTTTCCCAGGATAAAAGGATATACATTTGACCTATAGTTTATCTGGATGTCAGTGAGCTGTGAAGGTGTTGACTGATATGATACAGCAATGACCAGAGTTTAAGCAGTACAGAGATGAGTTCTTTTTATATATAACATTCCTCCCCTTTTAGTCTAAAACTCCTTTTTGAAAACTTTAACTTAACTTTAAAATTTACATGCAAGAAATAAAATTGAACTGAGTATCTGGGTAGACTACCAGAATACTCTTTATTTTGTCAGGGCATTATTCTGGCCCAAATAATGAAAACCACCCTGGAAAAATTCTGTTTGTCTCCTATTTCTTTTTGGATACGACCTATCATCTGAATTCTCTGTGTGTGTGTTTTTGTCATTTTCTACTGGTGGATTTGACTCTGGTTGCTCTTCTTGGTTTTCCTGTGTGTCCAAAACTTCTGGGAAAGGGTCTCTTTCTATTTGCTTGTAAGGCACATGTCTTGATCTCACTTGGTACACATGCTTCCGTACTATTTCCCCATCTTGTAGCTTGCAACGATATGACACTGGTCCAGTTGGTTCAACCACAGTGGCAGGTAACCATTTTGGTCCTGGACGGTAGTTTTCGACATAAACGTCATCATTTTCACTGAAGTACCTCTCTTGGGCCTTTGTGTCTTGTCGTTCTTTTTCTTTTTCTTGCTTTGATGCAACAGTTTCTGCAGTGTTTGGCAGCAGACATTGGAGATGAGTGTGTGGTCTCCTGTTCATCAACAGCTCAGCTGGCGTTTGACCAGTGGTGCTCTGAGGGGTGTTGCGGTATGTGAACAGGAACCGACTTAACTTTGTTTGAAGTGATCCCGTACTCATCTTCTTTAGGTTTCTCTTGAACATTTGAACATACCTTTCAGCCAATCCATTTGTAGATGGATGGTATGGTGCTGATGTTACTGAACCAATGGCGTTTCTTTTGAAGAACTCCTTCATTTCGCAACTTGTGAAAACTGTGGCGTTGTCAGTGACTATCCTACGTGGAAGTCCGTGTGTTGCAAATATTTTTCTCAAGATCTCAATGGTTTTCTCAGAAGTTGCCTTCTCTACCATTTCTACGTTGCCTTCTCTACCATTTCTACTTCAACTTCTACTTGTTGCATCAACAAGGACAAGGAACATTTTACCCATAAAGGGTCCGGCATAGTCCAGATGTAGCCTAGTCCATGGTCTTGATGGCCACTCCCAAGGATGTAACGGTGCTTGTCTGGGTTTTCTGTGATTTTCCTCACAAGTGTAGCAATGTTTGACTGTGGTTTCTATTTCTTTATCTAATCCTGGCCACCAGACAAACATTCTAGCCAGTGCTTTCATCCTGGATACTCCTGGATGCAACTGATGTAGTTCCTGCAGTACTAAGGAGCGTCCTTGAGTAGGAACTATCACTCTACTTCCCCACAGTAAACAGCCATCTTGCACACTGAGTTCCTCCTTCCGATTAAAGAATGGTTTGAGCGAATCCTCGTGTTGCTTCAGGCCAACCATATAGCACATGGTTTAGTACCTTTGCCAGTATGACATCCCATGATGTCCATAACTTTATTTGCTTGGCAGTGACTGGTGTACCCTCCAGATGCTCCACCAGATTTATAATCTCCCCAGGTACAGGTGGGTCTTGGATCTTGCTTGGAACTGGAAGTCGGCTCATGGCATCTGCGTTGGAGTTATGGGATCCAGGCCTGTACTTGATCTCGAACTCATAGCCTGACAACAATAGTATCCATCTCTGTAAACGCGGTGAAGCCATAATTGGTGTTGGTTTGGGTCCAAGCAACCCCAGAAGTGGTTTGTGATCTGTGAAAATTGAAAACCGTCTTCCAAACAGATACTGGTGAAACTTCTTCACTGCAAATACCACAGCTAGCCCTTCTTTGTCTAATTGGGAATAGTTCTTCTCTGCTAGGGCTAATGATCTTGACGCAAAACTTATTGGCTTTTCTGAACCATCAGGCATCCTGTGTGACAAAACAGCTCCAAGGCCATATGGTGAGGCATCACATGAAAGCAAGAGCTCCTTCTTGTCATCATAATGTGTTAGCACTGTTGCAGATTGCAACATCTCTTTGGTTTTGTTGAAAGCCCTTTGTTGGTTCACTTTCCACACCCACTTGGCATCTTTCTTCAATAGCTGATGAAGCGGTGCTAATATTGAAGACAGGTTTCTCAGGAACTTCCCATAGAAGTTCAATAATCCCAAGTAAGAGCGTAGTTCTGTGACATTCTTGGGTGCAGGTGCCTTCTCTATTGCCTCCACTTTATTTTTACATGTGTGTAGTCCATCTTTGTCCACAATGTGACCACAGAAAGTCACCTGGGTAGACAAGAAAACACACTTGGCTTTCTTCAGTCGAATTCCAGCCTTAGACAGTCTCTGTAGGACTTCCTCTAATATGTGAAGATTTTCGGCTAAGCTCTCACCAGCAAACAAAATATCATCAATCCGGACCACCAGCTTGGGTATATTGGCAAGTAGCTGCTCCATCACCCTCTGAAAAATCCCTGGTGCCGATGATATACCATAGCAGAGTCTATTGTAACAAAATAGCCCTTTGTGAGTGTTTATGGTTGTGTACTTCTTGGATGCCTCATCAAGGCATATCTGTTCATATGCATGACTGAGATCCAACTTCGTAAAGAACTTCCCACCAGACAGCTTTGCATAGAGATCCTCAAGGCTGGGAATGGGGTAGTTGTCAAGTTGTGACACTTTATTCACCGTCACTTTGTAATCCCCGCATATGCGAACTGATCCATCTGGCTTCAACACTGGGACAATTGGAGCTGCCCATTCAGAGAATTTAACAGGTTCCACTATGTTATCTGACTGCAGTCGTTCCAGCTCCGCTTCAATTTTATTCCGTAATGCGTACGGCACAGGTCTTGGCTTGAAATATCGTGGCTTGGCATCTGTGTGAACCTCTATCCTAGCTTTAACACCAGTTATTTTCCCCAAGCCTTCCTGAAACACTTCAGAATATTTCTGAAGCAACTGGTCCAGATCCTTTTGGACAAACTTTATTTCATGCCAGTTTATATGAATTTCATTCAGCCAATCCCGTCCCAAAAGACAAGGCTGTGTCCCCTTTACTACCAGTAGTGGAAGTTTCTTCTGATTTCCTCCATAAGCCACAACAGCTTTGAACATGCCCAACACAGGAATCTGTTCACCTGTGTATGTTTTTAAAACTGCTTGAGTTGGTTGTAGCTGGGGTTTCGGCTCCCCTCTGCTGATCAACTTGTACACTGCTTCATTGATGACTGAAGCAGAAGCTCCTGTATCAATTTCCATTGATACTGGTTTTGTATTTATACAAAGTTCAACCACATATGGATTTATCCTGTTTGTGCAAGTAAACAGTCGATATTCCTCCTCCTGGTTGTCAAGTTGACCCTCATGCTGTGCTTCTGTGTGTTCAGTGTGATGTATTTCTTTCCGTGATTGTGCATTCTTGCTGCCTTTCCCCTTTTTCAGCTTTCTACATTTTGTCTTGATATGTCCTACCAGACCACAGTTGTAGCATTTGCTGCTCTTGAAGGGACATCCTGAAGGTTGGTGACTTCCCCCACATCTGTAACATTCATCAGAGGTGACTTTTTGAGCTGACTTCCTCTGATTATTCCCTTGCCAGGGTTTGGGTTGAGAACCTTGCTGCCCAAGTTTATGTATTGTACTGCCCTGTAAATCTGCTGTATTCTTTGCTGCGGCTTCCAGTGCCTGGGCCAATTAAAAAGCTTTCTTAAACTGTAAAGTTTTTTCTTGAAGAAGTCTCTTCTGTATAACTGGATCAGCCACTCCACACACCAAGCGATCTCTGAGCATATCTTCAAGTTGGTCACCAAATTTGCATTTTTCTGACAATTCCCGGAGTTCTGCTACAAACTCAGATACAGATTGTCCATGTGAACGCACTTTAGAGTGAAACTTGTAGCGCTGGATTACCTCAGAAGGTTCTGGGTTTAGATGATCTTGAACTAATTTACTCAGTTCTTCAAATGTTTTTTCATCAGGTTTTGTTGGAGACAACAAATTTCTGATCAAATTATAACACTTTGATCCACATACAGTTAAAAATATTGACCTCTTTTTTCAGCTTCAGTGATACCATTTGCTTCAAAATAATATCCAAGTCTCTCAATATATTGACCCCAGTTCTCTGATTCACTGTACTCCTCAATTCTACCAAAAGTAGCCATGGTAATTATTTGTTTTTTTTAACTTACAGTTTTAAAATATCCAAAGAATTTCACAGCAGTTATATAAAAATATTAATAAACCTATTTTCCTCGTCGCCAAAATATATGTCATAAACTTGGACTTGGAACACACACAATTGAAACACAGTGCTTACTAAAACACATCTATTCAATATAAAAGGCAAATGCACAATGAAGTTGCATACAAAACAGTTCAGAGACAGTGCATATGTTACATACTTTCCCAGGATAAAAGGATATACATTTGACCTATAGTTTATCTGGATGTCAGTGAGCTGTGAAGGTGTTGACTGATATGATACAGCAATGACCAGAGTTTAAGCAGTACAGAGATGAGTTCTTTTTATATATAACAAACACAAGGGTGGTTCATTTGCCTCTACATACAACCTTTTGCATTGGAGAAGTCCTGAAGGCTCCCAGGCATATTCTTAAGCCCTGGTTTTGAATGGGTTCCAATTTCTTAAGATAAGACTTACAAGCAGAACTAAAAACAGCACAACCATATTCCAATCTAGAACGAACAAATGAACGATAAAGTCTCATTTAAACACTTCTATCTGCTCCCCAATCCATTTTGGCAACTACTGTCAGTAAGTTCATGGCTTTTTCACATTTTTGACAAATATAATCAATGTGTGCCTTAAAATTCAGTTTACTGTCAAATATAACACCAAGGAATTTAGTTTGTGAAACAATGGGGATTTGTGAATTATATATTGTCAATGTTGGGTCTGGATGAAGTTTTCTCTTATTACAGAAATGCATGCAAACAGTTTTAGCTTTAGAAAACTTAAAACCATTTTCATCAGCCCTTTTTTTAACCTTATTCATACACAACTGAAGTTGCCTTTCTATTGAAGCCATATTTCTACAATAACAAATGACATAACAGAGAGGATGCTGCTTTGAGGGACACCCATCACTTGCTCATGTATATCTGAATAAATGGATCCTAAACGAACTCTAAAAACTCTGATACAATATTCTAAATAAACATAGGCATTCGCCCCCTTAAGCCTATTTTATGTAGATCTCTAATAACACCATATTTCCAAACAATATCGTAGACCTTTTCTAAATAAAAAAATACAGAGACTACATAGTTGCCTTTTAAAAAGCAGTCTCGAATAAAAGATTCAAGTCTTATTAACTGGTCTGTTGTAGTTCGACGTTTTCTAAAACCACTTTCATATTTTGTTAAAATATTATTTTTCTCAAGGAACCAAACTAATCTAGTATTAATCATTCTTTCCATGGTTTTGCATAAACAGCTCGTCAGGGATATGGGACAATAATTGCAGGGGTTTTTTGGGTCTTTGCTTGGTTTTGGAATAGGTATCACAGTGGCCTCTTTCCATCATTCAGGAATTTCACCTGAAACCCATAAATCATTAAATATATCAAGTAACACCATAAGTGAGTCTCTTGGTAGATGTTTTAGTAGCTGATAATGGATCTCATCTGGACCAGTGGCTGTGTCATGAGACTTTTTCAGAGCATCACAGTTCTCTGATGGTAAATGGTACATTGTAGTTTTCAGAGTTATTTGTGTCAAAATCCAAGTGTTCTTTTTCAGCTTTCTCTTGATATTTTTGAAACTTTGTACGGTAATTGTTGCTGCTAGAATTCTTGCTAATTTCCTGGGTCAACCTATTGGCTATATCCACTCTTTGTTATTTTGGTTCCATCATTATTTTCCAGATAGTGTATTGTGGTGTTACTTTGTTTACCACTTATTTTCCTTATCATTTCCCATACCTTCTTTGCTGGTGTCTTTACATTTAGTTTTGATACATATTCATGCCAAGATTTCCTTTCATTTTCTTTGATTACTTTACAAGCATTGGCTCGACAGTTTTTATATTTATTTATGTTACCTGATGTAGGATTTATACGGCATTTATCCATTGCATTTTGATGAGCTTTAATAGCTTTTTTGCATTCACTATTGAACCATGGTTTGCAGCTACCAGTGAACTGTCCAGTTGACTTTGGCACACATTTTGTTTTGTTGTTGTCATTTAACTTATTTAAAAATGCAGGAAACTTTTCTGTTGAGTCAGTAAAATTATGGGTATTAATATCCAGAGAACACTGAAGTTTGAATTTTGGCCAATCAGCCTTTTTAAGATTCCAACGAGGAACATTGTCCTGAGGCATACTCTTAACTATATCAATAAAAATAGGAAAATGGTCACTACCACACTGATCAGAATGGACCTGCCATGTAAAATCAAGAAAAACAGATGCAGAACATAAAGACAAATCTATTGAGGTGAATGAACCAGATGCAGGATGAAAATAGGTAGGTGACTTATCATTGAGTAGGGGCCATGGTGGCAGAGTGGCAACACTCACGTCTCCCACCTCTGAGGCCGGGGTTCGATCCCCAGCATGGCCTCAAGTGGGAAAGCTGGTAGTTGCTTGCCATTGGTCGGCAGTTTACAGTACAGAACCCTAACGAACTGAATGTACTGGTTTCCTCTGCCCTTCCAACTACCCATCGTGATATGACCTGTACAGTGTTGAAAGCGACGTAAAACCCCAAATAAATAAATATCATTGAGTAAACAAATATCAGAGGATTCAAGAAGATGTTCAACCTTATAGTCTAAACTATTAGATGAGGAACAACCCCATAAATCACTATCAGTGTTTCCATTTACGCACAAACGTGCGTAAATTTGCGCCGAAATCAAGCGATTTACGCACATATTATTTACCAGGGGGTCAGACTGACGCAGAAGTATTTGTAAAAAGAAATATCGACATGGCCGATTTCCTGTTGTTTGCGTGGGATGAAAAAGGCCGAGAGGTGAAGAGTTTGCGAGGTCACGCATGTGCATTCGCGTTATTTAATTACGGAAATCCACCAAAGGACGCAATATTTTTTAAATGTTACACACATGCAATAAAACAGCACTGAAGATATGCTGTATATTTAAAATTTCTTGTGTGACGAGAGCTACGCAGATGAGATCCATCTTAAACAGCCAGTGTTATAATGTACCCTAGTAAACCTTACTCGAAACGTTACCCATCGAAAGAAAACGTGATCTCTGCAAGGACACAATTGGAAACAGCATCTCCAAATGATGACAAATACCTTGTGCATTGGGAGACACGTCCTACTAAATCTCGGAAACTCTTGAATTTTTATCCCTGGAAAATATTAGCTGTAAAATTCGTAAATATTTACAGGGAATGCAGCAAAACTACTGTAACTCTGGAACTAATCAATGGATTTTTGTCAAATATAAAGCAACATAAACTTCAGTAATTTGTCTTTCAAACAGTATAAATATATTTCTAGGGTAAATAAAATAATTTTAGAAACTATCAACATACTATATGTCATTGGAAATTGAGTTGTGCTTCTGTTTATTTTTGCTACCTTAAAAATCGTCCCAAAATAAAGGAGAAAAAAATGTACGCAAGTAAAGTTTATTTTTTGACTATTTTCTCTACCCTGATGTACACAGGTGTACTTCAGAGATCTTTATGAATATACAGCCATGTACAACATACTGTAATTTTTGCCAAAGTGATAAATTTAGTAACTGGGCATATCTAAACATTATTTCTTGAAGAAAATGTTGCAGAATATTACTTGTACCAAATTCTTAGTGGCCAAAGGGGTACATGGTACCCCACATTTCACAAGTCTAATGCGAACACTGGCTTTGCGAGGTATTTTGGTATTATTTGTCTATTATTTTTCTACCCTGCAGTTTAACCAGAGGGGGTCAAGCCTAACTGACCCTCAAAAATTTGCATTGACCCCCGGTTTTTAAAAGAGGGGGTCAATTGACCTCCACAAAAAAGAGGCTCAGGAAACACTGACTATGTGCATTAAAATCTCCAATAAATAGAAAAGGTGCAGGTAACTGGTTGACTAGATTATCAATATCACTTTGTATTAAAATGTGGTGGAATATATACATTACATACAGTTATAGTTTTATGCAGAGATACTTTTACAGCAACTGCCTGCAGTTCTGTATCTAACTCAAGTACCTCATGGGGTATATCTTTCTTAACAAAAATACAGCAGCCACCAGTGGCTCTCCCATCTACTTCAGACATACAAGTTTTAAAATAATGATCAAAGCCTCTAATATTTACATTATCTGCATCTTTAAAATGAGTTTCCTGCAATGCTAAAATGTAGAGTCTAAAATTGGAAATAAAATTTTTAATTTCTTCAAAGTTTGGCCTAAAGTCACAACAGTTCCACTGTAGTATACTTTTATTTTTGTTTGGTTCCATTATTTACATTTTTATTGCCACTCCGCCCTTGTGAATTTGTGATTGGGGATTCTTCAACACTCATTTCACTGTCACTATCACTCAAAACATCATATTTATTGTATTGTTTGACTGGGTCATCAGATCCCTTATGTGGTTTGGTCAAATATACTTTGCTTTGGCTTATTTTCAATTTAATGGGGTCATTTTGAGATGCACTTGTCTGACATGATGAACTCCCAGAGGCAGCACTTCATTGAAAGTGACGGAACATATGAAGAGCTCTGGACAATGTTGTGGTCCTGGCCATTGATGAGAGTCATTGCATCTCAAAGTGGTATGAATGTTTCAGTAATGTATCTATGTAGTTACACAAGCGGCACCACCCCACAGTTTTGTGTTGTCCAGCGTTCCATGTGAACCTGTGTTTACTGCTTTTCAGGAATGGTGTAACAGGCACCATGTAGGTCAGTCTCTCCTTTTTCGGGGCTAGCCCTAAATTTGTAGATCTTGAGGTTTAGGGCTTACCAAAAGGGGGTTCAAATGTTAGATACAGAAGGGTCTCATTGTATAAGCCATTCTGATTGGTCACTATCAGAAAGAGAGGGAAATTTGTAATTATAGAATCAGTTACACATCAGAACTGGGAGTGTGGACATCTTGAATTTAATGCCTGAAATATAGGCTTTGTGCTTTAAATGTTTGCTGTTGGTCACTTGGTGCAGCCATAGTGGAACAAATTTTATAATGGCTTTTAGTTTAGGATTTTAGCAGTTTTATTGTGTATTGTTAAATGAACGGTCATTTAGTTTATATATTGACATTTTAATCTGTGTGTTATATGTTGTTGCTGCTGAACTGGATTTGGATCGTACTCAGTCATCGAGGCAACCTCAGGCTTTACTTGGCTATTTCAAAGGGACGGTCAACCCTATTTACTTATTTAGTCCTCGCAGAATTAGCCACATTTAGACTCAGGTTGTCATAGGCACATCCTCAGGGGTCGTGCGTATGTATTTTCAGAACTATTGTGTGTTTAATGACAAATATGGGAAAAATAAAAACAATTGTTCGGCTTGCGGACAAAAACATTATCCCCCAACTGGAAAGAATTGTAAAAATGCCCAGAAAGGAGATGAAGCTACCACCAGTGCAGCCTTGGCTAGTAGTGTAGATGAGCGGTACTCTTTTCCAGAGTGTACTATGTCTAGTAAGAAAGGTGTGAAAGGTTCAAAGAATGCAGTCGCTAGGGAGGACTCTCATGTTAAACGGGCACAGTACTCTAGTGTCGAGAGCAACAGTGACCACGAAGAAGCTCTGGAGAAGAGGGTGAGTTCGGATGTGCAGGGACAGATCCTGAAAGAACTGAAGAGGATGTCGTCGAGGTTGAATACTGTTGAGGAACAGGTTGTGACGGGGACGAGTACCTACGACTCCAACCACGACGCAAGAAGAAGCAGGAGATCAAAGATAAGTAGTGTTGTCAGACATTCAAAATGTAATGCAAGAACAGAAAACACTGACAGTTCATTAAGTGAAAATTCCAATTCAGATGATGAACTTAAATTGCCAAAATTGTCGTATATAAGAAGTTCTAAGCAGATTCAGAAGCAAATTGACCAGAGTTTAGCAAAATTGGGCAAAAAGGCGGATGGAGGTAATGACTCACAAAAATTGAAATCAAAAAGGGGGGGGGGGGTCCTGTAGAGGTTACGGTGCAGCAAAAAGTTTCCTGGCCACACGAACATGTATTGGGGGTCAAACTAGACAATGTTTGACGTATGATCAAATAACCATGACACAATTTGTTCAAGGGTTTGCAAAAAATATTCTAGATGAAAAAAATTGGGATATCCGGGAACATATGATACAATATCTTGGTGATTTAATGGAGGATGCATCGGATTTCTCCTGGGTTAGTGCAAAAGCGAGTCATGCAGTTATGCTGTGTGAAATGGAAAGGGGAAAGATCACTTGGTCGGATACGACCAGGATTGACCGCATTCGCAGGGCTCACGCCCAGAAGCATCAGAATAAGGCAAATTGGGGCAATAAGATGGGGGAGAAACATCCTTGGTTCTGTAAAAATTTCCAGACTGGTACTTGTTCATATAGTAGGGACCACGAAACAGGGGGCAAGCTGCAAAAGCACATAGGTGCCTTTTGTCTAACTCAAGGTAGAGTCTCGAATCATGCAGAAAAAGACTGTCAAATGGTTAAGAAACAACAAGCAAAAAACGATCAAACTGCTGCCCACCTATAAAGGTGGTGAGCAGCACAAGTGATAATCTCAACAGTAGCAATGTGTCAGGTTTTAACCGTAACAATGTGAAAGTTGCTTTTAGAAGTAGTCAGGTACAAAGTGGTGTATGTGAACTGGTTTGTGACAAAGAACGTATTATTGAATCTCCAGTGAAGCAAAGAGTATTTACAAACTCCAATGAGTGTGTAAAGTCCATTAACGCTTTATTGGCCAGAGGTAACAAACGTAAGGTAATATGAAACACTCAGCATTCAAGTTGTTAAATACTGGAAGTGTCCCGTGTAGCAATAACAGAATCGCCAATACTATGATATTCAAAAACTCTGCAAAACTACACAATGGGCATAATATCCAAAGAAATAAAGGTGATATAAGCGGCCATACAAGTGGCAATGTTGACAAACCAGTATTAAACGTCAGTAACTTGGTTGTGAATGAAAGTACTGAATATGCAAGTAGTGATGGCATTTCTGTAGTATAGAATGGTGTTAACAAGCAGGTTAACAGTAATGGGATGCTGTTGTATGATATAAATGGTCTTCATGAAGATAAGTTTGCACATACTTTGTTTTCTAAACAGTTATGTCACCATGTCTCAAGTAGTAATGTTGACAAGTGTGTATATTTTAAAAAATGGAAAGAACAAAGTAAGTACGACTTTGGCTTTGTACCATTGGGAGATTTTATTTTGCCTATCTCTCCGAACACGTCACATCACAAGGTAGATGATCCGGTTTCATTGCATAAGCTGGTAAAAGACAGTGGCACGTATAATTTCCTGGGGTGCAGAATTCCAATAAAATCCCAACTTCACGTCGAAGAATGGGAACGCGAGCTCCAAGATTATTGGGATGTCCAGCTTTGTGAGTTTCTAAAATTCGGTTTTCCTTTGGACTTCAATAGAAATTCAAAATTGAGGTGGGAAAATAAAAATCACAATTCAGCTATACAGTTCCCAGGCGATGTGGATGCATATTTGCAGGAAGAACTCAAATATCAAGCAATTGTGGGTCCTTTCAATCAAAGTCCAATTCCTAACTGCCATTTTTCACCCTTCATGACTAGGGAAAAAGCAAACGCTGCTCACAGAAGGGTTATCATAGACCTTTCTTGGCCTAAAGACGCGTCCGTGAACCTGGGTGTTGACAAGAACTCATGCATGGTTACGAACTTTGCGTTGACGTTCCCGACAGTGGATAATATAACAGATGCCCTGAGAGAGGCTGGCACTGGGGCGCATTTGTTTAAGATCGACATTAGTCGTGCCTTCAGGCACATTAAGATTGATCCTTTGATTTTGACTTGTTGGGATTGAAGTGGTGTGACGTTATGTACTTTGATACGTGCCTGCCATTTGGGAGCAGGACAGAACGCAGATTTTCCAACGCGGTACGCTTCATCATGCGTCGGGATGGCTATGACGTAATAAATTACGTGGATGATTTTGTGGGAATGGGCATACCAAGCGTTGAGTCTGCGTCTTTTGAGCACCTGAAGAACGTTGTACCTCCAACTACCAAGGCGGTTTGTTTAGGGGTGGAAATTGACAGTATCAACAAAACTATTGCTATTCCTGACGAGAAATTAAAAGCCATACAGCAAATGCTGGAGGACTGGCGCCATAAAAAATACTGCTCAAAACACCAACTACAAACACTCCTGGGTAACCTTTTATATATCCACAAGTGCGTTCGTCCTGCTCGCATGTTCCTAAATCGCATGCTGGATCTTTTAAGTGCAAATTATGAAGTCCATAACCCTAACTGATGATATCAAACGCGATTTGATGTGGTTTATAACTTTCGTACAGAGATGGGGTGTCGTTCTTTGATCACAAGCTTACACATGAGATTATAGAACTTGATGCTTGTTTGACTGGCTTTGGGGGGCGTTGGGCAAGTTACGTCTATTGCATTCCTATAGAGAAGCTTTATGGCAACTTGGCCATTACACAGCTTGAGATGTTGAACATACTCGCAGCTATTCGTGTGTTTGCATCGTATTGGAGTAGGAAACGCATTCACATAAGATGTGATAATCTGGCTGTGGTCCAGGTTTTGAGGTCTGGAAAGACCAGGGATCCCTTCCTTGGCGTATGCGCAAGGAATATTTGGTTGGAAGCAGCCCGTGCAGATATAGATCAATCTTATTCTCACATAGCTGGTAGTCACAATGTTGTAGCTGACCTGCTCTCTAGGTGGCAAAACTCTCCATCTCAAGTCCAACAGTTGTACAAAGCAATTCCAAATCCAATATGGATGCATATTCCACCCAATGTTCTTCAACTGAACAACTATATATAAATGATAATAACATTATTACACTTTGTTGTAGGTCGAGAAGAAGGCAAAAGCTTCCAGTAGACTCCACATGGCTTACAGACCCAAGACTCGTCGTTGCTATCAATTACTATTCAGGAACTTCATAGGGTTTTGCATATGTAGTGACATAAATCCAAGTAAAATTTCACTGCAGGAAGTCCTCGCATATCTTGAGTATTTGTTGGAAAATGGTGTGTCATGTAACATGCTGTCAAATAACATATCAGCCCTTAAGGCAAATTTCATTATGTATTCCCTGCAATATGAATTGATGGATCAACCTCAGGTGCATTTGTTCATTAAAGCAATCAAGATCAATCGTCCACTAGCAATTACAACCAGGAATATCATGACTATTGATACTTTAAAGAATCTCATTGCTGCCTGTGATTCACTCACTTCCCCTTTCACCTTTAAAGCTATTTTCCTCATAGCATTTTTTGGCTTTCTAAGAATTTCAAATATTGCTCCCCATTCCTTTAGAGAATCTAGACATCTCACCAGGGGTGACATTCAATTTACACCTCCTGGCATGTTAATAACTTTGAAATGGTCAAAAACCATGCAGTCTAGGGACAAATCTCATGTCATAGCCCTTCCTTCTCTGTGGCCCTCTCTTCTGTGTCCAGTTCATGCTCTAAAGAAGGCTATAGCACATTATAAACCAAAAAATCATGACCCCCCTATATCAAGTGTGGTCTTCTCAAGGCCACTACCTTGTCACAGAAAGTAAACTTAGAAAGACCTTATCCAAGCTGAATGCCATGATTGGCCTCCCTCCTTATCATTTCTCTCTTCATACTTTCAGAAGGTCTGGAGCCTCTTGTGCATTTAATGCTCATGTCCCAGTTCATAACATAAAAACCCATGGTTCCTGGGCTTCCAATTGTGTTTGGACTTACATTCAACAGGACGAAAAAAGAAGTCGGGAAATTGCTGAATCTTTCAAAAATATTATCAACTCCTAGCTATGCTTGGTCCATAAATGTTTAAATGCTCCTACATTGGGTTTTTGCGGCAGTTTCATGGTATGCTGAGGGTTAAAGGTATATCTATACATACATTCTAGGGCTTGAATTACATATAGGTGGGTAACAGCTTTCTCTGCCCCCTGCCCCCCAGCAGGTGTCAGTCGACGCCGTGGATGCTTAGCAGCAAGGTCACAAATCATATACCTGGTAGTATACCTCCTGCTGGGGGTCGGAGGTCAGCTAGGTCTGCAAGGTCAATAACAGACCTTAGGTGGTTATTAATGACCAACATAACGTGTAATGGTATAACACCAAGATGTAATATAACATAACTGTGTGTATATGTATACTGCTAACTGTAAACAGTCTGTGTAATCTGCTTTGATCTGTAAAAAGTTTTTAGATTTACATTTATACTTTATATTTACATTATGTAATTTATCAATGTTATATGTGTATTAATAAACTAATGAATCCTCAGTGTGTATTGCTGGACCTGAAAAATGGGCGGGGACTGTGGTATATGGCAACAAGTTTAAAGGAAAAGTATTCCCCTTTTCATTTTAATTGTAATGGTCCTACTTTGATTGTTTATTTGGGGTGTAACGTCGCTTTCAACACTGTACAGGTCATATCACGACGGGTAGTTGGAAGGGCAGAGGAAACCAGTACATAGAGTTCGCTAGGGTTGTGTACTGTAAACTGCCGACCAACGGCAAGCAACTACCAGCTTTCCCACTTGAGCCCATGCAGGGATCAAACCCCGGCCTCAGAGGTGGGAGGCGAGAGTGTTACCACTCTGCCACCATGGCCCCTTGGTCTTACTTTGAAAGAGCTACACAAAATCAGTGTTTCAGATATAAGCTATACCAAAAAAACCATCTGCATATATCATTTCCAAGATTTAAATCTTTCCCATCTTTGGAACATTTGCCATATATGCCAGTGTGGCAGTTGAGATCCATATTTCAGTCCACCCCAAGTGTTTGTGTAACTGCTATTGCAAATGAAAAGATACTGAATCATATTGTCCTCCACATGCACATGAAGGGCCCAACAGTTGTTGGTGTATTACCAAATAGGTAAGGGGTTCACAAAACGTGACTTAAACAATGAGATATCATTTGGATGTCACTTGAACTTACAAGAATAAACAACATACATGCAGAATTATTGGATTTATGAAGAGTCATCTAAATTCACAGCAGTTCTTATATTTATTGATGAACATTATTATAATTCTTAATTAATGCTCTAGCTGTGTGGATATGATTAATGTATCCATGAATAATCATATCGACATGATCATGATCTGTTAGCTCTGTAGGAACCTTTAATCTCTAAGTCAGTCATAATTCTTAATTCAGCGATTCCAATACATTACAGTCTATTTCATTTGCTAGGGCAAACATATACCTTGAGTAGAAACATGTACATCAGGAGATTGACAGCTGCTTTGACTTCCTGATTGTTAAACTGAATGCAAAGGAAAGAATTAAATTGCCGGTAATGTACAAGGCATTTGATGTACATGTTATAAGTTGGTAACCTAACTCATCATTTCTGTTGAAAATAATTTGATACATTATGCATGACACCATGCATTATGAGGAACCAAATATTATAGATTTAATGTAGTAAGTTCACATGGAAAAGGCTTTGTCATTTGTTAATAAAATGACAAATTGTTAATTTGTTAATAATTGGTGTTCAACAAATTGACAGCAAATATTTACTTTTTCACAATGCAATGTCCTGGATGAAGCTACACTGGACTACAACTAAATATACACATGTGAGTTGTAGGTCATTGTAATGCACAAACACTTCATTTTTATTTATTAATTTAATGCTACATGTAATTGTCAAAAGTTCCTTAAGAAAGGTTTATGTATGCACAAGTTACTGCCTATTGTACTAAGCTTTCAGCAGGCCAAATTATGTGACAGGTGTAACAAGTCAAGTGAAATATATAAATTTACTTCTGTGTGCCCTGTTTTTGCAGCTCCATCTCCCACTGTGCAGAAGTCCATGCTTCCTGGCAGACAATGTGGATGACTCAAAGAAAATTGAGATGTTCCACAGTGCCACACATGAGCAATCAAAACAACAAATTTTAGCAGATTTCTCCAAATATAATTCTGATTGTCTTTGTGTGGTATGTACTGTGGCATTTGCCATGGGCATATATATAAAAGATATAGACTGTGTCATTAATTGGGGTTTGAGCAAAAGCATTTTCCATTATTGACAGGAAATCGGCAGAGGTGGTCGAGATGGTAGAAAGGTGTTAGCTCTTTCATTCATATACTCCAGAAGCCTCCTCCATGCATCAGATGACATAAAGGAAGTTGTGAACATGAGCACATGCAGACGAAGAAAAATTTTAAGTCACCTATAATGTCAAGGGTATGCACAGGCAAGATTTACTGTTTTCCTGTTCACAGGAATGCATCAGTCCTTCGACTTGTGAAAATAATCAAATTTGCAAATGTGAAAGCTGTGAATATTGTGATGTGTGTAAGCTATCCTGTAACTGCCCCCACAATAAAAAACGTAGCTATTGCAGTGGGTTTGATTTCCAACTTCGTTCACACAAACATGTTTCATATGATTAAGTCACAAGTACGTGAATTGTTGAGATGTATATCCTTGAACTATTGCAGGCTCACTGGCATTATAACAGTACAAGCTATTGCAGGACTCATTAATATCTCCATTTATATGGTAATATATACATACAAGTGAATAGGCTTATAGAAATTACTACTTGAAAATTGCATAAATATCTGAATAGAAATTGGCCAGGGAGAACATTCCTCATCTCAAGCAATTACAACCTTTTTTCCTGCACTGCTACAAGGTTCACCTAAGATTATCAGTACCTTGTACTTGAGTGTCACATGCAAACAAGGTTAATATTTTTTGCCAACTGGTTTAAACATGGTATACAAGTTGGAGATATTTTAAATTCTGAAGGTAACATTTTCCACTTGAAGAAATAGAAAATAAATTTAATATTACTGTTAATGTCCTTAATTATTTCACAATGAGAGCTCTTACAAAAAAAGTACATATCAATGTATGGTAAAGATATCAATTTTGATTTTAGGAGAACACATATCCCAATGCATATCCGGGCCCTATTAGGATCTAGTACTAAGAGTAAACATGTGTACCTAAAGTTCCAACAAAATGAAAGTTGCATACAAAAACATGTACAAAAATGGACATTGGACTTACACCTTATATGTATTTGGGGTTTTATGTCGCTTTCAACACTGTACAGGTCATATCATGATGGGTAGTTGGAAGGGCAGAGGAAACCAGTACATAGAGTTCGTTACGGTTCTGTACTGTAAACTGCCGACCAACGGCAAGCAACTACCAGCTTTCCCACTTGAGGCCGCTTACACCTTATAGAACCAACCAGTGATAGTTGGAGTACAATATATAAGATATGTTACATATGGTTTCAATATCGTGCTTTATACAGAATTTTGGGTGTCAAACAACTGCTTTATAAAATCAAACTTTCAAATGCTGAAAATTGTCGACTGTGTAACGAGAAATATTGAACCAGGTCCCAATTTCTGGCCTTTAAATTTTATACTTTTAGTAACAAGACATTGTATTTTCACAAGAGCAAAGAAATTTGGCAAACTAAATATTTATCATCTGCAAAGTATTCTTAAAAATATATATTCTGATCAGGAAGCACTCTCAAAATTGGAAAATAATAATAAATTCTTTGAGAAAATATGGTCCTGTTGGAAAAATCTCTTTAGAAATATTCAATATTTCTGGAATAAACCACATTTAATATTTGAGATATTTTCCCCCCTTTTCTCAATACTGGAATAATAAACATCAAGAAGTTTTGACAATTGTAACCACTGTAATGTAAACATTGATTTGTACAAAAGTTTTAATTACTGATTGTTGATTATTGCAGTGTCATGTTAAAATTCTTTTTTTTTTACATATTCATATTTTCTTGTGCCAGTTGTAATTAAGTATATGTGTATCTGTATTCAATAAAAAAATATTTAAAAAAACAAGGTTAAAATGAAGACAACTATTATCTCCCACCAGATGCCAAAGGGCCTGGTTGATCAACTGTAGAATGGCATCTGCCCATGCAAGTGCAAGTCCATGTCTGTGTATGTTCAGGTCATTTGTACAGAAACCATGATGTATAATTTCATTGTAAGTTTACCTTGATCAAATTTTCAATTTCCAATGGCCAAGAAAAAGTAAGGCTCAAAAATTTCCTTGCAATTTCTGAACAAACTGGCTGCCATACCCTGTTACTTTAAACGAGGTAACATGCTGTATAAACTGAAGTTAAGTTAAATTTTTTTGGTGCTTGAACACCATGGTGTTATACAGCACCATTAAAACTAATAATTACATAAACTAAAAATATATACATCATTAATAAATAAAAGTAAAATCGATAACTATACAAAAAACAATCAATAGAAATACAATACACTTTACTGGTCCAAAGACCAAAACAACTGACTAGATACAGAAAGTAAAATGACATAGAAAATAAAAAATATAAAATATATCATAATACAATAGAATAAAAATATGACTAGACTACACGAAATAGATATACATATATCACAGACGAAACAAGAAAACTAGAAAACACACAATAACTTAACATATATTAAGACAATACAAAATAAATTAGGTTTCTAAAATTTATAAAATAATCCACATTCTTTTAAACAATTATATATAATTTTAATGTTTCCATAGAGTAAGTCCTTTAAATTATTTATATTTCTATAGTATTTAATTCTCATGTCACGTAGATCGATACAGTCTAATAATATATGTTTGACTGTATCGGGACAATGACATGGAATGCACCAGGGCATATCTTCACCTTTCAACAGATAACTATGGGTGAAATAAGTATGTCCTATACAGGCTCGAGTAATACCTATTTCCTCCCTACGAGATAAACCCGTCCAAACATAAAAATCTCCAACAGTAGGGTTTATTTGCAACAGTTTGTTATCAGGACATGCATTGCACTGAGCTTGCCACTTTTGTTTAAAAACACTATTACATTCACTTTTAAGTCTGTATAGGGGACTTTCAAGTCTAAAACATTAAAATTCAACACCTGTTTGGCAAGCTCATCTGCATTTCCATTGCCCTTTATGCCTATGTGACTTGGAACCAAAGCTAAAACAACTTTCTTATTCATTAACAACAATCACTAAAAAGTTTTAAAATATCTTGAATAAAAGGATGATCACAGTTGTTGCTATTGAGAGCTGAAGACTAGATAAAGAATCAGTGAATATGATAAAACGATCCCAATCACAATTTTTTACAATATTAAAAGCCATTTTAAGAGCCTGTAATTCAGCTGTGAATATATAGCCTCAGCAGGAAGTCTGACCTCAGCACTGAGGTTATTAGATGAGGCAGCTGCAGCAACCCTATTTTCTGTTTTCGATCCATCAGTATATATAGTCCTATGGTCAGAGTAATAGCTTTTTAACTCAGCAAATAGACTTTGAAACAAACAATCATCACCAAGATGTTTCTTTTGATGGGGGAGGTATAAGTTTATGTGAGGCTTCTGTACAGTCCAGTGTGGGTCATCTGGCAATGACACAGTCTGAATTAAATCCAGCTGAGGACAGACAGCAGACAAATCTTCCTCTACACGATGTCCAAAACATCTTATTCCAGATGGTTTCTTATCATAAAGATTATAAAACTGGGGGTTAAAAACAACACCATAACCTGGATTGTTAGGATTACTTCTCAATTTCAAAGCATACTGAATACATAATTTATCAAACCTTAAATACAAGGGTGGTTCATTTGCCTCTACATACAAGCTTTGCATTGGAGAAGTCCTGAAGGCTCCCAGGCATATTTTTAAGCCCTGGTTTTGGATGGGTTTTAATTTCTTAAGATAAGACTTACAAACAGAACTAAAAACAGCACAACTGTATTCCAATCTAGAACAAACAAATGAACGATAAAGTCTCATTAAAACACTTCTATCTGCTACCCAATCCATTTTGGCAACTACTTTCAGTAAGTTCATGGCTTTTCCACATTTCTGATGAATATAATCAATGTGTGCCTTAAAATTCAAATTACTGTCAAATATAACACCAAGGAACTTAGTTTGTGAAACAACAGGGATTTGTGAATTATATATTGTCAATGTTGGGTTTGGATGAAGTTTTCTTTATTACAGAAATGCATGCAAACAGTTTTGGTTTTAGAAAATTTAAAACCATTTTCATCAGCCCATTTTTCTACCTTATTCAGACACAACCAAAGTTGTCTTTCTATTGAAGCCATATTTCTAGAAGAACAAGTGATTGAGAAATCATCAACAAAAAGAGATTTTTCGAAGCTAGCTGGAATCACATCAGCAATACTGTTAATCTTTAAAATAAATAACATAACAGAGAGGATGCTGCCTTGAGGGACACCCATCTCTTGCCCATGTATATCTGAATAAACAGATCCTAAACAAACTCTAAAAACTCTGTTTGATAAAAAATTCTGAATAAACATGGGCATTCGCCCCCTTAACCCTACTTTATGTAGACCTCTTATAACACCATACTTCTATACTGTATCGTAGGCTTTTTCTAATTAAAAAAAATACAGAGATTACATGGTTGCCTTTTAAAAAGGAATGTCTAGTAAAAGATTCAAGTCTTATTAATTGGCCTGTTGTCGTTCAACCTTTTCTAAAACCACTTTGATACTTTGTTAAAATATTTTCTCAAGGAACCAAACTAATCTAGTACATGTATTAATCATTCTTTCCATGGTTTTGCATACAAAGCTTGTCAGAGATATGGGGCAATAATTGGACGGGTTTTGTGAGTCTTTCCCTGGTTTAGGAATAGGTATTACAGTGGTCTCTTTCCAGCAGTCAGGAATTTTACCTGAAGCCCATATATCATTAAATATATCAAGTAACACCATAAGTGAGTCCTTTGGCAGATGTTTAAGCAGTTGGTAATGAATTTCATCTGGACCAGTGGCTGTGTCATGAGATTTTTTCAGGGCATCACATAGTTCTCTAATGGTAAACGGTACATTGTAGTTTTCCCAAGTTGTCAGTGTCAATATCTAGATGTTCTTTTTCGCCTTTCTCTTGATGTTTTTTTTAACTCTGTGCAGTAATTGTTGCTGCTGGAATTCTTGCTAATTTCTTGGGCCAACCTATTTGCTATGTCCACTCTTTCTGTTATTTTGTCCCATCATTATATTCCAGATGGTGTATTGTGGTGTTACTTTGCTTGCCACTTATTTTCCTTATCATTTCCCATACCTTCTTTGCTGGTGTGTTTACATTTAGTTTTGATACATATTCATGCCATGATTTCCTTTTATTTTCTTTAATTATTTCACAAGCATTAGCTCGACAGTTTTTATATTCATTATGTTATCTGATGTAGGATTTATACGGCATTTATCCATTGCATTTTGACAAGCTTTAACAGCTTTTTTGCATTCACTGTTGAACCATGGTTTGTAGCTACCAGTGGACTGTCCAGTTGACTTTGGCACACATTTTGTTGCTATGTCATTTAATTTATTTTAAAATGCAGGAAACGTTTCAGTTGTATCAGTAAAACTATGCCTATTAATATCAAGAGAACACTGAAGCTTTTTTAAGATTCCAACAAGGAACATTATCCTTAGGCATACTCTTAACTATATCATTTAAGATAGGAAAATGGTCACTACCACACTGATCTGAATGGACCTGCCATGCAAAATCAAGAAAAACAGATGCAGAATAAAAAACCAAATCTATCAAGGTGAATGAACCAGATGCAGGATGAAAGTAGGTAGGTGACTTGTCATTAAGCAAACAAATATTAGAGGATTCAAGAAGATGTTCCACTTTATTGCCCAAACTGTCAGATGAGGAACAACCCCATAAATCACTATGTGCATTAAAATCTCCAATAAATAGAAAAGGTGCAGGTGACTATTTGACTAGATTATCAAGATCACTTTGTGCCACATTAGAACATGGTGGAATATATACATTACATACAATTATAGTTTTATGTAGAGATACTTTTACAGCAACTGCCTGCAGTTCTGTATCTAACTCAAGTACGTCATGAGGTATTCCTTTCTTAACAAAAATAGAGCAGCCACCAGTGGTTCTCCCATTTACTTCAGACATACAAGTTTTAAAATAATGATCAAATCTTCTATGTACATTATATCTGAATCTTTAAAACGAGTTTCATACAGTGCTAAAATGTAGGGTCTAAAATTGGAAATTAAATTTTTAATTTCTTCAAAATCTGGCCTAAAGCCATGACAGTTCCACTGTACTATACTTTTTTATTTTTGTTTGGTTCCATTATTTACATTTTTATTGCCACTCCGCCCTTGTGATTTTGTTATTGGGGATTCTTTGGCACTCGTGTCACTATAACTTAATGCATCATATTTGTTGTATTGCGTAATAGGGTCATTAGAACCCTTATGTTGTTTGGTTAAATATACTTTGCTTCGACTTATTTTCAATTTAATAGGGTCATTTTGAGAAGCACTTGTCTGACTTGATGAACTTGTTTTAGTCACTTTATTTGTCTGTTTTTCAACTGCACACTTTTTTGGTTGTTTTGTGCCTTCTGGCCAAGTCATTTCTGTTTGTGTTTCTACATTCACAGTTTTTACCACAGGTTTGGTTGCTGCAGCCGCTTGGGCATAAGTTGTCTTCACTGATTGAATATGTCAATTTGCCTCTTGGCTTCTGTGTAGGAAAATCCTCTTTCAGTCTTTATTCTCTGTATTTCTTTCTCTTCTTTCCATTTTGGACATGCCTTATCATTCGATGTATGATTTCCTTGGCAATTAACACACTTTGGTTCATTTTTGCATTCCTAGGAGTCAGTGTGATCTTCTTGCCCACATTTATTGCAAACATAATTTTTCCTGTAGTTAAATTTAGTGTGGCCAAATTTCTGACATTTATAACATCTCATTGGATTAGGAATAAACTGTGACACAGCCACCCTGTAGTAACCCACCCTGATATATTTGGGTAAGGTCTGGCTTTGAAATGTCAATATAAAAGTTCCTGTTTGCTTCCTAAATTCATCTCTGAATACAGTTATCCTGTCCAGTTTGATGACACCCTCATCCTTTAGGCCTTCAAGTATTTCTTCATCAGTGCAGTCTTTTATGTCTGGACATCTAATGACTCCTTTTTTCGTGTTTAAACTATAGTGAGGAAATACACTGATTAGGATCTCATTGTCCATGGTCAAGCTCAATTTGGTTGTTTTCAACAGTTTGCTGCTTTTAGTTTTCTTGTCTACTTCAATCAAGATGTCTCCATTCCTTAATTTCTTTATATTAAAGGGATCAGACCCAAGTGCAGCAACAATGGCCTTGTTTACAGCAAATGGTGACAGTTTTGACAAAGGTCTCTCATTTTCTTTTCCTTTTACTAGCAGGAATCGTGGCCATGTACAAATCTGCGCAGAATCCGAGTTTGTAATCAAGAGTTCAGGCGAAGTTCTAATCCTTTTTCTATCAGTCATTTAGGAATTTTGAGTAGCCATGATATTGTAGTGGTTATTCGTTGCCAATGCTCTCCACCCACCCTTTGAGCCCAACAAGGGGATATCATAATAGTGTGGAGCTGAGCCCTGCACACTGATATCAGAGATACATCAGCAATATACTCAAAGAACACATAAAAAGTGAACCTTGATTGACCTGTTAAGCAGCCGCCTTCTAGATACTCCAAGCAAAAGTACAAACTAAAAACCAGCACAATACAACAATCAAGAACAACAGTATAAACCATTACAATCAACAAGCCATCACTAAGTTGGAGTACTAGGGCTTGACACTACCAGCTGATTGATTAAGCCAGGCCATCTTAACCTTCCAACTAAGTGAAATTGAAGCCAAAGCTGTGTATTGTCTCCTCAATGCCTCAACAAAGTATTGGCTCAACAGACAGGACCCTCTCTTCCACTGACACGGATCACAACCCACGGCAAACAGGCTGCCCCCAATTAGTCGCCTCTTACGACACACAGGAGGATACATTGGGCCTATTCTACTTCTCTGGACCCACAGAGGGCCTGTATAAACTGAAATATTGCTGCTTGGTTCATCAAGGTTGCACAAAAGTTATACGACTACCTAGTTAACCTGACACTCATAAGACACAGTTTCAAAAACAAGATGGCTGCCACAGCACTTGTATTCTGTCATATGGAGTCATCAAATGTAAAGGTCTTTCACCTCCCTGCTCATGGCTAGTGTAGGGTTTTAACATGTCAAAAGAACTTAAAAGAATTTATTAACTAGGAATCTTTCCCAAATGTGTTATTTCACCTTTGTCCCATGCTTCAAAGGCAATAGGGGTGAACATAGTGAGTTACCTTGATAACTCAATTCTTATGGGTCCGTTGGAAGGCCTTGCCTGCCTGTGTTTTCCTGTTGAAGAATGTTGCCTTCTTTTGCGAAAGAAATGATTACCATAGCCGATATCTTTAAAAAGATTAGGATGCTCTAAACCTTCACAAATTGCTGCTACTACCATGACATTAGTGAGTGAGATACAGGACTAGGCAAGGAAGTATGACAACAATTAGATTGCATTCGGAAAGCAAAATGGCCATCATATGGCCTGTTGTATATGACATTGATTGATTGTTTTTAAAAGCCCTATTCTCAATTGTCAATGCTCTATGAGATTGCAAATGCCACTACAACTTGCAGCAAGTAATGGAATGAGACGCCTTTCAAATTGCTTACATTGACCTTTGAACCCTTCTTCTATGTGAAGTGGGGTTGCCTTACCAAGGCCTTATGTCTCTCCAGAATGTCCAGCCTTACTGATTCTGAGGCTGCAGATAACGACATTAGTAGTTTTGGTGTAATCTTATCATGTTATAGGGGCTAAGGTATGCATTGTGACTCCTAATTATGTAAACACATTGGCACCTCTTCACAATGTGTTTTGATGGTCAGTTTGCCTAATTACATAAAAGGTGTATTAATGCATGCAAATGTTGTGTGTCACAATGAGGACTTAAGGGGTAAGTTCGTTAAATCTAGGTTGAACTTCATGGAATTAAAATAAAGGTATACTGTTGTTGCACATATTTACTTTTGTTTTTATATTACATGACAGCTTATGCATCTCTTGTGTGCTTGAATGATTGCCAAAATACCACTTTGTCTAGGATATTCTTTTGATATAAATGGTGGTGGTTCTAAAATTGATTCTTCATTAACACACATGATAAAAGTCAATGTACATTATCAGTTGTATGACCTGTGCAGATAATACAGACTACACAAATTCACATTTAATACAAGTGGTCTGACATATGTGTGAGGGGGCTCGGTGGTGTAGCAGTTAGAGTTCTCGCCTCCAACCACTGAGGCCACCGGTTCAAATCTCGGGCTGGGGGCTTCATGTTGGAAAGTTGGTAGTTACTTGCCGATGCCTGGTGGTTTACAGTGCAGTATGCACTGGTTTCCTCCACCTGTAAACTACTTGTCGCAATATGACCCTGGCTGTTGAACATGACGTAAAACAACAAATAAATAAATAAAGTGATATGTGTGGATTTAATATATATTTGATTCAATGGACGATGATCCACACCTGACTAGTATAGTTGAGTCATGCAAGGTTTAACTGGGTCACTGTAAACCCTTAATGGTCTGTCTCAAGAATGGGGTTGCAATTTCACATTTCTTCTGATTCTAAGACATTACTTTTGTCTCCATCTTCCCACTTGTATAAACTATTGCTCACTGTCCTTGGTGGATCCCTACAAAGTCTACCGCTACCAATGCCAGAGGAAGGAGGACAAATGGTAGATGTCCTGATGATTGGCAGCAATATAGAAGTGTGTTGCATGTTTGAAATCCTTATAGCCTAGTTTAATCCATAAATGTCTGTTAATCATAACTTCTTCATTTAGACATGAGAACAAATTTGAGGGAGTCTCTTCCTCAAAGTCGATATTTGGTCAATGCTGGTTAAGACACCACTGGACCCGAACCTGGATGTGGAAGTATATAAAAATATAGACATCAATAATGGGTTTAAGGTATCCACAAGGAAGATTTTCTTTTCATCCAAATATGTTTGAAAAGTGAGAAAGTTGAATTACTGTGATATATAAAGAGGTATACATTTATTGTAAAATTTAGCAACAATACATTTTCAATTACAAGATTAGATGACAATGAAACTGGTTCGGGGAAAGTGGTTAATATGTCCCGCAAAATTGTTGGAGTATGTAATTTTAACCTCTGTGAAAAGTACTGTCCTTATATAAAAGAAGACACTAACAAAACATTGAACATTCATTTGGGATAGTAGTTTATAAGTGATAAACCACAAGGGATAATTAATCTGGCGCATATTTACTTGATGTGTCATGTGTGGCCTAATTGTCATGCTGCATTACCAAGAATTTTATTTATTTATTTGGGGTTTTACGTCGCTTTCAACACTGTACAGGTCATATCACAGGTAGTTGGAAGGGCAGAGGAAACCAGTACATACAGTTCATCAGGGTTATGTACTGTAAACTGCCAACCAACGGCAAGCAACTACCTGCTTTCCCACTTGAGGCCATGCCGGGAACCAAACCCCGGCCTCAGAGGTGGGAGGCCAGAGTATTACCACTCTGTCACCATGGCACCTGCATTACCAAGAAATACTGATTCACACGAATAACACCTAAACCATCATAGCTGCTTCTCACAAATAAACACCACAGTTTTAAAATAGTGTGTCATCCCTGTAGGAGATGAGTTTGTATATCTCCACCGAAGTTAAAATATAATTTGCTATGAAACTTAGTGTTTGTGGTCATTATATGAGGTCATAGACCGTGAATAGAATCAATGTATATTGAAAAGGATTGCATTAATCTTACTTTTGCATTGTGTCCATATTAAATTATAGTAAACCGAATGTGGGTACTTCAGTTCCCTCATTGAAATGTTTGATAATCGGGGCATATACAGAAGAACCCCGTTTATCCGAACCCCTCCGGAGACATTTACCCGTTTCGGATAGGCGAGAGCTTTGGATACACGAAAAACAGTGGCTGGGAGGCCTGTAGTTGGGCTATAATATAATATTTTGAAGAAATATGCGTTTCTGGTAACAGTAACAAAGTTTCCTGTAAAGATTCAACAGAAAAACGTTTACTAACCTACACCTAATTTTTTGTAGTCCACAACTGTTTAAGTTTTAAAAATTCAACCATTTTTATGCAACTTTGACAAGGGATATCGACAGAAGATGAGGGCGTTCTTTTTTGAAAGCCAATAAATTTTGTGTCAGTTTTATAGAAAAAGACAGACGAAATAATTCACATAGAAAGTTAAAAAAACATACAAAATATAAAGACTAAACAGTCAAGACATACATCAGTGCTGATTTTATTGTTCAACAGATTAATTGTTATAAAAGTCTTTGATGGACCACTCCGGGCAATAAAGTGACACATTGTTAGGTTTCTAGAATTGCAATCAGCCAATCGAATGGGCCCTTTTAAGTGTTGATCAACAGAAATATGCTATATGCCGGCATTCAATAAATACTGCACTAATCCGCGTCTTTTCATTGTATAAACAATAAAAGATCAAAGGTAAGATAACCAAAAGACGTGTGCTGTGTATGCAAGCATTTTTGATGGCGACTTTTATAAAATTTTATAATATCCCTGTATATCGCCCACCGGATTCGGTTGCGTAGTGTGTAAAATGTTGGCGGACATGCTTTGAAGTCGGATAAGCCGGAGATTCGGTTACACGGAGGTCGGATAAGCGGGGTTCTTCTGTATGTATTTCAGAATCACACATTTGTTAAAAGAAATTCAGTTGTACCTTTTTAACAGCAGCATTGTCACTTCCACAGGTAGTGTACAGAAATTTATTATGAACAAAAATTTTGAAAGGTTTATGTTTTGGGATGAACTCAATTCTATGATTTGTTAAAATGAATAACTTGAGGTTTAACATTATTCTGTGTAGCTGACGAAAACAGAGACAGCACCTGGTGTCCATGTTCTACTTTTGTCTGATCGATTGCCTTGACCTAATGATTTAATGTGAAAAAAATGCTACCTCATTCCACATCAATCTAAGGTTATCTCCAGCCAGCAATTTATTAGAAAATTATTTCTCCGGTTGGTAGTCCTCTTTTTTCGTAATGGCAGACAAGTACTGTTGATTTACGTGCAAGTCGTGACCACGCAAATCGTGACCACAACTCGTACCCACATAAGATTAATCAAAGCTTGTGTCCAGAATACCTAAACATTGTGTCAAATATTATAATTACTTACATTTATTGATGACGTGATTAACCTTTATATCCTATAAGATAAAAACTTGACTTAAATTTAACTGATATATTTTGGAGAGAATAATTATTTGCCATCTAAATAAAACTGCCTATTTGCATATTTGGTATCATTTTTATTAGGAAGGTAAGGGGAATCACAAAATATGAATGCTTTAACCCAAAACTGAAACTGTTACTTTGAAGGTGAACTCCAGCTACAGTGGAGATGTAATCCATGCACAGAGGCACGTCCAACTGCAGAGAGTACAAGACTGTCTGTAGGTGGCATGGGATCCAGACTGTCATTGGGAGGTGCGGTGGAGAGCTACAGACTGTCTCTTCCTTCTGCAGAGAGCACCAGACATCCTATACAGATGGAGGAAGACATGGCCATGTATGAGGCCTATAGCTCTGATGAGTTTCCAGACAACACAGAAAACAGTTCCGGCAGTGAAGAAGACGGTTCCAGCAGTGAAGAAGACGGTTCCAGCAGTGATGTCGACAGTTCCAGCAGTGATGCTGACAATTCCAGCAGTGATGGTGACAGTACCAGAAGGAATGAAGAGAGCAGTGCAGATAGTAATGATGACACACTCCTACATTCAATTAACTCAACTGTGGTTTCATATGACCAGCCAGAACCCATGGATGAGTCATCAATTGTGGATACAGCTTTTGATGAGGCAGAGGCAACTGACGAGGTGCCAGAATACCAGATCATCAAATCTTCGTCACAGAGGCAGGACAAGTTGATTGACAGATATGGGTATTCTTTCAGTGTGAAGGCCAGCTACACAACTTACTGGCATTGTTCAGTCCGCAACAAGATCACTAACTTCAAGGCCACAGTGATTCAGCGTGGGGCAGTATTCACACCTGGGATGCATCCACATATTCACCAGGCCCAGACAGGATCTGCCATTGCACCCTAAGTCCGAGCAGAGGTGAAGGCGTTAGCTGCTGCTGATCACTTCAAATCTACAGCAGTTATCGTTGAAGAAGTGCTCACAGAAGAAATGCAGCAGGCCAAACCCGTTCCAGGGATCCCCTCAGTTGAGAACCTAGCTTTGTGTGCCAACCAACACAGGAAAAGGATGAGACCAGCTGAACCCTTGGATCTGGAATTTGAAGTGGCAGAAGACTACATCCCAGCTGAGTTCTACCAGGGAGATATGCAAGTGAGGGACAGGAAGCACCTGGTCTTTGCATCTAAGCTTTCTTTGTTTGCCAAAGCAAAGACTTGGTACATTGATGCAACTTTCAATGTCGTCAAAAAAACATTCACCCAGCTCTTCAGCATACACTGCTTCCGGAAGAAGAATGGCCAGATGAAGCAGGTGCGATTAGCATTTGCATTGATGTCGGGCAAACAGACAGAGGACTACAGGAAGGTCATCAAGAAAGTGAAAGGTCTCCTTCCTGAAGGCCCTGCGGTCAAAGCGGTCATGGCTGATTTTGAGGGTGCCATGTGACGTAGGATGCTAGCAAACTTTCCAACAATCAAAATAAATGGATGCTTGTTCCATTGGGCACAAGCATTGAGGAGAAAACTGGGTGAATTAGGACTGGTGAAATTGTATCAGCGGAGCTTGAATACATTCTGCCAAAAACTTATGGCACTACCTTTCCTGCCAAGTGAACATATTCCTGGAGCTTTTTATGAACTGAAGAGACTTCGTGCCAATCATACTGGTCTGACCCAGTTCTGTGGTTATATAGAGCGACCAATGGATAGTGAATGATTTCTACCGGCCAGATAGGTGGTCTGTGTTTATGACGGATGTGAGGACCAATAATGACCTCGAAGGTTGGCACAGGCGCCTGAATAACCATGCCAGAAGGGGCCAAATTCAGTTTTACCTCTTAGTTGAATTGCTACACAAAGAAGCCAACTTTGTTTCCATTCAGACTAAGTTGGTGTCTGATGGGAAATTAAAGTGCCACCAGAGAAAAAAGCATAGGGCTCTCCAGAAGGACTTGAAGAAAATCTGGAAAAAGTATAATGAGCAATATATCACATTTTCAAAACTACTTACCAGATTTATCCAAGTGACACACAAACTGTAAATTCAAATACACTAAGACACAAACTGTAACTTTAAATACAATGATTGTTTACTGTAATTGCATTTTACAATGATCATTTAACTGTAAAATAAAAATAAAAATGTATTATGCAGTTGTGAATAGTAGCATTGGTCCCTATCTTCCCTGCATATACATTTAGCATGTCCCACCAGTCCTGTCAATCAAACACTGTACTGGTTCCCGTTTCCACCTGCAATAGAAAAAAAAATATCAGACAGTTGTTTTTAGTTTAAAGCTATGTACTGGTTCCCATTTCTACCTACATATATTGGTCACGAGTTGAAGAAGTAATAATATAAAGACCCATATAAAACCATATAAAAATATATTGGTCACGAGTTGTGGGCACAAGTTGTTGGTCATGATTTGCCGTGGTAACGACTTGCTCGTATAGTTCTGACTTCATGTTTAATTAACACGTCATGGTCTTGTTAGTGCATGTGTTTGAATTTTTTTAATTTATTTGCTGTTTTATGTCACGTTCAACAGCCAGGGTCATATTGCGACGGGTAGTTTACAGGTGGAGGAAACCAGTGCATAGTACACTGTGAACCACCGGACATAGACAAGTAACTACCAACTTTCCAACATGAAGCGCCCGGCCTGAGATTCGAACCGGCGGCCTCAGAGGTTGGAGGCGAGAACTGTAACCGCTACACCACCGAGCCCCCCATATGTGTTTGAAGGAAATTGGATAAAAGCATATTGAAGTACGTAGGAGCATTTGTAAATGGTTATGTGTGCTAAATTATTATATATTTGAGCCGCCAAAATTTTGGCCGCTACCGTGAGTGATATAACCATATATATGTTAAATTACCATGCAATAAAAGCTTACGTCATATTGTGACATGTTACCTTATGCCTTCTGTGAGCAACTTATACACTCATTTGTCAATACATACATTTCTTAAAATTGCCTTGAAGCTTTGATTTATATGTTTCTTTATTTTCACCAATACATTAAATAGGAAGTGTCAGAACGGGGAGGGGAGCAAATGCGTACCAAGCCGCTCTGTAGTTCAGAACTAATGCAAATCATGCATCAGTCAAGCCTTGCTCATTATTATCATTTCAAAGGACAACTGTGACATATCATATGGATCTCTTTATTCAAAAGAATCAGTGCACAATAAGAACAACCTGATGCATAAGCAGCAGTGTATGTTTAGCTGCGACAGGAGTGGTATTAATAGCCACGGTCTAACCCATGAACAAAGCTATGGCATAGCTGGAGAGGCCTGTTACCAGAAGGTAAAATGTTCCTGTCAAGTTCTTCCATACATCATATATGTGTCAGCGTGCATCGAAACAGTAGTCTCAAACACCAAGTGAAGTTCATCCACAGACAAATAAAAATTGTATCTTGTGCAGGCTCTGGAGAAATATATTAATAAAATGAATAAAATGTATACAACATAATATTCTTCCTATATCCCTGAAACACATTTACTGTTGTACACATAAACCATAGAACTAAACATAATCAGTCAATTAAAATTGCCTAGGCATCATTTATTTCTTAGGTTGCCACTGTGGACCATATAATATGTATGTCATGTGCCAGGGCAGATGGTAAACTGCTGCCCAGCTTTTTGATATATGAAAAGTGTATGCCAACATTTGCCACATACTGCAACGTCCCACCTGGCTCTATGGAACATCACCAAATGGTGGGCAACTACATAATTGTTAACTTTCATGAAGCATTTTTGAAATAACACTAAACAATATTGGCCAGACTCTATATAATCACCAACTAACTACGATGTGTTATTTAAGAAGTATAATTATTTATTATCCCCCTAATTTACCACCAAGAAAAGATCCCAAAGGTAAAAAAGTTTCATGAGCTTTCATACCAAAATAAAGGTATGAAAAGAGAGCCATTTATAGCAAACCCAATCATAGCTGTTCAGATAAAATGTTTATAATATGTAATGAATCAGTTTAGTGTACACCAACAAGGCAAATAACAAGCAATATATTTTAATCTCTTATTTATTTTCAGGAAACATGGATAAAGAAACTTTTCAGGGACTGGTTCCTGACACACAGTGTCCAATTCTGGTGGTAATGGATAATCACGATTCGCATCTTTCATTAGAAGTTTTAGAAAAGGCCATGAAAGAAAGGGTAAACAGTTAACATAACATCCAAATGCACTTAAAACTCCTTGTGCACACTACTGCCACACTTTTGGTAAACAAATAACTTGCAATATTAACACCAATTTTATGAAAGCACTTAATTTTACTATAGCCATTAAAATGTGTAATCACGTTCTAGAGGAATATGTGATGTTTTCCATTTCCGCCCATCCAAGTACCTGACAGACCATGATTTTACTAAAACTGAAAGAGTCCCCAAAGATATCCCAGTATTCTGAGCTGTATTGTAACACAACTTGTGTCTGACTAACTATTATATTTTATCTGTGACCAGGTTATTCTCCTAGGACTGCCTGCACACACGATTCGTATCCTACAACCCTCAGACACTGAGATTTTCTTACACATCAAAAAATATGTAATAGCTTATGTATAGCCACAGGAGCTCGATCAGCCAGAGCAAGAATGACTAAACAGTATTTTCCTACTACATGGAACCTTGCTTGCAAGGCCGCCGCTGTTGAAGTGATACAGAGTGCGTTCAGGCGATCTGGTTTGCATCCCTTAAATCCCCACAGCAATTGATGATACCAAACTGAGGAAGAGAAAGTTAGTATTCAAATTTATATGTCATACAATTTATACATTATGATTATGTCCTGTGTCTGTATTATTGTGTCCATTACTGGTCATGAAGTACTATATAGTTTTGAAGGTACCAGTAGTAATTGACAAAACCTTAAAGATACTGTATTATTGTACTTTCTTATCAACAGCACACAAATTAAAAATCTATACATATATGAATATTTTCAACATGTCCCATGTTACATGTTTACATGTAAGTGAAATGAAAACAACAGGTACACTATCATCAATTATTAACTGTAGGGTGGCAGCAGGTACTACCGCAACCACAATAGAGACTATCCAATCCCTTGCTGAGGCAAACACTATAGCAGTGGAGGGTGTTACAGTAGATAAACCTTGTGAAAAAATGCGGACTTTACCCACATCCTGTCTCTGCAATAAGAGATCTGCCACCTGAATTACAGGCAGAATTTCCCCCAGATAGCATTCCGCTGTTGGACCAATGTTGGCTGTTAGTCGGATGGTCGGCAGATTTTGCCAATGTTGGGCCAACATTGGCTATGGGTCGCATTGTCAGCAGATTTTGCCATCGTTGGGCCAATGGTGGCTTGCCAACCATTACTAAGGTTAGATATCTCTATATTTTGCCAACATTGGGCCAACGGTGGATTTTTATTCAAGATGACAGCAAGAAATAACAGCAGATTTTGGGAAACTTAGTAAAAAATTATTTGTCATGGTATGTCTAAAAATCATATATCAGTAAGCCCACACAGTTTAACTGACTGTTTAACAATTTTAGTAATAAAAATAATACTCTCATTATAAATCCACACCAAATAAGTCGTTTGAGAACATTATAATTTTATCACTGGATTATGGATTATCACTTTATGACACTGTTCCACCATTGTCAATGTTTCGTCATGTGACTTATCAGGGATTCCCTTAACTAAGATCCTCCCACAATCTATCAATCGCCCTCTGTTACACAATGACCGCATAGCACCATGCTGCAATCTGATTGGCTGCACATGCATTACATTAAATATAATTTTTACCAGTGGCTTGCCAACGTTGGGCCAATGTCGCCTCCGCCGGTCAAAAAGCTGTTGGGACGTTAGCTGCCACCGGGAATGCTATCTGGGCCTCTGAACAGACATAGAGTACCATCTGAACAGTTTAAAAGGAGATGTTTCACCATGGATGCCTGTATCATCATCACTCAAGATCCTGTCCAACAATTGAAGAGGCATGTGAACAAAAAGTGAGCACCAAAAAGGTTAAAAATTTGTATGTGAACAATAGTCACTTAAGTGCACATATAACAATGGTATAGCTATGTTCAAAGAGTACCTCCACTCAATAGAAAACTGTAACTTGGAAGTTCATCATTCAGTATGCACTTTCTCAATGATTTCACTAAACTGTACAAATTACATAACATCTTATCTTTGCAATATTATTTGGCCAAATGTCCTTGTGAGACTGTGTGTAAAAAAGCTTAAAGCTCGTATATGTATGCCAACTCACACATCATCAGAGTGACATTGACGATATGTTACTACACACAGATATGTCATAGTACTCCATAGGTTAGACATACACCCACATAGCATTAATTTGTTGAACCAATGATTGGATTATGTATGTATGTATAGTTGGAGAGAAAGCCAAGGTCAGCTTAATGTTGCTGTGCCATTTGGATCACGGTAGAAGCTGTAACTTAGATGAATAACTTTATGTTTAGATGTTATGGGACAAAACACAATGGAAATGTGGAAATCAAACAAGACATTGAAATATATTTCTGATGTAAGAACAGGGATTTGTAGGGCCCAAAGAAAAAGAAATCATTTGATTCACTCGTTGAATAAAACATTAAACATGTCATTTGGGAACTTTAGGCCTTTTCCAGAAACCTTAATTATTAATTTTTTCCTAGGAAATGTATTATATTGGACATTTCTTTGTACAGCATTCTCATATCTGGTAACATGCATTTGGTCAGTCAATTCATGTTACATTACCGATGTATATCTGTTTTGGAACAAAAAAGATCTCCTATCAGCACTTGGTGCACCATCTGCACAGGAAATAATGGTTGAAAATGTTAATGAATCACAAATTCCTGAGAGCTTCACATCCTATGGTACTAGTGTCAAGTGTAATGTGTCGTCTAGTGCCAAGACCTCAGTAAGATTACAGGTGAATATCTCTATGCATGTAACATTGACACAAATACTCCTACACTAATGCAATGACACATTCATCTTTACATGTACATTAATAACATGTCTCAATAACAACAATGACCTTTCACCAGTCCCTGTTATTATGGGTCTTTTTTATTTAACACAGAAGAAAAAATGTAAACCTACACACGATGAGCCTCTGCAAGAGGGAACCCAAGGCTGTGAAGTGACCGTAAAAGAAGGTTTCTTGTACATTACATGTGCTAACTATGTCATCAAATATTTACAGTCATCAAAATACAGATGATTTGAAGCAGGCTGTCATTTCAGTGGATGTGTGGAAGCATGTGACTGCACAACTATGAAAAGAAATGTCCTGTTGACTGTAAAGGATGTTTCATTTTACAGATCATGAGGCTACAAAATAGGGTATCAACACAATCTTCATCCTTGCCTTCTTTTACTTCCCAGGTTTAGATATATGGCAGCAAAGTTTTGTACACTGTCATGCTGGAGAAGTCCAGTTAAATCACTCACATAAACTAATTTAATTCTCGGAAAATCAACAATTTCCGTATGTAGAAATGCCTACTAATTCCAGTTTTACCATATACTGAATTTCACCTAATCTATGAGGCCTTATGTTTTATTTACGATGCAACACATACAGGTTATTTCCACAAGACATGTCTTCTAAAAATATATATCTTAACTGAAGTAACCCACACCCACACATGTGTAACAATGCGACCAATAGTGTCACATAAAGTTGATATTTCATGTAAATTTCCTATGATGTTGACAATGATAATTGTCAGTGATGTGTTATTCCAGAGCAGAGTGGTGGTAGTGGGCTGGTAGATTGGGTCCAGTGTGACATATGCAACAAATGGTACCACTGTATTTCTGTCTCTTGTGACAGAGGTACAGAGACAAGCTTTGCCTGTTGCAGCTTTGCATTGTGATTGGTAGCCGTCAATTCTGAAATAAAAGTTAATGAGTAAACCCAGACTATTCATGCCATACACAGGCCACAAATTCCTTCGTCTTGTATTACATCCATGCAAAGATCACATTACTGGTTTTATTTCCTGTTGAAGAGGCAGGGTCATAGATGGAATGGTATTCAGTGTTAAAACCTATTATAACTGAACCCACACAGAGGTGACAGACTATGATAACTTGTCATACATGCTAAGTAGCTAGCCCACTGAAGACCAGTATCTCATATCCATACAAAGGACAATGAGGAACTTATATTGATGTGGATGAATCTTTTTACACACTAATAACATTTACAATTGCAATGACCTAAAATAAACAGAATATTTATGCTAAAAACATTTATTATAACAACATGCACGTATACTACAAATAAGTTTTATTGTCTCTTGTCCAGCTCAACAGCCATGGTCATATTGTGATGAGTAATCCAGTGTCACTTTTGGAGGTCTACACCACACACACAGGTATGCCTGTGATTCAATGCCAAACCTAGGAACCCAATAGGCCCTTGATTAACTGGGTTATATTCTAATTCCAACTGGAATTTTGTAGAACTTAACCTCCCCTATTCAAAGGGGACTCTTAAGGCGGAGCAAAACCAAAACAGTCAACCTATTCTAATATCCAGGGACAGAAAAAAGTCAAGCACCATAAGGAATGCCATGGGGTGAGTAAGGTGGCTATGCCTTGGTGTGCATTTAGGTTTTGAGCTGGATGCAGATTTCTTACACTATTTATTATTTAGGTCGATGTAATTATTGACTACGAATTAACATGGAGTGAATAAACTATTAATGTAAAGAATAAGATATTCAGAAACCTAGCAGTGTTTAAAAAGTAAAACATTTGTTAAATAGAGATGCAATGTTGACACTTCATTCTGGTATCATTAAGTCACATATGCCATACTGTGTTGAACTGTGGGGAATTGTAATAAATCATTCCTTTTGCCAATCATCAAACCACAAAAGATATCTGTGAGAATAGTTTGTGACTTAAAAGGTAGAGAACATACAATTACATAGTATAAAGAACTAAATACTTTAAAATTCCCACATTTAGTGGAGGCCAAAATAAATGTCTAAAAGTTCAAGGCTTGGAATTGTAAATTGTCAGATAACCTACAATGTTTGTTTAATACTAAATCTGTCAACAGGTATCAAACCAGGAGGCTGAGTAATTTTAGGTAAGTACGTAAGTTAAAATTAAAGTGCAATAAGATTTACGTGTTATGCTGCACTATTAAAAACTAATAAATACATTAACTAATATTTACAATAATAAGGAAAAGTATATATACAAATAAACAATTAACAAAAGGCCAAAATGACCAAGAAAAACAACATTACAAGAAACGTCTAGAATAAAGACTAGAGTAAAAAAGCAAAAAACAACAAAGAAAACAAAATGTAAATATAAAACAGAGACAAAGTATGAAAATATATCACAATATAATTCTAACCAAGACTATATTAGACAAATAAATTAACACAAAGGACAAACACAAAATAAATTAATTAAAACTTTTTAAACAGGCGACATTCTTTTAAATAATTTACAATATTACAAACATTTTCATTGAATAACTTTTTCATTCCATCTATATCTCTATAATTTTTTATTCTGGTGTCACGTAGGTCGATACAGTCTAATAATATATGTTTGACTGTATCAGGACAATGACATGGAATCAACCAGGGCATATCTTCACCTTTTAACAGATAACTGTGTGTAAAATATGTGTGTCCTATTCGGGCTCGAGTAATAACAATTTCTTCCATATGAGATAAACCCGTCCAAACATAAAAATCTCCAACAGTAGGGTTTATTTGGAATAGTTTGTTATCATGACACACATTCCATTGAAATTGCCACTTTTGTTTAAAAACACTATTTACATTCACTTTTAAGTTTCTATAGAGGACTTGCAAGTCTAAATCATTAAAGTTCAAGGCCTGTTTGGCAAGCTCATCTACCTTTTCATTGCCCTTTATGCCTATGTGACTTGAAACCTAAGCTAAAACAACTTTCTTATTCACTGACAAACAATCATTAAAAAGGTTTTAAAATATCTTGAATAAAAGGATGATCACAGTTGTTGTTATCAAGAGCTTAAAGACTAAATAAAGAATCAGTGAATATGATAAAATGATCCCCATCACAATTTTTTCACAATATTCAAAGCCACTTTTACAGCCTGTTATTCAGCTGTGAATATACTAGCATTGCCAGAAAGTCTGACCTGGGCACTGAGGTTATTAGATGTAGCAGCTGCAGCAACCCTATTTTCTGCCTCCGATCCATCAGTATATATAGCCCTAAGGTCAAGATAACAATGTTTCAACTGAGCAAATAGACTTTAAATAGACAATCATCACCAAGATCTTTCTTTTGATAGGTGAGATATAAGTCTATGTGAAGGTTCTGTATAGTCCAGAGTGGGTGATCTGGCAATGACACAGTCTGAATTAGATCCAGCTGAGGACAGACAGCAGAGAAATCTTTTTCTACATGATGCCCAAAAGATCTTATTGCAGATGGTTTCTTATCATAAAGATCATAAAACTGGGGGTTAAAGCTGGATTGTCAGGATTACTTCTCAATTTCAAAGCATACTGAATACATAATTGATCAAACCTTAATTTTATTTTATTTATTTATTTATTTGGGGTTTTACATCGCTTTCAACACTGTACAGGTCATATCACGACGGGTAGTTGGAAGGGCAGAGGAAACCAGTACATATAGTTCGCTAGGGTTCTGTACTGTAAACTGCCGACCATCATTACAAGGGTGGTTCATTTGCCTCTACATACAAGCTTTGCATTGGAGAAGTCCTGAAGGCTCCCAGGCATATTCTTAAGCCCTGGTTTTGAATGGGTTCCATTTTTTAAAGATAAGACTTACAAGCAGAACTAAAAACAACACAACCATATTCCAATATAGAACGAACAAATGAACAACAAAGTCTCATTAAAACACTTCTATCTGCTCCCTAATCCATTTTGACAACTACTTTCAGTACGTTCATGGCTTTTTCACATTTCTGATGTATATAATGTGTGCCTTAAAATTCAGTTTATTGTCCAATATAACACCAAGGAACTTAGTTTGTGAAACAACAGGGATTTATGAATCATATATTGTTGATGTTGGGTCTGGATGAAGTTTCCTTTTATTACAGAAATGCATACAGTTTTGATTTTGGAAAATTTAAAATCATTTTCATCAGCCCATTTTTCAACCTTATTGAGACACAACTGAAGTTGTCTTTCTATTGAAGCCATATTTCTAGATGAACAATTGATCGAGAAATCATCAACAAAAAGAGACTTTTCGAAGCTAGATAGAATTACATCAGCAATACTATTAATGTTTAAAATAACTAAAGTAACAGAGAGGATGCTGCCTTGAGGGACACCCATCTCTTCCCCATGTATAATTGAATAAATACCCCAAAACGAACTCTAAACACTCTATTGGATAAAAAATTCTGAATAAACATGGGCATTCACCCCCTTAATCCCGCTTTATGTTGATCTCTAATAACACCATGTTTCCACACAGCGTCGTAGGCTTTTTCTAAGTAAAAAAATACAGACACTAAATGATTGCCTTTTAAAAAGGAATCTCGAACAAAAGATTCAAGTCCTATTAATTGGTCTGTTGTAGTTCGACCTTTTCTAAAATCATTTTGATATTTTGTTAAAATATCATTTTTCTCAAAGAACCAAACTAATCATTAATCATACTTTCCATGGTTTTCTCCAAACAGCTCGTCAGATATGGGGCGATAATTAGACAGCTTTTTTTAGTCTTTGCCTGGTTTGAGAATAGGTATTATAGTGGCCTCTTTTCAGTATTCAGGAATTTCACCTGAAGTCCATATATCATTAAATATATCAAGCAACACCATAAATGAGTCTCTTGGTAGATGTTTAAGCAGTTGATAATGAATTTTATCTGGACCAGTGGCTGTGTCATGAGACTATTTCAGAGCATCACATAGTTCTGTAATGGTAAATTATACAATGTAGTTTTCAGAGTTGTCTGCATCAAGGTGTTCTTTTTCAGCATTCACTTGATATTTTTGAAACTTTGTACGGTAATTGTTGCTGCTGGAATTCTTGCTACTTTCTTGGGCCAACCTGTTTGCTATGTCTACTCTTTCTATTATCTTGGTTCCATCATTATTTTCCAGATGATGTATTGTGGTGTTACTTTGTCTGCCACCTATTTTCCTGATCATTTCCCATACCTTCTTCTTTTACATTTAATTTTGACACATATTCATGCCATGATATTCTGTTACTTTCTTTAATTAATTTACGAGCATTGGCTCGACAGTTTTTATATTCATTTATGTTATCTGATGTGGTATTTGTACAGCATTTATCCATTGCATTTTGACGAGCTTTAACAGCTTTTTTACGTTCACTTTTGAACCATGGTTTGTAGCTACCAGTGGTCCGTCCAGTTGACTTGGCACACATTATGTTGCTATATCATTTAATTTATTTTAAAATGCAGGAAACTTTTCTGTTATGTCAATAAAACTATGCCTATTGATATCTAAAGAACACTAAATTTTGAATTTTGGCCAATCAGCCTTTTTAAGATTCCAACGAGGAACATTATCCTTAGGCATACTCTTAACTCTATCAATAAAATAGGAAAATGGTCACTACCACACTGATCTGAATGAACCTGCCATGTAAAATCAAGAAAAACAGATGCAGAACATAAAGACAAATCTATTGAGGTGAATGAACCAGATGCAGGATGAAAGTAGGTAGGTGACCTATCATTGAGTAAAGAAACAGAGGATTCAAGATGTTCAACCTTATTGCCTAAATTGTTAGATAAGGGCCAACCCCATAGATTACTATGTGCATTAAAATCTCCAATAAATAGAAAAGGTGCATGTAACTGGTTGACTAGATTATCAAGATCACTTTGTGCAACATTAAAACATGGTGGAATATATACATTACATGTAGTTATAGTTTTATGCAGATACTTGTACAGCAACTGCCTGCAGTTCTGTATCTAACTCAAATACCTTATGAGGTATACCTTTCTTTACAAAAATAGAGCAGCCACCAGTGGCTCTCCCATCTACTTCAGACATACAAGTTTTAAAATAATGATCAAAGCCTCTAATATTTACATTATCTGAATCTTTAAAATGAGTAATGCTAAAATGTTAGGTCTAAAATTGGAAACTAATTTGTTAATTTCTTCAAAGTTTGGCCTAAAGCCACAACAGTTCCACTATCGTATACTTTTATTTTGGTTTGGTTCCATTATTTACACTTTTATTGCCACTCCGCCCATGTGATTTTGTGATAGGGGATTCTTCAACACTCATGTCACTGTCACTATCACTTAATGCACCATATTTGCTGTATTGTGTAATAGGGTCATTAGATCCTTTATGTTGTTTGGTCAAATATACTTTGCTCTGGCTTATTTTCAATTTAATGGGGTCATTTTTGAGATGCACCTGTCTGACTTGATGCACTGGTTTTATTCACTTTAGTCTGTTTCTCAACTGCGCACTTTTTGGGTTGTTTTGTGCCTTCTGGCTAAGTCATTTCTGTTTGTGTTTCTACGTTCACTGTTTTCACCACAGGTTTAGTTGTTGCAGCTGCTTGGGCATATGTTGTTTTCACAGAATTAAATATGTCCATTTGTTTCTTAGCATCTGAGTATGAAATTCCTCTTGCTGTTTTGATTTTTTTAATTTCCTCTTTCCATTTCGGACATGTTTTTATCATTAGAGGCATGGTTTCCTTGACAATTGACACATTTTGCTTCATCCGTGTATTCTTCAGAGTCTGTATGATCTCTTTCCCACATTTGTTGCAAACTTCATTTTTCCTACAGTTGAATTTAGTGTGACCAAACTTTTGACACTTATAGCACCTAATCAGATTCGGGATAAATTGCAACACAGCCACCCTGCAGTAACCCACCCTGATGTATTTTGGCAAGGTCTGGCTTTGGAATGTCAATATAAATGTCCCTGTTGGTTTCCTTTGTCCATCCCTGAATACCCATATCCTGTCCAGCTTTATGACACCTTCATCTTTTAGTCCTTCTAATATTTCCTCATCAGAACAGTCTTTTATATCTGGGCATCTAATTAATCCTTTCTTTGTGTTCAGGCTGTAGTGTGGTGATACAGTGATGAGGTTAACACTGTCCATAGACAAGTTCAATTTGGTCGTTTTCAGTAGTTTGCTGCTTTGAGTTTCCTTGTAAACTTGAATTAAAATTTTTCATTCCTTAATTTCTTGATATTGAAAGGATCAGACCCTAAAACAGCAATAATGGCCTTGTTTACAGCAAATGGTGACAGTTTAGACAAGGTCTCTCATTGTCTGTGCCTTTTATCAACAAGAAACATGGCCACGAACATATTTGTGAAGAATCCAAGCTCATAGTCAACATGTCAATTCTAGTTTGTTTCCTATTGGTCAGTTGGGAGTGTTGAACAGTAGTTATTTGTTGCCAATGCTCTCCACCCACCCTTCAAGCCCAACAAGGGGATATCATAATAGTGTGGAGCTGAGCCCTGCACATTAATATCAGAGATACATCAGCAATATACTCAAAGAACACATAAAAAGTGAACATTGATTGACCTGTCAAGCTGCCGCCTTCTAGATACTCCAAACAAAAGCACAAACCAAACACTAGCAGAATACAACAATCAAGAAGAACAGTATAAACGATTACAATCAACAAGCCATCACTAATTTGGAGCACTAGTGACAAATTGTGCAAGAGCATTTTGAACATATTGGAGCCTAGTAGCATTACGGGATGACAAACTACGAAATAGAGAATTGCAATAATCCAAACAACTGCTGACCAGAGCATTTGCAATCACCACTGATGTATCAACGGAACATGGATTGCAACCCACAGTAAACAGGCTACCCCCAATTAGTTGCCTCTTACAACGCACAGGATACATTGGGCCTATTCTACTTCCCCAGACCCACAGGGGGTGCCGAGTAATTTTAAAGTTGCATTTTGTAAATAAAAAAATAAAATAAAACTATTTGTCTATATTAGTTGTTAGACTGTGCAATGAAGTTGAGGAGAATACGAAAAACTTTTGCTTACTGACTAAATTTACAGAAATGGTAAATAAAACAGTTACATAAAATTCTACTGATATGGTGCCATTAGATTTGTGGGGTCCAAAACTTTTTTTCTATTGGTTAAGGACACCTTTTTGTAGTTTCACCTTGACAATTGCCTGTCACACCTTTATTTTTCTTTTTTTTCTATATTATGATTTCATTCAGTACATTAACATGTAAAGTTACCAGTAATAATTAGCGAACAACATTCATAAGCATAGTCTTAAGTTGTTTTCGTTTCTTGTATTTCTGTCATTAGTTGACACTGAAATATCCTGTCACAGGAATATAATTTGACATAACTGTATATTAATTATAAATGCATGTACAGATATGAAAAAAACGTTATTAAGAAATTAAGAAAACAGACAAAAGGTTGTTTACTCTTTATCTGCAATCACATAATTTTACAACTGTTAAAGAAGTTACAGGGCACGGGAATGAAGCTCAGTCCTAAGGGGTGACCCCCCTCTTAAGTATAACAACAGTACCTCCCCTGGGGTTCCTAGAATTTCTGGGACTAAATTTTTGGTACCAATACGCCAGGTTGGCTTACCTATAAATTGGGGATCCCCACATTGGCGTGCTCACTTTTCAACAAAAGATTTTGGAAGTCATTTTAACATGCAGAAGCAATGGATTTAAAATCTCGATTTTATGTTGATTTTAGTTTCATATTGTTTGTTTAGAGATTTTGAAGAAGTATTTGATATTCTGGAACATTTTAGTGTGTGTTCATCGTTTTAGAATATGGGAGGAGCCAAGCATTACAGTGATGGCCCAGTGGGAAAATCAGCAACAGGAGGAGCTGTTGGGTGTAACATCAGGGGAGTCACAGGATCAGGCGAGTAATATTCCATTATCCGAATAGTGTATTGATGAGCAACAGACCAGATTGGCAGTGACTCAGGTACATAGTCTTCAATCCTGATTTGCCGCACACCAGTACAGGTGCGTCATCAGACAGCCAAAGCATTCTTCTTGCTGAGCTACAAAAATTAACCAGAGATTTGGTAAATTAGAGGAACAAGCGGCCATGGACCAACAGGTACTGTCAGGTTTAGTGTCTCAGTTTAAACATCATACGATGGCGTCAACCAGTAATTAGAGTGCAAGTGTCAGTAACACTCAAGTACAGAAATTTAGTAGTGTCAAGTCCCCTAAAAATAGTAAACAAGGAAGTTCTTGAAGGACAGGTAGAGTCACACAAGGAAGGTCAACATTCAAGGGTTCACTTAACCGAACAGCAGCAAGTAGCTATTACAGGGGCAACGTTTAAAGTGTCAACATCACATGTAAACAGTTTCACCTACATACAACCAGTTTCCATGTGTTTTGTGCCATTTCAAGATAGTGTATATATGTCAGATGTACAGGGTGTCAATGGGCAACATAGTGTGCTGAGAATGATGCCCAGCAACAATGCCCACATGATCTAACAGGGCTTACAGGTGCAGGGCCTGCACACAACTCACATGTGTTAACAGGTGCAGGCAGCAGTGCAGATGACAGGACAGGAAGTACAGCAGGACAGGGCAACAGCACAAGGACCCACTGTCAATCATTTTAACCACAATGTTTATTTATTTGTTGTTTTACATCGCGTTCAACAGCCAGGGTCATATTGTGATGGGTAGTTTACAGGTGGAGGAAACCAGTGCATACTGCACTGTAAACCACCGGGCATCGGCAAGTAACTACCAACTTTCCAACATGAAGTGCCCAGCCCGAGATTCGAACCGGCGGCCTCAGAGGTTGGAGGCAAGAACCACAATGTTAATTACCTGTTTACACCAATATTGTCAGCACACCTTGTGAGTCTTTTCCAGTAGCACAAGTTAACAACAGCACTCTGGGTGGCCACGTAGGAACAGACAGCAGCAGGACAAGAGCAGAGGGAGGCAGTCAAGTAGCAGCAGGGGAGTCATCTCAGGAGTCACAGTGATCCCGTCACTTCAAGCTCTTAGGAACTCTGCTGATATACACAAGTGAATGCAAGGTACAAGGAACTGGAGGACAACAATCCAATAGAACAAGGTAGTTTGGAGTTGTTATTACAAAGTTTGCATAAAAAAGTAAAGAATGATAAACCCAAAGTGAAATAGCCTCAAGATCTTGCTTTTGTAGGCACACTTAGGCATAGACCTACATATGAGAAACTTACTCTGCCCCAGTGGCTGCTTGGTTTTCTTAGGATCAGACAAGAGGAACAGGACCCTAAGGTCAAAGAAAACATGATAGAATACTTAACAGAGTTAACACAGGATGCCTGTGATTACTCTTGGGATGCAGCAAAAGGGGCGCATTCAGTTTTACTCCACATAATGGGGGATGGGGTCCTAAATTGGTCAAATTTGAAAAAAAAATTTAAAATAAGGAAACGTTATGCACAGACCACTTCAGTACAAAGTGTGTCAGACAAAAACAAGTCCCCTTAAGGTCCTACCATGTATACAATACAACAAAGGAACGTGTACTAGAAATAATGAACATGAGTGGAAAAACATGTTACTTAAGCACATGTGTCAGTACTGCTTCACTCAAAACAATAGAGTGTAAGCTCATTCAAAGAAAGATTGCTGGAGGGCAAATAAAGACAATACAAAAACGCATAGAAGCTGTCAAACACATTTCAATTTATTCTAGTGAGTTTTATAATTCAAAATTATCAAACACAGATAAAAAAGAGATCTGTAAAATTTTAGACTCATCTCAGGATTCAAACCAGCGTCCACAGGGCTCATGTAACAATTCTCACAGCAATCTTGTCAGGGTGAAAACTCGAGTATTCACTAACAGTACTCGGGTACATAAAAGTATTAAAAGTGGGAAAAAAACAAACAAATATTTGTACAAAAACAAGTAAAGTACAGGGTATGGGAGTACATATCAATGTGCCAACCTACAATAGGTTTAATGTTTTGACAGAGGTAGATGCAGAGTGTAGTCTTCCAAATGAACAAGGTGTTAATGATGGTAGTATTGCTTCAACAAAGTAAAAAATTGTGAATGGAAAATCAATGTGTACAAATGTCAAGATTAGCCAGGTACAAGGCTCAGAGATTTTTGTTACCGCAATTGACACTACTGATACCACTGCAGTAGTTAAAGAAGTTTTACAAGGCAAGGGTAACAAAATTATGAGGAAAGTTAATGTACAAGCATTGAATAACAAAGCACAGACCTTAAACTGTGTTTAAGTCAACAAACTAATGCATTTGGGTTCTTACCCATCACAAATTTACAAAGACTGCGCAGGGGACACAGTCTTAGACCTAACAAGGTATTGACATATCATGAACTGGACCCCATAAAAGTACACTCTGAGGTCAAAAGTACGGGCCTATACAATTTTCAACAAGCAAAAATACAGCTTCCATCCAAAACTAACTTTCAACTGTTTGAACAGTTATGTCAGGGTTATTGTGATTACCAGTTCCCCTATTTTATAAAATTTGGCTTCCCTTTGGATTTTCCACATGAACAAAAAATCAAATTACAATCAACGGAAAACAGTCACAACTCTGCAATTAATTTTCCCTCACATGGAGACACTTACATAAAGACAGAGGCTAAGCATGCAGCCATCTATGGACCCTATAAGGAGCCTCCATATGGTCCTAGTACACATGTATCCCCTTTTATGTCTAGGGAGAAGCCAGATAGAAGCCAGATAGAAGGATAATCATGGATCTAAGCTGGCCACAAGTTGCATCTGTCAAGAGTTTTACTGCAGCCAATCTTTACATGACAACAGTTTACAAATTACAGTATTCGACCACAGACAACATATGACAGACTACCTTAATAGCCTTTCAGAAGGCTCAACAATTTTCAAAATTAATTTATCAAGGGCATTTCGCCAGCTAAGGATTGACCCCAGAGATTATAACCTTTTGACCTTAAAATGGGGGGGGATATTACTCTGATGTATATTGCCCATTCGGGCACAGATTGGGCAGTATGGCGTGTACAAGATCGATAAATTTCTTCAGGTATATCGTGAGGCAACAGGGCTATACCATCTTTAACTATATAGATGATCTGGTCGGAATTGGCCCACTTAGTACAGTTGAAAAAGCATATAAATACCTCCTGGAACTGCTAGGGACATTAGGATTTCCCATAAGCGACTCGAAACTGGAACTTTCCAGTAGTAGGTGTAATTGTCTAGGTGTCAGTCGACACTCAAAATGCCACACTTTCTGTACCAAAAGGCAAACTTTGTGAAATAATGGACAAATGTAACAATGCCTTGGGCAAGGCTAAGGTCAGCAAACAACAACTACAGTCAATAATTGGATCTCTAATGTTTGTGGCCAAATGTGTCAGACCAACCAGGTATTTTCTTAATAGATTACTGGACACCTTACGAGAGGCTACAAGTAAAACTATTCCACTAAACGAAAATATGAAAAAGATTTACAATGGTTTGTTAACTTCTTGCCCTCTTTCAATGGTACAGCAAATTAAAAACATCAAATAATAGAACACATCCAAACTCTGGACATAGATGCCTACTTAAAAAAGGTAGGAGGAGTATGGAAAAATCAAATATACACAGCCCCTATCCCTAGCTGGGTATAAGAATATGGCAATATACATATAACCCATTTTGAAATGATTAACATAATTGCGATCAAACCATGGGGTAACAGTTGGTCAGGACAAAAAGTAGTACTATACACAGATAATGAGGCAGTAGTTAGCATATATAATCAAGGCTACACCAGAGACAAGGTTCTGGCAACAATTGCCAGGAATATATGGCTGTATACAGCTGAGAAAGATATTCAGTTGCAAGTAATTCACTTACCAGGCAAAGACAATGTAACAGCAGATCTACTGTAGAGATGGGAAGGGGTAATAGGGCAGTTAAAAAAATTACACGAGCTTATAGATAACCCACAATGGTGTAGGGTAGATGAAAACAATTTCAGATTGAATACCAGGATTTAAACTTATTAAATTTTGACTTGCTTACATAATATAATTACAGATTCATCCACTCCATTGGGTATCCTGGGGGGAGAGTCAATGAAAGACGGAGAGAGGCCTACAGGCCAAAAACCTGGTCTGCTTATAAGGCCATGTTGATCACATATATGGAGTTGTGCGAATTCATCCAGGTCGATCTCAAGCTCCCTGATGTTACAGTATGGTTAACTTTCATAGAATTCTTGGTGTACAATGAACTTAGGTCCTCCATCAATAATTACATATCGGCCATAAAATTCATGTTTAGATGGTTTAATTTAAATGTTTTAGTATTTGAACATCACAAGGTAAATGCCATGCTCAGAGCAGTAGAAGTATCAGTACACAAAACCTCGATTCAAAAAGGTATTTTTGACATACAACAACAACAATTTTTTTCTTTGTCCTCAGTTTTTAGAACTATTTATTTATTTGCATTTTCTGGTTTTTCCAGAATCTCCAACATGGCCCCTTCGTTGAAATTTTTGTTTAACATTAAAACACATCTATGCAGAGTTGATGTCATTGTACATCAAGAATTTCTGATTATACTAGTCAAATGGTCAAAAACTCTACAATGCAGCTCAAAGGGTACATATGTCATATTCTACAACGGTAGGCTGCGCAGTGAACGCGGACACATCTTTTGCACAGTTCAGAAATCGCGAATATAGAACGGTAAATAAAGTAATGCTGTTGAATTCTACATACATCATCCCTTCTCGTACAAATGTAAACAATCGATTCTCAGTAAATTAAGTGGTTAAAATATTCATAAAATTGTTATTTTTTGTTTGATTTTAATAAATAGCATACCGTTTTAAAGCTTACAACAAATTGAAAGCATCTACAGTGACAATCTCTCCATATTTCATAACAAATTTTATGAAAATAGACTGACAAAAATACTTACTTTTTTACACTAGATATCGCTATGTCTGTTTCACTGATAGAACAGCCAACATGGCGTTGGATTTGTTTTGATTTTTGTGTAAGATTTACATCTTATTTTGACCAAAATATTAGTGTAACCATTTTAGAATAGCAATAAAAGACAAATTCTCGTGCTTTATGACAATTTTAAAATATTGATTGGCTGTATTAAAGCACTCAGCCCTTCGGGCTTTGTGACTTTAATATTCAGCCGATCGATAGTTTAAAAACATGATAAAGCACTCAAATATGTCTTTTATTCCTATATTACAGCTCAAAACTATCAATTATGTCCAATGAATGCGTTCAAGGCCATGCTTCTAGAATTTTCAGCAGAAGGTAATTCACCTATATTTTTCGGCCCCACAGGCCCCATAACAGTCACAGACTAGGTCACATTTGCAAAAACTCTTACATTCAATACAACTGAATCAAAAACACTATTCATTCCATACTTTTAGAAGATCCGGGGAGTAGTTAGATTTCCGTTCTGTTTGACTTCTATTTACTGACGTGATCCACAATGTATTTTTTATTTATTTGGGGTTTTACATCGCTTTCAACACTGTACAGGTCATAGTGTGGTGAATCACGGGTGGAGACGATCTCGCCATTAGAATAGCCACTTGCAAAGAGCAGTATAAAAGGTGAAGGTTGTCGTGACGATGCGAGATCTATATCCAAGTATCGTGAGAAATACAGTTCAAAATCGCGAATAAAGACAATGATGTTGTGAAGAAATATTGTACAAATATTATGTAGAAAGGCAATATATAAAGAGAAATGATATTTAAAAAGAACTTTCATACTGGAAACAGTAACTGGTGAGTTACAATACTGGTACCAGGGTGCCAGGTGATCCACGTCGTAATATCACAGTGTGATTTAATTTTGTCCCTTAAATACAATTATTTTGTGGTTTAAGGTTGATGGGTAGTGTATATTGCATAAACCAATGTATATGGTGTGTATTTTGATGTTCAGATTACCGTCAGTTTGAACATTAAATTCCCGTGAATGTGATAGCTTGTGACATGAAAGCTGGGTTTGCCAGTTTTAATGCTGGTGTACAATAAAGCCAAATTATTTTTAGAGCAGTTTTTAAATTGAATTTACCTCCAGAATTGTGAAGTTTTGGTAGAATTCAATTTGACTGAATAAATTTGGTGTTGACCGTTGGTGAACCAATTTGGTCTGAAATTGTTTATAATATTCATTAGGCAAAATTGGGCAAATCCAGATAATGTTAAGGATTATTTAAAATTGTTGATATTTAATCCATAACTTAGGTTTATTTTGAAATTTATTTGCAATATTCGTTGAATGTTTTCCCATTCAGTAATTTTAAATTGTCATATAATTTTAAAATTATAATTTGATTATTGCAGTTATACAAACCTTAATTTATATCTAAAGTTTAAATAGTTAAACTTTAATTTTGATTTAAGTAACAAATTTTTGATTAATTATCTTTAGGTAAAATTGTGTACAGTTAGTTTTCATTCAATAAATTACTTCAGTTAATTATTTTTCAGTAAATTATTTTGAAAATAATTACAGTAATACCCAGTAAAATCTGTAAATTGTCTTGTAATATCAGTACAATAATTTTCAATTTTTTTCAAATTTATAAATTAATTCTTTTTAAAATATTATTTGCAATTTAATGTACATCGTATATTCTATTTAAGAGTTAATTTTACTAATGTCACAAATTGATTTGCCTGTTATTTAGTGAAATTACAATTACAAAATCAAGTTTGACTGTTGGTAAATCGTCCAGGATGCAAATTCCAAAGATGTCCTTCTCTGGTGAAGGTTGGCGAGGATTCATTTCTCAGTTTGAGACCGTAGCTGAGCGTTGCAGATGGTCAGACCAGGAGAAATTGGACAACTTCTCCATGTGTTTGAAGTAAGATGTGGCAGAGTATTACAGCATTTTGCCAGAACAAAATGAAATGAATTTCTTGGAAATCAAAAAGAGGTTCGAAGGGTTCTTTGACAAAACTGAACCTGTTTGAACGTCTGCCATTTGTTGGGACATACTCAACATTGAGCAAAGAGAAGATGAAGCACTTGAAAAATATTTAGCCCGACTTCAAGGAGTGATCATGAGAGCATATGCATATTCCAGCCCAAGTGAACAAGATAACACCCTGTTCATTGAGGTTTTCCTGAAGGGATGCAGGGAGAAAGGAGCTGTACTTGCCATTTGTGACAAGAATCCAACAAGCCTGGAGGAAGCCTATAAATTTGTGCAATCAGCTTCACAGTACAGGAGAGCAGTGTTGGGCAAGTAAGGTCAAAACAAGAAGGTGCATGTCATCCAGACTGCTGACAAGTCAAGTAACAGCAACAGTGATGAGCTGGATACTACTACGGAGGAAAAACCTCTGGTACGCAGTATTCAGAATAAATCAAGACCACCGACAACAACCAAACAACAGCAGGAGCACTCATCTGTTGAAACAGAAATGCGGGAGCTGAAAACCATGTTTGGAAAGATGTTGACTTTGTTACAAAATCCACCAAATCAGGGTTATAGATCGCCACCACAAAACCAAGGTTGTTTTGAATGCGGATCTCTGAGTCATTTTGTTAAACAGTGTCCCAGACGACAAGGATCACCAAATTCAAGCCCTAGGAGGAGTGGCGATCGTAACTGGAGATCGCAAGCTGACAGTCAAGGTGCGTCTAATCCAAACTGCAGGCAGAAAGATCAGGGGTCAAGGTCACCACCATCCAGGCCCTGGAGGTCACATGAGCAAGGTTACAGGTCCCCCACCAACAGCGGCTAGCAAACAGAAGCTATCCCCAGAACGTGCCAATCAAGAGTGGAAGATCGGGACACCACTGCAGGGGCAACCTGGAGATAGTCAAGTTAAGTTTAATTTAAACTATTAGACCGGGACGGGCGAATTCCCAATGATCTGACCCAATGTAATAGTTTAGATTCAGTAGTTAAGACAATTGCCAAGCATGTTCATAAACGTAGTACAGGAATCAGTTTTGCATGTCAACAATTGAGTCAAGAGAACCAAAATAATTTGAGTGCCTTAATTCCATTTTCATTAAATGGAATACAGGTAAATGCCTTATTAGATACCGGTTCAGAAGTAACTATAGTAAACTTTGATAAGTTTGTGTATAACAAATTTATTCCAAAACCTTTTTTGAAAGAAAAAGTTAGGTTAAATAGTATTTAGTATTAAAATAGTATGTTTATGTAGCACAGATAGCTGAACCATCAATCATTGGGATTGATTTTTTGTGCCATTTTGGAGCAAAATTAGATTTTCGAAATTACATATTCACATTGAATGATGAAAAGAAAGGAATTCACTTGTTCAAAACTGAATCAGGAGATAGTTTACCCTGTAACTATAGATAAGAAGACTGTTATACCTCCTAATAGCGTAGTTAGAACTTTAGTTAAGTCTTCTTTACTAAATGAAACCTATGCTATACATTCAGTCAACAGTCAGGGATTGCTGATACCAAACACTGTAGTCACCGGTGGAGGCACACATGTTCCGGTACAACTGGTAAATGATCAGAACAGGTATGTCAGACTTAAGAAAGGTCATGTCTTTGGATATGCTATTCAATGTGGTGTGGTGCCAGAGGATACAGACACCGATTCGTCATTTAAGGTGAGGTCAATAACAGATAAACCAACATCCCAACAAGTAGATGAGCTACCAGAACATTTGTAAGGTTTGTTCAGTCGTTCTGTTAACAACTTAGACAATTCAGAACAGAAACAGTTAAAGACACTTTTGTTAGAATTTCAATATATTTTATCTAAGGGTAGTGGACATTTGGGTTGTTTTTTCTGAAATTAAACATAAAATTAATACCGGAGATGAAAGACCTGTAAAACAACCAATGTGTAGGACACCAATCAGTTTTGAAAAGGAGGAGGAAGAGAACTTGAAATTAATGTTGCAAACAGGAGTTATTTCCGAATCATCCTCAGACTGGGCATCAGTTCCAGTATTAGTGCGGAAAAAAGATGGGAGTGTGAGATATTGTGTTGATTTCTGATGTCTTAATGACAAAATGGTTAAGGACTTATTTCCATTGCCATCAATATCTCAATGTCTGGACCAACTTTCTGGAAACATGTACTCCTCCACATTAGACATGGCTTCCGGATACTGGTAAATAGAAATTGATAAACAAGATAGGTATAAGACAGCATTTATTACCAAGTTTGGGTTGTTTGAACACCGAAGAATGGCCTTTGGTTTATGTAACGCCCCAGCTACTTTTCAAAGAGTAATTCAACTGATACTGAGGGGATTAACCTGGGATAAAATACTGGCGTATCTTGATGAGGTAATTGTGCTGGGTAAAAACTTTCAAGATCATATCAAAAACCTCCGCCCTACATTTGAAAGGTTTACGAAATACAACCTTAAGCTTAAGCCTAAGAAACGTGTCTTGTTCCAGACTAAAACCACGTTTCTGGGTAGGATAGTCAGCTCAGAGGGAGTAGGTGTAAATCCCAGTGATTGTTACAGAGCTGGTTCCGATCCGAAATCATTACCATGTGCTGGTTGTAAGCACTGTCTCAGAGCACACAATCAATGGTCCAGATTCAGTGAAGAAGTTGATGACGTTCCTCTCGCAGTTAGGACAGTAAACTTGGTGAAACCGGTGAGTAGGTCAGTACCTTGGATAACTGGTTACACTACAAGTGAGATGAGTGAGATTCAATCTTCTGATCCATGTTTAGGTAAACTAACTGCATGGATATCGAGTGAGGAGCCTGAACAAAGGGAGTTATACCTGAGTAGTCCAGCCGTTAAACATTCTTATATTTGTAGGAAACAATTACTTTATAAAGATGGGCTGCTGTATTATAAGTGGAAAGAAGAAGCTGGTGACAGATTATTACTCATGGTTGCTGATAAGCTTAAACAAGAGGTTATGTCCCTTAATCATGACATACCACTTCCGGCCATATGGGAATAGCTAAAACTTTAGCCAGAGTAAAGCAATCTTTTATGTGGTATAACCTGAGGAAGGACGTGGAACTGTTTGTGAAGTCTTGTTCTGAGTGTAATAAGAAGGCAAATGTTAAGGCAAAAGCTGCTTTAGACCAATTTCATGCAGGTTCCCCATTGGAGAGGGTTCATATTGATATAATAGGACCATTTACGCCAAGTTCCAAAGGTAATCAGTATGTACTTATGATTGTGGACCAGTTCACCAAATGGTTGAAATGTTTTCCTCTTCAACACCAGTCAGCAGAAGAAGTAGCTAGATGTGTAGTTGATCATTTCATTTCCAGATTTGGATGTCCATTAGAGATACACACCGATTAAGGTAAAAACTTTGAATGGTAACTTGTTTGCTTCTGTTTGTGATCTATTGCATATTGTCAAGAAAAGGACGACACCTTACAGACCTTGTTCAAATGGTCAAGTGGAAAGGTATAACAGAACATTGCTACAGTTAATCCGATGTTTCTTACAAGGTAATCATCAGACTTGGGATGAACATCTTCCACAACTAGCTGGAGCAATAAGGTCCACCATTAATCGAAATACTGGTTTTACTCCAAATTTGAGGATGCTGGGTCATGAGGTTATCCTGCCTGTTAATCTAATGATCGGCATTGCAGAAGGTGAGAATAAAACCCCTGCAGAGTATGTATTGAAATTGAGAACTATTTTGAATAAAGTTCATACTTTAGCAAGAGAAAATCTAGTGTCAACACAAATGAGACAGAAGAAAGACTATGACCTGAGACTGAAGGAGAACACATATGAAGTAGGTGACTTAGTTTATTCATTAGATTCAGCCCGGAAGATTGGACAAAGTAGCAAATTGCAACAGATATGGAAGGGCCCGATGTTGGTAACTAAAGTGTTAACACCAATTCTGTTTGAGGTTACGGGAAGGAAGAAGCCAGTCGTCATACATCATGATAGGTTAAAACCCTGTTGTGATCGAAACATCCCCATATGGTTGCATTGCAAGAGGAATCAGTTATTAGGTTACCAGTCTGAACTTTCTGAGAACACTTCAACTTGCCATGAGGATGATGATCTAAATCTTAGTCACTTATTTGAAGTGAACTGTCAGGATACAGCTGATTCAGGTATGGAAGCTAATGATTCTTTAGCTTTGGAAAAAGATTTAAAAGTAATTACAACAGATGAAGGTAACCAAGAAGTAAACAAGCCCTCAGTAACAAGAGTCCAGACACCTGGTACATTACTATAGTTAAGGTAGTTAAGTGTCTTGTTACAAAAGTTTGCATGGCTTACCAGACGACGTTTACAAGTTACTAATCAACTATAGCTCTCACGTTTTGGGACTTACACAGTTGTTTCCTTCTTGTAGATGGATCGAGGTAGGTCATCCTAATGAGGGAGGAGATCCCGAGACAGGGATCGGGAGAGCAGACCAGAGTACCACCTCGTAGGAGTCCCACCACTGATTTCTATGGGAGACCTGGTCATCAGAGGCAACCGAGACAGGAGTCGTCTAAGCTACCACCAGGGAGGAGGGTTACATTGTTATGATAGACCTCGCTCTCAAAGGCCATATGACCATGACAGCTATGGCAGAAGACATGAATGCAGAAGTCATGACACTGATTTCACTTCACATGACCGCTACAGACGTGATCCTCAACAGTGCACTACCAAGGAAGAGAATGAATCCGTCACAATTATACTGATGGATATATACAGTAAACTCAGGGTAGAAGTCATAAGGGCAAGTGTCAATCACCCTGAAAACCACAGGAGGCCTTTCGATAAGGGGATTCTACTCCAGCAAAGTTTAGAGGATTTACACAGTCTATCCACGTGGCGATGTACAAGCCGGCCAGAGCCATCTGCTGCGTTAGGGGCACCCCGCAGGAACCAAGTACCAGTGGAGTCCCTATGGCAAGTACCACAAGTGTGTCTGCTCCAAAGCCCTCTACAAGTGAAACCCAAAGGGTCGACGAGTCAGACACACCCTCCAGTGACAAACAGAGATCACAGGAAAAAATCTCTGGTGGATCTCAGTCAACTCTGCAAAGACCATGGGAAAGTACCTCTGGTGTGTCTCAACCAACTCCACCGAGACCACGGGAAAATATCCCCAGTGGAGCTCAGGAATCTAAAAAGACAGATAAGAAACAGAAGTCATCAGGTGGGCCAACCGAGCCAAAGTCATCTGGTTCAATAAAAAGAAAACAAGAGTGGGTCAAAGCTACATACAAAAAGCCTGTCAAGCAAGCAAAGTATATAACCTCATATGCTTACAGAAAAGATATAAAGATGAATAGACCCAGCAGGGAATGTGAGCCTGTCGAGCCTTCCAAGAAACGAAGGAGGGTAACCCCTTAGATGAAGTGTTTCATGACTGGCTGCGACTCCATGAACAAGCATATCAAAAAGCATGTGATTGGGAAACATCTGCCCACCGAGGCCTACAATAAAACTGGGGATTTACCCCTGGGTTCTCGCATGTGAGTCTTAGAAGATTGGTTAAACAAGATAGTTCATCACCTGGGTTGCGAAGATTTAAAGGCATTACTGCAGAAGGTGTTGTCCCTGAAATTCTATCCAACAACGAATAAAACTTATGAGGTGACAGAGCCTCATATTGAACTGATGAACCAGTTCCACCATTGGTTGAATTCAGAAAATCTGCCGAGGACACCAACAATCAGTCCACCTAACATTGTAACCTCTCTGGTACAGTGGAGAGCCCTGGCTCATCTCATCAATTGTATTGGAGAGAGTAAGTTCAATGTCAAACATGTGAAGATAGATAAGGTGCGTGTTACGATTGACATTGTACCAGCCAGTGTAGACAATTCAGACGTTCAAGTAGAATTGGCCAGCGAGAAAAAGACAGATCAGGCAAAATCAAAAGAAAAGTCAACTGAAAAACAGGCCCACAAGAAGCCCGCTAAACAGAGTCTGGACAAAGCGAAAACACGGAGTCTGCACCGATATTCAGGCCACTATCTGTTGTTGTCACTGAATCATTAGAACAAGCTTCAGCAGAGAAGGTTCCACAGGGAAAAGCCTCAATGGAGAAGAAAGTAAAAGAAGATGAAAGTAGTGAGTTTGTAGTTGTGGACAGTCTATCTCCGGACAGGGGGGATGAGATGGAAATAGATCGGGAAGAAGTTACCCTAGAAAGGGAGGAAAGGCAAGAAGAAATTGCAAGGGAGTCTGTGGAGTCTGAAGCAATGAAAATAAGCAAACCAGTGGAAACAAAGGAGTCAACCTCTTCTGCCACAAGGAGTTATGCTGCGGTTGTGCAATCAGGTCCAGCAGTGCCAGCAAAGGTGAAAAAGGTGAAACCATCACCACTCGGTATCCCTTATCCCAAGGAAGAACAGGAATTGAGGTTAGTGCATTTGGTGAGGAATTCAGAGAGGATACCATTTGTGGATTCTCACTTCCACCTTGATTGTGTGCAGCAGCAAAGTAGAATGGAGGATCTAGAGGAGATACTGGCCAATGGGCCAATCCCACAAACCCCAATGAAATTGGAAGCTGCAATAGCCAACTTTATCGACGGCGTACCATCAAGGAGTGTGAGGCGGGAATTGTCCAAGGATCAACTTTTGTTTTTTACCTTCAGGGTGCATCAAAAGTGTGCTCAGAAAGTAACCCCTGAAGAGATGAAAGCGGTGAAAAAAGTTGTTTGAAGGAACTAAAGTGTGTGGGATGAGATGGGTTATGACCTAACTGATGGTTGTAGCGTACATCTGGACAAGCAAATGAAGGCGTTCAAAGAGCAGCTGAGACATTACGCCAGCAAGGAATTATGGTCAACTGTCATGGTTATTCACTGCCGATACTGTGGATTCCACGAAAGCCACAGAGTTATGCTTGGACATCATGGGTAGTCAGTTATTCTCTAAACACTGTGGTTCTTTCATGTGCATTGTTTCAACAGGGGAATGAAAGAAAAGGACTCCTGATTGGCTCAATACCCAACAGCCATGTTTGGTTTCACTGGACTGTTGCTAACTAGTGAGCATCATCCCGAGTTAGAAGAAGCGGTTCGACATCTGGAGCCAACCATGATTCTCCTGGAGTCAGATTCTTCCCATTTACTTCCCCCAGCATTTAAAACCGAGAAGTTCAACACTCCTTATGGAATCGATGAAGTCGCTCATAGGATAGCTTTTTTGCGTGGGAAAACCGTCAGGGAGATTTTAGATCTCAGCTCCTTCAATGCGAAAAGGCCCTACAGAAAAATACAGATTCTGTAGGAGGAAAATATTCAGCGTTCTACCACTTGCTGAATATATCTTAGAAGATGGGCTGGGAGGTGAAGACACTGCCGTGAATGTGACAAGTGTCGTCAATGTGTTTGTCATAACACCAAGCTTCTCGTCTTGACGGAGGAGAGTGTGGTGAATCGCGGGCGGAGACGATCTCGCCATTAGAATAGCCACTTGCAAAGAGCAGTATAAAAGGTGAAGGTCGTCGTGACGATGCAAGATCTACATCCAAGTATCATGAGAAACATGAATAAGCGCGAATAAAGACAATGAAGTTGTGAAGAAATATTGTACAAGTATTATGTAGAAAGACAATATATAAAGAGAAAAGATATTTATGCTTATTTTAATCAGTACCCAAGTACACAAACAATTTGACAAATTAAACGCAAGTGCTATATACATTAATGTAAAGTATGTATCTGCATTTTATAAGACAAAGGTTTAATAACAGATTGAGTTTAATACAGACGTGACACAAAAATCCATAAAACGTTCCGATCAGCTGTTACCTGGGGTCGTATTCACGAAAGGTCTTAGCCAAGTCTTAGGCTTAAGTTGGCTATATTTTTATACAAAAGTTAAGCCTACGACTTGGCTAAGACCTTTCGTGAATACGGCCCCAGGTGTAATGCGACGGTAAGTAGTATGGCAATAACGCCATGAGGAGCAGTACATATCAATTTTATATGTATTAAATATTGGTGAACGGCACATAAACATGCCTGCAAGAATGCAATTAATTATGCTACTAGTAACGTGTAGAAATATGCCGTTCAAAATTTATACAGAAAACAAGTACTAGTGAACTCTGTCCCTCGCCATTACATACCATCAGCATATCAATGGCAATTTGGTGACAGAACAGAAACTCACTCTGTCTCGTGGTCTCTCAATTAAACTGTCAATGACATTGTACAAAAAGCTTTCACATGAAAAACCGTTGCCAGCTGTCTCTTTTGATAAAATCCTCGTGACTGTTTCTCCCGGTCAAAACAATTTGGTTATCATATAAATTGGTTTTCCAAAAAATGAACGTTACTGTACAGAAGTCAATGAACATTTCATCAGAATTTACAATACTCATATTTCATTGAGGAATACTATCACAAACATTGATACTGAATGACGCAGTGTCAACATATGGCTGGACTATTACCCCCACTGTTTAGTGCAAAGTTGTACATATACAATATTGAATCCGTAATATTGGTGACCTGAAAACAGTATGACCAATTAGTGAAACGCACATTGAAAAGCCCTTTATTGGGGGAATAGTGATTGGGGTCATTAACTAGTTCAGAGTCCTTAAAACACACCACTGATGGCTTAATTGGTAGAATTTCTATCAATGTTTTTAACTATCACTTGCCGTAGTAAAAATGGGAGGTTAGTCAAATGGATCAATTGGTTAATCAGTGTGCAACTTAAATATAAAGCTTGTGAGTCAACTGTTTCAACGGGCACATCACTGAGTTTGTTGGCAACTTTATGTTCATTATATAACAAGTCTTAGAAAAAACACAGAATACTACTGCAAAATTTAATTGCAAACCAATCACTGCTGATCAGACGTCAAAGTTGGGGTTTTATGTCCCGTTCAATAGCCAGGGTTATAGGGACAGGTCCTCACCATTGACACTTGTGGGATTCAACCCAAACAGAGGTGACAGGTCTATGGTGGCTAATGGTTAGTCAGTACGGCATCTATCTAATCAAAGCCATTCATCTCTGTGGGGGTTCAACTCCCACAAGTGACAATGCTGCGGACCTTTCCAAACATGACCCTGGCTGTTGAATGGGACGTAAAACATCAACTTTGAACATACAGGGTGACAGCCTGTGATTAGATGCCAAACTTGCTAACTGACGGGCTACTGAGGACCTTATCCTGTTTAACAATCAGGGTCATATTGGGACAGGTCCTCAGCTCTGTAACTTTTGGGAGTCGAACCCACACAAAGGTGACAGCCTGCTAGATGCCAAAAATGCTAACCACTAGGCCACCGAGGACCTGAATAATAAATCACAGACAAATGTGTAAACATACTATAATTTATTTATTTGGGGTTTTACGTCGCTTTCAACACTGTGCAGGTCATATCACGACGGGTAGTTGGAAGGGCAGAAGAAAACCAGTACATACAGTTCGTTAGAGTTATGTACTGTAAACTGCCGACCAACAGCAAGCAACTACCAGTTTTCCCACTTGAGGCCATGCTGGGGATCGAACTCTGGCCTCAGAGGTGGGAGGCGAGAGTGTTACCACTCTGCCACCGTGGCCCCATAAACATACTTTAAATGTATAAATGAACATACTTATGTAAAAATATATATAACTGCACGAATTTCTTAATGTGTTGTTGTACATCTTCTGCATTATAATCTTCTGTCCCATTATGTACTCCATTTCAATAGAATCAGTTTTCCTAACTGAACATTATAGTTATGCTTTGATAAACTATAAAGGGGCCACGGTGGCAGAGTGGTAACACTCTCGCCTCCCACCTGTGAGGATGGGATTCAGTTGCCGGCACGGCCTTAAGTGGGAAAGCTGGTAGTTGCTTACCATTGGTCAGCAGTTTACAGCACAGAATCTTGACCAAGTCTATATACTGCTTTTGTCTGCCCTTCCAACTACCCATCGTGATATGACCTGTACAGTGTTGAAGGTAACATAAAACCCCAAATATATAAACTGATGAACTCTAAAGTGTACTCCAGATCTCCATGACATGTTAAGCATTTACCATAATCACTAGTAGACTTTTTGTTGTTCAGGAGTATTTAAAGGCAAAATGTTTGTCAAAATCTCTGTCACACAGAATTTAGTGATTTCTATACATTGCTTGGCTAAATATGCCTTTGTGTTTCACTTTGTCATCTAGATAAACAAGGACATGATCAGGGAAATTGACAGCCGAGTTATGACTCTGCAAAGGGCTGATAAGCGTACCAGAAGCCCTGTCATAATGAAGAGGGAAGCCATACTTTAACAATGTTAACAACTGAGAATCCCAATGTGAATGAGAAAATTGTTGCAAAAATTCAAAGTCAATGGCCTGAGTTTAGTGAACCTTGGCTTCTAAACAATTATATGTATTAGTAGCTCTGACTTCTTTATTCCGATGAACAGGATCAAAGTCATTACCTATTAATATGACCCTCGGATCCGAGTTATCCACATAATCCTGCTTGAGTGAAGACAAAGGTACAAACCCAAAAACAATGTTTTGTTGTGCAACACATTTATTTATATCCTCACACTGAAACTTAAGGTCTGATAACAAGAGATTCTTTACTTTATCAGGCCAGTGCTGAACAAAATGGAGGATAACTTCCTCAAAATGAAATGCATCATGTTTAACATTATAAGCAACACATTCCTGGCTAGTCCCATCAATTTTATCAATGAACTCTATGCACTGAAAGTCTATATAGTGATTTTTACAAGGTATGTGACACACTTGAGAAAGCAGATGAGCTTGCCAAACATGCCTTGAATTTTAATGTTTTAGACTTGAAAGTCCCCTATACAGACTTTAAAGTGAATGTAAATAGTGTTTTTAAACAAAAGTGGCAAGTCTGTCTCTGGAACGAGTTGCGTGCCTGAATATTGAGTGGGATATTCATGAGTGTTCCAACATACTTTTTATGAAATTTTTTTCCAAAACATTACTCGTCCTCATAAAAACCAAGTTCTGATACAGTTCGATGTATAGCGGTTTAAAACTTTACTGATAAGTTGAAGGTATAATGTCGGAAGAGTACATTATGGTTATATCCTTATGATTATTTATCCTTTACTCATAACAAGATACACTCAGAGAGAGCAAAACGCTTGACTCTATGTGATCAGTTTCTCAAGTGAAATAAAATATTATAAGGAAGACAATAAAATAAAACCAAATATGTAAATTAATCTTCATAGAAATATCAAGTTGAAAGCTAAAGTCATTAAAAATACATTGAAATGGGACCTCTGAAAAATCATAATTTTTTTGTATCCAAAATAAGATCCAGATCTTTCTTTTAGTAACTTCTTCCTTCAGTCAGGTCCTACCCACAAATTTTTAATAAAGATCTGTTCATTAGTTCTGGAGTAATCTAAACACACACACTCACACAAAAAAACAAAAACAAAACAGACAATTAAACAATTAGCACACAAAAACATAAACTGCTGGTGGAAGTAAAAATATTGCTTAAAGGTCACTTCCTGGTGAAAATCACACATGGTAATTTTTTGTGATGGACTGTCAAGGAATTGAAAGAAAAAAGAGAAAATAAAACAGAAATAACAATTAATAAAAATGATGAATATACCACCTCCCTCTTTATTATGTTTATGTCAATTTCAAGACATAAAATGAGAAGAAATATTTTTACTTAAAGACAGCAAGTATCACAACTTAGGTTTGTGACCTCACAATGACAGTTGCATTGTGACATCACTGAGTAATGACATCATCAGAAAGTAAAATATTGATTTTTTACTTCTGTGATGAAGAGAAGCAGTTTCACTGTGTATCCCCAATTAGAAATAAGAAAAACTCTCTCCTGGCTTTAATTTTCAAACAAATTACACCAAATTTGGAAGAATCTGTCTGTACCCCATGAAATACCTTCCCACCAAATTTGAGATTGATTGAGGTTATAGTTTTTGAGTTATAAGGGCAAAACGGTGCACAGACAGACAGATGGACAGACAGACAGACCGACAGACAGAAACAAACTGATCACAATAACCCTCTCCTATCGTCGAGCGTTAATAAAGTGTAAATTAAAATAAGAAACTACATTGCTTTAGGCAAGGGTTAAAACATTACGCTCCAGATAGTGAAAAAAGGAAAACATTTTCTCTGTAGGATCTCATCAAAATCAATACAAATTGATTCTTTGCTACTTGTTAATATCTTCTAAATTCTCAGTTTGATATTCTTAACGGAATAAATATATTTGTTGTTCCCTTGAATTTATCTGGAAATACATTTATGATAAAAATATGTTATCCTCAAGATAATGCCAAGAAAAAGGGAATCAAGATAAACTATTACGATACTTTGGTGGACCAGTTTTAAGGTGTGAACAAATAGCATGTTATATTTCCTTCTCTATACATAAAACATGAGATCTGGTTATAACACTTGTAAAAAATGCCTTTTTTCTTCTCTTACATTACCAATAGACCAACACAAACGTCAAATAGTGTAAATTTGTTAAAGGTGCTTGTATTTCACCTAATAAATATGCTCGACCAAATATGTTGAGGTTATAGATATTATTGCGAGGAACAGAAATGTACTGAATAAAATTAATTATTATGGCCATAATTATTGAAAATTTATTTTGAAGTTGTTAATTGTCTGTTTCATTTTATAAATACATGTAATACTGTTTCAGATCTAGGCCCTGAAGTATACATGTACAAAGACAATTCGTTAAATCAATACTGTATGGAAAACATTGAAATAAACTTCAAACGTTGACGGTTTCCCGTTTTGCAGTTTTGCACTTCCACCAAGAATATAATATGTTGAAAGGTATATAATCGCAATATAAACCATAAAACTTCATAGTTTGAATACTAAAGATACCAACTTATTCACAGTCATTCTGCAACACTGGTTGACCAAAAATAACAGAGGCAGTTTTGTGAAATATGCTTTTTCTCAAAACACCCTTGCAGAATTTCTACATCATATACACAAAGGTTTGTACTCTAATGATTTTGATTTATTATTTAATGAACAGATTTTCGCAATATTTATAGAAGGTGGACCTCATATGCTAGACATTTTAGACAAGGATCAGTCCAGAAATTCGACAATGGTTTTTCTCTCTAAATTGTAATAACGCCTTTCGACAGTAACTTAGGATTATGCTGCTGTCATTTATTTGATACAGTTGTTGTTCTTTATGTTTAATAGAACAAAAGTGTTCAAAGTCCAGACTCCCTTTTTCTGAAGATAACTGAGGATTACACCATTAGCATTTCTTAAACTAATTAATCTTTCCAGATGGAAAAATCAAAGAGAGGCAAATGGGATCTTTTGCAAATTGAATCTAATCTATTTCATAATGACATATATTGGCATAGTTCTCATGAATTGAAACACAAATTTGTGATAGATAACTCTCTGCGATCTCCAACTCTCTACTCAACACTGAGAGAACAAAAACTCACTTTTAAGTCTAGGGAATCGTCGTTTTGGCAGATGTTGGCATCCCTCTCAAACTGGAATAAAAATACTGTAAATTTTCATATATTAATCAGTTGCTGACAATCCATGGAGAGAATGGGAAAACAACATATATTTCTTGTCTTCCCAGTTTGATTTCCACCTCCGGCTGACTTACACAGAAGCTTCCCTCTACTGCCAGAATCTGAGTGCTCAGCTGACGAGTGTACACAGCCAGGGAGAGGCCGATTTTTTATTAGACAACAAAACGTCTGAGTAAGTTATAAAGGACATTAATACGTCTGTAGATGTAAATTATTTTAATATGTACAACAGAGTCTTTAATTTACAAAACACAAAAAGTAATGAAGCTGAAAACCAATTCAGTGGACTGGCGATCAGGTGTAACTGTTTTGTATACTTTATCAGGGATAGAACGTGATTTTAGTTACACCACAAATAAGCAAACCTTCCTACAAGCTGATACAGAAGATCCACCTTCATCTAAACTGCTTATAAAAGTGCATACTTTTTACTGAGGATGCGTGGTTTGGTTTGCATCACATACAAGTTTGTGCAGTGACTGTTGGTGTTAATCCTGTCCTGTTCCTTCTTCATCTTAACCTGGTAATGGCATTATATACATTTTCAGCTATGGTTCATGGTTTGGTTTACATCAGAAACAACCAAGTCTTACAGCAAATTGTAGTTGTCAAAAATGTGTAGATACAGAAGATCCACCTTCACCAGAATGTGAAGCTTGTGCCTCATGTCGTGATGCTGACAACTGGCAGTGGGAGGATGGAACTCAATATCACTGGACCAACTGGCACCAAACCCAGCCAAGTGATTTCAACAATGAAAAGTGTGCAAGATTTCATGGGGATGGGAAGTGGTATGATGACATATGTTCCAGGACACGTTTCTTCATTTGCAAGAAAGAGCCTGCCAGTCAGTTTACTACACAAAGTAAATGAGTGCTTAATTCTGCAACTAATGTAATGCAATTTAAACAGTAGGCAGAACAGTTGTATACGTCTCAAGGCCAAGGACATACAATTTAGCTGAAGTTATCTGAGTAACTGTATATGCAACTTACATCACAAATAATGTAATAACATGTAATAATTTTTTTCTCAACGTGGAGAACAGATAACAATGAGAATGAATTTAATATCATTCTGATTTGCTTCCACTTCCTAGTAGTTTTCAAAATTGGCAATTAATTCTACCACTTGACTTTCGCCTATGTGGTGGTGGAATAGAATCATACTCAAGAAAGTCTAACTAGACGCCGGGGGACTGTCCCAAAATGGCCTTAAGCATGCAAAAGGGGTGTGAAATCTAAATTTTGATATATGATTTTCACTGATTTGGTTGCTATTCAAAACCAGAGTAATTTCCAAGTATAATAAAGATTATATTTAAATTATCTTAAGTATGTTCTGTTTTCTTGGAGCACAACAATAACAATAGTCGATAATAAGCTGATTTTTACTTTCAGAAACTACTTCCACCAAGTTGACAACTGTAACAGGTATGAATTTTGTCTCAAATGTTAAAATAACACATCATATACTTTGCTCTCAACAGGACAATAGAATCGCAATTAGAGAGTGAACAATTAATTCAGCTTTTGTTATGTGTCTGCCATACGATTTGTATACTGTACTACTGAACTATTTATGTGAATTTGCAGTTAATATTGAAGAAAAATCAATTGCATTTTAACTTATTCTAGCCACAAGCTAGATTATTCTCATTAAATCACATTGGCAAATTTGGTGATATGTGTGGCCAATCAGTTACCAAAGGAAGATAATGTATCTAACATTTATTACAGTTACAACAACTCAAAGTGAATTACAAACAACTGATGCAGATGATACAGCACCACCCACACTTTGCATAATACAAAATGAGAATTCGACAGTAGACAACACACAAAAGACAGGTACATAAGCCAAACTCATTTCTTTTTTTTTCAGAAATAATTGTTTTAGCTTAACACAGTTACCAGATTACCTGGAAAAGTTCACATTGTTTTATCGCACACTTTATATCTCCAAGGATTCAAATACCTGCAACAACTGACTCACCAGAAGAGACATGATAGAAGTTCTAAAATAATATATATATTACAGCTACACCTACTTGATTTTATTAATGTTAATATGACATTGGGGATAAATTGTTCAAACCAAGTGCCAGAAATCTGATCGCTTGTGTTTCAGTTATTGCCTTAGCAGATGTCTTTGTAATATCCTTACTGGGCAATCTACTACTTGCCATAAAGTTGATCCTGTGCGGGAGAAACATTCGACAATTAGAGTAAGTAGATGCATTTCTAAGATACATTTTCTTGTCATTCACAATCAACCAGGAACATCACTGACTCAGTGGTTAACAAGTTTGGCATTTATTCTTTGGCTATCACCTTTGTGTCCTACAAGTGGCAATACTAAGGGCCTGTCTCCAGATGGCCCTGTCTGTTGATCAGGGCATACACTAATTTTGACTTGTCATACAATCAAACACAACTGTGAGATTGTGCACAGATTTCCTATGTATTGTTAATATTGAGTGTGTATACCTTGGTTTCACTCTCAGTAAAATTCCCCACAATAACTCTGATGATGCAATCCTGAGTATAATCTTATTGGCTGTATGACTTACCTTTTGAGTTGTAAATGTTGGTAACATAATACCTGCAATCAAAGACACTGGTCCCATTATTTTAAACATGTTTAATAACCAAGTGAGCATTTCTCGAGTCTGGGGTGAATTTTTTGGCTATAATTCACCAGCAACTTATCTTTGTGACACCACAATTTATGTTCATGGTGCTACAACTTAGAATTTTTTTTATTTCAACTAATCAAGTACACTCTGCTGTGAAAATGAGCTAGGCAATCTTTCCAAAGAGATCAGTGTGCTGGTTAACGCGTAAGAGTAATTAGGGCTTAGCGTCATTATTATTTTCATAACATGGCTTTTATTGGGGTCAAATGAAGTGTTTTGCTAGTTTCCATCCCTTTGCAACAGGACTAGTGATATCAGCCCCCATAATATTATGTAACCATTACAATGACCAATACGTATGAAAGTAGGTTATTGCATAAGGTCTTACAGTCAGAATTTAGGGTTTCTATTTTTTCACAATCGTTAAGTAATTTTCATAATTTACAAGAAACAGGAAAATGTGGGAAATCTATGTATATTCTTGTAACTTTATAGTTAACAAAATGTAGTTTTCATCACCCCTATTGTATCTTCAGAATATCCAATGACACCCATGTCTATTATAATTCACCTATTCCCTCCCAAACGAAACCAGTAAAGAATGGTGGAAGACAAGGTGTCAAAATAGGGAATATCAATGAGTGCTGCAGCTCAGATGTTGCTGACAAGGAGCATCCTGATTCACAGGTGTTGGCTGCAGAAGGACCATATGAAAAACTGGGTAAAAGAAATGAAGACCAAAGCCACGGGGAACCTGTGGCTTATGAACAGCTGAAATAAGTTTGTTTGGGAGAAATTGTTTGACCTTAAGAAATTGACAATCCATGTTTACAGACAAGGATCTTCACAATTAGGCCTTAAATGACAAGTTGATAACATGTATCAATTTTCTGGTATTTTGTTTTGATTTAGATAACAGAACAATGGACAATCATTATTTTTGTCATTTATCCTTTTTTATGTGACACTGTAATCATTAAAATTACAGAGTGAAAATTACACTATAGTGATGTTACTTCAAATAGACCAAATAAATCCAAAACATCCATGCAGTCTTACTGTTTAATCAAATATTAGAATAATTGAGAAGTAAAACGATTGTTCATTTGACATTTAATCTGTGAAACGTGCAAATTTACTTAAAATTGGACAGTGTTTTTATTTTAACATTTTTTTAATTTGTGAGACAAAACTCACAAGCGCAATCCTTAATTTGTTCAATATTTTAAACCAGAGTTTCAATGAAATGATACAATCATAGTGACATTTATGAAATTATTTGCTCGGGCGACATTCAACAACAAAAAACATGAGAGTACAAAACAGAATGACCAAAACCCAAATACTTTGCATGGATGTACATTATTAAGGGTAATCACAATGCACACCTCACTGTTTTTCTCCACTGGTAATAACATTGATATAAAAATTGAATAATTGATTAAATAAGTTTGAAAGATACAAAGTTAAAAATATTTCATTTATATTGTAGGGCGTAGCTTATGTATAAACCGGTACAGCCAGGTGTACTATTTTGTTAGTAGAATCACTGTTGAGACATTCAATACCCCCATATCCTGACAATATTGCATATAACCATAACTTTCTGCAAAATCAGGGCGCAACAAATCAAAACCCTGTAATGTGATGCTGGGTAAAATTTTGAACTTTCATTGGCAGATTTTAAACAGGTTTAACAATCTTAAGATTTTCAGGAAGATTTCATTGTCAAATTTGCTTCTGTAAAATGAACACATAAAAATATTAGTGCAAAACCATTTTGCAATATGTCAGAAAGATGGTGTTGCCTCATAGACCAAGTGATTAACGAGTCTGACGTTGGATCACCTTACTGTGTCGTGGGATCAAAGCTAATTCACCGCAACATGTGAGATTCACTGAAGGCCTGACTCCATTGACCTTAGCTGTTAAAAAGGATGTGAAACCCCCCCAGCAGGCACAGGTCCAATTCTTGACATCATGTTTTGGTCATGTTAGTATATGACATCAAGTAACTATCACCTGGACATGATTTAAGGTGGTCACGTCATCTGACACAAATCTGACATCCAGTTTATGTGACATGACATGACTTTATGTCAATAACATACCTACAATATCAACTAGATGACAAAATGATAACCAGACCTAATGTGATTGTATTATCCTATTCAATGACATAAAATTGACACCATCCCAACATGACTTTTTGTAGTCATGTCAAATGATGAAAATATGATGTTCGAATAATATGATGTGACCTGATATTCTACTCGGGCATTGTTTCTGACATCTTAATGATATTAATATGATGTCACTTTGTTAAAACATTTCAAGTGGAGTATCGTCATATTATTTGACATCAGATTAACATTAGTATTCTATAAAATTATATATCATTTTTAGGAATATTACAAATGCATCGTATGGATGTCTAAATGATATTTAAGTCTGAATAATTTATCTAGTCTGTGTTAAATCAAAGTTGGATTTTACATCCTGTACAACAACCAGGGTTATATTAGGACAGGCCCTCAGCTTTTTCACATGAGTAGGGGCAAACCTAGGCAGAGGTGACAACCTGTGATTAGATGCTGAACCTACTAACTAACTTGGCCTCTAGTCTGTGATGTTGCTTTGACAAAAATAATTAATTTTTGGTACAGACAAAACAATTATGTTTAAAACTGTAACTAAAATGCTGTGAGACAGCAAAAATTTACAAGAAATATGTTGATTTGTAAACAAATGTATACTTTAGTGTTTGCAACCAAGCCAAAGATTGAATAAATAAAGATAAAAGTTCAGAAAAAGGGCTTCTAATATTCAAACTTTTGTACCCATAATTTGTATCTTTACAAATGGTATAAATTTTTGAACTGGTTCCCACAGAATATTAATTATTTTCTCCCATGGAATAATCTTTATAGTACATGGAAATCACTTAAAGCTGTGTCAGGTAAGTGTACATAAATGGTAGTTAAAGTAATGTGATATTAACTGCGAAAACAAAATGTTATTAACCAAAATTTTTATTACTGAAAATTGGTTTCAGCACTTGTGAAATGATGTCAGTCAGATTTTTAAATCAGTACATCAGATTGATGTCAGTTTCTGATGTCACATAGACACGAAGTCAATCCAAATTGGGTGATCATATTGATGTCTTATGCTGATATCAAATTTATATCGGCTACTAGATGTCATTTTTATGGCTTTTGGAGATGTCAAATAGACTAGGCTACTAAAGATCTATTTGACATTTAACATATGATGTCATTTCGAATTTCAAATAAGCATCAGTTTCTGATGTCTTGCCCAGTGTCTTTTTGATTTCTTTTTGATATCCTATTGCCTGCTGGGGGCCTGCTTTGGGTACATTATCATGTATTTGTGTAATGTCATATAGCATAGATAGGCTATTTTACTGCACATACTGGTCCCCATGGTGCCTGTTCTTTGTAATAATAATAATATATTAATGGATTTTTAAAAGTTCACTCAAATTGATCTTGTGCTTCTACTTCTAGAATATATATTTATATTTTAACACCTTTACCTTTAAATACTTCCATATTCCTGATAATATAGAAACGTACGCAGAAACATCAGGAAATATTTTCACAAAAGGTCTTAGCCATGTCTTAAGCTTGACTTTGTATAAATCTATAGCTACCTTTAGGCTAAAGTTTGCTAAGACATTTCGTGAATACGGCTCCTGGTAAACAAGACCAGTCACAATGTACTGCATATATACAGTCCCCAAATGAGTACATTATGGAATGGTGTTTGACCTCTATTGAAACTTGCTCAATGACATTTAACGAATTTTCACAATATACTGAAAGGCACTCTTTGTACACAACAGAGGAACACAAGAAGGAAAGATGTCTGGATGAAAAGTTAGTAATATCCAAAACTACTTTGTGATAATCTATTTCATCCCAGATATTAGTAACTTAAATTTTTAGAATTGCCTGAATATGTAGTTAAAATTTTGTTGTTGTTTTTCTCATTCAACTATTTTAAGATATTCTGAACGAGAACTAATTTGTACCCCTATTCCACTGTCAAGACTTTTTCTCCCCTCACCGTGTAAATGCAGTCAAATAAGTAATCTTACAGGAGTGACTTGTATTTTTAGTGGTAAATGTCACTTTCCAGTCTCAATGAAGTTACTATTCTGTTGGATGTTACAACTTATCTGTTACAACTAAATGCAATTACAACTGATGTTAAAAGTTTTGGGGCTGCTACGACCTATCATGTCCTTCGTTAAAAATTGAGCCAACTGCTGCAGGAGTCTCCAATTATAGTGTACCAGCTTGGTTGGGGCTTATTGTAACGAGTCATGTTTATGTGTACCAGACGTCCGGAGGAGGTCGAAAGGCCAATCTTTTTCCAAGCGAAATTAGTAACGCAGGCAAAACGTGACAGAATATGAAACATGTTTGATATTTTTGTGAAAATTCGGTGTCTTAAGCCTCTCTTACATCCCGTCGTACGTGTATAGACACGTAAATCTGCTGTAAATATTGTTGAAAAAATATAAACGTAGCCTGATAGTGGGGTAACAGAGATTTGCACTTGTCACAACTTAAATATCAATGAACACACTTGCGCGACCTTGAGATTCTGTTATAAAATCGCAAGTGCCTTTAGGGTCCCTTGCAAATCAGCCGATTTTTCTCTGTAACCAGCACGTACGTGCACGTACGATGGGATGTAAGAGATGCTTAAGTTGCGTGACTCCCAAGATTTTACCCAAAACTTGAGATCTTCAGCCCGACTTGTTAAGTCACATCTTGGAGATCTTGACACACTTACGTCAAATCCTATTGCCAACATATTCAATGGTACACAGGGGCGGATCCAGCTTTTATGTAAGGTGGGGGTTCACATCGAGTAAGGTGGGGGTTCGCATTGATTGTAAATTTAACACCACTGTCAAGAAATAATTTTGTACTTTGGGTTGAACCCCTTTACATTATTTTTCATTATCCCCCCCTCCCCCGATCCGCTATTGGTACAGCTGCTATATTTTTTACTTTAAGCAAATTGCATAGGTTAAGGGTACAAGTTCACTGGGGACTGGTCGGGAGATGTTCCCAGATAAATCAAGTAGCGCCTGGTCTGATCCCAAGGGTGGGGGTGTAATTATTTTCCCAGCCTTTTTTTGGCAAAATTCGGCACTCAATTATTTGAACGGGGTATGAGGTGGTTACTGTAAGCTGAATTCAAACTTGGAACCACTGAGGCGAGGACACACTAGCGGATCCGGGGGATTCAATACCCCCCCCCCCCCCCAAAAAAAAAAAAAAATAAAAAAAATAAAAATAAATAAATAAAAAATAAATAAATAAAAAATAGTTAAATGGGGTTATAGGTTACTGCTTTTTACAAGCTGGACCCACCCCGTGTGACCCGAGAGACATATCATGAAGTTTATTAACCACTGGATCACCGATGCCTCAACTCAGAAGAGAACATAATTATAAAATATGTTAAAATCAGAACAATCTCCCGGTTATGAAGTCGAACTTTGATACCTTTACACAAAACTAATGTAAACATCGTCAGTTTCTCTTATAAGAAAAAGTGACAATTGTTTACTTCAATTGTTTACTTCAGTTTTCATTTTTAATTTAACTTGTATGTAGCATAATGAGTGGTGTATATCCCCACTTATGTAATGTGTACAAAATGTCCCAAGGGAATTCTGGTTTTAATTTGAAACCACGTACTTTAATTAACCCACGCAATTCACGACAAAGACAGATTTCTCATAAAGCCTAGTGAAGGATAAAAACTAGTGAAAACCTTACATGCATTGTGTTTTGTGAGATGAAGCTTCAGTAGATATACAATTTATATATCTACTGCTTCTAGGCATAAGTTGGCCGCAGTCATAAGTTGGCCGCCATCACCAAATCTTGAAATTGCTACAAATTTAAAAGCTGACTGCAATTGTAAATGGTCCATTATTATTACATTTATGCTTTTTATTAATTTTAAACACTGTACAAAGACTTATTTGTCTGTTTGGCCCAATTAAATTAGTGGCGGCCAACTTATGACCGCGGCCAACTTATGCCTAGAAGCAGTACAGGACATGAATGCACCCTATCAGATTACCGTGAGAAAAAGTCATTACCTATAGCACTATATGATTTAGATACTGGATGGTATTTTTGACAATGCTCAACAGAGCGTGACTGTACACTATATTAAGTATGATAAAGATATTTACATGTGGCCAGTCTGCATGTGGAGTGGTATAGATATTTATATCACCATATATGAAGACATATTTACTTCCTCAAACGTGTATTGGTATTTGGCGGTGTATACTTTGCGTTTATAAGACTCAAAGATAGCTTACTTATTGATTAGATATGATATTAAAATACATGAGATGTAGGATATGTGTAAATAAATACAAACACAGTGGTGAATTTGTGAAAAACAGACCTGTATAAGTGGAAATAACAAATGTGTTGTTCCGGATACCACAGAACAATGGTGTACTTTTGTACTGGAAACAGGGGAATAACATTTGTCATGTCAGTGCTGGTCAGCTTATATATAAGTATATGCATGGGTAAGTTTATTGTGTAATGTTATGACACATTTTCCACAAAATATTATTGTATTGGTTTACCTGTTATACAAGCATATGTTACTTTGGTAGAATTGTTTATTAATCAGAGAAAGCTATTATGGTCAAAGACTTTGCAATGAAAAGCCCATATTAATTTTCCCAGCAGTGTTCAATACAGCAGTGTCCATTAATAACCATGTAATTGCTTTCACTCAAATCTGTCTCTTAGCAACCCTACTATGAGCTTTGCTAATGGGATGACACGTGGCAGAGGTGTGGTTATTTAGTGTGGTTATCAAAAGTATGAGGTCATTGCTAGATTTAGATGCTACATTGCAAAACATATTCCTTTGTCCTAATTAATACTGTGCATTTTGTTTGGCTTTAAAAACCATTGCTTCTGCTTCTGCTGAAATTAAGTATAAGGACAGAAGACTGGCAGAAAAAGCAAAGGACAAGGATGAAGAAAAAGAGGAAAAAATATGGATATCTCAGAGCAGAATATTTGGATACACTATGAAGTGACACTATGACTTAGACTGCTCTGAGAACTTGGGTTATTCTTAGCAAATTTATCAGTGTTCGGACTTAAAATATTTCACAGCATTTGGACTTGTATAATTCTACAGTGTTTAACATCCAAGAAATATACCTCAAAATTATTTAGGAAAACAAAATTTTCATGATGTTGATTTAGTGTTAACAATAGACATCAGTAACTGTTCATTCATTTCCCTGTTGGTTATTGGAATTGCTATTGGAAATTGAAAGTGTTCAGAATTTGGTTTTATGTTGTATTGCTTCTTGTAATGAACTTGTCATCAGTTCTATCTTAAATTAAATTCGGTGGACATCATAACATTTGGTAAATAAATTGGATGGATATCATGTATTTTTTCTATTTGTGGAAATGTCAACAGCCAGATGCCTTGATCCTAACACCATCTGAGAATAAAAAAATCCCAAACACCCCCTACACAAAAGTGTGTGTTATGGCCTGATCCCATCTCTCTTCAACACCAAAAAAAAGACCATAACAATAAATACAATTAATATGTTTATTGATTATTTAACTTTTAGGGTTTAACGTCGCTTTCAACGCATTAGGTTATTTAATACCCCAATCACACTTCAAGTGGTATTGCCTATGTTTATAAGCGTTTTGTTAAACACCCCATTCCTGTAAGCACTGAATCACTTCTATCTCTAAACTGGAGAACCTCTAGCTTTCCATGCTTTACCTGGCAATACACAGGGAATTTTGAAATGCAAATTTCAACTCCCACGAACTTTGAGGGGTTTGAGATGATTATAAACGTAGACAATACCACCCCTAGTGTCACTGGGATGATAAAGGATAGTTTTGAAAGCATGGGAAATCAATACTGGTCAGCCACTGAAGTTCGTCACCTCAGTGAATTCATCACCTGGTGTAAAAATGCTCCACAAAAGCAATATTCACGTTTAAATCTGTGGCACAACTGCTTTGAAAAGCAAGATACAATTGTATGCTGACAGTTCATAGTAATTAATTTAAAGAAGTTTTAATATTGTCATAAACTGCAGGTGATGAACTTCACTGGGGTGATGAACTTCACCGGCTGAACAATACATATTACCAGTAATGGGCAAAACTTCTGCCCACATTGGTAAGCAACAACCAAATTTTGCACATAGGGTATAAGGTCCAAGGTTTGAGCCTCTGACTTCATATGTGGCAGGCAAGTTTGTTAACCATGTTATGTTTATTGAATGATTATATTTAAACTTTATTAAGCTTGAAAACTTTCTCCAGTTCCAGTCAGGTCCAAATTTTAAAGTTACCTTGAGGAAAGGCATTGGTTGAAGCATCATTTGAGGTAATACATTTATTAGTTAAAAAAATAACAATTAAGTCTACTAGCATCTACTGTAGGATTAGTTAGTGGGACCCAAATGTTGAGCCCCAGGGAGTCAACAGATTGGACAATTTAGTTAGGGGACAGATACAGGAATTAGGTATTTTTGGCACTGTAAGCAGTTAGATTTCATTATTATTGTTAATTATTCGAGACCATTTTAACAAGATAAATACTTTTTCTAGTTTGAAACTGACATCACTCCTTGCCAGGTATCTCAAATATGAGAATTTTGAAATTAAATGCGGAACCTTGTTAGCTAAGCACAGCAGTGAATAAAACCTGAGTAAAGACAAAAACTTGAAAATCTGCTCCATGTAAGTATAGTGATATTGCTCCATAATTTTCATAAACAGTGAGATATCAATAACTTTCTTTAAGCTTGACAGTAAGTGGTGCATTAAGTTTTATAGCTTTTTAGGTGGGTTGCGTGTAACCAACCTGCCTATTAGATTGATGTGTCCGACGTCCATCTGTCCGCCCACTTTTCGTTTCCGGACTCTAACTCAAAACCGGTGTGTCCTATTGAATTCAAACGTGACAGGGACATAGATCACCATCACAGCTAGGTTCCTTTCGAAGTTGGTGTAATTCCGTCTGTTTGTTTGTCCGTTTTTTGTCCATTTGTCTGTCGGTCAAAATTTCTGTTTTCAGACTCTAACTCGAAAACAGTTTGTCCAATCAAATTCAAACCTGACAGCTAGATAGATCACCATCACAGCTAGGTTCCTTTCCATATTGGTGTAATTCGGTTCGTTTTCCATTTCCGGACTCTAACTCGAAAACGGTTTATCCAATCGAATTCAAACTTGACAGGGAGATCACCATCATAGCTAGGTTCCTTTTGCAATTGGTATAATTCTGTCTGTCCATTTGTTCATTTTTTGTCTGTTTGTCTGTCCACATTTTCTTTTCCAGACTCTAACTCAAAAACGCTCTGTCCAATCAAATTCAAACTTAACAGGGACATGGATCACCATCACAGCTAGGTTCCTTTCAAATTGGTGTAATTCCGTCTGTTCGAATCTTTGTCCGTTTCTTGTCCGTCCATCAAAATTTCTGTTTCTGAAATCTAACTCGAAAATGCTTTGTCCAATCAAATTCAAACTTGACAGGGAGATACATCACCATCATAGCTAAGTTGCTTTCGGAATTGGTGTAATTCCATCCTTTCGTTTGTCCATTTATTGCATAGATACAATTATGTAACCTAGATTACAAGTTTTACATTTCTTAGCACGCCTAACACATTCACCTTAACTGGGTGACCTACATTTCTTTCCTTGTTTCTAAATGTAATTACAGCAGTCACTAAGCTTATTGCTGCCTGCGCAACCTGCCTTTTGGGGCATCTTTGACCCTCTTGTTCTATAATAGGCAACATCCAGACCCATTATTAGAAATGTAGCCGTAATGGGTGAGAGATAATTAGCCATTTGAGAATGCTTAACAAAACAATTTGTATGATCTGTTTAATGTAATTAGGTTTTTTAAATTATCAGGCTGAATTACTACAGTATCTGAGAAATGTTAAAACAGTATGTGAAATCCGCGGGAAATGTCCTGTGAGTGATAATACCCGAAAGAACCACTATTTACAATTCTGACAAGTTCAGAGAGGTAGTATGTGGAGACAACGAATATTGCTAGACTAAAATTGTATAAAATGGCAATAAAAACAGAAACAGACCAGCAAGCTGTGTAAAATCAAGAATATTTAACTACCGGTCCGTTGTGAAATAAAAAACACGTCTCGCCTGGTGAACGCTGAACAAAACCTTAAAATCAGCAGTGTCAGGATTTAGGCCCCAGTTAACTTCATTATTAACCACCACAGGCTTTCTCAAATATCCTTGGGACTTAACTTTACTCCCCTCTTTCCTATCTTTGTTTGAGGAAAAGGGGGAAGCACTCCAGTCTGGCACCATTTACCCTGTTAGGCTTAGGGCCCTTATATTGGGATTGCTTAAGTCTTGGCAGTTAATTTTCTATAAGTCCACCAGTAAACTGCCCTCCATGCACAGGGTAATTATTCTGGCATGTGTCCGTTAAAATATATTAATGCAATGAAATAGAAAATTGAAATTTTTAAATAAATTTCGTAGGTATATAATGTTACCTAAAACATGGGATTCCCACCCAACCATTAACACACTTCAAGATACTCTGGGTCTCCTATTGGTAATGGAAAGAGGAAGTCACATGATCAGTTGCCACCTAGCAAGTATTAGATGTGGTTGCCAGATAGTGAGTGGTTACTACACTACCAGTCGAGCTAGAGCATAGCTCAGTACTTCTTTTTCTGATGTTTGTTGGGATTGGCTTGACTAAGGCATATGTCTGTTATATACGACATCAGCTAATATAAAATTTTAATTTACAATTTAATTTTCTGGATTTTTTCCGAATTGTGATAGATTTCTATCTTAAATACAACTGATTTAGGAAAATCAGAAACTACTTTCTGTTCAAAGTATTATATTCCTTAGTTTAAGGTAGTGCTGGGACGATGTTCGCAAACTTCGGTATTATCGCTCGCTGGCTCATTGCCAATCAATGATCAGTAAAATATAAGTAAAACCGATATTTGCTAAATCCATTTCTTTGCAGCCTTTTGGTCACAATAAAATGCTAACCTTAATAATATTTTGTAAATATCTGAAATATCCATCAGTTAAAATCACAAAACTAGCCGTGAATGCAATAAAAATAACATAAATATAGAAACACCTTGGGGTTTTCCAACTGTTGTCAAGGTAATCAAAATCAGCCAATCACAAGTGAGGATACATCAAGCATGGTCTGTTAGTGAGGGAGACGTCTGTGAATGGCTTTTAGATTATATTTTGGTCATATTTGTGGTAATTTGTGTGTATTTTACTTGATATAATTTAATATTTGATTTCATCTGTCTTTTTACACTTCGACTCCATAATTGGAAATGTTCGAAGTTTGGTTACAAATGTCCGATACGAACATCGACAGGGAAAATCCAAGTGATCTCCCAGCACTAGTTTAAGGAGCTATTCCAGAATTTTTACTTTGAATTTGAATAGATGATTTTTGAGCATGTTTCATGAATTTTTTATTGTACCTAGAATAGAGTAATGGGTTATATGGTTCGACATAACTTGATACAAGTAGCAACAGAGTCTTTAACTTAGGACTATAATTTTGTAAAACTATGGTAAGTTCCCATGCAAATATTTTAGCTATTTTGCTCTGGTCATAAATATTTCTGGGGTGTTGTGCGGCTTTTGCCTTCCCCCCCCTCAACTCTCCCACCCTTCCCCTTGCAAATTACTCTTAAGACCATGCTATAGGGGTAGTCTCATATAGTTTATTGTACAGTTGTTCTTTTTAGTGTCTTTTATAAGGGCATATGATATCATCTGTGTCTCCTTGGTACGACCTGGCTATGTCCCTTGATTAACGATAACTGCCTTGCTTTATGTTTAGACGCGCCTTAGAGTCCATCAGTGATGGAGATTAAGCGCTATAAAAGTCCACATTAGATTAGATTAGATCAGTTATTGATCAGTAATGTACTAGTTAAATGTACATAGTATATGTATGTGAATAAAATTGTTCAATATTGCCATCAAATACTTACGAAAACCTGAAAAAAATCTGGAAAAATCATGGAATTTCAAAATGAGAACCCTGTATGTTATCAACTGAAGGGTACTTGAGCTCAAAAATAAGTGCCAAAGTACTTATACTTTGAAGCACTAGCATTAACAGATAACTGGTCAGGATAACTAAGGTCAACAATGGCTTTACATTTGGTAGTATATACCTTTTCATGTGTCATAAATGGAGCCATACATAATAAATAGTTTAGAATCAAAGGGCCATATATGGCCCCAAAAGTCATTCCTCTTGTAAGTAATTATCAATATCCAGGTCTAAAATTTGCAAGGCAAAAGACTTAGTGTGATTAACTTCAGTAGCCTGCAATAAAGGGTCTAGAACAGTCAAAATCTAAAGAGAAGCCAAATTCTAGGAGATCCAAAAGTTGTGTATCCCAGTTAATTGAAGGTAGTTTCGCTAAGGAGAAACATTAAGTCTCATTTCAACTGGAATTCAGCAGCACAGATAAATTGGCAAGCCACTTTCTCTGACCATATTATACAAAGTTATAATATCAGAAATCTGTGATTGATCAGTAGAAGGGCCTGTGTAGATCTTAAGGGGGCTGAAAGGAAAGTACCCAAACTCCTCACCATTTTGTTATATGCATCTAAGAAAATCAAAACAGTGATGCTTCTGCTTTAAAACATGTATAGGAATAGCATTGTAACAGCTAGGGATTGGCAACTGTGATTTGTTTCTGTCTACTCACTGCTTAGGGCTTTCAAATTTATCAGCAGCAAGCGAATTTTCAAGAATGACTCTATTAGCAGTGTTTTGTACAGAATTGGAAGGGCCATTTTTCCTACCCTTGTCTAATACACCTGTACTAGATACAGTTTTGTAGGCAATTTTGATAGGCTAAGCATTATGTGGGACACTGTGATATCTGAGGAGTATTGAAATCCTCCTGGTTCATTACATCATCAGTCAAAATTAGAAACGGTTGGCAGTGGTGAGAAATAGATTTTAATTTTTTTCCATATTTGGAACTAGTTTTATGAAGAATTGGTGGATATGTGGCCTTTTTCGCATTAGCTCATCAGATCCGATTAATTTTTCCACCTGTAAAAAGTCGGAAATTTCTCCCTGCTCGATATGACACTGGAACTGCATCGCAGACCTTTGCTGCCCCCATTGGCATCCTCAAGTAAAGGTATGACATAATCGAGCATGTGGTCTGTCATTGCCAGATTTGATTCCTCCTTCATAGTGCAGCAAAAGCCAGCCATCAACTGTAGTGGTGTAAGCAGGTCATAAGATACCCACACTTTATTTGTACCAGTAAGTACACACTTATGAGGCCACCTGACCGTTTTTTAATCAGAACTTCCACCCCACCCCTGTTAGATTTAAGCTTTAAGTGTCAGTAACTGTTTGCAATGAAGCTAACCCTTTCAGTCTTTTTTCAACCAGGGCCGGTATTCATGAAGGGCTTAAATGTGCTCTTAAAGTTGAGACTTTTGTCTCAGCTAAGTTTTGTCTTAAAACCGTATTCACAAAGGGTGACTTAGCTAAGTCCAAGATTATCAAATAACCACAGTGGTTTTATGTGTCATGTGACCTTTCTTTTCTATTTCAAACTATACTATTGGTGATATATATCATTCATTTAATGCATTTTATCAAAGGAAAAGTGCTGTTTTGAAATGGAAAACCTTGCTACCACACATAAACTCCCAAAGACTGCTTTAGTGGGGTGTTCTGTATAATTATACTTTATTTACAGCCATTTCAAATTTTGAAGTGGAGAAAAGTTTATGACGGCCATATTTAAGCCCTCTTTACAAAATTTAAGCCCACTACCAACCAGTCTTAAAGTTGAGCCCTTGGCTAAGCCTAAGACCGGTCTTAAATTCTTTGTGAATACCACTAAGCCTAAGACAGGGTTTTAGCAGTTTTTGGGCAGCTGAAACTTGAGACAAAAGTCTCAAATTTAAGCCTAAGCCCTGGCTAAGACCTTTCGTGAATACGGCCCCAGTGAACTTCATGTATCTGAAATACTAAAAAAATAAAATCAATGGAACTAAAATAGTTGAAGTTTTCACTGATAGCTTGAAAAGATACTTCTTTTACGTATTTTTGCCTGTATTGTTGTTCCTGATGTTTTTTTTGGTGCAGATCATTATTTGTAATTTTCCTGGACCACTCTATTTTGCAGACCCTTCTTAGACAGTTATTGTGAAAGACTGAAAGTTTATTAAAATCTTTATTGGTAATTCGCTATGTCTCTGCTCCGTAAAAGAAGAACTGACTTGAGCTTTACTTTTGTAGATATATATTTTTGTGTGTGTTAATATAGATTTTGCTGTTCTTCCATACATTTTTAATTGACAGAAGGTAGAAGAAAGAATCAATTATGATCCTATTTTTTGATGCTTTTGAACTTAAAAGCTCCATATCTTGACTTTTGCTGAACATATTTTAATGTGTAATAGCTCATTAGATAGTTATGTCTCTTAGCTATTATATGCTAAAGTTTTAGCTGAATCATTAATTTGGAAATATATGAAAATCATAATTTTATCATGATAAGTAATGCAATACTTGTGAATCAATTAATGAGCCTAATTTACACTATGTGAACCTTGGCTGTGCTGTGTGAGTTTTTAATGGTAAAATCACAGTGGAGTTTGATTCCTCAATGTGTGAACACTTGTTCACGTGCCTTTGTAAAGAAAACAATTTACACAGTCATATTTAATTGATCAATATTAAAAAATATAGCATTTGATATAAGTTATAAATCAAGTAGTTACAGTCACAAACACAAGGATTACTTTTATACCAATGAAAATATTTAATAGCAATAAAGTAATTTTTTTTAAAAATATTGAATTCAAATAAAATTACGTTGAACTTATATTGAGAAATGCATTTTCAAAAAATCCTTGTAACTTATGTGAAATATAGTTTTGGGCTATTTTCGGCTAATTATTGTTCATTTTAGGTGACAGGATATTTAGTATATATTTTATTATTCCTACATACATCATGTACATCTTATCTCCCCAGCAAAAGTACTTTTAAGATTTCAGTTTGTAACATATTGACATTTAAGACTTTTTCCAAGACTATATTTCTGACTGAACAAGAATATACCATAGCATGGATTAGAATGTACGATAATACAAATATGTGGCTTTCCAGGACTATCATTCATTATCACATTCATTGACATGTATGTTATACCTTTCATTAAGTAATCTTGTTGCAGTGTCCCTAAACCAAGTTGGGGATGCAGGTCTACCACTGGGCCTAATCTCTCTTGGGCCTGAAGGGCCTGGTCTGCTATTGGGGGTTTGGCCCTCTAAATGTCGTTTAAAAGTGTCCTTTGATATTCCCATTGATTCAGTAGCTCGATATACTAATGTTCCTTATCATACAATCCTTTTGGCCTTTTCTATGGCTTCTGTGGTATATTTCTTCTTCTATTTAACCATATTTATTCCTGAACCAAACAGTCTTACAGGGGCCATGGTGGCAGAGTGGTAACACTCTCGCCTCCCACCTCTGAGGCCGGGGTTCGATCCCCGTCATGAGCTGGTAGTTGCTTGCCGTTGGTCGGCAGTTTACAGTACAGAACCCTGACGAACTGTATGTACTGGTTTCCTCTGCCCTTCCAACTACCCGTCGTGATATGACCTGTATAGTGTTGAAAGTGACGTAAAACCCCAAATAAATAAATAACAGTCTTACCTTTACAGTACACTTCAAACTAGTAAATCAGTTTTAGAGATATAAGTATGTGTGTGAACCAATATTATGACTAATATGTTCATCCCACATACTACAACACTAAATCTACTCAGGTTTCCATCTAAAGTATTCATGTAAAGTGTGAAAGTCCATTAAAACTCACACAGCACAGCCAAGGTTCATATAGTGCAAATTAGGCTCATTGATTGATTCACAGGTATTACATGATACCTCTCATGATAAAATTATGATTTTCATATATTTTCAACATAATGATTCAGATAAAACTGTAGCACATAATAGCTAAGATACATACCTATCGAATGAGCTATTACACGTTAAAATATGTTCAGCAAAAGTCAAGATATAGAGGTTTAAAGTTCAAAAAGCGTCAAAAAATAGGATCACAATTGATTCTTTCTTCTAGCTCTTGCTTTTTGTATTCGGGATCTTATTTCCTTCTATTATCTGTGCTGACAGTGCTGTCCAGGTAATGGAAGTCTTCAACTTCCTCCAGTGTTTCATCATTGTTAATGGTTATTGGTGGATCCTTGGATGAATTTATGGACATAATAGTTACTTTGGTCCTTTGGGTGTTTATACAGAGGCTTATTTCTTAGCTATTTCACAAAGTTTGATTGTTTTACTCTGCATGTGGCTTCTATTACTGGAGATTAAACAAATGTCATCGGCAAATTCTCGGTCTTCAAGACTTGAGGTTAAGGTTCATCTAATTCCATTGAGTAAATCACTTATATTTGCAAAACTGTTGAAGCCAGAACAGTTACAGCATTTATATAAAATAATTATATTGTTTACTTTGTCCTATTCTGGATAATGACCAATATTCATAGCTATAGATTCATTGTTGTTTTAATGATAGTTTATCACAGGAGTAGGAACTGGGGGGCAGCGGGGGCGACTGCCTGCCCAACCATAAAGTTGGGGGGGGGGGATATCTTTCCACCCCCAACTTTTTGCAATAGAACTAAACTCCAATTCTGAAGTTTATGTAAATTTTTACCGGTAACTTAATAATATGTGGTCAAATTACACTTTTACCTAATGTTCACTGCTCCATTGTGTAAGCTACCATTTGAACTATAAAATATTTATCTTTATGATTTGTAAAAGTAATATTTTTAGTTAATCTGTCAATAGATGTGTAAAATTCTGTGAAACGTTTCACTAATGTAGACCAAAATCATACATATAGTAATCTTCTACATGTAATTTACTGTTTTGCTAATTAGTTAGAACTTAGATATGTAGTTTAAAATTCACGCAGATCAATGGTTTAGCACAGCAATTTGTCAGCTGATAAGATTTTGCCCAGAAAACTCATCTTTCTTTGTCTGTGTGTTTACTGGACCTAGCCAGTCCAATAATTATGCACCCTCCCCCTCTCAATTTGGGGATTAACCTTGCTAAATAGATCTTGTATCAGCTCGGCACTTGAAGGAAAGGTCACATGTTCTGGAAACATGTAGTCAAGATATTAGAAATACCCTTCAAGTGCAGAGGTGACTATATGTATTTCTATACCCGGACAAGGTCGGAGAAACTTAGGATTGATGTCAGTCACACTGTCATCACAAAGATTTCCTTTGGTAAAGGAACTTAAAAATATTTTAATTGAACCATTTGAATTTGTATTTTACCTACATGCAATACATTCTTTAAAATTAACCAAAATTGTTGGTGTTGAGTCGGTGTAAGCTGGTTTCTTGCGCAAAAATTGCTTCCTACGCCCCTGTTTATTCACATTTCTCAACTGATTAAATCAAGTGTGTACATAAATTTTCCTACTATGGCCAATATCTCCAAGTTTTTAGTGAGTAAGAGCAATTTTTTTCTGCTAATTTTTGGTCCACAAAGATCTGTAGAGTCTACAACTTTGAGCAAAATGCTACCTATAACTCCGCTATTACATTCTTTACTTTGATCAGCATATTATGTATATAATTTAGTATTTACTATGTGATGGGTGATTATGCCACTGCAACTAAATAGTTTAAATAATTATTGTAACAACAAAAGGTCGAAGTTGGGTTTTACGTCCCCTTCAAACAGCCAGGGTCATATTGGGACAGGTCCTCAGCATTATCACTGGTGGGAGTTAAACACACACAGAGGTTGCAGCCTGTGATTAGATCCATATCTTCTAAGCCCCTAGGTAACTGAGGATCTCTTTAATAACATCATATATATATGTAAAATAAATAATGTATGCACTATCTTTTCTGATCCTTAAGCAAACTCACAAACGAAAAAAGTACCTGTGTTTGATTCATGTATGAAACATTCTAGTAGCAAGAAATTTCAACTAACAAGGGAAAGTCAATTGATTGAATTTCATTAAAAACAAATTCTGTTCGTTGACAAATGTCTGTTTGTACAATCAGAGATGAGAATGTACTGAAATAAAGGTACTAGTTATTAATTCCAGTTATTCAAAGTATAGACGCTTAATTTTTTTGTTTTTATCCACCTAAGTCTTGTATTTTTGTATATAGCTGATGATCCATGGAATGAATTGGGAGACAGCACTTACTTTATATCTGACCAGCCTGACATAAACCTCAAGCTGACTTATGCAGAAGCCTCACTGCACTGTCAAAATCAAAATGCTCAGCTAGCCAGTGTACACAGTCAGAATGAGACAGAATTTCTAGTGAAAAGCAGAGCAGCAGATCAGTAAGAAATTTAAATCTCTACATGAGATAAAGTATTTACAGCAAGTATTTATAATTTTTGTGGGTAAACCATGCACCAAATTTGAATAAATATACTTTTTAGTCATGAATTAAGGTGCAATGATGAACGATTTCAGTGCTCAAACGTTTTCAATTAATGAAATTGCTATCTGAAAACCAAAATGAAAAATCCAGAAATGTTGAAGATATTTCAACTGATATAATTAGGGGAGGAATGTAAAATTCATAATAATGAGGCTTGTAACAGTTGCCTGGAAAATTTTAAGTTAATAGTTCCTTTTACTTATGTTTATTACTTCACAAGTGACCATCATAATTTTTTCCCTACAGCCCTTAAGGGCTGTCGGGGTATTATTTTCAGCCATGGTGTCCGGATGTGTGAGAGGTCGGGAGGACAGTGGGAAAAGTTTGTCTGGGCTGTATCTCAGAAACTGTAAGGTGTAGGAAGTTGACACTTGGTAGGGACAATGGTTGGGGGTTGAAGGTGTGCAGTGTCATGGTGTCACCTTGATTTGACCTTTGACCTTGCTGTATTGACCTTGACCTTTAAAATCTTGTTGCACATTTGGGTCTGTCTTTTGATGCAGATTAAGCACTGTTAGAGTCATATTAGAATTCATTACCTCCGCCAAGGAGGTTATGTTTTCACCTGGGTTTGTTTGTGGGTTTGTGAGTTTGTTTGTGAACAAGATAACTCAAAAAGTTATCGATAGATTTTGATGAAATTTTTCGGATATGTCTGAAAAGGTAAAAGGAAGCAATGATCCATTTTTGGGAGTGATCTGGGTTACTATCTTGATCTTCTGGATCCATGAAATGTAACTTTTAAAGACAGATAACTCAAAAAGTTATGGACGAATTTTGATGAAATTTTCAGGATATGTCCTAAATGGGACCATGCAGGAACAAGTGATTAGATTTTGTGAGTGATCTGGATCACTGTCTGGATCTGTGAAAAATATTTTGGGAGTGATCTATCCGAATAACTATCTGGATCTGGATCCATGAAATATAATTTTTAAATCAGTGTGAATCCAGTTGCAAAAGCTATGTTTTCTTGGTCAAGAAATCTAAAATTAACCCCATCACTCCCATACACACCAAGCACCAAGTAAAAGCATTTCATGCTGTGCTTCAATTCTTGGCAGAGGTCTGCGCTCTCCAAGTGCTCTTGTTAAGAATGCTACTTTTGCAACTTCCCATTGTTACAGATGGAATTTCATCAAGTGAGCCACAGGTTTGCCCCAACACCACGCATAAGCATTCATTGAATATATTGCCACTTCTGTATGCATGGTAATATTCAAAACATCCAAACCGTAATTTGGCCATGCCTGATGTAGATAAAAAGAAAACACTGCATGTTACTCTTATTACAAAGATACCACAAAGATGTATGGATTGCTGCAACTGATTATGATATGTGCTTTTACATAATTGTTCTATTTCCATTGGCATCTGTTTTCCAGAAGCAGTTTGTCCGGCCTGTATCTCAGAAACTGTAAGGTGTACAAAGTTGATACTTGGTATGGACATTGGTTAGGGAGTGTAGGTGTGCAATGTGTGACCTTGATTTGACCTTTGACCTTGCCGTAGTGACCTTGAGTTTGAAAATCTTGTCCGGGCTATATCTCGGAAATTGTAAGGTGTAGGAAGTTGATACATGGTAGGGACATTAGTTAGGGGGTAATGGTGTGCAACATCATGGTGTGACCTTGATTTGACCTTTGACCTTGCCGTAGTGACCTTGACCTACAAAATCTTGTCCGGGCTATATCTCAGAAACTGTAAGGTGTAGGAAGGTGATACTTGGTAGGGATATTGGTTAGGGGGTGTAGGTGTGCAACGTCATTGTCTGACCTTGATTTGACCTTTGACCTTGCCATAGTGACCTTGACCTATAAAATCTTGTCCGGGATATATCTCGGAAACTGTAAGGTGTAGGAAGTTGATATTTGACAGGGACATTTGACAGGGGATGTAGGTGTGCAACGTCATGGTCTGACCTTGATTTGACCTTTGACCTTGCCATAGTGACCTTGACCTATAAAATCTTGTCCGGGATATATCTCGGAAACCATAAGGTGTAGGAAGTTGATACTTGGTAGGGACATTGGTTAGGGGGTGTAGCTAGGTGTGCAACGACATGGTCTGACCTTGATTTGACCTTTGACCTTGCTGTAGTGACCGTGACCTGTAAAATCTTGTCCGGACTATATCTCGGAAACCGTAAGATGTAGAAAGTTAATACTTGGTAGGGTCATTGGTTATGAGGTGTAGGTGTGCATCGTCATGGTCTGATCAGGATTTGACCTTTGACCTTGCCTTTAACCTTTAGGGGGTAAAGGTGTACAATGTCATGGTGTGACCTTGATTTGACCTTTGACCTTGCAGTAGTGACCTTGACCTATAAAATCTTGTCTGGGCTATATCTCGGAAACTGTAAGGTGTAGGAAGTTGATATTTGACAGGGACATTTGACAGGGGATGTAGGTGTGCAATGTCATGGTCTGACCAGGATTTGACCTTTGACCTTGCCATAGTGACCTTGACCTATAAAATCTTGTCCGGGATATATCTCGGAAACTGTAAGGTGTAGGAAGTTGATATTTGACAGGGACATTTGACAGGGGATGTAGGTGTGCAACGTGATGGTCTGACCATGATTTGACCTTTGACCTTGCCATAGTGACCTTGACCTATAAAATCTTGTCCGGGCTATATCTCAGAAACCGTAAGGTGTAGGAAGTTGATACTTGGTAGAGACATTGGTTAGGGGGTGTGGGTGTGCCACGTCATGGTGTGACCTTGATTTGACCTTTGACCTTGCTGTAGTGACCTTGACCTATAAAATCTTGTCGGGGCTATATCTCGGAAACTGTAAGGTGTAGGAAGGTGATATTTGGTAGAGACCACCCCCACCACACCTTCACAGGGCTTTAACATGAGTGGCCAACTACAATCTGAAATCATGTATTATTGTTAAACTTATAATATACAACAGTTTTCATTGGTGTACAATAACATGTTTGTCTTTCTGGAGCCTGTACATGAGCCGCAGCCAACTTATGACTGCGGCCGACTTATGCAGGGAAGCAGTAAACCATAATTTGGCCATGCAGATGTAGACAAAGAGTGTTGAATTTTAGTTTACTGATTAATGCTGTCATCTTGTTATTGAATTATCTTGTTTTAATACTTCATCTTTACATGCATTATCTTTCTTTTAAACATTATTTTCTCCATTTAAACATTGTTTGAACCTTTATATAACTGACAGTGCTCTGAAAGTGTCCTGAACTTTGTACTGGTACAGTACTTCTATATCTCATGGTGTTGAAAATATTTCCCTAGACTGTGGGGTACAGGCATCTCTGATGCTATTTATGTCCACCCCCCTGGGGGGTGGATATATTATTTTTGCTTTTTCCGCCGTCCGATGTCCGATGTCCGGCGTCCGATGTCCGGCGTCACGCATGGTTTCCGCTCATTTAAAGGAAAAGTATTAGAGCTATTGTCACCAAATTTGGTATGCAGGCTTATTGGGTCAGTAGCTTGCTTGGGATTGCTTTTGGCTGTTGTACCTCTTTTGCTTACTGAGTAATACTTAAGTACAGCTATTTTCAGTACCCATTGGTTTCCGTGCATTTAAGCCAAAATAATTAAAGATATTTTACTACAATTTTGAATACAAGATTGTTATGTCCATAGCTCGCTTGGTATTGCATTTGGGACTGATAGCTTTGTCAGTACATGAGTAATAGCCATTTAGGTACTTCATTGTGTATTTTCAGTACTACTTTTGAGTAATTTGCTAATATCTCAGAAACCGTAAGAGATAGAGCGATTTCGACAGAATTTTTGACCCACAGGGTATCTAAGGAATGCAATCTATGCAATTTTCCAAAATTTTCCCCTCCCCAAAAATGGCGGCCATTTTGAATTTTTGCCAAAAATGGCAAAACACTAATTTGCTTCTATCTCCTTAACCGTGCGAGATAGAGCGATTTCGGCAAAATTTTCGACCCACAGGGTATCTAAGGAATGTAATATTTGCAATTTTCAAAAAATTTTCCCCTCCCCAAAAATGGCGGCCATTTTGAATTTTTGCCCAAAATGGCAAAACACAAATTTGCTTCTATCTCCTTAACCGTGCGAGATAGAGCGATTTCGTCGAAATTTTCGACCCACAGGGTATCTAAGGAATGGAATCTGCAATTTTCCAAAAATTTTCCCCTCCCCAAAAATGGCGGCCATTTTGAATTTTCGAATTTTTGCCAAAAATGGCAAAACACAAATTTGCTTCTATCTCCTTAACCGTGCAAGATAGAGTGATTTCGTCGAAATTTTCGACCCACAGGGTATCTAGGGAATGCAATCTTTGCAATTTTCCAAAAATTTTCCCCTCCCCAAAAATGGCGGCCATTTTGAATTTTCGAATTTTTGCCAAAAATGGCAAAACACAAATTTGCTTCTATCTCCTTAACCGTGCCAGGTAGAGCGATTTCGTCAAAATTTTCGACCCACAGGGTATCTGAACATTGTACTCTTGGTAATTTTTAAAAAGTTTTCCCCTCCCCAAAAATGGCGGCCATTTTGAATTTTAGAATTTTTGCCAAAAATGGCAAAACACAAATTTCCTTCTATCTCCTTAACTGTGTGAGATAGAGCGATTTCGTCGAAATTTTCGACCCATAGGGTATCTAAGGAATGTAATATTTGCAATTTTCAAAAAAATTTTCCCCTCCCCAAAAATGGCGGCCATTTTGAATTTTTGAATTTTTGCCAAAAATGGCAAAACACAAATTTGCTTCTATCTCCTTAACCGTGCGAGATAGAGCGATTTCATCAAAATTTTCGACCCACAGGGTATCTGAGCAATGCAATCTTTGCAATTTTCAAAAAATTTTCCCCTCCCGAAAAATGGCGACCATTTTGAATTTTCGAATTTTTGCCAACAATGGCAAACCACAAATTTGCTTCTATCTCCTTAACCATGCGAGATAGAGCGATTTCGTCAAAATTTTTGACCCACAGGGTATCTAAGGAATGTAATCTTTGCAATTTTCAAAAAATTTTCCCCTCCCCAAAAATGGCAGCCATTTTGAATTTTTGAATTTTTGCCCAAAATGGAAAAACACAAACTGGCCTTAACCGTGCAAAATAGAGTTATTTCGTTGAAATTTTCGACCCATAGGGTATGTAAGAAATGTACTCTTGGCAATTTTCAAAAAAATTTCCTTTTCCCAAAAATGGCGGCCATTTTGAATTTTCAAATTTTTGCCAAAAATAGAAAAACAGGAATTTGCTTCTATCTTCTTAACCGTGCAAGATAGAGTGATTTCGTCAAAATTTTCAACCCAACCAATGCAAAAAGGCATGAAGCTGAAATCTACACTAACAAATATTTAAGCATCATTGATATATTTTACAAATGAAACAGGGTCTTGTAAGACTACTGTACAATTTGGGCAAAAGGTTCATGGGGTGGACATTACACATGATAATGTGTGTTCTTCTATGCTATCCTGTTTCTATTCGCATCTACTATCAACAGGGCGGCCTATTTCTAGTTTACTTCTACTCTGAAACTCAAAATACACAGTCAGCTGACACAGAGGCCATTCATGGGCACTGATTGTTTATTAATTTTTAGCCACGGAATACAAAATTAAATAAGTACCTATTTGATTGTATTATTCGTGGTATGACAGACACATTTTAAAAGTTTGAAACAGATAAAACAAAGTCAATATCGTTTAAGCTCTGAAAAATGAGAAAAATAAAAAAAGCGTGATTTATGTTTGGTTTTCCAGTTGCATTTTTAGAAGTCTTTTGATCATAGCTAACATTTATTATTAAGAGAACCATGAACTTCAATTATTATTACAGTGGATTATCTCTCACAGTGAGGACATTTATAATTTTGGCCAAAAGAAATAACAAATAACAAAAGTGCCAGTCTATATTGTGAATATGACCATTGTGTAAGTTAACACACTGAATATTCCAAATGGTTGCCTAAGATAAATTAAATTAATTTCCTTTCGACCTGAGTAAACCTAAAAGTCTCATCAGAGACTGATTTAGAATAACTCCTATCCCCATAAGGTACCAAATGTATACAAAAACAGTTTTTAACTGCTGTGTATACCATTTGTATATGTCATGACAGAACTTAAAATTTGACAGAATTTTAAATTCTGTCGACAGAACTTAAAATTTTAAGTTCTGTTGACAGAACTTAAAATTCTAAGTTCTGTCGACAGGATTTCAAATTCTGTCGACAGAATCAAAATATCTTGACAGAATTTAAATTTCAAGTTCTGTCAACAGAACTTAAAATTCTAAGTTCTGTCGACAGGATTTTAAATTCTGTCAACAGAATTTAAAATCCTGTCAAAATATCTTGACAGAACTTAAAATCCTGATAAAATCATGATTCTATATATTTTGTTTAGCTTGTTTTACAGTGTGTTAGTCAAGAGACATATGACCAAATCAAGACAGTTTTGGGTACAGGAAAGGGACAAAAATGTGAATATGGGTCTGGTTTCAAATTTTGGTGTAACAAGAATTTTAGACTAGAGAAGATTGGTTCACTGTCTGTGGTTTATTGCATGAAAAGTTCATGTCCACTTGTTGCAAAGGAAAGCATCTTTGAGACACTTGTAAAATGTCATGAAAGGGTGGGACACTCAGGTAGGCGCAAAACCTGGGAGGAGGTGAAAAAAAATTATGCTGGAATTAGGTTTGATATAATACCAATTTTTCTTACCACCTGCAAGCAGTGCAATGAAAGGCGACCATGTAAGAATCCTCCAAGTGGCAGACCATTGATTGCATTGGGTTTTCTGACAAGGGTTCAAATGGACCTAATAGACTTCTCTAGCCGCCCTGATGGAGATTACAGATATATTCTACATGTCCGTGATCACTTTTCTAAGTACAGCTGGGCCTTCCCCCTTAGCTCCAAGCGAGCCTCTGAGGTGGCTGAGAAGATAGTTGAACTATTTTGCACCTTTGGGCCTGCCAAGATTCTGCAATCAGATAATGGGAGGGAGTTCACCGCAAGTGTCATTGAGGACATTAAGAAATTATGGCCAGATGTAGTCATCATTCATGGGCGACCACGTCATCCCCAGTCCCAAGGTAAGCTGAACTGCTACACAAATCACAGGTTTATCCTCTTAATACCTTATATAGTTAAACTAAACTGTGATGTAAACCAATTCTTCAAGCTGTACATATATTTCACATGAAGTGACTTTTTGCATGATTAACTGACTTGAAGTTGAAACTGTTTTAGGCATTTTTTAAAATATGAAAAAATACATTCATTTAAAGTAATTTTAACCTAATATATTGTTATCTTTTTGTAGGTCTGATTGAAAGGGGGAATGGTGACCTCCAGGTGAAATTAGGAAAATGGATGGATAGCAATGGAGATTCTTGGAGTAAAGGTCTAAAGTTTGTGATCCACACAATAAACACGTCCGTTTCCAGAATTACTTCAAAATCTCCATATGAGGTGGTTTTTGGACAGACACCACGCTCTGATTTCCACATTCTCAAAAACTTGGCAGCACAAGGAATCATATATGAAGAGGACATCCCTGAAGATATTCCTATGCCAGATGATGGTGACAATATTGATGGTATATCAGTTGTCCCCTCAACAAGTTCTGATGCAGGCAGTGAGTTCACCATCTCAGATGTCGAGATCATTGAAACACAAGATGACCTGGAATCAGATGTTGGTGCCAGTGCAGGCCCAGACCTCACTACAGATGTGACTCAAGTGCAGCCACAAAAACGTGGAAGAGAGTATTTCCTAATGAAAGAAGATAGCATTATTGCATCTGGGCATGAAATTCCAGGACAAGACATGCTTAATGGTGTTGATGTGAACATTGAGACACATGCCATCCTTAAAATAGATGAGATCCATGAAAACCATCAAACTGAGTTTGAAGAAAATGATCTGGTTTCATCGGACAGAAATCACCTTGTTGATTCAGGAGAAGGGAACCCAAGCCACAAGGCAGTCCGACTTGAAGCTCAAAAATGCTACCTTAAGGCAGCAGCTACACAGAGGACAAGACATCGTCTTCAAATGGATGAGTTTGTGAAAGACTATGCCATTGGTGACACAGTCGGAATCAAAATTCACAATGCAGACCGCACTAACACAGACGCCCGTCTTCTACCCTGTAAGGTGTATGAGGTAACCATAAAGAATGACATAAAGTGCTACAGAATTTACAGTGCCACTGGAAAACTGAAGAATACCTTTACAGGGGAGGAATTGGTTGACATGAAAAATGTGGTGTTTCCAGTGCTGGCAACAGTTGACCCAAGCAGTCTAGAGGAAGTTTCTATAGTCCAGGCATCCAGGGGAGCAACGAATTGGCAGTCCAGCAAAAAAGGACATGATGTGTGTCAGTGCAAGGGCAGTTGCATTACAAATAGGTGTTGCTGTAAAAAGAAAGGCATAAAATGTTCAACCAAGTGCCGTGTCAGCAGTATGTCATGTCAGAACAAAATATAGACTTGTAAATATTGATCGTTTTTGCTAGTTTTAATCTATAATCACAGTGCTAAAGTCAGTGGTGAGTGGTGAATGTATGCTAACAGAATGTACATAATTGTGATACACAGGTGTTTGCTGGTTTTGTTGTTTTAATATATGTCTCTTTATGTTTCTTAATGGTTTCCTTGCCATAATTGCAGTGCTAAACTCAGTGAGTAATGTATGTTTGATTTTACCAATAAAGTTTAAAATGTTTTTGTTAGACTTTACTTCTTCATTACAGCTCTATATTAAACATGATTTTAAGTTCTATGAAATCCAAGGATTTTAAGTTCTGTTGACAGAACTTAGAATTTTAAGTTCTGTCGACAGAATTTTAAATTCGTTCGACAGGATTTTAAATTCTGTCGACAGAACTTAAAATCCCTCAAAACCAATGAAATCCAAGGATTTTAAGTTCTGTCGATAGAACTTAGAATTTTAAGTTCTGTCGACAGAATTTAAAATTCTGTCAAATTTTAAGTTCTGTCATGACATATACATTATTTGTCATTTCCTGACATCTGATTGGCTGTTTGATGTCTACATGTGTATGCCAGTGGTATACAGGTTGTATGCTGCCTTTATGCCACTGTACTCTGTGTACCTGTATCCCATGTCTATGCCACTTGTATGCAGTTTTTATGCCCATATAATGTGTTATGAATGTACAAAAGTCATTAGTTTGTCTGGATTTTTCCGTGGGGTTTATTTGACCAGGGGGTATTTTGTGTATCCTGGAAAATAAATTTGCTCCCTTAGATATTTAGTTGATAGAACAAATTGATGTCTGGTATTTTGTGGGAGTTTATGTATGCATAATTTAAGTTCAGGTGAGTATGGTGAGACATTAATCATTCACACAGGTCAGGGTGAGTGTAATAATATCAAAGTGGTTTATTTAGTTTAATTTCAACAATAAAGTGGAGTCAAATAATTGAAGTAGTGTCTGTTTTAAAGAGACTGTGGTTATTACCATAATATATCTGCTTCTGATATTTCAGAGTTACTATCTTCTGATAAAAGTAGGTCTTCTTCAATTGACCCAAAATCCAAAATAGTTGATCAATTTTATCAAGATATTCAAGACCATTCCTGATTGTTTGGAAGGCACTTGAGTAGCTGTTGTTTGAGTCAGCCAAATCCTTTGAGTTGTTGGTTCTCGAGAAGTAGTCACTCGGATTTTTTCTTTTTTTTTTTTGTTGATTGAGCTTTCTTAGATGTGAAGTAGCTTTCAGTGGTGGGTTTGGCTGGTTGATCAGGTGTCAACCATGTATTTTTGGCATCATAGGGTAAGATTAAAGCGGGTGTGGCATTATGTTTTTTAATAACTTTCTCTGCTTGTCAGTTTGGCAGGGGGGTCGAATACCTTTGGTTTGGTTGGAATGTGGTTAACTAGACAGGGATCCAATTCTTTTCCTTCTTGGAATTTGGGGAAGCTCACAATCTGTTTGGGGACCTCCAGAACTTTTTTGATAAGTTGCTTATCTATTTTTAGAAGGTGCTGGACTTCTAGGTTTCTTTTTCATATTCCATTTTCTTTCTTTTTGGTAGGCAGGAATTATTTTACCAGTGATAATTCACCCTTAGAAACAGTCCCTTTTCTTTTGGGGTTTCCAGTGATGTTCAAGAACTTTTTATATTAGAGTCTTGCCCTTGGTGAAATCCTGTACAGTGGTTGAGGAACTTGTCCTGTCCTTCATGAAGAGACTAGTAATGTTATTTGTGTCTTTTGTTTTTGTTCTTCCCATGGCATTTTCCAAGTGTTTTGCTGGACAATTGTTACGGTCACGGGCAAGCACGGTAGCAATTACCGGTTGTCTTTAAGTTGTAACAGAAAAAGCAAAAAGTTAAACTTAACAAATTTATTTAATAGTCAACAATAATGATTACAGTCAACTGGTATGCTCTTAACCAAACACACTAATACAATAACAAGATCTAGCTGACCTGACCACTGAGATTAAGAGTTAAGTTTATCCGCCGTATCCAGCAATCTGTTCCGTAATCCGTCCTGTAGTATATTCTGTGGTCTATCCAATGTCCTGTGGTCTGTCCTGTGATCTGTCCAATGTTCACTCACACACGGATATCTATATCTTGTGACCTGTCTCACACTCAACAACACAAAAGGTTCTTGTCCTGCTATTCTTTATATATCCAGTCACACAGAATGTCTGTCTGAAGATATTTAGAGAGTTAACACAACTGTACTGTCTGTTCCAAGATGTGGACAATGTCCAAAATGCAGTAAATTCACTCTCTGTTATATGAATGTACAATATCCAAAATATCCAAAGTACAATAAATCTGTCCAGATGATGTATCCAGTTCACTCCAGTAAAAGTTCACAGTGATATAAGCATATATTATACTCCAAAACACAATAGCTCTCCTTATAGCAAGCGAATACAAAGTTCACTTGTGGTCAGATGTACATTCCTTATATACATTCACAGATTTCTCTGGAATTGTACAGAACCAACTCAAAAAAAAAGCTTGAGCCATCTAGGCCAAAGGAGGAAGTTCTAGAAACTACTGGTAATTGGGTTTCCCCAAATCTAACATAACCACTGAGGGGGGGATTTCCCCCAGTCTGTGAACAGATCAATAAACACTAAAACACAAAAGTCAATAACTCCCTTACTTTAAATGTCAACACACAAAAAGAACCAACAACACAATTATCTTTTATGACAATGTATAAACATAAAGCTTAAATTAAACAATGCACTAATATAGTGCCTAATATATGTAATATACAATGTACTAATATAGTGTCCAATATATGTAACAACAATATTGACAGTCATAGATATATGTACTCCCTGCCGAATGAAATTCATATTATTATGCATCATAATGAATGATTATGCACATTCTGAAAATGTACATATCTAAATGTGTAAAACATTCACAATAAATATTATGAACTTGGAAATTATGAATTTGCATGCACATTATGAAAAATTGATAACTATATGAACTGGACTGGTTTTTAACCCCAGCCCATAAAGGCTGGGGATATAGTCATCCCCTTCGCCATCCGGGCTGCGGCGGCAGGCATAAAGCTTGTGGGTGTTCCACAGCCTAAACCCTGCAAAGATTTTTACCAAATTTTCAGGGGATGTTTACCCCAAGAGGATCCAGAGCTGATTAGGTTTTGGGGGTATCTGGTAACAATTGTTGCCATGGCAACACCTTTAAGATTTTCGGGTCTTAAAGTTTGTGGGTGTTCCACAGCCTAAAGCTCTGCATGGATATTCACCAAATTTTCAGGATATGTTTACCCCAAAAGGATCTAGAGCTGATTAGGTTTTGGGGGGTATCTGGTAACAACTGTTGCCACATCAACAGAGTTTTGGGTCTTAACGTTTATGGGTGTTCACAGCCTAAACCCCTGCACAGATTTTCGTCAATTTTCAGGATATGTTTACCCAAAGAGGATCTAGAGCTGATTAGGTTTTGGGGGGTATCTGGCTACCACTGTTGCCATTGCAACACTTTTAATTTTTTGGGGTCTTAAAGTTTGTGGGTCTTCCACAGTCTAACCCTTGCATGGATTTTTATCAAACTTTCAGGCTATGTTTACCCCAAGAGGATCTAGAGCTGAATAGGTTTTGGTGGGTATCCAGCGGCAACTGTTGCCATGGCAACACTTTAACATTTTGGGGTCTTAAAGTTTCTTCTAAAATCTTTGATATTTTCTGTAACCTAAAATATTGCAGCTAGCATGATCAGATTTGCACAAAATGTAAATGTATAGGAAAGCTTGCCTGAGAGTAATTGTGTTCTTGTTTTGGAAACAAAATGACCACCATATCACATCTTTAATACCAAATAGGAGGGTCATCATATCAAAAAGGCCTTATATTTCCCTTAATAATTGCTTCTAGGACTACAAGATATGAAAACTACTTGTGAGAAATCATGGCCTGTGAATCTTTTGTAGAACATCTCGTGGGTTCTCTGTACTTCTTACAACAAAAGTTGTTTCTGAGATTTTCCCATAAATCAATCTTGTTGGCCATTTAGCTGTACCTGCAGGCTGGGGTTCTTGCCTGTTGAGGCTGGCTATTTTGCTATATGCTTTTATTACCCCACAGCCCTTAAGGGCTGTTGGGGTACTGTTATCACCCATAGTGTCCGGATGGGCGGACGGGCAGAATAAAGTTTGTCCGGGCTGTATCTCAGAAACCGTAAGGTATAGGAAGTTGATTCTTGGTAGGGACATTGGTCAGGATGTGTAGGTGTGCAACATCATAGTTTGACCTTGATTTGACCTTTGACCTTGCCATAGTGACCTTGAGTTTGAAAATCTTGTCCGGGCTATATCTCGGAAACTGTAAGGTGTAGAAAGTTGATACTTAGTAGGGACATTGGTTAGGGGGTGTAGGTGTGCAACATCATTGTCTGACCTTGATTTGATCTTTGACCTTGCCGTAGTGACCTTGACCTATAAAATCTTGTCCCGGCTATATTTCTGAAATCGTAAGGCATAGGAAGTTGATACTTGGTAGGGACATTGGTTAGGGGGTGTAAGTGTGCAACGTCATGGGGTGACCTTGATTTGACCTTTGACCTTGCCGTAGTGACCTAGAGTTGGAAAATCTTGTCCGGGCTATATCTCGGAAACCATAAGGTGTAGGAAGTTGATACTTGGTAGGGACATTGGTTAGGGGGTGTAGCTAGGTGTGCAACGACATGGTCTGACCTTGATTTGACCTTTGACCTTGCTGTAGTGACCGTGACCTGTAAAATCTTGTCCGGACTATATCTCGGAAACCATAAGGTGTAGGAAGTTGATATTTGGTAGGGACATTGATTGGGGGAAGTAGGTGTGCAATGTCATGGTGTGACCTTCATTTGACCTTTGACCTTGCTGTAGTGATCTTGACCTATAACATCTTGTCCGGGCTATATTTTGGAAACCGTAAGATGTAGAAAGTTAATACTTGGTAGGGTCATTGGTTATGAGGTGTAGGTGTGCATCGTCATGGTCTGATCAGGATTTGACCTTTGACCTTGCCTTTAACCTTTAGGGGGTAAAGGTGTACAATGTCATGGTTTGACCTTGATTTGACCTTTGACCTTGCCGTAGTGACCTTGACCTATAAAATCTTGTCTGGGCTATATCTCGGAAACAGTGAGGTGTAGAAAGTTGATACTTACAAGGACATTGGTTAGGGGGTGTAGGTGTGCATCGTCATGGTGTGACCTTGATTTGACCTTTGACCTTGCTGTAGTGACCTTGACCTATAAAATCTTGTCCGGGCTATATCTCAGAAACCTTAAGGTGTAGGAAGTTGATGCTTGGTAGGGACATTGGGTAGGGTTTGTAGGTGTGCAGCATCATGGTGTGAACTTGATTTGACCTTTGACCTTGTCATAGTGACCTTAACCTACAAAATCTTGTTGCACCTTTGGGTCTGTCTTTTGATGCAGATTAAGCACTGTTAAAGTCATATTAGAATTCATTAAGAATTTTACTTTTATAACTTCCCATTGTAACAGATGATATTTTATCAAATGAGCCACAGATTTTGCTCCAACACCACACATAAGCATTCATTGAATGTATTACCACTTCTGTATGCATGGTAATATTCAAAACATCTAAACCATAATTCAGCCATGCCAGATGTAGATAAAGTACATGCATTATCTTTCTCTTAGACATTATTTTCTCTATTTAAACATTATTTGGACCTTTATATAACTGACAGTTCTCTAAAAGTATCCTGAACTTTGTACTGATACAGTACTTCACTGTTTTCTCAGGATATATGTATTGTTGGATATTCCTATTCAGTCATTTACTTTATTATATATCATAACTTATTCCATAAAACTTTGAATTCTGCAGGATAAGTATTTTCTTTACTTTTTCATTTTTGTGAGAGTTCCGGTTTGGACTGCTCAGATTTATTGCTTAAAACTGTCCTCCCAACAAACGAGTTATAACAAGCCCAGATCATCTAAATATTGCCACTTTTGCTTTGCTTTTGATACACATAACTACTATCCATCTTGCAGCGAAGCTGGTAAAGGGGATGACCCTTGTGTTACCAATGAAAAGCTGTGCAATATTTGCTCGGCTTTTACTGAAGAACAGCTTATCAAAATAAAACACAGACATAGATCTGTTGGGAAGCAAAAAGTGTCCGATACTTGTAATACATGTAAAGATGAACTGGACTTGTTGGGGGATGATGTGGAGGCCTTTTCTGGGTTACAAGCAGACCTTGAGGGTGCTGCAGAAAATTTATTTTCATCTCCTCCACGCCCCCAACCCTTACGTTTCGAGTCTTTGTCTTTAAGGACACCTTAAACTGTCCCATCCACTCCAGGCACAGCTTTACAACATAATATAGAAAGCAAAGTAGAAAAATCCCTGGGTACCTAATTTAACATCCAACTGCAACGGCAAATGGGGGTCTTTCAAGCATCCATGCTGGAGTCAATGAAATCTCTTTGAGAGGAAATACAATCAGTGTTCGCTCTCGAGCGCGATTTCGCGAGTTTGTACACACTCTGGGGCAAGTTGACGCAAAACCAACTCATCAATGCGTCTTTGCTGTCGCTACCAGGCGAAATACTCAAAACTGACGGAAGAAATTCGTCTATTATCGGAAGCGACGACGTACATATTTCCTCATAGAAATGTTTGAGAAAAGCATGAAAAACAGTTTATTTTATTTTATGTATCCAGCTAACAGTAATTCACATGAGAATTCGGGTATTCTCACAAGTTTTCCGTGTTTTTTGTTGATTTTTAAACTCGTCTTCTGCTTATAGTGTCACAGGCGAAACAGTTGAAACAACTACTGACCAAAGAAATTCGTCTATTATCGGAAGCGACAACGTACATAAGAAAAACTTCTCTTTCCCTCTTGCTGTTGTGAATAATATTATTTTTAATACACTGATTTATTATACATTTGTTTTGTGTTTTAGCATGGACACACTTCTACCACTCCAATCTGTGAAGCTGAAAGCCCTGAATTTTGTACCTGGCATACTTCAGATCAGGCCAAAGTTTTGCAAGCCATGTAGGACACACAGTAATTAACCTGCGTTACATAACACTTACCAAATGTCAATGATCTTACATTTTGTCCAACCCCTGAATTCGACCCAGACATGTCTGTAATCTGGTCTGATATTAAAGAATTCCACAGGAGATTAGAACTCAAAAAGTTCTTCCATGATATACCAGTTTATTAAATACCTACAAACACACCTGACACTAATCCCATCAATATACAATTCCAGAATACCAGCCACAGTTCCCCCCCCCCAAACAGCAATCAAACCCTTGACTCCTTCCCCACTGCCATTAAAAGGAAATTATTAAAATTTACCCACAGTCACAAAGTGAAACGCAACTTAAACAGGGTGAATATCAAGGACTGAAATTATTGTTCCACAGCAATGACATTATTATCAAAAATGCTGACAAAGGCTCAGCAGTGGTAGTCATGAATAAAAGGGATTATATCAGAAAAGGTAATAGACAACTTACAGATAAATTCTATACCAAGCTTGCAAGCCAGACAAGATTACCAGTAAACTCAGAGTAATAATCCAGGAAATGCTAACTGATAAGAACTTTGACTTCTTCCTGAATCAAGAATTTTAAAAAGGAAAATTCTATTTATTGAAAAAAATACACAAGAAAAGCATTCTTGGCAGACCAATCTGTAGCACTGTAGGGCCCCAACTTGCTGAATCAGTAAGTATATTGATGCCATGTCAAACCCCATCCTATATTAAGGACACAACTAACTTTGTCAAAAAACTGAAGGAAATAGGACCTTTACCAGAGAAAAGTCTTCTGGTAACCCTTGATGCAACATCCCTACACAGTAATATCCCAAATGAAGAAGGTCTCTGAGCAACCCATAGAAAACTCCTGAGCGACCCAACAATGATCAAATACAGGCCTTACAAAATGAAACTAATGAGATTAGCCCTTCAAAACACCTACTTTACTTTAAATGGTGAACATTACCTCCAAACCCCTCTGTTGTGCCCCCCTGTGTGCCCCCTCACCAGTATGGGAACAGGTTTGTCACCAAGGTGTGAAAATATTTTTACAGGTGAAGTGAGAACAAAATGCCCTACAAAACTACCCACTGAAACCACTTATCTGGAAAAGGCTTTTAGATGACATATTTCTCATATGGACCCATGGTAAAGATAAACTTGACTAATTTGTGGAATAATATTAATGACACAATAAAATTTACATGTAAATCCAACACTAGTGAAATTACATTCCTTAAAATACTGGTAAAAATTGACCCAGATACCAAGAAACATTACACAACCCTGTACACTAAACATACAGATACACACAGCTATCCTATGTACACTTCTATCCACAACAAAAGCTGTTTACAGAAGATACTATATGGGCAATTTCTCAGACTAAGAAGAATCTGTGAGAAAAATGAGAACTTTATTGGTGAATGTGAATTACTCGTGCACCAATGCCTCAAAAGAGGATATCCTTGGAATCAACTACTACAACACATTCATAGAGCTAATCAAAAACACTAGATGTGTTAATCTTACAAAATGACACTCGAATTTCCAAGACTGAAAAACCCATCCTCATCACACAATTCCACCCCAACAACCCAAACTTACGATAAATTATTGATAAACCCTGGAACATAATATATTCCCACAAAGGCCAATTATCAACTACAGAAGACTGAGCAACATCAAAGATAAACTAGTGAATGCTATTAGTTTTTATGTCTGCTGGCATCACACTGCGGCATCTGAATACACATCCCCATGAATGACTTCTCCTCCAGAAGTACAAGGCCCAAAGACATGCAGTTACATTTAAAAGATACCTTATCTATCGAGGATGATAAATCATAAAATCTATGCAGGTCTATCTGTTTATCTGCTTCACAGAGCCATTTAAAAAGAGGTACCCCCACCCAAAGTGTGAAAATTTCAACACTTTATCACAATTGTCTCATTGACTATAGAAGGGATTTCTCTCATATCTTTTATATGTGTGCTAGGACACAAGTAGATTCCCTTGTGTGAGTATTGGGCCTGGATCTTTCTTAATTTTTTTTATGCATTTTTAAAATAATTTTTAACACATTAAAATTCATGATCAATTCATGCAGTAAATCAATTATAACTTGAAAAGCATTGCATTTAGAGCATTTTGTCAAAATTGGTTTTTTAGCTATTTTTCTTTCAGGATATAACATAGTAAAATTTCAGAATAATTATCGTAGGTGGTTTTATAGCTAAGTTATGCTTATTTAACAAACTATATATTTATACATATGCTGATCTAGACAGAAAGAATCTTCCCACTCCTCTCACTTTACTCTTCTGAGAGAAGAATTGCCGGTGTGTGTGTGAAGGTTTGTGTGTGGGGGTGGCATGGTGTTATGTGTTGGATACATACAGTGATCTATTTTAAGATATGTTTCCATTTAGATGTAAGAATTCCTCTTGTTATTTATCAAGTGTGTTCTTTGATCTTGTGGGAGCTTCTTTAATTGTGCAAGACAAACTCTGGTGTAAATCATGTTTGTGGAAACTAATTTAATTGCAATTAGAATTTCTCAACCTCTTTTCCAGTCCGATCACTCAGTCTGAGCCTGTTTGAGCTCGGTGGGTATTCTACACATAGGCCTCCCAAATGAAAGGAACTAGACATAGTAGGTTTGATTTATGGCATTTCAGGTATATTCCAGAAGGTTAGCATAGATTTAGCTACTTCCTGAAAATGTTGGCCAAAACACCACTCTATTTTATTTCTTATTTGCTGATAAATTCCTTACAATTGTCACTGAACTATTTACTTTAAGTTGTACTTACCCAGTGGTATTAAAAAAAACATTAGATATTCACCTGAAGTGTCTACAAGTGTATAAATTAATATTTTCATGTGGTATTCATTGTCTACTTTCATGTTTCAGTCGAGAGTATTGGTTTGGCTTACATCATGTAGACCCTGACCTAACTGCACAATGTCACTGTGACAGAATATGTCCAAATATAGATGCTTCAACATCATCCACACCATCAACTACGTGTGCAGATTGTGACTTGTGTCGTGGTGCTGACAAGTGGCAGTGGGAGGATGGAACTCTGTATGACTTCACAAACTGGCACACAACTCAGCCCAGTAATTTCAACACTGAGAAGTGTGCAAGATTTCATGGAGATGGCAAGTGGTATGATAATATATGCAGTGACAGACTTTACTTCATATGTAAGAAAGGTATGGTTTTACAATAAATTATTTCTTCTGTAATTAAGCATCCCTAAAAGGGCGCTTTATTGTTTTCACTTCAGTTTCCTTGCCAAAGCCGCCACATTATGGTCACCCTTGAATATCTCCCTTATTATTGGAAGCTTTGTAACCATATTTATCAGTTATATACCTTAGACGTGGGAAAATTTTTCCACATGCTTAAATGTGACCTTTGATCTTTATCAAGGTCACATGATCAAAAAATAGTTTTTTTTGGTACACCCACCCATCATCACCACTCAGCAAAATTTACTGACCGCAGAAGCTTGTAATTTCATATACATGTTTATATTATCAAAAACGCAAGTTTATTAGATTTTGGGAGCAATACGATGAAAATTGACCAATTTATGAGCAATTTTCTCAGGTACAAAGAAGAAAGCTTAAAATTCATGTGAACCCCCACCCCACCCCCCTATTATCTTCTTAAGTATTGCATTTAGAGCCATAAAATGTATTGGGAGGTAGTAGGAAACCATATGTGGAGAGTCTAGAAAGCAAGTCAAATTCACCCTCCAACCCTCCTGTAGGGGTCAAGCTGGGGTCATAGGATTAGTGTAAAGGGTGAAAAGGAGAGGACCCAATACAGAGCATTGGGGACTCCGAAAGGGAGAATTACTGCCTCAGAGAAACTCTCACCTATTTTAATTTTTTGTTTTCAATTTGAAAGGTACGATTTGATCCACAACAAGACAGTACCATATGGACCAAACCAGTCATGCAAGCAGTCATATAAAAGAGAATGATCAATCATGTCAAACGCCACAGATAGGTCTAATAATGTTAGGGCTGCTGCCTTTCCTGAGTCCACTGAGTAAGCTATATCGTTTTGAATCTTCAACAATGCCGTTTTAGTGGAGTGGGGCCTCTTATAACCAGACTGGTTGACATTTAAGAGACCCTCGTGCAAAATAAATTCATTTAGTCAAATAAATGTCAAATATCTCCAAAAGTATTAAAGTTAGAGAAATTTTTTCAGATATGTTATCCATGTACTTTTTGGTAAGCAATCACATATTAAAATTTCAGACCTGTTGCACCTTGGATAGCTGAGTAATAGCTACTTTGAAATTCTGACTGTTGAGTAAAGCCATTGTAACTCCAGAACTATTGCAGTTAGAGTATTTTCCTACAATATATTGTTCAGCTACTTTCTCCTTAGCTATGAGATGTTACATAGTTTGCGGTTCTGTTGCATGCCATAAATGATAAATAGCTATTTCCTTATATGTAACAAAATATGACATAAGTAAATGTCAGATATCTTCAAAGGTATTAAAATTAGGGAATTCTTTTCAAACATGTTATCTAGTTTTTGAAAAGCTATCACATAGTAAAGCTTGAGACCTGTTGCACATTGGATAGCTGAGTATTAGCTACTTTGAAATTCTGACTGGTGAGTAAATCATTTGTAACTCCAAAACTATTGCAGTTACAGTATTTTCCTAAAATATGTTGTTCAACTACTTTCTGCTTAACTAAGATGGCATAAAGTTTGGCATTCTATTGCATGCTGTAAATGAGTAATAGCTATTTTCTTATTTGTAGCCAAATAATGACAAAAGTAAATGTCAAATATCTTCAAAAGTATTTGCAAAAACATGTTTATCTCGGAAATGGAGTGAGATAAAGTGATTTTGACGAAATTTTTGACCCACAGGGTATCTGCAGAGTCTACTGGCCACTTTTTGTCAAAAATCGTTTTTTTGCCACTTTTGGTGACCATCTTCAATTTCTGTGGAAAATCTGTTTATCTCAGAAACAGAGCAAGATAGAGCAATTTCAACGAAATTTTTGACCGGCAGGGTATCTGGAGAGTCTACTGGCAACTTTTCCCAAAAATGGTTTTCCGGCCACTTTTGGCGGCCATCTTGAATTTACGTAAAATGCAAAAAAAAAAAGAGTTTATCTCAGAAACAGAGCAAGATAGGGTGATTTCGGTGATATTTTTGAACCACAAGGTATCTGCTGAGAAATAGCTACTTTGAAATTCTAACCATTGAGTAAAGCCTTTGTAACTCCAAAACTCTTGCAGTTAGAGTATTTTCCCAAAATATGTTGTTCAGCTACTTTGTTCATAGCTATAAGATGGTACATAGTTTGGGGTTCTATTGCATGCCAAAAGTGAGTAATAGCTATTTTCTTATTTATAGCAAAATAATGAAAGAAGTAAATGTCAAATATCTCCAAAAGTATTAAAGTTAGGGAAATTTTTTCAGATATGTTATCCATCTACTTTTTGGTAAGCAATCACATATTAAAATTTCAGACCTGTTGCACCTTGGATAGCTGAGTAATAGCTACTTTGAAATTCTGACTGTTGAGTAAAGCCATTGTAACTCCAGAACTATTGCAGTTAGAGTATTTTCCTACAATATATTGTTCAGCTACTTTCTCCTTAGCTATGTGATGTTACATAGTTTGTGGTTCTGTTGCATGCCATAAATGATAAATAGCTATTTTCTTATATGTAACAAAATAATGACATAAGTAAATGTCAAATATCTTCAAAGGTATTAAAATTAGGGAATTCTTTTCAAACATGTTATCAAGTTTTTGAAAAGCTATCGCATAGTAAAGCTTGAGACCTGTTGCACATTGGATAGCTGAGTATTAGCTACTTTGAAATTCTGACTGGTGAGTAAATCATTTGTAACTCCAAAACTATTGCAGTTACAGTATTTTCCTAAAATATGTTGTTCAACTACTTTCTGCTTAACTAAGATGGCATAAAGTTTGGCATTCTATTGCATGCCATAAATGAGTAATAGCTATTTTCTTATTTGTAGCCAAATAATGACAAAAGTAAATGTCAAATATCTTCAAAAGTATTTGCAAAAACATGTTTATCTCGGAAATGGAGTGAGATAGAGTGATTTTGACGAAATGTTTCACCCACAGGGTATCTGCAGAGTCTACTGGCCACTTTTTGCCAAAAATCGTCTTTTTGCCACTTTTGGTAACCATCGTCAATTTCTGTGGAAAATCCGTTTATCTCAGAAACAGAGCAAGATAGAGCATTTTTGACCGGCAGGGTATCTGGAGAGTGTACTGGCAACTTTTCCCAAAAATGGATTTCCGGCCACTTTTGGCGGCCAACTTGAATTTACGTAAAATGCAAAAAAAAAAAAAAAGTTTATCTCAGAAACGGAGCAAGATATGGTGATTTCGGTGAAATTTTTGAACCACAAGGTATCTTCAGAGTCTACTAGCGACTTTTCAAAAAATTGTTTTCCCACCACTTTTGGCGGCCATCTTGAATTTCTGCGTAAAATGCAAAAAAAGCGTTTATCTTGGAAACAGAGCAAGATAGAGCGATTTCGGCGAAAATTTTGACCCATAGGATATCTTCAGAGTCTACTGGCGACTTTTCTCAAAAATTGTTTTCCCGCCACTTTTGGCGGCTATCTTGAATTTCTGTGTAAAACTCAAAAAATAATTTATCTCAGAAACGAACCGAGATAGAGCAATTTTGGTGATATTTTTGACCAATAGGGTATCTTCAGAGTCTACTGGCAACTTTTCCCAAAAATTGTTTTCCCGCCACTTTTGGCGGCTATCTTGAATTTCTGCGTAAAACAGCATTTATCTCAGAAACGGAACGTGATAGAATGATTTCGGTGACATTTTTGTGACCCACAGTGTATCTGCACAATCTACTGGTAACTTTTTGCCAAACATCGTTTTTTGAGCCACTTTTGGCAGCCATCTTGAATTTCTGAGTAAAACGCAAAAACACATTTATCTTGGAAACAGAGTGAGATAGAGCGATTTCGACAACATTTTTGACCCACAGGGTATTTGCACACAATACTGGCAACTATTCTGACAAATCATTTTCACGTCACTTTTGGCGGCCATCTTGAATTTCTGTGTAAAACACAAAAACATGTTTATTTCCGAAACGGAGTGAGATATGGCGATTTCGACGAAATATTTGATCCGCAGGGTATTTGCAGAGTCTACTGGCAACTTCTCCCAAAAATCGTTTTCCTGCCACTTTTGGTGGCCATCTACAATTTCTGCATAAAATGCAAAAAAATGTTTATCTCGGAAACGGAGCAAGATAGAGTGATTTTGACGAATTTTTTTTACCCATAGACTATCTGCATAGTCTATTGGCGACTTTTCCCAAAAATCGTTTTACCACCTTTGGCGACCATTTTGGATTCCTGCGTAAAACGCAAAAAAACGTGTTTATCTCAGAAACGATGCAAGATAAGTATCTGCAGAGTCTACTGGCGACTTTACCCAACAATTGTTTTCCCAGCTATCTTGAATTTTTGCGTAAAATGCAAAAAAAAATAATAATAATAATACTCAGTGGGACACAAACATTAAAGTGCCTCTTATTTTCACTTCTACATGTGCTTCCATCTCACAAGAAAATTTATATTCCATTATATTTAGTACGTCAGAATGTTTGTTTTATATAATTATGTAACTATTTTATTTTTTAATAATTCTTGATGATAAGAGAGGGTTTTTGTAATCAGTATTTTTCTGTGTCTTTCTGTCATGTCTTTCTGTCCTTCTGTCTGGACACCTTTTTGCCCTTATAACTCAAAACTATATTATCAATTGAGTTCAAATTGCAAATTATGTTTTTTGTGTTCATTTGTCTGTCTGTCTGGTTTTTGTTTTGTTTTTTTTTTGTTGTTTTTTTGCGTTGTGTTTTTTTTTTTGGTGTGTAGATTACTCCAGAACTAATGAACAGATCTTTATAAAAAAATTATTTGGGAAGGACCTGGCCAAAGGAAGAATTTACTAATTTTGGGGAAAGATCTGGGCCCGTATTCACGAAAGATCTTAGCCAGGACTTAGGCTTAAAGTTGAGACTTTTGTCTCAAGTTTCTGCCCAAAAACTGCTAAAACCCTTGTCTTAGGCTTAGTGGTATTCACAAAGAATTTAAGACTGGTCTTAGGCTTAGCCAGGGCTCAACTTTAAGACTGGTTGGTAGTGGGCTTAAATTTTGTAAAGAGGACTTAAACATGGCCGCCATAAACTTTTCTCCACTTCAAAATTTCAAAGGGCTGTAAATAAAGTATAATTATACAAAACACCTCACTAAAGCAGTATTTGGAATTTTATATGTGGTAACAAGATTTTCCATTTCAAAACAGTACTTTACCTTAGATAAAATACGTTAAATGAAGGATATATGTCACCAATAGTATAGTTTGAATAGAAAAGAAAGGTCACATGACCCAGAAAACCACTATGGTTATTTGATAATCTTGGACTTAGTTAAGTCACCCTTTGTGAATACGGTTTTAAGACAAAACTTAGCTGAGACAAAAGTCTTAACTTTAAGACCACATTTAAGCCTAAGACCTGGCTAAGTCTAAGACCTTTCGTGAATACCGGCCCTGAATCATGTTTTGGATACAAAAAATCATGAATAATTTTCAGTGGTTCCATTTTTAGTCGAATCTTGGATTCGAGTTATGTACTGGGTTCTGGTTGTTATTTAAAAAACACCATTTTATCCTCGAAAAGCTAAAGGTATATGCAATATCTATACACATATATTAAATATAAGAGGTACTGTATATACTTTGTCATTTTGGTTTTTGTTTAATATTTTCTTTAATGTGCAGTTTATGAAATGACTTCACTGTCTAGCCTTTGTCTAGCTTCTTGCAAAATACCAGGATGTAGAAAATCCTTTGTGTATTTCTTTGTCATCTGGTGCTTATTCGAGTAATTTTCCCCAATATAAATGTCTGGTTCTTCAATACATGACTTCCAGACATATTAATAGGTTCAATAGACAATATTCAATAAACAGTCTTTTATGCTTGTGTTGGTGGTTATTCAAAACACTGGTAGAAACACCATTTACATATTTGGAAGTGGCAGTATTGAAAATGTGGGTGCAAGTTTTTGCAGAAATAAAAGTTCAGAAAAGTGGCCTTTGTCATGAATACAAAGTCAGAAACTTAATTGGAAATGGTTTACATGAAAGTCATGGGGTGTGTGATAAAAAAGTTATACATTATACAGAATTAGTTTAAATTGTTTCTAGTTGTTATAGATCACATCTTGTCCTTTAAACTTGTAATTGATGAAATACCGTAATTAATTCAATTGACACCAGGGAAATTCACTTAATTATGGGGAGGCCCCAGATAACATTCTACTATCTGCAAAACACTAGAGAATAGTCATAAAACATTAACATTATGTTTTTACTTTGGGTGAATACTAACGTAACAGTGACTACAGTAGGTAACATATTTTCTTTGATTAGATTTTGTTTAATATCAAGTAAAGTTTCCATCATATAGGTCAACCATGGTAATATTAAGCAGAACCTTTACAATGTAATTTGTCAGAGTTGAACCAGTAGAACCAAAATAGTGACATTAGTATTGGCGCTAGCTCTAGTACAAATGTAACTTTTACAACAGACAAGACAATAAATCAATCTTTGTTATGTCACAACATGTAAATTTTTGCAGTGGCAAGTGAATGTGAAGATATAAATTGTCTTCTGTTTTGTGCAAAGTCAAGGTATTTTCCAAGTTACGGTTTGAAGCATTAGACAGCCCAAAATTCTGTCTTTCATTAGCCATGTTAAGAAAACTTAAATCCAATTTAAGTACTAATTTAAATTAGTGTTGGTATCGAATAATAATATCTATATGGATATCAAACTATATTTTTGCTTTATGTATCGATCGATATTGAAATATCGGGTCATAGATGTTTTCAGAGAGAGACCTTCCAAACTTTCTCGCAAGTTTTAGTAGTTTCCCGAAACGTAAACAAATATGGCATTTCCGCTTTAGCGGTAAGTGAAAGTTGACAAAAATGATATAAAAACTAATATATTCTTTAAATTTTGTACTTTATTTGAATGGAAAACAGCTTAATTTCATCTATTAAATAATGCATTCCGATATTGATATTGTACCCTGCATTATCAATATCACTATACTTGGCCTGAATTAATAAATATTTCAATATCGATAAACAATACCATTACTAATTTAAATGGCGTTGGTCTAATATTCACTTGCACCATTGTATAGGTAATCTTTGAATGTGGAAAGGGAAGTAGAACATATGCCCATGAATCCCAAAGCAAGCAAGTACCAACCTTATGACAATACATAATGAAATGGACAAAACTAACATTTGACTTATGATGTAATCTTGCAACAGGACCTTCACATTGTTGGCTTACTGATCATACAATATTTATCCATTCTGTTTTATTGAATAATTTAAAGTCAGTTATATTATTCATGCAGTTAACCATATAGAAATAAAGGACAAATTTACCTTTAGCTCTTGTATCAGAAATCTACTTATATTTTTGATATTGAGAACTATGATTTATAGCTCACCCACCATTTCTCCTACAATCTAATTTTACAAATTTGAAGCTTACTTTACAACCTTCAGCTTTTCACCTGCAGACTGTCTCATCCTTAATATTTATTATTTATTTTTATTTATTTGGGGTTTTACGTCGCTTTCAACACTGTACAGGTCATATAACGACGGGTAGTTGGAAGGGCAGAGGAAACCAGTACATAGAGTTCGTCAGGGATCTGTACTGTAAACTGCCGACCAACGGCAAGCAACTACCAGCTTTCCCACTTGAGGCCATGACGGGAATCGAACCCCGGCCTCAGAGGTGGGAGGCGAGAGTGTTACCACTCTGCCACCATGGCCCCCTCTCATCCTTAATAATTGCTAATCTCTGATTTTTCTTGTTTGATGTTCCTTAGAATCTACTTCAACCCAGTAACTGTCTTCAGATAGAGATTAAATACTAGAGAAATACTATTAGAGTTAGAATTACCTTAGTGTTGATTACTCTGCAAATAGATGCAACTGAAACTGAGCCAACTATATGTCTTGAAAGTGTCATGTATACATCCAAATCTTAACTAACCGTATGTAACACGTGTCAACGAAATCCCATGCATTCAGCATTAATTTGTACCATAAATGAGGCAGAAATTAAAACACATGATTCAAAGAATTTTGGCTCATAGTGAATCAGAAGTTAGCATGGAACAGTGTTGTCTTGTGTATTAATCACAGACACTCTCATTATATATTTGATAGTAAAGGGGCATGAATTAGAAAATATATGGTATATGTAAGGATCAGTATTAATCTTCATTTGTAGGTCAGTGTTTAAAATGTACAATGAAAAAGCCATGCATGGGGATTATATGTCTTTATGATGAGATACAGTTTATTTTGGATCACAAGAAAGTATTCATCTGGTGGCTCTACACATGAAAGCATGTGGACAGTGACAGTTTCATAGCTGGCAGACACCACATGACTAATTTAATAAATTTGTTTGGGTTCTGCAAATCTATTTAGAATTTCTCCCTCAGAAAAGGTTATTCCCTTCTCTGTTAGGATTTTCACTTGTAAATCTATCACAAAAACACATTTTAACAGTCTTGGTGAATGACATTATTCTATTCAAAAACACTATTAAACATCTTGAAAGTTATTGGGTACTAATAAGCTCTCTCCTTGTTACTCATGTGGTATATTGTTATCTAAACACAATTATTTTGGGTTTAACTCAACTTTAATCTGAAGATTCGACTTTGTGGTTGTCTGAAAGACAGCCACTGTTCCCTTGTCAATGTATTTGCAATGACTTCTGCTTTCTACTTGATATTTCTTCAAAAGTGATGAACAAATTTTTATGATAAATTTTAGTTACTATAGGAAGGGCCTAGCTAAAAGAAGAAGTACAACATTTTAGGATTTACTTCATATTCTGGATACCAATAAACCTCCAAAAGTTTTGAAACATCAGTCTGGTGGTGTTAGCAGTCAGTGGTTTCTAATACATTTTGTGCCCATTTTATCAATTGACACTTATAATTATGTCAGCCAGAGAGTGTGGTGAACTCACTAAATATCCACAAAGTATTTATTTAGTGTCTGGATGTGTGTGTTCACATGTGCATGTGTTTCTTAATGGGGAGAAATTAGGTCAAGGACAGTCAATATTGCATTTGGATCCAATCACGTGACTAGAACTGCAGCATGTTTTACCCTTATATCCAGAATTGGGTAGGATTTTATTTGGTGTAAATATATGTCCAGATACACTGTAAATATCAAGAAACCTTAAAAAAGTGGTTACATTTGTTGAATAATAATCAAATTCTCAGGATTTTCAAACATAGCAATTCCTGGGATAAATTGTACATGACTGTAATCCTTGTCTGGGAAAAAATTAAAGGCTATAGGTTTACCTATAAGGTCAACATAAGGTCTCAAAATTGCCCACAGAGACCCAATTTATGGACTTTTTGCCATTTTCAAGCACTGTAGCTTTCAAACTATGTCTCATCTAAGATAAATATCATCATTCTTATATGTGCCCCCAAATTTAGGCCTTTAATAGACATTTAACCTGTGTATGAGGACCATCATCACCCACCCAATAATGTCCCTTTTAAGACATTTTTCACATGTTTTGCCCTGTAATTTGGAAATGGTAACTCTATTAGATATAAATTCTATTCTATCTTTGTCTGTGACAGATTTTTGAGTCTGAAGTTTTAATTTGAAGGTCACATTGAGGTCTAAAAGGCCCACAGAGACCCAATGTTTGGGCTTTTTGCCACTTTTAAGCCCTGTGATTGTTAAAAACTACTTGGAAATGGTAAGTCTGAGATGTTTCAAACTGTATTAGATATACATTCTGTGTGTAATCTTTGTATATGACAGATTTTAAGACCCATCTGGGAATATATTATTATGTTCTACAGATTTTAAATCCCATCTGGGAATATATTATTATGTTCTTTTTACATGTGTCAAAAATAAAAGGCTTTAAGTAGACATTTAATCTGTGTATGAGAACCATAAACACCCACCCTTTTTGAACATTTTTCATATATTTTGCCCTGTAACTTGGAAATGGTAAGTCTGAGATTATCAAACTGTATTAGATATACATTCTATATGTAATCTTTGATTGTGAAAGATTTCACGTCTGAAGCTTTAACTTGAAGGTCACTTTTAGGTCTCTAAAAGGCCCACAGAGACGTTTGAAAATTTGCCACTTTTAAGCCCTGTCACTGTTACACTATGTGACTGATAGAGCTTAAATTTCATGTGCAAATACATTATTATGTTCTTTTCACATGTGTCGAAAGCCAAGGCTTTTAGTAGACATATAACCTGTGTATGAGGACCATAGACACTCACCCAAGTGACCTTTTTGTTTTTTTGTTTTTTTTTTTGTAATTTGAAAATGCAAAGTGTGACAAGTCTCAAACTGTATTATATATAATTTTTGTTTGTTATCTCTGTCCACAAAAAGTTTCAGATCTGTAGTTTAATTGCTAAGGTCACTTTAATGATTCTAAAATGCCCACAGAGACCTAAATTATGGACATTGTGCCACTTTAAAGCCCTGTAAGTGTCGAACTATGTGGCTCATAGAGCTGAAATATTTGAATTTTTCAAAGAAAATGCCTGTCTATTTAAATTTTGAATATTAATGATATTATGGCTATCTTAGGCTTTTAAGAACTTTTTTTTTTTGTGTTTTATCCCTCTGCTTGCTGAGTTTTTAACTTCTTAAAATGAAACTGGGTATACATATTAAAGTAGGCAAAATGGACACTGTTGTTTTCTGGTGAGCTTTAAGTCCCAATATTAATGAAATTATAGCCTTATATAGTAAAAATAGGGGATTTTTAACCCTTAATTAGACCAGTATTATTCAACTTGCCTCAGTTAATTTTGACAGCTCCTGCACATATGAACTTATTTCAGTTGATAATCACAAATTTAATAATTCTCAATTCTGAATTATTATTATAAATCTGTTTTGGTTTAATAATTGTATCCCCGGACGAAAGTCAGGGATACTTTGGATTCAGTACGGTCATGCCGCCGCCGCAGAGATTTCCTTTCGGGCGCCATAACTTAAAAATAATTTTATTAGACCTTTCAAATTTGGTAGGTGAGTGTATATGGGCAATGCCATGAATGCTATTGTTTTGTGACCTTGACCTTCAATTTCAAGGTCACTGGTGGCCTCTTAAAGGTCAGATTTTGGTCATTTTTACCCCACAGCCCTTAAGGGCTGTTGGGGTATTGTTTTCACCCATTGTGTCCGGATGGACGGGCGGGCGTCCGGGCTGGCGGGCGGGCGGGTGGGTGGCGGGAAATAGTTTGTCCGGGCTGTATCTCAGAAACCGTAAGGTGTAGGAAGTTGATACTTGGTAGGGACATTGGTTAGGGGGTGTAGCTGTGCAACGTCATGGTCTGACCTTGATTTGACCTTGCTGTAGTGACCTTGAGTTTGAAAATCTTGTCCGGGCTATATCTCGGAAACTGTAAGGTGTAGGAAGTTGATACTTGGTAGGGACATTGGTTATTGGCTATAGGTGTGTATTATCATGGTGTGACCTTAATTTGACCTTTTACCTTGCCATAGTGACCTTGACCTTTAAAATCTTGTTGCACCTTTGGGTCTGTCTTTTGATGCAGATTAAGCAAAAGTCATATTAGAATTTATTAAGAATTTTACTTTCATAACTTCCCATTGTAAGAGAATTTCATCAAGTGAGCCACAGATTTTACTCCAACACCACACATAAGCATTCATTAAATGTGTATTACCACTCCTGTATGCATGGTAATATTCAAACCATCTAAACCATAATTCGGAAATGCAGATGTATATAAAGAGTGTTGAATTTTAGTTTACTGATTAATGCTGTCATCTTGTCATTGAATTATCTTGTTTTAATACTTCATCTTTATACACATTATCTTTCTTTTAAACATTATTTCTCCATTTAAACATTGTTTGGACCTTTATATAACTGACAGTGCTCTGAAAGTATCCTGAAGTTTGTACTGGTACAGTACTTCTATATCTCATGGTGTTGAAAATATTTCCCAAGGCTGTGGGGTACGGGCATCACCTGATGCTATTTTTTCACATTTTGGCCTAGTTCTCATATACAGAAAGTTAGATCATCCTATGGCTGGTACATATAATACATATATATGTCCTGTGTAAGCATGCAGAAATTTGACCTTGAAGCTCTTCATTGAAGGTCATCCACAGACCACCAAAGTTCCTCTCCAAGGCAATTTTTGGCCTTTTTGGAGATATTTTCACACTCAATGCTGACCAGATTGCATGGAAACTATTGAAAATGGCTTTGGAGGTTGAGTGCATGATGGAGTACCAGCATCCAGTTTGTTGACCTTGGTTATTGTTTTCTAGGTCACCTTAGGCCTGCTAAAATGACTCAAAATGATACCTTTTACTGCATATATATGCCTATATTAGACTGTGAGGCCATATACCTCCTTTATTATTGGCTCTTATATGTTACTGGCTCATGTTGATTATTGAAACTTTGGTTTAGCATTCACAACACCGCCGCCGCGCGTAGAGAGATTTTCGGCATTAACCCTCTTAGAGGAAAACTGTTCCAGCTAGGTTCATCAAATTTTCAGGATATCTTCATTGGGGGTGAGCTTCTCTGGGACTGAAATTAGCCTCATTCTGAAAAACAAGATGGCCGCCGCAGGCATTTCTTTGAAAATTATCTACATTTTTACCCCACAGCCCTTAAGGGCTGTCGGGGTATTGTTTTCACCCATGGTGTCCAGATTTTGGACGGGCGGCGGGAAAAAGTTTGTCCGGGCTGTATCTCAGAAACCGTAAGGTTTAGGAAGTTGATACTTGGTAGGGACATTGGTTAGGAGGTGTAGGTGTGCAACGTCATGGTCTGACCTTGATTTGACCTTTGACCTTGCCGTAGTGACCTTGAGTTTGAAAATCTTGTCCGGGCTATATCTCGGAAACCATAAGGTGTAGGAAGTTGATACTTGGTAGGGACATTGGTTAGGGGATGTAGTTGTGCAACGTCATAATCTGACCTTGATTTGACCTTTGACCTTGCCGTAGTGACCTTGAGTTTGAAAATCTTGTCCGGGCTATATCTCGGAAACCGTAAGGTGTAGGAAGTTGATACTTGGTAGGGACATTGGTTAGGGGGGTGTAGGTGTGCAACGTCATAATCTGACCTTGATTTGACCTTTGACCTTGCCATAGTGACCTTGACCTATAAAATCTTATCCAGGCTATATCTCAGAAACTGTAAGGTCTAGGAAGTTGATATTTGGTAGGGATATTGGTTAGGGGGTGTAGGTGTGCAACGTCATGGTCTGACCTTGATTTGACCTTACTGTAGTGACCTTGACCTATAAAATCTTGTCCGGGCTATATCTTGGAAACTGTGAGGTGTAGGAAGTAGATATTTGGTAGGGACATTTGTTAGGGGATGTAGGTGTGCAACGTCATGGTCTGACCTTAATTTGACCTTTGACCTTGCCGCAGTGACCTTGACCTATAAAATCTTGTCCGGGCTATATAGCGGAAACCATAAGGTGTAGGAAGTTGATATTTGGTAGGGACATTTGTTAGGGGGTGTAGGTGTGCAACGTCATGGTGTAACCTTGATTTGACCTTTGACCTTGTTGTAGTGACCTTGACCTATAAAATCTTGTCCGGGCTATATCTCAGAAACCGTAAGGTGTAGGAAGTTGATACTTGGTAGGGATATTGGTTAGGGGGTGTAGGTGTGCATCATCATGGTCTGACCTTGATTTGACCTTTGACCTTGCTGTAATGACCTTGGCCTATAAAATCTTGTCCGGGCTGTATCTTGGAAACTGTAAGGTGAAGGAAGTTGATATTTGGTAGGGACATTGGTTGGGACGTTGGTGTGCAACGTCATGGTCTGACCAGAATTTGACCTTTGACCTTGCCGTAGTGACCTTGACCTATAAAATCTTGTCCGACTATATGTCATATTTGGTAGAGACATTGGTTAGGCAGTGTAGGTGTGCAGCATCATGATCTGACCTTGATTTGACTTTTGACCTTGCCGTAGTGACCTTGACCTATAAAATCTTATCCGGGCTATATCTCAGAAACTGTAAGGTCTAGGAAGTTGATACTTGGTAGGGATATTGGTTAGGGGGTGTAGGTGTGCAACGTCATGGTCTGACCTTGATTTGACCTTACTGTAGTGACCTTGACCTATAAAATCTTGTCCGGTCTATATCTTCGAAACTGTGAGGTGTAGGAAGTAGATATTTGGTAGGGACATTTGTTAGGGGATGTAGGTGTGCAACGTCATGGTCTGACCTTAATTTGACCTTTGACCTTGCCGCAGTGACCTTTACCTATAAAATCTTGTCCGGGCTATATAGCGGAAACCATAAGGTGTAGGAAGTTGATATTTGGTAGGGACATTTGTTAGGGGTTGTAGGTGTGCAACATCATGGTGTAACCTTGATTTGACCTTTGACCTTGTTGTAGTGACCTTGACCTATAAAATCTTGTCCAGGCTATATCTCAGAAACCGTAAGGTGTAGGAAGTTGATACTTGGTAGGGATATTGGTTAGGGGGTGTAGGTGTGCATCATCATGGTCTGACCTTGATTTGACCTTTGACCTTGCCGTAATGACCTTGGCCTATAAAATCTTGTCCGGGCTGTATCTTGGAAACTGTAAGGTGAAGGAAGTTGATATTTGGTAGGGACATTGGTTGGGACGTTGGTGTGCAACGTCATGGTCTGACCAGAATTTGACCTTTGACCTTGCCGTAGTGACCTTGGCCAATAAAATCTTGTCCAGGCTATATCTCGGAAACTGTAACATAAAGGAAGTTGATATTTGGTAGGGACATTGGTTGGGGGTGTAGATGTGCAACGTCATGGTCTGACCAGGATTTGACCTTTGACCTTGCCGTAGTGACCTTGGCCTATAAAATCTTGTCCGGGCTATATCTCAGAAACCATAAGGTGTAGGAAGTTGATACTTGGTAGGGACATTGGTTAGGGGGTGTAGTACAACGTCATGATCTGACCTTAATTTGACCTTTGACCTTGCCGTAGTGACCTTGACCTATAAAATCTTGTCCGACTATATGTCATATTTGGTAGAGACATTGGTTAGGCGGTGTAGGTGTGCAACATCATGGTCTGACCTTGATTTGACCTTTGACCTTGCCGTAGTGACCTTGACCTATAAAATCTTGTCTGGGCTATATCTCGGAAACCGTAAGGTGTAGGAAGTTGATACTTGGTAGGGACATTGGTTAGGGGTTATAGGTGTGTATTATCATGGTGTGACCTTAATTTGACCTTTGACCTTGTCGTAGTGACCTTTACCTTTAAAATCTTGTTGCACCTTTGGGTCTGTCTTTTGATGCAGATTAAGCACTGTTAAAGTCATATTGGAATTTATTAAGAATTTTACTTTCATAACTTCCTATTGTAAGAGATAGAATTCCATCAAGTGAGCCACAGATTTTGCTCCAACACAACACATAAGCATTCAATAAATGTATTTACCACTTTTGTATGCATGGTAATATTCAAAACATCTAAACCATAATTCGGCCATGCAGATGTAGATAAAGCGTGTTGATTTTTAGTTTTCTGACTAATGCTGTTATCTTGTTATTGAATTATCTTGTTTTAATACTTCATCTTTACTGTCACATGTATTTTCTTTCTTTTAAACATTATTTCTTCATTTAAACATTGTTTGGACCTTTATATAACTGACAGATCTCTGAAAGTATCCTGAACTTTGTACTGGTACAGTACTTCTATATCTCATGGTGTTGAAAATATTTCCCTAGGCTGTGGGGTACGAGCATCTCTGATGCTATTTTAGTTTACTGATTAATGCTGTCATCTTGTTATTGAATTATCTTATTTTAATACTTCATCTTTACATGCATTATCTTTCTTTTAAACATTATTTTCTCCATTCAAACATTGTTTGGAACTTAATATAACTGACAGTGCTCTGAAAGTATCCTGAACTTTGTACTGGTACAGTACTTCTATATCTCATGGTGTTGAAAATATTTACCTAGGCTGTGGGGTACGGGCATATCTGATACTATTTTTGTACTGGCTGTTCTCATAGGTAGAAGATTGAATCTCTTCATAGGTGATATGTATAACAGATATACATGTTCTCTACAACCTTGCAGACATTTGAACTTGAAGCTATTAATTCAAGGTCATCCACGGAGTGCCAAAGTACCCCACATAGCGGACTTTAAAAGTGCCTATATCTCCCTTAGTATTGGTCCTAGAGGTTTGCAATGTGAAACCAACCTATTGGAAATCATGTGCTGCAAATTTTCTGAAATGGTCGGATTTGACCTTGGACTCCTCCTTCAAGGTCAAACGAGGATAGCTAAACTTAAAAGTGCTTATTGGTCCTAGAGGTTTGGGGTGGTAAACCAACACATAGGAAATCATGGGCTGTGAATCTTTTGGTGTGGTCGGAATTGACCTTGGGCCCCTCCTTCAAGGTCAAACGAATGTAGCCAAACTTAAAATTGCTTCTAACTCACTTATTTTTGGTCCCAGAGGTTTGGGATCATGATAAACCAACATATAGGAAATCATGGGCTGGGAATCTTTTGATGTGGTTGGATTTGACCTTGGGCCTCTCCTTCAAGATCAAATGAGGATAACTGAAGTTAAAAGTGCTTATAACTCGCTTATTATTGGTACTAGAAGTTTGGGATGGTAAACCAACGCATAGGAAATTATAGGCTGGGAATCTTCTGGACAGGTGTGGTTGTATTTGACCTTGGGCCCCTCCTTCAAGGTTAAACTAATATAGCTGAGCTTAAAAGTGCTTATAACACGCTTATTTTTGGTTCTAGAGCTTTGGGATGGTAAAGCAACCTATAGGAATTACTGGGCTGGGAGTCTTTTGGTGATTTGACCTTAACCTTGGGCCCCCTTCAAGGTCAAATGAGGATAGCCAAACTTAAAAGTGCCTATAACTCGCTTATTATTGGTCCAAGAGGACCTGGTGTGGTCGGATTTGACCTTGGGCCCATCCTTCAAGGTCAGACGAATGTAGCCAAACTTAAAAGGGCTTATAGCTCACTATAGTACAAATTGCAAAGTATTCAGAACACCCTGGCTTGTATTGTTACAAATCATGGAAAGTATGCTCATGTTACACCCATTCTACAGAAACTCCACTGGTTGCCTGTTAGGTACCGTTGCATTTTCAAAACTTCAACACTTGTGTATAAATTTTTGCATAGTGGTTCTCCTTCTTATTTCGAACCGTTCTTGTCTTTTAGTAGTTGTCCCTATAGTACTAGACATAGTCACCCAGATCGTCAATACCTTACAGTTACTCCTTTCCATTCATCAGTCTTCAAGTCAGCCAAACATTTCGGCCATAGTTTTGCCTTTGATGCTCCTGAGATCTGGAATGACCTCCCTCAAGATGTTCGCGGTGCAACATCAGTTGCCTCCTTCAGAAAGAAGCTTAAAACATACCTGTTTGCAAAAGCCTACCCACAATAGCCTCCCCCGTCACATCTGTGTCTCCTTGGTATGACCTGGCTATGTCCCTTGATTAACGCTAACTGCCTTGCTTTATGTTTAGATGCGCCTTAGAGTCCATCAGTGATGGAGATTAAGCGCTGTAAAAGTCCACATTAGATTAGATTAGATTATTTCTGGTCCTAGAAGTTTGGGATGGTAAACTAACCTATACAAAATCATGGGCTGGGAATCTTTTGGTGTGGTCGGATTTGACCTTGGGCCTCTCCTTCAAGGTCAAACGAGGATAGTCAAACTTAAAAGTGCTTATAACTCATTTATTGTTGGTCCTAGAGGTTTGAGACGGTAAACCAACACATAGAAAATCATGGGCTGGGAATATTCTGGTGTGGTTGGATTTGACCTTGGGCCCCTCCATCAAGGTTAAACAAATGTAGCCAAACTTTAAAGTGCTTATAACTGGCTTATTATTGGTCCTAGAGGTTTGGGATGGTGTAAACCAACATATGGGAAATCATGAGCTGCGAATCTTCTGGGGCCCCCCCCCCTTTAAGGTCAAATGAGGATAGCCAAACTTAAAAGTGCTTATAACTCACTTATATGGCTGGAAATACTCTGGATGCCACGCATCAACCATGTCCCATCCGGGGATATGCTGCGTCGAAACGCAATATCTAGTTTATTTATACAGTAGAAACTCTATTATCCGACCCTCTATTATCCGAATTTTCAATTATCTGACCTCCAATTCACTCTCCCAACTCCATTTAAACCTGTTATTTTAGGCTTTCTATTATCCGACCTTTCTATTATCCAACCTAATTGTTACTCTCCCAAGAGGGTCGGATAATAGAGGTTCTACTGTATTTAAATCTGGAGGCATAATTATCCTGTTGGACATTCCTTATTTATATATTTGATTTTTTTATTGTTTTATTGGTCATAAGATTAACTGAGCTTACCTCAAAAAGTTATGGATGGATTGTGATGACATTTTCAGCAAATGACCTGAATGGTATTACATTTTTGGAGTGATCTGGATCACTGTCTGGATCCAGGCTGCAACATAATTTTAGGATGAATTTTGATGATTTTTTTAGGATATGTTACAAATGGTAAAAGGAAGAAGTGGTAAAAGGAAGAAATGGTTCAATTTTGCGAGTGATCTGGACCACTATCTGGATCTTCTGGATCCATGAAATATAATTTTTAAAGACAAATAGCTCAAAACATCATGGGTGGATTTTGATGAAATTTTCAGGAAATGTCCTAAATGGGACAAGGAACAAGTGATTAGATTTTGGGAGTGATCTGGATCATCTGGATCCAGGCTGCCCGATGTGTTTGTGTACAAGATAAATCAAAAACTTATGGACAGATTTTGATGAAATTTTCGGGATATGTCTGAAAAGGTAAAAGGATGAAATGGCTGAATTTTGGAAGTGATCCGGATCATCTGGATCTAGGCTGCAACAGAAATTTAGGATGAATTTTGATGATATTTTTAGGATATGTTAGAAATGGTAAAAGGAAGAAGTGGTAAAAGGAAGAAATGATTCAATTTTGCGAGTGATCTGGACCACTATCTGGATCTTCTGGATACATGAAATATAATTTTAAAGACAAATAGCTCAAAAAGTCATGGGTGGATTTTGATGAAATTTTCAGGAAATGTCCTAAATGGGACAAGGAACAAGTGATTAGATTTTGGGAGTGATCTGGATCATCTGGATCCAGGCTGCCAGATGTGTTTATGTACAAGATAAATCAAAAACTTATGTACGGATTTTGATGAAATTTTCAGGATATGTCTGAAAAGGTAAAAGGATGAAATGATTGAATTTTGGAAGTGATCCGGATCACTATATGGATCTGGTAATTTTTAAAGACAGATACCGCAAAAACTTATAGATGGATTGTTTCAGCAAATGGCCTAAATGGTACAAGGAACAAGTGATTAAATTTTTGGAGTGATCTGGATCACTGTCTGGATCATCTGGATCCAGGCTGCCACATAATCTTGGGATGGACTTTGATATTTTTAGGATATGTTAGAAATGGTAAAAGGAAGAAGTGGTAAAAGGAAGAAATGATTCAATTTTGCGAGTGATCTGGACCACTATCTGGATCTTCTGGATCCAAGAAATATAATTTTTAAAGACAAATAGCTCAAAAAGTCATGGATGGATTTTTATGAAATTTTCAGGAAATGTCTTAAATGGGACAAAGAACAAGTGATTAGTTTTTGGGAGTAATCTGGATCACTGTCTGGATCATGTGGATCCAGGCTGCCAGATGTGTTTGTGTACAAGATAGCTAAAAAACTTATGTACGGATTTTGATGAAATTTTTAGAATATGTCTGAAAAGGTAAAAGGATGAAATGATTGAATTTTGGAAGTGATCCGGATCACTATATGGATCTTCTGGATCCATGAAATGTAATTTTTAAAGACAGATATAAGTGAAAGAACTAGTGATTAGCTTTTGGGAGTAATCTGGTACTATGGAGAATCCTGACCTGGTGCTCCAGGAAACAGGCTCAAGACCGACATATTCACGCCTTAACTATGTCCCGTCCGGGGATACACTGCGTCGAGACGCAATCTCTAGTTTACTTTGTAAAAGGCTTGGAAGGATACGTGTCAAATTATAAAGAGAAAAAAAACAAAATCTGCATATTTCTTTTATAATATTTCATCTATCCACTAATATATTAAAACATAGAAACAGATAAACTTGTTTGTGGACCTTTGCCCACAAGGATACAACTTTGCTTGCAAAATAAAAATATTGTAGATTGAATTTCTCAAGTTCTTATAAAAGTGGTTGATTATGTTTTCCCTCAAAATTATATCACACAGAAGGGATCCGATGGAAAATACCCAGTCAAAGCATGCAGCATGAATGATGACCTGTCTGGGGATATGTTGGGGCCTATAGTTTGGTGACTTTAAACTCCCCGTAGTAACATAACTTATCTTGAGTTTAAGTTTTTTTCTTTTCCGGACTATATCTCAAAATGGGTTGATGGATTCAATTCAAATTTGGCATGTGGTTGTAATTACATTTAAAGGTGTGCCCTATTTTAAGGTGACCTTAAACTTCTATGTGTAAAGAACTATGTTGAGATTACATTTTTTTATTTTTCCATAGAGAATACTGAAAATAACTTGACAGATTTCATTCAGATTTTGCAAGTTTATGTAACTGGCCATAGCGAAATGTCATACAGTAAGGAGACCTTAAACTAGCAGTAGTAACAGAATTATATTCACTTTAAGTTTGCAAATTTTTTGAACAGTATTTCAAATACTGTGCTTTTATTGCACTACAATAGCTTACCATGTGGGACTAATTGCTGTTCTTGGATGGCCACAGGCATCACAAGCAACGTCTAAGAAAAATATACATTTATAGTTACCCGTAGCCTCAGGTTGTCCTCTCATGGTACAATCTGAGATCTCATCCTACTTTCTTGTTGCCCGCATGAATTGGTAGCGTCTGTCGCTTCACAGATATTTTCATCTATTTCTCAGCACATATGTATTGTTGGATGTTAATTTTTGGTCATTTTATGTAATATATATCATAGTTTATTCTGACTGTGAAAGTTCGATTTCGACAGGATAAGTATTTTTTCTTATTTTGGTGTTTTGGAGTTTTCCTCAGTACAGGCTTTTTATTGCGTTTTCAAGATGTCTTCCCACCAAACAAATAAAGAGAAACTGAGAGCTATTAAGTGTTGTCACTTTTGTTACCCCACAGCCCTTAATGGCTGTTGGGGTATTGTTTTCACCCATGGTGTCCGGATGGTCGGGCGGGCGGGTGGGCGGGCGGCGGGAAATAGTTTGTCCGGGCTGTATCTCAGAAACCGTAAGGTGTAGGAAGTTGATACTTGGTAGGGACATTGGTTAGGGGGTGTAGCTGTGCAACGTCATGGTCTGACCTTGATTTGACCTTTGACCTTGCCGTAGTGACCTTGAGTTTGAAAATCTTGTCCGGGCTATATCTCGGAAACTGTAAGGTGTAGGAAGTTGATACTTGGTAGGGACATTGGTTAGGGGGTGTAGTTGTGCAACGTCATAGTCTGACCTTGATTTGACCTTTGACCTTGCCATAGTGACCTTGACCTATAAAATCTTGTCCGGGCTATATCTCGGAAACTGTAATGTGTAGGAAGTTGATACTTGGTAGGGATATTGGTTAGGGAGTGTAGGTGTGCAACGTCATGGTCTGACCTTGATTTGACCTTTGACCTTGCCATAGTGACCTTGACCTATAAAATCTTGTCCGGGCTATATCTCGGAAACTGTAATGTGTAGGAAGTTGATACTTGGTAGGGATATTGGTTAGGGGGTGTAGGTGTGCAACGTCATGGTCTGACCTTGATTTGACCTTTGACCTTGCCATAGTGACCTTGACCTATAAAATGTTGTCTGGGCTATATCTCGGAAACTGTAAGGCTTGGGAAGTTGATATTTGGTAGGGACATTGGTTAGGGGGTGTAGGTGTGCAACGTCATGGTGTGACCTTGATTTGACCTTGCCGTAGTGACCTTGACCTATAAAATGTTGTCCGGGCTATATCTCAGAAACCGTAAGGTGTAGGAAGTGGATACGTGGTACGGATATTGGTTAGGGGGTGTAGGTGTGCAACGTCATGGTGTGACCTTGATTTGACCTGAGACCTTGCCGTAGTGGCCTTGACCTATAAAATCTTGTCCAGGCTATATCTCAGAAACCGTAAGGTGTAGGAAGTTGATACTAGGTAGGGATATTGCTTAGGGGGTGTAGGTGTGCAGCGTCATGGTGTGACCTTGATTTGACCTTTGACCTTGCCGTAGTGACCTTGACCTATAAAATGTTGTCTGGGCTATATCTCAGAAACCGTAAGGTGTAGGAAGTTGATACTTGGTTGGGATATTGATTAGGGGGTGTAGGTGTGCAACGTCATGGTCTGACCTTGATTTGACCTTTAACCTTGCTGTAGTGACCTTGATCTATAAAATATTGTCCAGGCTTTATCTCGGAAACTGTTAGGTGCAGGAAGTTGATATTTGGTAGAGACATTGGCTAGGGGGTGTAGGTGTGCAGCATCATGGTGTGACCTTGATTTGACCTTTGACCTTGCCATAGTGACCTTGACCTATAAAATCGTCAGGGCTGTATCTCGGAAACCGTAAGGTATAGGAAGTTGATACTTGGTAGGGACATTGGTTATTGGCTATAGGTGTGTATTATCATGGTGTGACCTTAATTTGACCTTTTACCTTGCCGTAGTGACCTTGACCTTTAAAATCTTGTTGCACCTTTGGGTCTGTCTTTTGATGCAGATTAAGCAAAAGTCATATTAGAATTTATTAAGAATTTTACTTTCATAACTTCCCATTGTAAGAGATAGAATTTCATCAAGTGAGCCGCAGTTTTTACTCCAATACCACACATAAGCATTCATTAAATCTATTACCACTTCTGTATGCATGGTAATATTCAAACCATCTAAACCATAATTCGGAAATGCAGATGTATATAAAGAGTGTTGAATTTTAGTTTACTGATTAATGCTGTCATCTTGTCATTGAATTATCTTGTTTTAATACTTCATCTTTATACGCATTATCTTTCTTTTAAACATTATTTCTCCATTTAAACATTGTTTGGACCTTTATATAACTGACAGTGCTCTGAAAGTATCCTGAAGTTTGTACTAGTACAGTACTTCTATATCTCATGGTGTTGAAAATATTTCCCAAGGCTGTGGGGTACGGGCATCTCTGATGCTATTTTTTTTCATTTGACTCACATAATTACTGCCCTACCTGTAGGGAATCTGGCAAGGGTGATGACCTCTGTGTCACTTTCGAGTTGTCCTGTGATATCTGTTCCTCATTTACTGAAGAACAAATTATCAAAATTCAACACAGGAAACACTATGTCAAAAAACAAAAGCAGGGCACTACTAGTTCAAAAGATGATGAACTCGACCTATTAGGTGATGGGGACGGGGATTCTTTTACTGGTTCTAATGCAGACCATGAGAGTGCTGCAGACAACTTATTTACCTCACCGCCACATCCACAGCCCCTACCCTTCAGTTCATTGTCTCCCAAAACACCAGCAAAAACTGTCCCACCCACCCCAGGTACTGCTTTATAGCAGAAAATTGAAGCAAATTTAGAAAAATCCCTGGGTGACTCACTTAACATCCATTTCAACAGTAAATGGGTTCTTTTCAGGCTGCAATGTTAGAAGCTTTCCAGTCTCTCCGAGATGAATTAACTTCTGAAAATCAAGTTCAGGTGGATCAGACCTTGGCTTCAGCTTCAAAGCCTGGACCCTCTCAAGCTGCTGTAAATGTCCATTTTTCGTAGATGTTGGCTCAGGGTATGCCCTATTTTAAGGTTACCTTAAACTCCCAGTAGTAACATACTTATATTGAGTTTAAGGTTTTTTTGTTTCTGGACAGTATCTCAAAATCGGTTGATGGATTCAATTCAGACTTGGCATGTGGTTGTAGTAACTGATTTTCAAAGTGTGCCCTATTTTAAGGTGACCTTGAACTCTTGTGTATTAAAAAGTTATGTTGAGTTTATGTTTTTTTTCCATAGAGTATATTGAAAATAACTTATTGAAAATAATAATATTAATTTCATTCAAATTTTGCATGTATATGTAATTAACCATAGATAAGTGTCATAAAATAAGGTGACCTTAAACTCCCAGTAATAACAGAATTATATTTACTTCAAGTTTGGCAATTTTGAACAGCATTTCAAATACTGTGCAATTCTAGGCATGATTAAGTTGTGGATAAAACAAACATTGAACAGAACATTCAGGAAGAGATTACCTTAAACCCCTTAGCTTAAACTAATATTGACTTTAATGTTGGGACAATTGTTTTGGTGTTTGGAAGACATTTGTTGTGCTAATTAAGATTTTTTTCATCAATATTCATCATGTACATGTATTTAGACAGAAAGAAAAAGGTCTCTTTTGTAAGGTTACAATAAATTGCTGATATTTTAGAAACTTATGAGTTTAAGGTTGTAACAGTTTGGTGTCACTCATCTGTCATAGGTCACATATATGACCAGCATCGTCTTTGTACTTTGTTACTGGAAAATATATCAAAAATTGCTTGTAAGATTAACTTCAGATTTGGCATGTGGATGTTGCCAGTCATCGATATGTGCCCCATTTTAAGATGATCTTAAATTCCCACTTATAACACATTTATGTTGAATTTAACTTTTGCGATTTGTGGGCAATAATAGATTAAAGATGGCTTCACAGATTCAAATCAGATTTGGTACATGGGTGTAACTGGTCTTCAAGGTGTCACCTATCTTAAAGACCACAGTGCATGAAATTTGTTTTTGCATCCATGTACAGATTATGTGTGTAACAACACACCTGCCAAGTCCCATCTTCAAACTCCCACTAGAAAGCACATTAAAAGCCAGTTAAATCTGACACTTGGGGAAAAACAAACAGATCCCTCTCTGAAACTGTGCCATGTCACACAAGGTGATTTAGAACTAAGATCTCAGTGTTCACATTACAAAATAGTGTACAATGAAGTGAAATTAGTGTTTTATAAACTGTCATGGAAAGGGTCAGCTTCAGTCCAAAAAAAATAATTTTTTTTCCTACACTGAGTGCAAAGATTCTTCTATCAAATGAACTTGAAATATATTCTGGTCACACACAAATAATAGTCTTATAATTAAGCGTCCCTGAAAGGAAAGCGCTTATTTGTTTTCGCCTTAGTTTCCTCACCACCGCTGCCACCGCCGCCGCATTATGGTCTCCCTTGAATATCTCCCTTGTTATTAGAAGGTTTCAAACCATATTTGGCAGTTATATACCTTAGGCGTGGGAAAATTTTTCTGCATGCTTAAATTTGACCTTTGACCTTTATAAAGGTCACATGATCAAAAACTATTTTTTGAAGTACAGCCCCCCGTCATCACAGTTCAGGAAAAACTACTCGCTACAGAGCCTTATAATTTGACACACCAGTTCATACTATCGAAAACGCGAGCTGATTAGATTTTGGGAGCAATCCCTTGAAAAATGTCTCATTTATGAGTGATTTTCTGACACCTTCCAATCTTAAATTTAGGCCAACCCCCCTATTATCTTCTTAAGTATTGCATTTAGAGCTATAAAATGTACTGGGAGGTAATAGGAAACCATATGTGGAGAGTCTAAATAGCCGGTCAGTTTTACCCCACGGCCCCCCCTTATGGGTCAAACTGGGGTCATAAAATAGCTGATTTGGAGTTTTTGCCTTATATCTCCTTTATTGTTGCTTTTATAGCTTCAGAATGTATTAAGAGGTATTGGGAAAGCATATATGGAGAGTCTAAATAGCTGGTCAGTTTTACCCCCCGACCCCCTCCTTATGGGTCAAACTGGGGTCATAAAATAGCCGATTTTGAGTTTTTGCCTTATATCTCCTTTATTGTTGCTTTTATAGCTTCAGAATATATTAAGAGGTATTGGGAAAGCATATGTGGAGAGTCTATCTAGCCGGTCAGTTTTACCCCCAGGCCCCCCCCCCCCTCATGGGTCAAACTGGGGTCATAAAATAGCTGATTTTGAGTTTTTGCCTTATATCTCCTTTATTGTTGCTTTTATAGCTTCAGAATATATTAAGAGGTATTGGGAAAGCATATGTGGAGAGTCTATCTAGCCGGTCAGTTTTACCCCCAGGCCCCCCCCCTCATGGGTCAAACTGGGGTCATAAAATAGCTGATTTTGAGTTTTTGCCTTATATCTCCTTTATTGTTGCTTTTATAGCTTCAGAATGTATTAAGAGGTATTGGGAAAGCATATATGGAAAGTCTAAATAGCTGGTCAGTTTTACCCCCTGGCCCCCCCTTATGGGTCAAACTGAGGTCATAAAATAGCCGATTTTGAGTTTTTGCCTTTATCTCCTTTATTGATGCTTTTATAGCTTCAGAATCTATTAAGAGGTATTGGGAAAGCATATGTGGAGAGTCTAAATAGCCGGTCAGTTTTACCCCCCTTATGGGCCAAACTGGGGTCATAAATAGCTGCTTTGGAGTTTTTGCCTTATATCTCTTTTATTGTTGCTTTTATGGCTTCAGAATGTATTAAGAGGTATTGGGAAACCATATGTGGAGAATCTAAATAGCCGGTCAGTTTTATCCCCCAACCCCCCCTTATGGGTCAAACTGGGGTCATAAAATAGTTGCTTTGGAGTTTTGCCTTATATCTCCTTTATTGTTGCTTTTATACCTTCAAAATGTATTAAGAGGTATTGGGAAAGCATATGTGGAGAGTCTAAATAGCCGGTCAGTTTTACCCCCCGACCCCCCCCTTATGGGTCAAACTGGGGTCATAAAATAGCTGCTTTGGAGTTTTTGCCTTATATCTCCTTTATCATTGCTTTTATAGCCTCTGAATGTATTAAGAGGTATTGGGAAAGCATATGTGGAGAATCTAAATAGCCGGTCAGTTTTATCCCCCGACCCCCCTTTATGGGTCAAACTGGGGTCATAAAATAGTTGCTTTGGAGTTTTGCCTTATATCTCTTTTATTGTTGCTTTTAGACCTTCAGAATGTATTAAGAGGTATTGGGAAAGCATATGTGGAGAGTCTAAATAGCCGGTCAGTTTTACCCCCCGACCCTCCCTTATGGGCCAAACTGGGGTCATAAATAGCTGCTTTGGAGTTTTTGCCTTATATCTTCTTTATTGTTGCTTTTATAGCTTTAGAATGTATTAAGAGGTATTGGGAAAGTATACGGTGCAGCTTTGTGCATTCTTAGCTTTACAGCATGCTTATTAAAACCACAAAGCATTTTAAACTTTAAGGGACACTTCGCTTTTGTTAGCAAAAGCATTCCTCTAGTTAATAATTAACTCTACAATTTGACTGTAACTTGTGTCCAAAATAGTGAATAAGTGTGTAGTTTATAGTGTAACAATGCAGCTTCTGATAGTGTGTCAGTTTTTAAATGTATTGATAATCATGTTCTTCACCCAGTTATGTTCCACATTTTCTCATAGTGGGATTAATTTTACAGCATTCTTGATTATCCAAACTCCTTATTATCAGAACAGCAAAAGTTAGCCCAAGGTTCAACAGTAAATGGTGGTACATTTTATTATTTTTGAATGAACAGATCAATATTTATTACTAGCTCTAGTTGACCATTAAGAAGTGACAGTGACAGTTTATAAAACCATCTGGTCATTATATTAGGCTACATGGCTGCCAATATTGAAAGTGAGCAGTCTAAAATGGTTCAGTACCAGGATGTAGAGTTTAATACACTGGAGATCGGGACCACATTCTGACATTTTATTGACAACAGTGTGTCTTTCATACATCTACATTTAATAACTGTGGGCATCAGATTGTAATTATCATGTAAATTTGCACCTGCAAGTTTGGATTTTTAAATGTATGAAATTCTTGTAGTCATAGAGTAGCATACTTTGTTGATTATAAAACATTTTAATGTAATTTGGTGGAATTGTATGCAAGAAATAACCAAGTTAAAGACTCTACTTGAAGGTTTCATTAAAAGTTTTGCAACCCAAGCCAAAAGAAAAATAAAACTAAGAAGTTACTAACAATGATTGAGACACATTCATATATGTATGACTAACCAAACCATCTCTTAGAATCACATTACTTATGGTTAATATTTGAAATGTTATCTCTACAGAATCGTCACTCTCACACTTTCTCTATTCCACTCTATCACTGACAATTTTAGATGGAGTCTGATTGACAGCTAAATAAGAATAAATACCAATTATCATGTTAAATTATAAAAACTTTTCAAACAAAATTATCCTTATTCATTTAAAGTTAAACTTCAAAAAAAAAAATCACTTCAAAATGCAATTTAATCAGCTACATATTCAATTCTATCTCACACTGCTCCAGAACAGAGAAATCACATGAGAAGGCTTGCACTTGTCAGAGCTCACTTGTGTTTGCTGCTTTGAAGAGTTTACATGTGAAAAGTTTTTCTCTAGCATTCTAAATATATTAGCCTTTTTGCTGGCTCCATTAGAATACTTTGTGCATCTTAAAATTATTTGGATAAAAAATCTTTATACGATTAACATTTCCTGTGTCATACATGGGTTGGAAAATAATTTACTAAAATTCTGTTGCATTGGATAATAATTGACATTTGGATATCTTAATTTGGAATACTAACAATGGATGCACAGGACATTCAAGAGCACTCTCCCCCCCGGGAGTTCATCTGTTGGTGATGGGCAAGGGTCTCTGTACCTTGAAACTCAGTTGGCTTCCATTGCCAAAACAATGCAGGACATGAGCTCTGCAATGCAGGCCCTGTCACAGAAACGTGGCCCAACAGATGAAGGTGGGGATGAGGTGCCGGTGAAGAGGGCGCGCTCTGTTTCGCAGCAGTCTGATGAAGAATCAGATGAGGAGGCTATAGAAAGCCTACTGGATAAAACATCCAATGCAGACCCAGAGTCTGAAGAGAGTGGATTATTGGCCCAAATTGTTCAAGACCTGGATGACAGTGAACCACTGGGGCCCAAAATCAATGACAAGTTGGCCAAAATTATAGACAAACGCTTCACCTCAACCCTGACTTCGGAGAAAGTGAAAGAAAAACAGGCCAAATATCTGCGCCCAGAAAATTGTGAAAAACTCATTGTGCCATCCATCAACAAAGTCATCAAAGATATGATGGGGACCCGCACACTGGCCAGGGAGAAACCACTCCAGTTCACCCAGCTTGCCATCACTAAGGCATCATGTGCATTGTCTGAGGTTGCAAATGACCTACTGTCCTCTACTGCACTGGATACTCGCGCATTGGTGACCACCATCACAGATGTCCTGCCATTGCTTGGTCATGCCCATGTCACTCTCTCCCATAAGAGGAGAGATGTTCTATCCCCTGATTTGAAGAAATGTTACAGTGGCTTAACATCACCTGATGTTCCAATCACCACCAATCTGTTTGGGGATGATATCCTTAAAACCATGGCTGACCTCAAGAAAACAAATTCCGCTCAATACGAGGCAAAATATAGTCGGCCAAAAAACTACCGTGCGCCCCGCGACCGGGGCTATCAAAGGAACAACCAGTTCAAAGGGAAAGCAGTTCAACAGCCACAACAGAGGTACAAGCCCTACAAAAAACAGCAGAGGCCACAGTAACACATAACACCCCAGATACCTCACAAGTTAACAGACACAAGGTTAGTAAAAGTGATTATGCCACTTTTGTCTGCAATACTATCTCAAATAATAGTATCAAACAAGAGATTTTCCAGGCTGGCAGGCTTAAAGCATTCAAATCAAACTGGAGGGAATTGACAACTGATACCATAATTCTAGGTGCTATTGAGGGTTTCAAAATACCATTTACATCTACTCCAATGCAGAAACACCTCCCTACCAAGGTTTCTTTCTCAGATGAGGAGAAAATTCATGTAGAGCATGAAATATCACGCCTTTTAAAAACTGGGGTCTTAGTTACCTGTAACCGTGAACCTGGAGATTTTATCTCAAATATTTTCCTCAGAGAGAAGAAAAATGGTAGTTTCAGAATGATTTTAAATTTAAAGCAACTGAATGAATATATTCCTTACCAACATTTTAAAATGGAAAATCTACAACAAGCGGTAAATATGATGACAGACAATTGTTATATGTGTACCATAGACTTGCTTGAGGCATATTATTGTGTCAGCATTCACACAGATTACCAGAAATATCTGAAATTTTGCTAGGGAAAACATTATAAATATACTGTTTTTCCAAATGGCCTTTCCTGTTGCCCAAGAATCTTCACAAAACTCATGAAGCCAGTACTTGCTAAACTAAGACAGAAGGGCCATGAATCTGTTCAGTACATTGATGATGGATTTCTGAAAGGGTTTACATATAAAGAATGCCAACAAAACCTTATGGATACAGTTCAGTTGTTACAACACATGGGATTTATAATTCATCCTGAAAAATCTGTCCTTACACCTGTTCAAGAAATCACTTTTCTGGGTTTTGTTCTCAATTCTTCCACAATGACTGTATCCCTTACAGAAGAGAAGAAAGCAAAGATTAAATCTAGCTGCAGTAGGTTAATAGCCTGCACCAGACCCAAAATCAGACATGTGGCAGAAGTAATAGGCCTACTTGTTAGTGCACTTCCAGGTGTTCACTGTGGCAGATTGTTTATTCACTCTCTACATAGGGACAAAAACAAAGGCTTAAAGCAGTGTAAGGGAAATTATTCAGCATGTATGCAGTTTTCACCAGAATCAATTCAGGAATTACATTGGTGGCAAACTACTGGTATTACAACTTCATATAAAATATCCCACTCTGCTCCTGCTGTTGTTGCTATGACTGATGCGTCGAAGAAAGGCTGGGGAGGTGTCATCCAAGGCACATGTGAAACAGTGAATGGCCCCTGGAGTGAGGATGAGAAGAGGGCTCATATCAATTGTCTTGAACTCAAGGCGGATTTTGTTTACACTAAAATCATTGTGCCAGGAGAGGAAAGATATACATATCCGTGTCCTGACAGATAACACGTGCAGTGTCATACATCACCAACTTTGGAGGATGCAGATCTTTATCATGTCACAATATTGCCAGAGATATATGGCTTTGGGCTCTACAAAGGAATATCTGGATAACTGTGGCACATTTACCTGGAAAAACAAACACCTCTGCAGATTTTCAGTCTACAAATGTTAACCCTGATTGTGAATGGAAATTAAACCCAGATATATTTGCTCAAGTAGTACAAAAACTGTCTTTCTCTCCAGAAATTGATTTGTTTGCTTCAAGACTGAACTACCAGATCATGCCATATGTATCATTTCATTCAGATCCTCATAGTCTTGCAGTTGACGCATTTTCGTTGATAACTTGGCAGAAATGGAGATTTTACGCATTTCCCCCCTTTGCTGTTATCCCTCTGGTTCTACAGAAAGTAGTTTGTGATAAAGCCTCTGGATTGATAATTGTTCCCAATTGGCCGACCCAGGCATGGTATCCCACATTGTACAAGTTACTAATTCAACCACCTTTTCTGCTTTCTAGGCACCGGGAACTCCTCTTTTCACCAGTGGATTCGAGTCAAAAACATCCACTTCACAGACAAATGGATCTTCTGGCATGTCTCATATCAGGAGAGCAATCACACTTTCAATAGAAGGGCTCAATCAAAACACACAGGACCTAATTTTGGAATCATGGAAACCGAATACTTCAAAACAGTATTCAGTTCATTTAAATAAATGGGATACTTATTGCTCACAGCATAACATTTCACCAAAGTTTGCCTCAGTTACTGATGGGCTCAATTTCCTGTCACAGTGTTACTACAATGGTTACAGCTACAGTGCATTAAATACTGCTAGAAGTGCTTTGTCCACTGTTATCTTACTTCCCTCAGCAGTTACCTTTGGATCCCATCCATTGGTTGCCAGGTTGATGAAAGGTGCATTTAACAAAAGACCATCACTTCCAAAATATTCCTCCACTTGGGATATTAATACTGTTTTACAGTACCTTGAACAAAAACCACTGGAATCAATCTCACTCAAAGACCTCACTTTTAAAACTGTTATGTTATTATCATTGCTCAGTGGCCAAAGGATTCAGACCCTTCAGCGTGTGAAGGTAGATAACATTTCATTTACAGAGAGGGGGTGTGAAATATACATTGATACCCTACTTAAAACAACAAGACCGGGAAGACATCTAAAACCCATTATACTAGAAAAATATGATGTGAAAAGTTTATGTGTTGTGTCCCACTTACAGGAGTACATATCTATGACCAAGATCCTCAGACAAAATGAGGAGCATCTATTTATCCAGTTACAGAAACCACATCTTGGTGTGTCCACTGATACTATAGCTAGGTGGTTAAAAGGTGTAATGTCATCGGCTGGTATTAATGTCAAAGTGTTTTCAGCACACAGTACCAGAACAGCATCCACTTCGAAGGCTACATACTGTAATATATCAATTGACACTATATTAGCAGCTGGAGGATGGACAAATGCTAAAACCTTTGCTATGTACTATAATAAGCCTATCACCCCTGACAGTTTTGGGGCACAGTTACTACAAAACAGGGACAAGTCTGAGATGAAAGTTTAGTTGGATGTGAGTTCTATCCTTTAATCCACGGTTTCACCTATGTATAATATGTTCAATAATCACCAAAAACCAGAAAGCTTGTCTTTCCTTTTAGTCACAGCCTTCAGCCATCACAGCTCTAAAATCTCATGTGATTTCTCTGTTCTGGAGCAGTGTGAGATAGAATTTAAAAATTAAACGAGACTTACCTGTAAGGTGAAGTTTGATTGTGATTCTATCGATCACTGCTGAGGAACAGAGGAATTACATGCCCACCCAATGGCTGAATTTCTCTTGTGCTGATGTCTTCCGCATCTTTACCCACCCCTTGCCTATATGATGTCTTCAGGCCTCTAAAGTGTGAGCTCTGACAAGTGCAAGCCTTCTCATGTAATTCCTCTGTTCCTCAGCAGTGATCGATAGAATCACAATCAAACTTCACCTTACAGGTAAGTCTCGTTTAATTTTTAAATTACATCCAATCCTTCCCAAAACATTTATAACAGAAACCATAGCAAATGTGCAGTTGTGTACCTTTTATTTCCTCACAACACCTCCACACATTTTCAGGAATGTTATTCTATATGCCACTATGAGAGGCTGTATCTCAGTGGGGGATGCTCTGATTGATGTCTGGGTTTCTTTACTGGGATTGTCTTACTCTCTGGCACACACATATAAAGTTTTAAAGAAATTTTTTTACATGCACTGAGGACTTTAAAGTGACCTTAAACTCCTAGTGATAACATAATTATATTGAATTTATTTTTTTTTTAATTTCTGGAGAGTATTTCAAAACTGCACGACAGATTTAATTTGAATTTGGTATGTTGATGTATCTAGTCCTGAAGGTGTGCCCCATTTTAAGGTGACCTTAAACTCCCATGTGTAAAAGAATGTAACTGAGTTTTTCTCTGGTTTCACCAAGTATACCAAAAATGGCATGGCATATTTGATCTATATTTTGCAGGTACATGTAACTAATGTTACAGAAATGCCCTAAGACTACATTGAGGTGACCTTAAACTCCCTGTAATGGCATCATTAAGCGGCCCGTCAGGGATGCTTATTTGTTTTCACCAAAGTTCGACTGATCACCGCCGCCGCAGGATTATGGTCTCCCTTGAATAACTTCTTAGCCTTTCAAATATTTCTTTCCTTCTTATCTTTCTTTAAAACTATAGGGGCGGGAAAAATTTTTGAGATACTTTGCGCAGACCTTAAGCTTTGCTTAAGGTAGCCTTAACCATAACTCCAAAACACCCCGTCATCACGTTTCAGAAAAAAGCACACACACCTGTGCAATAAAATTTATCATGTACATTCTACACCAAATTTCCAAGGTCGGGAAGGATTTTCTTATCAATCGGACCATAGATGCGTGAATGGGAGGCATTTTATTTTCTTAATTTTTTTAAAAATGGGTACTTGGTCTGTGTCTCAAAAACGGTCAGGATTTTTTCAGGATGCCGAAGTTTTAGCCCTGTATCTGCAATCTTAAGGTCACCTTAATGTCAAAAAAGGGGTTTTATTTCATAAAAATGTAAATATACTCTACCATATGAAAACACTTGCGTAAGCTTTGCTTGGCATTCGGTGACCGCCACATACACCATACATAGAATTTAAAATATGAGGGGAGACCCTCTTTAAACCTATATACTTGCTACCCTTTGACCCCTGGTGACCTAGTTCACTCTGCCATGCACATTAATACAGAAATAGTTCTTTCTTTTTGTGGCGGTTGAACTCTCAATGTTCACTGACCTTAAACTCTTAATGTTTGCATTGACTTAAAGTCAGTTTAAGGTTAGGACAATTTTTTATGATATTTTGACAATATCAAAGAGATAGTTGACAGTTTTCATCTTATTAAACATGTACATGTATCTATACCAAAACAGGATCTTTATTATAATGTTACCATAAAAACCTGAAAGTGAAAGAAGTGATTTTAAGGTTACAACTTATTAGGCGGGTTGCATGTAACTGGTGTCCAACATCCGTCTGTCTGTCTGTCTGTCTACATTTTCGTTTCCGGGTTCTAACTCAAAAATGCTTTGTCCAATTGAATTCAAACTTGACAGGGAGATAGATCACTATCATAGGTAGGTTCCTTTTGAAATTGGTGTAATTACATCTGTTTGTTTGTCCGTCAACATTTTTGTTTCCGGATTCGAACTCAGAAATGCTTTGTCCAATCGAATTCAAACGTGACAGGGAGATAGATCACCATCATAGCTAGGTTCCTTTTAAAATTGGTGTAAGTCTGTCTGTTCATTTGTCTGTTTTTTGCCCGTTTGTCCATCAACATTTCTGTTTCCGGACTCAAAAACGCTTTGTCTAATCGAATTCAGACTTGACAGGGAGATAGATCACCATCATAACTAAGTTGCTTTCGAAATTAAGATAATTCTGTCTGTCCGTCAACATTTCCGTTTCTGGACTCTAACTCAAAAACGCTTTGTCCAGTCAAATTCAAATTTGACAAGGAGATAGTTAACCACAATAGCTAAATTGCTTTCAAAATTGGTGTATTGCTGTTTGTTTGTTTGTCTGTTTGTCTGTCAACGTTTCCGGCCTCTAACTCAAAAACACTTTTTCCAATCAAATTCAAACTTGACAGGGAGATAGATCACCATCATAGCTAAGTTGCTTTTGAAACTGGTGTAATTCTGTCCGTTCATTTGTCCGTTTATAGCATAGATACAATTATGTAACCTAGATTACAAGTTTTACATTTCTTAGCACGTCTAACACATTCACCTTAACTGGGTGACCTACATTTCTTTCCTTGTTTCTAAATTTAATTACAGCAGTCGCTAACCTTATTGCTGCCTGCGCAACCCACCTTTGGGGGCATTTCTGATCCTCTTGTTTTAATTATTATGTCCGTTCTGCTGGACATGGTTATTATTTTGCTTTTCCCTCTGAATCCCCTTCATTGCTGCTCATTTACAGGTATAATCTCACCTAAATTTGGTGTAGAGGAATGGCATGAGAATTGGTGTGTGATTGCTTTCTTGGCAATATCTGGCGACAAGTGTTGCTATGGCAACAATTTTTCATATTTCTTGGGCTTTAATATCTTTTTGGGGGATCTTTGCATTCCAAACCCCTGCATGGATTTGAACAGATTTGCTTTTAAACAATAACTGGCAACAAGTGTTGCCATGCCATGGCAACACTTTTTTTTTGTTTCTTGGACTTACAAATATTTGTATCCCCGGACGAAAGTCGGGGATACTTAGGATTCAGTACGGTCACGCCGCCGCCGCCGCAGAGATTTCCTTTTGGACGCGATAACTTAAAAAATAATTTAGTTAGAACTTTCAAATTTGGTATGTGGGTAGATATGGGCAATGCCACGAACGCTATTGTTTTGTGACCTTGACCGTCAATCTCAAGGTCACTGGTGGCCACTTAAAGGTCAGATTTTGGCCATTTTTTCACTTTTTGGCCCAGTTCTCATATACAGAAAGTCAGATCATCCTATGGCTGGTATATATAATACATATATATGTCCTCTGTAAGCATGCAGAAATTTGACCTTGAAGCTCTTCATTGAAGGTCATCCACTGACCGCCAAAGTACCTGACCGAGGGTCATTTTTGGCCTTTTTGGAGATATTTTCACACTTAACTCATATACAGAAAGTCAGATCATCCTATGGCTGGTATATATAATACATATATATGTCCTCTGTAAGCATGCAGAAATTTTACCTTGAAGCTCTTCATTTAAGGTCATCCACTGACTGCCAAAGTACCTGACCGAGGGTCATTTTTGGCATATTTGGAGATATTTTCACACTTAATGCTGACTACATTGCATGGAAACTATTGAAAATGGCTTTGGAGGTTGAGTACATGATGGAGTACCCGCATGCAGGCTTACCGGTTACAGATCTTCATTTAAGGTCATCCACTGACCGCCAAAGTACCTGACCGAGGGTCATTTTTGGCCCTCTATTTGTTTGTTTGTTTGTGAACAAGATAACTCAAAAACTGAGAGATGGATTTTGATGAAATTTTCAGGATATGTCCAAAATGGTAAAAGGAAGATATGATTAAATTTTGGGAGTGATCCGGATCACTGTCTGGATCTTCTGGATCAATGAAATTTAATTTTTAAAGACAGATAACTCAAAAACTTATGGGTGCATTTTGATAATATTTTCAGGAAATGTCCTTAATGAGACGAGGAACAAGTGATTAGATTTTGGGAGTGATCTGGATCACTGTCTGGATCATCCGGATCCAGGCTGCCAGATGTGTTTGTGTACAGTATAGGTCAAAAAGTTATGGATGGATTTTGATGAAATTTTCAGGATATGTCTGGAAAGGTAAAAGGATGAAATGGTTGAATTTTGGAAGTGATCCGGATCACTATATGGATCGTCTGGATCCATGAAATGTAATTTTTAAAGATAGATACCTCAAAAGTTATGGATGGATTGTGATGACATTTTCAGTAAATGACCTAAATGGTACAAGGAACAAGTGATTACATTTTTGGAGTGATCTGGATCACTGTCTGGATCATCCGGATCCAGGCTGCCAGATGTGTTTGTGTACAGTATAGCTCAAAAAGTCATGGGTGGATTTTGATGAAATTTTCAGGAAATGTCCTAAATGGGACAAGGAACAAGTGATTAAATTTTGGGAGTGATCTGGATCATCTGGATCCAGGCTGCCAGATGTTTTGTGTACAAGATAAATCAAAAACTTATGGACGGATTTTGATGAAATTTACAGGATATGTCTGGAAAGGTAAAAGGATGAAATGATTGAATTTTGGAAGTGATCCGGATCCCTATATGGATCTTCTGGATCATGAAATGTAATTTTTAAAGCTAGATACCTCAAAAGTTATGGATGGATTGTGATGACATTTTCAGTAAATGACCTAAATGGTACAAGGAACAAGTGATTACATTTTTGGAGTGATCTGGATCACTGTCTGGATCATCCGGATCCAGGCTGCCAGATGTGTTTGTGTACAGTATAGCTCAAAAAGTTATGGGTGGATTCTGATGAAATTTTCAGGAAATGTCCTAAATGGGACAAGGAACAAGTGATTAGATTTTGGGAGTGATCTGGATCATCTGGATCCAGGCTGCCAGATGTTTTGTGTACAAGATAAATCAAAAACTTATGGACGGATTTTGATGAAATTTACAGGATATGTCTGAAAATGTAAAAGGATGAAATGATTGAATTTTGGAAGTGATCCGGATCCCTATATGGATCTTCTGGATCCGTGAAATGTAATTTTTAAAGACAGATACCTCAAAAAGTTATGGATGGATTGTGATGACATTTTCAGCAAATGACCTAAATGGTGCGAGGAACAAGTGATTAGATTTTGGGAGTGATCTGGATCACTGTCTGGATCATCTGGATCCAGGCTGCCAGATGTGTTTGTGTACACTGTAGCTGAAAAACTTATGGACGGATTTTGATGAAATTTTCAGGATATGTCTGAAAAGGTAACAGGATGAAATGATTGAATTTTGGAAGTGATCCGGATCACTATATTGATCTTCTGGAACCATGAAATGTAATTTTTAAAGACAGATACCTCAAAAAGTTATGGGTGGATTGTGATGACATTTTCAGCAAATGACCTAAATGGTACAAGGAACAAGTGATTACATTTTTGGAGTGATCTGGATCATCTGGATCCAGGCGGCAACAGAATTTTAGGATGAATTTTGATGATATTTTTAGGATATGTTACAAATGGTAAAAGGAAGAAGTGGTAAAAGGAAGAAATGGTTCAATTTTGCGAGTGATCTGGACCACTATCTGGATCTTCTGGATCCATGAAATATAATTTTTAAAGACAAATAGCTCAAAAAGTCATTGGTGGATTTTTATGAAATTTTCAGGAAATGTCCTGTTACATATATTGGACACTATATTAGTACATTGTATATTACATATATTAGGCACTATATTAGTGCATTGTTTAATTTAAGCTTTATGTTTATACATTGTCATAAAAGATAATTGTGTTGTTGGTTCTTTTTGTGTGTTGACATTTAAAGTAAGGGAGTCATTGATTTTTGTGTTTTAGTGTTTATTGATCTGTTCACAGACTGGGGGAAATCCCCCCCTCAGTGGTTATGATAGATTTGGGGAAACCCAATTGCCAGTAGTTTCTAGAACTTCCTCATTTGGCCTAGATGGCTCAATCTTCTTTTGAGTTGGTTCTGTACAATTCCAGAGGAATCTGTGAATGTATATAAGGAATGTACATCTGACCACAAGTGAACTTTGTATTCGCTGGCTATAAGGAGAGCTATTGTGTTTTGGAATATAATATAACTTGTGTTGCTGTGAACTTTTACTGGAGTGAACTAGATACATTGTCTGGACAGATTTATTGCACTTTGGATATTTTTAGATATTGTACAGTTATATAACAGAGAGTGGATTTACTGCATTTTGGACATTGTCCATATCTTGGAGCAGACAGTACAATTGTGTTAACTCTCTAAAAATCTCCAGACAGACCTTCTGTGTGACTGGATATATAAAGGATAGCAGGACAAGCACCTTTTGTGTTGTTGAGTGTGGGACGGGTCACAGGATATAGATATCTGTGTGCGAGTGAACGCTGGACAGATCACGGGACAGACCACAGGACATTGGACAGATCACAGAATATACCACAGGACGGATTACAGAACAGATTGCGGGATACGGCGGATAAACTTATTCTTAATCTCAGTGGTCAGGTCAGCTAGATCTTGTTATTGTATTAGTGTGCTTAGTTAAGGGCATACCAGTTGACTGTAATCATTATTGTTAATTACTAAATAAATTTGTTAAGTTAAGCTTTTTGCTTTTTTTTCTGTTACAACTTAAAGACAACCGGTAATTGCTACCGTGCTTGCCCGTGACCGTAACAGGAAAATTGGGGGCTCGTCCGGGATCCAACCAAGTGATTACAACCATTTGATCAACCGTTCAATTAACATTTTGAAAATCCATTTGATTTAGTAATTGGTTACAGCCAACAGTGCCCAAAATGGCTAGTGCTAAAGAGTTTGTACAGTCACCATCTATGGAAGTTCTAGAAACTTTTAAAAAAGATATGTTAGTGCAGATAGCACAAGAGTTACAGTTAGAGGTGAAAAGGTCAACACGTAAACATGAACTTAAAAGGCTTATTGTTGAACAGTTAGTTGATGAAGATGTTTTACCTGATAGTTGTTTAGAAGTGTATAAACCTTTGCCAATGGAATCTTCTGGGCAATTCGAGATCAGGCGATTAGAAATTGAGAGAGAGCTAAAACTCAGAGAATTTGAGGCTAGAGAAAGAGAGCTTGAAGCTCAACAGCGGAAAGAAGAGCTTGAAGCTCAACAGCGAAAAGAAGAGCTTGAAGCTCAACAGCGAAAAGAAGAGCTTGAAGCTCAACAGCGGAAAGAAGACCTTGAAGCTCAACAGCGAAAAGAAGAGCTTGAAGCTCAACAGCGAAAAGAAGAGCTTGAAGCTCAAGCTCAAAAGGAAGAGCGAGCGCTTAAACATGAAAGAGAAATGAGAGCTTTAGAACTCAATGCCCATAGAATTGCCCATGAAGAGTCCATTGCTACCAAATTTGATTTGGGTAAAAATGTGCGACTGGTACCACCTTTTAATGAGTCAGAGGTCGATAAGTACTTTCAACACTTTGAAAGAGTAGCTCAAAATTTGAAATGGCCTATAGACCAGTGGCCTTTATTGCTGCAAAGTGTTTTGAGGGGAAAGGCCCAGGAGGCATACACAGCTTTGCCAATTTTTGAATGTGTGGACTATAACTCTGTCAAAAATGCTATTTTGAAAGCATATGAGTTGGTACCAGAAGCATATCGACAAAAATTCAGAAATTATCATAAACAAGAAAGTCAAACTCATGTTGAATTTGCCCATGAGAAAGAAGTGTACTTTGACAGATGGTGTAATTCTAGGGAAGTAGGTACAGACTTTGAAAAACTTAGGCAAGTTATTTTGATTGAAGAGTTCAAAAGGTGTGTTCGTGATGACATTAAAACCTATCTAGATGAACAGAAAGTTGAAAATTTGGCAAAAGCAGCAGCTTATGCTGATGACTATGCGCTAACTCACAAGTCCACTTTCAACAAGAATAAGTCCTTTGGTCCTGCTAAAAAGTCTTACCCAGAAATAGGAAAGAAATCTGAAAATGTAGCTCCAGAAAAGAGTTCAGATAAGGGTCAAACCTCAAATCAGACTATGAGTAAGGATAGGAAACCCAGATCCTTTGCTCCTGTTTGCCACTATTGTAAGAAACCTGGGCATGTTATGTCTGACTGTTGGCTCTTAAAGAAGAGAAGAGAAAAGGAGGCAACGCCCAATGCCTTTGTGTCTAGCAAGTCTAACTGGCGTTCAAATCCCAATAGAGCAGAGTCTAGTATTGGTTTAGACAAGTCTGAGATTATTAGGGAAGAGTTCAAACCTTTTGTGTCTGAGGGTCTTGTATCCTTGGAAAGTAGTTCCAGTCAGGTCCCCATTAAGATATTAAGAGACACTGGAGCTACTCAGTCCTTACTTTTAGAAGGTGTATTGCCATTGAGTGTAAGCACATCTACTGGTGAGAGTGTCATTGCTCAAGGTATTGAAGGAGGCTGTGTGAACGTTCCCTTGCATAAGGTCAAGTTAGTATCAGACTTAGTTACTGGTTCTGTTGTTGTGGGTACCAGGCCCACTTTACCCATTAAAGGGGTATCTTTGTTGTTGGGAAATGATCTTGCAGGTGGAAGGGTAGTTGCTGATCCTAAGGTTACTTCTAAGCCGATCACTTTGGTTAGCACTGAGAAATTAGAAGAGGTTATTCCTGGTATTTTTCCCTCCTGTGCTGTGACTCGAGCTATGGCCAAAAAGGCCCAAGAAGAACCAAAAGACTGTAAACAATCTACAGATGTCTTAGTTGATTTGTCAGATACATTCTTAAACAACTATGACCATGATGTGCAGAATTCTAGTGATACAAATCCCAAGGCCAGGGTAGATTCTGAAAAACAAGACTCAATTGACTGTCAAGATGTATCACTTTCAAAATCAAAATTGATTTCAGAGCAGGAAAATGACTCTGAATTAGCTCCTTTATTCAAGTTGGTCTTGCCACCAGTAGAGCTAGATAAGGTCCCTGTAGGCTATTATGTCAGAAATGGTGTGCTTATGCGAAAGTGGAGGCCACCAAATGTCCCTGCATCTGAAGAATGGTCAGTAGTACACCAGATTGTTGTGCCAAAAGTGTACCAAAGAGAGATACTGAAATTGGCCCATGAGTCTCCAATGGGTGGCCATTTAGGCATCAACAAAACTTACAACAAGATAACCAAACATTTCTATTGGCCTCAAATTCGGCACTGTGTGGCAGAATTTTGCAAGACTTGTCACATTTGTCAAATGGTAGGAAAGCCAAACCAAAAAATTCCTGTAGCTCCAGTCAAACCCATTCCAGCATTTGAGGAACCATTTAGCAAAGTGATAATTGACTGTGTAGGTCCCTTACCAAAAACTAAATCCAGAAACCAATATCTTTTGACCATTATGTGCGCCTCAACCAGATATCCCGAAGCCATACCATTGACCAACATAACAGCTCCCAAAATCTCAAAAGCTCTGGTTAATTTCTTTACTCTAGTTGGCTTACCAAAAGAGATCCAGTCCGATCAAGGGTCAAATTTTATGTCAGGACTATTTCAACAGGTTGTATTTCAGTTAGGTACCAAACAGATCAAATCTAGTGCTTATCACCCAGAATCCCAAGGTGCACTTGAAAGGTTCCATTCCACTTTGAAGAATATGATTAGGACATATTGTTTAGACAATGAAAAAGATTGGGATGAAGGCATCAGCTTATTATTGTTTGCAGTTAGAGAGTCTGTTCAAGAGTCTTTAGGCTTTAGTCCCTTTGAGTTGGTCTTTGGCCATTCAGTCCGTGGTCCTCTCAAGCTGTTGAAGGAAAATTGGTTATCTGAGAACACCGAGAGCCTAAATCTGTTAGACTATGTCTCGAAGTTCAGAGATAAGTTGAAGAAGGCTTGTGAGCTGGCGCAACAAAATTTAAAAACTTCTCAGTCAAAAATGAAGATGCTTTATGATAAGAAATTACAAAATCGTATCTTCAATCCTGGAGGCAAGGCTTCAGTGTCATCACCTGGCCAAATGAATAAACTATAGGCCAGAGATCTAGGGTCATACCCAGTAGCAAGGAGAGTAGAAACTCTCCAAAAGACCATTAAAAACTGTGATAACAGACATTCAAACCAAATGTGGAAAATAACTATGGTAAAGCCATACTTCGAAAGAGGTATAACATAGCTCATGATGGCTATTAATAGAAACACTGTTAAAGATAGGAATTCAGTGTATAAACAGGACTTTGAAAAAGTAACATATGGCGTCCGCATGGATACACCCTGTCCAGAAGCTGTATTTAAATTGTAATTTATATACCTGTAATTAGCAAGTTTATAAAGGTTATACATGGTACTAATTTTACTTTTGTATTTAGATAAATATGTTTTGTAAAAAGTTATTACCTGTGTATATATACCTGGTAAAAATCTCTTGTAAAATTTTGTAACTCCTTGGCTTCCAAAATATTTCTTTAAGGGGGGAGGTGTTACATATATTGGACACTATATTAGTACATTGTATATTACATATATTAGGCACTATATTAGTGCATTGTTTAATTTAAGCTTTATGTTTATACATTGTCATAAAAGATAATTGTGTTGTTGGTTCTTTTTGTGTGTTGACATTTAAAGTAAGGGAGTTATTGATTTTTGTGTTTTAGTGTTTATTGATCTGTTCACAGACTGGGGGAAATCCCCCCCTCAGTGGTTATGATAGATTTGGGGAAACCCAATTGCCAGTAGTTTCTAGAACTTCCTCATTTGGCCTAGATGGCTCAATCTTCTTTTGAGTTGGTTCTGTACAATTCCAGAGGAATCTGTGAATGTATATAAGGAATGTACATCTGACCACAAGTGAACTTTGTATTCGCTGGCTATAAGGAGAGCTTTTGTGTTTTGGAATATAATATAACTTGTGTTGCTGTGAACTTTTACTGGAGTGAACTAGATACATTGTCTGGACAGATTTATTGCACTTTGGATATTTTTGGATATTGTACAGTTATATAACAGAGAGTGGACTTACTGCATTTTGGACATTGTCCATATCTTGGAGCAGACAGTACAATTGTGTTAACTCTCTAAAAATCTCCAGACAGACCTTCTGTGTGACTGGATATATAAAGGATAGCAGGACAAGCACCTTTTGTGTTGTTGAGTGTGGGACGGGTCACAGGATATAGATATCTGTGTGCGAGTGAACGCTGGACAGATCACGGGACAGACCACAGGACATTGGACAGATCACAGAATATACCACAGGACGGATTACAGAACAGATTGCGGGATACGGCGGATAAACTTATTCTTAATCTCAGTGGTCAGGTCAGCTAGATCTTGTTATTGTATTACTGTGCTTAGTTAAGGGCATACCAGTTGACTGTAATCATTATTGTTAATTACTAAATAAATTTGTTAAGTTAAGCTTTTTGCTTTTTTTCTGTTACAACTTAAAGACAACCGGTAATTGCTACCGTGCTTGCCCGTGACCGTAACAGTCCTAAATGGGACAAGGAACAAGTGATTAGATTTTGGGAGTGATCTGGATCACTGTCTGGATCATGTGGATCCAGGCTGCCACATGTGTTTGTGTACAAGATCAATCAAAAACTTATGGACGGATTTTGATGAAATTTTCAGGATATGTCTCAAAAGGTAAAAGGATGAAATGACTGAATTTTGGAAGTGATCCGGATCACTATATGGATCTTCTGGATCCATGAAATGTAATTTTTAAAGATAGATATAAGTGAAAGAACTAGCGATTAGCTTTTGGGAGTAATCTGGTATTATGGAGAATCCTGACCTGGTGCTCCAGGAAACAGGCTCAAGACCGACATATTCACGCCTTAACTATGTCCCGTCCGGGGATACACTGCGTCGAGACGCAATCTCTAGTTTTATGGGTTCTTTGCTTACCATACCCTTGCACAGACTGGAGCTGATTAGTTTTTCGGCAACACCTGGCAACAAGTGTTACCATGGCAACACTTTTTCATGTTTCTTCGCCTCAAAAGTCTTTCTCTGTGTTCTTTACACTCCAGACCCCTGCATGGATTGGAGCTGATTTAATTTAGCTTTTTGTGTCACCAGCATTTATACTGCGTGGCCTATAGGGATTTCTTCGTCATCTCATTTTGTGGCATCGTCGTCTGTCGGAGGTGGCGGCACCTGTCGTCATCACACTTTCTATTCTGGACAGTATCTCAAAAATGGCTTGTCAGATTTAAAAATTCAAATTTAAAATTCAAATTTGGCATGTGGATGTAACTGCTTCTCAGGCTGTGCTGTATAGTTTTGTGACCTTAAACTCTTACTAATAAGATACTTATACTTAGTTTTTTCGTTTCTGGACAATATCTTAAAATTGGCTTGATGGATTCAATTCAAATTTGGCATGTGGTTGTAACAATTTTTGAAGGTGTGCCCTCTTTTAAGGTGACCTTAAACTCCTTTGTATAAAACACGTACGTCCAGTTTACATTTTTTCTTTCTCCATGGAGTATACTGGAAGTAACTTCAGAAATTTCATTCAACTTTTGCAGTTATTTGTAACTGGCCATAGGTAAGTGCCACACAATAAGGTGACCTTAAACTTCTATTAATAACAGAATTATATTCACTTTAAATTTGCTAATTTTTGAACAATATTTCAAATATTGTGCAATTCTAGGCCTTCCAGTTGTGGATGTCACAAACCTTGAACAAAACTTTCAGGAAAAGATTACTTTAAACTCTCTACAATATACAGCAGTGCAAACAAACTTTGAGTTTAAGGTTGGATCAATATTTTTGGTGTTTGGAAGATATTTTATATGCTAATTAGGACTTTTACATTGATATTCATCATGTACATATATCTCCACCAAAAATGGTCTCTTTTGTACGGTTATAGTAATTTACTGATATTTTATAAACTAATGAGTTTAAGGTTGCATTAGTGTGTGTCACTAGCAGCTTTGATTGAAGACATGCATGGTCAGTGTCGTCTTCACACTTACTTTCCACAGAGTATCTCAAAAATGGCTTGATTAATTAAAGTCCAATTTGGCATGTTGATGTAACTTTTCCTCAAGGTGTGCCCTATATAAGATGACCTTAAACTCATAGTAGTAAGATACTTACATTGATTTGAAGGTTTTTCGCTTCCGGACAGTGTCTCAAAAATTTGTGGACGGATTCAATTCAAATTTGGCATGTGGTTGTAACTGGTTTTCAAGGTGTGCCCTATTTTAATGTGACATTAAACTCCCATGTATTAAAAAGGTCAGTGTTGTCTTCGCACCTACTTTCCAGAGAGTAACTCAAAAATGGCTTGATGAATTAAAGTCTAATTTGGCATGATGATGTAACTTTTCCTCAATAGTATGATGGATTAAATTTAAATTTTGCATGTTCATGTAAAGTCCAGAGTTGCTTCTAGGATGCGTTTTCCACGGGATTGCGCATTAATTCGTCTACAAACGCGGATTTTCTTGGAGTCTGCGGTAACCAAATTATATGAGAACGCGTAGTACACAAGGTGATGCGGGAAATATATGAAGCAAAAAGACAAGAGATCTAGAAAGTCGAAACACTGCACGGATCGAGAGTTTATCAAGGTTTTGATTTTTCCGTCGCAACGTTCTTCGAATAATGCCTGTTGACGATTGTGGTTTCGTCACATCCTCAGGCGGGATTGCTTTTCCTCGAAAACAAACCCTCACAGAAACCGCAAGGAATGCTGGGAGTAAACAAAGAACTACTTTTCAACAAGGAAGTGATTCCGTAGCATGAAAAATGCTCAAAAATAAATGTTTTCTATCATAACACACACCCTGCTTAATTTTTCTTAAAAATATACAGATATATTTTCACCAAAGTAATTTTTCACCATGAATCTATCATCTTAAATATAGTTTTCAGTCTTCTTAGGTGGCCAAAATTGAGTTTATAAACCAGTAATTATTCTACGAATTTTAAATATTGTGATCCGTGGATATTTCAAGCTATTAAACTTGTATAATTGCTTTGAAGATTATCAAAAATAATTTTTCAAAGTAAAATCAATATTATGAAAGGAAAGTTACATATATTTGTCCCCATTTGCCACAAAGCTGCAAGAACATTGATAATGTGTGAGAGTAATAAAATAATAAAAAATAAATAAATAAAATAACATTAAAGATGATTTAACAACAATAATAATGATTGATTTCAATTCTATATATACCTTTACATGCATACATTTAACAAATGCTTTATAGGATTTTAAAAATTACCAATGTTATTTTATTATTTATTTAGTTTTATTTATTTGTTTTTGCATTGAAATTACATGTATAATATATAACTAAGCATCATATACAGAAACGTCAGCAATAATAAATAAAACACACAAAAAAGCTATATATATGAATAGCAACAACGTGACTCGAAAAAAATTACTATTTAATACAAAATATCATAATTTTGGTTTTTGAAAATTATAGAATAGGCCACATTCTTTTAAATAATTAATAATAATATTTACATTATCAACCCAAAATTATGCTTTATATAATTGGCCTACATTAATTTTTACTTCCAGTTATAACAGAATTTTATTTACATAATGTGGCCTTATAGGACAATATCTTAATTATATGCAATAGTATATTTAAAATCAGGGTGTAGCTAATTTTAAACTATCATACAAATAGTAAGATGACCTTAAACTCTTTTTCGAGCAAAAATTATATTGATTTCTTGACTGCATGTTATAAATATTATAGTCCATTTTCATGCTGTTAAAAATCTTTGCTTTCTGCAAATACTCTTGTAAATCAATGTTTGATTTACAATGAATGTAAATTTAGAAAAATGTTTATTTATCAAATATACATAACATAAATAGCTCTAAAATAATTCTAAAAATCTGGATTTAACCATAAAAATATTATCGAGAGATTTAGAAAGTAATTACTTGCAAAAGAAAATTGAAATAGTTAGTTTTCTTTAATAGTGGATGGAATGCAATATGGTTACTTTTACAATATATACATGTCTATTTTATTTATTTTTTCAGTGTTTTATGTTATGTATATTATCTTATTGGTTATATTATGACAGGTAGTTGAGAGGGCTGTAATTATTAATTACTCTATAAAAGTAGTGTTATTGGTTACTTAGACAAAAAAAATAATTAATTAAAATTATTTAGTAATGTACTTTAGACTTAAACCCCAAATCAAATTGAAGTAATAATATTATGAAAAATACAATGACATGAATGTACCACAGAGAACCTGTATAGCGAAATATCCCTACATTAACATCACCTTAAACTCCCACCTACAGAACAAAAATAAAATCTTCATACTTACTTAAGAAAACTATTTATAACATTAAAGTCCTCTCTAAAAATCATTTGCAAAAGACATTTTAGCAGATGACCAGTTTCTAATAATAATTTCCATAAAGTTGATTATTATTACAATAAAATTACTTAAAGGTAACAATATTGTTTGCAGATATTTGAAGATATTTGTTGCCAATGCTATATATTGAAAATATAATGCAAGATTTATAACACTTTTGATGAAATGAATTAACAGAAAACTTTAAATTACATGTTATTTGTTACCAAAAATTCACATTTTTCTCCATTTAAATGGCATGTGTAACCACCATATATAAATGCTACATGTTGTAAGCTTTAAAATGGTGTATTACATGTCAAAATCGAGCAAGAAATAACAATTTTATGAATTTTCAAACTATTTTATACGATTGCTGTAGAGAAAAAAATCTTTTTAAAAAACTATTCTTGTTGGCGCATTAACACAGTAAAGTGGTGCGTAGGTATACAACGGGCCATAGACACGACGGTTTCTGAGAGAGATCTTTTTTCGAGAGGAAAAAGTCTCACGAGAGAATGGTTTCGTCATAGTTTACAAACTCAAATATATTATGAGGTACAGACAGTATTTGGACATATTATACCCAAAAACATAAAATTAAGCTGAAAGTGGATGATTGTATAAAAAATGGCTGCAAGAAAAACGAAACTTACAGTAGACTGGATTGTTACCACAACAGGTCATAGTTGAGTAACTTGAGTACTTAAGGACTACGTAGTGCTGACCTTACTGTACGGGCGTACGTATCTGTCGGATTTCCCAACAATGTATGTGTAGAAAACTATTTTACTTGATCAAAATTCACGGACAACTCATTAATATTAATGAGGTCACAGATTTTCATGGTGGTCTTAATTCTCAATATTTTCTGCTTTATGATCAAATACTAGATGGGCTACTGTACAGAGCTCATGAATATTTATATATGCGTAAAAAATATTTGACAATTCCAATGGATTTTTTAACAATATTTTACTTGAAGAATTTGTGGACTACTCATTAATATTCATGAGGTCATGGTATTCTTTTTCCAACATATTCATACAAATTGATGGTGTAATGACTAAATTTGTGATGCCGTCACTTTAGATGACAACTTAAAACCATGATGCCGTGACAGGAGCCACTTTGATGTAAATAACCATTTTCAGTAATTTTTTTTAAATTCTATCACTAGCCTTGAATTCACCACTAATTAATAGAAGTCCACTGTTAAAAATGTCTAAATAAACTGAAAATGTATTTTTTATTGGTTTAAACTTTATCATAAAGTCGTCCCCCAGAATTTTTAGCCACTCCCCACATTTTGTGTAGTGGTGGGGGATCGCCCCCACTTTTTGAAATTCCTAGAATCAACACTGATTAAAGTGTCCTCAAGATGTGCCCTATTTTAAGGTGATCTTAAACTCCCAGTAGTAACATATCTATATTGAGGGTAAGGTTTTTTGTTTCCTGACAGTATCTCAAAAATGGGTTGATGGATTCAATTCAAATTTGCCATGTGGGTGAAACTGGTACTCAAGGTGTGCCCTGTTTTAAGGTGACCTTAAACTCCCAGTAGTAACATACTTATATTGATTTTAAGTTTTTCTGTTTCCACACAGTATCTCGAAAATGGGTTGACAGATTTATTCAGATTGGGCATGCTGTTGTAACTGGTATTCAAAGTATGTCCTATTATAAGGTCACCTTAAACTCCCATTTATAAACTTTTATGTTGAGTTTAAGTGTTTTATTTTTCCATAGAGTATACTGAAGATAACTTAAGAAACTTCATTTAAATTTTGCATGTATATGTAACCAGCCATAGATAAGTGCCACACATTAAGGTGACCTTAAACTCCCAGTAATAACACATTGTCAGTGTCATTGTCACACTTCCTTTCCAAGCAGTATCTCAAAAATGGCATGATGGATGAAATTCATATTTGGGATGTGGATGAAACTCGTACTCAAGGTGTGTCCTGTTTTAAGGTAATCTTAAACTCCCACTAGTAACATACTTATATTGATTTTTATTATTTTATATTTATTATTTTATATTTAGAATTTATTAAATCATGTAAAATAATTTATGCTCCAGTTCCTGATCACAAAGCTGTAACAACTGTTTTTGACACAAATAACAGAAAACGTGGAAAGGGATACTGGAAACTCAATAATAGTATACTAAGTGATGAAAATTACAAAATTTTAATTAAAGACCTAATTTGGAACACAAAATTGGAATATTCGAAGGACTTGTCAAAACATAGTCTCTTTGAAATTTTGAAATTCAGAGTTAAAGAGCAGACTATCCAATATTGTATAAAAAAAACGCGTCAAGAAAAACAATTTCAGCATGAGCTTGAATCACGGTTACAACACATTGATCAAATTCTATGTCAAAATTCTGATGGTATAAATAAAGACATACTGTTTGAGGAGAGGCAAAGACTCCAAAATCATCTGACCACATTTTTTAAATGAAATCGTATGCTGCATTTATCCGATCACGGTGCAAATGGATAGAGGAAGGTGAAAAAAGCTCATCTTATTTTTTAAATTTGGAAAAGAAACGCCAAATTCACAATCATTATAGTATCTACAAACTAAGTGATGAAAAAGGCAACTGCTATACTCATGACAAGTACATATTAGATCATTGTACAGACTATTATTCTGAGTTATATAAAACCAGAAATCCAAAAATATCTTCCATAGATGATTATCCTTCTAAAATTACCAACTTTATCTTATGATTCTCAGGAACAATGTGAGGGTAAGATAACTAGTTCAGAATGTCAAAAAGCCATTAAGCTAATGAAGAACAATAAAGCTCCAGGTTCGGATGGGTTAACTATAGAATTCTATAAAACTTTTTGGACAGATATGTCAGATACTCTTATTGACTCTTTCAATGAATCTTTTAATATGGGCCATTTATCTTTTTCACAGAATATTTCAATCTTATCACTAATTTTTAAAAAATGGAATCCAGAAAAATTAAAAAATTATAGACCTATTAGCTTAACCAATGTGGACTACAGGATACTGGCTTTCACTTTAGCCCAAGATTGCAAAATGTTATAAGTACTTTTGTGTCAAGTAACCAAACAGGCTATATTAAAAAAAGGTTTATAGGAACAAATGTTAGAGCTATCCTTGACATCTGTGAGTACATTGAAAACAATAATAGTTCAGGGATTCTTCTTCTTCTTGATTTTGAAAAAGCATTTGATAGTGTTGAGTGGCCTTTTTTAATATCTGTACTAAAGAAATTTAACTTCGTGGAGCAATTTATAAGGTGGATAGAAGTGCTATACAATACCCCTAAAATATGTATTCAGAACAATGGCCACCTTTCCAATTATTTCAACATCCAACGTGGTATTAGACAAGGGTGCCCAGTTTCAGCCTTATTATTTGTCTTAATAAAATCTTAATTCATTACCGTATACTGTTCAAATATAATCTCCTCATTTATAAAGCAATACATTTGAGCCAACCTCCATATCTCTCCGCTCTAAATAGGCGGAGTGATCTCACACGGGGCAATCGCCTATCAATTTCCTCATCTAAACCAAATAAACGCTCAGGGCTACGCAGTTTCATAGCAGGGGCTCCCACAGAGTGGAACAAGCTTCCTCAAGCCATCAGAACCATAGAAAACATTTCTGGTTTCAGGAAACAGTTGAAAACATACCTTTTTAGATTGGCTTATCCTCCACCATAGCCTATCTCCCCGACCGGACGCTAATATGGAAACTGACATCTTTCTGGAACTGGACTATCCCTTTTTGCACATCAGCGCCTTAGAGGATGTTTACATCAAATTCGGCGCTATATAAGTGTTTCTTACTTACTTACTTAATAATTGAGATACTAGCACATCAACTAGAAAATAATAAATCGTTACATGGTGTCTCTGTGAAAACCAGTAATACATTTACAGAATATAAATGTTTTCAATATGCTGATGATATAAATCTATTCCTTCAAGATGAATTTCAAGTAGATAAAGCTTTGACAATAATTGATGACTTCAGTAGCAGGGCTGGACCAAAAATAAATATTTTAAAAACTGAAGGCATTCTACTGGGTAACTTGAAAAGTAAGGCTGGTTCTATGAGAACAACCATAAAATAGACTCAAAACCCTGCTAGGTGTTTAGGTATATATTGGTAATGATAAATTTAAATGTGATTATTTAAACTGGTCTCAAAGGCTAAAAAAAGTTCAAACAGAAGTAGATACTTGGAAAAAAAGATATCTTACTCTTTTTGGAAAAATAACAATTATTAAGACATCGTCAATCCCAAAACTGTTATACCCAGCTCATTTTTTACCAGTACCTCCGGATGTTATTCAAAAAGCGAATAAAATGTTTTATGCATTTATATGGAAATCAAAAGATCGGATCAAAAGAAATACACTTATTTTAGATATAGCTCAAGGAGGTTTAAGTATGACAGATATAGAATCAAAAATAAGTGCCCTGAAGGCATCTTGGGTAGTAAAAATAATTGAAGCAAATGAAAAATGGTCAGTATTGAGAAAGCATTATTTTAATATTATCCCCGACTTCACAATTTTAAAGTTTAATTTCAGTCAAATTGACTCCTTTCCAGTTTTGAAGAAATTACCGCAATTTTATCAAGATGTCATTGTAAGTTATAATAAATCAAAAATAATTCCAAAGCCCCTTGAAAAAGAGGACTTGTTAAATCAAGTTATTTGGGGTAACAGGCATATAAAAATAAGGGGAACTGGCACTAGGGTTCATACTACACTGTACTTTAAAGAATGGGCCTGCTCTGATATTATGTTTGTCAGGGACTTGAAATTTGTTAATGGTTGCTTGGATGAAAATTTTATATATGACAGGGTCAAAGATAAGAGAAATATATATATTCAAATTATGACATTGTAAAAGAGTCTAGCCACTTTCAGAGAAATTCTGAATACTCATACACCACCAGAAAGCAATATTAGAAAACCTGTGTTTTATCAACGTAATGGTACGTATTTTAATTTAACAGATAAAAAATCAAACTTTTTCTATCAAAATCTAATAAAGCAAAAAATTGAGTTACCGTATCAAGAGGATATATGGCGTAAACAATTTCAAAATGATATAAATAATATTGATTTTAGAAGGGTTTATACCACTGAAATAAAAATGTGTCCAGATTCCAAAGTGGCTCAATTTAATTACAAATTATTACACTTAATTTTACCATGTCTTGCTAATCTAAAAAAAATGGAGAATTGTAGATGACTTTTTGTGCCCATTATGTTTTGTCAAACACGATGTTGTACATTTACTGTTTTGGTGTACCAAAGCTCAATCTGTCTGGAATTCAGTGAATACAAAACTAAATACAAATCTGTCACTGTTTGATGTAGTTTGTGGAGGTGTAGATAATCCTGCTTTCAATTTTTTCATCTCATTAGTATCTTTTTGTATATATAAAGAATGGATACACTATTATAAAAACACGAAATATTGGAAAAATAATGATATTGTAATTTTTGCGAAAAGAAATGTAATGTTATATCTTGATACTTACAAACATTGTAAGAATATAGTCAACAGTAAATTAGAATTTCTTGAACATTTTCTATCGTGATTCTCCTCTTTGTACCATAATATTACAAATAAATAAAACAGAAATAAAATTTTAAGAAATTAAACCATATGATGAACAAAAACAGTCCACAGTGCTGGTGTAAGTGCCTTCTATCCTGTATGATTTATGCTAAAGAGAGCAAAAGAGCTGTTGTTTTTTTTATAGCTGTTATGGTTTTATATTATTATATTGTGTGAATCACATGGTCAATTTTTCTTCTCAGTCTGTAGTTTTATAAGTTGTTTGACTTTTATAAATGTGGCGCATGACTGTTTCCTTCTGATGGAAAAAAAATATATTGATTTTAAGTTTTTCTGTTTCCAGACAGTATCTCAAACGTGGGTTGATGGATTCAATTCAAATTGAACATGTGGTTGTAACTGGTATTCAAGGTGTGTCCTATTTTAAGGTGACCATAAACTCCCATGTATAAAAGAATTGTGTTGAGTTTAAGTTTTTTTTCCACTTAATCTTTTTCTTGGACCTATATATAAACATTTTTCTGAGTTCTTTGCATTCCAAACCCCTTCACGGATTGGAGTTGACTAGTTTTTCGACAATACCTGGCAACAAGTGTTGCCATGGCAACACTTTTCTTCTGTTTCTTGGACTTATAAATAATTTTATAGGTTCTTTGTATTTCATAACCCTGCACAGATTGGAGCTGATTAGTTTTTCAGCAATACCTGGCAACAAGTGTTGCCATGGCAACACTTTTCTTCTGTTTCTTGGACCCATATGTAAATATTTTTGTGGGTTCTTTGCATTCCATACCCCTACACGGATTGGAGCTGCTTAGTTTTTGGGGGAATAGCCATGGCAACACTTTCTTTCTGTTTCTTTTACCTATGTATAAATATTTTGTGGGTTCTTTGCATTCCACACCCCTTCATGGATGAGAGCTGACTAGTTTTTCGACAGTGCATGGCACCACTTATTGCCATGGTAACACTTGTTGCCATGGCAACCTCTTTTTTTTGTTCCTTGAACTTATAAATAATTTGAGGGCTTCTTTGCATACCCCTGCACGGATTGGAGCTGATTAGTTTTCAGCAACAACTTGCACCAAGTGTTGCCACAGCATCACTTTCTTTCATTTTCTTGGACTTACAAATATTTTATGGGTTCTATGCATTCCATACCCCTGCACAGATTAGAGCTGATCAGATTTTCGGCAGTACCTGATCAGCAACTATTTCCATTGCAACACTTTTTATGTCGTCACTCTGCGGCGTGGGCGTACGCGTCCGCGTGAACAACTTCTTCTCCAAAACTACAAGGCCTAGAGACATGCTGTTTTTTTTAAAAGATACCTTATCTATCGAGGATGAAAAATTGTTCAAGGCATGCAAATCTGTCTTTTCGTCTATTTGCTAGAGACATTACAAGGGAGGTACCCCCACCAAAAGTGTGAAAATTTCAACACTTTATCACAATTTTCTCAGTGACTATTGCAGGGATTTCTCTCATATCTTGCATATATGTACTAGGCCAGACGTAGATTCTCTTGTGTGAGTATGAGACCTGGATCTGTCTTATTCTTTTTTAAATAAATTTTTTTAATAATTTTTAATGCATTAAAATTCATGAAATCATGCATTAAATCACTTATAACTTGAAAAGTGTTGCATTTAGAGCATTTTGTTAAAATATGTTGTTCAGCTACTTTTTTCATAGCTACAACATGGTGAGTAACTTGGGTGTCTGTCCCAATAGTGAGTAACAGCTACTTTTGGGCTTTTCAGTAACTTCCATCATGAGTAAAATCACTTGTAACTTTAAAACTATTGCATTTACAGAATTTCGTATAAATATGTTATACAGCTACTTTTGGGTCAGCTATAACATAGTAAAATTTCAGACCTGTAGCTCATGGCATAGCTGAGTAATAGCTACTTTTAGGTTATCACTGTTGAGTAAATCACTTAAAACTTGAAAACTATTGTGTTTATAGAAATTTGTGTAAATATGTTATTCAGCTACTTTTGGGTCGGCTATAACATAGTGAAATTACAGACCTGTAGGTCATGGCACAACTGAGCAATAGCTATTTTCAGGTACTGTATGTTGAGTAAATCAGTTGTAACTTGAAAAATATTGCATTTGGAGTATTTTGTTAAAATATGTTGTTCACCTACTTTTGGGTCAGCTATAACATAGTGAAATTACAGACATATAGCTCATGGCATAGCTGAGTAATAGCTATTTCAGGTTCTCACTATTGAGTAAATCAGTTGTAACTTGAAAACTATTGCATTTACAGTATTCTGCTTAAATATGTTGTTCACCTACTTTTGGGTCAGCTATAATATAGTAAAATTTCAGACATGTAGCTCATGGCATAGCTGAGTAATAGCTACTTTTAGGTTATCACTGTTGAGTAAATCAATTGTAACTTGAAAACTATTGCATTTGCAGTATTTTGTTTCATATGTTATTCACCTATTTTGGGGTCAGCTATAACATAGTAAACTTTCAGACCTGTAGCTCATGGCATAGCTGAGTAATAGCTACTTTTAGGTTATCACTGTTGAGTAAATCACTTAAAACTTGAAAACTATTGCGTTTATAGAAATTTGTGTAAATATGTTATTCAGCTACTTTTGGGTCGGCTATAACGTAGTGAAATTACAGACCTGTAGGTCATGGCACAACTGAGCAATAGCTATTTTCAGGTACTGTATGTTGAGTAAATCAGTTGTAACTTGAAAAATATTGCATTTGGAGTATTTTGTTAAAATATGTTGTTCACCTACTTTTGGGTCAGCTATAACATAGTGAAATTACAGACATATAGCTCATGGCATAGCTGAGTAATAGCTATTTCAGGTTCTCACTATTGAGTAAATCAGTTGTAACTTGAAAACTATTGCATTTACAGTATTCTGCTTAAATATGTTGTTCACCTACTTTTGGGTCAGCTATAATATAGTAAAATTTCAGACATGTAGCTCATGGCATAGCTGAGTAATAGCTACTTTTAGGTTATCACTGTTGAGTAAATCAATTGTAACTTGAAAACTATTGCATTTGCAGTATTTTGTTTCATATGCTATTCACCTATTTTGGGGTCAGCTATAACATAGTAAAATTTCAGATCTGTAGCTCATGGCATAACTGAGTAATAGCTACTTTTAGGTTATCACTGTTGAGTAAATCACTTAAAACTTGAAAACTATTGCATTTACAGAAATTTGTGTAAATATGTTATTCAGCTACTTTTGGGTCAGCTATAACATAGTGAAATTACAGACCTGTAGGTCATGGCACAACTGAGCAATAGCTATTTTCAGTTACTGTATGTTGAGTAAATCAGTTGTAACTTGAAAAATATTGCATTTGGAATATTTTGTTAAAATATGTTGTTCACCTACTTTTGGGTCAGCTATAACATAGTGAAATTACAGACATGTAGCTCATGGCATAGCTGAGTAATAGCTATTTTCAGGTTCTCACTATTGAGTAAATCAGTTGTAGCTTGAAAACTATTGCATTTACAGTATTTTTCTTAAATATGTTGTTCACCTACTTTTGGGTCAGCTATAATATAGTAACACTTCAGACATGTAGCTCATGGCATAGCTGAGTAATAGCTACTTTTAGGTTATCACTTGAGTAAATCACTTATAACTTGAAAACTATTGCATTTAGAGTGTTTTGTTTCATATGCTATTCACCTATTTTGGGGTCAGCTATAACATAGTAAACTTTCAGACCTGTAGCTCATGGCATAGCTGAGTAATAGCTACTTTGAGGTTATCACCGTTGAGTAAATCACTTATAACTTGAAAACTATTGCATTTACAGAAATTTGTGTAAATGCGTTCTTCAGCTACTTTTGGGTCAGCTATAACATAGTGAAATTACAGACCTGTAGCTCATGGCACAACTGAGCAATAGCTATTTTCAGGTACTGACTGTTGAGTAAATCAGTTGTAACTTGAAAAATATTGCATTTGGAGTATTTTGTTAAAATATGCTGTTCACCTACTTTTGGGTCAGCTATAACATAGTGAAATTACAGACCTATAGCTCATGGCATAGCTGAGCAATAGCTATTTTCAGGTTCTCACTATTGAGTAAATCAGTTGTAACTTGAAAACTATTGCATTTACAGTATTTTGTTTAAATATGTTGTTCACCTACTTTTGGGTCAGCTATAATATAGTAAAAATTCAGACATTGCATAGCTGAGTAATAGCTACTTTGGGGTTATCACTGTTGAGTAAATCAGTTGTAACTTGAAAACGATTACATTTAGAGTATTTTGTTTAAATATGTTATTCACATAATTCTTGGTCAGTTATATCATAGTGAAATTGCAGACCTCTATGTCATGGCATAGCTGAGCAATAAATCATTGTATCCACTGGTAGCCGCAGTGTGTAGAGAGATTTCACCATTACCGCTCTAATGAAAAAAATATTATAGCTAGCCTTCTCAAGTTTGCAGAATATATTAATAACCATAAAATGTTGCCTGGGAATATTTTTGGCCTCATTTTGAAAAACAAGATGGCCGCCAGGGACGTTTATTCGACTTTAAACAAGGACTTTTGTTGGCCCTCTAGAGCAAAGGGTATTATAGGTAAAGATCTTAAATTCGCAGGATATGTTCCTCATTATAAAATCTTGACTGGGAATATTTTTGGCCTCATTTTGAAAAACAAGATTGCCGCCACAGGTGTTTGTTTGTCAGTCATGAAAAGTGCTTATATCTCCCTTATTATTGGTCCTAGAGGTTTGGGATGGTAAATCAACCTGTAGGAAATCATGGGCTGGGAATCTTTTGGTGTGGTCAGATTTGACCTTTGACCCCTCCTTCAAGGTCAGTTGAGGATAGCCAAACTTAAAAGTGCTTATAACTCGTTTATTATTGGTCCTAGAGGTTTGGGATGGTAAACCAACCTACAGGAAATCATGGGCTGGGAATCATTTGGTGTGGTCCGATTTGACCTTGGACCCCTTCTTCAAGGCCAAACAAAGATAGCGAAACCTAAAAGTGCCTATAACTCGCTTATTATTAGTTCTAGAGGTTTGGGATGGTAAACCAACATATAGGAAATCATGCGCTGGGATTCTTTTGGTGTGGTCAGATTTGACCTTTCGACCCGTCCTTCAAGGTCAATAAGGACAGCCAAACTTAAAAGTGGTTATAACTCGCTTATTATTGGTCCTAGAGGTTTGTGATGGTAAACCAACCTATAGGAAATCATGGGCTGGGAATGTTTTTGTGTGGTTGGATTTGACCTTGGACCCCTTCTTCAAGGTCGTACGAGGATACTGCATTTGCAGTATTTCTTTAAATATGTTTTAACCTACTCTTTGCACTTGAACAGTTACCTTGTTACTTTCCTTCATAATACCATTTGCAGGGCACAACTTTTTTGTCCTTTTCTTCTGTCAGCTTCAGAATTTCTTTTTTAACATGCTGTTCAATTACCATTTACTGTACTTCTGTACAGCACTTTCCCTGATAATTATGCTTTCCTCTCATTATTACCTTCACAAATCAAAAACACTCAGTCAGCTGACACAGTGCCCGTTCACGGGCACTCTCCTCTTGTTTATGTTTCTTGGGCTTAAAAATCTTTCTCGGGGTTCTTTGCATTCCAAACCCGTGCATAGATTGGAGTTGATTAGCTTTTCGGCAAGACCTGGCAACAAGTGTTGCCATGATAACACCATTTTCTGTTTTTTTTACTTATAATTTTGTGGACTTTCATCGATTATTCCACAGTGTGATCAGTATCTGTCTCTTTACTGAAGTTAAGCAGCAAAATGGAAATTTCTAAAATCAGAAATAGGTTGATGTTTCGTTTATATAAATTTAAAGCCCAAATCTGAAAACCAGAATTAAGCAAAATAATAATGTCAGTGCTTTAGTTCAGGTTTTTTGATGGGATCCAAATGCTATCTTGACCTAATTTCATCACATGATATTGTTGCAATTGTTTTGATTGGTGGGCACTTGATCCCTTTTTTCCCCAGAAATTGCAAATATGCAGAAAAATGAATCTACCGACATGCCTACGTTGCTAAAATAATTGTAAACCTGCCGAGCTGTCTACTTGTATGCCTGCCAATACATATATCTGAGATATATATGTATAGTGTAATATAGTACACATTGTGTATGCGTAAAAAAGCTTTCCTGTAGCTTTCATATACAACGCAGTGCACAGAAAGTTAATGCAACTCTTGGCAATATTCACAACGTAGACAGTCACTTTAAGTACTGTACTTTATATTGAAAGCTTTCCTTGCGTATACGCATATGCGTACGCAAACGCAAGTGTAGTGAGTTTTATGCTTAACACTTGCAAGACTGGTCACATTGAGTCGAGCATTTTGCTGTCTCTGAATGCATCTTGTTTCTTCTGTAATTTGTTGAAATAATTCTTTTCATAGCTACGTCATATGAATTAGACACTGAAAATTGTGTTCAGATTTTCTGCAATATTTTCTGCACTCTCTATTTTGCATCAATTGACATGTTGGTTTACAAAAGGAAGGTTATGATATGTTTGTTCTCCCACCAGTTAAGACATAGGTATCATATCTCACTACCATGTGAGATGGAAAAGTGAGCTACTGCAATCAATTGTCTGACAATTTACCCTTCAGAGCTTTAGTGCATATAGAGTTGTATGCACTATTTCCCTATAGTCTTACATGTCTTGTTAGGATATGACTTGTACAATACTTTGAAAGCTTTATCAGTTCCACATATAGTGAATGATATCTTGTAAGGAAGAATTCATATTTCTTTTGTCATTGATATATTAGTAAAATTATTATTTAGACCTTCAAGCATTGATTGTTACATTCCAAGATGACTCAGTGAGATCTACAACAACTACTCAAGTACCACATGACAAGGGTATGCTTCTTTATTTCCAACATAGTGTAGTTTGCTTTATTCAGATTGACTTTTCTTCACACTTGTCCCTGGTGGTTTCAGCTTTTAGAATCTCCTTTTCCTCATGTCTGTTTATACAGTGTTATGACCAGGCCTGGGCAAAATGTATTCGTATTCATAAGTATTCGAATACATTTTTTAAAGTATTCATATTCGTATTTGAATACTTTTGTGAAAAATGTAAAGTATTCGTATTCGAATACATTTCAAACGTATTCGTATTCATGAATACTTTTATGAATACATTTAATATTTTTCACTTTTTGTTGATTTTTTTCACCCTGTACTGACAAGTTTTAGATATAAATATGAAATTTGGCTGTCTATCATTATGTGCCTAAGAAAACTAACAAGACATATTTAATAAATACTTTTTGTCAGTAAATATTATATAACATAATAATGACAGTGTCATGTTGGAACATCATGTTGATATAGCTTCTTCTCTTACATCTCATAAATGCAATTAGTTTGTGTTTAACTTTTATATTGATAAATGACATCATGTGTATTTTAATCCACATTGGTTTTCATAATGTAGTGTTATGTTATTATAAAATTCATGAAATTATAAACACCAAGCTACCTACCTTAAAATGACAACTGTGTTTGCCTTAGCTACAATAAGGGATTAACTTGTATGTGTTTCAATACCAGTGTCACTGGTCATATATGGGTAATTCTTTTGTGGGTGTTCCACCACAGGACTAAGGCTCCCGATTAAGGGTTTTTCAGGGTTTGATGTTTGATATTTCTCACGACTCAAACCGATTCATATTTCCGCCGTCAACAAAATGTCCAGTCCCAGGCGTTCTCAGGCCTCCTCAGACCCAAATTTACACAGTCGTGGGTTGTCCCAGGCCACCTGCGACCCTTAGTCCCAGACCTCCGTAGCTTAGTCCCAGGAGGCCGGTCATTAATCCCAGACTCAAATATGATGCGTATGAATTTCATGCGTGTGAAAGTGGGTCAGTTGCATTAGTCCCCGGAAGCCTCAGACCGTCTGCGGTGTCCTGGGACCCAAAAATCAAGGTCTGGGACTAAGCCCCGACTAAGGGTAACCGACCCTAACCGATCCAAACCGGCCTCCCCAGGACACCTGGGACAGCACAAATTCAGTCTGCGACGGTCTGAGGACGCCCCAGGAGGCCTGGGACTAACAACCGATTAAGAACCGACTGTTTTCCGCGCGTCGGAAATTAAAACGAGGCAATGAGCAGGTCTGGGACTATATAAGCGACCGCGCACACATTCTTGTTGTTACTGACTGTTTGGCTACTGAGAGACGTGTGTCACTGATTTGTAGGGGTTTTCAGTTTTTATTTTATATATATTTTACTTGAGCTTAGGGCAAATTTCACAGTTAGGAGACACATTTTACTATTTTTTTATTATTTTGTCTACTGGATCATGAGAAAAGAGAAAGGAGGGAAGAGAGGAAGGAAAAAGATGGATGACAGGGAGAAGGAAAGTGAAGTAGAGGAGAGGAGTGAAGTTATTACAGAAGAAGGAACTGAGAGGAGAGAGGAGGAGGAGATTGAGGAAGGTCCAGCTACTGGGGAAGCTGTGGCAGAAGAAGAAGAGAGGTGTGAAGAAGATCCGGAGTGCCATTCTTCAGCCAAGAGAGCCAGGGTGTGTGCCACTTTTACAGACAGTCAGGAAGTTTCCATTGTGGAATTTGTAAAGCTGCACCCAGAACTGTATGACAAAGAACATTCACATTTCCACGACAGGACCAGAAGAGAGGCTCTCTGGGCAGAAATATCTGCAGAACTCAACAGAAGTTCAGGTTTTGAGGCCAGTCCAAATACCAGCAGGCAGGACGAATCATGTGGGTCAACTACTGACACAGAACACCTCGAGTCCAGTGTCCTGACGGAGAGGAGTCAGTCCATCATTACATCAACACCCGTTTCAACTACAGACTCCAAGATTCTCGAACACTTTGAGCAGATGAGGACACTTATCTCAGGTTTTCTGCATCAGAAGTCAGACAGGCAGCCCTTCTTTGACTACGTGGCATCAGAGGCCGAAAAGATGACTCAAGAAGAATTTGAAGAATTAAAGGGCAAGATATTTAGAGACATCGAAACTATTAAGAGTAACCGCAGACGTCAGCCATTGCCCAGAAGATCAGCCACTGTTACCACGGAGTCCCAGAGGGTCGGCCTACTGCCAACAACCACTCCACAGGCGTCTAGTTCCACTCAAGCAGCAGCTAGCAGCAGTTTTGTGTACTATACACCAAGCCCCATTGGCTTCAGCAACCCGACATCTGTCCTAACTGTACAGGACGAAGGGAGCAGACACAATCTGAGTGGAATCTTAAGCCAGCTACCAGATCTGACATCAACACAGATCGTCAAGCAGCCTCAGCAGCAGCAGCAACTGCAGCAGCAGCTCTTTACTATCACCACTTCAGCACCGCCTCAACAGCAGCAGCAGCCTCCTCAGTAGCCATCCAGTCAGGGCGGGTCTTTGACCTGCCAGGCCCTTTTCAGGGCCACCAATTCTTCCAAAAACAATTATTCAGCTACATGTTATTCCAATTCCCCTCCCAAAACAAAAAAGTTCAGTACAAATACTTATCACAAGAAAAAAAATTAAAGTCCAACACCTACACCACCCCAAACATGAAACAAATAACCCATGGTACCACACATAACAAAAAAGGCCACATAAAAAAAATTTAAAAATAACTCCCAATATGGCCATTAATCAGCCCATTTTTAGATTAAAATCCATGGGATAGTTTAAAATCTGTAATTGAAAAGTCCAACACTTACACCTTCCCTAGAGTTGTAAGGCATTATCACATACTTACCAACCCACAAACAGACAAACCCAATACCAAACATAACCCCCAAATGACAAACCCAGTACCAAACCTAACACCCAACTACCAAAAATAAACCCAACCCCAGTAACCACCAACCAAGAAACACACAAACCCAAAAGTAAATAGAACCCATGCCAACGAACTGACAAACTGTTTTGCAAACACAATCCCCCATTATTGAAAACAAAACTAGTTCCATGGTTCCACATTTTGTGAATAGAAGTGAAATAGAAGTGAAAATTTAAAATTCAAGATTTCCATAAAAAACATTTCTGCTACAAATAAATTTCCAACCCATGAACAAAAAAAATTGGTGAAATTAGGATGTGGATTTCAAAATATATAAAAAAAGTAATTCGGTTTAGGATATTATGTGTGACTTTGTGTTTGGCTTTTGTTTAACACTGGGTTTGTATGTTTGTTGGGTGAGTAAGTTGTGTTTGTCTGTTTGTCCGTCTGAACAAGTTATGTTTGGCATGGGGTTTGTCTGTTTGTCCGTGTGTACAAATTATGTTTGGCATGGGGTTTGTCCGTCTGTAGCAAGCATAGCTGATTAATTGTTTTTGGAATATTTGGTAGTCCTGAAAAGGACTGTTATAGTTAGTCCTGAAAAGGACTATTTACTGCAACAGGACTTATATTCTGCCATCTTGCCAGGCCACTGCTCCCTCATTATTGAAGTAGTCCTTCAGGTAATCCCTCTGTCTTTTGGCCTCTCTAGCAGGGTTTCTGTCTTGGCCACCACCAGCAGCACCACCAATCAATCCACAATCACCAGGCACATCATCATCATCATCCTCCCCAGGCTGCTGACCAGCAGGTTGACCTTGATACTGGCTTCTGAGTATGTTGTGCAGAACCACACAGGTCATGACCACTTCTCTAACAGTTTCTGGGGGTAGTTCAATGGTGGTCCTCATCACTCTGAATCTTGAAACCAGGATGCCAAAAGCGTTCTCCACAACTCTCCTGCCCCTTGATATTCTGTAGTTGGCAATCCTTTCCTCTCTTGTTAACAGCCTTCTGCCATAGGGTTTCATGAGCCAGGTCTTCAGGGCAAAGGCATCGTCTGCCAGAATGAAGTAGGGGACATCTCTACCACCCTGGGTTATAGGAGCTGGGTCAGGGAAGCCTATCCTGCCATCTTCAGTCCTCCTCTTCAGCTGAGAGGCATTAAATATCTGGGCATCTGAGCAAGATCCAGCTGTACCCACATCCACCCATCTGAACTTGTACTGTCCATCTACCAGGGCCAACATGACAATGGAAAAGAACCCCTTGTAGTTGTGGTAGAGGGCTCCAGAGTTCTTGGGTTTCTTCAGGGCCACATGCTTGCCATCAAGGGCTCCCAGGGCATGTGGAACATTCCACCTGATCCTGAATTCCCTCTCCAGTTCTTTCCACTCATCTGGAGTAGTAGGACATTTGAGGTACTCTCTGGTGAACTCATCCTGGATGGCCCTGCAGACCTCTGGTAAAAACTTGGAAATGGTGGATCTTCCAACCCTGAACTGACAGGATAGTGATGTGTATGACTCTCTAGTGGCCAGATATCTGATGGTGAGGACTAACTTCTCCCCAACACTGATTGGTGCTCTGTAGTTGGTGGCCTGCCTGGCTAGATGTGGTTCGAGTCTGGTATTTATCATTTCAAAGAATTCTGGGGTCATCCTCATGTAGTTGGTGAATCCTGGAATATCTGTGGCATACAGATCAGCCATAATGTTATGGTAGGCCCCCCTCTCCTCTCTCTGCAGTAGCCATGGCCTGACCCACATGTTGTCCCTTCTTCTAGGTCTCTGTATGGGTGCTGGTGGTGCTGGTGGTGGTGGTTGCTGTGCTTGACGTAAAAAATGGAAATACATGATTATTTATTTGTAACTGAATAAAAACCAAAAAAGCCCTAAGTTGTTGTTGAATCTGTCTTCCATTAAAAGGTGGCATCCTGCTGTGTTCCTAGAAAAGCAATGACAATTAGATTGTGGATTTTATATATATATACCCAGAAAATCCAGCAAATTTACAAAACAAGAATCGGCGATCCTGGTCTGGGGAAGACTAGGGAGGCCGGGACTTAATCGGGTGTTAGTCGGGGCTTAGTCCCAGGAGGCCTGAGGCGTCCTGGGACCCAGTCGGTATGTGTACGACAGGATCGTGGTTGAAACCGACCAGAAAACTGGCTTAGTCGGTTCTTAGTCCCAGACCAGTCGGGGACTGTCTGCGGCCGCCTGAGGCTTCCTGAGGCCGATCTGTACTTAATCCCAGACTTCAATACCGACTCAGTATTCCCGCCCATTTTTGTTTTTTTTCCACCGACTGTCCACGATTAAGGGTCCCAGACAGGATCGGGGCTTAATCTTTTGGTGGAACAGGGGCATTAGGCAAACTTATGTGACACCTATTGTGACAGTCTTGTTGCAGTAGTAATCCCATCATAAGATTTCCAAAACAATGGCTGTCTCAGTTAAATACAAGATGTTTAGGGCACTATAATGTCGTTTTCAAAAAAAAAAAAAAAAAAAAAAAAAAATCTCTTTTGATTAGCTCACGTTTATTAGATTGAATATTCAGATCTTGGAGCAAAAATTAATTCATATTCGAATACTTTTGAAACTGATGTATTTGTATTCATATTCGTATTCATTGAAATGAAAAGTATTTGTATTCGTATTCGAATACTTTTGAAAGTATTCGTCCCAGGCCTGGTTATGACTCACTCATTCTCAATACTAAAGTATGGTGTTGTCTTGTCTATAAGCTGCCAATAAATTCCTGAAAAACTGTGCCAATAGATCTTAAAATATATAACTGGAAACAGAGCTCATCAACATTGGAACTATTAGCACTCTTTGTTTTCCATTGTGTTTATTGTATCCCCGACGCGAAGCGGGGATACTATGGATTCATCATCGTCGTCGTCCGCGTCCGCGCCCTCGTCCGCGTCCGCGTCTGCAGAGATTTCTTGTTAGCGACCTACAGTCCACATTTCTTTCCGGATTTCTTTCATATTTGGCAGGTGACTTGATATGGTAGAGGACTCGCCACCCTATCTTTTTGGTAGGCTTTATGTCTAAATTAGGCCTGTGGTAGACAAAAATGTCTAAAATGTGGAATATTGCTTGTTAGCGACCTACAGTCCACATTTCTTTCCAGATTTCTTTCATATTTGGCAGGTGGCTTGGTATGCTAGAGGACTCGCCACCCTATCTTTTTGGTAGGCTTTATGTCTAAATTAGGCCTGTGGTAGACAAAAATGTCTAAAATGCATTAAAAGTCATGAAATCATGCACTAAATCACTTATAACTTGAAAAGTGTTGCATTTAGAGCATTTTGTTAAAATATGTTATTCAGATACTTTTTTCATAGCTACAACATGGTGAGTAACTTGGGTGTCTGTCTCAATAGCTAAGTGAGTAATAGCTACTTTTGGGCTTTTCAGTAACTTCCATCATGAGTAAAATCAATTGTAACTTGAAAACTATTGCATTTACAGAATTTTGTATAAATATGTTATTCAGCTACTTTTATGTCAGCTATAACATAGTAAAATTTCAGACCTGTAGCTCATGGCCTAGCTGAGTAATAGCTACTTTTAGGTTATCACTGTTGAGTAAATTACTTATAACTTCAAAAGTATTACATTTAGAGTATTTTGTTTCAATATGTTATTCACCTATTTCGGAGTCAGCTATAACATAGTGAAGTTCCAGACCTGTGGCTCATTGCATAGCTGAGTAATAGCTACTTTGAAGTTCACACTGTTGAGTAAATCAGTTGTAATTGGAAAAGTATTGCATTTACAGAAATTTGTGTAAATATGTTATTCAGCTACTTTTGGGTCAGCTATAACATAGTGAAATTACAGACCTGTAGCTCATGGCACAACTGAGCAATAGCTATTTTCAGGTACTGACTGTTGAGTAAATGACTTGTAACTTGAAAAATAGTGCATTTGGAGTATTTTGTTAAAATATGTTGTTCGCCTACTTTTGGGTCAGCTATAACGTCGTGAAATTACAGACTTATAGCTCATGGCATAGCTGAGCAATAGCTATTTTCAGGTTGTCACTATTGAGTAAATCAGTTGTAACTTGAAAACTATTGCATTTACAGTATTTTGCTTAAATATGTTGTTCACCTAATTTTGGGTCAGCTATAACATAGAAAAAATTCAGACATGTAGCTCATTGCATAGCTGAGTAATAGCTACTTTGACGTTATCACTGTTGAGTAAATCAGTTATAACGTGAAAACTATTACATTTACAGTATTTTGTTTAAATATGTTATTCACATAATTTTTGGTCAGCTATAACAGAGTGAAATTGCAGACCTCTATGTCATGGCATAGCTTACCAATATCTACTTTCAGGTTCTCACTGTTGAGTAAATCATTGTATCCACTGGATAGCCGTAGTGTGTAGAGAGATTTCACCATTACCGCTCTAACAAAAAAAAATATTATAGCTAGCCTTCTCAAGTTTGCAAAGTATATTACAGGGTGCACCACAGTACTCTATTGGTAGGCTTTATGTCTAAATTAGGCCTGTGGCTAAATTACTTACCTACTAAAAATGAGTAATTCTGCATTTTCTCTAAAAGTATTGCAGATAGCAAATTTTTCTTAAATAACTCATTCACCTACTTTTGGGAGAGCTTTCACATGCTGAAGTTCCAGACCTGTAGGTAATTACTCACCTACTCAAAATGAGTAAATGCGAATTATCTCTAAAAGTATTGCAGATAGCCAATTTTTGTCAAATAACTCCTTCACCTACTTTTGGGAGAGCTTTCACTTGGTGAAGTTTCAGACCCGTAGGTAATTACTCACCTACTCAAAATGAGTAAATGCAAATTATCTCTAAAAGTATTGCAGATAGCGAATTTTTGTCAAATAACTCCTTCACCTACTTTTGGGAGAGCTTTCACTTGGTGAAGTTTCAGACCTGTAGGTAATTACTCACCTACTCAAAATGAGTAAATGCAAATTATCTCTAAAAGTATTGCAGATAGCCAATTTTTGTCAAATAACTCCTTCACCTACTTTTGGGAGAGCTTTCACTTGGTGAAGTTTCAGACCCGTAGGTAATTAGTCACCTACTGAAAATGAGTTAATGCAAATTATCTCTAAAAGTATTCCAGATAGCCAATTTTTGTCAAATAACTCCTTCACCTACTTTTGGGAGACCTTTCACTTGGTGAAGTTTCAGACCTGTAGCTAATTATTCACCTACCCAAAATGAGTAAATGCTAATTATCTATAAAAGTATTGCAGATATCCAGTTTTTTATCAAATAACTCATTCATCTACTTTTGGGAGAGCTTTCACATGGTGAAGTTCCAGACCCGTAGGTAATTACTCGCCTACTGAAAATGAGTAAATTCGAATTATCTCTAAAAGTATTGTAGATAGCCAATTTTTCTCAAATAACTCATTCGCCTACTTTTGAGAGAGCTTTCACTTGGTGAAGTTTCAGACCCGTAGCTAATTATTCACCTACTCAAAATGAGTAAATGCGAATTATCTCTACAAGTATTGCAGATAGCCAGTATTTCACAAATAACTCATTAATATGAAAACAACTTAAAGGAAGTCATGGGCTGCAAATCTTTTCATGTGGTCAGATTTCACCTTGGGCCCCTCCTGCTTATTATTGGTCCTAGAGGTTTGCAATGTGAAAACGACTTATAGGAAATCATGGACTGCAAATCTTTTGATGTGGTCAGACTTCACCTTGGGCCCCTGCTACAGGGTCAAATAAGGGTAGCCAAACTTAAAAGTGCTTTCAGCTTGCTTATTAACGAAAAATGCTTTTTATCTTCTAAACTATGTTAGTTGGCCTTTGTCGGTGGATACATCCAGCATCTGGCCACAGATGCGTCCTATTTCTAGTTTTTGTTGTCATTGTTCTTTGATTTAACTGTAAATTGTTTTTCCACATATTATACATATACAACACCATTTTGATTAGATTGTTAACACCTTTGCAGACACAATTATGTTCATCTGGAAGGCCATTTCATTATAATAACATTAAAATTTCTTCTCAATTTATATCCCCAGATGACAGCCAGGAATACTCCAATTTCATGTCCGCCACGCCACTGCTGTACATTTTGACTTGTGTGTACAAGAATTTAAAAACAATGTCACAGATTTCATTCAAAGTTGGCACACACCTATATTTGAGTCAGGCGAGGAACCTTATTTTAAGGTGACCTTATACTCCCAGTGAAGAAGTTTTGGCTATTCTTAGGTCAGAAATGTACCTTTGTCTAATTAATGCCCTCTCGGTCACAAACTCTATGGCTTATCTGGCTAAATCTTTACCTGAGGGATTTTTAAGTTTTCTTTACATATTTTGCCCTGTAATTTAAACATTTTTATATGCAATTGTTATCTGCAGAAATTTTAAGGCCTGTAGCTCTAATTTAATTCAATCTTTCGGTCTCTTAAATGCCCATAGAGACCATGTTTGTGGACCTTTGCCACTTTTTAGCCCTATAGCTCTAAGTCTATGGTTCATTCACCTTAAATCTCATCTGAGAGTGTATTAAAATATCCGTTTTACATGTGCCAAAAATCAATGCATTAAGTTGACATTTAACCTGTAAATGAGAGGCCCATAACCACCCACTCCCAGTAATTTTTTCTGCATTTTTTATATATTTTGCCTTGTAACTTAAAAATGGCAAGTCTGACCAGACTTAAAATATAGTAGTAGTAATTTCTATATGTGATCTTTCATTGTGAAAAATTTGAGATCTGTGGTTAATTTTAAGATTACTTTAAGGTTTCGAAAAATGACCACAAGGACTAATTTTATGACCTTTTTAACACTTTGAGACCTATAGATTTCAAACTATGTCCCTCATCCAACTAATATTTTAATCTTATAATATAATAATATGTTCTTTTTCCATATGCCCTAAAATTGGAGATTTAAGTTGACATTAACCCATGTATGATACTCATAAAGACTCCAGTGGGAGGACTTTTTCAGGGTTTTTTTCACAAATTCTGCTTTGTGAAATAAAAATGGAAAGTCTGATCATCCGGAAACTGTTATAAATATAACTTGTGTATGTGATCCTTGTCTGTGGAAAATTTTGGCTCTGTTAAATGCAGAAATGAAGGTTATCGTAAAAATGTTATCTCTGTTAAATGAAGAAATGAAGGTTATGATAGAAATGTTTCATCATGTATAGTAAACTGTATACATGAAACATTTAAACAACATTTGTTGACAAGGTTTTACAAAACATTCATCATGTATAGTAAACAGTATACATGCAACATTTAAACAACATTTGTTGACAAAGTTTTATAAATATTTGCTCAGAAAATGTTTTACAAACATTTGATAGACACTGGTTTTTATACCCATCATTTTAAAACATTTTCTATCAGATGTTTTGACAACATTTTTTTACCTATTTACACTCATATTTTCAGAATGCTTATTAACCGTTGACCCACAAACATTTGCAAACATAGATAATGGTGAGCAATAATAGGGGATTTTTGAAGACTTTGCCAAAAATTACCCCACATGCAATGCCTAAACGTAAGAGTTGAATGGGGGCACAATTTTTAAGCCACTATCTTCCAATTTTAGACATAAAAATAATATTTGCAATGTTGTGCACAAACATGATGAATTTGCCATCTGACCAGAGTTAAAGTTAATATTGCTGAGCAATGCCAAAGTTATATTTTTGAGGCATTGTAGTAAACTATTCATTTGTACTGTTTTTCTAACATTTGTTATTTAGCGTTTAATAAACAGCAATAAAACATTTTGAAAACCTTTTATTGTATCCCCGACGCGAAGCGGGGATACTATGGATTCATCATCGTCCGCGTCCGTGCCCTCGTCCGCAGAGATTTCTTGTTAGCGACCTACAGTCCACATTTCTTTCCAGATTTCTTTTATATTTGGCAGGTGGCTTAATATGGTGGAGGACTCGCCACCCTATCTTTTTAGTATGTTTTATGTCTAAATTAGGCCTGTGGTAGACAAAAATGTCTAAAATGTGGAATATTGCTTGATAGCGACCTACAGTCCACATTTCTTTCCAGATTTCTTTCATATTTGGCAGGTGGCTTGGTATGCTAGAGGACTCGCCACCCTATCTTTTTGGTAGGCTTTATGTCTAAATTAGGCCTGTGGTAGACAAAAATGTCTAAAATGCATTAACATTCATGAAATCATGCACTAAATCACTTATAACTTGAAAAGTGTTGCATTTAGAGCATTTTGTTAAAATATGTTATTCAGATACTTTTTTCATAGCTACAACATGGTGAGTAACTTGGGTGTCTGTCTCAATAGCTAAGTGAGTAATAGCTACTTTTGGGCTTTTCAGTAACTTCCATCATGAGTAAAATCACTTGTAACTTGAAAACTATTGCATTTACAGAATTTCGTATAAATATGTTATTCAGCTACTTTTGGGTCAGCTATAACATAGTAAAATTTCAGACCTGTAGCTCATGGCATAGCTGAGTAATAGCTACTTTTAGGTTATCACTGTTGAGTAAATTACTTATAACTTCAAAAGTATTCCATTTAGAGTATTTTGTTTCAATATGTTATTCACCTATTTCGGAGTCTGAGCTATAACATAGTGAAGTTCCAGACCTATGGCTCATTGCATAGCTGAGTAATAGCTACTTTGAAGTTCACACGGTTGAGTAAATCAGTTGTAATTGGAAAACTATTGCATTTACAGAAATTTGTGTAAATATGTTATTCAGCTACTTTTGGGTCAGCTATAACATAGTGAAATTACAGACCTGTAGCTCATGGCACAACTGAGCAATAGCTATTTTCAGGTACTGACTGTTGAGTAAATGACTTGTAACTTGAAAAATATTGCATTTGGAGTATTTTGTTAAAATATGTTGTTCACCTACTTTTGGGTCAGCTATAACATCGTGAAATTACAGACTTATAGCTCACAGCATAGCTGAGCAATAGCTATTTTGAGGTTCTCACTATTGAGTAAATCAGTTGTAACTTGAAAACTATTGCATTTACAGTATTTTGCTTAAATATGTTGTTCACCTAATTTTGGGTCAGCTATAACATAGAAAAAAATTCAGACATGTAGCTCATTGCATAGTGGAGTAATAGCTACTTTTAGGTTATCACTGTTGAGTAAATCAGTTATAACGTGAAAACTATTACATTTACAGTATTTTGTTTAAATATGTTATTCACATAATTTTTGGTCAGCTATAACAGAGTGAAATTGCAGACCTCTATGTCATGGCATAGCTTACCAATATCTACTTTCAGGTTCTCACTGTTGAGTAAATCATTGTATCCACTGGATAGCCGCAGTGTGTAGAGAGATTTCACCATTACCGCTCTAACGAAAAAATATTATAGCTAGCCTTCTCAAGTTTGCAAGGTATATTAGAGGGTGCACCACAGTATTCTATTGGTAGGCTTTATGTCTAAATTAGGCCTGTGGCTAAATTACTTGCCTACTAAAATGAGTAATTTTGCATTTTCTCTAAAGGTATTGCAGATAGCAAATTTTTCTTAAATAACTCATTCACCTACTTTTTGGAGAGCTTTCACATGCTGAAGTTCCAGACCTGTAGGTAATTACTCACCTACTCAAAATGAGTAAATGCGAATTATCTCTAAAAGTATTGCAGATAGCCAATTTTTCTCAAATAACTCATTCACCTACTTTTGGGAGAGCTTTCACTTGGTGAAGTTTCAGACCTGTAGGTAATTACTCACCTACTGAAAATGAGTAAATGCAAATTATCTCTAAAAGTATTGCAGATAGCCAATATTTGTCAAATAACTCCTTCACCTACTTTTGGGAGAGCTTTCACTTGGTGAAGTTTCAGACCTGTAGCTAATTATTCACCTACTCAAAATGAGTAAATTCTAATTATCTCTAAAAGTATTGCAGATATCCAATTTTTATCAAATAACTCATTCATCTACTTTTGGGAGAGCTTTCACATGGTAAAGTTCCAGACCCGTAGGTAATTACTCACCAACTGAAAATGAGTAAATTTGAATTATCTGTAAAAGTATTGTAGATAGCCAATTTTTCTCAAATAACGCATTCACCTACTTTTGAGAGAGCTTTCACTTGGTGAAGTTTCAGACCCGTAGCTAATTATTCACCTACTCAACATGAGTAAATGCGAATTATCTCTAGAAGTATTGCAGATAGCCAGTATTTCTCAAATAACTCATTAATATGAAAACAACTTATAGGAAGTCATGGGCTGCGAATCTTTTCATGTGGTCAGATTTGACCTTGGGCCCCTCCTGCTTATTATTGGTCCAGTAGAGGTTTGCAATGTGAAAATGACTTATAGCAAATCATGGGCTGCGAATCTTTTGATGTGGTCAGACTTCACCTTGGGCCCCTGCTACAGGGTCAAATAAGGGTAGCAAAACTTAAAAGTGCTTTCAGCTTGCTTATTAACGAAAAATGCTGTTTATCTTCTAAACTATGTTATTTGGCCTTTGTCGGTGGATACATCCTGTATCTGGCCACAGATGCGTCCTTGGTCTAGTTATAAATGAGTTTCATACCCATCATTTTTTTAACCTTTACCAAATGTTTCCCTCCACCCTCCAGATGGTTGCAAAACATTTACTGGGTCTATTCTGCCTCTTCCAGTAAGAACAGCCTATGATACAAGTAGACTAATCAACACCCAGAACATTCAGAGTCTTTTTTGCTCTCTCTTAATCAGTTGTCTAAGCTGCAACTATCACTGGACAGGACTGACTGATGACAGACTAACTGACAGTGAATAGTAAATGAATCAATGAAAAAGTGTGAAACAAGTAAAATGAAATAATAAGTTAAAATGTGAAAAAAATAATGTGAACATAAAGTTAAATATATGCATGACGATTATTGTGAACATCTGTGAATAATAAACCAAGTGCCAAGAGACAATAAAATAAGACCACAGTATTTGTAATGTTTTTAATAATATAATTTCAACAAGGATCGCCATAACAAGAACCTCTCGCAGTGGTACATCCAACTGATGCCTCATTCACCCCCACATAAATGGGGTAATCACTTCCAACAATGCTGGTATACAAAAGAACGCCAGACCCCGGATACAGTGGCATTACACTAATAATCATATATTAACAATTTATGAAAAACCAAACAGCTTTACTTGACAAAGATACACTGGAAACCTATGTCAAAAAGCCCAGTTATGAAAACATTATACAGTGGGAATAAACCATCATTCATTTGTTAATACATTAACACTTTTCCCATGAGGTAGCCTGGTGTACATCCATTTGGAAATATTTCTTAGCTGTTTGAAACTATATGACTTCATCTGCTGCAGTTTTGACCTGCTTCTTTATAACATTATAACCCCAGATATTCTAACCTGTTGGAAGCTATATTATCAAAGACCCGCAAAATTCTGTTTAAGGTTTGTCTCATTACCTCATACCAAATATAATTATTTTTATGGGTCTTTATCTCTATTATCAACTTCCAATGCATTCAGTTCTAATAATGTGTATGAGGCTTATCAGGTTTGAACAGAAATGTATACTTTCAAATTATATTTTAAAGAACTTATTGTTTTTAGTTCATTTAATCATATTTTATGTCAAATAACATAGCTTCAAATAGTGTTTCCTTGTGTTTGAGGTAATTTTTTTTGGACAATATTTTGTCTTGTAAATAGGCTTCCTACAGCCGCTTTAGCAGTATTACTTTGCTGTTTAAATGCATGAAAGTGAGGGGACCTTTTTACCTCAAAATACTGTTTGGTGCAAAACCATTGTACTATATTTTTATGTTTATACCACCATCCCATATCCCAATAAATTGAAGTATTATAAATTTAGAAATCTATTCATGTCTGGCTCTGTGTTAAAATGTTGATAATCTGACAACTTTCTTTTTAATATACCAGTGATAGTCTGTTAACATCAGTGTAATTTCTACATTATTCCATTAAATGTTCTCATTCCATCCATCAGAGATAACAAAAATCTAATAATAATCATAATATTCAGTTAATGTCCCAGCTGCTTCATTGATAATTTGATAGTTTTCCTGCAAATGAACATTTAAACAATCAAGGACTTTAATTTGCCCATATTTGTTTCAAAGTCTATAATTTCCGGACTTTATGAGGGAATACAATCGTGATATATTTATATCAGACATAAAAATATGTCCTGTCCCTGATACTGCCTTTTTACAGACATTGGCTGTTTAAACTTAATTTGGATTTTGTGTTTTTGGTTTATTTTTCTCTTACATACAATTATTGAAGCTTTTAGTATAACCTGTTTTGTTTATCTCTGCTAACAAAGAATACTTTCAGATTTCCGAAAACTGTAACAGATTGAAAATGGTAACTGGAAAAATTGTAACTGCTTAAAAATGGTTTTCGATAAGATTTAATGACAAAACACAGATGTGCAAGTGTTGTATCAAATAAATATGTGTAAATTACTTGCAATCTACGAGTACTGGAAAGAAATTCACCGATATATTCACAAAATTAATTTTAAAATTATATAGTTTTAATACTGTTGGTTAATATATTACTTATTTATTGTGCTACAATAACTTACCATGTGGAACTGAATGCTATCATGGATGGCCATGGCATCCTGGCCAACGTCCAAGAAAAATAGATGTATAATACTGACCTGATGCCTTCAAAACTTTGGACCAGGATAATGACATACTGCAACACTTCCTTCTTCTCGTTGGCCGCCTCAGTATACCCACATGTTTTATTGCTTGCAAAAAATTTATTATTTTGTATGGATATACTTGTCTTTGGACACTGAAACTACCTCAGTTTCTTTGTTTTTGTGTCACCAGCATTTATGCTGCGTGGCATATAGGGATCGCTTCGTCATCCAATTTAAATTTGTGGCGTCGTCTGTCGGCGTCATCGTCTGTCATCGTCACACTTTGTATTCCGGACAGTATCTCAAAAATGGCTTGTCAGATTTAATTCAAATTTGGCATGTGGATGTAACTGATCCTGGGGGTGTGCTGAATAGTTTTGTGACCTTAAACTCATACTAGTAAAATACTTAAACTCAATTTAAGTTTTTTCATTTCCAGACAATATCTCAAAAATGGCTTGATGGATTCAATTCAAATTTGGCATCTGGTTGTAACTAGTTTTGAAGGTGTGCCCTATTTTAAGGTGACCTTAAACTTCCATATATAAAAAACTTATGTCCAGTTTACGTTTTTTCTTTCTCCATGGAGTATACTGAAAGTAACTTCAGAAATTTCATTCAACTTTTGCAATTATATATAACTGGCCATAGGTAATTGCCACACAATAAGGTGACCTTAAACTCCCATTACTAACAGAATTATTTCACTTTGAGTTTGCTAGTTTTTGAACAATATTTCAAATATTGTGCAATTCTAGGCGTTTCAGTTGTGGATGTAACAAACCTTGAACAGAACTTTCAAGAAAAGATTACCTTAAACTCGCTAACATACAGCAGTGTGAACAAACTTTGAGTTTAAGATTGGGGCAATATTTTTGGTGTTTGGAAGATATTTTATATGCTAATTAGGACTTTTTACATCGCTATTCATCATGTACATATATCTTTTCACCAAAAAAGGTCTCTTTTGTAAGGTTATAGAAGATACCATGAGAAATTTCATTCAAATTTTGCATGTATATGTAACTGGCCACAGGTAAGTGCCATACAATAAGGTGACCTTAAATTCCCAGTAATAACAGATTTATATGCACTTTAAGTTGGCAAACTGTGAACAAAACCTACAGGAAAAGATTCCCTTAAACTCTCTCACATCTGCAAACTAACTCTTTGAGTTTAAGGTTGGGACAATTTTTTGGTTTTTAATAAAAGATATTTGATGTGCTAATTAAGACTTTATTCTTTGATATTTATCATATATATCTGTCTACACCAAAAAAGTTTCCTTTTTAAGGTTATAGTAAATCCCTGCTATTTGATAAACTTATGAGTTTAAGGTTGCATTACTTTTGTGTCACTAGCAGCTACGTTTGAGGACAAGTATGGTCACTGTCATTGTTACACATCCTTTCCAGAGAGTATCTCAAAAATGGCATGATGGATTAAATTCCAATTTGGCATGTGCATGTAATTGGTCCTCAAGGTGTGCCCCATTTTAAGGTAACCTTAAACTCCCAGTAGTAACATACTTATATTGAGGTTAAGGTTATTCATTTTCAGACAGTATCTCAAAAATGGGTTGATGGATTCAATTTCTAATTTGGCATGTGGTTGTAACTGGTTTTCAAGGTGTGCCCTATTTTAAGGTGACCTTAAACTCACACGTATTAAAAAGTTATTAGTTAAGTTTACATTTTTTAAATTTTTCCATAGAGTACACTGAAAATAAATTAAGAAATTTCATCCAAATTTATTTTGCCATGTATATGTAACTGGCCATAGATAAGTGTCATACAATAAGGTGACCTTAAACTACTAGTAATAACAGAATTATATTCACTTTAAGTTTGACAATTTTTAAACAGTATTTCAAATACTGTGCAATTCTATACATGTTTCATGTGGATTAACAAACCTTGAACAGAACCTTCAGGAAAAGATTACCTTAAACTCGTTACCTTAAACTAACAGTGACTCTAAGGTTCCAACAATTGTTTTGGTGTTTGGAAGATATTTGATGTGCTGAGATTTTTTCATAGATATTCATCATGTACATATATTTAGACAAAAAATACACTTTGTTTTTGGAAAATATGTCAAAAATTGCTAGTAGGATGAAATTCAAATTTGGTATGTGGGTGTTGCTGGTCATCAATATGTACTCTATTTTAAGATGACCTTAAACTTCCATTTATAACACATTTATATTGAATTTTACTTTTGCGATTTGTGGGCAATAGCTTAAAGATGGCTTCACAGATTCAAATCAAATTTGGTATGTGGATGTAACTGGTCAAGGTGTGGCCCACTTTAAGGTGACCTTAAACTCCTAGTGATAATATAATTATATTAAATTTAATTTTTTTTCAATTTCTGGAGAGTATTTCAATTCTGCATGACAATTTAAATTTAATTTAATTTAAATTTGGTATGTTGATGTATCTAGTCCTGAAGGTGTGCCCTATTTTAAGGTGACCTTAAACTCCCTTGTGTAAAAGAATGTTACTGAGCTCAACTTTTTCCACAAAGTATACCAAAATGGCATGACATATTTGATCTATATTTTACAGGTACATGTAACTGATGTTGCAACAATGCCCTGAGACTACATTAAGGTGACCTTTAACTCTCAGTAATGGCATAATTATAATTACATTTCTTTTAAAATTTTGGATAATATCTTAAATTATGTGCAATAGATTTTAAACACATTTAAATTTTGGCTATAAGTAGCCTTGAGCAGAGTCTAGTACAAAGTCTTAACATTTGCATTGACTTACATTCAGTTTAAGGTTAGGACAAATTTCTGTGATGTTTTAGCAATATTAAAGTGATAGCTTAGAGTTTTCTATTTAAATTAAACATGTACATGTGTCTACACCAAAACAGGATCTTTATTGTAATGTTACCATAAAAACCTGAAAGTTAAAAAAGTAAGGTTAAGGTTGAAACTTATTTTAATTATTATATCCATCCTGCTGGACATGGATATTATTTTCCATCTGAATCACCCTTCATTGCTGCTCATTTGCAGGTACAGCATTTTATGTGTTTCAGCTAAATTTGGTGTGGAGGTTTAATGGCATGAGAGTTTGTGTGTGATTGCTTCTTGGCAATATCTGGCAACAAGTGTTGCCGTGGCAACACTTTTCATGTTTCTTGGGCTTTAAAATCTTTCGGGGAGTTCTTAGCATTCCAAACCCATGGATGGATTGGAGCTAATTAGCTTTTTAACGATAACTGGCAACAAGTGTTGCCAAGGCAACATTTTTTTTTGTTTCTTGGACTTATAAATATTTTATGGGTTCTTTGCTTTCCATACCCCTGCACAGACTGGAGTGGATTAGTTTTTCGGCATATCTGGCAACAAGTGTTGCCATGGCAACATATTTTTCTTTTTCTTTTGGACTTAAAATTATTTTATGCATTTTTATGTCAGTCAGCTGACATTATGACATTATGTCGTCACTCTGCGGCGTGGGCGTACGCGTCCGCGTCTGCGTGAACAACTTCTTCTCCAAAACTACAAGGCCTAGAGACATGCTGTTTTTTTAAAAGATACCTTATCTATCGAGGATGAAAAATTGTTCAAGGCATGAAAATCTGTCTGTTCGTCTGTTTGCTAGAGACGTTACAAGGGAGGTACCCCCACCAAAAGTGTGAAAATTTCAACACTTTATCACAATTTTCTCAGTGACTATTGCAGGGATTTCTCTCATATCTTGCATATATGTACTAGGCCAGAGGTAGATTCTCTTGTGTGAGTATGAGACCTGGATTTGTCTTACTTTTTTTTAATAAATTGTTTTAATAATTTTTAATGCATTAAAATTCATGAAATCATGCACTAAGTCACTTATAACTTGAAAAGTGTTGCATTTAGAGCATTTTGTTAAAATATGTTATTCAGCTACTTTTTTCATAGCTACAACATGGTGAGTAACTTGGGTGTCTGTTTCAGTAGCTAAGTGGGTAATAGCTACTTTTGGGCTTTTCAGTAACTACCATCTTGAGTAAAATCACTTGTAACTTGAAAACTATTGCATTTAGAGAATTTCGTATAAATATGTTATTCACCTACTTTTGGGTCAGCTATAACATAGTAAAATTTCAGACCTGTAGCTCATGGCATAGCTGAGTAATAGCTACTTTGAGGTTATCACTGTTGAGTAAATCACTTATAACGTGAAAACTATTGCATTTAGAGTATTTTGTTTCAATATGTTATTCACCTATTTTGGGGTCAGCTATAACATAGTAAAATTTCAGATCTGTAGCTCGTGGCATAGCTGAGTAATAGCTACTTTGAGGTTATCACTGTTGAGTAAATCACTTATAACTTGAAAACTATTGCATTTACAGAAATTTGTGTAAATATGTTATTCAGCTACTTTTGGGTCAGCTATAACATAGTGAAATTACAGACCTATAGCTCATGGTACAACTGAGCAATAGCTATTTTCAGGTACTGTATGTTGAGTAAATCAGTTGTAACTTGAAAAATATTGCATTTGGAGTATTTTGGTAAAATATGTTGTTCACCTACTTTTGGGTCAGCTATAACATAGTGAAATTACAGACCTATAGCTCATGGCATAGCTGAGCAATAGCTATTTTGAGGTTCTTACTATTGAGTAAATCAGTTGTAACTTGAAAACTATTGCATTTACAGTATTTTGCTTAAATATGTTGTTCACCTAATTTTGGGTCAGCTATAACATAGTAAAATTTCAGACATGTAGCTCATGGCATAGCTGAGTAATAGCTACTTTTAGGTTATCACTGTTGAGTAAATCACTTATAACTTGAAAACTATTGCATTTAGAGTATTTTGTTTCATATGTTATTCACCTATTTTGGGGTCAGCTATAACATAGTAAAATTTCAGACCTGTAGCTCATGGCATAGCTGAGTAATAGCTACTTTGAGGTTATCACTGTTGAGTAAATCACTTATAACTTGAAAACTATTGCATTTAGAGTATTTTGTTTCATATGTTATTCACCTATTATGGGGTTAGCCATAACATAGTACAATTTCAGACCTGTAGCTCATGGCATAGCTGAGTAATAACTACTTTGAGTTTATCACCGTTGAGTAAATCACTTATAACTTGAAAACTATTGCATTTACAGAAATTTGTGTAAATACATTATTCAGCTACTTTTGGGTCAGCTATAACATAGTGAAATTACAGACCTGTAGATGATGGCACAACTGAGCAATAGCTATTTTCAGGTACTGACTGTTTGGAGTATTATGTTAAAATATGTTGTTCACCTACTTTTGGGTCAGCTATAACATAGTGAAATTACAGACCTATAGCTCATGGCATAGCTGAGCAATAGCTATTTTGAGGTTCTCACTATTGAGTAAATCAGTTGTAACTTGAAAACTATTGCATTTACAGTATTTTGCTTAAATATGTTATTCACCTATTTTGGGGTCAGCTATAACATACTAAAATTTCAGATGTGTAGCTCATGGCATAGCTGAGTAATAGCTACTTTGAGGTTATCACTGTTGAGTAAATCACTTATAACTTGAAAACTATTGCATTTACAGAAATTTGTGTAAATATGTTGTTCAGCTACTTTTGGGTCAGCTATAACATAGTGAAATTACAGACCTGTAGCTCATGGCACAACTGAGCAATAGCTATTTTCAGGTACTGACTGTTGAGTAAATCAGTTGTAACTTGAAAAATATTGCATTTGGAGTATTTTGGTAAAATATGTTGTTCACCTACTTTTGGGTCAGCTATAACATAGTGAAATTACAGACCTATAGCTCATGGCATAGCTGAGCAATAGCTATTTTGAGGTTTCTCACTATTGAGTAAATCAGTTGTAACTTGAAAACTATTGCATTTAGAGTATTTTGCTTAAATATGTTGTTCACCTACTTTTGGGTCAGCTATAACATAGTAAAACTTCAGATATGTAGCTCATGGCATAGCTGAGTAATAGCTACTTTTAGGTTATCACTGTTGAGTAAATCACTTATAACTTGAAAAGTATTGGATTTAAAGTATTTTGTTTCAATATGTTATTCACCTATTTTATTACGCTACAATAGCTTACCATGTGGGACTTAATGCTGTTCTCGGGTTGCCACACCCGGGGCCAACGTCTTAGAAAAAAAGATCGTTCTTGTTAGCCACCGGATATACTGGTAGTTGTCGTCACGTGATAACTTCTGACCAATCGCCCTACTTTTTCGTTGGCCACGATGGACTGGTAGCAGTTTGTAAATATACAGACATTTTCATTTATTTCTCAGACTTTGCGTATTGTTGGAGGCTAATATTTGAATATTTTATTTAAAATATATCATAGATCATTCTGTAAAATTATTATTTTCACAAGTTAAGTATATTCTTTGCTTCCGCGTGTTTTGAGTTTTCTCGGTTCAGGCAATCCCAATTGTACGTCTTTTTATTGCGTTAAAATGTCTCTCCATCAAGCAAACAAAGACAAACCGAGAGCTCAGAAATGCCGCCATTTTTGCTTCAGTTTTGATAATATTAACTACTGCCCTACCTGTAGGGAGGCTGGCAAGGGAGATGACCCCTGTGTCACCTTTGAAACCCCCTGCCAAATTTGCACATCTCTCACTGATGAACAATTGCAAAAAATTCAAAACAGGAAGCGGTACTTAAATAAGCAAAAAGCGGAAACTAGTTCCAAAGATGAACTAGATCTCTTGGGTGAAGGCGATGGGGACTCTTTCACTGGTTCCAATGCAGACCTAGAGAGTGCTGCTGATAACCTCTTTACCTCACCCCCCCGTCCTCAACCTCTCGCCTTCAGTTCTTTATCTTTAAAGACCCCAGCCAAGGCTGTTCCTCCCACCCCAGGTACAGTTTTGCAAAATAAAATTCAAAGAAATATTGAGAAATCCCTGGGTGATTCACTAAACATTCATTTACAGCAGCAAATGGGTTCCTTCCAGGCATCCATGTTAGAAGCATTTCAATCACTCCGAGAGGAGTTGACAATTAAAAACCCAATAGAGGTTGAACCCTCGTCTCATGCTTCAAAAGCTGGTCCATCCAGCAACATTGCTGCTCATCTGGACCTACCCCCTCCGAGATCAAGTACTAATGCTCAGTCCGAGGCAATGGATGTGGACGTTGGTCCAGCACTCCCTCCTCGACTAGTACTTAACCAAACTACCTCGGATCAGTACGTTGCCCCTTCTGAGGCTATACCGAAGGATTCCTGGTACTCTCATAAAAAACAAAGCCACAGGCAAACAGTAGCACCGAGCTCTGCCTCGGACCAACTGGATGAGAATTCCAACGAACCTCGGATCCATTCAACTAGACCTAAGAAGCACTCTGACAAGAGCAAGCGTAAATCCAGGTCCAGATATGTGTCATCTTCAGAGGAAGATCACTCCCCTGTTGCCAGACACAGGTCTTCTAAGCCCTCTAGGGCTCAGCCCTCAGGCGCAGCTTCTGATCAAGACCTCCCACAACATGATCCAGACCCCCCTTATTATAGGGAAGTAGCTCTGTCTGACATTCCCTCCCAATACTCTGAAGAAGTGGATACCTTCAGGCGTATTCTCTCTCTCCCTGACCCCAGGGACTTTATGCCTAGGTCTTCAACTTCAGTGTTGGGTCTGGATGACGAAAAAGGCCGTCAAGAGCTCAGACCTAGAGGTCCTTCCTCTATTCTACCACTTAGCTCAGTTATCAAGGACGCCTTTGATAAATTTCAGCATGATTTTAAAGCTGCCAATTTAGCTGAGGGCAAATATGTCAAGCCTCCTCCATCCACTTCTAAGTGGTATAAGGTTGGACAGCCCACTTTTCAAGACAAAATTCAGGAGTTGAATACAGACTTTGCTAAGATCTGTATTACTCCTAGACCTCCTGGGGCACCAGTAGCCAAAGTTCCTCTGCCAGTTCTTAAGGAGCTGGAACATCAGGCTAGACAAAATATTTCAACCCTCAACTTCACCGCTGCCTTTGCCAAAACCTCTTCTTCTTGCAATGCTTCCTTGGAAAAGTGCCAACATAGCATTAAGTCAACTGTCAAGAAGATTAAATCTCAGATCCAGAAAGGTGCCAATCCTGAGAAAGCAGCAAAGCGCGGATATGAGGAAGTTGCTGAGTACATGGATTTTTGGAACAAGACTGTTCTTGTTCAACATAGAGCTCTCACCTGTCTCAGCAAATCTCTAGCCTGTATTCTCCAGAGGGAGTTATATTCCATGGCTAATACCGGCTTGCTTAGGCGCGAAGCCGAGATGACTCTATTACATCCCAGCTAGGGGAAACGAGACGTCAAGAACTTAGGAATTCGTCCTTCTGGGACTCTTCCTTGTTCGAGTCTCAACTTGTAAAGGAAGGTGAGGACTTCTTTCTCAAAAAAGGCACCTCAAAAGACTCTCAGGGTTTCGCACCCTACCAGAATAAGCCCTTTCGTGGCTCCCACAAGAAAAGAGGCTCCTACAGGAAACGCCCCTATGGGGGCAATACCTCTCAAAGCAGTAACCAATCCTTTCCCTCGGGAAGAGGAAAACCCAACTTCAGAGGCTCCAGGGGTCGTTTTCGACCCCACAATAGGGGAAGGGGGCGTGGAAACCCCCCTTCCCAATGACTCCTCCAAAGCCTCACTCAGTCCACCAGTAGGAAGTCGCCTCCGTTCTTTCAAGAGAAACTGGCTAATAAACAAATGTTCTCAAAACGTGTTAAACATTATCACCAATGGCTACGTTCTGCCATTCCGTTCAAAGCCAAACTTGATCAGATTTCCTCTGATCCTGTCAGAGTACAAGGCCCAACAAAAAGACCAAGCCTTGGCCACTTGTATCCAGTCTCTCTTGTCAAAGAACGCTATCGAAAGGGTGGAAAACGTAAAATCTCTCGGGTTTTACAGTCGCCTGTTCCTAGTTCCCAAGCCTCACCAAAGGTGGAGGCCAGTCATAGACTTAAGCAGGCTCAACACTTTTCTACATGTAGAAAAGTTCAAAATGGAAACTCCAGAGTCCATCAGGACTTCCCTGGTTCCAGGGGAGTGGGTATCGTCGATAGACCTGTCAGACGCGTACCTACACATCCCCATCCATCCAAACTCAAGGAAATATCTAAGGTTTTGCTACAAGGCCCAGGTGTTCCAGTTCACCTCCCTACCTTTCGGACTGGCCACAGCCCCCCAGGTCTTTACGATGATCGTAAAGGAAGTGAAACTAATGGCCCTCTCAAGAGGACTCAGAATTCACCAATACCTGGACGACTGGCTGATCAGGTCCCAGTCTCAGGAGGAATCCCAAGTGGACACACAGGCAGTGGTAGACCTAACCCAATCCTTGGGTTGGATAATCAACCAAGAAAAATCAGAACTGAAACCTACTCAGGTGTTTTCGTTCGTGGCTACGAATACCACCTAGATTCAGCCCTTGTAAGACCCACTCACGAGAGATGGCTCAGACTTCAGGATTTGATCCTACTACTCAAGTCAAAACGTGTTTTGACTGCAAGATGTTTGATGTCTCTAATTGGGTTGCTAGCCTCAAAGGAGAAAATGGTCCCGGAGGGACGCCTTTACATGAGGCCCTTTCAGTTTCATCTCAAGGAGCACTGGAGATATCCTCAGTTGCTGGACAACCTCCTTCCTTGGACAGAAGCCATTGTAGCCCACCTAGATTGGTGGCAAAACCCCTCAAACGTGATGAAAGGCTCAGACCTTCATCCCAAGGACCACAGTATCCAACTCTTTACCGACGCCTCAAACGAAGGTTGGGGCACTCACTTAGATCAAAAGTCTACAAAAGGTCTGTGGTCAGATCGGGAAAAAAGGCTACACATAAATGTCCTGGAATTGAAGGCGGTCTCCCTGGCCCTTCGAGACTTCAAGGACCAGTGCCAGAATCAAACAGTGTTAGTTGCGACGGACAACTCAACAGTGGTAGCCTACATCAACAAACAGGGGGGAACTCACTCAGCAGAGATGTGCGCTCTCCTGTGGAAAATCATGACCTGGTGCCATCACTACCACATAACATTGAAAGCCAGGCACATTCCAGGGTGTCTGAATGTGATGGCCGACCTACTGTCCAGGTCCAACCAAGTGCAGTCAACAGAATGGTCTCTGCACCCACAGGTCTTCAAACAGATCTGCCAGAAGTGGTTTACCCCTCATGTAGACTTATTTGCCACTCACCTGAACCACAAACTCCCACTGTATGTGTCTCCTATCCCAGACCCAAGGGCCTGGGACATAGATGCTCTGAACATAGACTGGACCAACCTCACGGCCTATGCTTACCCTCCTACGGCTCTCCTTCACAAGGTGATCCAAAAGATCAAGCAAAGCCATTGCCTGATCATCGTGATAGCCCCAGGCTGGCCAGGGATGCCCTGGTTTTGGGACCTAGTGCAGCTCTCAACAGAGATCCCACTACAACTCCCAGTGTCAACGACCCTACTAAAACAGTCCCACAAATATGTGTTCCACAACAACCCACAACAGCTGAACCTCCATGCCTGGTGTCTAGGAGCGGACAACTCCAAGAACAAGGCTTCTCTGTGGAGGTGGCAGAGAGAATTGCTGCCCCTCAGCGGTCATCAACAAGGACCATCTACAAGTCAAAGTGGGCCCTATTTGAAAAATGGTGCAGAGAAAATTCGGTGGATTTCTCCACTCCATCTGTGAAACAAATCTCAGATTTTTTCATGTACCTGTACCAAGACCTAAACAGGCGCCCCTCGACCATTGATGGTTACAGGACTGCAATCGTTGACACTTTGGGCCCAAAGGCCCAACACATTGCACACAATGCAGACCTTCATAGGTTACTCTCCAGTTTTCACAGGGATCGTCCCAAAAGTTCCAGAAACTTACCCAAGTGGAACCTTTCTGTTGTCCTCAACGAGCTCACAAAAGCACCATTTGAGCCCATGAAAGACACAGACCTCAAACATCTCACTCTCAAAACTGCTTTCTTGCTAGCTTTGGCCTCCGGCAAACACCGCAGCGAAATCCATGCCTGGGTCGCAAACAAAGTATCTAATCTAGGCCAATGGGAAAAGGTCGCCTTGTTCCCCTCTTCTGATTTCATAGCCAAAAACCAACTAGCAAGAGAAGGTTCTCAAAGTGTGTCTCCGGTGACTATTCCTGCTTTGACTACCATTGTAGATAGACAATTTAAAGAAGAAAGGACCCTGTGTCCGGTACGGGCCCTGAGGTATTATCTGGACCGAACTAAAGGCCTGAGAGGGTCTCGTTCCCTCCTTTTTATCTCCTTCAAGAAAGGACATACCTCAGACATCAGACCCGCTACTCTCTCTTCCTGGTTGAAACAAACCATCCTACTTTGTTACAAACAAGCAGACCAACAAGCCTTGGACTTAGTCCAAGTTAAAGCACATGACATCCGGGCCTTCGCGGCCTCTAAGGCCTTTTACGGTGGGGTATCGGTGGACCAAATCATGCAAGCCTGTCACTGGAAAGCTCACAACACATTTACAAATTTTTACCTCAAAGACCTTGCTTGGTCGGACACCGACAACAATATGTATCTGGGACCCGTAGTGGCGGCACAACAAGTCCTAGATCCTTCCCCTCAGACCAGTTGTCCTCGGAAAGAAAAAATGGGGGGGGCACATCCGCTACAACCAAGTCTTCAGGAGTCTCTCCCAGGATCTAGGTATTCCTTTACCTTCAAGATGTTATGGGTAAGGTCATTTTATTTTTTAATTATCAAGTAATTTCTATTAAGGACTTATTCAGTTGTCATTAATCTCATATTTCAGGTTAAAAATTTCATGAGATGCCCAACCACTGGGTTGGTCAGTCACACGTGAAGGTCTCTTAGGGACCCTTAGACCTCGAAGTGAGCACTGCTGCACTTCCGTCCTACAACCAAACGTCTAGACAGTTGTAGCACTGTCTCTCTTTTACTTAGGTTTTTGGCTCATTACAGGCCTGATCTTCGGGATCGGGGCACTGTAAAGGGGACTCAGACTGGTATTTCTGGCACTATTCTGTATATACTAATTCAAATCTTAGAAAAAAAATGACATATCTTCCAGTCTCAGCTGTAATCCCGCCACCAGGCGGTTGAATTCAGCATTAAGTCCCACATGGTAAGCTATTGTAGCGTAATAAAATTGAAAATTTTAATTACTTAAATGTAGCTTTTATAAGCTACAAGCTTACCATGTGGGACTTAGGAGAGTCCCACCCTGCCTCCCCGCTGTTTACAGCTGAGGGGTAGGTTTAAAAAAATTTCAACGAGAAAGTAGGGCGATTGGTCAGAAGTTATCACGTGACAACAACTACCAGTATATCCGGTGGCTAACAAGAACGATTTTTTTTCTAAGACGTTGGCCCCGGGTGTGGCAACCCGAGAACAGCATTAAGTCCCACATGGTAAGCTTGTAGCTTATAAAAGCTACATTTAAAAAAAATTTCAATTTTGGGGTCAGCTAAGACGTTGGCCCCGGGTGTGGCAACCCGAGAACAGCATTAAGTCCCACATGGTAAGCTTGTAGCTTATAAAAGCTACATTTAAAAAAAATTTCAATTTTGGGGTCAGCTATAACATAGTAAAATTTCAGACCTGTAGCTCATGGCATAGCTGAGTAATAGCTACTTTGAGGTTATCACTGTTGAGTAAATCACTTATAACTTGAAAACTATTGCATATACAGAAATTTGTGTAAATACGTTATTCAGCTACTTTTGGGTCAGTTATAACATAGTGAAATTACAGACCTGTAGCTCATGGCACAACTGAGCAATAGCTATTTTTAGGTACTGACTGTTGAGTAAATCAGTTGTAACTTGAAAACTATTGCATTTAGAGTATTTTGTTTCAATATGTTATTCACTTATTATGGGGTTAGCCATAACATAGTAAAATTTCAGACCTGTAGCTCATGGCATAGCTGAGTAATAGCTACTTTGAGGTTATCACTGTTGAGTAAATCATTTATAACTTGAAAACTATTGCATTAACAGAAATTTGTGTAAATACATTATTCAGCTACTTTTGGGTGAGCTATAGCATAGTGAAATTACAGACCTGTAGCTCATGGCACAACTGAGCAATAGCTATTTTCAGGTACTGACTGTTGAGTAAATCAGTTGTAACTTGAAAAATATTGCATTTGGAGTATTTTGTTAAAATATGTTGTTCACCTACTTTTGGGTCAGCTATAATATAGTAAAAATTCAGACATGTAGCTCATTGTATAGCTGAGTAATAGCTACTTTGAGGTTATCACTGTTGAGTAAATCAGTTGTAACTTGAAAACTATTAGATCTACATTTAGATTATCTTCAAAACCCTAGTTTTGGTCTATAAGTACCTCACCACTGGCCAGCCTAAGTATTTTGCACCATATCTCCCCTTGTACAAATCTGCCGTGAATACAAGACGTTCCAATCCCAGAAATTTGTTCCTTCTGGTTCCCTCTTACTGTCCTTCCATCCATAAATCAAAGGTCCATTTTAACCATAGTTTCTCATATGATGCCCCTAAGTTATGGAATGATCTTCCATATGATATACGCAGTGCTCCAAATCTCTCCAGTTTCAAAAGTCGACTCAAAACCTACCTATTTCAGAAATCATTCCCACCATAGCTTCTTACTACCGAACACCGGACCGCCTCCCTGGCAACGACTCGGAACATGTCTAATGTCTCATGATTTATGCCTTACGGATTGGATGGTGTGCCTTAGAATCCGTTGATACGGAGATTAAGCACCTGGACAACTGATTGATTGATTTAGAGTATTTTGTTTAAATATGTTATTCACATAATTTTTGGTCAGTTATATCATAGTGAAATTGCAGACCTCTATGTCATGGCATAGCTGAGCAATAGCTACTTTCAGGTTCTCACTATTGAGTAAATCATTGTATCCACTGGATAGCCGCAGTGTGTAGAGAGATTTCACCATTACCGCTCTAATGAAAAAAATATTATAGCTAGCCTTCTCAAGTTTCCAGAATATATTAATAACCATAAAATGTTGTCTGGGAATATTTTTGGCCTCATTTTGAAAAACAAGATGGCCGCCAGGGACGTTTATTCGACTTTAAAAAGGACTTTTGTTGGCCCTCTAGAGCAAAGGGTATTATAAGTAGAGATCTCAAATTCGCAGGATATGTTCCTCATTATAAAATCTTGACTGGGAATATTTTTGGGCTCATTTTGAAAAACAAGATGGCCGCCACTGGTGTTTCTTTGTCAGTCATGAAAAGAGCTTATATCTCCCTTATTATTGGTCCTAGAGGTTTGGGATGGTAAACCAACCTGTAGGAAATCATGGGCTGGGAATCTTTTGGTGTGGTCAGATTTGACCTTTGACCCCTCCTTCAAGGTCAAATGAGGATAGCCAAACTTAAAAGTGCTTATAACTCGCTTATTATTGGTCATAGAGGTTTGGGGTGGTAAACAGACACATAGGAAATCATGGGCTGGGAATCTGTTGATGTTGTCCGATTTGACCTTGAACCCCTTCTTCAAGGTCAAACAAATATAGCAAAACTTAAAAGTGCCTATAACTCGCTTATTATTGGTTCTAGAGGTTTGGGATGGTAAACCATCCTATAGGAAATCATGGGCTGGGAATCTTTTGGTGTGGTCAGATTTGACCTTTGGACCCCTCCTTCAAGGTCAAATAAGGACAGCCAAACTTAAAAGTGCTTATAACTCGCTTATTATTGGTCCTAGAGGTTTGGGGTGGTAAATCAACCTATAGGAAATCATGGCCTGGGAATATTTTTGTGTGGTCAGATTTGACCTTGGACCCCTTCAAGGTCGTACGAGGATACTGCATTTGCAGTATTTCTTTAAATATGTTTTAACCTACTCTTTACACTTAAACAGTTACCTTGTTGCTTTCCTTCATAAAACCATTTGCAGGGCACAACTTTTTGGTCCTTTTCTTCTGTCAGGTTCAGAATTTCCTTGAACATGCTGTTCAATTACCATTTACTGTACTTCTGTACAGCACTTTCCCTGATAATTATGCTTTCCTCTCATTATTACCTTCACAAATCAAAAACACTCAGTCAGCTGACACAGTGCCCGTTCACGGGCACTCTCCTCTTGTTTGTTTTCCATACCCCTGCACAGATTGGAGCGGATTAGTTTTTCGGCAACACCTGGCAACAAGTGTTGCCATGGCAACACTTTTTTATGTTTCTTGGGCTTAAAATTTTTTTCTCGGGTATCTTTCCATTCCAAACCCTTGCATTAATTTCAGCTGATTATTTTTTCGGCAACACCTGGCAACAAGTGTTGCCATGGCAACACTTTTTCTGTTTCTTTGACTTATATTTCTGTGGATTTTTTGCATTCCAAACTCCTGCATGAATAGGAGCTGGTTAGCTTGTCAGCAATATCAGGCAGCTAGTGTTGCCATGGCAACTGTTTTTTCTGTTAGGACGTTGTGGATATAAAAAGTCCTGAAGAAGACCTGTATGGTAAAGTGACCTAACACTCCACAAGATTAGACAATGCTCATTTGCTGTCCCACAAAATGGTGGACAAATATATGTCCTTCTTTCCTCAATGAAGAGACGAGGCAGACAAGACATGACCCATCTTGTACAATGCATTTACATGTATGTATTATGACTAGCAGAGTGTGCTTTACTAGTGGATTATCAGTGCAGAATTGACAGACAATGATCTTGCTTGTTTGCTCTCCCACAAAATGGTGGACAAATATAAGCCCTTCTTTTCTCTATGAAGAGAGGATGTGAACAAATATAAGTCCTTCTTTCCTCCATGAAGAGAGGAAGCAGACAAGACAGAACATCTTGCACAATGCAATTTGTATGGTCATATGACTAGCAGTTTAAGTTATATTTTTCAACAAGGTGGGGCTTCACCATGACTCAATCCTTCTGAAAGATGGTCTGGATTTGCAAAAATGCTGCATGTCAACTTTTGTCTATGTGGTGTAATTTATGTAATTTCGAATTTCATCCGCTTCAGTCTTTAACCAAAGCTGGTGACACAGTTCAATTCTCTTGAATTCTTGTATAACATAGAATCTTATTTTTGTGGCAGTTCACAGGAAAGGTAAGTATTTTAACATATTTTACAGCTTTAATTCAATACCGGGTTCACGTGAAGTACCAAGTGGACAACCAGGACTTGGTGTCTGTAGCTTATATACGGGATCTATGTCTGTTAAATCAATAAAATAAAATATTTGAAGGGTTTAATCCCTATCTGCTACATGCTTTGACTATTTTAAGGATTAAAATATGAAATAAAGTACGAAAATCGAGTCCTTGTTGAAGGGAATCCTCAGGAAAGCCCTTCCAAGACCCCATCGTCAGGAGAGCAAGTGCTTGCCAAACAATGGTGTAGAATAGACCTTGGTTTGGCAAACAATAAAAGTCGTCCCCTGTTTGTGCATTTTATATAAATATTTAGAATATTTAACACACAGGGTATTTGTAAAATACACAAACAAATGCACACTTGCAAACAGAAGGCAGTTGGCGAACTTAAGGTGGTGCTAAATACTTTGCCTTATCTTCCCATATATTGCTTAAATTCAAAAGCAAATAGGGAGTTTCCAATTGATTGTTGAAGCAATAGTCCAAAGTTCTAACCCCTGGATCTTGTGATCTTTAATTCGGATTTGACTCCGAATGTGGTGGATCAGGTCACTGAATCGTATCCTAAACCTGGCACAAGCTGAGAACTGATTTGCAAAATAACTTGGATAGACCTATGGACACTTAATCCGAATGTATGAATCGAAAGCCCTCTCCCAGTTGCACTCGGAACAGGATTCCGAGACGTTTTCAGTTAAAAAAATCAAGATCCAAGAAGCACTCAGACAAAAGGAAACATAAGAAGTTTCTGTGCAAGTCAAAAAGTCCTCTAAACCCATGAGGGATTCTACTGAGTCACATAAGTTAAAATCTGACCCAACATCAAACTTGACCAAGACCCGTGTTTACAGGGAAGTAGATGTGTCTGACAATACACTGAGGATATTGAGACATTCAGGCAGGTTCTAACCTCCCTCACCCTAGAGACAGTATCCCAATGTCCTCTACTTCAGTGTGGGTCTGAACAAGGTGACCCAACAAGAGGAGCTTAGACCAAAGAGCCTTCAACTAGGCTCCCAGTTACCCCAATCCTCAAGAAAGATTTAGATAAGTTTCACCAGGTCTTCCAGGCTGCAAATCTACCTGAGGGTGAATTCGACCCCCCCACCCCCTGCCATGTGGTATAAATTGGGTCAGCCATGTTTTGAGGACAAATTACAAGAATTGAACACAGATTTTGCAAAACTCTGTATCTCCCCTAAGCCCTATGGAGCTCCCATGGGTAAGGTCCCCCAACAGGTAGTCAAAGAGTTTGAGCATCAGTCCCGGCAAAATCTCCGTACCTTTAACTTTTTGGCTTCCTTTACACAGGTCACTTCTGAATGTAACCTGATCATGGAAAACTATAGTGTTTCAAGGTTACTGCCAAACAGGTCAAAACTCAGATTCAAAAGGGTGCCAATCCTGAAAAAAACAGCTAGAAATGGTTATATAAAGACCTGTGATTACCTAAATAGCCTTGATAGGAGGAACCTTATTCTACAGAAAGCCGTAGCCTGCCAACTAAGGCCTTAGCCCACATTCTCCAGAAAAAGATGTATACTATGGGTACATGTATTTCAGTGCGCATTAGGTGTGAGGATGAAATGACCCATCTCCAACCTCACTTGCGAGATACCAGAGATCAAGAACTCAGGAGCTCCCCATTCTGTCTCTCTCCTTTGTTCTGTTCAAATGTGTTAAGGAGGGAGAGGAGTTTCTCTCAAAAAAGGCACCCCTAAAAACATTTGGGTTTTTTTGGCCCTATCAAAACCAGCCCTTTCATGGTCCCCACCACAGCAAGAAAAGAGGCTCCTATAGAAAACGTCCCTATGGGGGTCAATCCACTCCAAGCAGTAACCATTTGTTTTCCTCAGGCAGGGGGAAATCGAGTAACAGAGGCTCCAGAGGTAATTTCTGACTTCACCCATGAGGACAAGGGTGTGGAAACCCCTCTTCCCAATGGCACCTTAGCCTCAATCAGTCCACCAGAAGGAGGATGCCTCTGTTTTTTCAGAAGAGTCTCGCAAACAGAAAAATGCTCAAACAACATGTTAAACATTATTGCCAATGGTTACGTTCTACCATTCATAAAAAAAATTAGCCAAAGTTCCCCTGATTCACTCAGGATCTAGCTCTGGCCTCATGCATCCAGTCTCTCCTGTCAAAGAGCATAATAGAAAGGGTGGATAATGTAAGATCTCTTTGGTTTTACATTCGCCTGTTTCTAGTCCCCAAGCTTCACCAAGGTGGAGGTCAGTGATAGACAACGCATTCCTATTAATAGAAAGGAATGGAAACACCAGAATCCCTCAGAGCCTGTTTTATTCCTGGGGAATGGATTCATCAATAGACCTGTCAGCCACCTACCTTCACATCCTCATCCACCCAGCCTCAAGAAAGTACCTACGGTTCCTCCACAGTTCTCAAGTGTTCCAGTTCACCTCCCTCCCTTTCAGCCTAGCCACAGCCCCACAAGTCTTTACATTGATTGTAAAGGATTTGAAGTTGATGGCCCTCACAAGGGAAATCAGACTTCACAAATACCTGGACGATTGGCTTATCAGGGCCCTGTCTCAGGAGGAGGCACAAGTGAAATCTCAGAGCGTGGTAGACCTAACACAGTTCATAGGGTAGATAATCCAAAAAGAGAAGTCCGAGCTCAAACACACACAGGTGTTTTCTTTTGTGGGCTATGAATACCACCTAGATTCAGCCCTTGTAAAACCAACTCAAGAGAGATGGCTCTTCAGAATTGATCCTATGCTTCAAGTCAAAACATGTTTTGACTGCAAGATGTTTGATGTCACTAATTGGGTTGTTGGACATCGTCTATTGTTGGTTAGAGACCATGTCACCTCACCTAGATTGGCGCAAAACCCTGTCAATGTGATGAAGGGTGCAGACCTCCACCCCAAGACCACTTTATCTAAATCCGAAGGTTGGGTCTCTACAAAAGGTCTGTGGTTAGACACAAAAAAAGGTTACACATACATGTAAATGTTCTAGAGTTGATGGCGGTATCTCTGCCCCTGAAAAGGTTCAAGGAAGGACCAGTGTCAAAATCAAACCATGTTGGTTGCTACAGACAACTCAACAGGTTGGCCTACAGAAAAAAACAAGGAGGGACCCACTCAGCGCAAATGCATGGTCTCCTGTGGAAAATCATGACCTGGTGCCATCATTACCAGATAACACTAAGGGCAGGCACATTCCAGGGTGCCTGAATGTGATGGCCAACCCACTTTCCAGGTCTCATTGATTATGCTTACCCTGAAACGGCTCTCCTTAACAGGGTGATCCATAAAATCAGGCAATGCAATTGCCTCATCATTCTCAAAGCCCAAGGCTGGCCAGGGATACCCTGGTTTTGGGACCTAGTGCAGCTCTCACCAGAGATCCTACTCCGGTTACCAGTGTCAAACCCCTTCTCAAATAGTCCCACAACCAAGTGTTCCACAACAATCCACAACATCTGAGCCTCCACGCCTGGTGTCTAGGAGTTGGCAGAGAGTTGCCCCTCAAAGGTCATGAACAAGGACCATCTACCAATTAAAGTGGGCCTATTTGAAAACTGGTGCAGAGAAAATTCGGTGGATTTCAACCATTGATGGTTATAGGATGGCCATTGATGACAACTTGGGCCCAGCGGGGTGCCATACTTCTCAAAGCTGTGACCTTAACAGGCTACTTTCCAGCTTTCAAAGAGATCATCCCAAAAGTTCCAGAATCTTTCTAAGTGGAACTTTTCTGTTATACTTAATGAGCTCACACAAAGCACCCTTTGAGCCTATGAAAGACACAGACCTCAAACATCTTATCCTCAAAACTACTTCCTTGCCAGCCTTGGCCTCCTGCAAGCGCCGCAAAATTCATACTTGGGTGGCAAACAAAGTATCTAATTCAGGCCAATGGGAAAAGGTAGCTCTTTTCCCCTCTTCAGGTTTTATAGCCATAAACCAACTAGCAAGAGAAGGTTCTCAAAGGGTGTCTCCAGTGACTATCCCTGCTTTGACTACCATCGTGAGTAGATAATTCAAAGAATACAGGACCCTGTGTCCGGTGAGGGTCCTGAGGTACTACCTGGATCGAACTAAGAACTCAGAGGGTCTCAATCCCTACTCTTTATTTCCTTCAAGAAAGGACATATCTTGGACATCAGACCTGCTACTCTCTCTTCTTGGTTAAAACAAACTACCCTACTATATTTCAAACAAGCAAATCAACAATCCTTGGACTTGGCCCAAGCTAAAGCTCATGATATTTTAGCACCTTTGTGACCTCTAAGGCCTTTTACAGTGGGTTTTGGTGGACCAAATCATGCAAGTTTGTCACTGGTAAGTTCACAATACTTTTACAATATTTTTACCTAAAAGACCTTGGTCAAGTAAAGACAACAATGTGTACCTGGATCCAGTAGTAGCAGCTGAACAAGTCCTAGACCCTTCCTCTCAGATTAGTCATCCTCAGAAAAAAATAAAGCGGTGCTGTGAGCAAGTCTTCAGGAGTCTAATCCCCAGGGTCTAGATATATGACTACCTCCTCAGTATATTTTGGTAAGGTCTTTTGTTTTCTCTTTTAAAACAGTATATAATGCGTATAATAAATTTATTTATTTGTCTCCAAGAGGTGACACCATAATCTCATTATTAGTTTTCGTATTATCATCAGTCGCAAATTTGATTAGATTCTTCAAGCCTTGGGCTTGTATTTGTGGATAGTGAATATATATTTTTTAAAAAGTGAGCGATTCTTAGGCTGCACTTCTTCCTTCATAAATCCAGATATCCAGACAGTACCTGTTCTGTCGTTTTATTTAAGATTATCAAGATTTTTGGCTTCTTACAGTACCCAGTCTTTCAGCTGGGGTACTGTAAATGGGACTCAGACTGGTAATTTTAACATGTATATATATTTAATTTAATTTAAATCCAAGAAAAATAGACAGAAATATCTCCAAGCTCAGCTGTTATCCCTTTGCCTAGCGGTTGGATTCAGCATTCAGTTCTAAATGGTAAGCTATTTTAACGCAATAAAATTGAAAATTTTAATTACTTAAATGCAGGTTTTATAAGCTACAAGCTCACCAGGGGGAACTGATGAGAGTCCCAACCTGCCTCCCCACTGCATTACAGCTGATTGGGTAGGAGCGAAAGCCTCAAATCAAAGAAGTAAATCTTGCAGAATTTCACTATCCTGGTCACCTCAGTGTTAAGGCATCAGCCAGTATTATACATCTATTTTTCTTGGACGTAGGCCATGATGCTGCGGCCATTCAAGATAGCATTCAGTTCAACATGGTAAGCTTGTGGCTTATAAAAGCTGCATTTAAGTAATTAAAATTTTCAAATTTAAGCTACATGCACTAAAAATTAACCTATATTATTATATGTGTAACATGCAACAAAGAAGTTGGTTATACGACATCTGGTGTTCCTGATTAAAATTCAGACCAAATTGATGTTTCAAAATCTGTACATAACAATGGTCAAAGTTGTTTTCATCCATTCCAACAGCTTAGTTAAAGGTCATTTTGGGCAGAACCTCAGTAATCTGATATGTTGTCATAAGCTGAATTTGACCTAATCTGAGGTAACATGTCCAAAGCACAATCAATTAATTTTGATGTATTTTTATTTTTTTTCTGTTTTAGCTTCAACGCAATCAACACAGTCAACATCAAAACAAGGCAAGATAGGTTTATAATATAATCTTTTGCAAAAAGTCTGTTTTAAAACACTAACTTGTGCTATTCTATTTTTGTAATTGCAGATCTATCATGTTGAAGTTGTTAATTTTATTTAAACTTCATATATATTATATGATTGCCCACAGCTGATAAACCACTGAGTCATTCCGTCCATAATGTTGGTATTTTTTATCAAAACCATATCAAGAGTTCAAATATAACAATATTGTAACACTCATACAAAATACCAGTAAATATGTTATGAATGTTTGATTAAGTCAAGCTTTTTTAATGTTTCATATATATAATTTAGAACAATATCAAATAATTGCTTTTTGCTTTTAAAATAAAAAATATCCATTGTTGCTGTAAAATATATTCCCTTGAAGTCCTGTGGAGACTAGCAGTTGACAACAAATGGTATTTATCAATGCCATATCAACATCTCTGTGCGGTTTTTACCCTAAACTCTTTAAATTCTGTCTTGGTATTGTTTTCACCCATGGTATCCAGATGGCAAGGCAAAATCTTGTCCAGGCTGTATCTCCAAAAGTATGAGGTATAAGAAGTTCATTCTTGTTGGGAACATATGCTGGGGTGTAGGTGAGCAGTGCTATGGTTTGACTTTGATTTGACCATTGACCTTAAGATAGTTACTTGTACTTGTGTGACCTTTGATCATCTGCTTAAATGTTTCTTACTGCCATATTTGAGACTTGTTTTCTCTCAAAGTTTTAAAATGTCTAGGCCACATCTCAAAAGATAAGATATTGGAAGTTGATACTTTGCAGGTATAGTGGGGTTGTACTTTGCAATTTCATGGTGTTACCTTTATTTGACCTTTGCCCTTGCAGTTTCCTAACTAAGCGTCCCTGAAAGGGCGCTTATTTGTTTTTGCCTCAGTTTCCTCGCCGCCGCCGCCACATTTTTGTCTCCCTTGAATATCTCCCTCATTATTAGAAGGTTTCAAACCATATTTGGCAGTTATATACCTTAGGCGTGGGAAAATTTTCTGCATGCTTAAATTTGACCTTTGACCTTTATGAAGGTCACATGATCAAAAACAATTTTGTGAAGTACACCCCCCCCCCATCATCGCAGTTCAGGAAAAACTACTTACTACACAGCCTTATAATTTGACACACCTGTTCATACTATCGAAAACACGAGCTGATTAGATTTTGGGAGCAATCCCTTGAAAAGTGTCTCATTTATGAGTGATTTTCTGACACCTTCCAATCTGAAAGCCTTAAATTTAGGTCAACCCCCCTATTATCTTCTTAAGTATTGCATTTAGAGCCATAAAATGTACTGGGAGGTAATAGGAAACCATATGTGGGGAGTCTAAATAGCCGGTCAGTTTTATCCCCCGGCCCTTATGTTTCAAACTGGGGTCATAAAATAGCTGATTTTGAGTTTTTGCCTTATATCTCCTTTATTGTTGCTTTTATAGCTTCAGAATGTATTAAGAGGTATTGGGAAAGCATATGTGGAGAGTCTAAATAGCCAGTCAGTTTTATCCCCCGGCTCCCCCCCCCCCTTATGGGTCAAACTGGGGTCATAAAATAGCTGATTTCGAGTTTTTGCCTTATATCTCCTTTATTGTTGCTTTTATAGCTTCAGAATGTATTAAGAGGTATTGGGAAAGCATATGTGGAGAGTCTAAATAGCTGGTCAGTTTTACCCCCGACCCCCCCTTATGGGCCAAACTGGGGTCATAAATAGCTGCTTTGGAGTTATTGCCTTATATCTCCGTCATTGTTGGTTTTATAGCTTCAGAATGTATTAAGAGGTATTGGGAAAGCATATGTGGAGAGTCTAAATCGCCGGTCAGTTTTACCCCTGACCCCCCTTATGGGTCAAACTGGGGTCGTAAAATAGCTGATTTGAAGTTTTTGCCTTATATCTTCTTTATTGTTGCTTTTATAGCTTCAGAATGTATTAAGAAGTATTGGGAAAGCATACATTGAGAGTCTAAGTAGCCAGTCAGTTTTACCATCCGACCCCCCCTTTATGGGTCAAACTGGGGTAAAAAAATAGCTGTTTTGGAGTTTTTACCTGATATCTCCTTTATTGCTGCTTTTATAGCTTCGGAATATATTAAGAGGTATTGGGAAACCATATCTGGACAGTCTAAATAGCTGGTTAGTTTTACCTCCTAACTTCATTTCCATTTTACAAAAAATCACAAATAACTTTATTTCGCCTAAAATGGCTTCTTTAATAAGATATTTTAAGTTTTGCCAATATTTTTAATCTTTCAACAATTCAGAAGTACATTTCCAGTAGTCACAACCTCTTTTTCCAAAATTATGTTGTAAATAACCTGTCTCCAGTTTATGTCTAATGATGTATGCACTGATCTTTTCAACATGCAATTACTTCCAAATGATATATAACAAACCATAAATGGGGAGTCTGAGGAGTTCATAACATTTCCTCATCCCTTCACGCACAAACAAGCGCGATAAAATACAAATTTTTACACTACCCACTCTCTTCTTTTTGTTTGCTTTTACCTTTTGCTGTACGGTTCAGCTTTGTGCATTCTTAGCTTTACAGCATGCTTATTAAATAAAACCACAAAGCATTTTAAACTTTCTGGGACGCTTCGCTTTCGTTAGCAAAAGCATTCATCTAGTTTTAGTTAGCAATTTAATGTCACCATCTTTCTCTTAAATTGTCTTGTCTTTATATTTTATCTTTACATACATTTTCACTTTCCTTAGTGTTATTTCTTTTGTAAATTTACCTAACTAACATTGTTTGTTCTGAAAGACGGATTTCATTTTCTGTGTACTTTGGAAATCTCTTCTATTTTGCATGATGTCCATTGCTATTTCTTAACAGGTTATGGGGTACAGGCATCTCTAATACTATTTTGTATTTTCTGTCCACTTTGAATGATAAAAATTCTTTAATTATTGAAACGTTTTGCATAAAATATGATGTACACTGATATTTTGTTTAATGAACAACACTTATGGTGTGTATTTTAGGAACATAAACTGTCTATAAACTTTTCTTTTGCTTAATTTCCTTTGGTGCAGTTAAAAAGTGCTTTATTGCCAGCAAAGAAGCTTGTGAGTGTTCCACAGCCTAAACCCCTGCATGGATTTTCACCAAATTTTCAGGGGATGTTTACCACAAGATAGTCTAGAGCTGATTAGGTTTTGGGGGCTATCGGTAACAATTGTTGCCATGGCAACACTTTTAAGATTTTCGGGTCTTAAAGTTTGTGGGTGTTCCACAGACTAAACCCCTGCACAGATTTTCACCAAATTTTCAGGGGATGTTTACCCTAAGAGGATCTAGAGCTGATTAGGTTTTGGGGGGTATCTGGTAACAACTGTTGCCATTGCAACACTTTTAAGATTTTTGGGTCTTAAAGTTTGTGGGAGTTCCACAGACTAAACCCCTGCACGGATTTTCACCAAATTTTCAGGGGATGTTTACCCCAAGAGGATCGAGAGGTGATTAGGTTTTGGGGCGTATGGTAACAACTGTTGCCATTGCAACACTTTTAAGATTTTCAGGTCTTAAAGTTTGTGGGAGTTCCACAGACTAAACCCCTGCACGGATTTTCACCAAATTTTCAGGGGATGTTTACCCCAAGAGGATCGAGAGGTGATTAGGTTTTGGGGCGTATGGTAACAACTGTTGCCATTGCAACACTTTTAAGATTTTCAGGTCTTAAAGTTTGTGGGAGTTCCACAGACTAAACCCCTGCACGGATTTTCACCAAATTTTCAGGGGATGTTTACCCCAAGAGGATCGAGAGGTGATTAGGTTTTGGGGCGTATCCGGTAACAACTGTTGCCATTGCAACACTTTTAAGATTTTCAGGTCTTAATGTTTGTGGGAGTTCCACAGCCTAAACACCTGCGCAGATTTTCACCAAATTTTCAGGATATGTTTGTCCCAAGAGGATCTAGGGCTGACTATGTTTTGGGGGTATCCGGTGGCAACTGTTGCCATGGCAACACTAAATTTTGGGGTCTTAAAGTTTCTTCTAAAACCTTATATATTTTCTGTAACTAAAATATTGAAGCTAGCTTCATCAGATTTGCACAAAATGTTAATGGATATGAAAGCTTGCCTAGGAGTAATTGTGTCCTTGTTTTGGAAACAAAATGACCACCATATCACATCTTTAATACCAAATAGGAGGATCATCATATCAAAAAAGCCTTATATCTCCCTTATAATTGCTTCTAGGGCTACAAAATATGAAAACTACTTGACTGTAAGAAATCATGGCCTGTGAATCTTTTGTAGAACATCTCGTGGGTTCTCTGTACTTCTTCCCAGTAAACATTGCAAACATTTATAAATGTTTAGTAAACGTATAAACGTTTTTAAAACCAAATATAAACCTTAATATTGACAATTATTCAATATTATGGGTTTATAAACATTTCAGCAACATTAGTTTGGTTTATAAATGTGTAGTAAATGTTTTTAAACGTTTACAAAGAGTGAAGAATATAGTTTGGTTTATAAACGTTTTTAAACATTTATAAAGAGTGAAGAATTAATACCTCGCTTTCATTTTTACCCCACAGCCCTTAAGGGCTGTCGGGGTATTGTTTTCACCCATGGTGTCCGGATGGGCCGGCGGGCGTCCGGGCGGGCGGGCGGGCGGCAGGAAATAGTTTGTCTGGACTGTATCTCAGAAACCGTAAGGTGTAGGAAGTTGATACTTGGTAGGGACATTGGTTAGGGGGTGTAGATGTGCAACGTCATGGTCTGACCTTGATTTGACCTTTGACCTTGCCGTAGTGACCTTGAGTTTGAAAATCTTGTCCGGGCTGTATCTCGGAAACCGTAACGTGTAGGAAGTTGATACTTGGTAGGGACATTGGTTAGGGGGTGTAGTTGTGCAACGTCATGGTCTGACCTTGATTTGACCTTTGACCTTGCCGTAGTGACCTTGACCTATAAAATCTTGTCCGGGCTGTATCTCAGAAACCGTAAGGTGTAGGAAGTTGATACTTGGTAGGGACATTGGTTAGGGGGTGTAGTTGTGCAACGTCATGGTCTGACCTTGATTTGACCTTTGACCTTGCCGTAGTGACCTTGACCTATAAAATCTTGTCCGGGCTATATCTCGGAAACCGTAAGGTGTAGGAAGTTGATACTTGGTAGGGACATTGGTTAGGGGGTGTAGTTGTGCAACGTCATGGTCTGACCTTGATTTGACCTTTGACCTTGCCGTAGTGACCTTGACCTATAAATTCTTGTCCAGGCTATATCTCGGAAACTGTAAGGTATAGGAAGTTGATATTTGGTAGGGACATTGGTTAGGGGGTGTAGGTGTGCAGCGTCATGGTGTGACCTTGATTTGACCTTTGACCTTGCCGTAGTGACCTTGACCTATAAAATCTTGTCCAGGCTATATCTCAGAAACCGTAAGGTGTAGGAAGTTAATACTTGGTAGGGATATTGGTTAGGGGGTGTAGGTGTGCAACGTCATGGTCTGACCTTGATTTGACCTTTGACCTTGCCATAGTGGCCTTGACCTATAAAATCTTGTTCGGGCTATATCTCGGAAACCGTAAGGTGTAGGAAGTTGATATTTGGTAGGGACATTTACTAGGGGGTGTAGGTGTGCAGCGTCATGGTGTGACCTTGATTTGACCTTTGACCTTGCCGTAGTGGCCTTGACCTATAAAATCTTGTCCGGGCTATATCTCAGAAACCGTAAGGTGTAGGAAGTTGATACTTGGTAGGGATATTGGTTAGGGGGTGTAGGTGTGCAATGTCATGGTCTGACCTTGATTTGACCTTTGACCTTGCCATAGTGACCTTGACCTATAAAATGTTGTCTGGGCTATATCTCGGAAACCGTAAGGTGTAGGAAGTTGGTACTTGGTAGGGACATTGGTTAGGGTGTGTTGGTGTGCAACGTCATGGTCTGGCCAGGATTTGACCTTGCCATAGTGACCTTGAGTTTAAAAATCTTGTCTGGGCTATATCTCGGAAACCGTAAGGTGTAGGAAGTTGATACTTGGTAGGGACATTGGTTAGGGGATATAGTTGTGCAACGTCATGGTCTGACCTTGATTTGACCTTTGACCTTGGCGTAGTGACCTTGACCTATAAAATCTTGTCCGGGCTATATCTTGGAAACCGTAGGGTTGAGGAAGTTGATACTTGGTAGGGACATTGGTTAGGGACTGTAGGTGTGTATTATCATGGTGTCACCTTAATTTGACCTTTGACCTTGTCCTAGTGACCTTGACCTATAAAATCTTGTTGCACCTTTGGGTCTCTCTTTTGATGCAGATTAAGCACTGTTAAAGTCATATTAGAATTTATTAAGAATTTTACTTTCATAACTTCCCATTGTAAGAGATAGAATTTCATCAAGTGAGCCACAGATTTTGCTCCAACACCACACATAAGCATTCATTAAATGTATTACCACTTCTATATGCATGGTAATATTCAAACCATCTAAACCATAATTTGGCCATGCAGATGTAGATAAAGAGGGTTGAATTTTAGTTTGCTGATTAATGCTGTCATCTTGTTATTGAATTATCTTGTTTTAATACTTCATCTTTATATGCATGATCTTTCTTTTAAACATTATTTGGACCTTTATATAACTGACAGTGCTCTGAAAGTATCCTAAAGTTTATACTGATACAGTACTTCTGTATCTCATGGTGTTAAAAATATTTCCCTAGACTGTGGGGTACGGGCATCTCTGATGCTATTTTTGATGATGATATCAGCACAGCCATTTTGAGAGAAACTGAAGAAATATTTCTGTTACCATATCTTGCTGTATCACTGTTGTTTCAAGCCATCATTAAAGTACAAGTGGAAATAAAAAAGGACATTATATCATGGAATGCATTGTACATTAAACTGGGAAATTATTCATAAAATGAAGTTTGTTTACATTCTGCCTTGCTGGATACTTGAAGGTTTATAAAAGTTTATGTGTAAAGGTTTATAAACGTTTATGTATAAACGTTTATAAATGTTTATGCTTAAACATTGATAAACGTTCATAGGCAAATGTTTAGGGATCCATCATTTTAAACCTTAAATAAACCGTTAATAGTTAGGTTTATAAACGTTTATAAATGTTGTTAATGTTTACTGGGTTACAACAGAAGTTGTTCCTAAGATTTTCCCAAATCTCAATGTTGTTTGCCATTTAGCTGTACCCGCGGGCTGGGGTTCTTGCCTCCCGAGGTTGGCTGTTTTTGTCATTTGAGATGTTCTTAGTTCTTGTTGCATCACAAGTCTCAGAGTATTCAAGTTAGGAAACTTAAGGAAATAATGTTTTATTTTCCCTCTATACTTGCATCACAATGTTGATAATACCCTGATTTAAGCAAGTAAATAACATTTATTTGAACCACTCATTCCTAAGTTTATTCTACTTCAGTTACTGAAGCTCTGTCAGTGTGCCAAAGATGTGCTCTGTTTAACCATAATTTTACTTTTATTCTGGACTTAAACATCTCCATTGATAATACTTTTTAGGTGTTTCAAAATTAAGCCATATTTTATATATTATTTGATGTGTCCAGTGCAAGTACTTAATATGTATTTATTATTGAATCATGATAAGGTCAGTCATGGTTATATAATTTCACTGACTATAGAAATGTTACGGAGGCCACCTCTTTAATACATTTATTTGGAAATTTTTAGATTGGTTCTGGTGTATGAGAAGTATAACTTGTGTATGTTTTATGTGTCCCCTTACATTAACTGTGAAAGACTTGCATCATTCATACATTTGTATTTCATATTTGTGCTTCTTTCAGATTCCTCCACATCACCAGACACTAATACAGGTATGAAGAAGTCATATTATTGTATATAAATTAGAAGAAATTGATAATTTATTTGATATGGGTTTAGCATTGTTTTCAACACATTGCACAGGTCATTATCACAGCAGGTAGTTTAGGGGTAGAGGAACGTGACCACCAACTTTCCTTGTACTGGCTGTTTGAGGAATCAAAGCTAAAACCTGTGATATGGAAGGTGAGTGTGGTACCATTGTGCCAAAATGCCAATTTTGGTTCAAGAAGTTGATTCAAAACTGCTTGTATGATACACCATTATTATCAAATTGATGTTTTATACCACTCTGAACCATTAATCCTGCTTTTAATCTTACTCCCATAGAGCAAAATAATAACAGCAGTGGATTAAAATGAGAACCAAAAACACAAGAAATGGGATGAAATGTAATGGCCCTGTTTTGGATATCTTCCATGTATTTAACATTTCATACCCATCATAGTGGCTCCAAAAACAAATCTGAATCCATCACCCTCAGACATTTTAGGTTATGTTTAGGGAAGACCTGACGTATCCATGCCACATTTCCTGACAGGATTGTTTGGGCACCAAGTACAAGACCTGCAACTGGTTCAATGAGAACTTTGACACCAGAACCCAAAAGGGGGATATTTGCTGAGGATTTAGTGAAACCTTAGTGTTGTCCTGAATATTACCTTTCCAAAAATGGTACACAATCATTGTAGATGATTTTGGTACACCTAACTTAACATTGCTGTGGGTTAACAGCTAAGTTACATCATTTTTGGTCTAAATATTTCAGCTCCTTTGTTAGTAAATAGGAAGACACATATACATTATTAATATAGACACATACACATGTTATTTTATTGTAACACACTATCAACTCACTGTATTGGTTTAATCATGATTCTTAGTTGGAGGAGTGGAAGATAATACATAACAGTTGGTCACCATTACTGTTAATCAAAAGGCATTAACAAGCAACTACCAATGTTCCCATTTAGCCTTAGTGTAAAGTTTCAAATGTACAACCTTAGTGGTGACAGAGGAGTATGTTATATATTCTGTGAAATAAAACCCATTAAAATATTTAAAGCTACAGCACTCAGAGAGCACATACTCTGCCAAGGCATGTATTAATAAATAAATAGGAAATTGTGGATTATTCTTTTTGTATGCAGCCAGCATTCCAGACCAATCTGAAAATTTTATGGGATCTAAGTTGGACCAAACCCCATCTTTTGATTTTCTTTCAGGAAGATCCAACTAGTTGTATTTTCACAATCTTGCTAACAAATAAACAGACAGACAAAGGGTCGTAAAAATAATACCTCCTTGGTGGAGGTAATAAAACACCAGATTATGTGGTATGAAGTTTCAATTATAATAAAACCTTAATAAGTGTGTCATAAAACATAAAAGTTTTGAAATGAAGCTATTTTTGAAAATGCTATGTAATCAAGTTCCTGCTTTGGAAAGTAAAAAAAAAACAATTTAGATTTTTTTCAAGGTGGTAGTTATAAATGTGTCATAAAACATAAAAGTTTTGATATAAAGCCATTTTTACCCCACAGCCCTTAAGGGCTGTCGGGGTATTGTTTTCACCCATGGTGTCCGGATGGGCGGGCGGGCGTGTGGGTGGGCGGCGGGAAATAGTTTGTCCGGGCTGTATCTCAGAAACCGTAAGGTGTAGGAAGTTGATACTTGGTAGGGACATTGGTTAGGGGGTGTAGGTGTGCAACATCATGGTCTGACCTTGATTTGACCTTGCCGTAGTGACCTTGAGTTTGAAAATCTTGTCCGGGCTATATCTCAGAAACCGTAAGGTGTAGGAAGTTGATACTTGGTAGGGACATTGGTTAGGGGGTGTAGTTGTGCAACGTCATGGTCTGACCTTGATTTGACCTTTGACCTTGCTGTAGTGACCTTGACCTATAAAATCTTGTCCAGGCTATATATCGGAAACTGTAATGTGTAGGAAGTTTATATTTGGTAGGGACATTGGTTAGGGGGTGTAGGTGTGCAACGTCATGGTGTGACCTTGATTTGACCTTTGACCTTGCCGTAGTGACCTTGACCTATAAAATCTTGTCCGGGCTATATCTCGGAAACCGTAAGGTGTAGGAAGTTGATAGTTGGTAGGGATATTGGTTAGGGGGTGTAGGTGTGCAACGTCATGGTCTGACCTTGATTTGACCATTGACCTTGCCGTAGTGGCCTTGACCTATAAAATCTTGTCCGGGCTATATCTCGGAAACTGTATGGTGTAGGAAGTTGATATTTGGTAGGGACATTGGTTAGGGGGTGTAGGTGTGCAACATCATGGTGTGACCTTGATTTGACCTTGCCGTAGTGACCTTGACCTATAAAATCTTGTCCGGGCTATATCTCGGAAACCGTAAGGTGTAGGAAGTTGATAGTTGGTAGGGATATTGGTTAGGGGGTGTAGGTGTGCAACGTCATGGTCTGACCTTGATTTGACCTTTGACCTTGCCGTAGTGGCCTTGACCTATAAAATTTTGTCCGGGCTATATCTCGGAAACCGTATGGTGTAGGAAGTTGATATTTGGTAGGGACATTTGCTAGGGGGTGTAGGTGTGCAGTGTTATGGTCTGACCTTGATTTGACCTTTGACCTTGTCGTAGTGGCCTTAACCTATAAAATCTTGTCCGGGCTATATCTCGGAAACCGTAAGGTGTAGAAAGTTGATACTTGGTAGGGATATTGGTTAGGGGGTGTAGGTGTGCAATGTCATGGTCTGACCTTGATTTGACCTTTGACCTTGCCGTAGTGGCCTTGACCTATAAAATGTTGTCCGGACTATATCTCGGAAACCGTAAGGTGTAGGAAGTTGATACTTGGTAGGGACATTGGTTAGGGGATGTAGTTGTGCAATGTCATGATCTGACCTTGATTTGACCTTTGACCTTGGCGTAGTGACCTTGACCTATAAAATCTTGTCCGGGCTATATCTTGGAAACCGTAAGGTTGAGGAAGTTGATACTTGCTAGGGACATTGGTTAGGGGCTATAGGTGTGTATTATCATGGTGTCACCTTAATTTGACCTTTGACCTTGTCGTAGTGACCTTGACCTATAAAATCTTGTTGCACCTTTGGGTCTCTCTTTTGATGCAGATTAAGCACTATTAAAGTCATATTAGAATTTATTAAGAATTTTACTTTCATAACTTCCCATTGTAAGAGATAGAATTTCATCAAGTGAGCCACAGATTTTGCTCCAACACCACACATAAGCATTCATTAAATGTATTACCACTTCTGTATGCATGGTAATATTCAAACCATCTAAACCATAATTCGGGCCTTGCAGATGTAGATAAAGAGGGTTGAATTTTAGTTTGCTGATTAATGCTGTCATCTTGTTATTGAATTATCTTGTTTTAATACTTCATCTTTATATGCATGATCTTTCTTTTAAAACATTATTTCTCCATTTAAACATGTTTGGACCTTTATATAACTGACAGTGCTCTGAAAGTATCCTGAAGTTTGTACTGATACAGTACTTCTGTATCTCATGGTGTTGAAAATATTTCCCTAGGCTGTGGGGTACGGGCATCTCTGATACTATTTTTGTAAATGCTATGTAAGCAGGTTCCTGTTTTGGAAAGTAAAAACTAATTTAGACTATTCAAGGTAGTAGTTTGTAAAGCTAATCTTCGACATTTATATTTATTGCACCCTAGTACAAATTTCTTCACGTGTATATCAGCTTAGTTTTGTTTGTTTCTGATGTTTAGATTCAATGAGTCCTGCAGGAACAGTGACTCCACAGGAAACTGTAAAAAAAGAAGATGACAACACAGGTATGTAAGATCTGTGCAATATCAGTGAGTGATAAGGTTTAGTCCAGTTAACCATGTTACATAATGTCCCGGGGTAAATTTTTGTTGTAAAGTATATTCATCATGGTAATGTCTCATAGAATCACTAGGTTGTTCCTAACAAATTCCACACAGATTATATGGATTCCCCATCCACTTTTTTGGTTCAGTAAAACTTACATACATTTCTGTCGTGGTGTTGATATTTATGACATCCACCATTTATATCTGTAATTTCACACTGCCCTAAGAAATATGACTGATATAAAAAACACATTCTGTAGTGCAGCTTTCTTTCTCTTGTCATCATTAAGTGAACAGAGACTACAATATTTAACAAAACTACTAATTATGGGGTGATCTATACAGCCAATCCAATGAAGAGTGTTCTAACATACCTCAGGACTCACTTTGACCACACTTTTACTTATGTCTCAGCATCAATTCTAAGATGTCTAACTTATAACATCATATGGTCCTTGGGGTCAGATATTGGACTAATATATTGTTATTAAAAGAAATTAATATCTGTCTTTCACTCTACTAAGGTACACCCTCTAGCCTTTAGAGGCAAAGCATGGTGGAGATGCTGGGTATCTGAATCTGACATTTGCCTGAAGAGATCCAGCTTACAGACTGTGAATTGGTAAAAAATAACAATTGAATTGATAATGTATTTCAGCTATGATTATTGGTGTAGTGGTTGCAGTAGCAGTGGTGATCATTGTGGTGATAGTTATTGGAGTCATACTGGTATTTAGGAAGAAACGAAAGGGGTGAGTTGGCTTTGTTTTAACATTTATAAACATAGACAAGTCTTTACAAGGAGATCATCCTAATTGTTTGTATAAAGATCATGATTGTGCTGAGGAGAACCAACTACTAATGTGATACTTTTTTCCTTCAGTGTATGATATATGTGTTTTTGAGCAAGGGCACATTATTGTATCCACTGGATAGCATCCGGTGGATACTATGGATTTCGCTTTGTTACGCCGCCGCAGTGTGTAGAGAGATTTCACTGTTACCGGTCTAACAAAAAATATTATAGTTAGCCTTCTCAAATTTGCAGAATATATTCATAGCAATAAAATCTTTCCTGGGAATATTTTTGGCCTCATTTTGAAAAACAAGATGGCCGCCACTTGTGGACCCTCTAGAGCAAAGGGTATTATAGGTAGAGATCTTAAATTTGCAAGATTTGTTCCTCATTACAAAACCTTCACTGAAAATATTTTTGGCCTTATTTTGAGAAACAAGATGGCAACCATGGTTGTTTCTTTGTCAGTCATGAAAAGTGCTTATATCTCACTTATTATTGGTCCTAGAGGCTTGGTATGTGAAGCCAACCTATAGGAAATCATGGCCTGGGAATCTTCTGATGTGACCAGATTTGACCTTGGACCCCTCCTTTAAGGTCAAATGAGGATCGCCAAACTTAAAAGTGCTTATAACTCACTTATTATTGGTCCTAGAGGTTTGCAATGTGAAATCAACTTATAGGAAATCATGGGCTGGAAATCTTTGGATGTGGTCAAATTTGACCTTGGGCTCTTCCTTCAAGGTTAAGTGATGGTTGATTGGCTTTGGTGAATTGTCTTTCTGGTGGATACAATTTGCATCGGTCCTCCGATGTGCTAGGTCTAGTTTATCATATATTGAGGGAATGCCAAAAAGCATAATTTTATCTTTACAACAATAAACTTAAATAAAAATATTACATTTTACATGTGAGAAAGACTGGAAAGTCCTATTTACTACCAATATAGATTGAGACAAATAGCACTGTAACAGTTATTCTCAGTGCAGACTTTTTAGTAAAGATAATTGAGTAAATTTTATTGCATGTTTTATTACAAGTTGTTCTCATCTGTTTGTGGTGGTACTTAATGTCAGTACCTCATCATCTTGAGGCACTCGATGTTATTCAAGTCTCTAAATTCTGACCCATATTATTCAAAAGGCAAAATTCAGTAGAAATGTCTAGTCTATCTTGTGAGTTTGCATGATTGAAATGATTAATTAATACCAGGTTAATACCAAAGAATTGATTGTGCTGATTCTTCTTTTGCTAAAAAGACATTTGACTGGATTTATTTGGGTCTACAATCACTATTAACAAATTGTATGGGTCATATCATGATGGGTAGTTTTAAGAGAAGAATAAACCAGTACATGTTAATTGGTCGAGATTCTGCATTTTTCCATCCGAATTTTTTAAGGTGTTCTGGTGTAAACTGAAATCTTTAATTTTAAAAGCTTTTAACTTATCCTACTAAAAGAAGACATTGTCAGTTACACTACCACAATCAATTATAAATTGTATACCAAAAGGAGATAAGCCAAGGCATTTCCTAAAGAACTGGAGACCAATTTCATTACTTTGTGTCTTGTACAAATTAATATCCACTGTTGTGGCAAATAGATTAAAAACAGTTCTTCATTATTTAATTTCGGAATCTCAGTGTGGTTTTATGCAAGGCCGATATATAGGTGAAGTAACAAGATTAATTTATGATATCATGAATTACACTGAAAAAAACAAAATAGATGGATTGTTGATGCTGATAGACTTTGAGAAGGCCTTTGACTCAATATCATGGAGTTTTATGTTTAATGTTTTAGAAAAACTTGGTTTTGGCCAAGGATTCATAGAATGGATCAAAATTTTAAATAAAAATATAACTGCTTCAGTTATACAAGCAGGTGTAAAGTCTGAATTTTTTAAAATTGAAAGAGGCTGCAAGCAGGGTGATCCAATAGCTGCATATTTATTCATTTTATGTACTCAAATAATGACCTATATGATCACCCAAAACAAAGAAATAAAAGGATTAATCATTGCAAATCATAATATTAAACTCTGCCAATTTGCTGATGATACCACCCTTATATTAAATGGATCTGACCAATCCTTACAAGCTGCACTAAATACAATCAAAATTTTGGGCTCATTCTCGGGGTTGAAAATGAATACTACAAAAACTAAAGTGATATGGATCAGCAGGAAAAAGCATTCTAGAGATAAACTAAACGTAACCTCGAAATTAGAATGGGGAACAAACAGCTTTAAGCTACTAGGACTGCAGTTTTCAGTTGACTTGGAAAAAATCTCATCTATGAATTATACATGCGCCTTGGAAAAAGCAAGGAAACTCTTACTAAATTGGAACAAACGAACTTTAACTCCTTTAGGTAAAATCACAGTAATAAAGACTTTTATTCTTTCACAGTTCATTCATCTCTTTTCAAATATTCCTTTACCAAACAGAGGTTTTATAAATACATTAAACGGAATGTTTTTTAGTTATATATGGAATAATAAGCCAGATAAAATAAAACGTTTATATATTATGCAGGATTACCAAGATGCTGGACTCAGAATGGTAAATTTAGATAACTTTATCCATGCTTTGAAACTATCTTGGATATACAGACTGTTTAGAAGTGGACAAAGTGCTTTTATCCCAGTTTTTGAACAATCCATATCTCCAATTAATAAGCTTCTTAAGTTTGGTTCAGATTGGCCAAAAATATTGATTAAAAGGACTGGAAATGTTTTTTGGAATGATGTTTTTCATTCCTATATATAATTATGTGAGAAAACTAAAATTGAGAGTAATGATGATATTCTGGCATCTCCACTCTGGTACAATCCAATGATCTCATCAAATACACTTTTTTTTCCAGATTGGTTTAAAAAAGGGATTATAACGGTGGGTGATATAGTGGATAATAATGGCTGTGTTCTATCTCAACAAGAGATTCAAAGAGCTTTTAATATCCAAAGAATCAATTTTTTAGATTACTATCGTTTAAAAATTGTAATCGATAAATTCATTAAGGAACATAACTAGAGACTCCTTTAATTTTTTGCAGCCATGTATTTTAAACTCCATAAGAATTATTCTATCCGGTGGCAAAGGCACAAAGTATTTTTGTGAGAATTTAAATAAAAGACATCTTACCTTAATATTTAAGCAAAAATGGCATGATGATCTAAAAGTGGACTTAAAAGACGATATTTGGAGACAGTTATTCAGAATTTGCTTTAAAACTATACAAGATCCATATTTTAAATGGTTTCAGTACAGAATAACGCATAGAATACTCGGAACACAGATAATTCTTCATAAAATGGGTGTGGCAGACTCTAATAAATGCTTACTATGTAGATCCACATCAGAGGAAACTCTCCTTCATCTATTTTTTTCTTGCCCAAAAGCTAACCAATTATGGCATCAATTGGAAAATAGAATTTTCAATAAAACTGGATTTTACATTCAGTTCAGTCCTGAGGATGTTCTTTTGGGATACATCCATCATAATTCAAATTCTGCGGCAATAAATACATTAATAATGGTTATAAAATGCTATATATATACATACTCCAGGAAAGGCTTCAATATTAGTATTGATGGAGCACTTATCAAATGTAAAACTATATATGATGAGCAAAAGTTGCTTGCTTCTCTAGAATTCCAAAGTGATAAATTTCTAAAACAATGGCAACAAATGAAGAGTGTATTTTGAAAAAAAAATGTATTTTCAATGTATTATGGTATTGTAAATTAACCAGTTGTATTACTTTGCTATGAGTGAACTAAAATAGGTGAATCAATTGAACATAATGTAGTTGTATAGTTTACCACTGCTAAATATTTTTTTCTTAAATTATGTAAACTGATGTAATTCAATGTGTAACCTGTACTTTCTTGTATACCATTTGAAATGTTTTTCTTTGTTTTCTTGATGTTTTAGTTTGTTATTTTTTTTTGTCATGTAAATATATTTTGTTATATAAAAAAAAAAAAAAAAAAAAGAAAAAAAAAAAAAAAAAGAGATTCTGCATTGTAAGTTGACAGGCATCGGTAGTCCACCACCCACTTTCCCACATAGGATTTGGTGTGGGGTTCAAACCACCAACCTTAGAGCTGGGAGAAGAGTATATTACCCACTACACCACTGATCCCCCTGTTAAAAAGACATTCTAAATCTTGATATTTTAAACTGTGATATGTTTGTGTGTTTTCACAGTCCCAAGCATGACTATGTGAATACAGAAGAGTATGCACAAGCAGGTGTGATTGGAAGTGGGGGCAAAACCATTCCAATGAGCAATGGTATTGGTGGTGGCTATGATGATCCTGACATTGATGAAGAACTAGATGAAATGGCCTACGCAACATCCAATGATGTCACACAGGAAGACCAGAATAATCCTTTTGCTCACACTGAATCAGATTTATACAACCAGGGACTTACACCAGAAAGTGAGAATGATGGTCTACCTGTGTATGCCGAAGTGGATAAAACCACGAAAAAGAAGAACCAAGGTAAACCAGAGAAACCTCCAAGAGCCAAAAAGAAGAAGAAAGGTCAAGCTCCCTTACCTCCAGATACAGCAGATGGTATGGCCATGTATGCAGTCCCAAGCAAAGGTAAGAAAACAAAGACTAATGGTGTAAATAATGAACAGGATGGACATGGTGATGTGGCCATGATGTATGCTGAGCCAAAGAAAAAACCCAAGGTGAAAGCAGGCAAGCAGGAGAAACCTTCAGTGGTGGTAGACACAGAATATCAAGATGTGGACAATGTACAGACTAACCCGAAGAAGCCAGTTCCTAAACCAAAACCAAGAAGTCCATGAAAGTGACTAAGTGTGTAAAAATAAGCCCAATTTGTACATTTCTATAGTTAGCATGCTGTTTAATGTATATCCCATGGTTTTTCTGTGGAGACTACCAATGGTTATTTAGTGAATTTTTGTTAATTTTCTGGAAATAATTTTATTTAGTCAGGAGTCTTTGTTTAGTAATCTTATCTAATCAGCCACATATTTAGATCCGTCTGCTGGCAGATATCTGTAGTATATAGAATAAGAATTATTGTTCAGAAATCACATAAGCATTGGTCATTATAATGTAGACATTGTGAAATGAAGCAGATATATGTATATACATAAGAGCCTCGCTTACCCAAGCACATATAACTTAACACTTGATTTCATTTTTCCACTCTATCTTGTTAATTTGCATCTTGATACTATTCTATACCAAAGTTCCCTGTTTTATTAACCTACTATTTTGTGAACAGCATATAACTCTATGGATAGTGTGCCAAATAGAATTGGCTAATTGTAGTAATTTACACTGAAATTATTGCTTATACAGTAAGTAATCTGCTGCATTGAATCTAATTCATAGCACCTACTTTCTGTAGTTTACCAGTGTTTTGTCAACTAAATTGAAAAAATTTCACATAGTGCTTGAGGTCATAACATGGCACAAAACTTATATTGACACAAACTGGAAGACAGAATATGTATTGACAATAGGATTGCATTGGCAAAACCCATATATTTCTGCATACCAAATAAGGAAGTCCATAGAAATAAATATATTTGGAAATTTTCACATGCAAATTATGCCAAGGTGTTTTGATTTTCTGTTATTAAATTACATTTATAACTTGCGCTTGTTGTTTATGCAGATTTTAATCGATATAAATCCACACTAAACACAACCACAAATAAGGATTCTGTGTTGTGCCAAGTTATGTCAGGGAGAAGTAGTGCACTGTATTTACAAGCACAGGTAAATAGACAAGCTTCAGTTTCAGAATAGTTCAAATAAGCAGTAGCCATTTGTATGAAACGTGTGTGGACATTGGCTTGCAGGCAAGCCCATTGTTAAGTATAAGGTGTGCCTTTTAAACATTTATATTTTATTACTTTTTTTTATTATTTTTTGTACAACTTATAAGTTACAAGGTTGGCAAATCACAATTACAAGATATTCTAAACATTTACAAACATATAGAGCTATTCAGTACAGATAAGCAATGTAAAGAAGTAAGAAAATAGCAAGTTTATTACCAACTTGAATATTTTTCCTGCTGTTCATTTCTACAGATTTTTGTAAAGTCCTACAAACATTTTATTAAAGTTATTCCACTGTTTAAGAAAAACTTCATGATTTTATTCAAGTCTGACAACATATTCTTGTTCTAAGTATATTATGTTCAAATATTTAATAAAGTTTTGCACAATAATTTGGGCATTACGTTTAGATTTTGCAATATGTATGTTTTTGCAGCAGTATATATTGTATAGAAAGTTATATTTGAATTTTTTCCAGCTGATCCAAAAATAATATTTTCTTCATTTATTATAACTGTATAAGTGACTTTGTTCTCACCAGTGCAGTTGTGGGTTTGAAGCTTTCTTATTTTATTAATCCAGCTGTTTGTACAGAAGTAAACACACCCCTTTGAGGTAAAAATTCATCAAAGAAGAAAATCAGTCAAGTTGACAGTTCCTTCTTTGTATACAATAGAAACAAAACCTGATTATACTCTATCTGGTTTCAGTCACTCACAAAGTAGCCTGATGTGATATGACTGAAATCAGTGCGATACATGTTATGTTAAGCAAAGTTTATCAGGTGAAATGAATCAAAGAAAATATATTTTTTTCTCTTCTTGTAGTCAATTATATATCATATTCCTATTGTGTATTCTCAGTATATTCCTATTGTGTATACTCAGTGCAATATCTCCATATACTACAGGACTCAAAACGCTATTTAACCAATCTGACTGTACAGGTACAGCCCCAACTCACAAGTAACTGACATTCCAATAACTGGAAGATAGAGGCTCAAGGATGACCATTTATCAACGTCCTTGAGGTTCTTTAGCCTGCCACTGGGGATAGGACCCAATGACAGGAGGACCGCCATTTTAAGTGGTCATCCGAGCCACTATGTATCTGTCTGTACCTGGGTTTGAACCCACGTCCTCTGAGTTCCTAGACAAGTGTGTTACCCGCTAGGCCACAGTGGCAGATATATATGATCACAACTTCAAAGCAGTGCATATGCCAAGCCAATTTAGTAACGATGGAAACTTCTAACTACCCATACAATGCTTCCACTAATTTGTATTTAAGATGCATTTACTGCTAACAAACACACTTACACATTGAACGCAGTTGGTTCTGACAGCATTGGGGTTTTATATTTTGGGAATTCATTTAATTTTTAACACTGACCCTCAAGACTATATAATTCAACATTTAGTACAATTTGTATGAAGGTTTACTCCGTGAAAACTCTCCAACAAGTCTGTCAGGAGGGACATTATAAAGTGCACTTTGTATGTGGGAGTATATGCACAAGTTTCTCATATTTCCTATTTTGACATTTACTCCAAAAGTACATGATGGATTTCATTCAGATTTGATATGTGAGTTTACTTTTTCCCGACTAAGAGTCCTCTTTCTGATTATCTTAAATCCCCAAAGATTCTTTAATAATTGCTTAGTAATAGTGACTTTAGGGTTATCCTGCTATTGGGTAATAGTAATATATGACATGATGGATTTCATCCGTTTTGGATGTGTGGGTAATATACATATATATAATTATACCTTAGGTATGTACTTGGGCTCCAGAAAGGTCTCCACTTTATAGTAACTTAAAAGTCCCAAAGATAACTTAATTATACCAATTTGCAATGTGTGCTTTAATGGCAAATATTCCGAAATTAGATGATAGTTTCATTTATAATTCCTGGATTCAGAACCAAAGGATTATCCAGCTGGAGATCACAGTCACAGCAGTTGTTTTGTTATTAATTGTATAATTGTTGTTAGTCTTTAGAATATGTATATAGAAGTAAAAGTCATACCGGTGTTACAACTAGTTGATTACATGTTTGTTATGTGAATTGTAATATTGTGATAGTTAACCTGAACTATTTAACAAAATATGAGAAAGGTGAAGAGAGAACTAAAACTTTAAAGATTCGTTTGTGTTTAAGAGTTGTTTATGTAAAATAACAAGGAATAATATAAGTTGTCAAATTACATAACAAATTAGAAATGTTGAAACCAGTGCATTTCAAAAACAAAAGAAAAGAAGCTTTGTTGTAGAAAGTTTACCTTAATAAGTGTTTACTCATAATTTTGCAAGTCCATTGTTTTGTCATGTATTTTCATCACTGAAACATTCCAGGATTACTTCTTGCACAAAGTTTTAATAAATTAAACAAAAATGTTAAAATGAAGGTGTAATAGTCACTTAAAATGATTTAATCAAGCATTGTTTGTACTCTTGGACCCACCAGTCATAGCCAACAATATATGTGATTTAAAATACTGATAGTTGGCTGTTATTTACATTCTAATATTTGGGAAAGGTTGATTATTGACTTTGTTTCAATGATTTTATTGTCTTGGTAAAAAAATCACTGAGCAAATTAACAATGACAATTTAATAAAAATGACAAAAAGTTGTTTTGTGTGCAATTTTTGTTGTATTGTTACTTATAAAACATTCTAGATCCATATCTTGCAGAAGTCCAGGCTTTTAATTTTTATATACTTTTAGATTCAAATATTAACATGATGTTCGTATTAAGTAACACAAACCAACAAATGCATAATACTTCAACTGTGACCTTGCAATGAACAAAACACACTAGACTTAATAACACTAATTCCAATTTCAGTGGATCTGAAATATAAAATGGTAGTTTGTACAAGACTTCATCTCATATGAACTTATTAATAAGCAATATATTTATAACAAGTGGCTGTAAATATTTCTGTCAGGTTTCTGGATGTTCTCTGGATGTTGGCATTGTTTTTAAGAGCTTTATAGCTCAGTGAGTAATATAGCCACTTAGCTACTTTATTACTTATCATGAGTAACACTTAGTTTCCCACTTACTTAAAGGAAAAGTACAGCAGATATCTAAACCAAAATAGTGTATGAATTACAGGGTCTATAGTTTTCTCATTACTATAGCAGTTTTGAGTAAACTTTGGACCCTAGGGCATTACTACGTCAATGAAAAACATTAAAGAATTTGATTTTGGTGGCAATCTTTGATGCATGTGGTAAATGTAAATTGTGGCTCTCATACAGAGAGCAAGATTGGGTGATTTCGAGTGCATTTTCGACCCAGAGAAAGTTACTGATTCCGTATGCTAACTTTAGTGTAAACTTTTGGTTATCTCATGAAAAGAACGAGATAATGCATTTTTTCAATGACATTCTGTTTTTTATTTATTTTTTTTAAGCTACTGTTAAAAGTATGTCCAATCTATAGTTCCCTTTTAACTTTGAGTAGACATTAGGTCCCTTGGCTTAATTTCACAAAAGGTTTCACTGTTAGCCCAGTCTCAGACTGAGCCAGTGATTCCAGTCTGAGTTGTTGGACACAGCTGAGTTCTGTGCTCAAATCTGTTTCACAAAACCTGACTCAGCTGTCTCCAGTCTAAGCAGCAAGTCATAAACAACATAAATTCTATCATTTAAGTTTCTTTTGAATACATTTACTTTGGAGTATACATGGTTTAAAAAATATAAACATTATCTTGAATAATTAAAACAAACATTATTTTACTTTATTTCATTGAAACCAAGCCCGGGAGTTGAGACTGAATCAAGCTTTAAGCCTCTCTTGAGATTTGTCACATGACAATACTCCAAAAAGTATATTAACTTTGTTGAGTTTCATTGTTATAATAATAGACTGTGTGTTTAATCTTATGGGCTATAAATTAAGTGTATAGGTTTGAAAATTGTAAAACAATATTCTTTTTTGTGTTTATTGTTTCAAATAGTGTAAACAAGGATTGATATTCTGTGCTATATTTTGTTTGGCTTAAAGTTTAGCCCATGACTCAACCAAATCTCAGACTGAATCTCTCTGTAAAACTTCCTGGAATGTGAGTATGTAGGCTCAACAAAATAGTGTCAAATATCTGAGCCTAAAGTCTCAGATTTGAGGTTGAGAACATGCCCCAGGAGGGCAATTTCTGTTGAAATTCAACCTGTTTTCTGGAAATCTTGATTAAGTAAAGGTTTTTTACTGGTTCTTTATATTCAAACAAACCAGTATTCAACTGTAACAGATTAACCACCAAATACATATTGAGAGTGTGATTCTATATTTTCATCCATTTTTTATTTGTCTATTATTTTTGGGGGGATTCCAGAAGAAAAATAAATCACCATTTTACACATACACATGCTGTATAAATAAATAAATGTAAATGGTAAGGACAGAAAGAATTGCTATCACAGATCAAAGTCAGATGTTGCAAGCTGTATAGATCTGTGCAGGGTGCAAAAAATGGCAGGTCTCGGCTTATGTAGACCCAGGGGTTGATCCAGAGGAAAAAAGTTCTTCTGGAACTTTGAATATATTTGTGTACTTTGCATAGGTTGAACTTTGAATATGTTGGTATAAGCTTTGAATAGGTTTGTATACATCACACCGTACCGGTACTGGTATAGCCTGGTATAAGTATAGGTTGACAGCGCTTTGCAGCATCTGTGATTCATTCAGCACACTTTGTATATCATTTTGTTCATTGTTTAATTTTAAAGCACAGCATGTAGCATTTGTACAGATTAACAGTCAATTGGTTGTGTATTACTCTAGGTAGTGTATAATTGTCAAATTCTGTGTTGATGTTATATTTTTGTTTTAAAAAATCTATTGTTTTTAAATGAAGCATATAGTGTTTACAGTTTATAGCATTCATGTGAAATTTGAAAATGTTCCAAAATTTATTCTTTCCATCCTTTCACTTTTGTTTGATAAAATTGATGTTGTTTAAATTGTAATTGACATTGTTGCTTTTAATGTGATGAATTTGTTCTGCTTATTCTTATGGTTCATACTATAATACTGTTTGCCAAACAATTATAGTGAGAACACCAGTTATAAGTGCCCCATATATTTTCTAAGTTTTAATTCTAAGTTTTTTAAAACACAATTTTCAGATGTCAGTCCAAAAATTATTCCAAAAGTTGTCTGAATTAAATAAAAGCCATTATAATTATTGTTAACATTTGGTTGTAAAATTGATGTATCAGTTTCAAATAGTAGCTGTGTTTCCACAGTGAAAAGATTGGTGATAGAAAAATAGGGGTGTCTATTTGCCATGATTGTAATTACGAAAGGGATAAAGGAATAAAATAGTTTATTTTAACTGTTGTAAATATCGATAACATGTAATCTGATATTCAGAGCGTTGCTTACATTGTAAATGAATATTTCATTCTGTTCAGTGTTCCTTTTAGTAAATATTTTTTGGGGTTGCACTTAATAACAAGATGGCTTGGGTCGTACTTACAAAGTGAATTAGCAGATCACCTGAGAAAAATCAGCTTATTAATAAGTGAGGAGTTTTTATGTCAAACTGACATAACATACAAGCCGATTGTTGTTAAGCTCACCCTGTGCTGACTACTATCCCAAAGTAATATTTAATATTCCACTATCATTCTATTGTTTGGGTAGAGAATACAAATAGCTACCAGATCCATTCCCTGTTTTGCCAAGAGACGATATCACCAAATACTTGTGAATGTTGAGTATGGGCAATGACAATGAAAACTGGGTCCAGGTATTCAAAAAATATAATAATAAGTAATGTGCAGCTGGAATTAATAGGAAGTTTATGTACATAAATTTATCAGAAACTATATGTTAATTTGATTTATTTTTTGTTACATTCAACATCCAGGGTCATATTGCGACAGGTAGTTTACGGGTGGAGGACCCAGTGCATACTAGTTGGTCAAGATTCTGCACTATAAACCACGGCTCATCGGCAAGTAATTACCAACTTTCCAACATAAATTGCCCGGGCCGAGATTCGAACCCGGGACCTCAGAGGTTGAAGGCAAGCAATCTAACCTCTACACCATCGAGCCCCCTGAAACTTTATGTGAAATAACCTCTAAAAGGACAACAATAGCTATTTACTATTTATGAGCAGTAATGCAAAATTAGGGCTGGTTGTTTATAAACACCTGGGCCTTTTGGAGGACAGGCATGGTACTTGTAACAATAATTAATGTTATTTTTGTATTTTCCCCAGGTTAACAAGATCAGCTTGTAGTAGCACTCCAAGTTTTATATCTACTTGGTCTCATGATAACTGGCAAACGTGGAACAGTGATAATACATATGGAAATATATAAGATATATAATCTAAATTTCATTTCAACAAAAGTGTTCGTTCAAGAGAATCTTATTTTATAAGGAGTATTCGTCATTAACATACACTAATTATTCTGTAACTAACACACCAGAATTTTTGTCATAAAATGTTACACCCTGGCTTCTCCACTATGCAAAACAGTTTTAGTTGTCCCTTACAACAATAAAGTGTACACACTCAAACATTGTTTTTGTCACGTTTCATTGTACATAAGCTCTTACTTGTTGACCACCATCAGCCATTTGAATTGCAGCTGCAATGTGGTGTGATCTATCCAACAACACCAACCAAGAGATACCTTGGAGGCTGAGGGGTGGACAAGCAAATTTGACAGGTAGTCTTTTGACTCTGACACTGGTGTTAATGGGTTCAAACCACAGTCATTACAGAATTTTAGATTCATTGATGGCCTGGCCTGATATGAAATTGTCATAAAACTCCCACCTTAGTTTTTATCTTGTTCAGCCTAGTAATTAACTAGCTTGGAGCAATATCTATATCAGCTGAACAATTGGCTTGGTAGATGTAGGTTTACTATTATTGTTCCAATTGAATTGGGCCATACCTATTCAAGTTCAAAGATGACCAGTTATATTCATTAGCTTCATACATCAAATGTTTCTCTTAAAACAAGGTCACAACATCTAAGACAATATTACAACAGTTACTGCTAAGGAAAGTATGTTGAATATAATCATGATTATATCACTACATTTAAATCAGGGTTAATTGGTTGTGACCTTGTTGTCCTGTCACCAGCAGTGTCATGCAATCAATTAAAAAGCATTAACATAGAGCTTTCAAATTTGGTCTTGGCATACACAAGAAGTATGAAGAGAATATATGAACACCACTAGCTCTGATAAATCAAACTTTTCATTTGCAATAGTACTCCACTTAAAACTTAGCAGGACCATGAATATTAAGTGATGTCTGCAACCAGATAACAATAATACATCTTTGGTCCAAAAAATGGCATTTATTCTACTGTTTCTCTGTCATGAGTTGGGCTCCCAATTATCTAGATAATGTTGTCCTAAGCATAGTCCTATTAGTCCTAGGTAGGGAAGGTAAAGGTAGGTAAAGGTAGGGAACATAATATGGTAGTCTTTGAATATGGTTATCCCAAATTAAGCAATATTACAAACCTTTGCAAGTGAGAGTTTTCGTCCTTGTTAACACCACCGACTTTTGGCGAGTCGTAAATCAGTTCCAACTTATTTTAATGATGCCACAGCTGTCGTTTGAATGGTACTGGATATCTTCTTGGTGTTATGCTAAGTCTTGTCACTCGCAAAGGTTTTAACAGGCTCCCACCTGTTTAGACTAGCTTACCCACCACCATAGCCAACCTCCTGAGGGGCGCTTACTAGGTTACGACTTTGCTTGGTATTTGAGGATTTTCATCAATTTTGTGCTGAAATTGTGTGTCTGTTATTATTGTACACCCTTGTGTAGAAATGGAGCCAAAAGATCTTTTTCTAATATAACATTAGTGTAAGACTCCTAAAATTACTAAAAAATACTTACCAGGGCTTATTACGACAAGATATCTTCAATTGTCAAAGCAGTTAGGAGCAAGTCAGTAGGCTGGCCTTAAAGGTTGAAGTTTCTTGTACTTGGTGAAAACTTTCAGTTCAGATAGTAAAGTTTCAGTTTATATAATGTATTCTTACAGATGCTGGCTTTGACATCCTTTACTGCTCTCTGGCTGATAATCTTCTATCTCCAAAGATGTATGAGTGTTTTATTAGTACCAAATATCTATGTACATCTTTGGAAAATATATGGTACAAATTTGAGCTATAAGCAAGTCTACTGTTGAGTCATGTGAGATATATTTTCATTCTCTACAAATCACGTGGTTTTTTTTCCGTTTTCCCGCCTTTTTCAACAGTCGTAGCAATCTTCCGTTAGATCTAGCGATTACTTGTGAAGATGGAACAGTGGTAAAATGGGTTAAATTACTGACAAAATTCACATCCAGTTTAAATGTTCCTTTTTCATAAATATAAACCTTAGTATGTATCCCCATATAAAAACTAAGAATCAAAAGAACTGACTTTACAGTCTCTTGACTTTAAGTACCCAGTCAATAATCTCAACCCACACCCACCCCCCGAGACAATAGAGAGTTTAAAATTCCCGTTCCCATTGTGACTGGTACTGCAAAGTGTTATAGTGACGTCATCAGCTCACAGGTAAGTTTTACAAGGTGGAGGAGGTGATTTGAAGTTCATCAAAACTGGTAAAGTAAAACTGCTTTTACTTCTGCACGCCAAACATGTATTTTAACTGAAAAGCCACTCAACTGGAACGTGTACCTGTACTTGTAGTTTTGGCGTACAGGTCATCACGTGTACCGCTATTTTAAACTCTTTATTGTCTACTTTATGGCTTTGCCATATGCGCGTATCAGAGACAGGCAATAAAAAGACTCGCAAAAGAAAATCATAGTATTGAAGACTAATGGACCGAAGTGAAAAATCTTCTTTATGGGGCTTTCACATTTCCCTGTATAAATGGTTCCCACTTGAAAATGTCTCTAGTTGAAAGCTGTGCCTAAAACATGACATTTCTCACTCTGTCAGGTTGACATGCTGTCAGGTTAATATATAATTAACCAAAAACAGAAACTCAAATTTTATAAAGAATAAGTTACAGCATATCTTGGGGTTGTTGTATTTTTCTTACTAATTATAAGAGTTACAATGATACATAACAATAGTACAAGGCTGCATATTGAGTTTCCAATAATCTCCAGCCTCTGACGAAAAAGTACGGTTACGCTATGAAATAAAGTATTGTTACAATACTATAAGGTCACATATTTGACAGCGATCAACAACAACACATACTGTGACTGTTACTTTTGTGCGGGGGGGGGGGGGATGCGGGGTGTGCATGTGTGTGACAACAGAAATTTTCTGGATATGTATCCTCAATGTCTGGAACTTTGCCACGGCATATCTAACAAGTACTGTTTTACTTCCTATAAAACCTTTTGTTGATTCATGGCTTGTGCAATCTAATACACAGTATAATTAGCAAATAGATTTTTTTATCCAATGCTAGCTGTGTATTTTCTTTCTTATAACCATGAGCCACACAATAGGAATACACATATGCAGAAGGAATAACGGCGTATTCACACAAACGATGGTACAATACAATCTTAAGCCGACAGAAAATAACTTTTGTTTTGAAGTGGTCTTTGCCAAATGTAGCAATGATGAAGGACTGTCCCAATGTGACCATTGCTGTTGAAATGGACACAAACACTGTCTTTAACTTTGAAAAAGAGGTCCTCAGTGGAGTAGTGGTTAGCTGGTTTGACCTGTAACCACAGGCTGTCATCTCTGTGTGGAGTCGACTCCCACATTGTTAATGCTGAGGACCTACCCAGTATGATCCTGTCTGCTGAACAGGGCAGTAGAACCCCAACGTTGACTTTAACTTTGAAAAAAAATGTAACAATCTTAACTTATATTGGTGGAAATCAGCATATTACATAGGGCCCAATTTAGAATTAACATAACTTTCTTGTTTTGGAGTGATATTATCATTTTTACCTCACAGCCCTTAAGGACTGTCGGGGTATTGTTTTCACCCATGGTGTCCAGATGGGCGGGTGGGTAGTCAGGCAGGCAGCGTTTGTCTGGGCTGTATCTAAGAAACCATAATGTGTAGGAAGTTCATACTTTCTTAGGGGCTGTAGGTGTGCAACGTCATGATGTGACCTTGATTTGAGTTTTGACCTTGTCGTAGTGGCCATGACCTATAAAATCTTGTCCGGGCTATATCTTGGAAACCGTGAGGTGTAGGAAGTTGATAGTTGGTAGGGACATTGGTTAGGGGGTGTAGGTGTGCAACGTCATGGTGTGATACTGATTTGACCTTTGACCTTGCTGTAGTTACCTTGACCTATAAAATCTTGTCTGGGGTATATTTCGAATCTGTAAGGTATAGGAAGTTGAAACTTGGAGGGACACTGGTTAGAGCATGTAGGTGTGCAACGTCATGGTGTGACCTTGAATGACCTTTGACTTTGGTGTAGTGACCTTGATGTATAAAATCTGTTCTGGACTACATCTTGGAAATTGTAGTGTGTAGGAAGTTGATATTTGGTATGGACATTGGTTGGGGGTTGTAGGTGTGCAATGTCATGGTTGTAACCTTGATTTGACCTTTGACCTTGTTGTAGTGACCTTGACCTATAAAATTTTGTCTGCACTATATCTCAGAGACCATAGAGTGTAGGAAGTTGATACTTTCTAAGGATATTTGTTGGGGGTTGTGGGTGTGCAACGTCATGTTGTGACCTTTACATATATAATTTTTAGTTTACTGATTAATGCTGTCATCTTGCTATTAAATTGTCTGGTTTTAATACTTCATCTTCACATACATTTACATTCTCTTAGACATCATTTTCTCTACTTAAACATTATTTGGACATTTATATAACTGAGACTGCTCTGAAAGTATCCCAATCCTTATATTATTTTATATGTCATTGTGTCGAAAACTACTTCCCCAGGTTGTGGGGTACAGGCATCTCTGATGAAATTGTAAGGTGTAGGACGTTGATATTTGGGAGGGACATTAGTTGGGGGTTCTAGGTGTGCAATGTCATGGTGTAACCTTGATTTGACCTTTGACCTTGTTGTAGTGACGTTGACCTATAAAATTTTGTCTGCACTATATCTCAGAGACCATAGATTGTAGGAAGCTGATACTTTCTTAGGACATTTGTTGGGGGTTGTTGGTGTGCAACGTCATGGTGTGACCTTTACATATATAATTTTTAGTTTACTGATTAATGCTGTCATCTTGCTATTGAACTGTCTGGTTTTAATACTTCATATTTAGATACATTTACTTTCTCTTAGATATCATTTTCTCTACTTAAACATTATTTGGACATTTATATAACTGACACTGCTCTGAAAGTATCCCAATCTTTATATTATTTTATATGTCATGGTGTTGAAAACTATTTCCCCGGGTTGTGGGGTACGGGCATCTCTGATGCTATTTTCACCATTATATATATCTCCAGTTTAAAGAGGGTTTGTACCTGTGCCTGTCAGATCGCATTTACATGACTGCATTCTTACATAGAACCTCAGAGGTTTTGCACTAGTGCCAACGGAGTCATAGCTGGTCAAACTCACAAAAAGTGCCCTAAATGGCAGAGTGTTTAATCACACATGTAGATGCAGTTTAAATTTCTACTCCTGGCAACATACGTGATTTACTAAACTCATGTGACTCATATGAACTGATAACCTTAGCCGTTGCAAAAGGACTTTACAAACCCCGACTTTGGCCTTTGATATAGTCAAATATACCCATGCATTGCTCTGACATTTAAGTATCCCATTTTTTACTTTTATTTTATTATACAACTGGAAATTTTCGCTATTGTCATTACTTTTCCAATAAAAGAAATTCCTGGAATATTTATTTCTCAGAAATGGCCAGGGTTTTCTTTAGAGATTGACTCAGGAAAAAATTAAATCTGTGTTAATTTTTAAGGCAGACTTATAATTTCAGTGGGGATTAATTTTCACTATCCAATCTCAACGGCTAAAATAACTAAAATTAAAGCATTGCAAAGCTAAAGGCTAACACTATTTATTGTTCACGTATTTTCATTATTCTTTGGTGTGAACGGTACAATCTAGTGTTTCAAAGTGAACAATTGATAAAAAAAACATATAAAAAGTTATGTCTTGTGAACATACTTATTATGTATGGGTATATAATGATGTAATGAAAATCCACTTCCTGGTGAAATCCAACATCGAATATGCATCTTGTTAGACTTGCTTAAGGCTTAAATTTCTACCAAAAATGTTCATTCATGTGCACAGATATTTAGTATTCACAAAGCACCCATACATGTTGGGAGGTGTAATCTCAGCAGATCTGTCTAAGCAATATGTTTGTGTAAACCCCAGTATGTGTATATGTAAGAGTACACTATGCAAACTGGACACATTTAATTACAAAGATACTTGAGCTTTTAGCAAGGCTAGCATCTTGTGTATGGAAGATCTGACCTGACGGTATCATACCAGGGCCAGATTCATAAAAGGACTCTCACTTAGCCAAGTCTCAGGCTGAGCTACTAGGATTCTATTACAGTTTTGTCTTGGGATCAAATCTGCTTTCTAGAAGAGTAGTATAGGAGTTAGTATGGTCACGCAAGGGGGATTGTAGTCACACAATCTACGTGGTCCCTGTGGGGGGGTTGTATAGATTTTTGTGACCAGCAGTCACGGCCCATCTGTGTGAGGAGGGGGGGATATGGGGGAGTTGGGGGGTTTACTTAATGCAGGGTGTTAATTATCTGTGAAAATTAGGTTGAAATGGAATACATTTATTGGAAGGAAGTACATAAAATATTCATAGCATCACCAACAAATAAACAACATTTAAAGCTACATGAAGGCAAATAAAATCATGCCAAACAGCTAAAGTAAAATAAAACCAGCAAACATCCAAGGACCTTTAAAAACTAGTAAACAACTTTGGAATGTTTAAGCATCTACATATTTATAGCAACAAATAAGGGACATTTAAAACTACAAATTATCATAAATATGAAACATCCAAAAAAGTTAAGACATTTAATCCCATACAAATTTGTAAGGACATTTAAAAACGAAATAGTCATGAAAGGTAAAATGATTATATGGTCCATTAGCCACTGAATGACTATAGTGTTTGCTACTTTTCATATTTTCAAAAATAAAAGCATCATAAAAATTCCTGGATTTCCATTGGGGTGACTATAATTCCAGCAATCCGATTGGCGTGACTATAAATCAGCGTTGTATAGATTTTTGTGACCAGCAGTCACGGCCCATCTGTGTGAGGAGGGGGGATATGGGGGACTTGGGGGGTTTACTTAATGCCAGGGGTGTGTTAATTATCTGTGAAAATGAGGTTGAAATGGAATACATTTATTGGAATGAAGTACATAAAATATTCAGAGCATCACCAACAAATAAACAACATTTAAAGCTACATTAAATAAAATCATGCAAACAGCTAAAGGTAAAATAAAACTAGCAAACAAGGACCTTTAAAAAAACTAGTAAACAACTGGAATATTTAAGCATCTACATATTTATAGCAACAAATAAGGGACATTTTACAGCTATATACAGATCTATGATAACACTAAAGAAATGAAACACACTTAGGACATACAAATTTGTAACAAAACATGCAAACAACAAGGATTATTTAATCATCTACACATTCATAGCAACAAATAAGGGACATTTAAAACATCCAAAATAGTTAAGACATTTAAACCCATAAAATTTGTAAGGACATTTAAAAACATGTAACTAGAATTTATTTAAACATCTACTAATTCAAAGTAAACAAGAAAATTAAAACTGCACACATGTGAAAAGTCAATCTTTTTTCCACATCACAAAACCAATTAAAGACACCTGGTCATAGTTACAATCTTTGAGGGTTTACCTACAACATTAGCTCCCTTTTAAAAGTTATATATTACACAATCTACCACTTAAAGCATGTCCATACAGAAGCACACACACACACACACACACACACACACACCAACTCATTATTCTATTAGCTAAATTAACACATCATAAAATACCATGTCAACCCCAATTCCTGAATTATCAATAAAGCACAATATACAAATTCCCCAAACAAGTCATAATTACACCCCTATTTACACCTCACTTTCAATGTTCTGCTGTTGTCTTTCCTTTCTCCAGGCTGTCATTCTGAAATTGTATCTGTCAGGTTTTTTCAGCCATTTTTTTCTCTTCTTTTTCTCTGAAATACCATAACAATACATAGATGTTAAAAACTTATTTATATACTAAAGTACATGCTATAATATGTTCTATATTTACTACATATGTAAAGCCAACTTATATGCTTAAATTACTATAAATTAATCCAATTTATTACTAATGAAAAAAAAAAAAAAAAAAAAAAACACTTTACAATTCAATTTTATATTGTTCAAAGAGCAGAATAATAAATACATATCTTTACATATGCCTAAGATTATCCAAAATATCTTTCTAGCATATTGCTCCAACTGACCTTTGTTTTCCACCCTTTCTGCTTCTTCTGTGTGTTTTCTATTTTCCCTATCCTCCTCAGCTTGATCGAAGTCAAATCCCCCTAGTCTCATCATATATGCCATCCTTTCTTCCCTAATTCTTAAATATCTTTTAATCAGTCTTTGTCTAACTAGTAAAATACTCACAACACTAAAAATTATCCCACCTATAATCAACAGAGCCACTGTAATATCAAAAGTCCTTTTTTTTACCCATTTCTGTACACTTTTCGATGTTACCCCTTTTGATTTTAAACCATTCACATCACTACTACTACTTCTGTCACTACAAGCTCCAATAACCCTCACAAAGTACAAACTATTACAATCCAAAACATTGCTTTCTACAAAGCTGACTCTTTCTAATTTGCCAAAAGTTTCAGTGATCCATTGCAATCCAACCAAACTATTCTTCAACTCTATTTCTCTTGCCAGACCACTATTTTTGAAGAAATCCTTTTCATTGACATCTCTACAAAAAAGTTTTACATTTTCTTCTTGGCAAATGCATTTTTCATGACACCACATCAAACCCCTGGTAATAACCAAAACCCAAAAGACTGATAATACTTTGATGAACATTTTGACAAATTTCTAGTGAACTCTCATTAAGCTCCACTGTATATATATACTCACAGAAACATATAGACACAAAGACATACACATACCATTGTTTTGGGAAGCCATATCTTAATGCATGAATAGTATTATGGCAAGAAATAGATTTTTTAAGTAGAAGAAGGTATCTATAATGAGAAGCCACTCTTTTATAAGAAAGGGGTATTAATAAAGCCTAAAAAAGAAAACAGAATTGAAATAGCAAATAATAACATAAGCCCCTCTATGTCAAGAAGCCATGTCCATTTTTTTTCAACATAGACCCCCTTGTCAAGGATTTTAAATGAAACCCATAAGCCCCCTCTATGTCAAGAAGCCATGTCCATTTCCACAACAGACCCATTTTTACTGATATTCCAATGTACCCCTAATCCCTTCATTTCAAGAAACCATCCCTCATAACACCTGATGAATAAACAATGAAGCTTATGTTCTAAAGGAAATGGATGTGTCTTTTTAATTGATCCTTGCAACACCTATTCTATACCTATACCCCCAAATATTTAACTTTACCATTATTCTTTTGTACTCATTGCCCCATTGTCTCCCCAGATTATCAGCATTGTCTTACACTCTACCCATACTGCTATATATTGAGATCTAATTTCACTCAGGTTATTCATTTGATTTAAATTGGCTATCATTATGTTTTGGAAATTATTTTTGATCACACTCTGTATTTACATCTCAGTATACTGTATGTGTCCTGAGAAATGTGTTTGTGGAAAAGGCCAGATATCATGTCTACAGTTGGAAACATCTGATCAGCTGAAACTAAGCAATGATGAAAGTAAAGGGATACAGAAATTGGTCTTAAGGGACAGTGCATTTCAACTGGACAAAATTCAAAAGGTCTTTCCCAATCTACAAGAGATATCACTGATGAAATCAAAATTAATAACCGATGAAACTCAGTCAATAGATATTGAAAAAGAAACATCATTCTTATTTTACACTTTGTGTATGCTTCCAATTTTTCTCATAGCCTTTCTACAGGCCCATCAACAAGAAATTCGCAATGTCATTCATCACATGCAATTCATTCATATGTGCATTCAAGTGTGTATAAGGACCATAGAGGGTATTGCAAAGACTGTCCACTTTATGTACAAAGTACTGAACATCTTGAATCTTGCTATAGGTAAGAAACACCATTAATTCACCTCCCATTTGTAGCAATTAATTGAAATATTACCAACTGATGTAATACTTTTTCCATTAATCCATTCCATTTTTATAATATATCACACCAGGAACAATGTAGAAACAACTGTATTATAACACTGAATTATAGAGGTATAATTTTTACACTAAAAATCTTATTATTGTAAGATATATCGCATATTCTATACTTATCTTCAGGGATGATGGTGAGGACATTGGAAAGGACCTATCGGCGCCAGTTGATGGATCAACCGCTTCTAGGCAGACCACCAGCACTACAAGATGGACCAGTAGCTAGAGGAGATAGGCCACCAGCCGAACAGGACAGAGGACCGCCTAGACAAGAAAGAAGAGTCTATAACCTCAGACAGACAACTCAGAGACAGCACCATTACCATTATACAAATTGAAGATGTTATTTTATCGTTTTACAAGTTCTATGTACTGTATTATATATTAGGGACACTCAATAACACATTTTAACCATAATTTCTTCTTCTAATCTCACCAAAGTTTTATTTAATATAGATATCAATGTAACACTAACCAATATATATTTTATAAATTGTATTTTATATGTAAGTTTATATGTCATTAATTTGAAATAAAGGTTTATATGATATAGCTGTCTATCTTCTGCTACATATTCAGTATATCTCAACACTAATGTTAGGATTCATTTCCTCACAATTTCTTAAAAATTGAAAGACTCCTGCATTGATACTATGACTGGGCTTTGAGACTTTGGGCTTTATGACTCATTTGGTCACAAAAGGCAACATGGTACAGCATAGGGGTTTTGACTTTGGGGTTATGACTCATTCGGTCACAAAAGGTAATATGGTACAATGTAGGGGTTGTGACTGTGGGCTTTACGACTCATTTGGTCACAAAAGGTAATATGGTACAACGTAGGGTTTTTGACTTTGGGCTTTATGACTCATTCGGTCACAAAAGGTATTATGGTACAACGTAAGGGTTTTGACTTTGGGCTTTATGACTCATTTGGTCACCCTTTTGTGGAGGGAAAAAACAGCTATTAGCTTTCCACAAAGTGGAAATTTCCAGAAGCCACCACGAGGAGGTTAGCTGTTACGGCTTCCATAATTTAGAATCCAAATTTTTTCCCCAATTTTTGAAACCAAAAAATAATTCATAACCCCGCCTCATAAATGTTTACTCATTTATGGGCTCTTCTCCCCCCTCCCAGGACACGCTCTCCTCCAGCTGAAAATATAAAAAAAGAAACATTACTTGTTATAAAAAAACACATCTTCCCAAAATTTCAAAAATAAAATATGAAAAAACATTGTTATAAAAGCCGTATATTCCCAAATTTTAAATATTATTTATACAGAAAGATCCTTATTATCCTATTTTTATCCTAATCTAAGGTACCACACTCAATCAAAAAATACTTACAAATAGTTCCTTTTTCACTGGCTCATCCATGAGCCAGTAAGTTTTTAGGAGCGCTTGCTCCAAAATATCACTGGTCGTATTCATAGTGTTTGTGTCAAGCCCTCTAAGGGCTTTCAACAAGAGTTGAGCTATTCTGAAAAAAAAAGAAAATAGCCCAATGTTCATCCATATATATATATATACATGTATATATATACATATATTTGACAAATACTATTTTTTTCTTTATAATAAAACTTCCTTAGAAATACTTACTCATTTTTTTGTCCTACATAGGACAATTTACCCTTAGGGGCTTTACTGCTTGTAGGCGTATCCATCTTTGTAAATGTATAAATAAATCCAAATACATGATTGCACCACTATTTATAACCCTCCAAGAAACCATATTTTAGCCCCTCCCACCACTCTCCCTTAATTTCAGACAGATGGCCACTCATGGTTCTAGACTCATTGACCAATTTGGTCAAGCAAATATGGCCATATAGGGAGTAATTAAGGTCCCATAACAAACCACCAACTGCTAGCATAACGGGAATATATGAATAATTAAATCTAGTAACAAACCAATAACTGATATTGCTGATACAAGCAATGTAATATTTATTACTGCAAAAACAAAATCAAAACAAAACATTGATATTTTTAAAAATATCTGCACTGATGAAATCCTGAAATCCGATTGGTGTGACTATATTCCAACAAACCACTAACTGTTAGCATAACAGTGGGCTATATGAATAATAAAATCTAATGACAAACCAATAACTGATACTGCTGATTCAAGCAATGTAATATTTATTACTGCCAAAACAAAAATATTGGAATTTTCAAAATATCTACACTGTTGAAATCCTGAAATCCGATTGGCGTGACTATAATTCCAGCATTTTCATTGGTGTGACTATAATTCCAGCATTCCCGTTTGACTGATTGAATTAAAATCCCTTAATCCACCACCAAAATGTCCCTATAAAAAGCAAGGATTTGCAATTCAAAAATATTATTCCGGAATTTCTTGTCACCTTTTCAACACAGATTTAAGCGCTCCACCTTTGTAATAGGATACAATAAGTGTTTTGGATAACTATTTCTACATCGTTCAAGGTATTTATCATTATATTTTATGTAAGATGTATTTAGACTTTAATGCATTACCAATAGTATAATGCCCGCATATAATTTTTTTAAAAATTAGACTAATAATGTACCCGAAACACTAAACGGCTGCATAATGAAAAATAACTTTAAAAATGTACTCAAATAAATTCATAATGTAGTCTTATATTTTTGGTCAAATAAAATCAAAACGTACACATCCATCACACTTCAGTCTTAAAACTGTAATGCACTAATATACATACCGTAAGAAAAATTTTGTTCCACGATGCACTCTGCTAATAACTCAATTATATAAAAGCATCAAGCATAATTTCCATTGAAATCATTAGCATTTGTTTTATTTACATTTATAACCATATTTTTCCCCAAGACACAGGTATATTTATATTCTAAGCAATAACTGAAAATAGGGTAGTAACTGAATATAATTTACTACTTAAAAATTAATAAATATACTGACAAGCACAACACACACACACACACACACACGCACAATGTGCAAGGATCTAACTTAGAGTGTCAGTAGCTGTACCAGTTGCTTTGAAATCAAAATATAACAATTTAGTAGCTGAACAACATACTTGAAGCGTATGGGCATTCACTGGTATTTCTGGTTTGCTGTAAAATGGCCAATAATAGAGATAAAATGTTAAAATATAAAGCTTTGAAACAAATATAACAATATGCATCTCCGTTATTAATTGTATTGTACATTATTTGACAATCTGGAAGAAGATGAATGAAATATAAAGCTGTCAACTTAATTTAGCTTCAAAATATTAACATCGGCGTGGGTGTTTACTGGTAGAAAGCCATTATTTGCTTCTACAGAATGGTGGACTGATATGGTGATACATGGGGTTTTCAAGGCAGTGAAAACATTTTATGTACTTGTAATTGCTAGCAACTTTGTACTAGAACTTGATACTAATGAATCTACTGTAGCAAAACGATTTCTTTGTAAATAAAAAGGGAAACGGCCATTGTTTTGGTTAAAAATGGGCTAGCCGTTATCTTCTACCGGAAGACGTCTGCGAATCTTCCGATTCGTGGACTGGTACTTAAAATTCGTTTTTAAAATGAAAACGGCCATAGCTTTGTTTACAAACTCGCTGGCCATTATTTGCTTCTACGAATCGTGGACTGGTACTTAAAATTCGTTTTTAAAATGAAAACGGCCATAGCTTTGTTTACAAACTCGCTGGCCATTATTTGCTTCTACGAATCGTGGACTGGTACTTAAAACTTCTTTTTAAAGCAAACTAGGCGATTCCCTCGCTGCCACGACCTCCATATTTGTTTACACACGTGCTTTCCAAACGCGTCTTCTACCGAATCTGCCGAACTACGGGGTTAGTACTAAAACTTCTTTAAAGCGAAGCAGAAGATTCGCCCCGCTGCTACGACCTCCATATCTTGGTTTACAAACGTGCTTTCTCGTCTTCTACCGAATCTGCCGAACTACGGGGTTAGTACTAAAACTTCTTTTTAAAGCGAACTAGGCGATTCGCCCCGCTGCCACGACCTCCATATCTTTGTTTACAAACTTCTTGGCCATTATTTACTTCTACAGAATGGTAGACTGGTACCTAAAACTTCTTTTTAAAATAAAAATGGAAACGGCCATCGTTTTGTTTACAAACTTGCTGGCCATTATCTTACATTTAGTTTCTTCTACAGAATAGTAGAGTGGTACATTAAACTTGTTTTTAAAATGAAAAACAACCGTTGTTTGTTTATAAATGCACTTTCCAAAGATATTCCTGGCCATATATTTTATAAAAATAAATATTAAAGCCCTTGATGAAAATTAACCTCTTAGCTACAACATTTAATTCTATTTTCTAGTCTTCATAGGGCCTATTTTAATGCAAAAACAATTTAATAATTGTATCTTACATTCATAGAGCCTAATCTCACAAATGACCTAGATTAACTGCCAAGCAAAGTTATACCATCCAATTAGTGCTACATGTAACTTACAATGTGCCAGCTCTTATCTTCTAAAATTTCTAGACTTTATACATAAAAGTTTGCGAGTAATTCGGCATATATTATAATAACTCTTCATGCTACTTGAAATTGTAAAAGTAATTTAATTTTGCAGATGGCGACTCTTCGAGCAAAAGTGGATTCTTTCCAAGATTCTGGGAAGCTTTTAGAATGGGCAGAGGCATTAGAGATTCACCAAGATCCGATAGTCCTGGACAGACTGGCCATTCTTAGATCGGGCAGCGCTGATCGTAAGTTACTATTTGCTCAGTACCTAATTTTTTGAAAAGTGTTTTATTAAGGACAATTTATAATGCCTGTTTCTGTTTTTTATTAGACGAATCCTGGTCACTACCGGATAGCCTGCCCGAACCGGGAAGCGATCTGAGTTGGTGGGACAGCGACATCTTTGCGGATCAGTCCCTCCTCACCGAAACGCCCAGAGAAGTCGATAGTCGTATAGAATGGTGGGACCAGTCTTTGTTCGACGAGCCGGACCAAGAGGAAGAAACAGAGCCCGACCAAGACCAAACAGCTATGACTGACCAGGGTCTACCAGCAAAAGCCGACCAAGATGAACCAACCGAACTGACCCGAATTCCCGGTGCAATGCGGATGGATGAGCCAATGGAAACTGCTGAAGCAAAGGAAGCCGACCAATCCGGAACCAAGTCGGATTCAACGCCGGATCCAGAGGGTGCCCCTCGAGAATGGTGGGACGATTCGTTCCAGAATGATTTAGAAGCAGCCGACTTTCGCGAAGCAGCCAACTTTCACGAAGCAGCAGAATCGGGGCAGGTGTCTTCTCCAGTGACCACACCAGATGCCCCTGGAGCCGTTGAATGGTGGGACGATTCATTCGACGCGACGGATGAGGCCTTGCTCCTAGATCCCGATAACTGTAAGTTTTTTGGCTTCCTATTTTTGTAATTTTTACACATACACTTTGATTTTATGTTGAACTAAACGCTTCTATAAACCCCTTAAACCTTTTTTATCATGTTTTTCAGCTCCTCGGGCAAAGAAGAGGTCGGCTTCCGGGTCGGACGACAGCCTAACTAAAAGGAAGTACGAAGTCGGTCAACCCGAAACCAAATACTACGAAGTCGAGTCATTAGGTTCGCGTAGTTTCAAAGGTGGGTAACATTTCATTCTTCTTTTTTGTATGTAGGGTCCTTATGCGTACAGTAGTCTAAATTTTTTCTCTATTTTTACAGGTAAAGTATTGAGGGAGCATACTTTCCGAATAAGATTCCGGGAGGAAGTCAATGGGATACCGATACGCGATCTCGGCACCGAGCTTCTCGAGATGTTCGAAGAAGTCATCCGTAGGGGAAGCCAAGACTATATGGGGGACGCGGTGGCCCGTATGTACATCGTTGCCGAAAACTTGAGCGACCCCATTATTGTCAGACCGAGGCCCCTCAGTGAAATGACGGCAGAAGCTGTCCTGGAGGCGGTGATGGCTGCCTTGAACAGTAACGAAGGGATTCTCGTGACTGACAAATTTCAAATCCAACTGGGCATCGCTCAATTCGAAAGAGGGAGCGGTCCTAATAAACCAATTGTCAATGTAGAAAAAGACTCTAAGGCCAAAAAATCCATCGTTACCATTAACAATAGAGACCATCTTTGTTTAGCCAGGGCTATAGCCGTGTGTCTCTTTCACTGGGAAGTGGTTAATGCGGAAACCGATGCGGCAAAGCGAGAAGCCAGAAAGGCGTACAACAATATGAGAAAAGGGGACCAAAACCGTAGGAATAGCCAGCAAAAAAAGAAGGCTCTGCAGTACCACGCATTAGCAGGAGTCCCTACGGACCGCCCTTGCTGTTTGGCCGACATTTCAAAGTTCGAAGAAGCTTTGGACGTCGACGTGTACGTGTTCGCGGCGCACGTCAACCAAAGAATCGTGTACCCCGACTACGAGAGACCGCGAAGGGAGAAGAGAGTGTACTTGTTTTACTCAAAACACGATGAAATGGAAGGCCATTTCGACGCCATCACCAAAGTCCCCGGTTTCTTGGCAAGGGGATACTTTTGTCACAAGTGCCTCAAGGGATTCCATTCCAGGGACAAACACGTATGCGAGGAATTTTGCCGCGCCTGTAGAAGGACCGAGTGTCCGAGGGGTAAAACTACCGTCTGCGACGATTGTAACATTGAATGCAGATCTACGGACTGCTTCGACCACCATAAAAAGTGTAAAACCATCCGAAAAAAAGAGATTCCTGCACCCTGCGACATCTATTACAAATGCAAAACCTGTAAGACCGTCTTACAGACCGCCAAGAGGAGCAAGAATGATCACCGATGCTGGGAGTTTAAATGCAGATCCTGCGATGAGTACTACGTTGGAGAACACTTGTGCTATCTCAGGATCAGGGATCCGAAGGACAGACCGTGCAAGTACGTATTCTTCGATTTCGAGTGTACCCAGGAAAGCGGAGTTCACGTGCCCAACTTTGTGGTAGCGCAGACCGTATGCCGAGTCTGTCTGGATGAACCTTGCACTCTCGATGCAAAGTGCCATTCTTGCGGGACCAGATGTCATCTATGCAACCGCCTGGATGCCAAATCAGGAGAGTATTCCGGGGAACCCTGCGACGGTTGCGCTAAAAGGGAGGTAATCTTTTCAGGCCCCGACACCCAGAAACTATTCGGAGAGTGGCTTTTCAATAAGGAAAGGAGCCGATTCACAGCTATAGCTCATAATGGCAAGAGCTACGACAATTATTTCTTGTTGTCGTATCTGGTCCAAAACGGATCGGTTCCCAAGTTGGTCTATAACGGATCCAAGATCATGCTCATGCACCTGGAAAAAGGTTACGATATCAGGGTCTTGGATTCCGCCAACTTCCTGCCCATGCGACTGGCTGCTCTCCCGAAGGCGTTCGGGCTGAAAGAGCTAGCCAAAGGTTATTTCCCTCATTATTTCAATACCAATCAGCATTGGAATTACAAGGGTCCCTATCCACCAGTGGAAGACTACGGCATAGATTCCATGTCTTCCTCGGACCGAGAGAGCTTTCTACAGTGGTACAACGAGCGGACGGATGAGTTCGATTTCCAGCAGCAGATGCTCTTGTACTGCAGGAATGACGTACAGTTGCTGAGAGAGGCCTGCATGAAATTTCGAGAGTTACTCATCGGTATCACCGGAGACTCCGATCCCCAATCCCAAGAGGTGGAGAGAGCCATTCAAAATGGAGTGGACCCATTGGCTTACCTTACAATAGCCTCCGTCTGCATGAACGTGTTCAGAAGTAAATTCCTCACGGAGAAGCACGAAATAGCTACCCGAGAAGCCAAAGATGAGGCCATCAGACACGGAAAGCCGGTAGAAAAGATGGAGACAATTAAAAAAGGAAAGAAGTTTTTTCAGCGAGGTAATCCGGTAGAAGCCGTGGAATCCAAATTCTTGAGTTCCCCTCTGGCCATGATTCCAGCCGGTGGTTACGTGGCACGCGACCAATATAGCAAAATCTCGATTCAATGGCTAGAATGGGAGTCTCGCAAACGCGGAGTCAAGATCAGGCACGCCTTGAACGAGGGTGAGGTGAAATTTCCTGCCCCTAGTGGTAGGTACTACAAGTTGGACGGATTTTACATCGATCCGGTAACCTGTGAAAACGTGTGCTTAGAGTACAACTCTTGCGTACACCACGGGTGTCTTTGTCAAGACAGAGAGTCCATGGATCCTTATAACAAACAATCCATGGCCCAAAGATATGCCCAAACCATGGAAAAGGTGAGGGTCCTGGAAGAAGCCGGAATTAAAGTCGTTACGAAATGGGACCACGAATTCAGACGGCAGTTGAAAAACGATCCGGAGTTGGTCGCGTTCTTGGAGACCTTGGATCTAGAGGAAAGACTGGAACCCAGGGATGCCTTCTTCGGCGGTAGAACCAATGCCGTGAAAATGTATAGAAAGGCCGAAGAGGGAGAAAAGATAAAGTATGTCGACTTTACATCTCTATACCCCACGGTCAACAAATACGACCGATACCCTGTGGGCCATCCGACCGTCATCACGTCAGAATTTGCTGATATCCGGGACTACTTCGGTATTGCCAAAGTAAAGATGCTGCCACCGAATGATCTCTACCATCCCGTACTCCCCGTTCGGTGCCACGGAAAGCTGTTGTTTCCACTGTGCAGAACCTGCGCCGAAAACAAGAACCAGAAGGGCTGTTCCTGTTCCGACGAGCAGCGCGTCTTGTTGGGGACCTGGACCACTCTGGAAATTCGGAAAGCAATAGATAAGGGCTACAGAATAGTTCGCGTCTACGAGGTGTACCACTGGCCAGAAAGTACCCAGTATGACCCGCGGACTGGTAAAGGAGGGCTCTTTTCAGAGTACGTAAACGCATTTCTCAAGGTGAAACAAGAGTCCTCAGGATGGCCGGAATGGTGCAAGACGGAGGAGGACAAAGATGCCTACCTCTCGTCCTACGAGCGTAGAGAAGGAATTGCTTTGGCGAGAGAAAAAGTAAAGAAGAATCCAGGCTTGCGGTCCCTTGCCAAATTATGCCTAAACAGGTAAATATATTTATATACTAATGTTATATAGCTTAACTTATGCTTATATGCATTGTAATAGATCGTAACTTAGGTATATATATACATATATATATATATATATATTTAAATAATGGCTCACAATAATTTTTTTCTTACAGCTTCTGGGGCAAATTTGGCCAAAGAGAAAATCAGAGACAGAGCCTCATAGTCTCAGAAGAAGCAGAATTTCTGAGGATTCTCAGCAGCACGGACAAAGAAATCCTGGACTGGCATATCATTAGCCAAGACTTGGTGCAGGTGGACTGGAGATATGCCAGAGGTTACCTCGGCGAAAATGCGACGACCAACGTCTTCCTGGCAGCCTTCACGACTGCACACGCGAGACTGAGGCTGTACGAGGTGCTCGAAAAGTTAGACAGAAAAGTCTTGTACTTCGACACTGATTCGGTTGTCTACGTCGTCAAAGAGGGTGAAGAAGAACCCCCGGTGGGTGACTTTTTGGGTGACCTGACGGATGAGTTGGACGGTAAATATATCGTCGAATTCGTCTCGGCTGGTCCTAAAAACTATGCCTATCTCCTGAACGACGGAGACACCCAGTGTAAAGTAAAGGGCTTTACTCTTAACCACCAAAATGCCAAGAAGATCAACTTTAGGACCATGTGTTCGGAAGTCTTTCTCTGGCATTTTCACGGCAACACGCTGGGGACAAAGCTGGAAAATTCACGGCAAATATGCAGGGATCCTAAAAATCAAAAAGTGTACAATCGACGGCAATTGAAGTCGTATTCCGTCGTGTACGACAAAAGGAGGGTCTTGGCTAATATGGACACTGTGCCCTATGGCTACGTAGATTATTAAGTTTATACTTGTTTGTACATAATGTTTTCTTTTGTACATCATTATTTTCGTTATTGCATTATTCTTTAAAAATTGGTATTTGTTATTTAATTTGTGATTTGATTTATTTGATTTGTTATACAATTTGAGATTTTATATCAATAAAATGAACTGCGATATGTCTTGGTCTTTATTAGTCTTAACCGAACTTTATTTGCGAGGAGCTATCCGGAGCCATTTAGGAGCTATCCGGAGCCCTTCGGAGCCCCTCCGGAGCCATTTAAGAGATATCCGGAGCCATTTAGGAGCTATCCGGAGCCCTTCGGAGCCCCTCCGGAGCCATTTAAGAGATATCCGGAGTCAATTAGGAGCTATCCGGAGCCATTTAAGAGATATCCGGAGCCATTTAGGAGCTATCCGGAGCCCCTCCGGAGCCATTTAAGAGATATCCGGAGTCAATTAGGAGCTATCCGGAGCCATCCGGAGCTCCTCCGGAGCACTTAGGAGCTATCCGGAGCCATGTCGGAGCACTTAGGAGTCTTTTAGGAGCCATCCGGAGCCATTTAGGAACTATCCGGAGCCATTTAGGAACTATCCGGAGCCATTTAGGAGCTATCCGGAGCCCTTCGGAGCCCCTCCGGAGCCATTTAAGAGATATCCGGAGTCAATTAGGAGCTATCCGGAGCCATTTAAGAGATATCCGGAGCCATTTAGGAGCTATCCGGAGCCCCTCCGGAGCCATTTAAGAGATATCCGGAGTCAATTAGGAGCTATCCGGAGCCATCCGGAGCTCCTCCGGAGCACTTAGGAGCTATCCGGAGCCATGTCGGAGCACTTAGGAGTCTTTTAGGAGCCATCCGGAGCCATTTAGGAACTATCCGGAGCCATTTAGGAACTATCCGGAGCCATCCGGAGCCATTTAGGAGCCATCCGGAGCCATTTAGGAGCCATCCGGAGCCATTTAGGAGCCATCCGGAGCCATTTAGGAACTATCCGGAGCCATTTAGGAGCCACCTTAACCTAAAACCCCAAGCTCTAAGTACCCTAAACCCATAAATCTAAAGCCCTTAAACCCTAAATCTAATTACCCTAAACCCCTAAATCTAAAGCCCTAAACCCTAATTCTAATTACCCTAAAAACTAAGATTTTATAAAAGCAAAAGACATTTTATTCTTAAAAATGACCACCATGAAAACGTGTAGTGAATGCGATAAAAGCTTTTCTAAAGGCTATAACTACAAGAGACATATTCAGAGGTTTCACAATAATCATTTTGGAAAGGAAGCTGTACCCTTACCTTTCGAAGCGGCATCCACAGCCTGCGTATCCGGAGCAACCAAAAGCGGAAAAACTACATGGTTGTTTCGCTTACTTAGGAACAAGAATGTCATGTTTTCGGAACCGGTAAACAAAATATTGTATTGTTACGGTATCTACCAAGATACTTTCGACAGCATGAAAAGGGAAGTGGAGGGTATAGAATTTCTAGAAGGCATACCGAGTCGGGCCGAGATAGAAAATTTTGCGGATGGAATGCATAATCTCGTGATTTTGGACGACCTCTCAGAAGGCGTGGTTAAGGACCCCGATATGGAAAGGTTGTTCGTTCAGGGAGCGCACCACTCGAATCTTAGCGTGTTTTTTGTTAGTCACAATTGTTTCAGGCAAGGCAAATGCGCGAGAACTATAGCCTTAAACACTCATTACACGGTTTTGTTTAGAAATATAAGGGATGGGCAACAGATATCCGCTTTAGGAAAACAAATGTTTCCTGGCAATAATAAAGCATTAGTGGAGGCGTACGAGGACGCTACTTCTCGTAAATACGGATATTTGGTGATCGATTCCACGGCTAATGGCGATGACGCATACAGGTTGAGAACCAATATATTTCCGGGTGAAGATCCTTTGGTCTACGTACCGATAAACTATAAAAGGGACTGAGTAAAAGTTCGATGTCATATCATGGATGCGAAGAGCAAGAGTCTGTTACTCTATTTATCGGAGGCGACTGATAAACAGCTATCGTCGTTTTTGAAGATAGCCGACAAAGGACAAATTTTAGTTCTGAAGGAAACGGTGTTTAACTTACTATTGGGAAATTTGCCGATTACGGAAGAAGATAAAAAAGCTTTGAAAAAATACAAGAATTTTCTGAGGGAGTTTGCCCGTAAAGGTAGCAAAAGCGACATAAAAAGGAAGGCTAAAGTTATTAAACTTGTATTACGTGTAGCAGCCCCCGTATTAAAGAGATTATGAAAAGCGTACGTAAAATGATGTTAGTGCCTTACGAGGAAGGGCTAGACAAACCTAAAAATAAAGGTTTGGAGAAAGAATTGATTGTATCGGCTATGCCAAAATCTTTAAAGCGTAAAGCGGATTCATTACTCAGTTACATACAGGGTAGTATTGAGTGGAAAAATAACGGTGAAGTGGTTTACAACGATAAATGCCTGGAGGGTAGTCACATTACAGACCTAGTACGTTATAGTCTACAAGAATACGGCGAATCTCCCCCTCCCCATTACGGGACCTTTCTAGAAATACTAGGCGAGGTCAATGTTCCTAAAAGCGTAGTTACCCGTAGAAAAAACCCATTTCCAAGACGAGATAAAAAGACGGGCAGTACTTGGCAAAAGTTATAAGAGTGGGTCAAGGATTAACAGTTTTACCAAAATGAAGATCGGTTACATCTGTCGAATAGCTGTGTGTTTGGTGGTGGTAATAGCTGCCTTGTTCGATCCCACTGGAAAGGGATTTTGGTTCGGTATATTACGACATTGTTTACAGCTGTTAAACAGGGATGACCCCATGGAAACAGTTTCTGGAGAAGAATTACTTCGATCCGGGGAATCCGGCTAGTTTTGCGGGACCGCAGAAGTTATATCGCTACTTGAAAGAAGAGGGTAATTTCGATGTGACGAAGAACCAGGTGGCAACTTGGCTAAAAAATAAAGACGCATACAGTTTACATCGCCAGTCGCGTAAACCAAAAAGACGTAGCAGAGTAGTGGTAGAAGGAATAGACAGTCAATGGGACGTAGATTTAATGGATGTAGGGTCTTTGGCAAAAAAGAATGACGGAATAAAGTTCCTGTTAGTTGCCATCGACGTCTTCTCAAAATACCTTTTTGTCAGACCTTTAAAGAACAAAACGGGTAAAGAGGTCAAAGCCGCTTTAGAAGATATTTTTCGAAAGGGGCGCAAACCTAAAAAGTGCCGTTTCGACCAAGGAAAAGAATTTTCTAATAAGCAAGTACAAGGGCTTTTGAAAGATGAAAAAATAGAATTTTATACCAGTCAAAACGAGACCAAAGCGAATTTCGCCGAAAGAGTAATTAAAACCCTGAAAAAGATGATTTATAGATACATCACTCATTACGACAAGGAGAAATATATAGACCATTTAGAAGAGCTTGTACGATCTTATAACTATAGCTATCATAGAACCATAGGTATGCCCCCTGCGAGGGTGGGTCGGAGTAACGAAAGATCGGTCTGGTGGTATTCCTATTGGCCTGAAAAGGACGAAAATTTCCGGCTGAAACCTTATAAGTTTAAAGTAGGCGATAACGTAAGAGTTACTCACACTAAAACCCTTTTCGACAGGGAATACGATTTCAAATGGACCGGTGAGATATTCAAAATAAGGGCGCGTTATAAGAGGGATGGAATCAATGTGTATCGTTTAAAAGACTTTTTGGACGAAGATATAAAAGGAAGCTTCTACGAAGCCGAATTGCAGAAAGTGGAGCAAAGCGACGAAAATAGAAAGTGGAAAATTAGCAAAGTGCTAAAAACGCGTAAAACTAAAGGTCGCAAAGAACATTTGGTAAGGTGGTTGCATTGGCCCAAAAAATTTGATTCTTGGGTGGCCGATAAAGATTTGAAAAGTTTATAAGAGATGTTTCTCTACATAGGCTGGCAGGATTCCTTAGAGGTTCACCCTTTCAACAGGCCTAACGATTTTATCGTGGATTTGCCAAAAAGTTTGCTTTTACAAGGAAAGTGGGAGGTAGCCTTGACGGATATTAAAGTAAGGGCCCCAAAGAAATCTACTTTTTACGTATTAGCGGACTTTTGCGAAGAGAGTTTTTTAAAGGGAAGTCAGTACCCTGTGTTACGGAGAGTGGACGGGAAAGAGGCTCAATATACGCTACCATATTTCGTAGAAACGAATAAATCAGAGGTGCGGAGTATAAGATTGAGTATTCTCGATCAAAACTTAAAACCTTACCAACTGAGTGATATCGAGTGTACCTTGTATCTAAGGAAAAAATATGTGGATACCCAAAGGTTACCATCCGTTTAAATTAATCAGCCCGGTGCAACAGCAAACCGAAATGGCTGAAATGTTGGTCAAAAGGAAGAGAGGAACGGGAAAACCGGTGCAGAAAAAGAAGACGGGAATGAGAAAACGGGCGCAGAAAAAGAAAGCTGGAACGAGAAAACAGGCGCAGAAAAAGAAAGCTGGAACGAGAAAACAGGCGCAGAAAAAGAAAGCTGGAACGGGAAAACCGACTCAGAAAAAAAAGAAGACTGGTAATAATAGCGTAAATAAAAAACCTAAGAGGAAAAATACAACAGTCAAGAGGGTTAAAAAGTCTATAAGAGGTCGAAGGACGGTGCGAAAAGATATATTTTCGTGATGGAGGTGTACGAATCTAATTTGCATTTGTTCGAAGAGACCCATACGGATTCTTTCATTGAAAAAACGGAATGGATTCCCTATGCCCCTCAGGGCGTGATAGGAAGAAATGCTCCCTTAGAATTCGATATACCCGGAAATTCTGCCGCATATATCGATTTAAATAGAAGTAGATTGAGAGTGGGCCTACGCATCGTAACGGGGGAGGATAAACCTGTGACCGAAGAGGACAAAGTATGTTTAGCAAACCTTGGATTGCAAAGTTTGTTCAGACAAGTAGACATCGAGTTAAACCAGAGGCTGATTACCGCAAGCGTGGGCTCTTATTATCCTTACAAAGCGTATTTAGATGCCCTTTTAAACAGTAACATCGGAGATACCAAGGGAATATTAAATAACGAACTATTCCATAAAGACTCTTATGACGCAATGGATAGCGACTCGACCAGTAATATCGGGTTCGACCGAAGGTACAAACGGACGAGTAAAGGTAATACAGTCTTTTTAGAAGGCCCTATTAGAATGGATATTTGTCAACAAAAGAAATTTATCATCAATGGTATTAGAATTCGTATGAAACTTTACCAGCACGAAGATCCTTTTCGACTCATGGCTGAGACTACCGACGACTACAAAGTTGAAATACAATACGCCTCTTTGAGAGTCTGTCAGGTGAAACTAAGCCCTGGTATGGTGGTAGCGCATGAAAAAAGAATACCAAAGCAATGCGCCGTGTACCCGTTTTGGAAGTCCGATTTAAAAGCTTTCAATATAGAAAAGGGAAGTTACGGGTGGTCTGCCGATGACGTGTATCACGGGAGCATACCCTCTGAGATCAAAATAGTGTTGTGCAGCGGAAGCGCATTCAATGGTAATTACTCTGAAAATCCCTTTAATTTTAAAAATTACCAATTAAATTTCGCAGAGGTTATGGTAGATGGAGTGTCCGTTCCATCTCAAGCTATTACGCCTAACTATACCAATGGAGATTTTTCTGAAGCTTACTGGACCCTGATGTGCGAGGAACCTAGATACGGTCGGTGTATAGAAATGAAAGAATATCCCAACGGTTACTGCATATACATATTTAGAATTTTGGGAAGAGTAGGCGGGGATGTGGTAAATCAGAAGAAATGCGGGCATACCAGAATCAATTTAAAATTTGCCAAGGCTTTAGAAGAAAATGCTACCGTCTTGCTGTACGCATCTTTTCCGGCTGAAATAAGAGTGGATGCTGCCAGAAATATCCTATAAAGAAGTCTATAAAAGGGGAGGAACAGGTCTAAAAATGAATCATTCAGGATGTATGCGAAGTATTTCTTGATTTTCTTTTGGATACCCGGGTTTTATTGCAAACCTTGTGGTGAACCAGCGGTGTGTCGATGCTACGAGTCTCTGAGTTTAATATCCTGTAAAGAAATAGAAGAGTTTCCGAGATTTAATAGTTCGGATATATGGAATATTGATATGCTGGATATTGTTAATAGCAGCTTATCCCAAATACCGGATTTAGATGACTGGCCTAATCTTGCTATGTTAAATTGGATTGGCAATAGGTATTCCAGTTGTAGAGAGCTGGAGGGATGGAGCAGCCATATCTACGTGAATAGCGATTGTCCAAGAGACTCTCTATCTACGATTGAAATAACGGAAGGTAACGAAGTTTTCTTGTGGCCATTCTTTTTAACATTCATTCCGTTTTCGCTTCTGGGTTTAGTAGGAGGTTATCGGATAATATACCAGTATACCAAAAAACCCTTAAACGAACCAAATGCTCATTTGAAGATATATACGGAAGAGAGTTTGGTTTAATGATCAGTTCGAGTCCAGATGGCCAAGTTAACGCATCGAGTGCTTTACAGCGATTTGGGATGTCCATTAAATCTGCGCGATATGGCAGAAACGAAGATCGACATCGAGTACCATTCTTTGTCGTTTGAAAGATTATTGTGGAGACATAGGAAAATCGGATGCACTTGCATGATTTATTCTACCGGAAAAATTATTTGTCACGGAGGGAAAGAACAAATGAGACGATACGCCAGGTTAGTGGAAAGAATGGGATATCCGGTAAGGATGAAGAAAATCAAAACGCTTACTATGAGTGCTGTATATACTTTACGAGGAAAAGTAGACTATTGCAAAATAGTACAATGGATGCAAGGTTCTTATGAACCGGAAATCTTTCACGCTGTGGGCTTTATAAGAGAGGGGATACATTATACCGTTTATAAAAGCGGTAAAACGATTGTGACTGGAATAAAATCCGAAAAAGATTTGGATAACAAAGTTAATGCTGTTTTACTAGAGTTAGAAGTGTTATAAAAGTACAGACAAAATACAAAAAAATACAAAAAAAAACAAAAAAAATAAAAACAAAATAAAAAAAAAAGATGGAGCATGTCAGATATCACCCTAGTATCGCAAAGTATACGTATACGATAGAATACTTGGAAAAATTACCCAGCAAGAAGAAATATGCGGATGCCAAAGAGTGTGCGATGGCTGGATTACAGTACGGTCAAGCCAGATTCGGTAACGACCTAATAAATGTGAGAGTGCTAAAAGATGGTCAAGTGATTGAATCCTGGCAACAATGAGTCTCGGTTGGGGTCCCGAGACGATACCCTTGTCTGCGAACAAATAATACCTTCCGAGGAAGGGGGGACCAGGAAACCCTGGAAAAAAACTAATATTTACAGAGTACACATATTTTATTGAACATTTCACATAAAACATAGAGAAATTGAAAGTTTATAGGGTCTCTCGGAACAGCAGTTTGTAGTCTTCGGGAATAGTCTCTAACACTGGTAGGGTAGTTTCCTCCAATGGCGCATATTCGACTTCTTGTAGTCCTAAAATCTTGAAAACTTTCTCGACGTTTTCTGCCACGTTACTTAAAGAGATCAAATGCAAGTAATTTTGTTCCGCGTCTTCTTCTAAACAGCTATGGTCCCTCTGTCCCGGCATGTCGTATTGACAACCATAACAGTGCTCTCTAACGAGATCCGACGCTGCCTTTTGGGTCATATAGGCTCTAACGAGTCTGACGAGTTTCTGTTTGTCCGGGGCAGGAGCCTTTTTCTCGGTTATAGTGTAGGGCCACCCTTCCTGTTCGGCGTACTGCTTCAGAGACGTCTTGGAGAAGAACGATTTAGGAGATCCGTGCTCAGCGCTGTAAAGGTACTTGGTTAAGGTAGGTTCAGGAGGAATGTTTTCTTTATCCGCCGGTGAGAAAATCTCGAGGGCTTTCTCTTGAAACTCTTTCCATTGGATTTCGTCCAAATTGATGTACAGATTATTCCTCTTAAAGCAGACGTACATCTTGCCGTAAAAGGGAAGCGTCTCCAGGTTAGATTCTTTGGTAAGTTCGAACTTGAAATTTTGTTCATTCTTCAGAGCCTCGGTTATGCTATGGAATTGATTTGAAAGCTTCTTCCAGACGTTACTGGAAAAGCAAATGTAACGGTTGTTTTTGCTGAGACGCACGAAAGTAGTCTCGTTGAACTTGCTCTTTTCTGCTGTCAATTCCATGTTTGCTGCCCGAATGCTACGTTGCGATATATTTATAGAGATGCTCATCAATTTTATAATCGAATGCCTGCTTCTGATTGGTGTGACGCTAAATCCAGCATTTTGACCATAATTCATGCAATTTGATTGGCGTGACAATAAGACAGGGTGCTTCGCTTGGTGGGACCATAATTGCTGCAATTTGATTGGTTGGGAGAAAAATTGTGTGTGTGTGTGTGTATGTGTTTCTATATTCTAGAATTTTTTAAAATAGTCCGTGTCCCTTTGTAGGACATAATCCGTTGATGTCGGTGAACTTGTCGGGAACTGTCATCAGAAGGTAATGGCATCCTTTACTGTGCTTCAGGTGTTCTTCGTAAGCACTGTCTCTAGTTTCGAAAGAGTACAAAGTAATGCTACACCAGGGACAATGTACCTTGTCAGCATAGCCAGTATAAATAAATCCTGCATGCGCTAATTCTTTGGCAGTGATAGGCATGGCTTTTGGCCATGTATTAAAGGTTGCCATTCTAGACGAATAAAGCAAATATTTAGTATGCTTCATCACAGAGAAACCTTCGAATACACCTTTCTCAACAGTGTCCTGATTCGTTGACAATGCAAAGCCTCCTATTCTAGCATTGCCGGTATGCTCCTTCGACATAGTCGGTCCATTTGTAGAACTGGTCCCGAATGAAAAGCCTCCGATTCTACCGTCTACTGCGTGATCTTGCTCCTTCGACATCTCGATGGTTTATGAAAGCGAAATCGGTTTACTACCCAATATATATTTTCACAGACAATTAACACACCCTGCATTAAGTAAACCCCCACAACTCCCCCATATCCCCCTCCTCACACAGATGGGCCGTGACTGCTGGTCACAAAAATCTATACAACCCCCCCACAGGGACCACGTAGATTGTGTGACTACAATCCCCCTTGCGTGACCATACTAACTCCTATACTACTTAGAAGCTATTGAGACTGGTCTTAGCATAACGTTTTAACTAGTCAATCTTTTGCAGTGTTAAATACATATTTTACAATGTAAACATAATCACTGTTGCGCCAATAGGCATCAATCAACATGTTTGAGCTATTGACATATTTAGCTAACCTTCACACTCAGGCTAGCACCCCTTTTTCCTCTTTATTATAGTCATAAATTATATTACACAACAATTACTCCATTTCATTTAATTATAAAGAAGATTAAAATTTGGGACTGAGTAAGGATTTAAGTTCTCTCTTGAGACTTACCATGAGAGAAATAGAGCAACTTTGCTGATTTTTATTCTAATAACAATGCCCTTTGTGCTCAAAATTTATATTACAGCATAAATCTGCATGCTTTTAAAATGGTGAAATCCAGTATGATTTGACATATTTTACTGACTAAAATGTGATACATGTGACTTAAGACTGTGGACTCAATACTTCAAACACCTCCTTGGTGTTCGTTAAGTCGAGCACATGTGTCAGTCTACTCTAAAGCTAAATTTCATTGTGAAATCACTTGAGTCTGATTCTGTGTACTCAAAATAATGCTCAAAATTTCAGTCAAAGCCTGAGGAGAGGCTTAAAGCCCTTCTGCCAAATCCCCCGCCCGATTTAGTATCCCCTGTAAAATTAACTAGGGTGTAAAAAAATATGAAATGGGAATGACCATATTTTGTAGCCCCTACAATATCTCCCCACCCCTCCCCGTCTTTGGTATTACTGATTATTGTAAACATGCATATGTAAATACATGTATATTCCGACTTTATTCACTCTACTAAATCACAGTATTTCTGTTTGTTCCGTTTCAGTCAGTTATTAAAGATTGTATATTAGTAATTATAACTCTTAGACGCAACCTACCAACTAAAACATACAACTTAATAGCATGTGTGAATGATATAGTAAAACTAAATAATTAGTTAATAACTCAGTAATTATGTAAAAACTGTGTTAGAAAATATGTATTTTTACGATTATCGATTTTAATAAACTACTTGATTACTTTAGTTTCAATCTAGTACAGAAATTATTATTAATAAGCTTTATCATCTAAATTTAAAATTCCAAAATTCCTTCCCAATTATTTGTTCATTATTTTTTTCTTTTCCCTTACGTCACAGGACCATGTTTCCAGGGGACTCAAGCCCACCATCCCTCATTCTAGTGGTGATCTGCAAGGGAAATCCCACTACAAGCCAAGCCAGTAGTAGAGACTTGATTCTCCTCTTGTATTCTTAACACTCTTCTTTGTACATGTATGCTATGTTAACTTATCCCAATATGTGTGGCAAAAACAAATACTAAACAACTGGACTGCATGTCTTTATAGCTAGGATTTACAAGCCTACAACTTATCGACATGTGTTTATATAAGAATGGAAATGGTACCTTTGAGCTTCCGTACTCACCGACTCATAAATTCATACTCTTTACTTTCAAACACTGTCAGTATATAAAATGCAGGAAGTTTTAAACAAGAATATCAAAAATGGATAGAGTATAGATATTACATTAATAATATTTAGGACTAGTATATGTATGTAACTACAACTGTGGCTAGACAATCTTCAAAATAACCAAACATAAAAAAATTGATCCATAAACAAAGCTCCAACATTTCTTCATGCTTGAGAGCTGATCAACAGTGTTGAAATTGTTATTATTGGAATAATTATATTATCAATTCCACTTAAACTATTCTAAGTAAATGTAGAAAGGAATATAAATTGACAAAGTAGAATTCATGAGTGGGATTTTCTTTCAGAAAACTTGCATTATTATTTCACAGGGATATTGACTGATTAAACAGAGATTTAAACCTTATAGGATGGATGGTAAGTACACTATTTTATTTTCTGACAGGTTCGATATCTCTCTTCATCAATCTGTTATCAGTAAACTATGGGTTTATATTCCTTACAGTAACACTGTGACAACCCTTCAAGAAAAACTATGTTGTATAGAATTATCTTTAAATGATAAATAAATATCAGACACTCAAGAAAAGCCTATTCCATCAAACTGGAAAAAATATTTCAAATATCAGGCACTCAGGAAACTTATTCCTTTAAATCAGAAAATGTTTAAAATATCAGGCACTCTGGAAAGCTATTCCATTAAACTTGAAAATGCTGTATCTGGAATTCCTGATTAAGTAGAAATATTAAAATGGTCCAAAAGTGTATGCAAAATGTACTTATATCACACCTGCAGTGTAATAACAGATTACCATTATAATTGTTGCATTTTTACATTCAAATATTCTATTTATAATTTTTACTAAAATATCTAATGATACAGTCACATTTCTCCAGATGAATGGACCTGGTATGTTTATACATTTTAGTCAGGAAGTATTTCTGTTACAGAAATATTGATCATGTTTATATTATATGACACACTTGAACCGCCTGATGTTTTAACTCTATAACAAGATCCAAATGTTCATATCACGGCAGGCCAGGGGGAATACCACATGTTTACTAAAATATCTAATGATACAGTCACATATCTCAAGACAAATGGACGTGATAATATAATTATCTAATATATTTATACTTTTGAGTCAGGAGGCATTTTTAATATGACATATTAATAGGACAGCCAAAGTTCTAATGTTGATGATTTAGTTCTATCACAAGATGTAAATGTCCATATCACGGCAGTCCAGGGGCCGATTTCACAAAGGGACTTCGACTTAGCAAAGCTTTGGGCTAAGTCAGGGACTTAAATCTACGACTTTGATCTCACCTAGGTATGGGACTTAAATGGATTTCACAAGGGCTGACTTAGCTAAGTCCAAGCTTATCATATAACCACAGTGGTTTCTGTGTCATTTATATCCTTCATTTGATGCATTTTGTCCAAGGATAAGTGCTGTTTTGCAACGAAAAACCTTGTTACCACATATAAACTTCCCAAAGACTGTTTTAGTGATGTGTTCTGTATAATTCTAGTTAATTACAGCTATTTCATATTTTGAAATGGGGAAAACTTTATGGCGGCCATATTTAAGTCCTCTTTACAAAATTTAAGCCCACTACCTACCAGACTTAAAGTTAAGTCCACTGACTTAGCAATTTCATGGACTTAGCTGCTTCGTGAAATCCACTAAGTCTAAGACCACAGACTTATCATTCGGTTGACAAAATTTAAGACCAAAGTCTCAAATTTAAGTCTAAGTCTGGGCTTAAGTCCCTTTGTGAAATCGGCCCCCAAAGTGTGTAGAACAGGACAGCTTTATTTTACTGGCCTATGGATTGTCGGCTACGAAATCTATGACAATATAAGGCAAGTTGGTTTGCACATTTCATCATTTGGTATCTGATGGATTACACCTGGCAGTGTTTAGATAGGCTTTTGTATTTTTTTACAAAATAACTTAGGATTTAGTGTGAGATACAAGTTTGGCTGACATGCTGATAGGCTTTTGTTTTTTTATTTTATTTTGTTTCTACTTTTATTGGATTTATAAGATTGGTCCTAAAATGGGCAGAAGCAATGTCAGGAAGACGGAAGTTCCCACAGACACACCTACAGAGTTTTGAGTTGGGGATACAGCTGGCATACAGAGGAGGAGGGAGGAGAGAGAACACACACAGAGGGAGGAGACACAGAAACAACAGAGGGTGGAGATGGAGATTGAGGACGCAAGGAGAATGGAAATTCCAAAGACAACAAAGGAGAGAGTGGCTAAAAAGCAACCAAGAACTGAGAGGAGTGACAGTGAAATGGACACAGAGGCTCTCTCAATCACAATCCGGGCACAAAATGGGACATATGACGAACATTTACTTAACAGACTCAGATGAGGAGGCTATTGTGGACTTTGTCAAGGATTATGCGACCAATGAGCACAATGATAAGGCCAGGAAGGAATGCCTGCAAGAGTGATTCGCAAGTAGCTGCCAGCTGTCTGTCAAAGTGTGCGAGACATGGTTCAAATCCCAGACTGGATTCAGGACAAATTTAACTTCTTGAAGACACATATCACATGCAAGGGACTCAGCAAATCTGCAGCTTTCAAGTCCCCATTTCAAGGAGTCACATCTCCAAAGTTCTACTGACATGGATAGTATGGAGATCATCATGCAATCACACTACAGCCTTCAGTTGCAACCCCAGTGCAGTTTCCCTGCATTCAATAACAGACCAGCAGGTCATGGACCAGTTTTACAGATGAACACCATCCTGTCATCTCTTCTTGGTCCAGGCAGGAGACCACCAGAACAGCCTTCTGCAACTACCTGGAATCTGAGGTTGAGCCTTTGAAAGAAGGGATTGCCAAACATTCAGAAATGAGGCTGTGAAACTTTTAAGTATGATCCAGAGCAGGGCAGAGGAAAGTACCTGCTAGCCCCAGCAACCTACACTTTCTAGGAGCTCCAGTGCCTCTTCCACATATGTGCCACATACTTTTCAACAACCACAGGAACCAGCACCAGCTGGTAGGGAATACAGTGGCACCCATCAGACAGACTTCCTTCGTAGTTGTTGACAACCAACAACCGAGGGCATTCAAGACTGATTACTTTCACAATAACCCAGAGAAAGCACTTCAACCCACCATCAGTTGCCTCTGCCACAGGCGGTAAAAGTTCACACAACATATCAGGACCCTCTAGCCTTTTTGGGAATCTACAGTTAGTCATGAGCTACCAGCAGATCGATACACCTCAACCATTTTTCCAAGTGACCCACACCAACAGACTGCCTCTCCTCCAACCACCCAGCAGCAAGAGCCTGAGCAGCAGCCAGCTCAGCCCCACCCTCCCCAGCGGTCATCCGAGCCCAAGCAGCAGTAGACCTACTGCACTTGCCTATAATCGGTCCTTTTCAGGACACTGCTGTAAAATTTATATGTCCTCATTACCACTCGAATCTTCCAAAAACAATTAAAAGCTCCATTACACTGCTTTACACCAAACACATAGCCCCAAACACCAAAACCTCAAAAAATGAATGAGTGAGTGAGTGAGTGTATTTGATTTTTTGGGAAACTTGTTGGAAATTGGAGCAACACTAGCTTAAATAAAAGTTCTTGGAATAATTGGGTAGTCCTGCAAAAGACTGATAGAATCCAGTTTCCTCGATCCCAGGGTAGCTCCCATCTCAAATCCTGCTCTCGTGCCCAGCCAATACACCAAGATAATTGAATTAATCTTTCAGTAGGTCTCACTGATGTTTGATCTCCCTCGAAGGATTCCTGCCACATACACCACCTGTTCATTTTGTAGGGCCACTGTATCATCTGACGGGGCGGGTGCCCTATCTGCTCCACCCTGTTGTATCCTCAGCATGTTGTGCAACACCACACATGTCAAAACAATGTCTCTGACAACCTTCGGCCTTTGCTCCAATGTGCTCAGTGATAACCTAAATCTGCTCTATAATATTCCAAACCCATTCTCCACTACCCTCCGGATCCATTTCGTAGTTTGCTATTCTCTCTTCTCTTGTGAGTTGTCTTCTGCTGTAGGGTTTCACAAGTCGTGGCATCAAGGCAAAGATGTTCTCACCTAGCAGGAAATAGTGCAAATCTGGTCTTCCCTCCCCCAGGGGTTCAGGTGATAGAAACCACAAGGTGCCTCTCTAGATCTTCTAGCAGCACCAGGGAAAAGAAGCCCTTGTAGATGTAATATTTACTCACAGATTTCTTGGGCTTCTTCATGGCGATATGTTTCCCATCCATTGCCCCAAGAGCGTGGTGAACGTTCCATCTGGTTCTGAACGTCTCCTCCACTTTTTCCAGTCTTCAGTGCCAGTAGGACATGTCAAATATTCTTCCTGGAATTCAGCAAGGATGGCTTGGCAGACAACAGGTCTCCGTGTTAATGTCAGTTTCAATTCAACTTCTAAATACTCCCTGATATTGGTGACTTCCATCTTGAGGCAGTGATTTATGTGTTCCTCAATGAGGCCAAAAATGCTGGTGACATCCTGACAAAATTCTGGTAGACTGGATATCATTCTGTATTAGGTCTGCCAGAAGGGTTCTATAGTATCCTCTTTCTCCTTTCTGAAGTGCCCAGGGCATGACCCAGGGGTTTGGTGGCTTTCTTATTCTCCTGGCTGGTGGCTGTGGTGAAGGTGCTGACTGTAGGGCATGTGATGGTCCTGGGTTCAGATTCTACTTTTTCTGTCTGCAAATCATTCTGTATAAAAATCAAAATATTATACTCAATAAAAAACCAAAGTACCTTAATCTTTTGTAGAAAGTCTTTGGTGTGTAAGTGGCATCTTTGCAATAACAAACGATGATTTACAGTAGCCAGATGGGGTTTATATACTGTTAGTTTGATCCTGAATCTCTATCCCAACTCCAGAAATTAATCAGTCAAGTCAGGGTTGGAAAAAAATGCTCCAGTCCTGTTGGTTTGTTAATATGGCTTGTTGGGGCTTGATACAGCTTGTCTGTTAGGAATTTATGGATTGTCCTGGTAGTTTGCCATCTTATTTCAGAGAAAAGCGGCTTCACCTCAGGTCAGGTCGGGAGGTAGATCCAGACAAGCTGGAATCTACTATGTCCTGTCAGGGAGATTAAACTGGCTCAAATTTTTGGCTCACTTTTTCCTAGATTTTCATCCAAAACTCCCGACTTTTCAACTGACCCTAGAGTCGTAGAGTCTGTTGTAGGGTTGGCTCCACTGGAACACCCCCATAACATTTGATTAATCTTAAAACATATTATTTGAAGCATAATTATCATAACATACAAATTTAAGAGATTGCTGTAAAATACAATAAACATAAATTATAGTGGTATGTAAAACAAAAAAAAAGTTATAATTAAGAGTCCATAAGGTAATTCAATCTTCAGCATGGCTATATCTTTACTAATATAAAGTTTAACCTCTGTTTACCAATCCACACTACAACAAATTTGCTGATAAAGAATCGGACTATGGTGAAATGATTCAAACTTTGGCAGGCTTGACGAATATGTAACTTGAATGTGTAACTTGTGTATTATAACCTTTATGCCTTTGAGCCAAGGGAGCTTGAACAAGAAGTAAAAGAACCTGAGCTAATGGGGGTGTACCACTGGAACCGACCCAATAACTGACTCTATGACTCTAGGGTCGGTTGCAAAAGTCAGGGAATCGGGGACAAAAAGCACAAAAAAGCACGCAAAAATGATGGGTTGGTTACATCTTCCTGACAGGACATAGAACATGCCACCTTGTTTGGATCAAGATCCCGACCTAAATTAGTCTTTGGACATATCTATGTGATTACGAGGCTTCCCATTGAAAAACCGCATTTTTTTCAAAGATAAATTGAGTTAAACAAAAGATATATGTTACCAATAAAATATTTTGACTAGTAATAAAGGGTCACATGACACAGAAAACCACTGTGGTTATATGATAGGCTTGGACTTAGCTAACTCACCTTTTGTGAAATCCATTTAAGTCCAGGACTGAGCAAAGACAAAAGGCTCAGTTTTAAGTCTCTGACTTAGCCTAAGTCTAGGCTAAGTCTGAGACCCTTCGTGCAATCGGCCCCTGGGACTTAAGTCCAGATTTAGACTTAAATTTAAGACTTTGGTCTTAAATTTTGTCAAAAGAATGTTAAGTCTGTGGTCTTAAACTTAGTGGATTTCACAAAGCAGCTAAGTCCATGAAATTGCTAAGTCAGTGGACTTAACTTTACGTCTGGGGGTAGTGGGTTTAAATATGGCCGCCATAAACTTTTCTCCACTTCAAAATTCGAAATGGCTGTAAATAAAGTATAATTATGCAGAACACCTTACTGAAGTAGTCTTTTGGAAGTTTATATGATGTAACAAGGTTTTCTATTTCAAAACAGCACTTATCCTTAGATAAAATGCATCAAATGAAGGCTATAAAAGGTCATATGACACAGAAAACCACTGTGGTTATTTAATAAGCTTGGACTTAGAAAAGTCACCCTTTTGTGAAATCCATTGAAGTCCCAGACCTAGCTAAGACCAAATTCTTAGATTTAAGTCCCTGACTTAGCCAATAAAGGGTCTTAGTTCAAGTCCTTTAGTGAAATCAGCCCCTGGACGTAAGTCCCTTTGTGAAATCAGCCCCTGGGGCCGGTTTCACAAAGGGTCTTTGACTTAGCCAAGTTTTTGGCTTAGTCAGGGACTTAAATGTAAGACTTTGGTCTTAGCTAGGTCTGGGACTTACCATATAACCACAGTGGTTTTCTGGGTCATGTGACCTTTTATTTCTATTCAAAATATAATATTGGTGACCAATATCCTTTATTGGATAGATTTTATCTAAGTGGAGAGAAATTTATGGTGGCCATATTTAAGTCTTTGTTGACAAAAGTTAAGCCCACTCCCAGGTAGACTTAACTTTGTGGCCCAAAGCTTAGATTTTGCTGCTTTGTGAAATCTGCTAAGTCTAAGACCACAGACTTAGCCTGAATTAAAGATAAAAGTCTTAATTTTAAGTCTAAGTCCAGGCTAAGTCCTTTTGTGAAACTGGCCCCAGGGCCGGGATTCACAAAAGGTCTTAAGCAAAAAATTGTCATGACTAAAATTTGTTAATTTGAATTCACAGTAATTAAGACTTTTTGCACAAATTGTGTCTCACCTAAGATTTTGCTAAGCACTTTTTGTGAATCCTAATTTAAGAGAAATCTTAGCTAAGACAAAAGTCATAAGTTTAAGACTGGTCTAAGCAAAAAAAAATTGCCTAAGACTTAAGACCTTTTGTGAATCCCGTCCCTGGGTTTTAAATATGGCTGCTATACAATTTTATCAACTTCAAAATTTGAAATGGCTGTAAATAAAGTACAAATATATAGAACACCTCCCTAAAGTAGTCTTATGGAAGTTTTAATGTGGTTACAAGGTTTTCCATTGCATAACAGCATTTTTCATGAGACAAAATGCATCAAAGGATATGTGTCACCAGCGTGACATTCTGAAAAGTAATGAGAAAGATCACGACACAGAAAATCACTTTGGTTATTTGATAAATCAGTCTTGGCTTGGACTTAGCCAAGGCACCCTTTCTGAAATCCATTTAATTCTCAGACATACCAAAGTTTTACATCTAAATTAAGATCCCTCACTGAAAAACTTTGCTAAGTCACAGACCGTTACATGGAAGAATGAGGTACTATACAAATTGCCCCCAAAGTAGGCAATACTCTCTATGGTGTGACAGGGGTATAACAATCCTTCTTTCTGTAAAGTGTATGTGTTGTCTTTAGATCAATGAATATTTCAGTGGACATTTACGCTAATGTACACACACTAAAAGCAGAAATAACAATTTAAGCCCCTTTTCCATATGTGCGGATCCGGCACCCGGCATCCGATATGCGGATCCGGCATGTGGATCCGGCATCCGGTTATAGTGTTTCCATATGTACAGACATAACTGGTGTAATATCAAGGTAGGCTCGAGTGTTCAGCAGAAAGGTTGAAACTAGGAAGAAAAACTCATCATTATGACGTCAGTTTATTGATTTTTCCATGCGGCATACGGCTATTCAAAGTACTAGAAGCCTGATGGGTTCTGCATGAAGTATAAGTACCATTTCTGCATACCGTACACGCATATATAGAAACACCTCTTATATTTTTATTGCAAAGTTAAAATAGCCGCATACCGCATGCCGCATACCGGATCACGCGTATATGGAAATGGGGCTTTAATGTTCAAGTTGCTCAGAATTGCCAAGTCAAGCAGTAATAGTCAGTCGAATGCCTTATATGGACATGCATTGATTTGTACTAATTTCTTGCTCATTTTGTTAACATGTTGAACATTGTATATACCATCTTTGGTAAACATGTTAAACGTAGAAACTGTCGTTCCATAAGGTATAACATTATAAAGGGAATCCATGCACTGTTTATGATTCATTTTTTTTACATCAAAGTATGTGTTTACTGTCTGGAACCAACAAACAAACGTACACATCAAAGAAATTAATTTTAAACATTTAAGTAGATTCTATAAATGCTTGCATTTTAAGTCACAGGCTCCGTTCAAAATGAATTCTTCATATTAAACATAATATAATACTCGTTTTACTGTACATTATTATGGCTTCTGTTCCTTATTTGCATTTATCTGTCCAAAGTACGTAATGGCTTAATTTGAGTATTTACTTGACTCTGTCTTAAGACGACTGCATGTGTAATCTAAGCATTTACCTTTTATGGTTGAAAATAAATATGACAACAACAAAGTTATAGATGTAGACTCACCTATAGACGAGACTACCGCAAAGAACCACCTTCGGTATTTTCCGCAGAGATGACGAACAAATCTTTGGAAGGGTAGATGTTTCCATATATGGTAATGCTGTGTCATGCAGTTTTTGAGCCGAGGAATGTGAATCACTCCATTCGGCTTTCCGTCTGGAAAGTGTACTAGGCCACACCGATTTGATTCATGTCGTTACATCTCAATCTGCATTATAAATGCAATAGTCTGTCTTTTCAAAATAAGATGGTGACACGTAGTTAACAATGTCAAAGCTGTTATGGATTGTACGTTTATTTATAGATAAGATTTTATATATTACTGATAGCTAGCTCTTTACTGAATAATCTATGTTACTATAAGCTTGGGCTCAAACCCGGGACAGTATATGTGAGAGCCAATGGCTTAAATATCATGCCTGACAGGAGAGAAGCTAGTATTTTTGATTTGGTATGCCATGATTTTTTTTCTTCAGAAAATTGTGGTTATATGCAATATTTGTAATGGGATGGGGTATTATCTCATTAATGATTCTACTGTCACAATTGTATGCCTGGACGTACCAGCTTATACATAAGCTACGCCCTTGTCTGATGACTATTCACATGATCAGAAAGACCACATATACTGTAGGGTATAACAGAGATTTCCACTAGTCATCGCAAAAATGAATGAAATGTAATCGTGATACACAGCAATATCCATGTGCAAATTTGAACTTGAAATATTTTCAAATAATGTACCTACAACTATAGGAAAAAGAGATAGTCGATAATATATCATTCAAAAATATTTTTATCATCGGAATCGTATTATATAAACACAGGATATGCATGGTTACTGATGCAAGCAAAAGTGTCACAGTTTAGTTGTTGATGTAAATACAGAAAATTACATTTGCTTGGCTTTACAACGGTCTGAGACAACTTCCGATCAATATGCAAAACTGGTGTTGTAGAGATTTCCTTATTTGGTCATAACTTTTTGCAAAGCATGAGACACGGTGGCACTTCTTTATTTTACACTAACACTAACGGCGAGAGTAAATTTAATTTTAAATATGCTAATATCCATTTATATAAACATTGGCTCAATATAATAACATTATTTCAACGCACAATATACAGATCAATACCGTTGTTATTGTAATTTGTTGCTGCAATATTATTAGTTAGCTGTAACGATTGTTTGACATTTACACTTCTCCAAAACTTAAGACGTGTTGCAGTTTAGCAGAATTGACTCACCAGGGGTAGGCAGATATTTAAAGAGGACCCAAGCCAAGCCGGGTTTATTCTAGCTTTGGATAACACAGCACACTGGTAAGTCTTTTGTAACTTTTTCAAGAGAAATGTTTTAAAATATTATGAATTTCTTACTTCTTGTTAAGCCAGAGTATACAATGTACTTGTATAAGATATGTCATTGCAGTAGTTCCATCGTCTATTGGATGTTATTGTGTTTCTAGTATACAGTACAGTATACTTGTAAACAAAATCTAGTGCATATATTGATACAGTGTTGATGTATAAAATGAGCAGGTACTTCCACAGCTGTGATGCATACTTTTAATGTCAATAATTACGTTAAAATTATCAGAGATCAACAACTTGCTAACTATGTCACTATTTGCACCAGTAAAGTTAGTCCCGTGTCCTTCAAAATTGTGAAGGTCAAGCAGCATTTGTTGTAAAAAATGGAACTTTTTACTCGTAAATGTTGTGTATAATTCTACAATAAAATTGAATTATGAAGTACTTTTAATATTGGCAAGAAAAGCTAGTGATTAACTTTCAGTGGATGACAAACTTAACTGGTTAAGCTGTAATCCCTTCAATTGCTCTGTCTTTTGTGGGCATCAGTTTGAATCCAGCATATCCCTATAGTGTAACCTAAACTGCAGACCACTTTATTTTTTGGTTAAACATTATTTTCAGTATATTTACAAGTCCTGTCACAGTCGGTTGTTGGGGTGTGAAGGAGTGCATACTAGTTATCAAGATTTTAGCTTGCCTGCAGAAAGCAAAATGGAAAGCAAATTTTGGTTTGATATTTTGACTGATCTTGCCCAAATCAGAAGCTTTTCACAAATTGAGTTTAAAAAAAAAGGTCTATTTTAAAATCTTCATTCTTTCACAGGTGATGTTAAATCTTGATTAACCAGTATGCATTTGACATGACCACCAGTAGATTCTGTTGAAAATGTCGTTAACTGCTATCTACAAATTGTCTTGTGCAATATTCTGTCAGTTGTTAGACACAAACCATGAAAAAGTGTTGCATTGGAGTGTGCATAAAACTGTATTTAGAGCAAGTCCCTCCAACATTTGTCATTGAAAAATGCCCTGTTACTGGAATATCGGGTTAAATATGTGTAAAATGTACATGAATGTGTTTTTTCTTCAGCACACTTTAGTTTCACCAGTAGCCTACCACTTAGAAATCTTCCATCATGTGTGACGATGATGTAGCCGCTTTGGTCATTGACAATGGATCCGGAATGTGCAAGGCCGGATTTGCTGGAGATGACGCACCAAGAGCTGTCTTCCCATCCATTGTTGGCAGACCAAGACATCAGGTACAGTTAGAACTATCTTTGCGTTGCTGTAAACATTTTATTTTAACAGCTAGTGTCGGTCATTTGGATGTGTATTTTGTCATTTAATTTCAAACAATAATGGTTTTGGATGTGGTATTCACCAGCATAGACTGTGTTTAGATTATTTATAGGTAAAATAGGTAAAATAAATATCCAAACAAGGTGTGCAACAGGAAGTTTGACAGTGAACTAGACTGGGTGATGTTAAAAGCCAGTAGCAGAGGTCCTTAGTGGCTTAGTGGTTAGCAAGTTTGTCATCTAACATGGGCTGTCACCTCTGGGTTTGAATCCCACAAGTAGCAATGCTGAGGAACTGTCCCAATATGACCCTGTCTGTTGAATGGGATGTAAAACCCCAACTTTGATTTTAAAAGCCAGTGGCTAATTTAAAATCCTAAATTTCAATAATTTGTGCATGGCGAATGTTCATATGCATGAACCCTGACATTGAGTTAGAAAGTGCATCTCTAGTTTGATTAGGGTTAAACTTTGGAATTTGCAACCAACTAACCAGAATGCTTTTGTTCTGTGAAACACTTGAACTCTTACAAAGTATCATAAACCCTCTGATCAGGGATTAGCATGCTTTAAACACGTCATATATAGGTCATACCACAGTGGATCAAACAGGGAGTGGAAAAAGTTACTTAGCATTAGCTGGACAAGATTGTACTCTTGAATACAATTGGGCAGTAACAGGCAAAAACCTTTGAAAGAAATATAAATTTTTCCACTTGAAGTAATTTTTCATCAATAACTTAAAGCTGTTGCAAGATATATAATGCATCGTATTTTTGTCTACAGGGTGTCATGGTTGGTATGGGACAGAAGGACAGCTACGTTGGAGATGAGGCACAGAGTAAGAGAGGTATCCTCACCCTGAAGTACCCAATTGAGCATGGTATTGTCACCAACTGGGATGACATGGAGAAGATCTGGCATCACACATTCTACAATGAACTGAGAGTGGCCCCAGAGGAGCATCCAGTACTGCTGACAGAGGCCCCACTCAACCCTAAAGCCAACAGGGAAAAGATGACACAGGTAAATAAAATATTCAACTTGGTGTATGGTGCAGTTGAGTGTATGGTTGGTTATGTATACAAGTGGTGCGATGTATCGACCCAGCATAACGTTTGTATTGTTACCTGTTTTTGTTTTTTGCTCATGTGCAATTGATTGTTGTAAGATGTTATTGTTCATGGATTGATGACTTAAATCTAATTAAAGCAATTGTGTACAATATACAGATAGATTTAAGCAATTGTGTACAATATACAGATTATGCAATTGACCGACAAAACAGAAAATTGAATTTGGGTTATTTAAAGTAGGGCTGCGAACGAGTACTCGAGCCTCGGTGTACGAGGCGATCTTGGCTTGTATTCGAGTCCATCTTAAGTACTCGGTTACTCGCGACGTATTGTATTATCGCCCACGTAATGAAACGTTTGTGTAAAATATGCTGCATTTCAGCATTTCCGTCACATAACATCAATTAAAGTTGTTGTTTTCGCTTGAAAACCTATAATTTACTCCATAATCTATAATATCTGGTTAAATAGGAGACGTTTTTCTTCAAAAGTTTCGTTTCCGGAATCGACTATTTGTTTACAGAAGACTTCTAATGGTGGGAACTAAATCTCGCGGTTACTCGAATTCGGGCTGGTTTTCAGAGGGCGAGTACTCGATGCCGTTTTTTTGTACCCGTCACAGCCCTAATTTAAAGCCAATTTCTAATACATGATAAAACATTAAGTTAACTTAGTCATGTTCATAACAATATACGGCCTTTGGACTCTTGTATTCACCTATTGTCTGATTTGTGTTTTACAGATCATGTTCGAGACCTTCAACTCACCTGCCATGTATGTGGCCATTCAGGCAGTGTTGTCCCTATATGCATCTGGGCGTACCACTGGTATTGTGTTGGACTCTGGGGATGGTGTCACCCACACCGTGCCTATTTATGAGGGCTATGCCCTGCCCCATGCCATCCTCCGTCTGGATCTGGCTGGCAGAGACCTCACAGACTACCTGATGAAGATCCTGACAGAGAGGGGCTACTCCTTCACCACCACAGCTGAGAGAGAAATTGTCCGTGACATCAAGGAAAAGCTGTGCTACGTTGCCCTCGACTTCGAACAGGAGATGCAGACGGCTGCGTCCTCTTCATCACTGGAGAAGTCATATGAGTTGCCAGATGGACAGGTCATCACAATTGGTAATGAGAGATTTAGGTGTCCAGAGGCTTTGTTCCAGCCATCCTTCCTGGGTATGGAATCTGCAGGTATCCATGAGACCACCTACAACAGCATTATGAAGTGTGATGTTGACATCAGAAAAGACTTGTATGCCAATACCGTTTTGTCTGGAGGTACCACCATGTACCCAGGTATTGCTGACCGTATGCAGAAGGAAATTTCTGCTCTGGCTCCACCAACCATGAAGATCAAGATCATTGCACCACCAGAGAGGAAATACTCTGTATGGATCGGAGGCTCCATCCTGGCTTCTTTGTCCACCTTCCAGCAGATGTGGATCAGCAAGCAAGAATACGATGAATCTGGACCATCCATTGTCCACAGAAAATGCTTCTAAACTAGAGACCATATCAACCACAAGTGTATCTCGAGTCTAGTACATTCCAAAAAAACTGATGCCAAGCAGTTGTACTTGTGACAGTATGTGCCTGTGAATCTCCATAGCTTTTGCTTTCTTGCACATAAATAGTTAAAAACCTGTATTCTTTATGTAACCGTTCCTTGTTATTGTTTTTGTACAAGATGTTTTCCAAAAAAAATAAAGATCATGCAAAGAAGTTGAGTGTTTCTTGTGGGCTCAAAGAACTGTATAGTGGAGTAGTTTAGCTCCAAGTTTTCTCATCTGTTGTATCAAGTCCTAGTCTTTTGAGAGTTTTGAAAATTTTTGAAAACAAAGACTTGCAGTATTGGAGATTGGGATTGCACAATTTGAAAATACAATTGCATCCTTTATTTTGACACAATTAAATCAATATTTTTGTGTCGGCTGACATTTTCGCATCACTCTACGGTGTGGGCATCCTCGTCCACGTGATCTTCTCCAATACTACAAGGCCCAGAGACATGCCGTCTTCTTTTTAAAAGATACCTTCTCTATCGAGGATGAAAAACCGCAAGGCATGCAGATCTGTTCGTTCGCCTGTTTGCAGAGCCATTATTACAAGCGAGATACCTCCACCTAAAGTGTGAACATTCAACGGTTTTATCAAAATTTTAACCCCTAAGGGCTGTCGGGGCATTTTTTTCACCCATGGTGTCCAGATGGGTAAACGGGTGAGCAGCGGGAAAAGTTTGCCCAGGCTATATCTCATAAACTACAAGATGTAGAAGTTGATACTGGTAGGGACATTTGTTAGGGGGTGTAGGTGTGCAGTGTCATGGTGTGACCTTGACTTGACCTTGTTGCAGTGAACTTTAGTTTGAAAATCTTTTGAGCTATATCTTGGAAACCATAAGGTGTAGGAAGTTGATGCTTGGTAGGGACATTGGTAAGGGGGTGCAGCTGTGCTACGTCCTGATGTGACGTGGATTTGACCTTGCTGCAGTGACTTTGAGTTTGAAAATCTTGCCCAGGCTTTCTGTGAAGCTGTAAGGCGTAGGAAGTTTATACTTGGTAGGGACATTGGTTTAGGGGTTGTAGGTGTGCAAGGTCATGGTGTGACCTTGATTTGACCTTGCCGTAGTGACCTTGACCTGTGAAGTCTTGTCCAGGCTATATCTCGGAAACTGCAAGGTGTAGGAAGTTGATCCTTGGTAGGGACATTGGTTAAGGGATGTAGGTGTGTAACATCAGTGATCTTGTTTTTACCTTTGAACTTGTAATGACCACGAGTTTTGAAAATCTTGTCCTGGCTATTTCTTTGATTATGTGAGGTGTAGAAGGTTGACTTTTGGTAGGGACATCAGTTAAAGGGTTTAGCATCATAGTGTGCCCTTTGGCTCGGCCAAAGTGTGTTCACCTGCCACATTTGAGACCTCTTGTGACAAGATCTATGGATTGCTGCAACTGATTATTGCACGCACTTTTACATAATTGTGCCATTTCCATGGACTTTATTCTCCAATCAATAAATTTTACAGCGTCATAAATTTTAGTTTACTGATTAGTTTACTTGCTATTGAATTGTCTTGTTTTAATACTTCTAATAGACATTATTTGCTCGCTTAAAACATTATTTGGACCTTTACATAACTGACACTGGTCTTGAGTATCCCAATCTTTGTACTGTTTCACTACTCTATCTCGTGGTGTTGAAAACTATTTCCCCAGGCTGTGGAGTACAGGCATCTCAAGCTATTTTTATTTCCTGCCGGGGTTGGGATATTATGAAATGCCTTGTTTGTGTGTGCAGTTGTGCATGTGTGCAGTTGTCACATTTTTACATATTCTCGTATATCTGTTATAAAGATATCCTCACCAAATTTGAGAATGTTTATGGCTGTGAAAACATGTCTGTAAAAAGAATTGTCCTTTAAAAACATCGCTGCCATGGTCGATGGTTTGAAAATCTTGTTCTAAAACTTTAAATATTGCAGCTAGGTTCATCAAATTTCTGGAATATGTAAATGGTTAGGAAAGCTTGCCTGAGAGTAATGAAGCGACCCTGAAATCTGCGGGCTGGATCTTTTGCCTGCTGAGGCTGGCTATTTTTACCTATGTTTCTGCCCAGATTTCATTGAAATTTAACTGTCCTTAGAGAAGTTCCCTGTATTAAGGCCACCTTAAATCCACAGTAATGACAGAATGTGTAAAGTATTGTGCAATAGATATATGTTCTGCATAAACAAACCTTGAACGGAACCTACGTGGCAAGATTACCTTAAACTTTTCAGTTCCAACCTTTGAGTTTAAGGTTAGGTTTTGAAGATGTACATTCCAAGTGGTGATAATATAGCAACCTGTGATTTTAAGTTGTTAGATCATTTATGCAACTCTCGTGCTATCCTGTAGACTGCATAAATATTGGTATCTTGTGTAATTATTTATGCAACTCTTGTGCTATCCTGTAGACTGCATAAATATTGGTATCTTGTGTAATTAGACACAAAGTACAGTGCTGCAGGTGGCATTAATGGTCAAGTAAATGGTCTGTTAAGGGCAAGAAATTTTTCCCATTTCAGGACAGTATTTTGGTTGCTAGTTCTCGAATTACATTTAAATTTAGCAGGTTGATGTAACCAGACATAAACCAATGTTGTAGTGTAAGGTTTCCTGAAACTATGCTGGAAATGTGTTTGAAGTCTTTTAAATGTGAGGATCTTCATTAAATGTTTGTCCACTTCGCCAATATTGGTCACACTTGAAAGGTGCCTATATCTCAGTCTGGGGTCTCAAAGCAACTATTGTCTGGATATGTTTAAGTCCAATTTGACATTTGACCTCTGCTTCAAGATCAAAAGAGAGCCAAACTAGAGGTTTTGAATCTAGAACCAACCTGGAATAAATTGCATGCTTGGGATCCTTTTGGTGTGGTCAGGTTTGACCTAGGACCTTTAAAGATTGAACAAGGATAGTAGACTGCAAAGGTGGTTTTAACTCTTAGTATTGGTGGTACAGCTTTAATATGTGTAACCATCCTGTAGAGAAACATTTTTTTGTGATGTAACTTGACCTCCCCTGCTCGAAGTTTCACTGCTAGCTTGAGTGCTCGCCAATCTTGTTTTTACACTGTTGAATACAAACGTTCAATAGTTCTCAAATGCATCAATACTATTTAGATTTCAAGGTGCAAAGTGTAGGAGATAGTGTGCCTGAATGTGTAGCTAGATTGAAGTTTGACCTTGGGCCTCTTCAAGGTGGGTTTGCGTCCTTGATACTTGTGATCTTTTTGGGGGGTATCCTTCAAGAATCTTCAATGGATAACTTAAATTTGTAAAGCAATCCTGTTTAAAATAAAACCTCCAGCTGGTGGCACAGTATAATTTTACTGACTTCTTTTTATGACAACTTCATATTGGCCATTTAAATTAACATTGGTGACGCAGGGTTATCCTTTTTGTAAATAAATGATCTAGTCCACTTTTAATCAGGGCCATATTTACAGAAATTGCCAATCGTTAGACAGCTGTCATAACTCAAAATATAAAATGATGGTGAATGTGATAGTGGCAGCATTGACCAGCTTCGTCTAAAATATGGTTGTAAACTGGCAAAATCTAAAAAAATGGCTACTTAAGGTAACAAGTTAAGGAAATCAAGTATTTTGACTGATACACAGGTTTTTCTCGCCTCCCACCTCTGAGGCCGGGGTTCGATTCCCGGTACAGCCTCAAGTGGGAAAGCTGGTAGTTGCTTGCTGTTGGTCAGCAGTTTACAGTGCAGAACCCTAGCAAACTGTATGTACTGGTTTCCTCTGCCATTCCAACTACCCGTCGTGATATGACCTGTACAGTGTTGAAAGCGATGCAAAACCCCAAATAAATATACACAGGTTTTGGCTTTAATCAAGTGACTGTTGGCTGATTATGGTCAAATCCAATTAGTGTGTTATATGAATTCTCAGCCCTTCTTCTAAACACCTGGGCCGGTATTCACGAAAGGTCTTAGACTTAGCCAGGTCTTAGGCTTAAATGTGGTCTTAAAGTTGAGACTTTTGTCTCAGCTAAGTTTTGTCTTAAAACCGTATTCACAAAGGGTGACTTAGCTAAGTCCAAGATTATCAAATAACCACAGTGGTTTTCTGGGTCATGTGACCTTTCTTTTCTATTCAAACTATACTATTGGTGACATCTATCCTTCATTTAATGTATTTTAGCTGAGGAAAAGTGCTGTTTTGAAATAGAAAACCTTATTACCACATATAAACTCCCAAAGACTGCTTTATTTATTTTATATATTTATTTGGGGTTTTACGTCGCTTTCAACACTGTACAGGTCATATCACGACGGGTAGTTGGAAGGGCACAGGAAACCAGTACATACAGTTCATCAGGGCTCTGTACTGTAAACTGCCAACCAACGGCAAGCAACTACCAGCTTTCCCACTTGAGGCCGTGCCGGGAATCAAAACCCGGCCTCAGAGGTGGAAGGCAAGAGTGTTAACACTTTGCCACTATGGCCCCTCAAAGACTGCTTTAGTAAGATGTTCTGTATAATTATACTTTATTTACAGCCATTTTCAAATTTTGAAGTGGAGAAAAGTTTATGGCGGCCATATTTAAGTCCTCTTTACAGAATTTAAGCCCACTACCAACCAGTCTTAAAGTTGAGCCCTTGGCTAAGCCTAAGACCGGTGTTAAATTCTTTGTGAATACCACTAAGCCTAAGACAATAGTCTTAGCTGTTGTTTGGCACAAACTTGAGACAAAAGTCTCAACTTTAAGCCTAAGCCCTGGCTAAGACCTTTCGTGAATATGGCCCCAGGGCTGGTATTCACGAAGGGTCTTAGACTTAGCCAGGTCTTAGGCTTAAATCCAGTCTCAAAGTTAAGACTTTTGTCTCAGCTAAGATTTGTCTTAAAACCGTATTCACAAAGGGTGACTTGGCTAAGTCCAAGATTATCAAATAACCACAGTGGTTTTCTGTGTCATGTGACCTTCCTTTTCTATTCAAACTATACTATTGGTGATATATATCCTTCATTTAATGTATTTTATCTAAGGAAAGTGCTGTTTTGAAATGGAAAACCTTGTTACCACATACAAACTTCCAAAGACTGCTTTAGTGAGATGTTCTGTATAATTATACTATATTTACAGCCATTTCAAATTTTGAAGTGGAGAAAAGTTTATGGCGGCCATATTTAAGTCTTCTTTCCAAAATTTAAGCCCACTACTAACCAGTCTTAAAGTTGAGCCCTTGGCTAAGCCTAAGACCGGTCTTAAATTCTTTGTGAATACCACTAAGCCTAAGACAAAAGTCTTAGCAGGTTTTGGGCAGAAACTTGAGACAAAAGTCTCAACTTTAAGCCTTAAGCCCTGGCTAAGACCTTTTGTGAATACGGGCCCAGGGGCCGGTTTCACGAAGCCTCCTTAAGATAAAGGTCACCTTAAATTCTAGGATTTCCTTGATTTCCCACCTTTAAAAAATCTCAGTTTCACAAAGCCTCCTTCCTTAAAGGAGACCTTGAAAACTCCCTTGAATTTCAAGGAAGCTAAGGACCTACCTTAGATTTTAAAAAGTGTCCTTCAAGGAATGTTTATTAACTTTAATGAACATTTTAAGGTGAATCCACCTAAATATATAGAACTTGAAACATTATTGTCAAACCTACATCCACAAACAATGTCTTGCTGTTTATTTCATACAATTTGGTTGTTTAATTCTTGCAAAATTGATGTTCAAACTTTTGAAGTGAGAAACATATGCATGGAGTTTCATTGAACATAAAGGGTCCCTCCCTTACTTTGGGTAAAAAATTGTCATGTGACCTACTGTATTAATTTGCAAAATATAATCACAACCAATCTGCATTTTACAAAATTTATTGTATCCCGACACGAAGCGGGGATACTATGGATTCATCATCGTTGTCGTCCGCGTCCGCAGAGATTTCTTGTTAGCGACCTACAGTCCACATTTCTTTCCGGATTTCTTTCGTATTTGGCAGGTGGCTTGATATGGTAGAGGACTCGCCACCCTATCTTTTTGGTAGGCTTTATGTCTAAATTAGGCCTGTGGTAGACAAAAATGTCTAAAATGTGGAATATTGCTTGTTAGCGACCTACAGTCCACATTTCTTTCCAGATTTCTTTCATATTTGGCAGGTGGCTTGGTATGCTAGAGGACTCGCCACCCTATCTTTTTGGTAGGCTTTATGTCTAAATTAGGCCAGTGGTAGACAAAAAATGTCTAAAATGCATTAAAAGTCATGAAATCATGCACTAAATCACTTATAACTTGAAAAGTGTTGCATTTAGAGCATTTTGTTAAAATATGTTATTCAGCAACTTTTTTCATAGCTACAACATGGTGAGTAACTTGGGTGTCTGTCTCAGTAGCTAAGTGAGTAATAGCTACTTTTGGGCTTTTCAGTAACTTCCATCATGAGTAAAATCACTTGTAACTTGAAAACTATTGCATTTACACAATTTTGTATAAATATGTTATTCAGCTACTTTTGGGTCAGCTATAACATAGTAAAATTTCAGACCTGTAGCTCATGGCATAGCTGAGTAATAGCTACTTTTAGGTTATCACTGTTGAGTAAATTACTTATAACTTCAAAAGTATTACATTTAGAGTATTTTGTTTCAATATGTTATTCACCTATTTCGGAGTCAGCTATAACATAGTGAAGTTCCAGACCTGTGGCTCATTGCATAGCTGAGTAATAGCTACTTTGAAGTTCACACTGTTGAGTAAATCAGTTGTAATTGGAAAACTATTGCATTTACAGAAATTTGTGTAAATATGTTATTCAGCTACTTTTGGGTCAGCTATAACATAGTGAAATTACAGACCTGTAGCTCATGGTACAACTGAGCAATAGCTATTTTCAGGTACTGACTGTTGAGTGAATGACTTGTAACTTGAAAAATATTGCATTTGGAGTATTTTGTTAAAATATGTTGTTCACCTACTTTTGGGTCAGCTATAACATCGTGAAATTACAGACTTATAGCTCATGGCATAGCTGAGCAATAGCTATTTTCAGGTTCTCACTATGGAGTAAATCAGTTGTAACTTGAAAACTATTGCATTTACAGTATTTTGCTTAAATATGTTGTTCACCTAATTTTGGGTCAGCTATAACATAGAAAAAATTCAGACATGTAGCTCATTGCATAGCTGAGTAATAGCTACTTTGAGGTTATCACTGTTGAGTAAATCAGTTATAACGTGAAAACTATTACATTTACAGTATTTTCTTTAAATATGTTATTCACATAATTTTTGGTCAGCTATAACAGAGTGAAATTGCAGACCTCTATGTCATGGCATAGCTTACCAATATCTACTTTCAGGTTCTCACTGTTGAGTATATCATTGTATCCACTGGATAGCCGCAGTGTGTAGAGAGATTTCACCATTACCGCTCTAACGAAAAAAAATATTATAGCTAGCCTTCTCAAGTTTGCAAGGTATATTAGAGGGTGCACCACAGTATTCTATTGGTAGGCTTTATGTCTAAATTAGGCCTGTGGCTAAATTACTTGCCTACTAAAAATGAGTAATTCTGCATTTTCTCTAAAAGTATTGCAGATAGCAAATTTTTCTTAAATAACTCATTCACCTACTTTTGGGAGAGCTTTCACATGCTGAAGTTATAGACCTGTAGGTAATTACTCACCTACTCAAAATGAGTAAATGCAAATTATCTCTAAAAGTATTGCAGATAGCCAATTTCTTTCAAATAACTCATTCACCTACTTTTGGGAGAGCTTTCACTTGGTGAAGTTTCAGACCCGTAGGTAATTACTCACCTACCCAAAATGAGTAAATGCAAATTATCTCTAAAAGTATTACAGATAGCCAATTTTTGTCAAATAACTCCTTCACCTACTTTTGGGAGAGCTTTCACTTGGTGAAGTTTCAGACCTGTAGGTAATTACTCACCTACTGAAAATGAGTAAATGCAAATTATCTCTAAAAGTATTGCAGATAGCCAATTTTTGTCAAATAACTCCTTCACCTACTTTTGGGAGACCTTTCACTTGGTGAAGTTTCAGACCTGTAGCTAATTATTCACCTACTCAAAATGAGTAAATGCAAATTATCTCTAAAATTATTGCAGATATCCAATTCTTATCAAATAACTCATTCATCTACTTTTGGGAGAGCTTTCACATGGTGAAGTTTCAGACCTGTAGGTAATTACTCACCTACTCAAAATGAGTAAATGCAAATTATCTCTAAAATTATTGCAGATAGCCAATTTTTGTCAAATAACTCCTTCACCTACTTTTGGGAGAGCTTTCACTTGGTGAAGTTTCAGACCTGTAGGTAATTACTCACCTACTGAAAATGAGTAAATGCAAATTATCTCTAAAAGTATTGCAGATAGCCAATTTTTGTCAAATAACTCCTTCACCTACTTTTGGGAGACCTTTCACTTGGTGAAGTTTCAGACCTGTAGCTAATTATTCACCTACTCAAAATGAGTAAATGCTAATTATCTCTAAAAGTATTGCAGATATCCAATTCTTATCAAATAACTCATTCATCTACTTTTGGGAGAGCTTTCACATGGTGAAGTTCCAGACCCGTAGGTAACTACTCACCTACTGAAAATGAGTAAATTCGAATTATCTCTAGAATTATTGCAGATAGCCAGTATTTCTCAAATAACTCATTAATATGAAAACAACTTATTGGAAGTCATGGGCTGCAAATCTTTTCATGTGGTCAGATTTCACCTTGGGCCCATCCTGCTTATTATTGGTCCTAGAGGTTTGCAATGTGAAAACGACTTATAGGAAATCATGGGCTGCGAATCTTTTGATGTGGTCAGACTTCACCTTGGGCCCCTGCTACAGGGTCAAATAAGGGTAGCCAAACTTAAAAGTGCTTTCAGCTTGCTTATTAACGAAAAATGCTGTTAATCTTCTAAACTATGTTGGTTCGCCTTTGTCGGTGGATACATCCAGCATCTGGCCACAGATGCGTCCTTAGTCTAGTTAAAATATAGATTTACTGACTTTACTGATCTTTAACAGTGTTACAATAAGGACATTGCCTCCATAAGGTAATTTAGGTACAAAATAAGTGCACAAGTACACATGTACTTACAGTGAAAGAAAAACATTGGTGTGGTTATAGGTTTTGGAAACAACTCCCAAAAGAAATAAAAATGCAAATAATGTATCTGAAAATTAAAATGTACCTAATATACCAAGTTTAAAATAGTTAAAATGCTAAAATACAATTTATTCTCTTAGTATTTAAAATAAATTGTGTGAAGGTTATATCAGTAATGGAGGGGAAATTCCAAGCAGTGTGGTTATACAGGGAATCTCCCTTCCTTTGTTTTAAGGAAAATCTTTGGTAAGGTGGAATAAAGGGGGCTTTGTGAAACAGGATTTAAGGGAAGCCTTGCCAAAGGTTAGAAATCCCCCTTCCTTTACTTTAAGGAAGGAAAAAACAAAGGAGGCTTCGTGAAAGGCTTTGTGATTTCACAAAGGGACTTAAGTCCAGATTTAGACTTCAATTTAAGACTTTGGTCTTAAATTTTGTCAACAGACTGTTAAGTCTGTGGTCTTAGACTTAGCAGATTTCACAAAGCAGCTAAGTCCATGAAATTGCAAAGTCAGTGGACTTAACTTTAAGTCTGGGAGGTAGTGGGCTTAAATTTTGTAAAGAGGACTTAAATATGGCCGCCATAAATTTTTCTCCACTTCAAAATTTGAAATGGCTGTAAATAAAGTATAATTACAAAGAATACCTAAAGTAGTCCGTGGGAAGTTTTTTGTGGCAACAAGGATTTCCATTTCAAAACAGCCCTTATCTTAGATAAAATACGTCAAATGAAGATATATGGCACCAATATTTTATTTTGAATAGATATAAAAGGTCACATGACACAGACAAACCACTGTGGTTATTTGATAGGCTTGGACTTAGCTATGTCACCTTTGTAAAATCCATTTTAAGTCCCAGACCTAGCTAAGACCGAAGTCTTATATCTCGGGATACACGCTTTTGGCTGTGCAGAATTAACTTGGGTTTGGGGTTTTTTGCTATCTTCATCTACATCTTTCATTTTTTTTCTCCACTTTTGACAAAGTAAGCAGTGAAATTTAATATTTGCAAAAAAACTATTAAATTTTGCACCAGTATTCTATTTGGATACTACTCTCAGAACAATATCGTTTGACCTATTAATGGTAAATGACTCGCCGAAATAACATACAAACTGCAAAAAGACAAATAAGTCCAAAAAGTGTGTGTATTTGCCCATCATGCTCTTCCCAAATGCCTCCCGAATGTTCCCACTCAAAAACTAGTCTGGTTCAGTGAGTGACTGTTCTATATATTTTTGAAACTATTGTTGATAAATCATATAGACAGACTTTCCTGGTGATGATCTGCTACCACTGTAGTGTCGGGTTTGACTCCCACATGTGACAATACTGAGGACCTGTATATGTCCCAGTGTGACCCTGACTGTTGAATGGGACCTAAAACCCTAACTTTGACCTTTGACCACTATGGTCTCATTATATGGTCTCACCAGTTTTAGATACTAGTATGTTAAAAATATCATAATCTAGGTTTCCATTGTGACAACACTAGCTAACTGTATACATTCAAATACTAAAATCATTTTGGTAGCTTCCCCCTCCCCCTCATCTTATTGTTCAAGTTAGACTGTTGTAATTACATCAAGGACGATAAACTGGAAAAAAATGGAACATTCTTTTAGAACTAGTTTGAGTTTTTATAACAAATTACGAAACAATTAAGAGTTAGGCTTACAGTGCAGAAATTTTAAAACTTCCGTCAATTTTACCTACAAACATCAAACAACTTGGACCCTTACCTCTTCAAAGGAACTCTGTTTTGGCAGTATTGGTTTGGTTTCAGTCATGCGAGCACTAACAGCTAGCTGATCTTGTACACAGACACTTGCGTTTATAAGAATGTCCTTACACTGTGTGCCATATTGCTTCATCAGTAGAATTCTGGATTGTAATATTACAATCCAAAATACCCCTATTTTAATAATAAGTACATCAACCATGTTAAGCTGTTTACAAACAGGAATTCTAATTCATTAAGACTGGCCCAATAGCATACCTCAGAAATGCTATTGCAGTACTTTTTTGGTATATAGAAAATTTGTTTCTGTTGTATTTTCAGATGACACGGTGATAATCATTGCAGTTTTGGGATCATTTGCACTTCTGCTGGTAACACAGGCAATTGCCTGTTTGTGTGGCCTGTTGGACAGCAGGAGGTAATTGTATGTGTTCCATATGTTTAATAATATTTTAGATTCTCCTTGCAGGGATAATGAGTGCGTTTCTTTAAAATTAAGAACAAAAACTAACCTTCAGTCTAGATGATGAAAGTGAATAAACCCATTACCAAATCTATACAGGTTTTTCTGATAGCTTTCAACACGTCAGAGATGGTATCAATACTAAGTCACCGCAACAACGGTGGTGCAATGCTGACTTGGGTTCCACCTACTTGTTTCCCACTTCTGAGTGTATGAATATTTCATATAGTTTGTATATTTGGACAGGCCCTCAAAAATTGTCATTTACGAGTGTCGAACCCATAGGGACGTGACAGCCCGTGATTAATTGCGAACTTTGCTTACCTCTAGGCCACTGAATACCTCAAATTAGACAAAACAGGACAGTCAACAACAAACAGATAAACAAAGTAAACACCATCACCAGAGAAGAAACATGTTGTCGATATATGGTGTGAGCAAAATGTGAAAAATGTTAGTATATTATATTTGTTAGTGAATAAACCTATAGTTGTTCATGACCTAGTTGCATTCCACTTGGATAATACTTTGGTTATCAACTTATGGTTCTGATCTGTTGTGTGTCCATATCAGTGGTTTTGCATGTTTCGTAAGTTCACCCTTTTTATTTAAGGTTCCATATTGCAGTTAACAAACCTATGAGGATATAGACATCATTTGGTCACTCTATAAATTTTCTAAATCAAAGCTGGATTACTATAACCAATAGTTACACTAGAGTGCTTTGACGTACTGAACTGAGAACCTTTTCCCTCAACTGTTTTACAACTACCACTCATACCAAGGTACAAAATGTTGAATGTAATGTAATGTATATAAAAATATATGAATATTCACTATACTCTTCAACTTTTACTCCAGGGAGAAAAAACGAAGAAAACATCAGAAGAATGTACCGAGGTTGTCAGTGATTTCCGATATCCAACCATATGGAGAACTGCCTACCTTGGGGGAAAGATCAACATTGCAGTCAGGTGTATTACAACAAGGAGACCATCAGAAAGCTGTATCCAGGACGTCAGTTATTTCAGATATTCAACCTTATGGGGAACTGCCTAACTGTGGGGACAGTTCAACAGGTGCAACCTCATCCAACGTCCACCAGTCAGGCGGTGAAATCATCTATTACAAGGAGACTCAAGTACCTAGTGGTGAAAGCATTTACTTCAAAGAATCAGAGGTTCAAAGTGGTGAAAATGTGTACTTTAAAGAGTCCCAAGTCAACAGAGATGGGAATATCTACTTTAAACAAACAAATGTTGAAGAGGCCAAAGTGGACAATCAAAAGCCTGGATATATTGTGGAATATGCCATACCAGACCTCTCCAAGAAAAAGAGCAGGAAAGATAGGACAACAGTCGATGAGAATGAACAATTAGATGTCTCAGTTGTGGGGGGAACTTTGTCTATTATGGTTTGACATATCATGGGAATCAAGAATACTGGTTAGAAAAAAAGTCATGTCCCTATTAACAATATATTTTGCCTTGGCGTTGGAGCCTATAGCAACAGTCCATAAAGCACTCGCAAAAAATACTTCCAAATTGGCAATGACATAAAACAGAGTGAAGAGAGTCGAAAACAATACTACATTAAGTGATGGAATTTATGTAAATCCCTAGTAATACTACACGCGGTACGTCCCACAGTTATAGGCAATGGGTGAAATGACCCTTTCCTTCAAATACCGTCTGAGGTGGGTATGCAAGCTTGTGACATAGTTGGGAAATATCCATTACATTGCATGTTCTACACAAGTTATAAAATGTTTACAATTTCTGCCTCTGAATTTGGAACCCTGAGCATGCACTAATGAATGTGAGCATTTGCATATGAATTTCTTGCTAAAGTATCTGAAAGTGTGGTCCATGGTGTATGTAAGGTTTTGACTTGGTCGTCTTTTGGTGTAACACAGCAACCTTACCATGAGTTGAGGTATTGGACATTTTCAGACACAACTTTATATATTATGAACCTCACACAGTTGTTGAAGGACCGGGGCATTTTGCCACATGCCTATAACTGTGAATTGTACTACCTGTAGTGTGATGAAAACACCAAATCTCAGAAGGTATGAGGCATCCTTGTAGGCGGTTCTCATGCCAAGTAAAAACTCTTAAGCGTGGAACGTACCACGTGTAGTGGAACTGGGGCATAAACAATAATGTCATTAATAAAGATTTTGATGAGAAAAATCTAATTTCAGGATGACATTTTTTTGTTTGCTTGTTCTTCATCAGACTTAAATAGCAAGTTATTTTCTATACTTTAACTGATATCTATTTCTATTTTACAAACAAAAATACCTTTGTAATTGTAAATACGATATTCTTTATACACTTGAATGAATAAAATAAGAAAAATCATGTTTATTGATAACGGGGTGTAAAAAATCCACGAACTTCTGAAACCTTACATTATCTGAGGATACTAGTGCACAAAGACACTTGCTAGTGCACAAAGATAAGCCAGTTGAAGAACTTCAATTTTTTCATGTTATAACCTCTTTATAATCGATTGGTATCGACTGGTAATACTGGTGTTTAGATAAATGTAATTTTTCAGTGGTTTTGCTGGTTTTCATGTGGTGTTTTCTCATTTTAACTTTGTATTGTTCAACTAAATTGATCTCTGTCACTACCATCCATACGTCAGTGTAAAATAATCCAGTATACCAAGAAGAGCTCTGTCTAGCCTATTGGATAATAAACAAATACGAACCATACAACATCGGTACTATTGTTAATGTGTTAAGACCAATAATGCAGCTTCCTTCATCAACAGAGCTATGCTTTTGGGTGGATTGGCTGGTCTGTCTGTCTCTCTGTCCATCCGTTTGCCGGTCTGTCTTTGGGTATGATAACCTCAAAAGTAACAAGAGCACCCAGAGAGCGCAGACATCCGCCAAAGCAGCTCAGTCCCTCAATGCTGTGTCTACTCCATAAAATAATTCCTGGGCTTTGAAAACCTACCATGAGAATTGATATTGTATTTTTTACGCTTTATGTTCCTTGTCCCATTTCAGACATTTAATGAAACTTTCATCCAAATCCATCCATAACTTTTTGAATTATCTTCCTTTAAAAATATATGGATGCAGAAGATCCAGACAATTATCCACATCACACCCGAAATCTAATCACTTCTCTATTGTCCCATTTTGGACATGTCCTGAAAATTTCATCAGAATCCGTCCATAATTTTTCGAATAATCTTCCTAATTCTAAAGAATTCAGGGATCCAGAAGATCCAGACGGCCACCCGGATCACTACTCACTTCTAGCTTTTACCATTTTGGACATATCCTGAAAATTTTATCAAAATCCGTCCATAAGTTTTTGAGTTATCTTGTTCACAAACAAACAAACAGACAGACGGACAGACAAACCCAGGCGAAAACATAATCTCCTTCGCGGAGGTAATAACTCTATCTTTATAATTTTATGTGTGTAGGACCTGGCCAAATGAAGAAGTGATTACATTTTGTGAAAGATGTAGATCATATCCTGGATATCAAAAAGTGGTGAAAATAGGTTTGGTTTTCAACTTTTTTCAATGAGTTTGGCCTTGTGGTTGACATTTCTTCAAAAGTAATAAATCAATTTATGAAACATTTTCTGCGTGAAGGGCCTGGACAAAGTGAGATGTCATTACATGTTGGAAAGGATCCGGATCACACCACATGGTGGAAGTCTGTGCTCCATGGTTGTTTTGTAGTTAGAATATGGAACATGAAAAACTACTTTTGTCTTTCTCAAATTTTATTGATCAAAATAGCTTTAACAAAATGCTGTACTTACACACACACGTATTTGTACACTGACATCACATTTGGAATGTGCAGGATATGTACACAACTATATCAGCACACAAACTGAAAACTTGTAACATACAAAAACACAGCCTTATTTTAAAATAAGCTAAATATGTACAAAAATCTCAAGAATTCCATAGACAAAGTCTGTAAAGTATAAATATCTTAGAATTGACCTAATCTGCCACCTATTCACTTATTCAGCAGTTATATATTAAGAAAAGCTGCAATCACAATGACTTTCTGCAAGGGTTTTTTATACACTAACAGGAACTTCAATCATTAAAATGTTAATAAAATTATGTTTCCTCAGACAATTTCACATGGAAATTTATCTTTCCATATTCTGTGTAGCTATTTATTGGTGTATAATCACTGTGAAAGTCTTCTAGAGATGGTGCATTAATTGTAAAATAAGTATGATGGAATCAAAATATTTACAAATCAAAGTTGTATACGTTATGTTTCTGTCTCATTGGCCTCTTTTGAAATTTACGATGAAGGTCACTATAAGTGATTTTTTTTGTCTCTGGACTTTTATGAATTGTGGTGGAGCGTGATGAGTATCTATCCATTCACTGAAGTTAAGCAGCAATGGGCTACGTTACTACCGGGATGATTGAGTGCGCTTCGGTGCACCACTCATGTCTCTGATGGCTTTGCACTCGTGCTTGTAGACCAAAACCCCTTTCGGCCTTGTTTATTAAAGTGGACTGGTGCCTGGTCTACTCTTTCAGCCGCAATGTTACACCTGCATTCTGTTAAAACATCCTTTCATTTATGCATTTTAATTCGTAGTCGGTCATGTGTGTGAAATGACCTTTAGAATAAACAATCAAAGTGTCACTGATTATCCTGGCTATGAATAAAATGGGTTGTGATTATTCTGGACATAAATAAAATGGGTTGATATTTATCACTGGCACCAGATACAGTACATTGTTTGTGCTTTAGCATGTATTTTAGTTTATTTTTGATGAGTAAATCTGTATAAATATTGAATATTTGCTTGATCAAAGAAATTTGCACAATTTGTTCTAGAAAAAGTTTATTTAAATGATTGCTGAAAATCATTAACCAGTACTTGTATATTTTCTTTGTCTTCATAATAGGCCTTCTTCAAAGGATCTTTGCATAATTTGTGACTCAACACAAGGATTGAAATGTGATCCATTAAGTATTAGTTCTTATTATCCACCAGTACCCTTGCTAAAGGCTCAGTTTTTTTGCAATTATTGAAAACCTTCATATATTAAACTTTCAGTTGATACGATGTACCCTTGCATATGCTGGCTTTTATATCAGAATTCTGCCAACACAGATATCTGTCTGATGAGCTTTTATCTCCTAATATGTACAAGTGCTATATATGGTACAAATTTAAGCCTTAAGCAAGGCTAATCCACAACATGCTGGGAAGTAAAAAAAACGGCTAATAATTTATTCACTGCGCCACTTATTATGGATAAAATGTACACAAACAATGCAGTCCTTAATTTTTGTAAATCTCTGCAATCTACGAAACTGTTGTATTTTATTATTATAAAGGTATCCTTATTGGCTTTCTAACTGTTATAGTTGCATTAAACTCCATGCAGAAATAGTAGAAAATTTAAGGTTAAAAGCGGAAGTTGTGCTGTTCACTGGTGACTTGACAATGGAAAGGAAGGTCACAGAGGTACAATGTTAGCATACTATACCTCACTCGCATAATTTCCCTATTGTTTAAATTACTTCACTAATTTTTTTATCAGACAATAGTATACATACTACACATTTCTTATATTACTAAAGACAAAAGTAATACCTAAACCACAATGCTACAGTTGATAACAGTAACAATTCATGTAGAAATGTAGTTTTTTTTCCATCAGTGAAAAATTGTGTATTATAAACAAGGAAATTATAGACTGGCCACAACTACTGTACAAGTAGAAACTTTGCCTATTAGATAATTTCACAAATTCTTTATTTAAAAGAATTTAGTTAGCATTAATTTATTTTGACTAATAGATAGTTTGTACTTGAGATAATTTTCATACAGGTTTTAAAATTTCACTAGAAACTGTTTTTTCACAATCCAAGGTCATTGGCTAAAAATGAAATTTGTCGTTCAACCACCCAGAAGCAAAATAAGCTGAAATTCAGCACTAGATGACATAACTACCCAAGATAGATTTCTGTTATTCATATAACTGTCATATGACTCTCATAAAAACTCCAACCAAGGGGTTTTCGCTCTGTAGGAAATTTGACAAGCTTTAAACTTCTGGTTTCTTTATATACTGATTTTTAAAATTTCAATGTCACATGAAATTGTTTCTCTAGTCAATAATCCCACTCCAACGGAGTTATACATATCTTGGGAATTTATGTTATGCTCGAGATAATTCATTTTGAAAGACAAAAATAGTAACATGAAATCCCCTACAAATATCACAAGTTCTATAAATACGATTATGCGGTGTGTCTTAACTTCCTTGTGTTGGTTAAATTAATTTGAATAGCTTGTGTAGACTTAGAATTAAGCTCCTGTCTCACTTTTCTATTTGAGGACTTTGAAAATGCTGATCTGGTTTAAAGAGTAGAAAGAAAGTCAAAGTTAGGGTTTTACATCCCGTTCAGCAGTCAGGGTCATACTGGGAGTAAACCTTGTACAAGGTCCTTCCTTAGTGCAGATCCTTAACGCTTTGTGCAAGGTCCTTCCTTAGTTGCTCCAGGTTCTTAGTACAATATGATTCTCTGAGCACATTTCTCTTCAAGTGTGAGGGTAAACTCTAGACTCTTATAAAATGCACTTGTTTATTGTATCAAAAATCAAAAAATAACCCAAAGATTTGTGAGCATGTCTATACTAAGACAAGTCTTCAACACTGTCACTTGGTGGAGTCGAAACTACACAGATACAAATATACCAAATCAGATTCACGAATCACCTATTGCGGATTTTATACTGATATTCTAACAGCTTCAGATTATATTTTATTGAACCAGATAAGCCAATGAAATGAACTATCAATCAATGATTTTCTTTGGGATTCCACTTGTGCCAAAAATTACCACGTCAAATATGTTCATAAAATAAAACACCATGAATATGTTTACTTTGTACACTTGCACCAAACTTGCTCCAAATACACTCAGATTGGCCTTGCTAAAGGCTCAATTTTTTTTCTGGCTAAGACATGTTTCGACGGAGATAATTAAGTTTTACTTCATATAATGTAATCATACATTTACCAGTGTTGTACATTATCATACTGGTGTATGAATGTCTTGTAAATACTAAGCATCCCTGTGCATGGTTGAAAAAATATGGTACAAATTTGAGCCTTAAGCAAGGTTAGGCTGGGATACAAAACATATTCAAAATCATACCAGAATTAAGGAAGCTACAATCATTTTATTAATAGGTTGTGACTATATGCTGATGATGCCAAAAATAGGTTCCAATGAACGTTGGAGAAGTCCTCAAAATAACAAGGCTGAATTTTGTTTTGCTGTGCATGCGTCAGCTACAAAGCAAGAAACATGAATAGTGCACTAGGGTAATACACAATTCGTGAAGATCCGGTGAAAAAGTGATCGCTAGAAGAGCAAGCCTCCATATCAACTTGTATCATATAATTTTGATCAGTGATAGACAAGTTATGCCCATACCTGTTACAGTCACATTATTGTATCATACTTTGTGTGTACGGACCTTAACTATGTTTGCCACTGAACTCAGACAGTGACAGATTTTGGTACATTTTAAAAATTGTAACATTGTTCAGATAACAGAGGTTATGGTATATAATCAGTCATATTGTATCATGTAGAAAAGGTACAAATATTATAATACAAGACCTATGTCAGTGGATAGATCTATATCAAATATGATTCATTGCACATGGGTATAGGACCAATGTAATCTATTCACAAATTTACTTTCACTTTCACTATTCATACAATCAAGGGGCTATAAAACTACCCTCAGCAGATATTTACAGAGTAGTAATACTGTCCCACACAACACAAGTAAAGAAAGGCTTCTTGGAGGAGAAAATGTCAAGTTGGACCCATTGGCAGGTCTGTAGATGTAGATGTTACTGTTCCGTCTATATCCAGGTTTTGGAGCAATCATTTGCAGAGTGTCCTCAGTGGGATGGCTGCGAACTGAAAATAAAACACAAAATATACTAGAAAAATTACCTAAGCAAAGCATGTTTTTTTTTAAATTCCATCACAAGAGAAAAGACAAATTTAAAAATTTTAAAAAATTTTAAAAAATTTAAAGATGTTATATTTATGATCCACCATGTTGTTTTAATATTTAAAAAGCCAGTCTTAAATGTTTAGGTTTAGAAACCAATCCATAGCTTAAATTTATAGCCTTAGATTTGGCCACCATATTGACATGGATACTAGAAATAGTATTCCCAAGTGGACAAATAATATGAAATGGATATAACTACTTATAGTCCAAGTTTTATTTGTGCCTTCTGGTCACGACAGGTTAACCAGTTGAATTTTTGTTGAACCCTTATACATGGGGACAGTATAGATTTCCTGTCTCGCGAGTTCTATCTACAGCACTTGAATTACTACATTATGGGTACAGTCTGTATACCGAGAAAATGCTCGACTGGAGGTGGAAGGATGTCCTTTGCTTGACACCCCCAAAATATAATAGTTTGAACATTTGTAGACCAATCAGTCATATAAGAGTGCTTCATTACACTTACACGCCAAAGAGGAGTGAGGGGTCATTGTTATTGCACCAGTTTGTCTGTTTGTCACAACATACGACCTAAAAACTATACACCGGATCAGCGTCATTTTGGGGGGGGGGGTTCTACCTGTAGCTCATTCCTACAGAAAGATGACTGATCTGGACCCGAATCCAGAATTATTTTGTGATTTTCTGCAATATCTGTGTGCATAACTCAAAAATTTAGTCAATGGATCGGGGTTATATTTTCATAAAAGTTTGGATTTACCCATGGCTTTGTCCTCCTAGAGTTGATTTAAATCTAGATGGATAATCTGAATCCGAATATGATTTGAGAATTTAGAATTTTCCCTTGTTTTAGCAATGTTCTCAGGGATGACATCTTGTTTTCTATAATGCCCAACTTTCATAAAATACTAGTTACAATTTATAAATCACCTCAGAGAGCTCATTACAATATAAGACACACTTTTTCATCTGAAATATAATAGTATTTGTAAGTATCAGCAAAATGGAGAAATGGAACTGGTCCCCAATCAAAACAATTTAGATGAGCCTGATTCTGCAACCTTGTCATATCAATCCCAAGCTTACCTCACATAACTTCCATGCTCAATTCGTATACATGTCAAGTTGTCTTCTTATCTTACTAAAGTTCCATACTTATTTCTTATAAGTATGATATTTACTTACTACAAGTGTCATATTTTCATCCCAAGAGAATAAAATTTATTTTTAGACATATACATTTCTCCATTCCCATACTTACTTCTGTCTAGTGTCATACTTAGTTCTTAGAAGTCTCGTACTTAGTGCTTCTTATAAGACATACTTACTTCTTATAAGTCTTGCTGCATGTGCAGAGACACCGACCATATTTTCAGCAACAAGTTCGTAAGTTCTGAATGAGCTTTCCTTCGCTTTTTTAATGTACAAGGTACTTCGAAGGACCTCTTTGGACTTATTCTGAAAAAAGAAGGAAACAATTACAGTGTTAATAATTCTGATTGATACCGCATTAACTACCTTCTGATTCATTTGGCTAACAGTAAACAGATTGAGTTAGGGGAAGGAAAGAGACATTTATATGCAGCTGATATACATGTAGACATTACATGAACAACTTGCCTAAAACAGCTCTTGAGACTTGTACTGGTACATAATGACAATTAAGCTGCCATGGTTCGCAGGAGGGGGTGTTCTGTTTTAATTAGTTAAGGGTTTTCGATTTGACATCATTTTTAGGATAGCCTTGCTAAAGGCTTATGTTTCTTTGCACTTAGGGAAACCTTTCAGTTCAGAAAATGAAGTTCCCATTTATACAATATGTTCTTGCATATACTGGCTTTTACATCAGCATAATGCTAAGACACAGGCACAATTGGTACAGACAATGTCTGATAAGCTTATATCTCCAAACATGCAAGAGTGTTTTATGAATACTAAATATCTGTGCATATGTTTAAAAAAGACACAGTACAAATTTTTGAGCATTAGACAAGGCTACTTTTAGCATTTGAACACTTCAGGTCAGTCACTGGTTGTGTCAATCATGATTCTTGGTATAAATAATGGTATAAATCATTCTATTATTAAGATACTGTATATTGTTTAGCAGTCATTTTAACCCACTGACATTATCCCCCAGAGCCTGTAAGTGTATTGCTATTTCTTTCCAATTCGCAAATGTTTCGAAAGTTGACTAAAACCCTACTTATTTCAGAAATCGTTTCCACCTTAATTTCTAACTACTAAACACCGGATTGCCTCCCTGGGTGCGACTTGGAATATGTCTAATGTCTGGAGGATTTATGTCTAACAAATTGGATGTTGTGCCTTAGAATCAGTAGATACAGAGATTAAGCACCTGAACAACTGATTGATTGACTGATTGATCTGATCAAACTACAGGCAGTATTCTAAGTGACTATAGATGGTAGGCGAAACAGAGACAGAAAGTTGTACTGCTTGGCGTTGTGACCTGACACAGACCTCATCACAAACCAGAAGACAAAGTGACTACAGAAATAATTTAAACAGTTGAGGCGCTGATTTGAAGGAAAAATCGTATTATCGCCCATTAAAAATCCCCTAAAAGGTTTATTGTCTGGAATCAGGACTGGGGAGGGAACTGGTTTGACACAGGAAAGATACAGAGGAGATTTAACTTCACTGAAGATACAGAAAAAGGCATAATAACATAATTGCATTTCGACGAAATGCAGAACAGCTACAGCAATGACACCAGCCAGGTACTTTAGATATAACTTGATACTGTATATGTTTGACAGGTACTTTGAATAGTTTAAAATCTAGGTATTTTTGCAGCTACGGAATGCAAAGAATGCAACAGTATGTAAACTTTACTGGCGGTGAAGTTTGGAAGTAAATGGAGGAAAGACACATTATGCTAAATGCTGAAAAACATGGGTAATACCACCTGTAGTGTAACTTGGGAATTTCAGATCTTGTTTGGTGCATTAACTGTACAGATGTTACAAGTTGAAATCACTTAATGTCAACCTCTTTAATGGCTTTATAATATGCTAATAACACTAGTGAGCATGACTCTTACATCTTGAACAGTCCAGTAGTGGTCCATCACTGAAGGAACTGACATAATTGTCCCATTGTTATCCAGCACCCAGTGAGATGTCTTGACAGGCGGCTTAGCTTGGATATCACAGGTCACGTGCACAAGGTCATCACCAAGCTCTGCTGAATTGTCAAAACACTGGATGATTGGGATATCTGAAACAGGTTAAAGTAAAAGTTTTACGTCCAGGATATCTACAATTGTATAAGGATACAAGTATAGTAAATGTACAAAAAACAATATAAACCTTTATATTCAGAGCAGGATGGTTGTTTTGATATGTACAGTAATCGTGTGTTACTAGGCATGATTACTTTAGCATTTGTAAGACTTATCTCTTCTAATTCTAATTTCTAGTTGGACTTTTATAGCGCTTAATCTCCTCATACAAGAGGATTCTAAGTAACAACAAAACAAAAAAGCAATAGACCAAATTTCAATATCCAGAGACAGAAGAGGGGTCAAGCACCATGGAGAACACCAGGGGATGGTCTAGGCTAAGGTGGATGTGCTTTGGTGTACAGGTAGGTTTTAAGCTGCTTCCTGAAAGAGGCCAAGGATGGAGAGGCACAAATGGCATATGGAAGAGCATTCCAAACAATGGGAGCATCAAAAGCAAAACTATTACCAAACTGTTTGACAGATTTATGAACAGAAGGGTAGAACTTTAGAATGACAAGAAAATTACCACCACTTTCACTGCAGCTGGTACTATAAGAACTGCTGTAGGTAGAAAAATATGGAGCAAAATACCTAGGAAAACCTGTGTGAAGAAACTTATACACAAGTGTGGGTGTCTTAAACACTGTGCGCTGTTCAACAGGAAGCCAATGCAATTTCTTAAGCACAGGGGCTATATTGGTGTATCTACTGGTGTTTGATACAATTCTGACTGTACTGTTTTGGATGCACTGTAATTTGCGTAGATTGAACTTGGACAGGCTCCTGAAAGTGAGTTGCAATAATCCAACTGACTACTAACAAGAGAATTAGCCACAAGTACAGAAACATCATGAGTTAGAAACCATCTGACATATGTGAATCATGAAGTTTCACAAAACAACTTTTGCAGACATTCTCTGAACATCCTTGGAGAACGAAAATCTGAATCAAACCACACACCCAAATTTCAGACTGAGTCAACAGGGCTGAGTGGACTGCCCAAGTTATCAATTGGAAAACAAGCTTTCAACTTGTCCCTCAAAGATGATAAACTCAGTCTTGTCAGGATTCAATTTGAGCTTGCTAGTAGTCATCCACTCTTTAACATCATTTAGGCACCTGTTCAATTGTTCAAAGGCAGCAGATGCATTCTTCTGGGACAAATGCACATAAACTTGCCTGTCATCTGCATAAAAATGAAGCTTTATTCCTTTATATCCACCGATAATCAAACTGAGGTGGATGGTGTACAATGAGAACAACAAAGGGCCTAGGAATCTCTTCCATCACAAGACTTATCTTTTCAATTGTCAGCTCTATCTTTTCAATTTTAAGACTTCTTTTTCAGCCAAGAGAAAAAAAATCACACTTTGTAATAGTCCCCCATCCCCATCCTGATCAGTTGTGACCACCTCCCAAGTTACAAATCAAGGACTTTTTACCATGAGTCTTAAAATTTTAACTGGGGCATAAAGTCAACAACTTACAATTGACTTCCATTGTGGCTAGAGTATGGTTGACACTGCCATATCCTGGTACATTTACAGCACATGTAATCTCCATTCCATCATACTGAGGCTCTGCTTTGAAGTTGTAGGAGTATCGCTCTGACTTGTATTTCATCAGTCGCAGACCTTTACGCCCACTAATTTCTGATGTCTGGTTCCACTGCAACTGGTTGGAGATTTCAATACTGCCTATGTACACCCTCATCTCTGGTGGTGGATAGCCCCCTACACTTACACATCTGAAAGTACAGTACATTAATTGAAAAATAAAGTGAAGAGGTCAAAGAACATTCAAACTAAGGGGGTGTTCCACTGGAAGCTAACCCTTCCAGACCCTAACATATTCTAGAGTCGATTAGGTGAGTCAGGGATCGGGGCCATTTTTGAAGGCAAAATGTAGTCGGTTAAATTTTTGACACAGAACGTAATGCATCTCAGATTGTTTGGATAAACATCCCGACCTGATTTGGGGTTGGGCTGTTTCCTGTGAGATTGAAATTTAACGCCCTAGGGCAAGCCCTAGAGGCACAACAAACAAGTTGTAATGAGCCACAATAAGCCATAGTGATGACCCGACAAGACTGGAGAAGGGCACAGGATCACCATGACCAGACTTGCAGTATTGCAAGACCATTTGCCATGCAGCAATTTCTAGAAAAAGAGGGATCAAGTGTCGACAATTAAAACATCGACCCGGTAATATACCAGAAACGAAATTTAACCCATCACATAAACTTTTTCCCTTTTAATTAACTGATAGGTTTGATGACTGGAGTGGTTTGACTCATTTTGTAGCCTTCCTATGTTTATATTTGTCACAACTGGACGGGGTGGCTGTGCACTAATCTAGATATATAGTGGATCAATTGTTGGATTATTTAGTCTCTGTACTGTTTATGTTAGTCCTAGATTCCTAGAAGTCGGTATTTCTACATATTTACACATCTATAGCTACATTAAATTGTTTTATAGAATGGGTAATTAATTGATAGATTGATTAATTGTTGAGTGATACCTTGAGTATTTTTACAGGTGTAAGCCAGCCACTCCATAGGTTGGCTATCCCTGTATGCTTACACATCTAGAAATTTAGTTATCTGATTGATTGGTTGACTAGCTAATTGATTAATTGATTGATTGGTTGGTTATATAACTGATTAATTAATCATTGTTTGCGTAGCTTACTTATAGCCCCCACAAAGAGATGTGGACAGCAGGTTATACTTGCACATTTAGAACTACAATGAATTGATTGATTAATTCTGCTACATGCACTACTCTAACTATACAAGAATAAGTATTGACATGATAGAAGTAAAATCAATACAGACAATCTCTTGACAAATGTATGCTTTCCTAAAATATCTCTGAAGCAGCAGTTATAGCACCCCTTGTCACATTGCCATGTACAATGCTTGGAGATACATGCCAGAACATACTATACAGAACAACCTAAATATCAGAAAGCCTTCTGGGAGAATCTATCAAATACTCATGATTGGGATTGAGTGGCATGTTTGCAATTTAGTATGTACCCAGAGGGGAGACAGAAAAAGTCCGTGCAATAACAAGGCTGCTGACATTTGCCATTCGTACATCTACTGATAGGCTGGTAGCATGCCTTCAGCTCATCTATTAGCATGATTTCTTCTGAGATAGCAACTCTGACATTTTGCCAAATGAGACAAAATCTTATCAAACCAATTTAGAACGGAAGTAGCTTTCATTTGTTAGCTTGATATACAGTTGTATTAAAAAATGGATAAAATGGGCGATGTACTGGTATTTTTTAGCATTTCACATATTATCTCAAGGGGGTAACATCTGTCCTTCATCATTTTTTTTATCATTCAAATTCAGAAAAGGACAGGAGGGGTAGATTGGGGATATAAAAATAATGCCATTTGCAAAGCATCACTCTTGTTTATTTTTAGCTTTTTAAAGAGAATAGATAGATACAAACAGTACACTAAAGATTCTTGTCAAACATAAACGTATTGTTATAAACACAAAATTTTATAAACTGATAAGGCCTATACAGACAGAGGATGACACAAGTGAATCTCTAACGTGATCTCTATATTGAAGAATTCTCCATGTTCGATCTGATTGTTTGGTAGTATTAGCATATAACATTGAGATACAGTGAAAAAGACCAGGGCCTGTATTCACAAAAGGTCTTAGACTTAGCCAGGTCGTAGGCTTAAATCCAGTCTTAAAGTTAAGACTTTTGTCTCAGCTAAGTTTTGTCTTAAAACCGTATTCACAAAGGGTGACTTAGCTAAGTCCAAGATTATCAAATAACCACAGTGGGTTTTCCGTGTCATGTGACCTTTCTTTTCTATTCAAACTATACTATTGGTGAGATATACCCTTCATTTAATGCATTTTAAAGTGCTGTTTTTAAACAGGAAAAGTACTGTTTTGAAAAGGAAAACCTTGTTACCACATATAAACTTTGAAAGACTGCTTTAGTGAGGTGTTCTGTATAATTATACTTTATTTACAGCCATTTCAAATTTTGAAGTGGAGAAAAGTTTAGGGCAGCCATATTTAATTCCTCTTTACAAAATTTAAGCCCACTACCAACCAGTCTTAAAGTTGAGCCCTTGGCTAAGCCTAAGAGCGGTCTTAAATTCTTTGTGAATACCACTAAGCCTAAGACAAAAGTCTTAGCAGTTTTGGGGCAGAAACGTGAGACAAAAGTCTCAACTTTAAGCCTTAAGCCCTGGCTAAGACCTTTCGTGAATACGGGCCCTGTCTTAAAGTCGAGCCTTTATTTAAACCTAAGACTTAACCTCTTTGTGAATACTGCTAAAACAAAAGTCTTAGAAATTTTTCTGCGAAAGTTTAGACAAAAGTCCCAACTTTAAGCCTAAGCCCTGGCTAAGACCTTTTATGAATACGGGCCCAGAAATTCATTATTTCTGGACTGATCATAACAAAAACACGATTTCATTAAGTTTATAAATTTCTTTGTGTCTTTGGGGTTTGACATTTCTTTCAATACACAGTATAGGTTATATCATGGCGGGTGGTTTTAAGGTCAGAGGAAACTAGAATATACAAGTTGGTCAAGATTCTGCACTGTAAACTGCAGGGCATCTGTAAGCAACCACCAACTTTCCCACATAGGGTAACGTCTGGGTTTTAAGCTGCCGACCTCAGAGTTGGGAGGTTCATTCGGTTCAAAGGGGACTTGAATCTGATTGGACTGGTTCTGTGGTCTTAGATTTAATTCATTCAAAAATGTCATGTAACATTGATTGTCTTGCAAAAACTGTTTAAGTAGACAAGTATTTAAGTAGACAAGTATTTCAGGAAACAGAAGAAAATGAAAGGTTCATATTGTGCCTTGCGATAAAAAATATCAAGGAAAATAAGTTGCATAGTTCAGGAAATGATTCGACATGGTTTACACTTTGAAAACATGCTTCCAAAATTGGGCATTCTTATCGGAAAAGTATGAACGGGGTAATAGAGAAAATATCAAGATTAGTGTAAAAAATATTTCAGCAGTTAATTACAATGTATATTTACAAGTCATGATAAACTGAATCATTTTCATTCATTTCCTAAACATATAAAGTCTGCTGATGAGATACAGACAGTTATGCCATTCACCCAGTCACAATTCATCAATGTCTCACTCTCTGAATCTTTCATTTCTTCAGGCAATTGCTCACAGCTGGGAGAGGTATATATCACGAGTAATTGTACTACAGACAGATTAGGTTACAGACTAATGGATCATAATTCTTTCTCAATTACTCTAAAAATATAGACTAGACATATATATTGATGCTCATTATTCTCGTTTTTTTCAGATACTGAACAAAAACTGGAAAGCACGCGTTGAGTGGAGAAAAACAGATGGAGGGGGTTTCTGAAAATTCCCATTTTTTTGTATTCTGAATAACATATGAATCTTTCCAAAAATCCCTTCTTCCTTTGTCAAGGCCCTAATCATATATAAATATTCATGGAGATCCAATTTCTCACTTTTGTAGTAATGACAATCAGAAAGCCAAAGACATTGAAAATAGATATTTTAATATGATACAGACATTCAATAAAATCTGTTCATTGCTTTTTTTAGTAAAAGAGACAAAAATAGACAAATAAAGGCACCCGAGAACATAATCTCCCAGTAAAGGAATAAAAAAACTTTGCAAAGATTTACCACTAGTTTCTTCAAAATGTACTGCATCTACATTTCACACATCATCTTAACATGTCCAAATGAAGATTTTATTTAGTTTAATTTGACTGGTTATTAATTCACAGCAAATATTTAGAAACAACTGATTTTAAGCCTGATTTCCCTTCCCAAAAATTTCTTACAGTTTTCATGCTAAACCTCAGTCAAATATTGGTAGCAAGTAAGTATGATCTTGCCATGTACCTCAGTGGCCCAGTGGAAAGTAATGTTGGAGAATGTGTGAGAGTGCAGGAAATTTCAAATTTGCTGGAATTTGCCAATAACAGGTGGGTAATAAGTATGGTCACAAGATCAAAATATTTCCACAATTCTAAGATGTTCGATGACGTTTTCCCACAGTCCTTGTTGTCACCTCTTGTGGGTTCGAACCAAACAAGTGACAATACTGATGGCCTGTCCCTATATGACTCATGCCGGTGAATGGGACATAAAGCACCAGTTTTAAATTTAATCTGCGTCATCTACCCATCGATTTGAACATCAATAACTATTTAATTAAATGTCAATTTGGAATGCCTCGTTTGAAGATTATAGGAAAATAATTGATAGATACCATACTAACCTCAGTATATTAGCCTTTGGTCCCACTTCATTGAAGGTCATGCGATGCCTGTGCTTTGGAGTGCCAGTGGTGTTGATATTGGTTAGAGCCAAAGTCTCCACATAGGCTGAAATTATGAATAGATACAAGGTTGTAAATAACATAAAGTTCCTGTACAGTGACTAAAGATCATTGAACTATTACATTGTAAAAGTTATTGATAAAATGTAATTAAGTATAGGCCACTCATAAATGAGGGGTGTTTAATCACTGAAACTTCCTTTTCAGGGTCAGTTTCAATTCTCTGTTGAATTTAAGGTAAACATTGTTGGTGACAATTACAAAAGTGTGATTCACTCTTTGGTATAATTTGGGCTATGACTTCACAATAAACAGCTTTGGCACCAAATCCTTACAAAACTATTGCATATAGTCAGGCACCCTATGGAAACAGGTTTACGGGAAATCATTAAAATGAATATTTAACAAGAAGGATTCTGTAAAGGATTAAGATGTCTGTTATGATGTAAACTAGAAAAAAATCTTGCAGCCAATATAAAAACAATGCATTTGTTGTCTCTACAAATATTGATTGATTTGGTTTTAACATCAACACTTCATTAAGGTCATATCAAGACGGGTAAATAGGGGTTGAAGGAAAACAGTGTATACTTGTTGCTCAAGATTCTGTACGGAAAGTCATCAGGTACCAGCTAGCACCTACCAACTTTTTAACTTCAGACCAGACAAGAAATTGACCAGAGTGGTGGGAGGTGTCTTACCCATAATGCACCATACCCTATCATCAATAAAAAGAAACACTCAGGTAGTGCAGACCTGCGACAAGGCCTAATATATCCAATGTTGCTTATTAGTGCAATGATAAAAAAATCCATTAAAAGATTCCTGGATCAAGATGTTCCAGACAGTGATTCAGGTCACCAAAATTTAATTATTTGTTTCTTGTGCCATTTCCTGAAAACTTCTTCAAAAATTCGTAAGCAACGTTTTGAGTTATTTGGCAAACCAACAAACAAACACACGAAGACAATTATATAATCTCCTTAGCAGAGATATTAAACTGAATTCCAAAACTTGTGTCGTTTTACCTTTTTAAGGATGAAACAGCTACAAAAATATCTGTTCTCAAGTATTAATATATCACTACAAGACAGTATAGTATTGCACAACAGTAATGATTAAGACTTAGTAATGATTAAGAAAATATAGTGCCAAGGTTATTTATCTTCAGGAGGCATATTAGGAAGTCTTTTTAAACTCTATGGGCTATATCACATCTGTGCTACACAGGATCCATAAAAAAACGTCACTGACAATGTGTTAGAATGTTTTAAATGATACCAATAAACACTCTTCTCTGAGAAGATTCCCCAATGCTCACCTTTTGTGGAAAACTCACTTTTAAGCCTGACACCATTCGACATTGTTTTCTAAAGACTATGCTTTACTGGTTACTACTTGTGGCTAACACATTCTTCTAACAATACAGGGGACCTGGTTCAGATCCCAGTTACAGGTAGGTATATGGTGGCTTAGATGACTACTTAAAATGCAATACATTTTACATATTTTCGCCTTGTCTGTCCCATTAAACTATGTCAGAATTGCACCTGGAATATTTAAAGGGAAAGTGTGAATGTGGTATATCATGAGGGTGGAGCAGTGTGACAGGGGACTACTGATAGATCATTCAGACTTGACTCCATCCTTATATCACACACAACTAATGAAACAAAACAAAGACAAAAATGTAAACTGGGATCCATAGATTGTTTCCTGTGCATGTAAATTATCCCTAGTGATGGGTTTTCTACTTTTGGACAAAAATAGCATCAAAGATAAAGACCTGTGTGGGAGGTATATATATTTACCCAAAGAATGAATCGGTTCTGTGTTAGGCCCAGGCATAGATCTATGAAGACATGCAATAGGGGTATAAAGGACTAGGAAAACAATGGTTTTGCAATTTCTGTTTGTTTTTTAAATAAAATTTTATGTTATGTCATTTAATCAGACCCTAATTCAATAAACTAAAACTAGAACATTGCTTTTCTAAAATCAAAATTTTGCAGGAAACATATGGAACTTATATGGCATGTAAGTCACATTGTAGATTGCTTCAGAATGAAATCAGGCATAAGACCCCGAATGGCCACAGTATCAGCTGTCTTGAGTAGGCATGATATTATCTTGCTCTTGAACAGTTCCAGAAAAAGGAGCTGCAACTTTGAATTAGTATTTTAATCTGTAGCTTTACCTAAGCTCCAAACTATAGAGGGTACTTTGTATAAATGCTTAAACTGTAGCCTTATTGAACTCCTTTTTGCCCTTCGTTCACCTCCCCATCCCACCCTGAACAAACTTGGTAGTAAAGTTTAGCAGAGAGAACCTAACCGCCAAGGCCAGCTTTTAGGGTTAAGATCTAACGTAGTGATGTAGTGGTTTACCATTACTGTGCAAGTATGAGACAACTACCTTAAATAGTTATGGGGGCAAATAGTTCTGATAAATTTATAATCACAGACAAAATGCATTACTTGAAAGACCATCAAAGAAAATAAATAAAACTGGTTAGTTTGGAAATAAAATGTGTATTCTTAATGAGGTATATTATGTATTGTAATAATTGTGTTAGATATATTTATTAGATATAGAACATATATTGCATTGCCGACCTCAATCGATTTGTATGTTATGCAATGTTGTACACTGTTAGGGTATTAAGATATCTGACTAATTCTTTAAAGCCACGGTATCGTATCGTTTTAGTAACCATCTGTTAACAAGGGAATTAAACTTCAGTACATGCATTTATATATATGCGAGATCTAGAAATGTGAGCTAATCTGGAAGAAAACTGTCCGTGATTAACAACCCCATAGATTTCATAACTTTATACATCGAACTAGACTTTCTGTTACAGAGCGTCTTGTGTCCTATGTTAATACATGGGGTAACTCATCTAACAAGTGTGAGCGGAGTGATATTATAACCCTTATACAAACCATGCTAAAACATGTACAAGGACGATATTAATGACAATCTCATCTGGCATAGTTTGGTTTAATCAAAGGTGACACCTATAAATCTGTGAAAGAGTATCGTCATAATTGTATTGAAAAACTAATGTGGAGTACTTGCCTCTAACAAAGACATAATGAGTGACCTGGGCCAGTATGGCGCCCTCTGGTGTCCTGATTTCACAAGTATAATTCCCACTGTCTTCCTGGGTCAGGTCTGTCAACAGAAATAAACCAAACAAATAAAAACAATAATACAAAATGTTAAAAATTGTGCATCAGCCGCCTACCCCAACAAGTGATAAAATTCGTTATATCACACACTATAGCTGGGTTCAGAAGCAATCTAAAGACAAATCTCTTCAGAATAGCATATCCTCTGTTATTGCCATTGTTCTTTGGTCTTTACTTCTTTTTCCCCATGACGAATCTTGCCTTGATAATCGACTGTTTCCTTTTTGGACATCAGTACCTCAGGGGACGGTTACATCCATTCGGCACTTTATATATGTTTTAATTATTATTATTTCATTTCTTGCCTGAAATAAAGGGCTGTATGCACTAAGCCAACACAACACTATCTGTCAGCTCGGATACATGCCTTCTTAAAACTAAATAAATCTTATCTAATCTATGGGGTGCTTCTCTGGTTTTTAAATCAAAAAGTTGTATTTTTATCAAAATGAAATGTACTAAATACCTACACTTATACCATTTTGTACCATGTTGTAAGTAAGAACTTTGCAAAACATGTGGTCACCATACTATTGATATTCGTAGTGACCTTTTATATTGCTAAAATAACAGCTGTACTCAGCTCATGTTTTCATATGTAAATTCTTATTGCAAAACCAAAGTGACAATCGTATGGTCACCAGATTTAACTTTCAGAGGTGACCTTAAATGGTTAATAGTTAGAAAAAGTTGTCTTAATTGCATATGGTCATCAGACTCAGTATCTTGGCCTTTTATGAAGAGTTATATCATAAGTAATACTTGGTGTACTATATTCTAACGTGGAATACATAAGTCGAGTTAAGGCCACCTTACATGCAACTTTAAACTAATCTGAGGTGGCCTTAAAGTTGCAATGTGTAAACAAAATGTACTCATGTGTAAAGCTAATAGAGAATAAACTAATATTTTCCCAAGGTGTCTTCCTTGTCACTGGTCAAATGTAGGACACTGAAATCTTATCTAATCTAATCTAATGCTTTGCAGGCGCAAAATCTTCCCCACAAAGGGGAACTCAGCGCACTAGTTAACAAAATCATTGTCGTAAGAAGAGTCGAGGGGCAATAAAGGTTGGTAGTCAGGAATTGTGGATGTGACCAAGAGGGAAGGAGACTAAGTTTTGAAACTGTAGCTGAAGAGGTGGGTTTTGGGGTGTTTCCCAAAAGATGCGACAGAGGGGCTATTTCTTATTTGGAAGGAAAAAGAGTTCCAACGAACTGGGGCATAGTGACCAAAGGAATTAAAAAAGTATTTGATTGATTTATGAACTGTTTGGTCGAAAGTGGGGGTATGAATTAACTTGAGTTTGGGGGTGCTTCACCTTGTATTTCTGGAAGAGGTGTAGGGGTGAATTATCTTAGGTAAGCTGGTTCAGCTTGGTTGAAAATTTTGTATGTAATGAGGCCTATTTTAAATTGTATCCTGTACCTGACTGGGAGCCAATTGAGTTTTTTTCGGTTGAGAGGTAATGTGACAGAATTTAGAGGAAGAGGTAACAACCCTGCAGAGTGAGTTTTGGACTAACTGCAATATTCTTAACTCAAAATCAGTAAGTGATAAGAATAGGGAATTGCAGTAATTTGCTAAAGGAACTGATGAAAATATTTTCAAAATCACTTATATGTTGATGATAATTGGTGAATTCTTCGAATTGAAAAAGTGACTTATAAGCTTTTATCATCTTTAATGTGAATAGGCAGTTCCAACATTATTATCGTATCTTCTAGTATTGTACTGTCTTTGGTGAGGACCGGTCTTTGATGTTTTATATAATATAAAGGGAGTAGAATCTGGAAGCTCCCATGTTTTTTTTCTCAACAACAGGACAGCTACATATAAGAATTATTCTTGCATTTTATCTAAATAAGTAAATAAAAATTCTGAATGCACTGCTTATGTATCACAGAAATAGCAATCAGACAAATTATTTTATTATTATTATTATTTATTTATTTCTCGTACACATAGTACAAACATTTTAGATAATTATAAAGATGACATTTGAACAATTACATAAACACAGTGGAAACTAATAAACTGTTACATTTATATATACATGTATAAATTTATATTACACATTGCAGTATGCTTGTTTTAACAAAATTTAATATTTTTCTGGTTAGTAATTGATGGCAATATACTGTAAAATACAGTCCAACTGATCTCTTGAAAATTCTGTTGTTTCATAGTCCCGCACATGAATTGTTTCTCTTACCAAGTTTCCAATGATGTAGTCATGCCAATCATTTTCACCACTATATATCATTGTTTTTACTTTTTTATATATGTTGTGTGCATCTGTAATACTATACTTGTGTTTTACCAATAGAATATTATTGCTTACACTAGATCAACTTCCTTGTAGTGCTAATTTGCAAGATAGGCTTGTATTATAATTATCAGAATTTATGCTAACATCCATGAATTTTAAGAACCTAAGAATAAGCTGACTATCAATTGGGCATGAATCACATATTACATGAAGTAAATTACTTGACATCACATAGGGGACTCCTAGGATTTTTATAATTGCCTTGCGTCATTGAGTGCAGAAGTATTCAAATTTTACACTTGTAAAATCCCACAGATTTGAACCATACAGAGACATACAATACGACGAGAATAACTTTAATTTAACATCATACTGTACATGCTTAAAAGCAAAGTTTATGTAGTTTACCATACTGTTGAAATCTAACAATCTTAATTCAATATTTTGATCACTTGAGTTTACTCCAATCCAGTTACCTAAATGAATAGTGCTACTTGAAGTCTGTATGATGTTATTATTAAATGTTATGTTATTCACTCTATTTGTGTCTTTGGTAAGATCGAAAAATTTGGTTTTATCTGCATTGAAAGAGATGTTAAATTCCTTGCCAAAATGATCTGCTATACTTAATAATTTATGGGTGCCTAAAATAGTTGGTGACATAAGAATAAAGTAGTAACTGATCGATATAACTGATCAATATAAATCCCAAAATAGCCTAAAATAGTTGGTGACATAAGAATAAAGTAGTAACTGATTGATATAACTGATCGATATAAATCCCAAATAACAGAGGAGAGAGTACACCCCCTTGTTTGACACCATTGTGTACTTTAAACACATCAGAGAATTTATTTTCCCATTTAACAATTGACTTGTGTAAAGAGTAGCTAAAAATTTACAATACAATGGGCACATACCTTTCTGTATTAATAGTTGAAATAGTTTGTTATAATTCACTTTATCAAATGCATTGCTTGCATCTAATAATGTAAGGTAAATATTTGAATCATTATTTCTGTAATACTGTACCACCTCATTCACTATGAAACTACACTGATTTGTTGAATGCCCCTTTTTGAAACCATATTGAAGATCACAGGTTTTGAAAATATCTTTAAATTCATGAACAACAATATTATCAAACAATTTGCCAAGTGCACTACACATTACAATTGATCTACAATTAATGATATTATTGAGTGATTTCCTTCTATCTTTAGGTATTGGTATGATAGATGAGAGTAACAAGTTCTTAGGTACATAGCTATGGTTAATCATTGCAGAAAACATGAGTGCTAAAACAGTATGCAGTCTATCACCACCATGTACAATATGATCAGATAAAAGACCACTCTGTAACTCTCCTTATGAGAGCAGCCTCATTTAATTATAGCCATTTTTGCTTTTATCCAGAGAATTTCACTGATGTTAACACAAATAGTTTCTGATGCCCGATATATCAACAATTTAATAGATCTAACGAAAATATGTATAAAAATTTGAGACCCCAAGAAAAATTTTAAAAAAGAACTAAAATACAAAACTGAACAGTGTTTTTTTAATTGGGTCAAATGGTTAAATATGAAATGTTCTTTAAATGTCTTATAATTGGTTACTGTAGAAAAATAATAAAATATGAAAACAATCTTTAAATCAGCAATATATGGATATTATACCAAAATCATAAGGAATAAAAGTAAGTTTAAATCTGTTATAGTTTTGAATACATTGCTAAACCCAAAAATATAAAAGCAGAATCTTAAAGTGTCCAATATTTGGATATTGTGTAAAATCGTCAATTACAAGCTTTAAATGGCGAATATCTGAATATTTGATCCAAATCATCAAATATGAAACAAGCTGTAAATCTCAGATATTTAGATATTTCAATAGAATCATGTATAAGTAATATCTGTATAAGACTTTATTGCTAGGAAGGCTTCTCCCTGGGAACAATAGTCCTCAGTGTGTAGATGGAAAGCCTAAGGATCATGAATAATGCTACACTAAAACAATTACTTGAGACAGATTGAAGGATATTCCCTAACCCTGTGTAAGTAACCTTCTCTTCAACCTTCTCACACATATTATTCTAGGGCTATAACTTTTCTTCAACAAGAGATGTGAATCCCTTGGTACACTACCATATTCTCTGTCCTTGAAAGCTTCTCAGTTAAACACCGCTCACTCTAATAACTATGTCACCAATCCCAGTTATTGGACACATTGAGTAGTGGGGCAAGTTATTAATTGTGAAAAAACAGGAAAACCCCCCAATAAGCCAATGTAAAACAAAATGAACATTCAAATTAATTTAATAAACTCAATTAATATAAATTAAACATACTAAATTATGATGCACTCCCACAGTTCCAATGGTAGCCTAGTACTTAGCAAGTTTGGTATCTAAACAGACTGTCATCTCTGTGTGGGTTCTACTCTCATATTTTGTAATATACAAATACTCCCTGTCCAAATACGACCCTGACTGTTGAATGGGATATGAAATACCAACTCAAAGAAAAATACTTAAAGTGTTCTAAAAAGAATGTTTAGGTTTCTATGGATCTAGCCTGGATAGAGAAATTTTAGAAAAAACAGTCAGAGTGTTCCAAAAAGAATGTTTATGAATTTTATTGATCCAGGTCTAGCTAGAGATATCCTAGAAAAATTCTTTAAGTGTTCTAAAAGGACTGTTAATGCATTAATTGGACCCAGTTCTGTCAAGAGAAACCTAAGGGTAGGGTCACATCATTTCTTTCCACACAGTCATATCTATATGTATTTGCTTTCTCCTTGACAACCTTGTCCTTATGGCTCCAAAAAGAGACACTTATATCTTGAAATTACATATTTAAGAAAGCCCTAATATCTATCTCAGCCCCCACCTCTCCAACATGCAAATTTGTTGTACAGCTCATGAAGACTCATGGCAAGATTTTCATTTTAAAAGCAGTTCTGAATGCAAAACACATTCTGCGTTGTGTCACAAGACAATGAAGATGTCATCCTAAAATTTGAATTCCACTGAATACGCTCTCTACACAATATGAAGTGGATCAAACCTCGCCGAACCACAGCCAAAGGTAGATGGGTCTGTTTGGTTACAGATAATGATCCTTGTAAGGAAAGGCAAGACCTAGGTGCTAGAAAAATTTGTATGGTGAAAATGATCAAAGGTTTGTTCTAGAGAGAATATTTCTACCAGAGAAGTGGTGTTCATTTTTATCCTCTGTGGTATATATAAGAGCAGAATTAGACATGACACTTTACCATATGGTGAGCTACTAGGAATTTCAAGCAGAGTAAGCAATGAAAAATTAGCTCTTGTAATAAAGAATTTGCTAGTCAGAAAATTACCCTTATCTCACGTAGTATATTTCTTGTTTCTCATTTGTGATTTTGAGGAAATTTTAAGCCATTTATTCAGTAATCTGTTTGCACAATTCCTGGGAATTTAACTTTATGCTGCTTAATTCAAGAATATTTGGTCATATGGTGAATTTTATGGTCTTGGAAATTGCCTTGGAAGTGTCAAAATGTCTCACAGAGTGGGGTTTTGGATATTTTTTTAGCTTTAGACAACCTTAATTTTGGAGTTCTACTTTCAGGCTTATTTTGATACTGAAGTAAAATATTCAAAATATTCAGTACTTTGGTGTACGAGAAAATATCAGACTTAAGGTAACCTTAAGTTTGGGAATGACACATATGCAAAAAAGAATATGTCAAGAATAAAGATGATGATATTATACGAGTGTGTGTTTTGGGAATTAGCATGAATAACCACCAATTAGCATGAATAATAACTCAAATAAGTTTAAGGGGTCACAGAGGCACAGTGGTAACCCACTCGCCTCCCACCTCTGAGGTTGGTGGTTCAAACCCCGGACCCTGGGTGGGAAAGTTGGTAGTTGCTTACCAATGGTTGGCAGTTTACAGTACAGAACCTTGACAAACTGTATCTACTGGTTTCATGATATGACCTGTACAGTGTTGAAAGTGACGTAAAATCCCAAATAAACAAAGAGTCAAATAAGTTTACTCTTAAAGAAAGAATACCAAAGACATAGGTTTATATAATTTGTGACTTGAGATTTCTTTTTGATTTGTACTTGTATTTCAATGCAACAAAAACGAGTAGAAGATTTGGAAAAAATGTACCTTGCAAATGATCTCTATGACATAAATGTACCTTTCAAAATCAATGAAATATTAACAAAAAATCTGTACTTGTAGGTTTTCATGGAGACCGGAGAAACAAAAAAATATCCCCCTATGTATGTCCTGGTGTTAAGTTAATGTGTTGGGTATTAAATGTTAAGAAACATTAGTTCATTTAATGTTTGATAAATGATAAATGTAATGACTTATGCATGAGGGTTTTAATTGATTTCATCCTAAGGTGATAGACGACTGTAATAGACGATCCTGTAATTTAAAAACCAAGTTAGTTTTGTGGTTGTTTTAATATTATGTAACCGGCAACCGAAATAAGGAAAGAGTGAAATAATTCTTTCAATTTATAACAAAATTCAAGGAAGTCATCTGTTAACATACAAACAGTTGCCAAATAGGTGTCTGGGCTGCTATCATTAGCATTAAAGCAAGTTCCCTAATTTTGTTTTCTATCTATTTTTTGTGATAATAATGATAATGTCTAAAGCACACCACGTGTACACTTTAATAGAAATAACTTATTCTTTTACTTCATGGAAAGAGGATAATTTCACTAGTGAAAAATATATGTATATTTCTTTCTTAGCATTGCATTTTTATTACAGTTATTATGTACAATAGATTATTGAAATTAATTACTTCTTTATATAACTTAATTAGCTGTAGGCCATTCGATATGACAAAATTTAACATAAGAAAATATTAATTGACAAGACTACCCTAGATATTTTTAATGTAATTATCTGTTAGTGAGGGTTTCTTACATTTCCGAAGAGGTGTCAAAAATATGTCAGGTTTCTTATTACAATGATTCTTTTTAACACCTTCAAATGATAAGATACATTCTTATTTGACTTAAATATAGAGAATAATAATTTTTTTCCAAGCACTCCTTACTATTGAAATAGTTTGTCTATGCTACCTAAAGAAGTTTAGATTTTTGTAAAAAAATTAAACTGATAACATGTTCTTACATTACTTTTTGATTAACTACCACAGCTATACCAGGCAAATATACCACTCGAGTGTTTTTACTGAAAGCTTTGATTCTATTATTTTTCATTACTTCAAAGATAAACTAAATATTTAAATAATATACTCTTTAATGACACCAACATGTTATCGCGTGTTTAAGGTACTTAAAAGTCAGGACACAGTGACAGAAAAGGTAATATACATTCTTTGTGGTGACCTAAAAGTGATATATGAACTATAGTTTAACATACATTTAAGTTTTCACTTAAACTCAAATATGGCCACTTACTCATGATTGACAACTCCTCTGCATATGTTGGAGCATTGTCTTTGAATGTGACACCAAATCTGTTTTTGTTGACAAAAGGCTTCATGAAGTTACTCATGATGTTGATCACCACTGCCTCCCTCCCCTGGGTCTTCATCCAAATGATGGGGTTGTTGAACAGGTCAAACCCGTAAGCGATGAACTGGCAGGACAGGATGATGTTGTCACCCTGGTTCAGCACCATGACTTGGCCCTCTGTGATCATATCTAGCAGAGAAACTAAAAATATATATTTTAATATATTTATAGTATATTTTATTTATATCTATACATTGTATATTTCATGTATTATGGTTTCATAATGGTATTAAGGATCCTATACAATATAATCTTCAGTGAATGTTCTGCAGAGAGAACCTGACCACATTGATTTTATTTTTTACTGGAATAGTTTACATAGTACCAGATTGCTGTATACATCACCTAAGAAGTTTATTAATAAAGAATGGATAGTTTAGTAGCTCATTTAATCTCTTTGCTTAACTCTCACTAGTTTTATGTGTAACAAACTTGAACAGCTTAAAACGAAGTCATGCAAACCTATTTACATTTAAACCACCTCGTATATGAATAATGCAAGCTTTAGATATTTGGAGTACTGTTTTTCATTAGGGTTTATTGCTTTCCATTAGTATCTACTTATGTACCAACTTACCACAAAAGACATTTGGTGATATTTTATAGTCAGCAAAACTACAGTATGGTAACTAAAACTAGGTATACTAATACATGTATTTGACAAACTGCAAATGAAATAAATGTCACATGCCACAGTAGATTCCAACAAGAGGCATAATCATTCAAACTCGTTTCTAAACCCCCAACCAAATGGCCTATCCATAGTTTAAGACTTATGTTTCATTATTATCATTATTATTGTCATTATAATTATTATTTTATACATAAACTACTTATGTTTTTCCCGGCACATATATTTCTATGAAAAAGCTGATTCAAAGGACACATTCACAATTTATTAGTCTGTTAAAATTTTTTTGTCGATTGGTAAAATAAAGTTTGATACTGTTTCACTTATTTTGGTGGAGCCTATTAAACATAGACTACTCACATTCAAGTTTCATTAAATACATTAGTTAGCAGCTTAATTACTAAAACTTCAAGTCTAAAAATTGTAACATTTATTGTGTGCCAATTTTTAGGCTTATATCATATAACAACCTTTCTTGCTCTAATTGACAACATCCCCATTCATACAATGTTCATATTAACCTACAAAAGCTATACTATCACATTTAATAATTTATTAAAACTAAGACCATTGTTACTGCAAAACTATAGAGTACCTATGTTTGGCCTATATATCATGCAACACTCACTATAAGTGCAATAAGGGACTGCATCCGTATCTGTTCATGTCAGGTATCTCCCAAACGGCTTATTAGATTTGACAGTGAGACTTAAGCTGCCTGTAAATTCTGTTTGTCTTTTTATGGGGCTGGATAAATGTATGATATGCAAGATAATTGTAACACCAAATTGCATCATGCATCAAGATATAAAGCTAAAACTGGAGTCCCAACGGATGACTTTTACACGAATGAGGCTTCTAAAGACAGATGGAATCAATTTGAACATGTCAACAATGACCTATCTGTCAAAGTATTTTGGCAAATACATTTTCTAACATGACGCGGCAGTGTCCGCAAATTTGATTGGCTGAAAACTAGGGTTTAAATTGACACAGACTTTGGCTGTTGAAACCCCTCTGATTCGACTGATGTGTATCATTCTTGTTATGCCATCAATGAAACATTTATAAACCACAATTTTATAAATACAGGTCAGCTTATTCTTCAAAAATTTGTGTTATGTTGGAATAGGGACAAACCATAGAAATCTGTGATGTATGCAAATTTAGCAAGCTAACTGGATGTTTAGATCACTATATACCAGATATTGTCTTGTTATATGTCTAGTATAGCTCACTAAGAAATGGATTAAATGAAATAAAAATGTTGTAAGTCAGATGAAGAAATCAAACAAACTCTAACACATTAACTGTTAGATAAATAGCCTGTTAAATCCATTAATACATGAGAAATGTAAAATAAAAGGATGACACAAGCACAAATCTATTTATTGTTAAGTACCATGGCAAATTTCTCTCTTATGGTTTCAATTACAAATCATAGCCCCAAAAGATATCATGTCACTAAGGTTAAACCTACAATATTTCCAATGTATTGTACAGGACAGAACAGGTAGATGCAGGCTTTACTGTTGAAATACAAGAAGTACTTAGTGAACATCAATTTAGACATAAATGGACATATGAAATATGCTTTAGGACAATCCTTCACTGAAATAAAAATATATAGTGGCAACCGGTTCAACTGCTATAATGTTTTGGTTGGTAAAGATTGATAAGGATTTTGATATGCATTTTGTTAGTGTGATTATGTTTTGTGTCTTTTTTATAATTATTACATTGAATACAATATAGATCACATCAAAATGCAGATTACGGGAGATGAAGAGCAATGCTTACGAGTTCATGATTCTATGTCCTTCATAAACACTCCAATAATATTAATATGGGTAATATTCTTATATGAATTAAATTTTAGTGATGTGCTTTGATCAATGAATATGGTAGTCATTTTTAATTGAAACTACAGTACATGCAGAATTTTTAGACACCGATTATTATTATTTTTTTTAAGTTACGGCAATTGGCCAATCAGCAATGTGATTTATTTACGTGGGTTTAATGTGGCTTTTAACACATTGTCTATAGTATTGTAGAGGTTAACAAGTTGTTTTAGGGCAGAGGAAACCAATATATTTTAGTTGGTCAAGATTCTGCAGACATCAGTAAGCAACTCCCAACTTTGAGATATACGGCTCAGGGTTTGACCCGCAGGCCTCAGAGGTTGAAGGCGAACGTGTTACCCACTACTCCATCGAGCCTCCTGTCATTCAGCATTAAGTGGTCAATATAACTGTAGAATATGTTTTCTAATTAGGATCTCTGTTTACCTCATTTGACAAATTTTAGACAAAAACAGTGAAACTGCAAGTATACGCTAACGACCTATCACAGCAACCCTTTAATAAAGTCAGTGTATTATGAATTGCTATTCAAATCCATTAACCAGGCCACATATATCTCCAAATGCAGATGATCCCCAAGGACCTATCTCTCACACTGGAAGAAACTCTTCCACCAGAATGTCCTCCCCACATCGCATCAACCCAAACTCCACAGAAATAAAGAAAAACCTAACAAAGAATAGTAGCAAATGATCTGAATCTTCATTACTGATCCCCTAGCCTTGTCAAAAGGCTCTCAAATTGACAATTTTCTATGATTTTTATGAAATTATTTAATCTTGTTTCATTGGCAATGTACTATCACAACAAAACATACCAATGTAATTTTTCAGTATTTTATGTTCGAATATATAAATTACATATTACTACAAATAAGAATTTTTAAAGGCTTTAAGAATTACGAGGTTAATTGAATTTGATTCAACAATGTGCTTTGACGGCTTAAATATACAGCAGGTTATTTAAATTTATGTTGTAATTTTTGAGTACTGCATAATTTAGTGTGAATATGAATTGCACATAGTGATTTTAAGTGTTTTATGAAATTGTTTAGCTACAGAAATCACCTCTATTTATTAATGAGTGTCTTATGATTTAGTATGAAAGAACTTGGTTGCAAAATTTTAATAACAAAGTCCTCCAATCAAGAAAAGCCTTCATCAAGACTAACTTTTTCCCAGAAGCAAACACAAATAAAAAGCCTAAATCTCAAAGTACCTTTGGGAAAAATCCTTCCCTCCTCCAAACCCCTGGGTTACCCCAAAGGGGTCCCTGCCTTTTCCATTTGATAGATAGTCCAGCACAAGATATTATCACCATAGCTGCCAAGGAGTCACCCAGCTGGAAAATTAAAGTGAGTAGTCTTGTTACATGGGGAACAGTGTCTATTAGCCACGCCTGATATGATCCTCCTTTTGTAATCCAAAGACATTTTAAGGGGAAATTCTATATAGACACTATTATTTCCGTAGACGTTTTGTTCATTTCAGCGGCAATCCAACCCACCCCTCCATTCTGTCTGAGAGAGACATTGGTAAGAAAACTAAATTACTAGCCTTCTTAAAGGCTCGAGTTGCTTTACAATTTATTTAAAGTTCAAAGTTTGGGTTTGATGTCCCGTCAAACAGCCACGGTCATATTAGAACAGGCCAACAACATTTGTTACTTGTGGGACACCAACCCACACAGAGGGGACAGCCTGTGATTAGATGCCAAACTTGCTAAGCCAGTAGATTAAGTTTTTTAACTAGGAAAAACGTTCCATTCAGCTAATAAAAGTTTCAGTTTATAAAATGTGCTGTTACTTATGCTGCAACACTGGTTTACAATTTTTTACATTGTGGTTCTCCTTCCTATTTTGAACCGTTTTTGTCTATCAGCAGTTGTTCTATAGTACCAGGCGTAGTCACCTTGATCATCAATACCTTTAAATTATATCAATATCTTTAAAGTCAGTTAAACATTTTGGCCATAGTTTTGCCTTTGATGCTCCTAAGATCTGGAATGAACTCCCTAATGATGTGCTCTGCACAACATCAGTTGCCTCCTTCAGGAAAAAACTCAAAACTTACATGTTTGCAAAAGAATATTCACCATAGCCTCCCCTATCACCCCTTTGTGTCTTTGTTACAGCCTGCCTATGTCATTGGATTAATGTTTATTGCCTTGTTTTATGTTCAGATGCCCCTTAGAGTCTCTCATTGATGGAGATTAAGCGCTATAAAAGTCCACATTAGATTACATTAGATTATGCTGGCTTTTACATCAGCATAATCTCATCAGAGACTCTGTCTGATGAGCTTATATCTCTTAACATGTATGAGTGCTTTATGAAAACCAGATATCAGTGTGTGTGTTTAATAAGATAGGATTTTAATTTGGGCCTTTATGCCCCATTCACACGACAGGGGGTATGTCCCACAGTTACAGGTTTTCCAAGCCTGTGGAACCACCTCCAAGGATGCCTCATACCTTCCGAGATTTGGTGTAGCATTCACACTACAGGCAGTATCCCTGAGGTACTCGGTGTTTGGTAAAACGTCCCTGTCCTTCAACTACCGTCCAAGGTTTGTATGCGACCCTGTGACACAGTGGGGAAAGGTCGATTTATCTCTACTCACCCTATGTTGTCATATTACACCGAAAGACGACTGAGTCACAATCTTATATACACTGTGGACTACACTTTCAGTTACCGCAGCAAAAAATTCATGTGTGCATGCGTGCACTTGTCTGCACCTGCCAACGGGTTCCAAATTCAATAGGACTTCAATAGGATTCGCAAGGTAATGGACATTTTACAGCTGTGTCACAAGGTGGTATATGAACCTCAGACGGTAGTTGAAGGAGAGGGACATTTTATCAAATGCGGACTACCATGCGGATACCAGCTGTAGTGTGAATGGGATATAAGCAAGACTACTAGATTACTTCAGATGGTTCAGATGAATTTGACACATACATCTTGTAAGTTTATATTTCCATGTATGCATTCTGTGATAAGCAGAATGTCACAAATGTGTTTGTTGCTCCATGGGCATGTTATGCTTCAGTCAGAATGTGATGGACACTGTGTTTTACACATATTTGCTAACATTCATAATTTGTGTTAGACGGTATGTGACAGATACTAAGTTTACGTTTCCATATATGGGATCCGTCAGTGTATTTCCCCAAGTACCTGATGCATGATAAACAAAATGTGACAAGCACAATGTGCATTCTATAATGTTTTTGATTTTGTGGTAGGCCGGTTATGTTTTATTTACGTAATTTCAGATAAACAGAATAACAGACACAATGTTTATGGATTCTTGTATATTATCTATTTTAATGATATTAAGTCAATGTTTCCATATGCATGATCTGCAATGAATATGCCAGACCCGAAATGTTTGTTTCCGTGTACCTGATCTATGAATGACAGAATGTGACAGGCACTAAGTGTATGTTTCAGTGTACACGGTCAGTGATAGACACAATGTGAAAGACATTGTGTGTATAGTTCCATGCATGTGTTCTGTGATGGGAACAATGTGACAGACACTACGTGTTTATGTTTCAATGTACATGATCCATGATAGACAGAATGCGACAGATACTTAGTGTTCCACTACCGAATTTGTAATATGTTGTACAGATAGTTATGAACTGTGTGCACAATATCACAGAATAATATATGAGATATATACCATGATGAATGAAAATTTAAGATTCATTTCAATAGCTTGGAAAAGTATAATAACTTGCTATTCTTAAACGTTTTCTTTCGTTTTTATCAAACACATGAAAATAAACGCTAAGGTTGTTGAAGTTCCCAGAGTTAGGACTAGTTGTACCAAAGCCTTTTCAAATATGCACACATTAGCTGCTATCTATAATGTACTCGTATGTGACAGATAGATATTTGGTAGCCAGAGAGAATCTAGCCTTCCCTTGGCACAAGAATCAAAGTCTAAGTTCTGTTTCTAATACAATGCCAGTGTATCTACAAGAGCACATAATGGCTGCAAACTCATCAGAAACATTGATACCTTTATTATCCAACCAAGGCCGTATTTTCTCCAAATAGGACAACATACAGTGAGATTTTTAATTCCATATTACCTGACACCACTCAGTATGCATAATTATAGTTGGAAATTTGTCCAAAATATGTTACCAATTTCAATTTTAATTATTTCTTAAACAAGGCATCCCATAAATATTAATATTTCTCTGGATAATTACTGTTACAGAGCATCTCTTTTTTGCTACATTAAAGTGGAAGTGATGGGGAAATGTCACAGGTGTGGCGTTGTTAATTGACATTTTTATGTACATTGGTGCCTGTAACTGTGAATATATGTCACAGCTAATTTTCTACATTTCTTTTTGTCAACATAAACTTATTTTATTTTTTATTGGTATACAATAAAAGTACAACAATCCTTTTAGCACATTTAAAAAAATTATTACTGGAGAAGACAAAACACAGAAATCTCGTCCTGTGGTTTAATTTGTGTTTTCTTGTGATTAGATTTAAAATTTGCCTCAAACTTGTAATTATACAACTGATGCACAGGGTATTTCATAAAGCGGGCAAACTGCAGTTGATGAAAGGACAATGTCATTATTTATAGTGGGTAGAATGTGGAGATTCTTGTGCAGCATTAAGGTATTATCATGGTTGTACAGCCAGGGTATGTATGAGTACATTGTGTACATTTATGGAGTTTTGCTTAATTACAAAAAAAAAAAATCTCCAGCCTTTGGCTATGCTACATTTGAAAGACTTTTGCCTCAAGGAAATTAAGTTTTTCACTTAGTATCAGACTTAGATTTGGACAGAAACAAGAGACAGCTGTATCTCAGTTCTGTCATGGATGCCCCATTTGACCATTCGATTAGACAACAAGAGGGTCAGAAATTCCCTAAAAGGTGGGTTGCACAGGCAGCAATAAGGTTAGCAACTGCTGTAATTAAATTTAGAAAAGGAAATGTTGACAGACAGCCAAAAAGGACAAATAACATAAAAACGAAAGGACGAATTACACCAATTAGCAACTTAGCTATGATGGTGATCTATCTCCCTGTCAAGTTTGAATTCGATTGGACAAAGCGTTTTCGAGTTAGAGCCCAGAAACGGAAATGTTGATAGACAGACAAACGGACAAAAAACACGGATAAATTTTGAAAGCAACTTAGCTATGATGGTGATCTATCTCCCTATCAAGTTTGAATTTGACTGAAGAAAGCGTTTTTGAGTTAGAGTCCGGAAACGGAAATGTTGACAGACAGACAGACAGATGTCAGACACATTAATCTAATAGGCAGGTTGGTTACATGCAACCCGCCTAAAAATGATCTGCTTAAATAATAGAAGTAATAGAAACTTGAAAATGGTCTGTTGTGATCTGACTCTAAATGGGAGCCTGTTGGTTACATGCAACCCGCCTAAAAATGATCGGCTTAAGTAATAGAAGTAATAGAAACTTGATAATGGTCTGTTGTGATCTGACTCTAAATGGGAGCCTGTTGGTTACATGCAACCCGCCTAAAAATGATCGGCTTAAGTAATAGAAGTAATAGAAACTTGATAATGGTCTGTTGTGATCTGACTCTAAATGGGAGCCTGTTCCATTCCACCGGCTCAGCAGTGACAAAACCATGTCAGCCTATGGCCTTCTTGGGACGGACTGAGCAAACTGACAAACTGTTTCACATGTCAGACCACTAAACGTGATCTTGGATGACAAATATGGGTTTTGAGAGGTTTTTGGCTTTGAAATTAAGGAGTTTGTATTTGAACAGAATATGATATGAAATGGGAAGCCATTGGAGTTTGAAAATGTGATGAACTTTAACTTTTTGTCATCCAGGTCAGTCACGAAAGGAACATACTAATATTGGTTCAATGAATTTCATATTGTAAAAACATATTACAACTTTCTGTCAAATGTTTAAAGACAGAAAATTGTACACATATGAGAATATTTTTTGTTCAGTTTAAGATGTTTGTAAGAGAAACAAACCCTGACTTACTGACATAACAACCAGAAATATATATTTTTCCTTCAAATTCTGCCAAATCTCCATATCACACAGCAGACGGTGGATATTCAAATAATTCTAAATTTACAATCTTTACTGTAATCTCAAAATCAGAGAAGTAGGGGGAAAATTAGAGAAAAAGCCAAACTTGAAAATTCAATTAACTTTGTGCAATTAGATACTGTAAGAACCTACTCTTTTTCTTCTATACTGTACTCAAATATTTTTCCCCGAGTGTTGAGTGACATTTGACTTAAATTTTTTTGGCCCAGGTACTTACTGAAATGAAAGGGCAATAGACTGATTCCATTTTATCATGCTTAATTTGGAACAGAACACAGAGTATCTTTCAGTAAAATTAACCTCTCCTTCTTAAAAAAATGCATCAAAACACGTTCCACTTGTGGTATATATTTAGAAGGTAAAGCCCAGAGTTTGCAGTTTTTAGAATATCACAATGTTTCATCGAAAGATATGACGACTTTAAGGGTGCATTATACTTTCCTGTACTTGTGCATGTCTTTTTTGTATGTTTTTATACATATTTTGTTTACATTGAACATCAATTAGTAGTAGTAACAGTAATAGTAGTTGTAGTAGTGGCAGAATCTGGAGTAATTGAAGATGACGTTAACCTAATGTGACTTTCCCAAGTCCCCGGATGAAGGGTAGAATGGGGCATACAAAAGAGGGCATGAACGAGGGAGTTTGTGTATTGGCTCATTTGTTTTACATAATTCCAAGTAGTGATGTTGCTTTCAGAACTGTGTTGAAAGTAGTTTGACATGCTACAATATATCACTACAAACTGCGTTGAAAGTAGTTTGACATGGTACAATATATCACTACAAACTGCGTTGAAAGTAGTTTAATATGGTACAATATATCACTACAAACTGCGTTGAAATTAGTTCAACATGGTACAATATATCACTAAAAGCTACGTTGAAAGTAGTTTAACATGGTACAATATATCACTACAGGGTTGCCATTGTACATTGCAGCATAATTCACATGTGAAGAAGTATATTACTCTCACTGGGTCAAAAACATCTAGTTTGAGGCTTGCAAAATATTCTTTTTTTTCTTTATTTCAAAGTAAATGTAACAGTTTTGAAAGTTGTTTGGAATATATCATTTTAGCCTACTTTGCTCTATGCTAAACTAAACAGATCCATGTAAGAGAGATTAAAACATAATTGTTGAGGTAACAATAAAGGATTGTTCATGGTCCTTGCTTATATGTCAAAATATGTAAGATGTTCTTATTTTGTATGCCTTTGAGCTGTATGTACACATAAAGCATTCACTTGTTTGATTAAACGTCGCAATATGGTAGTCTAAAACTCAAACAAGTTTAAGGTGACGTCCTACAAAGATTCCCCTATTACATGTGTATGGAATAAATGACATTTAGAATAAATTAGAATACACCCTCAATAAATGCCTCATAGTATTCAAGGTAAAAGGTTGTAAGGTCAAATCTCAAGCTAAAGCACTGAAATCACATATCGCAAAATTGATTGTAGTCTTCACACTGACATCAAGTGTTGTTATGAAACAAAATACTGAAAATAGTTAATTGAACTGTCACTATTCTAGAAAGGGCATATTTCGCAAATTGTTGCAAAAAGAGATTATCAGTGACATAGTTTTATTTCCTGTTCACACTTCTCCAGCCAAACAGATCCGTTTTAAAATGTACACAGTTGAATGGGGACAGCCAACAAGGCAGGAAAGGTGGTTAATGTTACTGAGTGTGTTTATAATTGGTTTAAGTTAAAGCTGTGGCATCACCGTGGAAATGGAAATCAATGTAGTATTCTCAGTAAATAATGTATAATGTTGGTAAAATATGGACACTATGGATATCTAAAATATCAGAAAAGTCTGGAAAAAAAACAATGGCAGTTAAGGATAGCTTAAACTATCTATGGCTACAGACCTACAGGTGATGCTAATCGCATTAGTTATAAGAGCTGTCGGAGGGGGCATACCTTTATCAAGGCCAAACACCTCCAATATATTGCTTTTGAGTATAATGATAAAAAATCCTACAAAAATTCCTGAAGCCAGACGGTGTTCTGGATCACCATCAATATCTCACCATCTGTTCCTTATCCCATTGTCAACATTTTTTTTAATTTCATCAAATCCATCCATAACACTTCTAGCTATTGCTATAACAAACGATAGAGACAATCATATGATGAACAGACAAACGCACACCACCAATAACATAGCCTCCTTGGTAGAGGTAGTAATCTGATAATCTGGATATTATATTAGACGTATAAATAAATCAGGGCACTTATCAGCCTAGTGTGAATGGATAATGAGTTTCTCTCTCAAATGATATGGAGGAGAATTTAAAGCTTCAATGCAGATTCTTGACTTTTATGGTGTAATTTTTCCCCCTCTTGCTTCTAGGAGTGTAATACATCTTCATGTAAAACAAGTTGAGAAAATGGCAATGGGAATTCAAACCCATCAAACAAGGGTTCATTCTATAGCCCTAAGAAACCAAAAAAGTCATTCATCAAAAAAGCCAAATAGCTGGTGCTTTAAAAACTTTCGACTGCAGTTCTATAGTTGGAGCAAACTCATATTTGATGGATGTTTAAGTGTACACGGAGGACCTTTGACTTTTATCTAAATATATTGAGAAAAACCTTTTTGTTAATCATATCAGAAACGGGTGGGCTTTAAAGGCTGGTAGGAATCAAAATCATCCAATATTAGTCTTCTTTAACCTGAAGAAAATAGTCAAAAGAAATTGCCAACATCAGTCCAGAAATGACGAACTTCTGGTCATTTCAACTGGATGTATATGATATATATTGATAGTTCCTACCAATCTTATAAAATTGGGATTGAGTATCCAGGTTTCTAATCTTTGAACTAGCGAATTCTAAGACACAGCATCCAAAACATGACATATATCAAAAGTCATGAAATGTGATAAGGGGCATAACCTAGGAGACCATTGGTGTTCAGTAGTTGAGAACTAGGGAGGGAAAGACTTCTGTATGATACATCAGATAGGTTTTAAGTCACCTTTTGAAACATGAAATAGTAGGAGCAGTTAAATTTTCCAGTAGCAAATAAGTTTAAAGTTTAAATGAATTTTTACTTTATGACTTGAGGAACAATAATATGAAAGCTCAAGGAACAGCTTTTCTGGATTGCTACATCTCTTTTTTCCAACAGCAGTTATTTGCAAAGACAAATATGGGACAAAATATCTTGGAAGAACATGGATGGAATTTAGAGGAATATTTTAAAAATTGGAAGAATTATTAAAAATAAAAATTGTTTTATATTGTTTTATATTATCTCTTTTTCGGAACATATAGTAGTTAACTTCATTTTTATGACCCAGTGTAGAAACACCAAACCATTGAATGATATATTTGTGAGAATAAATTTAGTACAATATTAGTACAGTCAGCTAATTTTCTCCATTTCAGGGTTATGTCAAAAATTGTTTTCTGAAGAGGTACATACCAGATGATCCAGAATCTCCACTGGAAACTATTGGACAACAGTAAAGCAACCTTGGGTCATATTCATGAACAATATTTAGAACTCTCCTAACCTAGATTCGAAGTATTTTCTTAGATTTCAAATAAGAAATTATGAAACTGCATTCCCAAACATTCTGATATATTGTTTGGTGAATACTAATTCCAAGAAAAATGTAAGTGAAAAATCTTCGCTTGAGTAGATCTAAGATGATTTCATCTAAGTCATGTTCATAAATCTTGCCCCAGGTTTGATTTCAGCTACAACATTTAGAGGTAGTAGACATAGAATAATTTCTATTGGGACATAGGCTAATTATGTTGGAACATAGACTAATTTCTGTTGGGACACAGACTACTTATATTGGAAGATTATGTTGGAACATAGACTAATTTCTATTGGAACATAGACAGACTTCTATAAAGATTTGCTTGCATCAGGTAAAAGCACCAAAGGTGTAAGTAGGAGCTGGATTTAAGCTAGACCCTTAACAACCAGGACGTAACTTTAACAACTGAAACAGAGACTAAGTCTGTGTTTTCACGTGAACAATCTGTCACAGCAATGTGACGTTTCCATGTACCCGGATTGTCTGCGCAACTGCTAAGATAATAAACATCAAAATGTACCCCGCCTCTCACACACAAAATCAGTAAATATGCACACCCTATCTTTCATTTAGGGGGATGTCAGTCACTAGAGAGCTTGGCTTGTACTGATACAGTTGAGATGGGACATATCACACATTGGGTCCTGTAATATAAGGCGATATAAGACCAAGTATAAACTTTATAATACAATATAGAAATGGGCAAAAGGTTAACAATTGTGTGCTTATATGCAATGTTTTCAATCCTAGAATGCAATTGCAAAATCGCAGGTTGCATAGTATATTTGCATGTAGAGAACAATTTAGAACGAGATAAAAATAAATCTCAGTCAAAAATCAAAGATATCCCCTTGCAAATGCTATGCATACACATTTGGAAACAGTTTACATGGAAAACAAATTAAAACTTGCTATCATTGATCGCAGATCATAAATTGAGTGCAGGGAAACATGCACTTAGTTCTATCAAAGTCTAATTAGATCTGATTTAATAACCAGGGGTGTAAGTTTGAACTGACTTTAATGTAAACCTTTTTACAAACTATGTCACATATCCACAACCTCTAGTTAAGAGCTTGACATTTTCCCTCAACGTTTGCTTGGCACATCCGCCATTGAAGCCCTAAATCTCTATCTGGCTTTAAGTGCCCAGTTGAAAAGCAGTATGAAGATAAATGATGTCACCACAAAGGCTCTTCCATTAAAATATATCACAAGGGATCTGTTATATGACATTAGCCACTAAGTGGAAGAGAAAACTAAAGGGTCCCAGGGAATTATCAACCATTTTGCCTTTGATAAAAATTATTAGCCAGAAAAAAAATCTTTTTGTGAAATATACAATTTTTTATGCTGATGGCCAAGAAGTAAGCCAAAAAAATCAGTGTTTTTAGTATACTATTTGTGGTTAATTTTTATATTTAAATGCATTTTGGTTAGGCATTGCTTTCAGCAGATTACCCGAAGTGGACCTTGATAGGTAGCTGGAACCATGGCGGTTAATAGTGTATGCGAAATTTTTGGTATTTTAAAAGCACTTGGCATTGACAAATATTACATCCCACTTATAGCCAGAGCAGAGATTTGAACCTGAAACCTTTAAGGCGACAGGGAAGTCTGTCACCACTAAACGAAAGAACCGGCTGTTCTCATTTGCGTGGTTTAAATTTCACCTCAATTCTTAATGAATTCAGGTTATTTTGGGCAATATAATACAGGATGTCCCTTGCTTTGAGCACGTGGTCAGCATAAACTGCTTCATGATTCATTGCCCTCTTTAAGCAAGCAAAAATGGCTACTTGTTAATAATAATATTTCTTGACTGTTTCAAAAAAAAACTATAATCTTATCTCTTTGGTAAGTTCTTTCCACCTTAGCATTTAAACTATCCAGCGTCTCTGTGGCGCCTTAGAGTCTGCCTTGACAGAGATTAAGTGCTATAAATGTTTTTGAACTTTTCACATTGGAAGTTTGATATACTTTCATTTTATTTGGGAAAATCACAAAAAGTATAGTTTTAGATCTTAGCATCAGAGACAAGAAGTGGGGACACCATTTATCTTCATAATGCTTTTCGCAATAGCTGGAGGGATTTTGTTTTTTGTCTTCCTGAGTGATATAATCAAAGAAAGATATACTTTGCAATGGTTATTTTACATTGTTAATTTTTCACCATAACCAATCCAATTTGTTAAAGACAATATTAAACCCAATTGATTAAAACAATCCATTTTATATCTGTTGCTATATTTTTTATAAAACCAACCATGTCAATTCTTTTCAAAAAGCCATCTTAATAAATATACCTTTTCAACATTTATATCCAAAATAATATTTTCCTCAAAGAGTGCAATTATACCTTGTTTTATGTTATGTCAAAGCTGTCCAATTGTGCAAATTACTCATCAGTGTCATTCCATACAAGCCTGTGTATAAACCACTAATTTACTTTCAATTTAAATCTGAACGTATTTGGTTTTGATTTTCTTATTAACCCATTTCTTGGCAATTACGTTTTATGGTTGGAAGGAAGTATTGCATACTGGCTGAACGGTATTTGTACCAGAAACTACAGTGCAGGGACAAGCACCTGCCACTTTCAACATTAAAGATCATATGCATTCCGCGGCATTTGAGGTGGTATTTGAATGACTTGATTGTCATAAACCATCTTACAACTACTGCAACCCACAAAATATACTTTGGACAAACTTGAGATTTTATGTCAATAATAAGGTAATATCAGGATACGCCCTAGATAATAAATCCTACTTGTTATAGACTTGCCACAAGTCTCAACAACTGTATGTTTTTAAGCACTGAATTAGTAAATCACAGGTGGAACAGAAATCATGCATGTGTACATAACCTCAATTTTCCTTACAATCCACAGACGGCAGCACTAGTTTTTTCAGTCACTTTGACCTCTGATCTCCTCCAGGGGCCGGTTTCACGAAGCCTCCTTAAGATAAAGGTCACCTTAAATTCTAGGATTTCCTTGATTTTCTCCCCCCTTTAAAAAATCTCAGTTTCACAAAGCCTCCTTCCTTAAAGGAGACCTTGAAAACTCCCTTGAATTTCAAGGAAGCTAAGGACCTACCTTAGATTTAAGGACCTGTCCTTCAAGGAATGTTAAATGTTTATTAACTTTAATGAACATTTTAAGGTGAATCCACCTAAATATATAGAACTTAAAACATTATTTTCAAACCTACATCCACAAACAATATTTTGCTGTTTATTTCATACAATTTGGTTATTTAATTCTTGAAAAATTGATGTTCAAACTTTTGAAGTGAGAAACATATTCATGGAGTTTCCTTGAACATAAAGGGCCCCTCCCTTACTTTGGGTAAAAAATTGTCATGTGACCTACTGTATTAATTTGCAAAATATAATCACAACCAATCTGCATTTTACAAAATTTATTAAAATATAATAAAATATAGATTTACTGACTTTACTGATCTTTAACAGTGTTACAATAAGGACTTTGCCTCCATAAGGTAATTTAGGTACAAAATAAATGCACAAGTACACATGTACTTACAGTGAAAGAAAAACATTCGTGTGGTTATAGGTTTTGGAAACAACTCCCAAAAGAAATAAAAATGCAAATAATGTATCTGAAAATTAAAATATACCTAATGTACCAAGATTTAAATAGTTAAAATGCTAAAATGCAATTTACTCACTTAATATTTAAAATAAATTGTGTGAAGGTTATCTAAGTAATGGAGGGGAAATTCCAAGCAGTGTGGTTATACAAGGAATCGCCCTTCCTTTGTTTTAAGGAAAATCTTTGGTAAGGTGGAATAAAGGAGGCTTTGTGAAACAGGATTTAAGGGAAGCCTTTCCAAAGGTTAGAAATCCCCCTTCCTTTACTTTAAGGAAGGAAAAAACAAAGGAGGCTTCGTGAAACCGGCCCCAGAAGTTGAACTTTCATTCAGCCAATCCCCCCTTCAAAATCATTATGTGCTGATACAGAAATGTAGAATGGAAGGATGTTGCACAAGGTCTATATTTTTTGCTATATGCTGGATTTGAGCCTTTGTTTACTTTGGTGAGACCCAAGTGACAGTGTGGCCTGGTGGGTAACAATCATCCAGGAACACAGAGGATGAGGGTTCTATTGCAGGTACAAGCACATGCAGAGTGGCTTTGATGCCCACCTAGGATGGTGGTCTTTTATTGGATCTTATACCCATTGGCACACTTAGAAAGCCCAGGGACTTTGATAAATGGTTATCCCCGAGACTCTGTCTTTCAGTTAAGGGAATGCCAGGATTAATCAAATAGTGTTATATACCTTGTAATAAAGGAAGTCTGTTATGGTGATGTTACCCCTTAGAGTCCTCTTGCAAGGGGAGATTAAGCTCTATAAAAGTACAATTAAAAAAATTAGAATACTGCACTGAGTATACAATACATTAATACATAAAATACTATACATGATCAAATGCCCCAGAATTGTGGCCTTTTCGACCACTTTGAAAGAAATATGGCAAATCATGGAACTTACCTGGTTTAATGAATCCAGAGAACATCAAACAAATCAGCACAAATATGGATTTAACAGGCGCCATCAATCCAGTGTCCATTATTCTGAAGATCAAATAAAGTAGACAATTTAAAAATTTAGTATTGTCTTGTTTGTAAATGGAAATAAAAGTTCAATACAACAGGATCCTAATTTATCATATACTTGTGAAAATCCTCACAAAACTGTCAAATCACTTAAGTCAAATTTCTGCCTGTCATTTTAGACGAGCTAATTCATTGATGACAACAATTAGACAAAGGTATTCTAATACTAAATTGTCAAATCAAATGAAACAGGAATCCCCATTTTAATGGGCTGTAAACTCAACGCAATATTTGACATCCTCGTACTTGTGAAGCAAATCAAACAAGATGTGTCCACAATGCACCTTTAAACACCCTCTTAAGCACATGTCTCACTGGTCAGATGTATGATTATGTGGGAATCAGGGGATGGTGGTGGGGGCTATTTAGGAATTCATGAAAAGTGAAAGTCATTCTGTTCAGATTGTCTACCGTGTATAAACATGATCTATTGGGGTTCCCTTTCGAAGCCACTATGTTGACTTGAAATTGAAGCAAAACTAATTTGAGAAGAACACAAGAATATTTGTTATAAGTTATAGCATGTTAAAACATTAGAAGATTGTATGTTGAATACAAGATTTTAGTAGAATATAAGTAATTCTAAATCCCACTTTTATTTTTAGCTGTGTTGGCCTAGGGAATGGAAATTGATGCAAAACTAATGGGATGCCGAGAGGAAACTGGGCAGATTTTAATAACTTCTACGATACCTTAGAGTTTTGTGAGTGTTCTGTGACTTACATGTTTGTATTAATTACATAGTGATACATTAAATATTCATACATTAAAAGTACATTGTGTTGTTACACCACAACTCTAATGAATAAAATATGGAGACTTTTATCTAAAGCTGTTTGACTACAATTAGATGCTTGTTTTAAAGACATATTAATGAGTCCCTCAGCACATTAAAACTACATTGATTCTGACATCATGACTTAAAGCAAGTAAAACACGAACACTTTCACTCAGAGCTGTGTGACTACTATTGTGAACCTGCTTTAACGACAGAATAATGTGTATATTAACACACCAAACCATACTGAGCTCTGGTCTCATAGCTTAAATGAATAAAACATGGATACTTTTGTGTAGAGATGTATGACTACTGCAACGTCCTAGTTTGGCATTATAATGATATGTTCATTACCACATCAAACCACTATGAGCTGTGACATCATAACTTAAAATGAGCAAAACATGTACATTGTCATTGCCATGTAGTTAGCTATGGCTACAATTTTGTCCTAGTTTTAGATGCATAGGGATCTTCATACTACATCTTCATCCACACTTTAGAAGTTCTATGAGGTCTGATCTCATAATTTTAAATTTATAAAAGATATGGAAATTTTAACCCAGTTCTGTTACTTTCGGGTCTCGGCTGCTGTGACCCATTCAAATGGGGATGTTTTACAATACTTTTCTTCATCGGTTACATTTAGATTTATTTTTTGTTTTACATTGACAACAGCCAGGGTCATATTGCAATGGGTAGGTTATGGGTGGAGGAACCAGTGCATACTAGTTGGTCATGATTCTGCACTGTAAACCGCCGGACATAGGCAAGTAACTACCAACTTTCCAACATGAAGCGCCCGGGCCAGGATTCGAACTGGTGACCTCAGAGGTTGAAGGTGAGCATTCTAACCGCTACACCACTGAGCCCCCCTTTTGTTCAACGGGAGAAGTGTGAAAGCCCCATTAGAGAAATGGGGATATGTTCCAATATTTGAATTTAAACAGCCATTAATCTGTACATACAGTCTGTACCACTTCTCTCCCCTATTTAAACCCCACATCGTGTCTTGACGTTTTATTGACCAATATCAAACACTTTGATGATGCCAGACAAATAAAACCTGATACAATTAATCAATCAGTGAAAAAGTAACTGAAAAAAAATGTTTGAGTTGCAAACGACTATGGTGTCCCTGATGAGACAATAAAGAATTTATATATTTTTACTTTGGACTTTAAAATACATAGCTTTTGTTGCAATATCATTTTGTTGCAGAAAATCCTTTTAAATTAAACGTTTTATTTTATGGTGTTTTATTGGATTTCTTATCTACAAGAATCAATTATATTGAGGGATTTGCTAAATGACAGACAAAACAGAAGAAAAATAGTGGTTTAATCAGGTGAACAAATTATATTTTCTTGAGGATCCATTGGAATGCGTGCACAGAACCTTTTCAGTTGTGTTCACAAATCCACAATGTAATTTACTGTTAGAAATAAAATCTACAATTCCACATATCTGACATCTTAGATGATACATTGTTATGTCCCATTGGACAAAGAAAATGTTATTGCCAACAAATTATGTTTCAAAAAATTTGTTCAGATGTGCAGATGATCAGTGGGGATGTGGGGGGGGGGGGGGGGATAAGAAATGAGTGTTCTTCGGCTCAATGCACATATTTATTAAATGGTAATTATTTTCAAGAAAACTGACGTTGCTGCTAATTAAACTCTTCGTGAAGTTTAAATTCTCAAAAATTATTAAATGCCTTCTGGGGCTCCATAAACACCATACAAAACCTATTAAATGCCTTCTGGGGCTCCATAAACACCATACAAAACCTATGTTATTTATACCGTCCCCAAGTTTTTTTTTTTTAAATTTTTGGACCTTGTTTGGTAATAGCCCACAACCCTCTCTGTAAAGTTTGTCCTATCGAAAATGCCCCATCTCTTAGCAAGCCTATTTTGTTCACAGAACCAGATACCTCACAAATTGTAGCCCTCTGGCAATGAAATCAAATTAGCTCTTGATGTCTTTATTGACGTATTCTCTCTGACAGTTTAGGACCTCATCACCACAAAGTTATGACTTCACCTCAAAATGTGGATAGACTCTTTGCAGACCTACTCATTTGATTCAATTTCATATCCACCCAAGGACATCACCATTTATAGATTGTGATTGTCTAGTGATTTTAAAGCATAGGTCCCAATATGCCAACCACAATTTTTGGGCTTCAGAAATGCTGTAATTCAGAACCATAATGAAAGAGTAAAACGGTGGTTTAACATGATTATCGTCAAAGCCAGAATTAAAGAGTAAGTTTAGCATTACATGGGCATTTGTCCAGAATTTAAGTTCCTTCCAGTTCCCTTGTTTGACAACACAAAGTCCACAAATATTTTTTTCTTAAGCATTCAGACATTAGGTGCCATTTTTGGAACCCTCTTCCTCTTCACATAAATAACCACCCCGCAAGAACGTTCTTTAATAAGTATCTTAAGACCAATCTTTTCAAATCAAGATCCCCTTCCTAGTATCTTCCCTAGTCAGTGTATTAAACTTACAAAAGAGTGTAAGCAAACTGATAGTCAAGGGATTCTCTGGGTCAGTCGTCCAAGGTTGTAAATATGAATGTCAAAATTTGACATATATGTGACATATATGATATTATATCATACCTTTGGTCAAATAAAAAAAACATTGAAAAAGAGAGTATCTCCCGTAAAATAATCTGATTTAATCATTCAAAAATATTCGTACAACAGGGATTGTATAAAAGAAAGGTCTTAGTCAATGTCATTAAGGCGTATCTACCACCATGACCTAGTAGGAAAAACATAGCTTAGTATTTTTCTAAAAATTCAGAAGTTGTGTACTATCCTTCTAAGATTTCAACCATATTTTTCTCTCTGACAAAATATGTAGTTATCTGTGACCCTTTTGTTTGACACGCATGGACAGAATCTACTTGAAATGAACTAAAACTTCTACAAATGCAGTATTACAGTCTTATTGGCATTTATCTCTGAGAAACTAAAATACTCTAACCATTTTCATTCCTCTGTTAAATGTCATTCTCTCACAGTGAAAAAAATCAAAGGTTGCTTCCAAGCCAACACTTGACATATATAAATGTGTCATATATGATATTATATAATACCTTTGGTCAAACCAAAAACAAGCCTTTGAAAAAGTGAATATCTCCAGTGAAATAATCTGATTTAATCATTCAAAAATATTGGTACAACATGGATTGTATTAACGAAAGGTGTTGGCCAAATCTCGGGCTTATGTTGGCGAAATGTTATGCAAAAGTTAGGCCTAAGACTTGGCTAAGAACTTTCATGAATACAGCCCCTGGGTTCAGGGATGTGTAAAGAGGCATATCCTTATACACTTTGTGATGCCTGCAGTCTGTTCCATTTCTGAAATATACCATAAACCCTGCTCCTGCTTGTGAATATTTGGGAATAGGGAACTGAATGTTTTTCATCTCAATGATCTTTGAGACATCGTAAACCTATTGTGTATGAAAAATAAGGTACTTCTAATCTAATCCGATATAATCTACTGCTTTGCAGGCGCAATATCTTTTTAATCTTACAATGATCTTAAATCTACCTTACAGTTGTACAACTATCTTTTCCATCTTATAGTGGTTGTGGTCGTACACCTATCTGTTTCATCTTAAGAGACTCATAAGCCAATCAGATGGATCGGGAAACTATTGCAAACCTATCGGAAGATTTTCTGTGGCAACAGCAATGCCAATCAGGAAACTGTCAATAGTACCATGTCTGCATGTGCCACTTTTGAGGTCAAATACGGATCATTGTGGGTAATAAAAGATAAAGCTTTGTCCACACTGAACCATCCATGTACAATCAGATACTATATGCTACAAGCCAATTTCACAAAATGGTGACAAAAACGTAAAAAATAGACTAGAATAGGGCAAATCATAGTCATTTTGGCCAGAGGTCTCTACTCTATGCTCACAATACATTCTGATAAAAGTTAGGGAATTGTTAAAAAAATCATCTTTTAACTGTTCACATTGAAATGTCATTGAGGCGTATCTGCCACCATGACCTAGTGAGAAAAACATAGCTAAGACCCCAGTTACACAATCACAGGTGACTCACCGGATCTCGCCAGGTTTCCTAATTTGGAAAATGTTCAAAAATGTTGAGTGATTTACGGATCATAGTTTGTGTCCATACTGTCATCCGTAACATCCGTAATGTCCATGTGAGATCTGTAGCAGCATGCTGCGGTAGTGTAGTGACATGTCAAGCATCAGATAAGATCCCTAGGCCATTACAGAAAAATCAAACTGTTCTATAAAATCTTTACGGACCTTAGCATCCATAGCTCTTCCGTAGCTCATCCGTTAGTGTCCTTATTGTCCGTAAACCCATCCTGGATGTCCTTGTGGCATCCCTTTCATCCTTGACACTTCTGCGCAAAAAAATACCCCCAAAACATTGCTGGATCTAACCGTATCTGCTATGGACTGACACGGAAAGAGTTTGTGCATTAAAAAACAGTCAAAAGACCAATCCTTTGTGCATTCTTTTCATCCGCAAACCTGTCCTTGGGGCACCGTGGCGGTCCGTAGGAAATCCGTAGCAGATCCGTGGCAGATCCATAAATCTTTTACATGACCCACCCTCATCCCTTGCCAGTTACCATATATGGAACCATGGCCTATATCCGTGGCACATCCAGCTATGTGTAACTGGCAATCACTTGATTCTGTTCCCTGATGACATGTGTTTGAACCTTAGTCAAGGCAACATTGGGAATTAATGTGGCCGTTGTTCTAATTTGTCATTACCTGTTAAAAGGGATATCAAACCACAGCTTTGAAGTTGGCTATGGATTAAATTTCTAATGAATTTCTTTTTACCTATACTCATTTAAGTAAACAAAATAAAACATGTATCAAATTTAATCATTAACAGGGGTTTATTGTTTATCTTTTTGACAAACAAAAAGCAAGCAAATAATTTCCGGTCTGACTTAATTTATATTTTTAATTAACACAAATTTCCTAAAAAGATAATGAACTTCAAACATAGTTACACAGACAATTTTACAAAAAAACTGTCACTCCAATTTTAGGAGAATTTAATTTTTGCTATTAAAATTCATTAGGATCCCCTCAAATTACCGTTGAGTAAAAATTTAATAAGTAGACATCAGAGTAATTAGATTGCAACACAGCAAGAACTAGCATTTGAGTTCTGAACCAGTTAGAACCATTTGCAGCAAATTACTGCAGCATGTTAGACGAAAACAAGAACACTCAGAGATAACATACCTCCCAGAAGGCACAATTCCTCTAATATCGCATATGGGTGCAATGATACATAACCTTTTAAAAAATTCTTATATCCAGACGGTGATCTGGATCACCACCAAAATCCAGTTATCTGTTCCTCGTGCCATTATCAACATTTCCTGAGAGACAGAAAGACAGAAAAACCACCGCTGCTTTAATAATGATCATAGACAAAGGATCCTATATAATCCTGTTTTGGCATATTCAATACGGACAAAGAATCCTATATAATCCTGTGGTGACATATTCAATATGGACAAAATGTCCTGTATAATCCTGTGGTGGCATATTCAATATGGACAAAATGATCCTATATAATCCTGTGGTGGCATATTCGCGATATTAGAGGAGTTGCACATTATGGGAGGTATAAGATCTATGACTGCTCTTGTTTTTCTCTAACAAGGATGTTCCTTAAAGTCCCCTTCTGTAGTTCCTCAGTTCATACATCTAAAACTCATTTCAACAAGTCCTTCACATATGATGCTCCAAACCTCTGGAATGATTTGCCACTGGAAATTCGGACTGTTCCTACATTATCATGTTTCAAAATGGGACTTAAAATCTGTCTGTTTCAGAAGTCTTTTCTTCTTAGTTTTTACTGCTACCGAACACCGATGATCCCCTGGTGACGACCCTGCTATGGTTTACGACTTATGATTTATGCATTATGATTTGGATGGTGAGCCTCTGCGAGTTCAGAGATTAAGCTCATGGATACCTGATACCTGATATTCAATACTGACAAATAAGGATCCAAAATAATCCTGTGGTGGCATATTCAGTACGGACAAAAAATGTGGTGGCATCTTTAATACGGTTATGTGTAGTTGCATCTTAGAGTCTATCAGTGATGGAGATTAAGCACTTTAAAAGTTCATATTGGATTAAATTAGAAGGCTTAGTTATTATATTTCTTTATTTTATATTTGCGAAAAAAAAACATGGGTGTATTAATGTCAGAGCACCGGTTTTAATAGTAAAGGAAATCAAGACACACTAGTGGGTTATGGTTGTTGCACTGTAAACCTTGACACACCAACCTAAAGGTGAGGTTTGAACATGTGAGTTCATGGATGGAAGGTCATTATGTAACCGGTAATGCAATGAGGCACACAACATGAACATACAGATTCACAATACATATTCCTATGACACAAATAAAAATTGGTATCACACACACTTATGGTGAACATGGGTAAGGTATAAATTATATTTCTAACTTCATTATCAGGATGGATTACAAGTATACATACTTCAGGGATGCATTCACACTGTTGAAATAGGCTTATACAGGGGCTATCGGAGCACTGGACGAGGCAAGAGAGACAGGAATTTTGAAACCAGCTGCCTTTTGATTCCACCACAAAAAATATTTTCTTCATATGTTTCCTCACAAGGACACCCTCATGTATCTGTTTTGGGGAATGGATCTGGCTCAGTTTATCATCATTTTATGACATGTATATGACCAGTTTACTTTCCAATTCAATCAGTGTCACTCAAGATCTTTAAAACAGTTAAAATACTTGGGCTATAAACTTAAAGTGGGTGGTATTTGGTCCAGCCTTCTACACCTTCCATATCTATTAGTGTTATGATCACCACATCTAAGAAACATGAATTACACATTATAAATACCAGAAGTTGCCAGTGAATGTGAAATCTTCTTTGAGAGGCCAAAAAGGAGTGTAGTTACAATATGTCAGATGAATTCTCCAAAATTATAAATGTTGGATTTAAATATTTTTGGATCACTTTTCCGGTTGTTTTGTTGAACGAATATAATATGGCAGTGGTTATAACTTCTCACTTCACAGGATAAAAATGGAAGTAGGTGAAAACCTGTGGTCATTCTTTATAATACGTATTAAATAACTCACACCAGTACAGTTCTTTTTCTCTATTTATGCATTAACAGGATTCTTCCTTAATGTACAAGGGCCGTTACCAGATTCCTGCTTTTACTCAATTTCAAAATATGTTTGGTCTGCTCACTTTCTAAAATCACATCTCGTCTGAAGATGTGTAAATCATACTATAAAGCTAGTAGTAAATATATTGTAACCCCATGGAATTTAAATCATCATAAATAAGTCATCAGTACGTCACTTTAACAGTAACACAAAAAACTGCTTGATTTAGGGCCACTTTTAGACCTCGACACTTTCTTGACTCTAAAATTCTTAGTCCCTGCCAAACGTCAGTTGCATGTTAAAGAACAACAGGAAACAATCAAGTGTAACTTGGCCCCTTGTTAAAATCATTTGATGACATTCTTGCATGAATGTTCTGGGTTTAATAGATCACTCCCTTGTGGGTTTCAGAACTTAGCTCAGAGAACAAAGAAAAGCCACTTGTTTTTTTTCAGTAGTTTACTTCCAATTTATTAAAGATTCTTATTTCTAAGATGCTAATGGCATTTCTACCTGTGTAAAGTAAAACACACATAACAAATATATCAAAATATTTATGGCTTAACATTACTTTGAATAATATAGGGGGCACAGTGGCACTCGACTCCCACCTCTGAGGCTGGGGTTCGGTTCGCGGCCCGGCCTCAAGTGGGAAAGCTGGTAGTTGTGTGCCGTTGGTCTGCAGTTTACAGTACAGAACCTTGACCAACTGCATGTACTGGTTTCCTCTGCCCTTCTAACTAACCGTCATGATATGACCTGTACAGTGTTGAAAGAGATGTAAAACTCCAAATAAATAAAGAAATAAAGAATAAGGTATATAAAAATATCATATTATTTATTTTCAATTAAAGTTTGAATTAAGACCTAAGGTCATATCAAAACAGAACCTTAAATGCATCTTAAATATTGGATTGGAAACAAGACTGCAGAGGTTAGAACCAAGTAGTGAATTGTCAAACTCGTTAACACAGTGTTTTGGCTTTTAAGTGTGAAATGTTACACCATATCAACCATGTTATGACGACAGTTGAGGTAATTTGTCACAGCAATTTTTGTTAAATTATTTTCTCAGAATTGGAAAGTCATGTTTGGTCATGAGAAACATTTTCATAAATCATTGCCAGTTTTATTTTCTATGATATAATGAGGGCAATTAATTGATTGCTCTTGGTCATAGAAACATATTAATATGCATTAGTAATTTATCTGAAAGCTTGGTAAATTTGGAAATCAGAAATGAAAAGTAGTATCAATAATAAGGTTTTTAGCTACATGCCAATTATATTGACAATTTTAAATATCTTGTAAAATAACTAAATGAGGAGGTTTTTGTTCAGAGCTTTAATCCTTTTTCTGAAATAGCAAAAGAAATCTGGTTTATCATCATGTTCTAAAAGAAAAGTTCTTGTGACTACACAACAGAGAGTTTATAAAATACAGTTATATTAGTAAAATTGATCTATTTGGATGTAAATGTGACGGAACCATTTCACAAATGATCTGAATATTGTTTTTTTTGACAGAATTTCATCACTCTACAAATTTGTATGACCCAGAGAAGCACTTTCTTTGCAAAACACATCTGTTGACTCTGGTGCAGTTAAATGTAAATAGATTCAAAATATCCCAAGCTACCTGCAGCAGATTCTGTGGTATAATATTGAGCAGCATTCAAAAGTTTAAATTGGATACTTGTTGTTTTAACATGTGTATTATTAATTTGTCGATCTTTCTATGTTAAACTAAAAACTTGGTTAAACCATGGCCCCTATGTAGAGGCCATTCGCAATGTTTGGACATATCTATCATAGAGTATATGAATGATATGTATACTTAACCAAAGGAAACGCAAGTATATAGTCTTATACACTGTCAAAATATTATCCTTTCTAAAACCCATATGTAGATCCACATATATATTGTATTTATTGTGTATCTACTCAGCGCAATATATCCATTCACTACAGGACGTGAAGCGCTATTTGGCCCTTCCGTCTGTATAAGTACAGTCCAACTCTCAAGTTACTGACATTCCCCTGACTGAAAGATAGAGGCTCAATGATGACCATTTATCAACGTCCTTGAGGTTCTTTAACCTGCCACTGAGGATAGGACCCAATGACAGAGGATCGCCATTTTAAGTGGTCATCCGAGCCACTATGTATCTGCCTGTACCTGGGTTTGAACCCACGTCCTAAGTATTCTTAGGTGAGTACAGTATCTTTGAGCCACTGTCTTCGAGTTATATAGAGATCCGACCTGGATTGTGAATCCTGATACAGCCTTCTTAAACAAGTATTATTACCACCGTAAATGAAGTATTATTTTCATGACTGTTTTTTATCTGTTTGTCTGTCTGTTTGTTAGCAGGATTATGCAAAATACTACTGGATGGAACTTTAAAAGAAAATCAGAAAATGGGTCTTGTTCTACCTTAGATCCCATTTAATTATGACAGTTATCTAGATCACCGTCTGGATAAAAAACCGGATTTTCCTAATTTTCTATTACTAAATTCTATAACCAACACCATACATTTAATTTATTAAACTACATATAAATAAAAACCTATAATCATAAATATATACATATATACAGCTCATAGGCGTTTAGAAGAAAATTTACAGTACATCTCCCTTACTCAATCATAGACACACATCCAAGCATATATATTTTTTTCTTGTTTCAACCAGATAAGACATCAATCATTAGGGAATCTCAATTCCTAATGCTACAAATCAAGAGTTGATTGATGCGGGCCATTGCAATAGTACACATAGCTAAAGGCTTTATTGCGTGGTGCTATCTGGATAGCTAATCCTTTACTGAAGTTTACATCCATGGCATTTGAGTTAAGGGCTCTTATGAATGAGATAATTTAATGGCCAATCGGCTTGTAGCTTATTTTTTATCAAAGTATTTGTTTGCCTTTTCGTTATTTAATCTGTGTTAATTAGCTGATTTGAGTATACCATTTTATCTTAACTAACTAATACCTTTATTTCTGCTTAATATGAATACTTACAAAATTTTAAATCGCACAATTAAATAATGATTCACATACAGAGATATATTCTTTAATTATTACAGGTACCATTCTGAAACTGTCCTTTCATATCAAGTTGAAATGATTTAATAAGATTTACTGCCGTAAGATTAAATAAAATAAATTGTTGTTACCAAAGGGAGATCTTCACACATATAATATTGGAATGTCTCTCCTTGTTTATAAAAATATTATTCACTATTATGTCGCAAAATCTTTTTCTGATAAAAATAATGGTTCGTTGCAGAACAATAGTTTCACTGAACTTTTCTTTGTATTCAATTTAGTAATATTTTTGTCTAGATTTAATTAGTTCATTTGATTGCATGATTTCACCGAATGTTATTATTCTCTCATATTAGTTATTTTTACTACTTGATTGTAAGACTGGGCAAGAGAATCAAAGTTCAAAGTTCATCAATTGATTTACTGGTTGACAGATTTTGACCTAATATTGCTTTCTACAAGGTCATATCACAAGTACTTGAGGGGATGCCAGGAGCCACGGTGGTGAAGTGGTAACACACTCGCCTCCCACCTCTGAGGTCTCTGTTCAAACCCTGGACCCTATGTGGGAAAGTTGGTAGTTGCTTATGATGGTCAGCATGTTACAGTACAGAACCTTGATCAACTGTATGTACTGGTTTCCTCTGCCCATAAAACTATCCATTGTGATATGGCATATACAGTGTTGAAGTAATAAAAAAAAAATTAAATTCAGTGGATGCCGCATCGGTCAAGCAACTACAGAATGTCACACTTAAGGCTGGGAATAGAACCCAGAGTCTCAGAGGTAGAAGACGAGTATGCTTAACCACAATATGACCATGACCTACCAAAAATTTAGTAGGATTTTGGATGTCACTTGGTCCTACCTATTTACTATATAAAGAGGAAATGACTTCTGGCCAGTGCTGAACATTTAATATGACATAATATCTTTAAAAAATCCATTCTACAAAGTTAAAGGTCTTATTTATGAAAGAATGCATGATGGCCAATGGATGTATGTTACTTTTGTCTAGATTTCATGAGCTGATTAAAGGACACTATATTTATAGTTTATCAATAGCAAAATGTCCTCCCTGTCCAATTATTGTGCAATAAACAGCTGTGTAAATATAAAATAACTTCTCGCTAAATCTATTCTGCAAACAGCCTGCACGCATATTTCCTTGAATATGCCTTTTCTCGAATAGTATGGCTGGCACATGTTGCATTGCAAAGGGACCCATTTAAATCAGAAGATCTTTGACATTACACTAGTATGGTACATATATATTTATTATGCTAAACAGGTTGTGTACTGAGTCGGTGTCAGGTTTAACTATAGGGACTTAAACAACGTGCTCATCTTTGTTCTTAGTGAGCACTGAAGTTCTTTAAATTGATTTTCAATAACACCAACTAGCCTCAGAACTTTAATTTTATCTGAATAGCAAGGTCATGATGAAAACCTTTGCTGCCCTTTTACACTGTTAACCAGTAGCCTCGATCAAAAAGATGTCCCAATACTTCAATGTCTAGTGAAGTTCATAGCCGTGTTGTGGCTCTTAAGGGGTTAAAATCAGCTTTAAAGCACAGAGAAATTTTATGCGAATTCTATGGCCGCTAGATGGCATGACATTGGCGCTGAGAATAAAAATACTAAAAATGTACTACCCATGTTCCATGGGCTAACTTTAGTGGTCACCACCCACTTTTTTGAAGGGGGGACCAAAACGGTCAGCAACCCACTGGGTCATCTTTACAGTCCCCAGCTACAAAAGTTTAGTCATAAGGGTAAAAAAAGCTTGTCAAAAACCAGCTTTCGGCCAATTTGTGATCATGAGTCGGATCACTGTTAAGCAGAGGCTGCATTGCACAGTCACTAGGGAATTTATTACATTAGTGAGGGGCTCAAAACGATCACCTCTCCAACAATACAGATTAGCAGTGTGTTCTTTCATTATGTTTTATCTTCGAACTTTTATCTATTAACACTGGAATGCAGGTTATGCACTTCCAGTTTTTCTTCTACCTTTGATATTAATACTCATATCACTGACATACAGCAGGTTGTACTGTCAGTTACTGTCTGGGTGCTTTGTTTTTTTCACCCTGTACACAGTGGTCACACAGTAATATCAATATGATACAAATATAAATACTAATTTTTAGCATTTTAAATTTACCCATTTTGGGGGCTACTTTCTGGAATACACTGGCTATGAATTCTGAACATTTTACCTTGCCTTGCTTTGTGTGTCAGCTTTGGATTTTAACCTCTGTTTGACCTTGGAGGTCCTTGCTTCTTGACATGGTATATGACCTGGTTATCTTTGCATGATTAATTGCTGCTCGATTGGCAGGTGGGTCGGGCAGTTTGGTTAAAATAGAACCTATGGACTTTTTAGAAAGATAAATTAAAATAAGCACTGCCCAAGCTGCCTGGTTTTCCTTGACCGATTGTCATGTTATGAGTTTGACCTTTCTTAAAGTTGAAGGTCAGGCATGTGACCCTTGGAGCTGGCCTGCGGTAAATGTCAGTTCGCAGATAAATTTGGCAGGGCAGGTTTCGTGGGCCAGCTAAGGCATTACACATAAAATACTGAAATAAAATTTTAAATGTTCATATATATAATGTGCCTGGTCAAGATCAGGTAGATAGATTATAACATGAATATCCAATAAATATATATAATCCCATGTCCCTCTTTTGTTTCTAACTTCTTGGGAACTGATGACACAGAAACCCACTGTGGTTATTTCATAAATCAGTTTAAGTTTTGTCTTTGCCAAGTCAGTTTGTAAAATCCACTTTAAGTCCCAGACTTAACTAAGACAAAAGGCTCAGATTAAAGTCAATGACTAAACCTAAGAAAGGCTAAGTCTAAAACTCTCAGCCTCTGGTTTCATTGCTGTGATCTTTTGAAACAAAATGTCGAAAACAATTAATGAGTAAAACAGTGACATAAATTACGTAAGTAAGTAGTCTGTTTAATGAGAAGATATAATTACTCTTAATTTCAAATTTTTGAAGAAGCAGAAATTTAGAACCAATGAGTTTCAATGGAGTAACATGAATAAAAATATTCTGAAATACAGTTATTATAAGACAAACGGTATCTTTATTTGAACATATGGATTCTTTGCATGTTTTTCAAATTGATAGATATAAAACCTGCCACAAAAGGAAAAAAAAATAATTTGGCTTGAATAATGTAAAGGTAACATTATAGCTACCAAAAAACCAAACCATGCATTGTGTGAACTAACCCATTTGTTTTAGCTCCAATTGTAAGATTAATTATATTTGTAGCTGAGCCTGCAACATTTATAACTCAAGCAGATTAACAACCCTCGGGGGAAATTTCAGCGAGTGTTTTCACCAAAAGAAAAACCATACAACCATCTGAGAGTGAATAAATAAAGTGAGGATATCCATTAAAGATGGGGTGTCTAGGTTCATAAGAGGATGGGGAAAGACAGAGAAAGATATTGAGGATGTAATGTATAGATTAATCTGTTTAAAAGGTTTTGACATATTGTCAAAATTAAATCATACTTTAGTCTCAGGTTGAATACAAACATGCATAGATAGGTAGGAAACACCTTGTAATTATTGACTTCCATAGAGAATTTGATAGCAATTTGCTACAAGACTCACCTTCTGATTTTTTTCAGCCAGTTTCAACCAGTAGGATTTAGGTAATCCTGCGAACAAACAGGCAAACAAACGGTCTTGAAAATAATACTTTTTTTAGAAGGTAATAATTGTCTGCAGTAATTATGGACTCTTAATACAGGTACAAAGAAACAACATGTTAAAATACTTACTTGTACTTTATTTTGTGATATTCCTTTGTCCAGACAAATCCTTACAGGATTTAATCTTGAACTGCAAAATCCTTTTTGTCCCAAAGTTTTAGATTTTAAAACATACCCGATGTCTTTGACCCTGTTTTCCACTAACAATTATCTAATTGCGACCAAATGGTAGAGATTGCATTAGTTTCGACTTATTCATATTGAAGATGTTGTGAAATCTCATCTACTGCAGGAACTTTTGTATGGATGTACTTTCATTTTTTGCAGATTCTGATGTTTCGTCTGAAAATATAAAATTTGAACATGTCAAGGCACAAGACAGCATATACTACTCAGTTCAACAGTAAAATGTATGTTAAAATTGTCTGTTAATCCTAGTCGACCTGAAAAATAGGTTTTTTCCTTGACTGAAACCACCCACACATCTATCAAAACATAAAAAAAAGATATGTTTTTGAAAAAAGTCTATTTTATTTTGAAGAGATAAGGTTTTACTTTTATCTGAAACAGGGAAGAGTTGGGTCAGAATGAAGTTCAATGAACATCATCAGTTAAATCATTCCAAACTGTGGGCATCAAAAGCAAAACTGTGGCCTAAGTGTTTTTTTAGATTTGTGTACAGATGGGTAGCATTGAAGAACCTCCAGGAACATTTTATCTGGAAGGTTATATCTTGTGCCACATCTTCCACAATGAATAGACAAAAGAGGACCAAAATAGCTTAGATTACCACTCTGATGAAACATATAAACCAAAGTGTCAATTTTGAAAATACAGCGAATTCACCACCCAGCCAAAGCATGAGACCCTCTTTCACTAACCATGTTGATGAATTCAGATATTTCACACTTATGCTTAGTAAACTCTTACATTGACACATAAAATGGATAGTTGTAGTATAGATCTAGCAGAGTTACTTTTGACTACATAGACTAAAGATACAGCAAAACAAATCTCAATCGAATTTTGCTTCAACTAAAGTATTCACAGGCCGAATCAAAATTTATTTCAGCAGAAAATTTCCACTCAGAATGCAGTATTTTTGTTGTGCAGCAAACAGCGGACTAATCCTAAATTGCCCTGATACCATGCATATTTCATCCTTTTGTTTGCGAGACATTCCAACAATCAGGATTTATCAGACAATCATAGTTACATCTATACGTAGTGTGACAGAATCATAAAGAATTCATGAACAGCTTAATTCTCCAGTGCAAACGACAGGGGAGGTGGGGCTTAGGGATGGTTGAGGGATTGGTCAAGGTAAACTACAACATAATGTTAGTATTGATTAATAAAAGCCATAGATGGTATTTAGAGCTTGGCAGACAATTAGCCAACTGTATCTGCCTTATTAAGGATGACCCTGTGAGATTAATTAAAACTACTGTCTCACTGTTAAGTCAGGCCACTGGTCTGGCACATTTTGCTTGAATGTTTGAAAAGGTGCTATGGCTGAGTTAGAGTGAGTATGCCAATAGGGCCAAAATAAAAGTCAGACAACTTTTGTTCCAGAAAGTATTTCATGGTTTTTTACACATTATGGGACTGTATGAATATCACAGTGTCACTGATATAACTTTGTACTGGTGTGTTTTGTTAAAACTATGCATTAATACTTTGAATTGTGCTATCACAATGAAAAATAAAACAAAATGTATTACTTTATCATATGGTAGGCTCTCTTCAATTGAAAGGACACTTAAAAGAGATCTGTTTGTTTGGACAAATGTGACAGCCCCATAAAGAATATTCTCCATGGTTGGTGGCCAGTGACAAATTACAAATGGCTGGATTTTGCTATACCCTTTTAAATATGCAACACTGGTTGACAGGACCATATATTTATAATTGCAAGTATCTTTTGGTGTGCATCTCAGTCTTACAAAATACCTATATCTATGGGAAAAAAAACAGTTTTTTGGTACTTTGTCAGAGCTATAGAAAACACAAATGTACATTTTTGACCTCAGAAAAGCTTAACATTATGAGAAATTTAAATGTTTTGCCAAATTTCATTTTAACAGTAAGTTTAGACTTTTTTGAGTTGAAAAAATTAGAAATCTAGTTCTGGGTTAATTACCTTCATATTTCACAATTTGAATCAATAAAAATAATCTAGGTGTTTTCCATCAATAACAACAGTTTAAGGGAAATATTTTCAGCTCGGATAAAAAATCATATTAAATTTCACTTTTGCCATATCATTATATTATAGGGGCTACCGATGTATTTTATTCCATATTATCCTGTTCGACATTGAAATCTTCTATTAACCCTTATATTCACAGCAAATTTTCTTATTTAAAAAGTTTTATTACCTCCGCCAACGTAGGTTATGTCATCATTGGGTTTATTTGTCTGTCTGTCTGTCAAAATGTTATGAAAGGATTTTCTTCAAATTTTCAGTGTTCATATAAGCAAAAGTAAAAAGTGATTAAATTTTGGAGGTGTCAATACCCCGCCAACAGCGTAAAAGCCACTTTAAAGTCGAAAAATGAGGTTTTCTGACATTTACTTTTCAACATTGAACATGTTAAGGTCACCATAAACTCACAAAATTGGGTATTCCTCAGAAACTTATGGATAAATCTTGTTGAAATTGTTAGATAATGCTAACATATGCGTAAGTAACAAGTGGTTAAATTTTGGAGGTGCCGATACCACTGCCACTGATGTTAAGGCCACCTTAAAGTCGGAAAATGAGGTTTTTATGCCATGGACCCTCTGGCCTGGAGGAGGTATGCGCTCTTTGAGTGCTCTTTCTAGTTCATTATGTGACAATTGCCTTGTGTATATTGATATTCGTAGAAAATCCCGAAGTCAAAAATCCCTGAAACTATGGTACAATACACTTTCAAAGTTGAAGTTACATAACATTACTGAGTAGGTTTGAAAGCACCATTAATATGTTCTGGGGCGTTTTTCTTATACAATCGTCCATATTATACTACTTTACTTTAGCTTCACATTTGACTGATATTGAAAGCTTCTTGAGATCTTGGAATTTAAGGTGCTATGAGGGTTGACCAAGGCGTGGCTCAGATGTTAATATGAACAGAATTCTAACCCATTTGTATTTGTTTATTTATACTCAACACAATATCTCCTTCACTATAAGACTTAAAGTGGCATTTGATCTATCCAGTCTGCTCAAGCTCCAGTGAGTGACATTCCCCAAATAGAGTCTCAGTGATGACCATTTATCAGCTTCACTGGGGTTCTTTAGCCTGCCACTGGGGATAGGATCCAAGGACAAAGGACTGTAATTTTAAGTGGTCATCCAAGCCACTATCTATTTGTCTGTACCTGGGATGGAGCTCAAGTTCTCTATGTTCCTGTGTGAGGGAGCTTAGTGATTAAACACCACACTTGCATCTTGTTGAAGATCTCCCTGGGTATCTAGTTCACATACCATTTAAACCTTAGGTTTTAACATTCAGAACCAATCCCTACGTCACATCTAGCTTTTGATTCTACCTATGAAAAATAATAAAGTGCTAATAATTTTATAGCCATTTTTGTCTTAGCTACAGATTGGATTCCACCACAAAATTCAAGCATCTTTGAAAGGTTTTATTCCATTGCAAGAATTGTACATTTAGATAATGCTATTTTGGAATTACATTCCCACAGATGGCTGCATCCAGTTATTAAATCATTCTTCTTGCTAAATGTAACAAGAGACTAATGACATTATCTGGGTAATTTTACCATTGTTACACACACAAGTACCAATGGTATCCCTTTACACAGGATGAACACTCCAAAAACACTTGCCGCATGATTTAGAAGTACTAAAAATGCTGGGAATGCTTTCAGTTGCCATGACAACTATCACATCTGAACTCTTAACAAAAGTCCCACAGGGCTTAAATTAGCCATCAGAAATACTTTAAAAGGCATATCAAAGGAAGAAAAAATTGTAAGCAAACTTCAGTAAGGCACATATAGTCTATGTTGTCTTTTTTATGAATTTGTATCACTCTTTTGTGTTATGTTTGACACACGGTAACAACATTATAAATATATTTTTGCTTTTCTATCAAGAATGGCATACAAAGAATTTCATTCAATAAATCAGGTAAATATGCTAGCTACAGTTCAAATACTGCTTCCTTAAATAAGTGAAATACGTTGCCAATAGAAATTGTATCCCAAATATTTTTTTTTAGTTCTAGCAGCATACTGGAGATCTATCTGATCAAACTCGCTTTTCTACCATCTTACCATTTTTCTCTGCACAAATGACAGCCCAGTACTAATTGTAGTTCTAACTGGACTTTTGTAGTGCTTAATCGCCCTATACAAAGCGGACTCTAACGCACAACAAAACCAAAACAGTCAACCTATTTCAGTATCCAGGGACAGAAAAAAGGTCAAGCACCATAGAGAATATCAAGGGATGATCGAGACTAAGGTGGGTATGCCTTGGTGTACAGGTAGGTTTTAAGCTGCTATCTGGAAGAGGATCAGGAGACGGATGCATGAATCACATCTGAAAGAGCATTCCTAACAGTACCATCGATCAATAAATTATTTGTGCCCCAGAATATGTACACCACTTTGATACCATACATGATCCAATTAATACTACTATTATTATTACTCCTAAAGTAAGAATAAAGGAATGCCACTAACTTAGCCAGGTAAATATGCTAGAAGCAGTTACTTATTACATTGCTGTTCCACGTCGTTGAAATAACATTGCTAGCTTAGGTAAGATCCCAAGAAATCATTTTCAGTTTTAAGAGTTAACTCAAAACTAGTTTCAATGAATGCAAGTTTCAGAATACAATGAAAACCAATTGAAAAATACAATATAAACGAAACAATCCCTTATGAATATGTTGTCACAAGAACATAAATGTCTGTCCATACATTGAGTCATATCCAAAGGACATCTGACGTCTAGCCAATGAAACTTAGAGAAACAGACAAATACTTATATTCTCAAGTAAATAACCATATTGACTAAAGACACACTTAACTGTTTGTCCCATTAATGCCTTATTGACCAAATAAACTGACTTTGTTGCTTAAGATGGGCTCCCGCATCTCCGGATTAACAACTGTGATTTGAAGAGTGTCTCCTATTGAACAGGGTACGGGAATGGGTAAAAGTAGATGACTGTGTGTATACTTTTATTTACAATCCTCAAACTGGGAAGGGCTTGGGTACTGTCAATGTGTCTGTCTGTGGGTTTGTGTGCATGACTCCAAACCATAATTCTGATTGGGGATGTATTTTCACACAAAATGGAGTCTACCAATTGGCTCAAGACTCCTCAAACAAGATTTGGATCAATATTAGGGCTCCACATGTTTTAAGCATTTTTCATCTATATTTTGTTATGAATCCCAGGTGAGGGTTAGTATCTTTCTCAGATATTTCTTGTTATTGTAAATAGTGGTGCCATAATCAATGGTTAGATGTGTAAATGCAGTCCTGACATGATATAAGGTGATCCTAACATATGTGAAATGTGGAAACTGTAGCATTACAGAAAACATAAATTCTGAACCAAGAGCACCAATTTTGGGGTTTTGTACAACAAAAGTTGTAGATGCTTTTAAAAATATATTGGCTAATTCTGTCACTGATTTGCAAATAAGCTATTATTCAATTGAAAAGAAAAGTGATTCTTTGATAAAAACCTATTTAACATTTGGGGTAAATTGCCTTTGTGGTGTAGTTTGACCAGATTGTGTCTGATAATTAAAGTTAAGCAACACTTGATTGGTGACTGACTGATTTCTGGGCTAGGTATAAGTAGATATGTAATAATTCGGGTGATCACTTAAATAGTAGTCCCATTGCAATAAAACCAAAGTAAGGGACTAGGCCCGACAATCAATCAATCAATTACTAGCATGAGGTTATTAAACACCAAAGAATGGAGGTTAAAGAGTTTTAAAAATCCCCTACCCTCTGTGAAATATTATGCTAAAGTATATATTTTGACATGTGCATTATCATTGCCAAATAAATGGTAGTAACGCTGATATGAATATAAAGGGTTTTATACATATATGTATGTAATTACCATTACAGACGCATAAGAAGAACATTTTGTGACCAATACACACTTTCAGGCAATCTGCCTATGCCAGAAAACCAGACTAAAGTGTATGTTAAATACAAACTACAGTGTATTCAAAACATGCTTGGTAAGATTGTCACAAACTGCAATAGATACTCACTGGCATCTCCTTTTCTCAAACAATTCCATTGGTTGGCAGGGGAATTTCACTGTATTTTCAAAACTGCCACTTTGGTTTATAAGTTTCTTCACAGTGGTCATCCAAGATATTTCAGTCCTCTTTTGTCTATTCTTTGTGAAAGATATGGCACAGGATATAGCTATCCTGATAAAAGGTTCCTGGAGATTTCTCAATATCAAACATCTGTACACAAATCCAAAAAAGCACTTTGGCCACAGTTTTGCTTTTGATGCTCCCATAGTTTGGAATGATTTACCTGATGATGTTCATTCTGCCCCAACTCTTGCCTGTTGCGCCTTAGAGTATATCTTGGCAGAGATTAAGCGCTATAAAATTACACAATAGAATAGCATTGAATTTTTTATTTCAAATACCTATTAAATTGAGTATGACATTAATGAGGCTCTCATTTGTATTAGAAACACTCATGATGCCAACACAATACCGACCTGCCAATACTCAATACTAAAAACCTGTAAAACTAAAACCTTATGAAAAGGCCTGACTATTAGTCAATCAGTTGAATCTTTGTTGTCAGTTTTTCTCATGGTGATAGTATCACAGTTTCAGTCAATTTCATTTAAAGCCTTCTGCAAAACCCACTTACAGGCAATCCCCTTTCGGAAGTAATTAATTGCTGATTTTAAAACTCTAATTTTTTCTTCTTTATAAATATATTACAGTTACAATCATTTTCACTTTTGCAACTGTCTCCCTTTTTCCTTTACAGATATATAGAATGCACTTATTACGCTTCATATTTATTGCCAATTTAAGGTGTGTACTGAATTATCAAGCCAAGCGGAAACATGAGAACCATAACTTTGTTAAATTATTTGTTTAAGCTTTATACAACAGAATAAGTGACATGGATAAAACAATGTACAGTAAAAACAGTACAGTTATACATTTACAGTTATAAGAGAACTTGGAGAGTCCATACATCCGCCAATGCACGAAATGATAAGTAAATGAGAAATTCCAGATCTTCGATATATTTTTTTTGAATCCAGACAGAGATCCAGATCAGACTCAAAGTTCAATGGGATGTAAGTTGGATCAACACCCATCTTCTCATTTCTTCATGACGACCCATTTGCGATTTGCGCAATCCTACCAACAAACAAACAAACAAACAAACACACAGACCAAAAACAAACGGTCATGGAATGAATACCCCCATGGTAGAGGTAATACCATAATTTTGCATTTTGAATCTTAAAAAAACACAAGCATTCTACTGTACAAGTTTATATTATCAATATAGATCATTCTTACCCATTTTCCTGTCAAACTAACTATGTCAAACAATACCTTGCCATACCTATGTTACATTACAATGATAATATAAATCAGCACAGACGAATCTATTTACCCGGAGCTAAACTGGGAAATGGGGTATAGTGTAGTCTGATTCCATATTTATAGCAGACAGTACTAGATTCTGTCATCAATTTTTGATGTCATATAAATGTCATTTCCCAGGGAATCTATTGAGGAAATCCTATAAGGGAACGGTTTATGTGTGCTGATGCTATCATAGCAATCCCCTCTGTGTGAAGCAGTCAGATAAACATGGAAACAATTCTGGTACACGCAAAATTGGAACAAGAATCTCAGCTTACCGGGGAATTATGGGTAAAATCCCTTGTCTCCGCTTGTTTCCACAAAGAGACAGCTAGGAACATTCACAAACATAGAAGTACTTAGAGTAATACATCAAGTACATACTACTGGTAATTGTGTAGTGTTTGGAAAGAGGCTCCAGTACTTTTAACTTTCTCTTGAGAGGCAAAAGTATGCTATTTTGCATATATTTTCCCTGGCTGTTGAAAGGGCGTAAAGCCCAAACTTTTACCTTTTACATATATATTTTCCAAATCTAAGATGTTGGCACATAAGTAGGCTAGCATGTTTTTGCACCAAATGTACTTAACACTGGGATGTTACTGTTGGGTTCTCTTTGGCACAGGGATTGCATCAAAGCGGTTGCTCTGTTTCGGTTCGCTGGGGCTTGGGAAATATAGTATACAACCAATAACTAAACAACTAATTTTAAATACATTCTCACTGGTTTTGGCAAGGTTTCAAATGTTAATTTTATAAATCATCTCAAACAAAACAGATACTTGTACAAAATATTTTATATGCTTTGTATATCTCTTATCAATATTCTAAATTAATATTAATTTCTCTGCTCTCTATAACCTAACCTAACCCAACCATACTTTTATTGTGCTTAATATCTTTGCTTGCAGATTTTAAAGTGTAGAAGACAATACCATTATTTCATATAAACAGTTGAAAAACATGACATCCTTTGTGTGAGACGAGAGGTCAGTCAGTCCATTGCCTCGTAGTACAGTATAGCAACCTATTGTTTTATAGTGGTTTTTGTAATTATAAACTTATTAAATTAAACTTAAATTAAAGTTATTTATTACAGGGACATTCAATATTAACAAGTACAATAATATAATCATTAAAATAAAACATATGCATTTGTCCAGTCCCCATAAGACTTGTGGACATATCAGGTTATAAAGCAGTATTTGGGTTCAAATGAAGCCAAAGCGGGTTCAAGTAAAATATACTCTACAACTATTTAAGAATATTGTCATACAGATAAAAATACGTAAATCGCAATAGATAATTGTATATGGGACCTTATCAATATTTAATAAGATAAAGAAAGCATAACATATTTTAAGCATTTCTGTATTTATATAAGAATATATCAATAACCTCAGCTGTATACATTTGCCAATAACATTCAGTCTAATTTTCCTTGATTTACAAATAAATGTACAAGTCCCTAAAACATTGTCTTCTATCATGTTATATAAAAGTTGGAACAGCTAGGAAAGTCCTATCAGGTCTGCCATTCTAGTTATTGGCTATAACAGAGGCAACAAGATAAGTAATCAGCACTAATGACAGTTATCCCTCTAATTGAAGACAGGGACTAGAGCATCTGACTTTATCAACGGTCCCAAAAGTATTTAAGTCTGTCATCTGGGAGTACTTATAGAGAACCAGACATTAAAGCTGAGAATTTGAGCACATTTTCTGTTATGTGGTAGTCACAACAAGAGGGGGAAATGGGATTAAACCAGGGACATCTGTTTTCAAAATGAGTAAGTTGTCCAATAGGCGCAAGTGGCAGAAAATTAGTCTGCCATTCCACATGAGCGAGCAGAGCACTAGGAAAGTGCATACCCCTGCAAAGGCCTAATATCCCCACTACTGCTTAAAGAGAGCAGTGATAAAATATCCTTTAAACATTGTGTCAACAGTGTGTTATTACTGGAAGTCAGACCTTAAACCCGGAGACATGAACACATTTTTTGACATTCGGTGGTTACAAAAGGAGATGAAAAGAAATTTAAAAGCACGACATCTGTTTTCAAAATGAGTAACTTGTCCATTAGGCTCAAATGGCTGACGATAAGTCTATGTTTTGACATGTGCAACAAGAGGACCCAGAGAGAGTGTATATCTCTGTAGTAAAGTCCAATCACCTACACTATTGCTTATGAGTACAATGATACAGAAATCCTTTGAAAATTCTGGATCCAAAATCATCAGATACAGGTCATTTCTATTATTAAATAAGTTCTATGGTAGATGATGTACGCGTGTCCAGTAATGCTTTTTTAATCTTGTCAACAAACAAAGTACAATCTCTTTGACGAAGGTGTTCACTGATAGGTGATACAAACACATGATAAACACAAGTCTGCATACTCAAGTCGGTGAAATGTCGAAGCGATATAAAATGGCTAGACAGCAACCCCCCCCCCCCCCCTCAGTTATTCTGAATATTAACAAAACCATATAATATCAACTGTTCTAAAATTTTGCATTCAAAATTGGACCAGAAATGTCTATTTATGGTCCCATTGTTATACCTTTAAAATTTTTCTTCCTTATTTATGATCCGATTTTTTAGAAGTTTCCCAATTTTAACCAGTGTACAGATACTATATATTCTTCTTGTAGAATGTCGGATTCGTACATTAAGGTTCTTGTGTTGCTTGATATCAGAGCAAGTGAAAATAAGCAAGAACCACCAATCCTTAAGAATTACTTCACCTTTATGATTAAATGAAAGGGTCACATGACTTTATGCCTTCTCCAAAAGTGAGAGTAATGTAATGTTTCTTTCTAGTTCACTTGAATTTTACAGCTGACCTCATATCACAAAAATGACTATAGGTTTTGCCAAGATTGTACCCTTATTTTACGAGGAAGACAAATGCATTGTGAAATGGTCCCAGTGTGTGTCCAAAAACCCTTGAAAACGTAAACAACAACCTGATTTTCTACAGCTATCAAAGATTTTTACTTGACTTCCGCTGAATGCTAATATTTCTTCCATTTCATTAATCTTTATAGATGGCCATTCTCTGATATCATGCTTCAGTCATTTTATTGCTGCAAAAATGTCTTTGCAGCACAAAATAGAAAAAAAAACAAGATTGTCAGTTTGCAAGTCAGAATTATAGAGTGTCTATAACCAGTGTATAACTAGGGTGTTATTTTCAAAATTGAAAAATAGATTTAACTATCTATTGAAATCTATACTTTATATCATAATTGTTTTGAGATTTTTAAAAAGTACTTAGCTCAATAAGATATATTTTAAATTATAAATGACATTTTTAAATAATAAATTTTCAAATTATAAATTATAAATGACACTCAAACCTCCTTAAATCTATAAAAGTAAAATGTAACTTTATTATGAGTGTGTCTTCATTCTTATTTTGCATTTTAATTGCATTTGTTGTTTAAAAGTTTCATTCAGCTAAGTAGATTTATTTCATTAATCTGGTGCGTTACGTCATGTTTTACATGTGTTTTATATTCTGATAGAGATAGTTAGAAGGCAAGAAAAACAATACAAATAGTTGGTCAAGGATCTTGACCAAAATCCTCCGTACCAGCTTATCCACTTAAGTTCTGACTGAAATGCAAACTCTGATTTCTGAAGTTGGCAGCCCGTAGTGTCTAAACTCCAAGGGCCAAGGCCCTGATTTCATTGTCAATTTTTTGTAATGTAGAGAAATTTATCGTCAATAAAGTTACAAAAAGTATCAAGTTGGTGATTTACAGATCAATATACTACTTTACTCCACCAATGTAAGTTAAATGATACTTAATATGTTTCCTCCTAAAATGCACACAAGGACCATACCTGACTGCCATTGACACATATGCCAATCAGGTTATAGTATTAACGAAACATAATGGGACTTTCACACCTATCCAGATGAATGTATTTGTTTCCTAGAATGTCTCCAGTTGATCTGAACATAAAAAAATGACTGAAGAGTGGTCAAACAAGTCCATTGTCATTTCTTCTAATTTTACGATTGTGTATTGACAATGGTAATGGAACATATTCTACATAATTTATGTGGAAGTATACATTACTAAACAGGTTTAAATCATTGCAATTAAAAAGGTAAGTCTGAAAAGATCCGTCCTTATTTTTGTTTGTGATATAAGTCATAAGTAGCCTTCAGTAGCCTAGTGATTAGTGAAAAAGATGTAATGTAAGGTTGGACTTTTTTTTCGGTTGGCAGACAATTTGATCATTTTAACTTACTGGAGTAAAGGTTTGTTATATTTACTGAGTCTGTAAACTTTGCCAAGTATATAATCTAAAATGGGAAAGCAGTAAGTCAGGAAGAATAAAATCTACAACTATTAGCAAAACCAATGAACCTTAATAATAGCCAAAGCCCTTTAAACTCTATTTTCCGCCACATTCTGTATATCCATTGGTTGATATATATCACAGGGAACACATAAATAAATGTCTTCCATTGAACTGTAGACAGAATTATGTCCCCTCTCCTGATTTATGTGAGTAATAATAGCCTTGCTTAAGCCTCGCATATTTTTATTTCACATAACATAATTGTATACATACATAAACAAACTATTTTTCAGATACATTCAGGTGCTTATTGATTACCAAACCTGTTCGTGATTGAAAATTTTTGATATATATTTTAGCCTTGCGTAAGGCTAGGGTAGCAAAGATGCTGTGCTCTGAAACCTAAATAGGCACATCTCTTACTAGCCTAGTACAAGACTCTTGAATTGTTTATTCCATGAGATCTTATCCTGTTCCCAATGGTCAGGGAAGTTATCCCATTATTTCAGGTTTAACGGTGGGTACATAAGTGCTGAACATCTTTATCAATGTTCTAAGTTTGGAGGTCACAATTCATGGCAGTTCAAACCTGATAGAATGTATACAGCTCTAACATACCCTTAAAGTGAAAGAACACTCAACAGATAGAACTGACCAGCCTGTGATTGCAATGCAACACTTTTTGTGCAGTTTTATATGTTAGTGCTGACTTTTAAAACTGAGTAGATTCAATTGTGTTTTTTTTTTGTTTTATGCTACATTTTAAACTCATTTTTTCATATGAAAAAATGTGAGGGGGGGGGGGGGTCTAAATGGATTTGCATTTAAAGATTATATTGTGAACCACTGACAAATCATAAATGGCCTGTGCAAGTTAGTTAATAATCTTCGAGAATCACATTTTTTGTGATTATTTTGTTTCTTGAACATAAGTGTATTTGGGATGATTTTCTACAATGTTGAGTCCTGAATTCTAAATCATATATACATAAGTGTATTTGGGATGATTTTCTACAATGTTAAGTCCTGAATTCTAAATCAAATTCTAAACCTGAATTCTAAACCCTAATCATTATTATTAGGGTTTAGCATTGGTTTCAACACACTCTATAGGCTATATCACAATGTGTAGATTTAAGGACAGAATAAACCAGTACATACTAAGTGGTCAAGATTCTGTACTGTAGACTATTAGGTAGCGGTAAGCAACTACTAATTTCCCCACTTTGGATCAGGTACAGGGTTCAAACCCCCAACCTCAGAGGTAGGAGACAAGTGTGTTACCCACTACAGCACGGAATACCCTTAAATTTTTATTAACACTGATCAGTAATAGAGCCAGGTGATAAGGCTAATCTACTCCAACAGATGAAGTGTTTCCACTCTACTGAGAAAAGCCCTGTGAATTGTCCACACTGCAGCTATAAATCTTCCCTACTTAAAGAGAGATTTCTCTCACAGGTAGTTAATACTAACACCAGGGGTTGGTGATAAATCCTTTCCTGGACAAAACTCCAACCCTGGCTTATCGTTAAGCCTTTCCTCTATCCTCGATTATTATTCAAACAAAACAATCACATGTCTTTTTTGTACGTTTAAATAATGAAAAGCTGCAGAAAATAGTTTAGCAAGTAGTCTGTAGATTCTACAGAGTTTTTTTGGGATTTTGTTTTTAATTATATATGGGTTATTGATATAATTTTAATATGCATTGTAAATTAAGCATGGGTGAGGGAAGTGCTTTTTATAACAAAACCGAAGAATTTTGTTACTTTTAAAAATGTAAGACAATTTATTTTTCTATCTCTTTTCATTAAGTTTTTCAAGGTCAAAATTCTGATTCCCTCAAGTAATAATTCATAGACAGTCAAAATAACAATTTGAAAATTCCGCCATTTTAACTTATCACTAGATTTTAAATATGGATACATGTATCAACGTTTCACATTAAAACAGATACACATTGCATTATGAGGCAGACACTAACATCTAGTATTTTTAGTAATGTTAAACACATTACTAAAAACATGTTTAACATTACTAAAAATACTAAATAAAAACAGCCCAAGAGTGTTTAATTGTGGTTATTTTATTATTTTATTCTTCAGAGATCTATTTGCCTGTACTGGTATCTTTTGGTTTATAGCATCAGTTGATAAACTAAACTAAAATAAATTTTTGGTGGATTAATCAGAAAAGCATACAATTATCAATCCTGCCATATTAATGCAGGATGCTGCTTGGTCTCTCATCCTTGGGTTTGAGCTTGGGACCAAGGACTGAGGCAGACACTAACATCCTAACTATCAGCACATAGTTTTTAATCCTGTGTGGGACAGTTGGTCCCTATAAGTCAAGCTACATGTCAGAATCGTGACCAGTGCATTATTTTCCTCTGTCCCTTCAAACACCCATGGAGATATGATCTACACAACTTCTTGAAACTGACACAAAATCCAGATCATTCAGTTAACATAAGAATAGTAAAATATATCTTTTGCTACCAAGTAGCAGGATTGAAAAAATGCTACTGGTTGGAACTGGATGAAAAAAATCCTAAGGTTCATCTTAGATCCTATTAAATATTGAGCATGATCTGGATCACCGTCCGGATTCAAAGAAATAACAATCCCGATTTTCAAATTTACTTATTATTACTTGTGTTGACAGTGGTATGGAGTCTCTGAGTTTTTCTTGTTTTAACTAAATCCTGAACACACCAAACTAATCCAGTACAGATGCAAGCATTCATTATTATTATTATGATGATGATGTATTTATAGTCAGCGCAATATCTCCATATACTACAGGACTCAAAGTGCTATTTAACCAATCCGACTGTACAGGTACAGCCCCAACTCACAAGTGACATTCCCCTAACTGGAAGATGGAGGCTCAAGGATGACCATTTATCAACATCCTTGAGGATCTTTAACCTGCCACTGGGGATAGGACCCAATGACAGAGGACCACCATTTTAAGTGGTCATCCGAGCCACTATGTATCTACCTGTACCTGGGATTGAACCCACGTCCTCTGGGTTCCTAGACAAGTGAGTTACCCGCAAGGCCACAGTGGCAGATTACACCGGACAAACTGGTGAAAAGGATTAGAAAACAGACAAGCAACAAGGAAATTCTTTCCAAATCAATCAGACATCTATGCATGTGCAGACAATACCTGTTGACCTGATAAATACTTGCAGAATTCTTCTTGTGTAGGACCCGATTATTTATATATTCTGGTGCATATAGAAAAGCTATGTCATACTGCTTGATGTCATAACTTGGCAAACACCTCAACGTGGCACAAAATAGAAGACAGAATACTTGAAGGTATTTGGTTGTAATCGACACTACACTTGCGGAAATTTTCCATATGCAAACTGTGCCAAAGTTGAGGGGCCGATTTGAAGTATGAATGATATTGTCGTCCCTTGAAAAGCACAGTCAAGGATGAACTCATTTGATTATTTGCAGTTAAAGTCTACTTGTAGTTTGTGATTGTGTCAGTGCAAGGTTTGGTCAAAGAAATCCCACGTTATGACATATAGCAACAAGTACAAATAGGGCTTTTGTGGTGAACTTATGCCATATTATGACGCGAGTAGCATGTATTACAGTATTATAATCAGATCAACTTGTGTTGTATCGTCTTCAGTGTGTATAAGCCTTTAAGGCCAAATGTAAGGCTAGCATTGCTCTCTACCGATACAAATTTATGGCCTCTTATCACATAGCCTTGTAAAGGCTTAAGTTTCTTCTAATAAGTGAAAAATTTCAGTTCAGATTATAATTTTCAGTTTATATAATGTACTCTTACATATACTGGGTTAAACATCAGCATACTGCTAAGACAAAGATGAGGTTATATCTTTTATCATGTAAATAAGGGGTTTTACATCACTTTCAACACTGTACAGGTCATATTACGATGGGTAGTTGGAATGGCAGAGGAAACCAGTACATACAGTTCGTCAGGGTTCTGTACTGAACACTGCCGACCAACAGCAAGCAACTACCAGCTTTCCCACTTGAGGCCGTGCCGGGAACCGAACCCCGGCCTCAGAGGTGGGAGGCGAGAGTGTTACCACTCTGCCACCGTGGCCCCTCCTGTATAAGTGCATTATGAATATCAAATATATACACGTTAAAAAAGATATGGTGCACAACTGAGCCTCAAGCAAGACTATTTATCAAGCACACTGTTATTATTTTTATACCATCAACACTTGCTGGCATTATCCTTAATGCAACACTTGAATCTGCCACCCATTATCTACTGAATCACAAAAATACCTTCCAAAAGATTGAGCATTTTTATCTAGCTATCCCAACAAAGAAGATATGCATACATCTTCCTTCAATTGGCATATCCTCCAAAACAAATAGTCCTTTTCTTGCTGAGTCTTTTTCTTTTATCTTTCTTTTTCTATTTTCTCACTTGCAGCATATTTACCATCCAAGTAATTGCATGCATCCATCAAAATAGACGGATTAGCTTGTCCAGTAGTATTTACAGATATATGTGAATGAGTCTTGGTGCAATTGATACCTGCTTGGCAGTGCTAGAGATAAATAACAGATTTCCTCAAGATGAAGCCAACAAAAAACTCTAGTTACCAAATGATCGGTTGTAAATACTACATTATCGCCCATATAAATGTAGAAATAAAGTATGCATGTGTAGACTCTTATGGTGTAGTGTTGAATAAGTTCCATTTTGAAATTAGTTCATTGAAATGGAAATAAATATGTATTGTGGTCCTTTACAAATGCCTAAATATCAAAAATTTATAAAAAATATTTTATAGAAATAAAATATAGTGTTTCTGATATGTATCCAGTAAACATTTTAAAGTGTTGCAAACATTTGGAGGGAAACGTTTGGTAATGGTTAGAAAATTATGGGTACAAAAACCATCTATAATAGAAAGTCATCAAAATGTATTATTAATACCTTTTATCAATCATTTGATGACAAATGTTAGCAAAACATTAACATTACAATGTCTCAAAAATATTACTTTTGCATTGATTAGCAAAACTAACCTTAATTCTTGTCAAAGGTCAAATTCGACATGTGTTTATGTTGCTCACTAATAAAAATATTATTTTTATGTCTAAAATTGTATGATAGTCTTTTAAAAATTGTGTGCCCCCATGAAATTCTTAACTTTTAGTCATTGCATGAGGGGTAAAAGTCCATAGAAAATCCTTATTATTGCTCACCACCATCTTTGTTCGCAAACTTTTAAAGGTAAAAGTTTAATAAGCATTCTGAAAATATTGGTACATAAAACCTTATTGATACAATGTGAACAAAACATTTGAACTCGTCTCCCACCTCTGAGGTCTCCTGTTAAAAACCCAGTCCCTGTTTAGGAAAGTTGGTAGTTGCTTTCCGATTCAGTGCAGTTTAAAGTGCAGAATTTTGACCAACTAGAGTGCTTCGGTTTTCTCTGCCCTTAACCTAACCATGGTCATATGACCTATACACTGTGTTGACAGCAACATTAAATGCAAAATAATCAAATAAGTCAAATTGCTAATAAATGAGAAATACACCTATTAAGTACTTGGCTTAATTGGAAAACAGGTTTCAAAACCCAGGGCAAAAAAATTAGTTTGAAAAAAGGATAGGCAAAAACAAATAGTCCATTTATCAAACACCAAAATCTGGTAGGGATTTCCCTAATCTTCTAACAAAAAGGTTTAGAAAAAAATGCTCAAAATCTAATCAGGAGAGTTATTCAAAGAAATGGAAGAACATCCTAGAAATAAAAGACAGTGTCTCCATTTTTATCGCACAAGTTTCTTTCATGGGTTGTTGACCAGTGGCAGTTTCAGATTCAATCTGTTTGATGTTCAGTCTTTTCGCATGTTAAGGATCTGGCAAATCAATCAAAAAGGGTAGGGTTTCCTTTAGAACATAAGTGTGCAGACAACATCTCTTTTTTTCTGTTTTGGTCATACATTACTGCTGAAAATGCCTAATGGAAGCTGACTTCTTGGGTGTAACTGCCTTTGTGCTTTTAAAACAGTGCTTTCCATTGGAATTATCTAGTAGCAGACGGTACTTTTTTGCTGCATATCTACACAAATATATTCTGTTTTGCAAGGACATATTGTGTAAACCACCAAATATACATTAATAGGTATGTATCTATATGTACTATTGATAACAAAGGGTGGTATGGATTAGACGTGCACAAAATGTCAATAACTTTGTATAATGAAGGTCTGACAAAAAAAGTGAACTTTGAAAATAAAATGAAATAAAATGACAGCAAACGCCACACTGAGATTTGCAGATTTGCCAGCCGTATACCCCACAGCTTTAAACCAATAACTATAGAGGTTAGAGCAAATTGCTTAAAGGTCAAACTTGTCGACAAATCTGGCCAGGATAATCCAGAAACCTATATACAGATAAATAGTCTTGTAAGCTTAATTGTTCACTGTCTTATGTTAGTTATGATCCTCTCGAATGCTCTCACAGTTATGATCATATATATTTGCCTGATGCAATATGGTTAAGGTCTTTCAATGGGTTAAGTCTACTTCCATTATTCTAATTCTAATTGGATTTTATAACGCTTAATCTCCTCTTAACAAAAGAGGACTCTAAGGTGCAACAACACCAAGAAAATCAACCAGTTTCAGTATCCAGGGCCACTGATGTAGAGTGTTTTGAACTAGCCTCAAACAAATGAATTAAAAATACAACATTAAATAAAGTTTTCTAGATCAATAGGCGCAAGTCTTACTAATGACGTCATACACTAATAACATCAAACAGTTTTTGTTTCAATATAATGACCTCCAAAAACCTGATCTCATTATCTGAAAAAAACTACTGTAAAGAGATACATAGTACCTTCAGCTTCATTAGATATCAGAAACTTTGTGGAGGTTGGAACATGTCCCAGAATTAATGAAACAAGAACAATTTGCATGTAGCAATGCTAATGAGTCACCTGGTTTGTGCTTAAAAGGGATTCTTCAGACTTTGATCAGAATGTTTTCAGTTCACTCTACCAAGAATATTTTGTTGGTTCAGAGACCTTGAAACAGTTTCTTTGCTATACTCCAGTCCAATGCGAGCAAGTTACTATAACAGCTACCTGATTTATAACTCTGTAGCCTCCTACTGCTAGTCCTGTTGCTTACTTATCACTGTCTGGGGTAAAGGGGTACCATCTTAGGAATCTATTATTTATGTCGTTTTATTCTATGCTCCATGAAAATTTTAAACAGATATTAGTTTATTGTAATTTGTAATGTCTGGGTACTTGTGTGACCGTGTCAACATTAATTATAAATGAATTATTCTTTTTGGACACCATTCTGAAATACCTTTGCACATAGGCTATTGATGGAAATAGAGTCTAAAATTCTGACGAAGTAGGAATGAGAGTAACAATAAGATTGAGGCCATAGAAAGTATGGGGTGTTCCTCAAAATTGGATTTACATAGAGATGTGGAGGGTGGCAAAGAAAGACCAGATATGATTTAGGATGTAAAGTAGAGGTCCTCTGGGATGCAGTGGTTCAAACGTTTATAAATGACTAGTTCAGTCAAAGTGATTTGATCAAGTAAGATAATCATCAACTCCTACACACAAGCTCAAACTCTCCATTGCAGTAAATGCTGGGGATAAAACTGACATATTTATCAGCCATTTATTTTAACATACCATGAAAATGGACACAGGGATTTTACAAATATGAGGAATGTACCAACATTTTTTTGGAAAAGTTAAAACAATTGGCAAATGTCATATAGAATATGATCACAAAATTATCTCCACAAAGGAAGTATTATTTTCATTATCAGATCAATCTCAAAGTTGATAAGATCTAAGTTAGACTAAACCCATCTCCTCATTTTTCATGAAGATCCCATGCTAACACACAGACAAATGATCATGAATGCAATATTTCCTTGGAGGAGGAAATAACGGACCACTGGGACAGCAAGTGTAAGCTTTACTGTAGTCATCCAAAACAGCAATTCTTTAAGGAGTTCCTTTTGAAGTCACTAATGAGGCAGAATTTAGGGCAGGTCCAGTGAAAGAGTTGATTTCCATTTAAACATAAGGATTCCACCCAAGAACCTGCTTAATGTCCAATCAGTTTTCTTTACTACAACAAAGATAGAGAGAAAGAGTTAAAAAGATGGGGGGCACAAGCTACACAAAACTCACTTATCCTGAAGTCATTGAATCAGGTCTAAAGGCCAACTGCAAAGAGCCAGTGATGAGCCCAATTTCTAGACATAAAGAGGGACCCTTTGAAACTTATGAAGGCAGATAATGAAATAAATGAACTGTTTTTCTCTTCATTTGGCCTGGCCAAGATCAAAGGTATAAATGAACCCTTTGGCCTCCCATTAAATATGAAGAATGGTTCAAAATTTAATCCTTTAACTCCTCTTGAACTACATCTTTTTAACCTTCGCAAATTTTGTACTTCGGAAATGCTTATGGTCACCCCCTCAAACAGCTTTTGATTTGATATGGCAGGCTCTATTGCTTAAAATGTCACCTTGGTGACATGTAAAAATTTCAGCATTCAATCTACATCAATCCAAGATTAATCAGCAAGAAATGATGTCTTTAGGTTAGGACCTTATTTACTTGACAGAAGTTCAAAGGGATCTTTAGAACCTAGTTTAACCCACTCAGGAATAACTAAAAGCCGTCTGTAAAAGAAAAAAACCCAGTGGTATAATACGTTGGTAGGGTCTTATAACTGGCTCATTATTTCAAAGTTACAGCTCAATTGGTGAAATTCAAGAAAAAATTAAGGGAGTTAGGTGGAAGCTAGGGCAGTATAAAAAAACTAACAAAATTTTGCATGTGCCATCAAAAGTAATAGAAGCAATTTCCAGCATGTTTTGGCTTATCCAAAACTTTTCATGACAAAACCTTTCATAGAAAACCCAAACGGAACGTGACTGTTTAACATGACACTCAAATCTAATACACTGTTCACACCTTCCTGGCAAAGCAACCTGCCTATATCCCTGTATGAAAACAGGGTTTTTATTTATGTCCTTATTTATTTATTTACCCATTTATTTATTATTTGTTTATTTATTTATTTATTGCTTTATATCACGCCTAGTACTGGTTATATTGTGACGGGTAGTTTTATGGGCAGAGGAAACCAATACATACAGTTGGTCCAGGGATTATTCTGTAAACTGCCAACCAAGGCCAGCTTTCACATGAGGTCAAACTCCAATCTCCGAGTTGGAAGGCAAGATCATTATCACTGCACCACGATGGCCCCCAACTGATCTTTTAAGTGTGATACCATGTCACATTATATTGTACAGTAGAATAAATGTATCTTACTATTTGTGATATTATTTAGAAGGGAATTTTAACCTGTTAAAATTGGTTGAGTTGTACAAACTGCATAATTAAGCAGAACAGCCTAATTTTAGGTTGTATGACACAGCGGTCTTCTATCGATTAAAATATTCAATGACACAAGCCACAGAAATACATACACTTGGACTGCAAGATATAAAATCAGTTAACGTTTTACAGTGCTTTTCTAATGGACAATAATATAATTTATAATTCAGCTGCAATCGTTTTCACCTGATATGGTATATTAAGCTCTCACAAATGCAACAGTATTATCAAAGGCAATCAATCTTGGTTCCATGTTTCATTTGGTGTGCCCCCATAAGCGAGAGATATTTTGATCCGTTCCAACAGGGGAGTGTGAACACACCGTATAACTTTCGTTGATACACAATGGGTATTTATAGAGCATAACGTGTCATTAACAGAAATACACATGTACAATTTACTGAGGAGATTTATCCAATTGACAAAGCTAACCTAAGTATGTAGCATTTCGTAGAGACCCCTACGGTCAATAAGCTAATGCCATCTACCAAATTAGAAACCAAAAAAGGTTTGCAGTTTGTTTAATTAAACTAATTGGTGTGCATAATGTCCTACAATGGAGAAAATTCTGCAATGGTTTGCAGTTTGGTTAATTAAACTAATTGGTGTGCACAATGTCCTACAACAGAGTAAATGCTGCAAGGCAACATTAAATTTAAGTCTTAAATCCTACTGGTTTTGTGTGAACTTATTAAGACATAATTACAGCTCATTTAAATAGTTTAAACTACTTCAAATTGATGCGGCATCCTCAACCATTAGTTGTCCAAGAGAGAATAGCTAAGCAATGAAAGGAAAGTTAACAACACAAACAGCATCCGAATGGGATGTATAACCTAACTTTTTTTGATAAATGACAACAAATGAGTTCATTATATCAAGTACAATAACAACTTTGATCTACTTTGTCAATCAAATTGTCATTGTGGGGAAGAGGCAAATGATCTAACAATGAAAAGAAATATTTTTGTACAATTATTTCAGTAATATGTTGACAAATACCTTTTTATTTAGTTTATGAATACTGCAATTCCCATGCACTAGCTGACATAAAATCTCATTTTATGTGATTCTGTTAATATTTCCATTTTCACCCCCTGAAGACTAAGCCAGTCACTCATCCTTTTCTACAGAAAATAGGAATTGGTGAGATTAAAACAGGTGTTAGCAAGAAAACATTTGGATCAGAAGATTAACAGTACAAATAGCCTTAGGTTTGCAGATTAAATCACTCAATCAGATGTCATACCTTACGGTTATGTTCAAGGACAAACCTAAAGAAGTACAGAAACAATCAAAGCCTACATTTATTCCTTTAAAGTTGCAGTTTGGTAAATATAGCACACATATTGGCACATATTCTCATGAAGTACCTTGGTAAGCAAAGAACATCATCCTTAAGCCAGAGATGTTATTTACAAGGCCAACAGTAGAGTTATTTTTGGCAGTAGAAGAAACACACAGAGTCTGTATATGTTCTTGTGAAGTAGAAATAGTAATCACATGATATGGGAGCTGGGCGAATCAGCCCTTTGCCAAATCAGCCATTGGCAAATCGGCCCCCTAAAATGTCGCCCCTGGGCAAATTGGCCTTCTAAAACTTCGGCCCTCTGCACATGGGCGCCCCTGTTGAACATTTTAATAATTGGAAAGTATTTTGAGACATGTAGAAAGCATTTCACTGAGTTTATAAAAACAATTTTTAAATTCATCTCCAAATGTATTTCATACTTTTATTTCCTCATTATATAATACAGCATCATTAGGGCCGTTTGCACAGACACTGCATGCTTTAATTGTGATGGAGTTAAAGTATAATCTGGATCATGTTAATATTACCCACAGGACGTTTGTTTGGGGCATTTCCAGAAAGAAGGAAACTTGAATGAAAGTTGTATGAAGCTTTAATTTGTGAGAAGAAAGTATTGATGAATTATTCGGTCGTATAAAAACATAAGACTTTTTGAATATGTTTTTATTGATGTTTTACTGAGGGATTCATTTAAATACAAGGAATGTACATTATGACATTTCAGCATATGTGTTGCCACATGTTTTAAATTTTAAATTGGAAAAATATGTAACTCAAGACTAGTTTAATACTTCAAATATTATGCATATATTCCAATCTGCAAAATCAATTTCTTATTTTTAAATTTTGCTAAGATAAAACCGTGGTCTTGCAAACAGCTAGGTATTTTAGCCACACTAAAAGACTATGCCACTACAATGCAACCCTGTTGAAAACATATTTAATCAGTTTGTAAACTTTAAATTTAACAATTTAAAATCTCACAAAACTAAAACATAATTGAAAAACAAGCTATCCTGTATATCAATCCCACCTCCGCCTTCATCCTTCAATAGGTATATTTTAAAAACAGCTCGTGAGAGGTAGTAATGGCTATTTCATTCTTTTAAAGAGTAGTCCAGAGCACAAACATGCCCAAGTGGTGTCAAATTACCCCAAAGGCATCCCACCCAAAAGTGAATCCCACCAAATGCATCCTATCATCTTATCAAATTCTGATGTAGATCTACCAAATATTTCTACTTCCTGCTACTTTAAAAACTGGGCAAAATAAAGTATAGCTGCCTACCTCTAGGGCACTTAGAAAGCGGATGTATGAACATAGAGCATCTGCTCAAAAGGATGGACAAATAACACCAGTATCATGCCATTTCAAGAATGATGGACACCACCACAAATACGTGAAGTTCACTGTGCTAGAGTGGTGCACAGAAAAATTTGAAACATGCTACACAGCCAAACAAAGGTGAAATGAGCTGTGCTGGATATTCAAATTGCACCCCTGGCACCAATTGGTATCAACCAGTTCGTGTGATCATTAATGGTTATTATTTGGATTACAATGCACTCAGTAATCCACCCTTTCTATTATTCTATTATGTGGATCTAACATAACACATCAGATCCAACAGAAATGTGAGACCTAAGTTTTACTAACCTGAATCGAATTGATATGGTTAGTTTTCCTGTTATATTGCTTTTAATCAAAGAAGTTACCTAAATTCGTGACCTATATAAATGACCTACATAAGACATAGGTTGGGGTACCATAGAGAAAACTAGTATGTTGTACTTATTCACGATTTTGCACGGTGTTTTCCAAAGCAAGAAGCAAGCCTATCACTCAAGTAAGGTTAATGCATGCACATGTAACTGAAACCCACAGCCTCACAGTTGAGAGACTAATGTTTTACTACTGTGTCATCTACTACCTGGAATGAAGCACAAGAAATAAGTGAATAAACATCCATTTACCAAGTACATTGGAAAAATAACACTGCAACATTAATTATTAAATTTGTTGACAAAACAATAAAATTGAAAGTCTCTAGTAAGGCTAATGCTACAAAAAAATGTCGTCATACAATTCTTCGAGGTTGTCTTAACTGAATGAGTTTTATATTGCCAAGGGACAATTTATTCATTAAGGCGGTCCCTTCAGGGAGGTAAGAAGAAAATTACCTCTGATACATAGTGCCAGAGCATCATCCCTGATGTCCTAGTGATATAGATATTGACTTTTTCTTTATTTATCCTCGAGGTGGAGGTCTAAACATTCCAAAATCCTCATTTTCTTAATTTGGCCACTCCAGACACAAAATACTCAATCAACCATTAGCAGTTTCATAGGAATTTCAGATTTCTTTTAAATTTGGGTGATATTAATACAGATTGTCTTGTTAAATTCTTTTAACCATTCAACCTGTTTATAGGTACAGTAAATTGCACATGGGAGTAAGACATTTGTCAAGAATATATAAATCATTCATACCAGAATAACAAAGTTATTAAAGAAATAAAATTGTCTTTAAAGCCTGAGCAAGGCTAAATTAATCACTAAGCTCTTGAGCTAAAGATTCCCATAAGTACCTTGGGCCAAGGACCTTTTATGTCTTCCGGACAAAGTTTTATTTGCTGGGACAAACCCCTCCAGGACTGCTAAAGAAAATTATCTTGGATGGGCTTTTGTCGTCCTGTAAATATTAGCATCACGTGCTGAGGGTAAATAGAGATAGCAAATGAAAGAAAAAGTGGGGGTATGAGGGGGATTTATGGGGGTAAATAGAAGATGGGGGAAATCTAAGGAACTGAAAGTATATAGGCGGGCTTATTCTAGTCAATTTCCCACTGATTTGTATTAAGTAATTTAAGTAAGTCTTTGAAGTCATTTTATGAGTACTTTATTGATCAAAGTAGGAGGCTAGTAAAGGGCAAAAGACATGGTAATTGTGGGTTCATATGACTTTTAGTCTGCCAAGGTTAATGGTACATGCCTTCACTTTATATCATTATTGTTTTGCCAAGTATTAGTATAAGCATTAGCTGTGCGGTCTCATCCTTTTCCCAATTTAAGAGGACGTGCATTGTGTGTACACGTTATAGTCTTGTTTGGTTTTATGGTACATTTGATGGTTGTGTGTGCCATTGTGTCATCTGGTTTTTGGGTGTAGATATTTATTGCCTGGTGTTATTGTGTTGTTTTAGGGAACATTCATTGGTTGTATGTGTCATTATGTTGCCAGAATTCAGGATATATTCGTTGGTTGTATGGCGTCATTATGTTTCCAAGCTCCAAGGCATATGCATTAGTTGTATGATGTCATTTTGTTACCAAGCTTCAAGGCACATGCTTTGGTTGTATGCGTCATTGTGTTGCCAAGCTTCAGGGAATATTTATTGGTTCTATGTTATTGTGTTGCCAAGCCTAAGTTAACATTCACTGGTTGTATGTGTCATTGTGTTGCCAAGTTTAAGGGAACATTCACTGGTTGTATGTGTTATTGTGTTGCCAAGTTATAGGGAACATTCACTAGTTGTATGCGCCATTGTGTTGCCAAGCTTCAAGTTGCATTGGTTGTATGTGTCTGCGGGCAGCTCCCCGGGGGCTGCAAGTTCATTCCTGGAGGGACCTTAAGTTATCAATTCACCTTTATAATTCACCATGGGGTGATCTGTGACATGTGATTCTATTGGTTGGCACTCCCCTCATGGCAAATATACTTAGCACGATTCTTCCATTTGTAATTCAGACTTGGAAGGGGTAACACAGGAAAAAGTTTTCTTTACATTTCTAGTTGTGTTTCTTTTTCCCGGTGGCATTTGACTGTTTTATTATTTTACATTAACATTTTACAAGAGTTTTTATACAAGTGCACATATGGAGAAAAGGAAATACAACTTGCGCTCTACAAGGAATGATGATTTGCAAATACCAGTTCAATTACAATTTTCAGATAACAATGTGTTGACAAACTTGCTGGGTTTTAACGATATTGGGGGAACACAGGGAGATTTCAATAGTTCTTCATTGGAAAGTGAGCTGGATTTTGGTGGTATTGTAGAGCACTCGGACAGTGACGATTCGGGCACCCAAACGCGTTCCTTTAACCGTTTGCATCTAGATAATCCTACTACTTCCACACATACTACTGCGGCTTTATCGCCTGACAGTATGATCACTCAAAAAGTTCTTGATCAATTACAATTAATTGGTAGTAGATCAGATTATGTTAATTGGGTGCGTATTTTTCCTGTTTTACCATACATGTTTTGATTGAAAGTTCTCATTGTGCTGCAAAGTATTAGGGTACATGCATTGTTTTTTGTGCCGTTGTGCTGCAAAACTGTGGGGATCCAAGTTTTAGGTATATACTAGTTGTCATTTTGTTATTATTTTGCCAAGTTTGAGGTATACACTAGTTGTACGGTGTCATTGTGTTGTCATGTTTTAGGGTTAATGCATTGACTTTATGTGTCATAGTGCCACCAAGTTTGAGAGTACATATAGGTTGTATGGTATCACTGTGTCGCCAAGTTTTAGGCTACAGGCATTGATTGTGTTATAGCATGTTGTAATTATTATGTCAAGTTTTAAAGTAAATGTTTTGGGTGTGTGATATCTTTGGCTAGTAAAGTTTTACGCCACATGTATTTTGTGATCAGATTACTGCATCTGCCAATTAAAGAAACGTGTGCATTGGCTGAATTGTGCTATTATTGTCATAGCTTTATAAAACATGTATTTTTGGAATGAATTATTTTGGAGTGCAAGTTTTTTGATATTTTTATTATGCTGTTTTTAATTTGTCAGTTTCAGGTGTGCAATCAAACCGGTGACTTTCTTACTTAATGCTGAAGCTAAAGTATGTACCCACACCTTTTTAAGTGGGAAAAATATGCTACACCTGAACCCCCAGCACTATCTAATATCAGTACTTTATAAAGATAACACGATCAATCTAAGTAAGACAAGTATGACTTGACTGTCACTTGCCAGTAAAGAAAATCGTGTAAAATATCAACTGAATTTTACTTTAATTATTTAGCTAAAAAGGGGAACTAATCATCAAAAAATGAAAAAATAGATACCCACAAAACAACCCATAAAAACTTAAAATTCTTATTAAAACATTGGCTAAATGCTGTAGAAATAGGGTTAGTAGGCTACAGTAACTAGATAATATAGAAAATAAACTTTAGCAAAATATAAGAAACTGAGTGTAAAAAGTCAAGAGACAGCCTTCTTGATAAGGTGCTTCTATTGCCAGTAAAGCCTGTGTCTCTTTAACGTCCCCATCACCCATTGCAGTCTGAGGCAGACATCAGGAGTCCGTATATCTAATACAGTTTCATTACTTTTAGTGGGCTTCCCTGACATTTGATAGTGTATAAGACCATAGTAAACCAATTACTAAGTCAGACAAAAACACCCCCAACCACCTCCTCCTAACAGCCTGAGAATTCAGACTGTCAAATAAAGCAATTCATTTAATAGTTCTTGATGCCACTTAACTCTAAAAGACACGAGGTGGGGAGGGGGGTTCTGCTACCCCACAAAAAGGGAAAAGTCAACCACTGACCCCCATAAAATGGGGTTAGGGATCAATTCACTAGGATTTCTGCTCACTTAGACTTGTTTCTGTTCATATCACTTCTTTATTTTTGTTTCTGCACAAAACCCTAAAAATCACCCCCAGTAGTAAAAAAGGGAGGGTTGGATTTTCTGGCACCTTCTATATTAATTTTCTGCTTCCCCCGGTTTTGAAATAATGGATGCTCTCTCTGCCACCTAGGTCAATTACGCAGACAGTTGATGGGCCTATCCAGCAACAGAGCTTTCTGACAAATCACGACAAATTGCTCTTTTGATCCCTCCTATGGCCCAATAATGCCACAGTGAGAGCATTTGCAGACACACTATAGGTCTTGAGTTGGGTGAAAAGGGGGATTACCATTATTATATAGAAAGAGATTATTGTACTAAGATGGGGGAATACAACAAATGTCTCTGAGAGGGCATTATTTACAATAATTGCATGGTGTACAGGTCCCTGTTGATCCCCATTTTGGCCTGCAAAATGAAATCATCACTGATGAAGAAGGCATAAAGTGATTCTATACATCCACATTCTATTGGGGGGAATTATGTTTTTGTATGTTTAAGTGCCACATCATTGAATGTCATAGTGTTGCAAATGACAAAAATTATAATAAAATGATTACATTATTGTTAAGTGTTTGTATTCACTGCTGATACATATGAAACACACATGACAGTCATATGATAGGCAATACATGTGACAACACTGAGTGTTACACCTAGAACACTTTAACACCTACAAAGTACTCATTTAACAGTTTAAGCAATTAGTTCTTTTCATGTCAATGAATACTAGCTTTAATACAAATATTTATCCAAAATTAGCCCAAAATTTGCATTTCATATGACAACCATCTTGCACCACTTAAAACTTGTGCACTGTGTATAACCTTACTCAAAGCTCAAATGTGTAGCAAAAGCAAAACCAAAGGATTTGTTATCATAAAACACCCCTGCATAATATGCGTAATATGCCTAACAAATCTCTGTCTTAGCAGTATGTAAAATCAATACATGTAAGAGGACGTCATGCAAACTGAAAACTTTTTCCTTGTTATAAAATAAACAGGATTCTTAGGCAAGGTTACTCTGTGCTTCCTAATTGTTGGCATATCAAGTTTCAACAAAAGTGTAATAAAGGCTACATTATACTTTATTATACTTTCACATTCTTAGAGATCAATGTTAGAGTTTTGCGTCCCGTTCAACATCCAGGATCATATTGTGGCAGCATTGCCACCAGTGAGAATCAAACCCACACAGAGACTGAACTTAGATGCCAAACTTGCTAACCACAAGGCCGCAAAGGACCTCTTTTCATATTCATATAACGCAATTATTATGTAGCAAGGCAACAAAGATTACCGTTTAGTATTTTCAAAATACCAGTGAAAATGAAACATTTTTTCACCACAGTCCGATCAGAGGTACATTGTCAACAGAAGATGTAGAAATAACACATTCAACCTCTCAAGTAAGACGTCATCATCCTCATGGGATATATTTTTACAGAAGACAACCCCTGACAGAAACTGCAAGGAATTGTGGCAATTACCCAGAACTACATTCATACAACTGTTATATTAACATGTACATATCTGTCAAATATTTATGTTAATCAATATAAAATATATTTAATATGTAATTTATATATATTTAAACATATTAGTTGGAAAATACATGCAAGTTAAGGTGGGAAGTAAACCAAGGTGTAGGTACTCAGCAGGTCCTAGACACTGCGGTTTCTGAGAGAGATTGCTTTCAATTGAAATATATCTTGGAAGAGACCGAAACCCCATGAAAACACTATTATACCTTTTTCCAGAGCCATACTGTATCTTGTTTACAAACTTTGATTAGCAGGGTCCTGGGTTTAATAATCTGATCCATATTTAGAGTCTGTGTGACTCAAACACCTGCCAGAAAAAATCAATAAACAGAAGTGGGTGACAACTCTACACAAGAAACCTGGAGGTAAATAAAGTAACTCTAGTACTACTGTGTAAACACAACTCCAGTCATTAGACAAACCCCGCCAGCCATGAAAGAACCTTTCTCTATTTGTACAAGTGTAAAATAGAGACACAACAAGGCTTTGAAACTAGCTCAGCCAATAAGATGCCCCTGAGCATGTTCATGCCCTGGAACAATAGCTTGATGCATTTGTATTCATGGCGGACCATGGTGAAATAATCCAATTATCTAAGTATCCCCAGTATCACCATCTCCTTCTTTCATCTCTTTTAGTTCATGGCAACAGCTTTATCTGATTAAAGATCTGATTCGGGTGTTATTTTGTGCATATTCTTGTCTTTTTCTTTGCAGATGCTAAGGCAGATCAACCACCTAATAGATATGTGTCTATTTATGGGATCACTGCAGTCTTCCTTCCTCAATAGTGTCACCTATTCAGAGTGCTCTGAAGTCACCAAATAGTATGTGTGTCTATAAGTACGTCAACAGACATTCTATCATCATCTATCTTGTCTGCTGCTACTGAAATGACTGTTATTGTCAGTACTAGTAACTGTATACAGGGCCAAACCTAGCCTTTAATCGGGTTCATATATTTGCAGCAGATTATATCTATTTTATTAATCTTTTCTCTAACATCTGTATTCACACAAATTGCAGACATAGTATCAATGACATCATGACGATACAATCATTTGGCTCTTACATCTGCAAGTATGGGTTCCAATTTAGCTCATGGCCACCTTTGTATAGTCTATCTTTTTGGATACTGGCTCTAAAAAGAGATGTAAACTTACCAATGAATTTACATAGTTTTAGTTATAGTTAATAGTGAGTTAAGAGGCTCATTTTCTGTAGTGGTACGACAGCTGTGGAACAAAGTACACACAAAAGACTTAAAACTCTTTCAGAATTTATAGGCCAAGAAGAGATGATCACTCTTCAAAATTCTTATGTGAAAGACTTTTGAAATCAAAACAACGCTTTTAAATGCATCTGTTGCATTACCAGAAATCTGTGTTTGACTATGTTGCAGCTTTAACACTAAAAACCTGAACCGGATCAAATGACATATTTGAGCCTTGTGCAAGGTTTCATAATAGACAAAAAACAATTATCACCCCAGGAGACACTGTGAAGCATAGTAAAGTATTTGCTAGTGCTAATGGATTCACTATTGGAGTAACTGTACTCCTTTGAGAGTGTAGGCCTTGGTGTAAGTTCCAATGGCATTTTACTTTTTGTATCAGTTCATAAACATGATATTTATGAGCGATAATAGTTTTAATGATAGTCCTTGTTTGTTTGATATTATAGTGGTTTACGCATAGAATAATATTTTTAGGCTTTCTTAATATGCATTGATGTCATAGTTAATAGGAAAAAAGGTCGCTTATCTTGCATAAACTGAATCTGACACAGAATGATGTTTATTTTAGATATGATAACTGAATGTTGATAAAACCCCAAAACTTAATGACTGTACTCTAAAAGACAAGTGTATTGTCCAATTTAACTTTGCAAAAGTAACTAAAAATTGGTTCCATTTCATAATGCAGCTTAAGTGACCTTTTTGATTGTAAAACATGTGTACTATGCAGATAACATCTGAAGTTACTATGTATAGTTGTCCCTCATGGTATTTTATTTAATTTGTACAAGCATAACGTCATATTAGCTAGGTTGTATTGTCAATGTTATGAAGTAGGTGTGATAATTATAAAAATAACAGTAATTGACCTGACACTGATTTTTCTAGGGTTGACTAGACTGTATTAACTATTACATCATTTACTATCATTTACTCTAACTACTTTAATCTAATGAATTATTATCTGAACAAAAACTTTTGGGGTGCAGGACCCCTGATACACGTTTCCTGTTCCTGTGCCTTGAGATAAAATGATACATATATGTTCAACGTTCCTTCTCTGAGGATACAACCGCCATGTGCAGGCAGGGATTCAACCTCACGATCTTTGGAGGTCAAGTTCCAACAACCAAACACTAGGCGAAGACATGCAATTATCAGCTACTAACAAAATTTAATTTGACATGATTCTGATAGTATATATTGTGCCAAAATGATGATAAACTTCATCAGTCCATTGTAAAAAAAGATGATCAGAAACAAAATGGAGGCCATCAACACAAACAGCATCCATAAATGTGTTTACAGCAATGCAATACTTCTATGACTTTAGCACCTGCTATATAACTAAGGAGTAAATTAGGGCAGAAACCCAGGCCTAAAGGCAAAGGGTGCAATGTGTAATGTGAGAATGGTATCACAAATACCACTCCAGTAATAATCCTTCCAGCTATGGCGTGTGACCTTCCACACTCTATTTGTGTTTATGTGTTGATAGAGACACAAAGCTTTCAACCAATCAAATATCTCTACCATTCATGGCTTACAGATGTAGCATTAGTTTCTTGGAGCAATGGATACACAACAATTGACTAGCTTCACTTTTTGCTCAGCATCAGTTCATAGAGCATAATTCTAAATACAGTGGAGCTTTATATCAGAGGAGAGACTTACCTGTTAATTTGTTATATAAAACTGGACAATAAATTCTAGAAACTAATAACTATCTCTTCAGTACCTCACTAACTACACATTCCAGCCCTAAGGGACAAAGAACAGTGTACATATTTTGTTCCTCTGTTAACTTCACTATTATAACCTTTCCCTCAATATCTCCAAGTCTATTTTCCTTCCACTCAAAGGCTCACCACAACCTAATCCATCTTACACAGGTGTTCCTTTAGTAGATGTGGATATATATAGATATCTTATACAGATTATGTAGTATACCCTTTGTCCATACAATTACAATAGAGTTTGTATATGTCCATCTGTGGACCTTCTATCATGATCTGTCTTGGTGATGGTCATATGAGAAAAATACAAGTCTAGATTTGGTCTCGCAGGTGGCTTTAAGATGTATAATGAATCATTAAAGGAGTAATTTCCAAACAAGTGAACATATGATTAATCTGATTAGTTTTCTGAGACCCAAGAAGAACTCTTGTACATCTCACATGGCTACTTTTGCAACAGGAGATAAATGTCCTTACATGGTCACAGTTAGGCTTTTGCAACCATCTCAACAATTGATGTCGAATAGCAATAGCCTCCCAGAAACCACTTCCAAAAAGTTCTATTTAAATCCATCATCACAGTCATACAAGCCAAACGATTAAATACCAACTCTGTTAAAGTCTGCATACTCTGTGCAAGAGTTGTGTAGTACATTTTGCTTATTAAGATTATACTCTTTAAAACCTGTAACATGGATCATATGGTACATGCAATACACATATTTAAAATTAATGTCTATCTTTAATGTTTCGAGTGGGAAGAGTCCTGGTGGATCTTCTCTGTAGTGCTGGAGTACAGTGCAACCAAAAGTATTATAACCTTTAGACATGTCATAACTCTGATATCTGTATTTAGCAAGAGGTTGTTTGACTAGATTGTAACCAGTCTAATATATATATTTAGCATTGGGAAATAAAATTCTTATGTAGATCATATTGCTATTGTAGCAGGTTTTAATGTCAATGAATATATACGAACTGAACTGTGGCTCTTTTATAAGTTTTATTGATATGGGAGCTTTTATGCAACAAATCAGTACATAACTAAACACTGAGATGTATCCTTTCTTGCCACCATAAGTAAAACCAAATGTAGCTTTGAGATATTCCCTCAGATTTAACAACCTTCGCACAGACGCAGTTATGCAGCAATTCTAGGTGTTCAACTTTAATAATGTTGTCCTTATACTGAGGAATAAGTTGCATTCTTTAAAAAGGACCGATATATGCTATAGAGAACATCAACCAAATTGTCCAGACTGGTTTACAAATTTTGTAAACATATTCTAAGCAAAATGCAGCTTTCAATTAACATCCAGCCTACAGCAAAAGTTAGTCTGGTAATGGAACAGACATTAGCAGTCTCTATGAGAAATATAGGACATACCAAATTATCTTCAGCACAGTGGTGACAGATTCACTATAGCAGAACTAGGTCTCCTTAGAGAGAACAGGCCTGTGGGAAGTTTTCATGACATTTTATTATTCCATCAGCTTATACATATCATTCTGGACAGTGAATCAGCTATGACGAGCTGCTATATTTGTTATTGTTTTATTTTTTGGTAGCTTGTCAGTGCTATGTATCAAAACACATTAATATATTTTGTATATATTTCATATTTTTGTCCTGTTTTAGTGAGAAATCCATTAGTGATGTGTCATTCAAAGCATTAAACACTAGTAACAGCCAAAATGGAATTTAGCATTAGAACAATTGCAGTTTCTCCAGATACTAAAGAGAAATGGATGTTTCACACATATCAGGGACTGGTATGCCTCACTTGGGAGTTTCTACTCTAATGGACAAATGTATAATCTACTAAATTACTGCTCTTTTACTACACATCTATGAGGGTGGGCTTTTTAGTGACACAACTAATGGCTTAGTCACAGATACTCTGATTATGTCTGTGCCTTCTTAGGCCTCACGGGAGAAGGCATTAAGACTGACCTGTGTGACCTATCCATTAGGCTCTCCCATGGTAGTAATGCATACCTGTTCTTAGCCATGGTACGGATGATGATGCCTGTCATAGTTAATTACTGTTACTAAGTCAAAAAGATTGGCTTTAACCTTATCCTATATTTTAATGCCATACTCAATGTCATATTGTAGCAAAATTATGCACAGTATGTATCAAAATGGAAAGGACAGTTATGATTCCGAAGCATGAATTTACTTTACTATATCATTTACGTAATGAATAATGTAATCATTCTGGAACTAATTGTATTTTTAAAGGCACCTCACAGTATCAACTATCAAGAACGTTCTATTAATTTCTTATTCACCCTAGATGTTATCTATCACATTATTTAAGTTCACGCAATGGTTTGCAGTTCAAAAATCAATACTATAATTTATGTATAGGTTTCAAACTTGTATATAACATTTCTCAGTTCACACAGTTAAATAGCTGCACAATTGTGAAAGACAAGTTTGTTCTAATGCGGAGACATCAAGCTTGAAATGAAGTTTCTGCTTTTGATATTGCAACAAACTTGGTAAAACCATCATAGCAAAAATACTGAATGAATTTATCTAGTGTTTTGTGACCCATGTCCAAACTGCAAGGTTTTAGGCCTGTTTTTAACATACTGATGAGCTTGTTGCTTACAAAGATTTGACTTCAGAACAGACCACAAATAAGTGACTTCCATTTGACATAAATAAGAGTTCTATCTCAGATTGTATGAAGCTCGTCCTTTACCTTTGTTTTCATTCTTATTTATTAATCAGTTGAGGTTTTGATGGATTGAAAATAGAATAAAAAATTTATGACATTTCAACAATAAAACATACTTTATTTATCGACATTGTTTCTATGGTGCACCTTGGCCATTTCATATACATATTCATATGCCCAGGTATATATTTGAAAATACTCCTTGTCTTAACTTAAATATTCTTTGTGAGACAAAAGGTTAGTTGGGTTCTTTGCACATAAAAGAAAACCATATAGTGGGGGGGGGGGGGGGGGGAGAAGTCAGCATTTGAGTTGCTGTGAAAAATCAAGAATTGTTAACAGTTTTATAATTCTGTCATCCGCATTTTAAATTGTTTCAATATAACTTGACAGACTCTTAGAATTTTAAATTCTGTCCAACTTGACTTTCTGTAAGAACACATATATATGAATACATTATGCTGAAATCGCCATATTCAGTAATAAGCTGCAATTGTATTACAGTCTGTTATATTTAGCAGTAAGCTGCAAATCTGTTCTATTTTTGGCTCAAAATAAATAGGTTGTAAGATGTCTCAGGATGGCAGTAAGTGATATCACTCCTTCATGGAGTCAGGCTCTTGTCACTGACCATTTGTCAATGCGCCCACAAGTTAATCATAATCCAAGACATTTAAGAAGAATTGTCCTATCTCAAGCAGAAATTTGTTCAATCGAAGTTGATGTGTAAGTAAGATGCTTTATTGAGCTGTATTCAAAAAGGTTAGCAATGTTACAACAATTATCCAATCACTATTCATTATTGCTTTCCAATAATGCACTCATGCTTGTACAAAAGTTCCATTCATTGCTAAAGGTTCTATCAACAGTGTATCTATAAGATGTTCACTTTAATGTTCCTTTACAATAGGTGCTATGTAAGTACAATATATATCCACACAATAGCAATTTAAACACAAGTCTCACTGTTTAGTTGAATCACCACCCTGGTTGGAAAGGTAGCATAAATGGATTAATTTATCCCCAACAGCAGCAATAAACCTGTAAGCGTTCTATATTTGGTTATATTTTCACAGATGATTTTACGATGTGATTTCCTAGATGTTCCCACTTTAACTGTGCAATAATATTTTCATTCACAGGTGAACAACATAGAACTATATTGATTTTCACCAAAGTTCATCCAATTCTTTGCCCTTTTTGCTGTGCCTCGTGTGCTACAAACCATCAATGTATCAATAACCAATAATGTATCAGCTAACCAATAATGTATTAATGGTTAATGTTGATACATTATTTGTTGATGATACATTATTGGTCAATTTTTGCTACATTATTGGTTAGCTGATACATTATTGGTTACTGATACGTTAATGGTTGTAACACTTGTGCAACCTTAGACACATCAGTGACAGATCTGTTCACCTTGAGATATGCCCCATTAAGGTAAAGCTGTAGTCATTAGACTTTGACCATGTTTATCCCTTTGCTGGTTGAATCTAGTATTGTGTTGAACTTGCGTATTTTATTTCTGTGCCCACCAAACACAGTGTAAAAAAGTTGCATAGTTTAATTTTAATGCCACGTGTAAGTCCTTTTAAGTAATTTTCACGTAGCATGTATGTGTAATTCTCACAAGTATAGCAGTCCGACTGGGGCAATAGGTCACACTTTCCTCAATCCATCCTAAAAAGGCGATTGGTAGACATGGTTTTGCTATGGACACACTGGTGGAATGGAACAGGTAGTCACTTAATGTCAGATTGAGGCAGACCATGTCGGGGTTCAGGAGTGAAGTCAAGATCTCCCTGATCAGAATGTCATACCCACCAGCAGAGTCACCTCTCCCAGGCGGGTGCTTGCTGGGTAACAACCCCTGCTTTGTTTTAGACTTGCCATTTTAGACTCCAACAAATTAAGGAATTAATATCAATTGTATACCATGTAAATGTATCTATTATTATTATTGTAACTTTAAATTCTTTAGCTTTTTGAAAAGACAGTATGTATCATTGCACGGTTTACACTGTAGATACTGTGACTGTCATTGTAGGTCTGCCAAACTAAAACATGGTCAAAATTACCCTTGCAATACCAAGAAACTGCCACATTCAGGTTTTGCTCTGATAGTTTTTCTCAGTGAAGCAATCTTATGGGAGCAAATTACATGCTATGTACTGTAATTAATTCCTGGTGGTTTATATCCCACTCTAAGACACTACAGGATATATGATGACTCTTAATGGAGACCTATTGCTTAGATCTAGGGCTAAACATGTCAGCAATATAGTAGAGAATTAGTGGACACTATAGAAATAAGCAGAAAATGTATGACCACAAATACAGACAAAAATGTTTTAAATTAGGTGCAATTCGCCCTTATGAGGTACCTTAAAAGTAAGACAAAATAATTCAAATTCTACTAGTATTTTATAGCCCTTAATCTCCATCTAAAGAAAGACTCTAGGGGCAACAAACAGAAGGAGCAGAGAACTATAGTCATTAACCTGAACCAAAGCATGAGTCAGTGCCATGGAGAGATATCGGGGAAAGCAAAAATTAGGGTGGATATGCTTGTGCAAATATTTAGGTTGTTGAGCTTCTTTCTGAATGAGTGGAAGGAAGGGACCAAACATCATCAGGCAAAGCTTTCCAAATCTTTGGAGCATCATAAGCAAAACTGAGGTCAAAATGCTTAATAGACTTATATACTGAAATGGCAAAGTGTGGGACTTCAAAGAAGACACCATGAGCTTAATGGACAAAATAATCCAAATTTGTGCTAAGATTTGCATCAGGGGAGATCAGAGGTCAAATGCAGTCACCAAAGCCACAAATGTATGAAGAATTCCCAGTAGTCAGAGAAACACAATGGGGTCTCCTCACTGGTAATTTCATATGCTAATGCCAATTTATCATTTCTCAGTCAGAAACAAGGAAATATGAATGAAATAATGATGACACTTGAAAGGTGTTCAGTCTCCTTATTGTCAGACGTACAGCTGTGGATAATTAATAAGTTTGAAGGGACTGCTTGCTTGAGTATCAGAAATCCTAATTTTGCACAGGGAAGCAGTAAATTTCATTATATTGGTTAAATTAAATTGTAGCTGTCTCAGCCTTTGCCTACTCTTACAATACTAACATAAATAAAACAAAAGACAGGTCTGAAGCAGATTACTCTAGAGGCCAGTAGTAACTAGATGATTATTTAAGAAACCTGAAGGTACATTTACTTGCTTGCAATACATGAGACAACAGAGCGTATTTTTTTATCTGATTTACAGATATTTGCATGTATATTTTTGTGGATTAACTAATGAATGTAATTTTATTTTCTTGAGAAAAGTTGGTTAATTAATATTTTTTCAACAGTTTTTTTGTCAGAAAAGATAATCTCATACTTTCTTCATGATTGAATGTATATATCTTAAAATGTTGGATTCTCCATTTGTGTTGTAAGAATCACTGCTGGCGTTTTTCCCAGCTTCTTTTACTTTGATTAATAATTAAGTAACTTCATTCACATGTAAATACTAATAATCTGTGAACTACAGTTGATAGCTAGTATTTCTAACTAAGGCAGACCCGACCAATACAGTAATATAGTCCAACACATTCTGAAATGACCAGACACTTTTCCCGGATTGCACACATGTGAATGTCCATTAAGAGAAGACTCTCAAGTTCTTATCAAAATCACTGAGACAAAACCCATGAATACTAACTACATTTAGCATTAGACTATATCTATGTTTTGAAAGAAGTCACATGGCTTTTAGTTTATGTTGCATAGTGTTCAGTATAGCACAATGATGTCTGGTCACCAACAAAAAGGTTACTGTTTCAATGTACAAAGCATTTTCTTGAAGTGCACAAACAATATTTGAAATGAAGTCACCTGATAATTGTGTAAATAATGTGGCAATGAAAATATTTTTATACTCCTCAACAACATCTGAGATTTTTTTCCTTTCCTTTACAATTATATATTTTTATATACTAAATCATAGAAAACTTACCTGTAACATATGTGTGTTGAAAATTATATTTTTATTCCCTCTGTAACTTCACAAAATACAACTTCCAAATTGTAGCTATGTTCAAAAAAGAGACTTTAAATAATTGTCATGCCTTGACTCAGATGATCAATCAAAGTACGCAAAGCTGGTCAGACAAACGAAAAGTATGTCTTATTGACAAATTATCTCCTTTGAAGTTGGTTTTCTGCCTTTTTTGTAGGTTTTCCAACACCGTCTCTTGCACCTGTAAGTCAGTAATTTGTCTTTTCTACAGTGAGAATATACTGATACAAATATCTGTGTATCCCAAGTGTTTTAAAGATGTCTGTATCCTTTAAGGAAGATATAAGCTGCAGTGTCAGGTCAGTTGAAGAATCTTGTACAACTTCACTGTTTTAGATTTAAAAGTTTTGAAATTCCAAATATGTGCCACAATACTTTGTCCTTGACAAGAAAGTGTAAACTTTAACAACCCAGTCTATATATTTAAAACTTTAAAACATATTTTTCATTAACAGAACGTCAGGGCTTAGCATTTTATCTAGTAAACTATGCTCCATCACGCAACATCACAATATCAAGAGTTGTCTTTCTATAGAATCTACCTCTTCAAAAGGAATTAACTGCATCCAAGGTCTGTTACACCTGTAACTTTTATCCCAAGCTCATCAGATTGTATTTACCTTGGCTAACAATAAATCTGATGCCAAAAAATCTCCACCTCACAGTTTTATGCCTTTAAACATGTTCCTTCGGTAGTATTATATGCCTTCAATCTTTGATGCCTTTAACAACCTTTAACTAATAATTAAAAGCTGTAAAAATCCAAAGAACTGTCTAAGTCATGGTTTGATGCATGTCATGGAGATAAAAAGACAAAACTCCCTGGCCGCTACTTAGAACACCTTGTTTAGTAGTTACTCCCTCTCTCTCCTATCATAAGTATATATTTAAAACATTTATCCACAGTGTTAACATGCATCAATTGATTGGTTTTAAAGCAACGTACACATGTCCTACAACACAACACACACAGGGAAAGAAAGTCGAAACTCTTGCAATTGCTTTAAGGGAAAACTGCAGCAGTCAGACTTTCCCTGTGGCTAATGTGGAAATGTTAGCAAGTGAACCCTCCTTTATATACAGAGTGAGGCACACATTGCCTCTGTTACCCCCAGTGTTACATCACTGCTATAACACCCCCTCCTCATTTCCTACTCCCCCCTCCCCACTACTTCCAACGCCCTCCCCAACTTCTCTCTGCATAAGCAACGAAAATCTCCACAGCAGAAGCAATATGCGTTGTGACTGACAGGTGTCATTCCACCACTAAGCCACGCCCACGTTTACAGCTCCCTCCCAAGCCTGTTTTATTGCTTTTTTCTTTCACTACTCTCTCATCAGCTGCAGGAGTCTTAGAGATGGATTGGGCTGCCTTTGAGAGATGACATCAGCAGTATTAGTTTACTCAGATCTCTATATGTAAAGCTAATCACCTGTACTGATTTTCTACTGAGTCTTTTTTCCCCATTTTCTTTTCTTTTGTTGTTGAGGGTACCATATGTGCTCATCATCATTTGTAGTGGTATAACGAGCCATGTAATTGTCTTTGGGATTTGAAAAAAGAGGAACATAAAAATATGAGTGATGATACCAATTGATGCTGATTTAGCTTATATGTCATTCAGCCAGTTATAATCCCAATCCACAATGGTAAAACATTGATCTTCAACCACAATAGAATCCAGGGCTCTTATTTATACAGGATTTTAAAGTTTAACTTGTCTTAAAACTTATGCTTAAAGTAAATTTTATGACTTTATGCTTAAACTGAAGTCTTCACAGTATAAATCAACTTGAAACTCATACATGAACTCATTTTGTGAATTTATACTTAAAGAGAACAATTGGTTACCTTCTTTCATTTCTCCATGTTTGTATATTGACAAACAATGGTCTCAAAACAGATGACACTACGACCGGAAATACATATACTATGCTGTCAATAAACAAACACTTGGGTTACTTTTGAAAATACCAATTTCAGCAGTATCTCAGGTGAGACAAAAAAATGAGATTATGTGTCTGAGATAAAGTGTGACCTTAAGAATCTTTGTAAATATTGTCACAGATATTCTACATAATGGACTTATTTATACTTTCCCCAAATCCTAATTACTACTATGTGATATTAAATAGCTTTCTTTTGTTGACAGAGCATTCTTTTACCTGAACAAAATTTTAAAAAATATATATATAACAGAGGTAACATTACCAAATGACATTGATACAAAACACACGCTTTAGAATTCTACATTGATGATTAGGATTATGATTCAATAAATTAGAATCTGCCTTTTAACTGTGCCAGAGGGTTAGGGTAATTTATTGTGGCAGTGGTAAGATACTAGCATTTCAGAGATATGAGGTAGTGGGTTCAAACTCTATTCATAGAAAGTAGGACTAAATGACACTTACAACACAATATTTGTTAACGGTGCCATCAATATTAATGCATTCTACCAAATAGTATAACTGCTTTGTTCCACTTCTGAATTTGATTCCCCTTAACATACCAATTGTTTTAAAAAGGATGTATTCAAGTTTTGCCATATTCTGGTGATGTAGTAATCATGTTGATTATTTCAGTTATAATGTGCAATCCAAATGTTAAAGCTACACTATCTTTTATCAATATTTTATCAAAAATTAGCTAAAATCATTGGGATGTAGAATAAAATAGTCCTTTAACCCTGTACGGTTACAAAATCCATCAGTATTTCTTACATGTTGCCATGAGCTTATTAGAACTCATGAGTACAGGGTTGAGAATCAAGTGCTAACAAAAGCTTGGTAACCACTACACCACTGAAGCTAGGTAAGCTAAAAGCCTCTATATGTGTAGATGTAAAGGACAGCATTAATTTATGTCGCCACTTGCACACAAAATCAAAGGCTCCTAACTGAAAATTAGGCCAAATGGCATCTAATAACACATAGTACAGATTGTATAAATTGGTAGAAACAAGACTAAACACACCTGTCTACGATATAAAAAACTAAGGTCGAAATCTTAACTCAAAGTTCAGACTGTATAAGTGCCAGTGTTTTGCTCAGAGGCTTACCTTTGTTATATCTTGTTCACACTTATATGATGTGCCTACTGTGGCCTAGTGGGTAACACACTTGCCTAGGAACACAGAGGTCGTGGGTTCAAACCCAGTTACAGGTAGATACATAGTGGCTTAAAATGGTGGTCCTCTGTCATCGGGTGGCAGGCTAAAGAACCTCAAGGATTATGATGAATGGTCATCCTTGAGCATCTGTCTTTCATTTAGGGGAATTTAAGTCATTTGAGAGCTTGGGCTGTACTTGTGCAGTTGGATAGGTCATATAGAGCTTTGAATACCATGTAGTACATAGGAATATTGCAAAATACAAATAGAAAATACACCCAGATGTGGCCCTATACTCATCTGTGTCTTTGAAGTCGGAGACTGTGTCATATCAGTGGTTGTGTGATCTGCCTATTTTGAGATACCTCATGCCCGATCACACTACTGGTGGTATCTTTATACACATGTTGTATAACTTATTTATCTTCCATATACTGCCAGACTTGTTTTGTAAAGTTTCCTACTGAGGCATCCCCTGCTTTCCCTGTCTACACACACAGGGGTTTGGTGCTCTTCAAAATTTCAACCCAATAAAGACGATATCAAAATTATTTTCTATAACTGACCATAACTGTCTGTTGTCCTTTCATTTCTCTAAAGAGAAAAATCACCAACTAGGCTACTTTGAAATGATCTTCACGGACCCTAAGCAAAATAAACTGGCTAGGGGCTAGGTTGCCATTGCAAATTTTGGTCTTTGCAGAGAAGAGAGATCAGAGAGGTGTGAACAAGGTGTTGTAGCTAATGGATGATGTTTCAGCAAAAGAGAGTACATATTGTGGACACCATACACAGTGCCACTGGAGATGATAAGTGTCTGATTAGACATCCATTTTCTCATTTTTTTTAAATATTTGCTATATGCCAAAGCAATTTCTTGTCAAAGGGCTTTGACATAAGCTGTTTACCTGGTGAGAGTGTACAGGGTTTGCTCTATAGACGGCCTATTGTTATTTCCTCGGTCTCATGAAGAGGAATTGTTTACAACTGGTCCTTGACAATTTTCATAGGCCAACTTTTTGGTGAACCTTTTTTCTGTTTAAAGCAAAATATATTGAAAACAAACTAATAATTAAAGATTGTTGTATTCATATGCAATCAATCAATCGTATGCCCAAATGTCTGTCCATATTTCAGTGGACTTTTTCTCATATATAACATATGTTTATGATGGTGTGTCTGTAACATATGTTCAGGTCTATTTGTTTGAAGGTTCTATGACCTTCACATCGTCCATCTGAACTGCTGTACATTGTTGAATTTATTTTCCATAATCCAGCAATTATTTAAATAATTCCATAATTAATCTATTGTATACAGATTTAAGTTAATGCTACTATGTGTATTTGGACTTATGAAATATTAATAATGAAATAGAGTAGTATTTGATTTGGCAATTTATTTAAAAAGTAATACTTATTTTGATTATGAATGCCTTTATACCTTTAACCTGATGCACATTCTGTAGCTAATACTCCATTCACACTACAAGCAGAAAATGCCGCAGTTATAGGCGTTTGGCAAAACGCCCCTGTCCTTCACCGAATGTCCAACAGTCCCATGCAAGCTTGTAACACAGTGGCAAAACGTCAATTACTTTGGGCCATTACTTTTGGAAGTTTTAAAATGTTGAAAATTTTCCTACCTGAAAACCGTACCATGGGCATATGCAGAACAATTCAAGCACATAGAGATACATTTCTTGCTAATGAAACTGAAGGAGTAGTTCACAGTGTATATAAGGTTGTGACTTGGTTGTCTTTCGGTGTAACATGACAACACAAGGCAATTGATGTTTTGCCACTGTGTCACAAGGTCACATACAAACCTTGGACGGTAGTCGAAGGACAGAGGCATTTCTCCCAATGTGTATAACTATCGATTATACTGCCTGTAGTGTGAATGATGCACCAAATCTAAAAAAGGTATGTTGGGGCCTTTCAGGCAGTTCTGCTGCCAAATAAAACCTCTAACTGCTGAACGTACCACCTGTAGTGTGAATGGGGCATAAGAAAATTATACTTACCATTAGACCAAATACGATGTAACTAAATGTGCACCATTTAATCTTGAGCAAAAACATATTATACTGACATATTTCCATAGTGTTCTAATGCCAAGGTTCCACCATTCTGTCATGTTAATACTACAATTTCAGCTTAAGCTTGTATGACTACATGAAGGAAACAGGAAGCTTCATGAAGTAATTGTACTAGCAGCTATAATAGTTGGAAGACTGTTGGCGATTGTGATAAGACAAGTGATGATCTATGAAGATCACTCCATGGTTATGCTGCCAGTCATGAAGACTTGTATACTAGTAATGTTCCACAGGTCTCATGTGTCAGATCTCCAGAATTTGTCCTACAAATAAGGCGACTAATACAAAGACAGATGACAGGTGTGCTACAGATTTGACAAGTTTACTATGGAAGTGGAATACAATACAGTGACAGAAACCAGAGGGGAAACTGACCATGAACTTTTTATAGAGTTAATACCTCATTCATACTACAGGTGATATACCCCCAATTAGAAGTTTACCTCATTCATACTGCAGGTGATATACTCCAAATTAGAAGTTTTACTCAGCAGCAGAACTGTCTTCCGGGATGCCTCATATCTTCCGAGATTTGTTGCATCCATAAGGTATGGCATGTATGGCCACTGACTGAACATGGTGTGTAACCATACATAACAGTAGAATGGCAGTAAGAGGAGGGCAGTATAAATGTGTGTCACTGAGTGTTAGCCTGTATTTACCTTCACTCATCTTATGTTGCCGTTGCACCAACATCTTACATGACTGAGTCACACACTTACATAAAACCTCGAACCACATCTTCAGTTACTGTGTGAAAAATTCATCTGTGGAAAGTCACGGTTACAAATTCAGAGGCAGAAATTTTAAACATTTTAAAACTTCTGTAGGACGCTCATGGAATGGGACAGTAGGCCACCGTATCACAAGTTTGTATATGGGTGTGAGGCAGCAGGTGAATGACAGGGCCGTTTTGTCTAATGCCTATAACCGCGGGTTATACTGCCTGTAGTGTGAAAGGGGTATAAGAAAAATTCTCAAGGATAGGAGAAAAGACAATGGAAATGAAACTAGGATTGATGAAGACTTATAGTATGGTTGATGAACACTTCAAAATGGTCGCTAATCGTGATTAAAATTCATTCATGGAGCAGGTAGCCATTTTATAATTTTTAAGTCCTTTGGTATGAAATTAATTATCCTAAATCAACTGAGATAGGGGTCATCACTATCTGTTGATGTGATCCTTTACAAGTCCCTTTTTAGGTAAGTACCCAGCAGCAATGGAGGATTGACCTGTTTAGGGTCGAAAACATTCACCTCTCTTTTGTTATAAACAAATACTGGTTGAAATAAAACCTGTTTTGTGTAGGCGTAGGTACTTAGGACACTTGAGTTTTCTTTTTCAAGTATACATAGTAGTATATCTTATTATCATTCAACTTTTTATGAGATTAAATAGACTAGAACTGGCACTTTGTATAATTTATAGAAAAGCTATGGTACATTTTACGATAAGGGTATATCTTCTATCTTAACATATCCCTCTCTGCATAATGGATTCTCTTTGTAAATGTCTGGAGTTTTTTATGTTGTAAAATATCCTTACTTATTAACAAGGCTTGCTTATTTAAGGCAGGAGGTAAATGCGTTTTGTGTGGGAGATTTGCGTCAGAGACCATGGCATGAAATGGATACACAGTGGAAAAGTGACACTTTATCAAAACAGACCAAATCAAGAGTGGGGAAACTATATGTAAAATAAATCAAAATTTTATAGTTTAATGAGAGACAAACACAGTGAGATTATTATGTAGTGCAATTAAACCCAACTTTTATATATAATACAGTTGCAATAGAAACTTTGAAACTAAAGTCCCCAAGCTGTAAAATGATATCTTAAAATTAAAAAGCTTATCGGACACTTAATCAGTGTACCAATGAGCTGCTCCATCTAATTTTTTTAGTTTCCTTTTGATATCCAAATAATTATGTCTGGACAAAAACAAGAAATGGTTTTATTTGATTCTAAATCTTTTCAGAAAGCCTAATATCCAAGCTTAAGAACCCAATACAAAGAGTAGATAACTTAAAAAAGAAACAAACCATAAAAATATTATATAAATAACAATAACCTGCCATGCCTTGCTTTTAAACATGCAACATCACAAGCATCGGAAAGCTAAATCATTAAGAGTATTTTCCTTTAATTATCAAAAGGAAGTTTTTTGGTTCATGCTCCAAGGGGCTTTCACGCATCACCAGGCGAATAGATCTGTGATTAAATAATCTTTATTACAATGGGATGGAAATATGGCTGAAAGTAGGTGATTGTGTTAATACCTGTGGTACCTTTAGCTTGTGATGTCACAAATATACATAGGGTTAAACACAGTTCTATATATAGTTAGAATGTGATGGGAAATGTGCATTCTAGGGCACAAAACAATAAAATAATTCCAAAACTATTTGATTTGGTGTGCATCATAGTTTCATCAAGTGAACTTTGGCTTACACACATTTTAATACAATATAGCTCATTATAGTTCAAATGTGAGAGAAAAACTACATTACTTAGTATTACAAGGACAATAGATCAATTACGTTACAATAAAATACAAAGTCAAAAAGGTAAAATTATTCTTTGAGCCTGGTGGTCTATATGGCCAGTGTTTATTTCCGGTTTCCTTGGCATGAATTCAGTTGGATTGTTACCACTCCCCTGAACAATACTCCTGGCAAAGGACATACATGTTTATGTTAAGTCCCTTATCCAATGGTACAATCTCTATGACCTAGCCAAAGGTAAAAGCCCAAACCTTCCACTTTGAAATCCAGACCACAGTCAGAGGCAAAGTTGATGCTTTATACCCAGTTCAACAGCCAGGATCATATTGGGACAGGTCCTCAGTGAGACAGGGGATTAAACTGAAGTCTGGCAGTAATTATCCCAGTGGCTGCCTCTATTGTATGGCATCATGTGACATCAGGCCATAGAACAAGGGACACACATCTATCATTTCCTGTCAACTGACTAGAAGGCTAGTGCACTTGTTAACCTCATTCTCAAAGCTCCTGGGTTGGCTCATACCCATTAGAAACTGATAGGGCAGCATTAAATGCACCACCGTTCATTATGTCATGATGATATCACATAGCAACAATAGGAAATAACATATATGTGAAGTATTTTTTCCATTAATAGACCTTATATTGGTACCTGATCTGGGTGTCCTGGGTGCCTGGTGGTGAAGATGGTAAGCCATTACCTTTAACTAAGGGAGGATAGGTTCCAATCCCTGCCATGGACTTGAGTAGAACATTTTTGGCAATTACTTGTGATTGCCCATAACTTACCAAGTGCAATTTGGACTATTTTGAATGCAATGCTTTCCTGGATAACTAAGCTGCTCTAATCACTGTAAGATGTATTTTAAAGTAATATAAAAAGCAAATAAAAACATTTTACCATTATTAAAGGTATAACACTTTATTGTAGTTTCATTTTGCACAGAAAACATTTTAATACATTTTAAAACTTTTTATATTCCAATAATTTTTGTTATTCCCTACAGTGCATTGATTTTGATCTTTCAAAGATATGTTTTTAAAATTTCATTTCATAAGCATTTGAGTTTACTAATAAAAATAATATTTGCAAAACATGACATGTCATACTAATATTATTGAACTATAAATATTGTATCATTATAAATATAGTATTGTACTAAGTATAACTGTCAATTTAGATAATTAGATTATGTCCATATAAACATATAGTGTGCCAAGTGTTACAATAATAAAAACAGTTTTTCACAGAGCAAGAAGTCTCTCACATAGTTAGAAAATATAATTGTCATTTTATGTATTTAATAAATAAAACTATAACAGCAAAAATAAGTTGAGCCATAAAAACCTAAATGTCATTTTCAGCATCCTTGGTGAACCGTCTTTTTATTAGCCTTTTATGCCACATATTGTCACATAGATAACGCAGTAGACAGTTAGGGGTTGAATGGATATAATAAGCTTGACAAACATGGGCTGACGGTACATCTTTCTTGTTCATATGACAGCTTTCTTATGAGCTGTCACACGTTTGATGGATAGCTAAGCTGCTCTGATATAATAAGTTGGGCACATACCCACCCAAGGACCTCTCTGCTGTATAATATTGGAGTATAGGTCCAAATAAGATAAGTTTAACATTAGGTTACTTCAAAGAAGGTAATAAAAGTATCAAATAATATTCCAATATTAACCGATACAGCTCCCTAGATTTCAACATTGTTACTCATTATGTACATTTCAACATTATTTTAAATCATTCAAAAAGCAATACTTTCAAAACATTTTTAGTAAAATATAACTATCTTTCATTCGAATCACAGATATGTTTATTTTGACAGAAGACCTATTTATCAGCCACCAAAGCAATCTTCTATCTGCTATGGTTGAAAATACTTTTGAACATTACCAGGCACCTCTGTCAAGGCCCAATACCTTCAATATTGCTTATGACAGCAATGATAAAAGATCCATTAAAAAGATCCGGATCCAGATGGTGATCAAGATTACCACCAAAACCTAATCGGTTTTTCCTTATGTTGTATTTTTTTTAATTTCAACGAATTCCATTCATTATTTTTTTCAATTTGTATTGCAAAGAAACAGACAAACAGTCAAATGTATGCTAACCTAACTTCCTGGGCTGAAGTAATCATAAATTGGCAGCCATTGAATGACATATTTTTATGGCCTGATGCAATATCGTTATATATCAATCAGTATGCATAGCCAAATTTTGTTTGAGACTCTTATTAATAAGGTATTTCATTCTAAAATTATAGAAATTAATAAATGTCAGATTGTTGCAATGCATATTTGACAGTAGGGAGTGTCTGTAAGCATTTATGTCAATCTGGTTTTCAAACTAACCCAAAATATTTTTGCTAATATTATATTTTAGGCTGTTTTGCTTGGTTTTGGCATCAGTTGTATCACAATCACACAGACCTGCTGGAAAATCCCACACCATGGGTGTGGTTTTAAAGCTGGAAAGATAGAAACTAAATGTACCAACAAATGTTAGGGATAGGGTTTACAGTTTGGGCTACATATTGAAAGTGGACAATAACATTGTTATTATTATTATTCAAAGTATCATTAGTAGTAGTAGCAGCAGCATAGGTAGTAGTAGTAGCATTAGTAGTAGTAGTAGTAGTAGTAATAGTAGTAGTTTTAATAGCACTTCAAAGAACAAGGATAACACTTGAATGTATAAGTGAGACCGGGGCATTAAGGATGGTCTCCTGTTGTTGTAAAATAGCATGATGGTGACAGGCTCAATAAATGTGTCAACATAATGGACAAAATGTCCACTTCCCTTGCACAAAATATTAGCCACTTTTCCCTGCTTATAGTTCAAGGTGAGTTGGATGGGGTAAAGGATATGATATTACATAAAATGAGAAACTGACAAGTGCTGGATGGAGTTTTGGACATACAGAGGTAATTTCTAGGTCAGATATTGTCTTGATTGAGTAAAGAAACATTGAAAGGATTAACCTGAGCCAAAAAAATAGATTAAAGTTTACAAAAATGGTTCAGCTTATCATAGGCTTCAACCAGTATTCACCAATCAAACTGATTCCTGAATTAAGCACATAAGATTCCATCCTTTTAATCTAAATTGCAATCCCTTTTGATGACTGGATAAGAGTTAATCTAAAAGATGAGCCTAATCTGTCACCTATCCGTACTGTAAATACAGCCCCTTATTTCCATAAATTTGATGTAAAGAATTATATGAAATCATTCCAAATATTTGTATTTCATGATCAGGTACGTGTGGTTTTAACAAAAACCCCTACAAAACAAAAATGTTTCATAACTGTTGCATTAATATATTTACCTATTGTTAACATATGTACATAAAGTTGATACATACAGTATACATGTTGTTATATATAAAAAGTGAAGTATATCTGTTCTCAAAATATGCATGTGAAAGTGTTAAGTAAAGTAATGCTAGGTGTACAATGCGTTGTAGATACTATAGTTTCTGAGAGAGGTAGTTTTTGATCTAAACAATATCTCATAACAGAATGACAGCATTTGTCATAGTGTGTGTAATCTTTTGATTTTATTAACTTTAACCATAGTTGCGCCATGTGTGTTAACATTTTGAAAAATACTCTGAAATCTAAAATGTCACCAGTTTGAATTGTTTAGTGTCAAATTACCAGATTTTTCTAAATGTAAAAGGATCAGTTACCATCACATTTGACTTACGTAAGAGATATGTTCTCTTATACCCCATTCACACTGCAGGTGGTACGTCCCATGGTTATATGTGTTTGGCGAAATGTCCCTGTCCTTCAACTACTGTCCAATGTTTGTATGCGACCTTGTAAAACATTGGCGAAAAGTCCATTATGTTGCATGTCCATTATGTTGTACTAAAATATCCGCCTCTCAATTTGGTACCTTGATGTGAGCATGCACAGTATAATTTCTTGCTAAGGTATCTGAAGGTGTAGTCCACAATGCACATAAAGTTGTGACTTGGTCGTTTTTCAGTGTAACACAGCGACATAAGGTGAGTGGAGGTAAATGGATGTTTCACCACTGTGTCACAAGGTCACATACAAACCTCAGATGGTATTGTATTGCATTGTGTATTTATACTCAGGGCAATATCTCCATATACTACAGGACTCAAAGCGCTATTTAACCCATTCGACTGCACAGGTACAGCCCCAACTCACAAGTAACTGACATTCCCCTAACTGGAAGATAGAGGCTCAAGGATGACCATTTATCAACGTCCTTGAGGTTCTTTAGCCTGCCACTGGGGATACTACCCAATGACAGAGGACCGCCATGTTAAGTGGTCATCCGAGCCACTATGTATCTGCCTGTACCTAGGTTTGAACACACGTCCTCTGAGTTCCTAGACAAGTGTGTTACCCGCTAGGCCACAGGGCAGATGGTAATTGAAGTTCAGGGGTGTACACCCATTGCCTATAGCCTCGGGTTATACTACAGATAGTGTAAACAATACACCAAATCTCAGAAGCTATGTGGTTTCTTTGCACGCAGTTCTGCCGCCAAGTAAAACCACTAACCACGGTTAGTGTGAATGGGGCATTACATAAGGACTACAGTTATGTATGTATGTTTCCCTATTGACAAAATAATAAAGACATGGATTCACTCATCAGATCTACATCAGAGTGGAGACTGGTACATGGTGGCATGATGGGTATATACTTGCCTACCAGTTCTTACATCCAGCGATCAATTCTCTGTCCGACCTGAAGTAGAGATGTTGGTTGTTACAGCCAGTGCCAAGTGGTTTTCAGTGTAGTTTCTTGACCAACTAGTATCCACTGCTTTCTTCCATTTCCTCTACTATACACTGTGATATATTATGCATATAAATCATTCAAAAAAGCAATACACCTAATGTGTAACCCAACCATTCCATGACCTTTTACTGACGGTTCACAGAATCCCTTATTCCTCATTTATGTATATTCAGACAATTACCAGCATATGTTTATGATATTTGAACAAACAAGCAATCACTGGTTGATGACCCAAGATACTGGTGTTCCTTACAATGTCATTGCAATTAAACCATCTCAAACCTCCATCTATGCTATTCTATTCTGCATTTTTATAGTGCTTAACCTCTTCCAAGGCAGACTCTAAGGCGTGACACCATGACCAAATTCAATAATCATAATTCCATAGACAATAGCCGGGTCAATACCAGGGATACACCAGACAGTTTATATGCCAAAGTGGGAAAGCCTTTTTCAAGTGTTAAGATTTTAGCCTTTTTTCTGAAACAGGCAAGAGTTGGGGCAGAATGAACATCATCAGGTAAATCATTCCAAACTGTGGGGGCATCAAAAACAAAACTGCGGCCAAAGTGTTTGTTAGATTTATATACAGATGGGTAATGTTGAGGAACGTCCAGGAACATTTTATCAGGACAGTTGTATCTTGTGCAATATCTTTCATATCAAATAGACAAAAGATGATTGAAATAGCCAGGATGACCACTGTGAAGAAACCTATAAACCAAAGTGGCAGTTTTGAAAATACAGCAAAATTCGACTCTTTCATCTAAACTCAAGCTTGTAAATCTTACACATCAAACTGATATGATCCAGTATGCCATACTCAGATAGTAGCCCTTATTTCTCTGAAGACAATAGATAAGCAGTTTGAAACTTTAAAATCATTCATGAAATAAGGATGTCCTCTTGCTTCTAAAGGGGATCTGTGAAATCTGCTAATGGTACCAATCTGATAAAAGTTGGTTTCAAGGTCAAGATTGGAATTTTTCAACCCATTGAACAGCCAAGGTCACATTGGGACAGGTCCTAAGTATTATCACTTGTGGGAGTCGAACCCACACAGAAGTGATTGTCTGTGATTAGAGGCCAAGCCTGCTAACCCACTAGGCTACTGAGGATCTAACCGATAAAAGTTGGGGTAATTTTTTTTCTACCAGCTCGCATCATGTCATTGCCAGTGAAAATAGCCAAGGTATATCCTACAAGTTCCAACATTATTTTACATTGAAATATACAGCCATATTACATGAAATATTTTAGCAAAATATGAATAAATAATTAAGAAGCCTTAATTAAGTTGACTACTGGTATTAATAAGTACTTATTGGATGATCACCCACACATATTATCCTACAAAAAAAATCATAAATCTCCAGCATCAACAAAATCATAAATATCTATATTTGAATATGATATATTTTGATAATACAAACAACCAGTAAGACTCACTTTGTCTACTGACATCCATCACTGTTGATTGGTTCGTGACCCCAGCACACTGAGTTCACTTCTCCACCCTGGTTCTACCTCACACTTCCAATCAGCAGCTTTATGCATAAAACAACAAGCCGGTCCCTTCCATAAACCCCAGCCCATCAATCACACCTCATTGGAACTGAACCCTGGCTCACAGTCCTCAGGGCGTGCTTATTACTGTGGTGTATGGTCCTGTTTGTGGATCTGTATAAATATATATTACAATAAAAATGTGAAACTAGGGCTGTGTGGTCGTAACAATTCATATTTGAATTTTTGTTTCATGACCTTGTCCTTATGACACAGAAACATACCTTGTATTTTGGTAGTTCTCATTTTCAAATCATTCAGCCGGTAAAAGGATCCCTTTTAACTCTCTTGCCTGTATATTTTAATACAGCTTGTGATAGGATTTAACAACTATTTCAAACATTTAAAAAACCACTATGTGTTGCAAATGCTGTCCAAGTGATGTCCAAAGCATACTATATAAGAATCTTGACTTACTTACATTTGTGATGCCTAATGGATACTACTAAAATATGAAATGCATCGAGCCACATTGAGCCATTAATTTTTTGGTTTGATGTAGCTTGTGATACCAGTATGGCATAGTGTGGTCTAGGTGTTCTATATGCAATCCAGCCAACCAGACCTAACTATATTACTACATATGCTGTGATATAATGAATATCTTTATAGTCCCTAATATCCATCATATGACCGACGTTTCCTCGAAGGAACCAGTGCTGCAGTAAGGTAAAAGAAAATCAGATTCCAGAAACATAGCCAGGTTTTTATTGAGATATAGCCAGGTACATTGTTGTGCTACGGAAGGTAATGTTTACGGAAGAGATGTGTCTTCAATTTGCACCTGAAAGATGAAAGTAAAACAGCAATTTGGATATCTTATGGGAAATTTTGAAATGGTAGTAAAATATCCAGTTTTACAACACACACATGAGAAACATCGGCAGATAAAACACATTTGTCTTGAAAAATATTGAGCTTATATAAACAATCTCACCAACCATATATAACTTTTTATTCCAGTTCTTCTTTTACATTTCTTGCATCCTGTAACTCACATATGGATGTAGTTATTTGAAGAATCTATGTAAACAGCCAGTACAAGGTACATTGGAAATACTGACACAGAAAACTACAGCCTTGTCTGTGATAATTTGATCATTCCCATCTGTACCAAAGTCACTGTTTATAACCAAACCTCAGACAGTCGGCTACCTTACCATTGTAAAAATCTGACAGGTTTTATGAATGTAAATATTGCCTAATACTCACTCAATGGTATGTAATCACTCACAATTTTTACACTAAAAGTAACTCTTGGAGGCCTGTTTCATTTGGGTGATCTAGTTGTATACCTTGTCACCAGTTACAGAAATTTGGAATGGGTCATGATCCAAGGATGAAGAGGGGTGGATTTTATGGTAAAATTATAGCTTTCTGAGCAATGTTGCAACTGGTCCTCATACCCTTCTAATTGGTTACCAAAACATTCTAATTGATTCCCTAACCCTTCCCAACTGGTTATAAACCTATACGCCACCATAACCAATTTAAAATAAAAAAGATTGCTTTCATAAATGTTAAAAAAACTTTATGATTGAGCTCCAGAATGCAACATCTGATAAAGATGGCACAGTATCACAGAAAGTTTTTAACAAATTCAAACATTTTGAATTTATCGCGGACACATACTATTCACTCCAGAATGTTTCTTATGTATCTTTCTGCTCCTGAGCTGGTCCCGAAGGTTAAGATTGTGATTTACAAACTCCCCAAATAAAAAGATTTACCTTCCAAATGCTCACAGAAGGCTGTTTTTCAGGCTCATAACCCAATTGAGGTGAGGTTTAGATTGGCATAGTGGAACAGCCATGCAAAACGCCATATGCTCCTATGGTGTCACTATATGGACCAATCCAGTAATACATTAGGAGCTAATATCACATACCATGTGAAAATGCAATGACAGTGATGCAGTATGAGACAAAACAAAATAAGTCTCACCAATGGGAATTTAAATATGAGCTAATAGTATTCACTCAAACTTCTAATACATGGAAAAACTCTTTGGCAGGATGACTATGGTGGTGGGTAAGCTAGTCTAAACAGGTTTAGAGTTTTGAGTTGGGTCATAAAGCTTGAAGTGGTCTGTTGTGATCTGATACTAAGTGAGAGCCTGTTCCATTCTACTGGTGCAGCTCTGGCAAAACCATTCCTGCCTATTGCCTTTTCTGTGTGGACTGGAGAAACTATTTTCACGTGTCAGACTACTAGTCTTGAAGGCAAATCACACCACCAGCAATACACTACATGAGAATCTGAGAATATTTTTAGAACTGGCGTGATCTACCTTGTCTATACATACCAACAACAAGGTAATACAAGTGAATATGAAACAGTTTTTGTTCTATTAATAGCCAACCGTCTGACCATTGCCTTTTTCACTGATCTGAAAATTTAACAGTCCTTATGAATGTAACTATTAGGTTACAGTAAAAGATCCTTATTCGTGCATCGCTTTTAGGCTTGGAATAACTAATAAAGGTTGCATGCACACCATCTACAATACAAGATATTACAAAATGATCCAATCACATAGTTTGAACTTGCATGACCATGTGCATATTTATAAAAATGAAACAATATTCTCCAGTATGAGGCAATTTTTCGTTGAAAGATTCTCCAGTGTTCATTGGGTCGAAAAGTATCTTCAGCCTCAAAAGCACACACTTTCAATGAAAACTACCATAACTTTATTTTTGCACTGATTTTTCTTGCTATTTTTTTTCAAAAAGGCTAGTCTCTGAATGGATTTTATCAGATAGTATCGGACCAGCTTGGTGTACCTTGGTCTTTTAGTCTTGGGAGACCATTGGTTATGTATTTTGCTTACAACTCTGGGGTTCAAATGCAACAGAGTCTGAGAAACCTGGATGGTCAGTCCCAATAGGACAAACTTGACTTATTCTTAAATTTTAGAATTTTAGCAGATAATTGATTTGCAAGAAGAGGAAAGAAGTGAGAATTTTTTTTTAATTTTGAAAATTTAAATGCACCAAAAGTCAACCCGGTTAAATTGGTACATTTTAAACAGTACCATTAAGATTGTAGTTTTTGACTAATAATAAGCTGTTATACTGGAAACAATGTTTACAGAAATGGCAATTTCTTGATTTTTTTCAATATTTTATCTGTAATATTTTAAAAAATATTTCTATTATTTTGGAGAAACAATTTACTAGGAAAGACCATTTATGACATTTTTGACGTTATACTTATTTTTATTGAGGCATATTTACGATTTTTAACAGTGTTCCGTGTGGTCATGCCAATTTGTACTTGGATTTTGCTTCACAACCTTGCAGTTATCTCTCCATACATTGACATCATATGTGGGTAGTTCACCCAACCCCATTTGTTACAACCATTAACGTATCAATAACCAATAATGTATTAGCTAGCCAATAATGAAGCAAAAATTGACCAATAATGTATCATCAAACAATAATGTATCAAAATTAAACATTAATGTATCAATTCTCTAACCAATAACGTAAAAATCATTTGCTCCAATAACGTATCAACAAGTAAGCAGTAATAATGTATCAACCATTAATGTATTATGCAACATTTGAGTTGATGCTAAACACTCATTTCCCACAGATCAAGAGCATTTACGTGTTATCCTCTATGATTTACAATTTCCTCAGTATTTAATGAGTATTTGTTCCAATTGTTTTAGTTTTATTTTAAAACTTAGGCAAGGATTATATGCTCAGATATAAAATAGTGAGACTATCAAGATATACATAGGCTTCAAACATCAAATTTAGGGTCTCACTTCCAGTTCAACAGTCACTGTCATATGCACTTGTGGGATTCAAACGCACACAGAGATGACAGCCTGTAATCAGATGCCATGCACTTCAAATATGTATGAACTATTAACAATTTCTAATCTCTGCACACTGTAAGGTGAAGGTAACAAATGAAAAGCCATTAGAGTTACAGCTACCCCATAAAATGTTCCAAAATTGTAAGAATATCGCTCTAGGAATATTCATGTTCAATGTTTTATTGAACTTGATGAGGATTTGATGGGGAACCTGTGTCACTGGGGATGTTGTTCAATGGAAATCTTTGGTCTTCAGTTTGAAGCTGTTTTATAATGTTTGCACCTTAGAATCTTTTTGGGACTATACAAGGTAATAGCAGTAATGAGTACAGTGTACTGTCATGAAAATGGTACCTATCTTAAGGTACAGTGAATAAATAGAGAAACTGGGACAGCAAGCCCTGTACTTTATGGATGTACTAGCAAAATCAATTATCGCAATCAGTGGTGTTGCAGAATTGAGTTAAGACATGCAGTACAAGAGGATACCTCAAGTGTTAATTTATTTATTTATTTATTTGGGATTTTACGTCGCTTTCAACACTGTACAGGTCATATCACGACGGGTAGTTGGAAGGGCAGAGGAAACCAGTACATATAGTTCGCTAGGGTTCTGTACTGTAAACTGCCGACCAACGGCAAGTAACTACCAGCTTTCCCACTTATGGCCATGACGGGGATCGAACCCCGGCCGCAGAGGTGGGAGGCGAGAACCTCAAGTGTTAAAACAAAGAATATCCATCATCAACAAAAATCAACAACACACTCCAGACATATTTACACATATCATCACATACCAGAGAATGGTCATAGGTTGTGCATTATTTAAACTAAGCCTTATATGTATGTATTAACATTTAAAGTAAGGGGGTTATTGATTTTTTTGGTATGTGGTACTGATGTTTATTGATCTATTTATAGACTGGGGGAATCCCTCTAGGCTAAAGTCAGTGATGCTAACAATAGATTTGGGGAAACCCTATCAGCTACCTGTAGGTTCTAAAACTTTCTCACTTGATCTGGTGACTGGTGTTAAGTTCAAGTTAGTTCTGTAAGATTCTAAACACTTCTATAACTATATATAAGGACTGTACACCTGACCACTGAAAACAAATTAGTATTCGCTGGCTATAAGGAAGCCTACTTGTGTCTTAGAACCAATATCAAGTGGATATGAACTACTTGTGTTGTGAACTTTTGCTGCAGTGAACTTTCTACAGTGCCTGGATAGATTTGCTGTACTTTAGATATAACTTACTTATTATAAAAAGTGTGTGATTCTACAAGAGAGCAGATTTACTGCATTTTGGACATTGTCCATATTTTGGATTGGGCAGTACAGTTGTGCAAACTCTCTGAATATCTCTATACAGACATTTTGTGTGATTGGATATCGAAAGGATCACAGGATAAGGACATTTTGTGTTGTCGAACATTGAACAGATCACAGGATACAGATATCTGTCTGTCAGTGGACACCGGATGAATCACAGACAGATCACAGGACAGATTGCTGGACACAGTGGACAAACTTAACTGTCAGTTATAGTAGCCATTTCAGATTGGTTCATTGTTGTATCATTGTATGTACTATTGAGAGCATATATCAGTAGACTGTAATCATTATTTTTAATTGTTAAATAAATTTGTTAAGTTAAACTTTTTGTCTTTTCCTGTTGCAACTTTAACGCAACCAGTAATTGCTACCATGCTTGCCTCATGACCATAACAAGCAATCTATCTACTTACCTGCCCATCCACATTGAGTTGGTGAGCTGTAAACCACTTCATCATCAATGGAAAGTTGCAGTGTTGTATGGTACTGGAGCAAAGCTGTAGTTTATTTAGGTCAAAGAGGTCTGCAGTGGCCAAATGGTTAACAACTTTGCATCTTATCACATGTTGCCATCTCTGTGGGGGGGGGGGGGGGGGGGGGGGGGGTTGTCTCCCACAAAAGGAAAGTGCTGTGGCCCTCATTGAATTTTGGTTGTTCAAGGGGATAAATAACCCTCAGCTTTGACATTGGACTTTTCTTTTAGGTCAGTTGTGTTGTGAATTATACTCACCAAGGAAAAATGGCACTTTATTAAATGATGCAGTAATGCTCCACGGAACACAGTCAAAACACTATTTAATAGTTAGGTTAATATATCCTGGATGCATGCTGTGCTGTTGACGAATAACAGTGGTTTGCTACCAAATTTGTTAATACCAGTAATACTGTTGGAAACCAGGGGTATTGTGTGATACACTTTCAGACATATTTAAAGGACTGATAACAGGCATTGTTGCTTTGAAACAAATTATAGATGCTCTGAAGTACAGTGACCTATGGGTTATTTACTTTTATATCAAACAGCCCATTCTGCATGCAGGTTTAACAGTAGTATAACAAGGACAGAATTTTACATTGTCACATATGGCTCATATTTGAAGGTAATCAAAGACTTGTTGCAACAATTCTTTGCTTATCACACTATCCCGGATCTATTGAAGTACAGCTTTATTTATGGTTTGAGGTTACACCTATGCCCCAGCTGCTGATTGACAAGTTTCATTATTTTAATGCTAACACCCTTAATAGTGTTCTGTTAAAAACCTTGGCATATGAAATATTTCCTAATACATTAATGGTTGATACATTATTGCTGCATACTTGTTGATACGTTATTGGAGCATGTGATTTTTACATTATTGGTTAGAGAATTGATACATTAATGGCTAATTTTGATACATTATTGTTTGATAATACATTATTGGTCAATTTTTGCTACATTATTAGTTAGCTGATACATTATTGGTTATTGATATGTTAATGGTTATAACATCCACTCCTTCCTTCACTCTTCTGGTGTGTACATCTTAGGTTAGCAAGTGAGAGACATGAGAAGTTTTTCAAACATTTTGAAAAAGATGTTGCATGTGCAAAAAGGTTTCCTTTCCATATTGTATATGGCCTACCTAAATACGAATCCTTGCTTATTAAGCCTTGTGGATTTTATAAAACTCTAAACTCATGAAGCCCACAAATTGACCCCCATATATATTTTGCTTTCATGTAACTCATAAGGCCAGCCTGGAACAGTATGAACTAGGTATTAGAAATAGTGTGAAAGAGTATAAAATGAATTTACAATAAGATCCTCAAAAAGAACAAATATAAACCATTCTTCACTGCATTTTCTCAGAAATATATTTCTACAAACAAAATTAACACAGATGTATAACAAAATATTGCCTGATATATAAACAGTTGCTAACTTGTTTTTGTCATAATAACAATGGTATAGAAAATGGACTTCCTTTTTTCTGTGTCATTGAGAATCTGTAAACAAATGTTCAGCTAACATATACATAGCTATTGCACACCACTTCAGGGACAGGTGTATATCCATACCAAGTAGATCTGTTTGAAATGTGCAAATCTTGATAGTGTTAGCGCAGGGGCAGAATTTAACAAAAGACTTCAGACCATGTTGGGGTTAAATTTAAGACTTTTGTCTCAGATTTAACTCGAAATTTTATTAAGAATTGGCTAAACCTTAAACCTAATACAGAAAGAAGTTAAGATTTCCAAATCAAATCAAATATTTATGTATTGCTCTCATATTTGCTTCATCGCAGGCCAAAGTGTCTTTAAACATGCCAAAATCATTCACCAAAATCGCCGTTAGCCAAACCATTTTGGAAAATTAAAATTTGATAAATAACATAGATGTAATAAATAATAGTGACAGAATTTCAGTTTAAGTGTTTCAGGTTCCAACTCATATTGCTTTAGCCTAGTTGTTATTTGCATAAGTGACTTATAAGCCTGTTCCATTATTTCAGTTTGATTATAAACTTACATCCCTAATGGAGAAAAATAAAAGAAGTTCACGATCCATGGGTTTAGTTTGAGAAAGGTTCCTCCCTTTTGCGATAGCTTTTCCCGATGGATGCTGCAATTGCTTCAAGAAGTCTTCTCATAGGTTACTGAAAAAAAATTGCAATAGTTTCCCAATCCTTCCAATGTAACATCGACTTAAGATGAAAAAGATAGGTTTAAGATTGTTATAAGATCAAAAAGATGGCTTTTACAAATGGTGAGATATGTTTAAAATGGCTTTAAGATCATAAGGATCTGACAATCATTGGAAGTCATTTACGATAATTTTAAACAGTTTAATATTATCATAAACTCATTTGAATGGACTCCCGAATGCAGGAACCCAATGGGACATACCAGAACCTCCATTTCTATCCTAGTTTGTGATGGCTTTCTGATTGAAAGGACAGACCTCCCGAGTGTCAAAAATGATGATTATACTCCAATCAGGGTCGCGATTGCAATAATAGAACAGGCCCAATAGAGTTGAGAAAGTCCTAAAGATTTATTAAAATGTATTTTAAGTGTATTTGTCATACTATACACTGAACTACAACTTATCAGGTATAAGTTTTATTTTCTGAAAAATTGGACACTGAAAGGTAAAAGCAGTATGTGTGCTTGATATGCTAGGACAGATATAAAAAATCAAAAATATAAAAAGGTAATAAGCGAAGCAGAAAACGCATAATACAGAAAACCAGAGATAATCATACAACCCGAGACATAGCAGTTGCTAACACCATGGGAAACGACTAGAAAAAAAACAGAAACTTTACTGTGTATGCGCTTGCAAAGAGAAAGGTTTTCAACTTCTTTCTGAATAAGGAGAGAAAACTGGCAGAACATACATCACCAGACAAATATTTAGATCATCATATGCAAAGCACAGACCAAAATGCTAACTAGATTTAAATACTGATGAGGCAAAGTGTGGGACCTCAAGCATCACACCATTGGATTTGGCTTAATTTCAGAGAGATTTTTAGTAGGCAGCCAATGGAGAGTCTTTCTGACAGCAGAGATGTGTGTGAATACTTGCTGGTATTGGATTCTAGCAAGACTATTCTGGCCACATTGCAGCTTCTGAATATCAATAGCAGAGAAGCTCCTAAACAAGAAATTACAATAGTCAAGTCGAGTATAAACCAAAGCATTTACAGATAAAAGAGCAGCATCACATGTGAGATACCCTCTGAGGTGCTTGAAATCCAGAATTTGAGCAAAAAAGCCTTACAGGTGTTCTCAACATACCCCGAGAATGAGAAATCTGAGTGAAACGACACATCAAGGTGTCTAACTGCCTCAGCTGGAGAGAGGAAATTATCAGGGATGTTGATTAGGAAAAATTTGTTGAGTTTTTCATATCGCATATTAATACCAAAATAATGAATTTGGTTTTATCAGGATTAACCTTCGGCTTCTTTGCAGGTCATTTAGGTAACCTATTTTAATATGGACTGGAATATTCTACAATTGCTGAAAAGAGTAGAAGCAAGCAAAAGCCATTTCTAGATGTCACTTGTCATTTTCATAAGCACACGATTCAGAATAAAGATCGCTAAATGATAAAAATATGGGAATTTTTATTATTATGGAGAATTTAAAGTTGACCTTGACAGTACGTGTTCAAGTATGCACCCCAAACAAACAGCACTAAGATTGGGGATTTTGAATCAGAACATAATCGTTTATTTTGGAGACGTTTGCCAAAAAAGACATTTATATGACATATCTATGACAAAGACGGCAAAATAAAAGATATTTTTGGAAATGTCATTTCGCAAATAAAATTACTAAAAATAACTTGAATTCCCTCAAGGTTTTTGATTGTGTGGAAATAGAAACAATATTGATCACGCATTTTAACCGCAAACCACTTCCCATTTAAGTATGATTTATAGTTAGATTGAACTTTTGCTAATAACTAAAACGACTTTATCAAAACAAGTGAGTAGATTGCTTTGGGTCAGAATTGTAACATTTTATTAAACCCATGACATTATCACCTATCAATACATATATGTGCTGCTTTACTTGCCCTTACTTTTCATACTTAACACAAATATTAAGTGATATTTCCATAGACAGTGTAGTCTTGGGTTTCATGTAAGGTATTTCAAAATACCATCAAAGACACAAATCACATGTGCACCTGCTGTGGGCATTTAGGGTGTAAATGTCATCCTCCTAACAGTATCATAAAGACTGGTTATTTTTCTATTTGTATCCTTCTTTTGCAAACCTAGTCGATGTTATCAGTCTTAATGAAACAGAGGCCCCTAGCTATCAGGACATTTGTATCAGAATATTGGCAATAAGAATCTTGACAACTAACTTGTGTGGATGTGTAACTGGGCTGATGCCTGGCTATGAGACATAAATGGAATTAAATAGGCAATAGTTTTATGAATTGTGAGTAGTACCCTAAAACTAGGCTCAAGTAAAATTTGTCCTTCTCGATTGTGAATAGTTGCCAAAAAATATGTTCAAGTAGAATTATCCTTCTTGACAGTATGTAAAAGCTCAAGTTCAAGTAAAATTGTCCTTTTATAGTGTGCATAATAGTCAAAAACTACATTAAAGACATTTATTACTCTGAATAGTGAATAGTAGCCAAAAACAAAGTTTAACCAAGAGTGTGCTTTTCAATGGTAGTCAAAATTCAAACCAAATTTAATAAGAGTAAACTTTAATCAAATTGTGTAAGTAAACACATCTTACTATCCATCAGGTGGTGCATTTGCCTGAAATACATATAGATTAATGGCCAAATAAGTGTCAAATATTTGAAAAATAATAGACTGTTTATGAGGTCCCGATGGGACCAAGTCAACAGTCCATTATTTTCAAATATTGGACACTTACAAAACTATTACCCAATTTCAATTACCCCCATTGTTTCATTTGTCATTTTAAAGACATTGTTCAACATCTGTTATGTATTTGTTGGTTTTGTTGATCATTTTAGCTGAAATAACTGTAGAAGGGTATCATAGGAAATGTGTAAAAAGGTTTCTATATTTGGCCAAAATCAAAGAGCGGGACAACTGCCCACTGGACACTTTAAACAAAAGAAACGGAAAAATACTCAGGTGTAATTTAAAGTGAAATAAAGTCAAAGTAATAATTACCCTTTCATTCCCTTATGCCCAGGTCACACTATAGGTGGTATCGGTTATGTTTGTAGGTGTTTTGTTTTTGACCTTATTCCTCCATGGGCTGACATACTTCTGTCAAGTTTGCTTATCACAGTATTCCCTCCTTTTCATGGTCACGCACAGACGAGTTTTAAACTGCTCAAAATTTTCATCTCCCTTAAGCCTTATCAGGGTCATACCTTGACATAACTGGGGGTATATGCTTTTTGCCATTAATTTTTGACATTCTTTATTTAATTATTATCAGTTAAGGTAGTGGAACATTAATACATAATGACCATTGTGAAGAATACTTTTAAATGTTATGCGAAAAAACATTGGATTCATATGTTATTTGTTTTGTGTTTCAGACAGATAAAATTGCAATTCACTCAGATAATATTAAGCGGGATATAGTCCCTTACATTCCCCAGGGGATCCAAGCCCAACAAAAGACAGCAGTTGGGAATATATATTTATTATCTACTAGGCTTTTAATATGGTGTTATTACAGACATAAGTAACTCTAAACAACATTATAAAAACATTATTATAATTAGTAAAATTATACTTTAGATGAATATAAATTCAAATTACCCATTGACAGCATATACTAATAAGGCAGAAATTACTGTCAAAGCGAATAGCATGAAAATTTACAACATAAGATATAAAAGATTAATTGAGCATTACACCACCCTGGTAAAATTTCTTATAACAAATAAGAGAAATAATACTGACCTTGAATGACAAGGTAAGGTCATAAGACAGGTCATACCCGACCTCTGAGAAGAGGAATTAGAATGAATTTTAAAGAGTTGTGGCAGATGGAACAAAATTCCATTACAGAACACTGTATAATACAGTGTAAAGGAATTGACCTTGAATGACAAGGTAAGGTGAAAGTAAAATATAGTGACCTTGAATGACAAGGTAAAGGTCATATGACAGGTCATAGGCGACCTGTGAGAAGATGAATTAGAATTAGAATTTGGAAGAGTTGTACTAGATGGAACAGAATACCAGTACAGGAGACTGTGATACAGTGAAAAAGAATGACCTTGAATGACAAGGTTAAGGTCAAAGTGAGGTCATATCCGACCTGAATTATGAATGAGGTTGTAAATGACAATATAAAGAAGGTATTCGTTCCAAAAATGAGTTATATGTGAAATACTACAGAAAATGTGAGAGAAGGAAAACAGCCAATTGAGGAGGGGTATGGATTTGAATTAGACATAGGGATCTAAAGGAAGTGATGGAGGATGGAAACCTGACCAGGGGGTGTATAAATCCATGTTACAAGGGCCCTTGTATGTATAGCAACTAAGGCAGGGGCCTTGGAAAATGGTGGATTGTGAGATGATGCTATAAAAGTACATTGCCGCTACTAGACGAAGACATAAGAGTACCATAGGCCAGAGACTAGATACTGTACATAACTGTAGCCAACAGCACTCAAATATTCTGACTTAGATTGGAAATAGTAAATAAAATTGAAGCCCAGAAGTCTGGGTATTAAGAGACTATAAAAGTAAGTAACCACTAAAAGACGAAGACATAAGGACGCCATAGGCCCAAAGTGAAAGATCTATACAAAGGCCGGGCCAACAGAGTCCATATATAATGGCTTGATTGGAAATTACTCATCAGTTGCCCTAACTTAAAGTTGAAGCCAGCGTGTAGCTGGATAAATGAGATTAAGTACATAAAATAATAAGCACTAAAAGACAAAGGCAAGGATGCCATAATGTGAACAATCTGTCACATTATGGCCACCAAGCAATAACCATGAGAACCAATGAAAGCTGGCCTGAGAGCAGATAGGTCAAATTGAAGGTCAGAAGATCCATTGCCAATTATTTAAAACATGATAAAAGCTCGTTATAAGTTACAGGTGTGATAAAGACAACAAAACACATTTGCATCTAGCAAAGGAGCACACATAACAATAAATGCACAGGTACTGTGATAGCAACACACAAGCAATTATGAAATTACAGCAATAGAAGTTAAGCAACCAGAATGACATTACATATGCAAGCAATAACAGCATAATCATGCAAGGCATGGAAGGCAATTAACATATTGTGTCCATGGTCTAAAAGTCCAGAACTTGAGGAAGGGTGGAAGCCTGATGGTGGTCCACCCAGCAGAAGCCAAGTCCAGCTTCTATGAGATAAAGAGACCCAGAACCCTGAGCGATGAAGAAGTCACAGATGATCTGAAACTAGAATACATGTTAGCATCTATCCATATATAAGGGGGGGTTATACTGTAACATGGGAGGGAAACAAATTTTTTAAAATTTTCAGTGTTGCCCCTTCCAGATCTAGAATGCAAATGGAAGAAGGGTCAGTAGGGTTTAACACAGGGAGCTGCCACAGCCAATGAGAAGACAGATTACAAACAGCATGGTGGTAACAACTAAAGAAGAAGTTTAAGGTCCCCTCAGGAATGATCTTGCTGGCACCAAGGTGCCAGCCCGTACATTCCCCAGGGGATCCAAGCCCAACAAAAGACAGCAGTTGGGAATATATATTTATTATGCAATTCACTCAGATAATATTAAGCGGGATATAGTCCCTTAAATTAACAAAAAGGACCATTTGCTGACTATTCTTAACAAAATGCTTTAAAGCAAATAAAATTTACACTTTACTGTGATATGTTATTGATGTAATTACAAATGATTAAAAACCTAGACAATGTAAAGTGAATTAGAGAGAAAAAGAGAAAAGAACAAAGAATTTCTGGATATAAAACTTCAAAGGCATTACTTTGCAGGTTTATGGTCAGTAAAATAGAGTTATTTTCTAATTAGGTTTTATTAACCTACGACTCTTGTCACTTGAATAAAAATCTAGTATATACATCTCACCGCCTTTGAAGATTTATTACTTTTGTAATAAATATGAAGCTACAAAGAAAACCTGCAATAACCATCCGGACTAATCTGACCTTTATATCACCTTATATCTATGTAAGTAACATCTTATTCATTATTGTCCACAGACTGTTATCTGACCTAACTACGGGGACTTACAGACTAGGTAAAATTCATGTGTGTTTACAAGCACACCTTACTATGTAGAGGAAGTGTTAGTTGTCGAATGCCAATTTTTTGTTAATATTTTATCAATAATTTAAGCGACAAATGCATTATATACATCACTAGAAACAAATTTTCTTAACGTTTCTGCTCATTTTAGTGCATTGAAATCAATATAAAAATAGCATAGAAATCATAGGTTAAAAATCTGAGTTTTTATGTATTAACTGGTAACCCTATGTATGACTATATATATACCACGCATGAAGAGTAGCATTACAATACTCGTGGAATAACATTGGTTACTGTTTGGAATTCACTTCCTGAAGACATTTGTGCATCACCCACTATTGCCTCTTTTAGAAAGAAGCTCAAAACCTATCTCTACGCAAAGGCATATCCTCCTTAGCTCATTTTCTCTTATGGCTTCTCCGTGATGCTGACCTATTTCTGTCCCTGGACTTTGAATTTGCATATTGCTATTGTCTTGTTGCGCCTTAGAGTCCACTACTCAGTGGAGATTAAGCGCTATAAAAGTCGAATTAGAATTAGAATTGGTTCCCATATTCCCCAATCACACTACAAGCAATATTGCCTAGTCTTAAATGTGTTTTTATGAAACTCCTCATTACTCAAAATTTGGCTGGACTTCTGTCAGTTTGCACACTGTTATTCTCTACTTCCCTGTCCACAAACGTGAAAATTCTAAACTTTTCCAAAATTTCCGCCAAAACGTATATGCAGGGCGACTTGTCCTTTCTGTAGATGTTCTGCTGCATTTCGTCCTAATTCATTGTCAGTCTGTTTTCATTCAGTGTCTCCAATAAAGATAAATGCATACCATTATATTCTTCTATGTTTACAGTATCCTTTCAACCATTACCATGGTTCTCCTCAATTTTGATTATTTTCTGTATCAAAGCGGTTGCTTTAGGTGTGTAGCTGGGTTTCAAGGGAGGTTCAGCATTCTGCCTCTGTTTCTAAGTCATCTTTAACTGCCAGATATACTACCTGGCATGTGACTGGGGCAAGAATCATGGAAAAACTGAAGGAGATCATTCCACCCCTACTCTAAGCAAGAGACCAGTATTACATCAAACTTATTTTTATAAAGCACAATATCTAGGTTTGCACTTCCAGAGATCTATCTTTTTCCCTTTTTTCTCCTGAGTTTCATGAATTGCAGTGAAGTGTGATAAGTATCCATCTGATCACTGAAGTTAAGCTAGTTTTGTACTTGGATGAGTGACCATCTGAGTTCTAGGACAAGCATGGAATGTATCTGACTCAGAATTGGTTTTTGTCATCAGACTAAAATTTCAGTTCACTACTTTGTCTCTGATGGCTTTGCAGCTTGCGTATGTAGAATGAAAGACTTTTGGGCCTTGTTATTATTATTATTATGAAAGTCCCCCACAAATACTTTAGAACATTGATTACATAATCCAGCCGAAATGACTTTTGGTTATAAAACTTATATGTTATAGCTTTAGGGGCAACAATACCGCACATAAATACACCAAAGGTCATAGTTGGGGCTTAATGTCAACAGTCAGGGTCATATTGTGGCATGACCTCAGCATTGACATATATGGAAGTCGAACTGACACATTGTGACAGTCTATGGTAAGATGACCATATAATACATCAAATGATACATGGATAGTTATTTATTTGGATTTTAACATCACTTTCAACACATTGTATAGGTCATATCACGACGGGTAGTTTTATAGGCCGAGGAAACCAGTACAAACAGTTGGTCAAGGTTCTCTACTGCAACCTGCCGACCAACGGCAAGCAACTAGAGCTTTTCCACTTGAGGTTGGGCCGGGATTCGAAATCCGATCTCAGAGGTGGGAGGCGAGAATGTTATCACCCTGCCACCATGGCCTCTGATATATGGATAGAACATGGAACATGTGACACAATCAATATGTCAATTAAGCAACAAAATAAAGTGTCAGCATTGTGGAACAAGTAAAACCAAAGACATCCACTTGCTTGGGAAATATTTTCATGACCAAAGTAGTTTAGGGCAAAATAACATATGTATTTGGCTGCGAAGATAATAATCAAGGAAAATACATTTTGAGGAAAAACACACATTGTATAATATTCTTAATTTATTATGACACAGAACTCTTATGTTTTGCTGATTTTATCTTCAGTATCTTTGTTTTCTTAACCATTAGTTCAATCCACCATAGGAATAGTATCTAAATAGCCAAGGTGAAAAGAAATGGAGCTCTCACATCAACAAACAAAGCACCAAACTAAACAGAAAGGTGCTTGGTTATTCTCTTGGCGAGTGTGTGTGTGGTTTCAGCCAAACTAGCCTGTAATTCTATCAGCGTTCTCATATAGACACAGGGAGTATTTCATCTCCCCCACAACAATATATCATCTGCAAACAAGAATGTACCCCTGAGGTGTGTTATTATGTACGGAATAACTAAAAAGCCACAGCAGACAGAAAAATTCATCTGGCTATAGGCATTGGCATCTAGTCTAAATTTGTACCTATCATACCCAAGAATGAACCCCTATGGTGTACCTAAGTACAGGGTCCCTTAAGAGGCAACAACATGAGAAATTTTCCAACAAGTGTATTACAAAAATATGTGTTAAAAGTGACAATGCAACATGTAAATGCCGAGGAGAAGACCACTCAGAGAGTGCATACCTCTGTCAAGTTTCTGATTTCCGCCCCTATTGTTTCCCCTTCTTGATCATAGTAGCCACAATCTTGCTTGGATCCGGATCAAACTGAGGTATATTATAAACAATGTAACAGGCATTTTAGTCATGCAATTTTGTCAAGCAATATAGCACTTGAGTCTGTAGGTATATACACATGGCCCTATCTCCCAATGAATAAATATCCTTAAAAAATAATGGATCCAGACAGACAGCAACATTGGACCATCTTCGTGAGAGTTTTATCAAACTCCATCCATAACTTTTCCAGTTACTTTGCAAGCAGACAGACTGACAGACAAATGCCTCAAAAACAAAAAAATATCCTCCTTTGTGAAGATGAATATTTCATACCAAGTCACCATCAGGTCTCCGTAAGCAATACCTCAGTGCTGAGTAAACTTTCCCCTGTTGGAGCATTATCCCGCCCACCTCCCCCCATCAAAACCCCCTTTGGTGCTTGTTTGTTTAGCTAATCTCTTTTAACACTTGCCAGCAACAAAACAGTTTATCTAAAGTAATCAAGCGTGAGACTGAATGCTTCATTTCCCAATGTGGCACCCCTGTTTTCCCACCAATTCTTGGGATTGAGCAGATGACTTTTAGCATTCTGTTGCTTTTCAATTTTAAGAGGTTTGCTCACTTATAATTATATTTTCTAGAAAATTTGATTAATAAATTCATGTTGTTACTCTTAGTTTCACTAGATTTTATAGTGGTAGAAATATAGAAATACAATTTTACCAATAGTTTATGACCACCTTAAAATATAGTACAAGTTTAAGTTTTTGTATCCAAAAGTGTGATATCACTTTGTTGTTTATCATTTTCTCTATTTGATAATTAGCCACCTTAATCAATATAATAAAGGGTTACAGTTTAATTGCTGACTCAAAAACCAGTGTTCCGAGAAGAGCTCAGATAATTTACTTTGTCAAATGATCTTCATGCACCTAAAAACCACAACTTTGCATCAAGATCATTTAGTGTGAGCGGGCCATCACTGAGTTACTCTACAACATTAAGGACTGTAACAATCTGATATTTTTTATGAAAATGTTAAGAAATATCTCTATGATAAATATTATAATTGGACCTCCCTGTAAATCCGCATTTGAAACAGAACAGTAAAAATGAGCAATATTCAATGCAATATGTTTCGTTAATTCTTATTCCTTAAAATTATATTCATAATCCACAAATTCTTCAAATGTTCAAAGTTGGAGTTTTATGCCCCATTCAACAGCCTCAGTATTGCCACCTGTGGAAGCTGAAACCAACACACAGGTGACAGCCTTTGATGAGATTCCAAATTTGCTAACCAGTAGGTCACCGTGGCCCTCACAATTCTCCGATCAGACACATCTGATGTGGTGAAGGATCACTTACAAAAATTGCTTACCAGTGCTTTTAAGTGAAGTAAGTTTTGTTGTTCACTGACTTGTCACTGATATTACCTGTTCAGATTGGCATACCCATCACCATAGCCAGCCCTCCCTGGCTGGTGTTTACTTTTGTTATGACCTCTGCTTGGTTTCGGACCATCCCTTTTTAGATTCCACAGTACTATTAATTTTGCACTATAAATGTTCTATTATTATTATTGTCAACTTAAAGGCAAGTGTACACAAGCCCCTTTTACAATATTGTATGAAGTGAATAAATGGAAGTTTTAAATAGTTTAAGTATGAATTACATTCACCAAATTTATAGGTTTTTCTATTGTTTTGATAAAGTATCAGCCTGGAATAATGACAGTTTCAACAAGAGCACTACCTCTGCCAGCACATGTATCATTAAAAAAACAGCTCAATAATAAGAAAATGGAAAAATCTAGATTTTATATTATTATCTTTTTTTGCCTCAAGACAGTGATCCGGACCACTCTCATAATATCATGGGATCTAAGTTGGCCAAAGAACCATCTTCGCAATGTTTTATGAAGATCTGGCCAGTAGTATTTGGGTAATCCTGCTAATAAACAGATAACCAGACAAATCAATGGTCCTGAATTTAATACTTCTTAGTGGAGGTAGTAACCAATTCTCAAGTGTTATTTGAGTAACTGTTCGTTGCTACCATAACTTAAGCAAAAATGTTGGTTACCGTTTAGAATATTAATCTGATGAAGGTCAGACAAGTTTTGTACAGGGCAGATGAGATCTGGTTGCAATTTATCACAATCATTTATAAGTGTATCTATGTATATTTTTTTTTCAAAATTTGTCATTTTATATCTTTAACTATAGTGACAAGTGAATAGCTATACCTGTATCATAACCATAGAATATACACCCACCCAAACAGAGGGCGCATCAGTCACTCTTACCTTACAAAATACAGATGTGTGATGATAAAAAGGAGTTTTATCTTTTACAGCGAAAAGTGCATCAAACAGCTACACATGCATGCAACATACAATTATCTACAATAGATACAAAGTCACAATTTAATCACAAGCTATAACAATTCTAACATGAGAAATTATATGGAAAATGTGGGTCAACCATGAGCCCTGTAGTAGCAAGAAAGTCGAGAGACTTGACTATTACATGGTCAGAAACAACTCATGGAGGTTTCAATAAATTAAATTTTTTTCTGTTTACTGTAACTATTTACTGTATATTTTCTTCTACCAGAAATCAATGTGTTCAAGTTAAAAATTGAACTGAATAATGTTATCTGCACTAAGTAATTAAATAAAGGAAATTATTGGTCACTTTTTAAAATTACATTTATTTGATATTATAATATTTCCTACTATGTACATTGGGCTATCTTATTGGCAAAGCGGGAATGGAACGTTAACAAGTGAGAAAGGAATTCCCTGACTAAGCATTCATAAGACAATTACTGAGACAGAATATTTAAAAGAATAAACACTGACATAAAATACTAACATGATTATGTTCATATATTATTATGGCACATGTCACTTTATGGTTACCAAATCTTCTTTTTTTAGCTTCCCTCTAAATGTAACTATAAATTAAAAATTCCGATAGGCTTATTTGACATTTACACAACACAGTGCAATACACAAAAAGAAGACTAACTCTGCTGATTCCTAGCCCATCAATCATTTGTATAATGTTAAGGAAACTTGGCACTTAACTGGCTCCAATAGACAAAAAATACACAGAACATATTGAGTTATGTTAGTCCTTTTCCCATTTATTCTTCCTCATAATTACTTCCAGGAAAGGTATTTGTTTTCACTGTTCGTCTGTCTGTAAGCAACATGGCTAAAAATAATTAACTGAGTTGGTATAGCTTGAATAACTCTTAAAACTAAAAGATATGGAACAAATTATGTCACAGTTTTTCCTCTTTTGTTGAAAATTATAACCTATCTTTAAAGATTCACCATTTGTGCAGATATTTAATTGTGTGTTAGCAAGTTGACTAAATAATTTATTTATTTATTTGGGGCTTTATGTCGCTTTCTCTCACTGTACAGGTCATATCACACCAGGTAGCTTTGTGGGAAGAGGAAACCAGTACATACAGTTGGTCAAGGTTCTGTATTGTAAACTGCTGACCATTGGTAAGCAACCGCCAACTTTCATACATACAATTCAGGCTTTGAACCGCTGACCTCAGAGTTGGGTGGTGAGTGTGTTACGACTGTGCCATCCAGGCGCCTTAGCAAAGTGACTGAGAAATATGACACAAGTTTGACATGTTTTGTTTTACCTGACTTATTTTATGTCTACTTTGGACTTATTTTGTGCCACTGACTTGCTTTGTAGTAAAATTGCCTTGTTTTTATTACTTGGCTCAATTGACTCAATTGAGGATAAATTGACTCATTATGTTACAAAATGATGCACAAGTTTAGATTTATTTTCAGCGAGATATAAGTTCACTTTTATTAACTGGCTGTTACTTTGATGGGATGTCAATTTTATGATGACATTTGCTGAACTGCTAAAGTAAAACAATAAAAGTGCACATTTTCATAATTTCATTTTCTGAAAATTGAATTACTGAATCTTTTAACAGATGCTGAAGTTCTTATTAGTATTCTAAAACTATATGGTAGTTTATCTGTTCAGATATTGAGTCAAAATTACTTAACCAATTTAATTTATTAAAGTAATGTCATTAAGACATGCTTCTTACATATAAACAAATGATTTAGAATAATGTTTCTTTTTTTTTCAGATAATATTTGCCCCTTTTTCATTTTCAGTACTAATCTTATGAATAAGTTGCTTTCAAACTCCAGAAAACTTAAAAACCAACCGATTTCGCCAAGTGAAAAGATGAATCATACAACAGACACGATTGGCCTTACAACCTGACTATTACAATTCCTGAAGATCACCAACAAAACTGTGCCCTGACCAATTTTGTACAATAATCGAGGGGCATGTACAATTAATCTTCTCCCATAAAACATCACTCAGCTATATTTTAAAGAGGAGTTTACAAAATGGTATAATCACCTCAAAGATTGATTAAACATAAGTTCTAGTGTCCTAAAGATAAGTCATTATTGCCTTAGGACTGAAATATATTAGTCCTGAGTACTCGGGAGAGAAATGTTTACTCGGCTGTATGTCCCCAACTTTCACAGCTAAAAAGATAAATCATGTCAAACATGTACTGCAACAGAACAGACATAAAAATTTAGATTTTATAAAGAACAAAAGCACTTAAAGAGGACACACTTCCGCCGAGGCCAAGTGAGTCCAAGAAGTTTAATCATCTGATTTTGTGTCATTGTTGATATTTCCTTAAAATCAAGTTAATTTGTAAACAAACAAATAAATGCATCATGCCACAACATAAACTCCTTTGCGAAGGTAAAATTGGTATCGAACATAACTTTTATGTCAAATCTTTCTTTTGTAGTATATTTGCTGATAAGGTAAGGATGTTACTGGGTATGAGTTCTTGAGGCCTTGTTCCTACTTGTATCATTATAGCAACAATAATACACAACATTATAACTTAGTTTGGGGAAGGCTTGTGCTCCACAGACGCTCCTATGTCTTTCTACAGTTCCCGTAAGCATTTGTCTGAGAGTGTTTTGTTCTCCTCAACACAAAAAAATATATATTGTGTGCACTTTGTCTTACATTCTACGAGGGACATTTGTTTACATATTATCGGGACATGGTAATAACAGAACTCATTTCCCAGGGAGAAATAACATACAGAAACTATGCTGTGCAAGTTAGGAATGTTTATTAGATGTCATTAGTTTGTGCCACAGAAACAAGTTAAATGTCAGTAGCTAGTGCTTTGATCTTTTTTTCCAACTTAAAATGCACCTTAGCATATTCTTATTAAATCATCCCATGTTGGGAAGAATCAATACAATTTCAGTAACTTAGTATGTCTACAATCTGGTGCCCTTGCAGAGATGTGATTGACATTAACTATGAACTTTTGTATTCAACATGAAACAGGTGTTTATTAACATTTGAATTTCTTCGAGCCAATAATTGTTACACGACTTATCATAGGTAACCCTATTCCATTTAATTTTACTTTCATTTTGTATTTTTGAACTAACTTGAAAAAGTCTGAAAAGTGGTTCATTTACAAACAAATGCCTTGTTCTTTGTACCAGTCAGTTGATCTTGACCCCCCCCCCCCCCCCCCCCCCCCACCAAAAAAAAAAAAAAAAAAAGTTGGCCTTATATCATCTTTTGTCAAGTTGTGAAAGGCCATTTTTGTATTTTGCATCTGTTGACACGTGTTGAGTTCGAACCTACAGAGCAAAAGATATGAGTCAAGTGCTCAGCTTAATATCCACAAGGGCACTTCAGTATTAGTACCTGTAGGGCAAATGCCTAATTGTACTGATAGCTTAACATCAGAATAGTGATGGGTGTGTATGTGCGTATTTTGATCTTTTTTCTACATAATATATTTCATTAGCAAAATGTACCAACAATAACATGCACTACTCTGTATAAATAAACCTTGTTGCAGAATAAAACTCATGCATATTTAAAGGAAGAAAAAAAAAGAATATTTTTAACCTAAACCCCTGTGGAACCAGCATAGCAATTATAAAGTTCAGCCACAATTTGGTATTGGCAGGTCGTAAATAAGATAATCTAGAAACTGTTTTATCTCAGAACCGATATCCACTAAGATCCATTTATTGTAAAAATAAATAAAAACTAAGGAATTCCTTGATTTGTTGCTCTTTCCTTTAGTTTTGATGTTACGTGAACCAAACTTAACAAATGGGTCTAAATTCAGTTCCTACAATTTAAAGGTACTCCTTAAATTCATGAAATCCTTCCATTTTAAGGAAATTCCCAACTCAGTGGCGAGGAATCATTATTTCTTACTCTTAAATGAATAGTTTAGTTTGTACTTGCAATGCTTTCCTTGGCAATGTTATACGATGAGTGTTTAAATGGTTTAATTTCAACTGTATGGCAGACCCAAGGGTGCTGAATGTTACACTGTAATTAGACAGATACTAGAGACTCCGGAAATATGGGACGGCTATAGAGGCAAAGTATTCCCGAAAAGGTATTCTTTAATTTGTGTATAAAAGATGACGGTGAACCCAAAGTTCAGATATTTCAGGGAGCCCCGTCCACAAATTTTAGCCTTATACTCAAGCCTGTGCCCGATATGCTTTTTATTTGCCTATTTATGACTACAACTGTGGGCCCTTTAAGTACTTTCTATCCACTATGCTGTTGTCTGGTGTTGCAGGTGCACAGTGTTCGAGACAAGTAGGAGCTGAACTACTTAGCAACACTAACCACACACCATCACAAAAAAAGAGTTTATGTGGATGGAATTTTCGTTAAAAGCTAATTGGCTCTTTTATTTTCAATATAGAATATCACACAAAGGCACTTTAAAGGTCAGTGTTGAAACTGTAATATGTAGTTACCCTGTTTCCAGTCTACATTTAATGACATCCAATCGTTTGCATAATATTTGTGGTAACAATTGGTTACAAATGTTTTTATTATTTTACGATACATTTGTGTCCTGCTATTTTCCTGAATGAGTAACATTGCTGTATCAATTACTACAACGATAATTAAACATTAAATGGAAGTCAAATCTGAAATTTGATCACTCACATTATGACAGGACATTATTTTTGGATTTTCATTTTTGGACTCTTGATCTCAGGGGGTGCGAGTCATGACTTTCTACCTGAAGATACTAGCATACGATTAAAGTGCATGGCATTGTAAACCATAACATTCTAATGCTGGATACCATACAGCATATGTTAGAATTTGTAATAAGAATACACATAAAGTCATCCATTTATTTGGGGTTTTATGTTGTTTTCAACACTGTATAGGTCACATCATAATGGGTAGTTTTGTATGTAGAGTAAACCAGTACATACAGTTGGTCAGGGTTCTGTACTGTAAACTGCCGACCCTTCCATATAAGGGCCAGTGTTTGAACCGCCGACCTCAGAGGTGGGAGGTGAGTGTGTTACTACTGCACCAACGTGGCCCATTATACCCTCGTCCAATGGTAGCCACTTTTGTTTCCAGTACTACCTTGTCCAATGGTAATGCTGAAAAGAAACATTTCTGGATTTTGGATCATTGATTCAGATCCAGGTCAACTTGAGGTGGACCAAGCCATGGGTATACCTCACCTTGTGTCAAAATATGACCCCAATCCAAACATAGTATTTGAGTTGTCATTTGGATCCTTATCATCTTTGACCAAGATGGACCACACCTTCTGTGAAAGTCATCTTTGACCAAGATGGACGTCACCTTCTGTGAAAATCCCCATCCGAATTGTGAACACAAACAAACAGACAAACATACCCGATTTCAATACCTTCCCATGATCCTTCAGGGAGTAAAGGTAGTAATACATCAAGGAATCAGCCAAGGGTTGGAACTTGGTGTGTCAGCTGTGGGACCCTGGAGTCATAAAGAAATATTTTCTTATGTATGTATGCTACACAAAGTTAAAGAAAAAAGGTGGTCTCTCTGATTTAGACTTGTTGTTCAACCATCTGCCAAAAAGACCTGTATATTATGGTTCCACCGCTATAACTCAGAGCAGTAGACAAAATAACCTTCATGTGGTTTTTTTTTCACAAGACCTGTAGCTTAACAGGTGGTAGGTATGATTGAGCAATGTATTGAAATGTTCCTGGCATTACATTTATTTTCCAGAGTTCCTGTCAGTATTTCTTTTAAACTTATATATGTGTTGCAAAATAAGCTTATTCCAGAATAAAATGCTAACCCTGGGCATGGGTCGTAAATCACTAAAACAGTTGGGATTTTCAACTCCATTTTAATAGCTGGAACATTGGAACAGACTAGCAAACAGTATTTCACATGTTTTCCTGTGGAAAAAATACGTGAGAGAGAACTGATTATATACGAAACTATATGGTTTTATATAACAAGTCCACCGTTGAGAGTGTGCCATCAGCTCACCCCACTTTTGAGTCAGGAGTATAATCTTGTCGTTCATTCAACCAATCTTGACATTCGTGAAGATCGGAAGCCTAACTGTAGTGATTTATATTTTTATATTTATCAAATATATTCAACATTATTAAAACAGAGTATCTTGTCCTGATTACTCAGGGAAGATCTTTACAATCTTGCAAATTGTGTTCATCTGTTGTTTTGGGTGAAAAGACCTGTTGTTGATGCTATGTCCACAATGTTGATGATACGACCAAAATTCTTTTTAAAATGGAAGCCGAGTGATCTTGTCCCAAGGAGAGATTTGTCATATGGGCCAGTCAATTGATCCTCTCTGCTTTCTGACAGTGATAAGGACTTGCTATGATAAGTGCATTTCATGAATTGCAATGGTATTGAGCTGGTCTTGAGGGCAGTCTTTTACTTGTAAGATCTATATTTTCACTCTGGACAAATCACATTGCTTTTAGCAAGTTTCAGTTTTCCTGCCTTTTTTAACATGACCAGTTGTATGAGCCGTCAAAGTTTAATATTGAGTAGGTTTTTCCGTTTATTATAAAGGTTGAATTAGAGTATTAGATCTAGGATACTAACATATTTTTTCATTGTAGTTTACAACTGTTGATACTTCTTGCCCCCACCAATTTTGTCAATTTCAGTTTCATCAATTGTAATGTTGCCAATGTTATCATTTGAATGGGCATTAAATAGAGTATATACATAATATAATTTAATCCCTTTAGATTCTGTATGCCAGATCTAGTGTGGCACACTTCCTCCTGTTGTTCAAGTGCCGGACCTAGTGCGACGTTCATTACTCAAACTGAAGTTGTCTCCAGTATCAGTAACATTACTCAAGAGCTTCAGATCTGATATCAGTGAGGGAGGGTTATTCTTTTCTTACTACAATGAAAATAGTATGTTAGACTGACTTTTTTATTTCCAGTGAAAAGTGATTTCATTGCGTTAATACATCTTACCTAACAGACGATAGCTATTGTCCGGCGCCAGCCGGTCCCGCCAAACGCCAGAAAAAGACGTCCTGAGTTTCACCTCCGGCCGGACCGGCACCCTACAATCCACTCGCCAGGTGGCCTAGTTCCTGCTTTACTCGCCAGAGGGACGTGACGTCATAGCATCTTTTTCGTTTGGCGCGATTTGAAAAGTTGTATATTTCTTCTAACTTTTTTCATTTGTGGATATTTCTTCTAATTTTATTTGTGTGTACCTGAAGTTTTGTCATCGGATACTTATATCATCATGGCATCTCCAGGACAAAGGAAAGGAGCCTGTGGGCACATAATGGCGTCTTTTGACCGTCATTCACGTTGTGCTCGATGTAGGGACAAAAGTTTAGGGGAGGACCCTTGTGTGTTGAAACTACCTTGTGAGTATTGTGAAGTACTAACCCCAGAACAGGTTGTCCAGTTGGCTACACCAACTTATAAACTACGTAAAGAAAAATCAAAGAGTAAAGACACTCTCATTGATCCTTCTACTGTTACTGTGGTAGCTCAAGTCGAATCTCAGGACTCTGAACCCGTAATTTCTCCCCTCAACACGTCTGTAGACCTTGCTCTTCCACAACCTACCTTCCGTAAGGAACTTCAGGATCTGGATGAGAAGTGGGCTGTACGCATGGCTCGTTTAGAAGCACTCTTAACCATTGGACCACGTCCATCTTCACAGCCATCTAACAACCCTTTCCTACTACCATCTGTTCCTTCCGGCCAGGCCGGTCCGGCCTTTGGTCCGGATAGAACTCATACTATAACTGCTACTACTTCTTCCTCTGTGGACATGGTCTCTCCACTGGAGAATTTGTACCAGGACCCGGAACCGGTTTTTACTGAACCTGCTTCTTCCGGTCCGGTGTCTTCATTGGAACAGTGTGCTGAAACACTTCCTGTATCTACCCGGGACTTGACTCAACCGGACGTAATTGACACTGAGACTGACTGTGCGATAAGTGAAGATCAAAATTATCGTGAAACCGTAAGAGGAGTCAGAGCCTTCATGGGTTGGTCTCACATCCCAGATCTTGAATACTCGCCTTCTACTCGTGCTGATAATCCCTGGGTAGGACATAGATCTCAGCCGGTAGGAAAAGTCTCTGTTCTACTTCCACCAGAAGACTGGCTGTGCAAGAAATTAGAGAACCTTAATCTTGTGCTCATAGAAGGATACCCTTCCAAGTCTTCAGAGCCTGGAGGGTTACATATGGACCAGTATCTCCGTCCCCCGAAATCTCAGAGTAGATGGTACGGGATTCACCCGGCCGAACCCAAAGACTTTACCAGACCTAGAAAGTACGTTACTACATGGCCCTATGATGCCGCAAAACTGAACAATGCCTTTACAAGAATTGCCAAGTCTTCTTCTGTTTCAGCTCAACCGCCTTCACGCCCCATTGTCTAGGATACCCTCAGGAAGTGGGAGAAGGTGGCTAAGGAATTGAGTTATATATGCAACCAGTCCGCTGGATTCAACCGTTGCATTACCAAGATACAAGACAGTGTCCAAGAACAGCTGAAGATCTTACAAGCAGAATTAGGAAAGGGTAAATCTTCAAGCAAGGCTCAGTCAGCATTGGACGAGTTACATTACTTGACTTCTTTCAATCAAAATGTGAGTTTTGCGGTAGGAAAATCACTCCAACATCTCTCGGACTTCACCTTTGTCCAGATGGCCAATTTAACTTTGGTCCGCAGAGACTCATACTTGGAGCATTTAAAGACAGGAGTGAAACCGGACACGTTTTCCGCCTTGAGAAATTGCCCTCTGAACACTCATGCTTTATTTCCAGACACGGTCATCCGCAAAGCGGAAGATGAAATTCAACAATTTGAAACCATAAAGCATACCAACCAACCCAGTCCGGGCCGCGGTGGGTTCGCTGGTAACCATAAAAAGCAAAACAGATTCCAACCCTACCCCACTAGCTGGAAGCAAGGACAGGAAACTACTCAAACCGGTGCTTCCGCAGGAAAAGACATGCCCGCCTGGAAGTCCTTTGGGGGACGTGGCAGGTCTAGAGGCAGAGGAAGGGGAGGTCAGCCCGGTCGCGGCACCCGCCCTCCTAGGGATCAAGGGCAGTATAAATGACAATTATTGTGTACCAAGCCCGATGCCGGTGGCCCGGTCAGAGATAGATGTCATAAATGTACGAGGACAAAACTTTTCTGTGTCTGTTCAGCAACCTGTGTTTTGTCCTGTTGCCAGTCCTGGACCTTTTGTCTTAAATGTAAGAGGGCAGTCACAAAAGAAAGATGGAAGTCCCTCGTCAAGAGTGAAACAAGAAATAAAATTTGTCAAAGATGCTTTTTCTGTAGATCATTGCGTTTTTGCCCCCATTGCTCCAAATGTCCTCAATGTTGTCAATGCTCATCTGATAGGGGGACGTCTCCAAAAATTTTGGCAGAAGTGGTCCCTCCTGGGTGCAAATCCGAGAGTAGTGTCCATTTTGAAGGACGGCTACATTCTCCCATTCAAAATCAGACCTCCTCTGGTACGGGATCCCTTGATAGTCAGTGGTTATGCAAACCCCCTCAGGAACCTCTACCTGAAGGAGGCTTTGCAGGCCTTACTGCAAAAGGAGGCGGTAGAGATGGTAAGGGTTCGAACATCTCTAGCCTTCTTCAACCGATTGTTCATAGTCCCAAAACCAAACCAAAAATGGCGACCAATCTTGGACCTCAGTGCTCTAAACAAATTTTTGAGCGTAAAAACATTCAAAATGGAAACTCCAGAAACAATTCGGATTTCCTTGCAACAAGGGGAATGGGTGACATCGCTGGATTTCAGCGACGCCTATTTCCACATTCCAGTTCATGTAAAGTCCCGGAAATATCTCAGGTTCCATTTCCAAAACCAGTCCTATCAGTTCCGGGCCCTTCCATTTGACCTTTCCACAGCTCCGATGGAGTTCACTTGTGTAGTCAAAGAGGTCAAGTTAATGGCTCAATCCCGGGGTATAAGGATCCACCAGTACCTCGACGACTGGTTGATTCGAGCCCCTACCAAAGAATCCTGCCACCAGGGCACTCAATCGCTCCTCAACCTTTGCCAAGAGTTGGGTTGGATAGTCAACCTACAAAAGTCGGAGCTAGAACCCAAACAGATTTTCGAGTTCGTGGGTTACAAGCACGATCTCTCTCAAGGACTGGTCTTACCGACTCAGAACCATTGGGAAGCGATTCTCCAAAAGTTGGAATCCATCCTATCCAAACCAGGGTGCCGAGTCAGGGAGTTTATGTCCCTGATAGGCCTGCTTACAGCGACGGAAAAACAGGTTCCCCTCGGGAGGCTCCACATGAGACCCATCCAGTGGCACCTCAAACAACATTGGAGAGTCCCAGAATCCCTGGAAAAGGAGATTCCTGTTCCAAGGTCGCTCCACCCACACCTTCTATGGTGGACCAAGGAGACAAATGTCTTGACAGGACAGCCTTTGCACCCTTTGAATCATGCCGTGCAAATCTTTACAGACGCCTCAAAAGAAGGTTGGGGTGCTCACTTAGGAGACTTTACAGCAAGAGGCGTTTGGTCAGTTCCAGAAAGTCATCTTCACATAAACTTCCTGGAACTAAAAGCGGTATTACTGGCCTTGAAAAGGTTCCAGCACTTGCTACAAGGCAAAGTAGTTCTAGTTGCCACAGACAACACCACAGTTGTGGCATACATCAACAAGGAGGGCGGTATGAGGTCAGGCTCACTCTGTGCCCTTCTATGGCGACTCCTGCGTTGGTGCAATCTGAGACGGGTAGTGCTAAAGGCCAGACACATCCCTGGTCGTCTCAATGTGATTGCAGACAAGCTGTCTCGGCAAGGCCAAGTCATTCAGACGGAATGGTCACTTCACCAGGAGGTATTCGACCTCCTGGTTCAGAGCTGGCACCATCCCCAAGTGGACATGTTTGCAACAAAATACAATTGCAAACTAGCCCAGTACGTGTCTCCAGTGCCGGACCCAAGTACATGGGCCGTGGACGCCCTAACAGTCTCTTGGGAAAACCTGGACATGTATGTTATTCCCCCAGTATCGTTACTGGGCAAGGTGGTCAGCAAACTGTCGGACCATCTTTACAAAAGAGTGATCCTCATAGCTCCGGGTTGGCCCAACATGCCATGGTTCTGGGACCTGGTGGAACTGTCATCTCAGATCCCTCTTTGCCTACCCAGTCATCCCAACCTAGTGACACAGCCATTCAACAAGGCATGTCACAGGAATCTGACCAATCTAAACCTACACGCCTGGCTCCTAGAGCCGAGGCTATCAAGGAGCAGGGGTTCTCTAGTCCAGTGGCGTCACGAATTGAGGCTCCTCAAAGAAGTTCAACCAGAACAGTCTATGGGGCAAAGTGGGCCGTTTTTGTCAGACGGTGTGAATCAAGTCAGGTGGACTTCAGGTCTCCATCTGTCAAACAGATAGCAGATTTTCTCCTACATCTTTTCCAGGAGAAGAATCTCCAGCCCAGTACCATTGATGGTTACAGATCAGCCATTGCGGACAAATTAGGAAATTCTTCCTTGAATGTGAGCAAAGATGAAAACCTAACTCGCCTTTTGGACAGTTTTCACAGAGATAGACCAAAGGGTAGGCGTGGAATTCCTTCATGGAATCTCTCTCTCGTTTTACATCAGCTCACCAAACCACCATTTGAGCCTCTCAGAAAGGCCTCATTAAAACATCTGACTTTTAAAACGGTTTTCCTCCTCGCTCTAGGTTCTGGAAAATGTAGGAGTGAAATACACGCTTGGCTGAACAAAAATATTAGACACCAAGCTGACTGGTCAAAAGTGTCCCTTTACCCATCTCCAAGTTTCTTGGCTAAAAACCACTTAGCAAAAGAAGGTCCAGAGTGCGTGGCGCCAGTGGTTATACCAGCCCTGGCTCCTACTCTGGACAAGTCCTTGAAGGAGGACAGGTCACTCTGCCCAGTGAGAGCTCTGCGCTACTATCTGGACAAAACTCAAGATATCAGACAAGGAAAAGAGCTGGTTTTTGTCTCCTTCAAAAAGGGTTTCACGAAGGATATTTCTCCTGCTACGATCTCGTCTTGGATCAAGCAGACGGTTATCCTTTGCTATGATCTGTCGGATCAGGAGTCTCTAGCCCTTCACCAGGTGAAAGCACATGACGTTAGAGCCTTCGCGGCTTCTAGAGCCTTTCAAGGTGGCATCTCGCTAGACCAGATCTTAGCTGCATGTCACTGGAAGTCCCACAACACCTTTACTCAATTCTACCTTAAAGATGTGGCGTGGGCAGATTCGGAGCTTTTTCACTTAGGTCCAGTGGTAGCTGCACAGCAGATCCACCAATGAACCTTCTAGGCTCCTATTTTGTAAATAGTGTACATAATAATTAAGGTTTTTTACTAGGTAGCCTGAGGCACTGAGTAGGAGACCATTATTCCACTCTTTATTCAATGACTGAATTGCAAGAGATGTATAACCTTTCTCATGTCAATGCCCTAGATTATTATAGAATTAAATTACTTACTAAAGCATTCATAAGCAAAAATAAACCTGATATAAAGTATAACTTAGAAATGAGGCCTTTCATACCAACACATTTGAAAATCTTCTTCAAACAGCAAAAAGGTGCTTCACTTTTTTATAAAACAATTAATAAATCCTCATATGAACCAAAAATGAAGACCAAATGGTGTCAAGAAATAAATCAAGAAATAGATGTATTAGATTGGAAAAAAAATTTTAAGGCTTGTTTTAGATTCTCATGTGATGCCTCACTCACTTGGTTCCAATACAGGGTTTTGTTCAGAATTATTGGTGTCAGCAAACATTTGAAAATTATAGGCAAAGATGAGTCCAGTTTGTGTAGGCTATGTACTGAAGATGAAGAAAGTATTGTCCATCTATTCTTTTCTTGTGAACACTCTAAACATTTATGGAGTTCAATCTCCACTTGGTTAAAAATGAAACTTGATATCTCAATAATATTTACAATACAGGAAATTATCTTTGGCTATTTACAAAAAGATACAATATGACCTGATTAATTTGCTGGTCTTATGTACAAAGAAATATATATTCCACTGCGCTGTGAATTATAAAAAAGTAAACATCTTTGTCCTTCAAACAAGAATTAAACATAGTTTTTATGAATATATGACATTGCTCAAATTAAAAATTTCAAATGAAAAGAAGTTTATAGGTGGAGCACATGGGAGCCACTTTTTTATAATGTGTAAAATGTTATAAACAATATATATAGTGTAACATCGTTAGTAATATTAAAACTATTGTGAAATTTAAATGAATGTATTTAACAAAAATTAGTTTTCTGTTAACATTCTGTATATTGTTTTTTTGTGGTGAAACATATACTATTATTAATTTGTATCTAAAGTTTTTGAGAATATTGTACCAAAATGGAGAATGAAAAATAAAAAAAATCCAAAAAAAAGAAAAAAAAAAAATTATTCCACTCTTACAGACTAAATGGAATCTTTAGGACTGAACTCTTCTCTCTTCCTCCTCTCAGAGCAGAAAAAAGAGGGGGGGGGGAAGTGGCACTGCTTGGTAACTTAAGGAGCAGTTGTGAGCTTCTTTATCAGCCGGGCCAGAGGTTACGTGCCTATTTATAGAGTTCCTTCTAGTCCTTAGGAAGCTGCCCTTCTTCCACTGGATAGTTATTCTAGCTATCGTCTGTTAGGTAAGATGTATTAACGCAATGAAATTGCAAATTTTAATTAGTAAATTAAATTTTTATTAGTTAATACCTTATCTAACAGACGGGAGATTCCCACCCGGCCTTCCCCGCTTTTCAGCTTCAATAACTTAATTTGGGACGGAAAAGATGCTATGACGTCACGTCCCTCTGGCGAGTAAAGCAGGAACTAGGCCACCTGGCGAGTGGATTGTAGGGTGCCGGTCCGGCCGGAGGTGAAACTCAGGACGTCTTTTTCTGGCATTTGGCGGGACCGGCTGGCGCCGGACAATAGCTATCGTCTGTTAGGTAAGGTATTAACTAATAAAAATTTAATTTACTAATTAAAATTTGCAATTTGTTATACCAAATGACTGGATCCAGTTTCTATCAAATAGTTCGTTTGTTTGTTTGTTTGTTTAAAAGTCAATGTCGTGCATATAAAGATACCGTGACGTCACATTGATAGTATTGCATACAAGTGAAAGGTGATATATTGTCTCAAATCCAGGGTGGAATTTTAACATTTTTGTAAAGAGAATCTACTAGTACAGGGATTAAGCTCCATAAGAATGATTATATTATATTTGGGGGTATGCAAGGAACAACATGCAAGGAAACACATAATAACCAAATTGCTTGAAGATTGCAAACTTCTGAAAAGGCCCAATACCTCTGGTATCTCTTGAACAACGATAAATATTCCTGGATCCAGATTCTGTACAATTATGATCATGTGACACGTGTTAATTTACTCAATAACTGTTAGCTGAGTTCATTTCTGAGGGAAATTAATCCGCCATTAATCATATTAGTTTCATGGCTAGATTCAGTGAAAGTTGAGGTTTTTTGTGTCCATTTTAAAAACAACAATGCGCAGCTTCTTTTTAATATTTGCATTAGTTGTTAAAATGTCACTGATTCTAAAGAAGTACAGTCTTAAACAAAACAATACAATGAAAACAATAGCAATGCCACAACAAATGTAATAAAGAGAATAAAACAAACACCTATGGAATTAGTTTCTTGTACATGACACAATTACACCTTTTGCTTTCTTCTTTGAAGAAGAGAAAAATAAGTATTATACTTGTGGAACATATGGAAGAGTAACAGGGCCACATTCAATATTTTTTACGAATTTTATCATCCACCAATCAGTGTGGTTGACCTAAATATACTGGAAAATAAAGACTGGGTAATGTTATTTTTTTATTCCCCAGCGCCCCTTTATGTGTGTAGTTGTAGTAGTATGAAGCATAAAATTCTATGTGTGTTGTTATGTTTGGCTATTTCCTTTGACAGGGTAATTTTTTTAATTCTATAAATCACTTGGAGTTGGGGAATGGTACCGCAAAAATTCAATGAGAAATCGTAACTCCAACTAGCCAAGCCAAAGCAAAGTTTAAAACTTACCAAAAATGATAAAAAAGCCTCCATAGGCCAGTTTATAATCCCAGCATGGACAGGAGTAGTTTAAATTAGATAACAGGAACAGTCAGTGGAATTATAATTTAAAAATTCAGTATAGGAGTGATTTTCATGGATACTTAGCAGAAGAGGCTGAACCAAGCACCTTTCCGGGATCAAGTTGACATCCCAAATAACCTACACTTATCCCCATTTAGTATACAGTAAAAAGTGCCATGTATAGTTGCGTCATTGTGGACTTGCGTTTTCCACATGGAAAGTTTATCAGACATCACAAATATAAATTAAGAAAAGGTTCTTGTTTATTCCAAATATAGCCTTTTTTATATGGTCAGGTTATAAGGGGCAGCACTACAAACTACAACATCAGCACATACTTCCTATTTGGCTCTCTTTATGGGTTGACCATATTCCAGCATCTAAATGAGGCCATCTTATAACATTGTGTCAGAAATCGGCTTTGATATTGCAAAATACTTTGAAGACCATTTTTGACAAAATGGTACGCAATTTTAGCCCATTTGGGTCATTAGAAGCAGCTGTAAAAAGTGTGAATTTAAGTCACTTTTAGGCTACATTTTGTGCATATGTAAATGCATCAGGTCCTCCAGATCATTTATGAACAGATCGTTGAATATGTCACACCAGGAATAGAGGTAAGATGCTTTTTAACCAAGAGTTTACTGGAGATCTTAAAAACTGGTCGATCCAATTTCTTATGCAATTAATGGTGCAACATTTTTACCAACGTACACAAGCTAATTGAACTTTTTAGCCTACAGGTTTGGGTTGAAGATGGGGTTGCCAGGTCTACACATCTTTGTTCCATCGGTCACTTTGCGCATCTAGTCATGTGCCAACCAAATGCTTTGGTCCATTCTCGGATCCAGTAAGGTCCTGACACGACCCTGGCAGCCATGGTCAGAAATATTTCCTTGCATGTTGCAAATCTGGAAATAAAATTGTAGACCATTCATATCCTACACAGGGATAACATCATCAGGGATATTCTGTCCAGATGTATTCTTAATAGTACATTTCTCTGTTAAATTACATAGCTGTGTGGGTCCATTGTTGAACTGTTGTATTTGATTACAGATTTCTCACATGCACTGGTCAAATTGTATTTCAAGAAAACTTTCAGATTACACAAAACCTTCAGGGTATTGACCTCTAATAAGCTTACTATGATATGCTTCCCATATTTTGTTAGTATAAAATATGGGAATTGTTTACTTAAAATTTATTTTATGAATATTTTGTGAAATGTATTCAACCTTCTGTGTTTTAGTGTAAATTTCATGTATTTTGATGTGTAAATATTTAAACGTTACTATAGCTGGAACACCTCCTTGCCAGGGTGTGTGTACCTCCAGATCAGTGTAATGGCAAGTTCTAATGGTTAGCAATAAAGGAACATTTATACAAATAAAAAACAAAAACAAAAAATTTTTGTTAGTTTGGAAAAAAATAAATGCCAGTTCTTTACAACTCAAGAATTCCTTGTCTTTCTTGAATTATCAGTCCTTGACAGAATCTCTACCTCAAGCAATGTCAATGATCTGTTGGTAATTAAGGTCAACAAACTACATCATCTGATAAAATCAGAATGAATCTAGGTTAAAAAAAATTCGCCCCTCACATAAAGCCTGCTCTGTCCTATCAGGGTGTAACATACTTTATTCAATAGGTCTAAAGTGTAGTAAACAGTGAGTCTAACCTACTCATAATAACATGAAAATGGTTCCAATTAACTGACTCCAGATTGAAGAAAAAATTGTGGCAAATGTCAAACTTAATATAACATGCCAAACATTCCATCTTTCAGGCTCATTAACAGTTGCCTTTAAAAACTATTAATGTACTACTAATATTTGGGCTATGGGATTCCAGTATAAATGTTTTATACTAAACAATTCTTCTATATAACTCTTGAGTAACCTTAACTGATTCTTATATCAACCTAAAATAAAAATATGATTCTGACCTTATGTTTCTTTTGAAGTGATCTTAAATCACTTCTGCAATATCTCAAAGGTTAACATCGATAAAAGGGAAAGTTATTTAGACAATATGCTGAAAATAAATATACTTAAGTATGTATTTTAATGTATATAAGTCATGGTAAAACTACAATCAAGTATACACGCAATTAAAATTTCTACAAATAGGAACTTCAAACGGACTTTCAACTGATAGAATTTCAAATTCTACTAGACATGACTTTCTACCTGCCCAGTAGAAATTCAAATATGACTGAATTTGAAATACTGTCAAATAGGACTCTCTTCCAGCTTGATATAAATTTTAATATGTCTGAATTCAAAATTTTAGCAATCATGAATATAGTCAAAGTCCTATGGAGTGTATAAATGTATTGTAGTGACATTTAAAGTTGAAATATAAATTCAGTAAACTGTGTTTGACTCTAGGTTCAGTAATTCATCATTATGGGTAAGTTGTATGTGTCCAGTTATTTGTAAATTTGTCCTGAGTAAAAGCTGGTGCAAAATAGAAAACACTCCAGAGTAGTGTCCAGAATGCTTTATATTAAAAGACACATATAACTGTTCTGTTTTATCAGTTAACTTCATTCTGTAGGATTTGACTCTTGCTTCTTTGAAAAAAAATAAAATACTCAAGTTCAGTGGTTTAGGTGAACTAATTAATTGCATTTTCAAATATTGTGCTTGAAAAGACAAATAGGACACAACTCTAGATCATAGGTTCTGCTAACAAGCCAGAGTAACCCTTTAAATGGTTTAGCTGTCTATAAAATGGGGGTCAGAGATCTGAAGTATTAGTAGTCTTCCTGCAATCATTACAGATCAGAAAACACAGTTTTATGATTTTTAAGCAGCATATTAGCATGCAGAATGAAACGTATAGGGAATTGAAACTTTTAAAAGGGTAAAAAGGTGATACTACAGCATATTCCAAGTACTGGAGTAATAAACACTTTAAAATTGAAAAAATGAGACTTGCTGTACTGTAAGAAAACACTAGTTGTCCAGTGGTTACTCAAGAAAATATCTATAATACTTTAGTGTGGTATCATGAAAGGGTAGGAGATTCAGATAAACAGAAAACCTTGGCTGAAAGTGATCAGTGACTATGGCTGGAGAAAAAAATTATATGGTGCAGTTATTTCTACAGGTTTGTCCATTCTGCACTTTTCCCTTGTACTATTACAGAGGATCCAGATTGATCTGATAGACTTCAGTAGCTATGCTGACCAAGGCATCAAGTACATTGTTCATGCCTATGACCACTTTAGCAAATTTAGCTGGGCATTTCCCCTGAAGAGCGCGTGTGTTGCTGAGGTTGCTAAAGACTTGTCACAGCCATTCTGCATGTTTAGGTCTGCCCACATCTGAGTGACAATGGCTGTTAGCTCACTGCGCAAGTCATTACAGAGCTGCAACAAATTTGGCCAGGCTTGGTAATTCATGGTCACCCTAGACATTGACAATCACAGGGTAAGTTGAATCACTGTTAATTGGAGATCAGTGATAAAAATTGAAATACAATTTTAAACAATATGTAAACAGACATTTAAAAGTGGACCGAATCTATTGCGGTGTATCAATATATTTCAGTATTATGCTGTATTAATTATAGCATATTTTTCAGGTTGTGTTGAAAGAGGCAACGCATACCTACAGATAAAGCTAGGAAAGTGGATGGACAGTCATGGGGAAGACTGGACCAGAGAACTGCAGTTTGTCATCCATGTCATTGACACCTCAGAGTCTGCCACCAGTGGGAAGACTCCCTTTGAAGTTGTGCTATGACAATGCCAAGACCACTCACTGTGCAGGGCTTGATAAACTAGACAGCCCAGGAATCCTGAATGAGGAGGACTTGCCTGAACGATTTCCTCAGGAACCTCTCCATGAACCAACATAAACGATGAGTGGAGCACAACTACTAGCTGCCAGAAAAGAAGGTAAAAGCCTGACAACAGTCCATGGGTATCAGGTTAACTTAACTGATTAAAAGCCTAATACAGAAACTCTTACTCCTGGACTGTTTGTTGTCTGGAATGGAGAAGGCCGAGTAGAGGATGAAGATGACAATTTTGAAACTTTTATTTTTAAAGTAGTTTTTCTTGATTATTCACGAACTCTCCCAGTTAAACAGATTACTTTAGTGTGGCCCTACTGTTTTCCCATAGTTAGATCATTTTTAAACACAAAGAGAGATGCTCTTCTTATCTCATGTCCTACCTTCAACAGCTGCTAATGAAAAGGTGGTAAATGTTAATTGTCACAGCTTGAAAGGAGTGGCAACTATCCATATATCACAATTGTATTATGTTCCCCTATTGTTTCATGTTTTGTTTGTCCCTATGCCATGTCTGGAATGATATTAACTTTATATCTGAAGAACCTTATACGAAAAAAGCTATATGAAATATTTAAATTATAGCATATTATAATGAAGTGCTAGGAATGTTTCTTGTCCAAAATATCGTGCAATGAAATGTCTGTGTTGATCAGTAACTTTATATTTTACATATTCTATACCTTTTTTCTGTGTGTCTTGTTTGTAAGTTAAATATGGTCAAATCAAGCAAAGGTTCCCTCATATCCCTAGTGGACCCCCCACCACCAAAATAAAATATGTGTCAACATTTTTTTTCAAAAAGAAGGAATCATTGTATTAGTAAGAGAAAATTGCCATTAAATATTATTTTTCAAAAAATATTGTCACTCAATGAAGTGCTTTAGGTTTTTATTTTCACTCGTACCCCTTACTGTGAATCTGTTTCACTGTTTCTTGCTTTTGAGGGAAATATAAATGAACAAAATAACATTTTCGCCCTAGAGACACTTGTGTTACTGTTTTTCATTAGCTGTCTTTTATTGGCTCACCTACTGTTGACAACCTCCTTTCTCAGATGATTATGATTTTAGGATTCAATAGTAACTCTTACCTGGGGCTCTAGAATTTGTTTAATATAAAAATAAGCCCCTAGAAATATTACAAAACAAACTATATATGAACTAGTTACATTAGTTTCCAGGTAGACAATGCTGCAATCCAATCTTAAATATTATTTATATTTTCAGCCAAAAGAAAATTCAAAAGTTTCCTCATTTTACAACACTCGAAATTGCTTATTTCAAGCTACTTTAAAACCGATCATTTAATCAGTCGATTGTAAATGTCAGTTATTGAGCAAATAGAATTGATACAAAACTTAGGCATTCTTTTTTCATCAATCAAACTTGCCAATTTTATGCAATACTGTTTTGATGGACGTAAAGATTTATTGTGAAATCTTTGATGTATTCTCTGTATGTGGAAATAACAGCTGCCAACACAGAGATAATTACGAAATGTATGGGCATTTTCATACTTTTGCACTAAAATATTTATGATAAAAAGACATTATTTATTGTTGATGGAAAAATATGAGCTGCCAGGACATTTTTATAAAGCAAATCAATATTTTTAGCTGTTATTGATGTTACAGCGTATATATCTATTATTTTTTTTTTCACTTTTTATTTGAATAAAGTTGGCTTTGCTCCTCCTTCCTGACTTAACTTCAAAAACTTTATTTTCACTTTACCTTATATAAGGGTCAGTTTGCACTTAAGTGTAATATTGTGTTTGGTTTCTTGGTTGCTTTATCTAAGGTTACCTTAAGGTCCTTTCACTCTTTTTGTGCATTTTATTATCAGCATCATTATTGCAATCTTGAATTTTATTTATCTGCTTATTTATCTGCATTTTTAATACACATTGGCTCTAATGAACTTTTAATGTTGTGTAGTATTAATGTATACACTCATTACATAACTACATACATTATTTACACCTGTATATAATTTTAGTTGTTAATTTTTCGATTACATATATTTACATTAAATAAAACTAATTTACTATACCATAATAAACAAGTGCCCGCAGTTGTGTTATCATCGTCTTTTGGAGTGGGCACTGTGGAGTTTATTTTCACTTTTTACGAGAATAACATTTGATTTTATAAGAAAAATTCCATGTATATGTAACCGTAAGTGCCTGCAAAAGAATCCATATAGCTTAGTCCAGCCAAGGTTTTTCCAAGAGGCAGACTTGGAGGGTCAGCTAAATATCAAACATGTTTGATATTTCACCAACTCTCTACAGCTCATCATCCCAACTGTGGCTCCGCTAACCAGGACACCCATTTGTCCTGTCTCTCTATGTCTTGTCGTAGCCACTTGCAGACCTGTCCTGTAGTGTTACCGTCTTGTTGGGAAACACTTGCCAGCTTGTCGTATTGAAGTGCCTTGACATCACTCCATGACAAGCTGTAGAACAATACAGACTACTTGAAGGGAAACCAGCCTGTCATAAGCAAACAAGAGCAGACTCGGTGGCTTCTCCTCAGCCAGGGTCATTTGGCTGGAAGCCTTGGCTGCCAAGCAACTGGTTGTCTGGGTCAAACACGAAACCGGGAAAAACAAATTAATAGATTCAGTTATCTTGGACTCAGCAAATATTGTGGGCTGCAAAGGTAGATAAATAAAGTGCTATTCTGGGACCCCGTGAAAGTTAATCAGTGCAAATAGATTATACCAACAGAACATTCATTTACTACAGCGGTAAAATATAATGAAAGCCAGAAAGTTTTGTGTTGTTGCCACTTATGTGTACCGTGATGACATATACGTGTGGGAGTTGACCTGACAAAACTTACTGATTTGTTTATTATTTTTCTGTACTGTTCTTTTTCATTGAGAACGTGGTCACCCGCTAGTTTAATAAACAAGGCATTGGTCAAGGACAGTTTTCTGCTGATATTTCTGTGTCTTTTCTTCTATATCTGAGTAGACAACAATTTCCTTACATGAGGTGCATAAATATCCATAACATTTCAAGAAAATTAATTCCTGCTTCCCATAACTGATGCAAATTACAGTGTTTGTATTTAATAATCAATAAAAAATAATTAACATGTAACAAATTTACTTTAATTTATTTAAAAAAAATAAAATTCAATCTTAAAGTCAAAAATCTTTTTTGACTGTTGCTTTGTTAGGTAATATATGTTTTCTCAATATCTTCCACGAATACCTTAAATCCTCCCACAAAGTAATTTCTAAGTGTGAACTAATTGGTTGTTAGGGTTTACCCTCCCTGTTGAAAACTGTACAAGCCATTTCACGATGGTGTATTTGAGACAAGAAATGTATAACTTTAAGAAATAAAACTGACTATATTGAGAATAAGCATAATATGAAAACATTTATATGCAGTACATATTGAAAGACTGTGAGGGTATGAATTACAATTTTAAATTAAAATGAAGTAGTAGCATTGAAAGAAGTAGTTTATATCTGAAAATATATTTTCATTTTTCATATATATTCTAGCATAATAATTTTGCCCTCAAATAAATAACTCCAAAACACGCTTCAAATGTCCCTGCAAATCAAAGTTCTCAATAAAATATGCCATATAAATTTATCTGTATGGCACATTGTTCATTATAACAATAAATAATTGCTTTTGACAGCACTGCACTATAAATACCTTTTATTTGATGTAGCTATGCCATTCATATATAATTTTAGCCATTAATATTAATGTGATGATTTATCAGACATAGATCTGCAGTGAGTACAATCCAGATTCAATGAAACATGAATAATTGACTTTTTATGTGCTTAGGTGTGGAAAGGTGACACCTACAGTCTAAATCAAGCATCCTAGCCTGTAACAGTAACTATAGTACCTCAAGTTTAGGATACCCTAAAGGTTATAGAGTTAACTGTAGAAACCCTATTGAGAATATGCTATTTTAAATGATTGACTTATGCTTCACATTTGATTGCATGCTGATGTTTCTCAAGACTCATCATTCACTCTCACAGTAGTATAAACCACCATTTCTACGACGATGACACTCAGCTATACATAACACTAACACCAACAAACTTCTCTCACTCTATACAAAAACTAAAAAACTGTCTAAGCGACATTCAAAATTTCATGTCTGCAAACAAATTAAAACTCAATCCTGAGAAAACTTTATCCTGATAGGCTCCAAAAACAACCGTAAATAACTCCTTCCTCACTTTCCAATCAATATTCTCGGCAATCAGGTCTCACCAGCTCAAAGTGTTAGGAACCTCAGAATGATGTTCGACTCCAATTTTTCATTCTCAGACCATGTGTCACAGGTCATAAAGTCCACCAGAGTTCATGCGAGAGACCTCTATAGAATCCGTCCCCTCTTAGACCTTAACACATCAGTTCTTCTAGCAAATGCTTTGGTGAGCAGCAGACTGGACTGCTGCAATTCCTTATTCTTATCACTTACAGATTTTGAGTTAAGAAGATTGCAGTTAGTCCAAAACTCACTCTGTAGGGTTGTCACCCGGTCCTCCAAATACTGTCACATTACCCCTCAATTAAAAAAACTGCATTGGCTCCCTATCAAATACAGGATACAATTTAAAATTGGTCTCATCACATACAAAACTCTCACCCAGGGTGAACCAGTTTACCTTAGAGAATTAATTCATCCCTACACTTCTTCCAGGAACACAAGGCGAAGTACCCCCAAACTCAAATTCCTTCACACTCCCACTTTCGACCGTAAGGTTCATAAATCAGTCAAACATTTCTCCAATTCTTTCAGTCACTATGCCCCAGTTCTCTGGAACTCCTTCCCTTTCCAAATAAGAAATAGCCCCTCTGTCACATCTTTCAGGAAACACCTCAAAACCCACCTCTTTAATTCTAGTTTTCCAATTTAGTTTCCTTCCCTCTTGGTCACACCCACAACTCTGGATTACTGACCTTGAATGACCCTTGACTTTCTTTATGATAATGATTTTGTTAAGTCAGCGCACTGAGTTCCCCTTTGTGGGGAAGATATTGCACCTGCAAAGCAGTATATTAGATTAGATTAGATTAGATTAGAAGACTCAATTCTATTTATCAGTTTATAATAAGGAAAGAGTTCAAGAAAATGCAGAAAATGCATTATCCATATCTTTCATTTTTGTTTTCATATTTGACATATTCCACCAATTCAATTTTAGTGAATGATTTAAATGCGAGATCATATTTACTACAATTTTAGAACATTCATCTTTTCACTTATGTCAGCAGCAATTGTATTCCATATTTCTAATTCACATTATATTAGATAGTTCCAGCGGCTAGAGACGTAAGGCAAAGAAAGAGAGGCAGAATGCTGTTCCTCTTGTAAAACCAAGTAAACACCTTTAGCTACAGTTTTGCTACAGAAGAGAATCAAAATTGGGGAGAGGAGTTTTTACATAGCAAAGTTTTAGAAAGAAACAAAAGGATACAGGAAAGAAACTATAAAGATATAATTATGTTACTGCAAATATTCAACTTTACAGGAGACACAGAATAACACAGAATTGGGAGGAAAGGCCATTGAAGAGCTACAGAAATGGTAGGACGCTCTGCAGTTACCATACAGAACCTGACATCACCTATGGATTTTAACTATTTGTGAGCTCTGTTTATCTGAATAGGTGGCTCCAGTAAGGAATTTCACATGTGTGTTGTGGCAAATGTCACACTTCCTACTCTTTATTGGTACGCCTACATGAGATCCTGGTTTGGTGACAAACTGATAACCAGAGAATTAAACTTATCACATTTATTAACAGAGAGCCATCACTGGAGATTAGAGTTGCTATCAGTGTGACACAGAAAATCCAGAATCATTACTAGGCTTCAATTATCTTGGACTCAGCTGCACTTGAGAGGGCTATACAAGTAAATTAATAAAGTGCTAATCAGGGACAGTGTAGGTGTGAATGAGTACAGGTAGCAATGGATAAACTAGTTTTGAAACCGACAAAGTTTAACAAATATATTAACTACCATAATTGATACATCAGTTGTTCTTGTTTACTAGAAATTACAGTGTTTTTACACTGGGTTACTAAAATGTCGAGATGAGACTTAGTAGTAAATTTAAGCAGATTGAGAGCTGCACATCTATACAAGTCACTGTCCCATATGTTTAGTTCAGTTTCATGACATTAAAACCTTCTATTAAACTATTAGTTTTTCATGTTTTTACTGCAAAGAAACGTGTATAAATATACAAATCCAAAAGAGACCACAATCTCTTGGTGATTCGTCTCTTAGATAAAATAAGATAAAAATTATAGTGGTTCAGATGACTGATTAAATTGGAAGTATCGTATCATTTTGTCTTACTTCAGTCAAAAATTTCAACTGGTGATTTCAAATTTTTTATTCGTGATTACAGACCTCTTGGTCAACACCTAGTAAAGGTCCAATACTCATTTATAATCTTTCATGTCATCAGATATCGAAAAATATAAAAAGAGTCATTTAACATGATAGTCTTCGTAACCTTTGCCAGACTCAAACCATTTGTCTTCCAGTTCATAATCAAACCTAAGTCATTGATGTACAGAGGGAGAAGACAAGCATACATATATATTTAGTTAGAAAATTAGCAAGAATCTGAATTAAAACAGGATAAAAGTGACAAGGAAAATTCAAATGACATTAAGGTTCTATATAAATAATCTCTACAAATTATTTTACGGGAAGATGAAATAACTAAATGTATTTGATGAAACCAAACATCTTCCTGGATTAATAAACATGACATGTTGCACATCTATAGCATGGTAATTACTTCCCTTGATGTCTTTACGTATATTCCTTTCTTCTGATAAACATTGAAAGTATTATTCATCCTTTTCTCTGGCTGAAATGAGCCCCTTTTCAGATGCTATGTAGACATTATATGTCTGAACAATGTATAAATGTCACTACATAAGAAATGCATTATAGCCATAATGTGAGGAGTCTATTACATCATATTGAACAAGGTTTATCACCAAGACGAATCATAAATACCAGGTAAAATTGGTTTAAAATTAGCATAGAGTATATTTTGCAAATACTATCATCGATTTCCTTCTCTTTCTGGTAGTTAATAGATTTTACATTAAAAGTCTGTTTAATTAATAAGAAAGTTTGATTAGCCATTGTTCTCGTCTTAAAAGGCTTTGTTTAAATTGCACAGAAGATTTATCTGTAAATATTACAAATTTCACCAAATATTAAGTGTATTCAACTGCAGTGACCACATACAATACCTGTCCCATTTTCAGACGGTGTGCTGTGTCTGAGCAGACAACCAGAGATTAAACTATGACAGTGGAAATGTATATGCTAGAAATGTTTGAAAGAGCTTCTACTGGCTGTTGAAGGGGAATTAAAACCCAACTTTGATGCTTGGGAAGGCTTCAGTGAGAATTTTAAATAAGAACCACAGTAATATCAAGATAATTAAATGATAGAAAAATTGACACCATTTATATGAAGACGACTAGAGTTATCAAACAAAATTATCATACTGACTACATTGAAACCATGATGCACTTCTAATACTTGAAACTATATATTTATGTGACAATATATTGGTATCCTGGCCTTTAGCCTCTCAGTTTTATCACCATTTCTCTTTAACTTTCTCTCTCCAAATCAAATTTCTCTATAAAATCTACCTTATAACTACTGCAATTTTGGGGGCATTGTTGCACTCGACATATATTGCAACTAAATATCGCCTCTTTACTAAAGTACGCTTTATGATTGATGTATAGGTGCTGTATTCACAAAAGGCTTTAGCAAAAAAAAATAAAATAATAAGTTAAAATTAGGCTTGGATTTAATCTAAAAGACTGTAATCTAAAACCCAATCTCTTTTGTGAATATGACCATAGATATAATAATAAGACAGCTATAAAAGTACTTCCACTGTAGGAATAGAAAAAAGATTCAGTGAAGCATACATAATTGATATTTATATTTGTATGGTTGTGGAAACGTAACACCTGCATTCCAAAACAACCACCCTAGTTCCTCCAGTTCAGGATAATCTGATGAGCATTTATCTAATTCTTAAAAGCAGTATAAAATACACTGAAATTGCATGTTAGTTTAAGGTTCCCCTTGGTACACTAGGGGACCCAGAGGAGTGGGGCTCAGGGGGCTCGACCCCCCCCCCTCCCCGAAAAAATGTTAGGGGTTTGACCGTGAACCCAAAGCAACAGACAGAGATTTAAAAGTTGAACATCTTACACTGGATCTCGAATGCCGCACACACATAGATCTCCCCCTTATTTAAAGCTAGATCCGCCCCTGCGGTAAGTATCATAAAATGGTCAGTTTATTCAACTGCTTTTAATTTTCCCAATGTTCAGACATCTGCATTTATGTTTATCAGGGAGAATTAAATGTAATTTTAGTTGTACCAACTGTATATATATGAAAAGAATCGGTTGGCAACATTATATGTTAAATTGCCTGGATGGAAAGTCAAGACATTTATGAATTATGGCAGAAACAACACAGTTTAGCAAGGACAGATCAAATAGATTGGTATACCACTTTAGATGACCAAAGAAATTGTATTTTCCAGAATGAACTTTATCACCCAATTACTCAAAAGATCTTTTTATGTCATATTTCAGCGGTGCTGTCACATATTGTAGATAAGTGGTTTCAGCCGCAGGTTTCAATTTTCTTTTTCTCTTCTGTTAAGCTATTTTTGCCAGATGTTACAATGTGTTTCTCATGATCCTGAAAATAAGGCATATACTAAATTGGACAACTTCTCAGTATCTTTACATCAGAGCCATGGTAAAGCCTAATGTTTATGTCAAACATTGCATGTTTGGATAATTTTTGTACTTAATACTAAGATTATATAAACAAAAGTTGGCAGGAGCAACTTATGGTACAGAAATTAGCAGAAACATTGAAGAAAATATGTTTATTTGCTGGGTTGTAATTATGAATAAATAAATAAACTAAAAGATGGATTTTATCAAACCTGAGGGTCAAGGGAAATGACATTAACATACTGCTGCTCTATTAAACATTGCCTATGTTTTATAGTCAAGACAAAAATATACTTTTTTGCTGACTCGTGAGGAGTCCAGGGGAGTTTTTTCTGGCCTTATGTATATACAAAACTGCTTCAGGTTAACTCAGTGATGGATAGAGATTGCTCCCGAACATGACCATCTACTGAGGCCCCGGCTCATTCACAACGTTTAGTGCGGGATAACAAAGTACTCTCCCTGGTCTCTAAAGTATCATGAAGTACACACCACAGTCCCTCCACCCCCACTCACCCCCCTAACAAGTCAGGAACCAGTCCCATATGAGATATTACTCCCCGGAAATTATGTGTAACACCTAATATTCCAGGAAAGATGGATGGGCAAAGATTCATCCAGGATAATTCAGGTAGGTCTCCAGTATGTCCATGATTGGCTAGAATCCCTAAATTTTTCATGGTTCCAGGACAATACAGGAGTTCATCAGTGGAAATAGAACTGGAGTCTTAACACTAGTGTTAAGATTTGAAGTAGCAGTCTCTTTGGAAGGCGAGGAATATGTTTTATACTATAACACTCTTTAAATATACATAGCCCTTGCGTAATCCGAAAAATGTAGCCATTCCTTTAATGTGAAAGAAGGCAGGTTGCTTAGGACAACATTGTAAGATTTGTTGATTTAAACACACCCACAAGAAAACACTTAGGCTCTGGTAAATGACAATGGTAAAAGTATTCTCTGCTTTTACTTGGAAGATTAAAAGAGTACGAACATTCAGTGAGATTAAAACATTCTGACTTAATAACATAACTTTTTGCACCTCTTTTACTAGTCACTGGGTCTCATTACTTCCACCAAGAGACTATGTCATGTTGTGTCTGTTTGCCTGCTGGTTTGTTTGTTTGTCTGTGTGCATGATAACACCACAAGTAATGGATATATATTCTAGAAATTTTTATGTGGGTAGGGAATGAGCAAAGGAAGAAGGAATGAAATTTTTGAAAAGATATGGATCATATTCTGGATACAAATAAAAATCTAGAATTTTCAAAGATCCTATTTTCAAAGATCCTATTTTCAAAGATCCTATTTTTAATGACTTATACCACATTCACACTACAGGCGGTACGTCCCATGGTTAGAAGTTTTTCTTGGCGGCCGAGCATTTTTGGATCGATCTGGGTTATAACCTGACACAAAATATTTATAAAAAATTTGGAAACGTGTCCCTGGTCTGTGCTGTACAAGTGTTTTCTAGTTAAGCGTGTTAAATTTTAATGACAATTATTGATCTTATTCACAGACTTCAAAGTTCTATTTTGAATATATAATAAATTGATCTGACATTAAAATATATTAACTGTGATGTGCATTTTTCAAAAACGTCAGAGACAGTGTTTCTTCACATTTTCAATAGTTTTTTGTTCTCTGTAGGATTTTGTACAGTCAACATGTAAACATTTTCAAGAATCATTATATTCTGTTGTCACAAATTTTAGACAATAGCAATATCTATATAAGAAATATAAAAATTAATTAGAAATTCAATCATTAGTATGCAGGAAATATTAAAAAAGCAATCGGATATATTTATATATATAAAGAAATATTCCATGCTGGCTACATACAAACAGATTTTTAGTTACAAAACTGAAACTACAACTTTTTTGGCAGAATTTTGTGTAATTTTAACAATTAACGTATGCTAAAAGGAAGAGAATGTTTGAATTCATTGAAACATAAATAACTGATTTTGATATCTGGTTAATTGTAGGAGGATAAAACCTATAGATAGATACCCCTTCCCACAATATCTGCCTGTATCTATTTTATCAAATGTAATGGAGTTAAACACGCCCTAAAAACTATGGACATAACTTTATAAACGTGCTAAAATATTTTATTTTTAATGAGATCCAGCTACGCATTTGGTGGGAAGGCAAGGGATTGGAAGGTAGTTGAAAAGTCTTTATTTGTAAAGGAAGCCAAGCTCTAATTAGAAATATTCTATCCTGTGGTTAATATCACACTTACCTTCTGCTGGAAATAAGCATCACGGGGGATTTTGACTTGTTATCTGTGTGACACAAAAGACCCTGAACCATTAATAGGCTCCAATTATCTTGGACTCAGCCGCACTAGAGGGTCCATACAAGTAAATTAATAAAGTGCTAATCAGGGACACTGTGGGTGTTAATAAGTACAGGTAGCCATAGACAAACAGTTGGTTCCTACCAGGGATACGTCATTTGGTAGGTTGCTTATTAGACACAAGACTTAAACTGATGTTAAGGGCCAGAAAACATCACAACATCATTCTAAACCTGTCAAGATGGACACGGGAATTTAGAAACTGGAGAGCCATATCGTGTATGTATTAGAATTAAGTATTAAGAATTAATTATTTAATGACATTAGCTAACCTCCAGTGGTATATTTGTCTTTATAATGTTTTCGAACATGTATAGTTACTCACATTCAGTGTAATTTAAAGTATATGTAATATCCTTACTGTAACCATACTGAGCTCACAACTAAAACAAAACTCATAAAACATGATGACTTAGATGTATAATTAAGGTATTAGGCCACATAATGTTTGTCAGTCTTGTCGTTGTAATTGGTAGTTTTGAGATAAATCACAGACATTATGGTCACCATGCATTGATGGTAAGGCACATATTGTTACCCCTTGATATCATAATGTAAAATGTGTAACTGATTAGTTGAGGTCCCCTCAAGACTTGTGAGCAGCAGGTTAGGCATTTAAACCACAGGTTGTCACCTCCGTAAGGGTTCAGCAACTAAAAGAAACAGTGCTGATGACCTGTGCCAATATGAATGCTGAAAAGGAAATTAAATCCTAGATTGACTTTAACTGTGATTTTAAAAAGAATCTACATTAGCCTGTTGATATTTCAATTCATAATTAATGGTGGCTTCTTCATTAGGTACTGCTGCATACCCCCAAAATAGACTCCCCTCTGTATAGGTCTATTGGTTTTTTGAGGAACATAGTTGTGTCAGTAATGTTAACACTGTTGTTTCCTTGTGTTCACTGACCCCCCACCCCCAGGTATTGTGTGTATTACATATGTGGTGAATTCAACATTTATGTTGACATACCTGTTGATGGTTATGAACCTCCTTGATTCACGTGATCTCAAACACTTGCTTAGTGAACCTATCCATTCTGCATGGTCATATACTTGACCTTATTCTATCTTCAAGTGATCGTGATACTATTGTTGATATTAAAATCTGAGAATTTGTACCCAACCATGCAGTAATCAAAGTTCCATCGACTTGCCATTGTCCAGCACCCCATAATCCAAACTGAGTGTTTTTAAGGAGGTACACTGTATCTAAATATCTGATCTCCAGTCTGATCTCAAAGACACCCTGTTTGTCAAATCCCATGCAAATTCTGTAGGTGATCTTTGTAAAAAATACATACTTGTATCTGGGTGTCATTCTTGACACATATGTGCTACTTGTAGCTAGACTGACAACGACCACTGATTGGTTGTCCGAGTCCAATCCCCTTGCAAAGTCCCTGAGGTATCAATTCGAAAGAGTTTGGTACAGGGTGAAGAATCCACTCAATAGATGTTGACTTCACCAAATTGCCTGATGTAACAGGGATAAAAATAGAATATTACAGAAAACTCATCATATTTTAAAGTCACAATTCTAAAAGTTATAGCAGGAGCTATGTATAGCAATGAACAGGACTTTTGAAGTTATACTAACATCTCTTTAGCAGGAATACTCATTGGCTGACCAGTTTACATATTTTTGTCCAAATAATATTTCAGGGTACTTTTGCTGACTCTAAAAATGCTATACATTCTCCTTCTTCCTCACCACCAACAATTCTTTATTTAAGGCTCAGAAGATACCACAAATAAAATAATCAGCAACCCACCAACAAAACACTACCTGTTGGGCCCATGGCAAATATTTCTCTTCGAGGAATGCATACATATTCCACTACCATCAATCACTAAGCTGGTTAATTGCTCACTCAATCAGGGACATGTCTCTGATGCCTTCAAAAATGCTTAGGTTATCCCTTTTATTAAGAAGGCTTCTGTTCCAGGCAATGACATAAACCTTATAAAACTGGTTGAATATGTGGTTTTATCTATTTGGGGTTTTACGTCGTTTCAACACTGTACAGGTCCTATCACGACGGGTAGTTGGAAGGGCAGAGGAAACCAGTACATACAGTTTGTCAGGGAAATATGTGGTAGACAAGCAGCTATTAGAGCATATACATACCCACAACTTAGAAAGCTCCTACCAGTCTGTTGGTCATCTGACTAGGACAGCTCTTCTATCTATACAAAATGTTCATTTATCATTGTCAAGAGGTAAACCTATTGCTTTGATATTGACTGACCTCTCTGCTGCTTTTGATACCATTGATCATTCCACCCTCTTCAGTATGTTTTCAGAAATTGTTTAGAGTAGGGCCCTCTCTTCTCAAATTGGTCACTTTCTACCGTCTGTTCTTTGTAAACTCAGAGTTATTTTATACAACTCAGGGACTTTAGATATTTTGTGCCAGTATCAAACGTCTACTGTCAAAATGTAAATAAAATAATACTGCAGTGTGATATACTGCAAAATAAGCAAAATAACTTTGTTGTCTAATAGGTTGGTGGGTGGAATGTGAACAATCCACAGATGGAATTGGATCCACTTTGTCCAATTAACAGAGGATGATATGTCTTCAGTGAATAACACATGTTTCTACAGGCTGGACTCAAACACACTACCACACAGATGGGAAACAAGGGATTAAATGTTAATCTTCTTAATCGTTTAATCGATGCCCAAAGGTGCTAATAATGAAGACCTGTCCCAACATGACCCCTGCTGGTGAACGGTACATAAAACTCCAACTTTGACCTTAAGTTAAACGTCATTGGCTGTCTGCTGAACACTGACAGTTTTTAAAAACGTTCAAGTTTCTTAGCCCTGGTTTTCCAAGTATTTTTCTGCTTATGTATTTTTTTTCGTACAGTAGGTCTTACATTACCTGGCAATTGTTGTTTATATGCTTGTTGTACCAATATTTTATTAAACTACTGAATAGCCTGTCAAACTGTTTGGTTATAAGCTTTGCTTTTGATGCTCCCTATTTATGGAATCCTGTTCCTGATGAAATTCATGCACCCCTCCTCTAAAGGTGCTAAATCTCCAATCATTTGTCCGACTCTATGGCACTAGAGCAATAAAGGGAGAAAAATCAGAATCCGGAGACATAGCAGGTCAACACCAGAGTAATCTTGGGGAGACTTCATTTTTTCCTGTGAGATCACAGAGAAAGTCTTGTTCAGATGTCCTCAGGGAGCTCATTCCAAATAGCTGGAGTATCAATTGCAAATATCTGGCTAAAATGTTTTTTTTTTTATTTGTGCACTAATGGCAAGAACTGAGGAACCTTCAGGTAGGTTACAGAGTGGTGGTGAAAAACATTTTTGGAGCCCATGTCTGTTTTGTGTCACATTACACATCTGTGATTTTGGGATGTCGTTTTATAACTTCAATATCGTCAGCAGCTACAGATTTCATATAGAAAATTGTTTGCCAAATAAACTCTTCCGGTGATGCATTTTAAATTTATGCTCCGTTGTTGTGGAGGTACTTGTACCTAATGTACAGATGTGATTCCAAAAAAATTGTCAGAGATGAAGTTTCTTTTGTGGTGATTGAGAAATAGCACTTTCATTAAGACTTTGCTTAAGTAACACTAAAAATCTGACTAGTTCTTGTCTGAAAAGACTTGGACTGCAATCAAAATGCATTGAAAATTAATCTACCGGAACCTTTCATCAATACTTTACTGTTTTCGATGTTTATGCATTATATTTATAAACTGTTAATGTATGATATGTAAATTTCTTTTAAATTTATGTAAAATATATTTAAAGGCCATCAGAGTATATAAACTTGATTTACTGGCTGGATTGAAACATGTGTGTAGTTTTTATACATGGATCTCTATCTTTATGTGACAGTTCCTATGTCAATATAAGCTGTTACCTCTCAATTTTATTACTTTTGGTATTCATTAAATCTCTCTAGAAAAGCTGCTATCAATAAAATATGCCATGTTAATATTTCTCGAAATTGTACACTCTAAGTCCATTTTTATATTACTGTTCACAGTTCTGCGCTATAAATACTTTTAATTGATGTATTTGTGCAATATTCATATAGAGTTTCAGCCACTTATAAAAGTATGATGAATAATAAGACAGCTATTAATGTATCTCACTTCCATAGAATAATATTGGGATTCAAAGAAGCGTGAATAATTGACCTTTTTATTTGCCTAAGTGTGGAAAGGTGATACCTACATCCCCAAACATCTAACTGTTAAAATAACCTTAGAAAGTGCCTTCAGCTAAGGACACTCTAAAATCTGCACATCCTTCATATATAAGTTATACAAAGGACATCACAGTTTAATTTTTTATCTTTAGGGTACACCTGATATGATGGTTAAAAATAACACTGAATTGTATGTTCATACTATTTACCATTGTACAGGATCTAAATGTGTATTAATAATGAGACTGAGTTCAACCTTAGTTTAGGCAACTGCAGAAAAGTAACACATGAAAATAAATGAAAGGAGTAGGTTGACAGCATTACATGCCACATTATCGTGTATGGAAGTAACATAATATGCCTATTATGGCAGAAAAAATCAAAGGCAGTTTTGCAACAAAATACACATGTTGATATGAAAGTTTTATATGTTAACAGATCATTTTCATAGTTTAAGCAATTTGTAGTTTATTTTGTAATTTCTTTCCATTATCACCATCACCAAATATCATCCCCAAAATCCACATATGCCATTGTGGCTTCAATATTTTGAGCTGTGCTTTGAAACACTGTATTTGGCAAATTAATTCAGTTTAAGATGTAAGATAAGGTTTATGGGTTAGGTGCTGCTTTTCATTTAAGCAAGGTTACTCATACTTACTGCAATTTACCATCAATCACCTGCCCTTCATGTTTTATCCAAATAAATTGGTGCATTCTGGGTGAATTCTCCTCAACAACCGGTAGCCATAAATAATGCACGGTTGACTTTTGATATGCCTTTGTTTAATAGATTCCATAAACAGACAGGCCTTTTAAGAAGCAGATCACAGCCTGATAACACTGTACTATGTCACCTACTTATCAAATGGAGTTATATGACATGGCAGATATACTGGTCTTGCTAAGCCTGATATTTTTCCTTTAATAATGCAACTGTGATCTGACGCTCATAGGTCAGAATGTTGACAAACTGAAAACCCTTTGTTTACAAACCAGGTACAGAATTAAAAGTGACACTCTTTCTGTGGGGACAAAGCCAATCAGAAAGCATTCCTACAACAAAGACCTTAGCCAATATAAGCCAACTATCCCAATATTCTAATTTTAACAATTGCTGCATTTTCATTACTTTTGGAGTAAATTTTAAACTCAAAGCCAAAATTATTGAAATTGGGACTACTGACAATTCTGGATTTAATAATTCCTATCTTTAGTCAGGCCCTACGTACACACAAATTTGATAAAGATGTGTTCACTTGTTATCACAAATTACGCACCGATAGTCAAAGAGAGAACCATACAAGCAAACAAACACATCCAAAACATAATCACCTTGTTGGAAGTAATTAAAACAGAGAGTTGGGGATAGATTGAAAAGTGTGATTTTCACAAGCTGTCAAAGCAGGTTGTTCTCTATCTGACACAGTAGGAATCTAAACTGTTATAAATTACTTTTCTCTGCCAATCAAAATAACTATAATATTATGATTCTTAGTGTGCAAATAACGTATTTAAATCAAAGTGGAATGTGTTAGGATAACGTACAATAATAAAAACATTCTTTATTATCTCCCGTTGGTGTTTAGAAAGATGGATTTACATCAATAAAATAAGAGAACTAAGAAACAAATATCCAATGTAACCACAACCTTCAAACAGAGCAAAGCTGAAGTGTACCCCACAGATTTACTGTGTGAATGTTGCATATCACCCATCCTTTTGTTCAGCCATCTAATACATCTGTAAACTAATTCAAAATATATTGGCATGTTCGTCTCACATTTCCTGACATTGAATCTCTACCAAGACAAACTCCTGCCTCATTTAAAGAAGCTATATTTAAAAACACAATATTTAAATTTGTGAAATACAAACTTTCTAAGACATACATTGGGTATCTTTAGAGGTGTGTCCAATACTATATCCAATGTTTATGTTTAAAGGCTTTAAGGTTACTTTTCAAAACACATTAAGTATTTTTTCCTCTAACCTTTGGTGATAAATTCATTGAATCACAACTGCTTAAGAGGTTGAATATTTTTTTCAATACAGACCTATAATATAAGTATCAAAATAGATGCTATAGGGTCATAATATAAGGATCTGGCAACAAGTAGTGGGTGTTTCATGCATGTGAAAGCATAAATATAATATCTAAAGCTGTGAGCTGCAACAGAAGCTTGATGTAGATTGTTAATAATAGTAATTATAGATTTGTTTCTAGTATTTTTTTATGTTATATTATGATGTTCCATGTCATACTCCATGTCTTCGGTATCTTTATTTGTTATTTTGCATTTACTGAATACATATTTTGTTGTTTTTTCTCTTTCTATATCTTTGAATGAGTAAATGAATAATAAATAGTTATATTATTTTTCACCAAGCCAAAAGACAGGCTACAATCCAAGCCCACTCAGAAGAGGGAATCCTCTCATAACAAACATTAGACAAATCCCCCACTAGGGTGACTTTGTAACACAGGCCTTGATATGGATAACTTCCTCTGTTGTAATCCTATCCTTTAGATGGCTGGAAGTGCTAATGGACATACATGATTTACAGCCATACTTCTGAGAAATCGGATACTTAGCTACCTCAGATTTTGTGAGCTGGCTAATTTCTGTGGGATAAAACACTTCCATGGGATTTCAGAGTGACTGGGGTTAAATATGTTTGAGCTGATGATACCTTTAGGTTGTATTTCCATGAAACATCCGGCCCATTGCTAATACTCATTTGCCAGTATATGTACAAGTCTTATTTGGCCGAATAGTTTTACACGACATGAAAAGTTCACTGTCAAACTTTTATATTTGCGTCAGTATTAATTAGTCAGTAACAGGCAACATTACTTATCTTGGTTGCAAAAGAATAGATAATCTTAGCTATCATGTGTTGGTGTCTGATGTAGAAAAACATGTACATTTAAAATATAAGAAATGACAGATACAGTAGCAGCCATAAGCCACCAGTGTGTACAGCACGGCCTGGTGGGGGCCTGCTGATTCAGTTTCATGCTACCTTAAATCTGAACCCACATATAACATCATTATGCTTGATTATGCCTAGCAACCAATCAATGTACTTGTTAACCCCTGTAGTTGGGATTCACACAAAGCATAGCCATTTTGAATCTAGATTTTGAACAAGCAACAAGGAAATGAGAACTGCCACCTCCCTCCCTGGTACAATTTGAACTACTTTTCTTCTGTACTGGTCCCCTAGGACGGGCCATCCTAGGGAGTTCTACATAGATAAGGTTCAGATGAATTGGGCCTTAGGCAGTGCCAGGCTGACCCTGGACACTCCCTCTCAAATGTACGATGGCAAGGCACCAGTGCATTAAATCCAAGGTAGGGGCAGGCATTTCCCTGGTAGCCCCTCTCGAATGAGTAGATCCTAGATGAAAATTAAGTTAGGTTGAGTTAGGCAAGACCCTTTCTCCCCTCTCGAATTTGTGCTATTGCATTAATTTGTGTTCGAGCTACAATATTATACATGCTTGTTATTTTATGACTGTGATATGTTGCATTAGATGCTATGTTAGACAATTATTCCCATGTGGCCTTTTAAATTTACAAAGGATTTGAAAATTTTAAAGATTTTAACCCCTCTTTATACTTATAACTTATTACTAACGTGTAAATAAAATGTCACAAATACATGTAATCTATTTTGACCACTCTCTGACCTTTGACCTTTTGTTTAACTTTTGACTTTCACTCCAGGAAACTGACTGGCATCATGGAAATATGTACTAAACTGTCTGACCAGTAGATTTACTCAGCAGATTTAAAACTCAGTTAGGAAAGGTTTCTTTCATTGGAAACAGTGAAGCCCATTCTGTCAATTTACTTATGTGGTGATGCTGAGGAAACAGATAGACTATTTCACAGAGTAAGGGTGATAGGTATCATTTTAAAATCAGTCTTCAAATTAAGGGAGATTTAGTTCCAGTGGAGTTTTTATTTGTGAAATATTTATCATCTACTAATGTAGTTAAACTATTAAAGTATCATTTATGTGATATAATTTCAGTTGCTGTATCATATGCTCAACAAATTAGATAATTGAATTATCTCAGGAATAGCATAATATTAAGTGCATTAATAAATTGCTAAATTTTATGACTTATTTAAATTTAATTTCAAGCAGACATGGATTCACTTTAACCCACACTTCGAAAAAACGATTCAACATCATTTTATTTGATTGTATGTCTGACAAAATTATTTTTATTGAGAAACATTTACAAAGGCACACTTCAAATAATTATTTTCATAAAGCTTCATATCCACACATTTCTATATGTAATGTATTAGTAGTTATTTCACCATGAAAGTGTCAACGAATGGGGGCATGGCCATTGCGGGGCAATGCTTCTCAGTTCTGGTACCAGTCTGAAGCACTGCATTGTGGGATGTTATGGTTCAGTAATTTTTGATATAAAAGCTTGTTTTCTTTCAAATTTTGGCGCCACACTCTTTGGATTTGAACAGTATACAACGAGAAATTTACACTGAGCTTCATATGTCGATTTACATGTTGTTTTATTCTATTTTAGTATATTTTATTCATTTTATTCTTTGTTTTATGTACTTTGTTGCTCAGTAACAATGCCTAAGGTGTTTTATTGCTCAAAATGTACTTCACAGCATACACGTCCGGTGGGTAAGAGATGCCAAGAGGCAGGTGAGTCCTTGGTCTCGGATGTGGAGGTCGCTGCGCCCCCCTCCCCTTCAGCGTCCGGAGTCAGCTCTATGTCCGGGCAGATATTGCTACAGCTGCAGCAGCTGGGGGACAAGATGGACAGGATGGACAGGAGGGTGCAGCGGACCGAAGCAGCTCTGGATCAAGGAACTTCACAGGCAAGTAATGCTGTTATTTCTGCCACAAATTCACCATCAAATTTATTGAATATTGCTAGGCCGGACAATGTTACGGAGAGTGTGGTCCCCTCGTTGGGTTATCTCAGAGAAAATGAATCTTTACAAGCAGAGGTAGATAAACGGTTGGCTGACCTTGTGAAATTGAATGAAACTACAGCTCGAGGTAGAGTTAAATCTCAGAGGGGAGGTCCAGGGGATTTTTCTGTCAAACGTATGGTTGACTGGCCTCAAAATTTTATCCTTACTGGTAGCAAAAAGACTAGACCCACGTATGATGATTTGACTATTACTCAGTGGGTGTCCGGCTTCGTCCGGTGTATACAAGAGGAGAAGTCAGATGCATCCAGAGAGTGTATGTTGGATTATCTAGGGAATTTGATGGAGGATGCATCTGACTTCTCCTGGGAGTCAGCTAAGGCATCCCATGCTATTGCATTGACTAATATGGAAGCTGACCGGTTGAAATGGACGGATACTGACAAACTGGACAGGATCCGTAGGGCACATGCCCAGAGGCATGTCAATCCGGGTCAAAACTCAAATGTTAAATCTGCAGCATGGAAAAAGCAAAAGAGTAATAATGCAAAGACTGGACTGATCTGTAGGTACTTTCAAGAGGGCACTTGTAAGTTCAGTACTCACCATAGAACTGCTGGCCAGTACTTTAAACATGTTTGTGAGCAATGTGATGGCCTTCATATCACACGGCTGTGTACACAGAAGCAAAATGCAAAAAACTAAGTGGCCACTGCAGTAATGCAGTGGCAAGTACTTGTAAAAGTAACTTCTTTCCTGAGCGTTTGTTTTACAGAACTGGGTTTGTAGATAAGTATTTACTTAGCAAAGAAGGTGTATATAGACTGTTGTCTGTGTATAAACAAGTTAAACCATCTCTTTCTTTTGCAGCAGTGGTTAAAAATAACAAAATTGGTAACGAGGTAACTGTTCACTCTGCTGTGTCAAAGCTGGGTAGTAGAGGTCAGCAGCCAATGGTGCAAAGTAGCAGAAAGACTGCATGGTATGGTAATAGTAGTCGTCATATGGAAGTTGTCAAGGACAGTACTGACTTTAGTGTCAAACAAGGTGTGTCATACATGGCTAGAGACGTAAATGCACATGTGAAATGCAAAGGTAATGATAGTTTAACAAGGGGTGACAGGTTTGTACACAAGAACCGGTTTCAACCCCTAGATAGTGAGCATATTGAAAGTTGTATTGAAAACAAATGTCAAACTGATGTCAATGCATGTGTAGGTAAAGAAACTCAGAATTATGTTGTACCTGTCAGTGTAACTGTGAAAGATGGAGATACAAGTGTCAGAGGTAAGGTTGTTAGTCCTCATTGTACTGATAGTAAGGCTCTCGAAAGTTATCACTCACAGAATGACAAAACGTATGTTGGTACGGAAAGTAGTGGTGTTCCGGCTTGCAAAGCGATTAGCATGCTGTCAAAACAGCAGAAAGTCGATAAAGATTCTAAAAATCTCTCAGAGAGTGCAAACTCCGCGGTGGGTAATCCAGTAGGTACTTTTTCTGAATGCATGGCCTCTAGCAAGGGGGGAACCAGATTAAGTGCACATAATGCTTGTCAAAATACTGTCGAGAACGTTCGCAAAGTAGTTGACACTATGGCAGATAAATACGCTCTGGAGTTACAAACCACACTGAAAAAAGAAAAACTTAAACAAGCAAAGCAAGCTCCTGAAAATCAGTTATGCATATCACAAAATGTTCCACTGTTTGGTTTTATACCTATTTATGGGTTAAAGAACCAGGTGACTGATAAAAGTGATAATGCTGAATGCACTGACATATTGCAATTGCACAGAATGCTGCGGAAAGACGGTCGGCACAACTATAAGGGCTTGCAAGTACCAGTACCTTCAAAGTTAAACTATGAGGTGTGGTCTAGGTACTTACAGCAGTATTGGGATTGGCAATTGCCTTTACTCATAAAATACGGATTTCCATTGGATTTCAATCGTGATAGTGTCATGACCTCGCACAAGATTAATCATAAGAGTGCCACGGATTATGCAAAACATGTCTCGGTTTATCTGGAGGAAGAGCTACGACATCAGGCGATTTTAGGCCCTTTCAAAAACCCTCCTATACCCCAACTGCATACTAGTCCATTCATGACTCGGGATAAACCCAATTCAGAGCATAGAAGGGTCATCATCGACTTGAGTTGGCCGCTAGGGGGGTCGGTTAATGCTGGGGTTCCTACGGACCAGTACTTGGGTACGGACTTCGTCTTGACTTACCCTTCAGTAGATAATATCACACAGGAAGTTCTTCGCTTGGGCAAGGGTTGCAAAATTTTTAAAGTTGATATCAGTAGGGCCTTCAGGCATGTTCCCATGGACCCTGGGGACTTAGATTTGCTAGGCCTGTATTGGAATGCTTATTTTCTCGATCGATCGCTGCCTTTTGGATTTAAGCACGGTTCTTCCATCTTTCAGAGAATTTCTGACGCAGTTCGCTTCATAATGAGCCAGGAGGGCCACGGTATCTGGAATTATATAGATGATTTTTTGTGTGTGTCCCTGCCCTCCAAAATTGATGCTACTTTCAGTAGATTGCAGGAATTGTTGCAAGAGTTAGGCCTAACAGTCAGTGCTAAGAAGCTGGTAGCCCCTAGTACACAGGTTACTTGTCTGGGTATAGTGGTCGATACCGTGGCCCTTTCCGTCTCCATACCGTCCGATAAGCTCTCAGATATTAAAAGTATCTGTTCTCAGTGGGACACCAAACAGTATTGTACTAAAAAAGAGTTACAGTCATTGTTGGGGCTACTATTGTATGTAACCAAATGCATTAAGTATGCTAGGTATTTTCTTAACAGAATGTTAATGTTGTTAAGAGAAAATGCTCACTGTAATCGTATACGTATTACTGAGGAGTTCAGAAGGGACCTCAGGTGGTTTAATGCTTTTCTACCTGTGTTTAATGGTGTTTCCTTTTTTAACCATCCCCCCAGTAAATCTGTGCACCTGGATGCTTGTCCTTCAGGTTTAGGTGCCATTTTTGACAGTCAGGTGTACACCCTCCCCCTGCCTAGCCACTGGAGGGATCTGAATATAGCGTATACTGAACTCATTAATATTTTGGTGGCATTGAAAGTTTGGCACAACCAGTGGGCTGGCTCTTCAGTTTTAATTAGATGTGACAATCAAGCTGTGGTCTCGGTCCTTACGACAGGTAAGACCAGAGACCCTGTAATGGCTAAATATGTCAGAAATATCTTTCTATGGTTAAGTGCATTTAACATTGATATCAGAGTCATTCATATTGCAGGTCGCCTCAATCCAGTTGCAGACCTCCTGTCTCGATGGCATCTTACTAAAAATAATGTTCAAAAATTACAGGAACTGGTGCACCCGGTATCATGGGTGAAGGTATCTGGGGAATTATTGCATGTGAATGAGTCTATTTGATTTGTGTTGTAGGTCTTAATCCAGTAGAGGAACATCTGGCTTGCCTGGCAACATCCAGACTCTCTAATGCATTTGCTGACTCAACCAAGAGAGCTTACAACACCATGTTCAAGACCTTCTTGGCTTTTGCGGTCTTCATGTCCTGGGACATTAGTCAGGTGACTGCAATCCAGCTACTATGTTTCCTTGAATGTCTCCAGTTTAATGGTGTTAGGCACTCGCAAATGTTAAATTACCTGTCAGCTATTAAGACTAAGCTCATAATTTTTGGTCTGGATGTTGCTGGGTTTGCTGACCCTCATCTGAAATACTATCAAAAAGCTGTACAAATGCATACCCCTATGCGGGCTAGTTTGAAGAAAGTCATTGATATTTCATTGTTAAAGTCAATTGTGAACCAGTGTGACTATACCTTCATGGGACAAATTTATAAAGCATTGTACTTACTCAGCTTCTATTCCTTCCTGAGGTTATCTAACTTAGTTCCCCATGCAATGAATCAGTTCTCCCCCCTCAAGCATTTGGCTAGAGGGGATGTCATTTTTCGTCCTGGCAAAGCTGTAATTCTGGTTAAATGGTCGAAAACTATGCAAAACAATGATCAAGTTAAGCTTATCACTGTACCCAGAATTCCAAAGTCCAACTTATGTCCAGTTTCTGCATTACAAAACGTATTATCACTTGTACCAGAGGGTGCAAATCTTCCTCTGTTTCAAATTAAAGTGGCTCGAGAGTGGGTCCCCCTTACTGACAGTAGAGTCAGAAGGCATTTTGATAATGTACTAGGTAGACTGCAGTTGAGAAACACTGGTTATACTCCTCACGCTTTCCGTCGTTCAGGTGCCACCTTTGCTTTCAATAATAATGTAGATTTGCAAAACATTCAGAGACATGGTATCTGGACGTCGGACTGCGTGTGGAGGTATATCACTGATTCAGCTGATGCTGGTGAGCAGGTTGCAAATATGTTCAGGGATAGGCTTTCTTTTCTTTAGTACTACTACCTCTTGGGGTTTGGGGTGGAAAAGTGTGTTTTAAAAAACTTTAAATTCAATTTATAACCACTAAATTATTAAAGTAATTTTAGTAAAGAACTAAATTCATAAGGTCACCTTACCATAATGCCCCCTTTCATATTTTCTTCCAACTTTAACCTCCAGTTAATAGTAATCCTTACCTTTAACTTTATGTTCACCTTAAAACTTCAAAATTGGGCCTAATGGTAAGGTGACCTTATCAATGTTAACCTTAAAGTAAAACTTTAAGTTGTGACTTAAACTGTCATGTTTTGTAAATAACAAGTATTGTAGAACACTTATACTATATACATATTAAAATAAACCATATATATCCCGCATTGCTTCTCTGTCATTTACTTAGGGTCAAAGGTCAGATTCACAATTTACTGGTCACCTTGGAACTGTGGGGGCATGGCCATTGCGGGGCAATGCTTCTCAGTTCTGGTACCAGTCTGAAGCACTGCATTGTGGGATGTTATGGTTCAGTAATTTTTGATATAAAAGCTTGTTTTCTTTCAAATTTTGGCGCCACACTCTTTGGATTTGAACAGTATACAACGAAAAATTTACCCTCCCTCCCTTCCCTATATAACTGCATACTGCTCAGTGTTATTTTGTGTTTTTCAGGTGTGGAGTCTCGAATTAGCAGATCTTCATGGTTGGAGCAAGGCCATGCTGCTGCTACCTGGAGCAAAGCTTGCTGTCAGAAATGTTTAATATCTGTGTGCTTAAGCATTAAATGCTTAACTGTAGACAGTGATGGGCTCTTGTCTTTACCATTTAATGGTTAGTAGTCAGCTTCAACGTTACTGGCCCCAAGTTTAGGGATGAGAGAGACTGGGGCTGTATTGCTCAGCCCTTTAGGGCAGCTTGGGGTCTTTGAAAAGAAGCTGCAAATTTATAGGTAGCAGAAGCAATGGGGGTTACCCCTGTGTATGACTAATGAGATTCAAAAAGTAATTTGTCAGTGGTCGGATTGGCAGTAACTTGGGAAAAAATTTGTATTGCTATGAAGGTCTTGCTCGACCATGTGTATGTTGTGAGAGTTAACTGTATTGGGCAATGTAATTGTATGTAGTTATGGTTAGGTTTCTGGTGTAGCAGAGATGACAGCCAGACAGCAGTAACTAATCAGTGTGGCTTATATGGTTTTAGTAAATTTTAGTAATTTTAATTATACACGCAAGCTAAGTGCCTGTGTCTCAATGCTAACTACTCATGCTCCTGGTATGCACTTATGTATGAATTCGGGTAAAAAGTAATATTAACGGTAGCATGTAACCTGTAGAGCTTACTATAGGTGGTTCAGGTATATATTAATATTTGTAGCTAGGTGGCTAGCTTCAAGAAGTCCAGCGGCTAATGTAGTGTAGATGGTGATAAGCCTGCTTGAGTAGTATTCTTTGTGGTGAAGAATAGTTAGTATATGTGTATGGCAGTATAGCCATGTTTCTTTAATTGCAGTGGCAATAGAATCACTTGGTAACAGTATTTTATGGTCACAACTCATGGTGTATGTATTAATTTAACACACTGTTAGTATTTTGGTAACATGTAAGTAACATGGTAGTCAATGTGTGAGATGTTTCCACTGTCAGGTGAAATCATGGCTGGATTAGTCCAGCGGGTCTGACATGGCATGTATGATAGAATCATAGCCTTTGGCGTGTAAAAGTGTGTTTTAACAACCTCTAGGGGTGGAAAAGTGTGTTTTAAAAAACTTTAAATTCAATTTATAACCACTAAATTATTAAAGTAATTTTAGTAAAGAACTAAATTCATAAGGTCACCTTACCATAATGCCCCCTTTCATATTTTCTTCCAACTTTAACCTCCAGTTAATAGTAATCCTTACCTTTAACTTTATGTTCACCTTAAAACTTCAAAATTGGGCCTAATGGTAAGGTGACCTTATCAATGTTAACCTTAAAGTAAAACTTTAAGTTGTGACTTAAACTGTCATGTTTTGTAAATAACAAGTATTGTAGAACACTTATACTATATACATATTAAAATAAACCATATATATCCCGCATTGCTTCTCTGTCATTTACTTAGGGTCAAAGGTCAGATTCACAATTTACTGGTCACCTTGGAACTGAAGATCAAAGGGAAAAATAAACTTATTTGTCAACCAACAGCAGATTAGACAGCAAGGTAGACTAAAAACTTCAATGACAATCTTAGATTTATTTTACTACCACCACCAAGGTGGTTATGCAATTTGCAATGTGTGAGATTGTTTGTTCATTTATCTGTTTGATAATCTGTTTGATTAACTGTTTGCAAAATAACCCTGAAAGTTATATAGGGGTTTTGATGCAATTTGCAGAATGTCGACCATTGTACTTGGAACAGATGATTAAATTTTAGTAGTGATCTGGGTCAATATCTGGATCCAAGATTTTTTATTGCACCCATATGTAATATTGAAGGCGTTGAGCCTTAGGAGAGGTATGTGATCTCCAGGTGCTTTTTGTTAAATCAGCCACAGAATTTGTTGTTTTTAATTTGTTTCTTCCTTAATTTTAAGTTATGGCCATAGTAAAGATACACCTTGTATTATATTTCACTCTTCAAATATTTTACATATGAAATTTGTGAGGTTAGTGGACAAATTTGGGGTTTAACATCCGATTCAACAGCCAGGTCATATTGAGCCAGGTCCTAAGCATTGCCACTTGTGGGACTCGAACCAACAGAGGTTGCAGCCAAACTTGCTAACCACTAGGCCACCGAGGAGTGATGTCAGTGGAAGGCAATTATATGTAATAAATAAATAGGAAATACAAAACCAAATCCAAAAGCAAATATTTAGTAAAATTTGAACAATCACCAATATGCATTTCTAAAGGTTTTTATGCACCAATAAAAAAAGTTTTAAAATGTCAGACAGTAATAAAAGGAAATGGAGGTCTATGCTTTATGCTGATGACACTGAATGATCTGATATAAGTTGTGGGATTCTTCAAATAAAACTTCTTTTGTATAGACTTGGCTATGTGCTGTTTAGTGTGTATAGACGTTTATGTTATAAAAGCTGCTGGCATCATGGCGTTATCAACACAAAGGTCACTAGGTTGGTACTTCTTGAGCAGGTATTTTTGCTGGTTGATTTCTCTCAAGTCTAAAATGAAGACATTATTTCTTGCCCACTATGTGGGTCATCAACGCATTCATCAAAACCAATACATGTTAAATAAAGTTTTAAAAACGGGCCTCTTCGATGGCTCATGCTTCTATAGATGTCTAGAGATCAATTTTTTTCTTTTTATTTTGTCTCCAGGCTACTGTACTGCCCTACTGACAGCTTTTCGACTAGCTCCTGTAGATCAAAATACTTCTTGGCCTTCTTTTCTCTGGTTTCATAAAAGTGAGAAAATGGTCAAAAATCGGGTTTTATGTGTCTTTTAACAAACTAGATCGTATCAGGGTATGCCTTTAGTGAATTGTTTATGTTTTTATCAGCTGAATTCAAACACACAACAATAAGGGTGCAAGTCAAATGACTAGTACCCAAACCAATTAATATTGTAACCACTCAGATCTTTGTGGCAAAGTAGGAAGACTTATTACTGGCAATTGCATCTTAGCCAGTTTTTCTTTTTCTTGGTTGCTATTATATTATATATTAGATGCTTGGTTTGGTGACAATGCACACACCTCAACATCCAACAATAAAACAGAATATAGAAAACTTTTTAATGGTCTGGTATTCTTGAGCATGACTCGTAAATTAAAGTCAAATGATAACACTACTAAATACCATATAAGATTTAGATGATGATAGAAATAATTCAAAATGCTTTCAGGATGTTCCTCTGACCAGATTTCTGTCATTTTGTGGCAATGCTTTCATGCAGAAATTTCATTATTGTTCCTTGAAAACCAATGTTAAAGCTTAATCCATTTGACTTTCTGTGGTTAAAGTCTTTTTACAACTTGTGCTTTTTAGGCGGAAGCTCTATCGAGGCTCATGCTTCTAGAGATTACCTTTTTTTAGTCTCCAGGCTTTCATGAATTGTGGTGCTCCCACAATGACACACTCTCTCTCTTCTACAGAATTTGTGTCATGACCTCAATCACTGTCTTTTACAGAAGTTAAGCTGCGACGGGCTGCATTAGTAGCGGAAAGGGTGACCACTTCAGTGCAGTACTCATGTCTCTGATGGCTTTGCACTCACGCTAGTAGACCGAAACCCCTTTTGGCCTTGTTTATCAGTGTATTTGTTGTTGCTGTGCATAACTTGTCAGTAAAAGGTGTTGTTTACTATTTATTCTCAAGTTGTATCAAATGTCACTTATATTATTGCCATTTAAGTGTCAAAATGCACAACCGCGAAGCTTATTTTTAGTGTGGGGAGTATTTATTTCATTTAAACTAACCTTATTTCACTGAAATTCTTTGCTTTGTCATACGTGTATACGTGGACATTTTTGAAAGGCATTAATCTTAGCTAGTTTACTCATAGGTCTAAATTTTTAAAATGAATTCTGAGCTGAACTTTGAACATGTATAAACCTCCTAAGTACAAACTAACCATAAGTACAAATTAAATATTGTGAATCTGTTAAAATTTGAAAAATTTTTGAATTCTACTGGGTTCTGATAATAAAAAAACCTGCGTGTCTGAGGGAAGCATTAACCCTCACATCGGGATGCTGGACCAGACTTTGGCAAGACCTCCTTAAAAGCATTCCAGAAACACAAAATACAGATCATGTTTGACCAGCATCAAGCCCGGCCAAGACCACACCTTGTGTAAAAACTATAACCCTAACCTGATGCATAGTTTTGTAGTAATGCATGCCTCAATTTCAAACTATTGCCAAAAAATGACTGAAAACTTTTGTAGTCTGATGTACAGTTGTTTAGCTACTTCTGAGGACAAATAAATAAACAACCAAACGATCTGAGAAAACATAAATTTAGAGAGGGTATAAATCAGTGTCACACATTGTTTTTTAGTGTTATATATAGATGAATAAATATGGAATACATTTTCTTTAGCCTGATCATATTCCAGCACAGCTTACATCCTATAAATCAGTACTCCGTTAAATCACACCTACCACAAGTAGGTGTGATTTATAAATAATATTTCAATGTGATAAACTCACTGTGGCTGATGGCATGGCTTTATGTAACCACTAAATCTTCTCCAAATATCTCGTGAATTCCAAATGCAGATATCTAGGAGTATGAGACATGATTTACGCAGATCACGTTTCACCCTCCCTGGTATTTAGGATTATAGGTATCATACAAATCTTTTGCTTCAGTGTAAAAAAATGCACCATTTTACTTCAGCCTGTGTGGCCAATCGACAACACAACTTATTTATTTATGCCAACCTATGAGTTTGTCTTCTTTTTTTATGTCAGTTTTTATTTATTTTTAGCAGTGTTGTGCTGCATCTTTATGTCAGTTTTTATTTATTTTTAGCAGTGTTGTGCTGCATCTGATAATTACTTTCAACAAATACATTAGTAGCTGATAGGTTCACTCATTATATGGTGAACAGTGAAGCTAAAATATGCATCCTTGTGTACCCGTCAAATGCTCTATAATTAATATACATATCAAATATGAGGCTGCTCTCTGCCATATGTGATACACATATCTGGCAAGAACCAAGGTCAAATTTCAAACCAAGATCACACCCTGACACCTACCCCCCCCCCCCTCCCCCCTAACCTATAAACCTACCTACAGGAATGGTTTATCAGATACAGCTCTGACAAGACTTTTCAGTGCAAAACGAAGTAAGTTGATACTTGCAGGAGATATTTGGGGATTGTAGGCACCATGGTATGACACAGATTTGACATATGACCTTGTCATGGTGACCTTGGTGTAACATTTGAAAATGACTCTTGTCAGATCATTTTCTACTGCCACATATTGGTTTTATCACAAAGTTGTATCGAATGCTGCAACTGATTATTATATGTAATCTTAGGTTATGGTTCTCGTTATTGTATCTCTTTTGACAGATTTACTTCCATAAAAAATAGATAGATGAGCTTATACATTTTACAGCTTCATAACCTTTAGTTCACAGATTCATAACCTTTAGTTCACAGATTTAGTTCACAATTAATCTAACACTGCCAGTGCCACTGCCATTTATGTCACTTTCAACACTGTACAGGTCATACCATGATGGGTAGTATTGTTTGCAGTGGAAACCAGTGCATACAGTTGGTCAAGGTTCTGTAATGTAAACTGCCGACCATCGGTAAGCAACTACCAACTTTCCCAGATAGGGTCCAGGGTTTGAACCGCCGACCTACATACTGAACATTAAATGGTATCCAGTCTTTTACCAATGTCGGATAACTGAGATTTATTGGTTAATGAAGCTCTACAAAAGTTTTGCCAAAAGAAGTTTGTTTTGACATGTCACCAGAAGTGGATGACTGAGAGTCATTACTTTTTTGGTACAACATAATTCTTGGAAACTGTATGGTCGTCATCTGACCTCACTTTATCACTACAGTTCAAATCACTACCAGATCCGCTAGTATTAAACATGTTTTAACTGTCATTACCAGAATTCTTGAAAACGTGTGTCAAAAATTTAGTATCACTGCCAAGTTGAATTTCTACCTGCAATTGTAGTGATTCCTGTCTACCAGAGCGTAAATTATGCTATCTATTGCCTTTATCTGACATAACGATGAATACCAAACCATATAAGCATATAATATATACGGAACTTCAAAAAAGGTTTCAGAAGTGGTCCCTCTTCTGGTAAAAGTGCAAATGGATAGAATAGTGTCAACTGTCTTTTTTTTTCAATATCAAGAAACCAGGGACCAATCACACATAAGTTAACAAACAGCGTGCTGGATCAATCAACAATAAATAAATTTTTTAAAGTATGCCAAAGCAATATCAACACTAGGGGCCACCCAGGAATGAACTCGATGGCACCCTATTACCACCACACACGTGTAAGGAAACGAATCATATTCTATGTGCAGTTTTTTTTCATCCATTTTTTACATCCTGGAGCATAAAATCACGTATGTCCACAATTGTGCATCACAAATAGTAGCCCGACACATGTAAATACTCAAACATAAATTCTAACATGACACGGATGTGTCCGTCATTCTGATTGGTCGAGAGCGATTTCTAAGCCGTCTAAAATTCAGCATCAACAGTACGGCTGTTAACATGGCGGCGATAATTGGATAATTTTGTAAGTTTACAAGTGTTTCAAGTATTTTATTTTCAACAGTCATGTTAGAATAGGAATATAGCATTCAAAAGCCGTCTAAACGCAGAATTTTAGACGGGTTGACATGATCTAAGCACTCAGGCTTCGCCTTCGTGCTCATACCATGCCAACCCGTCTAAAATTCAGCGTTTAGACGGCTTTTTCATGCTATATTCCTATATTAAAAGGAGGGCAAAAATTGCAGTCACAAATCAGACGGCAGAAGCATCACACATATCTTCATACACTTACTTCTGACCATTTATTTGCTTCCTTTATACAATTTCCCTGGACTGATGTACTGTTTTGATTGTTGAAATGTTCACTGATCATATGTCACCTAGATGAAACTGCGTATCCTAGAAGAAATCTATGTGGTGTTAAGTATTCTTGAAACTTTTTCTTCATTTATGGCAACATGTTACACAAAATTGTGTCTAGTCTAGTATCTGTAAAAAAGGAAAGGAATTTGTAAAACCACTAGGTGACAGGATGCATTTAACATGTCACCGATCCTTTTAGTCCTCTACTTTGGAGAGATAGGGTAGTAAATGCCCTTCGCACTCACTGCTGCATCATATTGGCCACTTTTTAACCATTAACGGTCTGGAAATGGAGTTGATGTTTTGACAGGCTTTAATTGAGTTATATATATGACATGTATAGCTAAATGGATTCACTTTTCATTGTCACCAAAGAATAAGCTCTAGAATGGTTTACCTTAAGAACCTGTTCAACATTTGGAACTTAGCTCCTTAGCACACTGATTATGTGGTCAGGGATCAAACATCTTTTGAAAAACAATTCAATCTATAAATAGGAACTTTTTTGTAAAGGATTTCAAGCCAATTATATCGATATTTTAACAAGTAGTATAATATACATTTTTCTGTGTAGCTTCATAAACAATCAGCAATGAACAACAATTAATACTTCTGTTATTTCTCTTTTTAAGTGGAAACAAAATAATAATTTCACGAGTTAAATCTGGTGAATATTAATGATTTTTTAAAATTCATGTTGCCACTAAATCAATCTTTAACCTTTTCTAGCTTTCTAAGTCATTTATCACTTTAACAATAAAGTGAGGACAAGCTGTGAAAATGGCTGACATTTTACACCATATTGTCCTGTTATAACATTTCAGCAGTGGAAATGTTTTGTAACTCTCTGACTAACTACAGGCTGAGTTATGGGCCTTATTAAATTAATATCTCAAACAGCCTTTCTATTGCCTGATTTGCGGAATGTAGACACTGTTCATTAATACTTGCTATTCGCTGATGATTAGTTACACAAACTAAAAAACTACCAAATTAGCTACGGATTTTAACCCATGTTCTTTATATATAGCTGACTACATTCGCCATTCCCTGATCATGTGGCTGAGAGCAAAATTGTGTTGGTAGCTTACAGATGAATTGCATACTTTTAAAAATACCACCCAGGAACAAAGTCAGAGAGAAGATGGCATCTTCAGAGAAGACGTGACATAGTGGAACCTTGGACCAACTCCAACTGTGCATATACTAGTATATCGACATTCTTGTTATTTTTTACCATTTTGAACCCTAGGTTGTGACCTCATTTTAGAATACAGTCTAAAGTGACAATTCCCGAAGCAATACAGTTCAGAGAGTGTTAAAGTTTGTGTTGGCTATGAATTCCTTAATATAAGCAAAACCAACACACCAAAAATATGTTAATTTTTAATGCAACATGAATGACCATTCTTGTAATTTTATATAATGTCACTACTTCAGCCTCAGTAACACAATAACTAAGAAAAGGCACAGTGTGATCTATGTAGCTCTAGATTTTCATAAAAAATCACAACTGTAAATAGTAAGCAAAATATATATTTCCATCTTGCCTATTTAACCATTCAATAATTATTGTGCTAACTGCCTCACAGTTTATATTGTATGAACCATCATCCTTTGATTACCTCATCAAACCAAGCAATGGTAACCAGAGCAAATAAAATTTACATATGTAGTCACTATGGTGGAATTTAATATATTCAAAGGACCTAACGGTGCTGAGTGGTTTAGATTGATTGATTGGTTGATTGATTGGATTTGAGTAATTAATTGATTGGTTGATTGAATGAAAGAATAATGGATTGATGGATGGATGGATGGATGGATGGATTGAATAACTTTCAACACACTGGTCATATGGAGAATGATAGGTGAGAGGATGAGTAAAATCAATGCATACCGGTTGTTCCAGATTCTGGAATTGGGCACCCACATTTAATGACCAGCTTCAACACATCAGACAGGCATTGAACTTGAGATGGAAAGTGAGTGTGAAGTGATTATGTCATTATGCCAAAGCCCCCCACCCACCCAACGCGTGTAGTTTAGAGTACGGAGTCTTGATCAACTACAGAACTATTATTACCTGCAAAATCTATTAAAATGCTTTGAACTAGTTCCTACAATCTTTCATTAAAATCTGAGTATGATAAGTGAAGACTTATCCATTGTATGGGTGTTTATTATTTCACATTTTGTAGTATTCCCATTCCTCTATTTTATGTTAAGTATGTATTGTTTTCATTGCTTGTGGAAGAAATTTGTAAATTTGAATTCTTATGCCATAATGACTTTTATATCAATTGTAGTTTAATTCTGTATATTATAATTCAGGCAGAAATCAACCAGTTTATGAAAGCTTTTCAAAGAATATGCAAGAAAACGCCAAAGTCAAATTCAATTGTAGTAGATCATGTGAAAAAGCCCCATTCCTGCAGATAGGGGAAGCAATGTTTTCCTGTGCAATAACCACTTAAAGCAGATATTCTGCAAAAAAATACTTCAAGAGCTTCTTCAAGACCAACAAAATCCTTCTGTTTTCAACAAACTTCCCATTCCAACATGTTGTATCCCAAAAACATAAAAATTAAAAGTTTGAAAACCTGGAAAAGGTTGCAAAGCTTTTGCTAATTATGGCTTGAAAAAAATTAAAAACTACGCTTGCATCAGAATTTCTTTATTTTGTATAGGTTATAAGCATCTAAGACCCAATATTAACCTTTGATACTTCAAATTCAGTTTTAAATGCCCACCCTGAAAGTTACTCTCTCTTTAACACTTGTCACAACAAACCACGCAAAAGTCAAGCTATAAACCGAGTCAATGACATTTTGATATCTGGTCCCAATGCTGACATCTAACATGCTCTAAAGACACAATGTGAGCCCATAGGTCTTGACATGTAGACAGACTGGGGGGGAACTATTTGATGTCTTGTAAAAAGTAGTGCCGTGAGAGGCAGTTTAATGGGTGCACAGGGGATAGGAAACAGCCAGTTATATTGCCTAATGCACTCAGAATCCTTGTCATAACCAGGGGTTGTCTAAAGCAGCTTAAATATCTTGTGTTATGAAATAAAAGCAGTACAACCGGGGTCACACTTCTCCAGTTTATTAATTGGACACAGTTTGTTTGTAAACAGTGCTATCTGCTAGCGTTAAAGTGACAAGTTAGATATACATTTTTGGAACAGTGAAAAGTTTGGTCTAAAATCTATTTTCTTTATTTATGGAGTATAATTTCTGAGGTCATCTCAGTTGACAATTTAAAGCCATATTAGCTTAATAATTTTAACACTTTGTTGTTTCCAAGGTAGATTAATGCTAATGTAATTTATGCCTGATCAGTTAAAACAGTGTTTGAGCTAAGTTCTATATTTGGCATTAAGTGAACATATTGTTCCCAACTCATTTTACTTTCCATTAGAACTCAATTTCTTGTGGCCTTCTTTCTTCCAATTTTAGATTTGATAACAATCTACCTTTATGTTTAATCTTTTACACATGGGTGAGCTCTTCGTTTACAAATTATCAAATGTCCCAAGTAATACTTCAGTTTACACTCTCACCCATTTAGAGATAATTTAGAGATAATTTATACTCATACTTTGATCACTGGTTTACGTGTGTGTAACACACCTCTCCTCCACCATGACCTGGTAACAACAGTCACTTTCTGGCATTGCAACGAACTTTCACATGATTTTATTATTGGGTAAAGAATCCTTTAGCAGTTGGGTATTGTTTTTCACCTTCACTGTCGTTGTGGTCGTTTCAAGATCGTTGCAACTATGACCTTTCACCTTGTGTGTTAATTATGCAATACTTCTGTGACCTCCAAGGTCATGATAGGTCAAGTTTAGACCTTGACCTTACTGAGGAGGTCAATTTCATGATTAAGTTCTTTCCAGTGCCAGATCTGGTAGGATTGAAATAAAATATACAAATTAAATGTGCATATGTCAAAAGAAGTAGAATAGAATTTTAAAACCCATTTATTGTGTTATTTCATGTCTTGGCACTCCCTGGGGGCTGACATGTTTAGCTACTGCCAGATTTAATACCTGTTTTGCATTTTCCTGCAATTTGCTACTCAATCTTCCAAATACCGGTGGACTCTCATTTGAATTTTTTAAGTTAGATAGGTGAAAAGCACCTACCCCCCTCCCTTCATCCCCTCCCCAGTTACACGACACCTTATCACAGGTCAAGTATTGGTTATTGCACGTGTACTGTGGAACACTTACATGCAAGGATTTCTATGCTAATTTTTCACTTATCTAGTACACATGTATGTGTCACTGGTATTGTATGCTTAATATGATTACAGTGTAGATGAGATAACTTTCCTTATTTCTTCAGTGTATTACAAAGTAAACTTTGTTATGCTGAAACCCATACCACGGTACTAGCTAATAGTACCACAGTTTAAGCTATCGTTTTGCCACAAGTTATGATGATACTATACTTAGTACTCTATATAACTGTTGCTTATACTGGGCCTTTTTTTCTTGTCCTCTGTTCAACCTGCAAAGTTAATTATCTACCAGCCCATCAACACTTTGCAAAATGAATCATTGAATGAAAACTTAACATAGAAATTGCTATTCAACTGATAGTGACTGTACATAACTGTTGCCTATACTGGACCTATATATTCTTGTACTCTGTTCAACCTGCAAAATTAATTATCTACCAGCCCATCAACACTTTGCAAAATACACCATTGAATGAAAACATAACATAGAAATTACTATTCAACTGATAGTGGCTGTATTGACAATTATCTTTCTTCACAAATACAATCACAAAGTATTATCTAGCATTGCTTTCTTTGTTTCTCTTGTCCTTAAAGGTCAAAGGAGTATAAATGTGGCTCAGCTTGAGTACATAAAAAAAGATGATTTATGGAGGACAAAGGGGGTTTATAAAAGGGTTCTATATAACTGTATGGTGAATGATCTACAACCTTGCCTTGGGAGAAATCTTAGACTTTAATGGCATCTAAATACAATCCTTCTCAAGCTGTTATAAAAGTGGCATTGGAAAAGAATTTATTAAGTACTCCTACTCAAAATATATCTCAAATTTCATTGTTACAACAGCTTCAGGTTTCAGCATGGGATTGAATGTAGAAATGAATACGTATTGGTATCAGCCAAGCTATTTTTCTCACTGTTGTTCATGTTCAAAGGTGCTATGATATTAAAGGTTCAAGTTGTGATTTTAAGCTCTTTCAAAGTAAGGGTTTATGTTAATCTTAATAGTCATATTAACGTACGTCCTTAATACATCTTGCATATTATATTTCAGTGGATTTGAACCCACATCAACAGAGGTGAGAGCAAGTAGGCAAATTAAGGAACCTTTTAAGGCTAAGGAGGGGCCATGATGGTGCAGTGGTAGCACACTCGCCTCCCAGCTCTGAGGTTAGTGGTTCAAACCCCCAGACCTTATGTGGGAAAGTTAGTAGTTGTTTACCCATGGTCGGCAGTTTACAGCACAGAACCTTGACCAACTGTATGTACTGGTTTCCTCTGTCTACAAAACTACCCATCATGATATAACCTATACAGTTGCGAAAGTGACGTTAAACCCCAAATGAATAAATAAATTAATTAAAGGCTAAGGTCATACTAAAACAGTCCTAAATGAATCCCACCTGTTGCTCATAAACTGGATTTTGAGCCCACGACCACAGACGTGATAGTCATGTTATAAGGCCGAAGCCTGCTAATAACAGTTTTACTAAGCTGAAGACAATGCTGTAGACCTGTCCAAATATGACCCTGGCTGTTGAACGAGATGTATAACCCTAACTTGGGGCCATGGTGGCAGAGTGGTAACACTCTCGCCTCCCACCTCTGAGGCCGGGGTTCGATTCCGGGCACAGCCTCAAGTGTGAAAGCTGGTAGTTGCTTGCCGTTGGTTGGCAGTTTACAGTACAGAACCCTAACAAACTGTATGTACTGGTTTCCTCTGCCCTTCCAACTACCCGTCGTGATATGACCTGTACAGTGTTGAAAGCGACGTAAAACCCCAAATAAATAAATAAATAACCCTAACTTTGACCAAATGTTTTGTCCGCTGCGTCCTGTATGGTCAATGATAATGACCTCAACTGGGAGTATATATTGTTCTTAGAAGTCTTTGAAATTTATCATTCTTAAAATATTTCTATAAAAGAAATTTCCAACTGCAATTAACAGTTTAACTCTTCCATGCACCCTCCTAACATTTAATGTCAATGTTCTCCTGAAGCAAAAGACCTTGTGGAGGAAAGTAGAGAGGTGGATTCATAAGGTAATCGGCACTTTTCTGTAATCACAAAACTTCATATCCTTTGTGAATCTTTGGATCTTCCTAACTTTTGCCTTATTGCTACCATAATATTTTTAACAAAACATTACATCGTTGCAAATTTACAAAAGAGTAAAGAAATAAATATAACTGAGATGAAGTGTCAAAGTCAAAATTGGAGTTTTACGTCCCACTAAAGAGCTAGAGTTATACATGTACCGGGTCAGGACTTCAGCATTGCCACCTGTAAGAGTCAAACCCAGACAGAGTTGACAGCATTTGATTAGATGCCAAAGTTGCTCTCCATTAGGACACTGGGAACCGGGAACCCCCTGTAAGTTAAAGTCCAGGTTTAAACCTGCTATTTTATGAATATGAGAATTTAAGTAGCATATAATATGGCATTTAATATTAATAACCATCTCTAAAAATGGTTATTTTGGTTCACTGTCATTTGTTCGTCTTTTGTCAGCACTCTCTGTATTATATACAAAGTACTGGGGACTAGTCCGGTTTTATAAAGTAATAAAATGAACTTGATTTGATGTATAGTGTACCCGTTTCAGCAGTGGATGCATTGATTGCATAAGAGATGGTCAAACTTCTGATGCCCACTAGATTTAACTGTCTACTGTCCATTTAGGGCTTTTGTCAAGACTCTAGGGGACCACGGTGGTGCAGTGGTAACACAGTCGCCTCCCGCCTCTGAGGTCTCCATGGTGGAAAGTTGGCAGTTTACAGTACTGAACCTTGACCAACATTATGTACTGGTTTCATATGCCCATAAAACTACCCGTCGTGATATGACCCGTACAATGTTGAAAATGTTATTAAAAACAAAAACATTTACCAGGACAGTTATATTTGGCAAGCCAATTCCATTCGTAGTGTGGGTGTTTTTGTAGTTGTCATGATCAAACATTGTCAGAATAACTTAAGGTACTGTGATTTTTAGAAACTGTGACCAAGTAAGTCAAACAAGGATACTTTCAAACACAGAGTTAGAGTGACCCAAACCATAATTGTTCTCAGAAACAAGGCCAGAATAACTCAGAATATTAGGAGATGATGGCAGAAATGTTAGTTCTTCATAGGTCACATTTTACCTGGTATTGACATCTTGTAGCATTCTTGTAGTGAATCCACCCATCCATCCATCTGTCAGTCAGTCTCTCCGTCCGTCCGTCCATTATATTTGAATGCATGTCTTGGGAAAGAGTTATTACTTTTTCCTTTTGATTTTAAGCAATTTTATCGCTCACTCTGATAATATGACAAATGTGCAATTATTTAACATTCCAAGTAACATTATACAATTTAAATGCATTTTGCCCCAGTCACACTACAGAAGGTACAGTTAGAGGTTTTATTCGGCGGTGGAACTGCATCCAAGGATATTTCATATCTTCCAAGATTTGGTATTTCAATCACACTACAGGCAATATAAGATGTGATTTTAGGCGTTGGGTGAAATACCCCTGTCTTTCAACTACCGTATGAGGTCCGTATGCAAAGTTGTGACACAGTGACAAAATGTCCATTTACCTCCATTTGACTTATGTTGATGTGTTACACTAAAGGATGAGAGAGTCACAACCTTATGTATACTATACACTACACCTTCAGTTACTGTAGCAAACAATTCATCTGCACATGCTCATATTCCTCTGCGCATGCCCATGGTACCAAAATCAGAGGAAGAAATTTTAAACATTTTAAAACTTTCATAGAACACTCGAGGTAATGGACTTTTCGTCACTGTGTCACAAGGTCACATACAAACCTAGGATGGTAGTTGAACGTAGTTGAAGTACAGGGGCATTTCTTCAAATGCCTATAACATGGGTTATATTGCCTCCAGTGTGGGTTTTAGGGCTGTTACTTCTCAATGTGACCTGAGGTGATATTCCAGATATAACAGCTATGCCATAGAGAAACTACTGCCCTCAAGTCACTTTAACACACCTGGGATGCTCGAACTGCTAATAACAGATGCAAATAACAACATTGTGTCCAGTAGGGGGCCAAGGCTGCTCTGAATACTGCTGTAAATACTAACTTACAGACTGACTAATAGTCTAAGTGAAACTGGCAAAACCGTAGGCCAAAAACAGAACTTTGACCCAGGTCCTGGAAAACCAGCTGCTACTGTGGAGGGTGTGTGTTTAGGGTGTCTGTGATTATTATAATAAAAAGCCTCATTTCAGTAGACAGAAGACAGAGGGGGTATATTTCCTACATGTTGGTATATGCAGGACCTTAACCCCACAACTGCACAGATATGAACAGAGCATTTACTTGTCAAGTTTGATAACCTAAGGTCACTGAAGCCCATTATGTAGTTGTCTCGGAATAATTCTCAATTTGCATCACTGGTCCTTAGTTTTCAAGAGGTTACTCATCATCCTTTCTAGGAATAAGTCTATTAATCCAGAAACCTACACAGTGGGATTAGTGTTTCAACTTTCACGAAAAAGACCACAGCAACTAAAGGCAGTTCTGGTGTCTTGGTATTTGGTCTGATTTGGGGTTTTCTTTGATTATCACAAACTCACTCCTTCTGCATTTGATATTTTACATTTTAATTTTTCACTGTAAAATTTAAAAAAAATAAAAGTTATAAAATATAATCACTGGAATTCACATAGATCTATATAAAGTAAAAAATCTTGCTTGAGGTCACCTTAAATCTAGTTTTTAAATTATTACCAGACTACCTAAGGTGACCTTACTGCGAACCACATTAAGGCCACCCTCAAATTTGCCTCTTCCTGTTATTGCAATGCTTCACTCACTTAAGGTGGCCCCAAGTAACACTTCATGCTGTTTTTAATCACTATATTTGTAAATACCCTAAGATTCTTGTTATGTAGTTGTAAATAATATATATATATATCCCCAAACAGGGGTTTCATTTCATTTGGCTTGGACCTGAGGCAATGTAAAGTAAACTTAGTTCAATGAAAGTAACTATTATATAAACAATTAAATAAGAACTATGAAACATTATACATAAAGCTTACGACAAAGTGTACAGGGTATATTGTTATTTTCTTACTTGTTGTGAGTCATCAACTGGAAACTAACATTGTCATTGTATGAAATTAACTCACTCACATCTGAATGTTACTACAGTAAACAAGTGATAGAAATTGGTAGAAATGAATATCCAAGAAAACATGAGTCTGTAATGCATATTTTCTTATTAGTTTGATTTTTAAAAAGTAATAAGCGACCATGACCAATATTTATCAGACCTGTACTTGTAGTATTGGGATTTTGTATTGAAATAAATCCAAGCAGCTATATAATTTATAACATCTATTTAAAAATAAAAGACAAAAATTCCCTTTCAAATACCAATGCACAGTCATTCTAGAAATGGTAGCCATTTAAAGCTATGTTGTTTTTTCCACAATCTGAACCTTTAAGACATTATATTTTGCAGCTGTAGCAATAATGTGACAGGACTATTTGTTTTTTGTTTTAATTTATGTCTTGGACGCCCAAAACACTATCTGCTTACAGTACAGGTAACACAATTGCTCATTTACTACTCAGGTATGGGAGTAATTATTTCTGAAGAACCAAATAACCTCATCTTATTTTCACTCTAATTAGGTGTCTGGTTGAATGGAGATTGGGGATATTACACCTTATTAATTCCATCTAATTCCAGAGAAATAGGTTTAATAAGAAGAATATGATAGCATATTGGTGATTAGCTGTGAGGCTCAAAAAGTGTTCCTGTAAATCGTAAAAATATCCTTTGACCTAAATATAAATAAGATAAAATAATCATGGCTTTCTTCTGAGACCATCTAAAAAGTCATGTTTTCATCCTTGTCTTCCCAGTGCCATTAATATAATATGCTCAATCAACAAGGCAAAGTCGCCCTTTGGGCCCAATGGCTTATAATACCAATGCTTTATTATGGTTTCTATGGCACAAAGTGACTGCGAGTATTTCTACTCTCAAGAACAAGATACCAGTCTATCGCAAGTTTAAGTCCCCAACTAGTGCTGGTATCCATTTTTACTCCTGTGTGAAGACGGGAGCATGTAAAAAATTCATGATTTGGCAGAGACATCCACTGTAGATATATGTAAATAGATTTGTGAAACCAGGTCATTTACCATCTCACATTAATGTAATAACTGTTTGAGAAATAAAAATATATATGTGTTAGAGGGCAAGATCCTCACTGCAAGTGATCTCTGCCGCATGATGGAAATGGCAAGTAACACAAAAATAAATAAAATTATTAAAATCCAAGGACACATATGTGTAAAGTACGCTGTTCAGGGGTATGGAAATGACAAGTAACAAAAGCTTAAGAAAAGTATGTTGTTCAGGGGTATGGATATGGCAAGTAAAAAACATATAAATGAAAATATTAAAATAGAGGGACACCTATGTGCAAAGTACATTGTTCGATGATAAAGAAATGGCAAGTAACAAAAAATAAATGAAAGCTTGTTGTTCAAGGGTAAGGAAATGAGACGTAACAAAAATACATAAAACATATGAAAATAGAGGGACACATATGTGAAATGTGCGTTGTTCACGTATAATCTCTTGCCAATCTTGACCTGACCAAGGATCGAACTCAAGACTATTCACTTTGAAGTCCACTATCATAACCACAAGACCAAGTAGACCCAAAATACAAAGGAAGGAGTCGCCCAAGATCAAAATATGGTGATTAAAGTAAGCAAAGTTTGGCTGGAGGAGAGCTAGGCGCAGTAGGAGTTGACCCATATTTACTACTTTGACAAACTTTATTTTACAGGTTGCTATGGTATATACATCACCCACAGAACCCCAAAACAGTAACAAACCAGTGAATTTTATATTTTTTGCTCTCTATTATATAACCTACAAGTTCTGTATCCAGGTTCATCTGGTTTGTATTTGGTGTCAGATTGTTGGTATTTATAAATAACAAGAGCAGTAAATCCTGCCAGTTCTTTATAAAGTTTTTCCAAATTCCAAAGTTGAACGAGTAAAGGTCAAATGTCAGTCACAAGTTATGTATAGTATTAACCATAATAATTCTCAGCTTAAAGTCAACTAGACAAATTCATTATGATAGTTAACGCCATAATCACTATTTGTTTATCAAATAGAATCATAAGTGAGCCAGGCATATTGACATAAATTTAAATATGACAGGTTACAGACAAACTTAAATCTCCATTTTTAAATGTATACATTTACAGCTTCACTGAAATAAGCTGACATAAATCTGTTATTTAATACTTTATAATATCAAGTACCATTCAATATACATTGGAAGCCAAATATCAAAGGTAAAGGTCATAACTGCAGCAATTACCATACCACCATGTACAATCTTAACACAGCAATCTTTACGTCATAACCAGCATTGTGGCCATAGCATATTGTTATAACACAACATATGTACTTACACTATGCGAAGTCATTATATTGTTAATAAATTATCAGTACATCATCATTCAATAATCAACAATATCAATAAACATTACATGTAATAGTTAATTAATTTCATAACCATTCAAATTACTATGCAATAACCTGCAACAGCCCATCTAAAAGTCTGTGACCATACAATAAAATTCTGTAACAGTCCACACGAAAAACCATATCCAGTAATAGTTAATATCTAGTGTCCATAGTGTCATACATACAAATAAAGCATGGCACTCCAAAATAATAAGTTAATTCAATAACATAGTCATGAGACTAGTATTTAAGTAAGGACAGATGATATACAAATAGGGTGACTAGTTTACTGTAGCGTTTACAGACTAATACATAATTTCCACTTCAGGCAGTGTGCTGGGCATCTAAACATACAACAGTTTCTAAAACTTGTTTAATTTCAAATGCTGACATCTCTGTCAGCAAGAAATAACAACTGATAAGCTTTTATGAAAGAAACAGATACACCACTGTGGCAGACAACATGTTACAGCAAAGCTGCTCATACCGGGGTGGGGGGTGGGGGGGGGGGGGGCAGGTGACAAGTTGGGACAGGTATACTTATGACATTGGAACAGGAGTAATAGCTAAGTTTTTCCTTAACCTGATAATATTTTTTGCTTCATGTAGCTTTGAAACATTTTGCTTTCACACATTATTCTTAACCCTGAAGCCATTTACCTTGAAACGTTATCACACACTGACAGAAGTATACGCCCAAGGGTATAAGCTCAATAATTAGAAGAGCCATTACATGTTACATTAAGCTGATTTATTGATTACAGACAACTGTCCCTCTACATAAATATCCTGTTACCCAATCATCTTTCAACACCCATGGCATTTTTACTCATATCTAAACATAAAATAATCTTATTCCATTTCACATATTATTATTATTACCTATGCCAAGGTGGTATTATTTTCATGACCGTTTGTTTGTTTGTCTGTTTGTCTACTTGTCTCATTGTCTATTTATTTGTTAGCAGAATTGCGCAAATACTACTTGTTGGAACTGTATGAAAAGAATCAGATGATATGTCATGCTCCAGATTATGATCTGGATCAAGTTCGGGAAATAAGAACAAAATCTAAATTTTCCCATTTACTTATTATTGCGTGCCTTGGCGAAGGTCTGATTTATTGATTGCAGACAACTATCCCTGTACATAAATATACATAATTTTATCTTATTCCATTCCACAACACAGTTACATCTCTATTATTATTGTTGTTGTGGTGGTGGTGGTGGTGTGCAAAATAACACATCTTAACACTTTCCTATTGTATATTTATACTCAGCGCAATATCTCCTTTTGTGACAGGACTCAAAGCGCTACTTGACCCATCCTGACTGCACAAGTACAGGCCAAGCTCCCAAGTGACTGACAATCCCCCAACTGAAAAATAAACATTCTGTTTTCTAATATACCAGACCATTTTAAAATATTTGATTTATTACTTTTCAACTTCACGGTTACATTGTGCTTAATCTTTGTTGATTATACTTTGTCACACAAGAAACTTCAATAAATATGTTAACATAATAATTTAAAATCATAGTGTGAGTATATATTCATTTCCAATGATATATGAACATACATAAAAATGATATCAAGGTATAAACATTTTCAGCTGAAGCCTAAACTTTAGCAGAATCAACTGAGCAAACAAAGCTAATATAACACTTAGACCACTGCTATCTTTACCCCAAGCTATATTTTCCCACCCTGAGCAATGTTTCTCTTACTGGCTAATTTTCCACACTTAGTTTACCTGTGCAGCCACGTTTGCTGATTTCCCCCAAACATGTTTGCTACAGTAGCCTTCCGCGGGCTTACTTATTTACTGTTTGTCTTAATGATTTTCAGCATTTTAAACACTTACTCCTTCTCTGTACTTTTAGATTAAATTATATTTTGAAGCAGGTGCAGTTAAAAACTAGGCTTTACACAAACAATTGCCAAGTAATTAACATTGATTTTTAGGGGTGATTAGATAATTTTTTGCACGAAACTGACACCATAAATTGCCACAAAGCTAGCTAAGACACAGCTTACAAAGTAATTGGCACTTTCAGTTTAGCAGAATTTCTGTCCCAAATATACCAATTGATTATAGTTAGAATACACCTGTTTACTTCACATTTGCCTGTTTACGTCATGTGTTAAATTATGGCTAGGATCATCAAATTGGGTAATGTATACCAATTTGATCATTCTGTATAGTGCTAAATCTGTAAAATAGTAATTCTAAGGCGTATAAACCAAAAGCATTGTTGCAAAACTTATGCAGCTTTTGTGCATGGCAAGGTTATTTAACACAAGCCTTAAATAAACAGAAAGAGCAAATTGATGCACAGTTTTATGCTAATATTGAGCACAAAATTATTTCATAATTTTTCAAGCAAATAAACTTACAAATAAAAGCTTTGTGTTTGCTGTGTGGGGGATGCTGTTACCAATCATAATCATAGACAGAAAAGTTCAAAGTTAGGCTTTTACGTCCCATTCAACAGCCAGGGTCATATTGGGACGTGTCCTCACCATTGCCATTTGTGGGACATAATCATGGATGGAGTAGTTTTTGCCAAATTAGGGCAACTCAGTCAATATGACAAATGATTTGGGTTTTGAAATTTTATAATATCCTATTTGTACGTATATGTTTAATCAAAATCAGGTTATATCTTGTTGAAAATAAATCCATGCTGAATTCTACTAACAAGCCAAAATGAAGGTTTCCTGCTCATGTTGTGCTGGATTACCTATAAAAGTACCAAGGTTAACTTTCATGTTGAGTTTTCCTCCAGATCAACGAGAACATGCCTTCTCCGCTGCAATCTTGTTGTACCAGCTGTCTGCCACTGTAAACCAGTTTGCTCTGTACTGAGAAGCTACACTTGTTTGTTGTCTTTTAAACGAATGAAAACCTTTCACATCAAAGATCTCAGGTAAGTTTTTATTCAGACATTTCTTTTTGAAAGTTAAACAGAATGTTGAATAAAGTGAAATGCCTCCTTTAAAATGTTTTTGTTCCTTTTCATCCGGTTTGTTTGGTTTGCATTCTAGATTCACCACAACTTTGTGACTTATCACAATTTGAACAAGATATTCATATTTTCATCAATCATATCTAAATTAGGACAGGTTGCTTTTAATCAATACACGCACTGGCAGAGGCATAAAAATATATATTGTAAACAAGAAATAAGGTAATAAATGGTAAAAATTTTATGCAGCTATGCATACAAAATCAAAGAGGTAGAATAGCACGTATCCAATTGATACACATATTAAAATTCAGCCATCTTGATTGGCCAGAATTTGAAGTTAGATACTATTCCACATCCAAAGTGTGGGTGCATATTTCTGACAGAATATAGAAAAATGAATATGTTAAGGATGTTCAAGTTGTAACTGATGATTCCCTACCCTCAGGACTCTAAATTTATTTCAATTTGAAAGCAATTATTTTATTGTGGTCTAAATTTGGATGTTAAACAAGATGTGTTGCATATTTCTGTGATGGTTGGTTCCCAAATGGCCATATAATATATTTATGCTTTAAAGTTTCTGTAGATTAGAAGACATGGCATATTAACTTAGCAATTGCGGATCTTGCATTCTTTGCCTATTCAACAGTTAAAGAATAAAAATCATATATTTTGATAGCGCAAATAAAGACAATCTTTGGGTGAATGCAAAATATGTCTTTGATGGGCTTAGTGGATGCTTTCTGTTGAGTTGTTGTTGTTGTTTACTAACAATTAACAACCTTTATGTGTTCTCTCCTTTTTCATTCCTACTACATATTCTGTTATATATATTTGTATTGTATTGTATTAGTGTGTGTTGTATAATCATGCTTATTGCAAGAATGGTTCTGCAGGATTCCAAGTGCAATTTGACTCCTTCCAACTGCACAAGTACAGCACATACTCTCAAGTGCTAGCATTCCCCTGAATGAAAGACAGTGGCTCAAGCATAATCATATATCAATGTTCCTGAGGTTCTTTAGCCTATAACTGGGAACGGGATCGTATGACAGAGAACCGCCATTTTGAGATGTTATCCAAACCATTTGCATTTTGAACCAATTTTCCTTGGCGGCCAGAATGAAAAAGCACCATAGTAACTCTCATCTTTTATTGCTTTAACATATGCTGATGGTACCTGAACAAATCCTGGGGAATACCATAATTAATATCAGACCTGTCAATCAAATACTTAGATACGACGGGTTAATCGACTGTGTCAAAGGCAGATTAATGGTCTAACCATGTGAGAGATTTTATGTAGTTATTGTAAACTGGTAAATTTGAATTGAAAGTGTCTTGTTGGGGCAAGAAACCATTTATTTATTTTGCTACTGACTTCACAATAATCATATAAATAAAGCTCAGATTTATAATTAGCCTTCTTGGGCTTTTGAGTAATAGAGAAGCATAAGCAATTCTGAAGTAGGATGGAATGCTGCCTGTAGAGACAGATCAGTCAGTTTTGTGATTGATGCTTATAAGATTGATTGTCGATGCGTGGTTTACCAAAGAATGTTGGAATCTGATCCAAATCACAGGATATTTTAATAATGGGGAGAAAAGAAAAATTATTAAAGTTTTTAGCTTGTGGGTGGCAAAAAGAAATATTAAGAAGTGGATGACAATTTGGCAATTTCCGAGTAAAATATACCAAAAATGTTTGTCGTTTTAAAGACCATCAGCCTAGCATAGCTGAAGTGAACTCATGGAGGATTTTGATCGTTTTTCATGAAGTAACCATTTTGATACAGTAGGTGTATTTGAGTGTTCTAGTAAGTTTTTCTAGCAATTTACAGGACCGTGGTATCTGCTTCACTCGATTCTAGACATGTTTCTATAAGCTTGAGCATAAGGTGCTTAGCAGCCAAATTTGATTATTAAGAAACCCTTATCTGGATTGATAGGGTTTTTCTTGTGGCTCAGAAGGCTGACAGTATGGAGTGTACAAAATAAGGTTAGAAATTGCTTGGACACTGACCTTCATCAATTTGAGTATCTTTATGTATCTTAACATATTTGCCACCTTTACTAGAAAATTAGCTTTAAAAATAATAGCAAAGTGATGTGATAAGCTGCTGATGATGTGAGCTATTGTGATGTCTGTTATTTCTGATGAAGAATCCCACTTCGCCACATTGCTTGGCCTCGTGAGTACCATGGGTTAGACTACGATTATAACCTGGAGCCTAATTTTCATTCAGAAACCAGTTTATATAAGTGAAAGAAAAATGTTTCTTGACAAGAATGATTTGCAATTGATCACAGCTGGATTGATCATGTTTATAATTGTAAATATAGAAAAGACAAAATGGATATGTTTTTGCATTTGACTCACTGGCTTCAGATGAACCTTTAGACAACCTTTAGCAATAGTGACATAGTTTTGTCTTTTCTTTCTTCCTGCCTCATAATCTAATATCTGAAGTCTCCTAACAAATAAAAACCAATCTGGTTGGAAGCTGTACATTGACCCTGTTTCAGTGAATTGACTGTGTCATTGAAAGACCATAGTAACAATAGTATTATAGTAACAGGGTTTCCAAAGTGTCCTGCTTCCAAAGTAAACAGTTAAAATTTATTACAATCAAATATGAGTTTGTTTATTATCCAATATTTGTGATTCACAAAGAAATCAGAGACAAGAACCTGTACTGACAGTTCATCTGGCAATCAGCATCAAGACTGCCATAAACCAACTGTAACAAGAATGTCCAAACTTAAACCACCTTCTCAGCTGACTTAAATTTCATCCAAAGCTTAAGCCAAACTCAGTCTGAGATATTTAGTCAACTTTGACTGACAAAGATCTTAAATAAATCTTAGATTTAATAAAAAACTTAGATATAAGTCTCATATTTGAATTATTATTCACTATATATCTAAAAACAGGGTCTTGGGGAATACAAAGCTAAAAGTAGAGAACTGGATAATATAAACCTTCAGAAAGATAACTAAAATGGAGTCTTGGAGAAAATACATACTAACAATGAGAAAATTAAAAGCAGTCTCTGGAAGATTACAAGCCTACCTCAAGATAATTAAAAGTAGAGACTAGAGAATACAACCTACAATGAGATAATTAAAAATAAAGTCCTGGAAAATACACACCTACAATAAGATAACTAAAATAGAATCTTGGTGAGTAAATATCTACTATAAGACAACTAACATAAATAACACAATGCAATACTACAGTTCAAAATGGCTTATAAAAGGAAGTTTAGTTTCCCAAACAACTGTCACGGGGTGTCTTCAACTAATTAGGAAACAGACAGCTATTGAAAGGGTTAATCTATTCGACAATCTATAGGGGGAGTGATACAATGATCTTATTGACATCTGTATATCAAACAAACAGTGACTTCTTTATGGGAAGATAAGATTTATCATAAAAGACATGTTTAAGACGTCAAACAACCAAACAAAGAAACAACAGAAAGGGTTCTCTGTCTCTGAGTACGGGGTCACTAGTGATTTTTATTTTCCCATTAGTGAAGTGTAACATGAGATAACACTTTTCCATTTGATGGAAATTTGAACAATGCGAAGAAATATTTTTTTCTCTTTTCTGTCATAATCTTGTTTTGCTAATTACTTTTACAGAAAACACATTCGCTAAGAGTTTTCTTTATGGTGAGATTAGATTTCTTCATTTGTTTCTACTTTTGTAGGCATGCTGAATACATTCACAAGTAGCTGGTAATTTCATACAAAGGTTGAATAATAACAATTTCCATCAGGCAATAAATGTTTTATGTACTCCTATTGTGTCTGAGGTCAAATAAATTCCTTTCAATATGCTTTAAAGCAATTTAACCCATTTGCAGCTTCAGTATATCAATTTAAGTCCCATCTCAAACAAATGTCATTGACTGTTTAATTTCTGAACACAGAATGCCAATAGAAGAACAATCAATCCTTCTCTTGCATTAGATATCAACACTGTACAAGAGGACCAAAAGTTGTCAAATTTTTCCGAAATGGAAGATAAAAGCAATAAGAAAGGCCTGTCAAATAATAATACATTAATTCTAATATTCTTGAAGTTGCAGCATAAAATAGTAGGAGCTCAGTAATGTCAGTGACACTGTTCACTACTTAAGGTGATAATTTATTGTTATTTTCAACATATGGTCTTTACTTTGAAGAATTATTTTTCATTTTACATAACAATATGTCTATGGAGAAGCTTAGAATCCAAAAATTAATTTGATATAAGTAACTGATCTTACTTGACTTTTAGTGTATTCACTTGTCATCTGAAACAATAATGAATATTTTTTCAATTGACTTATCTAAAATATGGAACAGCCTCTGGTATCCCCGGTTCTAAACCTAAAAATGTCAACAAGTGGGAAATGATGGAATTCTATAATAATTTGACTTTCATTGTTAAGACGTTAAAACATCCAGATTTTTGCATGTATGTTTCCAAATCTTTTTCTGTAATGCTGTAAAAATACAAGCATAAACACCACATATCTCAGCTAAGTGCAGAGGTCTCTGTCGCCAATCTGTTCCACATTTGCTCTGATTTCTTTGGTAAATAAGGCACTTGGGACGAATTCATCAAATCCGCCTTGGTACTTCAAAAAACTCAACATCCAATAGTTTCTAATGAGGACGTTTTTTGTCAATATTACCGTAAAGCATGTTATATGAGCTTTGGAGGCATATAAATGTGAAACAATACAATTTAATTTCTTCAGCTCCCAGCCACTTCGACATTCCATAGGGCTGCAAAAGGTAGATTGCCAATACATTGCAATCTGCTGCGTCAGGTTTGGCTGTATTAATGGGCATTTTGACCTTTCATCTTAATTTAAAATCATCTAGGTAGCTTTAAAACCTCACGGTCATCCAATCTTGTTAGCAGTTCCACTCAGTTATTATATTTTCAATATGTTATAGTAATCTTAATTATTCTTAAAGTTATCTTATTGCAAGTTTAAGTAATCTTAAGTTTGACCTTGTACGTGTTTACTGTAAATTGTACATATGCTTGTGTATCTGGACTGTAATACCTATCGTTACCTTAAGTTGTCCACGGTGACAGAGTGATAACACTCTCGCCTCCCGCCTCTGAGATCAGGGTTCGGTTCCTGGACCTACCTCAAGTGTGAAAGCTGGTAGTTGCTTGCCTTTGGTCGGCAGTTTACAGTACAGAACCTTGACCAATGTAGGTACTGGTTTTCTCTGCCCATAAAACAACCCATCGTGCTATGACCTATACAATGTGTTGAAAGCGACATTAAAAACCCAAATAAATAAATAAATTTATATATTAATAAAATCATAATCCACACATGTGCATCTACAGTGTCTTGGGGTGGGGTTGACTGATAATACATTCTAGAGTATCCATCTTAAAATTGTAAATCAAAGGGAGTCCTACCATACAATAAACATTCTGGCTAAAGTGTATCTCCACTAACACAACTCAGATTCAATACATCAGGATGGAATTTTATTCAAATAATATCACAATATAGTAAACTAGAACAAGAACTCGGAGCCAATACCACCACTCTGGCCAATATGAGTTCAATAACAAAAAAAAAATAAAAATTTCTGGATCCAGACGGTGGTCCAAGGTCACCACTTAAATTCTGATTGTCTTCATATCCATTTATAACTTTTTGAGTTATTTTGCACACAAAAACACTGCTCGAAGCAAATTACATATACCTTCTTTTCAGAAGTTAACTACAATACAAGCTTACATGACAACACACGCCTGGGCCAGAGGGACTACAACTCATGTAGCTATTTAGCATCACTAACCCTAGCCTAAGCGGGAAATACAAACTTATACTGGTTGGTCAAGTCAGATTCTTCCTCTCATATATGCAAGAAACCCAAGATCCACTTTGTTATGATAGATATCCTTATACCATGGTGATGGAAGTAATTCATTAAATTTGCTACCCCGACTGATTAGCTTAATAATTTTGCACACACTTTAGATTGGCAATGAATACAGTTTACAGTAAATTTAAACTGTAGCCAGTAAGAAACTATGATTTTTAAGCTGACTAATGATTGACCAGTTGCCAATTGTGAGACTGATAACATTTAGAACTTGTACCAGCATCTCTTAAAGGTTTTTTGACTGGCTAATTTATTTGGGTTTTTTTCATGTTAAATTCATACAATGTAAAAGCAAATAAATACTTTAAATAGTAAGGTTTTAATTACATTCTTTAATAATTTAGGTCACTATAGCATAAAACACGGAACATTTGTCTGAGAGTACCTCGTAATCTTGTTACATAAAAGCTTCTGTCAACGTAACTATATTTTATCATGATCACATGTTGGTGTTCTTATGTTGTCCTGAGCAACAATATTTATTTTAGGAGTTGTTTTGATATTTTTGTTGATGAATAATAATACATAACACATATGAGTGTAAAGATTGCATGGCATATGTCCGAACAAGATTGTTGCATTAAGTTATCAAAAATACTTGAGGTTCCCTGATACTAACATGGACATTGGCCTTCTTCCTTCTTGGACTACTACTACTACTGCTACTACTACTTCTACTAATACTACTACTATTACCACCACCACTTACTACGGCTACAATTACTACTACTCCTGTAACTACTATTACTTACTGCTGCTGTTGGTACTGCTACTACTACTACTACTACTGCTGCTACTACTACTACTATTATCACCATCACTTACTACGACTACAATTGCTAATATTGCTGTAACTACTATTACTTACTGCTGCTGTTACTACTACTACTGCTGCTACTACTACACCTACTACTCCTGCTGCTATGGATATTTAGGGGAATGAAATTTTATTTCACGAGTGAAATTTTTGGTTATGTTCACTGAGGTAGTAAACTTTGGTTTTCAAAGAATAAAGCTTGACTTTATTTCATAATTTACATGCGAATAAATACCCCAGCAAGATGCTTCAGTCTACTCACGGCTGGAAATGATTCTGAGAAGTCTTGAACCTTATTACATTGTGTTTGTGATCTATTAACGGAATGATCCCTTCAGTTTTGATTTTGACACAAAAGTTGAATCTTCAAAACTAGTATGTTCTAAACCCCTAAGCATGGCTGGTTTTATCTGTTATTGGTCACCAGAAGATCATGTTTCTCGACAACTTGTTATTTTACGGAATAACTATGGCCATGTTATTAGTTTTATTATCCAGCACGTATCATGTATGACCTGTACATGTGGATGTACAGAATGGGATATGCAGCGCCACCCTACCATGGATTATTAGTGTTAACAAGTGCTGATTTTTCACTGTAGTCTCGTGAAGTATATAACCTACAAATACATGTTATATATGTTAAGAGTCTTTTTACAACATTTGTGCTCGTTTTTGTTGCATAAAAATCCATGCAGAAATGGCTCTAAAATGAGCTAAAGTTTGGGGTTTTTATATTTACTGGTGCCTGTTTATATATGACTGAGTTTTTCACATTCTCATTTTAAATATAAATTTATTTAACTGACAGATCATACAAAATGTTGGATAATTAAAGTAAAACATCCCTCATTAGACATGTACAGTAAAAATATATCAGTCATGAATATGAACAATATAATATTCATTTGTGATATATTTTTTCTGTATATGTCATTTGGCAAGTTTTCCTGAACCTGTTTTTTTCTAATTTGTTCTAGGTTTATGGTAATTCTGTTATTAAAGAATTAAAACAAAACCTCAATTTCCATTTCGACAAAAAATTACGTAAATACAGAGATTTTTTCTGCTCTGTTTATGTTAGCATTACACTGGACAAAATAGATCGAGGAGGTGTGAACTTAGTAACACATACACTTTCATTCTGTAAATTACAGCATTACACTGGCCAAAATAGATCGAGGAGGTGTGAACTTAGTAACACATACACTTTCATTCTGTAAATTACAACTGGCTTGCCCTCTTTCCAGCATTGGAAATCAATCAAGAATCAAATATGTTTTAACTCTTTTGTTTAAGCTTGAGATTATTTTACAAAAATATTTTCATATGCAATGTTTTAAGCTTCACCCCTTAAAAAACCACCAAAACTTTGACACATACCAGGAATTCCCTGGCATCCTTTATGATAAATAAAATAACTGTAACGTATGATGAAGACAAAAGAGCATTTGTCTACATGCATTTATCTAAAGAAAACTTTTGTTTGAGCTGCTGTTTTATGTTACCTCTCAAAATCATCTTTATTTCAGTCATGTCGTGAAAGCCAAATTTACAAATTGAATTTAAATTAGTTTTTGAAATTGAAATAATTAAAAAAATAGTGTGCTTTTTGAAAATGCTATCTTTCTTTCCAATTAATATCTCTCCACTCACAATGGCATTATTGTGCCCCTTGTGATTAAGATGTGCTACCAACTCTGACATATGGCATGGGAGTTCGATCCCTGACCAGTCGTCAGAACTTTTAGCTCTCCAGGTTGGGCAATTCCTCACTCTGCCCCATAAATTTATCAAAATAAATATTTCAATTAACCACAGCTATTCATGTTTTTTTTTCTTTTACATAGAATAAGGCACACCATTTAATATATACATATAAAAGCTGATTCTATATAAACTATTCCACTAACTATAGAAACAAAAATGTGTGACAAAAAAATCAAACATAAGGTATTGCTACTAAAAGTTTTTGTCCCATTCTAAACTATTCATTTCTGTTAAATTCTGTATACAAATGATTCTACTTACATAAAAATATCATTTTTAAATTAAGGCTCATAAAGTTATCATATGAATATTTCAGATTGATTGATTGATTCCTGCTATACCGGACGGACTTCAATTGATGTCATCTACGTATTAAAATAATAACTTGATCTTGTATTTAAGAAATAAGATTATCTAGTAGCTACAAATAAGTAATAAGGGACAAATAAGTAATTAAGTTGTCTTGTGATATTAGTAAGTGCTATATTGTAAATGTTAAATATCCATCCAGGATATTAAATTTAATTGAAAGATTGCACTTTTTTATTAAACAGTCTTCAACAGACAACTCTGATCAGCACGGCCTCTAAAGGGGGGGGCCTGCTGGGTCAGTTTATGGTCTACCTTAAATTCTTAGGTATTTCATTAACACCTTACCTGTTGTTTACATAACAACCAATCAGATTCAATTGGGGTTCTAATTCATAGCCCCAGAAACTTGGGGCCATTTTGAATTAAGATTTTGAAGAGTAAACAAGTGATCTGAAGAAATTTATTTATTTTCTACGTTTTAGTGTTTTACAACATTGGATATGCCAGCACATCGTAAGAAGTCCCCTGCTACTGAGGGGAAGAGGAAAACAAGGGCTTCTGATAAAGCCAGAACTTCACCCAGGAAAACGAAGAAATCTAAAGCAGCGTCGTTAAATTTTTTTTTTTTTTTTTTTTTTTTTTTTCCCAATAACATAAGTTTATTTACCCTTTTTTGACAGTAGTGCAAGGAACCTTGGGAGGGCGAGGGTAGCAAACCTTCCATCAAGGCCTGTTTCCAGTGCCAGTTTCATACACAGTATGAAATACAATTTCTTTATCATTTATATATTAAATATATTAATAGTTCACCTGTTACATATATTTGGTTACATAGATTTACAAATTCTTTCTTTATAAATTCTTAACATTGTTTTTTTACATAGATCTTCATATGTGAGACTGAAGGTATTACAATACAGTATAATGTACTCTTTAATGATGTGATTTAGGTTAATAGTACTGTAACATATATTTTCAAAACTACATTTTACCCAGGTGGAATAAATAGCATACATGACCATTACAATGACAATATTTTTTATTTCATTTTGAATGGAAATATTCTGTAGACCTAAAATGATATGCTTCAGTTTGATATCTATCTGTAATATTCCACTCAGCTGAAGCCATAAGTTCTTAATCCTAGTGCATTCATAGAGCAAATGTGGTATATTTTCGGTTTCTTTACAGTAATCACAATATCTGGATTTTGTTTTGTTCCATTTAGAAATCAGTTTCCCACAGGGAAGTATATTATGAAGGATTTTGAATTTAAATTCTGAGTATTTTCTGTACTTGATAGAGTTTATAATATTTTTGTATATGTTTGTCCATTCATGGTTCTGTATAGTAAGGTTAAGTTCCTTTTCCCACATTTTTTCTGAAAAAGGTCGTTCAAATTTTTTATCTCGCAATATTGTGTAGAAGAATTTTGCATTGCAGTTATCTTCAGAAATATTATAAGTTTTTAAACGTGTAGTGAAGATCAACCTATTAAGCAGTCTATCTTGGATGTATTTGCAATTTGAAAAATCTTTATTTTGTAGGTATTTACCAACTGCTTTTTTAATTATCATGAGTTCAGCAATCCAATTGTTTTTCTTTTGAAGTTTAGAGATTAATTCTTGTTCACTTAGCCACATTCCATCCTTGTCTAAGAGATCTTTCACATATATAAATCCACTTTTTATCCAATTGATTAAGAAGAGAGTTTTTCCTTGAGATTTAAAATATTCATTTCCCCATATGCATTGAGTTAACAGCTCCATATTGGTTAGTTTGTACGTAGGTTTGATATATTTGCAATGGTTGAATGCTAAGAGTAGGTTGCAATAGAAGTCTGGGAGTTGCAAAGCAACATCACACTGTGTTTTCTTGCGGAAATTTGTTTTGAGTAGTATTTCATAATTGAAATTCTTCTTTTGTAAGAAGTAGTCTAAAATTATACGGCATTTATTATCATTATCTAGGAGTTTTGGGATCCACGAGGCTTTAAGAGATTTCTCTTTGGAGAATATATCGACAACATTAAGGCCCCCAAGATCATGTGTGCCAATTGCAGTATTTCTTTTGATTGGAAATCGGTTTTTGCCCCATAAGAAGGTAAATATTTCTCTTTCAATAGTTTTCAAAAAATCATCTGGGGTAGGTAGTATTGTCAAAATATAAGTAAGTTTTGGCAGAGCAAGCAAATTTATTATTATTGATTTCCCATAAAAGGTGAGTTTTCTATTGTGCCATGACAACAAAATGTGTCTAAATTTGCTTAATTGTTCCTCCCATGATTTTGCTATACATTTTTGGCTATCTGTACCTAAATATATTCCAAGGCATCTAATCGGATCATTAGTAAATGCTACATTTTCAAAATAGGCAGGTCCTTTTTTTAAGGGCCCAAGCCATAATCCAACACATTTTTGAATATTTAATTGTAGACCAGCAACACGAGAAAAGTCATCAATACTTTTGAGAGCATGGTGTATCGAGTTTTTGTTCCCTAGAGTAAGTGTGGTATCATCAGCATATTGGCAGATGGTTGACTCATATTTTCCAATTTTTATCCCTCTGATATTTTCATTAGATTTTAAATTAATAGAGAGAATTTCAGTGGCTATAATAAAAAGCAGTGCTGACAAGGGACATCCTTGCCTTATACCTCTCTTCATTGTTAGTTTTCTTGATAACCAGCCATTATTTTTTATTGTTATTGTGGGTTCTGTATAAAGAATATTAACCCAGGATTTAAAGTATTCTCCAAAGCCAAATTTGTTCAATGTTTTTGACATAAAGTTCCATTCTAAAGTGTCAAAAGCTTTTTTGAAATCTAATGTTAACAAGATACCCGAGATTTTGTTTGTTTCACAGTAATTAATGATGTCTAATAGATATCTAGCTGTAAATCCGATATATCTTTTTTTAATATAGGCACTTTGATCTGTTGATACTATTTTCGAAATTACTTTCTGAAGTCTTGAAGATAAGGCAAATGAGATTATTTTATAATCATAGTTATTTAAGCTGATGGGCCTATAATTTTTAAGCAGCTCCTTTTCATCTTTTTTATGTATTAAAGTTAGGATAGCATTGGACACGGATGATGGAAGTTGTTTGTATTTGTAAGTCTCATCCAGCATTTCCATAAAAGGTTTCTTGAGATAATCCCAGAATTTTTGGTAAAATTCAGGGGTAAGGCCATCTGGTCCGGGTGATTTATTCTTGTTCAATTTTGTTACAGCCTCAGTTATCTCCATAGTAGATAGTTTCTCATCACATGCTAACTTTTCTTTATTTGACAGAACATAGGTTTCAGGGTTTTTTTCAAAGTAGGCATTGATATCACTGATTGAGGTTTTACTACTTGTATATAGATCTGAATAGAATTTATTCGCTTCTTTTAAAATATCTTTATCTGAGTGGATAATTTGACCTTTGTCAGTCCTTAATTCTTTGATTACATTGTGGTTCTGACGCTTTTTCTCAAGACTTAGGAAGTACTTAGAACTTATTTCTCCTTCCTTCACCCATCTTGCTCTTGATCGTATTACAGAGCCTTTGACTTTTTCATTGTAATAGCAGTTAATTTCTGCTTCTGCAGCGTCGTTAAATGACGGTTCTTATTTACAGTTACCAGATCAACAGGCGTCAGTAAGTACTGTCACTTCCTCAGCTCACTCACAGATATCTGCGTCGACTGGCCAGGTTATTATTGACATGTTGAACAAACTTGACGCTTCCAACCAGGAGCTAACAAGAAGAATGGACAGGTTTGAGCGCGGTAGCGTCAGTTCCACACCCCTGACTTCACCCACCATTCCTCCGAGAAGTCATACACAGGTGGCCAGCACCCAGCATTCAGTGTCTACTGCTCCACCATTACATCAACCCAGTTCCGTTAGACTCGCCACGACGAATACCGAGGGCCACGGTTCTAGTACGGTATACACACGACCTCCAGCGGCAGTGAATCAGGCCAGAGATGCAGTAGTGCCCAATGTGGATGTGTTGAGATCAGTTCCCAGTATCTCTACTGCAGTTTCACAGCTGTTAGCGAATTATGAGCAGCAAGCAGACAGAGAGGTTCTTCAAGGTAAGAGCACTGTTATTAGAAAGAAATCTGGCAGGTACAACACAACTGATACGACATCCTTAGGGCCCCAGTTTCGCTGGCCCAATGAGGGGCTGGTTTCTGCATCACACCTCAGAAAACCCGCGTATGACGATTTAACTCTAGCACAATGGGTATCTGGTCAACTAGCTAACATTTTATTAATTGAGGACCACACATTGTCCAGGAATATGTTAACCCAGATGGCAGCATCAATGAAGGATGCCGTGTCCCTTCCGTGGCCTGCCGTGAGGTCAGCTTGGGCTGTCTCAATGACCGACATTGAGGAGGGAAGGTTGAGCTGGGCTGACAGCATGCAGTGGTCGATAAACAGAATTAGCAACTCGCAGTTAGCTATGCATAACACACAATCCGTGGCAGCATCGGGAGCTAAGGTCAGGATCTGTCGCTACTTCAACGAGGGCACGTGTACCAGTGAAACGCATCATGGGGCCTACAAGCATTACAAACAGGGACGTTCGTTAGGACACACAGAACTTAAATGTTTCCACCGCAGTTCTACTGGTTACCAGGATCAGAGATCTGTGACAGCAAAATAGGGCTTTGGTCGACCCCTGAATCACCCTCGGGCGATGTCGCAAGGTTCGAACCCAGGGATTCCTGAAAAGACAGACAATCAGCATGTAATTTTGAATACTATAAATCAGAAGGACACTAATGACATTATAAATGTGTTAAACTTTGAGAACTGTAACATTATGGACAGAACTTTCATGAACAGTAATAATGTGAATAGTATGAGCAATGAAAATGGCTATTGTGTTGGTGGTGTACATGTACCTAACTCTTTGTTTTATTATCACTATTATATGGCCCCTGGGTGCGAATATTACCCCCAGGGCTATGCCATGCATCATGATAACAATGTCACTATATTGCTTTATGATAAACAGAGTAACCATACCCACACTGCGGTTATGTATGATGAGATTGATCATGATGGATTAGCAAGGCATCATGACCACACAGATAGTTACGATGTATGTGACAGCAAAGAATGCATCATGAGTTTCACCAACTATTGTTACTATGTAAATGATCAATGGGCTAAGGTGGTTTACATTCATAGCCAGTCTGATGACAGAATCAGAGGTTATTATTTGTATACACAATCTAATGATGGTGGTTGGCATACTCTGACTCCTTATATAGGGCATATAGATGGCATGCTACAGGTTATTAAGACTGTCACCATTCACACGGTAGCTGTAAATAATAATAACTGTGGTCCTCAGGCCAATAATTGCAGTAGTCCTAGTATTGCCTATAATAATTACTGTCAAGATGATGCAGCTTACAAAAAATATGGCTGCAGCTATACAGATCATATCACTGATATCATTGATATGTTAATTCAAGATACGGATATAGATGGTGAGGGTTGTAATACAAATCAATTTGGCATTGATATGAAAATTTCACAAGCTAGTGACGACCCTTACCAGGCTATATCCTCGACTAAACTCACCGATCACGTACATCGTACAATGGATGGGGAGTGGCGTTCGGATGATAGAACAGCAACTGATTTCAATTATCAGAACAAGAAAATCGGATTTTTAAATCTTGAAGCTACTGACTTTTCATTTGTGGGCCCAGATAGGGAACCTACCAAAATCGATTCTATTGATAAGCGATTGAACATTGCAGATACCATCATAAATACAGGTGTTCCAAATTACAGGATGGCGAGAATACCAATCGAATCAGGCCTCAATATAGAAGCGTGGGAACATTACCTGCAAGATTATGCGGATAAACGCGTCCTCCAGTATATAAAATTTGGTTATCCATTGTCGCTGGAGAAGGCACATGAATTATCCAATAAAACAGTAATTAACCATTATTCTGCAACACAATATCCTAGCCAGGTGCAAGAATACCTGGACAAAGAGAAAGCATTAGGGGCTTTATTAGGCCCGGTAAACAATATAGAACACGACCACTATCATTGTTCACCTTTGTTAACTAGACCAAAAGATGCAGACAAGAGGCGTGTAATATTAAATCTCTCGTACCCTTATGGCCAGTCAGTCAGCCATGTAAACAAAGAGAAATTCGATTCAAGCACGTTCTCATTAAAATTTCCCAATATTGACAATATAACACAAGACATCATAGATGCGAAAGGTGACGTCGTATTATTTAAAGTAGATGTAGCCCGTGCTTTCCGCAACCTTAGGGTTGATCCGGCTGATGCTCTTAAGCTGGGAATTCACTGGCGTGACGCATTCTATATTGATCTAGCGATCGCGTTCGGATGGACGCACGGTTCTGGATCGTTCCAGCTTTTATCCGATGCTATAGCTCACATTGTGGCCAAGCGGGGACTTAAGTTACATTGCTACATTGATGATTACATTGTGGTCACCTCAAGGTCTAAAGCTGAAAAGCAATTCACACTCTTGTGCGACCTACTTGATGAACTGGGTTTGCCTTTAAACAAGGACAAGCTAACCCCTCCCACGAAACGTATCACATGCTTGGGTATTGATATTGATGTGGACAATAACACCATGAGTATTGCTCAGGACAAGGTCAAGGACATTCATACAGAATGTCTGGCGGTCAGTAACAAGACTTTTCTGACTAAACAAGCATTCCAATCCTTATTAGGTAAACTCATATATATACAGAAATGTGTTAAACCTTCTAGGGTTTTCATTAACAGAATCTTGGACCTTTTCCGTACTAATGCTCATCTTAGGAAGATACGGTTGACCCCTGATTTTCATAAAGATCTTCAATGGTTTATAGCCTTTTTACCATCTTTTAACGGCATTTCTTACATTAAGAAGTCAAAGGTGGATGATAACCAATCACTCTTCCTAGATGCTTGTTTAACAGGTATGGGAGCAGTATGGCGCGACCGAGTATACGCCACACCCATACATAATTTCCCTGACCTTAAACTCACAATTGTTCACTATGAAATGTTGAACATAGTGATAGCTTTACGAACTTGGGGTAGCTTCTGGCAACATGGCTCGATATCCATCAGATGTGATAACCTTGCAGTGGTTCAGGTGGTCAAGACCGGTAAAACCAGAGACAGCTTTCTGGCCCTTTGCATTAGGAATATATGGTTTCTTACAGCAACGTATGACATAGACCTTATAATTACTCATATCCCAGGAACAGGCAACAAGATAGCAGATACTCTTTCTAGGTTATATTCAGACAAGCCAGTGAATTCAGATACTTTATGTGACCTCGAAAAGAACTACATATGGGATACAATACCTCCACACTACTTTGACCTTGATCCTTTGTAATTTCAGATCCTCACCTACCATCAGCACCATTGGTGAAATCTGCTTTGAACAGGACACAAGATGCATACAGGCCTTCTACAAAGAACGCTCATAAGACACATCTTAGAACTTATTTGTCATTTACCATATTTATGTCTCTTCCACCAACTCCGTCTGTTCATTCATTATTAGCTTTTCTAGAATTCCTTCATGTGAATTCATTATCTCATAAAGTCATTCTTAACTACCTCTCATCTTTGAAACACTCAGCAACAAGGTTTCATTGGCCCCTGTCCCCTTTCACCAATCATTTAGTTCGTGACTACTTGAGAAGCATATCTATCAATTCTCAGTTCGCACCTACCTCCAGGGGTGTCTTTGACTTGTCAACTATGGCTGCGATATCACGAGCTTGTGAAATCCTGGACGACCCCCTCTTATTCAGAGCCATATTCTTAACAGCTTTCTTTGCCTTCTTCAGAATGTCCAACATGGCCCCTCACTCCAGGTTTAAGTTTGACCCTAATAAACACATCCTTAGACAGGATGTTCTTTTCCATCAGCCTGGGGCTCATATATTGATGAAATGGACAAAAACCCTTCAGGACAATAAATCACATCACTTTGTTCAAATACCAGCTTTACAGAACAAGGTCTTATGTCCAGTCAGGGCCATACAACAGCTACTAGCATCAAGGCACCTACCCCCTGCTTTTCCTTTGTTTGTTCACAAGGACCCCCCCTACCATCCCGTCATTGATACAACAATAAGACTTGGTCTCAGGAAAGTCCTATTACACATTGGTGTTCCACTTTTGGGCCATAGTTTTCATACCTTTAGGCGTTCTGGAGCGATCTTAGCCTATGATAATAACATTCAGCTCCAACACATAATGGCCCATGGTTTATGGAGGAGTGATGCAGTTTGGACCTATCTCCAGAACGCCTCCTTGGCTCCTTCGATTATACCCACAACTTTTGCGGGCATAATCCCACATAACCTTTAGTTGGGCTTGGTGTTTTTAAAATCTTCCAATTTTATTGAAATCTTTTAAAACTTTGTCATTAACTATACTAACATGTAAATAAATTCCTCAAACCAGAACTGACCTTCACTTGACCTTTCATTTGACCTAGGAAGCTGTGATCAGCATGGCTTGCTGCTCAAAGCAGAACTGACCTTCACTTGACCTTTCATCTGACCTAGGAAACTGTGATCAGCACGGCCTCTAAAGGGGGGGGCCTGCTGGGTCAGTTTATGGTCTACCTTAAATTCTTAGGTATTTCATTAACACCTTACCTGTTGTTTACATAACAACCAATCAGATTCAATTGGGGTTCTAATTCATAGCCCCAGAAACTTGGGGCCATTTTGAATTAAGATTTTAAAGAGTAAACAAGTGATCTGAAGAAATTTATTTCCCTCCTCCCACCCTGGTACATAGGAACTGTGGTGGACACTACTAGGTCAGACTTGACCTTAGGCGGCTCCAAGCTGACCTTGGATGACCCCCTCTCGATTATGACATGTAACAATGTACAGACACTGTAGGCTCAAGGCAGGGCCAGGCAATACCCTGGTAGCCCCCTCTCGGATTGTTCTCACTGCTACCAAATCGGATCCGGGCCGAGGCCCATATTGTCTCCATGACATACATATAAAATACTAAATGAAATATTAAATACACGAGCTGTTATGAGTCAATAAGAACGGCTTTTTTATAAAGACTGAGAAATGGTGTGGCACGAGCTGCTGTGAGTTCATAAGAACGTTTCTTTATAATAATACCATGAAACGCATCTTCCTCTTATGTATATGGTTACTCACACAAGTTGTACTTACCTGTGATATGTCACCTGTGATAGTGTGTTTTATTGTATGGTGTTTTTAAAATCTTCCAATTTTATTGAAATCTTTTAAAACTTTGTCATTAACTATACTAACATGTAAATAAATTCCTCAAACCAGAACTGACCTTCACTTGACCTTTCATTTGACCTAGGAAGCTGTGATCAGCATGGCTTGCTGCTCAAAGCAGAACTGACCTTCACTTGACCTTTCATCTGACCTAGGAAACTGATGTTAGCAATATGGCAAGTTCTAATCTTCAAATTTCCTTGCAAAGTAGTGAAAAAATAATTAGATTTAAACATAGCTTCAGAAATTATAGTTGTTAATAAAAACTTAATTGTCACAATAATTAATGTTACAAAATCTTTTATTTCAAGAAAAGTAATTAATAAAACAAAAGGAACGTACACAATAGCAATTTGAAAAGTGCTTCTCTGCAATACAATTGAAATAGCCTGCTAATATTTCACAGTCTGGGAAATACTATAGTAATTTCAGGTATTTCATGCAACCTAGAAGGCTTATGTATCAAATTAATAATACTCAATGATATCGAATTGGCCTTTGATTAAGATCTTTGCACCTGTCCCTTGATTTTCTTCCCTGATGATTAATTCACATATCACCGAATCATACTCACATTCAAGTCAACTTTCAGAATACATATTTCCTGCCACCTCACTGAAGAAATTCATTAGACAATAAGCAATGCCTCAGGGAACACAAACCTTCGCCCTAGGAGCCAGGACTAGATATTGTAAATATTGGGGGACAAATGTATGAAACATTGCTAAAATTTCAAAATGAATCTGCATCATGTTTTGTTGGGAAAGAAACCGGAGTGACCCCACTTTGTGTGAAGGTAAAACCTTAAAGTCAATAATACTTTTTGAGTTATTGAGCAGATATCGTTGAAATTCCTTAAATAAATACCCGGATTCTGCATCCAAATCACGATCTTCTTTGAGCAGGACCAAGCCAGTAGGACCACCCCATCTTGTGTGAAAAAAAAAATATTTTAACTATATACTTTTTAGTTACCCTTTTTAAACAAAGTGCTGATTCCCTGGGAGGCGAGTACAGACAATCCCCCATCAGGGATACATAGTGTACTATTCATACATAGTATGAATGTTTTCAAAAAATATACATTTAATTTTACAGTATGCGATTAAGTTTGTAACATTGAAGGTAGGTTAACCCACCCACCAGCAAGGGATGGGGGCGGAGTGGGTGGGGTGTGCAGCCTCCGGTGTAGCAACTTGGAAGCTGCCAACATTCTGCTACATTCTATATTAGGGTCTATTAATTTTGTTGAGTACAGGCGGACTATACATGACATTTTGTGATAACAAAGCCAAGCAATCTTTATAATAATGATAATCATGTTTAAAAATATGACCATGATCCTGTATATATATATTTTAATTATACATACGGACAAAACCAAAACAAATGGATCTGATTATAAAAGCTGGTCTTTCTCCTTTAGGGGACACAAATGTGTAATTTCCCCAACAGCAAGTGACATGCAAATAATACAAGCCTGAAAGGGGTTTTGGTCTACTTGCACGAGCCGCAAAACCATCAGATACTTGACTCTGTCACACGTGTAGTGCACCCAAGCGGTCACCCATCCCAGTACTAGCGTAACCCTTTGCCGCTTAACTTCAGTGAACAGACAGATACTCTATTGCGCTTAATAAGTACAAGTCAGAAGACAATTCTGTATGTATCAGTTGTATGGCTTGGTCCCATCCTAAAGAGTCTATATTATGTTTCTATTATTTCTTTATTATCATAGTAACATGCAATATACAATATATCAAAAGAAACACAAATAATACATCATTGCCCAGCCCTAAAGGGCTTACAAGTCAGGCTTAATGCAGAGAAATAATAATTAAAATGGTGATAATATTAGATAAATTGCCATGTTACGAGCATTAGGCATAAGATGTCATTGAGTAGAAAATTTTAAAAAATATAGTAGCTGCAGTACTTTCATGACAAATTTATCGACTACTGCGACACATACCAACATAGAATGAATTAGTATGTTCTGTTTATTAAGCAAATTTTTCCTTACTCCCCAGACTTTGTAAATAAAATCAACCCATTGCTTCTACAATATTACAATGACTGGTATGACAAAATTAAACAGAAAAGATGTCTTGTCCAGTTGTAGCTAAAATATCAATAGTACAGACTTGAATGAATGGCTGATTCAATGATTGATTAATTGATTGATTTGAAGCCATGACAACAAAGTTGATAGAGGTCTCTATATTGATAAAGAATACATAGAATAAATGTGATATTCCCACAGGATGTGAATCTCTCCAAAAACTTTTTAATTTGATTTATTTAACGGATATTAATCTGTTATATAATCGTATGGTTTGATATTAAGGAGTAGTCTGAACACATCATATTTAATGCAACCATATACAGGATAATATCTATATTAGAAATCCTGAAGCAATTAATCTGTCTGATATCTTATAAATGTCATACTGTACCTGTAAATCTAGACGTCTTCCTTACTAATGGCAAAAAGACTCGTGTGTCATTTTAATGAAACAATCTCATATTGCAATATACTTAATGTTTATCCCATATTGTAGAACAATATGAAATTGCAAAAGAGGTTTCAGAAGACAATATGTATCTATGGTAAAGATTGAAATTAACGTTGCGCCCATCTATGGCCATACCATTTTGCCATGACTTGACAGAAGATTTCAACAACATATCTGACAAATTATTGGCTGATAATTGTTTATACTCTAGTTGTTTTGTACCTTTTTTGGCCTCCTGACTACCATGATGTAGTCAAGAGTGTAATATTGTTGGTTTCCCCACTTTTCTTAAACCTCCAGAAAGTCAGGAGCAAAATGCTTATGATCGTCAGCCGCTGTTTTATTTTTCAAGAATATTTTGTCTGATTTGGTATTTCTGTCCAAAATACATACGTCTGATCTTACAAGTGGTAACTGTTTGATGGCTTCTTATTCTCTTAACACTACCTAGTTTTTGGTCATGCAACTTATCTTGTCAACACTTGTTTTATGATACGACTGACAAAGCCGAGTGATCCTGTCCCATGGCAAGGCAACTTTAACAAATATCTCGATTTATCATTCCCGCTTGTCAAGCATGGATGTTATTGTTTCAGATTATCTTCCAGAATCATGGTGAACAGGAGAAGGTCACAATACTTATCTCTTCAGATGTTCTGCTCATGCACTTATTCTTAAGCTGTGTTGCAGAATGAGTTCAACTCATTCTGGTAACTCACAGTTGTCACACCATTTTAATGCTACTATTTGTGCAACAAGCCCCAGACTTCAAAATCAACTAGGTCTTGTGATAACTCCAGAGACTGAAACAACAAGATGATCAAAGATGATATTTCACACAATGATACCAGTCTCATTGTCCTGTAGTAAGGGGCTCAGTGGTGTAGTGGGTGACACACTTGCCACAGAACTCTGAGGTAGGCAGTTCAAATCCTATACCCGACCCTTTGTGGGAAAGCTGGTAGTTGTTTACCGATGCCTTATAACCTTACACTGGGCAACCACCTCTCAGTTTCCTCTACCAGACCTAAATGCATCAGGATACATAGTTGCTGCTGCCAGAGAATGGAATAAACTCCCTTAGGCCATCAGAACTCAGGATAGTATAAATGAATTTAGGCAACAGTTGAAGACCTACCTATTTAGGTTAGCCTATCCACTACCATAGTCCTTCTCCCCTATCAGATGCTAACATGAATTTTGACTATTTTTCGGAAATTGGACTATCTCTTATTGGACAAAAGAGACTAAGAGGATGTTTTCATTAATTTGGCGCTTTATAAATGCTTCATGCTACTACTACCACATTAACACCAACCACATGGTCAGTGTAATCCGAGGTTGACTAGTTATTTAGTTTATTTAAAAATATACAATTCTTCTTTGTCAAAGTCTGAAACTACATGAAATTTAATATATTCAGAAAGAAGTAAATACAAACAAGAGCACTTGGACAGTGCATACCTACACTAAGGTACGTAATTATAAATAAATGGTAAAAAACGTATTTTTGTTGTGTTTTTTTTTAACTAGACAGCGATCTCCAGATCATTTTAACAATTAAATGGAATCTACGTTGGACCAAGACCCATCTTCTAATTTTTCAGGAAGATCCTTGAAGACAACAAAAAGTCAAATGGACTAACAGACAAACAGTCATGAAAATTATACCAATTAGTCCTACAAAAATTAATGATTTAATGACTTGCGTAAATATCCAAAATTTCCAAATTAGAAAATACTGAACTGTTAAATAGCTTGCAAAACCTACACTGAGAAACAAATGTGTATTTCTTTAAAACCTGAGTTGATTCATGTCTTTTATGGGTAAAAATTCAGAGTAGACTCTCTTTTAAGGTAACCCAGCTGGCAATTTTGTTCATTGGAGAAAGATTGATAGCTGCTCTCAGATGAGGTCAGGTGTATACCAAAAAAAGCAAAACTTGGGTAAAAAGCATCTTAAAGTCTGATATTTTTAAAATTTAATGTGTACACATTGTATGTATTTTATATCACTGAATAACTGTCAAAGCACTGGCATGGCCATTGTTTATTTTATTTAAGTGATACGTTATACAATAATTGATAGAGAATAATATAAATTATTAATGACCCGGCCCTGAAGGGTTTATATGTTAGATTATAAACTACCTTGAAGTGGCAAGACAGGTTTTGCTTTTGGACAAGTTTTTATATTTATATGACATTTTCTGCTTGATATACTGCTGCAGTTTGTATAAAACATTATTTTTGTACTTCCAGAGGTCATACAAAAAATAGTAATTCCTTATAATTAATTATATTGTAATCAAATAAACACACCTTGGTTAAACTAACATTTGTTTGTAAAACAGTAACAAATCACAACTTTTTCAAACTACTTTTTTGTGTGACAGAACCATCAAAAAGTGATAAAGTTACAACTAGTGCCTTTGCCAACAGCGATGTTGTTAATAATGAAATAAGATAACAGACAATTTCACAGAATAGCTATCCCACAATATGCTCAAAACACTTTGATGCATCACTTTTCATCCATCAAAGGCTTTTTTGAAATGTTTAAATAATTTTTAACAAGTGAGGGTTTGGAGAGTTTTTGGATACTCTTATAGCCAGTTTCACAGCCTTAAAGGCAGTAAAGAAAAAAATCTCATTTTGTTAATTCTTCAAGCAAAATACCTTTGTTATTTTCCTTTGTGAACTGCTTTTTTTCAACGATATCACGTCAGAAAAGAAACTACTGCCAATCCATGGATCATTATGAAAATAACAAGTAGAAGTTTGAATTCAATCCTTTGCTCTGTTACTAGTAACCAATGGAGACATCTAAATATTGGTAAAGTATGAAAATTTCTCTCTGGTCTTATAACTGTGTGGACTTCTATATTTTATATGTTGAAGTCTTTTTTTTTATAAACAGTGTCTTAAGGAACTATTTAAATCCAGTTTCAAGGTCACATAACACATAAACCATTGTTTGTGTTGAAATTTGTGTGAGATATTTTCTGATTTGTAAAGATGATTCCAAGGTGGAGCAAATTGTAAATTGAATTTACATTTACAGCTCACCTGGTCAAGTGTAGTTCTGTAATGTGAGAAGTTGTGGGTTCATGTTGCTTGAAAGGTCAAAGTTGGGGTTTTACGTCCCATTCAACAGCCAGTTCATGTTGCTTGAAAACTTTTGCTGTGACTTGTGGCTGGCTACCAACTGGCTAATGTGGTTGGATTAACTACACAGTAGGGGGGCTAGTCTACCATGAACCAGTGGCATTCCCACCACAGATTGCATATGTGAGAGGAAAAATGTGACAGAATTAGATAATTTATAAAGGCAGAGGATATTTACACCATGGTGGTGTACGCAAGCACTGAATTCTTCCTTGGGTACACCACCATGGTGGTGTACTCAAGGTAGAATTTAATGCTATCGTAGACCACGGTGGTGTACCCAAGGTAAATGCAGTGCTTGCGTACACCATCGTGGTGTACCTAAGGTAGAATTCACTGCCTGCATACACCACGGTGGTGTACCCAAGGTAGAGTTCACTGTCTGCGTACACCACGGTGGTGTACCCAAGGTAGAGTTCACTGCTTGTATACACCACGGTGATGTAACCAAGGAGGAATTTATTGCCTTTGAACTTAACAGTGTTGTATCTAAGGGAGTATTTATTCCTCACATGTACCTTTCTAAACAATGGTGTACATCAATGTTGTGTACCCAAGGTATACCTCATTCATTGCGAACATCAGGGTACACTGTACCATTGGTGGAATTTATTTATTGTGTACACCACAGTGGTGTATTCAAGGTAGAACAACTGGTTCGCAGTGATAGTGTACCCAAGAGTATTTTCCTGTGTTGCGTGCACCACCGTGGTGTAAATAACCACTTTGAATTATAAAATCACTTCTACTCAAAGTCAAAGTTGGGGTTTTTACGTCCCGTTCAACAGCCAGGGTCATATTGGGACAGGTCCTCAGAATTGCCAAAAATCACTTCTACTGACTTGATTTGTTTATTTGGGGTTTTACGTCACTTTCAACACTGTACAGGTCATATCATGATGGGTAGTTGGAAGGGCAGAGGAAACCAGTACATAGAGTTCGCTAGGGTTGTGTACTGTAAACTGCCGACCAACGGCAAGCAACTACCAGCTTTCCCACTTACGGCCATGACGGGGATCGATCCCCGGCCGCAGAGGTGGGAGGCGAGAGTGTTACCACTCTGCCACCGTGGCCCCCCTACTGACTTGAGGTAATAGATTTATTTTATGGCTAAACCGGTAAATTGTGGGTCCCTCATATGAGAGTTTACAGGTTCGAGTCTTCTTTATGAATGTTAAAACAGCTATTGAGTTCATAAATGCAAGCTCTTATAAGGATATTAGAATTTTTTTTTTTAGATTATTGTGTGCAATTTCAATCTCAAAGTGGATATTTCCGGTGACCTTAAATAATAAACCGTTTACAAAATCACAAAGCCAGGGAAAATGCATTTCATACAAGTTTTTACCACATAGAAGGTTTTGACATACCGTGGAACTATGTGTTTTCCCCACGATGATTAAATGAAAGCTTTAAAGAATACTTTCTTCTGTTTTCGCCATAATTAAAATTCATTAATTAAAAGGCAAGATTCATGGATAATATATACCAAATCAGGACTGGTTATATTTTAGATGTGAAACGTATATTTCCTGCACTCAGAGAAGGAATTAAGCCTCTGTAAGGTTAATTTTAACACAAGTTGACTTGTGTATGTGAAATCTGTTTTAACTTTTATCATCACCCAACACTTTTGATAACCACAGACGTTTGTCTCTTATTTTTTCACACGTTGAATTTTGTTTTTAGAATTCTATTTTTTTTCTTTTCGGAAACAAATGCCCAGTAAATTGCATAGTCTTGTGTAAATAAAGGTGGATAAATAGTCTCACACACAAACACTGAATCTTGTGGGCATTTATTTGACAGAGTACACACTTGTTTGTAAATTTTATATTGGCATGTGACTAAATTTCATGTATATACCAGAGAATTTTCTGGATACAGCCTATATGTACAGTACGTAGTCTGGCCATACCTGATTTTCCATTCGGTTATTTTTAACTGAATCAAATTAAAGTCACTGGACACAAATAGAAACTCTATCTCTAAAATTGATCTAGATATTTTGATACTAACTTAATTATCAGCTGTAATCGTGCGCTAACGGTACAGTAATATTTTAGCGTTGATTTTTTTTTTTTTTTTTTTTACCTAATAATTCTTGATTTATTCACTCTTTTTGCACAATGTGTCTTGGTAACCGGAGGGGCGAGAGTGGCAAACCCCCCATCGGCACCTTACAAAAATTTTCATACACAGTATGAAAAGTAAACTGTCTAATAGGCACAAATACAATATTTAATAGACACATTAACAAGGGTAACTGTAGGAAATATACTGATTAACAAATGTGATATTGAAATTAAACACTTACGTTTTGAGATAAATATTCACAGAAAAATTCAACGTACACACTTGTAAACGGTAAACTTTGGCAGAAGCAATACTGAAACAAGTCAGACCAAAGTTGATGCTATAGTCACTACACTAGCATGCATGTGTTTCTATTTAACAACTAATATTTAATATAGCAAGTTAAACCATATTTATTGACAATGATACTCATAATTATTTAATAACGTACTTATATTTTACCATTGTTTACCTAATTGCTTATAAGTAAGAAATTATATTTACACTTTACATTACATTTAGGACAAATACGGGAAGTACGGTAGAAAGAACAGTTCAGATCTGTCACCCAGGTGGTTATTTGTATCAGGAATTTCTTGCCAGGTTGTCTTGCACCTTCAACATTTTCATCATTGGGTTTCCTGTCTTTATTATTCTTGAATTGTACCAACATTAACAGTAACTTTAACATGCTCAATTAGTAATACATTTTTTGATAACCTTTTCCATTACTTGCACAAAGTCTTTCATAAAATCAAGTTTTTCATACACTTTAATTTTTCCAATTAATTCATATTTAATGTACAGAATAATACTTTTATATTCCCAGTTTTCTTTCATACTATTTATTAACCAATCTTTATATATCAAATACCCAAGGATCGAAATAAGCATACACATTGGTTTATCCATTTTTGTAATAATTACATCTGTCAGCGAAATGTCACATTCAAATATATTTCCAATCAAATTCCAGACAGTAATAGCTTTTGTACAAAAGAACAGCAAATGTGGAATATCATGTGTAACTTTGCAAATTCTGCACAATTTATTTTCAACTTTAGCCCATCTGTTCAAGTTAAGACCACAAGCAAGTATAAGATGTAGTACTTTAAAATTAAACTCAGCCAGCTTCTTGTCTGGCATAAACTTAATTTTACGTAAATATAAATTTGCAAAGTCAATTGTGTCGACATCTAATATTTGTAGCCATACCCTTTCTTGATAAGGTGGAGTCATTTTATTGTGTAATATATGTTTGTATAAAAACCTACCCTGAAACCTCTCAGTTGTAAAAGAATTAGAGATGGTTTTGAGATCCTCCAAGGAGTTATTTTCAGGTAATTGCGAAAGTTGTCTCAATATATATTTATATGGAGATAGGGCCTTTTTCAAACTAAGTATTTCACAGTATATGTTTCTTTTGTCAATTATTTTGTCATATATATATGTTTCATCCAGAGCTCCGTTTATAAATTTTAAGAATTTTACAAAATGAAACCCTGCATTAATCCAATTTTTAAAAAATAATGTTTCATCGTGTTTTGTTCTGTTATTGTATTGTGTGAAAATTACATTTCCCCATAACACCTGATTCTGCAAGTCCTGGAGGTTAGTAGGAATCTTTGCCTCTTTAGATTTGTTAAAAGAGAGGATAGTATTCTGATAAAAAGTTGGTATTGTTTTGATAAGTGGTAATTGTTTACAGTTTGTAAAGTTAAAATTCAGAAAAAGATTTTCAGGTCCAAAGATGCTGAAGTATGCCTTCCCCCAAAAAGTCCAGTCTGCTTTATCATTTAAGACTCTATTGGCCCACATAGCTCTGAGTGTCTTTACTTTTGAATCAAAATCAATTAGATTTAATCCTCCATCTGCGATGTCTGATATCATGGTAGAACGTTTAATTTTGTCTTTAGATTCCCAGACAAACTTATAAATTGAGCTTTCGAATTTCTTCACAAAATCCTTCGGAATTTCTAAAAATTGACTTGGAAAAATAATGTTGGGTACTATCAAGTGATTTATAATAGTGACTTTTCCAAGCATAGTCAGGTTTCTCATTTTCCATGACATTAAGAGTTTTTCAATTTTCTCAAGTCTGGACCACCAATTGATATAATTACATTTTTCTTGACATGAACCAATATATATTCCTAGACATCGAATAGGGTCTCTTGGCCAACTTATATTTTCAATACAGCAATCAACTTGCCGGTCTTTATCCTTGCCTAGCCATAGTCCTTCTGTTTTTTCTCGGTTTAGTTTGAGTCCCGCTAGGTCACCAAATTTTTGTACTAACCCTAAAACAGGAGCTATCTGTAATTCATCTTTCAAGAAGATGCACATGTCGTCTGCATATTGACAAAGTTTAAACTCTTTGGAGTGATTACATATGTTTACTGTTATACCTTTGTGCTGGTTTTTTTTTCAATTTAATAGCCAGGACTTCTACTAATAATATGAATAACAAGGCGGAAACAGGGCATCCCTGTCGAATTCCTCTTTTCAAAGGAAATTTGAATTTATCGTGGATACACACAGTTCAATCCCAAACATTCCCAAAGTTAAACAGCCAGTTATAAGTTGTTCTGGAACATTAAAATCGTGCTATACAAACCTCTCGAATGAAAAGATTGATCACCAAAAAGCTCCAGATTGGCTAATTTTTAAAGACCCAATCGAGGGGTGAATCAGCATTTAGGAACAGCAATCTTACTCTTTACATATATTTTACATTATGATTAGCAACATGTCATTGGTTGTTTGGGGCTTATGTAGGGTTAATGCCACTTTTATGTTTTTTTTTCATATTTTTGACAGGCCACCTCAACAGAATCCTCTGGCTAGATCATAAAACAAGATTTAGCAAATTATAACTGACACATTTCCATCATATTTTTACCATAAAAATGAGACATAGAACATCTTAATAAAGTTATATTTAGCCATGCTAATTTCTCAACTGCAAAGGAGAACTTCATGTCTTTCCATAAAAAGGGTCTATTTATCCTTTGATAAATTCACTGGTAAACCCACACACAATATCTCAAAGAGACCTAAAAACAAGATTTAACGATCCCACTGGTCGCACCTTTTTACATATTCAAGACTTTGAGGAAACTTCATCAAGGAGAATTGACATTTTGCATAATATTATGTTTTTTTAACCAAAAGCCAAACCCAAGTGTCGCTTTCTTTTGTCAATAAACTAAGTCATCTCGGCAACAGCAAAGAGCCTTTGACAATTATTCAAGAGCTTGTTATGGTTCTGTCAGCTATTTTAGTAACACTCCCACAGTGGCCCAGATAAATAGCCGACTCATCATTTATTAAGCTATGTAAATGTATATGTGCTTGTTGTGTCGTGGAACAAAGCTTTACAAGTCCCCATAGGTTTCAAGGATGTGTGGTATTCTTAACCTTTGGCATCTTTGAAGAAACCACTGAAGAAAAAATATCGTCTTCAAAGTTGAATGATGAAGACAATTGAATGCAGCAATATATTATTTGTACTGCATTTGAAGGAACTATTTCATTTTTGCCTGTTGTTAAAGGGATTAAAAGCCAATTTAAATACCATTCTCAATCTGGGGTGTGTACTTTTAAAACCCCAGTCTCACTACAGGCAGTATAACCCGCGGTTCAAGGCATTGGGCAAAACATCCCTGTCCTTCAACTTACGTTCAACTACAGTCCAAGGTTCGAATATGACCGTGTGACAAAATGGCAAAATGCCCATTACCTACCATGTTCTATGGAATTTTTAAAATGTTTAAAAATTCCGCCTCTGAATGTGGTACCATAGGCATGCACAGACGAATGTGAGCATAAACAGATAAATTTCTTGCTACAATAACTGAAGGTGTAGTCCACAGTGTATATAAGATTGTGATTTAGTGTAACACAGTGGCGTTAAGGCTAGTAGAGATAAATGGATGTTTTTCCCCTCTGTCACAACTTGGCATACGAACGTCACACAGTAGTTGAAGGACAGGGGCGTTTCTCCCAATGCCTTTAACTGCAGCTTATACCACCTGTAGTGTGATTGAAACACCAAATCTTGGAAGATATGAGGTATTCTTGGACGCAGTTCTGCCGCCGAGTAAAACATCAAACCACAGGACATACCACTAAAAGTGTGACCCGGGGCATACAGAAAACAAGCCAGCCAAAAAAATACAAGGGATTCTGGTTACTCTTTCTTATATTTGTTATAAATATTGCTGAATTGTGTTTTAATATATAAATATAATGATGTTTTCAGATTATATTAATCATTGTATACACCCAAGTCAATTTGTTGCTAGATCTGTAGCAAGTAAGATATATGGTATTGCGTCCAAATGTGTACAATAGCTCACTGATATCTCAAAATAGTATGATTTAACCTTTGTTCTTTATTTGTTTGTCCAAGCTTTTATTTACCACATGTAATGGGTCATGTTAACGCAGGAAGTGATTGTGATAAGAGCAGCATATACTACTTGGTCAGATTCTGCATAGTGCACCATTAGCCACAAACAAGCAGACACCAACTTCTTTTATCACTTTGTTTGACCCCACACATCAGGGTTTTTAGCTGTGGTTGTTTTGAGAATTACCTGCATGGAAATACCATTGGGAAGCGGTGTGAGAGCAATCATTTAGTTTGCAAGGAGTGAGAGAATTCAGGAGGTGAACTCTGATACCAATGAATGCTCAGCTGTTTTGTTATAAGATATTACTGACAACAAAATTTACCCTTTTCACATATAACACCTCAATTGCACTACCCAGACATGTGGTCTAACCTCTATTTTCACAAGTAGACAGTCTGCTACGACCTGATTACACTGACTAAACAAACTTACATCAACCAACCACAAACATAAGGCTTTAAGACCTGCACCTGAAAGCCAGGATTCATAAAATAAAATTTGAGCAACATACTCTTATCACCCTTGGATCAAAGGTTAAAGTTGGGGGTTTACGTCTCGTTCAATACCCTGGATCATATTGGAACAAGTACTCAGCTTTATCACTTGTGGGAACCCTATCACAGGTGACAGACTGTAATCAAATGCCAAACCTGCTAACCCACTAGGCCACTGAGGACCTGATGATCACCCTTGGGAAACTTTGCTTCACATTTATAGCACAGTGTACAAGACTGTGTACATAGCACCACATAAGTCATAACATCAGCCATAGCAGCATAAAAAAGTGGTAGCATAACAAAGATAATTCATAAGCAACTTACAACAACAAAAATCAGTCGTCACCAACTCAGATATCGTCTTTAAGAAGACAGTCTTTTTAAGACAGCATAATATGCCATTATTGATCTTGTAGCATGAGAAAAAGCCAGCACTATAGAATATCAATACTTAATTTTTTCCAAGTTGGATCCCATTAAATTTTGAAAGTGATCTGGACCACTGTGTGGATACAAAAAAATCCAAATTTTCTTATTATTATTATCTTATTAAATTTACTTATTATTATGTGCCTTGGAGGGGGTCTATGAGTGCTCTTGTTATAAATGGGTTTAAGAGTCACTGTCAAACATTTTCAAAAGGTGGTGAATTCTTGTTTAGTTTTTTTTTTTAATTTGTGAAAACTTTGTGGTTTCAGAATAAATATATATGCGACACTCTCACATTATCGATTTCCTATACGATTAAGGAATTTTAATCAAAATGTAACTTGCATAGCCAACCCGATCTTATAGCAACATATACAAACTCTCAACTTGTGCATGATATATTTATTATATATAGATTGTGTTTTTAATTAATTCTAACCTTGTTACTGGATCTAGCAAGTATATATACAAATCCTGGTTACTGATTACAAGCTATAGACAGATATTGCATTACATTTCTACTGGTAAGTTTTCTGAAGAAAAATCTAATTTATTGTTGCTGGTAATTTTTGCTTGTTTGTGATTCTGTCCACATGCCAGTACAAGACACCCAATGAATGGGGATTTGCATAATGCAATAACTAACACAAATAAGTTTATATTTGAGCCGGCTTATGCATTAAAGTCAAGTAAGCTGTAAATATAATATTCATCCTGTCTTTGAGTGGCAGCTGAAAGGAATACCAAAGGCCTCTACATCTTCATGTTTGGGATTCCCGGATACAGTTTGGCTAGGTACTTTGGCACTAGTCTTAAAATGGTAAAAAAATGAAGGAAACAATGACATCATCTCCAGTCCAGTTAAACATTCTCTAATGGGTTGAAGCAGCCAGAATTTGTATTTGTTAAATATACTTCTACGAAGTAATATATATCACAAGGTGGCTTGTGTTAATACAACTTTTTTATCCAAAAAGATTTCTGCTTTTAAAAAATGAACACAAATAAACAAGTTGTCATTTGGTTGAGCCAACGTCTGGGTTGGAGACTTGAGAGTTTGTTGTTTAAGGTATCCGAAATGTATATACTAAGGTATTGATGAAATTATTCCCAAAATTTGCAATTGTGACATAACAATCTAACCTCAATATATTACATTACCATGGTCTTTAAAACTGTAATAGTTTTAGTGCCATTTGTACCCCCTCTCCCAAGCCTCCTTTAGAAAGCAGCTTAAAACCTACCTGCACACCAAAGCATACCCACCATAGTCTTATTCACCCCCTGTCATTCTCTGTGGTGCTCAACCTCTTTCCTGTCCCTGGATACTGTCTTGTGCTGTTGCGCCTTAGAGTGGCCTTTAGATTAAGCGCTATAAAAGTCCAATTAGAACTAGAATTTGACTGTTTAATACAACAGGATGTTCCATTAAGGATTTTATTAAGTGAAAATAAGCCAGCATAATAGGACATTAAAACATTTCACAAAAAATCAGGGTATTTCGGGGGGAGTTCTCCAAATTTCTGAAGTCTTCCAAAAGAAATAATATTAGCCAAACAATAGAGCTTGACTTGATATCACAACACAAAACAGTTTTTTGGAAGTGCAATATAAATACCTAAAAGTTAGGTCATGTTGGTTTTATAATATTGACAGGATTAACAATGATACCATTAACTTATACACAAAATGGAAATACATGTAAAGAAAGGATAAAGACACATAGCGTATACTGGATGGTGTTGACAAAAATTACTTTGAAAGTATTTATAAGCCACACCCGTGCTGGCATCCATATCCATACACGTTTGAAACACAACACAGTGATGTGTTACCCCCATTTGCAAAAACAAAAAAAACTTTTCTCAAGGATGCGGATACAAAAATATCTAGGATGCAGATGCCATAGATGCAGACAATTGCAGATGTAGACACAGAAGCACAAAAAAGGATGGATGCATATTGCGAGGAAACCTTTATTTGATAAACAATACATGTCCAAACCAATATTCCATCTCAAATTATCCTTGCCAAGTTACAATACTATTAATCTAAAAGGAATATGACAGCAAATTTATTCCCACTGTCTTTAACAATAGAATTGTACAAACTCCCAGTAGAAAAGAGAAATGAATTAGAGAAAAAGAGTCACCGTTGTACCTTCTAAAATATATCGTTTAGTATCTACCCAAGGCCATATTTTCTGGGAAAAGGGGAGAAATACAAACTACGACATTTGCTTGTTTCAGGGAAATTGACTTGTAAAACATTGAATAAACGGTGGATTAATATATTTTGCTATATTCAATCTCCTTGAATGTAATGAGAATATATTTAAACAGGATGTAGTAGGAAACGGGGAGCCAGAATTGTTTTTCAAGATAGGGAGGAACATGGCTAGTTTCATCAAGTCTAAAGACAATTCTACACAGGACATTTTGAAACTTTTGGAGTTTAGCCACATTATATTTATTTACGCCATAGAGTAGGGAATTGCAGTGGTCACTTGGCTACTAATCATTGAGTCTGTCAGCAGTCTCAACACTGAGGAATTTCTGAATACATCTAAGGTCCTGGAGGTGGTGGTAGTAGGCATGACAAACCTTGGTTACATGACTAGCAAAAGCGTTTCCAGAGTCAAAGGTAACACCTAGGTTCTTAACTTCATCAGTAGGGAGATAGAATTTCCAAGAAACTGGGTAGGAAATATTTTGCATGGGGGAATCCCTGGCATATCTACCACCAACAATGATGAATTTTTTTGGTCTGGATTGAGTTTCAGTTTCACACCATCCATCCAGTTTTGAACACAAGCAAGACACTCGGTGAGCTCAGCCTTACTGGCATTAAAGTTCCTATGGTCAAGTGCTAGATATATTTGGGTGTCAGCTGCATACAAATGGTGGGTGACATTGAAACTGGAAATAATGTTACTGAGGGGGTTGGGTCAATGGTGGCAGAGTGGTAACACTCTCGTCTCCACCTCTGAGATCGGGGTTCGCTTTCCGGCCCTACCTCAAGTGGGAAAGCTGGTAGTTACTTGCCATTGGTCGGCAGTTTACAGTACAGAACCTTGACCGACTGTATGTACTGGTTTCCTCTGCCCTCCCAAATACCCATCGTGATATGACCTGTACAGTGTTGAAAGCGATGTAAAACCCCAAATAACCAAAAATACTGAGGGGGTTAGTGTACAGGGAAAACGGAGGGGATATACATGCCAAATATTTATAGGTAACATGGTTGTAGCTATTTTTAAATGGAAATTTTGCACATTTGTAATGATAGTTTTCAATGATAATTAGTGCCGCAGAATAAAAAAATATTATCTGGTCTTTATTTTTCAGTAATTAGGTCAAATACGGTTTACGGTAGATGATGAAATATATCATAATAGCAAGCATATAATTCAAATTAAAGCTTGCACAAAGTACCACTAGTGAATAGATTAAAGAAAATGTGTTATTTTCTTCTTCTGCATCCTTTTGTTGCAGTATTTTCTTCTTATTTTACAAAGAGCAAAACTGGAAAAAAAACCTTATCTTTATTAACATGACAAATCCCTGTATTTTTCAGGCTTTGTGGATCATATTATTTAGGTTCACGGAAACAGAAAAGCCCTGACAATGGAGGTCTATTAGTATGCAAAGGCTGCCTCCTAACAAATGGAGTCACAGACACAGAATTCAATTCAAATAAAAAGACTCACTGGCAAGAGGGAAAAATTACACAGAGAAACCCAGGGAATATTTCTTAACTAAAGCATGGAAGGATAATGAAGTAAAGCTAAGAGATTTCAATTTGTCTCCTTGGCCAATATTCTTGATAAAATCTCTCTTAGCCTTCAGTGAAGAGGTGGGAGCACCGGTATGGGAGATTTAAAGTAACCCCCTACCAAATTTACCCCCGACTATACATTGAAGTCAACTCTTAAGTGACTTTAGTGACAGTATGATTTAAATTGTTGATAAAGTCTTTCTGGGCCTTCACTGATGATGTGTGTACCGGTGGTAGATACCGGAACGTAAACTTATCCCTCTTTATATTACCCCTCATTTAAATGATAAATAAAGCAAATTAAAAGTTGTTTTAATAAGAGTTCGTCAATATAGTTGATATATTCTTAGTCTTGTTAGCCTTCTTCCAGAACAGGGAATGCACTGCTGTGAGAATTAAAACTACAAAATTAATAGCTTTGAAAATGAAGAATAGAATATTTAAATCATACTGTTTGTATTGGTATTCGAGCACTCACCTCAAATTGGCAGAAAAAGCAAATAAACAATAAAATCAAGTCTGAACAATCAAACTATTTCGTTATTGCTCATTGCTGCAGATTGCAAGTAGAGCTTATATTATCGCCCTTTAGAAATCTCTAAGTTAATTAGCTGATATCTTTGGACACAGTCCATTTACGAGGTGCACTTGTACCAATGTTGTATCAATAAATTCATTTTAAATCACACAAAAAAAAAACAATCATAATTTGTGTTTTTCCTGCGCCAAGGTAAACTTGGTAGATGCACAGGAAGTAGATACTTAATGTAAACCAGACAATGATGAGGACCATTTAATCTGAATCATACCTTAGTATATACTGACTTTACCTACATATTCAATGATAGTTGGAAAATTATTCACATTAAGAATCACTTCATGTTGACTTATTTCCTTGTCATCACCCGTTTGTACAGACTAGGTGGTATGTTACACATTCCCAGGTCCCCCCAAGACAAGAAAACCCCAACATTGGGATTATACATTCTATTTATTCATCTAAAATTGTTTGTATATATATAGTATATAGTATTGTTATAACACATTGTATACAGTATTGTTATACATGCAAATGATGAAGACAATGTCTCAGTCAATATAATAGTCAGTGATGCAAGAAAAACCCCCAGATGTTGATAATATCTAAGCACAATCAGTCACTGACAGTTAAAATTCATATCACTACAATGTTTCAATGAAGATTCCATACAATGTTCCATACAAGTTCCTAAACAGCTAAAACCCAGAAAGTTCCAGTGATACAGTTCCAGATGCTAATCACAGATGAAGAAAACACAAGTAATAAACATAGTTCCATAGTACAGTTAATTCACCCAGTATAAGATACCAGTTCCTAAGGCCATATATATAACTTATGGCCCCATAAATGTTGTAGCACTACAAGCAGCAGATCAGGCAGGACGGTCCCCCATGGTGAGCAAACAGTCAGCGTGTGAAACAAATACAGTTAAACTTCCTCATGACCTTTAGCAGGTCAAATATACACAGTTCAAGGTCAAATAACGCATATAAACAGAGTAAGAGACACCCAAACACCCAGTAGGAAGTAGGCTAGATAGCTAAGTGGGCACGAAAAGAATCAGCTACTCTAGACGGCCCAGATGAGGAGGTATGGACATATCTCCAGACACATTGTGAGGTCCAAGTCCCCTGGGCCTGAATATCTTGTAAGGGAACTCCATGCTGGAATGCCCAGGACGCCCCCGCCCTCCTGAAATCGTGAAAGGTAAGAGGCTTGGCCAAAGCCAAAGCAGTGGAAACCTGCTTAAGATGCTTCCTGGCTATGGAATCAGTCAATGGAACCAGTGAACCAGCTACAGGGATCTGGAATAAAGGAGAATCCACATCAGCAGGAAATAGTTGAAACATGGCCCGAATGGCCACCACTGGACACAAGGGGGACTGACCCAAGGCAGGGATGGCGACAGATGTGGTCTTACATCGGTCCTGTAATGTTTTTGACCATTTTATGATAATGACAGCTTTGGAATGGCCAAAAATCACATCAGCCCTGCATAAATGTCTGGAAGGATCAAATTTAGCTACAGAGTGTGGCAAAACATTTGACAATCTTAAGAATGAGAAAAAGCAAAATGAATACAGTGCTTGAAACACTGAGGCATGGTGTAGGTGATGACAAACCTGTAGAATTTTTGAGAGAAGTGAGGCATCCAGCACTAGGGTAATGTGAGGTTGGAGAGGCCTGTTTATTCTGACAGCTTTGAGAAATAAAGCAATTCTGCTGTCTGTAAGGATAGTTGGATTCAAACCGTAAACCACAAACATAGCTCTGATGCCAGCAATATGATTAGTTATATTGGAAACCGACATACCGCTTTGTAAGAGATGCTCCATATATGCTAGTACATCCAGCGTGGTAGCCTGGGGCAGCGACAGCTGAGCCACAACCAGGAACCCCAAAAATTCTTTGAAATATCTAGTATATGCAGCAAGTGTAGCTGGTCTATAGCCTGAGAAAATACGGGTACTGGCAGCACTGGCAAGTGAAGCTGTGGCGGCCCCAGGCTCTGAAATATATGAATAGATCAAATACTGTAGTTTAACAATGTTAGATCCAAGTGTGTATCTACCCATATGGGATTTTTTATGAATTGTGCTAACTTTTCTTCATTATCTGGAGTTTTACCCCACCTAGAGAGGAGGTCGGCTAAGGCATTCTTTGCACCATACACGTGACTTGTGACTAATGTTATATTAAACATGGCTGTCAGTAGCCATATATTACGCGCACAGGTGGCCAAAATGTCATCCCTGGCCCTACCAGAGTTGAGTGTATCAACCACTGCCCTATTGTCACAAAATATCTGTATTCTTTTATTAGCCCAACTCTGGCCCCAGACTTTGAGAGCAACAACGATATTTAGGATCTCTAAATGTACGATAGTATAATTCATAAAATGTTTTGGCAAGGCAAGAGCATATACTTGGTGGCCAAAGACTCCCCCTAGGCCTGTAAGTGAGGCATCTAAGAATATGTCAGCTGATACAGGTCTGACCTCATACATTGTGACCCCATTGTACTGTGTTAAGAAGGTGTTAAACCACTGTAGGTCTTTGAAAAATGCAGTAGGGAGTGTCAGAATTGGTTTATGGGCTTGTTGTCTGAGTACCTGCAACATGCGGTTAAGAAAGACCCTAGCAGGTTTAACACATTTACTGACATATAACAAGGAACCCAGTAAAGACTGGAGTTTATTTTTAGTGCAAGTAGCATTTTTCGACCAATTTTTACACATATCTATAATTTCTTGCAATTTTTCCGGGGGAATACTAATGGTTCTATCGACAGTATTAAATAATATCCCCAGACAGACGGCTTGGGTGGAAGGGGGGTGGAGTCTCTTACTGCTGATGTCCAAACCTAGCTGTTGGAGGAGATTCAGGAGAAATTGATAAGACTTATGAATTGTAGAGGGTAGTGCCGTATAGATTAGATCATCAATATAATTTAGCATTGAATTATGACCATTATTATTCATAATATAGCGAACTGCATCGCTGATTTTCATAAAGAAAAATGAACCCAATTTATACCCGAATGGCAGGGACAGATCAATGAAGTATTTGCCCTGATGTTGGAGGCCTAATAGATCTATATCCCCTGGGTCTATACGTATATGACGAAAAGCTCTGCTTATGTCGACTTTAAAGATGTTAGCAGCAGGTCCAATACTATTTAACTGTTTAACAATTTTATCCACAGTAGGGTAATGCATGTCAAATTCTGAGCCCAAGTAGATGTTATTATTAACCCCATCGTTTACAGCTTGACCTTTGGGCCAGCTAAGGTCAATGATAGTACGCCTAAGGTCAGATTGGGCCTTGTCCCTGGTCATGAAGGGTGAAACATGCAAAGTACAAGGTTTTTCATCAAAAGGACCAATCATGGCCCCAAATCGTAACTCATCCTGTATATATTTATCCACATGGGGTGCATATTCCTTAGCAGAAGCATGATTGTCAATAGTTGTACCTAATACACAATTTCTGTCAAAATCCAGAGGAAATCCATATTGGATTAGGTCAACTAGTTGCTGGTCCCAGTAATCTTTCAAGTGGTGTCTCCATGCCTTAACTTTGAGTTGTGTGTTCACTGGAATCCTTAAGCCCAAAAAATTTGGGACCCCAGACTGACGAATCATTTTGTGGGTAGTAATGATATCAGGGATAGTTTCCCAATAAGTAGGGTCTCCAGTAAATAGCGTAATAGAAGACAAAGGGACGCAGCCGAAGTCAACCCCATTTTGTTGTTTGCACTGCCAGTACTCTGGACAGGTAGGCGCTCGGTTGTTAGTGGGGGCCCCAGCAAGCTGGCCACTGTCATTGCGTTCGCCATTGCGTTCACCATTGCGTTTACCTTTACATTGGTGACTGCGTTCGCGATGGTGTATGGGGTTACTGTGTGAAGCAAGAGAACACTGATCGAACGCATGTGTAGCCTCAGTATCCGTTACCATATCTTGTAAGACCTGAAATCTATTACTGAGAGGTATTTCAGCAACTGCACATATATTCGAAGTCGTGGACAACTGTTTTACAGGAGTGTTCATATCTGTACCTTTGCTTAGTACCACTTGTACTTGGGTACTGATTTTAGCTGGAACAAACGGTTTGGCTAAAGGATTCAAACCCATGACCTTATTGCAACCTTTGGTGTTGTCCTTAGCTGTATGAGCATGGCGGACTTTATGGTCCGTACGAGTTGTATTCTGCAAAACTTGTGCATAAGATCTCTTGCCTTTAAAGTTACAAAAGGCTAGTGCTTTGTGAAATTCTTGACAAACTGCATTCTTATCAAGATTCAACAATTTATTTATACTATGAGCATTATGTTTACTATTATAGACAATCCTATCTGAGTGGGCACGTCCTGTATGTGACCTGCCCACTGTTACTGGTTTTTTGCCTTGGATTTTCGACAATGTAATTGGGAATGTGGATATTCTTTCCCCTCGGCTGTGAAACATGCCAAACATATGTGTCTGTACAAGACTCCTCTAGTTTCATGAGAATTTTTCTGGAGGCATGTGTTTTTGTTAAAGTACAAACATGTGAGAACTTTACTTGCATGTTGTGTCTTATCTTGACCTTTTTGACCTTTTTCGGAGGGAGCAGTGACATGTCTTTGCGCATGTGCACGACGGATGCGTTCGATTTTCTCGGATTCTGTCCAACCACTAATTTCCCCCTGCTCCATTCGACAGAGCAACACTGCATGGCTGGCCTTTGCTGCAGACCATGAGAAATCCTGAGCATCTTCTAGTAGATGTATAACATAATCTAACATATGTTCTCGAATTTTTACATCAGGTTGATCTCTCATGGTCCTACAAAAGCCAGCCATCCACTGTACTGGGGATAACTGATCATAACTGATCCTTTCTTTGTTAGTTCCCGACAGTATGAACTCGTGGGGCCATTTAACTCTATTATTGACAAACACATCCACTGAACCACCCCTCTGAGACTTAATCTTTTCCTTACCTTGACTAATATTTTCTGACAGTTGTTTTAGCCTTTCCTGCACTTGTTGCTGTATCAGTTCATCAGCTTTTATTTGCCCGGGAGTGGGAAATGTAGGATGTGTGGAGTTGGAAACGCCACCCAAACCCTGGGGAACCGACCTAGCCTGAGCTGCCTTCTGTGTAGGTCTAACCTTATTTGGATTTTTTATTTTTTATTTATCTGAAGATTTTTTACAAACCCCACCCTTGTTTTCAATGTTGGTGAGCCGTTCACCCAAGTGTGACAGTTGCTTCAAGATTTGCATGTTAATTTCATTCTGATCTATTACTGTTTTATTACACGCGACGCCGTCACCAGAATGACCCTGCTGATTAGGACCTCTCTGAAAACCATGTTTTGACGGGGAATGAATTTCATTGTCAGAATTTTTGAATATATCACTCAGATCTAATTCCGAATCCGAATCACTGGCACCGTTTGACTGAAATGTAACTTGCCCGGGATCTGGATGGCTGCTCCCTAAGTCCTGAGTGAACAATTCCCCATCTCCTGCCATCTGAAGCTGCACTGGTACACAGATTTCTTGTCCTTTAGAACGCAAGTTGTATCTTTCCATATCACAGAGTTCATAAAATGATCATATACTAAAACAACTAAAATACTAAAAGAAAATCATAAGTGTACATGTGCGTTGGTGGTCGATAAAATGTTGCTGTGTCCTCTTGGTCGACCAAAGTCAAAGTGACAGAGAAACCCCAATCTGCAAGGTCACTGATGCGTTAACAAATCAAATTCAAGCTTACATCAAATACCTGTTAACATCAAATGTCATACAAATGATAGTATACATACTATAGCTAAGGTGGACCACAGGAATGAATACCTGTACACCTAGATGTACAGTTACATAAGTTTCATAAGCTTCATCATTAGCCCAGATAGCATTGAATCAGTCTAGTGTGGATTAGCCATTTAATATTCTTAAAACTCAGTCTTTAGTAGTTGTACATTCTTGAATGATATCACAATACATTTAAATGGAATCTCCCTATGTTGTCAAGCTATCTCATGTCCATCACCACTTAACTGGATTTGCTCCTTATTTATTTCCTTATTTAAATATACTACTGCTGTTTTCTGTGATAACCGGCCGTTTTGCTAATTATTCCTGCCCAATGTTTAGTGCATTCCCACGATTTCCTCCCTCATTTATTGCTGTGTGAACCAACCAACTGTATTGTGTACTCATTAACCTGAAATTTCTCTCTCCATTAACAAAATAATGCAAGGTTTGAACTTAGTGCATGTTGCCATCTACATGGTTAACTGTTATAGAGCAGTTCAAGTAAGCTGATTGGATTGTAGACCTGTCTCCTGATTGGAATATATAAACCTACTTGTGATACTTGGGTCAAGTTTACGATACTTCTCAGATATATTTCTGCTCAACATTACCATTCTGTCTTAAAAGCTTCTAATTTGCCCTGAAAACCTTGTGAATATTTTCTAGTATGTCTCATTTGTTCCAGAAGATGTTTCCGATTCTTCTTGAATGGGTTACGAATATTATAATTTACTACATGATCAGTAGGATTGACTTAAGATACAAAAGATTACTTTACAAATGTTAAGGAATGAGGATAGGTTTAGGATTAGTTTATGATAGGTTTCTCAATCTAAGATCTGACAATAATCCACCACAGTTTACGATATTTTTTCATTAATTTGGGACACACAGAATTCACTGCTTAATATTCTAAATGCTTCCCAATCCAAATTGCTGGCCCTGAGATAGTTGTTGTTTACGAACATTCCGACTGAAAAGATCAACCTCCCGAATACACAATTTTCTTGATCGCAGACCTATCTATCAGAGAGGACATTTGGCAGGGTAGAACCGCCCTATTAAGGCCTGTGTACACTAAACTGACACAATACAATATGAAAATATGAGCTCATATATCACCTTGAAAGTGAAGACGATGGTCAAAATATTTCAGATTGGCCTGGACATTTTCATCATTTTAATGTATTCAGGTAAGTCTTGAAGTGTTGAAAAATTCTTCAAAATAAGAATCATTTCAGCTCGTATCATATTTTTTTTTTGGTGCTTAGGCTCTATGAGACTTATGGTAATTAAAATTACTCAGACTATATATTCTTACAAGGATACATTTTAATTTCTTCTGTGGGATTACAGTATCAATTTACAAATCTGGACACCCGACACATTTTACACAGGAAAGTATGTTATCACTTATACAAACTGACCTGGACCTGAAAAGACAAATTTTTTTCTAGTTTATCTTCTATATTAAAAAAATCAGTATTTTAACATGACAAAGTATGTTTACTCTTATTTAAATTCACCTCAAACCGTTAAAGTAAATATGAGAAAAAAAAGATTGGTATTTTTCAGTTTATCTTCAAACTTACAAAAAACAGTGTTTTAACAACGGTGTAACAATTTTTCAGCAAACCTTACACACACTTCCCACCAAAACATGCATCCAGATAAATGAGCATTTCAGACCTTTTTCAATAGCCTTTAAGCAAACAGTATTTCCTATTCTAAAAATAACAGGCAAATCTAACAGCAATCCAACTTCCACAACCAACCTTTCCCCCCCTCTTTTTTCCTTTTTGTAGTCAGTACCCTTATTGTCGCCCTATCATTATTTCTAGAGCTACCAAGATGCTAGCTATGTTATCAGTGAACACATCTTTAGGCCACACCTACACAGAAATAAAAAAAGAAAATGACTGCAATAAAACGAGATGGCTTTTTACCTGTGCTGTCTTTTCTATGCTTTGGTAACTTTACCGTATTATCATGTTTGAAAGTGTTTCCCATCTTATAAAGTGTACTTTATCAGTTTCTAATACCCCTGGTCAAAAGTGTTGTACAGTTCAAAGTTAAGATATACATATTGATTGAAGTAACTAAAAGTAGTGAAGCATCAGTTTGACACACTTTATTAACAGACTGAAAAACCTGAAGTTACCTGTAAAATCAAAGGTGGGATGAAAGAGCTTAATAAATTTATAGCATTACAATTTCTAATCCTAAAATGTTAAAAGTTGAACAAAACAAAAGACCATACCAGAATGGGCGACCAGGATCATGTCTGGCCCTACGTTGGGACAACAACTTGTTCTGTTTCAGTGAATTCGATGGAGAGAACCAGGGTCAGTCTGGCCCAGTCTTTCCCAGTTTAAGAAGAACATTAATCTTCAACCTTGGTTTTCCCTACGTAATCCTTAGTTCAAGTTTTTCCTTGAGAAAGTTCAAGATATACACACCAACTTTGATTGTGATGCCACAATGTTGTTTAAGGTTACATTCATTTTCAGAAATCTTCAGTTAAGTTGACATTCTTGCCCAGTAACTGTACATTCTAATAGAGTATGTACATTTTCCTGACAGTGTGTCAAGATAGGTATATTTTAATACTTGCTCAAGAAAATCATAAAGCGCATGTAGCCAGTAGCATTACGGGGAAAGGGATTAAAATAAATATAAATTAAGTTGTAATTCGAGTTTTAGTACATACATATTCATGATATACATATAGATGTGCATGATAAAAAGTGCAAAAGAAAATGTTTTTGTGGTTTTAAGTCACTGAGCATATTGTGATATGGTAAACACTTTTCTTTCCAATGCCCTTGGTCCTACAGCCCTGGAAAACCAAATTAGGTAATCCTCACTTTCTTGGGTATTCTTCCTAACATATTTCCCATGCTAGACATACAAGTTGACCCTCTGTTTGTACAGATATTTATATCTGTAATGACTCAGAAGTCTCTTGGAAGTCAAGAGCCTGGATGTTTTCGTACATTATTACCAGAACAATGGGATATTTTGCGAGATATATACAGGGAGTAGTTACTGAAAGTTTGACCAATCAGGACCAGTTATACAAAAGAAAAATAATTGTAAGGTGGTGTACACACTGTTTCATGTGTTATTGATTTGGTTTTCATCTACACATTGCATGTATCTTGTCCCCTTCAAGTTAACTAGGATTTTAATTTATATTTACAATTACTTGTGCCTGTCCCAATGCTTATTTTAATCAGTACAAATTTAATCTAATACACATGTTAAAGACTCCAAAAATGATGAAATTACTACTACTTACGTTGTTAAAGACTCCAAAAATGATAAAATTACTACTACCTCGTTGAGTGTGGGCCTCCTGTTTGAGCCCAATAAAACCTTATACAGTGTTACACATAATAGACATTTTCTGTTATGGTAAATTATAGCGTAAATCTTTCTTAAAACCTTTTCTCAAAGGATAGTTGACTTGGAGTTAAAGTATAATTATAATCACTTGTACTTGTCCTAGTGCTTAAATAATCTAACCAAATTACATGTACTATATATATAATAGACGTCCTATGTTCGGGTATTGCCAAGGTATGTTATAAAGCAATACATTCTTCTCTTATTCTAATTGAACTTTTACAGTGCTTAATCTCCCCAAACTGCAGCTGAACCACTATCCATCTGTATTATCATATAGTATATATGGAAAATTATATCATTAATTTGAGGTAGCATTGTTAATTAGCTTGCTTTGTGTAAATTTTTCTTTGTTAAACATAAAATATGAATAAACCTCTACAGTGATAATATGACCATTAGTGTCAGTTAGTTTGCAAAACAAAACGAGAATATGTTTCTTTCATTGTTCATATTCACCAACATTCTAATTCCAATTAGAAAAAAGTCTAAGAAAATTTTTACTCTAAAAATAATAATGTTATTCAATATTAACCCTGGTAAATATTTCAACCTATGTAGTACATGTGTTCACTGATAATATTTTATAATATTGATTATATATTGATTATTATTGTCATCCATTTATCATTGCATTTCAATTAACCAAATTACTTAAACAGTTGAACACATCACTCAATACACAAGTACTTAATTGTGGAGTCTTTTTTCACTCTGGAGAAAGATTCCTTTAGTGTACGGTACATGAATAGAAGCAAGTCTCTTAAAGTCTATTCTCCCTTTTCTCAGAAGGTTAACTGGGCCATTATTCTCTTGTTTACACACATTTTTATTGCTTGCCTAGTTTCAGCCACTGCTAAAAAGTCAAATCTATTTCATGATCAACTTGAGTTCCAGTAGCCTTTTTTGTGTCTATCAGCTTTAGGGTCCGGTTATCGTTCCTTAACCAAGATTTAAACTTCCAATATTCTCAATATTAGCAATAGGGCATTGTAGAACGTATACATGCTAAAAAGTGACAAAACATAAACCTCAACATGCAAGCAAACCTAGAAATCTAAAAGCCAATTAAGTAAATTGAACAGAGCCATCCAGAATTAAAACATTTAAGGATATCTTAGATAATTGTGTTTTGTTGATATTGTACTATATTGTTAATCAATAATTGTTTCAGGAACAAGCCACATCACTCACATTTAAGGCAGGGGAAATCTGAGTAATTAAGTGTCACACCCAAATGAATTTGTCTCATGCAGGGCTGGCTTGTGCTAAACCTAAGTGGAAAACATGTGTCCTGTTCTAAGTAACATGGGGTATTAATATAATGTATAGATTTATTTCATGGCTTCCAAGATTCAGTCTCTGCCAAGCAATGTCCATGCAAAAACTGTGTTTAGGTGGAAGGAATGGAGAAAAGTGCTAAACCTAAGTAGGAAACATGTATCTTGCTTTAATTAAGATGGGAGATTTGATACAATGCATAGATTTATCTCATGGCTCCATTGGCTTGTATTTCCTGTGGGTGTACATGTAAAACAATAGCACTTAGAGAACGCAGATCTCCGCCAATGCATGTATAGTTTATGTAGGCACCTTATCTCTCTCTTCTAAAGCAAAAACAGCTTAGTAATAAGTAAAAGGGAAAATCTGATTATTTTTTGTCCATTCAGTGATCCAGATCACTAACAAAATTTGATGGGATCTAAGTTGGATCAAGACCCACCTTCTCATTTTTTCATGAAGATCCTACCGGTAGTATTTGTGTAATCTTGCTAACAGACAAACAGACAGACAAATAAATAGTCATGAATTTAACAGCACCCTAGAGGACATAAAATGAATTCAGATAAAATGAATTGAAAGGTGATAAGTGGATAACACGTGCCCTCTTTTAAGTAATTGTTATAATGTACAAATTTATGTCATTGCTTTTAAGATTCAGTTTATCTGTGCCTTACATAGTTTCATACTGGGCTCAAATTCAGCAAAGGGGTTCTTACAAGTTCAGTGAAAAAGATCAGCGAATGAATCAACATTAGTGTAAAGCCTCTGATGCCAAAAATTAATTATCTTTCCCTAAGTTAATTTCTGGCTCATCTTTTACTCTTCTCTATTCTCAGCCCTGAACTGTAATAAATAATATGTGTATATTTTTAACACTGTCAGAGAAAATCTTGAAATAATGACTAGGTTATCAAAGGCAAAAGATTTGGCTTTATATTATTTTTAATATCAAAAACTTATCAAGTCAGACATTCAGTAGATACCACATGTTGTCATCCTCTGGGTTTGAACCCATAACCGCAGAAGTGAGAGATAATCTGTAAATTGAGAAAATTATTAATAAATGTGCCAGTTAGGCTGGGTTGGTGACATCTAATAATAATCTTTTGGTTATTTATTGCTCCATTTGTTTTCTTGCTTGACAAAGAAATCTGGTTTGCACTATGACAGTATAAGCAACGAGAAACTGTTAAAACTAAAAACTACTCAGAGTACAGACCTCTGTCAGGAAGTTGAAGAGTTTTTCTGAAAATTCGGGATTTTTTTCCAGAATATGATCTAATACTTTTCAAAAAGGTGATCCACTTGTTCCATTGGTTAGGGTCTACAAAAAAGATCTGTTACTTACTTAAACAGAGACAGAGAGACAGATGAATACACACAAGAACATAACCTCTCTGTCAGAGGTAAAGTGTGTAACAATTTCACAAAACACTCTTTGCAGTTAAAAAATCTAATCAAGAGAATAATAATGTATATTTTAAAATATAGACAGGGACAGTTTGTTGAGAATCCTTTAGTAATCTTGTTGTCAATCAAAACCTTGTTAGGTTTACACATCTATAGCCACAGGAGTCTGATCTTAGATTGTCTCCAATTGAACCAGGGACACCAAGTGAGGAAAACAGTGTTTGGAAGTTGTTAATGTGTCTTGTCTCTAAGCTGTAACATCAAAATGGAGATAAATGGACCAAAAAGAGCTATCTTTTAAATATTCAAAGTATTATTAGTTGCTAAAACTATCCAGGGTAACTGTCGTTCCAGACTTTAAATGCATATTTCCATATATGGCTACATTCAGTCACCTTTTTTTGTAAATATTATATTGCTAAAATATTATTGTAAATATCATATTACTAAAATATTATAACAACGACAGCCAAATCCGTGCAATCAGTAGTAAAAAATGAATGCCAGTACATGGCAACAACATAACTAATAAACTGTACCAACGTACATATAGTTCACAAATTATTTATTTTTGGCACTCAGTTTTGACCTGTTACGTACAGTGCTTTCATGTATATCTGGCGAAACTAATCCAGTTGAAAAACATGTGTCTTGTGGGATAGTTCTAGTATAAAACTGGTATTTTTTACAGTTTTAAGTAGGTTTGCATAATTTTTACATATTTCTGATATCACTGTATACTTTATACAATTTATATTTACAGCATGGAGAATGTAACAGTGACACAGAACCAGTGAAGTGAGGGAACTAGAAAAGTACCTCATTTGACTTGGTGCCATGTTATGGCACAGTCACAGTACAGATAGTCAGCTATTATAGACTGCAGAGAGGCGGAATGTTGTACCTTCTGTGAACCTCAGATACACATCTCTAGATACAGTTATGGTACGGACGGGAATCTAAATGGGAAAGAACAACTGCCAAGGTTGGGCACAGATGAGATGCAAAAGAGATACTAAAAACATACTGTGAAGGCTAGGTAATGTTACAGCATGATTGGAGAATCAGAAAGATGCAGCATGATACAGAATCAGCAGAAAAAGCAGCAGAACAACTACATAAATTAGTCAAGGTCCTACAGTTACAGACGGTTATGGGAAGTGACTTTGAACCTGGTATATGGAAATTTTGAAAGGGGGGGTTCTGGAATGCCACAGATGCAAAGTAAACTAATAAGAATCTGACAGTAAATGAAGGACTGGAGCAGTCTAAAAAAGCACATATCAGTGTTCAACACCGCCTGTAGTCTCATCATTTCACAAGTGTACTTGCAAGACACTTGTAATCTAAAAAACACAGTTTCAGACTCTATGTTTAGAAGTGATGTGGTGAGGTTACACTATCAAACCCTGTACTGCTGTAAAGTGTAAATAGGGAAACGTGACAGGGCTTTCAAAATATCTTTTTAATCAACAACAAGCCGGTATCTACAACGGTGATCATTTTTATGTGTACACAATAACAGATGACGTCACGGCATGAGGTTTCTATTGGTGATAGAAAAACTACTGTATTTGCCTAGTCTATTGTTTTAAGGTGAGACTCTAATGAAAAAATAAAGCTTTGTACTGGATTCTGTACTGCAGTGGAATTGTTGCAAAGCACTGTTTGCAGAATCAATTGACTGGGCAAATCATGTTTTTCTTTATGAGATGCAAGCCTCATTTATTCTCATTGGAAGGTTACAGTATCAGGTTTAATATTTAACCCCGTGTACTGAGGTGCTTAACATTTACAAGTCATATATTCACAAAAGTTATTGCTCCTTTGTGTCAGCACATTTTTGTGATATTTCTTGCATGTTTAGTCTGACTTTTTTCCTGTCAAGTTGGTATATGTATATACTGCAATAATATTTTTACTAATATGTTGCCATTATAACTTAGCATGAAAATAATAAAAACAAATATATATATTTATCTATATTTATAGCAACTCTAAATAGTTCAATTCGGCTTAGTATAGGGTACTGCTCAGGGATTTGAAATTTAATTACCCGGAAAATAGGAACTTTTTCCAGTAAAAAAAGACATTAATGTCAGACAGATTTTTTGTAAATGTCAATCTCTTTTCTCAATGGCAAAACTGCCTGTGATGTACGTTGATTGATGATCCAAACCCAACTTTAAACTTGGACAAATTTCCATGTTTATCAAATAATATTCACTTACAACTATGTCACAAAAGCCTAGTGAGTGAAACACCAATTGTGTAACATAAAGACCACGGAAATATTCTATTCTATTCTGTACTTTTATAGCGCTTAATCTCTGCTAGGCAGACTCTAAGGCGCAACACCAAAAATCAAGTTTAAGAAATCATCTGTCCATAGCCGTTGCCAAGTCCAATACCACGGAGACGCCGGATAGAGTGTAAGCTAAGGTGGGAATGCCTTGTGGACGAGATATGATTTTAACCTTTTCCTGAAACAGGTGAGAGTTGGGGCAGAACGTACCTCATTAGGCAAATTAGGCACGGAAATATTCATACAGAATAAATTTATAATGTTCATATTATGAAATCACGTTACTTTTTAAACGCATAATTGAAATGAGGTGTCTGGATATAGGCTTTAGAGCAGATGTTTTGGAATAAAACCTCAGCGGGGTCATGGAAATTGCATGCTTGTAAAAGATGCTGTACGCATATATTCCCAGTAGTAAAAATTACTACCAATAGGAGCTGTTTAGGTAAAGCTGATTTAAATTGGCAACCTGTTCAATTCATGAAGTGATACTTTAATTCACTCCTTGCAACAAAACCAGCAATGGGCATCAACCACATGGATTACTAAACACAAAGACTTTACTTTGTCAATATTAAAAATCCTTTGGGAGTTTGGGCAGAAATTGCATGTTCCTGTGGCCACAGAATTTGACATGGTTATCCAGTTCATCTGCCAATGATACCGTCCTTGACCATGATGAGCAGTCAAATGTAAAAATTGGGGTTTTACGTCTGTTTCAACAGCTAAGGTTGTATGCGGGCAGGCCTACAGTTTTCCCACATTAACCTGGATTCGAATCTGTGACCACAGAGGTGAGGATTAAGTCACAAAATACTTGTTAAATGCTTGTCCACTGAAGCGAGATGGCGACCTGAGATGCCATGGTCAAATGACAATCCTCTACAAAAAAATGAAAGCAACTTCCACAAGTTGTATGTTCCATTTTGGTCTGTATTATAATGATAGAAGCATCCATAAGGGGCCACATTTGTGCGACCATCATCTCAATGTTTATGTCCAAGAAGACTAAGCCTTCCAAAATACAGATCACAAGCAAAGTAGCATCCAGTGAGGCAAGTTCTATTGCTGCCCCTTAGTCAGAAAGTCAATATTTCTGTTGAAACAAATTGAATATTACTTACAACAGTAGTAATGCACAGTCCTGCAATGAACGTTAAATATGAAAAAGGTTTTATATTTTTACAAAATGCGGGAGACTAAATTCACTGAGCGAGCAGTAGGAATGGGAAATATACTTGTCTGAAGAGATGAGTCTTAGAGTCTCTTTTGAAACCAGATACTGTGTCCTGTGACAAGGCAATTTGTGGAAAGGTGTTGTTAATATGTTAATGTGCTTATATCAATAACACCCCTATTTTTATTACCAAACTTTAATTTTGAAAATGTAGGTTTTATTTGGGAAGGCTAGATAACTACTGACAGATAAAAACAGTCATGCTGTACAAATCCACTACAAAATATAAGTGTACATTTGCTTAGCTAGGTAAACATAAATATATAAGTATACAAATGCTATACTGGAAAAATTAAATCATATACATAGTTGCACCATTGCTGTATTAGGGAAATTGAAAATCTATATGGTTACAGTAACATCATTGTTAATATAGACAATTTGAAAAAAGTAGGTATATCAAAGATATACTGATGCATTATAAATACTGCTAGGCGATATGAAACCAATTACTAAATTAAACAAAAGCTTGTGACCTGTGGCAAAATAAATTTAAAATATACTTTTATATTTACACACAAGAAAAAAAAACGGAACACAGATTTAAGTGCACTACAATAGTGGACTTACTGCTTGATTTGTATTAAGATGTCAATGATCCTTTAAGGTTTCAAGACTTAATTCAGGTAGATTATAGCATTCTTCAGCATGAAATAAATTGTAGAACTCCAGTGGCATAATTTGATCCACCATACCTCTATGCACTATAATACTTGATTGGCTGATTGAGTTACATCTGCGTGTTGCACCACATCGCTCTTACTATCACGTGACACCCTGCTAAAGGTAACAATTCTAACAGTCATCGGAGCTGCTTTGGTCCTATAGCTCAAGGAGAGAAGTGACAGGATTGCAAATATGGAACAGAATTAAAAACAATAGATGAATAGCACTAGACAATTACACATGTACATGTACGATAGGTGTACAAGAGTATTCCTAGACATATTTAGCAGTTAATACACATAGGGATTTTTATGTTGCTTTAGCCGGTGAAGGCCATCTCAGAACAAATGCTCAGTACACCTTAACCTTGTGGTCAGAAGCTGGAATTGAACCCACAGAGATGATTGCCAAATGATCCAGTTGATCACTCAGCAAATGCGTTCTGCCTTGTTATCAAACAGAAAGGTTGCATAATATCATTGTATTCTAGATATTATATATCAAACATCCTGATTGCTACATAGCTACACAAAAATATTCCTCTACTAGAATATGCACCTTTTTATGCTATTTACATTATTATTCTGTTTGATTTTGCAAAACGAGAAGCATGAGGGGTGAGGGAGGTGTTGCTGCTGAAGAGTTTACACAATCACACTCCACCCTTCGAAATGTTCATGCAGTCCAAAAACGGATTGTGTGCAAACTGCACTATAGATGTGGGATTTTCAGATGATTTGTTATGACATCTCATGCTACCTTTTCTCAAAAATGTTTGAAGTGAGTTGGTTTATAGTCTGGGCTGGTTTTGCATGAAGAAGTACTTTGTAGAGGCAAGTATAAAAGGTTTCAGGCTAACTGTCTTAACAGGGTCATATTGGGACTGACTTCATAATTTCCCATATATTATTGACATAGGCTGTATTTGATCCTACAGCTGCTGGGACCCAGTGGATTTTTAGTCCAGAATGTTGACCAACTAGTATGCTTTACTTTCCTCTACCACCTCAACTTCCCACAATGAAGACCTATACAATGTGCTGAAAGGGAAGTTTAATCAGAAATCAATCAAAAACACAGCCATATATAAGATTACAAAAATACTACTACATTAATTTGCATAATATTTTTACAGTAGGTCTTGGTCCAACACAGAACTGATTTAATTTTGGGAATAGTCCTCCTGGCCAAAAAAAATTGCAGTCATAAACATAAGTAGAGGTATTGGACATTGGCGGAGGTATGCAATCTCCGAGTGCTTTTGTTGTGTATATGGAGAGAAAAAGATTTCAAAGGAATCCAACGAGGTCACAGTTGAACTAGTCAGACTTGATGTGCAATATTTAATTAAATACAGCCACACATATAACCAAACACTCAGTTAAACAGCCAGTGGTTCATTCATGTGATTGGGAATTATTTACCACACAAATGGCCGAGTTGCACTGCATCCAATGTAACCAGTGTAAAAAATGATATAATGTGTTTGACATCAAACATCAAATCACAATACATCGTGATAGCAGACCTTTAAAAACAGATGCAATTATACATAGCTTATATGTACAGCACCCATTGTGAACCTTACACCCTGCAATAGTAATGAGCTCAGTGTATTAACCTTTTGTAAAACACTGCACAAAATGGGTGCATTTGATTGCTGTCCATTCCAACACAAAACCGGAAACTGCAATGTTCTTTCATTTTTATTTTGGTAAAATATGTCCCGTATATTCGACCAATATATAACTTATTGTATTAATTTCAATTATTTTGATAAAATGTTACAAGGGGCCTCATAAGCTTGAACCTAGATAATTCAGTTCCGTGTTGATCTCACCAGGTACATGTGAGGACAATTTTTTTAACTTGCCAATGCTCGTTTCTGGTTGTATGTGTTTAATACTTTAGTTAGGGGCCATGGTGGCAGAGTGGTAACACTCTCGCCTCTCACCTCTGCGGCCGGGGTTCGATCCCCATCATGGCCGTAAGTGGGAAAGCTGGTAGTTGCTTGCCGTTGGTCGGCAGTTTACAGTACAGAACCCTAGCGAACTATATGTGCTGGTTTCCTCTGCCCTTCCAACTACCCGTCATGATATGACCTGTACAGTGTTGAAAGCGACGTAAAACCCCAAATACACAAGTCATACTTTAGGTGTCTCCATTAGGTTTCGTATGTGTATACAAGTCAGGATCTGTGTTTAGGTAGGATGCCAAAAAACACAGATGGCCAGATCAACACATATCAGACTTTTTAAAAATGTTTGAAAAAAACCTGCCACGTCCACTCAAGAGCTGTATTCAACTATACACAAAGGGGGGGGGGGGGGGGGGGGGGGTGTTGTTGGTGTCCCTTTCTGATGCAGCTTATTTTTAAAGTTGCACTACAGATGTGTGAGGTCTCTTTTCAGAGTCATCCAATTATGATGCTGGCTACTAAAGTATAGAAAATAACACAATCTTTAATTTTTTTATTTGGGGTTTTACGTCGCTTTCAACACTGTACAGGTCATATCACGACGGGTAGCTGGAAGGGCAGAGGAAACCAGTACATATAGTTCACTAGGGTTGTGTACTGTAAACTGCCGACCAACGGCAAGCAACTACCAGCTTTCCCACTTAAGGCCATCACGGGGATCAAACCCCGGCCTCAGAGGTGGGAGGCGAGAGTGTTACCACTCTGCCACCGTGGCCCCTAACACAATCTTTAAGCGCGAGCCTCGGTAGAGCTCACGTTTCTACAGATCACTTTTTTCTCTTTTTTTCCCAGACTTTCACGAATTCTGGCACAGCCAAAATGACTGTCTGTGTTTTACAGAAGTTACATGGTGATGGGCTACATTAGTAGTGGGAATGGTTACTGCTTTGGTGTACTACTCGTGTTTCTGATGGCTTTGTGCTCGCGCTAGGGGATCAAAATACCTTTCGGCTTTATTTTACCTGAAAGTTGGGGAGAATACATTGCAAATCAGAAGTAAATATTTTCTGTTATAAAACTTGTCTGCACAGCGTTGTGCGATAGATTTGTTGCCAAAAAAGTTTCTGTTCAATTTTATTTCATTTTGATGCAAATGTTAATATTTCAAGTACTTTATTGACCTCGTAACAAATTTAGCAGCTAATCAATTAACTTACACATTGGTGCTTGTGGATTAAGGGGTAAACCTATGCTCATGCCCTTGCATGTAAAATTCCAACTTTGAATTTATGCAGATATTAAACGTGTTAGAACTTCTTGTTTTGTTTTAGTTTCATTGAAGTGCCATAAAGAGACAGAATGTTTTCACCAAGGTAAATACATAAATGATGAATGCAAAACATCCAGACTAAAATTAAAGTACTTACAAACTACATCATTAGATTATCACATAAGTTACAGAAAGTTAAAGTTACTAGAGCTATTATTATTACATAACACTGTTTATTATTCCTTTTTATCAATATTAGTTACATGCTAATTATAATTTGTTGAATTACTAAAATTAATTTCAAAGATAATACTCAAAGTTGGAGTTTTATGTTCTGTTCAGTAGCCAGGGTTATATTAAGACATGCTCTCAGCATTGTGACTTGTGGCAGTAGAAACCACACAAGGTAACACCCTGCGATATGAATCATAGACAAATCGGCCCTTTGCCAAATCGGCCTCCGTCAAATCGGCCCCCAAAATAAAATTACCTGGTCAAATCGGCCCCCTATAAAATAATTTATGGACAAATCGGCCCCTTTTAAATTAATATATGGTCAAATCGGCCCCTAGATATAAATAGATAAGTGTACACATGAATTATGTTTTTTTCACAACAACCCATATACATTGGGGTTGCCTGTAAGCTAAATTATAAAATTAATATTTTTAATTAATGCCTATTGTTTTCTTTGATGCCCACAAGGGAGGGGAGTGGGTGATATAATCCTCTGCATGGACATCAAAGGGAACAATCACTTTTTAATGTCTAGTACTGTTTGTCTAACACTTTATATAATAATCCCTATACTAAACAGATACTAAAGATCACTAAAGTTATAATCCCATATATCCCATATAATTGCACATAGGTTACAAGGGATTGATTACAGTATCTTGACATGGGATGACATCTTTCATGTGTGTTAATTACAGTTAGTAAAACAACACCTAAACAATCAACACTATTTTCATAACATTGTCATGCATATTTAAGCAACCCATTATTTTAATAAGAGCCTGATTACAATTAAGTGATGCATTTCCTCTATAAATGGGCCTCTTCTTTCTCCAACTATCATTAAACTTTGGAATTCTAAAGTAGCATGATATCATTATACGAATGGATCTATGTATGTAAGCTGCAAATTGCCTAATTAGGGTTAGGTAGATAGATAATATTTTTATTTTACTTACGGTGTGTTATACAGAGTTATATATATATAAACAGAGAGTTTATGCAACAGTTTTACTCAAACAAAATACAGTAACACCCAACCATTTAGGCTTACAGGTCAGTATGAAATCTTCTAATAGAATACGTATGTTAGGCAACACACTCTACACACTTTTTTCCAGCTTATTTTCAACTTGGGGGCCGATTTGCACAGGGCCAACTTTTTAGGGGGCCGATTTGCCGAGGGCCGATTTGGCAAAGGGCCGATTCGTCCAGCTCCCGCACATCCCCTGCGATATGATGCAAAGTATTATTCTTTAATGTCAACTGACATTAATATAAATTATGGAGCAACTATTTTTAAGAACTGCAATGGGATGTTTCTGAGAAGTTATTTTTTGGAGATCAAAATACTGTGATAGAAAGGTCTGCAGCAATGTTCTACTCTACAGACGGTTCCTATCTAACACGTTCAGTAACATAACTACCAAATCATTCTTCAAAGCTCAATCACCAGTGTAAATCTTAGTCCTGTGTGCAGACGTAGCAATACTTTTCTCCACTGTTTCAGGATTGCCCACTGACTTCTTTAATATTGTTATCCCGAGTGAAACCTTATGGATCAAAGCAATTGGAGACATTTGAATTAAACATCCTTATATTAAAATCCCTTTTGGGTGAGCATTTCTCCCCAACTACTCATGACTAAATTTTTAAAGACCTGCAGTAGTTTTGAATAAATTTTAGAACTTTTTATTTATCTTTTAGATGCTGATATTTTAGAGTTATCGCAAACACAAACATGCCAAAACATAGCCCCCCAAAGGAATTAATTCCGCCAAAATGATGACTCTGATTCTCACTGGATAATAAAAGCAGTGGCATTTACATGTTTAGAAAAAGGCACATTCTTCTGTAAAACACAGCTGAGGTATATTTATACTTGTTGCAATATCTCCTTGTACAACAGGATTAAAGAGCCTATTTAACTCAACATGACTGCACAAGTACAGCCCAAGTTCTCAAATAACTGATATTCCCCAAATTGCAAGGCAGAGGCTAAAGGATGACTATTTGTCAATGTCCCTGAGGTTCGTTAGCCAGCCACTTTGGATATAACAGAGGACTGCCATTTTAAGTATTTTAAGCCTGTATCTGCCTATACCTGGGCTTGAACCCATATCATCAGTGTTCCTAGACAAGACTGTTAACCACTAGGCCACAGTGGTGAATATGGCACACCGAGACTTTCAATCCATATATTGAAATTTAGCCAAAATGCTGTTATTTTTTATTAATAAAAAGCACTCATAGAGTGCAGACCTCCACCAGGCAGCAAGTTTCCAAAGTTTCAGGATTTGTTTATATCCAAAATATGACCAGGACCTTCTCAAAATGTAACCACTTCCTCCTTTGACCGGACCCTATCCACATAAATATTACATGAAGATAAGATCATTATTTTAGCAATGTCAACCAGAAAGACAAAGTTATTGAAAAACACATTTGAACTCGGACCTTTGGAAATTAGTGATTAGTGTTGATCCAGAATATGATCTACATCTTTCATAAAATTTAACAACTTCTTCCTTTGGCCATGCCATATTAACGTAAATTTTCATGAAGATTTGTTCAAAACTTTTGAAACTATAGCAAACACAGGCAAACAAAAAGACAAACGAACGCACCAAAACATAACTCCCCCAGTAAAAGTAATAAATCGCATCAAAACTGATGTTACGTATACGTATCTGACTGTATATGTCAGTGGATATATGAACGAGACTACATAATTTTCCAACAATACACTGTTGTGGCTGCATATGTCAGTGCATATTTGGAACAACACTGTATCTGAATGCTTGAGGTCACTGAAAACCTGCCTGTATAGCACTCTATTTAGATCACAGTAGATAGTTTCCCACTACTGACATTAATATACTTTGTAGTTGTTCAAGTCAGTACATATATGGAAAACACTTGTTTTAGATTTATATTTATTTATTTACTTTTATTTATTTGGGGTTTTACATCGCTTTCAACACTATACAGGTCATATCACGATGGGTAGTTGGAAGGGCAGAGGAAACCAGTACATACAGTTGGTCAAGGTTCTGTACTGTAAACTGCCGACCAACTGCAAGCAACTACCAGCTTTCCCACTTGAGGTAGGGCCGTGAACTGAACCCCGGCCTCAGAGGTGGAGAGCGAGAGTGTTACCACTCTGCCACCGTGTCCCCCTGTTAGATTTATAAGATAATTAGTATGTTACATAATAAATACAAGGAACTAGATGCAAGAACTACATGCAAAAGAGACCATAAAAAATGTAATAACACAGAAAACTACAGAAAGAAGAGAGGGATGTGTACTTCTTCTATGTGTTCGAATTAAATTGCTAATGGTTTACACTTATGAGATTATTATAGTTAAACATATTAATGAAAGTATTCTATTTTGTGCCTTGACAAATACACTGTCAGTTGGGGAGGGGGTGGACAACCAAGTTAAAAGAAATAATTTGTTAATTAGTTTGGAGTTAATTTCATATACATATAGTTAATTGTATTAGACAACATAATTAGTCTTGTTACATACATTTAGTATTAATCCACTATTGTTGTACTATAAAATACACTTTCTGTACATAGCTATAAATTTAGAAAGACATCAGTAAGACGAACCCTTTATATGACAACAACTACTAACATGTTATATGATAATAACAACTCATTTACATAATCTACAAATACCATAGCTTGTGAAAAACCGTTAAAAGTTGTTAAAACTGTACTTTAAGTTCACCAACTCCTAAGGTTTACTCTTAAAGTGAGATATTAATAACCATGATAATAATTAAACAAAAATGACACAGTATAACTTAAAAGTCATATACTGTAATTGTAAGTTGATTTGCCTAAGGTAGGATTTTTGTCCACTACCTTTGTTTGCTGGATGCGTATATGTATTTGTTAATGGCCAAGTAAGTGTCCAATATTTCAAAATAATGGACTGTTTATGAGGTCCCGAAGTCACCAAGTGAACAGTTCATTATTTTCAAATATTAGAAAATTACGAGGCTCTTAACCTATTTAAATCACTCATTCCTTAAATTGTAATTTCAAGATGTTAACATCCTTAATTTTATAATCATGTTTTGTTGAAATAAAAGAAGAAGGTTTTTTAAGTGTGTGAAAAAAGGCTTCCACATAAGGTCAAAATCACAGAGCGGATCAACTGCCCATCAATGAAAGATATTGGACACTTTTAACAAAAGAAAAACTCTCAGATCTAATTTAAATATACTTGAATTTGGCTGGAAATTGGTCATGTGACAAGACATTAGTTCATCAAAATCAGGTGATCTTTCCTAAATATAGTAAAACTTTTAGCACTGAGTCATTGTACAAATTAATCAGTGCAGCAAAAAGCAAGGCCAACTATTATTATTTCTTATATTTCCCCAAGCATTTAATATGATTCTGTGTTGAATCAAATACTCTACCAAAATATATTATGTTTTCTCCTGTCAACTGTAGCAGTGTGCTAGTTCCATTGCATCATCTATCAGAAAAAGTGGGAAAACATTATTGATGCCTTCTAGTGGCATGAGAGATCCGATAAAATACAACGGAATCTGATTACAAATGATGACCAAAATGGTGGACTTAAAATGATAAATCCTAAACTATATTTATAATCCAAAATCTGAGGCTCACGTGGATTAGTTGCTTGTTTTTAAATAAAGAGAATAATTGAATGAAGTTATTTAATATAGTTGTAGATTCCACATAGCAATAAAAACAAAAGGTCACTCTGGGGGAAGAGAATAGTAATGGTCCATTGATACTGTTCTGTGTGGTCATATCAACACATATATTAATATGCATCACAATCTTGTTATTGTTCACTAAATAGACCTCCGTTGTGGGTAGTATTTAAAGTCAACCCACCCTGTAAAATGATCCTACCCCTACCCTCTCACCCCTTTACCTTTTATATTTTAGTTTAGTATGTGAGAGGGTCTTGGCAGGTTTATCAACTATTTTTGAATAAGCTATCACATCCTGAAGATGCTGTCTGTGTTGTGTCAAATGCATCCTACCCAAAGAAGAATCCTGACTTATTAAATCTGATGGATACTAGTGTAACAGAATACACTTTAAACTACAAAGAAAATTCAATTAACTACTTTGCGCTAAAACATAGCTCGTGAGGCCAGCATGGAACAGTGACATCAAAGTAAAATGTGCTTTAGAAGCAGGTGTTCATGCCCTGTGTAGAATTTCAGGGCAAGTCACGAGCATGAGAAGATAATACAGACACTACCTCAAGGTACAGTCCTCAAATTTCAAAGGAATCTTTGTGATGTCCTTAGGAATCGTACACAATTCCACCCCTTTCAAATCAGCCTCAATGAAAAAAGACTGATCAAATCCACACCCTTGAAACTTATTGCCTAGTTAAATCAACTCCCAGAAAATTGTGCTTAAATCAGTCCCTGGATGTTAAACCCATTAAGAAAGTAGATACCTATGTATAGTACAGGAATAATTTATTTCTTCAGCATATCACAAATAGAAGACGTCTTCCCCTGGTGTCAGAATTCAAGGAGTAAATATAATAAACACCAATGCAAATGTGCTACCTGTGGCTGAAGTATTTTAGGAAGAAAATATGGTTGCCAAATATTGTAGATACACATAAAAATACGGATTCACATTATCAATTATTTGCAATACTACTTCAGATTAAATATCGTGTCTTTTAGAAATATGTTGTCATCAATTTTAGAAAATCTTGTAGAATACATTAAAAATTAAAAGCTAAAAAGGAAATGCATTTAATACCCTTTGGGTTAAAGTAACTGAAATAGATGGCAAATAGTCTGGAGAATTTGATTAAATCCGATCAATATAATTCATATTATCTGGGCCCAAGTCAGCATAATTAAAAAGAATTCTGCAGATTAGGACGAGGATTTTATGTTTTAAAAAAATAATTGCCCAGCAAGCTTAACCTGTGGTCTTTGTAAATCTTGTGAAAATATAATAGTACAGATGTTTCCTTCTTGCCCTACTGTTATGCATTTTTTTAATTTTATGAACACATAGTGACACTCTTTCAAATATTAAACTTTATGTCAATCCAGAAATAATACTATTTGACATTAATTCTTTTTAAACAAAATATTATGCCTCACCAGGTAAAAGCAAACGTTTTAGCTGTACTAAATGTTAAGATACAATAATACACATTTCTTTGCATTTGAAGCATATTTCAAGACTAAGTATAATGGCCCCATAATATACAGCAAGAACTAGGAGCACTGTCAGAACACAGTTCTCCTTCAGGGCATGTTTCCAAAAATTCGGGGACTCACCCAAAACATAACCTGATGGAGGTAAATAATAATAATAGATATGAAGGTTGGTTTAAATTGATTGTTTTGTTGGTAAGGTTGTGTTTAAACTTTATTTGGTACTCAATGGGCAACCAGTGTAGTTCATTCAAGTATGGTGTCACTTGACTGAATATGTTCAACATATATATATATATATACATTCTGAACTCTCTGGAGTCTGTTCTGCTTTGTTGTGTGATATAGCATAGAATTATAGTAGCCCAAACGACTAATGACCAGGGCATTCCCCACCATCACAGCCATCTCTTGTTTAACACGCCTACAGATTCGGAGTCCATTGAGATGGTAGCAGCACACTCGACTAACATTGGACTAATTGTGCCATGAGTCATCTGCGTCCAGAGTGACACCAAGGCTTTTTACTGACTCAGCTGGTTCCATGACATTGTTTGGGAGAATTATAGGGAGTGATGAATTTACGAAATCTCTGATACAATCTTTACCATTCAGAATGAATTCAGTTTTGTCATGATTTGGCTTTAGTTCAGTGTGGTCCGTCCATACCTGAACAGCTTCTAGGCAGGGGGCTGATTCAGTGTGGTCCATCCATACATGAACAGCTTCTAGGCAGGGGGCTGATTCAGTGTGGTCCATCCATACCTGAACAGCTTCTAGGCAGTGGGCTGATTCAGTGTGGTCCATCCATACATGAACAGCTTTTAGGCAGGGCGCTGCTTCAGTGTGGTCCATCCATACATGAACAGCTTCTAGGCAGGGGGCTGATTCAGTGTGGTCTATCCATATCAGAACAGCTTCTACGGAGGGGAAAATTTTGTTTCTGACTTGTAGATCAGAAATACAAATCTCTAGAAGGTCATTTTAGGTGAATTTTTCAGTATTTCAACATACAATTTCCTAACAGTACTCCAGCATTTTAGAGTATTTCATCGTACACATTTCAAAGAGTACTATAACATACAAATTTTTTAAAGGTCACATGCGAAACAAAAGTTTTGAAAAAATAACAAAAAATAACCCATTAAAAACTGATGTTGTTCTTGCTGTAGCTACCTAGCTAAACACTTTGTAATACAAAGGAAAAACAAATATTCTATCATATACATTGAAACATAGCATACGACTTCTGCAAGTGTGGGGTCTTGAATCTTTTAGCCCTTCCTCCCCCAAATCTGCCTTTGCCATATCCCACCTCACCTATTACACTGGTCCCACCCCTTGGGTCACGTTCCAGTCATTTGTTCCCTGCCTGTTAGCATTGACTGTTTCTATCACCCCCAATCCACCCATTTACTCCCCTGCTCTGTGTATACTGGAGAGGATTTTACCAGCAGATAAATCAAGACCCCGGGTTATCCCACTAGGCAGCTTAAGGGGTGTTGGGATTTCAATCACAAATTGCTATCACACCCATTACATTGGTAAGAGGGTACAAGAAATCTCCCTTTTTCCCGTCTATTGTTATTTTTGTGCTTGTATTTCTTGCGATAATGGGGCTGTCACACTTCTCCAGTAGAATAGGGAGATACCTGTAACTTTCTGCTTGAATTGGCAACACCAAATGTAACTTGGCTTAAAACTCAACTTGGAAGTACATTTTGTTTGTGTCTATAAAATGAGTATTTGGGTTTCATAGTCAACATTTTATAGATACAACAACACCATATAAGATAGCTGCGGTGACTTTCTATCCAGATTTTGCAAAATTGGTACACTGATAAGAAATTATATTATCACTCTTTATGCTTAAGTTACGGCTTTCCTTACAATCATTTCTGTATGTATCTGCTTTCAAGCTTTCTCTGGCTGGTGCACGTAAAAGAATGAATTACCCCATACATCCATCCTGCCTGCCTACTTCTTCAGCTTGTATATATAATACAACTTAAAGCTGCTGGAGGCTTTTCAAACATTTCAAAGAAATAGTCCTGAATGCAAAAGGAATCCAAGCTGTTTTGAATTGCACAGAAGGCATCCTACCCAAATGTTAATCCCGGCAGGTAAAATACAAAGATATCTAAAATTAAATGTCAAATATTTGTATTATTTAGGAAATATGTGTGGAAAAGGACAAGGAATGTAAGGTATACATAATAGAGTATTAACGAGGTTTCCCCAATGTTAATTATGGGAATAGACAACATTTTATAACTTTCACAAATATTGGTTTGCCAGTTTGCATTCTGTTTCTCACAATGGTCAGTCCATTTTGGATTATCTGGACACCCAGTGAAATCTTTAATATGTAAAAAGTCTCTTCTGTATTCAAAACACTTGTATATATTTGCAACATATCCGTCACATCAAGATTTAGAAGCCAACTCAAGATTTACCTGTTCAGACTACCTTACCTACTACCATAGTCATCTATCCCTGGCAGGCTCTTACTGGGTTATTACTTCTCTAGGTTTAAGGACTGTCCCTTTTTGGATACCATTTTTTCGGATCTTAGCACTATATGCCACTGAAACGGGCAAATGTAACATGGGTTTAAGTGACTTTTTTTCTTATCAGAATGACATAAATCATCTTTTGCATGATATCAAGTCAGGAATATCAGGTTATGACTGGAATAAACAGCATTCTTAAATGAACACGCAATATTTGCCTGTTCTCTCAATGAACTCTTGTTTTTTTTTTCTTATCTTTTGTGATACACTTTTTATCTCATTTCATCTTCTTTTCTGTTCTTGTCTCTTATTCACTGCTTATGGCAGTTTTTTCATTAACGAACATTTCAACAAGCTATGGGTCTTATAGTTTTTTTCTGCTCATCAAAACTCTTAAACAATTCTTAATGGGAGAATTTTTGCCCATTGACACAATCGCATGTATTTACTCTCCAGAAATAAAATAAAAATACACTACCCTTAAGTTATGGCAACAGCCCCACATAATCCCACTACATTTTAGGCATATCTCTCTCAGGAATTTATAACCCATATTTGTCTTACTTGTTTGGATTTATTCTCTGTAATGCTCTTGTTTAACACTTCAGGACCCATGCAGTTTGCATGTTTTCTGCTAAATTGGACAGAATTTATTTCATTTTTTTCATTCTCATATCTGATGAATTTGATCATCAAATAACCATTGCGTGACATGAAGTATCTTATATAAATCACAACTCTTTATTCCATTTGTTTTTTAATCAACAGTAAAGATGACAAACTGTAATTTAACATTGTCATCTTTGGACAAGATCTTACAATCTGTTTCTATGGGTGAATCCATTCAACATGTAAATTTCAAAATTGAACAGAAGTAGATTCAAAATGTTTGTGAAAAGATACAGGGTGGTTACCTGTAATGTTGATTGGTGAAATGATCGTCATGGTTAAAATACACAGACTGAAAGACTCGCAAAATCACTTTTGTGACGTTACTTATAAATGTTTTATATTGTGCCAATTTCAGATACCTCCCTCTAAAGAATTGCATTTCCATATGGATTATATGATGGTAAGCAAATCTGAAAAAATATTAACTTGGTTTAATCTTAATTTTTCCCTGAAAATATTAATTCTGATGAAACAAGCCTACTGTGTTGATGCGCGAATTTGAAGGTCCATGAAAGCCCTTATGCAGTATTTGCTATGGAAGGAGGTATACAGTGCCCAATTCGTATACATTTTTCGCACACAGAGTGTCTAATTAGAATAATCCAGAAACCAAAATAAAGTCATCACCACCAAAACATCAGCACCAAATTGGCCAAAATGGTGGTAAGTCGAGTCTGAACTTCCATTGCTTCTAAAAATGTGGTAGTTTAATTAGAATATTAGTTAAACAACTTTTCACCCAAAGAACAAAAGCTATATTTGTCCCCCAATATAGTAGATGTGAGTTTTGTTTTCTATTTAAATCAGAGATTCTCAGTGGCCCAATGGTAAACAAGCTGGCCATCTAATCATAGGCTGTCACCTCTGTGTCTGTTCGACTCCCACAAGTGAACTACCTGAGGGTCTGTCCCATATGATACTTACTATTGATCAGAACATTAAACCCCTGACTTTGATTCAAATCAGAACACCTATTTGATTTCAAACTCCCCCAAAATGGGAGAGCATCTAATAACATTAAGCTATTGTCTGTGATGAAATATATGTATAACAGCAATTTGTAAATGCCCAACCCTGCTTGTGTTGAAAAAAAAAAACACTATATATTTTTATGGTCTACAAATAGGGTAAATATACGTCACCACTTTGTGTGTACTATTTAATACCATTTCTCAAACAAACAGAACAGTTAACACTCCCATTTGTACATAATATGTTTACCCACAGCACATATCATGTGCAAATTGCACACCTGAAAGGAAGACTGAAATCCAAACCCATTTGTGACAAAGAAGTGTGAAAAGTCCCAATTAGTGTCTGTTTACAAGTTAGCGTGTGTTATGTTTCATGCAAGGATTTCTGGACTAATCATCCTTGCATACTTTTTACCTTTTGTCAGTATATTGTCATGGCAAATATAGCTATTTATTTGGTGTATTGGGGTAGGGTTGTCTTTTTATGTTTTGTAACAGTATATGCAGTAGTAAATTGAGCAGGCTGGAAAATCAATACATACATTTATTGTGAACTTGATCAATTTCCAAAATTCAGATAAACATTTTTAGGGAGACAAACATAAAAAAATTAGAAATGATATAAAATATAAACAAAGTAGTGTATATTTGAATTGTGTAAATTTGCAACTTAATGTTTGAATGTAGAATCCCTGTCAATGTCCCTACACGTTCCCATCACCAATGTTCCCCTGCGGACGGATTCCAATTCTTAAAAACTGGGAGAATGGGCAAGTTGCGAACACAAAAACAAATCTTTGCCAACAAGCCCTGACCATTTTGGGAGTTTATTCTTCTCTTGGAACATGCTCGCTATACACCAGAGTGTGGTCATAACAGTAAAACAAAAATGTAATAACTTGTAACATCAAAAAGATAGATCAAAGCAACCAAGTATTAGTTATAGTTCCAAAGTGGCCTAATGGTTATCAAGTTTGACATTTAATCACAAATTATCCTCTCGCTATGGGTTCGACTCTGACAAGTGGCATTGCTAAGGACCTGTCACAATTGACCCTGGCAGTTGTACCTGGTATAAAACCCTAACCCTAGCTCAACATAAGTCTTACTACCTTATTATACTACTTTGTTACTTTAAAATATCATTTGGGTGCATCAAGATAGTGTATATTAATGGACTGATTTGATATCTTGAGCCAGTGACTATCTTCAAGTAACTACTTACTATCTTGATTTTATCTTCTTTCTTACTCCTGGATTATTTGTCCACAAAACATATATTCACCCTTAAGACTAATTCCTTTTTGGGGTTATAAATGTCCATTCAATGTATCAAAGTCTCAAAAAAATGCAAGCGCTTTTTGTTATTCTCTAAACCTCTGAACAAGATTTTTGTTTCTCCATTTAAGTTGCTAAAAGTTTTTTGTAAAACCTACTGACAAAGATTTCTTTGGTTTCAGAATTTTTCATTGGCAGCCTGTTTTGAAAGCATGAATATTTTAAAGCTCTTTTCAAAAAGAACACCCACTATCATGGGGATTTATTGCAGAGATAACATGTCACGACAAACATTAAAAAAGTCTGTCAAGGAAGACAAACTGTTTGACACAAATTTGTTACATTTTTTCCCTTTTACCAACACTTTGGCTAAAAGTATCAGTTCTGTTTGTATAAAGCATTGTTTTATTCCATCCACTGCTACTCTCTCATATTTATGCCATTTTTTTAAAGTTTCATGCCACTTTCAACCGAATGTATATTTTTATGCATACATACGTCACAGGACAATTTTCCAGTGTCTCAAACCCACAAGCTCTCATGCTAGAAACCCACACTCTACCAGAGAAGCTATAAGGGATATCCCTACCAGCAAAGCCAGTAGTAGTGATTTTATCACTTCTGGGATCCTACTACAACCACCATTAATATCATCCACTGCCACTCTCTCCTATTTATACCGATGTTTTAAAGTTGTCATGCCACTTTTTTTAAACCTAATGTATATTTCTTATGCATATATACGTCACATGATAATTTTTCCATTGGACTCGTACCCACAAGCTCTCACTCTAGTTTTATTTATTTATTTATTTGGGGTTTTACGTCGCTTTCAACACTGTACAGGTCATATCACGACGAGTAGTTGGAAGGGAAGAGGACAGTACATACAGTTCGTTAGGGTTCTGTACTGTAAACTGCCAACCAACGGCAAGCAACTACCAACTTTCTCACTTGAGGCCGTGACTGGGACCCTGGGACTCAGAGGTGGGAGGCGAGAGTGTTACCACTCTGCCACCGTGGCCCCTAGCTCTCACTCTAGAGGCCCACACTTTATCAGGTGAGTTATAAGGGAAAGCCTTACTACCTAAGCCAAATTTTATCACCTCTTGGGTTCTGTCACATATAGTTCTATATAATTTAACAAAATATAGTTGTGAGCAAGCAGGAAAGTAATTCATACTAGTTGGTGAAGATTTTGTATTGTGAAAACTCTGGCCATCAGCAAACTGTTGCTCTGACAGCAGATGTAGACAGTACGTCCTTTTCAGTCTACCACAACCATTTGGCTATCCAACTTTAGAGATACAATTACAAGTATATCATTTATATGAACCATTTCAAAACAGAACCAATCCCACATTCTACACAAGTTTAGAGAAATGAATAATTTGTCCACTCACACAAAGAAAATACAGTTTTACCCATACAAATCCCCCATAACAATAAAATATGTTTAATCAATTATACATAATGTAAAATCTACTACTTCTAACACCTCCATCACCGCTACCACCTCTATCATGACAACTGAGACAACAACTGCCAATAACACTACTATCACTGGTACCACCAATACCACAACCCCTACAAGCCCAACCACTATTGCCACCAGTAATACTACATGCCCATACCTACAATACCACCACCACTACTGGTAATGTCATCTACCACCCCAATTACCTCTCCCACAACTACTAGTACTATCACCACTACTACTGTTTTGAATAAGTATCAGGGAGCCATGGTGGCGCAGTGGTAACACACTTGCCTCCGACCTCTGAGGTCGGCAGTTCCCCGACCCTTATGTGGGACAGATGGTAGTTTCTTAATGATGGTCAGCAGTTTATAGTACAGAACCTTGACCAACTGTATGTACTGCTTTCATCTGCCCATAAAACTCCCCCTTGTGATATGACCTATAAAGTGTTGAAAGTGACATTAAAACCCAAATAAGTAAATACATTTGAATAAGTATCCCGTTAACATTGACTTTGTATGGACAAAATTGTCAAGTTCTAATATAAGTGTTGTTTTCCCTCGAGAAGAAAATAAAAATCATGTGATAATAAGGACCATTCATAAATCCTATTTGGATACATGACTAAATGTTCAATCATTTTAATAACACTTGTATCATGGTCACATACCACCTGCATGGAAACGTAAGCTACAAACATCAATATCAAGGGCAACAGACTTTCTGGTACTTCTATAAAATTCAAAAGGTATCAGATCAGTGACCCCATGTTTACCGACAATTTTGTCACTCCAGCTGATTTGCACCAGTACTGTTAACCTTGTGGGATTTTTATACTCCTTTCTTTGATGTTTTGTCATCTACTATATATGACACAGTTCAACAAATTAGGCAAGGCACGCATTCAACACAAATATTATAATGTTATCAATTAAAACCCTGGAACACACATTATCAACACATTGCTTGCAGAAATATTATTTAATGTATTTCAGCAAAAAAGTCAATTTGGAAATAAAGTTGTGTTTCCACACTCATGTTTTGCTATTACCAATTTGTGATTTACAAGTTTGACTTTTTGTATGCTTTTGGCAAAGGTCAAAGTTAAAATTAATCTTTTCTGAATTGATTGATTAATTGGTTGAATTTTTAACACCACTGTTTGTATCTTGTGTTGGTTATATAGCAATGGGACCACCATTTAAATGGTTATCTGGGTCACTATAGAACTGTCCATGAATTGCCCAGAACTCAGATGGTCAGCCATACAAGTATTAGTTTAGTCCAGACTGCTTAGCTTTAGTGATCAGACTGGAAGTGGTAAAAGTGCATATTTGAGCTATTCTGAATGGCTTTATCCAAGTGTACTTACCATTAATAGTTTAATTTTGTTTTATATGTATTTATACATTTAGTTTTATAACTTCAGAAACTTTTCATCGTGTAATATTTCGCCGTTGTTCAACAGAACAATAGAATCCACTTCTACTCATAATTCATACTCCAATCGTCAGAATGTGATTCATACAACTTGTTATATACACACACCCTGGGAGTGGCCCCTGAACTATGTGAAAAGTAGACTGTCGCCTGTGTGAGCTACTCGAGTTTCATTTCCCAAGATTTCCGCACTATTAACTTTTAAATGAAAGTGTTCAAAGCCTCTACCCACCAGCCATACTTCAGCAAATCATACTACATCTTATGCACTGTTCTTCATTTATTTGGGGTTTTACGTCGCTTTCAACACTGTACAGGTCATATCACGACGGGTAGTTGGAAGGGCAGAGGAAACCAGTACATACAGTTCGCTAGCACTGTTCTTCATAACGTGCTGTCTAATCTGAGAGGATTGAATTGGTTAACGTGTAATTATTAAAGTGACAAGTAGTCAACATACTTAACTTATCTGTAAGCATCCAGTCTTTTTAGAGATATATTACATTTACTGACATTGTGCCCTAAGTACCTATGCAAACGAGGTTGTATTTATGAGTTTGTTGTTCACTGTTCTGATTATTGTAAGACTGTTTTAACTTGACTATGTTACTGTATTCTATGGGCCATTTGTCTATGGGCTATTGGGCCATTTTTGTCTTTCTATATACACTGGTTTTAATCTTACTAATTTTCTCTACCAAGGAGGTTATATTATAATTGGATTGTGTTTGTTTGTTGTTGAGTAATTGAACATATCTTTATGATTTTTATGTTGGTAGGACCTGAACACAAGAAGTGATTAAATTTTGGTAAAAATTCGGATCATACTCTGGATACCTAAAAAAACCCCTAATTTTCATCAGTCCCATTTTCCATAAATTTTATTATCAGGCTATATCCCCTTATGAGGGTTAAACTAAAAACTCGGGATTTGGTCAAAATTACAAGTTTAGGGATCCTGGGCTGTCTTGGTAGAGGTCTTTGCTCTAGGAGAAATTTCTGGTTTGTTATGCATACACTGTGTACCACTGTTCTGATTATTGTAACATTGTTGTACTGTTTTAACTTGACTCTTTTATTGTATCCTGTGTTGGGCCATTTTATGTCTGTTAACAACACTGGCTTTAATCTTACTAATTATCTCCACCAAAGAGGTTATGTTATCATTGGATTATGTTGGGTTTTTTTTGGATTGTCTGTATATTAGCAAGATGACGAAAGGAGAACTGCACTGATTAACATCAATTTTTATACTAGGTAGATCTTGGTCAAGCATAGAGCTGATTTAATTTGGCAATGACATACAACAAAATCTGGATCCATTATCCATCCATCTGGATTATTTTAAATGATGTTTAATCAGAGATGTCAGACTTTCAAGCAGCAGTTCAGAATTAGGCCTCAAGGCGATACTAGAGGTTTTTGTGGAGATATGCTCTATTCAAGTGATTTTAATGCTGTTGTGTCAGTTAAGGTTTGTGTAAAATAAAAAGCCTCTTCCCCATTCCATACAACTGCACTTTTCATTCTATCTACTGAACACTCTTGTCGAGTAAGAGTAGCAGCACCCTTCACTGAAATACGTCTCTTGGTGACTTCATTGGTGACAGAGCTTGACCATGCCTACTCAGCAAGCAAGTCCATGCTAGACTGAGCTTATTGTCAAAATTGTTAAACAATTTAATATGCACATGTAACGACTAAATCTACAATCTCCTGCCAAGACATACACAAGACAAGCTGGGAACTGCGGCAGATATCCAGTGGAGGAGGCAGGAGAAGGAGGCCAGAAAGAGGCAGGAGGCATAACAACAGTAGTAGAGAGAGGAGGAGGTAAGGAAGGAGGAGGCAAGAGTGGAGAAAACACTCTCGCAAGAGAGGGAGTTGCAGAGAAAAGGCCCAGGACAGAAAAAAATGACACTGTACAAGAGGCTGTTGGGGGGAGAGGCAGGACCATCACAGTCATGATACAAGAAGGGGCACATGACCAACATCTATCTCACTGACTCGGGCAAGGAGGCTATTGTGGACTTTGTGAAGGACCACAAGGAGCTGTACGACAAGATGAATGAACATTTCAAGGACAAAGCAAGGAAGGAGTGTCTCTGAGAGCAGTTCGCCAACAGTCGGAAGTTGTCTGTTAAGGTGTACAAGACTTGGTTTGACTCACAAAAAGCTCTGGGAAGCTGACACAATTGAAGTCTGGACAGGCCCCAAAAGAGATGATGGAACATCAGAATTGGATACAGGACAAATTTAGATTATCCAAACAATTTAATGTGTACATGTACCAACTAAATCTACAATCTCCTGCCAAGACATACACACGTAATCTCGCAAATTACAATGTAATTATTTTCAACCAAGCTTTTTAAAAGATATAATCATGATAAATGATGCCAAACACTTAACAAAACAGATTGTCCGGTTGTCCCTCTATTATGAAAAAATAAAAGCTGAGAAACATAAGCTCAGTCATATCAAGTTACCTCTTGATTATCAAGAGTAAAGCTTTGAACTATCAAAGAGGCAAACAGAATGGGAAATATGATTCCCTGACAACCGCCAAAAAAGTGAACGATTTTTTGTCCATTTTGCCCCATGTTGTTTTTTCTCACTTGTTATTTAACAGCAACAGGTAAAAGCCTTCTGAGAGAGATTTTTCTCTTGCTAAAAACCCAAGTACTTTTTAAATTACATTTGTGCCCATTTTATTTTATGCCAGTCTATTATAACTCTTTAATTCCCCATTTTTATCATTCTGCTTTGAGAAAAAATTCTCATTCATTAGTAATTTTAAAAGTTTTATTATTTATTGTAAACTGAAACAGTGAGGCACCAATGGCAAGTCATAAAAATTTTAATATTAGGTTTCATGTCATTTGTAGATTACTGGAATGAAAAAATAGACTTGGTTATTGCAAGTTTTCGGAAGGATTTTGAAAGTTTAAGTTTTTAACAAATACGAAAAGTTACATGATAAGAAAAACAAGACAAATATACAAGCCAAGCCGAGGACAAAGAATTGTGTGTTTTGTCTTATTGAGTGATAAAATTTAAACATAAACATAACAAGGATTTATCTATATTCACCATTTCCATTTGGTATAAATAATTAGTATAAACAAGACCATATTTAAGTAAAGAAATGCATAAAACTGCACTTGTTTACACATTTGTAACGCTAATTACCCATGCCAAGGGGCGCCGGAGTTAAAGCATATTACTCGGTCTGAATGTCTGGCTTTTTAAGGTTAAATTCATTGTGTGGGGATCATAAATTAAATTTGTGGGGAAGATATTGCGCCTGCAAAACTATAGATTAGATTAGATTAGATTACATTAGATTAGATTAGATAAATGATATTGACTTATATTTTTTAAATTGGATCCAGAAACTTCTGAGTCTGTGTTTCTCTGTCTTGGGGTTATGGTTTTCCATAGAAAAAGCAGGTGCAAATCTTTATTAAGGTTTTATATTTGATTTACTGTGTACAATATCACTTTTTGTACATTGCCAGGTTGTTTCAAGACAGGTAGCAGGGCAATATAGGGAGAGAGTTTATGCTACTTGGTCATGGTAATGTATTAGGAAAGCCATTGGGCATTGCAAAGCCACTATCAGACATGCTCACTTATGGGCAGTGTCAGTTGTGAACCAATAGCCTCAAAGGTGGATAGAGAGTGTGTTGCCAAAATACTACAGTAGACAGTTTAATTCTATTAGCATTTTTGTAGTGTTTAATCTCTATCTATCGACAGACTCTAAGGCACATTATACCAGAAATCAGAGATCCATAATCATTAAGCCAGAGACATCACAGGGGTCAGCGCTATGAAGAAAGACTAGAAAAATAGGGTGGGCATACCTTTGCAAGGAGATAGGTTTTCAGTTTCTTTCTGAATGAAGAGAGAGATTTGGCCGAGCGTAAATCATCAGGCAAATTACTCCAAATCCATAGGCATCACAGGCAAAGCTGAGGCCAAAATGCATGTTAGACTTGTATATTGATGCAAAGTGTGGGACCTCAAGCAGCAGTTCTAAGTATGAAATAATAGAAACAGAGTTATATAGAGAATTTGTTCAAAATACCAGCTTTTATGTGATAGCTAATTTGTACAAAGAACATTAAATAAATAATTAATTTCACATAGAGAAAATACATGTTATAACATCACGTATATATAGCAAATTTGTAACTTTTCCATTATGACAAAATCTGATTTTGGGTAGAACTTGTTAAACAGGAATTAAGTAATATTATTAAAGCAACCAAGTGACATCCCTAAGCTCAAATATATTTGATTTGACACCTTACAAATATGGCTCAAACCTTTAGACAAATTTGATGTAATTCCTTTAAATACACATACAATCAAGGATTATCACTGTTATGTAGATCTCATAACATTTTGTTATGGGATCTACCATAACGGTAAGGGTACCATTATACCCTTTTAAATGAATAATTCTCAACAAGAGTATCTTAACACAGAACTGGTAAAAACCTAGTATTAGTCATATTTGACATATTCATCAGGTTTCTTATGCACTTATACCCAGTTATATGGAAACTAGCAGTATTCTCAAAAGAGAGCACCGTATAAATGGTATGCAGAAGGTATCAAGTAAGACTATAAATAGTTTCCATTATTCTGCTTAAGCTCTCTAAAAAATTAATTTGCCATATCAAAACATTTAAATTTATAATGATCAGTTGATTGAGCTTCAAAATTAACTTAGTATTAGTAAGAATTAACAGAAGTCATTTCAATGTTTAAAATGCTCTCGATGTGAGATATCACTATTCATACAATATTAAAACATATCTCATCCCCCATTTACATTACTTATCGTAAGACTTGATCAGTTGTAATACTCAAGGACATGTTGAAACTGATTACAGCCAAAAAAAATGTGGGGAAATGTGACTTCCCAATTTTTCTCACATTGCATTATGACGAAAAAGGAAAATTGAACAACCAAATAGAGACAGATCTTATAACCAGCTCCTGACAGAAAGATACTTTTTTACGTCACTCCTAATTACTTTTGTTAGACTTACATACCTTACATTTTTTGGTGAGAATATCTATCGACTCCATTTTGAAACCTGATATGCCAACAGTCGCGAGGAAAATCGTCTTTCAGAAAGGTTTTTAAACATGTTTCAGCTTTGGCTAAACTCTTGGCCTTCTGGACTAAGTACGCATACAAACAATAACATGAGGCTTGTGACCGAGGAAGCAGAGCTGTGACAGTGGAACTGCTGTATAATTTATAACAACAAGGTATGCTCATGCAAAGGGCAAGATTTACAGTGAATGTTTATTACTCTCACTAATATATGCACTTCATTTATTGTTGCATGCCTGTACAGCTTTTATGGCTTGAGACATTTTTACAGATGTGGTAAAATTAATATATGGGACACAGGTACCAGGGTAATAAGGTAACATGAGGCTGGGCTTGTTTAATTTCCTTGAGCCATGAATCCTCATGCTTTCAACAGAAAAAGGTCCCTCCAATAAAGCACATGTGGATTTTGTTACCTTTTTACCTTTTTTGATTGAAAAGAAGAATCCTTGTTACTCAATATGGCAAATAATTACTTGGATCTTACTTCTGTTGTTTTTTAAGGTCTTATATTCGAATCCTACCGAATTTGATATAATATCTTCTAAGAGTCAGATATTTTGCCTTTCTTTAAGCCATCAGTTTACATTAATAATATATAAACTTTATAATTTATATAAATTATAAATGATCCTTCAGGAAGTTCTTAATTTTCAAATTTTAATATTTGATGTGGCAATATTGGTGACCAATAACAATTTTGGGGGCTGTTTTAATGTTAATAGGGGTGTTCCACTGGAGCCGACTTATCGGTAACTAGGTATTTTTCGAGGGTTGAGAGCATTGTTTACAGAATCGGTTAGGGTCAGGTATATTTTCCCAGCTTGTCAAGGTAGATTGGCAAAAAATCAAACATTTTTGATATTTCACCAACCCTCTATGTCTCTGTATCCGGGCTCTGCCCACCTGTAAACCGTCCTGTCCTGTCTATGGTTTGTCGGTTACACTTCCAGTCTTGTCCTATACTGTTACCATCTTGTCTTGAAAAACTTTCCATCCTGTCCTGGTTCAGTAGCATGACTCCACTTCCAGACAGTCAATGAACACTATCTGACCATACTTAAAAGGAAACTGGCCTGTCGTAAACATGACCTGAATTGGACACTTCCAGTCAAGACGGGAAGTCTCTCAGTTTGCAGCTGTGGATTTGGTACTACTTGTAGTAGTTTCCCATTTTGTCATGAAGAAAATAATCCCAACCCTAAGTCAGGTCAGAATCTGGATCCAGACAAGCTGGTATGGGCTACATCCTGTCGGAAAGATGTAATCGACACGTCATTTTTTTAAAATTTTCATCCCCAGTTCCACAAGTTTTGCAACAGACCCTATAGTCGTAGAGTCGGTTACTGGGTCAGTACCAGTGGAACACTCCTGTAATTGAAATTTGTTTTTAAAAAGAATGGTTTTCTGTCTCAAAGAAAGTTTGCATGTATACAGTCAATAACTCGGAACTTGCCAATGTCATCTGCAATGTACATTTGTACAAGCCTGGTTTTAAATTCTTACTTAAATACATATTGATGTTAACAAGAAATAGTTCTTGGCGTTATTGATTATTGGGTAGTTGAGGGGTTCGAGGAAAGCTGTGATACTAGTTGATCTGTGGACTGGCAATAAGGCCAGCTACTTCATTCCTGGATGAAACCTAAATTTTCGGATATGTTATTCCATTCAAAAGTAATAAATGTAAGTAGGAGAGCATATTCCAGTGAGAAACATTAAGCGAGTATATGTTTGTATTTCAACAATTTTTATTTATGTAGGAGTTTTTCTCATCTTAGGATTTTAAAGAATGACCCTAACAAGACATGAGCATCAGTATGTTTATTCTATCGTAAAGTTTATGTGTTAAAATTTACAAGAATCCCTTGCCACATGGTACTGAAATCTAAAGGTTAATCAGTACACTAAAAATATGCTACCCAGAAAATAAACAAAAGTACTCCAACATTCAATGAACTGAAGCACTTCTGCTCTTGACTCATTTATATATCAATGGATATTTAATAAATTGCCCCCACTAAATACATCTCAACTTGTCTAAAAAGACATGATGGAGTTATGGAGCTCTAAGTCATATTATTTGAAGAAGTTGTAAAAGTGTCAGTTTTTACCTTATTTCCGCATCCTGTGGGTACAAATGGACGTTTGTGTAGGTTAGCAGGTTTGACATCTAATCACAGGCTGTCATCTCTGTGTGGGTTCAACTTCCACAAGTGACAATGCAGAGGACATTTGTCCCCAAATAACCCTGGCAGCTGGATGGGACGTTAATCTTGAACTTTGTATGTATACAAAATCAATATGGTTACATGGAAGCTTTTAAGAGGTAAGGGTTACATAATTATAAATAAAACTGAACACAATGTACAAATAACCAAGTTATTTAGTTTAAGAATTCATCCATTTGTTATTTGTTTTGACATTTGTAAATGTTTCACACAGCTGACGTTTCCCATGTTTCAAATTTAAACTCACGGTATTTTAACACACTGGAGTGATGTGAAGGTAATAAGTTTAACAATATTGAAATATCCTGAGGCTTTTTAAAAGTTGGACCTTTTAAACAAAAAAATGACATATATAATGATATTTCAGTGCTGTAAATGTATTTGTAAATGCATGCTACTACCATCTCCAGAAAAAAACAGAGTGTCCACAGGTATCTAACCCATGAAATGACTGTGCAGGTGACAAATGCCATGGTCTGCAGTGGCCTGAACTACTGCAACTCTCTGCTCTATCACACAAGTAAGGCACATATTAGTAGCCTTTAAAGAATTCAAATGTCCTATGGCACATCATGTGCAAACCGGAAAAATTCAGTTATGTGATACCTTTCTTATGGAAACTACACTGGCTTAAGAATATTTCACAGACACATTCTAGAAGTATCAATTTTATCCCTTTTCTATATTTAGTAGACCGAAATGGGCATTTCTTTGTCAAACAAGGCCAGAAGGGGTTTTGGTCTACTAGCGCGAGCCGTAAAACCATCAGAGACACAAGTAGTGCACCCAAGTGGTCACCCATCCCAGTACTAATGTAGCCCATTGATGCTTAACTTTAGTGAACAGACAGATACTCATCACACCACGCCACAATTTATGAAAGTCCAGAGACCAAAAAATGAAAAACAGAGCTCGCGCTTAAAAAATATGATGCACCTGAATGATATTAATTTCAGTAAATGTCCTTGGTGTATAGTATATAAATGCATTAGGCCAGAGTTTATGCTTACTTGAACATTATACTAGTAATGCAAATGTAAAATAAGGTTTATTTTACGTGCCCCATAATCTGATAGTACACAGATGAAGCATACTAAAGGTACAGAGGTACAAACAATACAGAGGCATGAAATGTGGAACAACAGTCACATATGTGTACATTATGATTGTTTGGTATATATGTAAGTCAAGTAGTATTTTAAAACATTACGTATTTGTAATTATGTAGGGTCAAGTGATTTTACCCAATCAAACTGCTTCAAACTGCTTCATTTAGCAATGAGGTATTATGAGGTCATATAGTTATACAGCCACAATTTTATTTAGCCCCACATTCTGTAAATCTAGTCAAGCGCAAGTTGAATTCCTTTAATAGAAAACACTGTCACAAAATGACTTGGGAAATGAAGCTGTCTCACTTTGACAGAACCATCTGCTAGTGTGGATTACATGGCTGGCAATAGTATATGAATTGGCTAACACATTTCCAGGGGCCTCAAGTAAACACACAAGCAGGCTTAAATACAAAACCTATTTATAAAGAGTGTAAAAAGTTTCCCTCCCCTCAGGCCTGAAAAAATTGTGATAATGGTCAATTCTCTTTGTTATTTATTAACACTTTTTTGTGGTCATTTATTTCTGTTGAAATAGCAACAAAAATGCATGGGAACACAGACTTTGTAAATTGTCTTCATTGATCACAGATTGTCAATAGCAAAGCACATGCATATCTCACAAACATAGAACCATTCTTTCCAATTAATTAATAAGAATTGCAATGTTGCTAGAATTATTGCAAAATAATGTGGGTTAGGGTCAGTTATATTTTCCCAGCTTGTCAAGGTAGATTGGCAAAAAATCAAGCATTGTTGATATTTCACCAACCCTCTATGTCTCTGTATCCAGGCTCTGCCCACCTGGAAACCGTCCTGTCCTGTCTACGGTTTGTCGGTTACACTTCCAGTCTTGTCCTATACTGTTACCATCTTGTCTTGAAAAACTTTCCGTCCTGTCCTGGTTCAGTAGCATGACTCCACCTCCAGACAGTCAATGCACACTATCTGACCATACTTAAAAGGAAACTGGCCTGTCGTAAACATGACCTGAATTGGACACTTCCAGTCAAGACGGGAAGTCTCTCAGTTTGCAGCTGTGGGTTTGGTACTACTTGTAGTAGTTTCCCATCTTGTCATGAAGAAAATAATCCCAACCCTAAGTCAGGTCAGAATCTGGATCCAGACAAGCTGGTATGGGCTACATCCTGTCGGAAAGATGTAATTGACCCATCATTTTTTTTTAGTTTTCATCCCCAGTTCCACAAGTTTTGCAACAGACCCTATAGTCGTAGAGTCGGTTACTGGGTCAGTACCAGTGGAACACTCCTGTAATTGAAATTTGTTTCTAAAAAGAATGGTTTTCTGTCTCAAAGAAAGTTTGCATGTATACAGTCAATAACTCGGAACTTGCCAATGTCATCTGCAATGTACATTTGTACATGCCTGGTTTTAAATTCTTACTTAAATACATATTGATGTTAACAAGAAATAGTTCTTGACGTTATTGATTATTGGGTAGTTGAGGGGTTCGAGGAAAGCTGTGATACTGGTTGATCTGTGGACTGGCAATAAGGCCAGCTACTTCATTCCTGGATGAAACCTAAATTTTCGGATATGTTATTCCATTCAAAAGTAATAAATGTAAGTAGGAGAGCATATTCCAGTGAGAAACATTAAACGAGTATATGTTTGTATTTCAACAATTTTTATTTATGTATGAGTTTTTCTCATCTTAGGATTTTAAAGAATGACCCTCACAAGACATGAGCATCAGTATGTTTATTCTATCGTAAAGTTTATGTGTTAAAATTTACAAGAATCCCTTGCCACTTGGTACTGAAATCTAAAGGTTAATCAGTACACTAAAAATATGCTACCCAGAAAATAAACAAAAGTACTCCAACATTCAATGAACTGAAGCACTTCTGCTCTTGACTCATTTATATATCAATGGATATTTAATAAATTGCCCCCACTAAATACACCTCAACTTGTCTAAAAAGACATGATGGAGTTATGGAGATCTAAGTCATATTATTTGAAGAAGTTGTAAAAGTGTCAGTTTTTACCTTATTTCCGCATCCTGTGGGTACAAATGGACGTTTGTGTAGGTTAGCAGGTTTGACATCTAATCACAGGCTGTCATCTCTGTGTGGGTTCAACTTCCACAAGTGACAATGCAGAGGACATTTGTCCCCAAATAACCGTGGCAGCTGGATGGGACGTTAATCTTGAACTTTGTATGTATACAAAATCAATATGGTTACATGGAAGCTTTTAAGAGGTAAGGGTTACATAATTATAAATAAAACTGAACACAATGTACAGATAACCAAGTTATTTAGTTTAAGAATTCATCCATTTGTTATTTGTTTTGACATTTGTAAATGTTTCACACAACTGACGTTTCCCATGTTTCAAATTTAAACTCACTGTATTTTAACACACTGGAGTGATGTGAAGTTGAATTATTGCAAAATAATGTGGGGAGGTAGCATTTTGGGTGCTACCTTATTCAGTGGCTAGCATTGTTTGTGTTTCACCTTAAGTCTGTGGTTTAACCTCTGACCTTTGTTACACATAATTTTCCCACTGTTTTGTTAGAATTTCCCTCCTGCCTCACTTTAAAGCCAGTTTTCAGTGAGGCAAGTCGCCATTTTACTTTTAAGAACTTTTGTATAACTGGCAGTTAGTGTTATACTGTGATATACAACATGTTTTTAGGTTTTTAAACCAGTTTTTAACAGAGACTTGATTGTACATAAGTACCTGTGGACACTTTGCCTCAGGGCGAATGCTGAAGAAGTGGATTTATGACTCTGCTTTGAGTCTTGCTTGAATTTGCTCTGTTGTGTGGAGCGCTTATTAAGAGCTGTATTCACTTATTTGATTCATATAAGGGCCACATTAGCCCCAAATTTTGTCATCCAAATTTAGACCAAACTCAAGCACGATCCAAAGCAGTTTTCTGTTTATATTCTAGAATGGTGAAAACTTTTGACTGTATCAAATGTGGGGGTCACCACGTACGAACCATAAATAGAAATTGTAAAATGGAAAAGGACAAGGACACGCCTGTGGATGCCAATTCACAAATATTGCAAGAACTAAGGAATCTCAGTGGTAGAATGACACAAATGGAGGACAAAATGGAAGCCCTAGGTTCCACGGTATCGTCTCCTGCTAGAAGCAAAACTTCCAGTATGTCACCTCAGAGGTCACCAGCAACCAGCCAGAGGTCACAAGCAATGCGTTCTCCAGAACAAGACCTGATACTCCCTAGCTTGTCTACCCTGCGCCAGTCAAGATCCGTACAAGAGCAAGTGGACACAAGGATCTGTGAATTACAAGGACTTGATAAAGGCAAGTTTAAGTTACAAAGGGGTGGATCTGAAACAATTTGGGTAAAGAAGGAGGTGGCCTCGCCACATAATCATGTACTGGGGGGTAGCTCCAAAAATAGGGTCAATTATGACAATCTAACTATAAGTCAGTGGGTGTCGGGATTCGCCACCATTATTAGAGATGAAAGTGACTTAAGTATCAAAAATCAAATGCTCGAATACCTCGCAGAAATCATAGAAGATTCCCATGACTTTGGGTGGGGGCTGCGAAAGGCTCGCATGCAGTGTTATTGTGTAAGATGGAGGAGGGCAGAATTACATGGGACGAAACCCAAAAGATTGACCGTGTTCTCAGAGCTTACACTCATAGGTCGGCCTCCCTACCTCAAGGTACACATAGTAACAAAAAGTCGGGCACCAAAGACCAATCAATGCCATGTAGGTATTATCAGAAAAATTCTTGCTCTCATAAGGGCGATCATGACACTGGTGGCAGATTGTATCTGCACGTTTGTAGCTATTGCCATTCACAGGGCAAAAGTGCGCCACATTTGCTTAAAGACTGCAAGAAAACAAAAAACGAGTAGCCAGTCGAAAACAACAATGAAAACAATAGCATTTTTGTGACAAGGGTAATAGTTAATGCTTCCAAAGATCAGTCAGGCAGCAAAAATTGGAAGTTAGATTGGGCAAAAGCCAACAATCAGTCATATGCGTGGGTACTTAAGCAGAAACATTTTCCAAAAGTCATTGATAAAAATCAACATGTCAAAAAGGTTGGAAATAATGTCAAAAAATTCTCAAAAATTGTTAAAGCCATATGTATAACCAAACAGGGTCGTACTAATGAAACCCAGCACTTAAAGTCGTCCCACAAAATAACCCAGGTGACAAAATGTGTTCCAAAGGTGTCAATAGACGATAGATTACCAACGCATAATAGATTTGCAATATTGAATAGTATTGACAATACTGAATGTGTGGTAAATAATGTGGAAAAAATTGTTGACAGGTTGTCAGGTCAGTTTGTGGATTGTAAATATGACATTAGTGATGCAGTAAATACAAGCTTGTTGTGTAATGACAGTAAAAGGTTACAGTAGCTTCATGGTACGGATAATACGTCCCATGAAAATAATAATACTGCCACAGTTCGTGGAAATAATGTAACATCATGTCAAAGTAAAGTTACTGATGCAGGTGAGTTAAAAATTCTGAGAAAAATTCCAAAACATAGTCACCCAAGTGTCAACTTGGAAACTGACAAGTACGAACTGGGTCTGCGATTCCGTCCTCGTCATAGAAATCACATCGCTGTTGCTTCTGATAACAGCACGTTTCGTAGTTGGAACAACCAAACACAGGACAAATTCGGGTTCATCCCACTACGGGATCTTACTTTGCCCCTTATCGACCTTCAAAACCAAAGCAAAGAAAATATTTTTGATATCCACAGACGAATTAAAGTGTCGGGTACTCACAATTTTATGCAATCACAAATTCAAGTTCAATCTCAACTAAAACCAGAAGTTTGGCAGAAATATTTGACCAATTATTGGGATTCACAACTGGTTTTATTGCTCAGATATGGCTTTCCTCTTGACTTTGATTATACCTCACCCTTACAAAGTGTTCATGAAAACCACAGCTCAGCTACTGAGTATACCAAAGATGTCCAGGCTTACCTCAGTGAGGAAAAAGGGTTTGGGGCTATTTTGGGGCCTTTTCAAGAAGCCCCTATTGAAAATCTTCACGTTTCACCATTTTTAACCAGAGATAAACCTGGGGGCTCCCATAGACGTGTAATTGTAGACTTGAGTTTCCCTCATGGGTACTCTGTAAATGCAGGGGTCCAGTCTGAAACCTATCTAGGCACCCCTTTCCTTCTCACATTACCTACAATTGATAACATCACAAATAAAGTCAAACAGTTAGGCAAAGGTTGTCATTTGTATAAGATTGACTTCAGTAGGGCCTTCAGGCATGTTAAACTGGATCCCAAAGATTATAATCTTTTAGGTTTAAGCCTTAATGGCCTATATATTGACAGTTGCTTGCCATTCGGGTTTCGGCATGGTTTGGCCCTGTTTCAGCGCCTAAGCGATGCAGTACGCTTTATTATGGCCCAGAAGGGCTTTTCAGTCACAAATTATATAGATGATATCATTGGGCACTCTGTTGTTAGCCAATCAGGCAATTCTTTTCAATATCTTAGAGCTCTCCTACTAGAACTAGGTTTTGACATTAGTGAGAAGAAAGTCGTCACCCCTGCCACTAAAGTTACATGTCTGGGTGTGGATATAGACACTGAACAGTTCACTGTGTTTATACCTCCTGAAAAAACTGTAGAAATTTTGACAGAATCTAAAGCTTGGGTTGATAAAGAACAATGCACTAAAAGGCAATTGCAATCTTTGCTAGGCAAGCTGCTCTATATAACTAAATGTGTTCGCCTTTCAAGACCTTTTCTCAACCGAATGCTTGATCTGTTAAGAAGTTCGGATAAACAGACAAAAATCACACTTACTACTGAATTCAGAAGAGGCCTGAACTGGTTCCTGGAATTTATTCCCAAATTTAATGGCAAAGCTTTTATATCTCATAATCCGGTTATGGAAGAAATTGAGCTGGATGCCTCCCTTCAGGGATTGGGTGCCAGATGGGGTAGTCAAGTTTATAGTATCCCAATTCCCCTGGGGTATGAAAATATGTCAATTGTGCATTTAGAAATGCTAAATATCCTGGTAGCCATTCGAGTGTGGGGCCCTTAGTGGTGTGGCAAGGCCATTTGTGTTGCATGTGATAACCAGGCTGTAGTCATGGTTTTAAATTCTGGAAAAACTCGAGATCTAACCTTGGCTGCCATTGCTCAGAATATCTTCATGGAAGCTGCTGGCTTTGATATATTTTTGAAAACCATTCATATAATGGGTGTCACTAATGAAATTGCAGATAGTTTGTCCAGATGGCAGAATATTTCAGGAAAAAATTTTATAGCCTGTTACTTAATCATGTATGGGTGCATACCCCCAACAATGCTCTTACAATTAATTGGTGTATTTAATCTCTTCAGATAATTCATCTATGATCTCACCTTTAACATACAGAGCCACCAGCATACTCAAACTGGCCTTTGCGGATTCTACCTCCAGAAGCTACCAATCCAAATTCAAGATTTTTGTAGCATTCTGCTCTTTTGCTGCCATTGATATACTTCAACTCTCACCTTTGCATGTGCTCACTTTTCTAGAATTCTTAAACTTTAATAAAATCACCCAATCGGGTATAGTAAATTACTTGTCAGCTATCAAAACTTCCCTAGCTATGTACGGGGTGCAAACATCCAGTTTTTGTGATCCCAGAATAAAGTTATACAATAAAGCACTCCTGAGGCACAGACCTCTCAAGCCATCCATAAAACCCATTATCGATACTGATACACTCCAAGCAATGGTAATTCAGTGTGACAGGATGAACATGGGGCACATATATAAGTCTGCCCTATTACTAGCCTTCTTCAGTTTCCTGAGGATCTCAAATTTAGTCCCTCATACCATTTCCGGTTATGAACCCATGAAACAGTTATCTAGAGGTGACATTATATTTGGTCCCCCTGGAATCAATCTCTTATTGAAATGGTCAAAAACTCTTCAAAACAGAGATAAAGTCAAAGTCATTAAAGTTCCCTCCCTGGGCAAATCCCCCTTGTGCCCAGTGTCAGCTATCAAACATTTACTGGCAACCACTCCAGGCTCCAACAACTCACCCCTGTTTCAAATCCAATGTTTTCACAAATGGGTTCCTCTTACTGATACTAGGCTCCAAAAGTTTCTGGTCAAACTTCTTAAAGTTCTTAATCTGGCTTCCTGTGGTTACACTTTTCACTCCCTCCGCCGTTCAGGTGCCACCCTGGCGTTCAATCTCAATGTGCTTATGCAGGATATCCAGAGTCATGGCACCTGGACGTCGAAGGCAGTCTGAGCTTACATCACCCAAGACCACAATGCTGCAGAGACTGTAGCCCACTCCTTTCACTCCCTTCTACATGTCTAACCTACCAACTACTGGGGTTTGGGGCATTTTATACTCTTTATATCAATTTTTAAAATGTCAATACTCTAAAATTTGTAATTTTTACATAGAAATATCTACTAGTAAATAGTTAAATTTTCAGGTGGCTAGGGCACCTTATCTTGAATTAGTAAACCAAATATCAGTTAATTAGACCAGACTTTCATTCATAAGTCTAAGTTTAGACTTAATTTTACTTTAAGGTGACTTAGTCACCTCTTGTTTACTATTCATACATTTAAGGCCACCTTTGATTGATCTTAACTTGAATGTTTGATGACCTTAGGGTCAACTTAAAGTTTCTATATGTAATGGTTGTTTAAGGTTATTGTATTACATAATGTAATGTTTCCAGTATGTAAATATATTATAGAATAGAATAAAATAAATTCCCCACTTGTCTTGTCTATTTGCCAATCACAAGGCCAGGACACTGTGGGGAGGTAGCATTTTGGGTGCAACCTTATTCAGTGGCTAGCATTGTTTGTGTTTCACCTTAAGTCTGTGGTTTAACCTCTGACCTTTGTTACACATAATTTTCCCGCTGTTTTGTTAGAATTTCCCTCGTGCCTCACTTTAAAGCCAGTTTTCAGTGAGGCAAGTCGCCATTTTACTTTTAAGAACTTTTGCCATCTCCCCACCCTTGAAACCTACTAACTGTCAGTGTAGTTTGAGATACAAGAGGCTGCTGTATATGGGGACCTGGAAAGAAAATCAGGCTTCCACATTTCAGTAGATATGTCGACAACCACTCCTCTGTCGGCTTGTTCAAGCCTCAGTGCTGCTGCCATGGGTGCTGTGGTTAAAACCTGTGTCCTCAACAAATATGCTCAACAAGAAGCTGTTATGGTCGCCAAAAAGGCGGAGTAGTTGTGTCATATAAAGTTATGAAATAGTTCACAGCAAGAAATTTGTTATGGCAGTCAGAAGTTCACATTGATGCTTTGCTGCATGTTCTCACCTTCTCTTCCTTCCCCTGGATGTCAGACGTCAGTATATCGTAATTTGGCTTCCCCTGGATGAGGGGGATCTGTGGAAGCCCGCATGTAAGCTTTCATCTGTCAACAAGGACACAATATCTTGTACAGACAATAGTCACAGTAGTTAATTCTGTTAATTGTCGTAGTGAGAACTTTGTATGCTTACTGAAAATGCATTCTACATGAATCCACAGCACTTGCCTGTTAATTATAGTTTTATTGCAACGAAATATTAAATCTTACTTCTATGTGTTTTAGTACTCAGTAATATTCTTTGTACAGTACATGATATGTCAATATTATATAATTTATTGATACATAACTTATTAGTGTATGATTACTATTTTAACTAAGCATCACATGCCTATGTAAACGTAAACTTGGGATGTCAACCAGAGTCCCTTAAGGTCGTATCTGTATGAGCTGCATAAGGGGGTCGTAATGCACAATGCAGTAAGGTGTTATACATCTGAGCTAGATACTCTGGTCCTGTTTTTACTAATGTCTTTTATTATCTTAGTCTTTTACTTTATTTTACATGTATATCCACACCAAGTCTTGTTAAATCTACTACTTGTTAACGGGGCATTTTATACTCTTTATATCAATTTTTAAAATGTCAATACTCTAAAATTTGTAATTTTTACATAGAAATATCTACTAGTAAATAGTTAAATTTTCAGGTGGCTAGGCCACCTTATCTTGAATTAGTAAACCAAATATCAGTTAATTAGACCAGACTTTCATTCATAAGTCTAAGTTTGGACTTAATTTTACTTTAAGGTGACTAAGTCACCTCTTGTTTACTATTCATACATTTAAGGCCACCTTTGATTGATCTTAACTTGAATGTTTGATGACCTTAGGGTCAACTTAAAGTTTCTATATGTAATGGTTGTTTAAGGTGGCCTTAGAACATGTTATTGTATTACATAATGTAATGTTTCCAGTATGTAAATATATTATAGAATAGAATAAAATAAATTCCCCACTTGTCTTGTCTATTTGCCAATCACAAGACCAGGACACTGAGAAATAGGATACAATATTTGTGCATAAAACTAAACAACATTAGTATTTTTGCTGTCGATCTGCTTTCAGGTATATTTTATTGTTTGTAAAAAGATTGCATTCATAATACACGTTAAAGGTAATTTGGAAAAAAATCCTTAATCTTATTCTTACAAATGTTGCTTCTTTGAAGAAAATGCCTAATTTCCTATTTTGGATATAAAGCATCTACTTATTGCAAACCTACAGACACTGCAAAAATGGCCATAGGAAGCCAGGGACAGGTTTCGAAAAGGATTTAGCATGGGCTTAGACTTAAACTTAAGACTTCAACTCAGACTAAGTCTGTTTTTTTAAACTTAGAGTTTTCCACAAAGCTGCCAAGTCTATGTTTTGGCTAAGTCTATCTAGGAATGGGCTTAACTGTTGTAAAAAAAGATTTAAACATGGCCGTCACTGAGTTAGTTACTGAGTTAGGTCCCTGACTTAGCCTAAGTCCAGGTTAAATCTAAGAGATTTTGTGAAACTGGTCAAGGGAATACTTCTTTTTATCATATTTAGCAGTTGTTCTGTAGAATCAACCAGTAGAGAGATTGTGTACTTTCTGATTGATTGATTGATTGAACAGAGCTGGATTATATTTTTGATGTCATATTAGGGTATCTGCTTATTTTATCCCTATGTCCATAGGCTAGCTTTCAAAACCATGACCAGCAAGGTGAGACTTAAGGGATCATGTATCAAGTGTCTTTTGAAAACTATTAAGGTCACTGAGACCCTTATTACTGACTGCATGCAGTAAAAGCATTTGTTAAAAGTGATAACATCTATCACATGAATTTTTACAATGTGGGTGTGGCGAGACATGTAAATGAGTTATCTATGATTGATAGCCACTAAATTTCTACTTGTTTCAATTGTCTGCACACATGTTCTGTGATGTATGGAGACGGACGAGTTTCCTACAAGGAAATGCACAATTAGTGTTTCCTGCCCTTTCATTTTTGGTCAGAAATTTTTTTACTCATTTTAGGCAATACTTGGCAGCTCCCTTTATACATGCAAATAACCACAATAAAAACTTTAATGAAATCTGGTTTATTTGCAGATAACCACAATTTGCATAGTTTATGCAATAGAGCAATATAGTCTTCCCTTGTTGTACATAACCATGTGAGAGCAAGCAATAAAGTTTGCTTTATAGAAAAGAATAGAAACATTTATATAGCGCAAAATTGACACAACATCCTCTAATGCACTTGAGGCAAGAAAGGGAAAGTCGAGGGACATGCAGCGTCAAAATCTAAATTTAGTTCCCGATGGGGGAGATATATTATGGTGGAAGGTATGCAAGTCTAAACAAGTAGGTTTTTAACTGGCTTCGAAAGCCTATTATTGTGTTCTGTGATCAGACCGATTGTGGGAGTCTGTTCCATTATCTCCCTATAACCACAGTACTCTAAGTCTGCCCTTTTCTCCTTATCATTGCAGTTTAACCTGCGACATAGAGTACCCTACCATATAACTACAACACAGCAGGCAATAAAATCAGCATTACTTAAAATGGAGCAGGCACTAAAAACTGTACACTTGGCATATTCAACATAATGGGCAATGAAGATATCCACATGCCTGGAACTATGACAGAAATGGAAATTGTTTAATTTATATATGACCAAAAAATTGTAGGTAATGAAGATTGAGGGGACCTTGACTTTGCATAGTGAATAAAATAACACATTTAATGCCAGCTTCACAAGTTGCGAGTTCAAAACCTGGTCGCTGTCAAAAAGCACCAAACTGATAGCTGCTTGCTGGTGTCCGATGGTTTCTAAGCACAAGCTCTCTCCAAGAATTTGAGAGATCACATTTTTTTCTTGTTTTTGTCTCTAGATTTTCATAATTGTTTACAACTCCATTGCACTACTCTGCTCTGAGCACATGTAGACCAAAAAAAGTTTTGGTCTTGCTAGTACGCTCGGCCTAAAACCTATATCTTTGTAAAAGCATACCCACCTTTATTCTTGCTTTTTCCCAATCATTCTCCATGGCACTGACCACCGCTATGTCTCAGGTTAATGATTATGGATTTCTGCCTTTTTCTGTGTTATGCACCTGGGGATGCAGATTAAGTGCTATAAAAACTATAAGAATTAGGATTAGTATGGAATCTGGATCATCTAATTTATAAAAAAAGTGAAGTAGATGAATATTCCTAAAGATAAATTTTAGGCATTCCTGACAGCAGCCATATTGCTCAAAAGGCCAACCTTTACACGTGTAAAGGTAAGGAACATAGCCTCAGTGGTTGTAGACACCTGGCGAAAATATTCTACATTAAAAACCATTATGAGTGAAAGTTTCTGTCCAGACTACTCATTACTGAGATTTTCAGTGATAACTGCTTTAGAACCAGTCTTCTGGTGTTAAGTCTGTCTTTTCAGTATTAAACTTTATCTTGTTCATGGTTTCTTCTTAATACAGCCAATCTTCCTGTTAAAATGGTGTGCTTTTGTCAAAAGAAAAGATTACACGTTTGAGTCTGTTAATTACTCTCCAAGATTGACTGGTATCTGGTGTTACGAATGATCTTAATACCTAGCCCAAACTTTTTCATGCTGGGGTTATGAGTCACAACCAAATGGGCTCATCTACCTTCCCCTTCAATCAACCTCACATTTGGGTAAAGCCTCTCTTACATCCCATCGTACGTGTATACACACGTAAGTGTGCCTCAAATATTGTTGAAAAATACGAGCATTGCCTGGTAGTGGGGTAGCAGAGATTTTCACTTGCAAACAAAGTAAATTCTTTTAACAAGAGTGTCACTAGTTGAATATCAAAGAACATACTGCGTGCACACAGAGAAAATGTGCATGCCAATTTCCATTGTGTGACCTCAATATTCTGTTATAAAATTGCAGGTGTAGCTGAAGTGTCCCTTGCAAATCAGGCGATTTTTCTCTGTAACCAGGACGTACGTGCATGTACGATGGGATGTAAGAGAGGCTTTAGACATATCAGGTGCGATTCAATGGGTGTTGCGATTCAGTCGCAATTGAATAGGTTGTGTTCAAAGTGATTTGACAGAGCTCAAAAAGCAATTGTCTTTAGAACTGCTAATTTCAAATGTTTGAAAAAAGCTTCTGCAACCTCTCAAGAGCTGTACTTTATGAGAAAGATGAGATCCCATCATGTAAGTTTACATTTTAACAACTTTCAAAGAGCCAGTGTTAGGAATGTGTAGATATGCTGGGTGGTACAAGAAATATTTTAATAATTAACATATATATTTCCGGGTAGAATTCCTAATTCCTATTAATTTGTCAGTAAAATATTGATTTAGCCTCTAACAAGAATGAACAAAATTAGTCGTACACACATGGATGTAACAATGAAAAATGTATCAAACACGTTTCCTTGACTCTGTCACACATTTTTTCGACCGGATTGCTCTCACCTACAGCTAATAGAACATTCACACCTTATAAACAAAGATCTATTTCTTTCAAATACAATATTTTTCCCTTACACATCATGTTTGTTGAATAACTCTGAAAGTCCAATTAACTCGTGCTGCAGTTGAAGAATTGTCAGAACATTTGAATAGGGTCTTTGCCCTCCCCTAATCCATAAACTCAGTACCTGATGTATATCCTGTTTTAGTGTATTGATATGTCACCTCATGAGCCATTGAATAATTAAGAAGTAAGTGTCCCGCCCCAAAGTGTTAGTTGTTATTCTAAATGCTATAAAGGCCACACTGACCAAAAATCGCTTGTATAACTACGTTAATAAAAATCCTATCTTGTACTTACAATAGAACCCTTTCTTATAAGCACAAAATATCATTTTCCCCACAGCCTTTACAAACTGTGCTAGTATTGTTTTCACCCATGACACCTGGTTGAGTGGGCTGGTTGGCTGTCAGCTTTGCAGGCTGTTCAAAAAAAATTTTTTTTTCATGGCTGTATCTCAGAAACCAACCGTAAGTTTATACTTGGTACAGATATTGGTTAGGGGTGTGCATGTACATCATCATAGCATGACCTTGATAAGATCTTTGTACATGTCATAATGACCCCCAACCTTAAAAATCTTGTGTGTGCTATATCTTGGAAATAGTAATGTGTAGGAAGCTGATACTTTGTAGGGACATTGGATGAGGCGTGTAGGTGTAAAATATGTAGATGTGACCTTGATTTGGCCTTTGAGCTTCTTACAGTGACCTTAAATTATAAAACATAGTCAGAATTATATCTCAGAAACCGATATGTGGTGTGGGTGTGCACTGCTATGATGTGACCTTGATTTGACCTTTGACATTTGACCTCCCTCTTACAGTCTTGTTGGGACAATATCTCTGGAACTGTAGGGTGTAGGAAGTTGATATTTAACAGAGATGTTGGTTGGGGGTGCTGGTGGGCAGTGCCATAATGCTGATGACCTTTGACCTTGGCTCTGCCAGAATATTTCCTACTGCAATATTTGAGACATAGTTTTTCCTATTGCATTGACAATTTAAGTTAAGTAAGAATAGATTTAAAGAGTTTTTAGGTAGAAACCATGGGCTGTGGCAGTAATCGTCAAATGTCAAAGGCAGTGTGAGAGTGTTGTCTTTGGTCATCAGGGCATGGCCATATTGTTTTTGATTTTCAAGTTGGCAAAGTTTAAAATTGACTAATGTTTTATTTAAAGTACAAGATTTTTTCAAAAGCCTGTAAGGCCATACATAAGAATACCTACACAAACACATAGTAATTTTATAATCCTAAGCCACCAGACCTTGGCCAAAGGGGCATACTGAGACACCTGGGGACAACATTTTCTGGATGAGCCACCTGTGTTGCATTACCCCCGATATCTGACTAATATATGTATTTATTTATTTATTTATTTATTTATTATGTTTATATGTAAATACATTACATACATATAAACATACATTTTAAAAGATTAACTGCAGATAATTACAAATACAGAGAAAAAAAGTGAAAGATGGACAATAGGAACACAATGTAAGGCTATTTAACACAAAATTAGTCAATTAGGACGTTAAACTCTTCATATGTGAAGCACGAGTGTCCATCTCGAAGAAATAAGAGGTCTCTAATTGCTGCAATGTTTTCATATCAATCTCTCTGTGAGACTCAGCATATTTTCCTAATTCAGTGTACAATTCTTTTATTGACAATGTATTATCACACTTATATTTGAGATTATGTTTGCTTTTTACATACATAACACTTTTACGTACAGCAGAATTGCTTCCATTTGTAACAAGTTGACCACAGAATTGAAGTATATTATTGTCACTATTTATAACACTATTGCAAGTATTCACTAACGTAAGTATTCACCATGAGCAATATGTGTAATTTTCAGAAGTTGTCTTAGACACTTCCTCCAAGTGGTGTACAAACAGAGAATTTGTTTTGATGATAAATCACACAAAACAGAACCATACAGTGACATACAATAAGACTTAAATAATTTGCATCTAAATTGATAAGAACAACATTCAAATGTACTTAGCATAATGTTAAATATTTTAACCATATCATTTATTAATTCTGTAACTTGATCTTTCATAGAATGTGGACCAAATGGTGTACCAAGATGTTTAGACAGATTTTTGGCTTTACGTGATAGACTGTTATACTGTACATAGGTATCGCCTTCTTTTTCAGAGTTTCCAAATACTAAGTATTCACTTTTGCTAGGGTTAAAATTAATAAAATAGTCATTTTCAAAGTTATGTACAATCTTTAACATTAACCAGAGGGATGTAATAGTTGGAGCCAGTAGGATAATATCATCTGCATAAGCAAAGGATCCAACATAGCAACTATCAACATGACAACCTTAGGCAGCTGTTTTTACCCTTGTCACGAGTTCATCAAAGTAAATAGAAAATAACACAGGAGATGGTACTCCTCCTTGCTTAACACCATTTTTAACACAGAATAATTCAGAAATACTAAATCCCCATTTAATCCCCAGTTTCTGATTAGTATCTAGTTCAATAAGAAACCTTAACACTACAGGGCAAACTTCCCTTAGTAAAGTAATTTAAATCATTTAACACAATGCACTCTGTCAAAAGCTTTGGAAGCATCAAGCATAATAGTATGGACAGTACTTTTTTGTTTAAATAATATTGAATAATTTCATTGCAGCAAATGTACATTGAAAAGTTGAATCATTTGTCGTAAATCCAAATTGTGGATTTGATGTTGAAAAGGCTTTTCTGTTAGAGTTGAGAAGTACATGATCAAAAACTTTACCAATGCAACTACTAATTGCCCCTATCACATATTGATTTCCGCTTATTTTGGGGGATGGGTATAATAGTACCAACACACATTTCTTCTGGTGCAACACTATGAATTAATAAACTATTCAACACCAGTGATAAATAGATACTTACTTTACTTATAGAATTAAAAATATAGACATACTGTGATTAAAACCATCACTTTTTCCACTTTTAAGGCACTTAATGGCTAAACTGATATCCTCAACGTTTATTTTATGAGACCAACATTAATTTCCTGTTTTTCTTTCTGGACTTCCAGATTGTGCGTCCTGACCTATAGGATTTCTTAAAAATTATGCCAACCTCAACATCAGCAAGGATTAGGACTACTATATGCAGCAAAGGCATTTTCTATGAGAAATTCATAACGGCTGGCGGTATTTATGTTATAAAATGACGCAGTTCCAAAAATTGATGATGTGGAGCATAGTCTAAAACAGATACTGGTTGCCAAAGAGGTATTCACAACCTCTCTAATATTCTGCAAAAGTGAAAGCCTTTACTTTCTCACATAGACAGTTTTTGGAGTCACACACAAATCATTTTGCTCTTAACATATGCTCGGAGATGCTAATGCAGACAAATGGATTTAAAAACTACAGGCACTTCAAAGGAAACAGTCAAGATAATAAATCCTTATTACTGTCATTTTTCACTAGGAAAGCTTTAAATACTCCAACACCCTTTAACATGTCTGTGGTTATGTTTCTCTCATAATTTTTGCCATAATTCCAAACCTGATTACTGAAAGCCAGAAAATACTTCAACTCAAAAACAGATGCACTCTCTGCTAATGAATCATATTCCTGCAGCTGGGGCATGGCTTAAATTTTTGAGGGATACTTTACAGGAGTAAACGTAGGTTTCAATGTAAATTATATGAAAATGACATAGTATGCTCATTGGTCCAAGCTCTTGTGCCAAGACTAGATTTTGGGTCAACCCTCCTGTATGGTATCAACAAATGTCATCTTAAGAAACTCCAACACATATATACTTCTTCTAGATTAATTTGCAATGAATCTTTCAGAGAAAATGCATTGCCTCTAACAAAGCAAATTCACTAGGTGCCAGTAGAGAGAATTCATTTCTGTGTTACAACTGATATCCACAAATGTCTACAAAGTGATTCACCAGTCTAACCTCGTTTGACTTCTGTAACCAATTAAATATAAATAAGATATAAGATCCAACACAGGTAAAAAAACCTAATGTAGAGAAAGAAAAAAAATCGAAAATAAGAGGAAAGGTTTTCAACATCTGTGGGCCTATTCTATGAAATGATCTGGCTTTTAATACAAAAACTACAGCCAACTCTAGCATTCTTAGGAAGCTGTTAAAAACTTTAATTCAAAATTAAAACTGGGGTTATATTTGAAAAGGACCTCAGCATTGTCATTTGTCATTGAGTCCAACCCACACAGAGGTGACAGCCTGTAATTAGATGTCAAAGCTGTTAACCTACTAGGCCACATTTTATTTCAAAGCTGCCAATAACACATATGTTATGCAATTGTTAATAACAAATCAGTTATAAACTGTTCGATTTGATAATTTGGCACACGTCTCAAATTAAAATTAAGTAAGCAATGAATTTGAACCAAAGCCAGTCAAAAACAGTGATACACAAATTAACCTTTAGGTTGATTGGTTATGTGTCAATTTGTTGGACTTCCCCGTTAAATGCAACTAAACGGCTAAATAGCTTATACTTTCAATGGAAAGTCTATATTTAAACTGAGCTTGAGGCCAGTTAACCATTAAATAGCCCCTCTAGACAAACGTAAACAGTGATTTTGTGTGCAAGTGATGCAGAATTACTACTAGGATCAATGACTTATTGAAGCACCCGAAAAATCACAATTTCTCAGTTGTCAAATCCTTTCACATATCACATTTTCATGCAAACATAATAAAGCACGGAGGTGCGCACTTAAAACAGGGAGGCGAAATTGGTCTTGATTTTTATTGACAAATCATAAAATATCAACACATATAATATATGCAATGAAATGCATATAGCAATAAAGCCTATGTCATGGGAACTCAAAATCACAAACTGGAGATTACATACCATTTAAATGAAATGCTTAAAGTCACTCTCTGGGATCTACATCCCCTCTCACAAACAGCCAATGACCTTGATAAAATTGAAAAGAGGAAGGAAGTATTCATCCTTTTGTCTTTCTGTGTGTCTCTTGAACGTCTGGATGGGAAAAATCCAGGAAGAGACAGGATGTCTGAGATTGAAGAGTCATTCATAATTGATTATAATGATGTTTAGATTGAAATACACAAACAAAGTGGGAGAAGTTATCAATTGTTTTCCGCTGTGGTACTGCAAAGTAATTACAGATTAATTTGTCTACCATGGGGAAATCACAAAGGTGAATACACTTTACTTATGTGATAGTCACCCGACCAATAAGTACACAAAACAAAGTAATCTGTTGGGTTTAACACCTTGTTCAGAAACCAGGGTCATATGGGGACAGTCCCCCAGCATTGCCACTTGTCGAACCCACACTAAGGTGACAGCCTGTGAATAGATGTCAAACTTGCTAATTGCATGGTCACCGAGGACCTCTAGTCTGCATACAGCTTAGATTGATAATTTTACCACAACTGGAAAATACAATAGTTATTTGAACTTGTTGCATGTGATTGAATGTGGATTTCTATTGAATAAAATATGCATTAAAATAATCACAAATTACAAAATTATAATTTATCTAATTGGGGTGTCGACTGGGGCCATATTGTCAGTATCCATGGATTTTTGTTAGTTGCGAGCACTGTTTATAGAGTTGGTTAGGGCCAGTTGTGATTTCCCGGCTTGTTGTGGTGTTTCACCAAAATATCAAACATGTTTGATATTTAACTAACCCTCCGCGACTCTTGATCCCAACCATGGCTATGCCCACTTGGAAACCGTTTTGTCTTGTCTGTCTACATCCTGTTGTAGTCTCTTCCAGACCGGTCCTATTCCGTTACTGTCTTGTCGGGAAACACTTGTAGGACTATCATATTCAAGTACCATGACATCACTCCATGACAGGCAGTAGAGTAATACTGACTGCACTTGAAAATAAACTGGCCTGTCATAAGCAACAAAGACTGGACTTGGTCATTTACCATTGTCTCCAAATCTTTGGTCGCAGGGTTGGTTATATCACATCAGGACAAGTCAAGAACACATCAGAACAAGTTGCAAAACAAAACCGACAAGGTGGTTACAGCAACAGACAAGCCAGGCAGTGTGCAGGACAGGCCAGCTTCATTTCACCAACTCACGGCTTGTTGGTTATGAGATCTGTGGCCATACAGAATGCATCACTTGGATTTTCGACACTAACGGATTACATATGGTAGCATTGAGATGGTTTTTTTCACAAATTAACTTAGGATTTAGTTCACAGATATGGCTTTTGTTAGATAGCTGATTGGCTTCTGTTTTTTTAAAGGCTGAGTTGATTTGGTTTGTAAGATGGGTGTTAAAAAGGCAAGAAAGGATGTACGAAAGATCCAACTCCAGAATTGGAGTTGGAAAATTCAGCTGCTGGCATCCAAAGCAAGAGAGAGGAGAAAGAAGAGCGATAGGGAGGAGGCCGAGAAACAACAGGAGCATGACTAGAGGGAGGAAGCCAGGAGGGAAACAACTCCACAGGAAGAAACTTCACAGACGGAGGAGGAGGTGGCTGGAAAAAGACCAAGAACTGAGAAGAATAAAAGTGAAAGAGGGAGGAGAGACCAGATAATCCAAGTGCAAGAAAGGACATATTACGAATAGTTATTTAACGTACTAAGATGAGGAGTCTATTGTAGACATCCTCAAGGATCATGAGGAACTTTACGACAAAACCAACTTCCACTTTAAGGACAAGGCCAGGAAAGATTGGGAAGATTTGCAAGCAGCCGCAAGATCTCAGTGAAAGTGTGCAAGACTTGGTCCAATTCCCAAAGGATTTATTATGGAAAATTAACCCAGTCCAAATCTGGCCAGTCTCCCATAGAAATGACAGAGAAGCAGAACTTAATTCAGGATAAATTAATTTTTCGAAGAATTACATTACAGGGAAGTAAGTCTTCCAGATTTAAATCACCAAAGAGAGGAGCCAGTGCTAGTGCAGCCTACAACATTTCATGAGGATCCACGGATACTGACAATGTGGATACAAGCATCCACTCTGACACAACACATCAGCCATTGGTTTGCAGCACTTCCAGTACAAGTGTGGTGTCCCTTCATCAGTCAACCAGCTGGTCATGGATCTATTTGCTGAGATGAAGACTATTCTATTCTGTTTTTCCTCGGCCACAGATAGAAAACCATCAGAACAGCCTTCTGCAACTACCTAGCATCTGAAATAGAAACCTTCAAGGAAAAAGGCTTTTAGAAATGAGGCAGTTAACTTTAAGTGGGATACAGAGCGGGGCAGAGGAAAGGAACCATCAGTCCCAGCCACCTACACTTTCTAGGAGCTCCAGTAGCCGACAGCTTCTGTCAAGGAACACACTTTGACTATTACAGAAACCCAGAAGCCGAGAGGACAACTGCCTAGACAGCAGCAGACTTCTATGTTAGTTGTCTGTAGCCTCTGGCACAGGAGAAAAAACTTCATAAAATTTCTCAGGTCTCTCTAGCTGTTTTGCAAATATACAGTGAGTCATAGGCTACCAGCAAATGGACATACCTTAATCATTTACACCAAGTGACCTGCATCAACACGCCACCTCTCCTTAAACCACCTAGCAGCAAGAGCCTCCTCAACAGCCAACCCCCCCCACCCCCCCACCCCCAGCAGTCATCAGAGGCCAAGCAGCAGCAGTAGACTTACTGAACCTACCTACAAAAGGTCCTTTTCAGGACCTCTGCTATAAAATGTCCTTTTCAGGACAACTGCTGATTTATAGGTCCTTCTCAGGGCTGCCTAGAACCCCAAACAAAAAACATAACACCAATACATAACACAAAAACACAATAAACAAAATGAGTGAATGAGTGAGTGATAGAGAAATAGAGAGATACAATACTTCAAAGAAACTATAGGTGAAAAAATTTTGACCTTCAAAAAAATTGGAAACTTTTGAAAAAGTTTAATCTTCAGAAACTTTCTTAAATTGGAAAAAGACTTTCAACTTTTGAGAAACTTTTGAGTTACCAAAAGATTTTGACTGTGTAAAACGTTTTAAAGCTATAAGATTTTAAAATTTTCAGTAAAATTTTTAACTTAAATCCAGTTCAAAAATAAGAACATTTTAAGTTGGGGATTGTTTTAAATAAAAATTGATTTGAAGTTATTAAACATTATTAAGGGACTTGTTTTTAGGCATTGTTGTGACATTTTCTGTCATTGTTTGTAAATTTGTTGGGAAATTATTGCACATTTTGTGGAAATTTGTGTGAAATTTGCGGGACATTGATGCAATACAAGCTTAAATAAAAAAATAAAGTACTTGGAATAATTGAGTAGCCCTGAAAAGGACTGATAGATGCCAGCTTTTTCTGTCCCAAGGGTAGGTGCTTGTTACATATTAGATCTGTCCTCCTGCCCAGCCAATACACCAAACTGATTAAAGTAATTCTTCATTAGGTCTTGCTGATGTTTTGCCTCTGATAACTGGTTCATTTACTATGGCTGTTTTGTCATCTGCTGGGGATGCCCTGTCTACTCCACCTTGGTGTGTCCTCAGCATGTTGTTCAACACAACACATGTCAGAACAATCTCTTTGACATCCTTCAGCCCTTTACTCCATTGTGCCTAGTAGGAACCTGAATCTGCTTTATCTACTACCCTACTACCTCTAGAGATCCTGATGTTTGCTATTCTCTCTTCACTTGTAAGATTTATTCTGCTCTAGGGTTTAACAAGCCAGGGATCATGGCAAAGGCATCGCCACCCATCAAAAATATTGCAAATCTGGCCCTTTCTTCCTCAAGGGTTTAGGTGGCTGAAGCCCCAAGGTACAATTCCTAATATTTTTCCTCAGATGGCTGAGGTTAAATTTTTGTGCATCTGATGAAGATCCACTTCACCTAACATCTGCCCAGACGAATCTGTAGTCTGCATCAACCAGGGCTAGCAGCACCAGGGAAAATAACCCCCATAATTGTAAAATCCACTCCCAGATTGTTTGACTTCCTCATGGCAATAGGTTTCCTGTCTTATGTCCCAAGAGCAGGAAGGTACATTAAATCTGGTTCTGAACTTCTCCTCAACCTGTTTCCAGTCTTCTAGATTGGTAGCACAGGTACGAATACTCTTCCTGGAATTCTGCAAGGTTCTACCATCAATAGGGACTAATTTAAATATGGTGGTTCAGCCAACCAGCCAGTGATGATGTAAGGACTATTTCCAGTTGCAATACAATTTCTAAGGGCTTCCTAAATTTGACTTACTTCTTGGTGTGGTGGTGTATGCGTTCTTCGATGAGGTTAAAAAACTGCAGGAGACATGCTGGATTTAGATGTGTCCCTTTTTTACTACAAATCAGAATAAAAATTAAAATATGTAACTCAATAAAACAACAGGGTCCTAAGCTTCTGTAGAAAGTCTCTCTGATGTGAAGCTGGCATCTTTGCAGTGATAAATGATGAGAAACAGCAGCAACAGATCGCAACTCCTTATCCCAACTCCAGAAATTAATCAGTCCAGTCAGGATGGATCTGGACACAGCTCCAGTCTTTGTTAGTTTATCACTACAACTCGTGGTTACCAGATATGTCTTGTTGCTTAGGGCTTTATGGCTTGTCCTGATAGTTTACCGTCTGGTTGTGGAGAAAAATATCCAGACCTCAAGTCAGGTCAGGACCTTGATCAAGGCCAGCTGGGAAGTACAACATCCTGTTGGTGAGGTAAAACCAACCCAGAATTTTTTCGCACTTGCTTTTGAATTTTTGTAACCAATCCCCGACTTAGCTAACCGACCCTGGAGGGTCAGTAAGGGTCGGCCCCAGTGGAAATCACCCCCATAAAACATACTATTTTTCCAGGACTTTTAGAGGATAATTATACAATTTCTACTTAAAATGAGTGCTCTTTATTCAAACATGATCAGTCATTAGACAGTTTACAAATTATAAATTTTATATATTTATTAATTTGGGGTTTTACGTCGCTTTCAACACTGTACAGGTCATATCACGATGGTTAGTTGGAAGGACAGAGGAAACCAGTACATACAGTTCGTTAGGGTTCTGTACTGTAAACTGCTGACCAAGAGCAAGCAACTACCAGTTTTCCCACTTGAGGCCATGCTGGGAATTGAACCCCAGCCTCAGAGGTGGGAGGCTAAATTTTATATAAGTGATCCTAACTATTTTGAGGCAATCTAAGGCTTCTAATAAAATAGTAAGCCAAGCAATATTATAAGGTGTATATCTATTTTTAAAACTATTTAAAAAGGTTTCTGTACAAAGAGGTAATCCAATAAACAAAAACATAAAAACCAGAAATGAATTGTGGATTGCAGACCAGGTGGCATTTTGGAAAATTTAGGATTTTTCTGTGTCCAAATTGCTATGCCAAGAATTGCTGTAATGTATATGCCTCATGTTTTAAAGCTAATAAAACAAGAATTTGGGAAAACAGGTCATCCAATAAAAATATATAAAAGCTAGAAAGCACGCTATAATCTTTCAGAAAGATTCTTAAGTCTTACATCTTTGTTAAATGATATGCACCATAGCTCCTTCATTAATCCTGTATCTCCTTCATGCTGATGCTCTTTGTTTTGTCCGTCTATTTAAAATTGATATTTTTACTTTTTAATGTAACTTAAAGACTGACTTATAATACGGATAAGGCTTTATATAAGCGAGTCAGAACTAGAATTGCATTTTGTTTATAAGTGACTACCAACTTCCTAGCTTTGGGCTATGACCAAGACATTCCAACTGATACCTTCAGTTGCCCCAGGGCACCTGGACGTCAGATTGCGGTTGGAGGTACATAACCACAATACCACAATGCATAAGACAACGTAGCCTCTGCCTTTGCTTCCCTATTTCTTGACTAGAACTACTATCAGTGGGGGTGGGCTACACATATAGGTTTAAACACATTCACAATAGTTTAAAATTTAATCACAATTTTATACCAAGAAATTTAAACCATCCTCTAACTTTAAAACGTGAGGGCTTAACCCTCAGTTACATTGATCACCTTAATTTATTTTAAGGTCACCTTAAATCCTGTAAAATCACCAACTTAATGACTCTAAACAAGCTCACACATGTCTGTAGCCTGCTACAAAGTTGGCCTCAAAAATTGTAATTTTTGGGAGATTAACACTAAGTTAGATAACACTCACCTTGACTTATTTTAAGGCCACCTTAATATTCTACCAAATTTAGTTACTGTAGCAGGCACTCACAGGCGTATATGGTCTGATGTTAAGGATGGCCTTATATTTCTAAGTCAATAATTATTATATACTGTTGTCAAGTATATGTTAAAAGGTTATAGTTAACTTAGAATAAAGTAGTATTTCCCAACGCCCATGTATATTTATGTCTAATATCCCTCAAAGGTAGAGTGCTGATAATACATATATATATAATACATGTCAGCATTGTTGTCAAGTATATGTTAAAAGGTTATAGTTAACTTAGAGTAAAGTAGTATTTCCCAACGCCCATGTATATTTATGTCTAATATCCCTCAAAGGTAGAGTGCTGATAATACATATATATAATACATGTCAGCAAGTCCTCACAATATTAGAGTATTTTGTAATGGATTATACCATTATTCTACTGCCACGAATAATCATAAAACTGACAACTATGTTATTTTGTCCAGACTGAAATAATCAGTCATATGGCACGACCCTGGTTGCTATAAATCATAAAGGTCACTATCAACACTATCCCTGACCACTACTACTGCAAAAAAAATCTCGCGACTCCACTGTTAAGAGAAGAGCGTGCCAGATATGCAAGAGAAACCAAAAGATAAGTTGTAGCACCCTAACGATCTGTCATAGCAGATAAGAGGACTTTTCTTCAAGTATAGGGCTTTTTCCATTTACTATATATACAAGCTTGGGCTTTTTTGCTGTGGAACCCAAATTAGGGCTTTAAAGGCCTAGTACCATCAAATCTAACATACTAATATTTTAGGCTTAAAACATTGCACTAATCATCCTGGTTACATAAATACCACTCTTTTGAAAAACAATCCAGTATTCATGATTCTACAGCTGATTTATTTACTAAAAATTAGTCATTTCTCCTGTCAAAACCTCCCCTTGAGAAAATGTGTGTACTACGTCAACTATGTGCACAACAAATATGCTTGTACTGTGAATGCTCTGTGTGTGTATACAGAAACACACAGTTTCAGTGTGGTGTGTGTTTTTTTCTCATTTGTGTGTGTAGATAATCAAACTGGCTGACATCATTTATCAAAGATATATCTGATGAAAATAATTTTAAAACTTATTTGATTTTGAAGATAATAATAGTGTACCAAGTAGCAAAAATGATGGAGAGAACACAGACCTTACCAGATAGGATTGATAGAAATGTACAAGAATAAAACCTTATAACTTTGAGGCCTGTATATCTGATTATGAAAGTAGTAATAAGAAGGATAATCTGGACCAAAATTATTCATATTAACTTCATTGGTAAGACAGTATTGACAACATTTGAATGTGTAACGGTGAGATATATACTGCATTATCATATTGGACAATAATAAAACATTTTGTATCTGGAGCCTGTGAGAATCTTAAAAATGTGCAATATCTCACATCTGGTTTTATAGGTTCTGGGTGATTGTGAGGATATGGGACATCTGGGTTCGGAAATTGAAACTCAGTGATTAGATTTAACCTTTAACCTTTACAAATGAAAGCATTACCATAGATTTATCTGAATTTTCTCATTTCTATCAAAACAGTACTATTCCACTTTTTAGAGTGACATAAATAAACCTTTAAAAATAATCTTTTTCTTAATTTTCTCAGTATTCTTCAAAACAGCAAAGTAGATTATAATGTTAATAAGGGCCATGGTGGCGCAGTGGTAACACACTCACGTCCCACCTCTGAGGTCTAGGGTTCAAACCCAGAACCTTATGTGGGAAAGTTGGTAGTTGCTTACCGATTGTAGGCAGTTTACATGAACTGCATGCACTGGTTTCCTCTGCCCACAGAACTACCCGTCATCATATGACCTGTACAGTGTTCAAAGTTACGTTAAACCCCAAATAAATAAATTAATATAATGTACAGTAGAACCTTGATTATCCAAACCCAGTGGGAGACATACAATCCAGTCAGATAATTGAGGGGTTTGGATAGATGAAGGAAACTGAAATTCACGTCTAGGGGTTATCGAGTTGGCGATAATAGAAGAAAATCGCTTTTATGCACTTAATATAGACATCGGTATTCATGGATGATATATTTAATATATCTATATAATATATTGTAACTGACCCTCTAATTGTCACTTATTTGCTCCATATCTATGAATATTATCATTTTTATTTAAAATATTACGTAGATTTTAACTGGGCAAGTTCGGTTGGTACATGCATTGCTGGCATTTTAAGTTTAGATAAAAATCGTCACGCATTTTGTCAATTGAGAAACTCCAGGAGATTATTTATTGTAAAGCCCAAAGCGAACATGCCTTCAGTAATAGGTGTGTTTGGCTGGTAATGCATTGTTGACGTCTTCTCTTTTATATACGTTGTCAGTCTGTGAACCTACTCCGGGAGGTTATAAATTGCGAAAGCCAATCGAACATATTTTCATTGATTGGCGCATTATGATAGAAGTTGTGTAGTGGGGTCGTGTAACTGAATGAATCCCTCCCCTATTGTAACAATGGTGATAACGATCAAAGAAGTTAGGCATTTCTGTGAATGGTTCATTTTATAAAGCACTAGAATTAATAGTTTCTGAGACTGTGTAAAATCCTGTGTCATCGCTCACGCTAGACGGTGCATTAATATATGTGGGCAGACACGATTTCGGTTCGGTTAATCTGGAGATTCAGATAATAGAAGGAAGATAATTGAGGTTCTACTGTATATGAATATGGCAGTAGATTTAAATACATCCAATGTTTCCACAGGATCTGGACATCAAACATATGTCACATATTACTTGATTAAATTAACAATGTTAGTTACTTGTTAAAGGAGGGAAAATTATCTAAAATATATTATAAAGTTAATTTGCTTTCCAAATAATTTTTTATTTCACTTTTGAAACACATTGAAATCCCCACATCAAAAATCACTCAATATTTGCACAGAAATCCCAAGATGTAGAATTGAAAATCCCCAAGATAAAATATCCATAAAATAAGAGAATAAAATAATAATAATATACAATACACTTTATTTGAGGGGTATTTAAGCTTAAGACCTATCTGTACACCAAAGCATACCCGCCTTAGTCAGTATCATTCCCCTGGCGTTCTCCGTGGTGCTTGACCCTTCTTATGTCCCTGGATACAGAAATTTTGTTGACTGCTTTTTGTTTGTTGCGCCTTAGAGTCCTCTTCTTTGGGGAGATTAAGCACTATAAAAGTCCAATTAGAATTATTTGAGTATGTTTTAGAGCATACATTAACTAAAATGTTTAGTCAAACGGTTTGACTCAACATTTTAGTTAATGTATGCTCTGAAATATACTCAAACACCCCTTAAATAAAGTGTATTGTACCTTTAACTCTCTAAGTATTTATTAAAAACAAATCAGTAGGCTTGACCTAATAGCAGTAATAGTCTGTATACCTTTCCTTATATATATTGTTCAACTTCTACATAGACAAGACAAATGAAAACTATTTTCCCTGATTGTAATTAACAACTGCATTGCTGTTTTGAAGAACAGGAAATGGAAGTCACATCAAAGGTCTACATGTGTATACAGAAATAAATTACTAACAATACAAAATAATAATGCATTTGTAAATACTATAGTATTAGGAGTTTTTATATTGGTGATTTTTAATGCCACATCTTGATTTTCTATGGGTTTGAAAATATTCAGGGATTTTTAATCTGGGGATTTTCAATCTATAGATTTTCATTGCAATCTTTACTTATAGTCAAGCAATTAAAATATCAATTGGTCAATGTAATCTTGACAGTTTTTTATCAAGTTCATCAACAAACAGCAAATCATACAGTGAAGTCGGTCCTGTACACTGAATGAACACACAACAGATGACGTATGCACAAGAGATAAAATGGCTACTGTGTTGAAGCAGAAAGCCGACAAGCAGCATAAAAAGTGAAATGTATATCTAAGTATACAAATCTCAGCTGTGTGGTTATAATTACTGGGATGTTTGTATGTTACTTGAATATTTGAGACAAAGTTGCATGTTAGGTGCTACTAGGCCTTTAAAGATGAGACCTTTCTCTTGAATTCTATAGAAACATTTAATCATTTATATTTAGTAATCCCTATATTCTGACATTAAAGAAATGTGTAAAACATGACTTAGTTTGTCAGGCAAATGTTTAACAAAACAACGAGAAAATTACAACAGTAACCACTGTAGTAAATGATCTTGGGATATTTTTCCACAGGATATTTTCTAACCAGGTATTTTATATTACATCATAACTTGACATTTAATCCTCAGAGAAAAATATTACCATCGCTTCTCTTTTAAATGACAGAAATGTGCAAAAACATGACAATGTTTTCCAGAGATTCTTTACATCATAAAAACCCTAAAATAGGTTTTTAGGAACACATGAGCTCGCAATTGTATTTTAAGGCACTTTTGAACCACCTGCCATCTTTTCCTGACAAGCAATACCATCCACACAAAATGCACTTACGGATGAATTCGATTAGGCTATTCAGGAACTAGTTAGCCGTTGTCTGGCTTTGAAGGGATCATTTAATATAAGATCAAAGCCAGGGCATGTAGCCTGACATGAATTGGAGGCTTGTCCTTTTTGTACCCCTCCAATGTCTTTGTCATCTGAAACCCTGAAAAAAACAACAACAATGCAACATCAGTGTCACACTCACCAACTACACAAACATGAGGACCATATTAAGAGTTTTTAAAGACATGTTACAGGCACGTAAATGTTAATAAAAGGATTGTATCTGGGTTTTTTCCATGTTCAAATAGATCCACTGTATGAAGGGTGTGAGTTGATATAGTCATATTACCAAGACCAATAACTACTCACTCAAAAGGAGTATTTTTCCCAACTGTGTATGTTTTCCTACAAAAAAACAAGTCTAGAAAAAATGTCCTAAAAACAGGCCTGTGCCAAATCTTAGTTTAATACAAAAACTAATCCACAAAGTTGTGGCTAAACAGTTATATGACTTCATAACCTACGGGGGAATCTCTAATGTCAATCAGCCTGCATAATAGAGCCGCCGATCTACCAACACAGTACTTCTGAAGTTCTAAAATTAAATATATACATCTGTGGACTCGGGGGAATGCAGTTGCTCTTAAACTGTTGGATCTTTCTGCACTTTTTGACTTGTTTGGTGTTGATGGCACTAGGCTTATTCCATAAATCGCTGTCTCACAAATTCAAACAAAAAATTTAATTGGGGACAGTTTTATGAAGCTTTCCTTTTTTCCTCTTACACCGTCTATACCAGTCCCTTCAGCCAGGTTATTTCAAGGTTTAATTGCTCTTGCCATCTTCAGAGGCTGATACAGAATTTTCTGAAAGGGGGGGGGGTGAGGGTTGTCGCGGGAATGAATATTTTATACTTGGACATTTTGTGACGGGACATATCACGCGATGCAAGGACTAAATGTCGGTGGACAAAATACTGGGGGACAAAACGCCAGTCAAAAGTGCAATGGAGGACAAAATGCTGTCAACTTTTATGGGACAGGGAGGGCAAAATGCTGATCTTATCAAAATACTTTATATATCATACTGATGGTCAAGTAAGCTGAAAAAGCCTCAAGCAGAAAAAAGCCTCTGTAAAAACCTGCAGTAGAAAATACCTCAGTATAAAAGTCTTCTAACTGAATGGTACATAACACATCTACAAAAGCACTGCCAAGTAGTGTACACCATGTAACATGGGTTTGGATATTTTTTACTAGAATTATTTCTTCATACGCTGGTTTTCTATTGTGTCTTTTTCTGCAATTTTTCTTCTACTGGGGAAAAATCACATGAATTGTAAAATAAACTTCAACGGGGCTTTCCATAATAAACAATTGTATAACTGTAGAAAAAATTGGAGGGAAACCTACTTGAATCTAAATTTATATGCCACAATGTTTCTTCAACTTTTTCATTTCAAAATAACTGATTCTTTCATTGTTTTTCTTTAAAAACACATAAATCAATTGATTTGAATTAAATTTGCTGAAACGTTTTCAGAATTTAACTTTTTTTGTAATTTAATCTTATCATAGCTACTGTAGCAAATTCTAACTGAAACATAGAGGTGCAGTTATACATTATTATTTGGGGTGAGTGACTGCAGTTTTGTAAATTGTATATCTCATGTTTAAACATATACTGGTAAACAAAAAAGGTTCATAAACAAAGTTATCCACAAAAGATGTAATCCTCAGTTTGTTTGAGGATAGGACTTAGTACACACACAAAAGAGTCTAATCCCCTTGGATAGTGTATAATAACTGTTACTTTAAATAGGTATATTACCCTAGTAGAGACAGATCTTGGGGTGGGGGATTGGCAGGGGGGCGTGGACAGGGATAAAAAGCCCCATGACAAAAGTTTGAAACTCTGAAAGTGGGGGCATGTGCCCTCCATGCCCCCCTCTAGATCTGCCACTGATCTGTAAACTGAAGACACCAATATATACTAAGAAATAAATTAAAGGAAATTGGATTTAAGTAGAAATAAGTTTACAGAGTCTAAATTTAAGTCAGGAGTGAAAGGAAGTTGTCAAATTAAAAATTAACTGAGATAAGCCGAGTTCAGCATCATTGGTTACCTGAAAATAGATACTCAGTAGGCAACACTCCTATCAAAATTCTCAAAAGACCAAGTATGGATAAAAACTGAAAAATATGCAGCTTGATGGACATTAGAGATCCTCCCATTTGTAATAATAAGTCGTTTAACTGTTTAGCCAGGACTTTCTTAATTATTTTATATGATACCTGGATTAGACGAAGGTATATAACTTTTAGCATGTTTCTGTCAAAACTTGGTTTTAAGCTTGGTCATTAAGTACCAGTGAAGAGAAACCCTGATTAAATCCATGGGTCAAACACAGGAATGTACCAAGTGCATTGTCAACTTTTGGTGAAACTTTTTTGGTGCTGTTACGCCTTAGAGTCCCCTTAATTAAAGGTCTAGATAAAGCATTATAAAAGTCCATTATAATTAGAATTTATATCGTGGCACCAATGATGCAAAAATATAGAAAATATATTTCCCTCTGTATGTCCCTCAATAGAGGTCAAATACTGTTCGTGGTGAATACTAAATATACCAGTGTCGTCCTCTCATAGTTAATCTGAATAAAAAACGTTTTAACAATTGCTACAAGCAATGAACAGTGTATTAGCTGCTTTGTATTTTGACATTCGGTTCAACGAAATTGGAGTCACAACATACAATTAAATCTGGGTTTGTAACCAAAGGCCTTTCTTATGTGTAAGTTGCTTTTTCGACATGTTTACTGATATCTAGAAACAATGGAAGCAGAGGGCAAAATAACATGAATCCATGGACCCTAGATGTTCCAATTCAAAATGTCAACAACAAAGGAAAAGTACATACAGACTTAAACATCCATCTAAATGAAGATTCCAGCCTGTCTTTAACGGAACCATTGCAGGATATATTTCTGTATGTGTGTTGTCATTGGAGGCTTTATGAAAGAATTACTGAGTTAGATATACCTTTGCTCTCAGGTGGTTTTGATTTCTACCAGGTATATATAATGAAGATAAATTTGCCATGACCTAATCCTCAAAGGTCATTTCTCCTTATTCAGGGTGGAATACTGTTTATACCTAGCAGAAATTTCAGGTTAATACCACATTCAAATGTACAAAACATGCACTAAGCAATATGTGAACATTATTTCAATGTCAAAATATTTTGATCCCAAATTGATATTTTTAGTTGCATAGTTTTAACGATCTTTCAGTTACTAGTGTTACTATATATTTCTGTGTCACCAACATCACATACCAGGGGGTCACTTAAAATTTCCTGTATAATTCATTCACAGCTCATTTCTCCGACTGAGGGTGGGAGAAATTCATGCTAGGTAAAAATCTAAGGTAACCTTGGACTCAAAACTCATTTGATAATCATATGTTCAAGATTTGCAGTGTCTGTAACTATCTTCTCAGGGATTTCCTACCAATCGATAATTTTTTTAAGTGTTGGCACTACTTATTTAGTGCCAAATGCTTTGGTCAGTAGTAGACTAGACTACTGTGATTCTCAACTAATTAGGGTCAACAAAGCCAATGTTGCTACACTTCAGAAAACTCAAAATACTCTTTGCTGCATTGTTTACAGACTGGACAGAATGAGCCATGTTACATCATATCTAGAAACCTAAAATTACTTACCATTTCATATAATATCTTTCTAAATATAACCTCCTTAAATTTCTCCCATTTTCCCTATTTGTCATCTTTAATCAAGTGTGCAGTCTGACTCATGGAAATATCATACCAGTTTCCTCAGTTTGTCCTCACAATTTAATTGGCAGACATGGTTTTACCACGGCCACACCAGTAGAATGGAACATGACATAATGTCTGATCGCAGCAGACCACCTCAGGAAGTAACTCAAACCTTCCTGTTCAGACTGCCATACTCACCACTAAAGTCATCGCTCCCTAGCAGGTGCTTACTTGGTTACAACCTCCACCTGGTTTTGGACTATCCCTTTTTGGATTCCATCACATTAAAGGATCCATTTTGTTCTCTATAAATGTATCTATTACATTATATTATATTATAATTTATTTAATTATTTGGGTTTTTTACGTCGCTTTCAACACTGTACAGGTCATATCACGACGGGTAGTTGGAAGGGCAGAGGAAACCAGTACATAGAGTTCGCTAGGGTTCTGTACTGTAAACTGCCAACCAACGGCAAGCAACTACCAGCTTTCCCACATCAGGCCTTGACAGGGATCGAATCCCGGCCTCAGAGGTGGGAGGCGAGAGTGTTACCACTCTGCCACCGTAGCCCCTATATTATATTATAAAAGCGGTCAATCAATTTTAGTATCCGGGGACAGATGGAAAGAGCGTCAAACACCATGGAGAATGAGAGGGAAATTTAAAGACTAAAGTGGATATGCCTCGGTGTAGAGGTAAAACTAGAAGTGGTATCTAAGCTTTATTATGAAATGTGGCTATAGAGTGGACCACATAAATCAGGAAGAGCATTCCAAACAGTGGAAGCATCAGAAGAAAAGCTATAACCAAACCATTTGACATACTTTTAAGTATATGGATGAAAATTTGCTACAACATAAAAATAACCAACATTCTGACTGTGTCTGGCACTTTAAGAACTACAGGATAAAAGAATGTAGCAAAGTACTTGGAGAAACCAGTTTGAAGAAATGTGTAAACAAGTGTGGCTTCTAGAAGATGTTCAATTGGCTGATAATGCAGTTTCTTGAGAATAGGAGTTATATATAAGAGACTTTTAGCACTCTTTCTTTCTTTTTATCTATAATTCATGAAAACTTGACATTCAGGACTGTCTATTAAAGTCAGTAATGTTCTGGAGCCAATTGGTATCTACCCAATAAAGTGTAATGCCACAGTTCCACACTGAAGAGTTGTCAAAGCCATGATGCAACTTATCTCAGAAAAAAACTTCGATCCTTTACTTTATTTTTTGTTGGAGTTATATACTTCGTCTATTAACCATTTTTATTGAATTTTTTATGGTATTTTATTTCTTTGTGATGTGGCCCTGAGAAAAAAAGCAAAATGATTGGATACGTCTCTTTATTAGCGCCAAGTTGCAATCAAAATAAAAACAAGTAATAAAGAAGCACTTTTGGACTATGACATTTGGACGTTTGCAAAGAGTTGGGAATTAATTCTGATATTGAACTTGAATTCATGTTTATCTAGTGAGTGAGTGAGTGAGTCAGTCAGTCAGTTAGTGAGTGAGTCAGTGAGTTAAACTTAAATTAATCTTAAAGATTTTGTGTAATCCTATGAAACTAATGACGTTTCAGAGCAACCGCCAACCACTGATGCTAGTGCTTCCAATAGTCTCTCAGCTTCTCCTAAAGTATGTGTTTGCAACTGCTTAATTGTTTATATTAACAGAAATTTAAATGATCACATGAAATGCTGCTTCTTCTTTCCCACTCCCAAAGCATTACTAATGCAGTGTATGTTAGTCAGGTAGGCTTATTAATATTGTCCTCTTGACTTCAAGCTGTCATGGTCATACCTCTTCCATATCTCTAGAGTTCAATTATGTTGGCTTCAATTATAGAGGTGCATACCACAAGTATTATATTTTTTATCTACGTGAGTGATATATATTTTTTCGTATATGTCTCATGAGATATGTTTTACCATTATTATCCAAATTTTCCAATGTTTTACAAGCTGATTTTACTGTAACACACAGACAATTATGTTATATGGGCTTTGTTATGTATAAAATATATTTCCAGGTCTGTATTTTGTTCTATTTCAAAGCAATTACGGCCTTGAGGTGACATTAAAATCCACGGATGCTTTAAAAAGGGAGGTACCAATCTGTTGACCACCACATCAGTCATGATATATCAGATAGTTTTTTAAGAATCAAATAAAGAACCCCGCTCTGCGCCCTGTTTCTGCTGTTATGGATATTATCATCCAAGTGAAAGTGATCAAATAATTCTTGTACCTATCATTACCTGTAAAAGTTCGGAAAGCCTACATGACTGAAGTTAATGCTTAAAGCTTTGGAGTTTTTGCAAAGGCTGCATCAGTGTTAAGAAATACTTGTTTAGAGGAGTAGAACCAGTGACCTAGACAGGGCTATACAGAAACCTAATGAGCCTTGATGTTCAAAAGTAATACATTTTGCAGCAAAATATAGAATAAAATGCTCGGGCCAAGGTGAAATGGCAAACAAAACGATGTTTTATTGAGAGGTAGCAATCTGTTGACCATCACAGTGGCCATAAAACATCAGACATGTTTTGAGAACAAAATAAAGTTCTCAGTTTGTTAGGGCCCACCTGAAGGGAAAAAATACTTCCTGGAAACATCATTACCTGTATAATAGAAGGGTCACCCAGAACTACTCGGGCTCACTTGACTGAGACTCAATCCTGCTTTAATGATGCTTTCTTCCAAATCCTTATATTACAAGGCTTTCTTCTAAATTGCTCCCTCAGTACTTCAAAGACATTCGGTAATAAGCTCAATTATGGCCCTCTTATCATTATAATAGCATCAAATTACGCCTGGTTTTCAGCCTTTCTAAATTCCTTAGAAATAAATGAGCTTATTGGCTTGCAGTGTTTTTATTGTTTTATTTTTATTATTTTTGAGGGGGGGGGTCTTAATTATAAATTGTTATTGACTAAGTATTCTCAATGATGAAACTTTCATACTTTTTCAACTATTTGTTGGGTTCCAAATTTAAAGTTTTACTGCACTTTAACATGGGCCCTCATACGGGCACGTACCAAATATCTATATTTCCAAATTTATGGTAATAAAAACAGTGCAAAAGATGTCAACGCCTTCATTAAATCATATCATACAGGTAACATTTTAAATTCTATGTTAAAAGGATTGCAGAAAACAATGTATAAAACCCAGATTTTTGTCTGGGTTGGCCCTTTGGTGAAAGTTGCACATCAGTTCTCATATTTTTATAAAACATCCGGTTGTACCAATAATGCCTTCAGTAATTTTCCTTACGTGAATATGCTACCCTAAAACAAGTATTTTTATTCAAAATTATTACTCTGACGGCATAACTTTCACCTGCCGATGTAATCATTGAGAGTGGAATTCTTAAACAGGTGAGAGAGTTGCCTCAGATATTTAACAGTCAGGGTCACATTGGGACAAGTCCCCAGCCTATGATTGCATACTAAACTTGCTAACCATTGTGCCACGATGGACCTCCCTCGAGTATTCAACAGAGTATAGTGGGGCATACACTGAACAAGGCTAATGTTTTGTTTCATCAATTCTGAACAATATACCATAGTACTACAGTATGATAACATTAGCTCTTTAAGGATTAGATTGCTCTTTCTTGGAGAATGTTCCATCCACAAGCCTTTCTTTTAGTTACACATCATACACTTTTTACAGTTTTAAAAAAGGTGGGGCTGTACAGGTTTTTTTATCAAATTTAATACCAACAATATTTAATACCAATAACAGTTCTCTAGCATTGATAAGTTCACAATGCAGGGAAACAGTGTACAAAGGTTTTGAATAATACAAAGGTTTTGATGAAAAACAACTCTAAATCAATTACACAAATTGACTGAAGTCTTTTCAGTCAATCTGTGTAAAAATGAACCATAGATTTCAGTCATTATGCGAAATGACTGAAAATTTTAGTCATTGCATGTAATGACTGGTCATTTCAGTCATTACTTGAAATGATTGAAACTTTCAGTCATTACGCGTAATGACTGGTTTCACAGATTGACTGTAACATATACACCTATAAAGTTTTAGTGACAATGAATTAATGCAATACAATGAATACTTTAACAGTGTTTAATCTCTGTCAACAGATCCTTGGGCATTAGAGACAAATTGAACAGGCTAAAGCAACAACCATAAAGTACATAGCAGGGTCCACTTCATAGAAAGCAAAAGACCAACACCACTAAGTATTCACACATCACTCCTGTTAGGAAGACTCACCATTGGTTGCCTATGGAACACCATTCCATTCAAGACTGCCTTGCTGGTGTACAAGTTCCTACATAGTGGCTGTCCAAAATATTTTGTGCCTTTCCTTAAACCTAGACATAGTATCTATAACACACATAAAAGCCAAGCTGATGGTGTGTTCCTTGAGGTATCACACTTTGCCCCTTCAGTATGTAAGTCCTCTAAGCATTTTGGCCTCAGCTTGGTTTATGATGCTCCAAAGATTTGGAATGATTTTTCCTGATGGTGTAAGTTCGGCCACTTCTCTCCACTCATTCAGAAAAAAAAGGTCTTTTCCCAGTTTCTCTCCGTGGCGCCAATCCTTGCTATGTCCCAGGCTAATAATTATAGTTTTCTGGTTTTTTGGTTTGGTGCACCTAGAGTCTGTCTTTTGATGGAGATTAAGCGCTATAAAAATACTATTAGAATGAGAAAAGATAGATCGCTATGGTAGGTATACTATGTGAACAAGGCCAGAAGGGGTTTCGGTCAACTTGTGCGAGCCGCAAAGCCATCAGAAACATGTGTAAGTGCACTGAAGCAGTCAACCATCCCAGTACTAACATAGCCTATCCCCACTTATCTTCAGTGAGGAGACAGGCGCTCATCCAACTATATCACAATTCATGAAAGTCTGGAGACAGAAAGAGTGATCCGTAGAAGCAGGGCCTCGCTAGAGCTTGAGCTTAAAAAGGTCTTAAGTTTACTTCTAAGGGATGATAGCAGGGCAGTTCATTCCTCAGGGTTGGATTATTATAGGTAAATGTGTAGGAAAAGTGCTTCATCATTTTATGTATTAAAGGGTTAAAATTTGGGACCTCCTAATACATCCTTCCAAATCTGGAGCATCTGGTGTTATAGGAGCATTCCACCTGTTTAAAAATTCTGCTCTCAATGATTACATCGGCAGGTGAAACTTATGCCCTTGGAGGGCCTTGGCGTACTAATTTAGAATAAAATATTTGTCTTTGGATATTACATTCATATAAAGGAAATTCCTTAAGGCATCATTGGTTCCTGTGTTTAGTCTTTTGATGATTATATTTTAACTCTGTCAATTTATTCCAGAATTGCCAGCCACTATTTTGTGATATTAGTATCAGTTGTTGGTTTATCAAAGTATAATTTTTATATTCCCAAGGTCTTGTTTAGAATGAAATACCAACTTTTCGGAATAAATAATTTCTTGTCACTTCAACCTGGTAAGTTGTTCTGAAAAGACAGAGAATAATTTTTATTTAAAAAATATTGCATTCTGTTTCTTCACTATCTTTTTTGATTCCCTCAAGAGCTATTTCTTGTGTTTCCAAGACTGAAAATGGGTATCTTAAGAAAGTAGATTGATGGAATGAACATAGGTCACAAATATTAATAAGTAACAAATATAAGTTCTAGCGATTAGCTTATCTTTCAATGTTGAGATACCATATCAATAGAATCACTTCTGTGTTTTTCAGGGAATGACATACAGTAACTACTTCATTATTAAATTAACAAGAATTGAAAATAAATATCAATTTTAAATGTTTTGATACTCCAGTAGTGGTAATTTGTACCAGTTTCACCTTTTCTTACCCTTTTCACCATTCAAAGTATTATCTTCTATGTTATACTTTGCTGGAAGATGAAACTTTTATCGAATAATTTTTGTTCAGCTTATAAAAATGCTTACTTCATAAAATTGTGTTTTCTGCTCCATAATCCATTGAAGAAATTATATTGAGAACTCTGGTCTCCGATTCTCATTTACAGATGGCTGCAGTATAGAGTCCATTTTATCATGTTTTACTGTAATTTATGTCTCTACTATTTGGGTTTTCTATCAGGAGAATTTGACATGTTACCAGAGTAAACTTGCTACCTTGGCAGGCATATCTTGTGTGTACATAATGCCGCACTCTTTATGCTTTTTACAACTGGTATGTACGAATTCATGACCTATAAAATGCAAGCACTGGTGTCACAAGCGGTATTTACCTATTGCGAGCAGTGTACCGCCAAAGGTTTCTAATTTGTGACATTCACCTATGAGGACGACAAAGATGCAGAATACTTGTGCTTATGTTGTAAAATCTATGATATCAATATTTTACACTTAAGATGCAGTAAATAACCCCGGAAAATATGTAGCAACTGAAATGTTTTACACAAGGAATAGCAAGTTATGGTCATTGTTTTTTTCTTATTTTTTTTTATTTTTATTTATTTATTTATTTTTTACAATGTATGGAATCCTACAGACTGTGAATAACTTAAGAATTAAGTATAGTTAAGTATTATATTTATTCCATAATTATATTGTTCCTGTCATTTGTGATAAGCTGTATAATGTGCACATACCTTCATCATCAATATAAATTGTTGCTTATATATCTCATAGGCAGAGTAAATCTTATATTATTGTTCTTTTCATATGACAATGAATATTAAAAGTACAAATAAAAGTAGTGAATGAGTATATTTTAATGGAAACATTCGAATGTTAGGAGAGTAAACTGTAAATATGTATCCCCATCTCTCTTGACAGTGACGTAAAACCATGAGTATGCATTTTTCTTTATCCACAAAACCATAGATATGACCCTAAAATGATGCCATGGTCCTATAACTATGCCTTAGAAACATTAGTCCCTCTAATACCACACAAATGAGGTAAACCACACCACCCCCACATCTCTCACTTAGTTATTCAGCTCACGTCTTCCCATCTCTTTGTCTTAGGCTGACCAAAAACTACTTAATAAGCAATTGCTCCAGCCTGTGTAATCGTGATAAGGCAGGCTGCAGTTTTGTATTTAGCATCTGAGAGTTCCCCAAAGGTATATCAGACCAGACAAATGCTCACTGATTAAACTTATATAAACACTTGAACTTGTCTCTAACACTACTAAGTAATGACTTCAGTGTCTGGTAAACAGAATTTGTTTAACAATGTGTTCATTTATTTGTCTGTCTGATCATTTGTCAGAGCAGTGTACTCTTCCCTTCTATGATTGGTATATAGACCCTACTGATTTCTACACTCATGGTACTGCTGTGACTAGCCCTAACTGTAAAAAACGTGGAAAATCTGACATTCCAATAGAAGGACGTATGACTTTACTACTTAGTAGATCAGTCTCACAAAACAAACCCTAACTCAAGGTTTTTTATATGTTCCAAAGTTGGACTGTGTTCCTCACTTGTCACAGCTGCTCTCCTGCCCTTCACCAGAGATAAGGATAAGTAACATGCTCCACACAGTTAATCAGTCAGGCACTTGTGATAGTGACCTTTGACCATTTAAACTGCCCGTGGGCATGTACAACCCAAAGAAAGAACAAAATGTCGGATTCTCTTCTAGTACACATGTGAAGGAGATTTGTTTGTGACTGTTTTGCTCAGGAGCATGAGATCCAATATATCTCATAGCTCACGTAACTCACACGCGAAATCACAATACTTGCATATAACAATCTTGTGGGCAGTTTCCATGACTGCCAGTCTTCTCAGTCATCAATACTTTAATACTTTGAGAAGCCTTCTTGACAAGCACGCCCCAATCATGAAGAAAAATATACCGAGACATGCCGAGACTGGTTTCATGAACTGTGACATCCTCAAAGCAAAACGACTCAAGAGGAAATATGAGTGGGCATGGCGTCGTGAAAAGTCGCCAGTAATCGTAGCCGATACCGGGCTGCAATCAACCACTATAATTTCCTGCTTGAGAAGTCCAAATGCAATCATTATTCCAACATTGTGGCTGAAAACCAAGGAAATCCCAAGGCTCTGTGGAACTGGTTCAAAAAGATCTTACACAGGTCCTCTGTTGCTGTTCTACCAGACTACACAAATAAAACCGACCTTGCGAACACTTTCTGTAAGTTCTTCTATGATAAAAAATCCTCAAGATAAGATCCACACTGCAGTCATCAATACCATCTTCAGTTACTAGACCCAACCCCACTAAAAATACTCTGTCCTCTTTCACACCTGTGTCCGAGGAAGAACTACTCAAAATTCTAAAGTCCTCACCATCCAAATCATGTGACTTTGACCCGATTCCGACGTCACTGGTCAAGGAGTGTGCTGATATTCTCATCACTCCCATCACTAAAATTGTAAATTATTCAATCACAGAAGGTAGTTTCCCCAACTGTTTTAAGATGGCATATGTCACCCCCCTTCAAAAGAAGCCGAGCCTTGATAGAAATATCCTCAAAAACTACAGGCCGGTGTCAAACCTCAGCTTTATATCTAAACTTATTGAGAAAGTGGTGGCAAAGCAGCTAAATGAATTTATTTTGCATGAGGGGCTCTTAAATGTCAACCAGTCTGCTTATAAGAGTTCCCACTCCACTGAAACCGCATTGTTGAAGATTCAAAATGATATAGTTCTCTCAGTGGACTCAGGAAAGGCAGTGGCCCTAACATTATTAGACCTATCGGCGGCGTTTGATACGATTGATCATCCTCTTTTATATGACTGCTTGCATGACTGGTTTGGTCTAGATGGTACTGTTTTGTCATGGATCAAATGGTATCTTTCAAACCAAAAACAAAAAATTAAAATAGGTGATAGTTTCTCTGAGGCGGTAATTCTCCCTTTCGGAGTCCCCCAAGGCTCTGTACTGGGTCCTCTCCTTTTCACCCTCTACACTAGTCCCCTCAGTCAAGTTATTTTAAAATTCAATGTTACTCATCACCTGTATGCCAATGACACCCAGATCTACCTAGCAGCTGACTCCAGGAATTTTGACTCTAGCATGGAAGAGCTGACCGAGTGTCTCAAGTCTGTACAGGAGTGGATGGACGGTGTCAAACTAAAACTAAACCCAGAAAAAAACGAATTTATCATTATAGGTCAAAAAGCCATCAGAGAGTCGCTTGCACCAAATTTCACTGTTCTACTCCAAAACAATATCTCTCCGTCGGTGGAAGTAAAAAATCTGGGTGTTATTTTCGACTCAGACAACTCCTTTGACAATCATGTTGCCAAGGTTTGCAGAGCATGTTACTATCATCTTCGTGATTTGCAACGAATTCGCAAATTCCTTGGAGTTGAGACAGCAATACTTCTGGCAAATGCTATGGTCAGTAGTCGTCTAGACTACTGTAACTCTTTACTCTATGGGGTAAGCAAGTCCAACATAGCCAAACTACAGAGGGTCCAGAATGCTCTTTGCCGCATCATCTTCAGATTTGACAAAATGAGTCATGTTACACCATTTTTGAAAAAACTCCACTGGCTCCCAATTCAACATCGCATCCTGTTTAAGTATAATCTTTTGGTATTCAAGGCTATTAATCTTTCACAGCCCCCTTATCTTTCAGCTTTAATAAGATCGAGCAGTCTCACTCGCGGCAAAACAGGCTATCTATCTCCTCAACCCGCCCTAATAAGCACATAGGAAGGCGTGGCTTTGCAGTAGCTGCACCGGCTGAATGGAACAGGCTGCCACAGACTGTCAGATCTCAGCAAACAATAGATGGTTTCAGAAGCCAGCTAAAGACCTACTTGTTTAGGCTGGCATACCCCCCACCTTAGTTATATCCTGGCGGGCGCTTTTTAGATATCAACCCATGCCTGTCCCTGGACTCTCCCTTCTTGGACTCAAGCGCATTAGAGGATTTGTTTTTGCGCTATATAAATCCTACTATTATTATCATTATTATTATGACTACTGTAGTGTTCTTTTCAGAGGCCTGTCCAAATCCTTTAATAGATACCAATATTCAATTTTACTGAATGTATATTTATAAAATGTGTTTAAACTGGTTCGCAGCAAGGGGCTATTCTTTCTAAGTGGTGCATACTAAACCTATATGCTATTGCCGCCCTACCGGACTTCCATAATGTGTAAATATGGCTTGCAAAGATAATACACTTGCATATAAGAAAAGGGATTTCTTCTAAGCCCTTCTCCCCCATGTAAAACTATTTTCATTATCACGCTTTCTCCACAGCTTGCCAAATAAATAGACTTTTCCTAATTTCCCTAAAGCCAAGGATTTCATACCCAACAAGTAGCGTTAATGACAATAGTCTGTTTGCCTCTCAGCCCAGTTTACTTGAGTGTAGTGAAGTGTTTAGAAGAAACCGATCCCACCAATATTTCATCTGCCTTTTGACGTGATTTTCTTTCAAATTGGCTCTTTGCCCCATAAAAAAATTTCTTAAACTCTCCAAACTAATTGTGGCATGGATTAGGATAGTGCATCAAAAGTAACAATTCAAAAATGGTCTAAAATAGGAAAAACGAAAATTGAAGTTTATACAGCTACAGAATATTGTTCAATTAATAAGTTTTTATATAATAAACATGGATAATTTCATGTTATGACTGACACATAGTTGAAATAATGTTTTTGATTATTATTAATACTAAATATTTTATTTAATTGATTTTTCTTCTCCAGTATTTGTTTTCTGGTATATACTTATTTATAATTTCACAGGGATTCACTGTAAATGCTACAACATCCAATAACAAAACACATTAGAGTGATGAAGAAACATTCTTTTGTACAGTTTTAAATATTTTGCATCCTTCCACATTGTTCTAACCTTACCTCCCTGCAAAATTAAGACAAAGATTACAATATTTTATACACTTCTACAGCCTTTAACTTCCTACCAAGTTTTTCATTTTTTACATGTTCCGACTACTTTAACTTCAGCTTCCTGCCAAACTACAAAACTGACAAACATTCACAAATCCCAACTTGATAATTCTGTCATGAAACAAAGTAGTAAAGAATGATACTGCCTGAGGTCATTAGGGTGTCAATAAAACAATTCCACTAAAACTATTTAAGTGACAGCCTTTTGTCCATGCATTTTATTCTGGATAGTGACAATTGTGATAAAACCAAAGGAGACAAATCCAATTTGTCGCAAGTAAATTCATATGTTTAATCAAATTAGTCTCTCAAACCAATTCATCTCACCGAAATAGAGCCTGTTACTTATTCCGGTCACAATATGCAATTGCATTAATGTTTCCATAGCTACTAGTTTCACAACACTTCTTAGCCAGAACACAACAATACCATCAGATTTATGAAATGTAGTGGGACTTTCTCACATATCCGGACAAACTAACCCATTTCAGACATGTAACAAAAACCACATTGTCTCAAAGTTTGGCGCAGTTACTATCGTTTATTTCCAAGGGACCATAATGGCTGGTGAAATGGATGTAAATCTAAACCACCCATTCTAAAGACACCCATTCACCCATCCTCAGTTTCTAGACAGGACGGATATTAGGTGGCAAGAACAAAACAGTGAGACAGGAGTTTAAGTCTGTCAGCCGATGTATGCTTCTGTGTTAGGTTACTCTGAATAAAAGCTAATATTCCCTTACAGTGGCAAGTGATAGTATTTTCTCTTTGTGTGTATTGAATTGATGTAGCTTCATTAGGCTTATTTCACAGGCTAGTTAGAAAAAAAAGCCTTTCTCTCAAAGGGGGTTTCAATAATCTCCTAATTGTATCAGTGTAATCCCACCTGTGAGGGCTGGTGTAAAGGGAAGGGTTTTCTTACTAACCCAGTGGTTTCTGTATGAGACATCTGATAGGCATCTTAGTGGGCTAGAGGTTATCTTAGTTTGGCAAATGCTCACTTTGTGGCTCTCATATTTATGTCTTCGGGGTTCAACTCCAGTTTAAGACAAGGCAATTTATTATTCACCACACTATGTATTCGGCTGAATTACTGGGACATAAAGTGTCGGTAATTCTTTTTTCATCCATGGTGCCTCTCACCGTGGATAATGTCGTAGGTGCGGTAACAAATCAAATCTAATGTGGACTCTTATAGCGCTTAATCTCCATCAATTGACAGACTCTAAGGCCCAACTTAACAAAAACAATGTGAATAATCATAAGTCCAATGACATAGCCAGGTCATACCAAAAAAGACACAGAGGTGACAGGAAAGCAGTGGCACATAGGCTTTTGTAAACAGGTAAGTTTTGAGCTTTTTCCTGAAAGAGGCAATATATGTTGCACTGCATACATCATTAGGAAAACCATTCCAAATCTTGGAAGCATCAAAGGTAAAACTATTGTCGAAGTGTTTGACTTGTAGAGTGATGAGTGCAAAGAGAGGAACTGTCAGATATTGACAATCAGTATGACTACAACTGGTACTGTAGGAGCAACTGCAAAAAGCTAAGGATGATCCAAAACAGCAAGGAGAACCACTGTATCAAATTTATAGAGAAATGCCAATTTTTCGCAAATATTTCTTTAATCATGCAAATCTATAAATACGTTAATTGCATTGTTAGGAAGACATTTTCCAGATCACTTGTTTGTTTTAGTTATATCAAAATCTATTTAGAAATAGGAAAAATTGCAGTATTTTGGTTAATAGCTAATTTAAAAGTAAAATGCCCCTCATTAGTTATATCGCTCGTGATGCACACGTACATTATGTTGTTATCCTCTTTGGCAATATTTTGTATTTATGGCATTTATTAAGTTTTTCTATCGTAAATGGGCACATCAAAATATAATCAGCGAATTAGAACATTTTAATTGTAAATAAAATTTTAATAAGTTATTTACCTTACCTCCTAATACAATATTTTCACATGTCCAGCGCAAGTCAGTCATGCTACTCTTCACTCGCCAAGTGGATTTCACATGACTTCATTTTTTGCTTTCAGTTTTGCCGACAGCTTCTCCTACTGAATGGAACAAGCCATCAACAGCCTGAGAAGTGTCACTGAGCTGCTATGGGAGCTGAAGATGTACCTATTCAGACTTGTCTATTTTTCTCTTGTCTTCTCCCCTAGCAAAAACAGGCGGACTTTTTCTGATAATTGGACTACTCCATTTTTGTATTTCAGCACCTTAGGGGGGCGTCCATTGACTCATACAATCAGGCCTTTAAGAATAATTCCTCATTATTCTTACCATGTATCATTTTGTGTGGCAAATTTGAAAATGAGTTGCTGTCTTGTAGTGTAACTGATATGTCTGTATGTAGTATCTTCCCAATTGTCATCCATGCTGATTTGGCTTTTTCGCCATTTAAGTCAGTGTTCTAAACTCTAGCTAGTATTTGAAATAATTTAAGCGGTAGGGAATCTACAACAGTTGACACAAATCTCACAGTTTCATGCACATTTTAATTTGTTCTTAAGACACTTAGCTGCTATAATTTTAATATTTATGAAACTTTTGTCAGTGTTGATAGACATGTACTATGAGTATGTTTGTACAGTATTATCCAAAGTTGAATTACTGGTGACTGAGAAGGTTGGCTGTGTTGTAGATATTACCAAACATTGTCTGGGAGAGTAAAACTTTTGTCCACGGATCCAGAACTAGATATTAGTGAAAAATAACTTTAAAAAATTGCAAAATGGCCATCCAGATCATCTTCGATGAGGATTGAGGCACATAAGTAGACCCAATCTGGTATGTAAGCATTACTGCAATCACATGTACAGTTTTTACTTATGTACATGGACAAACAAATAAGCTAGGCTAGTAATGGTTATACCGTGTAATTACAATATAATATTCCCTTTGCAGGGTTGGAAAGACAGTCAGAATTTGCAATGTTTGCCTGGAAATTAGAAACACTGACCCTGTCCAGCTTGTGGATCTGCCACTGATGCTGGCAGAGGTAATGGTTTTCTGACCCTGAGGAAATACATTATGTTGGTGGATTATTTGTTAAACGTGTAACAGAATTTAATTTTCAGAATTTTATCAAAGTTCATGTGGAATGATAGTGCTATGTATAAATGATATATTAAAGATTTTTACTTCCTGAAAACCTTAACACATGTTAAAATATAGACTTTAAAACAAATAAGACCACAAGTGTATGTTGTTGAAACACATTATGATGTTGAAACACATTATGGTCCCCATGGAATTCAATTTCCCATTTGAAGGTACAGATACTTTCATTGGATACACGCCCACATCCAAAATCTCAGGTCATGGGTTTGAGCCTCTGACATCGTTTCAAATGGGAAAGTTGACATTTTATGTTGAAGCCTGGTGGACACATGACAGAATATTGACTTATATATACTACTTTTAATCATAACTAAACCTTTCTGTGGTAATATATATTGAACAAAATTCACTCATTAAGTGTACTTTTAAGCCCAATGTGTCTCAACAAAAGCTATCTGAAAAGTTACTTGTGTCTACTAATGTTTCAACAATCGGCCACCAGTCTATTTTTCTAAACTCCTACATGAAACACAAAATAAAATAAATATTAGATTCAACACAAGCAATAAACTCAAATAGAAAAAGCCAACTCAAAAGCTAGATTTTGACATTCTATGGAATAGACTGCCTTTTGCGATATTAAGCACTACAGTCAAAAACTTTTAAGAATGTGCTGTAACATTTTCTTTCAAAGTTGACTTAGAAAAATAATATGTTATACACTTTGTTAAAGACCTTGAACTGCCAAGATATTGAGCTGTATTAATGACATTTCAATAATAATAATGATATGGCTACATAATGCACTCTGTCAAAATAATCACAAAATGAAGTGACCAGGGGAAATTGAGATGAACTGAGAAAATGTGGCAAAATTAAGATGCAAATCAGAGGCATGAAATGCGTTGAAAATACAATGATTAATACAGGAAGGACTACCACTCGAGATAAATTTAGAAATTTACAGAGAAGTAACTAAACCTATACAAGTGCATTGTAGGACAGGAGAGATTTATATGGTGACATTATGAGATGACTTCCAGCACAAACAGGCATTATAGCAATATACCATAGAATTTGTACAGAGTGCAAGTGGGAAAACGTAGTTTCTACTTGAGAGCCATTATCTGGATTTGAATGAATATAGACTATACTCAGTCAGATGACCATGTATCCTGTAGTTAATTTATTGAAGGGGACTGGACATGACTTGGCAAAGGCTAATCAAGTGCCAGATATTCGGAAGGAATTAAATGTAAAATAATGAGGGTAAAACCTAATTTAACATTAAGGTAGCTAAGAGTGTTCCTAACTTTGGAATCAAGAGGACTTTCAAGCCTGAACGATATTTGTAGAACTCAGTTAATCAGCAAATCACAACCCTTGGCAAATATCTGGAGCTTGTGCAGCTCCATTTCTAGATTGTTTGAGCAATCTCAAGATGAGCTTTCAATCTTTTGATGATGAGTCATAAAGATACCATCATGACATGTGCACAGATCATGACATTGTGCGCAACCTACACACCAAGTCCAAAATTTATGTATCGGCAATCCACATAGCAATGTTACCATAAAATGGGAATTTAGCCCAAAAAAGCCCTTAAATTTCTTAAATTTGGCTCAAATTTTCACCGGAAACTCAGCTTATACCAGAGAATTAAATTTCAGTGGTCTCATCCACTGGAGGGTCATGTTAAGAATTTATTTCAGGTTTATGGGGTTGCAAGGTCTGTCCCTCCATGGGGATAATGCCAAGTATATAATATAATTGCCGATTTGAAGCCCTTATTCAATTCAATAAATGTTTTGACAATAAATGACAATTTAGGCACATTTTTTTAGTATTAAATGTCTTAACAGAAATTATTTTAGCCAAATATGCTGTAAAACGTTTGTGAAAAATAGATGTTAATTGGCCCAAACCAGTACCAAATGTTGGTGTATAATCCAATATTTGAAAAAGAATCCTCTGTAACATGCAAATCCTAGTGCATGCATAGGTTTTAGAATTACATTAGGTGTGGCAGTGATTACTGGTGTGGTATATCGTCTTCAGCACAATGTAATTTGCCTGCTGGGAGTATTAAGATATATTCATAGTTTGCCTAATACGGAAGACGTAAGCTATAACTATATTGTGTGAGAGTGGGCATCACTGAAAGAGAATTAAACAGTGCTTTGCTCAACAAATACACATCAAATTCAAAATACAGTATTGAGAGTCCATATAGCGAGGGTACCATAAAATGACAATTCCGCCCAAACACCCCTTAAAGTTATAGAAGGTGGATCAGATTTTCACATGTGTGAGCCATCCAAGTTATGTTCAGGTGCTTACTTTTGGTTTTGAAACTTCCTGTTAATTTTAGGCTGGAACACCCTCAAAACTATCATTCCAGTGGGGAGTCATTGTGGTTAATGGTCTACTTTAAGTTTCAGACCTTCCTACTAATTTTAATTGAAAATATGAAATTTAATAAGACCGATTAAAGCTTGAACATTTCCAAAAAGCAGAAGAATATATCTAAAAATAAAATGTTACATCTGACCGGTGCATTAAGGCAGCACACATAAAATTTTCAAAATTATATCACAAAAAAATATGTACTATTACATATTCCCTATATATTATATATGCTATCTTTCTCTGAAGGCTCTTGACATTTCAAAATGTCACAACACTGTCTCCATTAAATGTTGATCTTTTATTTATTACTCCAGCCAGATTTGACATATAAAAATACCAGATATTATCTGCTGTGACTGCATTTTTGTAAAAGGTACCTTTGATACATTTTAAAAGTCATAAACCACAGTCTGTTTCTGGTGTCATGATATTTAATCGAAAGTGAAAAAAGGGTGGTATAACGTTGGGTTTTTTTTTGGTAGTGTAACATATGGGGACAGACATTTTGAATAACACAAAAAAGGATCATATATGGCCACAGATTTGAGATTTATGTTTTTGGGAGCCAAGTTTTGTTAGATTTAATTTTATTAAATAATGTCATGGGGAGTTTATAATATGGGTTATGCAATATCAACCTACAGAACGGTTTGTTCTTGACATATAAGCCTGTTGCCTTTAAATGCTAGGTCAGGTTTAAAGTGTCTGGGTGAACTATTAGAATAACAGGTTTATAGATAAGAATATTTGTAAACTTCATTAATCAAGATGAAGATAATAAAGTGACCCTGGATATTTTGCACAAAGATGATGTTTTGCATTTTTTATTTTTTATCTGTCAAATCTGTCTGACAAAAATAAAACAGATCCACCCTTAATCAGATCAACAGGTGTTTGACATTTTTAAATATCAAGTGTCTTTGGAGAAAACAAAACTCTGAAACAGCAAACTCTGAACCCAAAGGTAGACCCCTAATTGCAATGACCCTCTACTGGGGTAGTAGTTTTTTTAAGTTAAACACCTCGCCTCCCACCTCTGAGGCCGGGGTTCGATTCCTGGCATGGCCTCAAGTGGGAAAGCTGGTAGTTGCTTGCCGTAGGTCAGCAGTTTACAGTGCAGAACCCTAACGAACTGTATGTATGTACTGGTTTCCTCTGCCCTTCCAACTAGCCATCGTGATATGACCTGTACAGTGTTGAAAGCGACGTAAAACCCCAAAATAAAAACCCCAAATAACAGAAATGTCATTCTAAACTAAAATTAACAAAAATTTTGAAACTGATTGTAAGCACCTGAATATAATTTGAATGACTCACATGTGAAAATTTGAGCCAAATTCAACAATGTTAAGGGACATTTTAGGCTGAATTGATATTTTATTGTACCCTCTCTAGATGGACTCGTCATACATGTATTTTGGACTTGGTGTGTATTTGAATAGACACCCTAGCACACAATATGTGTTTAGTCTTACATCTTCATTATTGGGTAAATTATGGGTGTATTTTAATTCCCCCCCCCCCCTACATATGAAGTACAGAGCGTCTAGAAGCCTGTAATCACTGCTACACCTCATATAATTCTAAAATCTGTGCAGAACAATTTAACATACAAGGGAGGATTTTCATATTTTTGTATTATAGACTAACATTTGGTTCTGATTTGGGCCGATTTACATCTATTGTTGTATGAATATCCCCCTTAATCGTTAAAACATGTGTGGAGTGAGACTCACTGTAATTAAATTCTTTTGGGACTGTCATGGTCATTGGGTCCCTACCTTTGGGATTGAAATTTCCCATGGATTTTAATTGAGAATGGAGATTTCTATAAGGGTCTGAAAAAGTATCAGCCCATTAAAGAGAGGAGGGTAGGTTTTTCAACCACCCTGAACTCTCTGTCATTGCGTTTGGGGCAACTAGTTTTGGTGTTAGAATCAAGAGTGTTTCACCATCAGGTTATGTGGATGTAGCAAAACAATTTTCTAAGATTATTATGTATACCATTTATAAAATTTTCTAAGAAATTAAACATATTCATATTTTTTGTAGTTACTTTTTGCTTTGACATTTGCACAGGTTTCTAGTATAAATTGCAATTTTCATTACAAGTTAAAAAGTGGGATAATCTTTACTGATTTGGGTAACAAATGGGCCTTGACATTTATTTTACTTTGTTGGCAAATATCAACCATATCTAAAAATCAATTGTCAGACATAAATAGATCACCCCAATTATAGCAAAGGATTTTTTACAGCAGTGACCTTATGAAAGGGGATTAAACCCTGTATAGCCATGCAGTGATTCTTAAAAAGGTTAGTGACCAGTCTATTTAATATTTTAAATTTTAAAAAGCCAAGTGATTTTTAAACAGATTTAAACCCTTAATGTTTTAAAATCTTGCATTTCCCAGGAAATAAAAAAAGTACAGACTATGTTACAAGTTCCTTCAGAGACCAATTTAATGACCAGTCAACACGATTAATGGCTTTTGAGGAACAATTCTGATGGGATCAAGATTAAGGAGGGAACAAAACTTGAACTTTATATTGAAGAAAACACCCTCATTTTGTTCATAAAAGTGAGTCGAAGATTCTGTAAGGACATGATAAATATTCAAGTGAGTCATTTTGTAATGGAAAATAAGATAATGAGACAACTGATGATTAAGCTAACATATAAATTAAGCTGCTCCTTTTGACATTTATAGTTCAGCAGATAAGGCTTATAAATTCACCCAGATAAAATGCTGATAGATGTCTGGCATTTCCAAAAATGTCAAATATTAATGTGGAAAGATAAACAGATAATACAGACAGTGGTTTTGCATTTTGAAATGCCATGTGCCTTTTAAAAAGCTAGAAAGATTTGAAATATTACAACTTTGAGTTCTTCATTTGGTCTTATACAATAGGAGAAGTGCAGAGCCCTAATAAAAAATGTCAATTTCTTATGGAATGTTTTGAAGCCAAGACACACTGGTTTGAATACAATAGAAATTTCCATTCCCAACTAAAATAAATGGGATGTCTCGACCCTTAAGGTAAGCACCCAAATGTAATTTAGAAGGTTGCATGTACAATGCACAGTAATTAGCAGTTGTAACCATTTTTAACAATAAGATTGCTTGTAGACCAGTTTAAATTTGTGTTACACCTGATTTAAAGCTAGTCTTAACAATATAAATTCAGTAGTGAGCGTCAGTGCAATGTTTAACTGTTACTGGCTTACACAGCATATTTTCCATCAGATTAAAGGAAGCTATGAACTTTTTAAACAGAGAACTTTTTAAAGCCAAAATTTATCAGTGACACAATTTTTAAATAACTAGTGATCTTTTACAAAAGACATATATAACTTCACGTCTGTCCCTACCAAAAATTGCATATATTACCGGTTTACATATTTTTGCCCAAAATCAGAAGGATATTAGGGCACAGTTATCGTTTTAAAGAGAGTAAATTCTGCACAACCATTCAAATGCTCAAATTCATAAGAAGGTCAGGTGGTTAATTATTTAAATTAGCCCAGTAATCATTTATATTTTATTTGATTTGAGTATGACAGGCGTAGCTCCTGGATATAAACTATACATACATTGAGTCCCTGTCGTCCACTCTTCACTTCACAACGTGAACCCGGGATTGAATTTAAGTTGTTAAATATGTTAAAAATACTTATCTGTTCAGTAAATTGTCACAAAAATAAGATTTTTTTATATAACAAGATTTTATGTTATAAAATAAAGAAAGTGAGGTAGTTTCAGTGTCCAACGACAAGGATATCCACATAAAAATAAAATAATAAATTTCTTTGCTAGCAATAAAGATGCGTATATATATTGAGGCTGCCAACAAGAAGAAGGAGGTTTCACAATATCTCACTATCCGGGTTATCTCAGTGTTGAAGGGAGCATACCAGTATTTTGTCTATTTTTCTTGGACCTTGGCTACGATGCCTCGGCCATCTGAGATATCATTTAGTTCCACATGGTAAGCTTGTAGCTTATAAAAGCTATATTTAAGTAATTAAAATTTAAAAATTACTCATCAAATCCCATATCCACTCCTCAAATTATGCTGGGAACACGGAAACAAGTGCTGACCATGCCAGAACCAGTTATCTAATATGTCAATAGTTAAACCCATTACTAGGTAACTTTTATATTCTAATCTTAGTCATATGAAATGTAATGTTGCAAATAATATTAGACCACAGCTAGCTAAAGTAACAAAGATGCAACCCAACAAACATAATGAAGTTAACCATGTGCTAAGTCAATCAAACCCCCATGATTAGGTAGAACATGCAATCAAACAAGCCTTGAGGAATTTTTATCAGGCTTTTAGTATATTGTTAGATAATAATAATATTACACTAACATTAATAAACACTAAATCTTTACTCCTTGTACGTGAAGTCCTCAAACTCTCCTGTCTTTAGAGTTAACCACAACATTTGGATAACCATTTAGGGAGGAGAATCAATCATGTGTCATCAATCAGGAGTCTTCCATATTTTATAAATAGCGCTTATTAGATGAATATATAAGATGCACAGAATGCATTACAGCAATTGTATCTCAAACTTATTCACTGCCATATTGACCTGACTATAAATTGTGTAACGTTTTGAGTTTTGCAAACATTTGAAAGGTAACATTTGAAGAATGTTTTTAAAAAATGCTGGGTATCAAAGCCATTTATAATAGAAGGTTTTCATAACCTTATATGTACACTGTTTATTAAATATTTAATGACAAATGTTAGACAAACATTACAAATGAACATAATAATGTCTCAAAATATTACTTTGGCATTTCTTGGCCATATTAACCTTAATTGGGGGTAGATGTCAAATTCCATATGTTTTAGGTTTCTCATCAATGAAAATATTGTTTTTATGTCTAATATTGTAAAATAGTGGCTTAAAAATTGTGCCCCATTCAATTCTTACTTTAGGCATTGCATGTGGGGCAATTTTCGACAAAGTCCTCTAAAAAACAACTATTACTGCTCACTGCTGTCTTTGTTTGCAAATGGAAACAATAAACATTTATGATTGAATATTTTCAAAACATTTGATAGAAAACATTTCAAAAACATTTTAAAATGATGGGTAACATAAAATCCCATGGTACATGGTCTTTAGACGTGGTCTGGAGGTACTTAATAGCTGATGCGTCAACAGCTTCTCAGGTCCCCCTTACTTTTCAGCGTCATCTTTTTGCAGGTCCTACTCACTAGACTGGGGTTTGGGGTGTTTATTTGCACCTTCGTATTATCAGTTATAGTCTGTAATTACAAGTTTTTAAATCTAACAGTAACATATTAACCAGTAATGTAAATGTATATCTATGCAATAATTCTAATTGTTTGCTGTTGTATTCATATCATGTAAATCTTAAAACTGCCCCTAAGATTAGCATTGTGGCTGGGGCTTATTTTAAGGTCACCTTAAAGTAGCTTGCATTGCATATATATAGCATTTTGGGGTGACCTTTGCTCAGATTATGTAAAGGTTAACTTTGTCAGTATTTTTAAGAAAGTGACTTAAGGTCACCCCAAGTTATTAAACATTAATAATATGATTGAAATATATAGTTAGTAATAAAATCGTTAATATATCCCCCAGACATGTGTTTGGTTATTTTGTGTTCTGGAGCTTAGGGAACTGTTCTAACAAAAACAGCTATTACTGCTCACTACCGTCTTTGTTTGCAAATCGGAACATCATTTATGATAGAATATTTTCAAAACATTTGATAGAAAACATTTCAAAAACATTTTAAAAGGATGGGTAAGAAAAGCAGTTGCTATTAAATATTTGTAAAACATTTTCAGACCAAACATTTACAAAACAATTTTAACAAATGTTGTTTAAATGTTTTATGTATGCTGTTTATCAAACATTTCATGATGAACATTTGAAAAACATTTCTAGTATAACCATCATTTCTTTAGCTATTTTATAAATGTTTAAAAACAGTTTCCAGTCAAATCTAGTTTCATGAGTTATTTGATAAATGTGTAATAAATGTTTTCAGCAAAATGTTTATAGAACATTTTTTAAATATTACAGTATAAACGTTTACTTGGAAATATTTAGTTATTCGAAAGGGAGAGTATAAATAAGTAAAGTGCAATTGCTACTGAGAGCAACTGGGAGATCTAATTTCGAAAATAAAAATTCTTTAGTATAGTTTTCAAGGTCAAGATTTGACAAAGCACTTAATCTTTGGTTTTGTAGCATGTTTAATATCTGGATGTACTGCATAGGTTTTATACTATAATACTATTTCACCAATGATGTTCAATATGATGTTCCCAACTGACAAATGATGTTCAATATGATGTTCCCAACTGACAAATGTCGAGTTACATGAAAAATAACATGACAGATATCCAGCTTCTTAATTAAACCTGCATAACCTGATAGTTCTTTTTTTCAAATATCGCACAAGTGGCAAAGCGGAGGGCCTGTCCCGGTATGACTGCCTCTGTTAAACTGGATGTTCCATTCTTAAATATATAACAGTGTCTTGAAAAAGAAAACAGTTTTGCTGATGCTGATTATAAACTTGAATATCATACTTAAATGTTTTCTCTCAATATCAACAGGAAAGCCATGCTTAAGATATTTGCACCAACACTCTATCTAGACGTGATTTCATCAAATTTTCAAACTTTCAATTATTGAATGTGATAGAATATCCAATTCAAGCGAAGTTATAGTTATTAACGTTTGTTTCTCCACTATTTACTGAGTCTTTGCTGTCCTGTAAATCATAAATGATGCAGTAACTGTAATGCTATAGTTCAAATTAAGATTGTAACTATTGGAGCTGATATGAATCCAACTTTTAAAGCGTCCTAGCACTGACAAAAGTTTTTAAAATGTTTCTGGTGCTGTGTCCAATACAATTTTGAGTAAAACCTTTTTACCAGCAATTTAAGAACAGCAAGAGTGTTCTGTGTACATGTGTTCTCTACTTTGATCAGTTATTGACTGTCAAGTATTGGCGACTGCAATGGTCTGGAGTTTATTCAGCTGGCCTGAAAGGACTTGGAGAACTGGGTTTGTAAATATTTAGTAGTATAAACTACTTAGTAACAAGTTGGAGTTATGCGATTTAGAATAATTGCCAGGGGGTTTAAGTCAAATAATTAATATGGTACTGGAACCAAAGACTTTATAGTGCAAAATACAAGCAGAAACAAAAGGAGAAAAAAAAACAAAGGGGTATAGATTAAATTATGTTTCTAAGAATGTCTAAAAATAAAAGACAATAAGTCTTATCATATGTTCACTGCAACTGAATCATTATCAATAGTAGCAAACAAATACATATGAATAGTCAAAGTAACATCTATGCTATTTATAAAGAAATAACAAGATTTAATGTTATTTTAAGAAATCCAAGGAAAACAAGAACTAAAGATGTCAAAAATGAGAGACAAGGATTTAAAAAGAACAGAAAAAGTCACTGACAGTACAAAAAGGACAAGTTACTGATGCATTTCAAAAATTAAAGGACATATTATTCCAACATGAAGCTGATAATGATGCCATGCAACAGTTGGTTAACTGTTGGAAAAACCAAAAAGGTGCAAGGAAGTTGTAGGAATCTGTGATGTCATGTTTAGAGCTTGTTGAATCTAATGCCCCTGTTCCACCAAAAGATTAAGGCCCGATCCGGTCTGGGACCCTTAATCGTGCACAGTCGGTGGAAAAAAAGCAAAAATGGGCGGGAATACTGGGTCGGTACTGAAGTCTGGGATTAAGAACAGATCATCCCCAGGACGCCTCAGGACGCCTCAGGCGGCCCCAGACAGTCCCCGACTGGTCTGGGACTAAGCCAGTTTTCAGGTCGGTTTCAACCACGATCCTGTCTTACACATACCGACTGGGTCCCAGGACGCCTCAGGCCTCCTGGGACTAAGAGCCGACTAACCCACAATTAACTACCGGCGTCCTCAGGCGTCCTCAGGCCTCCTCAGTCTTCCCCAGACCAGGATCCCCGATTCTTGTTTTCCAAAGTTGCTGGATTTTCTGGGTATATGTGTATAAAATTCGCGATCTAATCACCATTGCTTTTCTAGGAACACAGCAGCATGCCACCTTTTAATGGGAGACAGATTCAACAACAACTTAGGGCTTTTTTGGTTTTTATTTAGTTACAAATAATCATGTATTTCCATTTTTTACGTCGACCGCAACAACCACCACCAGCACCACCAGCACCCATACAGAGACCTAGAAGAAGGCACAACATGTGGGTCAGGCCATGGCTACTGCAGAGAGAGGAGAGGGGGGCCTACCACAACATTATGGCTGATCTGTATAACACAGACATTCCAGGATTCACCAACTAAATGAGGATGACCCCAGAATTTTTTGAAATGATAAAGACCAGACTGGAACCACACCTTGCCAGGCAGGCCACCAACTACAGAGCACCACCATCAGATATCTGGCCACTGGAGAGTCATACACATCATTATCATGTCAGTTCAGGGTTGGAAGATCCACCATTTCCAAGTTTCTACCAGAGGTCTGCAGGGCCATCCAGGATGAGTTCACCAGGGAGTACCTCAAATGTCCTACTACCCCAGATGAGTGGAAAGAACTGGAGAGGGAATTCAGGATCAGGTGGAATGTTCCACATGCCCTGGGAGCCCTGGATGGGAAGCATGTGGCCCTGAAGAAACCCAAGAACACTGGAGCCCTCTACCACAACTACAAGGGGTTCTTTTCCATTGTGATGTTTGCCCTGGTAGATGGACAGTATAAGTTCAGATGGGTGGATGTGGGTACAGCTGGATCTTGCTCAGATGCCCAGATATTTAATGCCTCTCAGCTGAAGAGGAGGGTTGAGGATGGCAGGATAGGCTTCCCTGACCCAGCTCCTAAAACCCAGGGTGGTAGAGAGGTCCCCTACTTCATTCTGGCAGACGATGCTTTTGCCCTGAAGACCTGGCTCATGAAACCCTATGGCAGAAGGCTGTTAACAAGGGAGGAAAGGATTGCCAACTATAGCATATCGAGGGGCAGGAGAGTTGTGGAGAACGCTTTTGGCATCCTGGTCTCAAGATTTAGAGTGATGAGGACCACAATTGAACTACCCCCAGAAACAGTTAGAGAAGTGGTCATGACCTGTGTGGTTCTGCACAACATACTCAGAAGCCAGTATGAAGGTCAACCGGCTGGTCAGCAGCCTGGGGAGGATGATGATGATGATGTGCCTGGTGATTGTGGATTGATTGGTGGTGCTGCTGCTGGTGGCCAAGACAGAAACCCTGCTAGAGAGGCCAAAAGACAGATGGATTACCTGAAGGACTACTTCAATAATGAGGGAGCAGTGGCCTGGCAAGATGGCAGAATATAAGTCCTGCTGCAGTAAACAGTCCTTTTCAGGACTAACTATAACAGTCCTTTTCAGGACTAACAAACAGTCCTTTTCAGGACTACCAATTATTCCAAAAACAATTAATCAGCTATGCTTGCTACAGACGGACAAACCCCATGCCAAACATAACTTGTACAGATGGACAACCAGACAAACCCCATGCCAAACATAACTTTTTCAGACGGACAAACAGACAAACCCCATGCCAAACATAACTTTTTCAGACGGACAAACAGACAAACCCCATGCCAAACATTACTTTTTCAGACGGACAAACAGACAAACACAAGTTACTCACCCAACAATCATACAAACCCAGTGTTAAACAAGAGCCAAGCACAAAGTCACACATAATATCCTAAAATGAATTATTTTTTATATATATTTGGAAATCCACCTCCTAATTTCACCAATTTGTTTTTGTTCATGGGTTGGAAATTTATTTGTGGCAGAAATGTTTTTATGGAAATCTTCAATTTTAAATCTTTACCTCTGATCACAAAAATGTGGAAAATATAACCATAAAACAAGTTTTCAATAATGGGGGATTGTGTTTGCAAAATAGTTTGTCAGTTTGTTGGCATGGGTTCTATTTAATTTTGGGTTTTTGTGTTTCTTGGTTGGTGGTTACTGGGGTTGGGTTTGTTATTGGTAGTTGGATGTTGGGTTTCTTACTGGGTTTGTTATTTGGCTGTTATGTTTGGTATTGGGTTTGTCTGTTTGTGGGTTGGCAAGTATGTAATAATGCCTTTTAACTCTAGGGAAGGTGTAAGTGTTGGACTTTTCAATTACAGATTTAAACTATACCATGGATTTTAATCTAAAAATGGGCTGATTAATGGCCATATTGGGAGTTATTTTTAATTTTTTTATGTGGCCTTTTTTGTTATGTGTAGTACCATGGGTTATTTGTTTCATATTTGGGGTGGTGTAGGTGTTGGACTTTAACTTTTTTTTTCTTGTGATAAGTATTTGTACTGAACTTTTTTGTTTTGGGAGGGGAATTGGAATAACATGTAGCTGAATAATTGTTTTTGGAAGATTTGGTGGCCCTGAAAAGGGCCTGGCAGGTCAAAGACCCGTCCTGACTGGATGGTTACTGAGGAGGCTGCTGCTGCTGTTGAGGCGGTGCTGAAGTGGTGATAGTAAAGAGCTGCTGCTGCGGTTGCTGCTGCTGCTGCTGCTGAGGCTGCTCGACGATCTGTGTTGATGTCAGATCTGGTAGCTGGCTTAAGATTCCACTCAGATTGTGTCTGCTCCCTTCGTCCTGTACAGTTAGGACAGATGTCGGGTTGCTGAAGCCAATGGGGCTTGGTGTATAGTACACAAAACTGCTGCTAGCTGCTGCTTGAGTGGAACTAGACGCCTGTGGAGTGGTTGTTGGCAGTAGGCCGACCCTCTGGGACTCCGTGGTAACAGTGGCTGATCTTCTGGGCAATGACTGACGTCTGCGGTTAGTCTTAATAGTTTCGATGTTTCTAAATATCTTGCCCTTTAATTCTTCAAATTCTTCTTGAGTCATCTTTTCGGCCTCTGATGCCACATAGTCAAAGAAGGGCTGCCTGTCTGACTTCTGATGCAGAAAACCTGAGATAAGTGTCCTCATCTGCTCAAAGTGTTCGAGAATCTTGGAGTCTGTAGTTGAAACGGGCGTTGATGTAATGATGGACTGACTCCTCTCCCTCAGGACACTGGACTCAAGGTGTTCTGTGTCAGTAGTTGACCCACGTGATTCGTCCTGCCTGCTGGTATTTGGACTGGCCTCAAAACCTGAACTTCTGTTGGCCCCCTTTCTTCTGATGTGGGTTTTAAGAAAACCCATCTGTTGGTAGACCCAGGACTGTCTCTTGGTCATCTCCCTCAGGGCTTGGCCAGATTGGAGCTTGGACAGCTTCCCATAATGGATTTGCTGGGACTCGAACCAACGTCTCACATCAAAGGGCTGGAGCTTTAGTTCCTCAGATATTTCTGCCCAGAGAGCCTCTCTTCTGGTCCTGTCGTGGAAACGTGAATGTTCCTTGTCATTCAGGTCAGGGTACAGCTTTACAAATTCCACAATGGAAACTTCCTGGCTGACTGTAAAAGTGGCACACACCCTGGCTCTCTTGGCTGAAGAATGGCACTCCAGATCTTCTTCACACCTCTCTTCTTCTTCTGCCACAGTTTCCCCAATAGCTGGACCTTCCTGAATCTCCTCCTCCTCTCTCCTCTCAGTTCCTTCTCTGTAATAACTTCACTCCTCTCCTCTACTTGACTTTCCTTCTCCCTCTCATCCATCTTTTTCCTTCCTCTCTTCCCTCCTTTCTCTTTCCTCATAATCCAGTCGACAAAATAATAAAAAAATAGTAAAATGTGTCTCCTAACTGTGAAATTTGTCTTAAGCTCAAGTAAAATATATATAAAATAAAAACTGAAAACCCCTACAAATCAGTGACACACGTCTCTCAGTAGCCAAACAGTCAGTCACAACGAGAATGTGTGCGCGGTCGCTTATATAGTCCCAGACCCCCTCATTGCCTCGTTTTAATTTCTGACGCGCGGGAAAACAGTCGGTTCTTAATTGGTTGTTAGTCCCAGGCCTGGGGCGTCCTCAGACCGTCGCAGATTAAATTTGTGCTGTCCCAGGCGTCCTGGGGAGGCCGGTTTGGATCAGTTAGGGTCGGTTACCCTTAGTCGGGGCTTAGTCCCAGACCTTGATTTTTGGGTCCCAGGACACCGCAGACGGTCTGAGGCTTCCGGGGACTAATGCAACCGACCCACTTTCACACGCATGAAATTCATACGCATCATATTTGAGTCTGGGATTAACAACCGGCCTCCTGGGACTAAGCTACGGAGGTCTGGGACTAAGGGTCGCAGGCGGCCTGGGACAACACACGACTGTGTAAATTTGGGTCTGAGGAGGCCTGAGGACGCCTGGGACTGGACATTTTGTTGACGGCGGGAAATATGAATCGGTTTGAGTTGTGAGAAATATCAAACATGTTTGATTTTTCACACGGCCCCAACCGACAACAACCGACCCTTACAGAAGGTCGGGACTAAGCAAATATTTGAAACCGACCCCCTAAAACCCTTAATCGGGAGCCTTAGTCGTGTGGTGGAACACCCACTTAAGAAACAAATGGAGCAAACAGAACTGGAGATTGAAAACTGTCTTTCCAAAGTACAAAACACAAATAAAACCTAAGAAAATGAATAAGATACTATTGGTGCCAATACTTTGTCAAACTCTCTGAATTGTACTTACCGAAGTTTAAGGACAACATATTAGAGTTCCCTCATTTTGGGATTTGTTCAGCAACAGAGTTGACTAGGATCTTAAACAATCTCGAGTTCACAAATTTACCAACTTAACTGGCTATCTTTTCTCACATACATTGCCCCTTGTACCTAGAGACAGACAAAAGCAAAGGGGCCATGGTGGCAGAGTGGTAACACTCTCGCCTCCCACGTCTGATGCCAGGGTTCGATTCCCGGCATGGCCCCAAGTGAGAAAGCTGGTAGTTGCTTGCCGTTGGTCGGCAGTTTACATTACAGAACCCTAACAAACTGTATGTACTGATTTCCTCTGCCCTTCCAACTACCCGTTGTGATATGACCTGTGCAGTGTTGAGAAATGAGAAATAATGATGATGAAATGAGAAATGAGAAATAATGATGAGAAATAAAAGTATTTACGTAATTGTAAAATATTGTGTAATAAAAATAATGCATAAAATGTCCCTGATATGTTGGTTAAACTTACAATTTGTACTACATAAGGCATAGTCATAAAAGTCAGTTTGTCAACTACACCAAAACACTGGACTTAAGGTATAATCTGGTATGCTGATGGGATGACTTGTACCAATGCTGCATGGATATGGTTTTCTTTTGAAAAAATAACAGAATTTGTCCCTTAAATTGAAGTTTTGCTGACTTTGGCCCCTTGGCAGATTGGAGAAGATGGGTGATGATCAACAGCTTCATGAGTGCTACAACCCCACCCATAGTTTGACCAGAATCTTTATCATATATATTCAGAGTCAGCAGAAATTTGGAGAAGCGATACATCAAAATTCAGGACACAACCATTTGTACATTACAGAGACTCATGTCAGAGCAGCTAAAGTTTCTCCAGTATTCTTTTACATTATGGCCAGCTGTTAAACTTGACATAATGTAAAATGATGTGTTAAAATTAAATTTTCAAAGTTGAAAACTAAGTTATTTCATAAGATTGAATTGTTGAATCCTCTGATCTACATCTGCAGAGCATGTCAGAGCAGCTAAAGCATAAGCAGCAGCAGTCCACTACCAGTGACCCAGCTAGAGCCACAACAGCTCTTTGCACATGCTCAGCCATAATATAACAAACAGTCAACAACCCATAAGAATGCTAAAACAGACTCAGTATCAACACTATACAACACAGTATCATAGCCACCTGCACCAGGGGACCAGGCGAAGACTATGAGAACATTGACATATCATAGGTTCTCAGTGATCCAGAAGAACATCAGCCAAAATGGCAGAAATAGAGACAATAAAGTTGATGTGGTCAATTATGACCCCAAAACATGGAAAAGCTGTTTGGATGGAAAAGCTTGGTACCTTTCTTATGCTAAAATTTGTGTGGAAGCAAGGTTATATTCCTGTCTTTGCACTTTAAAATTAATAAAAATAAATACTAAAATAGTATTTAACTAAAATACCATAAATCAAAGTCACACATAGCCTTTTGCTTTGAGAAATGCATCCCTTTGTATGATTTGGCTTGGCAAATAACTTTAATTGTTCCAATAACTTTCTTTAAATTGGATCGTTATTAATCTAAAATAGGAGTTGAATTGCTCCCCACCTAGGAATAATGCTTGAATTAAATGGTAGACTATATGTATCTCTCAAAATGAGAAAATTAGAAAATCAGTAACAATGCTTCCTTTTCAGGCTTTTTTCTTTTAGTAAAGTAAATCACAAAGTTATTTTATCTCTTGTTAATTTGCACAGAGCTAATTTGACATAGCAGGTGTCATGGTTATGGGTGTTTTCAATTTTTTACTTTGTCAAGAATGAAAGGAAGTTTATTTCTTTATTTCGGCTTTGACGTCACCTTTAACACTGTATATATTTTAATTAAACATTTATGATGATTGCACTTGACTCACTTTGATGCTGATTAGGTGTCATTTGTTGTTTATTGGATTTTTATGAACCAGATGTTAAACACACTGACTAAGTCGTCCTTGAATGAATTCCAACATGGCTATAGAATCAATCAGAACTTGACCTTTGTGTCACCTTTCACCCCAAGGTCAAATAAGTCACATTCAGGTTTTAGGTACTTTCTTTGAATAACTTGGCTACTGTATTGTCAACCTTGGGGTTGTTTTCAAAATTGGGTTCCTCATTATAAATTGTATTTCATCTTTACCCCAAGTCATATTCTAACTATTAAACACTTCCTTGTTCTTTAAACTTGGGGACTTTCTAACTGCCTTCTGAATATTAATTTGACCTGGTCATCTGTGGGGTGAATCTGCATCAATCTGACCTTTCTAGTTCTGGGGGTCATTCTGACAAGGAATTGATTCAGGACTTCAGCATGTTAGTAAGCAAAATGTTTTATTAAAATATTTTATTAAAAATGTACAATCATATGTCGAAATAAATGTATTGTATATAATGTGCCAATGAGAAAATGATAGATAATATATTATTATAATCCCAGCCATGCTTTTTATTATTCTTGTCCCTTGGGGGCTGAGATATCATTCACCAAACTATCTTTCAGACATATTTTTGTCAATATTTAATTTGTTTTAGATTAAATTACTAAAGTTTTTAGCATCAGATATTCATCTGATGGACCAAACTTCATCGCAAGACTCTGTGCCTGCCCCAAAATGTTTAAATATCATGACATCATGAATGATCATTATGATAACTCAATACCCTCCCTCCAATGTGCAATGACTGAATATCAGTGACCTTAGATGCCATAGTAAGACCACAGCTTTGTGATTTAAGTCACAATGAATTTTAATTTATCAGTTAGTTTTACTCTCTTCATTGGATAACTGTCCCCGGGTGTAGCTCAACAGACTGTCTTAGTAATATGTTAATGTTAAAAGCCAGTATATATAAAAATATCTACTGCATGCTAAAAAATATTTTACTGAAAAAAGGCTAGGGCCCTTTTGATAGGCTTTGACAATATTTTCATTAAGCAGTAAATTTGATTTTAATATAATTTTAGATGGGAGCATACAAAATTTACTTGAATACAAAGTCTGTCCAATAATGATCTGATGATTAACTTGATTTGTAGCCAATAATGCAGGGATAAAAACCAGGATGTCTGACAATATACGTACCCCCCATATGGAAAATTGTCTGTCATTTGAAATCTAACAGACTGACATGTATGTGTTTATTAGACAATTGTTACTTCTGTGATTCATTTTTAATGCAGAGATCTGACAGACAACTTCTCAATAACAACTGAATCTTATATTGATTTAATAATACAAAAATGTCAAGCAAACTTTTAATATTGACTGTTATTCTAACAAGTCTGATTGGTACAGTATCATGTAAGTATGTTTTATTCAAGTACTAATACACAGATTTTGCAGAATTTACGACCATTACTTTGGGATTTACTCTCACCTAGACCCAGTTCTTGTCTCCATTACAGTTCTGGGTACTGACTTGCAGCCATTAAGTGGTGCTTCTGCATTCCTGAGGCTAGGTTCCAAAATTGAAACAGAAATTATGGCAATTGTATCTGTTGGAAAGTAAAATCAGGAAGTTCAGCAAAATTGGGAAAATATCTAACATTATCGACATTTTTTGAAACAGGTATAACTCCATGCATGCTCCATATATCATTTGATTGCATTTGTATTACTTCCATAGCAAATTTCCCCTTTTGGTTTAATAGCTAACTCTTTTGAGGTTTGTGTTATTATTGTGTCTTCTTGTCACATTAATAATAAGGTCATTTTGTGTTGTAAGGCCTTGGAACAATTGCCAAGAAGTCTACTTTTGAAGCTGCAAACATTTTCTGTTGCTCCTATAATCAACCAAAGAACACATCTGTAAGACTTCACTCAACTGCAAGTTCTGGAGTGCGAATAATCCACACTGTAGCATATTTTGAAAGAATTATAGTTACGCTCGGACTGAAATTGCCTTAATTGGTTAATTTTTCTATTAGTCATGATACTATTAATCCAGGTAATGAACTGAAACAAAAATTGTATTGCTTTTTTGGTAAGTATATTTGTATAGTCAGTTTTACACAATCTTGATTTGATCAATACAAAAATGAATATGCAAACCTAACTTGCTCGAATATTTACAATTAATTTCCAACATATGTGTACTTTAATTACAGCTAACTGCCAAACAACATACTCATTTGAGGGTAAAACATACACAATTTTTACTGAGGCGCAGACATGGTGCTCAGCCAAGAGAGAGTGCAACAGACTTGGTGGCTCCTTGGCTGAAGCAACCAATTCAGCCAAACATAATTTTCTGCGAGAAAAATTACAGCAACATGAAGGTAAATAACTTTTCTTATTCATGAAAAGTTTACTTTATTCTATCATATTGGTATTAGAATTCATTACTAAAGAAATGGTTTTTGATAAGACAAAAATAAAGCTTACAGCAAGTAAAGTGTGTAATGGTAAAAAATAATAAAGATAAAGGACATCAGGCAAACTTTGTTATACAACATAATATGGTTGTAGGGTGTATTTAAGAGGTGAACAGAGATATTTTACCTGATATGGCATACATGTTTTTGTGTATGGTTTTGGAAAGTATTGCCAAGATAGTGATATTGTGTCAGATATTTAATTAAATATGTATGCACATAAATACAAGGATGTAGATTAAATGAATTTCTGCAATGTTTGAAGTTTATGAGCTATCTTTTTGATCCCATGATATGTTTTCAGTAGCGTAGGAAGCATATAAAAAGTGGGGGGGAGGCAAAGTTAAACTCAGCCATTGTGTTAACTTGACACCGGTTAAAGTGATACCATTTTCAATGAGTCAAGTGGATGTTAAGTTAAAATGTAAATATTTTTGTAATGGGGGTTTGAGTCCTAAAGCTATTATTTCAAACTTTTAGTATCATTTTTGTGGAACAAAGGTAAAGTGGGCATGCACTGCAAAATAATTTGAAGAATTTGTCTTTAATCTTACATGAATCTTCCATGAATATACAACAAACTTTTACACAAACAGAAGTTACTGTATCATTGAAAAAATACAAAAAAATCAATGATTAATTTTGCTTAAAACACTAGTATGATTAAACACAAAATGATCAAATTCCAACTTGCAAGTTAACATAAGCAAAATTCGGGAAGCAGTTGGAGGGTGAGGGCATTCAGAAACTAGAAAATTCCTCAAAGAAGACCTTCATTAGGCCATAGGGTCTCTAAACTCATATCCATTCTGGATCCACACTAATCTGCAAATAGTTAAACCTAAACTTTATAAAAATTTGTTATAGTTAATCACGGCACTTAATCACAGGAAGCCATCTCTGGGGTAATGAACTTGAATCCCACATGTGGGGATGCTGAGGGCCTATCCCTGTATGATTCTGGCTATTGAATGGGACGTAAAGCCCTATACTTTAACCTTGGTTGTATTTCAAACTTACTATATATTTATGGGAATAAAGTGCTTTAAAAATAATTTGCCAACCTGGGTTTTAAGTCGAGCATTAATAGTGTCAATGGGTTATTGGGTTAAAACATATTAGGTGGCTTGGACAATGAAATGCAATCAATGTGATTGGGCTACAGAATGCCTGGATTTGGCATCCCAACGAAACAACCACTAGGCATAACATATCCAAACTCACTGCATCATGACGTAGAACTGAATAACAAGCAATACGGTTCTTGCCCAAAGCCTTAGAAAGAAACAAGAATAAAGTTGTATATAAATGCATTTATATTTTGATGACCTTTATTTTGACCTTTCAATGTTTCTTAAGTTACCCAAATGCCAAATTTAAAGTTCTGATTGCCAAAACAAATCTATGTGGTGGTGACAGCGGCATGATTGGGCTTTATGGATCATATTTTTGTTTCCATCATTATAATATTCAAAGATCCAATTACAATCATCTCCCAGAAATTGACACTACGTGTAACCAAGGTAGGCACACCTCAGTTTGGTTGTAGATAATCCCCTGACACATCTATAACATCCCTTCAAAAAACTCTTTCATGTAATTAAAATACCATTGACAACTTTCATTAAATGTATCCTTCTTTGCAAAAGAAAATATAGATAGGAAACTGCTCAGGATACAAACCAAAAACACTCTAGTTGAAGTGTAGTGCTGTCTGACAGGCCTTTCTGTCAAAACTCAAGTTTTTTTAAATATTATATATACTACATTGGGGACACTAACACACTTCCAACACCACATGCTCTTTTGGCTCAGTTACCCACTACACACTGCAATGACACCTTAAAGTCCCTAGCAATAGTCAAAGGTTGTGACATAAATTTAGCAACATATTTAAAACATACTGTGGCTACATCAGTATCTCATTGCACTTTAAATTACATGGACATGTTTCTTAATATTATATGTTTAAGGTTATATTTTTCATAAATTTAAGTTGTGTTGGATTCATCTGGTTAAAATAGTTTAAATAATTATTCTCAAAATATATTTAACCTTGATAGACTGTGAATTTCTTCAAAAAGTTTCTAAAATTTATCAAATATCATGGGTTTCCAATGTCAAAAAGTGGGGGGCCAAAAGATATGATGGTCTCCTCACTTTTAAAAGTGGGGGGACATGCCCCCCCCCCCTCCGCTTCCTACACTATTGGTTTTGTGTGTATTACAATGGCAACCATCTTAATTGACTATACATACAGATATTTAAGCACAGTCCCTGAGAGAAGAAAAATTTTAATTTAGGGTGGTATGTGTGGTGGGATTCCTCTCAGGCTCTTTATCTGTCAATTGTTTTAAATGTTAGGTCAACTTTTCCCATTGTTTCTAAATACATAGCAAACTGGTGAATGCAATAGTGAAAGAGATGTTAAGCATTCAACATATGCCCCATGTAGAGTTATAGGATTGGGCTTTAAAAGAAAGATCAAAGCAATAAGCCATATCTAGGTTTTATGAGATTCAGTGGAACATTATTATATATACATTATTGTATATGCACTTTAAATCTACAGAATAATTTACAATAATAAAGAGAATGCAAATTTTAACATATATATATATTGAACCATTCTTGTATATTTAATGAATTTTGATATTTTTCTAAATCCCAGGCCATGGTTTGATTTTACTCTGAAATATATTCTAAAGCATTAATTGCACAAATAAAATGGATATCAAACAAACTCCTGACCATCTTATTAGTCTTCAACTTTTATAGGATTACAAGAAAACTGATTTTATAACTCAGGGATCCGAGGGCAGATTGGCAACCTAGTGCATAAGTGAAGATAAAAAAACTTCACTTAGTTTTTAAGCTACAAATATGTTACATGCATCATGAAAAAAGGTATTTTATAGATCTATTGCTCATTTTTGGTAATTAAAATCAGTTCAGAAATTGCCAAGAGAACTCACGTTAGAAACTGAAGGTTTTATATTCAGTGGCACATATAACTCTGGATAAACCTCATAGTTATTTTTTTTTTGATAAATATGGAATTTTTACTTATTGAACAAAAAGGGGGTGGTACAAAACAACTCTCTTGGTGCATATTTTTACATTTTATTACTCAAATCCACAAAACTTACAATATATTGAATTGTCTTTTCATGATAAAACAAAGGCACTTCTCACTTACATTTTCTGTTGTATTTCAGAATGTGCTAATGCTTCATGCAGTGATAAAACATACTGGGTTGGAGGTCACCAAATAAATCAGCCAGGGGACACTCCAATTGACAACAGAGTTTTCAAGTGGGTAAATGAGAAAACAGTAATTAGCAATGAGTGTTGGCATGATGAAGAAGCTAACGACCGGCAGCATCAAAATGAGCATTGTGTTCAGTATGTCAACTGGCTATCAGCTGGAGCAGGATATCAGCTTACCGTCAGGGCTTGCCATTTTACATACTGCTATGTATGCCAGTCCTAAACTTGAAAGAACATTGTTGACATAATGTATGCTTTGGCAAGTGACTTTTCATTGAACTATATATCTTGAAGTTTACTTTATTTTGAACATTGTTTTAGCCACATTAATGAACAAATAGATTACAACTGATAATAATATGTCAGTTTGTTTTTACATTTAATCCCAGTGCAAGATTATTTTTGGTTCCAAATCTATTTCAATAAAGAGCAACTATACATATTATTCTTTTTATAGAAGTTTATCAGCAGTGAACTCCTGTGCCCCCCAGACACAAAACTGTGGCTGTGGACATAAATTCATCATGCTTTCAAACTTCAGCAGTGCTTTCAGCAGTGCTTTCAGCAATTAATTATAATTTTTTTTTGTATTTCACTCTTTTGACAGCCTTTTTTCACCTTATTTGACATTACAACGTCTTTAGAAAATTGAATTTATGTGAATGTGTGAATGAAAGAGAATATGGCATGCTTTTAATTAGAAAGTGGATATTGCAATATTAAAAGTTATAGTCCATGAGCCAGTATGGTTGGTCAGTACCAAATTAGGGAATAATGCTTATGGCAATTTTAGGGAAGGTATACATCTGTAGAGTTAGAAAATATATGATAGCAGTGTATCAGTGGTAGCTTTATGTATGCTATCATGCTTTTTATAACCCCCCCCCCCCCCCCCCCCCCCCCCGATAATGAATATTTTATAAAGTATGGTAATATGAAGTATAATGAATATATACTGATTTTTGTGAATTTAGTTAACTGACACCATTATAATTTGTTAAAATAACAATAAAGTTTAAGGCCTATTCATGCCATAGTGTTTTATATTTTACATTGAAAACACTGTTATTGGTGGTAATCCAAGTAAATGCGTAATTTTGAGCAGAAGCAAATTCTTTCACTTTTGACAAAATATTGGTTGATTACTTTAGAAAATGCGTAGACAACCCTATGATACCTGAAACTACATTGGATTTGTTCAGAATATATTTAGCAATTCAAATATCTAACTATAAGAATATTTAAGCTCACAAAAACAAAGCGTCCCCAAAGGTTAGATGCAAATAGTATAAAACTTAAAAAATGTTTTTGAAAAGAAAAACCAGCAGTGCTGTGAGAAGAAGTTAAAGTTAAGCAGACAGTGTGGAGGTTTATGCATTTACATGAAAGAATGTAAAGCTTTATTTTGTTTTCTATGGTCATTAATACATTCTTAAGATGTAAAAGCAATAATAAAGGAGATATTAGGCAAAAACACAAAATCTGCTTCTTTATTTAATATGACCCCAATTTGACCAAAAAGAGGGCGTCAGGGGGTTAATCTGATCGGCTATGTAGGAATATATGGAATCCATTCTAAAGCTGTAAAAGCAATAATAAAGGAGTTATAAGACAAAGACAAAAAATCTGCTATTTTATAAGCCCAGTTTGACCCATAATTTGGGGGAGGGGGGTAAGGGGGTAAATCTGAGTGGCTATGTGGACTCTGTATATGCTTTCCTGACATTCTAAAGCTGTAAAAGCAATAATAAAAGAGATATAAGGGAAAAGGACCAAACCTGCTATTTTTATGTCCCCATTTTGACCCATAAGGGGGAGTTTGGGGGTAAATATGACCGGATATCTAGAATCCCTGTTTATGGTTTCCTATAACCTGTCAATACATTCTAAAGCTGTAAAAGCAATACCGAAGGCGATATAAGGCAAAGACAAAATCTGCTATTTTATTACCCCAGTTGGACCCATATGAGGGGGTCAGGGTTAAATCTGACAGACTATCTAGATTCTATGACTATGGTTTCCTATACCTCCCTATACATTCTGAAGCTGTAAAAGCAACAATAAAGGAGATATCAGGTAAAAACACAAAATCATCCATTTTATGACCCCAGTTTGACCCACATGTGGGGTCAGGGCATAAATGTAACTGGCTATATAGACTGTCCACATATGGTTTCTTAATACCTATTATTACATTCTAAAGCTGTAAAAGCAAAACTAAAGGAGATATAAGACAAAAAGCAAAAATCTGCTATTTTATCACCCCAGTTTGACCCATAAGGGGTTGCGGGGGGTAAATCTCTTCATACATTCTAAAGTATTAAAGCAATAATAAAGGAGATATAAGGCAAAAACATAAAATATGCTATTTTATTACACCAGTTTGACCCATAATTGGGGGCCAGGGGTTAAATTTGACTGGTTATCTAGACTCTCCACATATGGTTTGCCAATACCTCTTGATACATTCTAAAGCTGTAAAAGCAATAATAAAATAGATATAAAGCAAAATGTCATCCGCTATTTTATGACCCCAGTTTGACCCCCTACAGGGGGTGGGGGTTAACTTATTTTCTGGACTCTCCACATATGGTGTCTTACTACCTCTCAATACATTTTATGGCTCTAAATGCAATACTTAAGAATATGATAGGGGTTCACATGATTTTTTAAGCTTTCTTGTTGGTACCTGTGAGAAAATTGCTCATGAAGAAGTTAATTTTCATTGTATCACTTCCAAAATCTAAATAGGTTTTTGAAAGTATAAACATGTGTATGAAATTACAAGCCTCTGCAGTAAGTAGATTTTGCCGAATGGCCTTGATAAAGACCAAAGGTCAAATTTATGCATGTGGAAAAATTTACCCATGCTTAAGGTATATTACTACCAAATGTGGTTAGAAAGCTTCCAATAATAAGGGAAAAATTCAAGGGAGACCATAATGTGGCTGTGGTACTTTCCATGACGCTTAATTATATATTCCATAAAGTCTATACTCACATCACTACAGTATTCAATGTTTTCCCTACCCCTTAATAGTAAAAATGTCTTTTGGCATGATTTAAAGTGTTTCATCAATGTCATCAATCTATGTGTCCCCTGACTTTGAGGCTATCACTCTTGAGTAAATAGCTTGTAATTTGAAAACTATTGCATTTAAAGAATTTTATTTAAATATGTTATTATTCTACTTTTGGGTCACCCATAACATAGTGAAATTGCAGACCTGTAGCTCCTGGCGTAGCTGAGCAATAGCCACTTGCAGGTTCTCACCTTTTGAGTAAATCAGTTGTAACTTGAAAACTATTGCATTTAGAGTATTTGGCTTAAATATGTTGTTCACCTCTTTGAGGTCAGCTATAACATAGTAAAATTGCAGACCTGTAGCTCATTGCATAGCTGAGCAAAAGCTACTTGGAGGTTCTCACTGTTGAGTAAATCAGTTGTAACTTGAAAACTCTTGCATTTACAGAAGTTTGTTAAATATGTTACATCAATCTACTTTTAAAGCAACTATAACATAGTAAAATTGTAGACATATAGCTCATGGCAGAGCTGAGCAATATCTTTTTTCAGGTTCTCACTATTGAGCAAATCAGTTGTAACTTGAAAACTATTGTATTTACAGTATTTTGTTTAAATATATGTAAAGAGGCTTCAGCAGTTGTGATGGTAGTAGATTGTTGGGTTTCTGAAAGTTTGTTAGCGATATCTAAAATTGGCTTAAAATTTCTCAGTTTGGCTCCTTCAAGCATTGTTTTCTATGATTCATAATTTTGAAGGGTAACTAAATGTTCAATTTTTGATGATTTATAGTGTACAATACACTGTTTCTCAATATTTTTCAAATGCTGATTAGTCTCCATTCTAAGACAGTCTATATACATATAAGTTATAAAACATCTACTGTACTGTTCACCCAGTCCTGTTATGTATACCTATACTGAAAAACATAGAACAGGAGAAATTATGTTGGTATTCCTATTTAAGTATGAACAGTGCATTTAATAGCTAAGGCCAGTTGCATTGAACTGAAAATCCCTGCTGGACTGAAAACTACAGCAAAAGTAACTGTCTTACTGGACAAAGAATATATCAACAAATGACATTTTAACAATAACAATTCAAATATAACTGGGAATAAGATATGATTTTTGTTACATTTGTGGTATCATACAGTGGTATCTCTTAATATAATTGTATTATGACCATTGCATCTAATACTGAAGAAATCACTGATATTGTTACTGTTGTTTGCACAAATATAGGCATTAGTTTTTTAAAGTTTCAAAATTAGTTTTAATATGTGCAATTTTTGGAAAGCCATCACAGAAATTACACTTTTATTCTTTCATAAAAACTGATATTTATACACATTGTATTTGTACAGTGCCTAATAACTCTGATGTTAGATATCACCTTTACCCAGTTCATCCCCATTTCTATATCAAATAACATATTATACGTAAAATTTGTATTAATTCCAAAACATATGAAGTGAGAATCATCATTTTGAAGTCAGACACATTATTTGGTGCTATATCCAATTTTTGAAAATGTGATTTTATTGCGTTAATACATCCTATCCAATGGACAATTGCTTTACCGATCGGCGCGACCGGTCCCGCCAAACGTCAGAAAAAGACGTCCTGTATATAATACCGGCAGGACCGCCAGGTGTCGCCATGATCCTCCTTTCCTGTTTACCTATTGTGACATCAAGGCATCTTTTTCATTTGGCGCGAAAGATTGTGCAGACGATTTTCATCAGAGATACGTTTTGTGTTTTTTTACAACAAACTCATCCAAGTTTCGTGTTTTTTATTAGTGCTGTATGCTACTACGTTTCTGATCATAATGTCGTCTCCTGGACAGAAACGAGGTTCTTGCGGGCACGTTATGGCCCTTTTCGACAACCATAAGAAATGCGCGCGTTGTCGTGACAAGGGGGTGGGGGACGACCCCTGTGTGAAGAAATTGGATTGTAGTATCTGTAAGGCGTTTACGCCTGCTCAGATCCACCAGTTAGCAACCCCGACCTACAAGGAACGGAAAGAACGCTCTAGCCAGAAGAAATCTGAAGATTTGACAAGTACGTCTCCCAAGCTTGTTGATTCGTCGGAGGTTTCACTGCTGGGTCCTGTTAATTCAGGAAAGCAGTCTCCTGTTGATTCTACACCCAAGCAGAAGAAAAAGCGTTCTGATGGCTCCCCAAGGTCTAGTAAACGGAAGCACAGCAGTAAGCCCACTTCAGACGACCTCAAGTCCCTTGATGACAAGTGGAGTGAGAGATTTTCCCATCTGGAAGCAATGCTGATTAACCAGTCCTTTGCTGTTCCTGTGAGATCGGTGAACTCTGCTTTTGTGGTGCCCAGAGAACACCCCTTCTTTGATCCGGGTGCTTCTACAAGTGTTATGTTTTCTGAAGGCACTGGTGACGTTGCTACGCAGTTGACGGCTACCCAACCTCCGCTGGGGGTTCCCGGTACACAAGCTGTGAAGGAAGTGAATGAGAGTGCTACCCACCCTGTTCAGGGCCCTGGTACCTCTGAGACTGTTGCCACCCAACCTTTACTGGTTCCCGGTGCAGGGACTGCCACCCAGCCTACACAGGCTCCTGGTGCGGGTCCTGAGGTTCTGCCTTCCGGTTATGAAACTACGCTGTCAAACCAGTCACCACCCATTAGCCAGAATACTGAGGTTGCTAGGGAATCTGACAGCGAGGCTGAGTTGGATGCGGAACCGGCTTCAGCAGCTAGTGTTCACTACCAGGGTGATGTACCGGAAACAAACACAGACCAGGACCTCTCTGAAAATGCAAATTACCGGGAAACCATAAGAGGGGTGAGGAGTTTCATGGGCTGGCATCAAATTCCGGATTATGACACCTCAGCTGCATCTATGGATGACAATCCCTTTGCCGGTTCCAGAGTGAAGACTACCGGTAAAGTGTCAGTTAAATTGCCGGTGGATGAATGGCTCTGTAAAAAGCTGGAGAAACTAAATGTAACTATTGCTGAAGGTTATCCTTCCAGGAATACAGAAACCAGTGGACTGCTGCGTGACCAATTTGTGAAGACACCCCGTACTTCAAAGTGGTACGACATGCAAGCTGTTAGGAAGGATACGTCTACCCAGGCTGTTGGTGACTGGTCTCCGGAACCAGCAAAACTGAACAGTATGTTTTCTAGAGTTGCAAGGCGCAGCTTACCTTCTGCTCCAGCTTCCCGTACTTTCAGCCAGGATACCCTTAGAAGGTGGGAGAGGTCTTTCCGAGAGCAATCAGTGATGTGTAATCAGGCTGCTGGCCTATCCACTGTCCAGATGCCTCACGAAAGTACAGGACTCCATGGTCACCCAGTTGAAGTCCCTCAGGTTCGATTCCTCAAAGGGCAAAAGTGCTGAGAAACAACAACAGGCTGTTGAGGAACTGGAGTATCTGGTTACATTCAACCGGTCAATTTCACAGGCTATGCAGCGTACCATGCAGGATCTCTCAGAGGGAGTGTTTATCAGCATGGCCAATCTCACCCTGGCCCGTCGGGACAGTTACTTAGAGTTCATACAAGGTGGAGTTAAACCTGACACCTTGTCTGCCTTACGCACGTCTCCAGTCCACCAACTCTCACTCTTCCCGGACAGCTTACTGGTCAAGGCTGAAGAGGAGATCTCACGTAGTGAAGAGAGGCGTTCTGCTGGTAACGCACAGGAAACCTGGACGTTTTCATCCATACGTCCCCTCCAATCGAACCCCTCACCAGCCGGACCGGAAGCCCACTACACCGGCATGGAAGCAGATTAGAGACCGGCAAACTGGTCAGAAAGGTGGTGGTAAAGCCTCAAACTTCAGCCAGAAGCCGGCCAAGGGATTTAAAAAGCATAAATGACAATTACTGTGTTTCAAATGTGGTCGGATTGGTGAACTCTGTAAATGTATCCAACAAGATGAAGGGTTTGAACCCACCACCACCAGTGACAAGCAAGAGCGAGACTGTGTTATCACATGTAAACTCTTTTGTTGCAAGTGTTCCTTTTGTCATCGGGTCACCGCAAAAGAAAGGTGTAAATCCCGTTTATTGTCAATCTATCAGAAAAATAAACCATGTGAACGATGTTTCCTGTGTAGATCACTTGAGTTCTGTAAAGATTGTCACAAATGTCCCAACTGTTGTCACAAATCTTCCTGTAGGGGCAAGGCTTCAGCAGTTTTGGGAGAAGTGGGAAACTCTGGGTTCGAGTCCAAAGGTAATCAGAATACTGAGAGAGGGCTACACCCTTCCCTTCCGGTTCAGACCCAACCTAACCAGGTCACCAATGGTCATCAGCAAGTATGTAAACCCTCAAAGACAGTCCCTCCTTTTGGAGGCACTGGCTCAGCTAACAAACAAAAATGCAGTGGAACCGGTAATAAACCAGACCTCCCTAGGGTTTTACAACCGGTTATTTTTGGTTCCCAAACCCAACAACCGGTGGAGACCTATCCTGGACCTGAGCACTTTGAACACCTTTTTTAACACAGAGTCGTTCAAAATGGAGACGCCAGAAACCATAAGAAGCTCCCTACAGGTAGGGGAGTGGGTCACCTCAATAGACTTCAAAGACGCATACTTCCACATTCCAATTCACAGTCAGTCCAGGAAGTACATGCGTTTTCACATTCAAGGCCAATCCTACCAGTTCAAGGCCCTGCCTTTTGGTCTTTCCACAGCACCAATGGAGTTCACAGTGGTGGCCAAAGAGGTCAAGCTCATGGCCTTACGACAGGGTATAAGAATCCACCAGTACCTAGACGACTGGCTGGTGAGAGCCTCTACCCACCACACCTGTCTCCAGCATACTCAAACCCTCGTCACACTATGTCAGGAGCTAGGGTGGTTGGTGAACAGGGAAAAGTCAGAACTGGCCCCCAAACAGGTCTTCAACTTCGTAGGTTACCAGCTCGACCTAAAGGAGGGCAGGGTCCGACCAACAGAAGAACGTTGGCAGATCCTGACAGACAAGATCAGATCCATAATGGCCCGGTCCGGCAATTCATGTCCCTCATAGGGCTACTCACTGCAACAGAAAAACAAGTCCACTTAGGGCGACTTCACATGAGACCCATACAGTGGCACTTGAAAAACAACTGGAGGGTACCAGAATCACTGGAAAAGGTGATACCAGTTCCCATGTCCCTCCACCCACATCTAAGGTGGTGGCTGGAGGAAAGCAATGTGCTTCTAGGTCAACCATTACACCCTCTAAAACATGCTCTGCAAATCTTTACAGACGCATCAAACGAAGGGTGGGGCGCTCACTTAGACGACCACACTGCAAGGGGAATTTGGTCCCTCCCAGAAAGCAAGTTGCACATAAACCACCTAGAGCTCAAAGCAGTATTTCTAGCTCTAAAACAGTTTGAGCCCTCGTCTGCAACAAGACAGTATTGATAGCTACAGACAACACAACAGTGGTTGCCTATATCAAGAAAGAGGGGGGATGAAGTCAGGGTCACTGTGTGCCCTGCTGTGGAGAATCCTGTCCTGGTGCACCAGGCAACAGGTAACTCTCAGGGCACGTCACATCCCCGGCCGGCTGAACGTGATCGCAGACAAGCTATCCAAGCTATCCAGGCTGGGCCAGACCATTCAGACAGAATGGTCACTTTACCCAGAAGTGTTCAAAGCTATATGCAACCGGTGGCATTAACCTCAGGTGGACCTTTTTGCCACCAGGTTCAACAACAAACTTCCTCAGTTTGTCTCTCCAGTCCCAGACCCCCAGGCGTGGGCAGTGGATGCACTCAGCCTCTCCTGGGAGGACCTGGACCCATATGCCTTCCCACCGGCAGCCATCTTGGGCAAAGTGGTGGAGAAGCTACAGAACTACCCTTGCAACAGGATAATTCTGATTGCACCAGGGTGGCCCAACATGCCCTGGTTTTGGGATCTAGTAGCAATGTCAAGCCAGATACCACTCTGCCTGTCCAGCATTCACAACTTAGTGTCTCAGCCATTCAACCAGGTCCTTCACAGGAACCTATCGAATCTGAACCTACACGCCTGGCTCCTAGAGCCTCAGCAATCAAGGAGCAGGGTTTCTCTGAGGCAGTGGCAGCACGAATTGAGGCTCCTGAAAGAAGATCAACCAGATCTGTCTATGAGGCAAAGTGGACCATTTTTACAAAGTGGTGCCTCAGTAATCAGGTGGACTTCAGGGCACCACCTTTGAAAGCCATTGCTGATTTCCTCCTGCACTTATTCCAGGACTGGAAGTTGCAACCAGGCACTATTGATGGCTACAGATCAGCCATTGCTGACAAACTGGGCAATTCCACTGTTAATGTCAGCAAAGATGAGAATCTCACTCGTCTCCTGGACAGTTTCCATAGATACAGACCCAAAGGCAGGAGGGGCATCCCCTCCTGGAACCTTTCCCTGGTACTTCACCAGCTAACAAAGGCTCCCTTTGAACCCATTAAACAGGCCTCCTTGAAACATCTGACTTTCAAGACTGTTTTCTTACTAGCCTTGGGTTCAGGTAAACGCTGGAGTGAGATCCATGCTTGGTTACAAACATCAGACACCAGTCAGACTGGTCTAAGGTGTCTTTGTACCCCTCACCCAGCTTCCTATCCAAGAATCAGCTGGCCAAGGAAGGTCCAGATAGTGTGGCTCCAGTGGTCATTCTAGCCCTGGCACCATCTCTGGATAAGTCACTCAAGGGTGACAGGTCCCTCTGTCCAGTTAGAGCCCTGTGCTATTACTTAGACAGGACTTCGGACCTCAGGCAGAATAAGGAGTTAGTTTTTGTCTCCTTTAAGAAAGGGTTTGACAAGGACATCTCACCTGCCACTATCTCCTCTTGGATCAAACAGACTGTGATCCTGTGTTATGAGCTCTCTGATCAACAGGCCCTAACCTTACACCAGGTTAAAGCCCATGATGTTAGGGCTTTTGCTGCATCTAAGGCTTTCCAATCAGGGATCTCCTTAGATCAGATCTTGTCAGCTTGCCACTGGAAATCTCACAACACCTTCACTCAATTTTATTTGAAGGATGTTGCCTGGGCTGACTCAGAGCTTTTCCACCTGGGACCTGTAGTGGCTGCCCAACAGGTGCACCACCAGACCCAGAAGTGAGGAGATATTGTATATATGTAAATATGTACATATTGTATATATGCACCTATGTACATATTGTAAATATGTTAAGTATGTACATAATGTAAATATGTTAGATTACATAATTTCAAAAAAAAAACAAAAAAAACTCTGACTTGCTTCCCTTGGGAAGTTTATTTCTTCTGGGACTGAACTCAGCCCCTCTCTCTCTCTCTTCTCTTTCCTTCCCGGATCTTCTCTGGGAGGGAAAGAAACAAGGGGGCAGTGTCGGTAGTCTCCGGGTTAACCGGGTAATGGACATCTGACCTTGACCTCTCAGGGTTCTCTGACCCTAGGTCAATTCACCATCTCAGTTTTTTGTTGTTATGAGTTCATGCAAGTCCCTAGCTGCTTACCCGCCTGCCAAGCGGTAGTTATTCAGCAATTGTCCATTGGATAGGATGTATTAACGCAATAAAATTGCAAATTTAATAAGTAAATTAAATTTTTATAAGTTAATACCCTATCCAATGGACAGGCAAGGCCCACCCAACCGGCCCCGCTATCAGCTTACTAGGGGTCTTCATAGGTTTAGACACGAAAAAGATGCCTTGACGTCACAATAGGTAAACAGGAAAGGAGGATCGTGGCGACACCTGGCGAATGCACACTCTGTGACCGGTCCTGCCGGTATTATATACAGGACGTCTTTTTCTGACGTTTGGCGGGACTGGTCGCGCCGACCGGTAAAGCAATTGTCCATTGGATAGGGTATTAACTTATAAAAATTTAATTTACTTATTAAATTTGCAATTTGGAGTAGGTTTATATATCATGTGATAACACACAAAAAGCTACCCTCAATGCAATGCTATCACATATATTCTGAAACTAGAGGTGTATACCTTACCAAAAACCACTATGACAGTTATTCTCTCAAATGGTACCGATGGCTCAAATTTGTGGTCCTGGCTCACGGACTATTATGGGAAAAATGAAATACTGATCACTTCACAAGTATTCACTGTGACATCCAGAGAAGGCAAGTGGAGAGGGAGCAGAGAAAACAGAAGCAAGCTGGGAGGCTACAGAGGGAGGAGGCACTATAGTAGAAGAGATATAGAACCAAAAAATGATAGTGAGATGGAGATGGAGGCTTGAGGAAAAACAAGGGTGTCATCCCATCAACCATGAAGAAACAGTAGCCCCCAACCTCGAAGGCAAAACACAACAATGTATGTTTATTAAACACAATATGTTAATGAGTATAGCTATAATTGTGACTTATACTAGTATGTATAGACCATTCAACAGAGAAATATAAAATGTCTGTAAACAATATTTTATATACTTAATTGTTACAATTAAAATGAAGGACTTAATGTAACCTTTGATATCTGAGCTTAGCTAGTGAAGAAGTGAATAATAATATCAAACTATCAATTAAAATTGTAAAAGATAAAGACACTAAAGTTATTGAATTTAATTCCAGTCCAAAAGCAACATTTCATAAACTTACTTGTTACAATTAAAATCGAGGCACTTAAGATGCTCTTACTTTGGACTTCTTGACAAATTTGTTTGAATCTTGGGAGAAATCTTTGGGAAAATTCGAATTTGAATTTTGGGGGAAAATTGTTCAAAACATATGAGAAAAAGGTTTAAAACTTGTTGGAAATTAATGCAACACTAGCTAAAAAGGACTGATAGATGCCAGCTACTTCTACCCCCCGGGGTAGATCATGATGTAACATCTTCAGATCCTCTCCCTTTGCCCAACCAGGACACCAAGGTGGCTGACCTACTGTAGGTCTCTTGATTGTTTTGCCCTTGAAGGATTTCTTCAGTTTTCATCTAGGCCAGTAGACCTTATGGATGAATTTTAAAAAGATGGTTTGTCCAATCATCGAGTGATAAGCAAGGGACTTGTAAGTGTCTGAGTGTTATGGCCAGATTTAAGCCAGCTTCTAAATGGTGGCTTCCTTCTTCAAGCAGTGATGTATGCACTATTCAATGAGGTCCAAAACTGCAGGGGAGATTCTCACAAAATTCTGGTAAACTGGAACGTCCTTTTGAATTAACTCAGCCAAGAGGTTGTTGTGACATCCATTATCTTTCCTTTGGCAGATCCATGGCAAAACCCAGGGGTTTGGTGGCGTTCTTCTTAACCTGGATGGTGTCGGGGGCTTTGGTGAAGGTACTGGCTGCAGCCAGGTGCAAATAGGAAGTGTATTGGTGGCATCTTGGCAGTATATTAGGTTATCACCCAATGTGCTACATCGTTCAGTGCAACTGTCGATAACTATTTTTGTTTTTGTTGGCCTCCATTTACACTAGTAGTCAGTGAACTATTAACCTTTATGTTCCCGCCACTGGAAACCATTCTCATTCTACATTTTGAAATCAAACAGGCAACACACCATTTTAAAATATCATTTTCTGCCTAATTCTTTTTGAATCTTTTCAGTTTTATAACACTAGAACCTGAAAGTATGTAGCCATCGTAGCCTTTGTTCGAGCCCAAGCTGTTGAGCTTGTTTTTACTTTTTCATGACTGTGTGGACAGCTATCTATAGCACACGCTATGGGATGTTTTGACTTTTGTATATTTTACTTTATTTTTTTCAAACTTTTACCTGGTTCTGTTCAATGTGTACAGTATCAAACAAAGGTATAGTTCTTATGTTCTCAAGATGTCAAATAACTTTGATTGTGTGAAAGTGTGGAGGTGTACATGAATGCCTTATTAACTCTGCAACTAAATGCAAAAGTATGGATAGTGACAATATTTAATCTAAACAACAGAAACAAGTGACTTTTAGTAGCCTCTGAGTACAGTCAAAGAGGGTCCAAGCACCAGTCGATGACATATTCACCAATTGCATCAAACATAAAAATAAGGCAGGTTCAAATCCTAAGGTTTGGAGGGATGAGAATGTCATTGTCAAATGCAAAATTGCATGGCCACAGAATTATGTACTTGGGGGTAGGGGGGCTTCCAAAATTTCAGATTAATGTATAATTCTTCATCAGTGAGTATCCGACTGTGCTCAGATTATTAGGGAGGAGTCAAATTAAGCTAATCATAAGAGCATGCTGTAGTACTTATCTGATCTTATGGAGGATAGTTATGACCTTGGCTTGAAGGCAGTCAAAGGATATCATGCTGTCCTCGTTTGCAAAATGGAAGATAACCAAATTAATTGGCAAGATACTCACCAAATTCATGGAATATGTCGTGGCCATGCCCCCCAAAGTCAGAATTATTCGAGGCATTTAATTCTTTAAAAACCCAATCCCATGTAGATGTTACCAAAAGGGATCCTGCAATCAGAAGTCGGAGAACAATGGCCAGACATGCTTACATATTTGCCAAACTTGTTTCATTCTGCGTCAATCTCTTAATCACACATCAAAAGATTGCAAACAGAAATAAAAAAGAGTAAGGCACTGCAAAATTGTCAAAAATAAAATCTAGAATTTTCATGAATTCTGCAAATAAAATGATGAAAATCCTGACTGGAAAAAAGATTATCATAACACATCTTACATGACACGCATCTCAAAACAATGGGTATTAAAAGAGTGGCAAATGACAATATTGTCAATGAAGGTGTCAAGTTTGATTATAAAAATCTTAAGTCGTAAATGAGGATGATAATAAAAAATGAAGCTGGGACAATCAGAGTTCAATACATCATGATAACGTTGATGAAGTGCACTGTAAACAATGAAGTGTGCAAAATGTACATAAAAAACGGTGGTCAATCCAGATAAACAGTGAACAACAGAGACTTATTGCCTCTTTTAAATGTAATAGACTCTAGTCAAGATTGTCCAAGAATATTTGAACATTCAATTGAATCTGTTGACAAAATATCAGTATTGATTCAGTCAAAGGCAAATATTGCAATCATATCACGAAAATTTTCATTTTTGATACCGACATAATGATACCTGACAGTAGAAACTTCAGTTTTATGGCTGCTCAGCTTCATGTAAAATCTCATTTTAATCCTGATATGTGGGATCATCACAAAGGATATTGGGATCAGCGATTAAAGTTTTAATCCCTTACTGATTTCCCTTGGACTTTGATTATTCAAAACTTCCCAGGCATGAAGATAAGAATCATCAATCAGCAGTTACATATAAACATGACATTAAGCATTATCTGTCAGAAGAGTGTCAATTAGATGCCATGCTGGGACCTTTTAACTTACCTCCCATCACAAATATACACTTTTCTTCATTCACAATCAGGCCTAAACCCTCAGCAGATCCCAGGCGAGTCATCATAGACCTTAGCTACCCCCCATTGCAAATCTGTAAATGCACACTTAAATTCCAACTTTGTTCTCAGATGATCAACTATTAATAATATCACTAATTAAATCAAAGAATTACTAAAAGGGTCTCCTATTCAAGGGGCTTCTGTTATATAAAAATTAGCAGTTTAAACTACTCTCTGTTAGGTCCCAAGCTTAATAAATACTTTTTACTTGCCTGCCATTCGGGTTAAAACATGGCTCAGCCATCTTTCAATGGGCCATAGACGCCATTAGGTACATATTGTCCAAATGTGATATCAATGTAACTAATTATTTTGGAAATGTCATGCGACAGTAAGCAATGTTTTAATGGTTTTCAGGATATGTGGGATCATCACAAAGGATATTGGGATCAGCGATTAAAGTTTTAATCCCTTACTGATTTCCCTTGGACTTTGATTATTCAAAACTTCCCAGGCATGAAGATAAGAATCATCAATCAGCAGTTACATATAAACATGACATTAAGCATTATCTGTCAGAAGAGTGTCAATTAGATGCCATGCTGGGACCTTTTAACTTACCTCCCATCACAAATATACACTTTTCTTCATTCACAATCAGGCCTAAACCCTCAGCAGATCCCAGGCGAGTCATCATAGACCTTAGCTACCCCCCATTGCAAATCTGTAAATGCACACTTAAATTCCAACTTTGTTCTCAGATGATCAACTATTAATAATATCACTAATTAAATCAAAGAATTACTAAGAGGGTCTCCTATTCAAGGGGCTTCTGTTATATAAAAATTAGCAGTTTAAACTACTCTCTGTTAGGTCCCAAGCTTAATAAATACTTTTTACTTGCCTGCCAAGGAGCTCAAAAACTTTTTCTCTGAACTACAATTTACCACAAGTGACAAGACACATGTTCCTCCCACAATCAAGTGTATTTGCCTCGATATAGAAACTGACAAAGTTGCCTCCACTCTCTCTATACCTCCATACTTGCAAATCTGGGAAAGGGAAAAATCCATTGCAGTAAAACAGAGCTTCAGTCGCTGCTAGGCAGCCTTTTATTTATCTCAAAATGTGTTAAAATTATCTGGAACATTCCTTAACAGAATTAGAAATTCAGACAAGCAAACAAAAAGTAAAATTAATCAGGAATTTGCAAAAAAACCCTAGTCTGGTTTTGCAAATCTACCCCTACCTTCAGAGGTACATTTACATCTAGGAGATATGGATAAGCAAAACCAAAAATATGGCAAAAATAAGGTGGCCATTTTGAAAAACATAAATATCTGAAATTGATCAAGGGTATGATGTCCACATCATATGGGATGTTATGACAGGGGAATCAAGGGTATATAATTTGCAGAAAATAAAAGTATTACTGGCACTTCTTGTTCAAGCTAAAATATCCACTTTGACTGCTGGACTAATAAAACATTTGTTTTTGTGAAAATTTGCTAGTAATGATGACAAGTTGGTCACTGACAAATTGATTTTCACGATAACCTTATCATACACTTGAACAAGCTTCTAGTTAGAACAAAGCCAAAAGGGGTCTCGGTCTACTAGCGTGAGCCACAGAGTAATCCATCAGTAGCGCAACTGAAGCGGTCGCCCATTCAAGTCCTAACATAGCCCATTGCTGCGTAACTTCAGTGTAGAGACAAGTAGTCATCATGCTACACCACAATTCATGAAAGTCCAGAGACAAAAAAGTGATCTGTAGAAGCAGGGGCCTGGCTAGAGCTCACTCTCAAAAATTCTCCCAAGTTATGATTAGATCAGTAAGAATGGCAAATGTTCCTAGCCATTTCACAACTGTTGCCATTTCAAAATGGCCAATTGCCATTTCTAAACAGCCCAATAATATATCTGGCCATTTCCAAACAATGTCTATTGGCTTTAAAATTGCCTGGCCATTTCGAAACCTATCTGAAAATGAAGTAGATAAAACTGTTTTCTATTATGTTGATTTGAATGTAAAGCTTCAAAATAGGCTCAAAATATTAGAGACATGTACTAGTAAACATGCCAGTTGTTTTTAGTATATTGACTAGTTTGTGGTTGATATGGACAGTCAGTAATGGAAGTTAAATTCAATTGACATTTACACCTCAAAAACAATCAATATGAAGGGAATGACTTCTGCCATGACCCTGTGTTTTTGTAAAGGTAGTAATCCTTCGTCAGTGATTGGTTGGTCATTATTTAAGTAATCACATTATCCTATTGCTTCTATTTTTAATGATCAAAGAAAAGACATTTAATTATAGCAAAGAACAAACTATGTAGGATTGAACCTCCCTTTAACAAAATTGTATCACCTTTTTGATTAGCATAAAGCAGGATAGTATCTGAGTGTGGAATTTTTGGGCATGTTTATATGATTAGCAGATGCACACAGGTTGTTATAGTATCCATAAGATGAAATGGTCCACCAGAAATAGGTCTCAGAACTCTCCTTGATTGTGTTTAATATCAATTCATTTTAACACTAAACCTCATACTTTAAAACATGAATATTGTGGAATTTAGAATTTGATTTATTTGGACGTATCATCACTTTCAACACAATGTATAGTTTATATCATGTCAGGTAGTTTTAAGGGCAGAGGAAATTAATACATACTAGTTGGTCAAGATTCTGCACTGTAAACTGCTGGGCATCAAAAAGCAATACCAACTTTCCGACATAGAGTCTAGTCCGGGGTTCAAACTGCCAAACTCAAGGTGGCTGGCGAGTGTCTTACCTACCACACCACCGAGCCCTTGTGGAATGCATGCTTAATGAGTGAGTTCATATTTCCCAGCAGATATTTTTCATAGAAATAACAAGCATTTTTACATTATGTAATTGTCACATCATGATATTAGGCATTATCACGAATATAGGCGGTTTCATTTAGGTTAACAAAACAGCATTGCATCTCTACATCCCCTACCAATGTCCCTAGCATGTAGCAAGGTATCTGTGCAACTTATGCAATGATTACTGTTGTGGTACATGGGCTTCAGCAGAACTATACTTCGCCTGCTGGGGGTGCATTAAGATAGACTCATATTTTGCCCAATAAGTATAAATGACTACAAACCATATTGTGTGTGTAAGTGGGTATCACTTAGAGAGCATTAAATAGTATGTGCCGTAAGAGATATACATGTTATGTGCCAAGTTTAGATCCACGCATTCTAGAGATAAGACTTGCACAATCTCATCATCAAAAGAAAGTGCAGCCACGAAGAATCTTGAGATGGAGTTGCTCCAACACAAGATGGTGTGTGTGGTTGTATTGAAAAGTGCAGATTGTGTAGTTGTTGTTGGTTAAGTGTCGGGGGTTGTTTAAAGTTGAATATTTTAGTTATACTTTTCTTTGTATGTGCCATCAGGTATCCATGTGCTTAATCTCCAAACTGGCGGATTCTGAAGCACACCACCCAACTCAGTGTACAAATCAGAAAGTTGTAAAACATAATTGAGTTGTCACCAAAGGGACCATCAAAGTTCGATAGCCAGAAAAAAAACTAGTTAGGGAAAGACTACTAGAACTTGTTTAATTCGCCTTTTGAAACATGAAAGTGTAGGAACAGTTAGAATTTCCAGTGGAAGGTCATTCCAGAATTTTAGAGCATTATATGAGAAGCACTTGTTGAAATGAACTTTAGATTTATAAACTGAGGAGCTTTAAAACGGAACCTTGAGAAACATCATTTTCTGGATTGCTATGACCTGTTTTAACAGCAGATGTATACAAAGACAAATACGGGGCAAGGTACTTTTGCTTGCCAGTGGTGAAGTACTTGTGTACGAGTACCAGGATTTTGAAGATGATTCATTGTTTAACACGAAGCCAGTGAAGAGATTTTTAGATTGGAGTGACATGAGAATATATGGAAGCCTCAGAGACCAAGCGTGTCAAACAATTTTGGAAATTCTGGAGCCTTGTGATATTCTTGGAATACAAATTACGAAACAGAGAATTGAAATAATTCAGTCGAGTATGAATATTGGCAGTTTCACTTAGGTTAACAAAACAGCATTTGATCACAGAATTTACTTGATTGTGAAACTAAATTTTGACTCAAACAATACATCCAGATTGTGAGTACCATTAGTTGGGGAGAGGCAGTTTCCTAAATGTTGAAGAAGAAGGAATTCTTGAGCCATTTGTACTTATTCTGTGTTTTGTTATGACTTAATTTAATATGAGCCATATACCTCAGCATATGTATCAGTGATATATACACCTGGGCTGCTTTCACAGCGCAGACATCAATATGCCTCAATAACATGCATTAACATGTGCACTTCAAGCAAGCTAAATCAAAATACTCCAATAAGTACCTCAGCATGAAAGTGTTAAAATGGTGAGCACCAAATTCCTGGCCCTGACCTTACTACATGCATCAACAGCACTATATAAGCCTAGAAGATTTCTCCTGAGTTGATCTATCCTACAGGTTAGACATTACAAGTTAGAAACATAAATACAGCAGGACAGACAGCATGCAGCTAACATAAAAGGGAAAGGTTTGTGTAATTAGTAATAAGAAATTTATTAGCAATATTAAAAGTGCATTAAAAGGTAGGAAACCAACTACCCGTTTGAGACTGCGCTGATCAAAATTATGAACGACCTTCTATTGGAAGCAGATAATCAAAAAGTGATACTTATGGGTTTTCTAGACTTATCAGCTGCATTTGACACTGTTGATCATTGTATTTTGCTGCACCGACTTGAGAAAATGTTTCGAATTGAAGACAAAGCTTTAGACTGGTTTAGAACTTATTTAACAGGAAGAACTCAATCAATAGTTGTTGGTGACTGTGAATCTCATAAAAAGATTCTAGAATGCTGTGTGCCTCAGGGATCAGGTCTTGGGCCTGATCTCTACTGCAAATATGCATAACCTCTCGGTATCATCATCAGAATGTTTCACATACTTTTCCACATGTATGCTGATGACACACAGCTTTACAAATCAATTGACCCAAGTAATTTTGAAAACCAAAAACAAACTGCAGAACAACTCCATTTGTGTACATCTGAAATAAGCAACTGGATATCTAATAACCGGCTCAAGCTAAATGAAGAAAAGACAGAGTTCTTAATTGCTGGCACTGGAAGACAGCGCTCCAAAGTCATTATTGACTCATTTAATGTGGTTGGTATTGACATAAAGCCAAGCACAAGTGTCAGAAACCTTGGGGTAATCATTGACCAAGACCTATCACTTAAGGAACAAGTAAATGCCATATGCAGATCCTGTTATGGTCACCTAAGGTCCATCATTCAAATAAGACCTTACCTAACTAAGTCTGCTGCACACACAATAGTACAGTCACTCATATCTTCCAGATTAGACTATTGTAACTCTCTCCTAGCTGAACTCCCACAATATCTTATCCATAAGTTGCAGAAAGTACAAAATTGGGCTGCCAGGATAGTTTTGAATGTCAAGAAACATGATTCTATATCGGTTCACCTGCATCAGCTCCACTGGTTGCCTGTTAGCTTTCGGATCAAATTTAAAATAAATCTTCTAGTATATAAGAGTTTAAATCGACAGGCACCATCATATTTGACATCAATGCTTAACTACCAGCAACATCAACGCACCACAAGATTAGCAAGAAAATCATACATGCTACAAGAAAAAAGATCAAAACTCGTCTCTATTGGTGACCGTGCCTTCAGTGTTGTGGCACCAAAGTATTGGAATGAACTGCCAGATGATATCAGGAACATTGAACTTCCATTGGATATCTTCAAAAAGAAACTAAAAACTCATTATTTTAAAACAGTATATTGTGGAGAAAAAGCGCAATGATTGTTTTTTCTTAAATAGAATTGCGCTATATAAATATGTCATGTGTCAATACAACTTTATTATACCTCAAGTGAGTTTCAGCCAATCAGATTGCGGTATTTGCGGGCAATATGACGTGATATTGCCCGTTTGGGACAAAAATATCACCCCAATGCCCTTTTCATCTCGAAATGTAAACAAACAACATAGATGGAGTTTACTTGATACGTCATTGTCACATCACATAATGACGTTATTCAGCATTTGAGAATAACAAGTGAGGGGGGGTGGTGGTATTGATTATCTTCAGTATCTTTGTAGAACTAGCTAGTGTATGACGTGAATGGAATTGGTTTGTGACATCACATTGTATTAAAAGAGGCTTTTTCTCAAATATTCCACTCTCTTCTGCTATATAATGTACAGGTTTTCGATATATTCATGTTTTAGATCATTTAAGCTATAAACTCACAGCCGCATTTTTGGATGACATTTTTACAATATTTTACAATGCATATGCAATTAGAATGAACCTGAAACTTTGTGGATTTAATTTTGCTGATATATGTCTGATAATTTTGGTTGCATTACTGTCCATTTAGATTATCATATCGAAAACCTGTAGAATCGGCAATATCACTTACCCTCGGGCTTCATGAATCCCGATATTGCCCAGAAAGAAGTGTTTTATTCTGTAAATATAGTAGTGAATTAATTGACATATAAGAGCAAGGCCATATAAAACAACTAAAAGCAGCAATAAATTAAATAAATATTGTGGTGATCCGGGGATGAGATCCGGGGTTTAGCAGTCACCGAAGATCGGGGACCAGCTTAAAGACGTGAGTACCGGAAGTAGGCACTCTTTGGTTTGAATTCGTGAAGAAAACAACTACTACAGATAATTGTTATACAATTCAACTGGAGAGACGTCTGGACTGTGCGGACTGCGCGGATTTGTGACCTATTTACACTGGTAGCCATATTGTCACTTTAAAAATATTATGTAACAGAGTTGATAGTAGTTAGAAATACATTTAATTACTTTATTTAGCAACATTTCCACATATTAAATTACTGTGATTTGCGGTAATTCACACATTAAATTACCGTGATTTGGTAGTTTTAAATAGTGGTAAAACTCTGTTCATCAACTGTCAGTAGCAGATATTTATTATATGTGTGATATTTGATGGTAATACAGTTAGTTATTATTTAAATTCATACTTACTGTTTATGTTATTCATACTTTGGTGTGAATTTTTTGAAAAATAATTTGAAAAATATTTACAGTGAGTGATATTGCAATACTTACTGTTGTTATTGTAATTCATATTCATGCTGATATAGTGTGAACTATTTGTAATTGAATTTATTCTGAATTACTGTTATTGGTAGTTCAGGTTCTTTGGAAATAAAATAGAATTAGTGTCGATTTTGACATTTCTCACTGTCACACATATAGCTACTGTGTGAATTAATTTTTATTCATACTGTGTGTGTGAATTATTGAATTAAAGTGAATCAGTAATTTCGTTCATGTTTTGAATTAATTTCTTGCAGCTAGATTGTCGACTGTGGCATTTCTAGTTCATTTGAATATTTATTGATACTGTTACTGTTAGTAATTAGAACAGTAATTTGTCGACAGTATTTTCTTGAAAAAAAAATAATAAAATAAATAGTAACTGTGATGACAGATTGGTCATAGTTCAATTAAATTAATATTGTGTAATTTCTGAGCTGTCGATATTGAATTTATTTTGAACAGTATAGATTTTGTATTGAAACTATATTGAAAATTATTATTATTGAATATTTTGCATATTGCATAAAATCGTACTGTGATTCAGTACATACTAATATATAAATAAGATCAATCAGTGCTTATTGCTGAGTGAATTTAGAAATTAATTTGCATGAAAAATTGAAATCAGCTTGTTTGTGCATCAAATCTTGTAAAAATAAAAAAAAATCTGATTAAATAGTCAAGTTGCATGTGGTGACAGTTGGCAAGTTTACAGGTCCCAGTATGCAGGAAGGGAAAAGCAGTCAACTAATCTATGACTAGTTAAGTATACAAGTTGCATTATTTACAATTCTGTTTACTTAATTCTTGGCTATACAATTTTTAGGCATTTTGGTTACAGTCAGATGTAATTATTATTGCTAAATTATTGATTTTGAATAATATTACAACTTTGTAATTGTAATTTGAAAATAAAGTTTAAAAAAAAACTGACTGATTTTATCGAGTTGCATTTGTGTAATTGGAAAATTCATTGTCAGTGAAATAAAATTCATCTTATTATGTTCAATTGTATGTAATAAATATATCAGATGAAATAAAAGTGAAATAAATAATAAAGGAAACAATTTTTTTTATCTTTGTTCAAAATTTGGGAAAAAGATATGAAAAAATAAAAAAAACACAAGATGGCCGAAGCAAAGCAGTTCCACATCGAAACTGTTACAGCTGAAGTGCTGAAGACGATCCATGGAATTGGTGACGTCAGAGCAGAAGCCATTTTATCCGCCCAATCAAGATGCGGGGGTGTTATGACAGCCGACCAGTTTGCGGAAGTCGAGATTCCTGATAGTGTCAAGCAGGACATTGTATCCACAGGGATCATCCAGTTCAGTGATGGTGATGTCAGCTCCAGACAAGATGTCGCGCCATGTGATGGTCAAGTCCAGATGTCAAAGTTTTCACCAAAGGTGGAAGTTGATCAACAACAGGAAGTTGCGTTGCCACTGACTGTTGAATCTTGTTTGGATCAGATGTCAAACAGACTGGACAATACAGTGGAGTCTTTGGATGAAATGAAAACGACATCAAAATCCATTGATGATAGAATGACAGATTTCCTGGACAACAAGATGTCCGATTTCATGAACAAAATACTTGGCGGATTACAGACCAAGTGTGATGAAGCCATAAAGCCAGTTGCAGAAAAATGTGATGCGGTGGAAAGTATGGTACTGGAATTGGAAAAGAAAGTTGATAAAAATCAAGAAGAAATCCAGAGTACAATTGATTCCACTAAAGAGCAAGTCTGTCAGCTAGAAGATAAAATGGATACTGAAGAGCAAAACATGAGTGGTGTGACTTCACGAGTTCATAAGGTTGAAGACAGTCTGTCACGTGTACAAGTGGATGTTGGGAAACTTGATGGCGAAGTCAAGGGTGTGAGTCAGGATGTCACACAAAAGATGTCCACAATGAAGAAAGATGTGGGTGTCGTTTCGTCATCCATAAAATCCACTGATGATGAAGTCAAACGGGTCAAGTCCAAATGTGAGTGAAACCAAGTTTCCATGCAGCAGAACTTGGGTGACGTTAAGAAGAGCATTAAGACTACTGATGAGAAAGTCAATCTTTTTAACCTGGAACTTCATCAACACATTGCATCAACTCAAACTGAAGTTCACGATCTGGGTGATAGCATCCGAGGAGTGCAAACAGAATTAACCTCCGACATTAAAAAGGTTAAAAGTGATATGCAAGGTAAGACTAAGCAGATCACAGGACTCCAAGATGAATTGAGTGACATGACATTGCGCATTCAATCAACGGACCAGAGGACCTTAACCGTAAAATGGAAGTCCAACAACAGCCTATAAACAAAGATCTGGTGTATCTCAAGCAAGATGTTGGTGTTCTGATACTGGATGTTGATCACCTTAAAGCTCAAACACACACCAGACCATCAGGTGTTGCAGCACAGGAACTTCAGGATCCCGATTATAGGTCTCTTCAAGATGATCTAAACAAATCCTTACAGGAATTATCTAACCTGAAGGCTGAACGTGACTCTGTTGTAGAGCGTTATCTGAAGGAGAAGGAAATCCAGATAAAGCGTGTACAACAGATGCAGGGAAACCAATCTGAAATGGTTGCAAAAACGACTCAGGCCATTGATCAAAAACATGGTTGAAGAAGATATACTTCGTGAACAAGTCAAGCAGGTCTGCAATCATATTACTGGTGGTGTAGCTGAGATGAAGCATAAACATGGGGTGGAATTTACCTTACCATCGGGATGGCAGAAGGACTTAGAGTGGACCAGATACGAGTTACCTCTAGTCTCAATGACTCAAGCTAAGCCAAACGCAACACCTCATCCCAAAGTGATGCAAAGCAACATGTCATCAACGCCAAGAATTGACCCAGCCTATGACAAAGTGTTTGCTGAAAAGACAGTCGATTCCAGATATATAAGAGGTGACAGGGAGTTGTATCAACCACCTGCTATGAACAGAACATACAGGAGGACATTGCATCCAATCACAACTACCAATGTAACTTTTGGTTTTGAGAGTAGTGATGGTGCTCCTAGCTCAGATAGTAGTGCTATTGATGAACCTGCAGTTACTTCCCGAAGTGGTGGTGCAGCTAGACTTAGAAATGTGCGAAGCCAAGGAAGCTTAGATGTCCCTAAACTAACATTTACAGGGGAATACTGGAGAGGTTTCATTGGACAGTTTGAAACATATGCCAGTAACATGCCGTGGACTGAAGCGAACAAAATAGATGCTTTCTCCATGTGTTTGAGAAAAGAAGCTTCCGAGTACTTTAGCATCTTATCCGCACAAGTCAGAAGCAGTTTTGATGAAATCAAGAGTAAGTTTGAAGGTCACTTTGAGAAAACTGATGTCCCAAGTACAATCAGATGGGAACTTTTGGCGGTGGAGCAAAGGGAAGATGAACCCTTGGAAAGGTTTTTGACATGCCTACAGAAGATGATCATCAGCGCGTATCCTGATACAGCTCAGCAGGAACTAAATTGTGCTATGTTCATTGAAGCTTTCCTGAAAGGTTGCCGTGATAAGCATTCCGCTTTAGCAGCTGGTACACAGTTGCCTGAGGATTTGAACCCGAGTGCCTCGACCTGTGTATCCAGTGAAGTCCCAGTTGAGTGAGGTTAAAGTTCAGATCACAGATCAAGGTCAAGTTGAAGGTCAAGCTCAAGGTTTGGAAGACAAGTGAAAGATTTGGTTTGCGCTTTTATTTACATGTTAGTATATATGTATATAGTGTATATGGTTAACATCAGGGTAAAAGATTTAAAATTCTGTAGAATACAGATTTTGAAGCACCAACACATGATACTTATAAAATGACTAGTACCACACAGGTATACCCATTTGGGTCACACAAATAATGTATATAACAGTAATCAGAGCCACAAAGTGATACCCACTTGGGTTCAGCGTTTGTTATCTTAAACAGTGTTAGTAACAGTTAGTAAGTGTGTCAAGTTGGTAGGGGGTAGCCAGGGTCGGCTTGGTCCGCCTTAGGAGTCCCCAGTTTGTCCAACTCCTTGAAGGGGAAGTCAAGGATTCGCAAGATCTCTGGAAAACTGCAGCTTGCTAGTTAGAACCCTTTCCAAGAGATTGTGGAAAGGGTACAGACTGCAGCCAACTTGGTCAGTTCAGTGGGGGGGAGCCAGGGTCAGCCTGGACCGCCTATTCTCTCAAACAAGGTAGGTCATAAGAATCCGGTTGGAAACCTCCCTGCAGGTGAGAGTGTCCACAGGGGTCGAAACTACCATGTATCAGCTCTCTCAGGTTCAAACTCTTGGGAGAGCATAACCAAGAGTGTCGAAAGTGTCAGTTTATAGGGGAAGCCAGGGTCAGCCTGGTTCGCCTAGTCTCAGATATCAGAAAACCCACATCAATCCAACTGGAGACCTCCCTGGGGGTGAGACAGGGCCCCAGGGGTCAAGGTTAACTGGAAGCTCAATCAGTTCAAGTTCTTGGGGAGGAGCTAAGAGAACATCGAAACGAAAGTTCTCAGATACAACTGATACCTATGTCAAAAATGGCCTCCCTGAGCCTGAGAGACAGCACAGGGGTCAGGGTAGCAGAGGACTTGTCAGGGTTGAGAGGGGGTCACCAGGGTCGGCCTGGGCCGCCTGTTACAAACTTTACCCTTTGTAGGGAGGGTGGGAGACAAAATATTCCATACTCCTCCTTCAGTATCAGAATTCAAAATGATTCCTATTTTCCCCAAGTGAATTGGGGAGTGAGTTTAAATTTGATTGGTTGCTACTATGCTACCAAGAAGTTTTCCTGGCGACTGAGGCACAGAGTGCCTAGAATTTTTAAGGTAGATGCAAACTGCTCCAGCAGGCCCCTAAAGTAGCCTGCTAGCAACAGTTGCCTGAGGATTTGAACCCGAGTGCCTCGACCTGTGTATCCAGTGAAGTCCCAGTTGAGTGAGGTTAAAGTTCAGATCACAGATCAAGGTCAAGTTGAAGGTCAAGCTCAAGGTTTGGAAGACAAGTGAAAGATTTGGTTTGTGCTTTTATTTACATGTTAGTATATATGTATATAGTGTATATGGTTAACATCAGGGTAACAGATTTAAAATTCTGTAGAATACAGATTTTGAAGCACCAAACCCCAGTTACAGGAGAGAAGGGATAACAGACGCAAAAATGGATGGAATGATGGTTGGAGAGTGGGAAGCATTTTGGAGGTAGGTCCACACGGCCGAGCTCCTCCAGAGCCCATGGGACATGATGTTTTGAAGTGGGATACTGTGGTCAAACGCCAGGGTCGCCCCAGATCGCCTGAAAGTGTGGAAGCCGTGACCTCTGTGAAATGTTTCTGATGGACAAAATGGTTTTGAGGGCTTGCCTAATATGTGAGTCAAGGATATGATTGAATGGTGGTGTCTGGGAAGCAAATAAAGGGTAGGTGGGTGGGAGTTGTCTGGATTTCAGGAGGGCCTTTAGTGCCCTTACTGGGCAGAGATACATATTTTCAATGGTTGGTAGTTGCACTACATGATGAGATTTGTTATCCTGGAGAGTTTTTGTCCATTTGATGATGAGGTGGGCTCCAGGTGGGGCAAAAATGACGTCTTGTCTTAAGAAGTGTTTATCTGGATCAAACCATGCAATACTGTGGGGTGCTACGTTGGACATACGGAGGAAGGCGTAGAAGGCACACAGAAAAATGTCCCTGAATAGTATGGGATCAGAGAGGTGGTCACATGAGATTGATATTGCGTATAGTGTCTTGACATCAAAAATGCCCCTAGGGGTGGGTTGAAATTTTGAGTGTATTGAAATGCTCCTAAGATATCTACACACAGCTGGGTGATTGATGTCTTGGTGCTGAATAGAGTAAAATTTTGCCTGTGAAGCAATGGACGAGATGTAATTTCTTACAACTCTAGGGGAGATTGAGTTCTGGTAAAGATATTCCATGAATGACAGTATGTTGTGGAGCTGGATGGTAATTGGGGAACCAGTGAAGATGAGGAAACTTATGTATGTCCTGAAGTGTCTTCTGTGACTTGCCGTGGTGGAAGGTCTGAATGCCTCCTCTATTCTGTGCCATGCTGTGTCTGCCAAAGGTGATGTGAGCTGGTTGGCACCTGAAATTATATGTTAAGGTCTAATTAAAAGAAGTGACAAGGGATTTTGTCCCAAATACAATTGTCAACTATGTGTTGTAATAGGCTTTGGTTAACTGGGTGTGGGGAATGTAGCCTGGATAGAAGATCAGCAGTGGTGTTCTTCTTGCCCATGATGTGGTGTATGTCCAATTTTATGTCCTGAACTGCTGAAATTAACCATATATTTCTAACACAAGCTGCAAGGAAAAGGTCTCTGGTCTTGCTGGTCCTCACCACTTGGACCACAGCCTCATTGTCACAGTAAATTCGCACGTAAGAATGCGACCAGTGGTGTCCCCACAGGCAAAGGGCAATGACTAGATTGATCATTTCAAGGTGAACTATTTTTAGGTCGAAGTCAGGAATTGGGAACACTGGAGTGGAATACACCCTATTATTCCATATTCCACCCAAACCGGTGAGAGATGCATCTAGGTGGAGTGTGTCACAATTCAGTATAGGTTCTCTCTTAATGTAGGTGAAACCGTTGAATTTTGGCAAAAAAGGTAAGAAACCACTGGATGTCTTTGTGGAAGCCATCATTTAATCTAATTTTCTTGGCGTGGCAGTTGGTTCTGAACAAGTCTAATATTCTGTTAATAAAAGTCCTTGCAGGAAGGACACACTTGTGAAGGTACAGTAATTTGCCTAGCAAGGACTGCATTGCTTTCTTACTGATGTGTGTTTTGGTACTAACATGGATGCATTCTTTGTATATTTGATGTAATTTTTGGCCATCTATGCGTATACCAAGGCATGTTAGGGCCCTGGTTGGGGGAGTTCACTTATCCGAATTCATTGGCAGGCCGAGTTCGGTTAGGAGGGCAGTAAGTTCGTGGAAAGCCCTTTCTGTGTGAGCTTTGGAGCCTACCATGATGTAATCGTCTATATAGGCAAAAATTTTGTAATTTTTGGTTTGCATAATGTGGGCTATGGCGTCTGACGTCATTTGAAACGCCGAGGATCCGTGGATCCAGCTGAACATGACGGCTCCGTCGACGTAATGGCTTCCTTGCAATGTAATGCCAAATTTGAGTGCATCTACAGGGTCAACGATTAGGTTTATAAAAGCTCTTGCTACATCAATCTTGCTCAGGTATATGTCTCCTTTGATCTGTAGTATTTCCGTCACTATGTCATCAACCGAGGGAAATTTCAGAATGAATTTCATGCCGTCAAACCGAGTTTTATCGACAGCCTCATTTAATGACGCCCCGTATGGATATGAGAGGTTTAAGATTACCCGTCTTTTATTCGAGTCCTTTGGGCGAGTAAGAAGGGGGGAACAGTGGTAATGTTTAGTGTTGATAGCATCAACTGGACCCAGAATTGCCCCTTTGCCTTTCTCACTTTTGAGATATTCAGTTACTTGGATAGGATACTGCAGAGCAGAGAAGTGGTTAGTAATGGTATTATTGGTGATGCTATCAGGGTTTACAATTGATAACGGAAAACCAAACTTCAAGTACTGAAGAAGTTTTTGAAAAGGGTAATCTGCTAAGTATTTTTCCCATTTGTGTATGTTCAGACCTGAATTTAGAGGGATTCTGGCTTGTTGATAATTGGGCTTGCCTGTTTCCCTAATGATATTTGCAATTGCTATACACTTATCCACCGAATCAATGGTAATTGGCAGCCTATCTGGGCCCACAAAGTTAAAGCTTCCAGATTGTAATAACAGAAAACCCCTACGTTTATCGGGGAAGTGAAAGTCGGTAAGCTGAGTAGTGGCTCTTTCTTGCTTCGTCATACGCCCCAAAGTTGGCTTGAATCTTTGTGGGTAGAAGAGTGTGGATCAGTTAGTTAATTAGAACAGACATTGGTGCATGATATCTTGCTTGCGGTTTCGGGTGGCCGCCTCGACAGACATAACTGATCTTGATGTTCTATGAGCTGATCAATTACTGATACCATGTATTCTTCATAAGTTAAATTGTACAACTCTTTATAAAAACAATCTTTTTTGTAATTACTGAATACTAGAGTTGGATCAATGTCCTTTCTTGCTACTATATTGACACTGTTAGACCACATGATATACATGTTAATCGACTTTCCAATATACAGAGGGCCAGGGGGAACTTGGTGGCATGGCTGCACAAATTTTTCGTGAGGGTAGTATCCTTCCCAATAATATGCCCACATAGAAGCCCCAGACTCGCAGTCAGTGATAAATACAATGTGTGTTTCTTGGTTGTGAACATTGTTAAACTTCCAAAGTGTGAAAAGTACTTCACACAAAGACAATGCCTGGTCATAATACAAAGTGTTGACATGGGATTGATTTATCACGCCAAAATCAGCCTTATAGCCCTGTTCCACCTGCCCGACTTGGGTTTTGGCCTTGGTAACCTGGAAGTTTGTATGAAATACTGACATACCTGGTGCATGTGTGTTAGTATTAGTGTTAGTCTCGAGTAACCCATCACCTCTGTTAGTATAGTTGATGGAGGCCTTGAGTGGTGTGCCCCCACAGAGTTCCTTCGCTCTGGTGTTAGCAGGCATCTGTGAGAAACAGAAAATTTTTTGTTATTTTTTTCACATGTATACATTGATTCATTACATAATACATTACCAGAGGAGCACAGCTCCTCAATATTACAATCAGACACTTGAGCAGAGTCAGTACAAATACTTTGACGCTGGTTTTCCTCAAACACAGGAATGGGACCCCTGCCTAACTGGTGCCATGTCCATTGATTGATTTCTTTCGATTTGGTTGACACATTGGGTGAGTGCTTGTGTGGACTCGTCAATTTTAGCTAGGTATGCCAATATGGCGCCATTTGAAGCAGTCCCTTGATGGGTAGGGCCAGAATTCTTGGGTGGCACGGAAGATGAAACTTTACTTACAGTTTTTTTGGTTTGTTCAGTGATGTAAGAACCATTGTTATCTGTTGTCCTCCTAGTTTTCTTGGTGCTAATTCTGGCCCTAGCTGACGCCGTCGTTTTCTTCTTTCCAGCAGCAACAGGCGTTTTCTTCGTGTTAGGCTTAATGTATTTATAAAACAACTAAAAAGTTAAAATAACTTGATAAAATTCTTTTGTAAAATCACAACAAAATATTTCATACTCCTCCTTCAGTATCAGAATTCAAAATGATTCCTATTTTCCCCAAGTGAATCATTGGGGCGTGAGTTTAAATTTGATTGGTTGCGACTGAGGCACAGAGTGCCTAGAATTTTTAAGGTAGATGCAAACTGCTCCAGCAGGCCCCTAAAGTAGCCTGCTAGCAAAAGTCTCCTAAAACACTAGAGGAGGCGTTCAAGTATGTTAAACAGGAACAGCACATGAGGCGAGCAATATATGGCAAAAAAGTGTCTGCTAAGATGGTGCAACAGGTACATGATAGTTCAGATAGTTCTGAAGATAGTGTGGGGGAAGGCGCCAAAGTTAGACAGTTAACTCAACCCAGAAGTACCGATATTAAGCCCAAGGTACAGTTTGCTGACCAGCAATCTATGGAGAATAAAATATACCGACTGGAGAAGACTTTGAGTGAATTAGTTTGTGGACTGAATCGTTCACCAACCAGAACACAGCAACCCAGTATTAGTCAAATGGCTTGTTATGAGTGTGGGGAAAGAGGACATTTTTCATGTGATTGCCCAAGGAGGAGGTATTCACAGGGAAGTCCTAGATCTAATGGTGCCAGATATTGGAATCATGATGGACAATATAACCAAAGTGATTATTGCTAACATGATGATCCAGTACGTGGCAGAGAACCACCAAGTTATGGTTATAGTCCAAATAGATCTAACAGTCCAGGGATAAGTAATTTTAGTCCAGGCTGAAATAATTACACTGGTAGAAGTAACGATCCCAATTGGAGGTCAAGGTCAAATGAACAGTCAAGAAACTATAGGTCAAGTTCACCTGGACAATCTCCCAGTCGTAGTTTCAGAGATGTCAAGAGTACACCACCTTGTGGTTACTCTGATAAATCCAAGATGACCCCTTTAAACTGATAAGGGGGGATGGCGGCGACAGCGACCCATCCCTCTTACATATCAACGCTGTTTCTCATAATCACAAAGACAGTTCAATTCACATTTGCCAACAGATGTGTGAGGCTAATAAGCAGAATTTAAGCGCAATTATACCATGTTCAGTGAACGGATATCCAACCAAGGCATTGCTGGATACAGGCGCAGAAGTTAGCTTATTGAGTTTTGATGTGTATGGGAAATTGCAAGAAAAGCCACCTTTGTCAGAAAAATACAAGTTGACTGGTGTTGCCAAAAACATGAACATGAACGCATGGATGTTAAAGGGAGTTAACATTTGTTTTGGAAGTCAAAGCCAGAAATGGAACGTTTTAGTGGCGTCAATTAAAGATCCATTAATTATTGGAATAGACTTTTTATGTCATTTTGGTGCCGTATTGGACTTTGATAAAAACACTTTTGGACTTAACAAAGTGTCCACAGAAATTACTGAGATGAGGAATGAAGCCAGTGTTCATTTTGAAAAATGCAAAGTGAAACTTGCTAAGAAAATTAGTGTGCCGCCTATGAGTATACTAAGGACTACAGCTTTCACTTCAATTCCCAGTATCGGGGAGATGGTCATTATGTCAAACGGGAACAACAAGGGGCTATTGTTACCAAACACTCTTGTGAATTCTGATGTTACCGTGCCGATACAACTTGTGAATGATACTGACAGTCAAATAGTCTTGTGTCGAGGTCATGTGTTAGGCTATGCTGTTACTTGTGATGTCATCATGGATGATTGTGAAAGTGATTGGCCAACTGTCAGGGAAGTGAATTCTGTATCTTCAGATGAGTTACTAGAACACTTACAAGGTCTTTATCAGAGATCTGTAAAGTCTTTGACACCGCAGGAAGCTGGAAAACTGAGAACTTTGTTACTAGAATATCAAGATACTTTCTCTAAAGGGAGCCATGATTTACAATGTTTTTCAGAAATCAAACACACCATAAATACAGGTGACGAACGTCCCGTGAAGGAGGCTATGCGTTGAACCCCTTTAGGTTTTGAAAAGGAAGAGGAGGAAAACTTGAAGTTGATGTTAGACACAGGAATTATAATGGAATCATCTTCAGACTGGGCTTCAGCACCAGTTTTGGTCAGGAAGAAAGATGGAACTCTCCCTTATTGTGTCGATTTCAGAAAATTGAATGACAGAACCGTAAAGGATCTATCCCCATTACCTTCCATTTCTCAGTGTATCGATCAGCTTTTTGGAAACAAGTATTTCTCAACCTTGGACATGGCCAGTGGTTATTGGCAAATTGAAATTGATGAGAAAGACAGGCATAAAACTGTATTTATAACCAAACATGGTTTATTTGAACATAAACGGATGGCTTTTGGATTATGCAATGCGCCAGCTACATTTCAACGTGTAATACAATTTGTGTTACGTGGGTTAACTTGGGATAAGTTACTAGCATTTTTAGATGATGTCATAATCTTAGGAAGAGACTTTGAAGATCATCTGTCAAACCTGAGAACCACATTTGCTAGGTTCAAGAAATATAACCTCAAGCTCAAACCCAAGAAGTGTAGTTTGTTTCATAGCAAGACTTTATTCCTTGGAAGAATAGTCAGTGAAGAAGCTGTGTCCATTAATCCAGAAAATGTGGAGAAAGTGACCAAGTGGCCAGTTCCAAATTCCGTGAAGGATGTTGAAAATTTTCTCGGATTTATAAATTATCACAGAGAGCATATTAAGGATTATGCCAAATTAACGTCTGTGCTTTATGAACTGACAGGAAGTCAAGCAACTTTTAGCTGGGAATCCAGACACCAAGATGCGTATGAGACTTTGAAACGGAAAATGGTCACAGCTCCTATCCTTAGTTATCCTAATGCTTCTGATATGTTTGTGTTAGATACTGATGCCTCAAATCATGCCCTTGGAGCCGTCCTATCCCAAGTACAGGATGATGTTGAGCGAGTTGTGTGCTATGGAAGTTATGTTCTTACACCTGAACAGAGACGGTATTGCGTCACTCGAAAGGAACTCTTAGCAGTTGTAAGGTTCACAAGACAGTTCCGACATTACTTGTTAGGTCGCAAGTTCTTACTCCGAACAGATCACAACAGCCTAACATGGCTTTTGCGTTTCAAGTACCTGGAAGGTCAATTGGCTAGATGGTTAGAAGAACTCAGTCAATTTGACATGACGGTTGTGCACAGGTCTGGAGTTAAACATGGGAATGCTGACGGAATGTCCAGAATTCCTGATGATGTTCAGTTTTGCGATTGTTATAAAGCCGGATCAGAACCGGAAACACTTCCATGTGGAGGATGCAAGTACTGTACAAGAGCTCACAATCAATGGTCACGGTTTGAAGAGGATGTAGACTATGTCGTACCACTTGCTGTGAAGACAGTAACTGAATCTAGTTCCAATAGTGTATGGATAGAAGGTTATTCCAAAAAACAGTTGCATCAAGCACAGAATTCAGATAGATGTCTACAGAAAATTATCAATTGGATAACTACAGAGGTCGAGCCAGAACAAAAAGAGCTTGCATTGAGTAGTCAAACTGTGAAGTATTTGTATCTACACAGAAACCAGTTGGTATATGAAAATGAACTCTTGTATTACAGATGGAGTGATGATCTTGGTGATAAACTGTTGTTTGTAGTGCCAGAAAGTCTCAAAGAGGAAGTGATGTCCATGAACCACGATCTTCCTTTAACTGGACATATGGGGATTGCAAAGACAGTAGCACGTATCAAGAAATCTTTTATTTGGTACAGATTGTCAAGGGATGCTGAACTTTTTGTTAAATCTTGCAGCACCTGCAACAAGAACAAGAGGGCGACTGTGAAGCCAAAAGCACCTTTAGGACAATATCATGTCGGGTCGCCATTGGAAAGAGTTCACATTGACATACTTGGTCCATTTACTCCTAGTACCAGGGGTAACCAGTACGTGCTTATGATGGTTGATCAATTCACCAAGTGGCTAGAATGTTATCCTTTACCACTCCAAAATGCTGAAGAAGTAGCGAAATGTATGGTTGATGGATTTATTTCAAGATTTGGATGTCCAATAGAGATACATACAGACCAGGGCAAGAACTTTGATGGGAAATTATTTGCTTCCGTCTGTGAGCTACTTCAGATTGCCAAAACCAGAACCACACCACACCGACCCTGTTCCAATGGTCAAGTTGAGCGATGCAACAGAACTTTGTTACAACTTATCAGGTGTTTTTTGAAAGGGAACCAGCAAAAATGGGATGAACATTTGCAGCAGTTGGCTGGAGCTATTCGCTCAACGGTGAACAGGAATACTGGTTTTACACCAAATTTGATGATGCTAGGTCACGAGATTACTTTACCCATTGATCTGATGATTGGAACTATTGAGACAACTAATTTCTCATCTTCTGAATATGCTGTCAGATTGAAGAACATTTTGCAACAAGTTCATCAATTGGCCAGAGATAATCTGTTATCTTCTCAACTACGACAGAAGAAAGATTATGATCTCAGATTGAAGGTGAAAACATATGAAGTGGGTGATCTAGTTTACAAGTTGGATTCTGCTAAGAAGGTTGGTTGAAGTCCTAAGTTACAGCAAGTGTGGAAGGGTCCGTTCTTAGTTACAAAGGTTTTATCTCCAGTATTGTTTAGGGTATGTGATAGAAGGAAAAGTTATGTTTTACACCATGACAGGTTGAAGCCATGTGAAGACAGGGACATACCTTTGTGGCTGAGACGAAAGAGAAGCCGACTCTTGGACCAAGGTGATCCAGAGGGCACTGCTGTATTGGGTGAGACAAATCCAGAATCTGATTCATTATATTTAGATCAATTATTTGGTCATGAAAATAATAATTTGTCTAACCAAACTTTTAGTCAAGATAACGACGCATTAGAGAACAAAACTAAAACTTGTTTATTACCCTGTTCAACTAATCAGAATGCATCCATAGATAAGAATGTTTCTTCTTCAGCAGATGTTCTTCCAGCTACCAGATCAGGGTGTGGGAGGAAGAGACCCAGACATCTAGCTGATTATTCTATTTAAGAAGTTTGCATGTTTGAATCAAATGAAGGGTATTATTCATAAATATGTTCTCAACTTAAAAAATTGTGTCGTTATTTCAGATGCCATATGACAGATCTGCCTATGTGAGGGGCAGACGTAGAGGAGGGGGACAGCATCGTGCCGACTTTGACCGCCCTCACACTGACCGTCCACGTCACAGGGATGATGATGGATACCATGAAAGGCCTCGACATCGCAGATATGATGACAGAGAGCGTGACAGACCATGGGGAACCAGACATGAATCCAGGAATCAAGGTTCCAGTGGTAGGTGGCAAGGAAATCACACCAGGCAGAGTCCACAACACACCAGACGTACTTCAGGATCTCCGGTGAGGCCAAGTGTGCCTGATTATTCCTCGCGGGTGCCACAGCCACCTCAGTGACCACGCACGACATCTACAACTGAAGACGAACAAGTAGTGTCGATATTGGTGCAAATGTACCCCATGCTACGACCAGATCAGGTTCGTGAACGTGTCTTCATGTCACACAACAGAAGAGAACCCTTTGATCAGCCATTGTTATTGGAAAGGTGTCTTAGGGACATAAGAAATCTCTTCCCGATGAATCCTGGCGATGAGTTTGAATCTCAGACACCAAGCTCTAGCTCCGTAGCAACAAGTTACACGACGGCCAGTTTTGTTGTACTGCGGGTGTCGCACCTGTCACCCCAGCGCACACGTCAACTGTGACCAGAGCTACTATAACTCCGTCCAGTGCTCAGATGGTGAGTCAGCCTGTTAAACCTACAACAGCATCATCTGCGAAAAGTGTGTATGGAGTAACGGTGGAGGAAGCCGAATTAAGATACACAAACAGGCCTGCTCAAACCAGGGCAGTATCACCTCCCAGGCGCCAGGAACGTTATAAGAAAAGTCAATATGCCTGGCAGACGGTCAGATCAAAGAAAGGGTCTAGTAAATGGAAAGAGGCCCCAAAACATCAACAGTACTCGAAGCTGACGAGTAAGCCATCTGACAAACATGAAAAGGACTCGAGCATTCGAGATAGAATGTTCAAGAACAGGATGTTAGGAAGGCTCAAAAGAGGCCGAATCCGTCTCAAGCACCAAAGCCTGCACCGAAAAGGAAGCGTCGCCCGCAATGTCCTATCAAATCGTGCACAGAAGAACAATCACATATGAGATGCCATGTCATACAAGCACATTTGCCAGCAGGATTTGCAGGCACAGACATGGAACTAGCACAAAGAATGGCCTCATTAGAACAATTTCTTCAAGTCGTGAGGGATCAACTTAAGTGCCGTGACAATGGAGAGCTAATGAACAAGGTTCTGAAGGATCACATATACCCGGATACCAGGGGAATGACCATTCATGAATCTGAGGAGGATCGCAAAATGATGCAGGATTTCCATCAGTAGAGACACCCTGAATCAGTTGGAAAAACACCGAATATAGATCCACCTAATGTCATTGAGTCCTTACTTCACTGGAGGATTGCTGCTTGCCTCATCAATGTCATTGGTGAGGAACATTTTGAAGTTGCAAGTTGCAGCATCAACCACAGAAGCAGGACCTTCTAGTGATGTTGGTGAAGAACCAATGGACACTGATGAAATTGTCTCAAAATCATCAGCAAAGCCAACAAGTAGCTCTACTAAATCACCAACTCATCCCAGTAAAAAGGATATTGCAGCCAGTGATGTCGCCCCGATATCAAAACCTTCCAGTGAACCCAGTAAAAAAACATCAGACACTGGTGATAGTACAGGGGAAGGAAAGAAAATGGACTTCAAAGCAGCCTTATTACGGGCTTGTGAGATAAGTAAGGAGATGAACCAAAACAGGATTGGTGTCGCATATGATGAAAAGGAGGCAGACCACAGAGCAGATAAATTAGCTTACCTGAGGTCTCACCAAAAAATTTCATTTGTGGACACACATTTCCATATGGATATGCTGCAGAGGAAAACAGGGCTTGATCATTTGGATCCCATCATGATATGTGGCCCTATGCCTCATATCCCCTCTCAATTGGAAACCACCGTCGCTGTGTTCTGTGATGAGGTTCCAACCTGGGACAAATTACGCATGTTGAAACGAGATCATCGTCTCAGTTTTGCCTTTGGCGTACATCCGAAACACGCGAAGTATGTCAATCAACACCGTGTGGGAGCCATCAAGGACAAAATACTAAAATAAGCCAGATGCGTAGCAATTGGAGAAATTGGTATTGAGCATACGTCCGGCCACAGTGCCCTCATCAAATATTAAACCAAGCTTCTAGAGGATATTCTCTTATTTTACGTAGATCAATATTGTTTTTTAATTCCTCCGCCAGAAGTCCAGTTACACAATAAAAATGTTTAAAAATTCCATTCCTTGTCTGAGAAATAGAAATCGTAGGTTAATTCTTAATTATTTAGTTTCAGTGAAGAAACCATTTTCTATGGCCCCACCCAGACCTTCCTCCATTCTACTAATTCTGATATTAAAAAAATGTAAAAAATAATTAAAAATAACTTAATCTAGCAGGAGGTTTCCGCATCCTGGTCGACCTGCAACAGGATTCCTCCTCATGAGAAAGTCCAGGCTGTGCCTCCTCTTCCTCAAATTCCTCATGCTCCCCAGAGCTGGCCAAGTCTCGGCTAGGAACATGCCCATGATAAGCATCCTTTGTCCCAGGCTCTTGAGGTTCCACTGAACCTGCCTCCCTGGAATTCCTAGATTTACTTCCCATGATCAGGACTCCTGTCCTCGGTATCATCCTCCATGGATGATTCAGTGTTAAAACTAAACAGACGTGGTGTCTGCCAAGACCCCAATCCTACATCATGGTGACTTAAATTTTGATCCAGGTGGTCACCATTCCCCGAACTGGAATCATTTGATGACAAGAATTTCAGTTTTGTCCATCCTCCATAGGGCTTGAGCCTGTTAAAATGAATCACTAAGGATTTTGACTTTGGCCTAACTACCTCATACACCACCTCACTGTATTTCCTGATTACCTTGTAAGGTCCTTGCCATTTCTCCTGTAACTTGGATGAATGCCCCTTTTCCCTAGCCTTTACCAACAGCCATACCTGATCCCAGCGTTGAATGCCTTCCCTGACATTTTCCTATCATACAGATGCTTTTGCCTTTCTGCACTTGATTTTAAATGTTCCCTAGCTAAATGAAAGATATCTTCTATTTTAGTCCTTAGTTCATGAATATATTCACATGGATCAACCTGTAATCTCTCCTGAGTCTGTGTTCTTTCCAGCAAAAGATCAATTGGTAAGACCACCTCTCTTCCAAATATCATCTTGTATGGTGAAATCTAGGTGCTTTCCTGTGGGGTTGTCCTATATATCAGCATCAGCAATGGGATATGAATGTCCCAATCTCTTTGGTCCTCTGACACATAGTGGCTTATCATGCTCTACAAAGTATGATTAAACCTCTCCACTCAGCCATTTGAGCTAGGATGGTACCCTGTGGTCCTGGTTTTATCAATTCCCAACAATTCACACACTACCTTAAACAGCTCTGATTCAAACTGTGTCCCTTGGTCAGACGTTATTTCATATAGCATTCCAAAATTCCAAATATGCATATAAAGTGATCTACAATTTTCTGGCCACATTTCTACCCCCATGGCTGGGCCTCAGTCCAATTGGTGAAGTGGTCAGCCAATACCAGTATGTACTGATTTCCTTCCCCTCTTCCTTGGAAGTGGTCCTAAGATGTCAATGCTGCTTCACTCAAGGGCAACCACTTAAAAACTGCTGTATTGAAGCTACTCTTTTCTTTGTTAATATTTTCCTTGCAGCACAAGAGCCACACTGCTTACACCATCTCTCCACAAACTACCTATACTTGTACCAGAAGAATCACTCCTTCACTCTGTCATAGGTTCTTTTCTCCTAGGTGTCATGCAGTTAAAGAGTCATGCAGTTGTCTCAAAATTTCATCTTTCAGCAGTTGAAGCACAACTAGCTTTTTTGTTTTGTTTCCTTTTCCTTCCTCTCAGAAATAGTACAAACATCCTGTTTCCAGGGCAAGGTGATCCCATCTACTCCAGTAAAATTTGATCGCTTCTCCCTCTATGGATATTTTCTCCCATGTGAGCCTCTATTCTGACTCATTTTTCCATTTCATTACTTCCCTCAGCACTGGATCCTCTGACTGACATTTCTTGATGTCATTTATGTTCCAAGCTTCTAACCATTTTCTATTTTCAGTACTTTTTGTTAAAGATTGGACAAGCACTTCCTGTGCATGTCTGCCACACTGTTTACATGGAATTCTGGATAAGGCATCCGCATTTTCATGCTTTTTGCCTGGACGATGTTGGATCTCAAAATCAAATGGTGCTAAGATTTCTAACCACCTTGCCATCTGACCATCAGTATTTTTAAAGTTCATGAACCAGCACAGTGAGCCGTGGTGTGTCCTTACCAGCAATTTCTTTCCAAGCAAATAATGCCTAAAATGCTTCACAAAGTACAATACTGAGCAAAGTTCCTTCTGGGACAGTTCTGGGTAGTTTCTCTCACTTTTTGAAAATGTCTTGCTGTCATAGGCAACTACCCTTTCCTGACTAAGCACTGCACCCATGGCTATGTCTGAGGCATCTGTGTCCAGAGTGAAACAATCCTCTGTATTAGAGTGGGCTAAGACTGGAGTACTGGTCAACCTCTCCTTGAGTTTTGTAAATGCTGCCTGACATTTTTCATCCCATATAAACTTGGCTCTTTTCTCTGTAAGTATATGAAGTGGTTTGGCAATTTCAGAAAATGACCCAATAAATCTCCTGTATTCCAATAAAACTTCTCAGCTGAGTTACTAAAGTAGGGACTGGCCTTGTCTGTTGGATCCATTTCAATTTGGTTATACCCACTAGTCAAATCTAAAGTTGAAAAGTTATTTGCTCCTGACAAATGGTCCAAACTTGTTTGTATAGAGGGCACATTATGAGTCTTTTCTAGAAACATCATTGACTTTTTGAAAATCAAAGCAAGTTCTTAAGCTTTTGTCTTTCTTCCTAACCAGGACAATAGGTGAGCACCAAGGACTATCAGGTGGCTCAATCGGATCTTTTGCTATCATGTCCTCCATAACTAAGTCCACTTCATCCCTAAAGTGAATTGCAATGGGTCTCGATCTCTGGCGAATTGGTATTGCATTTCCAGTGTCGATTTTGTGCTTAACTAAACTGGTTCTGCCAATAATTCCTTTACCATCCACAAGTATTTCATGGTACTCTAATAGTAACTCCTTGAGTTGTTCAGATTGCTGTTCACTTAAGTCCTTACAACTTCTCACTAAGAGGTATTGCAAGTAGTCTTCCATTTTTGACCTTTTGATTGGTCCTGCTTGTCTTGTGACTTGATTAATAAGCTGTTGTTCTAAGCCCACATCTATGATATCAGTCACAGGATACCTAATTGCCAAAGTGGTTCCTCTTCTAAGCGAAACCTCCTCATCAGACATGTTAACTACCCTCACTGGAATGGTATTTTTTGTGGCATGTACTAAAGATCTTGCCACTAAAATACTGTCCCTTTCCACCAGCAAAGAGGATCCCTCTATAATCATATTTTTTGCCAGTTTGCCTCTCCTACATGACTTGGCCTGCAATATAGTCTGTTCATACAGTCTAAGCCCTACATCACCCGGCAACATTGTACATCAATGTCTCCATCCACATTTGTCAAAATTTTCTGTCCATCCAGTATCATTTCTGATCTGTTTATATCTACTTTACAATCATGGTTCATCAGAAAGTCCATGCCAAGAATTCCTTCAGATGTTACATCAGCTACAATCAGAGTATGTGTCAACAGGTTTTTACCAAAATCTAACTTACATGAGAACTTGTCCTTAAGACCTCAAGCTCCTGTCCGTCTGCAAGCCCTATTTGAAGGGTACATCTTCTAACTTAATTCTAGAATCCTTATCGATAACCTTAAATATGTCTTTTGACAACAAAGTTACTGCTGAGCCTGTATCAATAAGAAATTTAACATTAGTTTCACTAATTTTTCTATTGATACTAATCCCATTCTCCCCGGACACTGCTAGAACCTTATGAGGCCAATTATCTCCTTGGACTGATTCCTGGCCCCCAAAATCGGCCCCTTCTAGTTTGACAGTTTAGACCTATCTCTCCTGGGTTTGAATCCAAAGCCATCTCCTTGTATTCCTTTGTGCAGTCCTTGCTACTGTGTCCTTGGTTACCACAGTTCCAGCATCTGAAATTCTATTCCGTTTATACTTGAGTTCCTGTACTTCCCACGTCAAAGAATTAACCACCTTTGACAGTGACTCCATAGTCTCCCAAAATTTGGTTTCAAACTCTGTGTTGTTTGGTAGAAGAATTGTTACATCTCAGACCTTCTTCCTGCTGTACACATTACTTTGGTGCTTTTTGTCCCTATGGAATGCTTCCATCTCTACAGCAACTCAAACTGCTTGGCCCAAAGTCGCTACCTTGGCTGAAATATTCTGAACCTCATATCTGGCTCATTTAAAGCATCAACAAAGTGGTCTCTGCAAAACATCTCAAATAGGTTCCCTCTTGCCTCTGGGTAAGCCTTAATGGCTAGATTCCACACTGCCTGGGCTAACTGAGGTATGGATTCCTTGTCCTTCCTGGTATAGTTTCTTAAATGGTTCCTATAGAGCTCCGTTTTGTCTCCAGGATTAAATCTCCTACCTAATGCTTCTACAAAGCATTAAAATCCCATCGCACTTCTTCAGGCAGTGAAGGAAGCATTTTCATGCTTCTCCTCTGAGACTGACAGGTAAGAACTGTCATTTTCCCCTTGGGTTCCATCCATTTAGCTTAACAATGCAGAAATGTCGATAGCAATTAGATAACTATTCAGAAATAATAAATAAAATACCTTATTCCAAGTTAATATATTCCCGGATAAGCACTTTCTCAACTAATGTTAAATTAAGCAGATAATTCTCAAACTTTCCTGTACTGAAGGGGACATGGAGAACAGGTACCAGGGGAAACAAATAAGATGGAGAGCCAAAAATAAGGGGGACAAAAAGAAGGGGGAACAAGGGGGATTTGAATATATTAATTTCCTATTAAGTAACCATGCTTAGATTTCCATTACAACTGTTCATGTATTAAATATGGTACATACTTGTCCAGTAACAATCTTTAAAAAGTGTTTCCTTTGCAAAAAAATATAAGTTTCACTCTTCAGAAATCCTCCTGCTTCCAGGTTCACTTTTATCTAGGGAACCCCCCTTCAATTCAGGACAGGGTATATTTATGGACTCATTCAAATATCACTACACTGTGAAGAGGCTGACATGCTCAGTGGGGCAGAACTGATAATTATCAATAAGAAACACACAAATAAGTTAAAAAAAACAAATAAATTACACTGAATCAACAGTCCCTCCCTAAATAAATACTTTTTAAATAAGAATTGAGTGTAAAATACATAGCAATAAGACCACTCCCCAGGAACTATTTACGGGTGCTCTGATCTCTAAAAATTATAAATTCAAAAATCACTAAGCCTGACCCACTTCCTGACATGCTCACTGAGTCCTATAATAAAACATTCTCAAAACTCACATTATCCAACTCAATAATTAAATCCCTGGCCCTAAGTAAAATCCCTAAATTACCAATATAATTTTGAACTAAAATTATCAAATATCTTGATGAAATAAATAAAAATACCTGGGACCTATATCTTACATGATAATACAAAACAGCAGTGATGAGTTTCACTGTAGTGAAACGGTAAAATAATACTGCCAAAACGTGGATATATAACACCAAATCACTTTAATCCAAAATTTTGTAAGTATTACAAGTATTTAGTGTGAAATAAAGAGTTTAATGGGCGATAATATAAGAAATTAGGGTCCGTGAATTCGGCCATCATTATTTATTACAATATTATACTGCTTAAATGAAGAACCATGCTGGTACACTTTTACTAACACAAAATATATTTCAAACAATTAAACATTAAGTTATTCAAATAAAAACAACTTTGTTCCACTCAAACATCAAATACATATACATGCACTTATTGTAAATAACTACCATCTTTAGTGATTATGATTTACAAGTCATATCATATTGTCTTTGTTATTTATTCACATTGTCACAAAATTTGTGCTAAACCTTTGTAACGACATAATCCAATTGTAACCACACCTCAGGACCTGTATTTCTAGAGGACCAATGGTTAATTGCAATTCACAATACTTACAGGTTCACCCCATATAAAAAGAATACTAATCTTACTGAAAGAGGCCATTCCAGTTTCTTTCATTAATTAGGACACAATTTACAGTACAGCTTTTGATCTAAGATTAAGAATGTACATTGAATAATGAACCCGTTTTATTCAATATATTTGTGACATAAATATTTTAAAGTTGTAAGTTGTGTAAATTAGTTACTCTTAAAAAGTGGATGTTTTAATGCTACCTAACTGTTTAATATTTTAGTTGCATTCACATAACTACCAATCAAAACTTTTACAAATTTAAAAATACTGAGACAGAAAAACACATTAATTTATTTTTTTCTTTTGAAATAATAATATTTGTTAATATTTATAGAACTTCTATACACAATAGGAAGTTTCTTAAAGATATTGGTAAAGTTTTTACTTGACCTATGCATGGAAATTATATTTTCATACATAAGATTGCCTATTTCATGAAATGGGCAAGCCACAATTCAATTAATTGCTTATTTCATGAAATGGGCAAAATTCTTGCCTATTTTACGAAATGGGCAATTTCGTGGATTGGGCGTAACATATACACGCCAGTTTTAAGCAATTGAATTTTTCTATAATTGTTTGTACATTTGCCAAATATTTTATAATGAATGCTATTAGGAATTTTTTTCTATTCAAAACGAATTTATTATAGCCACTTTTAGAAATTTATTGTTCATTATTTTACAAATTCAATGGGTTTGTCCTTTCAGATTTCCATATGGCAGAGTAAAAGAATTAATAAGTCATGTATTGTCACCTCTGGTATTTTCATGTTTTGTAATATTCTAAATTTTTGCTTTGATTGATATTTCTGTTAATTAACAAATAATATTTTAGTGAAAATCTAACTAAAATCGATTGTACAGGAGATTGCTTCTTAACTTATTAATTTACATATGTGTGATAAATATATGCTTAGACTAAACTAAGAAAATTATAGTTGCTGTTGTCATATGACATCATGCAGCCTTGTGATTTTGCATTTTAATGTCATACTTTGATGAGAAATATTTTGAAAAAAAATGATTTCAGAGATCTGCAAATTGGTTATTAAAATATGTCATGAAAACTCCAAAGTAACTGTTTTTATTTACCTTTTGTTTTCTCAACTTTTTTTCAGTAAAATCTTAATTTAAATTTAAAAAAAAATCTATTATCTAAGATAAAAGTATAAACAAATTTGCTAAATGCAATTCAGGTCGAAAAAATTATTTGGTATAATGATTTCATGCAGTAGATATTTTTAATAGCCACAGATCACAATAATTATACCAATATAATGTTATTATGTTGATATTTTAATTTATTATTATTATTAACATGACATGTTATAAAATGTCACCATTATTTAAAATATTACATTCATCCATGTCTATTAATATAAGCTGGCGTGCATATAATATTCCAACAATTGGCGTGTATATAAAGGATGTAATACTCTAATGTACACACTGGCATGTATCTAATGCCCAGGTCACACTGTGGCGATGTTTAGTGGCGAATATGCGCGATCCTGAAATTCGTCCTTGTTGGTAGCATATTCTTGGTCCATCTTCACTGTTCTCCAACAGTCTCCATGGATCGTCATCTGGCTACAACAGTTTGAAACTGTTCAAAACTGTCGCCACGCTTCGTCCAGTTCTTTGCAATTCTTCACAGATGGTGGTGGGTTTGTCGACTTTGTAGCACCCCCGTACCTCAATTCGCCACTTCGTAGCAGGCTTCTTCATTGTTCTTCATTGTTTGCCAACTTTCCTTTGAAGATTGTCGCCTAAAAGACGAAGAACAAACAACGATATTCGCAGCAGGGAAGCCATGCATCATCGCCCATGAAGAATATGCTACAAGGCCCCGGAGATATTCGTTGCTCCTCTCAGCCAATGGGAAGCGAATGTCGCAGCAGTTCGTCATTTTTTGGCAGCTGTTCTTGTCAGTTTAGCTGTGAGCTAATGTGTCTGCATTTCTTTATTCAAAAGTACAGTTACTATGTTATTGTGATTTGTCCTTTTTGACCTTGTTGGAAGAATAAATTGTTTATGTGATTGTTTGTTTTTCTCATGTTTCAAAAACATTGGCATAATACTTGGTAAGTGTCACATCTTAGCATGAAGGATCCAAAAAAAGTGGCCCAGTGGTTACCAAGACCTGTTATGACCCAATGTGAGTGGTTCACTATGGAAGTTTTACAGTTTCGAATGAAATGCAGAAATGTAATATAAACAAATTTTAACAGGTGGCCAATGTTAAAATTTGTTTATCTTCCATTTCTGGATTTTATTATGCTCTGATTCCAAAGCAATCAGCGTTTGGTTGCAGAGTTTCCACCTTGGAGCTGGTTAGATTTCTTAACTTTCCTTGAGTTATGGCCTCAATTGATTTTTGACCTTTGTGACCTTCTTGCCCCTGTGGTGGCTAAGTTGTGAACTGCTTTGTGTGACCTGTTACATGTTTGACCTGATCTTGTTTCAGACCTGACCTCTTTGACCCTAGCAACAAGAAAATACATATATGAAGTGCAATATGACAACAACTTTATTGCAATACAAGAACATTGCAACTTTATTTCAACAAGTATATAACACGCAATACAAAATATAACACAGATAATGATGCAGCACTGAATCATAAAAATAATTAACACAATACAGTCACTATTGAGAAATTTCCTTGGCATATGTGAAAGTCTTAAATCATGTCTCTTTGCCACGCCATGGCCCCTACTGGAGCATTATAATAATGCTTCAAATACAGTCTCTGTCTCTTGGCAACCTGTGTATCCCTGTTGCCACCAGCACATCCTCAATGTCCTGCAAACAAGCACCTTGCCTCCACTGTCCTGGGATAACTCTGTGGTTGTCATCCTCCTCATCACCCAGTCCCTGGTGGATACCTGGATACCTCAGTCTCATGATGTTGTGCAACGTGCAACAGGCCAATACAACAGAGGTAACACTCTGGATTCTGACTCATGGTGGTGAGGAGACAACCAAATCTGTTGGCCATGATGCCAAACACATTTTCCACCACCCTTCTGGCACGAGACAGTCTGTAGTTATAGATCCTCTCCTCATCAGGAAGTCCTCTGGCACTAAACAGCTTCATCAACCAGGTCCTCAGAGAGAAGGCATCATCCCCAATGAGAAAATATGGCATATCACGGTCATCACCAGGCAATGGCTCTGCATCAGGTACATCCAAGGTGCCATCAATAATGCCTGAGTGCAAATCGCAGTCATTGAAGATCTGTGCATCAGAACTGGATCCATTGGTGCCAACATCCACCCAAAGGAACTTGTACTTGGCATCCAGCAGAGCCAGAAGTATTATGGAATGGAAGCCCTTGTAGTTGAATTAGAGTGAGCCACCATTCTTAGGACACCTGATTGCCACATGCTTGCCATCTATAGCCCCCAGGGTGTGATGGAAATTCCATCTGGAAGAAAATTCTGCAGCAACCTGCTTCCATGCATCACTGGTATGGGGACACTGCATGACTTCCTCACCATATTCTGCCACAATGGCCTCACAAGTCTGTCTTACTATGACTGAGATGGTGTTGTGTGCTACCCTGAAGCTAAACATCAGACTCCTGTACTTCTCTCCAGTGGCCAAGAAACGAAGTGTGATTGCAAGTCTGCATCCAGGGTCGATAGACTTCCTGTACCTATTCACCAGTTAATTCGTAGTGGCCTCGGCACAGTGTGACCTGGCCATAACAGCAGGTACAAAAGTTATGTATATAGCCTCTTCCTTATTTTATAGATGGGCTACACCATAAATTCACCGATTGTGCATGTAGCTTGTACCCCTTCAAAGGTTTAATAGGATTAAGCCTCATTATATTTAGAGATTTGTTTTGTGATGAATGGTTTCACTTTATCCACCCCAGGTAAAGCAAAGGAATAAACAAACACAAATACAACATGAATCAAAAGACACAAATTTGGTTTAGAGATCATCCCAAACAAACCAAAATTACAACAATCGCAATTATGAATAGTAAGAGCCTATCTAGTAAAGTGAGTATACCCATATAACCCAATCAATAAAGTCATCCAATCAGCAATCAGTATAGAATAGAACAGAAACATTTCTAAAGTACAAAATTGAGGCAACATCCTCTTATGTGTTTGAGGCCGAAAAGAGAAAGTTGAGGGCCATGTCGGGTCAAAATCAAACATTAGCACCCAATAAACAAATAGGTTTTTAAATGGCTTCGAAACACTGTTATTGTGTTCTGTGATTGGACCAACTCTTGGAGTCTGCTCCATTCAGTGGGAGAAGCTATTGCAAAACCTCACCTACCGATGGCCTTCTTTGGATGAACTGAATAAAGAGAAAGTCGAATTCCATGAGTAAGGCTATTGATTATGATTAAGGATGATAAGTATGTGGGTTGGGAGAATTTAATAGTCTTGAATGTAATAAGATTGTATTTAAACGAGATACATTATGAAATGGGGAGCCAATGCAGTTTTTGCAGATAGGAAGCAACATGGCTTGTTTTATCAAGTCCAAAGACAATTCTACAAATGACTCCCTTGCCTATCTGTCGCCAAGGTCGATGAATTCTGTTTTATCTGGATTAAGTTTCAGTCTGGCACCATCCATTCATTTTTGAATGCAAGCAAGACACTCAGTGAGCTCAGCAATACTGGAATCAAAATTTCTGGAGTCGAATGCTAAGTATATTTGGGTGTCATCAGCATAAAGATGATGGATAACATTGAAACTGGAAATTATATTGCTGAGGGGGGGGGGGGGGGTCGTGTGAAGAGTGAAAAAGAGTAGATCCAGAACACCAGCTTGTGGACCCCATATGAAAGTGAGAAGGCATCCGAGAAGCTATTAGCTTCTGTCTGCGGTTTGTGAGACAAGATTTGATCCACATCAGCACAGTGCCATACACGCCGAAACAATCACTGAGGCAATTAAAAAGAGGGTTTTGGTTAATAATATCAAATGCTGCTGAGAGGTCTAACAATGTGAGAGCAAAAGCCTTACCTGAGTCCATGGAAGCAGCTGTGTCGTCTTGAATTTTAAGTAGTGCTGTTTCTGTAGAATGCAATCTCCTGTAGGCTGATTGGTTGACATTTGACAGCACCTCTTTAGAAATGTAACTATTTAACTGATTAGCCACAGCTTTTTCAGTCAATTTAGATATGAAACTGAGGTTGGACATCGATATGTAGTTTTAGCATTCATTGCAATATGTCTCATATGGGCTAGTCACAACCCAAGGCAAACATCTTGAGCTTGTGCAGCTCCATTTCTAGATTGTTTGCACAATCTTCAGTTGAGTGTGCAATCTTTTGATGATGAGATCACAAAGATGCCATCTGTAGATTGTGTGGATCATGAATTTGTGCCCAACATACACACCAAGTCCAAAATTACTGTATCAGGAGTCCACGGAAACAGAAAAATGAGAATTCAGCCCAAACCCCCCTTAAATTTGTGGAATTTGGCTTACATTCTCACAGGAAACTAGGTTTATACCAGGGAATTAACTTACATCTCGCTCACTCAAAGCCCATATTAAGAATTTTATTTCCGGTTTGGGGGTTGCAAGATCTGCCACCAAGGTGTCAACTATATCATGCCAATCCGAAGCCCTTTTTTAATTCCATACATGATTGGCAATAAATGAGGATATTTTAGGGACATTTTGAACATAACAAATCTGAAATGAAATTATATAAGCTTATATTGCTGTAACAATTGTCAAAAATAGATGTAAATGAGCCGAAACCAGTACAAAATGTTGGTCTGTAATTCTAAAATTGGAAAAGAGAATACTCTGTAGCATGCTAAATCTTACTGCACAGGGAGCATCAAGATATATTTATACATTTTCTGATAAAGAAGGTGTAAGGCTATAAAAATCATATTTTGTGTGAGAGTGGGTGTTATTAAGAGAGAATTAATTATATATTAAACTCCTTGACAAATACACATCAAGTCCAAATACGTATTGAGAGTACATTTTGCAAGGGTGCCATAAAATGGCAATTCTGCCTTAACAAACCTTAATACTATAAAATGAGGCTCAATTTTTTTAGATTTCCGTTGGATTGAGTGCATAAGTATAAATACATGTTGCCTTTAAAACTATCACCCCAGTGGAGAGTCACTGCAGTTAGGTATTTACTTTCAGTTTAAGAATATCCTATTTATTTTAACTAGACATGTAAAATTTTGTAAGACCTAATGAAGATTGACCAAATTCAAAAAGTTAAAGAATATATCTAACCATTGCAGTAAGGCAGGACTCTCCAATTTTTTTTCACAGTTCTTATATCTTTATGCATTCCTCCAAAGACTTGACATTTCAAAATGTCAATCACCTGTCTGCATTAAGTGTTGATCTTTTATGCATTGTTTCAGACAGATTTGACATATAAAAATGTCAGACAAGATGAAGGGTAACGGCATTAACTTTTATTATCCTCATATTTTTTAATGAATTTTTTTTCAATTATTCCTATCAATATGCTACTTGACTATTCTGGCACCTTTAAATCATCTTATAGTGAGCATTTCTTCTTTAGATAATGTGAAATCATACTGATTTGAATACATAATAAGAGAGACCTGTCTAAAATGGACAACATTCATAGGTGAATTATTTCCAAGACCTTCTTTATTGGGTGATCTTAAGAAAAGTGCTGAACTATTCATATAAATACTAAGTACTCAGTTTCCCAAATGTAAGTGAAGATTCAAGGTCAAGAGGTGAATTGAAGGTTAAAAGAAGGTGAGGATTGAGTTTGAGGATTTTATTTGCATGTTAGTTGTAAAATACTAGTTTAAAAATTTACAAAATTGGAAATTTTTAAAACACCATACAATAATCACAAGTAATGGTGACAACTCATCAATAACAGCAAGTAATAGTGACAACTCGTGTCCACAACAAGTTTACATGTTCACAACTCGTGTTTAACATACAAACTAAAATAATTGTAAAACTATAATCATACAGTAATAATAAAATAGTTCCAGTATAGCCGATAGGGAGAACTAGGGTCATGCCTAGCCCTACCTAGTCAGAGTTCAAGTGAAGAAATGATAGGGGGCCACCAGGGAACTGCCTGGTCCTGCCTTGGACTACAATGTCTGTAAATCTGTTAATTGTCATAGTCAAGAGGGGGACACCCAGGGTCAGCCTGGGGCCACCTAAATCCTGTTCGCAAAACCATGTAACAGGGTGGGTAGGTGGGTTCAAATTTTCTGAAACACTTCTTGCTCTGTTAACAACTAAATCCAATATGGCATCTGGTATCCACAAAGTTAAATAATTGAACCCCTAATATGTGCCGATTGGTTGCCACAAAATGTAAATAACTAATTAGTGGGACCTAAATATTTAAGGTGTGAAACTGAAGTAGCAGGCCCCTAGCAGGCCGTGCTATGCACAGTTCCCCAAATGTAAGTGAAGATTCAAGGTCAAGAGGTCACTTGAAAGTTAAAAGAAGGTGAGGATTGAGTTTGAAGATTTTATTTACATGTTAGTTGTAAAATACTAGCTTAAAAATTTACAAAATTGGAAATTTTTAAAACACCAAGCCCAATCAAAGAGAAGAAGGTATTATATCCGCAAAAGTTGTGGGTATAATGGACAGAGCCAGGGACGCGTTCTGGAGATAAGTCCACACTGCAGCACTCCTCCATAAACCGTGTGCCATAATGTGTTGGAGTTGAATGTTGTTATCATAAGCTAGTGTAGCTCCAGATCTCCTAAAGGTGTGGAACCCGTGACCCACCAAAGGAATGCCAATATGTGTCAATACTTTCCTCAAACCATCTCTGATGGTGGTATCAATCACAGGGTGAATAGGGGGATAATTGTGGGCAAATAATGGACCAGAAGGGGGAATGTTTCTGGATTTTAATAAGTGTTTGGCAGCTGAAACTGGGCACAAAATCTTATTGTTTAGTGCAGAAATCTGCACAAAATGATGTGCTGGACTATCCTGGAGGGTTTTGGTCCATTTCAACAAAATATGGGCACCAGGGTCTAGGAATAGGATATCCTGTCTCAAATGTGTTTATTTATATCAAACTTGAACCTAGAGTGAGGGGCAAGGTTGGACATCCGAAGAAAAGCAAAGAATGCCAACAGGAAAGCTGCTCAAAATAAAGGAGGGTCCTGTAAAATATCACAAGTTTTGGAAATGGCAGAGAGAGTTGACAGGTCAAAAACACCCCTGGGGGTAGGGGCAAATTTGGAGTTGATTGAAATACTTCTTAGGTAAGATGTTATCAACTGGTGAGCAAATGGAGCCAGGTTCCAGCCGAACCTCTTCCCAGCTGTTTTTAAAGATGAAATATAATTGAGCAGAACTTTGTAAGAAATAGAATTGATGTGTAGAAATTCCATAAAAGCCAGCAAAAAATGTATTGATGGTTCAACCGGAAGTGACATGAATATAGTGAATGACAAATAAGTCCTGAGATGAGTATTCTGAGCAGATCTGGTAGAAGGTCGGTAGGCATACATGGCTCTGTTGAGGGCAGATGCGACCAAATGAGATGAAGGAAGGTGAAGATCTGAAATTACAAATGAGTTTCAAGGTTAAAGTGATTCACAGGTATTCTTTCCCAAATATAATTAGCCCTGAACATGGCCAGTATGTCATTATGCACAGTTTTGTCAGAATAAATTCTTGATAAAGTATCTGCAATGATATTATATCGCCCTGGAATGTGTGAGATCTCAAGGTTAATGTCATATGAAGCTGTAAGTAGCCAAATATTCCTGATGCAGAGGGCCAGGAAGGGATCTTTGGTTTCTCCGGTCTTGACCACCTGAACCACTCCCCCAGATTGTCACAATTAACCTGTAAAGCTCTGTGTCGCCAGTAATGACCCCATACTCGTAAAGCCACCACTATATTTAGCATTTCAAAGTGTATAATCGACAGTTTAAGGTCACCCAGGTTATGAACGGGTGTGGCATATACCCTATTCTGCCATACTGCCCCCATGCCGGTAAGACAAGCATCCAAGAAGAGGGACTGTTAATCTTCAATCTCAGTTTCCTTGATATAAGAAATGCCATTGTAAGTTGGTAAGAAGGTCAAAAACCACTGAATATCTTTGTGGCATTCTTCAGTAAGTTTGATTTTACGCAAATGAGAATTCTTCATAAAAAGCTCTAAAATTCTATTAATGAAAGTCCTGGACGGCTTCACACATTTCTGTATGTAAATTAGCTTGCCCAATAAGGACTGAAATGCCTGTTTTGAAAGAATATTCTTGTTACTGACAGCCACACATTCTGCATATATTGCCTTAAGTTTTTCTTGTGCAATACTCATAGTATTAGTATCAATATCAAGACATGTCAAGTTCTTTGTGGGAGCAGTGAGTTTGCTTTTGTTAATAGGAAGGCCCAGTTCACATAAAAGGTCACAAAGTGATGTGAATTCTTGTGAAGCCTTATGTTTAGAAGATACGACTATGTAGTCATCAATGTAGCAGTGAATTTTTACATCTCTCTTTGCCATAATGAACGCAATTGCGTCGGACAAAATCTGAAATGCTCTAGAACCATGCGTCCAGCCAAACGCAATCAAAAGATCGACGTAAAATTCATTGGCCCACTTAATTCCAAATTTAAGCGCATTTGCAGGATCTACTCTGAGGTTGCGAAAAGCACGAGCTACATCTACTTTGAACAAAACCATGTAACCTTCAGTATTGCGTATGTCTTGCACAATGCTGTCAATGGAAGGGAACTTCAATATGAAAGGTAAATGAATTCAAATTCGTTCTTGTCAACGTGGTCATTTACAGACTGACCAATGGGGTGTGATAGATTCAATATAACTCGCCTTTTGTTTACATCTTTGGGCCGGGTTAATAATGGAGAACAATGAAACTGGTTGTGGTCAATATCTTGAATAGGACCCAATATAGCTCCTAATTTCTTTTCTTTGTTAATGTATTTTTGCACCTGACTGGGATATTGACAAGCAGAATAGTGGTTGGCAATTTCTTTGTTACATAATTCATGGGAGTTAATTAGAAATAATGGATAGCCAAATTTGATATATTGAAGAACTCTTTTATTCTTTTATTGGCTGACTGATAATTAGGAACTCCAGTGCTCAAGGTACAATCAGCCACCTTTAGCAAAGTATCAATAGAGGAAATTTTCACTCGTTCCCTATCTGGACCCACAAAAGAAAAGTCAGTGGCAGCCTGAGCAAGGTAACCAAATTTCGGTTAATTGAAATCAGTGGCCACTTTGACCACTTCATTAGTCAGTTCATTATTCTTGTATTCAGAAGCAATGTAACTTCTGTCATTGTCAACAATATGAGGTTTTTGGGTGTGCAAACCCTTGTCAAAATTAGCTTTCTGGCCAGATTGATTGGCCTCATAATCAAGGTTAAGATCTTCCCTCAGTATAAGTTTGTCAATAATCTGAGATATATACTCTTCATAAGTACATTTATAATAAGAATCAATTTGTAAGTCTTTGAATAATTGTCGTATGCCAATATAGGGTTGTTGGCAATATGACCAGTCCCTTCGTAAGCTTCAGCCCATACCTTCAAGGTGGAGATGTCAAAAGAAGCAGTAACTCTAAGCATACCTATCAATGGTTGGGCATATGGAAGCAAGCAGTTCACACACTTGTTCTTATCTTTAATACAGATATAATAACCTGAAATTTCTTGATCTGGATTACCTTGTATATAAGCTATCTTAGCCCATTGGTTTTCAAACAAAATACCATGGTCAAAGAAATACATATTCTGGCCACCTGAATTGTGCATACTTTGCCCAAAATCTTCGTTATTAGCATATTTAGCACCATTAGCACCAGCCTGGTTATTTATCACAATCGTGTGTGAATGTTCCTGTCTATTATTATATACATGTATTGGTTTTATAACCTTTCCATCACACATAAAATTAGGCAATTAATTAATTAATTAACAGTGCAAAAAGTTCTAAAGTATTGAATTTGAATAGATTTAGAGCCTACTTTAAAAGTATATTTAGTGACCAGGAATATATTGCTAAAATTAATTGTAACACTGACAAATTCCAGGCAAGTGGTCTGTATTTCACAGACTGAAAAATATTTGAGTATTATTCAGTACACTTTGCTTTGTATTCCTCTGTGTACATAAAATTTCTATTGTGAGAAATTGTTTTTGTGTGCTGATTGATTTTTATTATTAATGTGTGACCAATATATGAGCTAGTTTTGCAATTCTTGTATGCCATTTTGTTTGTACATATGTTACTTAAAAAATAAATTAAAAAAAAAATTAGGCAATCATAGGTTTCTCGAACCCATTACAATTATGTGACTGACCATTATGTCCAATCAATTGGGGATAATTTTCATACCCAAAACCACCGTGGTGGTAACACCCAGTATGACAGTGGTTATAAACATTCAACTCATGATTCATAACATAATTATGTGTAACATCATTGCAATTGTAAACATCATTATTAGTCAACATAAATATCCCAGATTGACCTCCACATTGCACAAAACTGTCCGTATTATTTTTATTTACATCAGCTTTTAACCAAAGTTCGTCAATACTATCATTATAATGTTCTAATTTACAGTCTTTTGTCTTTTCAGAATTACGAAGTTCAAGTCATGGCCCTAATCTTCGAGAGTGGTCCAGGGGGAGACCAAAGACCTATTTACTTCCAGATGGCTTTGTTTCCTGAATATTTCTGGTATTGCGATGGAAACACCTAATTTCTGGGTGTCCCAAGGAACGTCCTTGCTTATAACAGAAATTACAGAAATGTTAGTAAGTCCCATGATGTCCTTCACTTGAACAAGATCCTCATTAAAATATCTGCAGATCTTGGTTTTAAATCCAGAAGGGTCGACAGATTGGGTGTTATGTATAGCGAGCTGGGAGTTGCTGATCCTATTCAATGGCCACTGCATACTGTCTGCCCAGCTTAATCTGCCCTCCTCAATATCAGTCATGGACACAGCCCATGCTGATCTCACAACTGGCCACGGTAGAGAGACGCCATCTCGCATGGCTGCTGCCATCTGGATCAACATATTCTTGGCTAAACTATGGTCATCCGTTAGGAGAATGTTTGAAATCTGACCTGATGCCCATTGGGCCAATGTGAGATCATCGTAAGATGGTTTTCTAAGGTGTGATGCAGAAACTAGTCCTTCGTTGGGCCATCTAAATTGGGGGCCTAAAGTTGTAGTGTCAGTTGTATTATAACGCCCAGACTTCTTCCTGACGACATTAGGCTTACCTTGCATGGCTTCTTTATCTGCCTGGTGGTCGTAAGTTGCCAGCAATTGAGACACAGCTGAAGAAATACTAGGAATAGATCTCAATACCTCTGTCCTGGGCACTACCGCATCCTTAGTGTCAGATGAAACTGGGAGCTGTGGTGGCATCCTATTTAAACCGTGGGCTCCTGTCACACCAAGTTCACTCTATGAGGCAATGGCTGATGACTTGCTGCAGCTTGTTGGGTAGCAGTTAAGCCTTTTTGATTGTTTGTAGAAAGAACTGTGGGTGAGGTAATAGGAGTTGAACTTACACTGCCAGCGCGTTCGACTCTGTCCATCCGCTTTGAAAGTTCCTGGTTTGACACATCAATCTTATTCAACATTTCGAGTATCATCTGCCCCGTTGAAACTGATATGAAGTTCTGGGTCGTAGAAGGAACAGTACTCACGGCAACCTGGTCCTGAAGTTGGAGGTACGAGCCATCATTGACTGATACTGAAGATTTGTTCTTCCTATGTTTCTTTGGTGAAGTCCTAGCTTTATCAGATGCCCTAGTTTTCCTTTTACCTTGGGTAACAGGCGACTTTTTCCGTGTTTGTGGCATCTTTAAAATCACTAAAACAATTTGTAGATATATAAAGTTCAAATTTTCTGAAACACTTCTTGCTCTGTTAACAACTAAATCCAATATGGCATCTGGTATCCACAAAGTTAAATAATTGAACCCCTAGTATGTGCTGATTGGTTGCCACAAAATGTAAATAACTAATTAGTGGGACCTAAATATTTAAAGTGTGAAACTGAAGTAGCAGGCCCCTAGTAGGCCGTGCTATGCACAGTGAGCCTGCTGTTATTGCATTGTTGTAACAATATATATTTATACTTTTAAAAGAATTAAACCACTGTGAGCTTCTTGTCTAAATGAAATTCAATTGAATGTGAAATAAGAGTTGGATAACGTTTTTGGAATGGGTAACATATGGGGACTGACTGAATAACAGAAAAGAGGAACCATACATGGAAACATATTTGACATTTATGTTTTTGGGAGCAGACTTTAGTTTTGTTTATTCTAATTAAGTAATGCTATAAAAAGTTTATAAAATGGATTCTTCAGTATCAGCTAACAAAAAGGTTTGTTCTTGACATGTATAATTTAGACCTGTGGTCTTTAAAAGCTAGTCAAGGTGTAAAGCGTCTTGGTGAAAATTCACATTTGAATAAAAATGGCGTTTAGAATAACAGGCAAATAGATAAGAATATTCTGAGATGAAGCACTAAAAGTTAATACTGTCACCCTTGATATTTTGCACAAAGATGATGTTTGACATTTTTATATGTTTACTATGTCAAATCTGTCTGATCAAAAATAAAACAGAGTAACGTTTAATGCAGACAAGTATTTGACATTTTAAAATATGAAATGTCTTCAGAGAAAGATAGCAAGATGCAAGATGGGAGAATTTGTAATATTATAATTTTGAAAAGTCCTGAAACAAGTGCTGTCCTCTCTTAATGCACCGATCAGGTTTAACATTTTATTTTTGAAATATATTCTTGCATTTTTGTGAATGATCAATCCTCATTAGGTGTTCCAAATTGTTACATTCCAAATTAGATTTAACAGGAAAATCTGAACCTAAAGGTAGTGGGGGTGTTCCACTGGGGCGCCTGCACTATGACTCTAGTCGGTTGCAAAAGTCGAGAGTTGGGGGATGAAAGTCCAAAAAAAGCATGAAAAAATTTTAGTGGTTTCATCTCCCCGACAGGACCTAGTGCATCCAGACTTGTGTAGATCCTCCTGACTTGACTTCGGATTGTTATATTTTTCTCTATGACTAAACAGGAAACTACCAGGACAACCCTTAAACCCTGAACAGACAAGCCATATGAAGCCCTAACAAGCCTTACTGACAAACAGATAAGACTGGGGCATTTTCCCGACCCACCCGGACTCTGCTGATTAATTTCTGGAGTCGGATCATGAGTCAAACCAACACTATATAAACCCATTCTGGCTGCTGTAAATCATCATTTATCACAGCACAGATGCAAGCTACACATCACAGAGGCTTTTTCATTATGATTTACAGACACAAGGGGACACATCTGAACCCAGGACCACCACCTGCCCTGCAGCCACCACCTTTACCACAGCCACAACCCAAGAGAAGAAGACAGCCACCAAATCCCTCTGTCATGCCCTTGATCCTTCAAAGAGAATAAAGAGGCTGCCATAGAACCCTCCTGGCCGACTTAGACTGATATCCCAGGCTACCAAAATTTTGTCAAGATGCCACCTGCATTTTTAAAGAATGCATATGCTACCCAATCAAGACGTCACTCATAAATTTCAGGAAGCCCTTAGAAGTTGAATTGAAACCGGCAATAATATTGACTCAATCTGAAATAAACCCATACTGGTCCAATATTTTGTAAATGAAAATAACCTGGATATCTTGGCAATTACAGAAACCTAGCTCTCTGCAGAATATGGTGAAAGTGACATTATTTCAGCACATACTCCATCTGGATATACTTTTACCCATACTCCTAGAAAACGAAGAACTGGCGGTGGTGTAGGAATTCTAAAAACTAACAGTGCACACGAGGTTAACTTTTCATACTCTTTTAAGACATTTGAGTGTCAGGAAATGGTTTCTCAATAGTCAAAGAGGTTGTGTGTGTAGTCCACCGGAGTCACTGTTGACACTCGCAGATTTTTAATGTGCATTTAGACAAAAGTAATCTCATTAAAATTGTCAAGTTCAGCTCTCTGATCAGTATCCATGATCTCACTCAAAAAGTGGATTTTTCCACCAATTGTAATGGACATACATTTGATGTTAAGATCACCAGAGAATATTATCCTAGTTTTCGTCATCCATTTTGTGTTGATCTTTGCCTATCAGACCATAAAGCACTGTGCTTTAATATGATAACCAATAAGCCTTCACCAATCGAAGAAGCCAAATTTATCACACACCTCAACAGAATTGACCCTGGAGAATTTTCAAAGGACCTTCCTTCGTTTTGTCACATTTCATCTAGTACTGAGGAGCTCGCTGATTCCTATAATATTGGTGTCCCACAGATTTTGATAAGCATGCTCCTACAACAAAAACAACTGTGGCTATAAGACAAAATATTAGTTGGTATAATGGAGAAATTAGTCAAGCCATGGTTATAAAGAGACGACTTGAAAGGAAATAAAATGGAAACTTCAGGAAGACTACAATAATGTTGGTGTTCCACTGGAGCCGACCCTGTATTTGACCCTATGACTCTTGGTTCAGTTGTGAAAGTTGTGGGATTGTAGAAAAATGCACGAAAATGCTGAGTCGGCGAAGAAGTCCCCGACAGAACATTACACCTACAGACAGGACGTGATGATTACCCAGACAAGATGCAGGGTCGGGGACATTTATTGCACAGCCAGTTGTAGAAGTACTATGACAAACCCTAAACACCTAACAGACAAGCCGAATCACAAACAAGCCGGTGCCACCTTCCCAACCCTTGCCGACAGGACTATATTTTTGTGGGTCGGTATTTATTGTCAGGATCCAGAATCAGGATCCATATCACACTATATAAACCCCTGTCACTAGGGATGTGACACTCATTTCACACTTTAAAAATGACAGCAACACATCAAGAGAACTGTTTGACCGGTTGAGGGTCCTTTGGTTTTTTATTGAGTTGAATATGTTATTTTTCATCATGATTTCAAGACACAGAATACAACAGAACCCAGCACCTGCCCAGCCAGCATCACCACCACAGCCCCCACCACACAGAAGGCTGAGGAGACCACAGAATCCATGGGTTATGCCCTGGATACTGCAGAGAGAAGAGAGAGGTTGCTACAGATGACTTTTGGACAACCTAATCACAACTGACATACCAGGCTACAGAAACTTCACCAGGATAGAACCAGCCAAATCTATGCTACTTCCTGTTGGGGGACGACGCCTTTGCCCTTATGCCTTGGCTGGTAAAGCCATACAGAAGATGACAACTGACCAGGTATACTCTCCAAAAGTTGTGAGAGACATTGTGTTAACATATGTGGTGCTACATAACATGCTGAGAAGCCATCAGGGGGGAGCAGACAGAAAAGCCACTCCAGCTGATGACATACAATCACCACAGAATGATCAGGGGGAGCAGGGACAGAATGAAAACATTATAAATTCATCCAGGGAGGCCAAACACCAATGAAACCTACTGAAAGACTACTTCAACAACCTTGGGGCACTGGCTGGACAGGAGGACAGAATGTAAGAACACTGAGGGTAGAACAAGCTGTCATCAATCAGTCCTTTTAAGGACTATCCAAATAATCCAAGAACTTTTATTGAGAAAGTGTTACATAAACATTAAACCCAGTTTTCAATCACTCTGAATCCAAATTAAATTATGGGGTGTCACTTCATGTGTTGTATTTTTTGTTTGGGGGTGGTGAGGGTAATCTGACACTTTACTTATTATATTTGTTTTAGGGGGAAGGTGTCACTTCAGGTCTTAATATATTTTTGGGGCTGGGTGTGAAGTGACACTTATTTTTTTTGTGTGTGTGTGTGTGTGTGTGTTTGTTTGTTTTTTAATTTGGGGGGTTTTGTGTGTTTGTTGGAATTTTAGTTTTTGGTGTTAAACATTCACTCATTCATTCACACAATTTACTTCGTGTTTCTGGGGGAAGTGTTGGACAATGTTTTTTTTTTTTGTTTTTGGGAAGCAACAGCTGAATAATTGTTTTTGGAAGATTTGGGTGGCACTTATAAGGGCCAGTTGGTGCGACTTAATGCAGGCTGATCTGCTTATTTGGGCTGACTCTGCTGGCTGGACTGTCTGGGAGGTCTTGACTGTTCTTGATGAGTGGAAGATGGCAATGGTGATAGTGCTGGTTGAAGTTGAGAGGGTGAAAATGGCTGTGGTGTGTTGATTGTTGTTGTGACTTGTCTCTTGCATTCTTCAGCCTTCTACTGTATTTCACTAAGAAGTTTCACTATCTCATTCCTGAAGTTCAAAAAGTCTTGCTCCTTCAAGAGTGCAATCTCACAGTGGAGATAGTTGCAGAACAACTGTCTTGGACTTGGAGTATGGTTCTGTCGTGCACCCAAAAAGTTTAGTTCTCTACTGACAGCATTGACGTTGAAAAGCTCTACGCACAGCCGTGGTGGAGTAGTGAACGCTAAACCTAGTTTAACAAGAAATTTCGAAACTGGTGGTAAACACCTGAATGCAATTTGCATGACTCACATTTGAAACTTTTAGCCAAATTCAACAATGTTAAGGGACGTTTTGGACTGAATTGTCATTTTATGGTACCCTCGCATCATGGACTCCTGTTACTTCCCTTTTGGAATAGGTGTCTAAAGAAATATACGATTTCATTCTTTCTTGTGCTATACTTGTTTTTCTAAAACCTGTACAAAAAGATTTAACATGGAATGGAGGATCTTCTTTTCAATTTTCAGGATTATAGACCATTGATTTGGGCTGATTTTCTTTTTTTTTTGGTAATTTGTATAGAAATATCCTGATGTATTGCTATATTATATGAGTATGCCATTTATCAACATCAGAAGTAATATTCTAAACCGTTTTGTACAACCGCTGTTCTTCTACAGCAGTTTACAAATTAAAAATAATAAATCCCAATTTTAAATCCACTTAGAATTTAGAAATGGTAGATCATAGTGCTAATAATATTAATAAACATTTGTAAGAAATCTTGTTTTTTCTCTAATATGCCACCAAGTACCTACTTTCCTTATCTATTATAGAGTTTGTTTCAGGGTACTCTCCTTTCTACCTTCTAAGGCTTCGAATTATCTTCTGATTTGTTGTGATATGTGATAGATTTGATATTACTTTGCAGTTTTGTAAATATTCTTTAACCTTCAGTTGTAATCTTTCCTTTACCTACAGTGAAAGTAAATTTTATATTTTTAAATGTAAAATACATTTTTATGAAGAAAAATGTATATACCATATGAAAACACTTGGGTAAGCTTTGCTTGGCATTCGGTGACCGCCACGTACACTGTACATAGAATTTAAAATATGAGGGGAGACCCTCTTTAAACCTATATACTTGCTACCCTTTGGCCCCTGGTGACCTAATTCACTCTGCCATGCGCAGTAATACAGAAATAGTTCATTCTTTTTGTGAATAAACATAAATGCTGGAAAAGGGTCTTTAAAAGTGGGGCAGGTGGGAGGGTGATTTGTTGTTTTCATATGGTAAGTATATACATTTTTCTTCATAAAAATGTATTTTACATTTAAAATTATGAAATTTTATTTCATAAACATGTAATATACTCTACCAAATTAAAACACTTGGGTTGAATGCCCACATGGAAGGATGGTGGGGAAAAGACAGACTGAGGAAAACCACCCTAAGGTTAAATTGCATAAAGAGGATAGTTCCTGGTGCAATTGAACCCAAAACCTCTGTGCTGAAGAAAAAACTCTATTGAGTTAAATGAGTAGAATTAACCACTGCAAGAACTTCAGCACTGCTGTCTACACCCTATTAGGTCAGCTCAAAGGAGAGGGCATAAATATGCCACTGTGCTCAGATTAGGAACATGCCAAGAGGCACTAAGAAGCACGGTTCTGAAAATGGAGATGAAGAACAGAATCCCTAAAAGGGAAATGCCACCCCCTTTTTCTGAGACTAAAAAGTCTCAGAATGACTTAAATTGAGGAATTTAAGTAGAAGAGAGAGAATGGGCTGAGTGGAAACAAAAGTCCACTACACTTAAGAAATCATAGAGATTCTTAAGAACAACATCTCTGAAGGAAAATAAGTGAAGTGCAAGAATCCCGAGAGGAATCCCCCATGATGTAAAGCAGTGGGAAACCACTGAAGAGACCAGAATGAAACCTGGACAAAAACATCATGGGCCTTCACGTGTGGAACAGAGAGGGAATAAAGGATAAAATGTTATCCAAAAAGATATTGTCTGAGCAGCAATATCACCCTCTTTGAACTTCAGAAGAAAGACCAAGAAGAAATCCTCCTAAGAAAGTCAGAATAGCTAGATAGATAGTATCTTAGGAATCTTACTGTAGGACAGGAGAGGTCCTCTAAGTCATCCTGACCAAAGACAAAAAGTCAAAGCAGGAAGAGCCTTCTGAAGATAACTGGCTTAAGCCAGGAAAGTAAGATCTGACTTTAGGATGACTTAGGCCATCCCTAGAGAGTGAGAGAAAACCTTTAAATAAAGGAATCAAAATCACTCCTCCTTCCCAAAGAAAGGGAGTAAGAAAGACTGTCTAATATGTGAAAAACTTGCTCAGCAAGTAAACAGGGTTCAAGAGGAGCCTTGGTAAGAGCCTGCAGAACCAAGGTTTAAGTACCAAAAGGTAGGTGACGACTACCCTTATTGTGGACTTAAAGAAGCTCTAAAAGAGACTTCCAAGCTCCCTATAAGAACCCAACTCCAAGTAGTACCTGGAGAGAGCTGACTTGTATCCCTATTATCTGAAAAATAATTCCTTAAAAGGAAGAAACAGCAATAAATGGGACAGTTGAAGCATGGCAGAGTGGCCATGTTTCTCACAAGTTTTTGAAGTAGTTCCACATTGCTTCATAGACAGTTATGGAGGATAAAAATCCTCCAAGACCCCTCCTGTGAAAATTCTTCTTAAATGAGACTTCAGCCAGAAATCTTGAAGAAAGGAACTCCATAAAAATTAATAACAAAACTCTAGATGAGATTGTTATAGAAGAATAAGAGGAAGAGCCAATGGCTTTCTTAAAGGAGATCTTGAGGCCAAAAACTTGGCACTTGCCAAGGAAAGCTACAAGAAGAATGGTACAGCTCTGAAAGTTGATTAACTTCCTGGGCATAGAGGACAAAGAGCTGAAGGAGGGAATGAGTAAAACAAGTACTCTGGACCAAAGCACTCCAGGGCATCTGTTGCCAGAGCCTAAGGATCCAGCACAGGAGGCACATGCAAGAGCAGCTTGTGATTGAATCACATGGCAAAAGAGATCTAAATCAGATGAGAAGTCTGAGACTACCATCTGAAGATCCAAGAATAGAGAGACCACTTTATATGAAAGGAGAGATAAGACCTCCAGAGATGGTCTGCCAAGGATTCATGCCCCTGGAACATGAAAAGGTGGAAGAACAGACTTGTTTTTGTAAAATAATGGCAAAAGGTGCCAAAATAGATACACATGTCCCAAGAGTGGAAGCTCTCTTGATATAAAAAAGAAAGCACAGATAACAGTGTTGCCTGAAACTATCTGAAGTGTCCCTTAAAGAAAGGACAAGTGAGGAACAAATGTCTTGAGAACAAGACATCTGTGTTGTTTGAGGCTGAAAGGATGATCCTTTGATGAAAGAATAATACAGGAACAAATGTCTGAGCAAAAAGGACAGCTATGAGCTCTAGAACTGATGAACAGATTGGACTGCTACATCAAAGATGGACCTTAGCTGGTCAAAAGAGCACAAAGAACTCCCAAACCCTGAAGTGAAACATCCATGAAAGTAGATGTAAAAACTAGGGAATTAAAGGGAGGTATGCAAAGACATAGTTCCCAGGAAAGTACCATCTTAAATGAACCCTCATTCAAATAAGGAAGTAAATCCTGAAAGGCTAGTGGCTAGGCCCTAAGGCACTGCCACAAAGTGGTACACCCTGCTCAAAAGCAAAACTCTAAACAAGAGTGAACCAAAGGAGAGAACGGAGGCATATTGAGGAAGAGAAGTGGTCCACTGGCCAATTAGAAGTGAGAAAATGATCAACTAAAAAGTTTCCATCCTGATAGTTTGGAGAACCAGGAAAAGATCCAAATCTACGAAAAGATCTAAATCCAATGCTGGTTTCCAGTCTTCTATCTCTTTAAAAGGGACCCTGAGAAAATCAGGTAAAAAAGAGCCCAGGCACTTGAACTGCAAGTGTGAGGCTGAATGACAAAGAGCAGCATACTTCTGAGGAGAAGCAAAAAAGCTGAAGAAGATGAAATCAGGAAAGTGGAATCTGAGAGACCACTGGAAGGTGAAAACCAAGATCGAGGCTTCTGGAAAAAGAAAGGCTGACACCCAAACATTTCAAATGAAATGGAAGAAATCAGTTGACCTCCCAGTGGCAAGTGGAGGCATCTGGAAGTAAGAGTAAAAGTTTGAATAAAACAAAACACTCCTATCTCCTGAAGGACACCATGATAGAGGTTGAGGCTAAGCCTCTGCCTGTGGAAGGCATTCCACCATCAGAATGTTGGAACCTGGAAAGGAACCACATCCCTAAAGCACTAAGTTAGAGAGAAGACTCCCTAGTTGGGAGAAGAACCAAAATTACCCTACCAAGTGACTAGGCACAAGTGAGGGAAATGGATAATGAAATCTCACAAAACAAAGTGCAAAGATGGCTGAAAGGCCACAGATGTCCAAAGCATGGTGGATGAAAAAGACCACTGAGAAGTATTGCCTGGTCAATCAACTTGAATAAGTGATCAACAGAACAGTACTGAAGGAAAAATCCCACAGTACTAAGGACCCTAAGGTCCATCTCAGATATCTGCTAATAGCAGAGGACCTCTGCCTAGGGAAGAGAAGGTCTTAAGAACCCCACCAGGCTAGATCCCAGGTCCGGAAACCTGAGCAAGTCAACCCAAAAACCCCCTGAGGAGGGTTTTACCTGACAAAAGTAAGTTTTAGAAGGTAAACTTGGGTAATTACTGAACCTTTTAAACTTAGAATGAGAAGATCCCAAAAGAATGAGTGACAGAAAGAATCTGGCCCCACTAAGGAACTTCTAAGCCTGGGAAAAGTGGTTGACTTAGAGAAAAATAAGACTGATCAAAAGGAAAGAGCAGTCAAATTTATCCCCTAATTCTGTTGGACAGGAAAACCTTGAAAATTCACCAGAAATCAATGTAAAAGGTAAATAAAATGGAGAAAGGGTGAATAAAACAGCAGAAGTGTACTTACAGAGCATCAAATACGTGTAAATGCAGGACTTAATGAGGTAGCAAAAATGCTGAGTTGAGAGTTCAACCGCCACAAAAAGAATGAACTATTTCTGTATTACTACGCATGGCAGAGTGAATTAGGTCACCAGGGGCCAAAGGGTAGCAAGTATATAGGTTTAAAGAGGGTCTCCCCTCATATTTTAAATTCGATGTACAGTGTACGTGGTCACCGAATGCCAAGCAAAGCTTACCCAAGTGTTTTCATATGGTAGAGTATATTACATTTTTATGAAATAAAATTTGATTTTTACCAGTCTTATCTTCAGAACATGAAAGTTAAATTTGATTTTTATATAAGTCTTATCTACAGTACAATGTGACCCTACTATGATGCTCTGTGTATGATATTTACCTACACTAACAGACATACTCAAAATCTTCTGGTTGTACTAGGCCTGCAATTAAGTTGGTTTATGCTTATAATATGTAATGTGATATCATAAACTTATATGTGTGGCCTATTAAATATTTTAAAGCCCTTTTTTGCATTCTTTTTCGAGAAGCTGGACGAATCGGCCCTTTGCCAAATCGGCCCCCTAAAATAGTCGGCCCTCGGCAAATCGGCTCCCTAAAATTTCAACCCGGCCCCCAGTTGAAAACTTTTATTACAACAAATTGTCTATAGAATTTATAGACCTGCACAAAGCATTCGACTTGGTTGTTAAAGATATTTTATCAGCATCATTAAAACTTCTTAAGTTATATTTGACTAAGTGTGATTAACACATCAAAGGAAAACTACTTGGGTACTTTAATCAATGCTTTTTAACATTGTTCATGTCAGAATTATTAAAATTGCAATCACATGAAGTGTATAGCCTCTACAGAGGGGATATTAACTTTTGTGATGTTTTAAGAGCAATTAGCTTCTAATGTATGCCACTGCGCAATTAGCTTTTAATGTATGCTACTGCTTGATTAGTATCTATGCTAATAATCCCTCTGCTTAAACATTAACCTGTTTTGTAATTTTTGTGATCAATTGTGAACAATTGGCTTTAAGTCATTAATATTTGTTTAATATTTGTATAGGTTTGTTGGATTAGCTTTTGTGCAATATTTGTATATGTTTTCAGACTGACCTGCCTAATATTTATGTTCGTATTTTATTTTATGAAGATTAATTTCATTTATGAATTAAAACTAAAAAGAATATAATGGATATTTATTCAGTCTTTTGATAGTTTTAAATTCCAGGGGCCGATTTGACTAGGGTGTTATTTCCAAGGGGGCTGAATTGACCAGAATATTTTTCTCTGGGGGCTGATTTGACGGGGGCCGAATTGTCTATGATTCCTTTTTCGTATATATTGGTAAGGTATCTTCAATTTTCTTATATGCTGTAAAAGTATTGCTCAAACCCTTTTGTCGTAAAGTCATGATGTTCAAAGTGTTGGGATACTATGGCATTAATAGGTGTATAGTCTTTGATATATTCTATAACCTTCATTGTACTCTTTTTGAATCTGCTGTGAAAGTACTTTGTTTATTTATTTGGGGTTTTACGTCGCTTTCAACACTGTACAGGTCATATCACGACGGGTAGTTGGAAGGGGAGAGGAAACCAGTACATTCAGTTCGCTAGGGCTCTGTACTGTAAACTGCCGACCAACGGCAAGCAACTACCAGCTTTCCCACTTGAGGCTGTGCCGGGAATCGATCCCCAGCCTCAGAGGTGGGAGGCGAGAGTGTTACCACTCTGCCACCATGGCCCCTATGAAAGTACTTTGATTTTATTAGTCTTTTCAATGGTGAAAACAATACTCTAAATCTTAATAGTTTAAATCTTCTTTTGTTGTAAATTTGCTACTCTCTATGGCAAAACTTCCTAGAATCTGAACATGTAAGTACAATAGTAATAGCTGTAACATTTCCACCTTTTGAAGTCCGAACATCATAAATGTCAAACCTCAGCAAATCCTGCTTGTTGTTATATACTGTGGATATCCTATATATATTAGGTGTCGGTTTCCACTGTTTCTTGGTCACTGTTTTCTCTCTGCAACATCCCATGTTCATTGTCGATTCATAAATTGTCTGTTTGCAGTCTCTGTGTATTTGTTAGTCCAAATTACTATTGTTGTGTGGAGTGCAATATGTACTTGTAATGACTGAAAATGATCTTCTGGTGTTATCGGCAAATTGTCAAGGTCTAAGAGACCAAAAAAACGAGTTGATGTCATACGCTATTCAAGTATGAAAATCCCACCATCCTTTGCCTACACAATACTCATTGAACTAATAATGATAAAAATATATAAGAATTCTCTGGAAAGGAGAGTGTTTTATTAATGGAATAAAACAAATTCCTGTGCAGTTGAAATTTTAATCAATACTAATCTAGAATATTCGGTAAAAAAGTCTGAAAAGACCACAATGAGAACCTTTTAATGTTGGAAATAACCATAAATAATATGGTATTTAGACTATTAAATGTACATACACCAAATACAGAACCGACAACCTTTTTTGGTGAATGCAATACACTAATCCAAGAAGGCGCACATGACTACAAACTCATTTGCGGTGATCTAAATTTAACTTTAAACACTGATACGGATTCTTGTAATTATAAACACATAAATAAGCCTCAGTTATGGCGAGTTATTTTAGACACTATGAACACCAGTGACTTGATCCATCATAATCCATTAGAGCCATCCATTATTATTATTATTATGTATTTATACTCAGCGCAATATCTCCATATACTACAGGACTCAAAGCGCTATTTAACCCATCCAACTGTACAGGTACAGCCCCAACTCACAAGTAACTCACATTCCCCTAACTGGAAGACAGAGGCTCAAGGATGACCATTTATCGACGTCCTTGAGGTTCTTTAACCTGCCACTGGGGATAGGACCCAATGACAGAGGACCGCCATTTTAAGTGGTCATCCGAGCCACTATGTATCTGCCTGTACCTGGGATTGAACCCACAAAACTCAAAACCATCCATCAAAAAACAAATCGCTTTTCTTGGCGCAGACACAATCTTATCAAAGAAGCTAGACTAGATTACTTTATAGGCTCACAGACACTGTTAGATCTAATATAAAGTGCAACTTAAGTGCAGGATATAGATACGTTCACTCATCAATTGAGCTAGTCCTCAAACGCAATGAATTCAAAAGAGGTAAGGGGATATGGAAGTTTAATTGCTTGCTTTACTATTTTTTTACTTATATTAATAAAAAAGGCAATAATTGATGAAACAGTTAAATATGCAGTAAAAAATTTACAATACAAAGACAATTGATCAAATTGATTTTGATAAAATCTATTTAACTATTGGAGATCGTCTCTTTCTCAAAACTTTACCTTTTGAAATGAGAGGGACCACAATACAATAGTCAACACGAATGAAGAGAGAATGGAGCTATGAAGAGCAAAACTTAATTCGTGAAAATGAATAATTGTAATCTCAGGAAAGCAATAACTCTCCTACACTACCAGAAAAAAGAGAAATTGGAATATCTTCGAAATCAAAAACTGAATGGGGTGCTTATATGTTTAGGGGAAAATTGGCTTTAAAATGGAGAAAAACCATCAAGATGTCTATGCTCTTTGGAACAAAAAAAATTATGTTGAAAATATTTGTCATGATGTTTGGGTGCCTACCTTCGGGTTTGAAATTTACCATTGATTTTTATTGAGAATGGAGATTTCTATAAGGAGAGAGAGAATGATATGTTTTGTAAGCGCCCTAAACTTTCAGTCACTAGCTTTGGGGTTAGAAAAAAGAGTGTTTCAGTGTCAGGTTGAATGGATATAGCAAAACAATAGTCTAAGATTATAATGTATATCTTTTATAAAATTAAACATCTTCACAAGCATATTTTTTTGCAGTTACTTTTGGCTTTGACCTTTGTACAAGTTTCTGGTATAATTACAATTTTCAATAAAAGTTTTAAAAAGTGGGATTATCTTCTGGGTAACACATGGGCTTTGACATTTATTTTATGCTCACATGAACTGATAATGGCCATTTATTGTTTTTAATGAGCAGATTTTGTTCCATCCTATCAAAACTGCGAACAGTTTAAAGGCAAGGTGACCTTTTAAAGAACAGATTAAACGATTAGAGCTCAGTAGAGCTCGCACTTGTAGGAATCACATTTTTTTTTGGCTTTCCCAACTTTCATGAACTGTGGTGCAGCATAATGGGTATTTGTCTTCTCACTGAAGTTAAGCGGCAATGGGCTACGTTAGTACTTGGATGGGTGATCGTCTGAGTTCTAGACCAGCAGTGGAATGTGTCTGAGTTGGAATTTCTTTGTGTCACCAAACTTTTGTAAATTCCAGTGCACTACTCGTGTTGCTGATGGCTTTGCGCTCTCGCTAGGGGACCAAAACACCTTTTGGCCTTGTTCTGTGTAAAACAGAAACAAAACTTGTACTTTATACAGAAGAAATATTCTCATTTCATTCAAGTGAGCTGAAGATTACAACAGATTCTGTAATGACAAGATATATTCATGCGAGTCATTTTGTAATGGGAAAAAAGATAAGGAGACAACAGATTGTGCTAACATTTAAACTAAGCTGCTTATTTTGACATTTAAAGTTCATCAGATAAGGCTCATAAATTTCATAAATTCACCCAGACAAAATTCTGTATGATGTCTGACATTTCCTCTGGAAAGACGAAAAGATCAACAGATAATACAGGCAGCGGTTTTGCATTATGAAATGTCAAGTGACTTTTAAAAAACTAAAAAAATATGAAATATTACAACTTTGAGTTCTTCATTTGGTCTTATACATTTTCACATCCCTAATTCCCATTAACAGCAAAAATGTAGAGCCCTCATAATAAATGTCAATATCCACTGGCGTGTTTTTGAAGCCCAGACAAACTGGTTTGAATCCAATAAAAATTTCTATTCCCAAATATAAAAGGGGAAATCTTGAGTCTGTAGGGCAAACACCCAAATGCAATTCAGAAGTTTGGATGCACAATGCAAAATAATTAGCAGCTGTAACCATTTCTAACATTAAGATATGTATATCAGTGTAAATTTGTGTGATATGTTATCAGTTTAAATTTGTGTTAAACTTTATATGGGGCTAATCTAAATAATAGACTATGTGTAATTTTTAAATGTTACTGGCTTGCACAGAATATTTTCCATCCGATGCAAATTCATCAGTGACACTTTTTGTCCCTACCAAAAATTGACATATATAACCGGTTTACATATCCTTATCCAAAACCAGAAGAATATAAGGGCCCAGTTATCTTTAAAAGAGACAGCAGAAATTTGGAGGAGTCATACCTTACAAAATTCAGGACAGCTTTTTGCATTTTACAGAGATTCATGTCAGAGCAGCTAAAGGTTAAAAAAAGCAGTTTACTACCAGTTCTTTTCACATCCTCATCTATAATATAACAATCAAAACACATAAGAGTGCCAAAACAGACAGAGTATCAGCAGTATACAACACAGTATCATAACCACCTGCACCAGGCAAAGACTATGAGAACATTCACACATCATAGACTCTCAAGAACACCAGCCAAACTGGCAGAAATGGAGACAATGAAGTTGATGTCGTCAATTTTGATCCCAAAACATGGACCTTTGATGTTTGGATCAAATAGCTTCGCACCTTTCTTGCTCTAAAACTCCATGCCAAAGCAAAGTTATATTCAAGTCTTTGCACTTAAAAAATAAATAAAGACTAATATAGTATTTGACTAAAATAGTGAGCCTCTAAGTCACACATAGCCTTTCCTTTGGAGAAATGCTTCCCTCTGTATGATTTTGCCTCTGTAAATAACTTTCAATTCTTCCAACAACTTCTTCAAATTGGATTGTTATTAATCTAAAATGGCACTTGAATTGTCATCCATCTAACAGTAATGCTTGGATTAAATGGGAAAAAGCACTATGTTTATCTCTTAAAATTAGAATATTAGAAAGTAAGTAATGATGCTTCCTGTTCAAGCCTTTTTACTTTTTAGCTAAGTCAATAACAACGTTCTATCCCTTTCTAATTTGTACAGAGATAATTTGGACATAGCAGGTCCCATAGTTGTGAGTGTTTTTAATTATCAACTTTGTCAAGATTAAAAGGAGCTGTATTTATTTCTTTATTTGGGCTTTAACGTCACTTTCAACACTGTATTGTTTGTATTTAATCATTTATAATGATTTCACTTTAATTCACTCTATAATTATTTTTACTTTGATGCTGATTTAATGTCATAAATTGTTCATTGGATTCTAATTAGCATAAGTGAAAAATATCATAGGACAAATACTATGCAACACTCAAAAGTTACAAGTACTTTGATCACAAAAATGCAATTTTTAATGTATTAACAAAGTAAAATTACACTGGCTTAAACTTGATTTGAATAAGAGTTACAATCATACAAAACCAAACCATATAATATTGAAAAATGACATGCATGCATACACCAAATTGTTTTTCTTTTGGACATATTTTGTCAATATCTCATTTGTTTTAGATAACATAACTTCAAATTTTACGATCAGATATTCATCTGACTGAACGAACTTCATCACAAGGCTCTGTGCCTGCCCCATCATGTTTAAATCTTATGACATAATGAATGATCATTATAATAACTTAATACTCTCCTCTCACATGTGCAATGTCTGAAGTTCAGAAACTTTTGATGTCATGTTAGACCAGAGTTTTGGGACAAAAGTCACACCAAATTGTAATTTATCGGGTAGTTTTGCTCCCTTGGTTAAATTGTCCTTGGGTGTAGCTGCCAGACTCTCTTAGTAATATGTTGATGTTGAAAAGCCAGTATATGTAGCAGTACATACTGTATGTTAAAAAGCATTCTTACTGAAAAAAGGCTAGGGGCCTTTAGCAATATTTTTATTTTGAAGCAAATATGATTTTACAATCTTTTTAGATGGGAGCATACAAAACTCGCTTTAATACAAAGACTGTCTAATAATGATTCAGTTGACTTGTAGCCATTAAATGCAGGGATAAAAACCAGCATGTCTGACAAAATACATGCCCCATATGGAAAATTGTCTGGCCTTAGAAATCTAACAGAACGGCATTTATGTATTTATTAGACAATTGTTACTTCTATGTTTCATTTTAAAGCAGGAATCTGATAGACAAGTTCTCACTGGGACAATAACTGAATCTTATATTGATTTATCATAAAACAACAAAGATGTCAAGCAAACTTTTTATATTAACTATTATTCTAATATGTCTGTGTCAAACTAAATCTGCAGAATCATGTAAGTATGTTTTATTCAAGTACTTATACACAGGTTTTGCAGAATGTTGGACCATTTATTTGAGACCTTACTTTCACCTGGACCTGATTCTTGTCTCCATAACAGTTTTGCACACTGACTTGCAGCCCTAATGTGGTGTTTCTGCAATACTGAATTGGCCCCTGCGGCTAGCTTTTTTTATATTGCAACATAAATTTTGAAAATTGTACATGTCAGAAAGTACAATCGGGAAGTTCAGCAAAATTGAGAGAATATCTAATATTATTGACATTTTTTTGAAAATGTATCACTCCATGTATGCTCCATTGTAGTAACTTATAGTAAATTCCCCCTTCTGGTTTAATGGCTAACTCATTTGAGGTTTGTGTAATCATTGTGTCACTTTGTCACATTAATAATAAGTATATTTTATACTGCAAGGCTTGGGACAATCGCAAAGAAGTCTACTTTTGAAGCTGCAAACATTTTCTGTTGCTCCCATTATCAACCAGAAAGAACCGTGTGAATAATCCATACTTTAGAATATTTTCAGACCAAAATTGCCTTAGTAAATTTGCCTCTTAGTCATATTACTGTTAATCCAGGGAATGCACTGAAATGAAAATTGTGTTTCTTTTTTTTTGGTAAAGTATATTTGTTAATTAGTTGTTAATTAGTTGTGTTAATTAATTTACAGTCAATTTGTAGCATACCTGTACTTTAATTACAGCTAACTGCCAAACAACGCACTCATATGAGGGTAAAACATACACGATTAAAACTGAGCCAAAGACATGGGACACAGCCCAGGAAGAATGCAATAATACACTTGGTGGCTACTTGGCTGAAGCAACTGATGCAGGCACACAGTATTTTCTGACAGACATGCTTCAGCAATTTGATCGTAAATAGAATTTTACTTTATTCTATCATATTGGTATCGCAATACATAACTAAACAAAAGGTTTTTGACAAGGCAAAAATGAAGGGTCCCACAACAAGTAAAGTGTATAATGGCAAAAATATAATAAAGATAAAGGCTATTAAATTATGTGTATGGAGACGTTCAAAAATGATATTTCACCTAATAAAGCATACGTGAGTATGGCTTTGGAAAGTGTTGCCAAGACAGTGATGTTGTGTCAGATATTTAATTAAATATGTACGCACATAAATACAAGGATGATGTTTGAATGAACTTCTGCAGTGCTTGAAGTTTATGGTCTTTTTTTGATACCTTGATATGCTTTGTGTGTATTACAATGGCAACCATCTTAATGATCTGTAAATACAGATATTTAAGCACAGTCCCTGAGTGAAGAAAAAATTAAATTTAGGGTGGTGTGTGTGGCAAGTTTCCTCTGAGGCTCTTAAATTGTCAAATTTTTAAAATGTCGGGTCAATTTTTCCTATTGTTCATTCTATTTTTAAATGAAAAAGCTTTTTTCTTAGTTCACTTACCAGAATTGCAAATATACATTAAGTTTTTCCCTCGCAATGCCACAAAAATTATTGGCTAAAAATCCAATAATATAGCCCCAGCTTCTCTAATTTAAAACATAAATTCCTTATTCACTGACATATTATTCTAAGTTCAGAACTCAAATCCTACAATTGTTTACACTGGAAGATGGAAAGCTCAATTTAAAAAGGAGCCAATAACCACCCACAACTTACTTATCCACTCTAGCAGGAAGCATATAAAATTCCCTTATGTTTTAAGTACTATGGAATTTTCTCTTCCTTCTGTTTTTCTACTGTGATATACTGTAGTATATATGTTTCGTTCCTTGTTTTGTTTAGGTTTGTTTTTGTACATAGATGTTTTTTGTTGTTTTGACATACTCTCATGTTCATTAATCAGTATGACTCTTTTTAATGTTTGTGTTTGGTCAATGCAGCCAGTAGAGAATCCACAAAACATAAGTATAGTTGACAGTAGTGTTACAGTGTTGTCAGTAAATTGTCAAGGCTTAAGAATCATGGACAAAAGAATTGATGTGTTACACTATTTAGATAATTTAAAAGCTAATATAATATGCTTACAAGACACACATTGGTTAGATTAAGATATAAAACTATTTAAACAATTGTGGAAGGGAAAATGCCTTATAAATAGAAAAACATCAAATGCAAGATGAGTTGCAATTTTATTTAAGAGTGATTTTGAATATCAAATCTTGTAAAGTTATAAAGACACCAATGGCAATGTTATTCTTACAGATCTTGCACTAAGTGAATGTAAAGTCAGATTAACCAACATTTATGCCCCAAATTCTGATATTCCTGAACTCTTTAATTCTTTAAACAATTTGATATATGAAAGTTAAACATAACATGTTATTATTTATGGCGACTTTAATCTTGTATTTGATCATTCTTTCGATGCAAGTGACTATAAAGCCATAAATAACCCAAAATCAATGAGTCTACTACTGGAATCCTTGGAAACCTATAATTTAACTGACACATACAGTTATTTTCATAGAGAAACAATAAGATATACATGGCGGAGGAAGAATCCCTTTCAACAGGCCTGCCTAGATTATATTTTTGTAACTTATTTTTATTTATTTATTCATTTGGGATTTTATGTCACTTTCAACACTGTACAGGTCATATCACGACCGGTAGTTGGAAGTGCAGATGAAACCAGTATATACAGTTGGTCAAGGTTCTGTACTGTAAACTGCCGACTACAGCTGCTTTCCCACTTGAGGTAGAGCCGTGAACCAAACCCCGGCCTCAGAGGTGGGAGGCGAGAGTGTTACAATTCTGCCACCATAGGCCCAATATATATTTTTGTAACAAATTGATTGTTAGACTATACAGATATCTGCCATATAAAACCAGGCTACTGTAGAGATCATTCTTAAGTTAAAATGACAATGAGCTTTTGCAAGTTTAAAAGAGGCAAGGGAGTCAGGAAGTTTAATTATTCACTTTTAATATATACTACTTGTTAATAACACTATAAATGTTACAAGGCAAGAATATGATGTACCAGTATATAATCCACACAAAATAAAAAAAACATATCAGACAGTGATATCCATTTTGTAATAGATGACAGTGAAGTTTTAGAAGTACTTCTCAAAATTAAAGGAGAGACAATTAAATATGCATCTTACTTAAAACAAAAATTAGTCCAACAACAGCAACAAGTTGAGATAGATATTAAAAATCTGGAGAATTTAGAAACTGATATAAACTCCGATCTACTAGAAAGTAAACAAAAGAGAGCTACAAGACCTAAGGAAACAGAACATCAAGGGAGCATATATTAGGTCTCGTGTACATTGGCTGAGTGAAGGAGAAAAACCTTCACGATATTTTTGTTCTCTGGTGAGAAGAAATTACCTAGAAAAAAACAGTTAAATGCATAGAAACAGAGAAAGGAGAGATTATAACAGATCAAAAACAAATTCTTGAGATTTCTATCAAAAGTTATTTCAAAATAATGATTAGGCATTATCAGAAATAAATCAGGCCTCCAATGTTTGGGAAACCCATGTAAAACAATTATCAATAAATGAATCACATGAAATTGAAGGGCCTCTAACATTGTTAGAATTAAATAATTCACTTAAAGCCATGAAAAATGGCAAATGTCCTGATATAGATGGCTTTCAGGCAGAGTTGTTTTAAATATTTTGGAATAAACTAAAATATTTTATACTTAAATCTCTAAATTATTCTTACAAACATGGGGAAATGCTGCTCAGCTTGCGCCAATGTATTATCAACTGTCTTCCAAAGTGAGTTAAAACCAAGACAATTTTTGAAAAACTGGCGTCTTACTTCATTATTATCAGTTATTTACAAACTGGGCTCCAGTGCAATAGCCAACAGAATAAAAAATACATGAATAAACTTATATCTTCAGAACAATCTGGATTTATAGTGAAAACTATATTGAAAATAACACAACTCTTATCTATGATCTTATATATTGTTGTGAGAATAGCGAGATCACTGCCCTTTTAATGTTAGTAGAAATTTAAAAAAGGGTATGATTCTATTTCATGGAAATTTTTATATTCAGTCATGAAACTATATGGATTTGGACCAAGTATTCACAGATGGATTAACACTTTTAATAACAATTTAAAAGCAACGGTCTTACACTAATGTCAAGTTTTTAAATATTGAAAAATGGTACTGCCAAGGCGACCCACTAGCAGCATATTTATTTCTTATGTGCGCCCAAATCTTGTTACTTATGATAAAACATGATAAAAGTGTCAAAGGTATTTGACACAGTTTGCTGATGACACTACTATTATACTGGACGGATCAAAAGCTTTACTACTGGCAGCATTAAATACTTTAGAGATACATGTATATGGTTCATTGTCAGGACTAAAAGTTAAGTACTATCACAGATTAATAGCATCTTTGAAATCATATGTAGAAGACTGCAAAAACCAATCAAGATTCTAAAGGCTATACTTCCATAACAATATAAAATTTCTCCTTAAATCCTAAAAAGGCGCACAAGATTTTTATGAAATTTTAAAATGTAATATCGCAATTGAGGAAGCGCAAGCACTACACAATTGGGAAAAAAACCTAAATATCTCCATTGATCATATCTCCGGGAGGTGAATGCACAAAAATTGTTTCAATACAATCGAAGATAAGACATTAATTTGGTGTCAATATAAAATTCTCTATAGATTGAAACTATTAAAACTATAGAAACTATTTATCATTTATTTGTTGGGTGTGAAAAAACATCCAAGTTTTGGAAGACCATAAGAACTTGGTTAATGGAAAAGGGAAATATAAACTTTGATTTAAGCCCAAGCATTGTACTTTTTGGGAATTGGCATTTGGAAGAAACACAAAGCATAAATAATATAATTAGCATTTTAGCTAAAAGAGCAAGAATTGAACATACTTCAGTATCAGAATTATATGATTAAAATATATACTGAGCAAAAATATCTAGCCCATATAGATTTATTTATTTGGGGTTTTATGTCAACACTGTACAGGTCATATCATGATGGGTAGTTGGAAGGGCAGAAGAAACTAGTACATACAGTTTGCCAGGGCTCTGTACTGTAAACTGCCGACCAACAGCAAGCAACTACCAGCTTACCCACTTGAGGCCATGCTGGAAACCAAACCCTGGCCTCAGAGGTGGGAGGTAAGAGTGTTACCACTCTGCCACTTTGGCCCTCTAGCCCAAATAGAAACACAATATGAAAAATGTTTTAAAAATTCATGGTCAGTGTTTACTGTGCTTACAGGAAATGAAGAAATGACTGATGAGTGAAGATAATGAGTTATAAATAGCATATGTACCTTATATAGTCCATACCACTTAATATAATTTAGAAATGCCCTTATATTGCATCTGGTGTTTAATTGGTGAGATTTAAAGACAATGCCATATATTTGTAATTAATCTATAAAAGACAAAACTAAACTGTCTATTAACCATTTAATTTGTACTATATACAAGAAACATTGTAAAATCCTGATGGGAGGTTGCCACCTTCGCCCCACAGGATTACGGTTGTTGTCAAAAAAGGGCAAATAAAGAAAACATGAGACAAAAAAAACTTTTCCCATTGTTTTCAAATACATAGCAAACCTGTGAGAGCAATAGTGAAAGAGATATTAAGCATCGGAAAATATGCCCCATGTATAGTTATAGGATTGGGCTAGAAAAGCGAGAACATAGCAATAAACCATGTTTAGGTTTTATGTGATTCAGTGCAACATTATTGTACATACACAGCAAATCAACTTTGAATCATGTACTACAGAAAAATTACAATAATAAAAATATGCAAATTTTCATATATGTTGAATCATTCTTGTATTTTAATGAATGAATTTTGATAAGTTTCTAAATCCCAGACCAATGTTTGATTTCACTCTGAAATATATTCCAAACCTCTAATAGCAAAATAAAATAAATATCAATCAAAATTCTGACCATCTTATTAGTCTTCAACTTTTATAGGATTCCAGGCAATATTTTTAGATACTTTATTTTACAAAATACAAAAAAATTGATTCTATACCTCTAGGGATCCAAGGGCAAATTGCCATTTTAGAACCCAAGCCATGGTTCCTATTATCTACCAATACATTCCAAGGCTCTAATTGCAATAATAAAAGACATATCGAGTAATAACTAAAGTACAGGGAAAGGCACAAAGGGTCAACAAAGTCCTGGGGAATAATGCAATAAAGTTTCACACGATTCCAGGCAACATTTTGTAGATACACAAAAAAGTAAAATAAAATCAACTTTATAACCTTTTTTCTTGTGGTATGAATTCAACAGGCTGACAGTGTTTTTCAAGGCTCCAAGAGTTTTTAAAAATATACTGGGAAGAATGTGTAGATGGTGGTTGAAAATATAAACATATGAGTAACAATTGATATAGATCATTTTGAAACAACTTTTATGGGATTCAATATGAAAAAAGAGTGGAATTTTAAAACATTTTTGTAGGAAATTGCGAAGAATATGATATACAAAACACATGCATAAAGCATGGCAGAAAAGGTGAATTAAGCACAGTGGTCCAAAAAAGGAACAGTACTGATCGACACACAAAGTGTATAATTAACTTTCTCATACATTTGACACTGACCAGCCTTTTAGGGCAGGCTATACTTGACATGCATGTGTATTATCATCTTTGTGTTACTGTTTCAATGTGTTAGTTCTCTACATTGAAATTTGGATTGCGACCTGGTGAATTGGTTGACTCTGTATATGTGCAGAAAATAACAAAGGTTATGTGAACATAATAGATATCAGTGTGTATGTACTTAAATGGTAGATTAGTAATGAAATGTTAACAAAGAAAAAGAAAAGAAAACATCAAAAAAGTGGAAATATTTCAGAACCACAGCAAAACAATTAGTCCAGAAAATAAAAAACAAAAGTCAGTGTTAGACTATGTAGATTGCAGTAAGGAGGAATTAACAAGCAATACGGCTGAAATGTTGGAATCTCAAGCTTTATGTTCAAGTCAAAACTTCCGGGAAAAGTCAGCAATTGAAGCAAAACTGGATAAAATTCTGGAAAAAATAAAACCAATTAATGACATTAGAGAAGACATGAAGACTTTGAAAGACAGCCTTTTAAGGTTAGAGAAAACTGCAGAGAAACATGAATCCAGAATACTTGATATTGAAAAAAATGCTGAAGTAAATGACAAGACATTGCAGGCTATACAATCACATATAAACAGGTTGGATATCGAATCAAAAGAAAGGAACTCAAAATATGATACAAACAGTCTTTGGAAGACCAAATGTGACTTGTTAGAGTCCTTGAGCAAAATGGAAGTGTACTCTAGAAAAGAAAATATTATTTTTGAGGGTCTACATGGGACAGAGGTTGAAAACTGTCAAGAAGTTATTTACAAACTATTGGTAGAAAGATTGCTCATTCAAGATGCAAGAGAGAGGATACACTTTACTGCTGTTCACAGGATTGGCAAGAGGAAAATTCCAACATATGCTACTCTGAGATTGCGCCACATTATTACCAGGGTATCTGTGTACGCTCACAAAGAAGAAATTATGTCTCACAGGAAGCTTTTGTTATCACAAACAGAAGGCCATGTAGCAGTCTAGGCTCAGAGAATTTGGATTAATCATGACTACCCTCGAGAATATAAGGAAGGCAAGGCGTATAACCTCGAAAAATTGGACTTTGATGTCCCACCCCTCAGCATGGATATGTGAGAACTACATCGCATTTTATGGATTTTGTCCCCTGAGTAATTTTTTTCCAGGGTCATTTGTTATAAATGGGGTGACATATAGTTGTTTAGAACAATTCTTACCAGGAACAGAAAGCAAGGTTTGCTTTACGTAGGGATATTGCTGAGCAAATCTTGCTTGCTAAAGACCCAGTGATCATGAAGTGCCTTGGAGACTAGCTGAAGTCGGCAGATAGTACATGACAGGAATCACAAGCGGTCATCGTGATGAGGAAAGGACTCGAGGTAAAGTTTTCAAAGCCACTCTTCAAATCCTTCTTGAAAGACACTGAGCAAAGGACACTTATTGAGGCCAACAAGTTTGATAGTACAAACAGTTATTCTAAAACTTGTTGGCATAAGAGCCTTGTGTTAAAGTGCCGTTCGGTGAGCCACTGCAAAATTACAATTACTTATGGTCCAATCAAAATGTTAATTCGTTTTGTAAAAGATGGCTGGTACATGTAAAGTACAGTAAATACTAGCATAAGTGGCTTGTACTTGTAAAATGTCAAAATAGTATATTTAGGTTTAAATAGTTATAGTATGGGTACTGTAAATATAAAATTGTTTAATATTTGTGGTTATTTTGCTCAATTCATCCTCGGCATAAAGTTGCTAATGCCTTATATTTTGATGTTTGTCCTTTAGAATTTAATTATCAAGATTAATGATAGCCAGTACATGGTTACGACAATATAAATATCAATTGCTATACACCTAAAGTTATCAATACAAGCATAGTTTTAGAACATTTACCATCATATACTGGTGAAAATTGTAATTTATACTGGTCCACATACAACTGGCAGCATCCGGGTTACCAAAAATTCAAGATTGTATGGTATAAATCAATTTGGTAGCTCACATTGGTATAAGTTTAAAACTTTTCGTGCATACTTAAGTATCCATTTAAGTCCAGTTTTGATCAGTTAAACTGTCTCTACTGCCTACAAACCATTAATATAAGTAAGTAAAATTTTAATTGTTTATGTGTTTTGTAAATGTCTAGTGCCTCCACAGTCAACTCCAATAATCCGATTAACAACATGAATCCGAGTGTAATATTGCATAATCGTAAAAATGATCAGAGTTACACACACAGTACCTTACCATGGTTACTCTTGCTTAGAATGTTTGTGTGCATGTATATTTGCTACGTCTGTGCTCATGGGCCTGCTCTATTTACTTACGGTGGTGTTTTGTGCAATATAAACTACCTCATCATATATATAAACATATGCATGTTCATCTTTCACAGCCCTGCCAAACACTTGAAAATGTGCGGGTGTATGCTCGAATGCTACAGTCTTATTAATCATTGGAATTTATTAAAACTGAAGAGTCATGGCTACCTCTAACCTGAAAATAGTCTCAGCAAACTGTCAAGGTCTCAGAGATATTAAAAAAGAATAGACGTATTAAAAGACATAGAAGACATTGGATCAGAAATTACTTGCTTGCAGGACACACATTGGCACGAAAGATCAAAAATCAATAAAAAGTATATGGACAGGTGACTGCTTGTTAAATGGGAACAGAACAAATGCTAGAGGTGTCGCAATTTTATTTTAAAAAAATTTTGAGTATAAACTTTCAGATATTCATACAGATGATGCAGGCAGCTTTATTTTTGTTCTGTTAAATTTGAGTGAGTTAACAATTAGATTGATAAATATTTATGCACCAAACTCAGATTCCCCAAATTTCTTTACAATTATTAAAGAACACATTGAAGTATCAGAACATGATTACTGCCTCATTTGTGGGGATTTCAACCTGGTTTTAGACCCTAAAAAAGACTGTATGAACTATAAGAATATAAATAATCCTCAAGCAAGATCAAGTCTAATAGATGTAATGAACACATTGGACTTAAAGGATGTATTTCGATGTGTCTAAATAATGATTTCAGAAGGTATACTTGGCATTGTAAGAACCCAACAAGACATGCTAGATTGGATTATGTCCTTACCTCTGCTAATCTTTTAGAATTTATTGACAAGTGCTGTATTAAACCTGGATATAGGTCAGATCACTCATTAATAGAACTTACTCTTGTAACATGTAAAACTGAAAGAGGAAGAGGTCTGTGGAAATTCAATTGCTCTTTCTTAAAAGATAAAGAATACCTAATACATATTAACGATTTAATAGATAGAGAGAAATTGCGATATTCCTTGCCAGTTTATAACCCAGTTAACCTCACAGCTGTCCCTGACTTATCAATCAATTTCACCATAAATGAGAGTCAGTTTTTAGAAGTTCTTCTTTTTCAAATACGTGGAGAAACTATCAAGTATGCAACTTCAGTAAAACAAAAAAAATTGTCAAAAAGAGAAAAATCTCATTAATGAAATTGAATCTTTAGAGAAAAATATCGAAAACTTAGACTCCTCAAATTTGGCTGAAAAGAAGAAAGAACTAGAAGCATTGCTAAAGGAGAAAATAAATGGGATCATGATACGATCGAGGGCACATTGGTTAAGTGAAAGTGAAAAACCGTCGAAATATTTTTGTTCTCTGGAAAAGCATTACTACACCGAAAAAACTATTGAGAAAATAATTACTGACAGCGGCACAATACTTACTAAGCAAAAACAAATATTAAACGAAGTAAAAAATTATTATAAAGATTTGTTTAAAGGCAGGGATGACACTGTGCTAGGAATTCAATCATCTGATCTGAATTTTCTAGATGGAGCAGCAAAACTTAGTGATAACAAGGCAGATGCATTGGAGGGTCATCTAACACTGGAAGAAATTAGCAATGCTCTTAAATCTATGAAAAACCAAAAGACACCTGGCATTGACGGTTTCCCAGCAGAATTCTTTAAAGTTTTTTGGGGAAAAATAAAGTACTTTGTCTTAAGATCTCTAAATCAAATGTCATTAACACCAAGACAATGCATAATTTCTTGTCTTCCAAAGGGAGATAAACCACGACAATTCTTAAAAAACTGGAGACCGATCTCATTACTATCAGTTATTTACAAGATTGCATCCGCAGCCCTAGCCTCTTGACTTAGGTCACCTCTAGAAAAAATTATCTCACAAAATCAGTTTGGATTTATGAGTGTGCGCTTCATTGGCAAAAACATACGCTTAATACATGACATCCTACATTATTCACAATGTGAAGACATTCCTGGGCTGTTGATGTTAATTGATTTTCAAAAGGCTTTTGACTCGGTCTCATGGAAATTTCTCAATTCAACATTAAAGTTCTTTGGCTTTAAACAAGGATTCTGTAAATGGATCCAGGTGCTGAATACTAATATTAAAGCATCTGTCCTTTAATCGGGATTTTTGTCTCAATTTATCGATATAGAGTGCGGATCCAATATCATCACGCATCTTCATAATCTGTGCCCAAGTAATGCTTTTACTGATATTAAACAATAAAAGTATAAAAGGTATTTCTGTTAATGGCGTAGAACAAATTATTACCCAGTTTGCTGATGACACAACACTCATACTGGATGGTAGCAAAGAATCTTTGGTAGCCGCATTAAATACAATAGAAATATACGGTTCAATGTCAGAATTGAAAATAAATACCGACAAAACCAAGTTAATCTGGATCGGGAAGAAGCGCCATTCTAAAGACAAAATTAATACCACGTGCACCTTGGCCTGGGGTGCAACAGATTTCAACCTTCTGGGTATCAATTTTTCAACAGATCTGGAACAGATCACTGAGCTTAACTTTTCCCCAGCAATCAAAAGTATTAAAAAAATGTTACATGTTTGGCATAAAAGGTATCTTACACCAATTGGGAAAATAGCTGTCATTAAAACACTGGCAATATCTAAATTGAATCATTTATTTACTTCAGTTCCTTCTCCAAACAAACACATCTTAAAGGAATTTGAAACTGTATTTTTTAGCTTTATCTGGGATGGTAAACCAGATAAGGTCAAGAGGACAACTATAACAAAAAACTACCAAGATGGAGGTCTTAATATGATAGATGTAAATAATTTTATTAGTGCTCTCAAAACAACATGGTTAAGAAGGATGTTCATTTATAGTAATGTCCCCTGGGTCAATTTGGCTTTATACAATGTAGGACCTATAGATAAACTTTTCAAGCTTGGACCAGAAAATATAAATAAACCTGTGAATAGAACAACAAACAAATTTTGGGTGGAAGCTCTTCTCTCCTGGAGGAGAGTTATGGTCAATATACCAATCTCAGACACACAGAGTGCCGTAAGTGAAACTCTTTGGCTAAATCCCAAGATTTAAAAAGCCCATCTCTTTCTTCCAAACTGGTACAGAAAAGGGATTAACCTACCAGCTGATCTAATACATGCAAATGGAGACTTTATGACAGGAAGAACTTTAAAAAGTAAGTACCATATTGAAACAAACTTTTTAGAATACCACAGAGTAATTACATGTGTGAGTGTGTACCTCAGTAAATTGAAAATTACTTCTAAGGTCCACCAAAAGCCTAATATTCCTAATCACATAAAATTACTCCTAAAATCCAAGAATGGCAGCAAAGACTTCTAAAGAACAATTATGAATATTTCCTGTGGTGATGCCAAACAAAGCTTGATTTGGGAACAAACTCTTCTAGTAAGATTATCAGATAAAACATGAAAAATTATATTTAATGCATGCTTCAATACGGTGAAATAGAATGACCTTATATGGATGCAGTATCGCATTATATACAGGATAATAGGAACAAAGGATTACCCCTGTAAACTAAAATTGAGTAATGACTGTGCCTGTAGCTTATGCAATGACCATAATGAAAGCATTATTCATCTGTTTGTCCACTGTGAAAAGGCAAAAACTTTCTGGGCCAAACTTAGAACACTTGTAAAATCAAGACTGAACTACGATCTTTGCATCTCTGCACCAAACATAATTTTTGGTCACCTCTACTATGGAGATCTGTTTATCCCACTAAATGCAATATATATGGCAGCTAAGATGTATATCTTTGAGTGTGCAAGATCTAGATCCAGACTCACTATTGAGTGCTTCTGTGACTATATGAGCATGATATATTTAGAGCAAGAGTATGTGGCGAAACTAGAACTTAGACATAGTAAGTTTTTAAAAATATGGTGTAACTTTACTAACTTGTTTTCAAACTCTTCTGTAGTAATTAATAACAATCAAATATAGCTGAGCACTATTCATTTTATGTTGTACATAGTTATTTTTTGTCATACTGAACTGTCACTGTATCTGTATTTGTACTGTCATTGTATTTGTGTGTCACAAAAAAAATGAGTAAAAAAAAAAGATACTGGTCAAGTGGTAGTAGTGCCAAAGATCCAAGAATCAACAAAAGCAACAGCTGGCCAGGAAAGAACACCCTTGGAGAACTCCTTATGGATCTTAGATCCAGCCTGTGACTTTAAGAGGTACTCAATATCTCATTCACATTTAAAATTTTCAGTTCAATATCTCTTCATTTAAAATTAAATTTTTGAGTCTTGTTTATTAATAGTTTAAATCATACTGTAAATGAAGTTTGAATTTCAGCTTATTCAACATTTGCATTTATGTTGCCAAAAATTAGCAGGTAATATTAGTGTATTCAGTTTAAAAAGTTCAGATTGGTTATATTTTCACAATATTCATAATATAGCATGGACATTGCTTTAGGAACGTGAGTTTTTGTGAATTTTGTCACATGATACTAAAACTAAAAGTTGTGTTTTGAGATATTTTAACTCAGACCTGAATGATACGACTTTTTAAAATGGCATATTCCTGCTTTTGAATCAATTTGTGTCATAGTCATTTCAATTCAAGAAATTGAATCGATTCATGAAGGTTGAACAATTACAGACTAGTCTATGTGGTTTATTGCAATAGGAGTTATTATACACTTGTCAACTCAGTAATTTGTATATACAATGAATCAATTATTGTTTTGTTGATGTTTCTACCATTGCTAGTTATAACTGTATGTTTTGAAAGAATTTATCAAAAGTCTCTTTATAAAACAACATATTATTTAGTTAATATATTCGTTTTGAAAGAATTTATCAAAAGTCTCTTTATAAAAGAATATATTATTTAGTTAATATATTATAATTATTAATGCTTAACCATATATGAAAGTGAAAAAAAAATTACCTCAGTTACATTTTCATAAAATTTTTATCTTTAAGTATAGATACTTGAATGGATGATGTTTGACAAATATACATTATGTCACTGTTATGAAAGGTTTAACACATTGTTTGATTAATGAAACAGTGAGTATTTATTTGAGACCTGTATCTATTTGGCTACCATAGAATGATGTTTAACACATTGTGGGAAAAATGACACAGTGTGTATTTATTTGTGATGTGTAACCATTGGGTCACCATAGAGTGCTGTTTTTTTAAAAGGTGTCAAGTGGACAGTTCCACAATGTGTTGAATGTGGCAATATTGAAAGCACCTTGTGGGGTTTGGTAGTTTGGGGAAGAATTTGTTGTTTGTGGACATTGGAAGTTAAACATACCTGTTGGTGTATTTGTTTCTGTGTATTAAAAATGATTGTGGAAACTGGGAGATTAGTGAATATAATTCTACTGTACTGTAATATAAGATGAAACAATAAGTATGTTTGTTTAAAAGATTAGATTACATAAATTAACTTACTTAAAGTTATCCTTGCACTGTTTCAACTTAAATATATGTACAGTTGTACGTTGTTTAAATCAAAAGGTTCATTAAACTATAGTAACGCAAGTTATTATTTCATGCTTAAATTACTGTTGTAGCTGCCTTGTTGTGTCAGAAGATGTTGTGTAAGATTTGAACAGTGCTGAGGATCTAACATAACATGTGAAAATTGGCAAGGCTATACTACTGCTTAACTTGTTGCTAACAGACATTATCAATCAGTTGTTCTATGGTGTCACATACTCAATATAATATGGACAACAGCAGGAAATGGACTTTGGGCCAGGACTGAATATGAATCAATGACATTTATGTGAACATTATGGTTGAATGACTTTCATGTGTATAAATGTATTTGTTCTTGTTTCCTCAAGAGTTTATTAAAATAAATATTGAAAATTATATTAACGATGTTCTGCAATTACACATATAATAGTCACATGTTGTTATAATTAGGATACTTAACATTATGTTATTTCTCGTTAAGTTTAGAGTAAAACTTAGTATGTACAAGTATGTACAAAAAATTTTTGTGCTTGATATAATGAGCTATAATTTGTTTGTAAATACACTCTAGTTCTAGATAAAAAGAAACTTTTGTTACTTGAATAAGTTACATTACTTTTCTCTGAATTGTATGGATTTCGCACCTTTAAACCTAGGTCTCATACTAGAGATGTTATAAATATTGCTGTAAAGGTACTTAATGTTGCCTTTTTTATGAATTTGAAGTTATAAATTTGAAGTTATGTGCATACTACACTTTTATTTAAATAGACTTTATGGAGCAATTTGTTATAAATCTTGTTAAAATGGATTAAATATCCCTTTTAGTCTTTTTCAAAATTGGGCCAACAATTCATTCTGGGGTATTCTCCTAATTGATATTTTGAAAGACTTTATCAAAAGTTTCTTTATAGAATAAAATATATTATTTTGTTAACAAATTTTAATTATTCATACTCTTTTGTATTGATATCCACTTTATACTACTTCTACATAAAGATAATGTGCATTTTGGTATATCACTGAATTGGAGACTTTGCAAGCCACAGGCTATAATGTTTGTCAATCAAATTATTTTTTATGTAATAGAAAATGTCCTGTTGATGTTTCTACCATTGCTAGTTATAACTCTAATAATATATTGTCTTTCGTTTTCATCATTACTTTTTATTTTTTTCTTAGAATTAAAATATGTGGCATTAGACTTTTTCATTAAGTGTCATGTTGCGGTTTACTACTGGTATAAACTTGATGCATACAGAGTTCTGACAGTTTCTGCTAAAGGGATATTGTATAGATCTCATGATAGATAGTAGTTTAAAAATTGCAAGTTTAAATGTTAGGGGTCTTGCCGATAGAAAAAAATGATTGGACACATTTGAATGGTCGAAAGGTAAACAATGTGCAATCTATTGTCTACAAGATATTCATATTAATTCAGTCTCTGAGGGTCTTTTTAGAAGTGATTGGGGTGGAGAATGCATACTAAACTCCTATTCCTCTGTGAGTAGAGGAGTAGCTATTCTTTTTTCAAGAAGTTTGGACCTCACAGTAAAAAAAATGCATAGCCATAAAGAAGGAAATCTTCTTGTGGTAAATATTGTAATTTCCAATACTTTTCAAATAATTATAGCAGTACTATATGGACCAAATCGGGATGAACCAGATTTTTACAGCAATTTAAAATCAAGATTGTCGGAAATTGAAGAGGTACCACTAGTTATATGTGGTGATTGGAATTTAGTGCAAAACTACCAAATTTACATTTTAGGTTATTTACATGAGAACAACAAAAAGTGCAAAGTAGAAGAAATGAAAGCTGTACTTGAGTTATCAGATCCTTGGAGACTTAATAATGAAAAGGCAAAGAAATACACATGGTTTTGTACTAAAACATCAAAAACGATGGCAAGACTGGATTTTTATTTAGTGAGCCCTGATCTACTGCCAAAAATCGTGAAACAGATATGGCACATGGTTATCGCACTGATCACTCAATTATTTACTTAACAATTGACACAAAGGTGTGTCAGAGGGGAAAAGGTTTTTGGAAATTTAATGTTTCATTATTGTATAACCCAGGTTATGTTAAATTAGTTAAAGAAGAAATTCACAATGTCAAAACACAATACCATACCAAAAATAATGAAGTTCATTCTTTTAGTGGTTACCAGTGGAGACAAATGCACTTAATTAATCATTTACCTATTATTGTTAAAAGGTATATTTATATTAGTAAATTTGGGCCATCTAAACTCGATATCTTGGCAGTGCATAATAGTATAAGAGAAGTATATGATATTAAGAAGAACAATGTTATTAGAAAGTCTATAAATGATAAAAAAATTAAAGAGAAAATGGAATCCACTAAAGGTATTTTTCGATGGTTTTCAATATGATTTTTACACTATAATACCTTATCAGGAGATGCTATTTGTTCATTTGGGTTTTGTAAAAAGTAAAGTCAGAGTACTGTGTGTTTCTTTATTTATACTTTATTGTATTGGTACTGTAATTGATGCTTGTAAACATTTATAAAGTGTTAGAATAAAATTATTTTGCCCCAACAAAAACAAAAAAAAAACACTTTTTGACCTTGAGGGGCTCTAAGATGAAGTTTATGGGCTTTCTGAAATCCCAGGCCATGGTTCGAATACAGTCCAAACTTCTAAATAAAACATAAAGGATATTTGACACTTTACAAATCTCTTTTGCATGTACTGAGCATATCAAGAGACACTCATGTCAGATGATTTTAAGATAGCCTTAACACGAGGATGCCTCTTTTTCATATTTATAACATGTTCAGATTTTGATATGAACAAAACGCTTGTCAAATCTGTTTGATTCATGTGTTTGTTGGAAAATCTGGTTAAAAGAAAGCACAAAAAATTCCGATCATGTTACCTTGATATAAAAGGTCAGATGAGAACTTTCAAAATTTGTTTTAATGGGCCTTATACTAAGGGATATATTCAAGTGATAAGATACACAGTGGTCCAGTCGGTTAGCAAGTTTGGGATCAGATCACAGGTTGTCACCTCTCTGTGAGTTCAACACCCATAAGTAACAATTGCTAAGGCCTGTCCCTGACCCTGATTGTTAAAACAGGATGTAAAAGCCCAACTTTTGAGGAGATACTGCGGCAATGAAGGCTGTCTGACAACGGGGCAAAATTAATAGATGTTCCTTTTTCAAGGGATCTGCAATTCTGTTGTGAGGAGTTAAGATTCACGTCATATCTTTTTAGCAGTTGTATGTAATTTACTGAATCTTCTTGTTGGCCTTCACTGAGAATCGGACCCAACTGCTCAGCATATGATTTTCACGAGTTTTTTCAAACTACATTTTTGAGCTCCAGGGCATATAGACCAGCTAATATTGTGCATTGTGCAGTGCCCAGTACCATAGATAATTGGCATTACAGGGCATATAGACCAGCTAATATTGTGCATTTTGCAGTGCCCAGTACCATAGATAATTGGCATTACACATATTTGAAAATAAATGAGGATTTTTTAAAATCAATCCAGAAATTGCTGAGAGAACTCGAGTTAGAAACTGAAGATTTTATATTCAGTGGTACATATATTGATAAATATGCAATTATTACTTATTATTGAACTAAAGCGGTGGGTGGTACAAAAACAACCCTCTTGGTACATATTTTTACAGTTTATTACTCAAATCAACAATACAAACAATATATTTAATTCTCTTTTCATTATAAAACATATAATCTGTTCACTTATTTTCCTGTTGTCTTTCAGGATGTCCTAATTTTTGGTGTAATGATAAAACATACTGGGTTGGAGGTCAACAGATAAATCAGCCAGCAGACACTCCAAATGTGGACAGAATTTTCAATTGGCCCAATGAGGATACAGAAATTGACTGCTTCTTTTGGCATGAAGGAGAACCTAACAACTGGTATAATGAAAATGAGCGTTGTGTTATGTATGTCAACTGGCTCGACAGACCTGGAGTAGGATATTTGATGAACGATAGGGCTTGCCATTATAGCTACTGCTATGTATGTCAGTCCTAAACTTGAAAGAACATTGTTGACATAATGTATGCTTTGGCAAGTGACTTTTCATTGAACTTTTAATCTTGAGGTTTACTTTATTTTGAACAGTGTTTTATCCAAATAACTGAGCAAATAGATTACAATTGATAGGCAGGTGTCAGTTTTCTAACATTTAATCCCAGTGAAAGATTATTTTTGTTCCAAATCTATTTCAATAAAGAGCAACTATGCATATAATTCTTTTTATGATAGTTTATCAGCAGTCAACCCCTGCTCCTCCTAGATACAAAACTGTGGCTGTGACCACAAATTCCTAATACTTGCTTTCAAACTTCAGTCCTGCTTTCAACAATTAAGTATTGTGGAGAATTTGTATTTCACCCTTTTGACAGCCTTGTTTCACCTTTTTTGACCTTACAACATCTTTGGGAAATTGCATTAATGTGAATGCTTGAAAAAAGAGAAAATATGGTGTGCTACCAATTAGAACATGGATATTGCAATATATGGAAACAATCAATCGGTGAACGAATGATCACATAGAGTTGGTATAGACCGTGTTCACAGACAAGATAAGTTACACAAGAGAAGAAATTTGGTCCTGGGTGCATTTTGACCCATAAGTAGGTGAATAACATATTCTCTAAATGAAATAGTTTTCAAGTTACGAGTGATTTACTCAACAGTTAAAACCTGAAAGTAGCTAATACTCGGGTATGCAATGAGCTACAGTTTTGCAGTTTCACTATGCTACAGCTGACCCAAAAGTAGGTTAATAACATACTTAATGAAAATACTCTAAATGCAAAAGTGCTTAAGTTACAACTGATTTACTCAACACTGAAACCTCAAAGTAGCTATTGTTCCTCTATGCAGTGAGCTACGGGTCTGCAATTTAACTATGGTATAGCGCACTAAAAAGTAGGTGAATAACATATTAAGCAAAATAGCCGACTGAAAAGTAGGTGAATAACATATTTTAAGAAAATACTGTAAATGCAGTAGTTTTTAAGGTACAACTGATTTACTCAACAGTGACAACCTGAAAGTAGCTATTGCTCATCTGTACAATGAGCTACAGGTCTGCACCTTAACAGTTAACTTTGTACTTTACTTCTGAATAACATTAGTTGGACACAACTTTTGTGTTGTTTTCTGATACAACTTCTACTCTGACATTCATCGATGGCATGTGCATAAGAGAAAATAAAAACATTATTTGGGATCTATGTCATTTATTTTAAAAATTACATCATATTGTTAATGTCACTTTATGACCCATTAACACTTGCGGAAAGTGGGTTCACTTCCACCCCACCTCCTACAACTCACAATAAAATACTAAAAACACATAAAATACTAACAAGAGACAAAGAACTCAAAGGGGAGGGTGGGTGGGAAATAATACATGTGTTCTCCTCAAATTCTGAATTCAAACTGAGAAACCCCGGCAGCCCACGAGGCCGTTACTAGTACTGCGCATGCTCAGAAACATTTATCGCTGAATGATACCGCTAACCCTAAGGTCGGCTCCTAACATTCATCGATGGCATGTGCATAAGAGAAAATAAAAACATTATTTGGGATCTATGTCATTTATTTTAAAAATTACATCATATTGTTAATGTCACTTTATGACCCATTAACACTTGCGGAAAGTGGGTTCACTTCCACCCCAAACTACGCGAAAAGTGAAGCCAGTGCTCCTGGTACCACCAACGCCGCTCGATCCTCGTGCTTGACATACTGCCATACCGCGTCGGAGCCCCAGGCCCCATGTGCCTTAATATTTTCCATGGGAACTGACGAACCGAATGCAAGCGACACTCCTGTCCTTCTAAATGCGTGAAACGTCAGTCCAGAGTCCTGCAAATCCATAACCCTCAACACTCTCTTGAGTCTCGTTCTTATATGTGACTCGGTGAGCGTTACACCTTTCCATCTCATTAGTGGAGACCCTGGTATGCCTGGCTCTCTACGTAACAAATTCATCAATAATGTTGTGGGACAACTGTCCCGTCGTGCGCCAAGACTGGGAACACGAACTTCGTGGTACTGATCACTGCATTGGAGATTCTTGGCCCATTTAATGATTAGTGTGGCCCCTTGCGGAGTAAACTTAACATCACGGCGTACAAGTTGTTTATTTGGATCAAAGGCTGCTGCCGAGGGGGGAACAAGATTCGAGATGCGCAAGAAAGCAAACAGGCCCATCGCGAAAGCCGTAGCATAAGGGTAGTGATCCCCCAAAGCCTTATTCACCTTGAAGAGGGTCTCTATTTGCGCAATCGTAAAGGTGCATTTCGGGAGGATCCTTGTAGCTGGGACTTTACTAAGAGCTTTCCGGAATTTCCTCATAATCACTCCGTCAAACTGATGAACATTGAAACCCAACCTATGCATGATAGCCTTCAACGCGCTCATGTAATTACAGACTGTACGAGGGGAGGCATTGTCCTTAAAGCTATTTTTAAAAGCCAGAATTGCTGATGAGGCTCCCAAATCTGTAATCCCGTGGGCAGCACAAAAAGCAAGATAATTCCTAAACATGCGCTTCTGCAGCCTTCTTGTGCGCTGGTGCTCAGCGTCCAACGCCATCTCATAAGCCGCTTCAGCCAAGTAACGCGCAGTCCCAGCACCTACAATGCAAATAATGTTCTATATATTGGCATCAAGCTTTAGATCCTCGTTAGATAGATCCTGAATCTGCAGGCCCGTCTCCTCAATGACCCATTTATGCCTTTTTTCATCCTCAAGCAACCGTGATAACGCGTCTGCTATTTTATTGTCAACTCCCGGAACCTGCGCCGCACCTATGTGAAGATTATATCGAGCCGCCATCCATAAAATATTACAAATGCACATGCCCAAAAACGGATCATTCGTACGGTAAGAATTAACAATCTGGATGACAGCCATGTTATCACTATTAACACATACCCTACAACCCTGTAATTCGTTGCCCCAATGTCTAATAGCCACATATACATTGAACATTTCAAAATGAATGATACCTCTACCCCGTTTTACATTGCCCGGAATCTTATCAAAATATGCCATTTTTCCCCAACAATGATGTAAACCAATTCAAGTCTTTCACAAAGGCTTCGCCCAGATGTATAATGGGTCCCTGCTGCAGTCGCAAATAAGAGAGCATGCGATTCAAAAAGGCTCTCGCAGGTACCACCACCTTTGCTACATATAGGAGTCTGCCCAACAAAGATTGTAAGGCCTGTCTCGACACCCTTGTGCGACCGTGAAACTTTTGGCACTCCTCTAACACCTGGCTCAACTTGTCTTGAGGAATCCTGACAGTTTTGTTATTTGCATTTACCTCTATACCCATGCACACCATCACGTCCGACGGGGTGACCACCTTATCTGGGTTAATGGGAAGGCCGAGGTTCATAATCAATCCTTTTAATTCTGTAAACGCCGCGTCAGCAGTATCTTCCTCGACACAGGCAAAAATATCGTCAATATAATTCCAAACTCTTATGCCGCGACGTGCTAAAATCTTTCGTATTGCATCGGTCACCCTTTGAAAAATGGCCATGCCGTTGACGGCCCCGAATGCCAGCGACCTGTCGAGGTAATATTTGCCCCCAAAATGCATACCTAATTTTATCGCATCTCCCGGGTCAACTCGTATATTCCTGAACGCCCTCAAAATATCAATCTTTATTAACTTAGGACGTCCTGGGCAATTGAGAATGTCATGTATCAGGTGATCCAAACTGGGCAATGTCAAAACAAACGGATTTCCATCATAGACACCCCTTCGCGTATTGCCATTTACTGATTCATAGCCGCCATATGATAAGTCCAAAATAATGCGCCGTTCATCGCCGCTCTTCGGTCTAGTCATAAGTGGAGACACGTGACAACCATCGACCGGCCAACTTGTGAAAGGTCCCAATATAGCGCCAAGTTTCCGCTCTTTCTGGAGGAATTTGTCCACCTGATCAGGAAACGCCACAGCCGAAAAATGGTTCTTGATGTGCGTCCTATTCAAAGTTTCCGCCTTAGTGCCCAACGGAAAACCGTATGTAAGAAATTGCAACAATCGTGCGTCCTGATATTCTGGCAGTAAACTCGCCCATGTCTTTAGATTCAAATCAGACCATATGGGAATGCGTAACCCGTCACAATTGTATTTGCCACTATGTGCAATTCGCACTGCCGCCTCTAAATATTCGTCGTCCGTTTGATAGCCTGGTGGGCTCTGGATATGATTCCATATTGGGATATAATGGAGATTCGGCGTCTCCTGGACAAAGCCAACCCGCTCTTGGACTGGGCGAGGGGCATAAACACATCTAGGAAAAGACCACTCAAACAGTGAAACATTACAATTATTACAAACATCACTATTTACACCATCATTTTCACAACAATTAATGTCATTGTTCATGCATTCCATATCAAACGCATTACCCTGTGTATTACCGTATGAAGTAGAACCTTGACCACTTTGTGATCTTTTTACCATATTATTAATTGAAACAACTATGTCATCGTCTACTGATGTAACATCACTATGAACACACTTAAATAACTGATTATTATTGTCATCAGAGTCAGGCAGGCAGCCACTACTAAATGCCCGAAGGCCACTATGTAAAGACTCATCACCCACAGGGGCAGTGATTTGATTCAGTACACAATTCTGCCTAATACCCTGCTGATCCACTCGATCCATGTGGGAGACCTGCTCCTGGTGATACATGAGATCCATTCGATCCTCCACATTAGTATTACATACAAGACTGCACTCAGCACCACTGCTGCGACTACTTCCCAACCCATCCCCCACGTTTATGCCCTCCCCATAACCCTTCACATGGGTCCTTTCGCAAAGTTCAACAGTTGCCTGTTGCACTTCTGTACTGTACCCCTTTACATGAGCGTCATAATGCTGATTCTTGGCGTAACCCGCGCGGAAGACATGAACTTTAACTCCCTTCCTGAAACATGTCGCTACCGGACACAACACACTCTGTTCAACTCCACTCCCCTGTGTAAACTCGCCGTCAGTCACATGGCCCCCGCAATCCGTTGCGGTAACAACATCATAAGGCACGTTGCTGCGTGCCCGACGCCAAGAACACAGTTTGTGATTACTTATTATATTTCCTTGATTAATGTTATCGTTTATGTGATAATAGTAGAGAACACGACTGTCGCCCGCGCCCCTCTACTTGCGTTTAGACGGCTGCTCATGCGTATATGTAATGCCTGTCATGGGGTCTGTGTGCTGGTCAGCCCCTTCGCGGCAGTTTCCTGCCCTGTGAAATTTACATGTTAGCCGACGCTCAGAAGCCCCTTGCGTATTTCTTGATCCACTACCTCTGCCCGACTGCCCCGCAAAAACCGCGGCATGCGTGTGAGTCATTCTGCGTTGTAACAGTGTGGAGCGATCCATCCACGTGATTTGGCCCTCCTCTATGTCATGCATGCTGGCTATGTAAGCACCCCGCGCCACCGACCAAGATGTAGAATCTGCGAGCTTCAGTAATTCATACAGTTCCAACAGCATGTATTGTCTCATTAAAGTGTCTAAAGTATCCTGGGCATTTTTGATGAACCCCATGACAAACTGGGTTTCAGTTAGATCGTCAAATGTAACTCTCCGTTTCGCTGGGCCCACCAAAACCGCTTCATTCGCCCATCTCCTGGACGGCACTGAGGCCGAGCTATCAGTCGTATTGTACCTTCCGGATCTTTTCCTCTTACCTTGTGTATTGTCCACTTTACACTCCGCCTCAAGTTGCTGCAATCTTTCTGCTACGAGGGCTTGTACGCGAGGATCTTTCTTCCATTCATCATCTGCTTTCTTTTTGTTCATTGGTTGCGCTTGAACCTGCTGCTGTATCTGAGTCCCCCACTCAAGTGGTTTAACGTCTACTCCCCCAAAACCTTGTTGCTCAAGTTTTAGGAAATCCAACAAATCCCGTTGGTCATTCTCTCCGGGTTTTTGCTGTTGCCCCAGTGTTTGATCTACCACTGACCAGAACTGCGTTGCTTGGGGTGGATTTTCCAAAGCGATGCTTCCCAACTCTTCAATGTCCTGTTGAGAGAGCAGGCCCGCATCTGCCAGTGTCATACTTTCAGCCGGTTTATTTCTCTTCTCAATAATCGTCTGATCAGCCACTTTGCTCAATTTCTGCGCGTACTCCTGTGACATTGTCTTTACTGTGTGTGTCTGTTTTCTGTCCTGACGTTTCTTCCTTTTTCCTTTCTCAATGTCCGAGTCTACAATCTCTACATCACTTGCTACAGTGCGAACTTTTCGGATCTTCGGTCTTGCGCCTTGACCCAGTTGCTGGCCAAATGTAGGCTCATCACTGTCCACAATAATAGCTTCTCCACTCACCGGTCGTCGCACCTGCCCTTCCAACGACGTGAGCCTAGTTTCTAGATTACCAATTTTTCCCGCCACACCGTCAACAGCATACACTAACTTGTCTAAAACCGACGATACAGACTCGCCAACTACCGTCACTGGTGCGGCCTGGGCTGCTACCAAACACGGGCTGTCCTGAACACCCACTTCTTTCCTTGATGTAGCCTCACTGCTCCCGTCCAATTTCCCTGTTGTCTTAACTTTTTCTTTATCCTTTCCTTTCATGTCGGACATAAGTCTATCTCCCACCCACACTGTAATACAGCCAACTGTCACAATAAACTTGAGTACTAAAAACATTAAAATTACAATCCCGTTAGTCGAATCACGTTATTTACAAAATAATACATGTGTTCTCCTCAAATTCTGAATTCAAACTGAGAAACCCCGGCAGCCCACGAGGCCGTTACTAGTACTGCGCATGCTCAGAAACATTTATCGCTGAATGATACCGCTAACCCTAAGGTCGGCTCCTAAAACTCAAAACATGCAGTCAGCTGACACAGAGCACGTTCACAGGCACTGATTGCTTGTTTAAAAAATGTTGCTAGAAACCCCAAATGGAATTCCGTGACCTCTTATTTTCTCATTAATATAATGAGATATGTCAACGAAAATGATATGCACTGGCATTTGATCTTAACTCAGCTTTTTCTTTTATGAAATATTGCTAGAAAACCCCAATGGAATTCTGTTACTTCATATTTCCTCAATAATATTAATACAGCACATCCTTGGGCACGAAATGCACTGCTATTTGATCTTAAACCATCCTTTCCTTTTCATAAAATATTGCTAGAAATCCCCCAATAGAATTCTCTGACGTCATATCTTGTTAATATTGTGAGGGAGCGATATTAGAAGACTTTAAGAAACTATGTAGAATTTTATTTTTTCCTTCTTGTTGGATATCATAAAACAACATATTGGACATAGCTTTATATCTATTGATCGGGCCATGGTGGCAGAGTGGTAACACTCTCCCCTCCCACCTCTGAGATCAGGGTTTGGTTCCCGGCCTGACCTCAAGTGGGAAAGCTGGTAGTTGATTGCCATTGGTCGTCAGTTTACAGTGCAGAACCTTGATCAACTGTATGCACTGGTTTCCTCTGCCCTTCCAACTACCTGTTGTGATATGACCTGTACAGTGTTGAAAGCGAGGTAAAACCCCAAATAAATAAATAAATATCTATTGATCTTTTATTTTAATAATAAACTTTTTCTGTGTGTCAAAACCCAGTGACCATGAGCATTTAATTTTAAAATTAAGTTGTTGGGAGCGAGTTGTTTTTGGTCGTGATATGCTGGTAATTCTGAAATTCCCTGACTTCATATATTTACTGTTTTTGTGGGTACCAGTGAGTGAGAGAGCAGTATTAGAAGACTTAAGAAAATTTACCAAATTTATTTTTTTCCTAATATTTCTTGTTGGGTATCATTAAATGACATATTTCATATATACCGATCTTTTTTCTTTAATAATATATCCTTTCCCTACGGATCCTGGCAGTATTTGAAGTAAATAAACTTCAGATGCATGACAGAAAAAGACAGGGATGTACGCGCACAAACAAATTGTCTGCAAAGAATTGTGCATTAATGCTCTCGATTCTGGTTGGGTAAAAAAAACAGTCTAAAAATGTGAACAAATGCCGTTTTTATTCTCAACAAGAAAATAGTTATCACTCATGCCTAAATCGATTTAAAGACACGTTTCCATTTAAGATTAAAGGCAGGCTGTTATATTATGGTCGAAGCAAGCCAGAGTGCTGGTCATATCTTTGAAGTAAAATACGGGTGTACAACACAATATTTTTAACCTTTTCTACGAAAGAGTATTGACGCCACCATAGTGTTATGTTTTTTCAATCATATTATTTTCTGTAAACCAACAACGACAAATTGCCCAACAATACTGTAAACTTCGCCAATAATGCAAAGTTCGCTAACAACAATGAGAACTTCACTAACAATGCTGTAAAGTTCGCCAATAATGCAAACTTCAACAACAATACGTAAACTTCGCCAATACTGTAAACTTCGCCAATAATGAAAACTTCGCCAACAATGATGAAAAGTGTTTCTCAAAATAGTATCAAGCGGTACATTATAAAACATGGAATGGAAATGTGGGTGTAACATTAACAAGCGGTACATTTTAAAACATGGAATGGACTTTGATTTTATGAATCGGGGAGGGGGGTAACAGTAACAGGCGGTACATTAAAAAACATGGAATGGGCCCTGATTTATTTCCTTTATGTAGCAATTGTCTGAGAGTTTTTACCCCACAGCCCTTAATGGCTGTCGGGGTATTGTTTTCACCCATGGTGTCCGGATGGGCGGGCGGGAGGCTCAATGGGAAAAGTTTGTCTGGGATGTTTCTCAGAAACTATAAGGTGTAGGAAGTTGATACTTGGTAGGAACATTAGACCTTGATATGACCTTTAGCCTTGGCATAGTGACCTTGACCTACATAATCTTGTCTGGGCTATACCTGGGAAACCGTAAGGTGTAGGAAGTTGATACTTGGTAGGGACAATGGTTTTGGGTTGTAGGTGTGCAACGTCATGGTGTGACCTTTATTGGATCTTTGACCTTGCCATAGTGACCTTGACCTATAAAATATTGTCCAGGCTATATCTCGGATACCGTAAGGTATATGAAGTTGTTACTTAGTGGGGGCATTGGTTACGGCTTTCTCTTATGATTGCTGTTGAATTGCCTGTTTTAATACTTTATCTTTACATACTTACAATAAAAAATTAAAATCAGTTACATTTATGTGTAATTTCACCAGTTTTAATGCAGCAATGCACAAACTTGGTACTATTTTTTATAACCTTAGCAAGACTTTTCTTGATGCACTGTAAGTTTCAGTGGTTTGAGCATTGCAATAGTCGAGTCTGCTGCCAACCAAAGCATTTGCAGCAATTATAGCAGAATCCTGTAAAAAGTGTTTTCAAGCCTGACTAAGACCTATAACCTTTATCATTTTATTCGGTTAAACTTTTATTGTGCTTAATCTCCATATCAAGACAGACTCTAAGGTACTTCATTATTGTCATATTCAATCTCGTAGTCCAATATCTTTTTGTCAGATATCATTTAAATTGACAATCTTAAGTTTGGAAAGCCCTAGTTGGGTTAGACCTATAACCTTTATCATCACTTAAATTTACAATTTTAAGTTGAGTTAGCCCAGCATAAAATTGGCTACCTACTTAGTATCCTAATTTAAACTATAGCCATTCATGAAACGAACTGACTCTAAAACTGGGCACATTATGATTCATTGTAAACTTCGCCAACAACAATGAAAACTTCACCAATAATGAAAACTTTAACAACAACAATGAAAACTTCGCCAACAACAATGAAAACCTGACCAATAATGAAAACTTTACCAACAACAATGTAAACTTCGCCAATAATGAAAACTTCACCAATAATGAAAACTTTACCACCAACAATGAAAACTTCACCAACAATGAAAACTTTGCCAACAACAATGTAAACTTTGCCAACAACGAAAACTTCACCAATAATGAAAACTTTACCAACAACAATGAAAACTTCGCCAATAATGAAAACTTCGCCAACAAGAATGTAAACTTCGCCAGCAACAATGAAAACTTCACCAATAGTGAAAACTTCGTCAATAATGAAAGTTTTGAAAACAACAAAAATTTCACTAATAATGAAAATTTCGCCAACAACAATGTAAACTTTATCAACAACAATGTAAACTTTGCCAACAACAATGTAAACTTCACTAATAATGTAAACTTCTCCAACAACAATGTAAACGTCATCAATAATGAAAACTTCGTCAATAATGAAAGTTTTGAAAACAACAAAAACTTCACCAATAATGTAAACTTCACCAATAATGAAAACCAATAGTGCCTAAGGTGTATCCCCTAGCCCCAACTCAATGTAGAAACAGGGGAGGTGAAGACATGTGATCTCCAGCAAGGTCACAAAAAACTTTTGAAATATAGACAGGGGGTCAAAGCCAGGGCAAAATTGGCAAGTTTTTTGGTGAGGAAAAAGAAATGGCCTTTGAAGAAAGAAAATGTAAATTATAGTGTAATAGATAGATACAAGGGTTTCAGAATGATCATACGCTACAGTTTACAGTAAGAAGAGGTGCCATTCGGAAGAGGTTCAGATGCGCATAGAATACAATACGCATAATCACGCAGATCTCAGATCATATGCAAACATGAATTCCCAATGAACATGCACCACCAGGGCACAGCAAACACGAGTTTTGCTGCATCCAGACAAAGCTCATATAAGAATCTGATGAACACCCTGCAAGGTATGCTGTGTTTAAAAGCACTTAATCCAATGTGACACAGTAAACCAGCTTAGAAAGAACAAAGGAAGTGCCATAAAATGTTGCTAAAAAGTAACAAGTGGTACATTATAAAACATTGAATGGAGCCTGATTTATTTCCAGATTGCAGTGCCTTATAAAAGTAAAAGCTCTGAGATACGGTCAGCAATTTTGAAAGATTTTGAAACAGATATTTTTACAAACAAACTAAACAAATCCAATACCCTGTTCACATAGTAGCTGAGATGCATTTATTTATTTAGGTTTTAACGTCACTTTCAACACTGTACAGGTCATATCACAACGGGTACTTGGAAGGACAGAGGAAACCAGTACATGCTGTTGGTCAAGGTTATGTACTGTAAACTGCCAACCAATAGCAAGCAACTACCAGCTTTCCCACTTGAGGTTGGGCCGGGAACTGAACCCCAATCTCAGAGGTGGGAGGCGAGAGTGTTACCACTCTGCCACCGTGGCCCCTTGAGATGCATTTACATAGCAAACATTTATTTCATTATTTCAATGAAGAAATTAATTTGATAACAAGGAATGTTTTTTGAGTTTCATAAACTGTATATGCTTGAGCCACACCCCTTCTGTGATTGGCTGACATTTTGTCTAATCAGAAGAAAGATGCGGTAAAAGGCAAAGTTTACAATATTGTTGTGAAGTTTTCATTATTGGAAAAGTTTTCATTGTTGGTGAAGTTTTCATTGTTGTTGGCGAAGTTTTCACTATTGGTAAAGTTTTCATTATTGTTGGTGAAGTTTTCATTGTTGTTGGCGAAGTTTTCATTATTGGTGAAGTTTTCATTATTGTTGGTGAAGTTTTCATTGTTGGTGCAGTTTTCATTGTTGTTGGCGAAGTTTTCATTATTGGTGAAGTTTTTATTATTGTTGGTGAAGTTTTCATTGTTGTTGGTGAAGTTTTCATTGTTATTGGCGAAGTTTTCGTTGTTGTTGGCGAAGTTTTCATTGTTGTTGGCAAAGTTTTCATTATTGGTGAAGTTTTTATTATTGTTGGTGAAGTTTTCATTGTTGTTGGCGAAGTTGTCATTATTGGCAAAGTTTTCATTGTTGTTGATGAAGTTTACATTGTTGTTGGCGAAATTTTCATTAGTTGTGAAATTTTCATTATTGGTGAAGTTTTCATTGTTGTTGGCGAAGTTTTCATTGTTGTTTATAAAGTTTACATTGTTGTTGGCGAAGTTTACATCATTGTTGGTGAAGGATTTCATTGTTGTTGAAGTTTTCATTATTGGTGAAATTTACATTATTGGTAAAGTTTACATTGTTATCGGTGAAGCTTTCATTGTTGTTGATGGAGTTTTCATTATTGGCGAATTTTGATTATTGATTAAGTTTACATTGTTGTTGTCGAAATTTACACTGAATCATTATGTGTCCAATTTTAGAGACAGTTCATCTTATGAATGGCTATAGTTTAAGTTAGGATACTAAGTTGGTAGCCAATTTTATGCTGGGCTCACACAACTTAAGATTGTAAATTTAAATGATGATAAACGTTATAGGTCTAACCCAACTAGGGCTAACCAAACTTAAGATTGTCAGTTTAAAAGATATCTGACAAAAAGATAATGGACTACGAAGTACCATAGAGTCTGTCCTGAGATGGAGATTAAGCACTATAAAAGTTGAATTGAATTAAATCATAAAGGGTACAGGTTTTAGGCATGCTTTAAAACACTTTCTACAGTATTCTGCTATCATAGCTGCAAATGCTTTGGTCAGCAGCAGACTCGACTATTGCCTCTTTAAGAGACTTTTAAGATCATACCTCTGGAACTAGCAGTGAATTTAGAATAGTCTTGCCAGAGTTATGAGAATTTGTTGGAAAGTTTGTGCATTGCTGCACAAACTGGCTCTTCTAGCTTCCACTCCAGTCATTTCTACAATCTCGCCAGCTTTCGTTTAGGTTGTGTCAGTGAAAGTTATGGCTTGTTGGTTAACTTGAGGGCTTGTCCTAGAGGGCTCCTGATCAGTTGGAAAAAAATCTGTTCCAAAATTGTGGACAGTTTGGCAAAAGTAGCAAAATTGGTTTATTTTCTTCAAGGCTTTTATGGGTGTTAAACTGGTTGGTGGGGCTATTTTCTGTAAAATATCTGTAATTTGTGCTTTATTCAAATGAGGAATCTCAGATGAATTTGATAGTACCTAACACATGATGCTGTTCTAATGGCTGCCATTGCTTTTATAGGAAGTACGCTTGACTACTGTAACTCTTTGATCAAGAGTTTCTCTGCTGGTAGTCTACGCAAGTTACAGTAGATTCGGAATAGTCTTGCTACAATTGACTGTAAAGCCACAAAGTATCTCATATTACCCCAAAAGAAAGGCCATGCACTGGTTACCCATTCAGTAATGCTGTGTTTTTAAAATGGCACTACTGGTATGTAAAATCTTTAAAATGGTTGCCCAAAATATTTCTATCCTTACCTTAAAATCAGACCACCAGCCTACAATACCCATGGAAGCCAGTCTAAAGGTGTAATGCATGAAATCTCCCCGTTTGTACCATCCAATCTAAAAGGCATAATTGCCTTAGTTTGGCCTACAGTGCTCCCAAAATTAGGAATGAATTGCCTGGTGATGTTAGGGCTTCTGTTTCCCTTTTCTCTTTTAGAAAGAAGTTAAAAAACCTACCTCTCGGTTGGTGACCCTTGCTATGTTTTAGGTTTATAATTTTTGTTGTTATGATGTTGGATGCTGCACCTTGAAGCATGTCATTATGACAGAGAATAAGTGCTATAAAAGTCGAATTGGAATTGGAATCAATCTGGCTTTTTAGTAACTAAGAAATAGCATTTTTTCATTCAAAAAATGGTCTTGACTCACAGGTTTTGAAACAGAGTCGAAGTCAGGGTTGGTCGGGATCAGTGGAACACCCCCATTACTGATTGCTTTTTACTGTTTGTGACAACATTTTTATCATTGTTGGTGGAGCTTTTATTGTTGTTGGTTAAGTTCTTATCGTTATTGGTGAAGTTTTCGTTGTTGGTGAAGTTTTCATTATTGGTGAAGTTTTCATTGTTGGTGAAGTTTTCATTATTGGTGAAGTTTTCATTACTGTTGGCAAAGTTTTCATTATTGGTGAAGTTTACAGTATTGTTGGCAAACTTCCCATTGTTGTTGGCAAAGTTTTCATTGTTGGTGAATTTTTCATTATTGGTGAAGTTTATAGCATTGTTGGCAAACTTCTCATTGTTGTTGGTGAAGTTTTCATTAGCAAAGTTTTCATTGTTGGTGAATTTTTCATTATTGGTGAAGTTTACAGTATTGTTGGTGAAGTTGTCATTGTTGGTGAAGTTCTTATTATTGGTGAAGTTTTTATTGTTGTTGGTGAAGTTTACATTGTTGTTGGTGAAGTTTTCATTATTGGTGAAGATTACATGGTTATTGGTGAATTTCTCATTGTTATTGGTGAAGTTCTTATTGTTGTTGGCGAAGTTCTCATTGTTGTTAGCGAAGTTTTCATTGTTGTTGGCGAAGTTATAGAGTAGAAAGTTTGCAAGAAAAATAATATGATGGTTTTTGAAACACTATGGTGGCGCTAATACTCTTTCGTACTTTTCTGTCATTATTGGACACGTAGTCTGGCTGCCCCTACCATATTGCTTTCTTCTAACTTCCTTATCTAGAGCTTTTTGATTGGATGATGATTTGTGTTGTAGAAATGACTTTTCAAGAACATGATCTCGACAATATATAGCTCCACAATGCCGAGTATTTGTTATGCAGCCTGACTCCACTTTCAAATATTTCTTGCTCACTTGTACTTGGAGTTTATGCTGAAGAACTGTTACATTGCTTTTATGATGATATATGATATGTATGTGTAATTAAAATAATTTTTAAAATATTTGAGAAGACAAAGACCTGTTGGCAGCCTATATCTTACTTCAATTTTGTTGAACGTATTTTTGTGATTTTATTATTTCATCTACAAATATGATATTTCTACCATTTTAGAGGTAATTTAATCAACTTTTTGTTGCTCTTTATTTGAAAATAACCCATTGACCAGTTTCAGAGATGAACTTGGTGTTTAGTACTGTTTTAAGTTCAATACATTATTGTGTGAAAGGTAATTATGTATGTCAAAAAACAATTTGTCCACAAATTTCTATTAAAATGATGAAAGAGTGGTAAAGAAATGGAGAGATTGCTTGGTTAAAATTATTCACAACGTATCAAAAACGGCAGTCAGTGATCACAAGAAACACCCAAAGTTCTAACAGAAATACTCTCAAAAATAGATGACAGTATAGAGTTGGAAGAGGCATGCATGATACCTACTCTATAGAAATGAAATACTGATCAATTAACGAGTATTTACTGTGGCCGAGTGAATTGGTTACTTATCTAGTTTTTGTTATGGTTCAATATAGCAGTAGCATTCAGCAAAGCCTTTCATTAGAACACTCAAAAAATCAGTCTTTACTCCCTTAAGATCAGCTGCAAGGCAGTAACAATCAAATAAGATGATACAGGATTTTTCAGTGGGTTAAGTTACCTCTCATAGAGACGTAATATTTTTAATGGACAATCAAAAGTTTCATGATTGTGCTTCTGGCCTTTAAAAGTGTATCAGAAGTCTTTGGAGTTTCAAAATGAGATTCTTGTGGCAGGCTCATGTGGCAGGTTGACTCATGACAATGGAAATATGTATAGGGGTAATTATTGCAGTTTTGGCCATTTTTACGAAAAGCAAATTTTTACTAGATCTGTGACAGACTATCAATGTACTTGAAAACATTCCTGTGCTATGCTTCTTTAAAAAAATCGAGCTCAAACTAGAAATTAACGGTAGGTACCCTCATTTATTCAAACTTCATAGGAAACTTGTGTGTCTTAATAAACCAAGACCAGACTTGATGGATTCACATCAAGATGAGAAAATGTCCCAGACCTTGTCTGCAAATTAGGTTTCATCACAGCATGAAAAGCTGGGAACACATTAGCACAAGATGTAAGAAGAAACTGACGAGGCATTTACAGCAACAGATATGCCAGTGTATTGGGCAGGTCTGTTTCATGTCTTCTTCTTACATCTTGCAGTTATGGGAAGTATGGATATAAAAGTGAGTGCGCAGCATGCATGATTTGGATTTTCAACACCAAAAGATGACAACTGTAGTGTTGAGATAGACTTTTGTTGTTTATGAAAGCTAGCTAGGATTTATCGCACATATGTAAATTTTGCTAACTAGCTGATAGGGTTTGTTTTGGTTTTGAAATGCCATGGTAAAGTGCTGTATGGTGGCTCCGAAGAAGGCCAGAAAGAATGGCAAAAGATAGGTGTCCCCACAGACACACCTACAGAGTTTAAGTAGGGGGATACAGCTGCTTACATCCAGAGAAGGAAAGTGGAGTGGGATCAGAGAGAAAGAAAAGAAGCCAAGAGGCTACAGAGGGAGGAGGCACTACAGTAGAAGAGACAGAGAACAGAAAAAAGTGGAAGTGAGATGGAGTTGGAGGCTGAAGGGAAAACGAGGCTGTTGTCTCATCAATCATGAAGAAACAGTCCCCCAAAAGGGAAAAAACAACTGTGGGTACCAGTATGTTTATTATACACAATATGTTAGTATACTATACTATACATACTATACTAGTATGTATATACTATACTAGTATGTATATACAGTTCAATAGATAAATATAAAATGTCAAGTAATGATAAATTCAGTAATAGTATTAAGCAAATAAAAAATATCAATTACAAAATTGCAAAAGATAAAGACACTAATGTTGCTGAATGTTGTCCAGTCCAAAAGCAACATTTCATAAATTTAATTGTTATCTTAGATGTCTAAGCTCAGCTAGAAGAAGTGAAATTCAAGAATAGCCCAAGAACCTTAGACAAATGTTAGAATTTCCTACTTACTAGAGGTCAGGCTACAAGCAGATAAAATTATTAGAAGTTTACAATATCAGATTGTAAATTGTGAATAACACAATATTTGCACCCTCAAACCCAAGAAGAGTCGGACATCTAAGCTTTTATAACATTAGATAGTGTTTCAGTAAGACTTTCCCCATATTTATGATCAGCTTGGATATATTGCTACACGCAATTGGACGACCATGTCCTAATACCTTTGTATCTCTTCAATGGGGATGTTCGAGTTATATGCGAGGGTAGCCCCTGACCTTCAGACAGGAAACTACAAATATGAAGAAACTGGGGTTTAAACCCAAAGTAATATTTATCTGTTTTAGGCATTTTTCAAACTCCTGCATCCGTCATTTGGACCCAGTCCTTGCCATTAATGTAACTGAAACAGAAGAATGGAGGTCTACATTGGATAAAACTTTGTAAATTATTTCAGAGCCCCAAAGGGGCAAATGCTAGAGTTAAAGCCCGGAAGAGAGATGATATGTAATTTTCCATGCATTTGCAAGGTCTGAATTCATTTTATTTACAACTTTACTAAACGTTTGGTGAAGAAAATATCTCCACCAGTAGAATATCTTGAAGCATCAAAATCTTATAATGCATGATGGGTTAAATTCAACATTCTCATAAAACCAAAAAATTCCACCAAAAACTGGAGACGGATACATTCTTTACAAATTCCTTCCAACCTCTCTAAAGTGAAGTACTGCATGGTGGCTCCTAAGAAGGCCAGAAAGAATGTCTGGAAGATACAAGTTCCAACAGACACACTTGCGGAGTTTGAGTAGGGAGAAACAGCTGCTGACATCCACAGACAGGAAAGTGGAGAGGGAGCAGATAGAAAGGAAGGAAGCTGACAGGCTACAAATTAAGGAGGCACTACAGTAGAAGGCACAGAGAACAGAAAAAGTGAGAGTAAGATATTGAGGCTGAAAGGAAAATAAGGCTGTCATCCTGTCAATCATGAAACAGGCAAGATGACCAACATTTTACTGACTGATTCTGATGAGGAAGTGATAGTTGATTTGTAAAGGACCACAAGGAACTTATGATAAGACCAATGCCCTTTTTAAAAACAAGGCAAGGCATGATAGTCTCTGGGAAAGCTTTATCAGAGGATGCAAACTGTCTGTCCGGGTCTGCAAGACATTTTTCGAGTTCCAAAGGACAAACTAAGGCAAGCTCATATAGTCGAAGTCCAGCCAGTCCCCTACAGAAAGTAACTGATAGCAATGGATACACAGTAACAGTGGCCTGACCGAAAGCCATGTGAGAGGGGCATTAACAAGACACAAGTGGGGTATATTAGTTTATTACTATATTAATACTTTAAATAATATATTCAAATATATACATACTCTAATATGTGAATATACTCGTAAATTTAAGGCCACCTTAACATCAGACTTTACTTGTTTCATTAACAAAAGGTGGCCTTAGTTATCACAGTTAAGGGTTAAGTATGGAATGAGTTAAAACTAAGTTACAGTTACAACTCAGTATAAAACACTAAGAATGAATGAATGATATGAATGTTAAAATATTTACATTTAAGGTGCTCTTAATATGATGAGCACAAGATTAAACAGCTGATGCATACCTAGGTCAGCTGTAAGATAGTGGTACATGAAACAACACATCTAAATAAGCTTAAAATGTATGCAGTTAAGATAACCTTAACACAATAGTGTTCGATTGATAAATTACAGCTAACATAAACATGAACTACAAATTAGTTAGCTGTGGGGCACTAAGACATAAGCTAACATACATGAGTGAGTTTAAGTTATATCCACTTAGGATGACCTGAGCCTAATGCTGAGTGGATTTAGACAAATTTACCAGCGAAGTAGCTGGTGAATGAAGATTAGTTTGACAGAGATTTTAGGCAGTTTGGTAGATTGAGTTAAGATAACCTTAACTTACAAGTGTGTTGTAAGTTTGAGAGTAATAGTTGTAAAATAGTTTCAGCAATTTAATGTTTATCATTTCTTGTGAGGATTTGAACATCCCCCAAACCCCATTGTGGTCCTGAGTGATGTAGGACCAGACACACTCCAACGTCCAGGTGCCATGACTGTGGATGTCCTGAAGGGGCACATGAGAGTTAAAAGCAAGTGAGGCACCTGAACGCCGGAGTGAGTGGAAGGTGATGTTTGAATGTTCAAGATGTAATTTTTTAATAATAAGGGCCAAATATTTCCTTAAACGTGTATCAGTGAGTGGTACCCAAGTACCATGATACTGGACTTGCAACAAGGGGGAGTTATAGGAACCTGGAGTGAACTTTAGGAGGTTTTTGAGAGCTCTTACTGGACAATGTGGGGAGGTACCCAGATGTGGAATTTCGAGAACTCAATTGATGGTGTGACGGACTAGATTGGAAATTATAAGAGAAAAAGAGAAAAATGACAAGAGACAAGCTGCTTTGTATACTGTGCCCATAAACATGAGATTACATTGCTTGACAATTAATGTTAGTGTTGGTGTGTCTATTATAGACTTGAGAGCTTCCTTGAAGGGTTTGTGAAGAATGAGGGACTTATGAAAATATTTGATTCTGAGATCAGATAAGGGAGAAGTGTCTAATGAGAAGATGGTAAACTTCGTTTTTATGGCAAAGACATAGTTAAGAATGGCAGAAGGTGATAAACCATTGAATGTGAGGAATTCTAAGAAAATTTGGTGATAAACAAAAAACATCTGCACCTGCAAATATGCAGAATGAAAGAAACACTCTAAACATAGTCATAAGCCTTGATGGTGGACTGTCGAAAACCAGTTGAAACTCTGGCTGCAGCCCTGGAAGCCAGGGCCCGTATTCACTAACATGGATCAAGCTGAGCGAAAAAAAACAGCTCAAGATCAGATCAGGATCAAGGAAAATGGCTCAGCTGATCTTTGGCTCAAGTCTCTATTCACAAAGAAAGGATCAGCTGAGCCAAAAATTTGTAAAAATTTCTCTTAGCAATGCACAAGTTAATTACTTTTATTCATTATAAACAGCCTTTTTGTGTCTGAATTTCCACAAAATATACTTTGATATAAATTGGGTTCATTATTTTTTTTACTGAAGAACTTTTAAATATTTCAAATTTAATCCAAAAATTTAGGCTCCGCCCACTTTTGATCCAGAATAAACAACAAAATCTGACCCATTTTACACATCAATATAAGCCTACTTAAAACAAGAAAAAGTATTAAAAACTTATTAATTAACAACATAAAGGATTGAAGATTATTAACTAATGATTTATTTTTCTTATGTTTGCTATTTTAGTTAAATATAAAGCTACAAACTTTGATCCAAAACTTAATCCACCAACCTAGCTGGATCAAAGTTAAGCCAAAATTTGAGCCAAAAATCAGCTCAAATTCTTTATGAATACTAACTTGATCCTGATCCTGATCCAGTTTTTAGCTTAACTTAAGCCAAAAATCAGCTTGAGCTTGATCCCTTTTGTGAATACGGCCCCAGGCTGGCCACCCTAGGAGGCACACCTAAAATTTAAATAAGCCAGTTTAGTGTTGGTGCATTCTCAGGGGGTCGAACCCACTGAGGACATGGGAGGATACTTTGTAGTTTATATCTATACTATTCACCCATGGGCCATCTGGAGAGACAGTCAGCTACTACATTTATCTTACCTGCAATATGTACACTGTGCAGATTAATATCAAGCTTGGCCACTTCCATGGTTATGTTTCTGGCCTTGGCAGCTGGTGTGAGGTCCTTAGTGACCCCAGTTGTTAATACTGAGACCACAGCAGCATTGTCACAATGGACCAAAAGAGTTTTACCTGTCCAGGCTTGGCTCCAGGTTCGAATGGCTACAAGTATATTCATCATTTCCAAATGGACTATGTTGTACTGATTGAAACCTAAGGGAATGCTAAGAGCATACACTTGAAGGCCCCATCTAGCACCTAGTCCTTGGAGTGATGCATCCAATTCTATTTCATGGTCGATTTTTGGATGGTCAAAGAAGGCTTTACCATCAAACTGAGGTACAAAAGACTGGAACCACCTTAGGTCTCTCTTAAAGTCAGTGGTAAGAGTGATTGATTTTTGATTGCCCATTGCTCTGAGAAGGTCAAGCATATGGTTTAAAAACACTCTTGAGGCTTTGACGCATTTGGATATATACAGCAGCTTACCCAGGAGGGACTGTAATTCTCTTTTTAGAGCAGCTGGTCTTACCATTCCAAACTTTGCAAATTTCAATTATTTCTTGCATTTTTGTAAACTCAGTAGTAGAGATCTTAACCCCTAGACAGACAGCTTTGGTACTGGGGGGCCAGTTTATGTTTACTAATGTCAAAACCAAGCTCCTGGAGCATTTGACATAGTCTTTGAAAGGATTTGTAAGCCCTGGAGGGCAGGGCGAGCCCTATGATGCCATCAATAAAGTTTGTGACATCATGGCCCTCCCTGGACATAAAGTGACGCACAGCATGACTTATACACAGGAAGATGGCCGAGCCATGATGAAACCCAAATGGGAGACATGAATCGATGAAGTATGAATCCAGTTAAAGGCCTAACAGATGATAGTCCCAGAGTCTATTTTTATGTGCCTGAAAGCCCTTGAGTTATCAATTTTGTAAAGTAGTGAACACTTTCCTAAAGTTTTACCTTTTTGGATGATGATATCTATGCTTGGTAATATCAACAACAATGGGGTACCTAAGTATTGGTATTTACTGACCCCAGCATTGACTGAATGACAAACAGGGAAGCTGAGGTCGACTATGACTCTGTTTGCATCAGATTCAGGCTTTTCACACGTCATACAAGGAGATATATGCAGGTGCTTGATGGGAGGGTGGAAAAGCGGCCTAAAATTGCTTCAAAACGACCTTCCTCCTGAAAGTACTTTCTGATAGGATCTGGAAATTCAGTGGGTGAACTGTGATTATATTTTTCTGAACTCAATAAGATCTCATTATTAAAATCAATGGGAAAGCCTTACCTGATGAGAAATTTCAATTGGTCGTCCCAATAGCCCTCAAGGTATGAGTCCCCACCTGTCTACCCTTAACTGAGAAGGGACTGAAATCTGGGCATCCATAAAGTTGAAGTTGCCTGTAGATTTAACGCAATTATGAATATCAAGCAGGTCACCTGTACAGGGATTCCTAGCATCTTGATCCAGACAAAGAAAGTCCCCCAGGGGGATAAAACCATATTTTGTTGCTGTTTGGTCATCCCACCACTTGAAAGTAGCGTTATCCTTAGCTAAACTGACAACATTTCTATGTTTGGGCTTGAATCTGAGTTCAAGGTCGTATTTGTCGACTAAGTGAGTGCTCACTTGGGGATTTGTGTTACAACTGGAGTGTTTTTTACACGGGTTTCACCTTGTGATGCATCAGTGGCACTGAAAAAGTTTGTATTACCTTGCAAACTTTCGTCCACCTCCTCCGTTTCAGCAAGAATTGCAAATCTATTTGCACACTCAACGTTAGTATTTACATGCAACGTACTGGACTGATTGTTTACACACTGATTCGTATCAAGACTGACCCACTTGTCAATATCATTGTTATTGATCACATGACATTTGTCATTTTCAATGAAATCAGATTTGACACCTTGTGATTCTGCAACATTTTGTCTAGCTTTTGAAACAACATTAAACTTGCGGGGTACATAACATTTATCTGCATTTTGTTTTGTTCTGAAAGCAAATACTTGATCTTTGACCATTGCTTCATGACTACCGTATTCTAATAAATTGTCCCCTAATAAGGGACATTCACTTTTTAATTTTAATGATCTTTTGCATGGTTTTATGGTTTATTCGTCACCATTCATGACGCCAATTGAAACTAAGACAGTTGTTGGTGGTGTTGCTATGAATTATTCGGGTTTTGTAATTTTTGCATTTTTTTGTGAACTGGCACTGCATTGCATTCATTTTTTGGCGCAGCACGCCTGCAATCCTTGCTTGGGTGGGCATTATTTTTCCCTGCGCAAATCAATGGGTACATACATGCAAGAAAAAATGGCCATTGGACTCATGATCAGCTTTATGAGAGCAACTGCCCTTTTGGTAAAATTTACAAGGGGTGGGGCGATCCCTACTGTTATTTTTCTTGCTATTTGATGAACCAAACGAGTGTGGGGCTATTTTCTGTGCATGGGCTCGCCTAAGATTTTATTGGTTTCCCCCATGTAACTTTGGCTTCCCCAAACCTGCATAACAGAACTGCGTGGGAGGCTTTAGCTGCAGACCAGCCAAAATCATGGCTGTCTTCCATTGGGTCAGTCATATGATCTAGCATATGATTTCTTAAGGTAGGGTCAGACTCGTTCCTAATTAAACAGGAGAAACCCGCCACCCACTGACTGAGGGAAAGTGCATCATAGGAGATTCTGGATTTGTTTGACCCACTTAAAATGTGATTCTGTGGCCAGTGAATCTCTTTTTTTAACCCACAGAGTTTCAGAACCTCCCCTCTGAGATTTGAACTTACCTTTATCAGTGAGTGAGTTGAGTTCTCTGAGTCTGCTGTCAACCTCTGCCTGCACTGTGGAAGATCTCTTCAACGCATCCATGGTGGAAAGCATCACATTCGATTCTGGCTCACTGGTGTTACTGGAAGTCTGGCTTCTGGTAGAGGATGCCACTGCCACTGCTGCCTGATCTTGTTGGTTCACTCTGTCCTCCATGGTTGTCATCCGACCACTTAAGGCTTGCAGTTCTTGCATAATTCTGACACTTAAATCCTCTGAAAGTCCTTCTGGCCTATTTGAATTACTTAAACTGTTCTCTGACACATTTTGACACTTGGAATTAATAGGCCTGGCATGGTGTCCATTGCACTTTTTACAGTCAAATGTTTTTTATGGCATCTTCCTTGAAACATATAACAACCAGGAAAGAGCTGGCTCTACCTTGAATTAAGCACGCAACAGGATGATTAGATTGCCAAACGATTGTAATTTTTTAAAAGTAAATACAGCCCTGTATGTGTGACTTCCCAATCAAGTGTAGCAAGTGTGCATAACTCAAAGAGAGTCATTAAAATCCCAGCAACAGGCTCAGCATACTCTACAAAACAGAAGTCAGCTAGCTTAGTGACTTTTGTGTGGAAGTTATCAAGTTAACAATTAGTAAAATTGAGTAAAACAATTTTTTTTTAATTTTAGTTAAGTAGAATATTTCCCATTCAAATTTTGTTTTAAGAATGAAGAAAATGGCTTCTTGGCGCCAAATTGGTGACCCTAGGTCAGAGGTTAACTAATGAGGATTGGGGTGAACTACAATAAATGCTTTCTGCGCCACTGATTAAGGTTGCACCTATGCACCACCTTCCCAGTTTAACCCACAAAAATAAGTAAGATGTTGAAGGATATTAGAAAGCTTTTGGAGAGCACAAACAGAAGTCAAATGCAAGTGCACACAGCACAGAAGAAACAGCCATCAGCAAAGGCTTTGTACACACCAGTTACACCAGCAAATAAGAGACCTATAAGAATATATAAGAATAGGTGGCACGTGGGTTAGGGGTGCATTAAGAGGACACTACAGCTCACACAAACTTATTATTATGCGGGGTGTAGGGTGGGGAATGCCCACATGTAAAATAATTCTTGGCCTCTACGGCCTACAAATAGGAGTCAATTCACTTTCACATTGACTTTAAATAAGAGACCTAGTTCAGTACTAGACCCTTCATCACCAGCCAAAGATGACGGTTAGAAGGTTAGATGATAGTTGAGAAAAGGAGAGCTTGGAATTAGCAGCTGGAAAGCTTAAAAACTAATGTTGTAAAAGTAAGTTGGGACAAAGTCCAAGAAATGCAACAAACAGTTAACTAGGCCACAAGAGATTCAAAACCCTGACCAGCAATATGTTATTTTAAGGAATCAAAACCGAATCCACAAAGTTCGAGGGTAAGTTCAAACCCAAAGTTAACTGAGCTGAGAACCCAAGAGGTCAGAGGTCAAAGATGAGAGTGGATTTGAACCCGTCTATGTAGTGACAACTAGTTTACACATGTTACAAATGAAGATAGTGAAACACATTAAGGCAATTTCGTTTACATTTACATATTAGTACACAAGTTAGCATAAAAGACAGGATTTTAGATATTTTAAAACTGAAATTTGTAAAATGTTCACCCTAACAAAAAACACCAAGCAATTTAAAACTGCTATACAGCAGACACACAATAAAAGCTATTAGTGCCACTTTGAAGCCAGATCTTAAATTAGTGTTTTGCTCAAGATTGGTCAAAGTTTAGAATAGTGTCAAATTTGAGAAGGGGAACACAGGGTCAGCCTGGCCCAACTATAGATCATCCGGATCCAAAATAGGGGACTTGCCCAAGTTGAAAAGGTCTCAAAATTGCACTAGTGGCCTACATCAATCCAGCAGGAGACCTGCCCCTTAGGAGAGACAAACTAAGGGGGTCCCAGCCACTAAAGTTTCCTACAGAAATCGAAAAGCCTCAAAAATTCTGTAACCTATATCAATCCAAAAGGAGAACTCCCCTTGGGCGAGACAAACCAATGGGGTCCCAGTTACAGAAAGTAGGAAATCTCCTAACGAAAGTCTCAGGCTAACACAGTGACCTATGTCAATCCCAAAAATTGGGAGAACTCCCATTGACTGAGATAAGAGAAGTGTCCCAGTCACTGGGGTCAAAGCCAAAACTTGACACCCACTATTTAGATCCCTTCTTACTCCCCAGGTGATAGGGATACCCACAAGGGGGTGTGTTTCCGTGCAGGGTGAGATGGTAGGTGATTTAATGTATTCTCTTTGACTCCAAAGTTTAAAGTGATCCCAACAAAGAAAGGCGGGAACTTACGATGCATAACTAGTTCTTATTGGATGCACCAAGTACAAACGGTAACTAGTGATAGCCTCAAGATTAAACCACTACTTTTAAGGTAGCCAATGAACTTCCCCAGCAGGCTCCTGCATAGCCATGCTAGTCACATTCACCCTTGAAATAGAAGAAAAACAGGATAGACTTAAAAGGACATTGGGGAGTCTTGTGAACCTATGTTCATTAATATTAAAGATCTTGTTAAAGACTTTAAACTTGAACTCCAAAGATAACAGAAAGTAATACAGACACTGTCAGAGGATCTGAACATGGGGCAAGAGAAGTGACAAACACTAGAACCCTTTACAAGGAAAAATAACCTAAAGATTATGAACCTTTCTGAAGAGGTTGGTGTAAACACTGACTATGTTGTTAATCTGTTACACAGAACTAGACAAATATTTAGTAACTCTCTTCTATTTTATTTAAAGTAATCATCAGAATTTTATTTCCCAAAGACTTAAAATGTTTCACTTTAATTGAGTTAGAAGCGGTATTCACCAGTATTCTATTTTAGAATATTTGGATCTTCATCTTTGCAGACGAATACTGCAGTAAGTTGGTAAGTGGCTGAGCCAATAAATAAGCTTGGTCCGCATATAATTGGCGAATTCCTACGAGAGGTCTATATGTCAGACGATAATTAGCATAATTGTACAACTCTGTTTACAAACATCACATCACATGGTTCATTATTTGATTGGAAAGTAAGTATTTACAATCATTTCTTGCCTGAATTGAATAGTATTATTCTGTTATTATTTCTTTTTGACTGAGATTTATTTACTAATTTATAATTAATAGCATTAAAGTTCACTCTAGTTGTCTGACCAAAAATTGTCCTTTAAATGAAGTCCACATGATTTAATGAAGATTGCTTATGATTAATGATTTATAGCGACTGGACAAGATTGTTCAGAATTAAATCCCTCAATCTTACAGTTTTTGGATAATTTTGACTGGGTTTATTAATAATCTTGATATCATGATGCTTGATTTGATTTTCAAACAGTCCGACCTGATTAGACATTCTATAACTGTATGTAAATAATTTATTTGGCTGATTTGTTAGGCCATTTTTGTGTGTATGTGCCTAGAATCTTAGACTTGGTGTGCACTTTTGTTTATACTGATCTTAGTGTGCAGACTTGGTGTACACATTTGTTTATACTGATCTTAGTGTGCAGATTTGGTGTGCACATTTGTTTATATTGATCTTAGTGCACAGACTTGGTGTGCACTTTTGTTTATACTGATCTTAGTTTGCACACTTGGTGTGCACATTTGTTTATACTGATCTTAGTGTGCAGATTTGGTGTGCACATTTGTTTATATTGATCTTAGTGTGCAGACTTGGTGTGCACATTTGTTTATATTGATGTTAGTGTGCAGACTTGGTGTGCACATTTGTTTATACTGATCTTAGTGTGCAGACTTGGTGTGCACATTTGTTTATTCTGATCTTAGTGTGCAGACTTGGTGTGTACATTTATTTATACTGAGCTTAGTGTGCAGACTTGGTGTGTACATTTATTTTAGCTTGTAGACTTGGTGTGTACATGTATTTTAGCTTATGGACTTGGTGTGCACATGTATTTTAGCTTGTTGACTTGGTGTGCCCATTTATTTTAGCTTGTAGACTTGGGGTGCAAATTTATTTTAGCTTGTATATCTGGTGTGCACATTGATTTTAGCTTGTAGGCTTGGTGTACACATTTATTTGTAGTTTGCAGGTTTATTGATATCAGTTTGTAGACTGGATACTATGGCTTTGTTATTTTACAATGTAAATAGTGCTTGACATTTATCTGCATACACTGGTTTACTTTTTATGAATTATTGGTACTTGATATAATTGTTATTTTTTCTTGTCTTAATGTTGGTTATTTTAATATCTTAGTTAATGGTCTATATTATTGTCAGGAGGATCTCGCTGATTTAGCATTGGGTGTTCATTGGATCTTTATGCGGATATTAAATTTAATATTTTTTTTATATCTTGAGCATCTGAGCTTGAACTTGTACTCTGACATTTTTATTGTGACATGATTTATGCTTTGTGAGTACTGTCGATGGACACTGATGTTTGTGCTGCTGTGGTGATAATTATTCATATATGAATGAATGGCGTGATTTTTATTACGCTGATATGAAACTTCAGTAATTTAAGTATTATATATGCACGGAATACCTGTGGTGATAATTGAAATTTCTGATTGATTTTTCACTGAGCAGTGATTTAATTTGAATTAGTGTCTGATAGGTCATATAGAACTTAGCTCTAATAGAGTGATTGAGACAGTAAATCTGTGAATGTATTAACTGTTGAAACTACCAAAAGAACAGAACTGTGAGTTGTTGGAAAACCAGGATCAGTAGGGCTTAGGAGTTTAAATCACATATTTCCTAGTAGTCTGAGTTGGGGTAGGCATAAGGAAATCTAGTGATTGAAGTAGTCTTGGGTGAAAGAGCACCTGTGGCTACGGTAGTCCCCATAAGAGGGGCAGGGATTGTGATGGGACACCTTACCCGTTACATAATAAAAAATGGTGGCAGCGGTGGGATCTTCCAAATTTCAGACTTAGTCTTGTAGTGTTAGTTTTTGTAGTCTTGTATTGTCTAGGTGTTGTCCAGTTCATTCGTGCTGTAGTTTTTTTTAATGTTCTGAAGATAGGAAGATCCAGTGTTCGAACTGATGTCCTGAAGATAGCTGGTAGCTGTGTTGTTCTCTTTGGTAGTTTGTTTGTTGGTTCTCATAATAAGGAAGGTCAACCACTTTACTGGTTAGATGATACCTATTTAAAATATTAGAAGTTCTTTCCTATGATTGGATGGGTCCAGTAGAATTAGTACCTATGGGACTTATGTGATATTTTAAATACATTTCACTCATGGTTACACTTGAAAGCAGACAAAGATAAAAAGATATACAATTATTTGCATACAATTATGCATTTTATTTTTAAAAAAACACACACACATATATTAAAAAACAACAGATTGTGAACAGTATCGTTTTATCAACTGTGCACAATCTGATATAAGCATTTCAATTTCAAAAAAAATAAATTACTGATTCAATACAGGCTACAATGCTGGATTGTGCAAACTCGTAGGTCTACTTGATACAACACAATTTTACTATTGTGCGATACTAAAAAAGTCAATATCTCAGTGACTTATTATAATTTTTTTAATTACTACACCTTGATAGTACACACTGTGTGTAACCGATTTTTCTTTTGCAAAGAATATTAACAGCCAAAGTCAATACAGTCAGTAGAACTGATCTGTACTTACTACAGTAGCTATTAGGCAACTTTGCAATCATTATTCAGAGTACTCCTAACTCCTAAATGAGTACTGAACAGACTACATGTAGGGGTCCCACTTGTGACCCAGATCAACATAATACCATTGCAGAAGCTAGCAGTCAGGCTGCTGGTGATAGGGGATCGGTCAAATCCCCAAGAAATCATATTGATTTTGCCCCAGAAGTGTTGCTAGGCACCCAAGATGTTCGGGGTAGGACTTTTAATTCACACAACAAAGACAGGGATAATTATGACTCAAGTTACCAGAGTGACTTGAGTAGAAGGTGCGGAGGATATGATAGTCAGTCATCACGAGGTGATGTCAGAAATAATGGTTATCGTGACCAATTGGATGAGATGGCTATTGTCCTTGAAAACCTGAGACAAAGTGTCTTTAGACAAAATCACAAAATCAGGTCATAAACAAAAACTGTTATGCCTGATAGGTTTGATGGCAAAGGCTCATGGCCAGAATTTTTAGTACACTTTGAGTCTGTGGCCAATCTAAATAATTGGAATAATAGAGAAAAATCACAGTACTTGAGCATCAGCTTAAGAGGCGAGGCCTGCCAAGTAATGAGGTTTCTACAACCTCAGGAGAAACAGCATTATGACAGTTTGGTGGCAGCTCTTAGTAGAAGATTCAACCCATGGAACAGAACTGAACTATATAGTGTTCAGTTGAGGAATAGGGTATGTTAGGACAGTGAGAGCATACCCCAGCTAGCACAGTCGATCTGACATTTGACATTGCAGGCGTATCCACAAGCCAATGGTGACTTTTTTGAAGTCCTATGTAGGGATCACTTTTTTGATGCCCTGTCTGACTCAGATTTGAGGTTCAAAGTTTGTCAAGCACAGACCAAAACATTTGATGAAGCTGTAGCTGTTGCTATTCAGATGGAAGCTTTTCAACAGGCTGACAAATACTGAAGTAGGAGATATGTTCGTGAATTGGAAGTAGTTGCACCTACCTCTCCTATTGATGACACAGTTAGGGATGTGGCAGCTGTGTCAAAGCAGAGTGATAAAGTATCAAATTCTGCGATTATGGACCAATTGGAATCTTTGACCAAAATAGTCAAAGAATTACAGACAAGGAGACCAGTTCAAGATTATTCAAAATTCACTTGCTGGAATTGTGGAGAAAAGGGACACACAAAAACTTACTGCACAAAGCCAAGGCTTGATAAAGAGGCTAGATTCTCAAAGTCTTCACAGTTAAAAGGGAATTGACTGATTCCGCAGGCAAGGAATTAGTCACAAATGACGATTTATGGCCTAATATTTCTGTCTTTTCACTTTCAAATGGAAATTTAAAAGTCAGTGGTGTTATTGAAAAGCAACAAGTAAATTTTTAGTTGATACTGGCTCTGCTCCTACTCTGATATCAGATTCTGTGTTTTCAAAATTGAATATAGGATCAGTGGATTTGGAACCTGTACCATACCAAATCCATCTGGCAGATGGGTCTGATTTAAAAATTCAAGGCCAGGTCAGTTTGAAAATTTTGTTAGGGTCAATTATTGTAGAACACAAGGTCATAGTAGGAGCCATTCAAAATGATGCTATTTTGGGCATGGATTTTCTGAGCAAAAATGAATGTACACTGAATTTGCAGTTATCCATAATCAAAATGGGTCATGTAGAGCTTCCCCTGTTTAGTGATGCTCTGATAAATATTGACAGCATGAAAGTGAAGCTGATAAGCAATGTTACAATCTCAGCTTGTTCAGAGAAATTAGTAGCTGGTTTTGTGCCAAAACAAGATGTGAAAAGCCATGGGGTTAGATCCAGATTATACAAGGCATACCTGACCTTCAACAAACTCACGGGGTATGGGTGGCAAAGTCTTTGATAGATCTACAAAATCCACTCAAAATTAGACTGATGAATATGTCTGATCACAACAGTCACTTGAAGAAGGATACACTAATTGCCACAGTCAACAGTATTGATATGATACAGAATGTTACCCTCGGGAAACATCTCGGTAATTTGTGCCATATCAAATGCACTGATACTGGTAGTGAAACATCAGCTCAACTACCTGATGCTCTTCAAAAACTACTGGAAAATAGTTCACATGAACTGACAGATGAGCAGCGAGTGAGTCTGTCACAGCTGTTATGCAAATACCAAGATGTGTTTGCTGATACTGATGGCCAACTTGGTAGAACAAGTCTGGTAAAGCATCACATTAGTACAGGAGAGGCACCTCCTATAAACAAACCCCACGCTGTATACCCATCCATCTGCGACATAAAGTGGATGAAATTATGCAGGAAATGAAGGTCAAAGATGTTATTGAACCATCTTGTAGTCCTTGGGCTTCAACGATAGTTCTTGTTCAGAAGAAGGATGGTTCTTTGAGATTCTGTATTGATTACAGAAAACTGAACGCCGTAAGTCGTAAAGACTCGTATACCTTACCCAGGATAGATACCGCTTTGGAAAACCTGTCTCATTCCAAGTGGTATAGTACACTTGATTTAGCATCCGGATATTGGCAGGTAGAAATGGATGAAAATGACAAAGAAAAGACAGCATTCGTACTGCCGATGCATGGTCTTCATCAATTTAAAGTCATGCCATTTGGGTTATCAAATGCAGCTCCAACATTTGAAAGGCTTATGGAAAAGGTCCTCATAGGATTACACTCCCATATATTGATAGTTTATCTTGATGACATTGTCATCTATAGTTCCTCATTTGAACAAGGTCTCGAAAGACTAGAGCTAGTGTTTACAAGATTGAGAACAGCTAATCTCAATTTAAAGGCCAAGAAATGCAACCTTTTCAAGAAAGAGGTGATATTTCTCGGACACAAGATTTCTGAAAAGGGCATTGAAACTAATCCAGTCAAAGTAGAAGCAGTTCAAAATTGGCCAACGCCCACCAATGTGACAGAGCTACGGAGCTTTGTAGGCTTATGTTCATACTATCGAAGGTTCATAAAGGGATTTGCTGAAGTCGCTAGACCTCTTCACAAATTAACTCAAAATAATCAGACCTTTGTATGGTCCCAAGATTGTGCAAAGGCTTTTGGGACTTTGAAAAGCCATTTAACTTCAACACCGATTCTGGCCTACCCTGACAGTAGTGCCAAGTTTATATTGGACACAGATGCATCCAATGAATCCATTGGTGCAGTACTTTCACAATGTCAAGAAAAGACAGAATGTGTAATTGCCTTTGCCAGTAAATCATTGTCAAAACCTGAAAGAAACTATTGTGTGACCAGAAGAGAACTTTTGGCAGTGTTCACATTTGTCAAATATTTCCGGCATTATTTGATAGGAAGAAAATTCCTTGTCCAGACAGACCATGGCTCTCTCAGGTGGTTATTTTGATTCAAGGAACCAGAGGGTCAAATTGCCAGATGGCTTGAAATATTGAACACATATGATTTTGAGATTGAACACCGACCTGGCAGATTACATGGTAATGCTGATGCATTATCAAGAATACCTTGTAAGCAGTGTGGTTTACAAGACCAGCCCCAAGTTGCTGTGACAACCAGATCTCAGGCTCGTACCTTAGAGGATACAAAGAGCCATCCTGATAAAGATGAAATTTCAGCTCCTGAGGAAGAGGATCCAACATGGCTGCAACGATGGAGCCTGGTGCAGATCAGAAAAGAACATTAAGAAGATGACATCATAGGACTCATATATTCCTGGAAGAGAGAAGGTAAAGTGAAACCAACATGGAATGAGATTTCAATTCATTCACCCAGTCTGAAGGCGTATTGGTTCTTCTGTGACCAGATTCACCTGAAAAACAATATCTTGTATAGAAGATATGAAGCCGAGATTACAAAGAAAACAGTGAACCAGCTCATACTACCAATGAGCATGAGACAGACAATTTTGGCAGAATTACATGGGTCATATACTAGTGGTCACCTCGGTGAACACAAAACTTTGGCCAAAGTCCGACAAAGGTTCTTTTGGCATGGTCAAAAGAATGTGATTAACTTCTGTAAAAAATGTACAGAATGTCAACAAAGGAAGTCACCTGCTCATAAAAATAAAGCTAATTTGGGTAGCTACATAATGGGTGCACCAATGGAGAGAATATCGCTAGACATTATGGGACCTTTTCCCAGAAGTACATCTGGAAAGAAATATGTACTAGTCTTAGGTGATCATTTCACCAAATGGATGGAAGCATATCCCATTCCAAACATGGAAGCGACCACGGTAGCACAAAAATTTGTGTATGAATTTGTATCTCATTTTGGAGTAGCTTTACAAATACACACAAACCAGGGTACCCAATTCCAATCACAACTGTTTGAGCAAATTTGTAATTTGCTAGGAATCCACAAAACCAGGACAACTCCTTTTCATCCACAATCTGATGGTTTTGTAGAACAGTTTAATAGAACCCTTGAGTCAATGTTGACACTTTATGTGGATGAAGACCAAAGAGACTGGGACAAGTTTGTTCCTCTTATGACTATGGCTTACAGAGCCACTCCCAATGAATCGACGGGATTATCCCCAAATATGCTGACATTAGGAAGAGTAATAGTGCTTCCTGTTGCTTTTATAATTTGGCTACCCACTGATTCTGTGGAAACACAGAGATATAATGAATATGTGGAAACATTGCAAGAAAGTTTCCAAAGGGCTTTTGAAATTGCTAGAAAACGACTGCAAGCGAATGCAGTAAGACAGAAGAAATACTATGATGTGAAAGCATCAGGGAAACCTTTGTTTACAGAATTCAGAAGAATGCAAGAATGACAAGTAAAGTTGTTCACTTCAACCGACTCAAAACCTTATCAAGGTGAAAAACCTAAAAATTGGCTCTGCCAGAATGGGGTACCTTGTGAGACCAATACAAGTGATAAAACATGCCGATCATCAGACTGGCGTGCAAGAGATATATATAGAAGCGCCAGGAACATCTGGAGAACTGTTGGGTGATAATGAAAAGTCAGTCAGATGATGACACTGTGACTTTTTAGTAGTCGGTTAATACAATGTTCAGATTTGGTCAAATGTGTTTATTTTATTATTTTGTTGTTTTATTTTCCAAGTGTGTAGGGATTTAAGTGTGATGGTGGTTCACCTGGGATCATTTCATGATTTTTGGTTCCAAATCATGGAACGTGTTCCAATAGGGTTGTCTAGATACCTCAGAGGGTGTAAATTCCAGTATCCTAGGCACTGGTGAAAATTCCTGTTCAGGTGAAATGCCAAGATGAACACGGTTATGTGTTTGGAAGGGTGGAAATTCCAACATGGTGATTGATGTTGGTGAAAATTCCTGTTCAGGTGAAATTCCTTCCGGTTGTATCTTTACAACGCCTATCTGTGAAGGAGATCATACATTTATTTTTTTAGTGTGACCTCACTGGGTCATGGGTGTTAATGGATACCAGAGTGAGGATTATTGTTGGATAAAATGTCACTCTGTGGTGTTCGGTTGGATCAAAATATGATCAAGATATGATATATGATGTATTGTGACAGGAGGAATTATTTATTTGTTTAGGGGGATAGAGCCTTCTGACACATATTGAAGTAATTTGAATGTATTGTCCAAGATGGTTGACTTTTCTTGGTAGTTAAGATGTTTAGCCAACAGGCTCATTGTTGGTGAATTATGACAAGAGTTCATAGATAAGATTTGGCAAACTGATAGGAAAATATGCTAAATCTGTGACTCTTGGTTTGTTACAGAAATGGTGAAGATAGTGAATACCAAGAGAACCTACACCTGCTTTATCTGTCGACATGTCTCTACAGACAAATCAAACTAATCGCCACATAAAGCGTTGTGGAAAGGCTAAGATGAGGGCACAACGCCCATATTGTAATCACACAGAAAGTAGACGGGGTGACCTCATAAGGCGACATGTTGCCAAATTGCATCCAGCTAACCTGGCGATGGTTATACAGAGGCCTTCCATGATTCGAGAGATCGAAGAGCGTTCCCCTGTGAATGTTAAGTCAGACACTGAAACTGAGCAGGAGTCACTCACTTCTGACTGGACAATGACATTGGATTAGGAAACTGAAAGAGCTGTCACGGCGCTGGGAGTTCAACTACAACCATTTCTAGGGGGTTCACTAGAAGAGCAGGAGGAGCTAGATGCTATGCTAAACCATTGTCCTAGTTCGACACCAAATTCTCACGAGACGTCTGCAGCAATAGCCGCACCAGTGCAGGCGGATGATAGTCCCTACATCCCTTCAGCAGACTGCTGCCTGCCAGACAGATCCTCTGTATAAGTCTACAGCGTCCCAGACAGAAGAGTTTCTGGATATACAGAATTGTTGTCCACATGGGGCCAGACTTCCTGTGTATAAACACTATGTGAAAAGAATCGAATTTCCAGATGGAAGGATCGAAACAACAAGAGAGATTATGGTGAACTGCACGGAATGTCCATGGCCAGCCTATAAGGAAGTGTCAGAGAGATAAACTATTCTTTTTTTGTGTTTTTGTGTTTTTTTGGCTGAATATGTAGACATGGATTTGATTTATGACTGTCTGTCATTGATTTTTTTAGATCTTTTGCATCTTGAGCTATTTAAACATTTTGCTCATATCACTGATCCAAGACTTTGGGTGTTAACTTTGTCTTATTATTATATTTATTGTAGTGATTTCTTCTAACTGGTTCTTTTTCATAATTTTGTATACCAGTTCGTAGTTTGAAATTGCGATGATAAAATCGGTTGACTTTATTTGTCGCGTTTATTTGTGACACATTTTGTAAAAATTTGTCAATTTTTACTCATTGCTGATATGTTATTATTATTATTCATTTTGTTTTATCAGTGATGGCGTGAGTGTCACTCAGGTAACATTTATTGGTTAATAAATTTATGTTGCCCTTATCGTTTTGTACTGTTTTGTTCTGCATTAACTGTGTATTTTATTTGTTTTTATTACTATATGCATGTAACATTTGTATTTCATGCTATATGCATGTAACATTTGTATTTCATTTGGCTGTCGCTGAATCTAAGGGCAGTTTTTGACTTAGATGTTGGTAGCTAGATGTTTGTAGCTAGTATTTACTGGATATTACAAACATGGGAAGTAGCAGAAGTGTCTGGTAAGAGTAGTGAAATGATTAGTAATTTTATATTGTTATAGTATGTAATTCATTGTACTTGTTTTCTTTCTTAGTATGTATTAATTTTAGTGCAATGTGGATGATTGGTCGGGACGACTCAATTTTAAGGGGGGGGCTGTGTCACGGATCGTGAGTTGACAGTTCTTCCCACGAAACTAATCAAAACAAACAATGTTTACGTTTCATTTCCGATGCAGTGTAGGCGTGGCAGTGTACAAATCCGAAGTTTTATCGTCATGGAATTGTATTTTACTGGTATAATTCGAACTATTTTAATGATTTTATACTGTTTTTCTATTATTTTCACCTAGTTTTATCGCAAAACTAGCCATCTTTAATGTAGTTTATAATGACATTTTCAGGAGTATTTTTCGTCCGCAAGTTTTCGTTTCAAAAGCGGAAGAATTTTATTTACCAAAGACTTAAAATGTTAATTATGCACATATTACAATATTTTAAAGCAGAAACGGCATTTATTCTGCCAATATTCAACATATTTGTCACTTTAATTGAGTTAGAAGCGGTATTCACCAGTATTCTAATTTAGAATATTTGGATCTTCATCTTCGCGGACGAATACTGAAGTGAGTTGGTAAGTGGCTGAGCCAATAAATAAGCTTGGTCCGCATATAATTGGTGGACTTCCCTACAAGAGGTCTATATGTCAGACGATAATTAGCATAATTGTACAACTCTGTTTACAAACATCACATCACATGGTTCATTATTTGACTGGAAATTAAGTATTTGCAATCATTTCCTACCTGAATTGAATAGTATTATTCTGTTATTATTTCTTTTTGACTGAGACTGGAAATTTATTTACTAATTTATAATTAATAGCATTAAAGTTCACTCTAGTTGTCTGACCAAAATTTGTCCTTTAAATGAAGTCCACATGATTTAATGAAGATTGCTTATGATTAATGACTTATAGCGACTGGGCAAGATTGTTCAGAATTAAATCCCTCAATCTTACAGTTTTTGGATAATTTTGACTGGGTTTATTAATAATCTTGTTATCATGAAGCTTGATTTGATTTTCAAACAGTTCGACCTGATTAGACATTCTATAACTGTATGTAAATAATTTATTTGGCTGATTTGTTAGGCCATTTTTGTGTGTATGTGCTTAGAATCTTAGACTTGGTGTGCACTTTTGTTTATACTGATCTTAGTGTGCAGACTTGGTGTACACATTTGTTTATACTGATCTTAGTGTGCAGATTTGGTGTGCACATTTGTTTATATTGATCTTAGTGTGCAGATTTGGTGTGCATTTTTGTTCATACTGATCTTAGTGTGCAGACTTGGTGTGCACATTTGTTTATACTGATCTTAGTGTGCAGATTTAGTGTGCACATTTGTTTATATTGATCTTAGTGTCCAGACTTGGTGTGCACATTTGTTTATACCGATCTTAGTGTGCAGATTTGGTGTGCACATTTGTTTATACTGATCTTAGTGTGCAAATTTGGTGTACACTTTTGTTTATATTGATCGTAGTGTGCAGATTTGGTGTGCACATTTGTTTATACTGATCTTAGTGTGCAGACTTGGTGTGCACATTTATTTTAGCTTGTAGACTTGGTGTGCATATGTATTTTAGTTTATGGACTTGGTGTGCACATGTATTTTAGCTTGTTGACTTGGTGTGCCCATTTGTTTTAGCTTGTAGACTTGGGGTGCACATTTAATTTAGCTTGTAGACTTGGTGTGCACATTGATTTTAGCTTGTAGACTTGGTGTACACATTTATTTGTAGTTTGCAGGTTTATTGATATCAGTTTGTAGACTGGATACTATGGCTTTGTTATTTTACAATGTAAATATAACTTCAGTGCTTGACATTTATCTGCATACATTGGTTTACTTTTTATGAATTATTGGTACTGATATAATAGTTATGTTTTCATGTCTTAATGTCTTGTTGAATAAAATGTTCAAGTTGGTTATTTTAATATCTTAGTTAATGGTCTATATTATTGCTCAGGAGGATCTCGCTGATTTGGCATTGGGTGTTCATTGGATCTTTATGCGGATATTAAATTTGATTTTTTTTTTATATCTTGAGCATCTGAGCTTGAACTTGTACTCTGACATTTTTATTGTGACATGATTTATGCTTTGTGAGTACTGTCGATGGACACTGTTGTTTGTGTTGCTGTGGTGATAATTATTCATATATGAATGAATGGCGTGATTTTTATTACGCTGATATGAAACTTCAGTAATTTAAGTATTATATATGCACAGGATACCCATGGTGATAATTGAAGTTTCTGATTGATTTACCACTGAGTAGTGATTTAATTTGAATTAGTGTCTGATAGGTCATATAGAACTTAGCTCTAATAGAGTGATTGAAACAGTAAATCTGTGAATGTATTAACTGTTGAACAAACGTCAAAGGTCGAACCTGTGAGGAAACTACCAAAAGAACAGTACTGTGAGTTGTTGGAAAACCAGGATCAGTAGGGCTTAGGAGTTTAAATCACATATTTCCTGGTAGTCTGAGTTGGGGTAGGCATAAGGGAATCTAGTGATTGAAGTAGTCTCGGGTGAAAGAGCACCTGTGGCTACAGTAGTCCCCATAAGAGGGGCGGGGCTTGTGGCGGGACACATTGCCCATTACAATATATTTTGATTTATTTTATTCTTTTCAATCAAACTTTACCTGTGATATCAGATGTGTACTGTATCAAGCAAGGTGCAGTTTTTATATTCTCAGGATGCCAAAAAACTTTTATTGTGTGAAAGTGTGGAGATGTACATGAACATCCTATTTACAAAAGAGCAAAAGAATGGATAATGACAATATTAAATCTAAACAACACAAACAAGTCACTCTCAGGACACGAATAAACTGTTCTTACAACAGTTACAGAGTTTCAGTAGTCATATGACAGCAATAAAAGAGACATTCAGCAATGCACCAACAAGTTCCCGATATACAAGCTGTGTTTGCACAGCTAGCCAGTAAGTACTGATGAAGAAGACACAACCACCTGATACTGCCTTCCATTACATCCCTGGAACAGTCCAAGGAGGTCCTAGCACAAGTTGATGACAGGATTCGTTAATTGCAATAAACAAACGAACAAGGCAAGTTCTATTCCCTATACTAGGTGAGGGGGTTGAGAATGTCTTTGTCAAATGCAAAATTGCATGGTCCAGAATTAAATAGACATTGCGAGTACAGATATGCAATGCAATTAATATACAATACAATTGTATGTAAGGTGCTGCAAATAGAATTGCTAATGTGCTGCTATGAGGGAAAATACTTTGTTTAATCTGGAAGAATTGCGTGGCCTGGCTAAACCCTTCTCCAACTGATATTGATTTTACAATTCAGACATCCCAAAGGTTAGAAAGTTGTCCACTAAAGCAGTTTCAAGACTACATGCTTCCTTCAGACACACATCTATTCCAAGCTAATCTCTGTGTGTGTGTGTCTGTAAAAATGGGAAATATAAATGCAAATGTTCTTATAACCTGGAGGGGGTTCCATCACCCAAATAGTGTCTCACAACTTCATGAAGAGCTATCTGTCTGCAATTAAAACAAGGCTAGTTGTGCTTGGCCACACATAGAGCCTCTAGAAAACAAGATATTACAACAATTCATGATATCTCTAAGAATAAAGACCCATTTTGAAGTTGCCATTCGTAATATTCTGTAATTTTTACGATTAAAAAGCTAAAGTTGCTCACACTTTTTTCATGTGCACTGTACTTGAGGCAGTTTTTTCTCGGGTTCTTTGAATTTCTAGTCTCATCCCTCGCTACAAGCAGAGCTTTTACCACACTAACCATTTTATGACTCCCGGGTTATATATTCTTCATCAAGGATTCATTAAAGGTTCTTAAATGGATGAAACAAATGTAAAACGTGGACATGGCAAAGCTCATATTACTTCCGCAGTTAGGAAAGGCTGCTATTTGTCCATTCAAGGCAGTTTGTTGCATCTTCTGACTAAACAATCCTTTGCCCAATGATCCTCTCTTTCATTGAAAAATAAACTTTATTTTGGTCTGAAATTTTTATGTAGTCTTATGTCTAACCGTGTTTATTATGTCCCCATTTGTGGCATCTGTCTGACATGCTATTTGACCCTAAAACTTTTTTAAAAGATTTTAAACTCCTTTAACACCTTTACTGACTTTAAAATTCTGGAAGCATGAAAGCAGGTTGAGCAGTGTAATGGTCAAAGACATTTGCCTCTCACCTCTGCCATAAGCAGTTCAAACCCAGATCACACCCTATGTGGCACAGTTGATAGCTGTTTACTAACGGCCAGCAGTTTACAGTGCAAAATACCAACTAGTATGTACTGATTTCCTTACCCTTAACACTGCACATTGTAATGTCTATATTTGTGTAAACAATAGTCACAATATCTATGATAGCTTCAGCAGGTCATTTAGATACAATAGTCTTGAAAACAATCATATTAATGCTACCGTTTCATAATAAGATAGATGTATCAAAACTCATATCTTATTCCTCTGCACATCTGCACTGTACACCTGGCTGTGCTCAAATTGTTTAAATGTCATTTGTTGATAGACAACACCCTGTTGATTGTCCATTATGACAGTACAATGTATCACATCATGCATAGTGTCATTATGGTGTGATGTCATGGTTTTGACTTGGACATTACTTTTATGATACCATGTTACAGTCACAAGGCAAGCATGGTAGCAGTTACCGGCCACTTTTAAGTTGCAACAGGAAAAGACAAAACATTTAGCTTAACAAATTTATTTAACAATTAAAATAATGATTACAATCAACTGGTATGCTCTCAGCAGTACACACAATGATCCAATAATGAAACCAATCTGACCTGACCACTTTAACTGACAGTTAAGTTTGTCCACTGTATCCAGCAATCTGTCCTGTGATCTGTCCAATGTCCACTAACACAGAGATATTTGTATCCTGTAATCTGTTCAATGTTCAATAACACAGAATGTCCTTATCCTGTGATCCCTTTGATATCCAATCACACAAAATGTCTATATAGAGATATTCAGAAGTTTGCACAACTGTACTGTCTGCTCCAAGATATGGGCAATGTCCGAAATGCAGTAAATCCACTCTCTGTTACATGAATACACAATATCCGAAGTACAGCCAATCTATCCAGATAATGTATCCAATTCACTCCAGTAAAAGTTCACAACAACACAAGTAGTTTATATCCACTTGATATTACTTCTAAAACAGTAGTAGCCTTCCTTATAGCCAGCAAATACTAAGTTCACTTGTTGTCAGATGTACACTCCTTATCATTATGGAAACGCCTAGAATGTTACAGAACTGATTTCCTTACCCTTAACACTGCACATTGTGATGTAACCTAATGTCTATATTTGTGTAAACAATAGTCACAATATCTATGATAGCTTCAGCAGGTCATTTAGATACAATAGTCTTGAAAACAATCATATTAATGCTACCGTTTCATAATAAGATAGATGTATCAAAACTCATATCTTATTCCTCTGCACATCTGCACTGTACACCTGGCTGTGCTCAAATTGTTTAAATGTCATTTGTTGATAGACAACATCCTGTTGATTGTCCGTTATGACAGTACAATGTATCACATCATGCATAGTGTCATTATGGTGTGATGTCATGGTTTTGACTTGGACATTACTTTTATGATACCATGTTACAGTCACAAGGCAAGCATGGTAGCAGTTACCGGCCACTTTTAAGTTGCAACAGGAAAAGACAAAACATTTAGCTTAACAAATTTATTTAACAATTAAAATAATGATTACAATCAACTGGTATGCTCTCAGCAGTACACACAATGATCCAATAATGAAACCAATCTGACCTGACCACTTTAACTGACAGTTAAGTTTGTCCACTGTATCCAGCAATCTGTCCTGTGATCTGTCCAATGTCCACTAACACAGAGATATTTGTATCCTGTAATCTGTTCAATGTTCAATAACACAGAATGTCCTTATCCTGTGATCCCTTTGATATCCAATCACACAAAATGTCTATATAGAGATATTCAGAGAGTTTGCACAACTGTACTGTCTGCTCCAAGATATGGGCAATGTCCGAAATGCAGTAAATCCACTCTCTGTTACATGAATACACAATATCCGAAATACAGCCAATCTATCCAGATAATGTATCCAATTCACTCCAGTAAAAGTTCACAACAACACAAGTAGTTTATATACACTTGATATTACTTCTAAGACAGAAGTAACCTTCCTTATAGCCAGCGAATACTAAGTTCACTTGTTGTCAGATGTACACTCCTTATCATTATGGAAACGCCTAGAATGTTACAGAACCAACTTGAAGTTAACATCAGTAATCAAATAAAGTGAGGGAGTTCTAGAACCTACAGGTAGCTTATAGGCTTTCCCCAAATCTATTAATAGCATCACTGGGGTTAGCCTAGAGGGATTCCCACAGTCTTTAAATAGATTAACAAACATCAGTACCACATAACAGAAAATCAATATCCCTTACTTTCAAAAAAGAAAAGATATTTTTAGTGCAAAAACATTAATGTGTGATACTGCACTATAAAAACATTAACTACTATAAATACATTAACTAATATTCACAAACATATATATACAAATAATTAAAAACTGGCAAAAATACCAAACAAAAAACAAGATTATGCAAAAGTATAGATCAATATCACAGAACAACACTAACCAAGACTAGATTTTACAGAATAAATTTACATGAAGGACAAAACACAAAATAATTAAAACTTTTTAAACAGGTCACATTCTTTTAAATAATTTATAACATTATAAACATTTTCATTCAATAACTTTTCCATCATATTTATATCTCTATAATATTTTTTATCTAGTGTCACATAGGTCGATACAGTCTAATAATGTATACTTGACTGTATCAGGACAATGACATGGAATGCACCAGGGCATATCTTCACCTTTCAACAGATAGCTGTGTGTGAAATAGGTGTGTCCTATACGGGCTCGAGTTATAACTATTTTCTCCCTACAAGATAAACCCGTCCAAACATAAAAATCTCCAACAGTAGGGTTTATTTGAAATATTTTGTTATCAGGACACGCATTCCTATTTACATTCACTTTCAAGTCTGTATAGGGGACTTTCAAGTCTAAAACATTAAAATTCAAGGCCTGTTGGCAAGTTCATCTACTTTTTCATTGCCCTTATGCATACATGACTAGTAACCCAAGATAAAACAACTTTTTTATTCACCAACAAACACTCATTAAAAAGCTTTAAAGTATCTTGAATAAAAGGATGATCACAGTTGCTGCTATCAAGAGCTTGAAAACTAGATAAAGAACCAGTGAATATGATAAAACAATTCCCATCACAATTTTTTACAAGATTAAAGGCCATTTTAATAGCCTGTAATTCAGCTGTAAATGTACTAGCATTGCCAGGAAGTCTGACCTAGGGACTGAGGTTCTTAGATGTAGCAGCTACAGCAACCCTATTTTCTACTTTTGATCCATCAGTATATATAGCCCTATGGTCAAGATAACAACTTTTCAACTGAACAAATAGACTTTGAAAAAGACAATCATCACCAAGATGTTTCTTTTGATGGGTGAGACATAAGTCTATGTGAGGTTTCTGTATAGTCCAGGGTGGGTCATCTGGCAATGACACAGTCTGAATTAGATCCAACTGAGGACAGACAACAGACAAATCTTCCTTTACACAATGCCCAAAAGATCTGATTGCAGATGGTTTTTTATCATAAAGATCATATAACTGATGGTTAAAACAACATCATCAGCTGGATTGTCAGGATTACTTCTCAATTTCAAAGCATATTGAACACATAACTTATCAAACCTTAAAAATAAAGGAGGTTCATTTGCCTCTACATACAAGCTTTGCATTGGAGAAGTCCTGAAGGTTCCCAGGCATATTCTTAAGCCCTGGTTTTGAATGGGTTCCAATTCCTTAAGATATGACTTACGAGCAGAACTAAAAACAGCACAACCATATTCCAATCTAGAGTGAACAAATGAACGATAAAGTCTCAGCAAAACACTTCTATCTGTTCCCCAATCCATTTTTGAAACTACTTTCAGGAAATTCATGGCTTTCTAACATTTCTGACAAACATAATTAATGTGAGCTTTAAAATTCAGTTTATTGTCAAAGATTACACCAAGGAACAAGGGATTTGTGAATTGTATATTGTTAATGTTGGGTCTGGATAAAGTTTTCTTTTATTACAGAGGGGGCCACGGTGGCAGAGTGGTAACACTCTCGCCTCCCACCTCTGCGGCCGGGGTTCGATCCCCGTCATGGCCGTAAGTGGGAAAGCTGGTAGTTGCTTGCCGTTGGTCGGCAGTTTACAGTACAGAACCCTAACGAACTATATGTACTGGTTTCCTCTGCCCTTCCAACTACCCGTCGTGATATGACCTGTACAGTGTTGAAAGCGACGTAAAACCCCAAATAAAATCTTTTATTACAGAAATGCATACAAACACTTTTGGTTTTAAAAAACTTAAAACTATTTTCATCAGCCCATTTTTCAACCTTATTCAGACACAACTGAAGTTGCCTTTCTATTGAAGCCATATTTCTAGAAGAACAAGTGATTGAGAAATCATCAACAAAAAGAGACTTTTCAAAGCTAGATGCAATTACATCAGCATTACTATTAATCTTTAAAATAAATAAAGTAACAGAGAGGATGCTGCCTTGAGGGACCCCCATCTCTTGTTCATGTATGGTAGAAAAGACAGATCCTAAACGAACTCTAAAAACTCTGATAAAAAATTTTGAATAAACATGGGTATTCGCCCCCTTAAGCCTGCTTTATGTAGATCTCTAATAATACCATACTTCAATACCGTATCATAGGCTTTTTCTAAATCAAAAAATACAGAGACTACATGATTGCCTTTTAAAAAGTAATCTCTAATAAAAGATTCAAGTCTTATTAATTGGTCTGATGTCGTTCCACCTTTTCTAAAACCACTTTGATATTTTGTTAAAATATTATTTTTCTCAAGGAACCAAACTAATCTAGTATTAATCATTCTTTCCATGGTTTTGCATAAACAGCTCGTCAGAGATATGGGGCGGTAATTCAACGGGTTTTTTCAGTCTTTGCCTGGTTTTGGAATAGGTATCACAGTGGCCTCTTTCCAGCATTCAGGAATTTCACCGGAAGCCCATATATCATTAAATATATCAAATACCACCATAAGTGAGTCTCTTGGTAGATGTTTTAGCAGCTGATAATGGATCTTATCTGGGCCAGTGGCTGTGTCATGAGACTTTTGCAGAGCATCACATAGTTCTCTAATGGTAAACGGTACATTGTAGTTTTCCGAGTTGTCTGTGTCAAAATCCAGGTATTCTTTGACAAAGTTTTTGATATTTTTGAAACTTTGTACGGTAATTGTTGCTGCTGGAATTTTTGCTAATTTCTTGGGCCAACCTATTTGCTATGTCCAATCTTTCTGTTATTTTTGTCCCATCATTATTTTCTAGAAGGTGTATTGTGAAGTTTGAATTTTTCCCAATCGGCCTTTTTAAGATTCCAACAAGGAACATTGTCCTTTGGCATACTCTTAACTATATCAATTAAAATAGGAAAATGGTCACTACCACACTGATCAGAATGGACCTGCCATGTACAATCAAGCAAAACAGTTGCAGAACATAAAGACAAATCTATTGAGGTGAATGAACCAGATGCAGTATGGAAGTAGGTAGGTATCATTAAGCAAACAAATATTAGAGGATTTAAGAAGATGTTCCACCTTATTGCCTAAACTATTGGATGAGGAACAACTCCATAAATCACTATGTGCATTAAAATCTCCAATATATAGAAAAGGTGCAGGTAACTGGTTGACTAGATTATCAAGATCACTTTGTGCAACATTAAAACATAGTGGAATATATACATTACATACAGATATAGATTTATGCAGAGATACTTTTACAGCAACTGCCTGCAGTTCTGTATCTAACTCAAGTACCTCATGGGGTATACCTTCCCAAAAAGAGAGTAGCCACCAGTGGCTCTCCCATCTACTTCAGACATACAAGTTTTAAAATAATGATCAAAGCTTCTAATATTTACATTATCTGTATCTTTAAAATGAGTTTCCTGCAATGCTAAAATGTAGGGTCTGAAATTGGAAATTAAATTTTTAATTTCTTTAAAGTTTGGCCTAAAGCCACGAGAGTTCCACTGTAGTATACTTTTATTTTTGTTTGGGTCCATTATTTACATTTTTAAAGCCACTCCACCCTTGTGAATTTGTGATTGGGGATTCTTCAACACTTATTTCACTATCACTCAAAACATCATATTTATTGTATTGTTTAACAGGGTTATTAGATCCCTTATGTTGTTTGGTCAAATATACTTTGCTTTGGCTTATTTTCAATTTAATGGGGTCATTTTGAGATGCACATGTCTGACTCGATATCTGGTTTTATTCACCTTTGTTTCCTATTACCATCTCAGAATACAGTTATCCTGTCCAGCTTGATAACACCTTCATCTTTCAGGCCCTCCAGTATTTCCTCACCAGTGCATTCTTTAATGTCTGGGCATCTAATGACCCCTTTCTTGGTATTCAGACTATAGTGTGGTTGCACTTCAATGGGGATGGCATTGTCCATTGTCAGATTCAGTTTCGTAGTTTTCATCAGTTTGTTGCTTTGTGCTTCTTTATCCACTTCAAGTAAAATTTCACTTCAAGTGTTGTTTGGTGGAAGTAATGATTAGTTCATGGGTCTAATTTTGGTGTTTTTTTACTTCGAACCTTAATAATACATCCAGTATTTCATTTATTTTCATGTTGATAGCTTAGATGTTATCCCTTTACCACTGTACCAGATATCATTTTCTAAATATTTGTAGAAATATTCAACACATTGTTTTCTTTGTCTCTTATTGCTGAAAACCCTGTCATCAGTTTATGGGTCTATTTTGGAAAAAAAATGTTACACTTGACTTATCACTTCAGATATTTACAATATATGTATTGTTACTTGTTGTCACTTAAGACTGTCCAAGTTATGATTTCAAAACGTCCAAATGCAGGTATTGTTTTTACCCATGGCATCTACCTGTGCAGACAAGTGGATGGGTGGGGTGGGCAGGGGTAAATATCTTGTCTGGCCTGTATCTCAGAATCCATTAGATGTAGGATGTTGATACTTGGTAGGGATATTGGTTAGAGGTTATACTGTGACCTTGACTGTCAAAATGTTTTCTATAAAAATATTTAAACATATTTCCCTTATGACAATGATATATGGATTGCTGCAACTGATTATTACCTCCGCCAAGGAAATATTATTTTCATGACTGTCTGCTTGTCTCTTTGTCTGTTTGTGTGTTAGCAGTATTTTGCAAATACTACTAGTTGGATCTAGTTGAAAAGAAATCAGAAGATGTGTCCAACTTAAATCCCCTCAAATTTCTAGAGTGATCTGGATCATCATCTGGATACAACAAATAATTTGGATCTTATTATTACATGCACTGGCAGGGGTATGCACTCTCCAGGTGCTCTAGTTATAGGTAATTCTACTTAATTCTGTTATTTTCATTGACAGCAATACTTCAAATAATAAATGTTAAAGCTTCACAACTTTTAGTTTTAGAATTAATAATTTGATATTATTACTGAATTGCCTTGTTTTGATGCTCTGCATACATTTCATCTCTCTTAGGCATCATTGCACCTTAGTATTACAATGAAAGTTCTATATGTAATGGTGCCCAATGCTATTTCCCCAGGCTGTTCAATTTTATTAAGAGTGATGAACAGAAAAATAAAAATGTTGTAATAAAACACCCCAAATAAATTGAAATACTTGAAGACACACCACTACACAAAATACTTGGCCAAAATAGGTCAGTGTCATTGGGTTACAGTCTATATATGGAACTTGAAACAGCTGGGGTTTAGTCAAGTGTGACATTTTTTTCAAAATAGACCCATAAACTGATTCAAGGGTTTTGATCAATTAGAGACAGAAAAATTAATATTTTTATATTTGCGTAAATATTAGGGGATTAATATTTTTCTCAGTAATAAAGGGATAACACACCTATTATTTGAGGTATTAACATTGAAAATATATGAAATACTCTTTGTGTTATTGAGGTTCAAAGTCCAAAATTACACCCGTAAACTGATTCTCGCCTCTTCATTTTAAGCTTAGATTAAATAATGCACAGACAAAATGCCCATATATCTAACATACCATCACATTTGTGGCATCACAACTTGTTGCATGTTTGCAAATTTAAATGACTAGATTGTTTAAATATATACATGTAGTGATAAATATATAATGGATGTACAGCATTATTAATGAAACTGACTTTTCATGTTATCGACGAAATACCCCAGAGAATGATGAAGAGCCATTGGTAAACCAGTGGATTGAAGACCAGCCAGCACCTGTTGCTGTCCTCAATCTGTTGGCCTCCAACTGTCTCAAAATGTGCATGTTGCAAACGAACTTAGGTGCACTGACATGTGCAGACTGAAAGATTGTCAGAATCAAGCATCTATGTCCAATAATGTAGACTTCACACAAGGAAGTGATTCATGGTTTAGATTACTATTGTGATTAATAAGTTTGGGGTCCATATATTGTGTTGTCATTTATATACACACTGTGAAATTAGCTTCCCATGGATAATTTATGGTATAATAGTCACATATTACCATTGCCAACTGCACACTTGTTACACATTGCCTTACACAGTTGCTATAGTGTTTAAACAAATGTACAAAAATGTTCTGATTGACAAAATTGTAAAGGTAAAATAGAAAGAACAACAAATTCAGAGAATTCTGGTCCCCCACTTTAGGATGAAATTGGTCTGTAGGTGACATTATTCATTAAAACATTACTAAAATGATAGAAAACCTGCAGTTATTATAATCTTTACAGCATATTGTCAGTGGCAATAAAGTTCAAAAAGGTAAATATCGAAACCTAAATGGTTGCCGTGGCAAAAGTATTTATTGGATCATGACCAAAACTTAAAGAGATACAGATTTCTTTAGGGTATACATTTCCACAAAATCCCTAAACAAAAGAATTTAAAAATGGTTTTCATGGCAATAGTTTTCATTGGATCTCGCCCAAAACCTAACCAATTATAAACCACAAAATATTGTGAACATCTGTTAAGGCATTTGAAAGTTATGGGTTGCGGTTTTCTGTAATGGATAGACAAAAACCTATATATTTTAAACAAAATGGTTACCATAGAAGCTGTTTATAATGGATCGTGCCCAAAAGTAAATCAAATGTACCTCTTTTTAGAGTACACATTTTACACGACATTTTTGTGAAAATCTGTCAAAGGGTTCAGTGTGTGCCCACAAAGTCTAAAAACCCAAATAGTGAAACAAAAATTGTTACTATGGCAATAAAAACATGAGGCATAGATCTCTAGCAGGGTACACATTTCAACAAAACGGTTGCCAAGGAAACACTTTCATTAGATCCTGTCCAATAACTATCAATTTGTGGATATCTTTGGGATACACCTTGTGTCCAAATCCAATGTTGGTGGAAATCCATCAAGAGGTTTAAAAGTAATGGGCCAGGTTAAAGTTTTTATAAAGCTGTGGTAACAAAGTCCAGAAACCCAAATACTCAAACACAAATGGTTGCCTTAGCAAAAGTTTTATTGAATCATGCCGAAAACTTAATCAGGAGTAGATATGTTCAGGATACATTTTTCACCAAATGTGATAAAAAATTTGCCAGGAGGCTAAGTCTACAGTACAAAGTCCAAAACCTGAAACATTCAATAATAACCGGTTGCCATGGCAACAGTTTTCATGGGATCTTGCTGAAAACCTAACGGATTGTAGACCACTTTGGAATACACATTTCTACCAAATTCGGTGAAAATTAATGAAGAGGTTTTGAAGTTAAGGGCCAGGTTAAACAGACGGACAGACTAACAGACTGAAGGACGAACAAAATTTAATGTCCCCCTTTCTGTTAAAGCAAAAGTGGGGGGTGACAAGAGTGTTCAATGTGTAAAAATGTGCGATTTAAAAAGGACGTAACAAATTGCTATCACAAATCACAACTCACATTCTGTATACACAGATACAAGCACATATGCCTGGAAAATCTCAATTTAATAGAACATTTTAAATCCTTGAATATATGTTTAACTGCCAAATCAAACAAAAATATATAAAAATCAAATACAAAGTTATCCTTTGTAAAAAAAAAACGGCTATTGCATAAGAACAAATGTTTAGCTACATAAAAAAATTCATCATTTCCCAATTTTAAGATATTCACTAGAACTAATTTTTACTAATGGTTAGTTTTTACTTAAGAGATTGACACTGATTTAAAATTTCACTGGGAATTAACTTTTACTATCCAAGCTTATTAGCTAATAATAACTAAATCAACAATTTCAAGGGTACTCTTGCCAATGGGTGATAATAGATGATACAGCAAAAATAATCTCCACATTTACAAACTAAAAACTCACACAAATCATGGGATCCAACCATTTGCTTTATTTTTTTATCTGCCACCATTTTTTATTTTTGAATGACACAGTAATCCTTTACATCGAGATAATATATATATATATTTTTTTTTTTTTTGCAGAAGAAGAATTTTTTTGGCATTGTCCATATAAATGGAGTCACATGACCTCTCAGGAAAGCATTAAATGATCGACTATAGTTTCGGAATTGCAACTTAATTTTTTCTTCAGTTCTGTAAGTTCATTTAATTAATGTCTAGCTATTAAATACTGTGTGAAAACACTGTACTTTCATTTATTTTAGGTGAACATGTGACTTTATAGCCAATATACTGCATTTTATGTTGTTGGAATTGGATACCTCTTAATATATAATTTATCAAATTCATTACTGTACATAGGAGTTATATCAATTGTCTGAGCCACCGAGGCCAAATTTAGGTTTTACATCTCTCTGAAAAGCTGAGGCCAGAACAGCTCAGGCCCTCGGTATATTTTATATGATTTCATAATCTGGGTTTGAGACCATAACCACAGAGAATAAAGCCAAGTGATGACAAACTTGTGAGCCAGTCATCCACAATGACCTATGAAAGGATAAAACAACAATGGCATCAAGTACACAAGGTATAGTAAATCCTTTGGTACATCACAACATGTATGGACTGAAATTGCATGAAAACAATCTTACTGATTCATGTACGAAAGAGACCTCTCAATGGTCATCTCATTACAATAGCAGACATATCTCAAAGTACGCCCTTTATAACTCACAGTGATGTAATAATGTGTCGATTTAACCTAAATAAGCCATCTCCTGTGTTAGTATTTCAGCCAATACAATGGTATCATACAAATAATAAATCCACGTCCAAAAGGAAAAGTATTATGAAGAAGTAATTTACCATTCTTATATGGAGGAAAAACTGACACAAATGTGCTAAACTATTGATCCAGCTTTTATCCTATATTGTGTACGGAGGAATTATCGACCCACTGGATTTAATGGCTTGATTATTAAACTGACCAGTACAGAGCAGCCATTCTGGTGTACACCGGTCTCTGAGTTTGTATTTAATATGTTGTATAATTCATGGATAGAACTCATTTTGATTTGTGTGACATTATCAATCGTTGGTTTATACAGAGCAAAAGGACTCTTGTAATTTGCACTAAAATTGTAAACAGTATTTATTGTTGTTTAAAAAAATAAAAGTTACTATTATCTGTTGTGCTATTTGTGAAAATTACAAGACTGTAATTATAGTAAAATGATGCTGAAGACTATTATAAGAAGCACAATTATATATTTCAGTAATAAGATCAGACTGGACAAGATAATTATTATTAAACTGACAACATTTGTTGCTTTACTAACTGTGTATCAGCTGAATTGCCAGTCAGTTCAGTCTACTGAGAATTTTATTCCCCCATCCACTGAGAATTTTTTCCACCCAAAGCTACCAAAACCTCTGTATGCAGTTGACTTGTATAGAAGATTCAGAAGAAATAGACTCTTGCCTAATGGATCATACCAGGTCATGTCAGCTGAAGGAAGGAAGAACCAATCAAAAATAGTCACCATCCATCACTTCCTGTCACGTGATCACATGTACCTGATTGATAACAAGGATAGATGTGGGAGCCACAAGGAATTACATTTCATCATTGTTATTTACTCAGTTCCTGGCAGTTTTAGAGAGAGAGAAATAATAAGACAGAAACTGCTCAGTCAAATTACGCCCGACATGAGTGTGACCTTTGTATTTTTGCTGGGGCTTCCAGGGGAATCCGGTAGCAACTATGCGCCACTTATGACACACAAGGAAGAAAATTATATCACTGGAGACATTGTGCAAGGCAATTTTATTGATTCCTACAAGAATTTGACACTAAAATCGGCAACTATGATACACTGGATAAAGAATTACTGTTCAAACTCCAAGTTTGTCCTGAAAATGGATAGTGATGTAGACTTTGACATTTCAGGGATACAAAAATTGTTAGAGCCATATGGAACCCCACGTACTCAATATGCTGTGTGTAACTCTGTTAGGTTCACTGCACCAACTCGGATCAAAAAGTCAAAATACTATGTTGATATTTCTACATATGTTAAGAAGATCTACCCTCATTTTTGCAAAGGCCCCGCATATTTTCTGACTGTGAATGCCGTGGCAGATATGTGGCATGCAACTTTCTCTTTGGAATTCTTTCACTTAGAAGATGTCTATCTCACTGGGTTTGTCAGGGGAATGATAGGTATGGACCTGAGGAGACCACAGACTGGAAGGAAATTATTCTGTGGTGCAGAAGAGTTTGGGACAAACATCTCGTGTAGTTTGATGCATAGAAAAAGTTTGACTACACATAACAATGTTACAACCTCATTCAAAACCATTTCATAGTCGAGGTCATGGGGTACAATACCAGATTGTATCACTCTCACTATAGCTGCCTTACTGTGAACATTTTTAAGGTTATTACAACAAAAGTGGATGGTATGAATAAAGTCTTATTTGAAAACTTATTCTGTCAACTAATTGTTTTTTTACTTGAATTTTTATGTCAGTTGTACTTATGTAGCAATAAAGTTTGTCATTGTAAGCTTGCATGAAAATATGTTTAGAAATGTAGTACTTTTATAAGTCTTGCTGAGAGGACAGTGTGGAAATGCTTGCTAATTTTGTGCCAGAGTCGGTAGAGTCACCAGCCATTGAACCAAAGACACGTTATTAAACATGAGGAAATCAGAGTGTTCATCAGAGTAGTGTGATGGGTCTATTTGTTATGAGTTTGATGCCTCTTCCAGGGAATGTTTTGGGTGCTGTCATTTGTCTGTGTTCATGATAACTCTAGAAGTAAATAATTAAATTTTCATATTCTGGATAGAAATTATATTCTGGATACAAAAAAAATTCCAAATTTTCAAAGAGCCTATGTATTTTCAATGACTTTGGCTTTCTGGTTTATATTACTCCAAAAGTAATGAGCAGATCGCCACGAGAGTAATATTTTGTGGGTAGGGCCTGGCCAAATAAAAAAAAATGAATAAAATTGGGAAAAATATCCAAATCATTTTCTGGACACAAAAAAATCACAAAGTGTTTTCAGGTGCACCTTGTCAGAAGTCGATGCTCAGCAAAGGTTTTTTTCATACATTTTTCATGTATATGTGATTTTATTTCACTCAAATTTCACCCAATCTACTATAATCAGATGTGGACAGTTTTTATCTCCCGCCGGCCGGGCAAGAGATTATAAAACGCATTCCGTGCGTGTGTTCGTGTGTTATTGAGTGTGTGTCACGCTTTTATAAAGGGCTGTACATCACACTGGTTGTTTCTCCTTGGCCTTTCCAATGTTTTTTATGACCTTATTGCTTATGTCCTTTCATTTGATGCTGTTATTTCACATGTAGGACCATAGCTAAGTGAGTAATAGCAATGGTGGCTACTTTGAGTAAAGTGCTCATAACTCCAAAACGAGTGCATTTAGAGTGTTTCTGTAAAATACGTTGTTCAGCTACTTTCTCCATGCCTACAAGATGGTATCATTTTTAGGGTTCTATCTTCATAGCTAAGTGAGTAATAGCTATTTTCTGTTATTAACAATGAGCAAAATGAGTAAATTGATTTTGTCTTTGTAACTGTTACTTACAATATTGGCCTGAAATATGTTGTTCAACAACTCCTTCATATACTATATCATGGTGAGGTGTCCAAGGTGTAGCACCATAGCTAACTGAGTAATAGCTATACTAAGTTTAACATTTGACCATTGAGCAAGTCACTTATAACTCAAAAACTATTGAATATAGAGGATTTTTGTCGAATATGTTGTTCACCTATCTTTTGGATATACTGTATTGTGAATTTTCACAGCTGTAACTCCATAGCTAACTGAGTAATAGCTACTTTGATGATAACCATAATGAGTAAATGGCTTATATCTTCAAAACTATTGCAGCTACACAATTTTGTTCCAATATGTTGTTCAGCTACTATCTCCACAGCTACAACATGGTCACTAGTTTGGAAGTGTATCTCCATAGCTAAGTGAGTAATAGCTACTTTGTCAATTTTTAATGATAACCAAACAGGAGTTTTGTCAAATATGTTGTTCACCTACTTTTTTATGTAGTGCGGCGGGAGATCATACCACGGCAGTGGTCTTGTTCTAAATAAAACAAGGCCATTGGGGGGGGGGGGGGGGGGGGGATATGTATTTTAAACTATACTTTGATGTGTGAAAGAGTCTAATCTAACGTAATCACAGACAATATTAAGGTTGCTACGAGCACAGTGGTTTTACATTTAGACAAAACTTATGTCAACTTAATCTCAAAGGTTATGCACTCCCTTACACTGATGGTTTTATCTGGGATGGTGCAGTCTTATTTTGACAAATCACTTAAGGTCACCTAAGACTGCAGGTAATGGTAGAATGTAAACAAATCTGCGGATACTACTACTCTCGACTGCCAACTTAAGGTTATATTCAAATCAAATTGCTGAACCTTTGTAAGCATGGCTTTTTTTAGTAGTCATTTGTGTATTGTACAAAAGAAAAGTATCAGCGAAATGCACCATTTGTTACACAATTGGGCGAGATTGGACAGAAAGGTTTCTTCATTTGAGTCATTTTCTAAACCAACATTATGTCTGTTGGGCGCGAAGTACCGATCTGCGCGATCTTGAGATGGTACTTGCACGATCTCGGCATCAAAAGATCGTGCGCCCATCTCAAGATTGTTCAAGCAATCTCGAGATGGAGCTGCTCCAACTCACAATGATTTTTATCGCACAATCGTGAGATATGATTGGTTGTATTCATTTTTGGGATGGTCAATGATTGGCCGATTTTCACAACACACTCTATTATGTTTTTTGAGTGAGTATAAAACAGGTTTGTACATACATGGATATTGAAACATTAAAACAGTAAACAAACATATTACATACTAAAAACATATTTTAACATACATCAGTACATCAGATCCATACAACAAGTACATTATTGTTCAATATTGTCCAGTCCTTTTAGTATTACTTGTCACTTAAATTGACTACAGTATTGGCAGACCCAGTTTCTAGGAATCCTCCCACTCGAGACACATTTGACATGGCACAACAGACGACACATGTGCCATCTAACAACAGGTAAATCCTTTATTATTAAATCCTTTATTATATTCCTCTACAAAAACAACCAAGATCCACTGTTTCAACATGTATGTAAACATGGTTGTAAACTAAAGAGGTCCCATAGAGAGATCTACCACTTTATTGTAACCAGCTGTGGCTTCTCTATTTGCTTCACTTAATATAACCATGAAAACCACCCCAAATTGTTATAACCTAGTTGAATTACATGTGGCTTCACTCTGTTCCTCTTATAATCTATAACCTCCTTCATTGTAACAATATAATTTGCCTCTCTATTCTGGTCACTTAATTAACCCAATTGGTTTGAATGTGGCTTGGAACAATTATTATGGATTAGTAACTTGTGCACACAACCACCGACTTATTGTAGCAATACGTTTCTTGCTATACCAAATCAAAGACCTTTTGAAATTCAATAAAAAGTCATTGTGAGTTGGATCAGGTTCATCTTGAGATTGCTCAAGCAATCTCGAGATGGGCGCGCGATCTTTTAATGCCGAGATCGCGCAAGTACCATCTCGAGATGGCGCAGATCGGTACTTCGCGCCCAACATCTATACAAGTTTTTACAGAAGAAGCTAACAGTTAATAAGAAACCATCATTTTATAATCTTAGTACATGAAAAAAAGAAACGTATATTCGAAGTATACATATACACATATTATAAAAACATGTAGGATTACACATGAAAATTACATGTTCAAAATATATACGTTATCAACAGTTGTCAATAAATAGTACTGTTGGCTTGCATTTAATCTAGTTAAACTAGAACTGTTGATCTAAGTGTAATAAAATGAGTTCTGTAGCATCCCTCTAGAATAGGTTTACATATCATGTTATTATTATTATGGTGATATGTGGTATGTACATTAACACCATAACTCAAATATGAAAAAAGAAAAACACCATCACCCAGTTTCGCGAAATTACTGGTTTCACAACTTTACTGTAACATATATATGCAAGTTCGCCCTGTGTTTCCATAGCTTCCTAATAAAGGTGTAAAGAAAAGTATGGAATAATAAGTCCCTTATGACAGAATAATTAATCAAGTGGCGTGAATATGACATAAAAGCTGTGTTTTACTTGTTCCAAAATGAGAGCATTCAGAGAGTGCATACCTCTGTCAAGTCATTGTTTTTTTAATATGGTTCAATAATAAGTAAATGGAAAAATCTAGATATTTTTTTATCTAGGCGGTGATCTGGATTACTGTTAAAATTTATTGGGATCTAAGTTGGACCAATACCCTTCGTCTTAGTTTTTCATTAAGATCCGGCCAATTGTATTTGAGTAATCCTGCTAACAAACAGACAGACCAATAAACAGTCATTTATTTAATGTCTCCTTGGCAGAGGTAATTAGAGTAATGCCACAGTCCCACTACAGGTAGTATTCCGGATGGTATTAATGGCAGCTAAAGCCTCTCTTATATCTCATCATACATGCACTACGTCCTGGTTATGGGGAAAATGGGTAATTTGCAGAGGACACTGAGGCTACACGTGCGGTTTTATAACAGAATGTCAAGGTCCAAGAGACCCCGCAATGAAAACTGGCATGCACATTTATTCTCCGCGTGCATGCAGTATGGCTACAAACACGTTCATGTCTCAATGGAAATTTAAGAGAGGCTTGGGCATATGTGTTTTCCATGCTAGTGTTGTAGGTCCTCACCATTGTCTCACACGGTTTTACCTTGCATGTATATAAACCCACTGTGCGGCCTGTATCTAGTCGCAGTCTGTTCAAGTTGCGATACTGCTCTTGGGAGAATGCAGCTTGTTTGCGCATGCAAATCTCTACTACTCGACAACCAGGCTATGCTTCTACTTTTCAACAATATTCATAGCCCACTTACGTGTGTATACACATAAGATGGGATATAAGAGAGAGGCTTTAGCAAGAGGTTGAATGCTGTATCTCCTGTAAAATACAGCTGCACACCTCCAGCTACAGATTTGCTGCAGAAGACAAGCGGAATTTAATTTGCTAGGACAATGGCCACAGTTTGACACGGAAAAGATACAGGAAAGATAGAGTAACATCTAAGTATTTGATCTCACTGGAGACACAAAAAGACAGAGTAACAAAGAATTGACAGGAGTGGCAAGGAAGTGCTTCACAAATGATGTAACACCCTGCAGTTACCCAACTGAACTTGATACTGTCTACAGTAGGTAGAAAGTTTGACCAGTTTAAAAGTTCCATTTGTGTGGCCACGGGCAAGCAGAGAATTATATAGTGTGTAGACATTACTGATAGAAGTCGTTCAGTAATTGTATGAATGGGGAGTCATGTAAAACAGCAACATACGCCTACACAGTGGTACACAATACTGCCTCTAGTGTGACTGGCGACAGATTACTACATACTACTCTGTAATTACCATTTATCATTGATTATGAGTTTGCCACAACAATATACATAGTGAATATCCTTCAGGCCCACACAGATACATAGATTTCGTCTTCAATAGATTACCCTCAAATTTTGTGTATCTTTGCATTAATATTCAGTACCTAGTAATACCCTATCTCAAATTCTATAAAATAATCTTTATGTAAAAAATAGACTAATCTAACTGGAATAAACTCGAATAAAATCTCATGACATAGTTTTATTTACTATTACACAGTATTTTAAATCCCATGTGAACATCTAAACTTATCTAAAGCTTGAGCCATTCACACGCAAACTATGTTTAATTCCAAACAAACGCTTTAGTTGTCTTTTCAGCTCTCAATATAGATAGCTGCTGACATGATAATGAATAAAATAAATAAAATAATAAATTACTATTGTAGTTTATTGCATTACTTTTTTTTCAGAACACAAAGAAAGTGAGATGGTTTTGATATTATTAAAACATTTTGGGTCGCATCATTTGGGTTAGTTCTTTGACATTCGTTAAAATCAGTACCTTATATTATCATTGTTTTTCTTTCAACAGAAAATATCAATTATCTTAATACCTACACAACATCTGTATAATATTACGGCAACATATTTTATCCATACATTTAAATTTACTCTATAGTCTGCTGTCCAAACCTTCCATTTTAAGTCACCTACATGTCGCCTTTATATATACACACATGACATCAATCTATCCATGGTTGGGTTTGTTATAGCCATTAAGTAGGTAGGAATGCCCCAAATGTTTTTGCCACTGGGGCCAAGTGGATAACACAATCGCCTAGGAACATGGAAGATGTGGTTTCGAACCCAGATACAGATTATAGTGGCCTCATAACTTAACATGGTGGTCATCTGTCACTGAGTTCTATGCCAAATGTCTAGGTTAGGAACCTCAGGGATATTGATAAATGGTCATCCTTGGGCCTCTCTCTCTCTTTCAATTAAGGGAATATCGGCCACCAGAGAGCTTGAGCTGTGTTTGTGCAGTTGTAATGGGCCAAATAATGCTTTGAGTCCTGTAGTACAATGAAATAATGTGCTGTTTATAAATATATAATATAGCCAAGTCAGTAAGGGTTATGATTGCACGTGGTAATGATACCTTCCCTCATCCTCCTCAAGCCCCAGTTTAGTCATCATTATCCTCTCTAGATGATCTTATCTAATATTTCTTTCCTATAGTGAATGAAAAGAAATTGTTGTAACTCTTCCTCTAGTTTTCCTCCACAAGCCATGTGATTCTGTCTCTTTTTGTGTCTATAGCCAATTATCTTTTCAGTGTTAAACCACCGGCAAGTGAGTCTCTCCCAGTACATTGTAATTGTATTTATACTCAGCGCAATATCTCCATATACTACAGGACAAACTATTTAACCCATCCGACTGCACAGGTACAGCCCCAACTCACAAGTAACTGACAAGCCCCTAACTGGAAGATAGAGGCTCAAGGATGACCATTTATCAATGTACTTGAGGTTATTTAGCCTGCCAGTGGGGATATTTTAAGTGGTCATCCGAGCCACTATGTATCTGTCTGTACCTGGGTTTGAACCCACGTCCTCTGAGTTCCTAGACAAGTGCGTTACCCGCTAGGCCACAGTCCTCCCTGACTTTGATTTTCCTCTGTAGCAAAACTGTAGCTAGAGATTTGGAGCTTATTCTCTCATGCCGTGCAGCATTTCACCTCTGTTTTACCTGTAGCGTATAACCATTGGAAATATGAAATAAGACTAATGCCCTTAAACTATGGCTGTTGTAAAGAGGAGCCCTGTCTCAACAAAGTTTAATGTTGATACTGGCTTTACTTGGTAATTTCGGACAGGCCCGATCACAATATCCTTTTCCGTGCTGGTTAGAAGTATATTAGAGTTGTCCCGCTTGATAGAGACAAAATATATTTTGATACTCAAACGCAAGTTGAACAAAATATTGTGCACACAATTTCTCACACACAAACAAGCATCCGAATCTGCACATAACATCAACATACAATTTACAATGTATTATTGTGTCAGTGGCCAAAATTGGCTGCATATTGAATTCATTGTTTACATTATTCTTTTTTGCCAAGGTTTATTCTTTTTTTTAATTTTAAATTTAAAAAACAGTATCATCAATTGGTCTGTTAAACACTCTGTCAGGTTTGTGTTTTGTCTTCAAAGTTTATAATTGTAGGGGGTGGGGGCTCAAGTTGGTTGCACTTCGTTAAATCCCATAGCAAAGGTGTGCGCTTGAAACAATTTTTGGAGGTCACAGTATTTATCGTTTTAATCTAATGTTTAAGAAACATAAGGATTTTTCAGATCTGTCAAGAAAAGGGAATTTTGTTGTCTCCCAAATCCAGAACTACTTGTGACACTGAAGGTCCTTCAAAAGGATCAAAATAGATGGACATCTCTCAAATGCTTTTCAACTCCCTTATGGGGTTCCCCAGGGCTCTGTTCTGGGACCACTCCTTTTTACCCTATATACAACCCCTCTCAGTTCAGACATATCTAATTTCAACGTGACCCATCACTTACATGCAGATGACACACAAATTTACTTGGAACTTGACTTTAGGAATTTCGATTTCAGTATCACTGAATTGACAAATTGCCTTGAGGCAGTCCAGGCTTGGATGGGAAATAATAAACTTAAATTAAATCCTGACAAGACAGAATTCATAGTGATTGGTGATGATCAAATTAGCAGCTCCCTGAAGTCATCTTTCCCAGTGAGTTTGCTGGGCCACAGCATGGAACCAGCTGAAAAACCTTGGTGTCTTTTTAGATGCTAAAAATTCAATGCAAAGACACGTGGCTAATCTCTAAAAAGGCATATATTACCAGACTACGGAGTGTTCAAAATGCTTTATGTCGTACGGTGTTCAAGCTAAATAAATATTGTCATGTCACACCTTTCCTGCACAAACTACACTGGCTCCCCATTCATTACCGTATATTTATTACAATCTCCTTACTTATAAAGCAATACATTTCAGCCAGCCTCCATATCTTTCCTCTCTAATTAGGTGGAGTGATCTCACATGGGGCAATTGCCTATCAATTTCCTCATCAAAACCAAAGAAACGCTCAGGGCTGCGCAGCTTCATAGTAGGGGCTCCCATAGAGTGGAACAAGCTTCCTCAAGCCATTAGAACCATAGAAAGCATTTCTGGTTTCAGAAAACAGTTGAAAACATACCTTTTCAGATTAGCTTATCCTCCACCATAGCCTATCTCCCCTTTTGGATGCTAATATGGAAACAGACCTCTTTCTGGAACTGGACTATCCCTTTTTGCACATTAGCGCCTTAGAGGATGTCTACATCAATTTCGGCACTATGTAAGTGTTTCTTACTTACTTTACTACTTCTAAGTCAGGCAATATTGTAAGTCTATTACCACTTTCGGTTCTAAAAGCAAATTAAAAAAACACAGTTTGTTGTGGCCAAATTGTTATCGTTAAGATTTGCCTAAGAGGACTGTTACAGAATGGCGATTGGATCCAAAAGATTGCTTCACAAATGTTACAGTAGCTTTTGCACTGATGTGCCAAATGCTAGACCTGATAAGGTTCATAGAAGATTGGAAAAAAACAAAAAATCCAAAATGCTATTGAACAGGAAATTTTGAAGATCGTAACCCAATTTGGTAGGCCTATCGCAAATATGGAATAGCCATTTGAGACTTTTGTTAGTTGGGAGCTAAACCATGATTTATGGGACATAGTTTATATTATAAACAATATAATCACACAATTGGATTACATTAACAGATATATAGTGCACTTTTGAAATAGTGAAAAAGAGAGACTTCAATATTTAGAAGAATGTGCATGAATATTCTTGCTGGAGGCATGGTTGAGTAGTGAGTAACACACCTGAGGATCTGTGTTCTGACCCTGACCATTATATTTTACATTCTTGATATAAATAATTTTTTCATTTAACATGCAGATTAATTTTTTGTTCGTGTGCAAATGTGGCCCTGAACATTACAAGTTATATATTAAGAATCTATAAACTACAATCAGTGATATTGCTTGCTGTAAATAGATTAAACATACTTTGTGTGTTTTTGTCCACCTCTGATCATAGCAAGACCATAGAACCAGTGCTATTTTGCTATAAATAGGAAGATTAGATGGATGTATTTTACTTTATATTATTCATATATCAAAATAATACAGCATAAACAGCCCATATATTTCAATTTTATTAGGTAAATGCGTCTGCCATGTTCCTATTATTAAGTGAGTTACTTTTGTGTCAAGTTAATTTTAATCTTTCACATCATATCAATACACAGCATAACAAAGTGTAAAGGAAGTACAAACATGAATAAAACTACAACTACACAGTAAAACTGCAAAACGAAATAATTCTGATTTTTATCCACTGAAGTGCATTTCCATTCAGCAGATTTAAAGATTGGTTGATTTTGGAAGCCTTTTAAGGTTCCATAAAAATAGGAACCATCAAAGAACTATTATTAAAAATAAGATGTATCCTGTGAATACAATTGAACTCCACTTGGTAGTTCAGTCAGTGGACATATTTAAAATTTTGAAGCCATATTTAACATTTTCTATTACAATGCACTTGATACTAGCATATGGATTGAAGTGCTAGAGTGCAGTGAATTTAAGAACACTGATTGCATATTGAAGTTTTTGACGTTTAATGAGTAATTTTAACTAATTATGTAAATTAATTCTCTTGTATTAATTCATTGCTACTAGGCCAAAATACTGTAAATGGGTGCATTAAATCTGTGCCATCTTTTAATACATATCTTTCATGTGTATGTAAATATACTTGTACAGGAACAGAAAATATTTCCTGTTTCTTTAATTTTTAGTTAGTTCTAATTGTGTACCACAAAAGCTTAAATAAAAAAATCAAAGGAATTGAATTCAGATCCCCTTTTCAGAGTATAAATACATACATTGTATTGGTACTTAATGATAACACCAACAAGAACTGCTTATTGGGATTTGTAAAGGCTTTTTACAGCAAAATTCAAAGGAAACAAAAACAAATCAAAATATAGGTTTAAGATATATGGAAAATAATTTCTAGAATTTATTGATGACTACTCGTTGTGCTATAGCCAACCAAACAGTTTTCTTGTACAGAAAATGTCGAGAAGCTTTGCAACTAGTCAGTGGTATCTCCCTGGAACTTGATGTCACCATGTTGTCACCAGTACTTACAGTCATGTTGACATCTACACTCATTGTCATATTTTCAGAAGTGCTCATCATTTTGTCAGTAATGCTTACATGCATTTTGTCAGCAGTACTCATTGTCAGGCTCAAGGATGGCATGGAAGTAACTGACAGCTGTGAACTCTCTGTTGTGGCTGTGGCCACTTCAGTTACTTCCATCAAGTTTCTGCTTCAGTCAGAGTGCTGATTTTCTGATGCATGGGGACTTAAATGCAAATATGAAGACCTATCAGTATCAACATCAGCGTGTTTTGTAGAAAATCTACAAACACCATTTTATATAAAAGGGTAAAAAGAACTTGATTTATCAAAAATGATTGAAAGGATCTGTTAGTTACTAAGTGCTTTCCAGTGAACAAAAAATACCATTTTATCACTCAGAATGAGTTGTATTTGAGGTTTTGGGTTATACAAACCTGGCGATTTTTTTATTCTCCCTTGGGCCACATATTGTGGATAATTAGAACTACAAATTCAAAATTTTTCAAAAATATTTTATACACACTAAAAATATCATATGTACAAGAATGATTTACAGAGCCGCTGCTCGTCGTTTTTTTTGTATATGTCATCCTGGAGTTTTTTTCTATAACATCACTATTTTGTTGTATCACTAAACACTTGCTGATCGGCTTACCGACATACATGATTTTTAAAAAAATATATATTGGTCACCAAATCTAAGATCGGCAAGAGTTAGGAGCATAGCCATGAATGTCGAATCACCACTTAAATTTGTACATGCCTCAACTTGTTACAAAAATATTGTAAACAGTAAACTAACATTTGACCAATTGAGATCACTGATACGAAAATATAGCTTATGCAAGCTGATGCTGATTGTTTTTTTTTGTTTTTTTTCATTTGCATTATAAATCCATCAAACAGTGAGTAGTGTTATCTAATTGGCCATTTTTTCGTGTGAGCTTTGTTTATAATCTGAGTTTGTATTTTAACTATGCTAAGGAGTTTTAGCATCTCTTACATCCTATTGTATGAGTATACATCTGTGAATGTGCTATAAATATTCTTTAAAAATACGAGCATGGCTTGGTAGTGGGTAGCAGAGATTTGCATGTGCAAATAAGGTGAATTCTCTCAAGAAGAGTGTCAATACTTGAATATCCAAGAACTGTGACAAGCTAAGGAGTGCACAATGGGTTTATATACATGGAAGGTACATGTCAGTGAATGATAGGACACATGCAAAAAATGTAAGCAAATGGGGAGAACCTACAACACTACTAAGGAAAATGCACATTCCCAAGGCTCTCGTACATTCTTCTTAAGGCATGGAAACGTTTGTGGCCATACTGCGTGCACGCAGAGAAGAATATGCATGCCAATTTTCATTGTAGGGTATCTGCGATCTTGACATTCCGTTTTAAAATCGCTTAAGTGTTCATTGCAAATTAGCCAATTTTTCTCTATAACCAGGATGTATGTGCACGTAGAATGTGATGTAAAGCCTCTCTTACATCCCATCATACATGCACATACGTCTTGGTTATAGAGAAAAATTGCCGGATTTGCAAGGCACACTTAAGGTACACATGCAATTTTATAACAGAATTTCAAGGAAACACAGACCCTGCAATGAAAATTGACATGCACATTTTCTCTGCATGCACGCAGTTATGGCCATAAATGCATCCATTTCTCAAGGGTAACTTACGAGAGACTTGCGCACATGCATTTCCCTTGCAAGTGTTGCAAGATCTCCCCATTCACTTGCAGGGCACATGTCGTACCGTGTGTACCTTGCATCTATATTAAGCCACTGTGGGACCTGTAGCTAGTCGCAGTTTGTTCTTTGATGATCAGGTAGTGACACTTTTGTCAGAAAAATACTCCTTTTTTGCACGTGCAAATGTCTGCTACCCTACTACCAGAGTGAGCTAATATTTTTCAACAATATTTGCAGCACACTTGGGATGGAATATAAGAGAAGCTTTAGAGAGGCTTTAAACAATGCACATACCAGTGTTTTGTTCATGCTCATTGTTCTCACAAATCACACACAAAGTATTAACTTTTCTTAGCAGAAAATAGCTGTTTGCGCTGGACATACCTTGTGCAAACCACCACAGCTCGTCACCCATACGTAAATCATCGATGTACTCATATAATAACCCCAGGTACCCATAGTCATCAGTCCATGTCCAGTCATACAAGTAATACAATTGATTCCAACCCTTCATCCTGAAAGAAAACCATTTATAAACAATGTGTTCATTTCAATGTTCAAAAAGCATTTGAATTCAAATATCAGAAGAGATAATGTAATATCTATACTCAGTGCAATATCTCCATGTACTACAGGACTCAAAGTGCTATTTGACCCATCCAACTGCACAAGTACAGCCCAGCTCTTTAGTTACTGATGTTCCCCTGAGAGACAGAGGCTCAAGGATGACCATTTATCAAGGTTCTTTAGCCTGCCACTGGGGATAGGTCCCAATGACAGAGGACCGCCATTTTAAGTGGTCATCCAAGCCACTATGCATCTGCCTGTATCTGGGTTTGAACCCACATCCTCTATGTGTTTCCAGATGAGTGTGCTACCAACTAGGCCAAAGTGGCAGATTTGAGTGAGAAAGTTAGTTTCAAGTTTGAATGGCCCAGCCCAAAAATATCAAATTTACTAACAGACTGGATAGCACAAACCCAAAAGACCATAGACATAAAAAGACCCAACTTTGATATATGATATCCAGTAATAATCAGTGTACTTGGACACACAGACCAGGGACTATTTTATACTCAATAGCGCCACCTACCATGCATAATAAGTGTTACAAACGGTCGCCAACAAGCGCAGATTTTCGTTAATTATTTTAAGTTACATAACCTGCAAATATGATGTAAATGTCCAATGAAATCCCAAATCAATAATAACGTTTTATATTCATTGATGTCTGTAAGTATGGACATGTTTTACAGCTGTGTTTTCTCATTTCTTTGGTATATCAGGGGCCGGTTTCACAAAGCCTCCTTTGGAGAGGACCTCCTTTAGTAAAGGAAGGTCATTTTGTCTTTGGTAAGGCCACCTTGAATTTCAGTTTCACCAAGCATCCTTTAATTCTCCTTACCAAAGGCCTTCCCCAAAACTTAAGGAGGGAGCAAATGTCCATTTAAAAATATGAAACATTCTTTGAAGTACATTTCCTTAAATTAAAGGTAGGTCCTTAGCTTCCTTGAAATTGAAGGTAGTTTTCAAGGTGTCCTTTAAGGAAGGAGGTTTTGTAAAACTGAGATTTTAAAGGAGGTAGAAATCATGGAAATCCTTAAATTTAAGGTGACGTTTATCTCAAGGAGGCATTGTACTCCTGGGGCCGATTTCACGCAGCCGAAAACTTGAGGAGGGAGCAAATGTTCTTTTAAATTATTACACATTCCTTGAAGGACACTTCCTTAAATTTAAGGTAGGTCCGTAGCTTCCTTGAAATTTAATGGAATTTCCAAGGTCTCCTTTAAGGAAGGAGCCTTTGTAAAACTGAGATTTTTTTAAAGGAGGGATAAATTCAAACAAGTCCTTGAATTTAAGGTGTCCTTTATCTTAAGGAGGCTTCGTGAAACAGGCCCCAGATATTGCAGTGACTTGGATTCACAATGTAAAATTATTTAATCTAATGTAAACAATTCATAGTTTTGCACTGTCAGTAAGTCAAGCGGTCTTAATACCTTCCGACTTGAAAGTGGTTTTCTATTTCTAAAGTCCCTTTTCTTTCTGTATATATATCAACCATTAAAAGCTTTCTTTCTGAACAAGGTTTATGTACTTATTCAATTGTATTACAAAGTTTTTCTGGCTGATTTTAGACGTTTAAATTTTAAGTTTTAACAATGCCTGGTTTAAGGTTTTACAAAGACTCACAAGCGGGCATAAAAGCAGATTGCACAAACTTTGGATTTAGATATAAACAGCTATTTGGGGTTAGACGTCATAGAAATCTGAGTACAAGTGCACCCTAGTTGAAAAGCATTATGCACTATATTTTGGGGGGGCATCGCCTTAACAATTTTGCAGAACCTAATGGCCTAGTCACATTTTGCCTTACAGTCATACATGTACACATTTGTACGTCCGTTTTTTGAACTCATCCTTATGGCTACAAAAAGAAACCCTTCCATCTGGCTATATTTGTGACACACCAGTGAATTTTCATCTTGACTGAATCAGGAATTGTCCTTTACCTGTAACAAAGAAATATAAGGTGGGTGTTCACTGATAGAATGTCAGTAAATGAGACTGTATAAACTGACACATGATTTTACTGGACAAACATACCATAGTGTTACAGGATTTTCTTCACTACTGGAGAGAAGACCAAGGATTCCAGTGACTTCCCCACATGCTGCACACTTCCCTTCCAGGGCAGAGGTAAAATACGCAGGCGAGCCATCGTGTAACCGAATGTCATGCAGTATGTCGGCATTTATGTAGAGCTCTTCATCTGGCAGTCGAATAGTAAAGAAGTCTGAAATAATACCACTTAAGAGCTTCAATATAACAAGGTCCAAAATTTTGGGCCTTAATATGAAGCCTTGAAGTAGCTCCAAAAGACCAAAGAGTTTTTATGGTTTTAATTTTTAATTAATTTTGTCCCAAGTAAAGTTGAGATTCACTAAAGAAATCAAGTTCTATGGAAACATGAAATCAGATGAAATTTTCATGTAACCACTCTGGAAAGAATGCCAAAACTTTTTTTAAGTTTGCCGTGAAAAATTTTAGCAAAAAAGTATCCACTGGTCATCACTGACACATTTAACAAAGGAATTGTGTTTTAAACCAAGTGAATTGAGCAAAATAAATACACATTTTTTACAGAAAAATCGCATAATAGTAGAAGCTAGTTATATCCTTAGAATGGTGCAGAAGAGGGAAGAAGTCTTCTACGTTATACTATTATGCTGATTTGAATGTTCTAAGAATTTGTCTTGATTTGTGTACACGTTTTGTGACATATTGTTTGCATATTTTCAATTGCTCACTCAAATATCTGCTTGACTGTCTGATGTACCTTAGCATTTGTATTTTAATTGAGAATAAGCGCTACAAGAGTACTAGTTAGAACAACATTTGACACAAGTCCACCCCAGGAAGGCCAAAGACAGGCGTAATTTTGCCACGGCCACACCGGTGGATTGAAACAGGCTCCCACTAAATGTCAGATCCAAACAGACCATTTCAAGCCTCAGAAGCCAACTCAAAACTTATCTGTGTAGCCTAGCATATCAACCACCATAGTCATCCACCCATGGTGGGTCCTTACTGGGTTACAACACAGCTCAGTTATAAAATTATTTCTATTATTATTATTAATGCTTGCTCTCTTGTCTCAGTAGCCAGAGAATATCACGATTGGAAACGTTTTACTGGTCTTCTGCCCATGTGGTCTTTGGTTTTCATTCATCTTATGACAAATGGTTGAAACACAGGGGCAGTATTCATAAAGAGATCTTAAGTCTGAGACAAAAAATAGTCTCAGCTTTGAGATTTGGTCTCAGCTGAGACCAAGTCTCAACTTTATATTCACAAACAGGTTATCAGCTGAGACCAAGCTGAGACCAGTCCCAAGTCTTTCCAATGTAAACAAACCAAAAATAATAATTTTTGTTGAAAAGTGTCTCAAAGTAAGGAACTTTTGAAACCAAAGTTTGGGCTATCTGTTGTCACAAAAGTTTAGGCTAAGTATTATATAAGTTGAAAATTATTTCTACTTTACATTAAGCCATAAAAAGTAAAAAAAATGAATCTCAGTTAAGGTGAAATAATGCTTGAGACTTTTACCAAAATATTTGAGACAACTATGTACCAGTCTTAAGTTTGAGACCAAATCTGAGACTAAATTTGGTCTCAACTATTTTGTGAATAGCTAACAAGTTTGAGACCAATAACAGTCTCAGATTTGAGACCAAGACTTGAGACAAAATTTGGTCTCAGCAAGTTTTATGAATACTGGCCCTGGTAGACTTTCACCAAGTCCTTTTGTCTTTAGTGAAATATATGAGTACTGTATGAGTTTTGAAGATACAGCCAGCCCTGTTTTTTCAGAGACTATCCCCCTAACTCCAGAATGCTATTGGTATAATGAACTCCTCTAAGTTTCCAATTTAAATTTAACTATTCAGGTTACTGATGGATACAAATACAAAGACTTGGAGCAAGTCTATGGCCATGGTTACTTGTTTTCATTATGACTCCAGGGCCCACATTTTATAAAATTAATTGTTAAAGTCATGTTAAACCTTATTTATGAGATTATGCTTAAACTCAGTCTTTTTCACAAAATGAATAATTCTTTAACTCATATTAAAACTCATAAAAAATTCATTTTCTGAGTTTATATTTAAATTCAAACTAAATAGTTGGCTGTCTTCTTTCCTCTGTTGGGGTTCTCCATGTATGTATATTTATATAAAAATGACCCAGAAAACAGATGACGTTACGATTGGAATTTGTTTTGTTTTTTAATGCCAATTTCAACATTACCTCATGTGAGACAAAAAACCCTGAGATTATGTGTCTGAGTTTGAGTATAAGTTTAAGATTTCTTAGTAAATATGGACCAAGCTCTTAAAATTCGGAATATAAGAGAAACCTTACCATTGATAGAGGTTTCTTCTTGTAGTGTCTCCAATATAAATATATCGCAGAATTCATGTTCCCATGGATTTCCACTTATTTCAAAGGTGCCTTCCTTGTCTCCTGTCACATGACCTAGACATCTGTTTGTAGATGCAACGTGGCTAATCAAATAGCCCTGGACTTCTACAAATACACAATGTTATGAATCGAATCTAACTTATATCGCTTACATACTGGTTTATCTGTCAGTCAACACTCTTACGATATTTCATTGTAACCACTGCTTTGATGAAAGTGTCCCATGCCAGCATGAAAATGCAATGATAACAAGAATTTGCGGGATGACACCTTGGGGTCAGGTAGATCATTCCTAGGAGGGGACCTTAACAAAAATTTTAGTATGTGTCACCATGCCGTTTGTAAACTGGCTTCCCATTGGCTCTCTGGGCCTTCTTTTAGGAAAAAATTGCAACCCCTCTTCCATTTACAGCTCACACTTGGAAGGGGTAACACCTCAAGGACATTTTAAATTTATTTTCTTTTTCTTCTTCATGTATTTCGGGTTGTTGTTTTTACAATAGTTTTATATTGCACTCTAGTCATTCAACCTTTTGTATATGGAGAAGAAAAGTATAACTTGCGGTCAAAAAAATCTGAAACAATTCAAATACCACTAGAATTGCATTTGTCGGATGATAACGATTTTGTAACGAACTTGTTGGGACATAAAAAGTCTACTATGTCACACCAAGATTCGGATTCTTCACTATCAGATAGTGAGCTTGATTGTGAAAATGTGATTCAATATTCTGACAGTGACGGTGCGGGCCCTAGTGGGCGTTCGTTTAACCGATTGCAAGTTGATGTGCCCAGCAAAGTTGCCCCTGATTTACAATTCGAGGAAACTCAATCCTTGGTAAATCAACAGATTTTGTCACAACTTAATGCCATTAGTGATAGATTGACAAAATTAGAAGATAAACCTATCAAGAAAACAAATGACAAGTCTAAAGTCAAGGGTAGCCGTGCTGGTCATCAACACAAGAGTACTCGGAAAACCAAAACAGAAAGTACTCAAGCGGAAAAAAGTACTCCTGCACCCACTAACGAATGTTGTTCACAATTGGGTACTAGTCAAGTTCCCTCTTTGGAGTATATTAGGGCAAACAATCAAATACAATGTAGCGTTGAAGAAAGAATTAAAGAATTGCAACAGCTTGCAAAAACAGGTATGTCTGATAATAAAATAAAATCACAGAGAGGAGGTCAGGTAGATGTTTTTGTGAAAAATCGTATTAAATGGCCCCATGAGTATGTTTTGGCTGGTTCTCAAAAAGAAAGGGTTTTCTACGACCAATTGACCATGGGGCAGTGAATGGCAGGGTTTTGCAGAACCATGAGGGAGGAAAATTGTATTGAAAACAAAAAGGCTATGCTAGATTATTTGATTTCGTTACTTGACGATTCCAACGATTTTTCTTGGACTTCTGCAAAGGCCTGCCATGCAGTGCTCCTGTGTCGCATGGAACAGGGAGAAATTAAAGATTATACCCAAACTGACCTCATTGACCGGGTTAGAAGAGCACATGCTCAAAGACATGCACCTTCCACCCAAAATTTTTCAAAAAATCCAACAAAACGAGAAAAAAATGGGAGAACAATGATATGCCAATTTTTCAACCAAGGTTCATGCATGCATCAAGCCACGCATGAAACAAAAGGTGTACTGTACAAGCATGTTTGTAACCATTGTTTCACGAAGAATGGCAAAGCCTTTCCACATTCAGAAATAGAATGTAAAACAAAACTGAAGAAAACAAAAAACGAATAAACTTGGGCATTCGTCATCCTATCTCCTCTTATCACCAAAGTAGGTTTTTTTGGAATAAAAATACTGATCAAAATCAGATGTTGTTGGCTTACAATACAAAACTTAATACAGCTTTTCATTGGTTTCATGCTTCCAAAGCTTTTGATAATAAGAGGGATCATAGAACTTACGCCCAAGTTACAAAAAATACCAATATTTTTAATGAAATCAAAGGCTCAAAACCTTCTTACTCGGATCCCCGCATCGTAAACAAGGTCAAATCTATATTGGTTGCCCCTTCCAAGGTGAGTGTAAATGCACAGGGCTGCACTTCCCCTAAGAAGACCCTACCTTCCAGGTCACGGGTTCAAACCAAAAGGGATAGGCCAGCTTCTCAGCAGAAGGGGTTTCTCACCAATAGATTTCACATCCTGACGGATTGGGGAGACAATTCGCAAGAAATTTGTTATACAGAGAAAGGGGGTTTTCATGGTGAAGTGCAGCCTTGTAAGGTTATGCATGTTTTATCTTCTGATAACCATGCATACGTTCCCTCCCACTATGGGAACTTAAAACCTGATATCAACCAAAATCGTCATGTAGACAGGGTGCAATGCAATAATACTAAAGCCTTATCTCAAGATCATACTGAAACAAATGAAACATTGCTTAGTGTCATTGGTGCTTCAAAACCACCAATTCAGAACATGTCTTCATGCAAAAATGACACTAAAAACAATGTTTCCCAGTCTTTTATGGTTAAAACACAGAAACATGTTACTAAACAAGACACTGATGATGATTCGTTAGACAACCAAAAAAATCCTTTATATGTATGGAAAAATAGACATCATAGCAAAGATCATGTAGCTTGTCTAACTCAAAATGGTGGTGATTTCGGTTATATTCCATTAAATGACTTATTGCTCTATCATGGCCCAAATGTTTCTTGGGAAAGGGTACCCGACATTTTAGAGGCTCACAAAATAATACGTAGTACTGGAGTTCCAAATTTCTTAAAAGCTAGAATACCAGTAGCCACTCAGCTCAATCCTGATAGATGGTATTTTTATTTAAAAAATTATTGGGATAAACAACTTCCCGATTTGCTTAAATACGGATTTCCTCTGGACTTTGATAGAAAGTCAGTGCTACAGCCAACTTATGACAACCATGCTTCGGCCATTCAATACATTGACCAAATTGACCAGTACATATCTGAAGAATTAGCATACGGGGCAATATACGGCCCTTTTGATCAATTGCCTTTTCCCGTTCATATTTCCCCACTTATGACCAGGCCCAAACAAAATTCCGACAAACGTTGTACAATAATGGACCTGAGTTGGCCAAAAGAGGCTTCTATTAATAATGCTATTCATAAATTTCGATATTTGGATACTTACTTTTCTTTATCTTATCCTTCTATTGACCATATTGTCAATCAGATTAAAAAATTGGGTCCAGGTTCATTGTTATACAAGGTGGATATTAGCAGAGCATTCCGCCATTTGTGAATAGATCCTGGGGACATTGATCTCCTGGGTATACTTCATAATAAGCTCTTCTTGGACGGATCGCTCCCCTTCGGATTCAAACTCGGATCCGGATTTTTTGAGAGATGTTCGGACGCCATCCGGTTCATTATGAAAGAACATAATCATAATGCACTCTTAAATTACATTGATGACCTCATATATATCGGTTTATCGTCAAAAATTCATGAGTCTTATAAATTTTTGTTATCTTTGCTTGCAGACCTAGGTTTAGAGGTGAGTGATTCAAAGTTGGTTCCTCCCTCTACATGTGTCACATGTTTAGGTATACAAGTAGATACGGTAAATAAAACCTTATCTATTCCTGTAGAAAAGTTACAGGAAATAAAAACCTTATGTAAGACATGGACACATAAACATACGGCTACAAAACAACAGTTACAGTCATTGTTAGGATCACTGTTGTATATTAGTAAATGTATTAAACCCGCTCGTATATTTTTAAATCGTATGCTTCAAGTTTTAAGATCACACCATAATTCCAAAAAGTTTCATTTACAATCGGAATTTTTCAAAGATTTACACTGGTTCAATACCTTACTGGACCAGTATAATGGGGTCACATATTTCGACAATAAGGTTCCGGATTATACGGTTCATCTTGATGCTTCTCTTGTTGGTATGGGAGCCACATTTACAAACATGGTATATACTCTCCCAATTCCTTGTCATTATAGCCATCTACATATAATGCAATTAGAAATGTTAAATGTAGTAGTTGCCTTAAAAGTTTGGGCTTCTGTTTGGGCTGATAAGATAATTGACATAAAATGTGATAATTTGGCTGTAGTAGAGGTACTTACTTCTGGCAAAACTAAAGACAATTTTTTAGCGACTTGTGCATGTAATGTTTGGTTAATTTGTGCTATATTCAATATACAAATAAGGGTATGGCATATACCAGGGAAATTAAATCACATTGCTGATTTGCTTTCCAGGTGGTCAATTGTCAAAGATCCATTGCATAAACTTCAGGAACTCTTACCACAATTCATATGGATGCATACACATGCAGACTTGCTCAAACTTAACTATGGTATTTAATTTATGTTTTAGATTCAATGATTAACACATCCCAGCTTGCCACCAGGGCTAGGCAAAGGTTACAGATGGCTTTTCGACCGGCTACTGCAAGGACATATGGTCGTATGTTTGCTGACTTCCTGGGCTTCCTGGTGGCAACTGAGATTTGCCACCATCAGGTAAACCATTCCATTTTGATAATGTTCATGCAATTCCTCTCTGAAAATGGCTTAACAGCAGCCAATATTGCCAATTATATGGCTGGTATCAGAGCACAATGCATAATATATGACATAGATACAACTCCATTCAAACATGAACAAATCCAGTTGTTTGCTAAAGCCCTTAAGTTAGATAGGCCTCTTCAGCCAAAACACAGCAACATTATTTCGTCAGAGATCCTGACCAACATATTACTTGTTGCACAAACTTTGCAATTTCCTGTTCAATTTACAGCACTTTACTCCCTAGCATTCTTCACTTTTCTACGTATTTCCAATATACTTCCTCATTCTACTTCCACCTTTGACCCCTCAAGACAATTAGCCAGGGGAGATGTCATCCTTACAGACCAGGGGGGCGATATTATAGTAAAATGGTCAAAAACCATGCAAAATCGAACAGAATTACATACCATTCCCATTCCCATTTTAGGTGATTCAATCCTATGTCCTCATAAGGCCTTGAAAACATTACTGCAAAGTTCTCCAGGTACTTCAAACTAACACTCTTTTCTATTCCCAGGTCCCATGGTCTTGTTCCCTTAACTGATTCTGTGGCCCGACGCCATCTGCATTCTATTTCTAAAAAACTCAAAATTTTTCCTCCTTTGAGATTCCACGATTTTAGGCGTTCTGGTGCTTCTTGGGCTTTTCACAATGGGGTTCCCCTCCAGGATATCATGCACCATGGCACCTGGAAATCAGACTCGGTTTGGAAATATATCAAATCTACACCTCAGCTTTCCTCCCCTGTTTCTGCTACTTTCCAACGTTCCCTACACCTATAATTCCACCCTTCGCTGTTTGGGTGCCTTCTGTACACCTAAAACACACCTTTAGTCCATTTTATCCTCTAAATTCTACTTTTTATCAACAAATAGCCACATGTCAGAATTCTATTTAGTTTGTATGATATTAAAACCTATATCTAGCAAACCAGGTTCTGGTCACACTTTGACCTCTATTTATGATATGACCTTTAAAACTTGGGTCTTTTTCAGTAACTAGCCCTAAGCTAGTTTTAAAATTGGGCTTGTTTGGCAAACACCTTTGATTCTTTGATTCATTAATTGGGTTCATAAATTTTCACAACCTTGTGAATTTGGGTTACCTGAAATTACCTGATAGCTACTCTCAAATTGGGTTTTCCATCGCTACTTTATTATTCTATCAAAGTGTGCTCAGCCCTGGTTATACTGTTAATAAAGTCTACTGATGCTAGTAGCAAAATGGCTATGTATCATTTAATTCAATGTTAGTAATTTTCACACATATTTGAGACAGTAACAAGATATAGTAGTATTTATGCTAATGTAATATGTATATGTTTATTAAAAAACTTCATGAATAGTAGAATAAATATCTATAATCCCAATCTGGGTTTTCACTTGGTTCCCTCTGGGGAATGAGCTATTAAATATCTTGGCAAGTTCAGGACTGTAGACAAGTTTAGAGAAAACGATATTATGAATCGGAAGAATGTTAAAGAATTTGTGAACTGTATCTGTAGCAGTATTTATATAGTGTACTTTATTTGTAATTATTTGTTTAAAAGGTGTTTTTTTTTTGTTTGTAGTATGTTCAATGATTAAATAAATAAATAACCCACAATATTTTAATAATGTTGAATAAAGAAAACTAAATATTTTTCTGACATTTACATGTACTTTTCCTGACAATAAAATAAAGTTACTTACTTATTCCTTCCACATTATGTCGTACAGTGACAATCTACAACATAGCATGAATAAGCAATTCATTTATTTTTCAATATTTTGCATGAAATGAGATGACTGGGACCAATTTTGGTAGAGGAGCCTTAAATTTTACAAATACAAAGCAGATTTAATGTGTATCATTATCAATTAATTAATTCCAGCCATTAAGATTATTCAGATTTATTTAGATATGGTTATTAAAGTAGTTACCACCAATGATCCATCATATTCACCAATAATTTACATAAAATACAATAAGTTTTAGGAACAATCATAGCAATCTTCAATGTGTACGGACAACTCACAGCTGTTAATTTGTTAATATTTTCACCAAAATGGTGGCCACATAGAAAGGGAATAATAACAATACAACGTAATATCTATGATACATTCTATATATTATATAAATTTATATTAGTCATTTCTTACATAGGTTCATGCAAAAAGGAGTAACAATCTTTGTGAAATAATCTCCAAAGGTATGAATGAATCACAGCTGTTAAGACCTTTGACACTGTATATGATTTTAATGTTAAAATAGAGAAAATTCTTACCACAAAAATAACATACAAGATATCCATTTTTATGCCTATGCAATATAAGGCTCTAGTCTCTCAGGGTCTGGTTTTTATTCTTAAACCATGTTTATTGGTTGTCTATGGTTGTCAACTAATTATTGCCAAGTTAAATCAGATGCTGGAATGTTATCTTCAACTAATATCTGCACATGACAAGGAGTAATAAGACTTTAGTAAATGTTTGCTTTAATATCATCTGAGTCTAATTACTATAATCTCAAACAGACTGCTATTTTAGCATGTTGTTTTATATTTTCTGACAACAATGTGGTCACATTTAATCAATGGTGTTCAAAATAATCATATTTAATGACGGTGAATTATTACCTTACACACACGTCTCAATCATACATGGTACAAATTACGAGGTTAAAAAACTACCATAAAGGACACATGATTCAAAATGAAAACATAATTAAACTAGACATTAATAGCAAACTGCCAAAGCCTAACTATAGACTGAAAATGAAATGGTTATTGCCAGGCTGAATTGAAGGGCTAACCTAATCAACCCTTCATCCCTACATGTCATAACACTCCCATTTTACAATATCACCTTGCAAATGATGTTCTGGATTGCCAATGGCAGTTCTCATTGATCTCTACAATTAGGACAAGTTGTTTTGTTATCATTTTACAGAAATATATTCCTTTTACCTCCATCAAGATGATATGTTATTGGCAGTATTGGTTTGTTTGTTTTGTTTTTGTCTGACTGTTTGTTTGTTTACACTTATCTCAAAATTTACTGATATATTTTGATTAAACTTTCACTTAATTTCAGTACATGCATATATACCTCCATGATCAATCGTCAGAGTGCTTCGCCATAAAATATGGGGCACGCCAACTACAGTGTGTATGATATACCTAAGTTTAATACTATGGAGAAGAGGAAAATGGGTGAAAAAGATCTGCTTCGCAGAGGCCTGTGGTCTCACAATAGCTTTACTTCATTTCGTTACACCTTGTCTTTCCATTTAATGTTGTGACATCGTCACCACAACTATCCTTCTGTGTATGACATCTTGCCATCTTCATTATTTTTTGGGGTGTAAGAGACATGAAAGAATGTTTTGAATTCTCCATATCTAATCAATCTACCACTTATTGGGTGCAATATCTTCCCCCACAATATGGAACTAACAGTGTATTAAGCTAACATATGATTTTCCAGGGGGGGAGTCAGGGGGCAATTCAGGGTGGTAATCCAGGGCTGAGGGTGTGAAAGAATACCAAGTGGGGAAGCTTGAGTTTAAAAGGTGAATCATAGGAGATTTCCTAAAGGATGTGACTGAGGCGCTAATTTCTTGCGTGTAATAAAAGATAGTTGCAAAAGGTTGGAGCATAATAGCAGAAGAGATTGGAAAAGTGTTTATGTGATTTGTAAACTTTATGGTCGAAAGAGGGGACATAAAGGAACTTTGTGTCTGGTGTTTCCTAATAAAGTGTATGGACGGATTTTGAGTGTGAGCTCTAGTGAATCACTTTTTTGTCTCTGGACTTTCATGAATTTTGGCGTAGTGTAATGAGTATCTGTCTCTTCACTGAAGTTAAGCGGGCATTTAGTTAAAGCACGCTTTTAGACCAAAACCCCTGTTGGCCTTGTTTTCATGGAGGTATGCTGGTCAATTTGAATTTTGTATGTGATAAGGCTTATTTTAATTGTACTCTGTATTTAACTGAAAATTAATGGCGTGTGGGAAATGGTTAAAACCTGTACGAACGAGTGACAATCCAGCAGAGTGAGATTTGGACTTGTTGATCTCAAAAATCTGTGAGTGATGCAAATAAGAAATTGCGATAGCCTGACTACCAGGCGTCAGAAGAACTGAAGTATTTAGGTCAAGCAAATAATCCCCATAACAATTCTATGCAGCTTCAATATCAAAGTCATGATTCACTCATCCATGAAATTGCTTCATAGACACTGATATCTGGACAAGCAATTCATTAAAGCATGATTTGTCTTATGATTCTGGCTCAGAGTTTGATCTTGCTCACCATAATTTGGATTCAATTTTCGACACTTTATTGAAATACTCTTTAGATTACCATAAAACTGTAGAAACAGGCGTTTGTTCATTGAACCCAAAATTAGATCAATGAGAAGATTCTTTCCTTTTAAAACTGAAAGCTATGGGATAAAATTGATATATTTCTTATCCAATTAGCTATAACGTTTGGATTAAGATTTAAGATGCAAAATCCTCGTCTTTATAGTCCAAAACTTAAAACATTAAAAAGAAGATGCACTCGGAGAGGGCAGAACGCTCGACTGGACTGCTGAATACCTGCTACACCAACACCAACCGAATTCGGATCTGTAGTGGTTTTGTTTCTATCAGAATTATCCGACATGTCTAACAACACCGAACAATCCAAATCACTAATATCAGATGTACTGAAATTCTGATCAGACTCATGGTTAACACTGTCAACCGGATTCAACAAAGATTCTAAAAATTTCAAGATTCAAGCCACTGCCCAATAAGAATTATTTTTACATAAAGTGACCATTATGAATGTACATGCCAAAAATACCTAGAGTTTAAGGTCCCCCTGTTGGAAATGAGTCCACTGGCACCTGAATGCCACCAAGCAATTTCTTAAACTTATACTGCCAATATTCTTGTTGTGTTGTATTGTACTCAGTGCAATATCTCCTTGTACTACAAGACTCAAAGTGCTATGGGGCCCATCCACCTGCAGAGGTAGAGCCCATGCAAGCTCTCAAGTTACTGACATTTCCCTAACTAAGAAACAGAGGCTCAAGGATGACCATTTATCAATGTTCTCCCACTAGGGATAGGACCCAATGACAGAGGACTGCTATTTTAAGTGGTCATTTGAGCCACCATGTATCTGTCTGTACCTGGGTTTGAACCCACATTCAAAATAAACATAAAAAATAAACGTTAAAATATACTTTTAAAATTAAAAACCTAAAAGCACAATTTTTGCATTTGAATAAAATTTCATACTGTGTGTTTATTTGAATCAAAACACCTGTTCCTATCCCAGTAGCTATGAGACAAAAGGTCTGTTTTATGGTCCTGCATGAATTAATTAATTTAACGTCGCACCTAATACCTTGTTTTGCTTATATTGTGACGGGACTGGCATTTAAGAGATCACCATTTAAGGCACCATGCAAATCTGCAAATACCTGGCCAAGAACTCAGATGGTCACTCATCCAAGTATTAGCTAATCCCAGTACTGCTTAGCTCCAGTGATCAAACTGGTCAAGCTAAGGAAAGTGAACACAGAAGCAAGCAGCAAAGGCTGATCATAGACAGGCACCATTCACAAATATTGAAAATCCTAATAAAAATTTTATAATAAAATATATATCATAGTCCAAAGAACAATCTGAATATTGTGAACTTAACTTTTCCTTTAATTAAAGCAGTCCTTGCAAATGCAAAATATTCTTACGAAAGCTTACGGCTTGCATGGTCCTGAGTACTGCTCTAAAGGAAAAGTTCAATGTCGGTAGAACACAAGCTGCAACTTAAGATGAAAAAAAATCATCACTCACTGAAGATAACAGGGCTCAATGTTATAGAAAACAGTAATAAGAAAGTGCTCACAATGCATCTGTTCATTGTGTTACTCCTCGAAAGCTTCCTTTGTATCCAAGAATATCTTTGACATTTTATGAAATGATATCCAGCCAAAAAAATTATAGCCAGCCAATGATATTCATAAAGGTCTGGGCGGAATGGGCACAAGTCCTAATAATATGCAGCTCCCATTTGACAAAAAAATACTTTCATCCAAGGTTGGTTATTTTCTTATAAGAATGAAATTATTAATATCGGTAATGAATACTTCTTTTTCCACTTGGATGGTTGCCATAAACAATGGTTTTAATTTATTTACTGCAATCATAATATGTACAGCAGTAAACTACAGGGATGGCGCCTCTTCCTACTACATATTCATTAGTACTTAAGAATAACACAGTGTATTAGTGTGTTAGGGGGATATAAACAATGAAAAAGTAAGATTACTGTGCAAAAGTGTATTGTGCTTACATTTTATTTTATAATTATTTTTCTTTTAGAATCTTTTAGTTATTTCATATTTTGGTGATAGTTTTAAGTTAATATTACCTATATTTTCAAATTGTAATTTTCGCAAAATTACATCACTGGTTCAAAAATATAACCTAAAGTGTTCATTAAGAGTTAAAGTTTATGATAATATTATTGCTTTGGCCTTGTACTGTCATACTGTTTGCTATACGCTTTTCCATTCAATCGTGATAACTGAAGCAATATTTCACATATACTTTTATGTTTTGTATGTTTACTTATTTAAAGCCAAAAGGTAAAGGATCAGAGGGCATCACTATTCCTCTTTCAAATGTAATGCTACAGTAAACATACAATCATACGCATTGCTCATGATTCAGAAGTAGTTCACATATCTAGTAAAGGTTTACAGATGGTGTCCCTATAACAAATGATATGCAAATGATCACAAATAGTATGCAATGCCATAACAGCAAGTTGGGTTTCTTGGGTCTTATTGAAATATCTTTATATCCATCAAATGCATTGTTTAACAGGATTTTTAAACCAGTGGCCAAAATCTCACATTTTAAGCAAACTTTTAAACATTCAATTACTTTTAGCATATGGTTGTCCTCAAAATGAAGTGTCAGTTTCATCGGTATGTTCATTATCTTTTATTCTGATTTTCAAACTTAATTTTGCCATAATCAACACTGATAAGAAACAAATGACCAGCAATGATGCAGAAATAATTCATATGTAAATCACCCACATTGGACTGAAATTATCAAAGCGATATCCAGTCATTGCAACTGAGGACATTGTACCAACAGCTACTGCAATCATAAACAGACTGCCATACAGAGGTGTGGTCTTCACATAGTGAGAACCCCACAGCAAAGTACAACCAAATATGGTTGAAGTAAACATTCCAGCCATTCCCACAGCTACCCATAATAAAATCTCTTCTTTAATTATTGTTGCAAGAAGCATTGATGAACCTCATTCTTGATGCTATTATTAGTGTTAAAGAAGACCTCACTCTGATTCATTATATCAGTGTTATTCCATACATCTGAGCCGTTGTGATACACTCTCTGATGTGGCAACTCTGACAGGAATGGCAGAGCAATATATGATGACATAAAAGCCCCAAAAGTCCAAGCACACTGAAATGTATTAAACACATGATCTTTATACTTGTGACCTTTCCACAATTGTAACATGTATGGCTGTCCTCCTGAATCAATAAATCCATATGCAACATTTTTAATGGTGAGTATAACTGCAAAATAGGCAACACTGGGTGCCCATGGTAGCCCAGCAACACAAATGGTAGCCGAAAAGCTTAAGACTCCAAGAAATAGTTCTGGATTACAGCATTGCATTATAAAGCCACAGATTATACATCCTAGAATGTAACCAACAGTTCCTATCATATAGGCAAATCCCAAGGCTTGGATATCAGTGTCTAGAAGATGTTCTATATGAACTAGTGTTGGCCTATCCAGGCCATAAACTTAGCCCCATTTGCAAGATTAGCCATCATAATGCAAACAGCTTTATAAACTCTATGCTTTGTCAGTTTTGTATAGGAAGAAGTACCTCCTACCTCTGGTTGATATCTTCCAATACTTGAGACTCACTTTTATTATGGTTGATATCCACTGCCTGTCCTGAAGGTTCTTCCATTTTCAGATGTTCGTTTTCATTGCTCATTGGTGCAACAACTTCAGTGTTTATGGTATACACAATTGTCTTGTTATCTTCTGGAGTTATAGAATTGAAAAATTAATCACACATAGCCATTTGCCATGCCATGGAATATATATACCCTGGTCTTATAATTGTCACTTAATCACTGGTACTGATTTTAATAGAAATATCAGTTACTGATGGTCACTTTTGATTCAAATGTGCTCCACTACGTGCAAATCCTGTCCAAGTATAAATATTTATTTATTCCCATAGACTCTATGAAATAAATTTATTATCCTACATTCAAAAAACTTTTGTGTGTGGTTGTGATCTAGTTATATATATGTTTTATTGTAGCAACATGTGTCATACAGTACATAAAGTTTAAGTTACAAAAAATAAATTACAAAAAGCTTTATACAGGAAAAAATACCCATATTGTCTAATGGGGTTTAGTGCAATGCTTGTGTATCACTATTGTTAAGTAATAATTGGAGATCAGTTAAAACAAAACTGTTTGCCACATGTCAAACATTTCTTTCTTTAGGAATAAAAGCAGTCAATGGTGCAATACAGTAGATTTCCCTTCCAAGTACATGTAAATATCAAGCTCTTTTTCATTGAAAATTATCCTGTCAGGTGAGTGGAAATAATATTATTCCCTTGAGCTTTATCGTATACAGCGTTCAACTATTGGTTTTTTTCCTAATGTGTTTTATACATGTATAAGTTTCTCATAAACCTTTTAACAAAACACCAAATATACCTCTAAGCCGGTTCTTAATGTTAAAATTTATACTGTATTTGGACTATGGGGTATGGACACAGAGAAGTGGCATATATTATAAGTAGATCTTGATTAAACAATTGATCAGTAAAAATACTGTTTTATGTACCGATATCTTAATGCAGTCTTTTTTGGAGGATAAAAAAAAATTATACAAGATGAATATGTTCACATTATAATGATAGATTCACACTTCTCCAGAAGAATGGCTCCAATCTGAAAATGAAGTATGAACACCTAGAAACATAGGAGTGTAAAAAATGACCTAACTTAATTTTAAGCTGTTACATTGCACTTGAAATGGAGACCAGTGAATGTATCTTTAAAGTATGTCAATTATGGATATCTTAGTTTTGATTATACCCTGAAGACTAGAAAAGTCTCTGGGCCCTAAACAAGCTATGTTTAGGGTTTGTGCCATGAAAAGTTTAAACTATCTAAATATATTTGGCGACTTTCAACTTTTGTTGCGGTTCTAAAACTAAAACTAATAAATAATACTTTTAAGTGTCTGTCAGTCTTTGGAGGCTCATTTTAGAACTTCAGTATTTACTTTACAAATGCTTACTAAGATTAACATTTTGAACCAATGTTTTTCTATTTGTCTAAATGACTCTGGTCAAACATCAAAATAAAAGTCAAGATTTGCAAAACTGTACAAAACAACAAATTAATGTATGCGCAATTGATTCTCATCCCAAGTCTAAATTATATATTATAATTCAGCTTTATCAAAATCTACAATTATTTCAGAGATATTTTGAAGTTTAATTGTGAATATGTCCGCCTAGAGCTTCCCTCAAGCAATTTTTTTTAACTTTTTGAGAAACCAGCACAAAAGCATTGTGCTACTCTCAGTTGTTATAAATGTTAAAATTTAGGTTATCTAATTTTACAATAGGTAGATTGGTAATGCATGAGATATAAAAATTTCCTTCTCAAGTAGAAAAACACATTCAGACTGAACAGCAACATTTAATAATGCTTTTTCATCTGAACAGACGCATGTATATTCCTTCTTGTACAGGAGCAGATGTCAGCTAAGCTGAAATAGACTCTTTAAAATACATTGCCCCTCCTGAAATACCATTTTCTGCCATTTTTGCTTTACTTTAAGTAGCAACATTTCTTTATGGGGGTATTCCATTGGAGCCGTCTTGTCGTTTGCTAAAGTTTTTTGGAGTGTCGGTTGCACTGTGTACAGAGCTGGTGATTTCCCAGCTTGTCGTGGTGGGTTTGCAAAATATAAAACATGTTTACTATTTCACAAACCCTCTATGACTCTTGATCCCGACCGTGGCTCTGCCCACCTGGAAACAGTCTTGTCTTGAATCTCTACATCCCGTTATAGTCACTTCCAGAAACCTGTCCTATAGTGTTACCATCTTGTCAGGAAACACTTGCCGACTTGTATTCAAGTACCTGCACATCACTCCATGACAAGCCGTAGAACAATATCGACTTGTCATAATAGGAACCAGGACTTGACTTGGTCTCCACGTCTTTTGACACAAAGTCAACGACTCACAGCTTGTTGGTTATGGGATCAGTGACTATAAAAGGCAAGTTGGCACTAGGAATGCATCAATTGGATTTTCAACACTGACACATTAAAACTGGTACCATTGAGATAGGTTTTTTTTTTTGGAAATAAAGTTAGGATTTAGTGCACAGATATAACTTATGCTGGCCAGCTGATAGGCTTTTGTTTTTTGTTGTTTTTTTAAATGCTACCTTGCTTTGATTTATTAAGTCAAGAAGGAATGCTAGGAAGATAGAATTCCCCACAAACACACCTACTGAGTTTGAGTTGGGAGATACAGCTGCCGATATCCACAAAAGGAAGGAAGAGAGAGAATAGAGGGAGGAGAGGGAGAGAGAGGAAGCCAGGAGGGCAGATATACTCAACAGGAGGATATTTCACAGACTGAGGAGACAGCACCTGGAAAAAGCCCAAGAACTGAAAGGAGTTCAGGTGAAATGGACACTGAGGACGGAGAAGAGGCCAGCCTAACTAGTGAATGCCAATCCAGGTGCAAGAAAGGACATATGACAAACATTTATTTCACAGACTAACATGAGGAAGCTATTGTAGACTTTGTCAATGATCATGAGGAGCTTTACAACAAACCTCACAGGAAGTTCAAGGATTGCCTGTGGGAAAGATTCACAAGAAGTGACAAGCTCTGAGTTAAAGTGTGCAAGACTTGGTTCAAATCCCAAAAGACTAACTATAGAAAATTGACCCAGTCCATGTCTGGCCAGGCTCCCAAGGATGTCAAAAAGGCAGAACTTGATTCAGAATAAGTTTAATTTTTTAAAGAGCCACATTAGAAGGAAGGGCCTCAGCAAGTCTTCCAGATGTAAGTCACCACAGAGAGAAGTCAAGGCTATTGCAGCCTCAGCCCATGACATTTCACAAGGATTGATGGATCCTGACAGTATGCAGATCAGCATCCACTCTGGCACAACACCCCAGTCATCCATCGCCAGCACTGCCAGTACTAGTGTAGTGTCCCAGCTTTTACCAGTCAACCAGCGGGACATGGATCAATTTGCCCAGATGAAGAATATGCTCACATCCTTCATTTGGCCCAGACAGGAGACCATCAGAACAGCCTTCTGCAACTACCTGGCATCTGAGACTTTCAGACTTTTTTAAACAAGGCAGTTAAATTTTTATGTTGGATACAGAACAAGGCGGAGGAAAGGAATCGTCAGCCAGAGCAACCTACATTTTCCAGGAGTTCCAGTGCCACTTCCACATATGTGCCACAGACTTATCAGCAGCAGCCATAACAGCCAGCAGCCTCTGCCAGGAATATATCTTAACTATTATAGAAACCCAGATGTCATCAAACCAGGTCATACAGCCAGTTCCACAGAGCCAAGTTGTGTCACAGGCCAGCAAACCTCCTGCATAGATTCTGACATCCACAACCTGGGACTTCATCAAGACAGGTACATTTGTTCATCAGCCTTCAACCCACCATCTGTAGCCTCTGCTACAGGAGGGAATTTTGCACAACATCTCATGCCTCTCTAGCCTTTTTGAGAATGTACAGTCCCTCACGAGCTACCAGCAGATGGACGCCCCTCAACCGTTTACACCAAGTGACCTGTATCCACAATTTGCCTCTCCTCCAACCTTCCAGCAGCAAGAGCCTCCCCAACCCAGTCCCCCAATCAGTTATCATAGCCCAAGTATTAGCAGCAGTAGACTTACTGCAATTACCCCCAAAAGGTCCTTTTCAGGATCACTGCTGTAAAATGTCCTTTTCAGTACAACTACTGACTCATAGGTCCTTCTCAGAACCATCTGTACTGAATCTTCTAAACACAATTATTAAGCTGAATGTTAAAAAAAACATTACACTGACCCATACAAACACATGACCTCAATACACAAAACAATGAGTGAGTGATCGAGTGATTGAAATTTTCAATTCAACTTTTTTTTGTTGGAAAAAAGTTGGTGGAACTTTTGGTGGAAATTTTGACCCTTGGAAACATTGAAAAAGATTTTGACCTTTAAGAAACTTACAAATTTTACATATTTTGCTCTTTGAAAAAACTATCAAATTTAAAAAGGACCTTTTGGGAAATTTAAAAATATTTTTAAAAATATTTTAAATATATTTTTAAATATTTTGACCTTTGGATTGGACTGTTGACCTTTGAGTTTTGATTTTTGACATATGAAAAACTTTGGGAAAAATTGTGAAAAGATTTTAGCACTTCAAAGTTTGAAATATTTTGAAACCTAAAAGAAATTCACCCAAAGAGAAACCTAGCAAAACATCTCAAAAAAGAGTTTTTTTTTGTTTGGAAATGTTATTGGAGATTTGTTAGAAGTTTATTGAAAACACTGATGATTTGCCTCCCCTTCTGCAGTTTTCACCAGGCACATATACCACTGCTTCATTTGCTATGGCTACTCAAAAAAGGGCCCTAGGCTATGTGCCTTTGAGCTGGCATCCTTGCAGTGATAGATGACGAGTAACGGGAGCCAGAAGGGGTTTATAGTATGTTGCTTGGATCCCAACTTGTGATCCTGACTCCAGAAGGTAATCAGTCTAGTGACGTCAGATCAGGAAACTACTCCAGTCTTGTCAGTTTGTCAGTGCAGGATGTCAAAATACTTTCATGTATGATCAGGCAGAAAACCATCCCAAGTCAGGTTGGCATCTGGATCCAGACTAACCAGGATGTACTACGTCCTGTCAGAGAGGTGAAACCAACATTTTTTGCCCTTTTTTCTCGATTTTTGTCCCCGATCCCTGTCGCAGCTCACCAACCCTAGGGTCAGTAAGGGTCAGCTCCAGTGGAACACCAACTTTAGACCCATGATATGTACTTAAGAAAACCTTTCAGTTCAAACTTTTCTTTGAATAATGGGGGTGTTCCACTGGAACAAACCCACTAACTGACTACAACTCTTTGGTCGGTTGCAAAAGTTGTGGAATCGGGGACGAAAACGACAAAAAAGTCCGCAAAAATGATGGGTCGGTTACATCTTTCTGACAGGACATAGACCATACTGGCTTGTCTGGATCAAAATCCTGACTTGGGGTCTGGATCATTTTCTTCATGATAAGATGGGGAAACCGCCAGGAAAAGCCATAAACCCCTAACAGACAAGCTGTAGCAACCCCTGACAAGCTGTAGTTACAAACAGGACTGTAGTATTTTTCAAACTCATCATGACAGGACCGATTAAATCCTGGAGACGGAATCCAGAGTCAGGATCAAACAAAAACTATATAAACCCCCTCTGGCTCATAAAAACATAATTTGTCACTGCAAAGATGCAAACTACACATCACAGAGACTTTATACATCAGCTTCAGGTACTTTTGGTTTTTGTTGAGTTTAATATATTGATTTGGATCTTGATGGGAACACAGAGGACACATTTGAACTCAGCACCATCACCTGCCATACAGCCACCAGCACAGCCTCAGCCCCGGCAAGCCCCCAGGAAAAGAAGAAAGACACCCAACTCCTGTCATGCCTTGGATCCTTCAAAGACAAGAAAGGGGATGCTAAAGCAACCTCCTTTCCAACCTCATACACACAGACATCCCAGGATATCAGAATTTTGTCAGGATGCCACCTGCCCTTTTTTACCTCATCGAGGAACATATTCACCACCACATCAAGAAGTCAGTCACCAATTTCAGGAAGCCACTGTTGGTTGGTTGGCCGCATCACCATCTGCAAATTCATCCCCCAGGTCTGCCGAGCCATCCCTGCTGAATTCCAGGACAAATACTTGCATTGCCCTGATAGACTTGATGAATGGAAAAGGGTGGGGGAGAAGTTCAGAACCAGATAGAATGTCCTCCATGCTGTAGGTGCCATGAACAGGAAGCATATCGCCATGAAGAAACCAAAGGAAACAGGCAGTGATTATTACAACTACAAGGGCTTCTTTTCCCTGGTTCTCCTGGCCCTGGTGGATGCAGAATACAGATTCCTAGGGATAGACTGTTGATCCAGTGGTTCCTGCTCAGATGCACAGATTTTCAACAGAAGTGATTTGAGGAAGAAGATTGAGGGCAGCAGCTTGGGGCTTCCACCACCTGAACCCCTGGGGGAGGGAGGGCCAGACTTGCATTACTTTTTGCTGGGTAACAACGCCTTTGCCTTGATGCCCTGGATGGTCAAACCCTACAGCCAAAGACAACTGACCAGGGAAGAAAGAATAGCCAACTACCGGATTTCCAGGGGCAGGAGGGTGGTGGAAAATGCCTTTGTAATCTTAGTGAGCCGTTTCAGGGTACTACTGGGGACCATGGAGCAAAGGCCAAGGGTTTTCAGAGACATTGTGGTTACGTGTGTGGTGTTGCACAACATGATAAGGACACAAAAGGGGCGGACAGGGCACCAACCCCAGGAAATAATGTAGTGGTCCAACAGAATGAACATGAGGTGTATATACCAAATGAGAACTACAGGAATCCTTTGAGGGCAGCCAAACATCAACGAGAACTACTGCAGGACTACTTAAAAAATGTGGGGCATTGGCTGGGCAGGAGGACAGGATCTGAGATGCGTCAACCAACAACCCTGGGGGCAGAAGCTGGCATCTATCAGTCCTTTTCAGGACTATTATCAATCCTTTTTCAGGATTAACCAATTATTCCTAGAACTTTTATTTAAGCTGGTGTTTCTAAAACTTCCAACACATTTCCAAACCAAATCCATTTTACTCTCAACAATTTTCAAAAATATTTCCAACCAAGTCACAAGTCCCATGTTTAAAACACTCAGCACCAAGTTATGTCCAAATGAAGCCCCAAATGAAGCCCCCCTTAAATGTAAAAATTTCTAAACATTTTTGTTTTTTTAGATTTTTTTTTGGTGCACAACTGCCAGATATTTTCAATATCTGCAAAATCTCTTAGGGAAAGTTGAAATGTTTAGTAAAGGGTCAAAGGCCACACAGTTGAATCCAAGTGTCCAAATACTTCCCCCATGTCAGACCTTGTTTTAAGTCAAACTTCTTATTGTTTTTAATGTTAGTCTTTGATATGGGCCAAAATGTCATAGTGTTTGACCCATTTCTTTTTGGCCAATTTTTTCAAATTCAATTTTTTTTTTCAATTTCTTCAATTTTTTTTCTAAGCTCCAAATATTTCAACTTATTTTATTAAAAGTTAGAATTTTTTTTAAACTTCATTCATTCATCCATTGATTATTTTTTTTGTTGTGTATGGGACAAAAGTGTTCTGTGTGGGGCAATGTAAGGCTTTTTGTTTGGGTTTTTTATTAGAACAACAGCTGATTAATTGTTTTGGAAAGATTCGGGTGGTCCTGAAAAGGACCTTTAAATGGTTAATAGCAGTGGTCCTGAAAAGGACATATTGAAGGCTTGGCAGAAGTTCTACTGTGGCTGCTGTTTGGAGTCGGCTGACTGCGGGGGAGGGGGAGACTACTGGCTGCTGATGTTCTTGCTGTGAGGCGGTGGTGGTTGGAAGAGAGGCAGCTGGTGCTGGTATGTTGACCAGTGAAAACGGTTGCAGTGTGTCAATCTGTTGGTAGCTTATCACAGACTGAGGATTTCCGAAGAAGCTTGAAGTGTTGATATGGTGTGTTGGCTTTCTTCACCTGTAGCTGAGGCAACTGATGAAGGGTTGAAGTGCTTCATCGGTGTCAAGGTGAACGTAAGTGGGTTTCAAGGTCCAGCCTGTTGTTGGTCGTCAACAACTATGATGGAAGTCAACTGCCCTCTGCACTGCTGCTGCTGTCCTTTGCTGGCCACTTGGCTCTGCTGAGCTGGTTGGATGACCTGGTTTGAAGGCATCTGTGTGTCTGGGATGGTTAATATGTATTCCCTTGCAGCTGGAGCTGGCTGCTGTGGCTATTGAAATGTTTATGGCTCAAATGTTGAAGCTGCACTTGAGCTACGTGAAAGAGTCTGTTGCTGCTGGGGCGGATGACCACGTTCTTCTGCCTTGCTTTGAATGTTGCTAAGGAGCTTGGCAGCCTCGTTTCTAAATGTCTGAAAGTCTTTCTCCTCTGATCCCTCCACCTCTGATGCCAGGTAGTTGCAGAAGGCTGTCAGGCTGTTGTCTCCTTCTGTTGCCTGAGGAATGATGACAGCATTGTTCTCATTCATGTGAACTGGTCCATGACCTGCTGGTCAATCAAAGAGTGCCTTGAAGCTGCTGTGGGGCTCATGACTTGTTGAGGCTGTAACATGGTGTCTGTTGACTGCATGATTATCTCCATACTGTCTGTGTCAGTCAAGGCTCTGGGGATGTCGTGTGGTGTAGTAGCTGAAGCACTTGTTCCTCGGGCTTGCGATTTGAAGGCTGACGACATGCTTAGCCCCTTGAGTCTGACGTGTGGCCTCAGGAATCCTAGCTTGTCCTATATCAAAGTCTGACGTTCCGTCATCTCCTGCGAGGCCTGTCCAGGCTTCAAATGCATCAGCTTCCTGTAACGTGTCCTTTGCAAGTCAAACCAGGTCTTGCACACCTTCACAGACAGTTGCGCCTCTTGGTGAACTACTCCCAGAGAAACTCCTTCCTTATTTTGTCCTTGAAATGTTCACTAGTGTTGTACAACTCCTCATTGTCCTTCACAAAGTCCACAATAGCCTCCTCGTTCTAGTCAATGAGATATACGTTGGTCATGTGTCCCGTCTTGTAACGGGACAATGATGGTCCTGCCTCTCCTCCAGCAGCCTCTGTTTCAGTGGCACTTCTTTCAGAGTCGAGGAGGGTCAGTGAAATATCAAACATAATTGATATTTTGCCCATCCAAAGTAACAAGCCGGGAAACCACAACCGACCCTAACCGTCTCTGTAAACATTGCTCTTGACCCTCAAAAAATACCTAGTTACCAATAGGCTGGCTCCAGTGGAACCCCCCCCCATAATGTACTCTTACTTATAAGTAGCAGTTCTAACATTTAAATGCTGTTCAGACAGTTTGCCCTGACAGGGCTTGATTTGCATTATTTTTTTATGGATGATTACGTCTTGGCCTTGAGGCCATGGCTTGTGAAACAATACAGCAGAAGACAACTCAAAAGGGAAGAGAGAATAGCAATCTATAGGATCTCCAGAGGTAGGAGGGTAATGGAGAATGTATTTAAGCAAATCACTGGTACAGTATGGCCTACCCCTTTAAGCAGGGTTCTCATTTCACCAGAAATATCAGGTACTGATATTCACTTTTGTGTGGCTCAAAGATTTACTTATACCCAGAAGGCTGGCTTATATTTGATCCAGCCAAGTGACCAGTAAGCTTTATTTTATGTACTTACCTCCAAATCCTGTCTCCAGTGTAGGATGCAGCTTTATGGTGACCAGATGTGCTGGGTTCACACTTCACTGCCTGGGGATATAGCATTGGACATTAAGAGATATAGAAAAAGTTAAACAGTACAAAGATCATGAGACTTTTAGAGCAGAGAGTGTAAGTTATGTAAAGGTGCATGAGAAATAACACTGAGAAAATGTATGCAAAGACAAAGGATCAAAACAAGACAATTAAAAAACAAGATGACAGCATTCATTAGCAAAACTACAAGTTATGAAGCTGTAAAATATAATATTAGAAGTAGAGCTGTCAGTGGAGATAGCACAATTAGGTAAAAGTACATATACTTTTTCAGTTGGAGCAATGATAAATCTTTGTGGTAGGAGAAATATGTCTCAAACACAAAGTACAGATAATAAAAAAAATAATAACTAAATTTTTTGAAAACAATGATTTATTCATGCTCATCTCATTCATGTTTACATTGACAAATGATAGTTGTTACGCTGTGAATGAGACCAAATTACAAAACCAAAAATGTAATTTCCTTTTTGTCAACACCTTCTATAACAGTTTTTGTCAAGACCCTTATGCACGTCCTACATGAGCACATCATGACAAAAAAATTTTTAAAAATCACCATGAATGTTGTGAATTCAAAGACAATTTGTGCTCACGCCATTAAGAAAGTAATGAGATAAATACAACAGCAGTCTTGTCTTGTGGTCTTATACATCCCTCTACTTTCTGTTACTGTTCTGGTGACGGGGCTTATGTCAGTCCTTCATTTAAGGACTTATTTGAGCACATAATGACAAAAATAAATAATAAAAGTCACAATACATTTGTGAATTCATAGTAATTTTTACACATGAACTTCATGTGGGGAATCAACAGAAAAACTGAGACATTTGTAACCCTATTATTTAAAACATATATTTCCTCTAATGTTTTAAACAAACCTTTATCAATTAAATAGAAATTGTAAACCTTGTTTTTTACAATATTTTACAACATACATCAGAACACCAGAAGACTTTACAGTTAAGTGTTCACCTGTCTGCTTAAGATTCTCAATTCATTCAAAGAAAATATACACAGGTAGTAATTTCTACATTCTGGTGCTTAAGACCTGCATCCACATACAAATTTGAACTGTATTTATTAGTTTGAAAACAAAAATTAATATTAAAAGAATTACAAGAAATATCGATTTCACTGAACGTTCCATTCCCACTTAGAAGATTAATACAGATTCAAGATTTCATTAGGAATTAATTTTTACTATCAAAGGTCACAGACAAAAATAGCTGAAATTAATACCCAGTGAAAGTTCCATGAAAACCATATTTTAAAGTCCAATCATTCAAAGTCTGTCCTTGTGAATTCAAAGTCAGAAATAATAAAAATTGTAAAAATTGTAAAAATGGCATGACAAAAACAGCAGCAAATGTACTTCACAAAAAAAAAAAAAACATTAACATAAAAAACCAGACATAAACCTATAATACTGTTATTAGAATAAACGTCCACAGAGGATACAAAAATATCACAGTGATGATTGACATAAAAAATAATCAATAATTTATTTTCTGTACAGACTAAAACCACAGTTAATACATGTATATGTTTAATACCCAAGAAGCCTTTCCAGTGATAACATTCTCTAACTTATACATTTAATTTACTGAATTTTAATATGCAGGCAATATCAAGTCTCTCATCAAATTTCCTGCGAAGAAATAGAACAAATTTTTGGCTACGCATTCACCTACAATTTATTTGTAAAGTAACTTATTTGTGTTACCTATAATTAACTAAACTAGGTTACATCATCAAAAACAAATAAATTTAAATTTGTATCTCTGATAACATGCTGCAACATATCCATGAGAGATAAAGAATGCATAGATAAGTTGTACAGAGAATTAATAAAAAAATTAAGAGAAATTAATACACAGCCCAATCTCATTACAAGTAAAACTCTGTTATGTCTAGAAATAAATGGCCCTTTTTCTAAAGGCTTTTTTCACTGAAAATTCACCCCTTACAGTAAGACAAGTAAAATTTACCACATTTCTGAAATTCACCACATGTGGAAACAACTAAAAAAATAAATGAATTGAGGTGAGATTTGTTGAATGAAGAGTAAATTAAGGCTTCTTGAACTGAAAAATACCAACTTGATGACAAAACATCTTTTTCACATAATTAAGGTTTTTAAGAGGTGGTGAAATTTGAATTGAATTTCTGGCAAATTTTAGATTCCTTACTGTACTTGTAAATCCTGGTGGTATAGAATTATTTTTCACTGAGAGTCCACCTGATATTATCTGTCACTTTCCATTGGAATGCTGTAAGTATATCCCAACTGCATTCGAAACCTTTACGATGGATGATCTTTTCAGAAATTTCAAAGTTAACATTGTAAGATGGATGGCGTCACCTCGGTTGACTGGAGCATGCACACATTACACATACAGACACAAACTTGTGGTTTATCATAGTCATAATGAGATGATAATATGATAATATAATAAATATCAGAGCATTAAAAAAAACACTGCAAACACATGTACATGACACATGTAAGTTTAGCTTTTCTTTTAATTTACTCAACTGCATTGCTTAGCTGGTACAATACTGATGTTTTTCACGCATTAACCATTTCCTAAAACAAGACAATGTGTTTTTACCATTAAGCATTTCAGTGTTTTAGTAAAGCATTACCAACCTCTAAATGACCAGTCACAGCCTTTATAATGAAGCTATTAAAACTACTTGCGCATAAGTTGCAATTTTAATTTGGCATCAGTTTCATCAAAACAAGGTTGACATAATCATTCCCTGATATCTGATATCAGCTGGATCAAATTTTTGCTGCAAAATTTGGACTTTAAAACACTGTTATATTTTAAAATTCCAGGATGTTAATTATATAACCAGTCACTTCAGAAGTTACATCTAGTCACTAGTAAGTGGCATATATACAATGAATGCCAATCAGTCTGTTTTGTTGTTTAGTAGTGACATCTAGCGAGTGTTTACTGCATCACTCAATCAGTGGGATCTGCTTGCCTTTGATAGTTCCTGTCTTTGGGTCATATTTAGCCAGTGTTCCGCCCGTTATTTCTGCAGGGGTGCTGTGTACACTCACATAACGGCCAGAGAATGCCTGAAACAAAGAGCAACTTTAACACACAGAAGATTTCTCTGACAATATAAAAGCAATTATAATCCTTCAATTGGAAGTCAGTAAATAGGTACAATTAAAGTGCACTGAGTGGTTCTCAAACATCATCATTCAATTTAAATTCATACTAATATAGTGCAATTTTAACAGGCTGAAGAGTTGTCAAATATCATCTTTCAATTGAAATTCAATGATAAAGTACAATTAAAACATACTGAACAGTTGAAATTCACCTTCAATTTAAAATAACAACTGAGCCCGGATTCACAAAATACCTGTGTATGTACACAGGCCTTAAAATTATGCACCAAGTCAAATGACAGATCAAGGTAGTATTTTCACTCCAGTCTAATATTAACACTGAGGCTTAAGACTATCTTGCATCACACTTATATATTAAATTTGTTCTTTTGTTTCAACATATGTTTATCGAGGTCCTTTCATGAATTCAGTCATGATTGAAATAAATTGCTACAGTTGAGCAACTGTATATATCTATGCAAACAATTTATTTATGCAAACATAATTTGTGTTCTAAAGACAAAAATGTTTCAATGAAATTTCAGAAAGGTTACTAAATAGAATCTGACCTTGTATTAACAGTAAATCATTATATTAAAAAAAGACAACAGTAAATCATACTTAATCAAGAAAGGCCTAAAATCAAGAAAGAATCAATTAACTCTAGGAAGATAACTATTAATAATTGCTTACCTTTCACACAAACATGCAAATCAGAATATCCACATTCACACACACATGCAAATCATCAAGCCAGAATGAGAAAAAGTAGAACATGCAACAGTCAGAGGTGATAAACATGGAAAAATCAAGTACAATTAGATGTGTTACTCTATATATTAGCAACAACAACTTAATAACAAAAAAAAAACAACAAACATTATTGTTCAAAATTCATTCAGCCAATGGACTTGTACATGTCATAAATAAGAGTGACCGGGGGAATTAGGAAAAAATTAAAGTGCAAAAAGCCCTGTTGAATAAGCAGGCTTTCAACCTTTCCTTAAATACCGATACATTAGTGAAGTAGCAGGCATTTTATTGCAGAGACTAGCCTTGCCACGGACGTTAAAATGTATAATATAGACACAACTGTTTGATTGCATTAGATGTATTTTTCATAATGTTCTCATATATTTGCTAAGCCTAGCTTGCTGAGGAGATTCCCAGACTAGAAAGGCCTCTGGTACAGTGTGTATTTTCGCAAAAATATTTCATGTTTACATTATGGTTCAGACAGCCTAGAAGGCCATGCCATGAAGAGACTAAACATCATAGGAAAGATAAATGTCCAAATTGTTGGCCAGGATTCACACTCGACTGCTTTATTAAACACAATCTCTCCAAGGCTCGCACTTCCAGAGATCACTATTTTTTTCTGTCTCCAGACTTCCATGAATTATGCACTACAGTAGTGCACTACTCCTGTTTCTGATTGCTTGTCAGCTCACACATGTAGACACAAACAAATTGCAAGCTTGTTTTATCAATATTTTTTAAACTTCTGATAGATTTATTATTCAAATAAACATCTGGGACCATATTCACAGAACTTTCTTTATCAATTGTAATAACTTTTTTTTCAATCAAGCCTTTTTTTATTTTTAAGAAGTAATCTTCACAACTAAAAATAATTCTACTACTGAAATTATTCATTTTTTTTAACCAAAGAGTCTTTTGAAAAATTTTAAAATTAATTTTGAATCACCACCTACTTTTTTTTTCTATTTTTCATAGGTGTAGACACTCGTCGTTTTCGACAATAATGTATCTTTGCAAGTTGAGTGTTTGTAAAAAAGTAAACAATAAGAGAATTCATCACAAAAATTTAAAAGTGGCTTTTCCCCATTGAATGAAAATATCCCAATTTTTTTTTTTTTTTTAATAGAGTGTATTTTATTTATATTGCTGTATCTTGAACATAATATAATGCAGGATGTGAAAACAAAGTTTGTTTAAAAATTTCTATGGCTTGGACTTCATTTGAAGCCTGTGTTGATGTTGGTCAACCATCGCTAAAATGATTTAATCTTAATCACATGACTGTTGCTTATTGCTAACAGACTTTAATTTAAAGTAACCATTTCTAATACTTCCTTGGAATTCTGGGAAAGCAGTTCCAAAAGGTTTTTGAGCAAAAAATTGAAACTTCTGTAAACTAGAAGATTTTTCTTGAATTATGGTAACTTTTTAAAGAAAGTTAAATAAAATGAGACAAAAGAAACTAAAAGCCAAAAACATGATGTATATATTTTTCCACATATAAAAGTAAAAAAGAGCATTCATTATGTTAGGATTTTACATAATTTTCCACACTTTGATTGACTGATTAATTTAACATCATGTCTAGAGTCTTGTTTTTCAACAACCAGCACATATAATATAAGTTTAAATAAATCAGTAAAAGAGTTTTAATAAAATGCAAATAGTTTGAGCTGCTTTGTGAAAAGTTTTCACAAAAAAGTAAATATAATAAACATATAGTAAAACAGTAGCAATAATGTACAAAAAGCTCTGTAAAGGAAAAGGCAACAAAAAAGGAAAAACAATATGTTGATAAAAATTAAGACAGAAACAAAACATAACAAAAGAAATATCACAAGATATAGCTTCAAATTAAACAGAAGAACCTCTAATATATTAAATTTCTGTCAAAAACTCATTAATAGCAATATTTAGGTGATTGAATTCAACCAAAATTTACTGAGAATAAGAAACTCATTGGCAACTGCTGCATGGCAGAGCTACGACATAGCAAAATATGCTACATATAGTTGCCAATTGTCAAGAAGAACTTATTTCGGTGAATACCAGCCACAATTTTGAACATCAAGTTGTTGTCGCTATGAGGTGGTGAAAAATGAAGAGGACTGAAGACAATTGATAAACAATGAGGAATCCACAGAAAATTTTAAAGAATTTGAGTTTCGCAGATATTCACCATTAAAAGTTAAAAGTGTGTAACTTGGGCATTACTCACTCAAAAATGCTGTTAAAAATCTGGGGAAATAATTATAGAGAGGCCTTTATTACAGAAATATTGGTACATTAATTTTGTAAATCGAAGAGATGCTTATTTTTGGATATAATAGACATTTTACTGTTCATCCACACAACAAAATTATCAGAAGATACCAGAGATTCTACTGTATACACACACACATAACTAATCAAATTAAACATCCAAATGATAATAAGCCCTGCTTCTTGTAAGCAGGTACTTTCTCTCACATTCACCTTCCTCATTATCAGTAAATATACCACTGGTGTTCTCATTCTCACTTAAATCTTCATCTCCTCCTTCACTCTGTCCATCATCCTCTTCAAAATCTGAGTACCACTGACACTCCAGCATGTCACACTTGTCTCCACAATCCTTACTCCTACTACTGTTAAAACAACAGGCCGCCTTGGACTCAGAGCTGGAATAATGTGCCCTAAAAGGAAGAGACTTATTGGTACTGGCAAGTCTATGGTTAGTCACTGCAGGGCTGAGTTTGGCCTCAAAAACATTCAAATTGGATAGCCCTGTAACCACATCTGTAACCTTGGTTCTAGATTCTAGTGCTTCAAGTTTAAGTACATCTGTCTTATTTTGCATGCAATTTTGTTCTTTCTCTTCAGGGACACTTTTCATTTGCTCGCACTTTATGTCACTGTTATTATTATTTACTGACAGCCGATTCTTTTCCTGATGGCTTTCTGAATGGCTGTCTTGGTCTATGTTATTATTGCTGTTCAAATTACAGGAATGTAACCAGGTTTCCCCTGTTGTTTTATTCTTCAGCAACCCCTTGCCGCGCACAATCAGTGATCCATCTTTCAAAATATCTTCTTTTGTCTTTGTTTTATTCTGTAAGTTTTTCTTGCATTTGCTGGACACATTTTTTGACTCTTCTTGAGTTTCCTTCTGAACTAAGGCTGGTTCCTCTATCGTTCCAACTTCCATATCAAAAAAATTATCCTCTTCCAAAATGGATTCCTTCTTCTGTTTTAAATGAATCTTATTTTTCATGTACCATCCTTGAAAATGACTCACCACTCCCTCTCCAGTTTCAGTGTATGAAATTGATATCTCTGATGAAGTACTGGACACATCAGTATCAGTCCAGTTATTGAAGTCTGCATTGTAACCTTCATCTCCTTCTATGATGACATCACTCAAGTTATCCTCCTGCTCCTCATCCTCAGGCCTCTCAAATACAAACTCTTCACTTGGGTGTACATAGGTGTTACATTCACTCTCCTCCAGCCCTATTGTTTTAACAGTACAAAGGGAACCTTTTGCTGTACTATTTCGCTGTAATTTCTGATCAGCAGAAATACTATGCTGATAATCTAACATCTGGACCAAATCTTTGTCAGCCTCCTTTTCAGGAGATTCAAGTGCACTAGTGTTTTTCTCAAAGATTCTGCCTTCCTGATAAGATACTACGTCTAAGTCTGTGCTCCTGGGACTACTGGTATTGCTGCAGTCTGATATGACATCTTCACTCTTAAAATCCTCAATTTCCCGGTCAACTGAAGAATTTTCATCGCTTTCATCATCTGAGTCCTGCTCAACCTCTAGTGCTGGTCCTCTATGTTCATGCTGATCTACTCCATCTGATGATGCAAACCTGTGGATCTGGATCCTATTGGTCACCAAGGTATTGCTTTGAGTCTGAAAGACGTAGGACACCTGGTTAAAAGCCTGGAACGCTGCCGGCCCTCCTCTTGCTGTTGTATGATTGCCATCACCACCATTATGTAAAGCAACCCGAACCATGCTGGCATCTCCAGCGGCCTGTGAACCATCTTCTTCAGGAATGTCATCCAGCTCTTCTGAATATGGCCTATCCTCTGCACTCCATCTTCCATTGGTGAAATCCCCAGTACTGACAATGTGATTTCCTGACAGACTTCTACCATTGTTATCATAACTGGCAATATCGCTGGTATTAACAACTGAGTGTCTGGTGCCTGGAATGGGATTTCTTTGTAAACTTGTGCTATTGTCAACACAGTCGTCCATGCATACCCTTTCCTCTGCACGCCTGCCACTGGGGACATTCCTACTATTTACAATAGGATCTCTTGATGGACTCCTTCTATCAATGTCATTACAACTGGTGACATCTTCAGCATTAGAATTCCTTGATGAATTATTATCACTGTTATTATAGCTATTATGATCCATACTGTTTACAATAGGACTCCTTTGGGGACTTTGATCATCAAAGTCACTGTTGACATTCCTTACTTTTGCAAAAGATTTCCCTGGTGGACTTTTACCCCTGTTACCATGACTTGTGTTATCCCCTGAGTTTACAAAATAATTTTTTTCAGGCCTGTTTCCAGTGTTATCAGTATGACACACACTACTGTTTACTAATGGAATTATACCACTTATGCTGTTACCATTTTGTTCTTTAAAGTCATTATCTTCATTTACAAATGTTGCTGTCTCAAATAGATTTTCTGCCATAATAAACACACTATCACTCTCTAGGATGGAGGTGTCACTCTGTGTTAGATTTGTCTCTTTATTCCCTGATTTTAAAGACACATTTTCAATCAATTTATCAGAGACATCTGCCCTTCCTGTCATCAAAAATCCATGGCCGAAATAATATTCCACTAAATCTGTACCTGCATGGTGTTCTGTATCATTTTCTAGAGGCCTTTCTGGACTTCCTTTGTATATTACTGAATCACTTTCAATTAGTATTTTGTGAGTGTTGTTTTCTACATCACCCAAAACTATTAACATATTTTTATTGGTTTTAGTATTCTGTGTAGACATAAATTCACTATCTTCATTACCTAATACGACTGTATCAGGATGACTACCTTCTTTCATAATTGCTCTTTCATCATTAATACTGGATGAAATTCTATTTTTGAGTAAGGGTTGGCCATACTCATGATCATAAACACTGTTGTCATAGGATGAAATGTTTTCACTTCCGCAAGGTTCATCATGGTGATTATGACACACTTTCTGATTATTGGACTGCATTTGTTCATTCCTTAAAGGTTGAACACACTTATTATTGGTAACATCATCCTTAATAAATTGGATGTTTTGATTATTCATAGATGGACCATACTCATTTGCAGTACTGGTGTTTTGGTTGTTCAAAATGGGAGCACATTCACTTTCACAGACTTTATCTTCATTATCTGTCAGTTTTGCATCACACATAGGTTGAGTACAGTGGTTTTGAGCCAATCTATTGTCACTGAGTGAGATTTTTTCTTCATTTAGAGGTTGAACCATCTGGTTACCAGACACTTTGTTATTATTGGAGGAGAGGTTCCTCTCCTCTGGTATGGTCAGATCGCTGTAGATACTCATCAAAGTGTGGTCACTCTTAGAGAAGCTGTACTGGTCAAGATCAATACTGTCCACTGAACTTAGGATTCTACTTGTTGAACTCGAACTTCCACTGGCATTACAAATCACTGAGTAGCTCATGTATGGCTCTAGCGACACATCTGACTGGTCATCACAATCATTCCAGCCACTGTCAGGAGTCAGACCAACAGGGAATTCGGACTCATTGACCAACACATCATAATTGTCAGACTTTGGTAAAAATAAACTCTCATTGGTGCTGCTAGCTGACAAAAAGGCACCTTCGGTTGTTTCTGGGATATCAAAGGACTGCACATGTACACTGGAGGTATCATTGGAATATCCATTTGTACTGGAGATATCGGAGTAATTAGAGTAACCTGTTGATGGTGTGTAAGGTAATGGCGCTTTCGGTCGGATAAAGATATTTGTGTCACCATAGAAACGGCTGTCTTTTCGCCTTGATGAACAGACACTGCCCAGACTGTTGTCTGAATTGTACACGTTTATCCAGAATGGTTTTTTACTCTTGCCATCTTGAACTTCAATTCTATGCAGTATAGCTGGATCATTGGCACAGGTGACCACAGACTGACTACTACTAGAGTCTGAAGAGGGGATGGGGTCATCAAGTACAGACTCTGCATTGTAACATTTGATGTTTCTAAAAAACTCCTGCAGTCAAAAAAACAGGACCATAAGCAAAGGAAGACATGAGACTTAAATGTTTTGCATCCTTTTTGACATTGTAATATACAGAATTTTAGTTCAAACAGAATGTAAACTTTGCCACAAAATGCAAGAATTGCCAATTTAGGAACATCTAGTTAAAGTAAGATAAACAATCAAAATTTGTGCCAATATCAAATCAAGAGAAATCTGAGACATTAGGATTAAGTTTGCCAAGGTAAGGTGTAAGAATGCTTTTTACCTTTAGCAAGGTGAATTTCTAAGCAGCTAATACTGCAGAACTTTCACAATCCGAAAATTTTACTTTATAACTCAGCTCTTCGCTCCAAAACTTAATGTTTCCGATATGGTTCACACAGAATTGCCCCTTCTGTCTTATAAAAATCTCTCATCAGAATATTCTCACTGAACAATAATTCAAACATCAGGGCAGTAAAGCAGTGATGAAAACATAACCTTACACAATAAGCAAAGGTAACATAAACTAACAAACAAGAAGAAAGGTTCTAGAATGTGAAAAAAAAAGAAAAGTGTTAAACTAAATAAACTAACAAAAGAATAATGCAACAGCAGTAATATATTGAGTTATAAAGTATTTACAAACAAATGATGCAAGCAGTAGAAATTCAAAACACTCCACTACAGCTAAAAGAGGTGTAGCAATGAGCAAAAATAGAGAATCTCTATCTTACAAATAGCAGGAACAACAAGCACACAAATCGTCACTAGAACATATTTTTTTTAATTTAATACTTACAGTTGATGCCAGGTTTGGAAGGTCAGTGCCATGAAATGTTTCACTAAAATATACAGGAATATATTAAAGTCAAACAACGTTTATCACAAATAAAAACAGATATTTCTCCTACAAGCAAAAAAAGGATTGTAAGATAAAGAGTTTGATTAAAATTAACAGGGGCACCTTGCACCTTTGGTGGAAAAAACACTCGTATAATATTGTCATCTTCATACGTGATATGTTTTTTCTGTACATGTCAAGTGAGACGTTTTCCTATGAAATCATACTTATGGCTTTTAATACTGGCATAATAAGATTCTGACTGGCAAAAAAAATGGAGTAGGTAATATTAGAGAGTTTGCGAACCCGTATCTGTTTTCTGCTACGTTACACATCACTGATTTGTGTGTTGAACGTCATTTCACAACATTGAAAGTGCCAGCCGTTACATATTTCACGTAAGAGCTTTGCCACGTTGATCTCCGCTGGATCTTGTTTTAATTTATGTTGCGTTTTTGTGCTGCGTTTTCAATAAAATGTTGTTTTGCAAACTCTCTAATTACTGTTTGAATTTCTTGGCATGTTTTATTAATATATTTTCAACCAACTGAAGATACCAGTAAACCAAATAAGGCAGCTGATGTATTGTTATTATTATGTATTTATACTCAGCGCAATATCTCCATATACTACAGAACTCAAAGCGGTATTTAACCAATCCGACTGTACAGGTACAGTCCCAACTCACAAGTAACTGACATTCCCCTAACTGGAAGGATGACCATTTATCAACATCCTTGAGGTTCTTTAACCTCCCACTGGGGATAGGACCCAATGACAGAGGACCGCCATTTTAAGTGGTCATCCGAGCCACTATGTATCTGCCAGTACCTGGGATTGAACCCACGTCCTCTGAGTTCCTAGACAAGTGTGTTACCCGCTAGGCCACAGTGGCAGATAAACAAATATATCAAAAATAAAGTATCAAACATCAGTTATGATAATGAATATTATGTTCAAAATGAGTATTAGGTACACAAATCATACTGATAACGTATCACCCATTTTATTTATGGAGGCAAACAATATTTTAATAGTTTTAACCAGTTCATTAATTTGTACTCAATATCTCCACAATCAGCCATTTTCCTCAAATCAAGACACCCTGTGACCTATATGTAGGGCTGTTGTATGTAAGTACTCATTAAACAGTACAGTAATGCATTATTTTGGTTACAAAATTAAAGTACTCCACCGAAATATTGACATTTTGAATATTTTTGCATGAACCTTGACATTAAATGTGACAATTTCTGTCAATTTTCAGGGTAAATTGGCATTTTTTTTTTCAATTTATCATCAAAAACGTACTCACTCAAGAGTACAGTAATTGTACAAGAGTACTTGAGTACATCAAGTACTACTCGTGGCAGGCCCAGTACCCACTGACATTCCGAGTACACTCACCTCTGTTTGTAGTTGGTAGCCACTCGGGATGCGTCCACAGACAGCTCCTGTCTCTCTCGGGCTGCTTTCAGCAGAGCGTAGTTCGATGTCCTGGCCACATAGTCGTTAAAGTCTTTGATGGCCTTCTCCTTCTGGCGGTGGTTATCTCGGATCTGAAAGTTACAACATAAACTTTTTTAAACTTTTAATTTTCATTTTTCTTCGATTTAGAAATGCTTACCATTTCCAAATAGGTGTTTGTCACATGACCAAGCGTTGTTTACTTCATTAGTTTAGTTTGCCATCAATAGTAAGGGTATGTTTTTTTTTCAGAATTTGCAACTATCTATGATAAATACAGTGCTGTTGACTTTGTGGAAGAAAAGCTGGTGTGACTAATTCAATGTTGTATTTTGTGAGTATAAGTGAAAGTTAGCCACACCTAATCCAATTTACTACCTTCCAAGCACACTATCCTTCTCACAGGTGGAACTCAACTAACAAAAGAATGGGAAAATGTTAAGAGACATTTTAGATCAATGATTCAGGGTTGTGGGGTGTCACAAGGGAAAAATAACACATGGAGATTTGACTTAATTTGAAGAGGTGAGTCATATATTGCTTCTTAAAATATGTTACTGATGTTCCTTTATGAAGAGGGAGTTCCAGAGTGTAGGGGCATAATGAGTGAAAGATAGAGAAAACTGTTTATAAGACTTACTGACTTATAAACTTTACAGTCAAAAGAGGGGAACATGAAGGACCTTAAACTGTGGGCAACTGTATCTGGTATACTTACACCAAGCTTACATGTCTATATTCAACTGGTCTTTTCCACCTTGGTCTCCAGTTCAAACATTTATCAGCTTATTGGTTTAATTTGAGTGATTTTTTTTCATTTTGAACCTAAATAAGACATCCAGTATTTTATATATTTTGCGGGGATATTTTTATGTAAATACTTTTCAATTTTTCAATTGCAAATACTTTCATTTTCTCCATATACAAATGCTTTCAACAAGTATTTTAGCATTTAAAATATATTTAAATAAAAATATAATTGCATTTGAACCCATGTGTTTTGGCCTTTATTAGATTGTCTTTCCTCACCTCAGCATAATGCTCCTGTTCATCTATCAGACTCTGCTGATCATGTGCATCCATGAGTTCTTTCTGTACCATGCTAACGTGACCTGCCCTGTCCTCCACAGTGCGTGAGATCGCCTCCAGAGCCTCCCTATCGGGGGTGATGGGCCGGATCTGGTCTACGTCGAGTTCATTGATAACCTCTGTCCACACCTCTCCCAACTGAAATACAGAAAATATCAGGCTGCCTTTATCTGCATAATCTGTATAAACACCTCTGAGGCAATGCATTTTTAAAGGGGAGAGGGGGTGACTGTTACTATTATTACAAAAAACAACTCTCTTGTCCATTGATATTCTGCAATAATCACATACTTTACAACCTGCATCTGGATTGCTACAACACATAATTGTGGGAGTATTTAACCCTTTCGCTACCATGTATGTCGACTAGCAGTCGACATCAATGTGTATTACAAGGGACCATGTCTGTCGACCAACGGTCGACGGCAATAAAATATATTTCTTCTTTCCCTACAGTGTACTGTTATACGTTTTCTTTGGTATATCAGTATTAAACCGACTTTTTAAGTATTTTATATGAAAGTTATGCTATATTTTACAAAAAATTCAACATTTCACCCATTTTAACTGCTTTCTGTAGATATTGCGGTATTTAAGGCATATAACTGCATATTGTTTACTCGTGGTTATTTTTATTTGGTGAATTCCCACGAATTTTCCCATTCGACTTTCATCAATTCTTAATCAAATATGCCGAAAAATACCGCAAATAAAGTGCATCAGGTAGTGAGTTATTATTTTACTTCAATGGCGTTTCTGACGTGATATGACGTCATATGGCTAGTCCCATGGAATAATGTTCCTTTAGTAGCGAAAGGGTTAAATATTATTGAAGGCAAACCTTAAAAATGAAAAAAAATTATACATTTTTATGTTGTGTTCTTGTAGATTTTAAAGCATTCTTGATCCAAACTGTCATGTTTTGTTTTGATTTTCTTCATTTTTTTGTCAGTGGTAATTCAATTGGCGATGCACCGAACCCTTTTTCTGGAATTCCAGACTTGTGAAGGTGCTGGCTCTTGAAATAGATGTAAAAACCCCAACTTTTGTCTTTACAAAGGCCGAGGAGGAGGGAGGGGTATTTAATATGGAGAGGGTGTGAATATGGACATATATGGTAAATATAAGCAATTGTCAGAATTCTAAATATTTTGACTTACAGCCTAAAAAAATACCAATTTAAATCATTTTAAAAGTAAACTGTGTTCAGAAATATAATTTTTAATTGCAAATTACACAAGTTAAGAGCAATATGTGAATTTTTTACTTTTCTAGTAATTTGAGATCTGCAATATTGATTTAATGGTTGCCTTTGCATGCATAAAGATATGACATTCCATGTATTTACTAAAAGATAATGTACATGAGAAAAAACTAGGCTACACTCGTTAGTTGACGGCTAATTCAGGGAGCTACTCAACAACCAAATCAAGCTAATCATTTCAACTTCACTCCAAGGAGACATACTGATTTCAGCTCTCTAACCTTGAAGTCCAGGTAGTGTTCAATGATGGTTAGGGTCACATGATCTTCTGTTGTGAGGCCGGGCAGCTCGATGAATCCCATTTTACAGAAGAGTGCGTACACCTTGGACCGCATGTTTTCACTCACATCTACAATGGCCTGGCTGGCATGACTGGATGGCAGAGAGATGGTCTCAGAACTGCCCTGATACTGACCCATCAGTGGACGCTGGATGTCTGGAAAATAGGTCAAGAAATTGTGACTCATAAGCAAACAAAAATAGAGGGAAAAAGTAGGTCGTACTGTTTATGAAAATCATAATCACTTCCTGGGGCTTTGAAAGCAAACAAAATCTGATATTTTGTACAATGACAATAAGACTGTGACGAGTGGTTAAAATCCACCCTGACACCCGAGCTACCCAAATTTGTCTCAAACTTCGGTATTTGCATGTTTTAGTAGAATTCTGTCATTTAGCTGTGTTGTCATGTGTTGTTGTACTAAAAAACGTGACTAATATATTGTAGTAGTTAACAACTACCGAGGGGACTAGAAAGCACTCGAGATTTCCCAAATCGACCCCAATTGCGAAAACCGACCACCCGGCCACACCCTTAATTGTCACTAAATCTGAAGTGTAAATGCAATCACACAGGAACCATAACTTAAAACAGAAAACACAGTCACGAGATATTTTAAATAATATTTTCACTGAATGTCAAGTAAAAATGTGATACATTTGCTCAAATTTATACATATTTTTTGTTTTGAATGATGATGTATGAGCCATGACTAGAAAACCTAGAGTACTGATCTTTTTAATTGCTGGTTTTTAAATATTCTTTGCAGATTTTGTTAGTTCTATCACAATAAACTTAAAAGTAGATTTGCTAGTTTACTATTCACACCACTAGCAGTTAGTTTAACAACCTGCCTTGTGCTGACCACTAAAATATAAAAAAACGTAAATCTTCAAAAAAAATTTAAGCTAGTCAGTATCTCTGTCAGGTTTTACTCTTTGGCCATACTTTAAATTTAAATTTGTTATAATTTGGCCTGTTTTGGGGAAGATACAGATTTTTTGTTAATTTCACTCATTTACTTAAATAATTGTATTACTAAAAAAAGGTATTCTAGCTTAAAATATCGGTCATTTATCAAAATCACATTGTTTTTTATTGAGTTATTTAACTAAACCACAAACATAATACACAATTAATATCTTATCACTGAAAAGTGTATTTTCAAAGATTAATCCTTTGATTTGCATTACAAACTCACCAGTCATGGTTCCATTTTGCTTTCTTGCACCACAATTGAAATTTTTACCTCAGAAAGGACTAAGCCATAAGAAATTTTATTCCACCAAATTACCTTTGACAAATAAATAGGATTATATTTATTTCCAACAAATTTTTTAATGGGTTATTCTTTTTTTATATAACTTGTAATTTATCCCACAAAAGTCCTGTTTAATCTTTACATTTTTTTGTTTTGTTTGTTTCTTTGTTTAATCTTTAATGTATTTCACACTACTCACCAGTCATAACTCTGTTCTACCCTGTTGCCAAGCCCCGCATTTTATACAATTAACTTTTTATCTTATGCCAGTCTTTTTTCCAGACTATTCTTGTTTCTGCTACGTACCAGTCATGGCTCCGTTTTGCTCCCGTGCCACTCCCATCTCCTTCTCCTCATTCCTCCACACATCACAGAGCAGATGTGCCGCGGAGATATCATCCTTGCCACGCCACGCATTAACATGAGCCGTTGTCTTGGGGTTCTCACACAAGTCAAGTAAGCAGCCAAGTATCAGGTTGTGCATGTTCTTGGGGCAATTCTAGAAGAAATTTATGAATACACGATGAAGCATGTTAAAGCCCAAAACAGGTCAAAAGAGCTTTGTCAAATGTAATCCTGAAGTAAACATCCAAACTTATACATACCAACTGCCATTTAATTTATGTCCGATAAAGAGAATAATATTTCTGTAAATATTAGGATTTGTAGAGGAATAAACTGTCAAAAAGCTGGTATACAATGTAATTTACTGCTTTGCAGGTGCAATATCTTCCCCATAAAGGGGAATTCAGTGAGCTATAGTAACAAATACATTAGTCATAAGGATAGACCACACCTCAGCAACCAGTTACATTTGCTTATTCTTGCAGACTATACCTCTTACACTGTGTCGAAAGTGAAATTTAACAGGATTTTAATCAAAGAATAAAAACTTTCTACTTTAAACCAAATTTCAAAGGACTAAAAAATTGCTTCTAAGAAACCAGGATTTTACATTACAGAAAATTTGAATGGAAAAAGTCCCCTAATGGCACTGATATTTTCTTCTGCTTAAAAGGGAATTTCACTCATGAATTATACCTGAAGAATTCTGGAATGAGGCAAAGATGTAAGAAGGTCCACAGTGGCCTAGTGCTAAAAGCAAGTTTGGTATCTTATCACATGATGTCACCTCTGTGTGGGTTCAAGCCTCACCACTGACAAATGCTGAGGGTGTGTCCCAATATGACCCTGGCTGTTGTATGGGATTTAAAACACCAACTTTGACTTTGACTATGAAAAAATGTAAAAAGAATTAAAGAGAACCTGGTGTCCCAGGTCTTTAAATCTAGTACTAAAATAAAGGCTTTTAGTGTTATATCTTAGGTCTAGAACTATTTAAATATGAAGGTTTGATGAATTTTTATCTGCTTCTGGCTGAGTGAATCATTCTCCACTTTTATTACAGGTGATGACTGTATTCACATGCTTACCTCCAGCAGATCAATGAGTAAGAATACACCTTCCTTCTCTAAAAAGTAGTCCTCAGTCATGTAGCAACCCACTACTGCACACCTGACAACATAAATACACAAGTGGTCAAAAACTGAGACCAAAGAAATCAAAAGGCCTTAAAGACGTGCTTGTTGTGATAAATTTAATCGCAACAAAAACTAAACATTTAAACTTTTTAAGAGACAGAATTTATTTTATAAAATCACAATCATATTTATGTCTTTTGCTATATTTTTGAAAACGTGAAATTTTACTTTTTGAGAAAATTTGCTGGTGAAGAATAATTATGTTTTTCTCATGACACAGTCAACAGTTAGGAAGAAGCCCAAAGTTTTAGAAAGCATGTTTATAACAAAACTTATGGTGGGCCAGGCTATCATACCATGTGTTAATCTGAGTATAGTTTGTATCTGTTTTACATTGCTGCTGTGGGATAGTGGGCAGCACACATAACTAGGAATATAGAAGAGTTTGGTTCTAACCAGGCAGATATGTAGTGGTTGAGACGACCACTTAAAATGACTGTGTGTATTATCCATATTGAGAAGCTGTGAAAGAGCCTTAAAGCCAGGCGTCTGAGTATCTCATATGCTATATATTTTCTTTTGGGAAGCAAAAATTAAATGCATTTTTTTTTTTTTTTTTTTGTCTGCGGACATTCCTGAATGGTGGCCTAGCTTGATGAGTACCAGTCACTTCACTGAAGTTAAGTGGCAATGGGCTACGTAAGTACTGAGACGGGTGACCGCTTCTGTGCACTACTTGTGTCTCTGATGGCCACGCTAGTACACCGAAACCCCTTTTGGCCTTGTTTACACTGGAAACCAGCTTACTTTAAATGACTTAAAGGATTTAAAAGCAAGAAGCAGGAAGTTTGTTTTATTTTCCACTGCAAGTCATATTTGACCCGTATAGGGGGATATGCAGAATGGGATATAATTTTTTGTATACAATGCCACCTCCATACCTTGGATAACCAGTGTCAACTAGAAATAGGACGCCCTGTTGATAGTAGATGCGAATAGAAACAGGATAGCATAGAAGAACACACATTATCATGTGTAATGTCCACCGAATGAACCTTTTGCCAAAATTGTACAGTAGTCTTACAAGACCCTGTTTCATTTGTAAAATATATCAATGATGCTTAAATATTTCTTAGTGTAGATGTAAATTATTTCAGCTTCATGCCTTTTTGCATTGGTTGGGTCGAAAATTTTGACGAAATCACTCTATCTTGCACGGTTAAGGAGATAGAAGCAAATTCCTGTTTTTCTATTTTTGGCAAAAATTTGAAAATTCAAAATGGTCGCCATTTTTGAGAAAAGGAAAATATTTTGAAAATTGGCAAGAGTACATTTCTTAGATACCCTGTGGGTCGAAAATTTCGACGAAATCGCTCTATCTCGCACGGTTAAGGAGATAGAAGCAATTTTGTGTTTTGCCATTTTTGGCAAAAATTCGAAAAATCAAAATGGCCGCCATTTTTGGGGAGGGGAAAATTTTTTAAAAATTGCAAAGAGTACATTCCTTAGATACCCTGTGGGTCGAAAATTTCGACGAAACCGCTCTATCTCGCACGGTTAAGGAGATAGAAGCAAATTTGTGTTTTGCCATTTTTGGCAAAAATTCGAAAATTCAAAATGGCCGCCATTTTTGGGGAGGGGAAAATTTTTTGAAAATTGCACAGAGTACATTCCTTAGATACCCTGTGGGTCGAAAATTTCGACGAAATCGCTCTATCTCGTACGGTTAAGGAGATAGAAGCAATTTTGTGTTTTGCCATTTTTGGCAAAAATTCGAAAAATCAAAATGGCCGCCATTTTTGGGGAGGGGAAAATTTTTTGAAAATTGCCTAGACTACAATGCTCAGATACCCTGTGGGCGAACATTTTGACGAAATCGCTCTATCTCGCACGGTTAAGGAGATAGAAGCAAATTTGTTTTTTGCCATTTTTGGCAAAAATTCGAAAATTCAAAATGGCCGCCATTTTTGGGGAGGGGAAAATTTTTTGGAAATTGCCTAGACTGCAATTGCTCAGATACCCTGTGGGCGAAAATTTTGACGAAATCGCTCTATCTCGCACGGTTAAGGAGATAGAAGCAAATTTGTGTTTTGCCATTTTTGGCAAAAATTCGAAAATTCAAAATGGCCGCCATTTTTGGGGAGGGGAAAATTTTTTGAAAATTGCACAGAGTACTTTGCTCAGATACCCTGTGGGTCGAAAATTTCGACGAAATCGCTCTATCTCGCACGGTTAAGGAGATAGAAGCAAATTTGTGTTTTGCCATTTCTGGCAAAAATTTGAAAATTCAAAATGGCCGCCATTTTTGGGGAGGGGAAAATTTTTTGAAAATTGCAAAGATTACATTCCTTAGATACCCTGGGGGTCGAAAATTTCGACGAAATCGCTCTATCTCGCACGGTTAAGGAGATAGAAGCAAATTTGTGTTTTGCCATTTTTGGCAAAAATTCGAAAATTCAAAATGGCCGCCATTTTTGGGGAGGGGAAAATTTTTTGAAAATTGCAAAGAGTACATTCCTTAGATACCCTGTGGGTCGAAAATTTCGACGAAATCGCTCTATCTCGCACGGTTAAGGAGATAGAAGCAAATTTGTGTTTTGCCATTTTTGGCAAAAATTCGAAAATTCAAAATGGCGGCCATTTTTGGGGAGGGGAAAATTTTTTGGAAATTGCCTAGACTACAATGCTCAGATACCCTGTGGGCGAAAATTTTGACGAAATCGCTCTATCTCGCACGGTTAAGGAGATAGAAGCAAATTTGTGTTTTGCCAGTTTTGGCAAAAATTCGAAAATTCAAAATGGCCGCCATTTTTGGGGAGGGGAAAATTTTTTGGAAATTGCCTAGACTACAATGCTCAGATACCCTGTGGGCGAAAATTTTGACGAAATCGCTCTATCTCGCACGGTTAAGGAGATAGAAGCAAATTTGTGTTTTGCCATTTTTGGCAAAAATTCGAAAATTCAAAATGGCCGCCATTTTTGGGGAGGGGAAAATTTTTTGAAAATTGCACAGAGTACATTCTTTAGATACCCTGTGGGTTGAAAATTTCGACGAAATCGCTCTATCTCGCACGGTTAAGGAGATAGAAGCAAATTTGTGTTTTGCCATTTCTGGGAAAAATTCGAAAATTCAAAATGGCCGCTATTTTTGGGTAGGGGAAAATTTTTTGAAAATTGCAAAGATTACATTCCTTAGGTACCCTGTGGGTCGAAAATTTCGACGAAATCGCTCTATCTCGCACGGTTAAGGAGATAGAAGCAAATTTGTGTTTTGCCATTTTTGGCAAAAATTCGAAAATTCAAAATGGCCGCCATTTTTGGGGAGGGGAAAATTTTTTGAAAATTGCAAAGAGTACATTCCTTAGATACCCTGTGGGTCGAAAATTTCAACGAAATCGCTCTATCTCGCACGGTTTAGGAGATATGAGCACATTTGCCTTTTTCAGTATTCAAAATAGCTAATTACTCATTTATTTAATTAATTACTCACTCATCTATGAAGCAATTCCCCCCAAAAGCAATCCCATACAAGCTATTAACCCAATGAACCTCCATACCAAATTTCAGAAAGCTAGGCTTAATAGCATTCCTTAAAATGTCTGGAAACCAAAGAGCTACTAAACCTGCATGCCAAATTTGGTAAAGATAGGATAAGAACTGTTGCCTAAAATGTCTGGAAACCAAGTGGGACGCCGGACGGCGGACGGCGGAAAAAGCAAAAATAATATGTCCACCCCCCAGTGGGGTGGACATAATAACTTTCTTTTTTTAACTAATATCTCAGAAACTATGTAACCTACAAATATTTATTATCCGCCACGCAACGTATTTGACCCGTATATGGGGATATACGGAGCGGGATGTATTTTTTTTGTATACACCAGCGCCCTGGTACCATGGATTATAAGCGTTAATAACTTCCGGTTTTCCAACAATATCTCGGAAACTATGCTACATATAGATATGTATAATATATCATTAGAAAGGTCATTTTACAGCGCTTCTGATCGTGTGAGTTGCATAAAAATCCATGCAGAAATAAAGGCCCTATTGCAAGTTAAAGTTTTAACTTTTTATATTCACTGGTGCCTGTGGTTTTTGACAGCCTATTCACATTCTCTGATTAAATATTCGTATTATTTCACCCATAAATCGTACAAAATGGTGGATAATAAAAGTAAAACACCCCTCATCAGACATATACGGAAAAAATATATCACTCATGAAGATTAACAATATACAATATTGTTATCTTCATTCGTGATATATTTTGCTGTATATGTAATTCGGGAAGTTTTCCTATTGTATTAGATATCATTAGAAAGGTCTTTTTACAGCACTTCTGTTCATGTTTGTTGCATAAAAATCTACATGGGAACGACAAAGATATTACAAGCTAAAGACTGAAGTTTTTAAATTCACCATTGCCCATGTTTTTGACACCCTTTTTCACATTCTCTCTTTAAATAATATATTGATGTATTTAAGACATAAAGCATACAAAACACTCATGGTAAAGTAAAACATCACTCATTAGACATGTAGAGAAACAAATATATCACTCATGAGTATTAACAATATAATACTCGTGCTACTCAATTGTATAATGTTGACATCTTCATTCCTGATATATTTTTTCTGTATATGTCATTCGGAAAGTTTTCCTATTGTACTCTATTGATTCACACTGAGTTCTGGGGACTCCGTACACATGTGTATGTCGCCAATCATGAACACTGTTAAATTGACTACTTATTAAATTTTTGAGTCATTCACCATAAAAACTACTTGTAATTACAATTTTCAAAGTACTTTTACTTAAGTTCTGGTACTAGTACTTGGAGCTTTGCATAGTACTTGGTTTCATGTACTTTATCCCAGGCCTGCAGTGTTAATATACCAATAGATCAGTTGTTACTTTTGAATCCTGGTAATGTCTTATACTGCCACATATTGTATTCTCACCAGACACAATCGATGGCGGCCAGCAGGAGTCTGTTGTGTCCCAGTCCAGAAGTCAGAAGACTGACCTCTGTCTTGAGATATTCCAGCACTACATCCACTCCCTGAGAGCCAAACAGTTCCTGTAATAACAGTACACAATACTTCAATCAATCAATCAGTTGTCCAGGTACTTAATCTCCATATTTACAGATTCTAAGGCACAACATCCAATTTGTTAAATTAGGTATAAATCATCAAGACATTAGACATACTCCAAGTTGCACCAAGGGAAGCAATCCGGTGTTCGGTAGTTAGAAACTAGGGTTCCAGGAAACGATTTCTGAAATAAGTTTTTAGTTGACTTTTGAAACATGAGAGATTTGGAGCACTGCGTATATCATGTGGAAGATCATTCTCGTGAGTCTTTTTATAAAACAATGTTCATACGCCAAAATATTCCAAAAAAAAATTAGTATTCGTGCTCTTGGATCCCTTATATATATTGGGCTTATTTTTTTTTTTCTTTCTGTTTTTATCTTTCATTTTTTTCCTTAAAAGTGACAAGTATGTGTATGTAATCTTCAAAAATGAATCTATGTGCACCTATTATGAAAAAGAAAATAAAACTATAAAAAAGTAAAAAAGTAACTCTGTTTTACGTACTCTGTGAAAGTACTATGTTACTATGTGTAAGTTTCAAATTTGGGTTTCAGTCACTCTGAACTGAAGGCCTAAGGTTTTCAATCGTCATCCAAGTCTGGGAAGTTTTACTCTTGTACAAGCAATCATGGAAAGCAGTATCACTAAGTACCAACATCAGTCAGGGAAATTAACCTGCACAGGCTGGCAGTTAATATTTCTGACAGAAAACTAGATATACTCTGTGTGGCTTCACGCCATGATTTGGGAGTGGTTGTAAAAATTGTTTAATCATAACTTGAAAATGGTGGCTTGTCTAAGCTTCAGTTTTGTTTGCCTTAAGAATTTGACACAAATATGAAGTAAACAAATAACAGAAACTCCAACCAATTAGAACTGATGATTCAAATATAAACCAATGTAAGCTTCAAGCTGACTGGTTGTGACAACTTAATGCGCAAACTTTATGTACAAATAAAATTACTGCACCTGAAAATGCCATCTTAAAGATTAGATAGTTTCCCATTTTTTACATATAGTGAATATATAATCTACGCTTGCATCAATGAATGTGTTATTCAAAATAGAAATCTAGGCTCACACACATAAAATAACTAGCACAGTGCAATTGTGTGTTTCAGTTATGATAAATCACTAAAGCTGAATATGAATTAACTGGATGCTACATGAATCCCAGTGTAACATTCTAAACGTGGATTCTATGCCTACCTTTCTGTGTACATCGTTTTCACACAGTGTTGACAGTATGATAAGCATGTCTCCCTGCATTTCTATGTCCACTGCATTCTCTATTGGCTTGCGGTTCTTCATGATTTTACTCATGATGGCTAAAAATTACACACACACAACACATCAAATACTATGAGATACTATTTCCAACTTGAAGCTGTTCAAGCTAACAAATAGTACACTGAGTCTCTTACCTATTGGCCAGTTTATCCACGTTTAAACAATAATATTATTCCATGCTTGGTTCACTCAAATATAAACTACATGATAACCCCATTCTACTAAACAAAAGGCTCGATTTATTGTCAGATTTGCCATAATATATACATAAAGTTTATTTATTGGCCTAAGTTTACTGACATACAAGTTGGTTATTGGCCACACAGTTATTGCCCAGGTAACCCAACAGGTTTACTCACCCATAACCTCAGGTTTATGGTTCTGATTAACTCATATATTTATTTATTAAACGTTCCACTTGCTCACTCATGTATAAGCTGATTTATGGCCCAGTTTATTCACATATAGGTAAGGGTATAGTCCCGATTAAGTTACATAAAGACTCACTTATTTCTCCCTTTGACTCACATATAAGCTCACTTATCCCTCAGTTTGCTCATAGAAAGCCTCTAAATTCTAGCCATCTGAATCTTGTCTGCCTTAATCATTTAATATGGTCCCTGACTTACCACCTTGCTTTGCTTGCACATGACCTAACCCTTATGGACCAGATGCTCTCTTGTGAATACTCTGCGATTATGTAGCGAACATGTTGCAAACAGTGATGTTCACGGCAAAATATTTGCAACAATTGTGAATCTATGGCAAACATGTCGCAAACATCTTAAATTTAGTTAAATATGTATGTGGTGTTTGCAAGATATTCGCCAGAAGACTTTGTATATTTGTGTACCATATATATGTTTGCCAGATATTCGCCAGAAGACTTGGTACATTTTATCATCCATGATAGTGTTTGCTGAATATTCGCCAGAAGACTTAGTAAATTTTATAAACTTTAAAAGTCTTTACCATATATTCACCAGAAATGTTTTTTGTAAACTTTTTTTTTTCTCAGTTTTTAGAATTTTCTTATGAAGACTTTAGCTGTCCAAAATCACTGTTACTGGCCTAACTAGTAGGAATTTCCCTAAAACCTCACCTGGTAGAGTCTGGGTCTTTAGAGTGAGGGGTTGTAGGTTCAAGTCCCATGAAAACTTTGTGCAAGTTTCATGGGTGGAGGGAGAATATGACAGAAGACATAATTAATAGTCTAAAATCACTACCAATGGCTTGAATAGAGTGGATTTCCTCAGATATCACCTGGAAGAGTGTGAATCTCTAGAGTGAGGGGCTTGCGGGCTCAAGCACCATGAAATTAACCTATTGCTTTGACATTAGTATAAACAATAGTTTTTCAAGTGTTCTTTTATACTCATTGTGTCACTGATTTACAAGAGAATACAATAAGCATTAATTAATCTGCCCACTTTCCTAGGCATTGTTATTATAGTTCTCACACTCACTGTCTTGTTAGAAGAATTTGAAGTTTAAATTGTAAACAGAAACTCCAATCTGATAAATCATGCAGAAAATACATATAGCCCCCACTATACAAACAACTGTAAGGATAATGGGTAAGCAGCTCACTGCAGATTTGGTCTTCCGATGGCTCTAGTGGCATAATACCTTTTTTTGGATTAAGAAAATTAAAATGCTAATATTTAACTAAAGTGACTGGCTTGATGTTTGATCAAGGCAATAAAACATTGTGTATTATTACTCATGAGATCGAATGTTACCCCTTTTCCATGTGAATTAAATAATTGAATACACACATGCCCTGAATATCTTTAATATTTATTTACAAAACAAGCAAGAAAACAAGGCTAATGTTATTCCAAGTGGGTGCTGAAAAGGCTGAAAAACAGATTGAATTTGTACTGTGATAACCTTTCTGTTCATATTTGTCAAATATATCATGGATTTAAAAAAAATCCTCTGCTCAATACTATGTACTCATCTTTTGTGTTTATTTAACTACATTAATGTAATGTATTGGATTATAATAATTTAAATTTGTAAAATCTGTATAAATTACTAAAAGTCAACATTTAGTTAAAAATTGGTTGATACATAATTTATTTAAATCACATATAAATTTAGAACCAAACGTCTTGGCGAGTCAGCTAAAACCGTTGGGTTAACTTTCTCATATAAACAAGCAGAGTATTCATTTACCAACATTTTCAAACTAAATTCAAACTGCATTGCTCTGGGATATTTTGTTGCTCATTCATTTTATTTCCAGTAACTTTTACACATATAAAGAGATGATTTTGATGCCAGAAAGATATAGCTATTTAAGACAGCTAGTTATATTTTTGGATGAACAACAAAAACTGGCTTTCTATTGTATTTATGGCTATATGCATGACTATATATGTGGAATTGTTCCCATACAAATTAAGACAGCTATAGCTCTTTCCTCAAATGCCTAAAACGAAAACAAGGATTTGAAATGGTTTAAATTGTTATTTACATGTGAAAAACTTCATTGACCAATGCATGGATTAACATTTCAAGGAAAGGAATATTCAAGGGTCATTTGCTTTCAATTGGAACTGGCATGCAGGCAAGTACATGTGTACACATATATTTGTGAATAACTGATGTTGGTAGTAATTATAATAACGTGTACTTTAGGAGCCTATTGATTTTCATGTCTTGATCATCAAAAGAAAATAATTTGCAAATTTTAATTAGTAAATTAAATTTTTATTAGTTAATACCTTACCTACCAGACGATAGCTATAGCCCGGCGCCAGCCGGTCCCGCCAAACGAAAGAAAAAGACGTCCCGGGTTTCACCCCCGGCAGGACCGGCACACTACAATCCACTCGCCAGGTGGCCTAGTTCCTGCCTCACTCGCCAGAGGGACGTGACGTCATAGCATCTTTTTCGTCCCTAAGATTGAATGATGAAGGCTGGAAGCGGGGAAGGCCGGGTGGGAATTTCCCGTCTGGTAGGTAAGGTATTAACTAATAAAAATTTAATTTACTAATTAAAATTTGCAATTTCATTGCGTTAATACATCTTACCTACCAGACGATAGCTAGAATAACTACCCAGTGGAAGGAGGGCAGCCTTCTGAGGATTGGAGAAACTCTTATATTATACCTAGGTGTGAGGTTCTAGTCCTTTGAGGAGACATGTTAGTCTCAAGGGTAACTAGACCCACCTGCCCCCCCCCCCCCCCCCCCCCTTTTGACTGCTCTGAGGGGAGGAAGAGAGTAAGAGTTCAAGTCAATGATTCCCACGGTTAACCTGGAAGAGAGGGAAAGTCCTATACCCAGAGGATTACTCTGAAGTAAAAGACTTTGAGAAGCCAAGGCCTAGGCTAAAAGTGAGCCTACACCTAAAACTAACTAGTATGTACACTATATATAATTATATACAAAGAAGCTTAGGGGATTAGTGGTGGATTTGCTGGGCAGCCACCACAGGACCCAAGTGAAAAAGCTCCTTATCTGCCCAGGCAACATCCTTAAGGTAAAACTGTGTAAAGGTGTTGTGGGACTTCCAGTGGCATGCTGCTAGGATCTGGTCCAGAGATATGCCACCTTGAAAGGCTTTGGAGGCCACAAAGGCCCTAACATCATGGGCCTTAACCTGATGTAAGGTCAAGGAATCTTGGTCAGAGAGATCATAACACAACACTACTGTTTGTTTGATCCAGGACGAGATAGTGGCAGGAGAGATGTCCTTGTTAAACCCTTGTTTGAATGAAACAAAAACTAACTCTTTTCCCGTTCTTAGGTCCTGCGTTTTGTCCAGGTAGTAGCGAAGAGCCCGAACGGGGCAAAGGGATCTGTCTTCCTTTAAAGACTTATCCAGAGTGGGGGCTAAGGCTGGAATGACCACAGGGGCCACGCACTCTGGTCCCTCTTTTGCCAAGTGATTTTTCGCCAAGAAGCTTGGTGAAGGGTAGAGGGAAACTTTGGACCAGTCAGCTTGGTGTCTGATATTTTTGTCTAACCAAGCGTGAATCTCACTCCTGCGTTTTCCTGAAGCCAGGGCTAGGAGAAAAACAGTTTTGAAAGTAAGGTGCTTCAGAGAAGCCTTTCTGAGTGGTTCAAAAGGCGCTTTTGTAAGCTGGTGTAAAACCAGGGAGAGGTTCCAAGCAGGAACCCCCCGGCGCCCTTTGGGTCTATCTCTGTGAAAACTGTCTAACAGTCTAGTCAAATTTTCATCCTTGCCGACATTAACCGAGGTATTTCCCAGTTTGTCTGCAATGGCTGACCTGTAACCATCAATAGTGCTGGGCTGGAGATTCTTCTCCTGGAAAAGGTGCAGGAGGAAATCTGCTATTTGTTTTATAGATGGGTTCCTGAAGTCCACCTGACTTGTTTCACACCATCTGACAAAAACGGCCCACTTCGCTTCGTAGACTGTTCTGGTTGAACGTCTTTGAGGCGCCTCAATTCTTGACGCCACTGGGCTAGAGAACCCCTGCTCCTTGATTGTCTGGGCTCTAGGAGCCAGGCATGGAGATTTAGGTTTGTCAGATCCCTGTGACGTGCCTTGTTGAAAGGTTGGGTCACTAGATCTGGGTGGTGTGGAAGACAAAGAGGGAACCCTCGCAGATAGTTCCATTAGGTCCCAAAACCAAGGCATGTTGGGCCATCCCGGGGCAATCAGGATTGCTCTGCGATACCAGTGATCTGACAGCTTGCTGACCACCTTCCCCATCAGAGACACTGGGGGGAAGAGGTACATGTCCAGGTCCTCCCAGGATAATGTCAGAGCATCCACTGACCAGGCCTTTGGGTCTGGAATTGGGGACACAAATTGAACTAGCTTGCAGTTGTATCTTGTTGCAAACATGTCCACTCGGGGATAATGCCAGGTTTAACAAAGGAGGTCGAAGGTCTCTTGATGGAGGGACCACTCCGTCTGAATGACCTGCCTTTGGCGAGACAATTTGTCTGCAATTACATTCAGACGGCCTGGAATGTGTCTGGCCTTCAGTACTATTTGATTGAGGCTGCACCAACATAGGAGCCGCCAAAGAAGGGCACAGAGTGAGCCTGACCTCATACCTCCTTCCTTGTTGATGTATGCCACAACCGTGGTGTTGTCTGTGGCAATCAGGACGACCTTTCCTTGCACTAAATGTTGGAATCTTTTTAGTGCTAACAACACGGCTTTTAGTTCTAAGAAGTTTATGTGCAACTTGCTTTCGGGCACTGACCAAGTACCGCTTGCTGTGAAGTCGCCTAAGTGAGCACCCCAGCCTTCTTTTGAGGCGTCTGTAAAGATTTGAACTGCGTGTCGCAGGGGGTGTAAGGGCTGACCCTTTAGGACATTTTCCTCTTGGGTCCACCACTGCAGGTACTGATGGAGAGACCTCGGAATTGGGATCTCCTTTTCCAGAGATTCTGGGACTCTCCAGTGTTTCTTGAGGTGCCACTGAATAGGTCTCATGTGCAGTCTGCCTAGGGTCACCTGTTTTTCTGTCGCAGTGAGAAGACCTATAAGAGACATGAAAGTTCTCACTGGGCAAGATCTGTTCTGTAAAAGCACTGTTATTTTCTGTTGAAGGGTTTCCCAACGATTTTGAGTAGGTCTGACTACTCCGTTGAGTAGGTCGTACTGGTAGCCTACGAAGTCGAAGACTTGTTGGGGTTCCAGTTCTGATTTTTGCATGTTTACCATCCAGCCCAACTCCTGGCAGAGGGCTAGGAGGGATTGGGTTCCCTGGTGGCAAGATTCTTTGGTAGGGGCTCGAATCAACCAGTCGTCTAGGTACTGGTGGATTCTTATACCCTGTGACTGAGCCATTAACTTGACCTCTTTGACCACACCAGTGAACTCCATGGGAGCTGTTGACAGGCCAAAGGGAAGTGCCCGAAACTGGTACGACTGGTTCTGAAAGTGGAACCTGAGGAATTTTCGGGATGTGTAGTGAATTGGGATGTGGAAGTAGGCGTCGCTGAAGTCTAGCGATGTCACCCACTCCTCTTGTTGTAGAGAGGTCCGGATTGTCTCTGGAGTCTCCATTTTGAATGTTTTTACGCATAAAAACTGATTTAGAGTACTGAGATCCAAGATTGGCCGCCACTTGTGGTTCGGCTTTGGGACAATGAACAGTCTGTTGAAAAAGGCTAGTGAGGTTTGAACCCTGACCCTCTCTACTGCCTTTTTCTCGATCAGAGCTTGTACAGCTGCTTGCAAGTGGGAGTCTCTGATGGGGTTTGCATAGCCACTTACTATCAGGGGATCCCTTACTAAGGGAGGTCTTACTTTGAAGGGAAGAACATAACCCTCTTTTAATATGGACACTACTTTTGGGTTTGCACCCTTGTGAGCCCATATTTCCCAAAAACTCTGAAGACGTCCCCCCACTGGTTGGACACTTGCAACATTGGGGACATTTGGAACATTTGGAGCAGAAACAAAGTGACCGACAAAAGAAGCACTTTTCACACACTTTATTTGACTTTTGATCTTTAATTTTGGTCTTACGTCTTTCTTTTGCGACTGCCACCTTGTTACAGTAGGTACACGACATACAACATGATAAGAAACATTTGTTGGAACAGATACAAAAGAGTTTCTTGTTATGACACTTTGTACAGAACTGACTGGCCGGGCCACCGGCACCGGACTTGACTTGCAGTAATTGTCATTTATACTGTGTCTTCTCATGAGCCATCTTGGTACCACGTCCGGGTTGACCACCCCGGCCTCTGCCCCGGCCTCTATTGCGGGAACCAAACGCTTTCCAAGCTGGTAGTTCCTTTCCGACCTGAGAAGTTGATTTAGCAGTGTCTTGAGGTTTCCAACCAGTACTGTAGGGTTGGTATCTCTGCTTTCTGCCTCTACCGGCGAACCCCCCGCGGCCCGGGCCGGGCTGGGAGGTACGTCGGGAAGCTTCTAACTGGTTGATTTCATCCTCAGCCTTTCTAATAGCAGCGTCTGGAAATAATCCATATCCATTCAGGGGACAATTTCTCAAGGAATTGAAGGTATCTGGTTTAATCCCCGGTTTCACAGCTTCCAAATATGAGTCCCTACGGAGTAGGGTCAAATTCGCCATCTGCACAAATGTAAAGTCTGCCAAATGTTGTAAGGATTTACCCATGGCGAAACTGACATTCTGGTTAAATGAGGATAAGTATAAAAGTTCATCCAATGCACCTTGAGATTTGACAGAAGACTTGCCTTTCTTAAGTTCACTTTGTAAAATATGCAATTGTTCTTGGAAGGCATCCTGTATTTTGGTGATACAGCGATTAAACCCCGCGGACTGGTTGCAAATATATGAAGACTCTTTTGCTGCTTTCTCCCACTTACGCATAGTGTCTTGTGATAGTGGGCGGGAAGGAGGCTGAGGAGAAGTAGAAGATATGGTTGAAATCCTGGGGAATGAACTGTTGATCTTCGCCGCATCATTTGGCCAAGAATTCACCGATTTACCCGGTCTAGATGGATCTGTAGGCTCCGCCGGGTGTATCCCATACCATCTGTTCTGGGATTTTGGGGGTCTGAGGAACTGGTCCACATGAAGGCCACCTGGATCACTAGATTTAGAAGGATATCCTTCTATCAGTACAAGGTTTAGAGTTTCTAGTTTTCGGCACAACCAATCTTCCGGTGGAAGATCCACAGAAATCTTACCCACAGGCTGAGAACGGTGACCTGCCCAAGGATTATCAGTGCGGGATTGCGGAGAAAACTCCAGGTCAGGAATGTGTGTCCATCCCATGAACGCGCGGACACCTCTCACAGTCTCGCGGTAGTTTTGATCTTCACTGAGGACCCGGTCCGGGTCTGAGGTTTCTACGTCTGGGGATTCCTCTGCGTCAGATAACTCACCCTCTTCAAATGTTTCCTGCGGATTGACATCGCGGAAGGTGACCGGCCCGGAGCCGGAAGAAGGTTGTTGAAATGAAGATTGAGAGGAAGCAGACATAGCAGCTGACGAAACAGTAGCCACCGGAGCAGGGTGTTTAAACATAGGTTCTGCTTCCGGGTAGAGGTTTTGAAGTGGAGATTGTCTGTCAGCAAAGGAAAAATCCTGATCTCTAGCCGCATCCGGGCCAACAGCCGGGCCGGCTGGGCCGGAAGAAGCAGAAGTAGTGACAAAAAAGGGTGTCTGGGAAAGAGCACCTGCTGGAGCAGCATGAGAGACCGGTACTTTGACCGGAGAAAATGACGGATTTTGTTGCACAGAAGGTGAAGGGCGATGTCCTACAGTAATAAGTGCCTCAAGCCTGGCCATACGAGTGGCCCACTTTTCGTCCAGTTCTTGAAGTTCTTTCCTAAACTGAGGCACAGGAAGGGACAAATCCGGAGCAGAAGCAACAGAAACATCAGGTTCTTGTTCTGGCTGGGTATCAAGAACTACCACAGAAGACGGGTCGACTAATACCTCCTTTGCTTTAGCCTTTTCCTTTCTGAGTTTATAGGTAGGAGTACTTAACTTGAGCACTTGCTCCGGGGTAAGGACACTGCAAAAGTCACACTGCAGATTCTGAACACAAGGGTCATCACCATGTCCTTTCTCGCGACAACGCGCACACCTACTATGTTTGTCAAATGAAGCCATAATATGGCCACACGCACCCTTTTTCTGTCCTGGAGATGCCATGATAGAAAAGTCAACTAATGGCAACTATTCCGACACAAATTAAACAGATATAACACAAATATAAAACCAAAAGGTTCACAGATAAAAATCCACAACTTTAAATATCGCGCCAAACGAAAAAGATGCTATGACGTCACGTCCCTCTGGCGAGTGAGGCAGGAACTAGGCCACCTGGCGAGTGGATTGTAGTGTGCCGGTCCTGCCGGGGGTGAAACCCGGGACGTCTTTTTCTTTCGTTTGGCGGGACCGGCTGGCGCCGGGCTATAGCTATCGTCTGGTAGGTAAGATGTATTAACGCAATGAAAATATATATTAATCAACTGCTTGGGTCATGTCTGTATTAATTACCTCCTCCAAGGAGGTATTAATTCATGACCTTTTATTTGTCTGTTTGTTAGTTATTATAACACAACTTAACTCAGCAGTTAACAATTAATCTGTAAACTATGGATTAATTATGCATGTACATTGATAAGAGCATAAACATATGCTGAAATGTTTGTACAAAATCTGTTTGAAGAGTGTTTGCAACACATATTCGCTGTACGTTTGCGACAAAATATTTGAAGTTAAAGTGATATTGATGCATTAAAAGTGTGCAGGATGTTCGCGACAACCATGTTCGCTGAATGTTTGCAGCAAGTGTTTGCAATATGTTCGCCACAAAATATTTTAAGGTGGATTTTTAGTTCCCACAAAAGTTTGCAGCATATTCACAGCAACTATTTGCAGATTGTTTACTGGAACAGTTCGCAGACTATTTGCAGAAATTGTTTGCAACATGTTCACAGGAAAGTGTTTGCGGCAAAGCTCATTTGCATACCAATCGCGAACATTTTAAAAATGTTTGCAATGTGATCGCAACAAATGTTTGCGAGATGTTCACAGTATGTTCGCTTCATATTAGCAGCAACTATTCGCAAGAAGGGCATTTTGTCCATAAGGGAATGTCTAGACATGGTCTACTCACATATAAGTTGGTTTATGGCCCCCTGGTCTGTGAAGTCCTGTAGAACTTGTTCCTCTCCAGTTGACACCATACTCCTGATCAGCCGCAGGCAGTAACGCATCTGAGCCTTCTTGTTGTCCCGGCCACCAGCGCCATGGAAACTGTTTCCTGTTCCCAAGTAGTCGTCTGTAAATATAATTTCATACAGTTGACCATTTTTTAAATTATAACTGTGTGTAGTCATATGATATTAAAATTTAGATTTTGAACTAAAGAAACAAAATTAAATCTCTCTCATCCCATCTTATAAAATTTTCTCATCATCGAAGAAACTCAAATATTTCCTTCTGATTAATCAGGGATCACTCCCATTGTTCTATAGCCAGATATCTGCAAATCCTGCTTGGATAGAAGTGTTTGTTCCATTATATTTAGATTCAATTTCCCCAGAATAGAATAAAACTTAACTTTTGTTTCCAATCTAGAGAGGGTTAAACTGATTTAATCAAGATTACAAGGGAGAAGGAAATACATGACACATCAACACTACATAATGGACAAATTAGGGCTGTTAACTGGAGTACTCATTAAATAGTAGAATAAGTGATCCTTTGGAACACACACAGAATTAGGTAAAAACTACTCTTTCTTGCTTAATTCAGTGTACAAATTCCCCCCACCTCCTCCTGTCCAAGACTGGTAACTATTCTCTCAAGGACTATATCTTTGTATAGTTACAGGTCCATAAATTATGTCCTGTTACTTGACAAACTATTGACATATTTTTTAATAAATATGTGAATATTTTTAAATTGGCAATATTTTTACTATTCACATTCTTCCCATAATAAAACATAACTTAAAAACTTTATTCTTTGGCATTTGCCACTTGGTCAGTTTTGTAACCTAAATTTGGCTTAACCTCGATGGAGTACGAATTAGGTAACATTTTTGAGTTGTTGGTTCAGCAAACCTGGAAAGTTTTCTGGTAAACTTCATAAACTTGCAGTTTTCTCAATAGTCATGATCCTTTTGTACTACTTTGGACATAAAAATGGCCCCTTAAGTATCAATATTACCAATTTAAAGTGGCAGAAAATACCATTTATGGTGAGAAAAAAAAATCAAACTGATAGTGAGACCACACCAAGAATAGCTTTTTCTAGTCGTGTAATGTGTCTTGAAGTTTGTCAATTTGAGGTAATTGGAATTATGACATTGTCCATTTCATTTGCTGTAGAGGTATTTGCTGCAATGGGAATCTTATGGCACATCCTCTCCAGTACCCCTAGTCCTTTGGTGATATTCTTTACCGATACTCACCTGATACTTTTTTTTTTTTTTTTTTTGGTCTTTTAAGATTTGACTTAACAGGTGGTCAACAACTGTATCACTGAATATTTACAAAAGTAGAATTGCATGAGTGTGCATAAGGTATATCATAGGATATATGTACTGTGTGATAATGATAACATGACTAACATAACAATAACGAACCACATAACTCCAACACTACTATATGTGCTAACACGCAGACAGTGAAGTTGAGTGAAAAAACACAGACATATGATTAACAAATAATTATATCAGCAAGAAATAATTTTGGTTGCAAACGGAACTGATCAATACATGAGCCATACTTTTCAAAATTATAACCAAGGTTTTAGTAAGTTTCAAACATCAGTCGGACCGTTGAGAAATTTAACCAGTCACCTCCATGAAACTTGAAAATAATGTTTTTCATTGCAACAGATATTTCTTTGCATCATTTGTTAATCTGCATCAGGCATTAACTTGCATCATGTGTGTCTATTTGCACCGGGTGTTCATTTGCACCAGGGCCCGTATTCTTTAAAGGTCGTAGCCAAGTCTTAGGCTTAACTTTGGTATAAAAATATAGTCCACTTAAGCCTAAGACTTGGCTAAGACCTTTCATGAATACAGGCCCAGGTGTTTATTTGCATCAGGTGTTCATTATATCAGGTGTCCATTGCACCATTTGTTAATTGCAGCCGGTGTTTATTTGCACAAGTTGTTTGTTTGCACCAAGTGTTCATTCCATCAGGTGTTTATTTAAATCAGGTGTTTATTTGCACCAGGTGTCTATCTGCATCAGGTGTCTATTTAAATCAGGTGTTTATTTGCACCAGGTGTATTTTTGCATCAGGTGTCTATTTTTCACCAAGAGTTCATTGCCTCAGGTGTTTATTTAAATCAGGTGTTTATTTGTACCAGGTGTTTATTTTTCACAAGGTGTTCATTGCATCAGGTGTCTGTTTAAATTGGTGTATTTGCACCAATGAACATCTGATGAAAAATAAACAGAAGGCTGAGGAATATGCATTGTAACTACTGACGTTTATATGAATATAAAAATTCCAGACCAACATGCACCAACTAAAACAAAAAGTGTATCTGTTACGGGAACATGTGCAACCTAACTGAATACTGAATGCATACAAGTTAATAGTTTTTAAACCTTTAACATATACATGTTGAAATTTTTAGCCTGACTTTGGTAATGGTAAGTCAAAAGTTCATCACGCAATGTAACGAATTTTACCTGTGAGTTTTGTGTATACTATTTGAGAAAGAATATTTAGTTTTAAATCATATGCTTTTTATTTATTTCATCTATATTTACCATGTTTTACTTCAAGAACAGGGGCAATTTAAATCATAGCACTACAAGTAGGGTGAGTATGCATATAGTTCTGTATCACATTCTTCTGCAAATATGGGCTTTAAATCAGCTTTGTCAAATGTCATTTGTATAGTCTGGCCTTATTTGGTATATTTTTCTTTTTTGAAAGCAATATGTTATCTGAAAGTTTCATTTTTGTAATACTGACAAATTAATAAATTCACCTTTTGAATATAAAAAGTAAAATCACAGTAAAGTACAGTGTAGTATCATAGCATGCAAACCTTTCCAAAGTAAAATCAGTAGAACAGCAAAACCACAAAACTTCAATAAACATCCACTCCAAATGAAAGAGAACAAATCAACTTTAAATAGTTATAAATTATTTTGGCAGTTGCCAGTTACTGCAAATCTATTCCATGTAAACACTAATCAAATGACACTGCTGGACAAAAAACTAATTTTGCACAACAAGAGATATAATAATATAACTGAAAATATAATCTGTGTGACCAAAACCTCAAAGCATCAGAAATTTATTTTATGTAAAATGTAAAACAAATTAGCTCAAAAAGCTATTTTTATTTGGCAGTCACCGATAATTAAGTCAACATGGAAGTTTATCCAATCAATGTGCCAAAAAGTGAAGAAAAAAACAATTATTTCACAACAAAATGTATAAAACTGATACTAGTATGTGCAAAACCACAGAACTTCAAAGTAATTCATTTCATGTAAAATCTAGAACAGATCAACTTAAAATGATTATAAATGATTCTCAGTTGGCCTTTGGAACAAGCAGCTGGCAATTTGATCAATCAAAATGCCAAAAGAATTTTTGCCAAAGCAGATCCAATGACTGGAACTATAATATATATGCTAAAAATAAACTATGATTCAATTGGAAGCAACAAATTACCAAAAAATAAAGCCACACTTTTATATTGACTACCCCAAGAGAACTCAGGCCAGGTTAGTTTATCAATAATTTTGACCTCCAATAACTTTTAGTGTTGACCAGTTATATATTCAGTTATATACAATGACCACTCTTGAAATAAAGCAAAAAAACAGTAATCTCTTTGTTTATTTCCAGAAACCGAGATTGATTTTTATTTCTTAGTACTTAGCAAAAGTTAATGATCCAGAAATAACTAACCAAATCAAGTTTTGATTCACAAAAGAAACCTGCACGCCACCGATTTTTTTAAGTCAAGAATGAATGATATTAGAAATAATTATTTTGAAACCATAAAGTATACTTTTCATCAATTGTATCAATCTTTGTGAATATCTAAAACCTAGATTACAATGGTACTTAAAGAAGATACTAGAATTGTTTCTTAATGGTACATGAATGGAAGGCAATGTATGTAATGACTGCAGTCTGAAGTTTCACTTGCGTGCTGCTTGCAAAATTAGAGTAGAATGAAATTCAAATCACTGGAGCAAATAGAAAACTGAAGATTTAACAAAACTACATGCAAAATGAGTCTATTTGGCAGTATACTGCTTGGTTCCATAAAATGGCACAAACCCTAACTTGGTGAAAAACAGAAGTTAAAATATTAAATAACTGTTGTACTTTATCGCCCACACTCACACATTTCTGCTAAACAAATAAGGAAGTGGAAGTGACGAGAGAAATAATTGAAATATCTTCGGCAATTTCCGTATGCAAATTGTGCCAATTTGAGGCACTGATTTCATGTAGAAATTATATTATCGCTTACTAAAAGCGAGTGTAAAACGCTTGTTATTTTGTTTTTATGTCAGTAAAATGCTTTTATTACTTGTGCTTGTGTCAATACATATTTTAATTTTTTAAAAATCCAGTAAACTACACTCAAAACAATCAAAAATTAGGTTTTTGTGTCCAAGGTGTGCCAAATTACAGCGGGAAGCAGTATAAGTGCTAAAATTACATTGTGATTATACTAAAATCATACTTTATCTTTTTCAGGCAAGGTGAAGCTAGTGTATTCTGATTTTGGCATATATTTCATTATATTACCAGAATGGAGTAAAGTGATCATAAACCTGTCACTCATGAGAAACTGATGGAAAGTGTGCCAGTTTAAGTGCAAACAAGAATATTAATACTGTGTAACACTGTTTGATCAATGATAATCAAAATGGCCAATTAAATGAATTGTTACATCCAAATTATAAGAATAACTGACACGAGCCAATCACATCACATATCACACTCAAATAATAACATAAGGGCGAATCACATCAAGTGTCACATTCAAATAATAATATAAGGGCAATCACATAAAGTGTTACATGCACAACAATCACTGGAGGTGACAATCGTAATACTTACTGTACCACACCATATTCTGGGCTACATGCATAAGACACATAAAACGCACACAATAATAATAATAGAAACATCCTTTGTTTGAAACAAAACAAAAGCAATAAAACTGCAGCAGATCCTGAATGGTATAAAAATATTAGTATTTTCATCATATTTATGTGTATATGGTTAATAACCATACTAATAAAAAAAAAATTAGCACGGGAAAAAATAATTTCCTAGATCTTTTGAAATAGTCACTAAAATATCAGAAAATACAAAATGTAATATTAATTGTTACCAGACCAGTTATAAATGTAAACAAAAAAAAAAAAAGCTATAATTTATCACAGTATGTCCTGTTGCTATGCATCAGTTTAAAAGCCAAAATAATGTAAGCGGGATTTTTTTTTATAAAAGGAATGTTTTTCTAAAAGTTTTTTATTTTTTCCTATTTAATTCTTATAAGTGCAACTCAGAGTCCACTGTACAGTCAATGCATGCAAATATATAAAGCACTCGGGGGTTTGTGTAAACAAACGGAAAATACAACAAAACATAGAATACTTATTCAAACATTTGTTCATTATAAGTTAACTTCTGATAATAAAAACAGTTAATTTCAACTAATTAACTGTTACAAAAATACATATTATTTACTGTTACTGCTACTCAAAATGTTCCAAAAAATTTCCTGTTGCGGACAAAAGCAAATATCGAGAAATCTTCAAACTAAAACCAGTAAGTGCAATTTTTTATACAAATATAACATATTTCACATACGAATACAGGTTCAAAAATTGGAATATCAAGAGACATTTTTATTTACATGCAAGACAACCACGCATACACAAAAATAAACAGAAGGTATTCTGGTAAAGGAAATCATACTTTAAAACCAAAATTGTACATTTGGAAGAACTGGAAGAACAATATGTACAAGTGCATTTATAGAATATCATGTGGAATATAATAACACAAACATATAAGAAACTAGAGGAATGCTTTTGCTAACAAAAGCGAAGCGTCCCTTAAAGTTTAAAATGCTTTGTGGTTTGCTTTGTGGTTAATAAGCATGCTGTAAAGCTAAGAATGCACAAAGCTGCGCCGTATGCTTTCCCAATACCTCTTAATACATTCTGAAGCTATAAAAGCAACAATAAAGGAGATATAAGGCAAAAACGCCAAAGCAGCTATTTATGACCCCAGTTTGGCCCATAAGGGAGGGGCGGGGGGTAACACTGACCGGCTATTTAGACTCTCCACATATGCTTTCCCAATACCTCTTAATACATTCTGAAGGTCTAAAAGCAACAATAAAGGAGATATAAGGCAAAACTCCAAAGCAGCTATTTTATGACCCCAGTTTGACCCATAAAGGGGGGTCGGGGGATAAAACTGACCGGCTATTTAGATTCTCCACATATGCTTTCCCAATACCTCTTAATACATTCTGAAGCTATAAAAGCAACGATAAAGGAGATATAAGGCAAAAACTCCAAAGCAGCTATTTATGACCCCAGTTTGACCCATAAGGGGGGGGTCGGGGGGTTAAACTGACCGGCTACCTAGACTCTTCGCATATGGTTTCCCAATACCTCTTAATACATTCTAAAGCTATAAAAGCAACAATAAAGGAGATATAAGGCAAAAACTCCAAAGCAGCTATTTATGACCCCAGTTTGGCCCATAAGGGGGGGGTCGGGGAATTAAACTGACCGGCTATCTAGACTCTTCGCATATGGTTTCCCAATACCTCTTAATACATTCTAAAGCTATAAAAGCAACAATAAAGGAGATATAAGGCAAAAACTCCAAAGCAGCTATTTATGACCCCAGTTTGGCCCATAAGGGAGGGTCGGGGGGTAACACTGACCGGCTATTTAGACTCTCCACATATGCTTTCCCAATACCTCTTAATACATTCTGAAGGTCTAAAAGCAACAATAGAGGAGATATAAGGCAAAACTCCAAAGCAACTATTTTATGACCCCAGTTTGACCCATAAAGGGGGGTCGGGGGATAAAACTGACCGGCTATATAGATTCTCCACATATGCTTTCCCAATACCTCTTAATACATTCTGAAGCTATAAAAGCAACAATAAAGGAGATATAAGGCAAAAACTCCAAAGCAGCTATTTATGACCCCAGTTTGGCCCATAAGGGGGGGGTCGGGGAGTAAAATTGACCGGCTATCTAGACTCTCCACATATTCTTTCTCAATACCTCTTAATACATTCTGAAGCTATAACAGCAACAATAAAGGAGATAAAGGCAAAAACTCAAAAGCAGCTATTTTATGACCCCAGTTTGACCCATAACGGGGGGGCTGGGGGGGTAAAACTGACCGGCTATTTAGACTCTCTACATATGCTTTCCCAATACCTCTTAATACATTTTGAAGGTATAAAAGCAACAATAAAGGAGATATAAGGCAAAACTCCAAAGCAACTATTTTATGACCCCAGTTTGACCCATAAGGGGGGGCCGTGGGGTGAAACTGACTCTCCACATATGGTTTCCTATTACCTCCCAGTACATTTTATAGCTCTAAATGCAATACTTAAGAAGATAATAGGGGGGGTTGGCCTAAATTTAAGGCTTTCAGATTGGAAGGTGTCAGAAAATCACTCATAAATGAGACATTTTTCAAGGGATTGCTCCCAAAATCTAATCAGCTTGCGTTTTCGATAGTATGAACACGTGTGTCAAATTATAAGGCTCTGTAGCAAGTAGTTTTTCCTGAACTGTGATGACGGGGGGGGGGGGGGGTGTACTTCAAAAAATAGTTTTTGATCATGTGACCTTCATAAAGGTCAAAGGTCAAATTTAAGCATGCAGAAAAATTTTCCCACGCCTAAGGTATATAACTGCCAAATATGGTTTGAAACCTTCTAATAATAAGGGAGATATTCAAGGGAGACCATAATGCGGCGGCAGCGGCGGCGGCAGCGGCGGCGGCAGCGGCAGCAGCGGCGGCGAGGAAACTGAGACGAAAACAAATAAGCGCTCTTTCAGGGACGCTTAATAATTAAGTAATCTGAGCCTACTGACTAAAGGTCAATTCTGAATAATTAGTTTATAAACAGAGAAAATTCTATTTAATCAGGAAATTTTACATATATAAAAATTCTTTTTACTTGAGTGAATAAGAAAGCCAATGAACACAAACTGCTTTTGCTTGTTTAGTTGACTAAATATTAAATAGTACATTTTTGATATTTTCATTCACTCAAGCGACAAAAGGTTACACAAACTGCACTAATTCTGTACGCTTAATTTCTTTATCAAATTTGATATGTCTTTGGTATTTTATCATTTGTTCTTATGGTTTCATTCAACAGCCGGATATTTTTTTTACTAGATATTTATTTTGGAAATATATAATAAGAAAAATAAATTCTGTCTGTATCCTTTAACTACTATATTTTGGTCCTTTTTTTCTTATTCAAAGACTGCTTCAAAAAGAACCCAACTAAGTACCAATTGAGATGTTTTTTACCCAATGTTTTTCTTAAAGATCCCTTCACAAGTGGCTGATTGAATACTCTATAATGTAAAAATGTACTAAAATAATAACTAAATACTATAACACAGATTTAGATTATTATTTTTTTCCCATTGTCACATCACCTGGGTCCAAAGTCCAGTACCTGGGTAGTAGGCAAGTGCTTTTTAAATACTAGTTTTTCTTCTATTCCTTGGCAAAGTAACCCAATTTAACACCAGTACATAGAAACAAGTAACTACAAATTCAGAATTCTGTTCATGGCCACTCAGTAGCAACAGTTTTCAACTGGCTAAATTAAATTAAGAATCAGATACTTATTTAATACTTAAATAGTAGCTGGGTAATAAAAAACTTAAATTAATAACGAAATATTATTCAAATTGAGAAGAACAATTGGAAATCTCCCTCAATTTTCCTTTGTCAATAAATCATCCATTTTTCTGATCAATGATGGAATCATAATGTTTTTTTGTTGTTTTTTTTTCAGATTGAAATAGATATAATTAAACAGCTTATTACTACAGAAATATTATTTAATTTGAGAAGTACAGATCTAGCCTCACCTGGTCCCACACACCACTCCAGTAGTAGTAGCAGACGGGTACTTCCCTGGCAAGTCATGTAATCCTCAATCATCAGTGGTCCCAGTGTGCAGAGAGCGGACATGGCATGAAGCTGTAACTCCTCAAACTGAGCCACCGTCCACTCCTGAGGGTTAGCAGTCTTCTCGTTGGCTTTCACAAATGAAAACAGAGCAAGAAGCAACTTGCCTTCAGACAGGATCTGAAGAGAAAAAGCAATAAATACTGTGTTTATACCACCTGGAAAATTAATATTTTTTCATTATTCTGAAACAGACTGAATAATACAAAGCTCTACACTGGGGAGAGAAAAATATGGTGTTCATAAACTTAAACATAAAAATTTTGTATAACCAAGGTTTTACAGTAAGAAATCTAAAATTTGCCACATATCTGAAATTTGCCACATGTGAAAATACTAATAAAATAAATGAATTGTGGTGAGATTTGTTGACTGTATGGTAAGTTAAGACTTTTTGAACTGAAAAATACCAATTTTTAGACAAAAACACCATTTTCTTCATAAAATTAACTAAGGTTTTAAAGGTGGCAAATTTTAGATTCCTGGCGAATTTTAGATTTCTTACTCTACAGTATTTTTCGATATTGAACATTCACTGGCATAATGTTCCCATTCTTAGAAAAAGATTTTTTTTTTTACAAAATACTCCAAATGGGCATGTTTTTTTGAAAAAAAAATTCTTGGAATTAGAAAAGTATCTAAGAATAAGAATTGCTTAAAATTTTGAGTAAATAGTGTATTAATTTTGCAATATTTTTTTTCTGCAAATAATACCTTAAAATTGATCAACAACTAAAACAATAATGCACAGTATTTATTGCTTTTTCTCCAAAAAGTCTACAACTCCACTCTTTGGTATTCTATAACAGTCCTGATATTTCTGTATTGTTCAGACCACATGTGTTTAACAAACTCACAGGAATCATGGAGATGTCCCTGGATAACAGCACCAGTATATTGACCAGAAGCTTCTTCAGTTCAAAGTCCTCGTGGTTTGTCATCAGCTTCAAGTGCTTCACCAAGGCATTGTGACTCTTCACTAGAAAGGAAAACCAGGTCAAGGTCATTGTTTAGACATCTTAATAATGTTATTCTTATAATACTGCCCCAAAAGTATTTATTTTTTACAAAACAAATCAAATTCTGTTTCTCATGCTGGAAAGAGTAAACATAATACTTGTTCAATCCATGGCGATATTGGTGAGGCCGGGTACATGGTTATAAGTTAAATTTAATAATACTTTGCTTTTGCAGGACAAACACTGTTTTAACATTTGACCAACACTCCAGACTTGTTCAAAACTAAATTTTTTCAGTATTTTGGTTTGGAAATTGCAAAAAGTCCTGAGCAGGTAATATGTGCTACCTTTGCTCGACTCCTAAAGCTACCTGTCATCATACAAACAACACAATGTAATGATAGCTATGTTAAACTCAGACAAAACTCAACAAATCCATCTTGTAAGCTATAAAACATAGAATTTACCTTCCTGAAAGGTCCCTAGTAAGACAAGCTGCTTAGCAAAACCTGTCTCTATGAATGGTGCCTGGAGACAGCATGTGGCGATCATAGAGGCAATAACAAGCAAGTCATTACGTAGCTGGCGGTCATAGTGACTGTAACCCTGAGTGAGCTGGTAAATAAAGGCGTCTCTAAGCTGGCTGTAATAAAAAGATAGATATAACTGGTAAAACATGCTCCTTGAACGTATATTAACAATGCTCATCTGGCTTGAAAAAACAATGAAACAGAAACATAACCATTTAACTGTCATAACAAGTTGGTATACAGCTATTATAGTCATCATATACCCTGGGGAGATCTTGCAATTGCTTATCTCAGTTTACTCCAAGGAAGAAAAAACTACAACAATGAACATAAATAAAACAGAAAAATGATTAACTAAGAAATAACTTCAAAGAGAATTATTCTTACTTGATAATCTTTGAATTTTCTTTCATAACTACTAATGCAATTACTATTGGAATACAGTGCAAATTAATGCCCACTTCAAAAATGTTCCATTTCTCTGCTCTTTCACTTCAAACTTTAATACTTTTTACTGCCATACCTGATGCAGGTGAAGTTGTTAAGCTGTTCTGCCACCTCGAGCCCCGAGCCATGTTCTAGAATGTTCCAGATGATGTCTACAGACCTGAACAGCACCTGTCCACTTGGGTCGTAATCCATCAGCCGTGAACATGTCCTCTGGGCTCCATCAGCTTTTAGCATCATGTCACAGTTACCCACTGAAATACAAAAAATACTCTGTGTAAAATCCATACACTCTTATTTCAAGTTAATTGAATAAAATTACAAGAAAATCAATAACTGAGGCAACAAAAAACTGGGTCATAACGTATCAGTCACTCGTATGCCATGTATGTTCCACCAGCTTTCAACAACATATTTCCACCAAAATACGTGAAAATACCCACAATATGACTGACTATGGTATAAAAAAACTAATAACCCCATTTAGAGAGGTTAGCCTGTTTATAGCCTGTAATGGTTAATCTACCACAGGGCACTTTTACCTAAGTGTAAGTTGAGTAAAGCTTTGTCACCTGAATTTTTGGACAAACTCCAACTTATTACCTGAGTTTTTGGACAGGCTCTGTAGTACATTCAGCACAGCTATTTTTACATTGACATCCGTTTCTAGCAGAGCCAAGGATTTCACCAGCGTCTCTGCAAGGTCACTCTCCTCAACAATCCCCTTGTTGTAATCTAGAGTGTTGCCTTTGTGTTCTGTATCAAAATTAAAGACACATTCAGTAAAATGTATAAAATTAACAACTTGAGGTACCAGTTTACAACTAGAATATATTTGAAAGTCACAGAAGCTCTGTAACGGACTGGATAATGATGCAAAATTGTAACAAAAAGCGCAAAGACGCTATTGCTGTAAAAATAAATAAATAAATCAACGACATTCTATGTTAGATAATATTCTGCTAACTGCACTGAAATTATCATCAAATGTCTGTCATAGATTTTATAAAATTAAAACAGGTGTTAGCCAAAATTAAATGGAAGTTTTGTTTATGAGGTCTTAAAAGCTTAAAAATGGTGAATCTTTGCAAATAGAATTGGGAATAAGCAGGTTATTGGAACCAAATTATTTGGATATTGGAGGTTCTAGTTATGCAGAGTCTGCTGCATTATCTAATGAAGTAGTTTCAAGTAGTTAAGAATGGTGTTGAGACAAAATTATATAATTACCGTATATTCTTTATATTGTTATTTTTATTAGAAAAATAAAAAAAATATATTATCCACTGACTCTGAACAAGCTGGGCTGGTGGTTGCTGGCTGTAGAACTGGATAATTGTCTCACAGATCTGCAGTCTCACTTCATTGCTTGGTACTCTCATCAGATAGCCTACAATACAAACAGATCATGTACTATTAGATCATTTCCTGCAGAGTGATTAAAGCTTCCGAGTATCTTATATAATAGTTACAAATGAAAAAGGGGGGATTTTTCTAACAGAGATTCAAAATCTTTCATCTGTACTCACCTTTTTTCAGACTGATTAAGTACTTTGAATGCTATGCACTTAGGGTTGGTCATCACAACTGACATTCCTCTGACAAAAATGAACTCATTAGGTCCCATTTTCAGTCCCTTATTTCTAAGTTCCTGCACTTTTGTACAAAAATGTCTCTTCTAATTACATGCCTTTCAATATAGAAACAAAATCTTTCTTTCACAGAATGATCAAATAACAGAGGTTTTACTTCATATTCAGGCTGAAATGTGCAGTATTTTACCATTTACCAAGTACTCTTTTAAGTATAGAAATTGCAAGGCCTTCCTTGATTTTCTTGAAAAGGTTACAGTTTCCCTAACAAGGAGAAAAGATGCAATTTTAAAAATTATGAGCAAAGTAAATTTGTATAAAGTTGTTACAGTCCACTCTTTTCACTTTCCTTTGTTGCTTGGCTGAATTTGCATGAATCAGATTTTCTTACCTAACTGTGAAATAGCCTCAACTGCAATTTGTTTATAGGTAATTTCATCTGAGGATTTTTCTTTTAGGAAAGGGAGACTGCAGATCTTCAGCAAGTTGACCATTGGTTCTATGTACACTGGATGCTGGTCAACGCGGTCAGCACAAATGTTCAGGATTTTAAAAACTACAACCAATTCCCTCATGACCTAGTCCACAAAGTTAAGGTAAACATAGTCAAAGGACAGAAAGGACACTCATGGTTCATTGTTACATTGGACAAAAAACTTAATTTTTCACACAACAGAATCATACAATCCCCCCAAAAAGCATTCTGGTATTATGTACAATCATCATGTAAATTTTAAATTTTAGTTTTATGTACCTCAAACAGCCTACATTCAAACTTCCCCCGCATAATACCAGATTCAATTCACAAGCACAGAGTTAGAGACCAAAAAATAATGAGTCAAATTTATATTATATTTTCAACTTGCAAAGCTTTGGTAATGGACATAACTGTCTCATGTAACTAACCTATGCTGCCAAAATTCATCCTTCAAAATATTTTAAGATTCTGGATATCTTGATATTTGATACCTTTGACAAGACTGCATTATCTGCTATACTTTAATATCCAAAGTCGAGTGATCAAACAACATGTAAAATCACTTATCCATCTGTTAATTGTGACACTGAACTGACTGAAGTAAACAATACTAAACATATTCCAGCATTTTTTAAGCATGAGCTCTAGTAAGGCTCACACTTCGAGGAATCACTTTTTCTCTTTTCTTTCCAATTTTTTTTTTTTCTTTTTTGTTTCCAGACTTTCATGGATTGTGACATAGTGTGACGAGTATCTGTCTCTCTACTGAAGTTAAGCAGCAATGGGCTACATTAGTACTGGAATAGGTGACCGCTTCAGTGCACTACTGTTGTCTCCGATGGCTTTGCGGCTCGTGCTAGTAGACTGAAACCCTTTTTGGTCTTGTTATGTATACATGATGCTAAGTTATGAATATCAGGATTTATGGAGTGTTTCCTGGTCAAATGGGTAGTATGTTACACCTCAGCAGCTAGTTGATTGTATTTATTGTTGTAGATATTATCTGGCTATCTACTAGAAAACCCTACAACCAAATTTAATTTTTTTTTTCAGAACAAAAACCTCCACCTTTAAACAAGAGACAGAAACATGAGACAAAATGTATAAAAATGACATCTGAAGAAATATGTGCAAAATAAACAGGAAAAGCATTCAGAATTTAATGACTTACTCAAAGTGACACAATACATTCATCCATTGTATTATTACAGGCAGCGATGCGAACTGCAAATCAATGTTCCACTTTTCCTTTCCTTTGGTTATAAATAACGAAATTCAACAAGAAGTTATGAGAACCAGGGCATTATTTTAGGCTTTTTAATAGCTGAGACTTAATTCAAAAACAAAAAGAAATCTATAAATCTGGTTAGTTATTTAATTAATTCACATTTTTACTTTATTTGGGGTAAAAAGGGGATTAATCCTTCAAAATATCCCAATAAAGGCATTTTCAGTTTTAAATAATTGTTCATGTATGCTCAGAATAAAGTTTTATCATATTAAAATAAATGATTTTGTCTGCTTCAAAGTTCTTGAAACCAATTTTTATTTTTTAAATAATCTGACCACTAATTACAGCTTTACAATTCACATTTCTGTATTTGAAAAGTGAAAAATACAGTGTCTGTACGAGTGCTTTTGTACAAAAGGATACAAAACCATCTTTGTAGTGTTTGCAAATCTTTTTCAAGGCATGTAAATGCCTATCAAACAGCAGAAGCTGAAACAGAAATATATCTCTAACATGATAACCACAGATTATTTAAATTAATTAAAAATAACCAGCCTTGGTAGGCAAGAACCCCAGCCCGTAGGTACAACTACATGGGCAACAACACTGAGATTTAGGAAAATCTAAGGAACAATTTCAGTTGAAGACGTATATAGAACCCACAAGATGTTTTCAGATACAAGAACTTTCATGCAGTTGAAAAAAGGGAAAACTTACATATTTTATTTGTTCATGGTGCAAATTCCAAACCCAAGGACCAATATATAAGAGATATATGAATGTTTTAGTTCATATGATGACCCCATTTGACCTTGACAAAGTCAAAGTTGGGGTTTTACGTCCCGTTCAACAGCCAGGGTCATATTGGGACAGGTCCTCAGAATTGCCACTTGTGGGACTCGAACCCACAGAGGTGACAGCCTATGATTAGATGCCAAACTTGCTAACCACTAGGCCACTGAGGACCTCCATTTGACCTTGAAGCAGGGCTCAAAGGTCAAATTTGACACTTGCAAAAGATTCACAGACCATGATTTCTTACATGTTGTTTTCATATTTGGGAATCCTAGAACCAATAATAAGGGAGATATAAGAGCCTTTTAGTATGATGACCTAAATTGACCTTGAAGCAGGGATCAAAGGCCAATTTGGCACCTGCCAAAGATTAGCAGGCCATTGCTTCCTATAAGTTAGTTTCACATTTTCAAGCCATAGACACAGTAATAAGGGAGATGTAAGGCACTTTTTGTATGATGATCCCACTTGACCTTGAGGCAGGAATCAAAGGTCAATTCTGACACATCCACAAGCTTTGTGCCCACTGCCGCCACAGGGGATGACTATAACCCCAGCCTTTATGGGCTGGGGTTAAAAAACACTGGAACACTGAAGTAGGCTTTCTATGTTTTTACTAATCTAAATTTTAATTGCATAACTAATAACACTTAATTGACACTGAAATGAAAATTACAATCCATCAAAGTGGGAAAAGCTGTACCTCACACAGCAACAAGAGAAATGTGATACACATAAATGAGGTAATTAATAACTGACAACTCATTACATTTATTTTAGGATTTTAATTATACTTAATATTATTCAGAATACATAAAAAAACACATAAAGAGTTACCATTACTAAACCAACTGAAAGTTTTATAATCTTCAATGATTTACAAACTTACAGAGTGTTCATCCGTCAGCAGTTTTATCACTTTTGACAAATTGACAGTCTGGATTTTAGTTCCCTAAAATACATACAACTGATTATAAATAGGTATGTCATAATTCTTATTTGTCAAACATAAGTAGTAATTTAAATTATCTTTAACTGATGATTTAGTAGAAGAAAAATATGTTACAGAAATTAAAATACACTGACAGAAATTTATTACAAGAAGGTACAACTACATGGGCAACAACACTGAGATTTAGGAAAATCTAAGGAACAATTTCAGTTGAAGACGTATATAGAACCCACAAGATGTTTTCAGATATAAGAACTTTCATGCAGTTGAAAAAAGGGAAAACTTTCAGCATGTGATATTTTTAGGGGTGTGACGAGTACAAATAATTCGGGTTGATTGCTCGCAGATAAAAACTCGACTCGACATCAAGCCCTCACAAAGTTTAGTATCCACCTCAACAGGAAACAACATCCAATATGGCGGCTCCCGTAAACGAAAAAAATATAAAGATAAAAGCTTTGAATCGCTTGAATTAGTTATTGTTAGCATATAATATCAATGATATTATGTTAAAAATGGTGGATTATGCGATTTAATGCAAGTAAGGCGTGTTATTTAAGTTTTATTAATTAAAAAACGTAACCGGTTCTATAGGTTTTATTATATACACGAGCATTCGACCCTGAGAATTGGGATCGAAATTTCATGAAATTTGCCTCGCTCGTCGAGTGTCAACTGCTCGGTCACACCCCTAGATATTTTACTTAATTTTCATTTAATTGATCGTTATTTACGCTCCACTTCTTTTAATTTCTGTCATATGACTGCATAGGTTTCACAATTTGTTTGTTCAATATTGATGCAGGGAATTATTATTATTCATATTTTATAAATAGAAAGCCTGGTTTAAGATGAAAAAGAATTTCCCCAGAATGTCAAAAAAATTATAATTTGGAAATATAATTTGACAGGATATTTATATTGTACTATATATGTTATTTGGTATTAATTATTAATTAGGCAGGTCCATGAACAGGAGATATGCTGGTAGTTTTCAACTTAATTAAACCAACCTTTCTATTTGTAAAATATTGTTTGGAAATGTTCCTAGATTGACCGTGAATATTCCTAGATTGACCGCGTATATTCCAAAATTTGTACGCGAAACTTCCTACAGTGAATATTCTTGACCGCGTATATTCCTGTATTCATGACATGCACGGAATTGTGACAACCCGTGTAATAAATTTTGCATTTGTACATTTTATAGAAATTATGTAAAGTACCTGTAAGGCCCCAATGTCGTCATCAGTTATAATATGCCCCACTAAAGGTATCATTTTAGAATCACTTTGTTGATTTCGTATTTCAGGTACCGTGACACCAGTGAAACCACCAAACGGTGCGAGTTGGGTATCAGCTGCCATTGCTGTAATTACTTAATAATCCTTAATTCAAGCAATGCAAATAATTTTGTTTAATTATCTTGTTAAACTCATTCCAACGTAATAGTAATTTGAAAATCAAACAGCATCATTCAGCAACATAATTATTTTCTATCTATGCAAAGAACGTTATCCGCCATGTTGATTATAGTTGTTGTTGCTAAGTACCTCCCGGATGTTGCCAAAAGTCTGACTAAACACCACACGTTTTGTTGGTCAGTAAACCTTGACCCGTAAATAAATTCAACGTACACATGTAGTACTCACGTTGACCTAAAGGGATTGATCATTAGAAAACTTCGGTTTAATAAATTATTTTTATTGATAGTATTCATTTTTTCTTAATATAGCTAAACATTAATTGGTTCCTTCCAAAACCTCCTCAGAAATGTTATGTACACATATATATATACTCTTCTGGAACTGACTTCATTGGGATTTTATAAATATTGTAATTTTATACTGAGAATACAAAGTCAACCTATGTCAAACAACTAACTGACTTTATACGTAAGTGACACTCATTAATGTACATTTGAAGCATCTGCAGGCATATTTGCGATGACTTTAATTACTTGTGAATGCAACAAATGCATTTATTCTCTATCTAAGTTTATAGTTTAATTTATGGAATTTGAATAGTATGTCTGATTAATATGAATGTATTTAAGCTTGTAATACATATCTTAATTTTTTATCTTACCGAGTTCTGTCCTGCACAAAATGCTGTACTTATTCAGATGTACAATTAACATGAATACAAACTTTGAATATTTAATTTCTAAATGATCTTGCACATTTATATTTGCAGATTACAATGCAGCTTGTTCATACAGCTCATGCATGCACTCTTAAGTTATTTACATTACAACTTTTTTATCAGAAAGCATCCTTGAATGTGGGATAAGATGTATTGGCATAAAAAGAAACTCTGCAGTTATTACCTAACCTTAAGCTTATCCATCACAGCTCCTTGCAAGTTTCATGTTTGTATACTGTTCTTGTATTTTTATTGGCAAATTAGACTTGCTTGTAAACTCAATTCGTTTGACAGTATATATAAAAGTCATAAATGCATACTATATTTCTGCAAAATGCTCAATACTACATTCACGTAAGATCAAGCAAAATGCTAGAGAATGTGTATTACATTCTGAGCTCCTACATGACCTTATCAAGGTAAATACCATTCACTTTCCTACATTACCTTATCATGGTAAATACCATTCACTTCCCTGGTAATCTTGATTGTGACGTCATAATATTAAACTGATATATGGTGGTTTATTTTATTAGATGTTATATGGCAAAATGGTAAATAATTCCAAAACAGTCATATGACACTCATTGGTAGATGGCTGTAAGGTGACCCTTGGAAGTTACCTACAGTTAGATGTGGCCTAAAACCCACAGCAAAAATATTGTTATGTAATGACATTAAGTTTGCCCATTCAAGGGTCAATCAAACAGTAGTGACTAGATAAATTCATTCAATTCTTACTCTTTGGGTGAATTTAGACATGTGCTTGGGACACGCAACTTAAGTTTACTTAAATTCCAAACAATGAATTCATCAAAGTGATTGTAAGGTTAATAACTTTTACTTCAACGAATATTTTGCATATTACTAAAACAATTGAAAATTACATATTTTCATAGAATGATTAGTTACTGTTTCAATATTTCATTCAGATTAAAGTGTACAAGTTTCAGATCTGGGCAACACAAATCAGTACTTTGCTTGTAACATAGGGGATCATGTTGGAAAATTTTCAACAATAGCCCCTTAGTTAGGACAAATACTATTAAACACTAATTATGATACAGTAATTTTATATATTCATCATCTTCTGTAGATTACAAATAGTCTATATCGACACAATATTATCTTTTTCCAATACTATTAATATTTACTAATCATTTAAATTGATTTTCTGAATTCTAAATCTGTAATTGTCAAGTTTTATATGTTTATACTTGGCACAGTATCTCCTTGTACAACGGGATGCAAATTACTATTTGAATCAGTCAGTCCAAGCTCTTACCTTGGTTCAAACCATGTACAAAAATAACTAACATTTTTAGAAGCAAATATTAGCCATTCTGTAATAGTTGCACAAAATACACTCTCAGGTACTAGTGTGTGCCTTTCGGAATTTAAAATTAATTGAGAAAGTAAGCAGGAATAACAATACTCTGCATAAAGTAAACTGAATAAACTAAATTATCTACCACTATCAATTACGACAAATAAAATTTTTATAGAAATCTCACAAATGTGAGGCATAATCAAAGCACACACGAATGTAATTTTGTTTATAACGGATTATACCAAGCAGAATGCATTGCTCCACCACTTCACCACCCTAATTATATTATATTGCATTAGCAATTAATAATGCTTTTGCATACATGGTAAGCACTTTTACTGTTTGTATTTTATTGTGGCAGTAATAAGAGATATACGTGACCACTACCAATTGTTGGTTAGCAACATCATGAATATCTTCACATTATTTTAATTAAGTAAGCATGTAAACCTATAAATATTGATTTCTCTGAAAATCTTACTCACTTCTAAGTGTTTTTCTTTTCAAGCAGTTGCAAATAGGTTTATTTTAACAGTTATACAAACTTAGTATGTATCAAACTTAACTGTGCATGCAAAACTTGGTGAATTTTTCCCAGTTAGTATACTTTTTAATCTCCTTTCACCTGCTGAGGTGGTTAAGAACCTTGGTGTCTGGTTTGATTCAGCATTTTCCTTTTCTTGTCATCTCAGGGATACATGTAAGGCATGTTTTGTTCATATCAGGACTCTTAAGTGACTCAGAGGGTATCTCACACATGAAGCTGCTCTTTTGTCTGGAAATGCCATGGTTGGAAGACTATACTACTGTAATTCCTTGTTTACAAGTCTCTAGACTATGTTCACATCTTTCCTCGGCCCCGGGCAGGAGACCAGCCTTTTAAAAGAACCAGAACTTTGAAGTGGGACACACAGCAGGGCAGAGGAAAGGACCTGACAGCCCCAGCAACCTACACTTCTAGGAGCTCCAGAACCACTTCCACATGTGTGCCACTTAGTTATTAGCATAGCAGCCAGAACCAGCTGCCAAAGAAGGCATCTTGAATATTCCAGAAATCAGGTGCCGGTAAGCCAGGCCATCCAACTAACTCAACAGAGCCAAGTGGTGCCAGAGGAGAACCACATACTTCATACCTAAGACAGATACTTTTCACCCTCAGTCCACCGAAAGCCTTCAACCCACCATCAGTAGCCTCTGGCACAGGCAAAGAAATTTACACAACATCTCGGGACTCTCTAACCTTTTTGGGAATATACAGCCATTCATGAGCTACCATCACAAAGTGACCCACACCAAGAGGCGTAATCTCCTTTAACAGCTCAGCAGCAATCAACACCTCAGCTTCTAAGTGCAATTGGTCCTTCTCATGACCACCAAAATCTTCCAAAAACAATTAATAAGCCGAACCCCAAAACAAGAAGCATTACACTACCACCAAACTCATGACCCCAAAACACAAGAAACAAAATGAGTGAATGAATGATTGAACATTTGAAATAAAGAAATTCCAAAAATTGTAATGTGGACTTTTAAGAACTCTTGGGAAATTTCGAAGAAAAAAGAGTAGACATGAAACAAAAAAAACTTTGAAAAACAAACTTTGAAGAAACAATTTTAAAAGATTGACTTTTGAGAAACTTTAACAATTTTGAAAAGATTTTGTGCTTTGGATCTAATCTTTGACTTTTGACCTTTTGGAAGCTGTTGAAGTAATAAAACGATTTTGACATTTCAGAAAGGTTTAAAGTTAGAAATATTTGGCAGATTTGCAAACCAAAAAAAAATTTTTTTAAATTAAAAAGTTCTGTTAATTTTTTCACTTAAATTGATTTTGAAATATGAATAAAATCTGAAGGTTTACAAAATTTGACCTTTAATGTTGGACATTTGAAAAAAGGTTCTTGAAGTTATTGTTTTTAAAATTATTGGGAATTTATTGAAAATTTTTTTTTTGAAACTTGTTGGAAATTTGTGGGATATTAGTGCAACTCTAGCTTAATAAAAATCATGGAAGTATTGGGTAGCCCTGAAAAGGACTGATAGATGGCAGCTTCTTCTGACTCTAGGGTAATTCCTTGTCCTCCTGGGCAGCCAATGCAACAAGGTGATTGAAGTAATTTTTCAGCAGGTCTCGCTGATATTTGGCCTCTCTAGAAGGTTTCCTGTAGTTTTCATCGGACACATACAGCACTTGTTCATTTTATAGGGCTGGTATGTCATCTGTTGGGTTGGGTGGCCTGTCTGGTCTTCCTTAGTGTCTCCTCAGCATGTTGTGCAACACAACACATGTCAAGACATGTCTTCTGTCTGACAAGATTTGGCATTTGCTATGTTGTGCTCAGTAAGACCCTGAATCTGCTTGCCAGGATTCCAGATGCATTCTCCACTACCCCCCTGCCGCTGGGGATCCTGTGGTTGCTATTCTCTCTTCTGTTGTGAGTTTTATTCCTCTGTAGGATTTCACAAGCCATGGCATCATGGCAAAGGCGTCATCATCCAGCAAGGAGTAATGCAAATCTGGCCCTCCCTCCCCCAGGGGTTCAGGTGGTGGAAGCTCCAGGGTACCGTACTTGATCTTTTTCCTCAACTTGCTGCAGTTAAATATATGTGCATCTGATGAAGATCCACTTGACCTAACTTCTACCCAGACGAATCTCTATTCTGCATCAAGCAGAGCTTGCAGCAGCAGGGAAAAACAATTGTAGTTGTAATATTCACTCCAAGATAGTAGTGTCATGTTGAGGGTATTTGATGTCTCAATACCGTGAACAAAACCATGAGTGATATCACAATGCCATCGTTTCACAAGTAAACCTACATTTGCAGTTTACATTGATTTGCATTGATCATTTTTTGTTAAAAGTTTTTGTTGCATTTTTGTTAAAATGGTAAATATTTGAATAAATGAAATGCAAACAATACTTATGTTTTTTTTTACTTCCTGTACAAGTAAATACTGTATTTTCCTAATATTCAGCCACACACAGATACTCAAAAGGTCACACACTACCATTCTGAACAAAACATCTAATCCAGCATGCTTTAGTTTCAAATGCATTGATAGTTGGTAGGACCTATTGTTTTAAATTAGGACAATCAAAATGTAATTGAATACTATTAGAATTCAAATGCTTTATTTACTACAGATTTTAAATAATCCAGAAAATGGGTAGGTTTTGAAAGTTTATAAAGCTACCAAGAATAGTTAGAACATCATGTGTACTCTTAATAATAAATTTAACTTATTACCAGATTGTCACCGAGAAATAGTCTTACAGAACAAAAATCTTCAAATATCTACAGTGCTGATGTACACATGACACAGTTTACTTAATCTTAATTATTGAAGCATGTCTTTCAAATATTAAATTTCTAAACTAAAAATGTCATGTCATTGATCCTTTTACGTCAGATTATTAAGGGATTTCACTTTTTTATGCAGGAAAATAATTTTATCAAGATTTTCTGGTGAAAGGCTAGACCTACATTTGTCCAAGCAGTACCCAGCAGTACTAAATATTCTTTCTGATGGAACATTTATACCAGGTACGCAAAGGATCTGTTTGCCTAGCATGAAACATTTGCGTACACAGTGCTTTTAGACTTCCACCAAGCAAAAGGAAAAGCACATAAGGGAATAGCTACTTCATTTAGGTACTGCTTTACTTCATGGGCAACTTGATTGGATGTACTAATCATAGGCCTTTTAACATGGGTAATTACAACATCCTTCAAAAAGTCCTCAAAGCACATATCCTGAGCAGCAGTGTATGCACCCTAAAATTTATTGTCAGAATCAGATGTTGATTTCCTCCAAGTGGTACAGATGTAGTTTCCGTGCGAGGTACTTTTGAATAGGGGGCTTAATATCAGATGCAGGGTTGTCTGAGAATTCGGCTGCAACACCCTCATGCTGATCTACATGTTCTACTTTGATTGTAGCCACTGTAGGTGGCTATTTAGTCTTAAGTCTGGCTATTTTGAGACAGTCGATCTCAAGCTGTGTTTTTGCATGTGCAATTTCTTCTGACTCCAGAATAGATAGGTCTTTACATCTAGGATCTATTAGACATGACATGGTCATGAATTCTATTTCAAAACTTTCCTTGTATCTAGTGTTTAAGTCAGAAAGCATTACATCTTTTACATCTTTCTTAAAATTTGAGTCACCATCTGTTGTGCCCAAGTGCCGCTTCAATTTTATGAGCAAGGCAATAGTCTAGATGATGTTGGCGATTTCTCAGAGCCCCAAAAAGTTGAAGTTTTCACTGGCTTCAATATTTCGACAAGCTTTGACATGTTTTTAATCTCAGAATCTGTCACGTTCAAACACCTGTCTTCTCTTTTGTCAACACAAGCTTTGACATGTTTTCAATCTCAGAATCTATCAAGTTCAAACACTTGTCTTCTCTTTTGTCAATGCATATCATGCGAACTATCCCAACAAGTTTTGCAATCCAAGATGAGGTTGTGATTTGGCAAAGACAATAATTTTTGTTTTAACCTTAGAATTTTTGTTTGAAGGGTACTCCTTCTGAATGTGACACTATGTTCCTGCATTTGGCCAAAAGCTTGGACACTGAAGCTGCTTTGAAACACTTGTTTATGGCTAAGTCCAGCCCAGCAGGCACGTAACTTTGCAATCTGGTTGAATCCAACATAGAAATCTGGTTGAAATACATGTAGATTTTGCAAACCGTTTTTAGTTGGATCCAACCAGTGATATCATGTTAAAACCATTGTTGAAATCAGGTTGAATTCAATGGGTCAAATATGATAAAAATACGTGTAGATTTTGCAAACCAATTTTGGTTGGATCCAACCAGTGAAATGATGTTGAAACCAACATTAAAATCAGGTTGAATTCAGTGGGTGAATCTGGTTGAAATACATTTAGATTTTGCAAACCATTTTTGTTGGATCCAACCAGTGAAATCATGTTAAAACCAACATTGAAATCAGGTTGAATTGAAAGGGTGAAATTTGGTTGAAATACGTGTAGATTTTGCAAACTGTTTTTGGTTGAATCCAATGTATGAAATAGGGTTGAATTAAATACAGGTGAAATCAAGTTGTTTACACTGTCTTCTTTATTTCAATCATTGCAGCTTGTGTGTCATAATTATAGCTTCTTAATAATATTATACAATAACTATCCATATACATATTTTACAATTTGGATACAACTTCAAAGTAATTAATTCTTTGCAAGATGACATGTTTTCATGAATTATTATATATTCAATATTCTATTTCTGATGACATTGTAATGACACATAATTTTGCATCTGTTTTCAAATATAATTTCTCAAGATTTGTAAATCCATATTTTCCAGCTAGATATCAATTTTTATGCTATTAATAGAACTGGTATTATTCAATGTCTTATATTGAAATTCTTTTGTGAAGTTTTAAAATAATTTTTTTTTCTTTGTAAAAACAAACAATTGTAACATTATTTATATCTTCAGTATTTTATCAAATCAGTTTATTTTAAATGTTTTATTAAGTTGGCAAAAATTATACTGTAATTATAAAGAAGCTATAATCATGTAGCAAAGCCACAATGCTCAGTTCAGATGCTTGTGTCTCAGTTATCAGTTCTGACCACAAAAAACAGACCTTAAGAATTAAACACCATGCATGCAATTGAACAACTGTAAATCCCTACCTCCACTCCTGCTGTGTTATCTAATTATTTTTAGTCACAGGCCTAATGTTCTGTGTAGTAGGGTACAGATAAGAAAAACCAGGAAGCCCCATGACCTCACTGCTACGTGATAAAATGTTATAGCTTAGGTTCTCTGCACAGACAAGTTTTCACTTTAATCTTGTAAACTGACTAGTTATTTGAGCATGGGAGCATTTGAGAAACAAATTCAAATTACTAAGTTTTGACGAATAAGTTTGAATTTATCTTTTTTTTATTTAAGATAAGCTTGACTTCAAAATGTTTTTTGGAATTGCATTAATCAAAATATAATTATAAATTATAAAACTTATATTTGGGTGCATCAGTTTGCTGTTGCTATAAATTAATAAGGAGAATAGATAAAAATGTACAAGCACATGCACACATAATCTTTATCATCTTTATAATCTTAAGTTTAAAAATTAGTCTTTGCTTTACTATTGCAAGAATAGTTCTTTCAAAAAGTTATACTTAATCACTATATCTCCCTCTAGAAAAAGAATTTTCAATCAACAATCACTAGTCATTCATTTCCCAACATTCAAACTGTTTTCTGTTCAATAATATGACTAAGATTTCATGTCAGAAAACCTAACTTGATTTGGTGTGGATTTTTTATGAAGTATTACTACTTTTTTCAGTCACAAATCCAGCTTTGAAACAGTGTTGAAGTAGTGTCAGTGTCAATTTTTCAACTAAAAATCACCATGATTTCGGGTCAAAATATCACTACTTTTTCATGTCAGAAAACTAACTTAGGTTTAGTAGTTGATAATGTGGATTTCAACGTCAGGACCTGTTTTCAATTCTAAATCAACAAGATTTCAAGGTGTGTGCCTGCTGGGAGAGTATGAGACATACACCCTGTGTTTCCCAGTTTGAGAAATTCTTGCAAATGTTTTCTTAATGTTGTGGGTATTATCAGTTACAGCAATCAGATTTTAAGCCCCTATTCAATCAGTGCCTTTTTAAACTATATACTTAGATTTTCTGTGGTATGTCTTTCAGATTTAACATTTCTAGTTTGCAAAACAAATGACAACAAATCAAAATTGTCTGAAATCATGTCAGCTGTAATGGTCAGATAATCCTCATTGGAACAAGATGTCAAAAAGTCTGTGGTTGTGGCATGTTTTTCACCCTGTTCCAAAACTTTCTTGACCTCATCCTTTGTTTCCTGGTAATACTCTAACACAGTGTTATCTCACAGATAATTTCTACTTAGCCATTGAGGATCTTGCACTTTTTAAACATTTTATCGACATAAGATTATTGAAATCTCAGAGTTACAATCTCTGCCTCGCGATACATGTGAGAGCTGGTTGTGGCTTGCCATTGCTCAGTTTATAGTACTGAACCTTGCCCAACTGTATGTACTGGTTTCCTCTGCCATGCCGACTAGACATCATGATATAACTACCAGGTGATGTAAACCATTAAATAAATAATAAGTTTACAATAACACCTTCAATAATAAAATCCCAGAAAAAATCTGAAGTTTGAATGCTCAATCCTTTGTGAAAATGACCAATTAAAGTATTTTACAAACTTATAAAAAATGTAGTAAAATCATTAAACTTTGAGATTACCTATAGATCTATATATGTCTTTACCATGTGATGAAGTCAAGGAAAATGATGTCCTTGTCATAGCATCAAAGATGGTAAGATGAGCACCTGGCCCTGATTGATTTGTCCTGATTGATTTTCCATGCTTCTCCTCGTTGTGAAAACGATTGATATGGCTCCTCATATTTGTGGTGTATGTTGTATAGTTCACTTTCACCTTGCATTTCCTGCAGGTAACTTTTATCCTTGTAGCCCCTTCCCATCAGTTTCAAAGCCAAAAACTCCCAAACTTCAACTTTTGTTTTATTCCAATGAGCAAATAAATTAGCAACACCACTAGTATCATTAATGTTCTCATTTAGATCATTTCCTGCCATTTAAACACATTTAAACAAATAAAAACATAAAATACGTGTTGCAGATATTTAATTTCAGTTTCAATTTACTGATAAAAACATCATTAAAAGGCATGGAAATAGGCCTTGAGATATTACTGTAAGAAGTAAACATATTCATCCACATTGTAACGTCACAAAAACACATTATGAAAATAAAATATTACATAGATATATGTGGATATCCTATCATTTTCTAATCAAATAACAGTCCAAAAATGAGGTAAAGCAGTGGTCTGCTTCCACTAACATTGTTTGTAATATACATTGCAGATGACAACTGAATCCACGATTATCTTCCGGTGAATGATATCATCGCTCGTGATGACACCAATACTCCCAGATCTCTTTGGCTTCTTCATGGTGATATGTCGATGCATGGTCGACATTCCCCCGGTTCTGAACTTCTCAATCTGTTTCAAGTCTTCAGGAGTGGTAGGACAGGTCAAATATTCTTCTTGGAATTCATCAAGGATGGCCCAGCAGCCATTGGGGATGAATTTAAATATGGTGGTTTGGCCAACCAGCCAGTGATACTGCAATGGTGTGTACATTTCTCCTGTTGCCAGGTGTCTCAGCATTATTGCCAAATTCAATCCTACTTGATGCGGTGGTGTGTGTGTTCTTCAATGAGGTTAAAACTGCAGGGTGCATCCTGACAAAATCCTGGTGACCTGGGATATCAACCTGTATTAAGTCAGCCAGAAGGTTGTTATAGCATCCTCTTTCTTCTCTTTGAAGGATCCAGAGCATAACCCAGGGGTTTTGTGATTTCTTTTTCTCCTGGGTGGTTGTAGGGTGTGGTGAAGGTGCTGGCTGTATAGATGATACTGGTCTTGGGTTCAGATTCTTCCTTTTTTGTCTGCAAATCAAAACATTAAACTCATTAAAAACAAAAGGAACCTAAGGTTCTGTAGAAAGTCTCTGATGTGTAACTGGCATCTTTGCAGTGACAAATGACGAGTTACAGAAGCCAGAACGGATTTATATAGAGTTGGTTTGCTCCCAATTCATTATGGCTTGTCGGGGTCTGATACAACTTGTCGGTAGGAGTTTATCAGCTTGTCCTACCAGATGCCCATCTAGTCATGGATAAAAACGCCCTGACCCCAGGTCAGGAAAGGGCGTAGATCCAGAGAAGCTGGGATGCTTTTTCTACTATGCTTTTTCTGGATTTTAGTCCACGTCTTTTTTAAAAATGAACCGTAGAGTTGGTTGAAAGGGTCAGTTCCAGTGGAACACCCCCATTATATTCGTATCATGTTTTTTTTTTTGTTTTTGTTTTCACTGTTTAACATTGGGAGGTTTTTATCCTCCCCTCTACTTGATAATTCATTTATGACTATAGTCAAGCTTTGGCAAATACATTAATTTTCCTTATTTCTACTTTATTCTTGAACAGTTGCTTGACCTATGCATAAATTCTAATGACTTCCGTTTGTTTTGGTTACTTCTCTTTCGTGAAAATCCCTATTTTTGCATAAATGTACTGAAACTCACAACACTTGATTCCTGAGGTATACATTATTTCATTTTATCACTAGGATGTTGGACTTTATACTAAATAGAGTTTTTACAGCGTAACCATTCATACTCACGGTAGTACACTGACCTATTTATGAATTACCAATGAAATCATTTAACAGGAATGTGGGTGGAGCTTGAATTAACCAGCAAGGGTAGTATGGGTGGTCAGGGATTTACAACGGAGATTTAAGCTCATTAACTAAGAAAGTTTTAGTATGATCCCATTATGTTAGAGGGATGAAGAGCTTAGTACACCTTTCCCATACAGTGGGGCCAAATGTGACTGTTCTTCACTGGGCAATGATTAACTCAAAGGATCATGTATGTACAATATTGTATACCTTTTGGTTTTGGGTAATCTTGTTCTAGGCTCTGAGCTGTTTCCCAAAAAGTTAAACTTGGTCTTTTACATCCTGTTCAACAGCAAGGGTCATATTGGGACAGGGCATCAACATTCCCACTTGTATGAATCAAACCCACACAGAGTTGACTACCTGTGGTTAGATGCGAAACTTGCTTATCCCTAGGCCACCGAGAACCTATATTTCCCCCGAAGGAAATATCTATGATATGCATGTGGAACTAAATGTGACTGAAAGAAACATGCAGTAAGACTTTTCGTAACTGTCTAACCTGTGTACAAACATGCTTAATTATGAAAAGGGATTAGCACTTCAGTGCCTAGCAGCACCATTGGATCCCAAAAGAAGAAACAAGTTCAATCATAGTTACATTTTACTTAATTTGAACCAAAGTGTGTGAGCTAAGGCTCAAGGTCAAAGACCTAGTTTTGATATCACATTAAAAGCCAGAATAATATTTGTACAGTGAGCTAAGAGCCCTGATACAGCCCAAGGACAAGGCTAAATGTATTGGTACATTGAATTGATAATTTATTACACCAGTGTGTGGGTCAGTGTTTTAAAATATCATTTGTGCCATTGTGATTTTTGGGAAAACATCATTTATCATGTCAAGGATAATACATATTTCACTGGTGCATAAAATTAATCGGGTTTCCTCTTCAAAATATTCTGCACCAAATTTTCATCAGAGTAAATTATTCTATTCCATTACATACAACAGAGAATATCCCTGCAGACGAAATCCATACAGAGAATGGTAAAATAGCTTTTTATTAATTATTATATTATATATATATATATATTATATTTTTCTAAATTTATAGCTGTGTATAAAAGCCATTTTAGCTGGTACAAAGTACAATTATGTACATGTTTAATATTTCAAATATGTTATTGTTTTTAGAATTAACTATGTGGTTTACACATTTATTTTGCCGTAAAAAATATCAAAAAGAACAAATTTTACTATTCACAATACAAATAACACATGAAAGAACACATTCATTGTAAACCAAATTCTAAGAATGTAAACAAATAACAATGCCCAGAAACATATACAAAATTTGAATTGCTTGTGAAAATTCTGGAATAAAACTATTTAGTGGCACCTCCATTTGTAGTTGAAAATTTCACTGCAACGTTTAATCCTGGGTAGCTACATTCTTTTTGACCAGTTATCATCTAAAGGTTGAGTAACTGCATCCCAGAGTAGGTTTTACTTTTTTATTTATTTACTTATTTGTTTCTTTATTATTTGGGTTTTAACTTCATTTTAACATTGTAAACTCATACCATGACGGGTAGTTTTATGGGCAGAGGCAACCAGTACACACAGTTGGTCAAGGCTCTGTACTGTAAATTTCCGACCATATGTAAGCAACTACCAACTTTCCCAAATGGGGTCTGAGGTTTCAACTGCAGACCCCAGAGGTGAGAGGCAAGTAAGTTTTTTTTAAATACACAAATTATTTTATTCCCCCATTTAAAAACAAGGTTTCAGGAACCTGGTGCAGAGTAAACGGGGTTCTGAAACCACTCACCAGGACCTTTACAAAAGGTAGCATCTCGCAGGATGCCCAATAATAATCAGACATTACATTTTATACTTGCAGCTCTTAAACTTGTGCATCTATATACATATATTTTTTTTTTAAACTATAATAAGAAAAAAAAGAAAATAAATAAATAAATAAAAAGTTAAATAAATATTTGTACCAAACTGCCTTTAGTATTTCTCTTATCATGTCTCCTTAAAGCCCAAAAACATATTGTTAACTTAACTGGTTTTTTTAGTTACTACTAGCCATGTGTTCAAGAATGGGACTCAATAGTTCCCATCTATCAGCATAACCCTTTACCAGACCGTAATCGTTTGTTACTACACAGTGCTCTAGGGAGTGATAATATTGTATTGAACTTATACAACATTTAACATTAAGATGCTATTCTTTACATTTTGTGTTATAAATATACTTTTTTACAACTGTGAAATAATAATTTAAAACATCCTTATTTTCATTATCGGCACCTCCCAGCAACACTTGTGCATCATTCAGGCTAATGTTGATCTCTCTGTTAACTAATGTTACATCAAACAATTTAAACCAAAAAGTCTTTACCACTGGTCAGAACCAGAAGAGATGCTCTACTGTTTCAACACACTCTTTACAGTACCAACATTTATCACTTTTGACTAATTTGCATTTAAATAAGAATCTATTAGTTGATCTGGTCAAGATTTGATATTGAAAATCTCTCAAAGATGTCTCTATTACACTTTGAAAATTATTTCAATAATACTTTGACCAGTCAGATTCTGATATCTCCCTTCCTAAGGTTTCAGCCCAATTTATTTCATGACCTCTATTATATTTATTTAAAGTCCGGAGTTTTTGATATACCCACTTGCTTATATGCTTTTGTTGTAAAAAAGTTTGCAGGAAAATTTAAATTACATTTATTCAGTTTTGTTTTACCATTTTTTAACCAATGACTTGGTATAGAATGAGTCAAACTATAGAAGTCCACAAAGTTTATTTTAATTTGGTATCTTTCCATAAATCATAATAGCCAAGGTGATCTCCTGAATGTGATAATAGGTTGTTTACACATCCTATACCCTTTGAAATCAGTTCTGTTGACCTACTATTTAAATTTGGGTTTGTCGTATAAAAAGTTCCCCAAAATGGGTAGGTTCTAGAATCAATTGTATTACTCAAGCATTTTTTAAAACCTCTCCATATCTGGAGCACATTCTTCCAGAATGGATTTGAAAACTTTTCCAATTCCATAAGCGACTTTTCATCCAGTTCTAAAACCATCTTTTCTGGTATTCCACAATATTTTTCAAAGACCACCTGCCAGCTTCCTTCAATGGTTAGGAGTCTCTTTAGCCAAGATAATTTCAGTGACTTATTAAAATTTCTAATATTTATTAGTTTAAAGCCACCCTCTCCTATATCCTTTTCCAATTGTTTATTACAAATTCTAACAGTACCATTATTCCAAAGAAAATCTTTTAACCTTTTTTCAGTTACATCAAAGATGTTGCTGGGAGGGGTCAGTAGAATTGTTAATACATATACTAACTTAGGCAGCATCAGCGTTTTTATTACAGTAACTCTCCCAGTTAAGGACAAACTAAACTTACTATACATACTTATTATTCTTTCAGTTTCACTTATTCTTTTATCAAAATTTAACTGAAACATTTTTTCTTGGCTAATATGAAAGGTTATTCCAAGAAGCTCAAATTGGTTTACCCAGTTTAGCTGATGAGTATTTTGTATCTTTAATCTCTCTTTTTCACTCCCAAGCCAAACAGCTAGGGTTTTATCCATATTAGTTTTGAGACCTGAGTATTTCTGAAAAGACTTTAAAATGTTAAAAACTCTCGTTCAAAGATTGAACTGTGCCACCAAGCAGGAGGAAAGTGTCATCAGCATATTGCCCAATTTTTATCTCTTTTTCATTTACCAGGATACCTTTCACTTTGTCACTGTTCCTTTTTGCTGTTGCCAGGGGTTCCACTGCCAATATAAACAAGTAGGGACTTAAAGGATCTCCTTGTCGACATGACCTTCCAATTTTAAAGTATAGAAAACCATGTTCCAAATTCTTCCCCAAAATTATATACTTTTAGAACAGATTCTAAATAGTCCCACTCGAGGGAATCGAAGGCTTTTTCAAAATCTATAAGAAGTGTCATACCCATAATTTTTTTGTCTTATATAATCTAGAGAATCTGCTATTGTCCGAATGTTTTCCCCAGTATATCGATTTTTTTAAAACCCTTTTTGTTTTTTATAATTTGTAATCAACATTTAGCCAATTTTTAATCAGTTCTCTCGGTTTGGTACCTTTTGGCAGTAGAGTTATCAGACCTTGTCTTTGTGGAATAGATAGTTCACCAGTAGTAAAAGACTCATTCAGGCTCTCTAGAACAAAGTTACCCATGTCCTTCCAAAAAAATTTATAAAATTCTGCAGTATAACTGTCTGTACCTGGAAATTTCCATTTTTCATATCTTTTAATACGTTTATAACCTCCTTTTCAGTTATCAAGCCTTTGCATTTTGCTTGCTCCTGCATACTGAAGGATTTAATATTTTCTTTGACCAGAAATGGAGATTTACTTTGGTCCTGATTATCTTTGTGTTTACTCTGAAGGAGGTTTTTATAAAAAAAATTAACTCTTTCAGGATAGTTTGTTGATTGGTTATAATACCATTACTTGTCCTGACTTTGTTTACCACCTTACTGGTATAATTCTGTTTTTCTAAATTGCAGAAGTATTTAGTTGGTTTCCCAAAATGAATGTACTTCTGTGCTTTTGCCCTTAACATATTCCCCCTCAAAGTAGTCTCCCTTATGGTTCGTAATTCTTCCTTCAAAACTTGTATGTCCTCGATTTTATTTTCTTCTGAATTATTTGCTACTAAAGTTTCTAACCTTTGGATTTCGGCTTCTATACTTTTTTCCTTTTCATGTAGTTTTTTTACGTTTGGCACAATAATGAATAGTAAGCCCCCCTTATTCTAAGCTTTAGCACTTCAAAGAACATTTATTTAGAGGTTGTCAGAGTTTGTGAACCCTGACCCTCTGTTGAATCAATTATTAATTTATTGATTTCGTTTTTCACCAGTGTTACATACTCTTTTTCTTTCAGAAGGGCTGAATTAAATTGCCAAAAGCCTTTTCCACGTTCTGAATTTTCAATATTAAGCTCAATACCAACCAGTGAGTGGTCACTCCTATAGCCAAAACTAAGTATGTGCTTATTCATGTTAGCATGAATGTCAGGGGTTACCAGAAAGAAATCTAGTCTTGCCATTTTCACTGGTCTTTTTCCACTAACCCATGTGAACTTTTTAGCTGTATTATTTTCTGATCTCCAAGTATCAACCAGGTCAGTAGCCTCAATCATATCTAAGATTTCCCTTCTTGCTTTTGTATTATTTTCCTTAAGGTACCCCCGAGTATCTAGTTTATAGTCCATTACAACATTCCAGTCTCCACATATTATAATGGGAATATTTTCCTTTTGCAATAAACTATTTTTGAGGTTGATATAGAAATCTGGGGAGTCAGTATTTGGACCATATAGTACGCAAAGGTGGAACTTCATTTCCCCAATATATAACTGTACAAGTAATGCATTTCCACGTTCTATTTCTTCTACCTCAACAATTTTATAATCAAGGTTTTTTGCAAATAATAATGCTATTCCCCGACTTTCAGAAGAATTGACTGAGGTTACTACTTCTGCTCCCCAATCCTCTTTGAAGCATTTTAAATTTTTTTTCACCCACATGAATGTCTTGCAACCAATATATTGAGTACCTCTTATCCTTTAGCCAGTTGAAAACATCTTTTCTTTTAACTGAATTTGTTAACCCCCTGACATTCATACTAGAAATTGTTATTTGACGTTTCATTTCATCAAAATATAGTATGTTATAGTATGCAAGTATGTTACCATTGTTCCACTGTGGCACATTTTACCTTTTTATCAAATAATCTATTTTATTATTCCGAAAAGTACATGTGGATATTAGGATTGAAAATAACAGCATATGGTAGTTTGAGGAGCAATTGTAATACCTCCTAAACTAATGATCAACCCCTTCAGAAGTAAATTACACATGATATATAGAACTTTCTCTGCGATCTTTAAAAATAGTGTATGGCTTTTCTATGTAGGTATCAAACAGTGCAGGGCTTTTTCAACTGTAGGACTTTTCACCCAAAAATCCAACTAAGGGACTTCCACATTACACTAATCAAATGTGATTGCTTCACTTTTAAACGCCAATAGTTAATTTACATAACTGTTACAATTAAATTGCTAACTCTAAAAATATTTTAAAGTGTCAACAAAATAATTAAGTGTTACTTCATTGGCCCACAAATATCATCACAGTTTAGCAAGATCACACACATTAATTTGTAAAAAAAGTCACTAGAAAACAGGCACCTCACACTTTTCATAACCAGTACCCTGAAATTTCATAACACTGTATCCGGGACGTTTGCCCACAGGACCTTTGCAAATTTTGTGGGGTAGGATGTTTGCCACAATACTAATAAATATTTTTATGAATGTATAAACTTTGTCTAGTACAAAAGTCAGTTATTTTTAGTACAATTACTGTCTAAAAACTGCTTCAGAAGTTTTCAGTTTTAAAAGAGACCAAGTATAAAATGCACTTCACAAAAGGTATCCCTTCAGCCTTTGGTGTTTCTTTTGTAACATTTAAACAATGTTTAGATAACTTAATAAGATACCTATAGATTTAAAAAACAGTACTGGCTTTTTACCAAAAAGTTTGCTTTTTATTATTACAATTAGTATTGGCTTAGATATCTACTCAGGTCACATCATTGTAAAATAGATCAAACATTCAAAAGATTTCACTAAAGGCTTTCTTTCCATTTTTAATATTACAATAGTACTGCCTTAGATATCTACTCAGAACACATAGTTTTAAAAGAGATCAAACATACAACAGAGTTCAACAAAGGCTTCCATCCTGTCTTAAAAGTTTTCTTATTACAATCAAAGAACACCTTTGAAACCAGCTCAGGATAAATTGTTTTCTTTGTAAAAATTAAAAATCATTAATTGGACTTTGCCAAAATTTAACTTTTTCCACATACAACAGGCCAAGCATTAAGAGAAAGAGAATGGCAACAGAAACTCTACAAAAGAGACTGAAACAACTGTGTTTTGATTGGTCATTATACTAACCAAAAGTTTATCTAAATGTTGTAGATTAATGTAATGTAATTAAAAAACACCAAAATATTAGGAATCTTATTTTATTAGTATTGTGGGCAAATGTTCTACCCCGTAAAATTTGCTGTGGCCAAAGGTCCTAGTGGGCATAGATCTGTGTGAGCAAAGGTACTGTGGGCAAACGTCGGTACACCCATAACACTGGCTAGCCATTAAAATGTCCCAAAAGACAACACAACATATTGTCTAGGTTTGGATGTGTACACATATATGAAGTCTCCACCCCTCAAATCCATGTAAACCTAGCACTACCATATTAGGAGGGTAACTACCCAGCTTACTTCCATATGTTAAAACAAGCATCACTTTAATTTTTCCAAATCTCACACATATTTGTATGCTTCTTTGATAGGTAGCATTATTATGTGTTGTCGGATTTAGGTTTATAACATAAGATAAAAATTCTTTATTTTTTGTCACATGATGGCGCATACAGTCATTCAAACAATTATGTTAACAATGTCTATGTTATTTGCTATGATTTATCTTTCCCACAGGGAACCACAGAAAGTACAAAACACAGGAATATATATGTGCCAATCACTTCTACTAGTTCACTTTAAAAAGGTGTTATGGGCCTTATACTCAAAACTGATATTTGAGAGGACCAGACACTCCATTTCCCCAAGAGAAATTTTCTGATGGGACATTAGACTTGTTCAATATAGCCAAGGAAAAGTTGAGCCACGAACCTCTAAAGGAGCACAGGCCGTGCATGCAGATCAAGGATGTATGAACACATTCTCTCAGTGAAAAAACCAAAGGAGAGCAGATCAACCCCATTTCACAGACAAGGGTCATTTGGTAGATGATCTCAGATTCTCAATTCTGGAATAGTGTTCTCTAAAATACAACACACCTAAACCTGAGCACAGAAAAAGTTGTGAAAGATGGTGGATGTGGAATATTGGAGCAATACATCCAGTTAGCATTAACCAATTTATTTAACTGTATATCATTCTTGGGAACCACAAAAAGGTTACGCAACCAAACTTTCCAGACTGCAATGTTGACACTTTCAATTTTTTGCGGGACTATGAACTTTAGCTGATACTAATATACTGATACTACTACTTGGAAAGTTGGAAGGATACAGTATTTGCAGAGTTGTGGACAATTAAGATCTTGGATGCAATCTATTTCCTTTTTCCTTTTTTTCTATTTTCCTTTTTTGTAACAGTAAAGTTTTAAACTATGTGTGCGAGAAAATATGTTATCATTTGATAACAAGGCTCTCTAGTTCATTATTATGAAAATAAATAAAACAAAACATGTATAATTACACAAAATAATCCATATAGCGTTCTATTGTGCATGTTGAACTGTTCACAGTTTTATATCCACTTCCATATTTAATATTTTCCATCTTACGACTTTTGCATAAATTTTATGAACAAGCACATCTTCATTTAACAAAATTATGACATATCCTTATTACTATTCACATACAGCATGAAATACAAACAAAATAATGGACAGCTATATCCTGAATAAAAAGCAAATATAATTACACAGAAAATAATACTTATTAATTTACTGATTATCTCTTAAACATTCAAGTTTATTTAAAGAAAAGCATGTTAAACAAATATACCTTTACCTCATTACTGTGAGATTAAATAATAGTTCAGCTGTGAACAAAAACGTAAGCACTTTTCATTTTGTAATTATTATCTAAATAATCAGACCTAATTGCACAGATAACATAAATTATGAAATCACTGTAATTACTGTAACGTTTGGATTGTACATTTATGCAATGGCTTGAATTCATGATGTTGGTATGTTTGTAGCCATTGTGGGAAGATTAAAAATAATCTAGAATAAGTTTTAATTGTCTTTTATTCCATGTTTTTATTTCACACAAAGGTTCACATCCTATCACACACAACACAAGTGATGGAACACGTTTTTACCCTCTTTATAAGGTGCCGTTAGTTTTAGTACTTGATTTACCATCTACCTAATAGTCTGCAAATATTGCGAGAATAAGTACGACGTTTCCGTTTAACTCAACACGCCCCCTTAAACGAATAAGTTGTCTAATCTCTTGCGTGTGATTGGTTTTGTAAACATATCTGCAAGATTTTGTTCAGATGGAATATACTTCAGTAATATATAGCCCTTTTGAACTTCTACACGGATAAAGTGATATTTAATGTCTATGTGTTTTGTCCTTTGGTGAAGCACAGGATTTTTGGCTAGGGCTATAGCGCTCTGATTATCAACAAAAATGTCAACAGTGTTAACCTTGTCCCCTGAAAATTCTTCATAGAGACACCTCAGAAACTTTGCTTCTTGAACGCATGAAACTAAGGCCACATACTCAGCCTCACAAGTGGATAGGGCAACACATGTTTGTTTTTTGCTCTTCCAGCAAACCATGTCACTATTTGTGTTCATAATAAAACAGTAACCACTAACACTTTTTCTATCTTCTAGATTTCCCCAATCAGAATCACTAAAGCCTTGTAGTTTCACGCCTGTTGATTTTCTGAAATTTAGACTTTGAGATTTTGTTCCCTTGAGATACCTAAGGACATGCTTTGCCCATTCCAGATGTGCTTTTGTTGGATGTTCTAGAAACTGAGATAGCATACTGACGCTATAACATATATCCGGCCTTGTACATGTCATCAGATATATTAGGCTTCCTACAATTTGCCTATACAGACATGAATCTTCTAGTGGCTTTGAGTCACTTGATCTTAACTTGTTCACATTCATTTCACAAGGAGCAGCCTTTGGCTTACAGTCATTCATCCTAAACTTATCAAGCATCTGTTCTATATATTTACTTTGATGCATTGTAACACAATCACCTTCAAAGTCAAACTGAATGTTCAAGAACAGAGATAATTGACCAAGGTCTTTCATTTTGAACCGTTTGCTCAGTGTTTGCTTTTCATTTTGCAATACATCTTCACTATTTGCTGCTATTATGATATCGTCTACCCACACGAGTAAAATAACATAGCAGTCATGAGTTTGCTTTGTGTACACACACATGTCAGTCAAAGATTGCTTGAAACCTTGTTCAATGAGATAGTCATGCAACAGTAAGTTCCATATTCTCCCACTTTGTTTCAGGCCATACAAAGATTTGTTAAGCTTGCAAACAAGCTTTTCACCCTTTGTTCCCATCTTTTCAAATCCCTTTGGTTGTTCAACATAAAGTTCACAATCTATTGGCCCATTCAGAAATGCAGTTTTGACATCCATTTGATGAACCTTTAGGTTTTGTTGCATGGCTATCTGTAACAACATGCGAATGGACGTAATACGGGCAGTTGGACAGAATGTGTCTTTGTAATCAATATTTGGGATCTGGGAATACCCTTTTGCAACATATCTAGCCTTGTATCTTTCCTCACCATCTGAATCTCTTTTGACAGTATAGACCCATTTTCCACCAATCAAATTTGCTCCGGCAGGTAGTTTGGTGTACTCAAAAGTTTCATTTTCATCAAGTGCACTAATTTCATCTTTCATTGCCTGATGGCATTTCATAGAGTTTTCACTCTGAATTGCTTCTTCAAAAGTTTTGGGAGTTTCAAAATCACCCATTTGATATAGAAAGTCAATGTTTTGATCAGTGGGGGCATCAACCATTGTGACATAGTCTTTTAAATAGACTGGTTTAGCAAGCTTTCTGACTGACTTTCTACAAGTGCTATTCGCATCATCAATGGATAGGTTTGGGTCTACACTGTTTTGGTCATTACCTTGAGCTTGTTCAACAAGAGTATTCTCAGGTATGTAAGGTTTAATAATGTTTTGTTCTACATTTTGAACTGGTTCAATGGCACAAGCTTCAGTTTTCTGAACTACATTGTCACAGAATTTCACACATCTTACTCTCTTGACTTGATTTTTACTCTTGAAATACACAAGATATGCGGGACTTGACTTATCATAACCAATAAACACCCCCTTTTCACAACGTGGTTCTAGCTTTGACTGATTTTGTATGTATGCAAAACAACTCGTACCAAAAATTTGCATCTTACTGAGGTTTGGTTTCTTCCCAGTAACTGCTTCAAATGGGGTTATCCCCAGTCTCCGATTGAGACAGCGGTTTCTGATATACACTGATGTATATACTGCATAAGTCCAAAGAAACTTTGGCAAATTTGCTTCAATTAACATGCATCTTGCCATGTCGAACACTGTCCTCTACCCTCGTTCAACAGTACCATTTTGGTGGGGGCTGTACGGGGCACTAAACTCGTGCCTAACCTTGTTTTGAACCAACAACGACTCAAATCCGCTACATGTGAATTCCGTTCCATTATCCGATCTTAAGGTTTTGATTTGCCCAAAAGGGGCAATATCTGCCAAAAACTTCTTAGTAGCTTCACATGTGTCAGATTTGGCTTTCAGGAAATACACCATATATACACCCGAGTAATCATCCACAAACATCAGACAATACTTGAAACCTTCACGGGCAGTAGGCTCAATTGGGCCTGCTAGATCACAGTGGACCAACTCAAATAACTTACTGGCTTTTCTGTCAGGATTTCGATTTCGGTATTGAGGCATCTTCCCCAAAGTACAAGTGTCACAGTTAAATTCTGACTTATCTGAGACTTTCATACCGTCAACGACGTTTTCTAATGCTAGGATGTCTTGTACATTGCAATGACCCATAGTTTGGTGCCAATTTTTGCTACTACGGGATACTTTTTCGGAACCTTTCACAGAGTTCAAATAGTACAACTGACCTGATTGATTGATATCAAAAGCAGTGCCATCTGGGGCAATTAGTTGAGCATCGTTTGGACCAAAATTGACATTTGCACCCCTTCTAACAGCAGCTTGTACAGATAAAATGTTTTGCTTGTAGGATGGTATATACAAAGCATTTTCAAGTACAATATCATGTTTAACACCATTGCTGTCATGCACTGAAATTGATGCATTACCCTTACCAAGGACTACATTATCTGATCTACTACCATCTGCTAGTTCAATGACGTGTTTTTCAGTACTCAAATCTTGCATTGAAAGAAAACTTTCTTTACTAGTAATAATATGTGCAGTAGCACCACAATCAACCAAAATAGAGTTACAAACATCAGTCAAAACAGTGTCAGTATTTTGTACATAGTCTGCTTTAAACACGAATGAGTGATCATCAGCATCCTCTTGGACGGTCTTCACAGTATCACTGCTTGGTTTCTTCTTGTTTTTGCGACACTCACCAGTTGTATGTGTTGAGCTTTTACAGTTATTACACCACTTACGGTTGCTCTGGTTGCCGTTGTTTTGTCCCTTGTTGACGTGACACTGGTAGGACTTATGATTGGGTTCTCCACAGGTGTAGCATGTTATATTTCTTCTTGGGTTGCTTGTTCTTGGATTTAGTTGCATAATGGTATCTTTTTCACACGCAGTCCTGTGGCGATACCTTTCATTCTCTTCGAACGACTTCAGTGCTATTTTATAGTCCAAGAAACTACAATCTTCATCTTTCTGAGTCATAACTGTACAGAAGGTGTTGAACCTGTCAGGTAGCCCCTTCATGGTAATTGCCATCAGCAAGCTGTCACTAATGTTTTCTCCAGCAGTTTTCAGAGAATTGCAGATAGTTTCTGCTCTAATTAAGTAGTCAGTTACATTTTCGTCTTCACCCATCTGTAGTGATGTGAGCTGAGTGTACAGGTAAATAATACGAGGTTTACCTTTTCCCATGTAATGTTCATTCAAAATCTTCAATGCTTTCGGACCATCATTTGGAGCATCACGCATAATCAGACTCAGGCTTCTGTCATCCAAGTACTGAATTAGCTGTGCAAATGCTAGTGCCTTATTTGCTTGACTTGGTTCATCAGCTCCATGAAATATTCCATACATTTTCTGAAGTCTCATGTGTCCCAAAAATTTCATTTCCCACAGTTCATATTTATCCTGATCTCCATCAAAGTGGAGTCTGGGCCCATAACCTGTTGGTATGTTTGTAGCCATTGTGGGAAGATTAAAAATAATCTAGAATAAGTTTTAATTGTCTTTTATTCCATGTTTTTATTTCACACAAAGGTTCACATCCTATCACACACAACACAAGTGATGGAACACGTTTTTACCCTCTTTATAAGGTGCCGTTAGTTTTAGTACTTGATTTACCATCTACCTAATAGTCTGCAAATATTGCGAGAATAAGTACGACGTTTCCGTTTAACTCAACACATGATATTTTGGTCAAGTGATTTATTCCCGCCATATATATTATGGGTGCATTTATTCGACTGTTTTTTTTCTGTCTGTCCTCCAATCTGTCTATCTGATTGTTTGTCTACGTTCATGATAACTCTAGACGGAACGAAAGATCCTTTTGAACCTGACTAAAAGAAGAAATAATAAAATTTTGTGAAAGATCCAGGGCCGATATTTGCTAATATTTTTCGCTTTGAATAATAATTTTTCTTACGATTATAAAATTTTCTTATTCTTAGAGGTATTTTTTTCTAGTTACGAATAATAAACAGAAACATACATATGTATATTTTTATGTGATATATGATAAATTGTGGGATTTATTTACACCTTTATTGTTGCAATAGAGTCAAAATCAGGGGCTGGATTCACAAAAGGTTTTAATCTTAGTGTTATCTTAGGCTTAGCCCCTGAAGTTTTAAATCAAAGATTTTTCTCTCGGCAGGTCTTAGCTCGTATATAATATTTAACTTAAGACCAAGTTAAGGAAGAATTTTATAATAACTGTAAATTTGTCCCATACAATTAACTGTATCAATACTCAAAAATTATAGCTCATCTGGTGACAGGCATAAATCAGTGCATTAAGTTATCCTTTTTCATTACTGTTATATTAATATTTTTAATACCATAAAATTTCAGAATAAGACATTTAAATTCAAATTTACACTTTTAAAGAAAAAATCAAAATTACAGTGCTACAGTAATTATAAAAACTCAAGTATGCTTTCCCAATTTCATGTATGATATTTTTACAAGGGCAACATAAATATCAAGTGAAAAGAAGCTATCCCAGATCATAAGAAATATTATTATAATTAAAACTAAATATGCACATTGTTTGACAACTGTACTGGAGGATATAATACCTTTTACATATATACTTTATATATGTTACAGTCAAACTGTGTAATCAGGCATGTCGCACAATGCCTGGAATCTTCAGGTAATTCATAAAATCCCTGAATCACTTAGGCAATTTGCAAAATGCCTAAAATATTCAGGCATTTTATATAATGCCAGATTTGGGGCTCCAGGTACTTCATGAAATGCCTTAATCAGTTGCCCCAAATACTTTTGGGTTGTGTCTTGTTACTGCAGGTTCTTGATTAGCCTGTGTTTGAAGTGGAGTAGGTACATCATCAGATGGTGGCACCAGTATCTGTGTGGGTGTGTTATTCTATTCAGTGTTTCCGGCTGAAGTGTCTAGTGTGGTCAACCCTGCTATTGGAGTGGCATTGGCTGCTGTGAAATTAAAAGCTGTGTGAGTGACACAGTAGATCTGATGCAATAAACTTGTTGTTGTTGTTACTGTTGCTTTTCCAATGTCTCAACTTGGAAATTTTCAAAATGACTCTATTTACAGGTTCTTAGTTCTTACCAAAGCCAATCACAGTAGGCAGCTGTCCGGTCATTCTGTGTTTTCTGGAATAACATCTGATCTAGTTTGTCTTCCAATAAGGCTAACTTATTTCATTTCTCCTGGGCTTCTATCTGGAACTCACCCTCACTAATGGTTGGTGTATGCATGGTTAAGTACTTGGTGGTTTTGAGGATAAGGTGTGGAAGAACAATCTCCTCGGCTCTTCAATTGGTGTATGTCCACCAGTGATTGGTAGCTATTCATGATGCAAAATGTGGTTATGAAGGAAGGAAAATTGTCTTTCAACCATTCCTGCCTATCTCTTAGATGAGGTAAACCTTGGCATGATTTATTGTGTTAATTTTCCATATATTGTTCTGTCACTCTAAAAACCAGTGCAAGCAGGCCCCCTTCTTCATGCCATTCTCTGTGCAGAAAGCATGCTACAGTACGTTCAACTTGGGGGTCTTTGTAATCTATGAGAGATTTATTATATAAGAGTTCATTATCCTTCAGAAAGTCTAAAAGCTTAATCTCCTCTGTTCTTCTGTGAATGCAGCTGCACCCACACCATCTTACCCTCTGGATTATCCCCTCTTCAGTACAAGCTTCTGGAGTCATCTTCTGTATATCCTCTTGTGTAGTCTCTTCAATAACCCCAGTGTATCCTCCTGAGTAGCTGCCTGTATAGCCTTCTGTGTAGCCTCACGGTGCCTCCTGGGTCAAACTGCCAATCCCACTCTTGAAAAATGCCAGTAAGTGATGTCCAATATATCTGTAAAGTATTAAGTCCAAAAAAATATGTCCAATTTGATCACACCAGTGTCTGTACTCCCTGAATTCATGAAACGAATGCTGAGGCCAGGACTGGGGACTTTACATACACTATCACCTATCTTTGATGTGCTTTTTAATCCCATCCCCACCGTGAAGCCATTCCAAACCATTGCAAACCCATCTTTTTAATCCCATCTCGATCTTTACCACTACAAACCCTAATCTTTTTTATGATCATGGCTTCTTTGGACATCATAAACCTTTTTTCTGTTTTTGATGAGGCAATTTCATTGGTGGAGATGGAATCTTTCAAACATTGCAAAAGGTTTGCAATAGGTATACTATATAAAAATTTGTGGTAGTTATACAATGGAAAAGATTGCTTTGAAACCAAGATATGACCGAAAAGTTTGACTTGCAATCAAAGTGATGAGTTTGCGACCAGGTATACAAATACAAGATCTGATAAGATTTAGGAAAAGTTGGTGGTAATTTCGAGCAGTGTGAAAGAATCTCCAAGCTGGGCAATAGCTATAAGATATGTTTGCGAGACTTGATCACCACGATTGTGGTTGGCAATGAAAAAGGCCAAGGAGATTAATTTCATTATTAAAAACATTTGGGATCACACCTCATTTACAGAGGGGAATTGCCATAATGTTACAGCCTTCTATGATATTGAAGTCCAAGAGACCAGTCCATTTTAACAAACTTCTATACATTACAAAAGTTGATAATCAGATTAATATTCATGCTGAAGAGATCAATGTCTGCTTACCTTTATAGCTTCTTATACTAAGCTTAATTCTTCATATTTGTAGCTAACTGCAATGTGAATCAAAGGCAAATACATTCCCTACTTTAAAGGATTATGTTTTATGTTGTATTAGTTTTATATTCATTAACAATTAATTAATTCACTTAAAGCTCACATGGTTTTCCTATTTCAAGGTATTATTTCTATGACAGTCCTACTTACAAGCGACCCCTGAACTTCTTGCCTTTCAACCACACCACAGGAGAGAACACAAACCACAGGAAGGTTGTAAACATATAGATAGATCTTCATATGTGATAAAGGGAATTGGTTCACAGTCCAATGCAGTGGGGAGTTTGTGAGCATATACTATTTGACGTGAAGCATCAGAAGTATCACTTTTTATTTATTTCCTTCTGTCTGTTTAAAACTACCTGGGTAGTAATATCAGATAAATTTTGCATTAACATGTATTGCATTTATGTTTTAAAAATAGTTCTACAAATATTTAACATATATTATTGCACCCATGATTAAGGTATCAATTTTAACTTTAAAAAAGCAGAAGAGAAAAACCCCAAAACACAGAGAGACAGTTAAATACAGTATGTGGGAAGACTTTCTAATGTGATAGTTCCATAATGCTGATTTTGAAGTCAGCACCCGAATTTCAGCAAGGATGCATTTAAATATTCCTAGTTTTTTATACATTTTGGAATTTTTCACCCCACCTTCCAATTTGTAAGCTGGGCAAATATTGTATTTGTTAATCTGATCCCCAGGGTAGTGATGCATTAAATTTTTTTGGTCTGTTTTGGTAAAATTTAGCATTTTTCAACCATGATTTGCTGATTTTAAAGTTTGAGCCGCTGTCTGGACATTCCATGAATATGAAACTAGGCCATAACTGTCAATAAAAACTCATCTGACTTTTATAATATCAAGTGTTATATTAAGTGATAATTCAATATTTCCAACTTTGGTCCTACTCTGCAAAATTTTAAGTTGGGACCCAACTTTCTCTGGTCATATATGTCAGGAAGTAATTTCATGGATGGTGGCAAAACTTGGAAGAATATTATACATGTTAGATTTTGGGGGGAAAATTTTCTACTTGCTTTGAGACCCCAAAAGTCAGGATTTAGAGCCCAACTTATGTTGATGTCATAAATTCAAATTGTAACATCAGGACCCACTTCATTTAGGTTTTACCATTAATAAGTCTAATTATATTGTTCTTACAACCATTTGTATTAAAATCATACAGGTTAGAGACTTACTGGCCCCCGCCTTTGACCAAAATGATTATGGCCATGTGATTGTCATACCCTAATTATCACTTGCTGACTGATGGGAGAATGTGAGATACAAATACATTATGTCATATCAGCAAATCCCACCTGATCGTATGCAAATTGTATAGATCCTGTTCAAATGTCCTGGGGACTCCAAGTTCAGCTAGCCATGGTTAGAAATGTTTCCCAGACAAATATGATGATATACTTTGAAACAAGAAATAGCATAACATTCTGTATGCTCGATCAGTCAGACATTTTCACCAGTATACTTCAGCACACATAATTTACTAACGCTAAGGTAGCTTTTCCACTATGGCGATTGGATTGTACATGTGGCTTCCAATTGGAAAAATTGAGATTGGTCGAGATCCACAAGAGAAGAGGAGGTGAAAAATAACAGCTTTCTGAGAAATGTTACAGCTTGTAATTAAAACCTTTTTTATTGATTCCTGAAAACATTTCTGATTGGTTCTCAAAATATTCCAACTTGGCTACAAACCTTATAAAGGTCTATACACGATCATAAGTATTGACTTAAAATGTATCCAAAGAACTGCTTGAAGAACATTAAGCTGGATTTCGGATTGAGTTCCTGAATATGAGTAGTATATATCGAGTGTATCTGATATGGGTCACTGAAGATCACACAAAGTGTTTTAATGAAATATTCAGACAGTTTGAATTAATCAGGAACACACGCTATTCACTCCTGAATGCTTCCAAAGTTCCAAAATAAATGGGTAAATAAATAAATAAATATGCACAAAAACATAGCTTTAAATGTTCACAGAAAAAGAAATCTATAAAGGATTCTGTACTGTACAGTACTATTGCACAACTAATGTTGATAAAGCAGTTATTTGCATTCATTTTATAAAATCAGAGAAAAGAGTGTATGGGGAGATTACCTTATACTAGAATGACAACAGCCCACGGTTTATTTGTTTTAGCTGGCATGCAGTACTATGCACATATTTAGTGTAAGCAGCAACTTAAGCCACTCTTACATAGAGGAGGGATTATTGTGAAAAACATGCACAGAGATTGTGGTGGCTCAAACTGAGCTTGTTCTGGTTCTCCTGTAAGTAGGACTGTACTCCTGCTTTGATTAAAATCAAAGCCCAGTGAAATCAATTCAACGGCTATATGGCTTCTCCAGTTCAAGAGAATATTTTTATGAGAAATTTTGTTTTTATATTCATCAAATCCCAATTAATTAAAATAAAGGTTCAATGGCTTGTCTATATAAACGGATTATTTCCATGAGAACACCTGTTTTAATTAAAGAAATGATCCTGATTTCTATATAACTCTTTACATCAATCCAAAGCAAAACTTAAAATATATGCCCTAGTCAGTTGAGATTTTTTTCCAATTGAGTCTATCTCTTGTTTTATATCACAGAGCTTAAAATGGCACCAAAGATGAAACTCTTCCAACAAGAATAGTGTAAACACATTCATGATTTTGCTTACTTTCTTAAATTAGCTGGATAAAACACCAAACTAGCATACACAGCATAGAAATATCATATTTCACAATTTACCTTAAATACATAAGGTAAGTTGTCTAATAATGATGGCCAAATTTTAGGCATTACATGAAATGCCTGAAAATTTTAGGCATTTCACAGAATCACTAAGTCAATCAGGGATTTTGTGAAATGACTGAAATTTTAAGGGATTTTATAAATGCATGATTACACAGTTTTTCCGAAACATATATAGATTCAATATGTATTCTGCTCTTCACATATTGAGTTGTTCTTCATTGAGTTTGGTTAATGTGATTGTTTTATGCTAGGGAATTTAAACACAAGTGAGCTGTTGGTTTGTCACTACATGTGCCACTTTGATAAAATTCTCTAAATAAAAACCATGTCATAACAATGCTTAGCTGTGTCAAGGTTTCTGGGGAAAAATATTGCCAAGTATTTTTAAGTTTTATGACAGTTACATGGTCTGTGGTCAGAAAGTTGTCAGTTAAGTACAAATTTTATTATGTAAAACATATGATTATGAGTTATTATTTATGAAAATGGTCGCACAAAATGGATAAAATTCTTTGAAAAGTGAAAATAAAACTTTCCCAGTTGGATATGTACATTTATTCAATGTGGGCATATGTATTCAATGGGATATGTGTTACATACTGTGGACGTATATATTTCTAAGAATTAATATGTGTTGATGTATACAGAAAACGTGTCTATTTAGTGTTTACGCTTAGATTAGAAACAGGTACATGTTTTGCAGTTGAAAACCTTCACGTCAAGTAAAAATACACATATGTACTTTGAGTGGTGTGATAGAGAAATTTTATCTTAATTTTAGCCTTGTTATATTTTGAAGTGTGGAAAATGTACAGGGCGGCCATATTTAAGATCAGTCATAAAGATTTCTCATAAACAAGTCACTCACTCCAGCCTTTAACTGTAAATCTAAATCTCTCTTTAAACAAGCACCCATTGAATTTGTCTGGTCACAGAAATAAAATGTCTGCTTACATGCAATTGAAATAAAACATGAAATATGTCATCTCTGTTTTACCTAAGAAAGATCTTGATTATTCTTAGACTGAATATTATTTTTAGAAAAATTCTAAAAATAGCAATTTACTGAATAACAAAAATTCTAATTGTAAGAATTTTCTTTGAATTTTTTATTCTAAGTATAAAAATAATAGTGAATATTGGCCCAGATCTTATTCTGGGTACAAAAAAAATCCTCAATTTTAGAGGTCCCATTTTTAATATATTTTCAATACCTTTGGCTTTCTGGTTGACATTACTCCAACAGTAATGAATGGATCTTCATGAATTATTTTATGTCGGTAAGACTTGGCCAAAGGAAGATATATGATTATATTTTGGGAAAGATATGGATCATATTACATAGCTGGATGCAAAAAGCATCCAAAATTCATCATCCCCTGCCCCTATGGAGAGGACTGTGCTCTATGTTGCCAGTAGATTTTAATTATACATTGAAGGCAATAATTCAAAAGTACAGATCAGATGTTTTCAAATTTTAGTCTTTTTAATAATGTTGCCATTTGTCAATGTGAATAAAGCTATAATCATTTTACTGACAAAATAGCATCATCCAGAAAATTGCTTATTTTAAGACCTTTTGTGTGTTTTGTTTGATTATACCATACTATATTAAGGGTGCATTATAAGACCTGGACTTCTGCACCCAGACAATTCTCAGACTAATAGTGTTGCTGTGAGAGTTGAAATAACACTGTGCGACAATTAAAATATGTATTTAGTTTGAAGTATTTTAATAACTATATTATTGAATGTTTTTCTACTTATTTGATGTTTGTATTTGATTATGAAATGCTTAAATCTGATGTAACATATATGGGCTTTGATTTTGCAATAAAATTTACCTTCCCATCTGTCTTATTTATACTCTGTTATTGCAGTACTGCAAATCTGAAAATAAATTGCATGGGTACATCCGGGCACACTATGATTTATGTTTGTTATAATTGTTAACTACCTGCATAGATATATGGGATAAATTTAGAAAGACTAGAGGTGCCCTCCGGGAAAAATCAAGCTCATAATCTAGTTCTGATTTTTATAATCTACCCACATTTAGGACAAATTTGTTATTCGTTGTTGTGTAGGACATATTACATAACTTTTGATATTTTGAAGAAATATATTGATAAGGATGAAGCAAACCGTGATATATATTTTAGCATTCATTTTAGCTATAACTTTCTTCGTTGATGGTGGTCCTTTACATGCTTCATGTAAAATAGTTTGGTAAATAGTTTTATTATCGCTCACATTTTGAGGTGGTTATAGTGGCTTTCTACCAGTGAACGCCCGCCTACCAGTGAACGCCCGCCGTCTATTTCTTTGTTCGGCGAGGTTATGTCCCGGGACGTCCCGATATGTAACACATTGGCTATATGTCGGGAAGTGCTAAATATTGAACACTTGGAAGTGCTTCAGAAGTGCTTTATGTCACGGGATGCCTTGTTTTAGGATTGTGGTAATATTTTACAAAATTAAAATGAAAAAAAATATATATATATATTTTACAAAATTAAAGCCTAAAAAAACATCAAATACTTTAAACTCAGAAATCACGGCAATAGCAACAACTCATTAATATTCATGAGAAGATATGATTATCGGTTGTGAATTTCCCGGGTTTTTCTTGCAATATTTTGTAAAATGGAAGCTTCAGTGAAGACCAAATACCTTAAACTTGAGAACTCAAGGCAGTAGCACCAACTCATTAATATTCAGAAGAAGATATGAGGTCACAGATTTCCCGGGTTTTTCTAACAATATTTTTTAAAATTGAGGCTTCAATGAAGATCAAATACCTTAAACTCAAGAAATCACGGCAGTAGTATCAAGTCATTAATATTCATGAGGAGATATGAGGTCACAAAGCTAACTATAAAAAATCAACCAATGAAATCATTTTCCGACATTTAGCCAGTAATTTACATATCGGGATGTCCCGTGATTTAACCACTGCGTTCTTTGTTAGAGGTCAAGGACAAATGCTCTTATATATCTACAAAATGGGCGTTCACTGGTATTTCCGGTTTGCGGTAAAAACGGCTGATAATAAGCCAAATCACGGTTTCGTCTGCGCATGCTCCAGCATTCGTCCTTGAAGGGTCAAGTGGGTAAAAACAAACGCAGGAAACGAAACCAGGAAGTGATTTTTAAATGGTTAAAAATTACAATAATATATGTTTCCTTGAATAACACACATTAAAGTAAATTTTTATTACAAATATACATAGGGGCCACGGTGGCAGAGTGGTAACACTCTCGCCTCCCACCTCTGAGGCCGGGGTTCGATCCCCACACGGGCTCAAGTGGGAAAGCTGGTAGTTGCTTGCCGTTGATCGTCAGTTTACAGTACACAACCCTAGCGAACTCTATGTACTGGTTTCCTCTGCCCTTCCAACTACCCGTCGTGATATGACCTGTACAGTGTTGAAAGCGACGTAAAACCCCAAATAAACAAATACAAATATACATAAGGATCTACGAAATGGTGTTTTACCAGCAGGAAAAGATATTTTAAAATATTGTTTAAGTCATCTAAGGTGGGCAAAAATAGGGGGTTAGCAGAATTACAAATCCAATAAACAAGTGCTAGTTATTCGGGTCCCACTAAACACCGTGCGGAGCCTCCGCACGGTATCTCCGCACGGTAAACGTGCGGAGTTTTAAACAGCCTTAAAAGTGATGTGTATGGACATTTATTTGCTGTCAAAGAAATAAATTGTGTGGCAAAGGTATTGAAATTGTGTAATATGTGCAAAATTGTTATAAAAATGGATATATCATACCAAGAATTGAAAAATTCTTAGATAATTCTGAGGGTCTTGCTCTGAGGTCCGAAATTTTTACACCTTTTTTTTCATATTAAAATAGCTTATGTTTATTTATCAGAGAAAAAAAAGAGAAAAAATATGAGGTATTTTATCCAAACTTTATTAATTAACAAGGTCAACACATAATACACATACTAATATAATACACATACTAATATAATAATACAAAAAAGATTATAGAGTCCATATATAATCCATAGCCTAAAAATAACCACACATATGGGCCATCACATACCATTACTGGCTATATTTATACACATGCCAGAGGACTTATTGCAATTTGAATATTATTATAGAATCTTTTGATAATATTGTGAATAGAATGGAAAACATAACATTATTGTCATCATTCAACTGGGATTTGGATGCATACACTACCTGTGGACATAAACAGATTAGCCTAGATTGCAATGAAGTGCAATTAGATTGAGAAGTCATCTCACATTTTTGGAGGTGTGGAGTGAGATACCACAGTTTAACCTTGATTGCAATGAGATGCAATTAGATTGAGAAGCCATGTCACAATTTTGGAGGTGTGAAATGAGGTAACCCTTTGATCATATTTTAAAGGAAAACAGAGAATATAATTAGAAATACTTGTTTGCATAGAATTGTATTTCTGAAATACAAACTCTCTAAAAATTCGATTCTGGGGTTCATATAACTCTATCTTTATACAAATTACTCTCTAAAAACTGGATTCTGGGGTTTTTATAATTCGATCTTTATAGAAATTACTCTCAACAAACTCCACACGTTTACCGTGCGGAAATTACCGTGTGGAGACCCGAACGGTATTTAGAGGGACCGAGTTAGGAATAACTTATTCCTTTAATATCTTGGAAACTCTGTAAGCAGATATGTAATATGCATCACCAGAAAGTAGTTAAACAGAACTTCTGCTTGTTTTTTCTTGCATTTAAATCCATCCAAATATGGCAGGTAACAAAAAAATTTTAAAAATTAAGTGAAAAAGCAAGTGAAAAAAAAAAAATCTGCAACATGTAATTGTTTCAGTACTTTACTGTCTCTGTTTACTACTTATTATATTATATTTTTTGTGACATAAATAAAAATTAATAAAAAAAAGTAAAAAGAAAAATTAAATATTTTAAATATTTCTTGGTGCCCCTATATAATAAAATCTTTAAATTTTAAATATGAACTTCACTATCATTAAATACAAAAAAAATTGATGTAAATCCCTGGGTACTCTCTCGAGTGTGTTTACAGGAAAAAAATAATATTGCATTTGTTTTATGATAAAAGACACAAAACCTTGATGTTTGAAGGTACTTTTACTCCATTAGTATATCAGTATGGTCACCTTATGTGGCAGAAAAAAATAATTTTATAATCACCGGGAATCCTTAATATGAGGAAGAAATCTGGAAGATTGTCAATACTTATTCCTTGTGTACCTGGATACTTACACATAGCTACATTACCAAATATCAGATTTGGATGTATTCGTGAACTTTTAACAGGGTTCCAGCTTCCCACTGCACAGGGAAAACAGGGAAAATTGTGAAAAGTAATTCCAGACAGGGAAAACACAGGGAATTTGAAATTTTGGAAAAACACAGGGAATTTGAAAATTTCAGAATGATTTTGACGAGTAACAACCATTTGCATTCACGCGCTGCGGGTCGCGACTCGCAGGTCACATTTGATGTTTTGGCTTGATTGTGTTATTTTATTTATAAAATCCACAGGGAAAAATATAAACTTCACAGGGAAAACACAGAGAATTTAAATTGGAAAAGGGAGTGGGAACCATGTCTTAAATATAATAAATCCAAGAAACACACTGATTTCCTCAAAATATGAATATAGGAGAAGTACTTTTTACTGAAAAATCGACCCACTTCATGACTAATTGAAATTGCTATTATTTTTAAATATATAGAAAATAGTAAATAAATATCCAACTTTTATTTACTCATCAAATCATATATATAAAAATATTAAATATTGTATCTCAAACATATTCTGATTCAAATATATGCCATGTATTACTATAGATGGAGATTATCCACAGGTTCATAAAATTATATAAGGGGTCTCTAGAGGTTGTTATTATTTGATATTGTTCATCTTTTAAGTGGACATTAAGTTCTATAAAAGATTATTTTGGCATAAGGCACGGTTTGCTTTTATTATCCACCATTATGTTTGAATAATAAGTAAAATATTTCAGTTTAGAAAAATAACACCCAAAAATATCTCATATGGGGTGCAAATGAATGAAAACAGAAGAGTATTCTTAAGTTATGGTTTTTCATCCATTTCTCTATAGAATTTAATGCAAAAGAAACGAGAAAGAATCCCTGTAATAATGCCTTTCTGAAAAAAAATGTATGCAACATATTATAGATGTAATAGCTTCAGAACTACCAACGAAAAATCAATCCTTCTTGGCGAATTTTTAAATCTAATTTAACATTACAACTGGGCGAAAATAAGTGATTTTTATAAAAACTGCTTCAAATATTTAAGAGAAATTCCATTTTGTAAATAGAACTAATTTATATAATTTAATACACTATCTCCATTATAATTTTTATGATAAACATGCATATATATACAGTATTCACATAAATTATATATTCGCCACTTCCTGGTTCGTCTGTTGTTTTTACCCACTTCACCTTTCAAGGCTGTTTGCGAAAACGAGGCATCAGAAACTGTGATTTCGCGTATTAGTGGCATGCTACCAGTAAACGCCCATGCTGAAGCAAAGATATTGAATTTAAATTATATAAGCAGATTTGTATTTTATTCTTCTTCCACCAGATTGTCAAATGTACACAGCAATTAATAATCCAGTTGCATGTTGCTACATTTGTTTCAAAGCTTTATATTTTAATAATTTAACTCTATTATCGGCCGTTTTTAGTGCAAACTGGAAATACCAGTGAATGCCCATTTTGTAGATAAATAGAAAAGCATTTATCCTTGACTCTAACAAAGAAATAGAACACGGGCATTCACTGGTAGGTGGGCGTTTACTGGTAGGAAGCCACTACCTCGCAAGTTTGAAATCCACTACTGACTGGCTTTGTATCTTGGCACACACCTCAAGTTGGCACAAAACGGAAGACAGAATATTTCCTAATTCTTATTCTTTATCGCACACACTCGTGCACTTCCGCCTACTAAATAAGGGAGTTAAATTAAGTGACGACAGAAACAATTAAAATATCTTTGGCGATTTCCATATGCAAATTGTGCCAAGTTGGGGCACTGATTTCATGTAGAAATTATATTATCGCCCCTTAAAAAGCCTTCTAAAACGTTTACTATTTTGAGTTTTTATTTCCCGCCGGGCTTTAGCCCAGGAGGGAGATTATGAAATGATGTCTGTGTGTGCGTGTGTGCGTTAGTTAGTCACGCCGATTTCTCCAAAACTGCTACAGCTACAGATTTTTTGTAAATTAATTGTCCCAATGAATTTTCATGCCCTTGAAAATTTTTTTGGTTTTATTGACTTAGGCCTAAAGATAAGTGAGTAATAGCAATCTTAGCTACTTTGAGTAAAGGGCTCATAACTCAAAAACTATTGCAGTAACAAGTTTTTCTTCAAATATTTTGTTCAGCTACTTTGTCCTTAGCTATAAGATGGTACATAGTTTGGGGTTCTATTGCATGCCATAAGTGAGTAATAGCTATTTTCTCATTTGTAGCTAAATAACAGAAGAAGTAAATGTCAAATATCTTCAAAAGTATTGAAGTTAGGGAAATCTTTTCAAATATGTTGTCCATCTTCTTTTTGGTAAGCTATCACATACTAAAGCTTCAGACCTGTTGCACCTTGGATAGCTGAGTAATAGCTACTTTGAAATTCTGACTGTTGAGTAAAGCGATTGTAACTCCAAAACTATTGCAGTTAGAGTATTTTCCTAAAATATGTTGTTCAGCTACTTTGTCCTTAGCTATAAGATGGTACATAGTTTGGGGTTCTATTGCATGCCATAAGTGAGTAATAGCTATTTTCTCATTTGTAGCTAAATAACAGAAGAAGTAAATGTCAAATATCTTCAAAAGTATTAAAGTTAGGGAAATCTTTTCAAATATGTTGTCCATCTACTTTTTGGTAAGCTATAACATAGTAAAGTTTCAGACCTGTTGCACCTTGGATAGCTGAGTTATAGCTACTTTGAAATTCTGACTGTTGAGTAAAGCGATTGTAACTCCAAAACTATTGCAGTTAGAGTATTTTCCTAAAATATGTTGTTCAGCTACTTTGTCCTTAGCTATAAGATGGTACATAGTTTGGGGTTCTATTATATGCCATAAGTGAGTAATAGCTATTTTGTTATTTGTAGCAAAATCATGACATAAGTAGATGTGAAATATCTTCAAAAGTATTCAAGTTAGGGAATTCTTTTCAAATATGTTATCCATCTACTTTTTCATAAGCTATCACTAGGGCTGTGACGGGTACAAAAAAACGGCATCGAGTACTCGCCCTCTGAAAACCGGCCCGAATTCGAGTAACCGTGAGATTTAGTTCCCACCGTTAGAAGTCTTCTGTAAACAAAATGTCGCTTCCAGAAACGAAACTTTTGAAGAAAAACGTCCCCTATTTAACCATATATCATAGATTATGGAGTAAATTATAGGTTTTCAAGCGAAAACAACAACTTTAATTGATGTTATGTGACGGAAATGCTGAAATGCAGCATATTATACACAAACGTTTCATTACGTGGGCAATAATATAATATCTCGCGAGTAACCGAGTACTTAAAATGGACTCGAGTACAAGCCAAGATCGCCTCGTACACCGAGGCTCGAGTACTCGTTCACAGCCCTAGCTATCACATAGTAAAGTTTCGGATCTGTTGCACATTGGATAGCTGAGTAATAGCTACTTTGAAATTCTACAGTTGAGTAAATCCATTGTAACCCCAAAACTATTGCAGTTACAATATTTTCGTAAAATATGTTGTTCACCTACTTTGTCCTTAGCTATAAGCTGGCATGTAGTTTGGGGTTCTATTGCATGCCATAAGTGAGTAATAGCTATTTTCTTATTAGTAGCAAAATAATGACATAAGTAAATGTCAAATATCTTCAGAAGTATTAAAGATACGGAATTCTTTTCAAATATGTCATTCATCTACTTTTTTGTAAGCTATCATATAGTAAAGTTTCAGACCTGTTGCACATTGCATAGCTAAGTAATAGCTTCTTTGAAATTATGACTGTTGAGTAAATCCATTGTAACTCCAAAACTATTGCAGTTACAGCTTTTTCTTCAAATATGTTGTTCAGCTACTTTGTCCTTAGCTATAAGATGGTATATATTTTGGGGTTGTATTGCATGCCATAAGTGAGTAATAGCTATTTTCTTATTTGTAGCAAAATAACAACATAAGTAAATGTCAAATATCTTCAAAAGTATTAAAGTTAGGGAAATATTTTCAAATATGTTATTCATCTAGTTTTTGATAACCTATCACATAGTAAAGTTTCAGACCTGTTGCACATTGGATAGCCGAGTAATACCTACTTTGAAATTGTGACTGCAGGGTAAATGCATATAGTTTGGGGTTCTATTGCATGCCATAAGTGAGTAATAGCTATTTTCTTATTTGTGGCAAAATAATGACATAATTTTTCTGAAATAACTGCTTCATCTACTTTTGGGAGAGCTTTCACATGGTGAAGTTTCAGACCCGTAGCTAATTATTCACCTACTCAAAATGAGTAAATGATAATTATCTCTAAAAGTATTGCGGATATCCAATTTTTATCAAATAACTCATTCATCTACTTTTGGGAGAGCTTTCACATGGTGAAGTTCCAGACCCGTAGCTAATTACTCACCTACTCAAAATGAGTAAATGTGAATTATCCCTAAAAGTATTGGGGATATCCAATTTTTCTTAAATAACTCATTCACCTACTTTTGGAAGAGCTTTCACTTGGTGAAGTTTCAGACCTGTAGCTAATTATTCACCTACTCAAAATGAGTAAATGCTAATTATCTCTAAAAGTATTGTGGATATCCAATTTTTATCAAATTACTCGTTACATTTAGATTTTAGAGCACCTTGTTAAAATATGTTATCTTTAGTACATCTAATTTATATGGCGGGAGATAAATGCATGCGTTAGAATGCTTGTTGTTATTAAAGTACAAATATAGTTTGCGCTTGTGTCAATCCATATATTAATCAATAAAAATCCACATTATTAAACAAGTAATAACAACAAATAAGGATTTTGTGTCCAAGGTGTGCCAAGTTACGGTGGGAAGCAATACTTGAACCCAACGTAGAAATCTAGTTGAAATACATGTAGATTTTGCAAACCGTTTTTAGTTGGATCCAACCAGTGATGTCATGTTGAAACCAACATTTCAATCAGGTTGAATTCAGTGGGTGAAATCTGGTTGAAATACGTGTAGATTTTGCAAACTGTTTTTGGTTGAATCCAATATATGAAATAGGGTTGAATTCAGTGGTCGAAATCAGGTCGTTTTCACTGTCTTATTTATTTGAATCATTGTAGCTTGTGTGTCATAATTGTAGCTTATTAATAATATTATACAATAACTATCCATATACAGATTTTACAATTTGGATACAACTTCAAAGTGATTAATTCTTTCCAAGATGACATGTTTTCATGAATGATTAGAAATAGAACACGGAATCATTATATATTCAACATTCTATTTCTGATGACATTGTAATGACACATAATTTTGCATCTTCTTTCAAATATAACTACTCAAGATATGTAAATCCATATTTTCCAACTAGATATCCATTTTTATGTCATAAATTTATACTTTTTTCTTTGTAAAAACAAACAATTGTGACATTATTTATATCTTCAGTATTTTATCTAATGACTTTTTTATAATTATTTTATTAAGTTGGCTACTGTAATTATAAAGAAACTATAATCATGTAGCAAAGCCACAATGCTCAGTTCAGATGCTTGTGTCTCATACAACTTTGTCATATTAAAGTATTTACTCACCAATAAATGTATCCGCTGTTACTGGCTTGTCACTTCACAGCAACAATTGACAGACAATTATATTTACAATATTTATATAGAGTAAGAAATCTAAAATTCGCCACATATCTGAAATTCGCCACATGTGAAAATACTAATAAAATAAATGAATTGAGGCGAGATTTGTTGACTGTATAGTAAATTAAGGCTTTTTGAACTGAAAAATACCAATTTTTGGACAAAAACATCATTTTCTTCATAAAATTAACTAAGGTTTTACAGGTGGCGAATTTTAGATTTCTTACTCTACACAATATATTTATGGACCTGTACTGCTAGATCAGCAGCAAAGGCTAGCAACTATTTTATTTGTCACTTGTGAGTTGTGATCATGTGTTGTCAAACACTGTTAGAGCTAGACTGACGCTATATTTGAAAAGGCCAGACAAACTCACTTCTGTGTCCTTGACCCCTGACCTAATTGTCGTGAAGAAGTGGATACTAAACATTGGCACCGAAACATCGGATTTCACCACATTCCACCCTGTTCTGAAAAAGGCCAAGGACAACCATTTTTAGGTCACCACAGACCACCCTAAATAGGTTGGATTTTTATCGATACAACCTATTGCTCCCTTACTTTAATCCATAGAGGCAGGCTGCGTTCTCAGACGTCTTCGTATCTTTTCCACAGGCAGTTCCTTGATGACGTCATCTACCTCAGTATGTCTTTCTCGCAGCAATATCAAAGCAGTGAACCCAAACATCATGCTAGGGAAGCCGTCCTCCATTTGATCATTTCCCGGACTCCACCATTGTAACAGTGTCTGTAGATTTTAGCATTTTGTGCCACATCGTCTTTTAGGACAGATGACATTACGGCCAAACATATATCGCTAGCATCCCTTGACTTATTGTCACCTTCACGGCAGTGGATCACTAATACTTTCAACCATAATTTTTTGTCAACGTAGAATCGGAGTAGCTCCTTCAGCACCCATATTTGGTGGTCGTTGAATTTTGAGTAACCTTCAGAGTACTCCATGCCCATCTCGCCGATTCCTACGCAACGGGGATCCTTTTTTATGACGGACTTTACCATGTCAAGTTGTCTTTTAGAAACATACTTCGCATCCTTTGGATGTACACCGTAAGTGAAGGATAATCAGTGATCCCGTTTGTATACAACCATATCCTCCCGACTTGGTACCCCAGGGTAGAAGTTAAACACTGCATGTTGCAGGCAAACAGATGTCTGTGGCATGGGCCCATTGTTCAAAATAGACTGAAGAGCAGAAAAACCTGCCACTGCCCTGATTTTGTCAAGATGTAAGTGTGAGTCGACAAATCCAATTTTCTGCGATTCATCACATGGCAATAACCTCTGTTTTCTTCGTTCCCACTCACGATCACCATATCTCTCCCCAATGTCTTCCATTCGCGGCGGTAGAACTGGTTTTGGAGCTGGTCTGGGCAAAACTTCTTTAAAAGTCTATTGAGGTGGATCCTCCCATTTTTCTTCACGTAACCTAGCGTTCATGAAACGATGCATACAGTCACATTGTTCCGTCTTGCAGTTGTTTGATGATTTCAGTACTGGTCATCACTGGAGGCTGATATGGATGGATAGTTGGTGGGGGAGTTTGGAAAATTGGAGGAGGAATAGGTTCTACACTTCCCGATGTTGTCATTACAACTTCTGGATTTGCAGCCTGTGATGTCGCACTTGTGGAGGTTGACAGTTGATTCTGTGTTTGGTCTAACACCTCATCCACCTGTCTGCAAAGCTCATCTACATCCGGAACTTCTGACCCATTCTGTTCTGTAGTTTCCAGTTCAAGCTCCATCGGTTCTTCTGTCGGTGCATTCTGAGCTGAAGCAGTTGCCTCTTGATGAACTTGTGCTAGAACGGTTTTCTTGAGAACGTTCTTCTGTCCGGCGACAAATTCAACCTTTCGGTCACTTGACTGGGTTGGCTCTTTTACCTTCTTGACCGTCAATGTGGCAGTTGTTTCAGAGGTGCTCTCTCCCAATCCAGTTATTTTTACCTCGAAGTTGGGATTTTTTACCTGAACACGCTCTTTTCCTGTTTGACTTAGAACAAACGCTGCCAGGCGCCAGTGAGCCAATGATGTGACACAGTTAGGTGGACTGACTTCAGGTGTTACTGTTAAGTCTTCTTTTTTCACCTACCTGTTTAATTCGTGCATCAGACCGCGATCTTCAGGTCAGGGTAGAGCCTGTCCTTGCAAATTTTCGTGATTAGATCATCCAAAGTTTTACACCCCAACAGATTTTGAATCGTGGTTGTAAAGTTCACAATGGATTCAATTCTCACCTCATTTGACATTTCGATCCATGTCATGAATCCCTCAGGGAGATGTCGTCCTATGACGTGTCTTCTCATGTGTGATTGAGGCTTCTTGCAACTCTTCATGAAACATGCTGGCCTCCTTTTGTGTTTTTTAGGGACTTCATCTTCCCTTGATGGTTCTGGAGCCCTTCTTTTCACCGGCATTTTTTCGCAAAATTGCAAAACACAAAAATGCTTGTATCTCAAAAACTGTGCTAGATAGAGCAATTTTGACAACTTTTTTGACCCACAGGGTAACTCTGCTGAGTAGCTGACCCAATTTTCAAAAATATATTGTCCTGTCAAAAATGGCGGCCATTTTGAATTTTCGAATTTTTCACAAAAATTGCAAAACACAAAAAATGCTTGTATCTCGAAAACAGTGCAATATAGGGCGATTTCGCCAAAATTTTTGATCCACAGGGGGTCTGTGAAGACTAGCCTTTCCAAATTTTAAAGAATTTTTCACTCGCCAAAAAAAGACAGCCTTTTGGAATTTTCAAATTTTTTTCAAAAATGCTTTTATCTTCAAAACCGTGCTAGATAGTGCGATTTCAACGGAATTTTTGACGCGCAGGGTAAATTTGCTGAGTAGCTGACCCACTTTTCAAAGAAAATTTGTCCCGTCAAAAATGGCGGCCATTTTGAATTTCTAAATTTTTCGGAAAAATCGCAAAACACAGAAATGCTTGTATCTCGAAAACCGTGCGAGATAGAGCGATTTCAGCAAAATTTTTGACCCACAGGGTATCTGTGAAGAATAGCCTTTCCAAGTTTCAATGAATATCTCACTCGCCAAAAATGGCAGTCGTTTTGAATTTTCGAATTTTTTTCAAAAATGCAAAACACAAAAATGCTTGTATCTCAAAAAACCATGCCAGATACAGCGATTTCGACAAAATTTTTGAACCACAGGGTAACTGCTGAGTAGCTGACCCAGTTTTCAAAAAAATTTTGTCCCATCAAAAATGGTGGCCATTTTGAATTTTTCGCAAAAATCGCAAAACACAAAAAATGCTTGTATCTCGAAAACAGTGCAACATAGACCGATTTTGCTGATGTAGGAATTGGACTAGAAATTATATATTTTTCATATTGACTAGAGTATGGCCAGTTGAAATTTGTATGGGCTAGTAAGTTTTGAAGTTATGGGACCTGCTAGCCAATTATGATTTTTGCGAAAGCTTCACCCATGCCTTGGACCGCTTTTAAGTAAAAAATTTCTCCAATATTTATGCAGCCTATCTCGCTAATCACCTAGCCATTTCACATGTATTACCAATCCTTAATTCCCAACAAAAATGCACAACACAATATTGCTCCTCTCCTTAACCGTGCAAGATAGAGCAATTTCTTTGGGTATGTAAGCAAATTACCCACTTTTCCAAAAAAATTTACCGTTCCCAAAACTGGGGGTCATTGTCAATTTTCAAATTGTGACAAAAAGTGCAAAACACCAAATTGCCTCTGTCTCCTTAACTGTGCAAGATAGAGCAATTTCATCAAAATTTTTGAAACTCACTGTATCCAAAATAACTACCCTGCCCAAGAACCACTTTTCCTATATTCTGGCTTGGTTGAGCTATAAGCAGAACTTTCTTACATGATTAAGCTTCCATTATTTCTACTTTTCGGGACGCTTTGTTTTTGCCATGCAAAAACAATCGCTTTGCTTTGCAAGCAATCCTCTAGTTCTATTTACTTGTATACTGATGGTGATGCAACCACTTCTTTCAGGACCTTTGGTACAAATTGTAAAGATGTCAATGACAAGGTCGTTGGACAAATAAATAAGTGGACCAAGAAGGACAACTGCAAAAATGGGGGAGAAAAGTGCCTGTACAAGGTAAGAAAACATTTTTTTGACAATATCAAGTGTTTGTAATGTTATATAACAAGTTATACAGGTGATATTATGTGCATCTTTTCATTTTCTTCAAGCTTTATAAATCTAACACAGATTAACAGGAATTCAAAATGTAAAGAATATGAGTGAAAAATACCATGATACATGGTGTGATTTTGCTAACAGGTGCTCCCTTACCTTTAACTCTTCCACAGCAGGTATGTTTGATCTTATCCACAAGATTCCCAATTGACAGTAGCTCCTATATGCCAGATCTTGTCTGAAAAGAAATCACAAAATATTTAGTCCTCTTTGGCTATGTATTTTATGTTTTTGACAAGTCTGCAGGATGACGAAGTGTCACAGATCTATGTATGGACAGTAACCTTTATGCACAAAAGGTTTTGTGATGTCACATTGATAAGTTTAAATGGATGGACATTCACTAAATATTGCAGCTTTATGGTTGCTATAAAAGGGGTTAAAGAGTGGAAAATTTGAACATTTATAGCAAATTTCAGAAGGTTCTTTCTGTTTCAGCTGGTATCGGTAACAGAGAACAAGATTACAGCCACGCACGAGACTCCACAGAAGCACTATGTTGATGACCTAACATTTGATTTGGAGGATGTGGGAACATTATGTCAAGTAAAGGTGTGTTACAATTTGGTAAAACTCAAATGGATACTGTAGTTGTCATATTTTACTGTTGTTACTGTGATATAATTTGTTAGATTAAAAAAAGAGAATGTCGAAAACTGACAAAATCTTAAAATAACAAAACAATGTAGTTTTAACATATTGCAGGTTTATCAGTGTTTGTTCATGAAAACAGTTCTGTGTATTACATTCATTTTGGATTTTGTTTTGGGAAAAGTTAATTGTAAATAAAGGCAGTTTAATTAATATTATCCACTGCAGAACAAAGGATATTTCATGAAGTATTTAAACACATAATAATGTTTCCACAGTCATATTTTCAACATAGATTACATTATTTATGACATGTTTTTTTTTTTAGTAAGTATACAAATATATTTAATTTGTATCCATCGGAGGCATCTAGTGGATACTTTGGTCTAGCATTCGCTACGCCACCACCGCGCGTAGAGAGATTTTCGGCGTTAACACTCTCAGAGGAAAACTACACCAGCTAGGTTCACCAAATTTGCAGGATATCTTCATTGGGGAGTAAGCTTCTCTGTGACTGAAATTAGCCTCATTCCGAAAAACGAGATGGTCGCCGCAGACATTTCTTTGAAAATTATCTACATTTTTCTACTGGTTGTTTCTCATAGGTAAAAGGTTGAATCTTTTCATAGGTGACATGTATAACAGATATACATGTCCTCTACAACCTTGCTGACATTTGACCTTGAAGCTCTTAACTCAAGGTCATGCACGGAAAGCCAAAGTAACCCACATAGTTGACTTTAAAAGTGCCTATATCGCCCTTATTATTGGTCCTAGAGGTCTGCAGTGTGAAACCAGCCTACAGGAAATCATGTGCTGCAAATCTTCTGATGTGGTCAGATTTGGCCTTGGACCCCTCCTTCAAACGAGGATAGTCAAACTTAAAAGTGCTTATAACTCGCTTATTGTTGGTCCTAGAGGTTTGGGATGGTAAACCAACTTAAGGCAATCATGGGCTGGGAATCTTTTAGTATTGTCGAATTTGACCTTGCGAGCCTCCTTCAAGGTCATACGAGGATAGCCAGACTTAAAAGTGCTTATAACTCACTTATTATTGGTCCTAGAGGTTTGGGATGGTAAACCAACCTTATAGAAAATCATGGGCTGGGAATCTTTTGATGAGGTCGGATTGACCTTGGACCTCTCCTTCAAGGTCAAATGAGGACAGCCAAACTTAAAAGTGCTTAGAACTCGCTTATTATTGGTCCTAGAGGTTTGCAATGTGAAACCCACATACAGGAAATCATGGACTGGGAATCTTTTGGTGTAGTCAGATTTGACCTTGGGCCTCTTCTTCAAGGTCAAACGAGGATAGCCAAACTTAAAAGTACTTATAACCCCCTTATTATTGGTCCTAGAGGTTTGGGATGGTAAACCAACTTATAGGAAATTATGGGCTGGGAATCTTTTGGTGTGGTCGGATTTGATCTTGAGCCCCTCCTTCAAGGTCAAACGAGGATAGCCAAACTTAAAAGTGCTCATAACTCACTTATTATTGGTCCAAGAGGTTTGGGATGGTAGACCAACCTATAGAAAATTATGGGCTGGGAATTTTTTGATGTGGTCGGATATGACCTTGGACCTCTCCTTCGCAAAAATCGCAAAACTGAAAATGCTTGTATCTCGAAAACCGTGCCAGATAGAATGATTTCGGCAAATTTTTGACCCACAGATATCTGTGAAGACTAGCCTTTCCAAGTTTCAATGAATATTTCAATTGCCAAAAAATGGCGGCCATTTTCAATTTTCAAATTTTTTTCAAAAGTGGTTTTACAAAAATGCTTGTATCTTGAAAACTGCGCTAGATAGGGCGATTTCAACGAAATTTTTGAGCCGCAGGGTAAACTATGCTTAGTAGGTGACCCAATTTTCAAAAATTTTGTGTCCCGCCAAAAATGGCAGCCATTATGAATTTTCAAATTTTTCGCAAAAATCGCAAAACACAAAAATGCTTTTGTCTTGAAAACCGTGCAAGATAGAGCAATTTTGGCAAAATTTTTAACCCACAGGGTATCTGTCAAGTCTAGCCTTTCCAAGTTTCAAGGAATATTTCACTTGCCAAAAATGGCAGCCATTTTGAATTTTCAAATTTTTTTCAAAAAATCACAAAACACAAAAATGCTTGTATCTCGAAAACCGTGCAAGATAGAGCAATTTTGGGCAAATTTTTTTACCCACAGGTACCCACAGGGTATCTGTGAAGACTAGCCTTGCCAAGTTTCAACGAATATTTCACTTGCCAAAAATGGCAGCCATTTTGAATTTTCGACGCAAAATACAAAAATGCTTGTATCTTGAAAACCGTGCAAGATAGAGCAATTTGGGCAAACTTTTTGACCCACAGGGTATGTGTGAAGACTAGCCTTTCCAAATTTCAACGAATATTTCACTTGCCAAAAATGGCAGCCATTTTGAATTTTCGAATTTTTTCAAAAATGCAAAACACAAAAATGCTTGTATCTCAGAAACCGTGCTAGAGCGATTTTGACAAAAATTTTGATATGTAGGGTAACTCTGCTGGGTAGCTAGCCCAATTGTCAAAAAAAAAATTTGTCCCACCAAAAATGGTGGCCATGTTGAATTTTCGAATTTTTCGCAAAAAATTGCAAAACACAAAAATGCTTGTATCTCGAAAACCGTGCCAGATAGAGCCAATTCGGCAAACTTTTTGACCCACATAGTATCTGTGAAGACTAGCCTTTCCAAGTTTCAATGAATATTTCACTCACCAAAAATGGCGGCCATTTCTTTGGGTATGTAAGCAGACTACTCTACCCAATTTCCCCCCAAAAATTTACCCTTCCCAAAAATGGGGGGTCATTGTCAATTTTCAGATTTGTGACAAAAATTGCAAAACACCAAATTGCCTCTGTTTCCTTAACCGTGCAAGATAGAGCAATTTCATCAAAATTTTTAAAACACACTGTATCCAAGATAACTACCCTGCCCAAGAAACACTTTTGCTATATTTTGGCTTTGTTGAGCTATAAGCAGAACTTTCTTACATGATTAAGCTGCCATTATTTCTCCTTTACGGGATGCATTGTTTTTGCCATGCAAAAACAATCGCTTTGCTTTACAAGCGATCCTCTTGTTTTCTTTTAACATTGAAATTGTCTCGCTTTTATGCAGTTGAAACATGACACAATGAGAAAAGATATATATAAAATATAAATTTATCTATTTAAGAAGATATGAAATTCTTAGAATTGAAATTATGTGTGAGCAGTAATGTATAATGACCCTGGGAAAGACCATCACTATTTTTTATATTAGGGTGAAAATGTTAAAATTCTCCTTAGTTAACTAAGACTTTTCTCTGGGAAATTCTATTTTTTTTTGTGACTCTTGTGACTATTTTAGGCCAGTAATCTCACCTGATGCAATATCTAAAGTAGTTTTTTTTTTTGCCTTTTTTCTTAATTTGAAAGGTTGCCCCAAGTGATAACTTACAAATACACTGTAATAAATTTCATTTTATTGTATCCTGTAATTGCTGATGTTCCATGTGTTTTACAGGGTTATTCTAGATCTGAGACATGGTATGCACTACTAGATTATGGTACGAATTACTGTAATCTCCACAACCTTATAACAGGTAAAATATAATTTTCCATTATGTATTCTTGCCTAAAAAATAGTGGTGTGAATGGGAAACGGCTGTTCTGCTTTTAGTTTTGTTGTAGAAGTACTGAAATATGCAATTTAGACCTATCATTGAAAATATCTTTAGTTCAGGCTTTTTAGTGGCTAATACTTCATAAAATCCCTGTAAATTTTAGGACATATCTCACATTTTTACTTTCAGTCAATTGAAAATGATGTTCACACCACTTAAAAATTTCTTGCATTAAATTATGGCTTATGTAAAGTGGTGGTTAAATTTTAGTGTATTGGTGACAAATGTACGAAATACCAGATTTCTTTTGGTTTCGAAGCCACCAGAAACCAACTTGATTTTTGTGGTTGATCTTATCACTTCATAGATAATAACGTGATTTACTTTCTGCATCTGTCTTGATTTCTTCAAATTTTTACTGTTGATTATTGCTGAGTTGAATTTTAAATGAGGAACTGTTTAAATCATCTTGAGCACTTTATTGTGTATCATCGGCGTTAAGGGACAGCACATTTCTTGTTCACAAAAGCCTTTTTCGTAGTTTTCACTGTTTTCACAGATATATGACATTTTGTTTTCATTAAATTTGAAGTACGTCAGCCACCATATTTTCATTCCTGGTACTGCCAGTTGGTACATACTAAAAACATGGGTACCCACTTTCGTGATGATTATTGCAAGATGGATATCTGCCCCAATTTTCACCTTAGTCAACCCCTAATTTCTTCTTGTTCATCCCTTATGTTTATTTGTCAGATTTTTACTTTGACTTTCTGTAACTGTTCCATAGTGTTATATTGATTTTTTTTTACTACTGAACTATTGTTGCTTTCATTTACAGGTGCTGGATTAGATAAGACAACTGGATACAAGGAGGACACCAGTGACAGTGTGTGTACACAGTACAGCTCTGCAGATTGTGAAAAATACTAAGCTGAACATTTCAAGATCTGATTGTGACATTTGTCACAGTATTAAAATGACAGGAACTCTTCTTTTGTTTATTATCCAATCATATAAAAATTAAGTTAGATAAGATTTAATGGCTTGCAAATTGTGACAAGTATAAGTCTGAGATCTAGGATCGTATTCACCAAGATCATTAATTCATTCTTTGCTTGAAATCATAAATGTTTGTACATTTTTGAAGGATTTTCTTTATATTGAAGAATCATTTTCTAATTTTAAAAATACAGTATTCAATTTGTCATTATTATTTTGAAAGACAAGTGCCTTCGCTCACAAGTGCCCCATATAACACTTACGACAATAGGCTACATATACTGTTTCTTTTAAAATTAATGATGCATTCAAAGACTGGTGGTGAGCTGTTATTGATAGGAAGTGTTATTTCTTGCCAATAGAAGCAATTCAAGCTGTAGTTTTAACAGTATAACATGTAATTAAGGTACATTTTGATATCTCTTGTACTTTTTTGTATAATTGAATAAATAGATGAGCAGTTTTGCAATGTGATCAATAATAGTCACATATTCTATAACTCTTTTAATTTAGTTGTAACAAGGGCAGATAGGTGCAGTTCATTTTATTTTTATTTTTTTTTTTTTTGCAAGAGAGTTTATTTTCTGGTCATGTTATGTTGGGGGGGGGGGGGGGATTCATTAATTACATGAAACAAATGCAGAAAACTTTGATGTTAATCCTGTTTGATGAAACAAGCTTAACTTAGGACTCCACAGCCTATTTTAGCATTCAATCACTCAGCCTGAGTTTGTTTGACAAAAGGGAGTATTCTGCACAAATGCCCCCAATACAAGGTACTAGCAGCTTTGATATATGACAAAATATTTTATGTGAAAACATCAAAGGTGCAAGAACCTGAGTTAGGATTTAATGAGTTAAAACTCGCTTGTGGGCAGTCTTTTAGTTTAAATAACTGATATAATTTTTAACAAGACAGGTTACTGTTATATTGCTCAGTAAAACGTTTGAAGAGAAATTTAAAACTCAGCTATTCAAGAAACATAAAACTGATAATAAAGTTTCACTGCTTACTTTATTCACAGAACAATATATGTGTAATGAGATTAACCCTGTTGATGAGAACAACTTTATGGTTAACATTCTCTAGTATTTGTAATTATGTATTATTATGTTTTCTGTATACTTTGCATGCGTAGATAAACATATCAGTAACAAAACATTTTCAATAAAATGAGATATTTTAATCATTATACCATGTTCATTATAGTTGGTCATGAATGGACATATAATATCTTCTCTATGTATACCAGAAGCAAGGATAAAAGTATATAATATCAAAATCATTTATGAATAATCATCAAATATGATAAAAAACTATGTTCAGGCATTACGCGTAATGCCTAGAGCTCATTTTCAGTCATTACATGAAATGCCTAGGCATTTCGCGTAATGGCTAAACTGTTTAGGCATTTCGCGAAATGACTGAAATGTTCAGTCATTACGCGTAATGCCTGGTTACACAGATTGCCTGTAACATTTACAAAATCTATAGTTACTGTATTAAAACACTTTACTTCACAGGGTTTTTGCAGTGAAAGCACATGTATTCTGCATCTTTGTTGTCATTAGAGGTGAAGGTCAAATTGGAAAGTTTCTGGAGGCACCCAACTCGCCAGTGGTAAATACGACCCGTGACATCGTTCTTGACAAATTTACAAGCCGCGAACTCGTATTAACGACCGGCAAAAATGCAGCATAAATGTGAAAAAGTTGTATAATAGGAACACTTGCTGAAAGACATATATGTAAAAATATATCACAAAGATGACAGTATTATACGAGAGCATAGCAGGAGTATTATATTGTCATTCTTGAGGAGTGATATATTTGTAAGTGTCTTACGAGGAATGTTTTACTTTTATTATCCACCACTTGGTAACAATAGTGAGTAAAACATATTTAAGGAAAGAATGAGATAAGCTGTATTCTATGTAGGAGCATAAGTGAATATAAATTAAATACTTCATGTTTTTAACATGAGATTTTTCCACCATTTCTGCATAGATTTTAAATAAAACCAAAATGAACAGAAGCACTGTTGAAACACCTTTCTTGTTGTGTTAAAACATATTCGTAAGTTACATACCTGCATAAATATTAACCAAAAATTGGAACTTGGTAACAAATATATAAAGATAATTTTGCATAGTGTCATTTGTTATATTAAGAAAAGTATGTTGGTGTCTTTATGTCCTCACATTTAGTACAAGTATGGCTTGTGGCAGATAATGAAAGTTTAGAGTTCCATATTGGCTGAACTGGAAGAGATCTGAGGTCACTGGTGATCATATGACTATGTATACTCTTCCGATCCAATTGGATGAAAATTAAGTGTCTCAAAAGTAGATTATTTTGACATATGTAGTAAGTGTATTTAAAATACAATAAAGATAGACCATATCTCTAACTTGGTGCAAATTGAGTAATTATATAATCTTTCTAGTGTGTGTAAATAGGAAAGATAATAAGTTGGACCGAAAATGATCTTTGTGAAAAGTGTCTTAATATTATTCCTCATTGCAGATTGAGAGTAATATTGTTTAAAATAAAAATGTGAAATTTGCATGTCACAGTGTGTGACATTGATCACCGAGAAAATTTCCCTAGAGTTAAATTTATTCTGGGGGACTGTAGCCACAGGACGTCATATCACGTCAGAAACGCCAATAAAGTAAAACATAAACTCACTTCCTTATACACTTCATTTGCGATATTTTTCGGCATATTTCACTAGGAATTGATGAAAGTCGAATGAGAAAACTCCAGGCAATTCCCCAAATAAATATAACCACGAGTAAACAATATGCAGCTATATGCGATAAATACAGCAATATATACAAAAAAAAAATAGCATCAGAGATGCCCGTACCCCACAGCCTAGGGAAATATTTTCAACACCATGAGATACAGAAGTACTGTATCAGTACAAACTTCAGGATACTTTCAGAGCACTGTCAGTTATATAAAGGTCCAAACAATGTTTAAATGGAGAAATAATGTTTAAAAGAAAGATCATGCATATAAAGATGAAGTATTAAAACAAGATAATTCAATAACAAGATGACAGCATTAATCAGCAAACTAAAATTCAACCCTCTTTATCTACATCTGCAAGGCCCGAATTATGGTTTAGATGGTTTGAATATTACCATGCATACAGAAGTGGTAATACATTTAATGAATGCTTATGTGTGGTGTTGGAGCAAAATCTGTGGCTCACTTGATGAAATTCTATCTCTTACAATGGGAAGTTATGAAAGTAAAATTCTTAATAAATTCTAATATGACTTTAATAGTGCTTAATCTGCATCAAAAGAGAGACCCAAAGGTGCAACAAGATTTTATAGGTCAAGGTCACTACGACAAGGTCAAAGGTCAAATTAAGGTGACACCATGATAATACACACCTATAGCCCCTAACCAATGTCCCTAGCAAGTATCAACTTCCTCAACCTTACGGTTTCCAAGATATAGCCCGGACAAGATTTTATAGGTCAAGGCCACTACGGCAAGGTCAAAGGTCAAATCAAGGTCAGACCACGATGTTGCAGACCTACACCCCCTAACCAATATCCCTACCAAGTATCAACTTCCTACACCTTACGGTTTCCGAGATATAGCCCGGACAAGATTTTATAGGTCAAGGTCACTACAGCAAGGTCAAAGGTCAAATCAAGGTCACACCATGACGTTGCACACCTACACCCCCTAACCAATGTCCCTGCCAAATATCAACTTCCTACACATTACAGTTTCCGATATATAGCCTGGACAAGATTTTATAGGTCAAGGTCACTACGGCAAGGTCAAAGGTCAAATCAAGGTCAGACCATGACGTTGCACACCTACACCCCCTAACCAATATCCCTACCAAGTATCAACTTCCTACACCTTACGGTTTCCGAGATATAGCCCGGACAAGATTTTATAGGTCAAGGTCACTACAGCAAGGTCAAAGGTCAAATCAAGGTCACACCATGACGTTGCACACCTACACCCCCTAACCAATGTCCCTGCCAAATATCAACTTCCTACACATTACAGTTTCCGATATATAGCCTGGACAAGATTTTATAGGTCAAGGTCACTACGGCAAGGTCAAAGGTCAAATCAAGGTCAGACCATGACGTTGCACACCTACACCCCCTAACCAATATCCCTACCAAGTATCAACTTCCTACACCTTACGGTTTCCGAGATATAGCCCGGACAAGATTTTATAGGTCAAGGTCACTACAGCAAGGTCAAAGGTCAAATCAAGGTCAGACCATGACGTTGCACAACTACACCCCCTAACCAATGTCCCTACCAAGTATCAACTTCCTACACCTTACGGTTTCTGAGACATAGCCCGGACAAGATTTTCAAACTCAAGGTCACTACGGCAAGGTCAAAGGTCAAATCAAGGTCAGACCATGACGTTGCACACCTACACCCCCTAACCAATGTCCCTACCAAGTATCAACTTCCTACACCTTACGGTTTCGGAGATACAGCCCGGACAAACTATTTCCCGCCGCCCGCCCGCCCGCCCATCCGGACACCATGGGTGAAAACAATACCCCGACTGTGGGGTAAAAACAGTTAAAATAGGTGAAAATGTTGAAATACATGAAAATAAAGCATAAATTACACATATTTTACTTAAGCAATCGTTTTAATACTGAAAAACCAAAGAAAACATATTGTAGTATACTGAAGGGAAAGAAGAAATCAGTATTATTGCCGTTGACCCTGTGTCGACAGACGTGGTATCTTGTAATACACATAAGCATCGACTGCTAGTCGTCATAGATGGTAGCGAAAGGGTTAAGATGTTGTCACAAAAATTTTACATTGACTTGTCAAGTATTTTTAATGTTGTGGGAGTTTTCTTTCACCTCAGTAAATATGATTTGCATTACAAAGGATAATATGTTTGTACATTTGCTTTTTGTTTAATCTGTGTACATAAATATAGTGCAAAGCTGTGTTTTGTCATTATTGCTCAATGGGTGATCTTTAAAAACCCATGAAAAGGGGGTTGTGAACTGTAAAATCATGTTGCCTATTTTCAGGAGTCGTCTATTTTCAGTACTTTAGATATCACAAACAAATTATGTTTTCCTGGTTTCAAAATTTAAAGTCAATCAAACATCAGATCCAGGTGTCTTGGCATTGTGACACCTTGTTGAATAAGTTAGCAAATTGTGCCAAGATTTTTCAGCATGTTATTGAAAAAAATGTTCTTGCGGGGAATTGAACAGATTTCATGGTAATAATGTGCCCAAATTGAGATATTAAAATTTAACATTTTAAAGGGAGTCGGTTGTTCAGTGAAGTCCTATGAAAATGCAATTTTACACAACTTTATTATTTCTCTGATTACTATGATCTGCCTTTGATAAGAGTCTTGTAATTTAAGTCAACAAAAAGTACCTAATTATTGTTTCTATTTTAGGCGATTCCCTATAAAGAAAACAGAGTACTGAAACTTAATCATAATTTTGTTGACACATGAAACTTTCTTTTCCCTTTGAAGCTTAGTTATCATAGTTTTAAATATATCAAAATGAAAGAATCACAATTGCTTAATGCTCATTTTTTTTTTTTTTTTTTTTACATTGATGTGAATAGACTTGCTCATAATAATAAGAAAATGCTTTGTACTCTGCTCTTTTGTGTAAAGGATATTCTGTATTATAATTCAGAGGAGTTGGAGGCCAATGACTTACGGTACTTTCTGGATTGAATTATGGAATCCAGGACTCAAAGTTATTAAAATATTGATTGGATTCATTCGAAGTCGTTCTACATTATCTCACTAAAGTCAGCATGACATGTAACCCTCATGTCATGTGGGTTCAGATTATTATTGTCTATGTAAGGCATATTTATTTACATTTTAAAAAAAATATTTTCCAACACAAGTACTGGTATGGCTGTTCCATTGTGAAGATGGCACATGAGAAACTCCGATTTTAGCTGTCCAAGGTTGTTATTGTAGGTGCACAAGGGCTACCTCATGCTTTCCCGTACATCCAGCATCATTCAGGTTTTATTTTTAGCAGTCCGTGTAGTAAAATGGGATCAAGAAAAATCCCAACATGTGCAAAATCAGCCCTGATTTTATAAAATGCCACCTGCTGCTCCCGACAACCGGGTAAACCCGTGATTCAGAATGACCCCACAATAAAAAAAAGTCGACTGGGTCCCAGTAAAACAAGAGTTCTGTTCAAAATGAGGCTAATTACAAAGTTCTAAAATATGACCAACCAGTTTTCCTCGGTGAAAAATTCCATCTGTTCAAGTATCAACTTGCTACACCTCAAGTTTACTGCGATATTGCCCAGATATGAATTTAAAGATCAAGGTCACATTGGCAAAATCACAGGTCAAATCAAGGTGACAGGTCAAATCAGAGTTATGCCATTACATTGCACACACACACACACACCCTGCCAAATATCCACATCCTACACCTTATGGTTGCCAAGATATAGCACAGACTAGATTTCAAATGTTAAGTTCACTATGGCAATTCAAAGGTCAAATTAAGGTTATACCATGATGTACACCTACACTCCCAACCATTGTCAATACCAAGCATCAAATTCCTGTACCATGCACTTTCTGATAGTAACTTGTAATCAGAAGATATATAGTTCAAACCTATCCGATGCCAAATTTAGTACAAAGTCAACCCAAATGAAACAAGTCTGTCTTTTCAAGGAAAAAAGTGTGCCACAGTCAATGGTAATACTTTTATTATTTAAATAATACACAAGAGTATCTCCACACAGCAAAAAGACAGGACAGAAAATGTTTATACATGGTGTAACAATCAAAGCTGCGTATTACACAGATATTTAATTAGCTTTCCTACTGATTTTATCAAACGTGCAAAAGTCTTTTGGTCTACATGCGTGAGCTGCACAGCCATCAGACACAGGAGTAGTGCACTAGAATTTATGAAAGTCTGGCGACAAGGAAAAATTCCAACTCAGACACATCCCAGAGCTGGTGTAGAACTCAGTCACCCATCGCAGTACTAATGTAGCCCATTGCTGCTTAACTTCAGTGAAGAGACAGATACGCCTCACACTGTGCCAAGATTCATAAAAGTGATCTCTAAAAGTGCGAGCCGCACTAAAGCTTGTGCTCAAAAATAAGAGAATAACGACTAACTGTCCAATTTTTGGCATTTCAAGAACCACTATATTGCTAGCAATCTTTACATGCGCATCTGACCGTTCTACATAATATACATTCAAAACAGTTAACCGGTAATTAATGACTAACACAAGCTATTTTGTAGGGCTGTGACGGGTACAAAACGGCATCGAGTACTCGCCCTCTGACAACCGGCCCGAATTCGAGTAACCAAATTCGAGTAAGTCGATTCCGGAAACGAAACTTTTGAAGAAAAATGTCGCCTATTTAACCAGATATTATAGATTATGGAGTAAATTATAGGTTTTCAATGGAAAACAACAACTTTAATTGATGTTATGTGGCTGAAATTCAGCATATTTTACACAAACGTTTCATTACGTGGGCGATAATACAATGCGTCGTGAGTAACCGAGTACTTAAAATGGACTCGAGTACTAGCCAAGATCGACTCGCCTACCAAGGCTCGAGTACTTGTCCGCAGCCCTACTATTTTGTGACCAAACTACAATAACCATTTGAACCTTAAAACCTTACTGTTGGAAATTTAAGACTTCAAATTGACACCAGTTACAATTTAATACACACTGGATGTTGAAAATGATTTCATTCCCTAATACCTGTGTGAAGCTTTTAAAGTAAACATAAGCATGGAGACAACACAATGAACACTGGAATGATAAGTCAAAGTACTCATGCTGAGTTTAAAACCGTTACAATAACAAGTATTTATCACCATAATATCACACGCGTCCTGTTATACTGCAAATAACTTTTGGAAATATCAACTGAATTCTTTAAGAATACCTATTACTGCATATTTGTATCTTTTCTGTATTCTTAGTTTCAAACATATGGATAATTAGACATTAAACTCTGACCCTGACAGAAGTATCCAATGCTTTGATAAATGTGATGATATGTTTTCAATAGATACACAGTCAAAATACTGACACTTTATTGTTCAATTTGTTCAACAGATCACAAAACCTTTTGACTTGTTACATAGAAGCTAAGTTTTCAGAAGTCTACAAACTGGAGGACAAACACACAAAGAAGTTTAAAAACTACAATACAGAATTTCACACTTTGTCATGCTTAATATGATAAAACTACATCATTGCATTGAATTTTCTGAATGTATCACACCATTTTTGAAACTATACAAAACCTCACAGATAAATAGATACTCTGTTAAGTCGCCTGTGACCAAATTAACAAAGTTTCAAACAAAAGACACAAAAAATGTTAAAAAGATTACAGAAAATAGCATCAGAGATACCCGTACCCCATAGCCTACGAAAATAGTTGTAACACCATGAGATACAGAAGTACTGTATCAGTACAAAGTTCAGGATACTTTCAGAGCACTGTCAGTTATACAAATGTCCAAACAATGTTTAAATAGAGAAAATCATGCCTAAGAGAAATATAATGCATGTACTCTTTATCTACATCTGGCATGGCTGAATTATGGTTTAGATGTTTTGAATATTACCATGCATACAGAAGTGGTAATACATTCAATGAATGCTTATGTGTGGTGTTGGAGCAAAATCTGTGGCTCACTTGATGAAATTCCATCTGTTACAATGGGAAGTTGTAAAAGTAAAATTCTTCATGAATTCTAATATGACTTTAACAGTGCTTAATCTGCATCAACAGACAGACCCAAAGGTGCAACAAGATTTTAAAGGTCAAGGTCACTACGACAAGGTCAAATCAAGGTCACACCATGATGCTGCACACCTACAACCCCTAACCAATGTCCCTAGTAAGCATCAACTTCCTACACCTCACGGTTTCCGAGATATAGCCCGGTCAAGATTTTATAGGTCAAGGTCACTATGGCAAGGTCAAAGGTCAAATCAAGGTCAGACCATGACGTTGCACTTACACCCCCTAACCAATGTCCCTACCAAGTATCAACTTCCTACACCTTACTGTTTCCGAGATATAGGCCGGACAATATTTTATGGGTCAAGGTCACTATGGCAAGGTTAAAGGTCAAATCAAGGTCACACCATGACGTTGCACACTTACACCCCCTAACTAATGTCCCTACTAAGTATTAAAGTCCTACACCTTACAGTTTCTGATATATAGACCGGAAAAGATTTTCAAACTCGAAGTCACTGCGGCAAGGTCAAAAGTCAAATCAAGGTCACACCATGACGTTGCACACCTACACCCCCTAACCAATGTCCCTACCAAGTATCAACTTCCTACACCTTACGGTTTCTGAGATACAGCCCGGACAAAGTTTTTGCCGCCGCCCGCCCGTCCATCCGGACACCATGGGTGAAAACAATACCCTGACAGCGCTTAAGGGCTGTGGGGTAAAAACACATAGATTGGTGTTTGAAATATTTTTGTGTCATATTTAGCAACTCTCATGAAAAAAAATCCTCTTCAAAATATGACTACAAAGGAATATTCTACACAGCAAAAACATGTATAAATGTCAGATTTTTTTTTCTAGACACTTTAGAAAAACTATACTTTTTGTATGATTTATTTGGATTTTAATGTCTCTTTAAACACCGTTCAGGTCACATCACAACAGTAGTTTTATGTCCAGAGGACACCAGTACATACAGTTGGTCATGGTTCTGTACTCTAAACTGCCGACCATCGGTTAGAAATTGCCATCTTTCCCACATAGGGTTCGGGGTATGAACCGCTGACTTCAGAGGTGGGAGACGAGTGTTTCCACTGCACCCCCATGGCCTAGTATAGGGATCGAGAGCCATGTTGAAGATCGATATCGAATGAAAATTTAGGGTGGTGGATCAATCCATATTTCAATATCGGGACCGTTTACGTAAGCCGTGGGCGATAATAGAGGTTCTTTGAAAACATGCACATATAAATTCATAAAATTATCAAAAGATGCCATTTATGCAACAAAAATATATTTCTGCAATATAACAAAAAATAAAATAAAACACACATTAAACAAGATTTTGCATGGTTTCCTGTGTACTAGCTGTCAGGTTTCTTCCGTTAAACCGGAAGTTGTCACTCACAATGTAAACAAAGATGGCGCCAGACTTGAACCAGTTTATTTCGGTTGTAAGTGTGCTTCTTGAGGCGTTAATATAATAAATGTTTATTTAATGTTTATTTTTGTCTGTTTCTTATATGTGGTTTCGATATTGAAATGCTGGTAGTATGTGTCGATATCGGCAGTTCCGTGGGATGATCGATCAATATTGAAAGATCAAGCACCAATCCCTACACTACCATGGCCCCATTTATTCTATGAATCAGGTAATCAATAACATGTGTACATCAACAATATTTAATCATTCCTAACTTCATAACATAACCACAGAGTAAAAAACATACAATACCTGAATCATTAACAAAATAAACCTACTTTCTCTCTCATTATTCAAACATTCGTACAAAGAAACCAAGCATCAACACAATTTTCTATGTAACATTAACATTTCATAAAATTTTACTTAGTGTCAAGTCTCATAGCTCTTCCTTGGGAGATTTTCCTAGTGAGACAGTGGCATGTTTTTCAAGGAAGCTCACAAAATCATCTACTTCCCGTCCAGATTCCTCGTACTTGAGGGGCTGTGCTCGGTTCGTAGCTTGTGAAAAGTATATTGTGGGGAATCCCTGCACTTCATATTCGCCTGGTGCGTCGTTGGCTGTGGCGTCCATCTTGGCAATTACTAGGTTGTTCTCATTTTTATATTTTTTGGCTAAATCTGCAATGTGGAAAGTGTTAAACACATTGAATTTTTACAAACAAAATCATTAAATGGGGTGTTAACACAAGTTTTATAAAACAGGGGCTATATTCATCGAAGGTCTTAGCCAGTTTTTAAAAGCTAACCTCTGCTTTTTAGGCTAAACTCTGCTATATACAACATAAAAAGCCTAAAATTTGGTTAAACCCATTCATGAATACTAGTGCTGCGATCATGTTTGCAAACTTAGGTATTATCGCTCGCTGCTCATTGCTCGGCAATGATCGGTAAAATTTAAATACAATGGATATTTGCTGAACTCATCCTTCGTAGCCTTTTTGACATAATAAAATCATATTTTGTGATAATTTTGTATATTCACCAGTTACAATTACAAAATTAGCCATAAATGCAAAATTATAAAGAAAACGGAACACACCTTGGGGGATTTCCCACCATTGTCAGGGTGATCATAAACTTAGCCAATCACAAATGAGGATACATAAAGCATGATATGTTGTGAGGGGGACGTTTGTAAAGCTTTTAGGTTCTATTTTGGTAATACCTGTGGTGATTTATGTCCATTTCCTTGTTTCATTTCATATTTTTTTTATATATATTTGATTCATATTTACATTTGAATTGTAGCTCATGTACACATTGAAAACTTATGTCATGTTTACTAAATCAACACACCCAGTTTTTCTTCGAATTTCCTCATAGTGTAAACATTTCTAAAATTTGCATTCAACCACAACACTTCTATTTCAAGATACAATATGATATTTGAAGTTTAATTGTACAACTATTATAAAAGTTATGATAATTTTATACCTTCTTTACATAAAATAATGTGTCATATTGCAAATTAAGCACTACTTAGATATGAGTGATGTATTTCATGGCATGCAATGATATATTTTAATATAGAGATCAATATCAAAAGCCAAACGGAAGTTTGATGTTGTAATCACAATTCAATACCAACAATCATCATACAAGCTATAACAGGATCCAATTCACATACTCTCTAAACTGTTTCAACAATAATAACTGATTGTACATGAATTATATACTGCCAAAAACTAGTGGTGTGAACGACAAACCGGTAAGCAGGTTTTCATTTGTTTCTGGTATAAATAATGAAAACCCTCAAGAATATTTGGGAACCGGTTATTGAAAACATCAACATTTTAGGCTTTCTAATGGCTGATACTTAATCAAAATGACAAAAAATATACATATTTTGTGAAATATGTCACATTTCTTACTTTATATTGAGCAAAGTCATGTTAACGTACTTAATAATATCTTGCAAAAGCCATTTGTATTTGCAAGACTTAGTTCTTGTTAATGTACGCCTGTAACTAATTTTCAATGCCAGTAACAAGCATACAAAATACCAGATTTTGTTCGTTTTAAAGACCCTGGTAACCAGTTTTAATTTTTGTAAACAGTCCCTCCACTCTCAAAAACTTACCTTTATAAACAGGCTCCAATTTTTTGCAGTGTCCACACCAGGGAGCGTAGAATTCAATGAGGACATCCTTTTTAGAATTGGTGACCAGGTCCTCAAAGTTTTTGCCCACAAGTACAGTCACTGGACCCTTTTGTTTCTTAGGCACTGGCTGAGATTTGATCAGAGGCTTCACTTTGCCTGGAAATATGTTCCATATCGCAAATGACATGTCCAGTAAGGTGAACACGCGTGTCAAATACTCCATGACCATGCCCCAGTTTAATACTTGGATTTAGACAAACTCACCGAACGTCTGAACCAAATTACAGTAAGCTTCTGAAATCACTACTTGCTAAAGGTTTAAATTAAGAGGGCTCTTTATATAAATCAACAATGTAGTCTCTAATTTCCAAATTTCAAAAAAAAAACCATATGCTACTGGAGACGGAAACAGATCACTTAGTGTTTTACCATTTATACAGCTGTTACATCATACACAACAGCCAGGTTCATACTAGAACAGGCCTTCACCATTGCTGCATCTGGGAGTCAAACCCGAAAACATTTACCCAAAACATTTTACATTTATATACAATTTAAAACGAACAGAGTTGGTAACACAAGTATCTCTGTATTGAGAATATCTGATTTAAATACCAAGACCACACTTTACAACTGGCATCTAGATTGTCAGTACAAATAATTAGGCTAAGATATAAAATATAAGCACACCTTACATTTAAACATACATATTTTTCTTTATATTGAGGCTTCTTCAGCGATTTCTTGGAGCAAAACTTCTTGTTCATTCAGACCTATTAGTAGGCCTAGTCGAGTAGAACTAAGATAAAACACTATGTTTTTTGGTATCCCGGAATCAAAACACTTTTGCATTGGTTGGATAATGAAATTGAAAATATGCTACCAGCCCTGTCTTAATTTATTTAAGGCACTTTGATGATTTTAACCAATTGCCTTACCTTTCAAGAACTTGTCCAGGAATTCCCTGACGTCGTCGGAGTCAAATTCTTCCATTGGTTCCATGGGGAACTTCCTACTTTTTTCATCATATATCCCAATATTCATTTCTTCTCCTGATTCATCAAACCCAAAACCTTTGAATTCTTCGGCCATTTTCTCATCGTCTGCGATGGCAAATGTTAATTCCTTGTACTTCTTGTCCTTTGCGATGTCGGCAATCTTGTTCCTCCACAACTGTGTAGCTAGAAAATGAGATTATGTAATTCAAAATATGTTTTACCGTTTATGAAATACCATATTATCAAAATAGAATATAAACTATATTGTGCCAACTCCAAGCCAACATATCCCCAAAACAAAAAGGCCATCTCTCATACCACAGGTATTTATTGGGTAATTTTTGTAGCACCCATTTTGTCTGATTCACAATTATTACAAATCATTTTTCAAACCAATTTTTTTTTCTTTTTGGGGTCAGTCTTCCTGCAATGATAAGAATAATCCATTTTCAAAGAATTTAAATGGTTTTCAGTACTTTGTAAATAGTATCACAGCTAAAGATCTTGCACATGACTTGCATTAAAAAGTAGGATAACTCAGTTTGTGTTAATTTAGAATTATGAGCAAGATAAGATAAAAGTAGGAAATTTTTTTTCATTATTTGAAAATCAATTTTTTTCCAAACAATCATATATCACCTGATTGATCTTAACACTGACAGGGATGAGGCAGAGATAGAACCATGTTACAATACTTTCTGTAGTGGTCCGGATAGGTATAAACTTGGTTCCTGTGGTAATTTTAGAAATTTTTATGTGACCTTAAAATTAAAACTACAGAGCTCAGAAAGATCACAGAAACCTCTTGCTGAGTGCATTTCTAATATAAAGGTAAAGGAAAAACAGTCAAACTTGGTAGGCGGGAACCCTATCACACAGGTATAACTAGAGGAATGCTTTTGCTAACAAAAGCGAAGCGTCCCTTAAAGTTTAAAATGCTTTGTGGTTTTAATAAGCATGTTGTAAAGCTAAGAATGCACAAAGCTGCACCGTATTCTTTCCCAATACCTCTTAATACATTCTGAAGCTATAAAAGCAACAATAAAGGAGATATAAGGCAAAAACTCCAAATCAGCTATTTTATGACCCCAGTTTGACCCATAAGGGAGGGGGGAGGGGCAGGGGGTAAAACTGACCGGCTATTTAGACTCTCCACATATGCTTTCCCAATACCTCTTAATACATTCTGAATTTTTTAAAGCAACAATAAAGGAGATATAAGGCAAAACTCCAAAGCAACTATTTTATGACCCCAGTTTGACCCATAAGGGGGGGGGTTGGGGGATAAAACTGACCAGCTATTTAGATTCTCCACATATACTTTCCCAATACCTCTTAATACATTCTGAAGCTATAAAAGCAACGATAAAGGAGATATAAGGCAAAAACTCCAAAGCAGCTATTTATGATCCCAGTTTGGCCCATAAGGGGGGGTCGGGGGGGTAAAACCGACCGGCTATTTAGACTCTCCACATATGCTTTCCCAATACCTCTTAATATATTCTGAAGCTATAAAAGCAACAATAAAGGAGATATAAGGCAAAAACTCAAAATCAGCTATTTTATGACCCCAGTCTGACCCATGGGGGGGGGGGGGGTCGGGGGCTAAAAACTGATCGGCTATTTAGACTCTCCATATATGCTTTCCCAATACCTCTTAATACATTCTGAAGCTATAAAAGCAACAATAAAGGAGATATAAGGCAAAAAACTCAAAATCAGCTATTTTATGACCCCAGTTTGACCCATAAGGGGGGGCCGTGGGGTGAAACTGACTCTCCACATATGGTTTCCTATTACCTCCCAGTACATTTTATAGCTCTAAATGCAATACTTAAGAAGATAATAGGGGGGGTTGGCCTAAATTTAAGGCTTTCAGATTGGAAGGTGTCAGAAAATCACTCATAAATGAGACATTTTTCAAGGGATTGCTCCCAAAATCTAATCAGCTCGCGTTTTCGATAGTATGAACAGGTGTGTCAAATTATAAGGCTGTGTAGCAAGTAGTTTTTCCTGAACCGCAATGACAGGGGGGGGGGGGGGGGGGGGGGGGTGTACTTCAAAAAATTGTTTTTGATCATGTGACCTTCATAAAGGTCAAAGGTCAAATTTAAGCATGCAGAAAAATTTTCCCACGCCTAAGGTATATAACTGCCAAATATGGTTTGAAACCTTGTAATAACTAGATTGGGCCAACTCGGCGCCAACATATCCCCAGACAGGTCATCACTCACGCCACAGGTTTTGATCGGGAATTTTTTAAAACATAATTACCCATTATTATATGAATTTCAGCACATCAATCTACTCTGTTTATATCTTCCCAAGGAAGATGGTGTATCCCCAGACGCCGAATACATAACTCAAATTATATTTTCAATCTTCCTGCAATGATAACTCTAAACCTATTTTCAAAGTATTTAAATGATTGATGATTGAATGTCCATTCTAAAATAATAATCCCAAAAGAGCATATCTGTTTCTATATTTGTTGACAAATAAAATATTATTTTTAACTCAACTCATCATACTTTTCAATCTTCCTTCAAAGTATTTAAATGATTGATGATTCAATGTCCATTCTAAAATTCATAATCCCAAAAGCGCATATCTGTTTCTATATTTGTTCACAAATAAAATATTATTTAAAAAAAAATTATTTATATTATTATTTTATTATATTATTTTTAGAATTTGCAAATTGTTTTCAGTTATTCATTTCCTCTATACCTATATATGTGGTCCATATATATGCAACCTAAATATGTGACACAATCTCAGTTCTGACTCCCCTTTGTGTTATATGTAATGAAGCCCACCACCTCCCACCCCCACCCCTCTCCCCTTCTCCACACCTCTCTCACTATTACACAAGATCTGCAACCCCATTGAGTTCTTTGTTTCTCATCTGATATCATTAAATACCTTTGTTTATTTAGTGTCACTCAATATAGCTGGAGGTCCCAGAGGTGGGTGGGGGAAATCCGGGTGGGGGATGTGGGTTGGGACTACAAAGAGATGGAGTGCTACAGCATAAATGGTAAACAAACAATCTATATAAAAGGGGTACTCAAATACAAAAAGAATTGAGAATTTTAAGTATGTGATTATCAACTGAAACGAGTTCATAACTGTAGGAGCTGTGTCAAAATTAACTGAGGCAAGTTGAATAAAACTGGGCTAGTTGAGGGTTAAAAATCCCCTAGTTTTACTACATAAGGATATAATTTCATTAATATTGGGACTTAAAGCTCACTTAAAGTGTCCATTTTGTCTACTTGAATATGTTTAACCAGTTTCATTTTAAAAAGTTAAAAACTCAGCAAGCAGAGGTATAACACACAAAAATAAGTTCTTAAAAGACTAAGATAGCCATAACATTATTAATATTCAAAATTTAAATAGACAGGCATTTCCTTTTAAAAATTCAAAGATTTCAGCTCTATAACCCACATAGTTTGACAGTTACTGGGCTTTAAAGTGGCATAATGTCCATAAATTGGGTTTCTGTGGGCATTTTACAATTGTTAAAGAGACCTTAGCAATTAAACTATAGATCTGAAACTTTTTGGGGGACATACATAACAAACAAAAATTATATATAATACAGTTTAAGACTTGTCACACTAAGCATTTCCAAATAACAGGGCAAAATACGGAAAAAATGTCAAAAAAGGCACTTGGGCGAGTGTCTATGGCCCTCATACACAGGTTAAATGTCTACTAAAAACCTTGATTTTCGGCATATGTAAAAAGGACATAATAATGCATTCCCAGATGGGATTTCAGCTCCATCAATCACATAGTTTAACAGTCACAGGGCTTAAAGGTGGTAAAAAGTCCAAATATTGGGTCTCTGTGGGCCTTTTAGAGATCTCGATGTGGCTTTCAAATTAAAGCTTCAGACTTAAAATTTGTTACATACTAAGATTACACATAGAATATGTATCTAATAAAGTTTGAAACTTCTCAGACTTACCATTTCCAAGTTACAGAGCAAAATATGTGAAAAATGTCTTAAAAGGGTCACTCAGGTGGGTGTTTAAGGTCCTCATACACAGGTTAAATGTCTACTTGAAGCCTTGATTTTTGGCACATGTAAAAAGAACATAATAATGTATTCCCAGATGAGATTTCAGCTCTATCAGTCAGGCCTGGGGTCAAGTACATGGAGCCAAGTACAAGTACAATTACTTTGCCAAGTTGCAAGTACAAGTACAAGTACAAGTACTGATCTCAAGAGTCAAGTACAAGTACTTTGAAAAATTGCAAGTACAAGTACAAGTACAAGTACTTTTATAGCGTACGACCCCAAAACTATAATAACTAGATTTTAAGGCCTGTGACTGTGACTGTATCAGTCACATAGTTTAACAGTCACAGGCCTTAAAATTGGCAAAAAGTCCAAATATTGGGTCTTTATGGGGCCTTCTAGAGACCTAAATGTGGCCTTCAAATTAAAGCTTCAGACTTAAAATTTGTCACATACTAAGATTACACATAGAATATGCATCTAATACAGTTTGAAACTTCTTAGACTTACCATTTCCAAGTTACAGGGAAAAATATGTGAAAAATGTCTAAAAATGGTCACTCGGGTGGGGATTTATGGTCCTCATACACAGGTTAAATGTCTTCTTAAAGCCTTAATTTTTGGCACATATAAAAATAACATACTAATATCTTCCCAGATAGGATTTGAGCTCTATCAGTCACATAGTTTGACAGTCACAGGGCTTAAAAGTAGCAAAAAGTCCAAATATTGGGTCTTTGGGAGCCTTTTAGACACCTCAATTTGACCTTCAAAATTAAAGCTTCAGACTTAAAATCTGTTACATACTAAGATTACACACAGAATATATATCTAATACAGTTTGAAACTTCTCAGACTTACCATTTCCAAGTTACAGGGAAAGAGATGTGAAAAATGTCTTATAAGGGTCACTCGGGTGGGTGTTTATGGTCCTGATACACAGGTTAACTGTCTATTAAAGGCCTAAATGTTGGGGCACATATAAGAAAACACATAGATATATTCCCAGATGATATTTAACTTAGATGAGAGACATAGTTTGAAAGCTACAGTGCTTGAAAGTGGCAAAAAGTGCATAAATTGGGTCTCTGTGGGCACTTTTGAGACCTTAAGTCGACCCCTTTGGGTAAACCTACAGCCCTAAAATTTTCTACAGACAAGGATTACATATCAAAGTTATACCTAGCGCAGTTTGAGACTCATCAGAATTACCACTTCCAAATTATAGGGCAAAATATGTGAAAAGTATAGCAAAAAATCCCTAAGTGGGGGTATTTATGGGCCTCAAACACAATTTTCTCCTCAACTTAAAGTCGTGATTTTCGGCACATGTACTAAGAACATATTAATGTGTTGTCAGGTAAAATTTCAGCCAGCTGAGCATCATAGTTTGTGACCTACAGGGCTCTAAGTGGCCAAAAGTCCAATTTCTGACCTTAAGGGTGGCCATAAGTTCTTTTTTACTGGGAGTTTAAGGTCACCTTAAAATAGCGATCTTCCTTTGGGCACCCTTAACATGTGTACCAAGTTTGAAAAAAAAATATTAATTTGTTTTTGAGTTATCGCGTCCACAAGGAAATTTCTACGGCGGCGGCGGCGCGACGGACCTGAATCCAATATATCCCCGACTTTCGTCTGGGGATATAATAAGGGAGATATTCAAGGGAGACCATAATGCGGCGGCAGCGGCAAGGAAACTGAGGTGAAAACAAATAAGCACCCTTTCAGGGACGCTTAATAATTAGATGAGCACCAAGTGGATATTTGGGTGAAAATGTTTTGACATGGCAAAAATGGTTAAAAAGGCCTCGTGTGGTCTTATGCAGTTGGTGTTATATTGACTTGTGTGCACCGTAAGACAATGATCAAAAGAGTATGGTAAATTTGAACAAAAAATCAATAAACTATGCTGGCTATTTTCAAGGAGTGATTTGTATTTCACAGGGAGTCAGTGCAGATCGTTATCAAATGGGAGTGAATCTGAGAATATATTGAAGGTATTATATCTGCCAAGCATGTATTATTTTCATGACTGTTTGGTTGTCTGTTTGTTAACAGGATTACACAAATATTACTGGCCGGAATTCCATGAAAAAATCAAGAGATAAGTCTTAAATTTCGACACTAATCTGGATCACTGTCTGGATAAAACAAAATCCAGAATTTTGGCACTTACTTATTATTACGTACCATGGCAGATTTTTGCGCTCGTCAAGTACTCTTGTTTTTTCTTTGTCACTATCCTTATTTGACTGTTCTCAAAAGAACAAGAGTCCTTCTTTTACCATCATAAAAACATGTTAATTCAATGGGTTTTTTTTCATGAACCTCATGGCTCTACTATCTTGATTCTAGCCAGAATGAAAATTGCAAAAGCCACAAATGAAGAAAAATACACCCTTTGATGCTTTGAATTGTAGGAATTTTTTTGACATTTTTTTTATCTTTGTATTTTTTAGGCTGTTTACATAATCTCATGGAGTTACCATTCAATGGTTTCTTTTTGTACTATGAACCTAGTGACAGATTCCGTCTAAAGTTTACAGATCTCAGTCTACTAACCTTTAACATGATCGAAACTGAAATCCACAGTGTAGAAGAATAACACCAGTGGTCTCCTGGAGTTGTAACGTTTGTCCTTGGACGTATTGTCATAGAGACCAACCAGTGGAACATTGTGAGCCGCCACAAACTTAGTAATCTCTGTCATTTTAGTATCTTCCTGTAAATAGAAGAAAGTACAAACTATGGAAGCTACAAACTGGGTTATAACATTTCTTTCAACAGGTAATGGCTAGTGTTGGTATTGAATGGAAATGTAAATAGTAAACATTAATTTGGCTTTCAATGTGGATCAATATGGAAAAATATCATCTCCTAGCAACATAAAATTTCATATATTCATTATATTGTTAATTTTATACATCCATCACAGTGGAATTTGATTTTAACTTCTTGAAATCGACTTTCATTTAAACTGGCATATATTTTGAACTGTACTGACCTTGACATTCAGTGTGTGCCACTTGGATTCAAATTTGGTGCAGAACTTCTCACTGTTGAAGACTACGACAGTGTTTGGGTTGGACTTGTAATGGTCTCTTGCTTCCTGGTCAAATGAGTGCAGGAACGTGTGGTCTTCTCGCAAGTCATTGGCTAGCAAAATATATAAATATTAAATTCAATTAAATATTAAATAATCTTTTTGTGTTAGTTGGGAGAATCAACTAAGTTAGTCTTTCCATGTGTTACAAAAGTAAAATTTTATGCAAGTAACAGCCAACATTTAAAACAATATGCCATCATCAGGATATTAATGTGGTTAATATAAATGTCAAATGTGGGAAACCCAAAGAAAAAAAAAGTCTTAGAAATAAACTACAGTTTTTAAGGTCATGTCACCTTCATAGAGGTCAAGTAAATATTAACAGGGGATGATCATAATATGACAGGGGTGAAGAGAAAACCTGACGCAAAACCAAACTAGAAATAGGCCGCCCTGTTGATAGTAGATGCGAATAGAAACAGGATAGCATAGAAGAACACACATTATCATGTGTAATGTCCACCCATGAACCTTTTGCCCAAATTGTACAGTAGTCTTACAAGACCCTGTTTCATTTGTAAAATATATCAATGATGCTTAAATATTTGTTAGTGTAGATGTAAATTATTTCAGCTTCATGCCTTTTTGCATTGGTTGGGTTGAAAATTTTGACGAAATCACTCTATCTTGCACGGTTAAGAAGATAGAAGCAAATTCCTGTTTTTCTATTTTTGGCAAAAATTTGAAAATTCAAAATGGCCGCCATTTTTGGGAAAAGGAAATTTTTTTGAAAATTGCCAAGAGTACATTTCTTAGATACCCTATGGGTCGAAAATTTCAACAAAATAACTCTATTTTGCACGGTTAAGGCCAGTTTGTGTTTTTCCATTTTAAGCAAAAATTCGAAAATTCAAAATGGCTGCCATTTTTGGGGAGGGGAAATTTTTTTGAAAATTGCAAAGATTACATTCCTTAGATACCCTGTGGGTTGAAAAATTTCGACGAAATCGCTCTATCTCGCATGGTTAAGGAGATAGAAGCAAATTTGTGTTTTGCCATTTTTGGCAAAAATTTGAAAATTCAAAATGGCCGCCATTTTTGGGGAGGGGAAAATTTTTGGAAGATTGCAAAGATTGCATTCCTTAGATACCCTGTAGGTCGAAAATTTCGACGATATCACTCTATCTCGCACGGTTAAGGAGATAGAAGCAAATTTGTGTTTTGCCATTTTTGGCAAAAATTCGAAAATTCAAAATGGCCGCCATTTTTGGGGAGGGGAAAATTTTTGGAAAATTGCAAATATTACATTCCTTAGATACCCTGTGGGTTGAAAATTTCGACGAAATCGCTCTATCTCACACGGTTAAGGAGATAGAAGGAAATTTGTGTTTTGCCATTTTTGGCAAAAATTCGAAAATTCAAAATGGCCGCCATTTTTGGGGAGGGGAAAATTTTTTGAAAATTGCAAGAGTACACTCCTCAGATACCCTGTGGGTCGAAAATTTTGCCGAAATCGCTCTATCTCGCACGGTTAAGGAGATAGAAGCAAATTAGTGTTTTGCCATTTTTGGCAAAAATTCGAAAATTCAAAATGGCCGCCATTTTTGGGGAGGGGAAAATTTTTTGAAAATTGCAAAGAGTACACTCCTCAGATACCCTGTGGGTCGAAAATTTTGACGAAATCGCTCTATCTCGCACGGTTAAGGAGATAGAAGCAAATTTGTGTTTTGCCATTTTTGGCAAAAATTCGAAAATTTAAAATGGCCGCCATTTTTAGGGAGGGGAAAATTTTTTGAAAATTGCAAATATTACATTCCTTAGATACCCTGTGGGTCGAAAATTTCAACGAAATCGCTCTATCTCGCACGGTTAAGGAGATAGAAGCAAATTTGTGTTTTGCCATTTTTGGCAAAAATTCGAAAATTCAAAATGGCCGCCATTTTTGGGGAGGGGAAAATTTTTTGAAAATTGCAAAGATTGCATTCCTTAGATACCCTGTGGGTCGAAAATTTCGACAAAATCGCTCTATCTCGCACGCTTAAGGAGATAGAAGCAAATTTGTGTTTTGCCATTTTTGGCAAAAATTCGAAAATTCAAAATGGCCGCCATTTTTGGGGAGGGGAAAATTTTTTAAAAATTACCAAGAGTACAATGCTCAGATACCCTGTGGGTCGAAAATTTCGACGAAATCGCTCTATCTGGCACGGTTAAGGAGATAGAAGCAAATTTGTGTTTTGCCATTTTTGGCAAAAATTCGAAAATTCAAAATGGCCGCCATTTTTGGGGAGGGGAAAATTTTTTGAAGATTGCAAAGATTGCATTCCTTAGATACCCTGTAGGTCGAAAATTTCGACGATATCGCTCTATCTCGCACGGTTAAGGAGATAGAAGCAAATTTGTGTTTTGCCATTTTTGGCAAAAATTCGAAAATTCAAAATGGCCGCCATTTTTGGGGAGGGGAAAATTTTTGGAAGATTGCAAATATTACATTGCTTAGATACCCTGTGGGTTGAAAATTTCGACGAAATCGCTCTATCTCGCACGGTTAAGGAGATAGAAGGAAATTTGTGTTTTGCCATTTTTGGCAAAAATTCGAAAATTCAAAATGGCCGCCATTTTTGGGGAGGGGAAAATTTTTGGAAAATTGCAAATATTACATTCCTTAGATACCCTGTGGGTCGAAAATTTTGCCGAAATCGCTCTATCTCGCACGGTTAAGGAGATAGAAGCAAATTAGTGTTTTGCCATTTTTGGCAAAAATTCGAAAATTCAAAATGGCCGCCATTTATGGGGAGGGGAAAATTTTTTTAAAATTGCAAAGAGTACACTCCTCAGATACCCTGTGGGTCGAAAATTTTGACGAAATCGCTCTATCTCGCACGGTTAAGGAGATAGAAGCAAATTTGTGTTTTGCCATTTTTGGCAAAAATTCGAAAATTTAAAATGGCCGCCATTTTTAGGGAGGGGAAAATTTTTTGAAAATTGCAAATATTACATTCCTTAGATACCCTGTGGGTCGAAAATTTCGACGAAATCGCTCTATCTCGCACGGTTAAGGAGATAGAAGCAAATTTGTGTTTTGCCATTTTTGGCAAAAATTCGAAAATTCAAAATGGCCGCCATTTTTAGGGAGGGGAAAATTTTTTGAAAATTGCAAAGAGTACACTCCTTAGATACCCTGTGGGTTGAAAATTTCGACGAAATCGCTCTATCTCGCACGGTTAAGGAGATAGAGGGAAATTTGTGTTTTGCCATTTTTGGCAAAAATTCGAAAATTCAAAATGGCCGCCATTTTTGGGGAGGGGAAAATTTTTTGAAAATTGCAAAGAGTACACTCCTCAGATACCCTGTGGGTCGAAAATTTCGACGAAATCGCTCTATCTCGCACGGTTAAGGAGATAGAGGGAAATTTGTGTTTTGCCATTTTTGGCAAAAATTCGAAAATTCAAAATGGCCGCCATTTTTGGGGAGGGGAAAATTTTTTGAAAATTGCAAAGAGTACACTCCTCAGATACCCTGTGGGTCGAAAATTTTGCCGAAATCGCTCTATCTCGCACGGTTAAGGAGATAGAAGCAAATTAGTGTTTTGCCATTTTTGGCAAAAATTCGAAAATTCAAAATGGCCGCCATTTTTGGGGAGGGGAAAATTTTTTGAAAATTGCAAAGAGTACACTCCTCAGATACCCTGTGGGTCGAAAATTTTGACGAAATCGCTCTATCTCGCACGGTTAAGGAGATAGAAGCAAATTTGTGTTTTGCCATTTTTGGCAAAAATTCGAAAATTCAAAATGGCCGCCATTTTTGGGGAGGGGAAAATTTTTTGAATATTGCAAAGAGTACACTCCTCAGATACCCTGTGGGTCGAAAATTTTGACGAAATCGCTCTATCTCGCACGGTTAAGGAGATAGAAGCAAATTTGTGTTTTGCCATTTTTGGCAAAAATTCGAAAATTTAAAATGGCCGCCATTTTTAGGGAGGGGAAAATTTTTTGAAAATTGCAAATATTACATTCCTTAGATACCCTGTGGGTCGAAAATTTCGACGAAATCGCTCTATCTCGCACGGTTAAGGAGATAGAAGCAAATTTGTGTTTTGCCATTTTTGGCAAAAATTCGAAAATTCAAAATGGCCGCCATTTTTGGGGAGGGGAAAATTTTTTGAAAATTGCAAAGAGTACACTCCTTAGATACCCTGTGGGTTGAAAATTTCGACGAAATCGCTCTATCTCACACGGTTAAAGAGATAGAGGGAAATTTGTGTTTTGCCATTTTTGGCAAAAATTCGAAAATTCAAAATGGCCGCCATTTTTGGGGAGGGGAAAATTTTTTGAAAATTGCAAAGAGTACACTCCTCAGATACCCTGTGGGTCGAAAATTTTGCCGAAATCGCTCTATCTCGCACGGTTAAGGAGATAGAAGCAAATTAGTGTTTTGCCATTTTTGGCAAAAATTCGAAAATTCAAAATGGCCGCCATTTTTGGGGAGGGGAAAATTTTTTGAAAATTGCAAAGAGTACACTCCTCAGATACCCTGCGGGTCGAAAATTTTGCCGAAATCGCTCTATCTTGCACGGTTAAGGAGATACAAGCAAATTACTCAAAAGTAGTACTGAAAATACACAATGAAGTACCTAAATGGCTATTACTCATGTACTGACAAAGCTATCAGTCCCAAATGCAATACCAAGCGAGCTATGGACATAACAATCTTGTATTCAAAATTGTAGTAAAATATCTTTAATTATTTTGGCTTAAATGCACGGAAACCAATGGGTACTGAAAATAGCTGTACTTAAGTATTACTCAGTAAGCAAAAGAGGTACAACAGCCAAAAGCAATCCCAAGCAAGCTACTGACCCAATAAGCCTGCATACCAAATTTGGTGACAATAGCTCTAATACTTTTCCTTTAAATGAGCGGAAACCATGCGTGACGCCGGACATCGGACGCCGGACGCCGGACGCCGGACATCGGACATCGGACATCGGACGGCGAAAAAAGCAAAAATAATATATCCACCCCCCAGGGGGGTGGACATAATAAGTGCCCTTCTCAATTTGGAAAGAGTGCTCTTCTTGTTGATGTAAGCAGTTTTAGGCAAAAAACTGACATCTAAACTTTAAAGATTAAAGATAACTATGGACTAGAAAAGTTTACTACTCCTAATAGCCCTACCTTTGGGAAGTCATTTTCTGTAAGCTTTGCAAATTTTGGCTATTATTTCTGATGCTGAGTAAAATCTCAATATCTAAAACATGGGGCCAGATTCACGATCAATACTTAGTTAAGGTCACCTTAGATCTAAGTAAGGGTAGGTTTTTCACCTGAATTTTTTCTTGGGGTCAATATTCACCAAACAAGAGTTAAAAATAGTCATAAATAGGGTATCATAATTTCATACTTGAAATCTAAGTTCCGAATGATGTAAGTACTGATCCAGAATCTGGCTCCAGGCCTAAATCCAGGTCCCCACTAGCACAAGCTACTTAGAAGTACCATTCAAGCAAATATTGTCAAAAACTGTTGTTATTATTATGTCGATAAATCTTGACTGAATATCAATTTTCACCCATTTTACTTACAGATAAGAGCAATGTATTAACAGTAATATGAGTCTTAAAACCTATTAATATCTCTTTCAGAAAGCAGTTTTTGCCTCCTGTTTTCAGGTACTAGTGGACCAAGTCTCTCCTGTAGTTTTTACCTGCTTCCTGATATATCTCATACTCCTTATCGCCGTCACTCTTGAAGAACCCAACGACTGTGACATCCTCCTTCTGCATCTGAGACTTGAGGCTTTTCAGTGACTTGGCTTCAACCGAGGCATCCCCAACCTGTTTACGCATGTACTCCACAATACCTGCACAAACAAAATAGTACCTTTTTAAAACGTCTTAAATTATCCATTGCCAGAAGTTAGAGTGAGTTTATACCCATCTAGATAGTTTTAAATTCCTTAACCTAAACCTTTGACATGTTTATGACTTACAACTTGAGGTTTTTTATCGATTGTATAATTTGTATTTTCTGAATCAGAATACTGGAAATTTTAAACTATCAGATTCAGTTATGTGTGTGTTATTCCAATCTAACAGGAAGTTCAGTTTTGAAAATAAAACGTGCTTACAGTTAAAACTGTTATGAAACCTTAAAATATGCAAAAAACACAAGGAAGGAGAGGGAAGAGTTTCTTTAGACTGATTGTACTATTTTTTATTTTTTCCACAACATTTTATGTATGGACAACTAGAGATATTTATTTTAATATTTTGTTTCAGTATTTCATGAAAGGGATCTCAGTATCCTCATACCAACAGTACCACTTCATCCCTAGTCAGTGATAACAACTGTAATCTCTAGAACAAGAATACTAAAGATAATACACGACACATACATACACAAATAGAAAACATGTATTACACCTACAAGATGATAACTGACCCCTCTAGTAATGCTTCACATTACAATCATACAATAGAGTACATCAACAGAGAGAAAGAGAACACTGGTCACAGCTGAAATCACAGTGGCACAATAAATATCTGAGAAAATGGGTCTGAACTACGAGAAAACCAACTATCAACACAAAATATATTGATACTTACTGGCTTTTTCTTCAAACAGATTTTTAAAAGTACACAGAAGAATATTTAACTCAGAAATCAAGGTATGTCAAAGATATAACATTAATAAACAGGAAATCAGCTATGTTCGAAAGCTATCAGATGACGAAAGTTTGGAAGCACTTAAAATGTATTCAAAAACCTCTTTCAATTGTAAAGTAGCATACCGAGATGGAAATCAACGGTAGACAACCAAGATCACTATCAAAATATCAATATCAAAAGTAATACATTCCCCAGACCAACCAATTGTATAATATCCTTAAAGTGTGCTTCTCAGAACTTAATTTTAAAGGTTATCCTCACTGGGGATTGGCCCACACTGTTTTTTACAATTCTTGTTCTTTGGACTTTGATTTTATTGATTTGTCTTCTCTACTGGTAAAATGTTTCAAAAAGACAGGCAGCAATCATGTAAATTTTCTATTATAAGATATGTAACATTATAAAACAGAGAGCTGTGCGGTCAATGTAGATGTGTCTCGGTGCATATTGCGAGAGTACTTTATAGAGAAACATAGTCTTCTATTACATTCTTCAAATGTGATGTCATGATACAATCTCGAAAACAAATTTCAACACAAACAATAAACAAAGCATTGTGTGAAACATAAATTGATGTATTATAACAGAAATAAAATACTCTTGCTTGCACCTTATTGGCACTTCAAACACCAAAATATTACTATGGTATAATGAGAATATATTTTAATATAAAACAGGAAGAAAATACATATTTGGGAGGGTAAAAATGAGTTCATAAATTGAATACAGACATAATAGACTTACCCCACTTGTCTCTGCCTCCTTTGTATTCAAAGGCCTTTCCTCTCCTGAATACCTTGAGACTTGGATAACCTGAAACATCAAACTCTTTTGCCAGTTCTGTCTCTTCTGTAGCATCTACCTTGGCAAGCGGTATCATGGGGACATCATTCTTCAGATCCTGTGCAGCTTTCTCATACTCTGGAGCCAGCTTCTTACAATGGCCACACCTGGGATGAAAATAAGAAACTTTCATCATCTAGAGCTACCAATATGAAATTTGCAACTGTATACCTCTTTAAATTTAGAACAATATACATCATGGCAAAGAATAAGACTTCAATAGCAAAATTATATTCATAAAATGAAATGTTTGTTATTACCAATCTTAGGGCTTTTACAGGTTACCCAAATAAATCCACACTTTATTTACTTACTTCCTACTTTTATATACTTGGAGAAACTATTAAAATATTGTTTAAATTTTAAAATTCATAAGGCTAACCTCAGTTTTCACTCGGATTAGTCCATCTAAAATTAGTTTTACTTAGTTTCTCAGATACTTGACATTTTACTTCCCATAAATGTGTTTACATTAACCGCCACATTTGCTTCACAGGTAATTTCAGTTCATTGCTAGTGACCACCAAAATGTAGTTACTAGTGGGTGGACCATTAGACATGTGCTTGATTAATCGTCGGTGACAGTGTATAATCACAATCGGTCAGTTATCTTTTCTATTGATCAATTATTCAGATTAAATCTTACCTTTCCTACTTTATCTACTTATTTCCTACTTTATCTACTTTTATCTTTTCTCTCCAAGTGACAGCCTTACCAGATATGAATACTTATCAAGGTTACATGCAGAGCTATCAATAAATATAATTGAACATAAACAAGAAAAAGAATACCATGTGCCTGTCAAACAGTTCAACTATGACCGTGACTTTATCAAAAAGATTGTGTTCTTTAGTGAAATCGGTTGATGAGACAGAATCTGTGAAATAACTGTCATCACAAAATATCATTACAAAAGGTCAAAGTCTGGGTTTTACATCTAGTTCAACAGCCAGGGTGACACTGGGAGAGGGACTCAGCAATGAGGCAGTCAAAACCACAGGGAGGTGACAGCCTATGATTGGATGCCAAACTTGTTAACTACTAGGCCACCGAAGACCTAACATGTACAATTAGTTACACATTAATGAAACATACTGAGGTGAAGCAGAACGTATCCCTACCATGGTGCATAAAATTCCACTAGTGACAAGTCGTGTCCATAAGTGAACTCAGTGAAATTGTCGTTTCCCAGGACAACCACAGCGGGTGGCGGGGGTGCCCAATCAGGACTGGCTCTCTCAGTCATATAACTCACAATACCTAGAAGAAATTGGAACAGGTGAATATAAACAAGTGAAAAACGCAAGTGAAAGTCAGATTTGTTTGGGAGTGTTTTATATGAACCACTGATCAGATAATCTACAAGTGAAAGAAATTTAGTTCCAGTGTTACAATGTACCAGGTTATGGGTGCAGGTAATGGTATGAGATCATGATATTGAGATAATTATAGTCTCAAACAAAGTACTATAACTGTCAGAAAATTGGAGAAAAACTAAAAATTTATTAAAGAAATTCTAACAAAATTTTATCCAATATAATTACATATATATCAAGTTTTTATAATGACTTTGACAAGTATGTTGAGAGTGTGTGAGTCAATGAGTGTGCTACAGATCAAATGTAAGAATGTGAACACTTTCCCACAGTGTTGCTAATGGTATTCTGGTATTAGTAATGGTATTGTTTATCAATATTGAAATATTTATCAGTTCACGCCAAGTATACTGATATCGATAATGCAGGGTACAATATCAATATCGAAACATACTACTAAATAGATGCAATTAAGCTGTTTTCCATGTAAGTAAAATATAAAATTTGAGAAATATATTGGTTTTCTTATCATTTTTTGTCAAATTTCACTAACCGCTATACCGGAAATGCCATATTTGTTTACGTTTCGGGAAACTTCTAAAACTCGTGAAAGTGTTTGGAAGTTCTTTCTCGGAAAACACCCATGACCCGATATTTCAATATCGATCGATACAGAAGTAAAAATATGGTTTGATATCGATATACATATTATTATTCGATACCAACACTATCTGGTATATGGTATATCGTTTAGTTGTGGTAGACACAATGAAATCCGCAAACAATACTTGCAAACCAGTTATTAAAACATTATTATTTCAGGCTTTCTAACGGCTGATACTTCCATCAAAATAATGAAAAACATACATATTTGGTGAAATATGTCACACTTTTACATTACACTTGGTAAAAATAATGTTTACTAACTTAATAATATCTCAGGAAAGCCTATTTCCAGTTCCAAATTATGGATCATGTACACTTGTGTTCAATTTTCACCAAATCAGGGACAAAGATACAAAATACCGGATTTCATTTTTTCAAAGCCCTGGCAACCAGTTTTGATTTCTGAAAATGATACCACCACTACTTTTGTATTGTCAGAATACTAATATGTAAAACATGCTACTCTCTCACCCGATTTTAAATTATATTTATAATTTATCAATCTATGCCAGATATCTCTGTCTCTAAGACCTCCTTCTAATTAGACATTCACATAGGTTTGTAATGAAGTGTTTTAAATGTAATTCCTTTACCTGGAGCCTGTCTTGGTCCTTCATAGTCAAATGCTTCACCCTTTTTGAAAAACTTCAACGTGGGGTAACCACTGACATCAAACCTATTAAAATACAGAACAGAGCATCAACTGCAATGAGTTTTTTTTTTGTTTTTTTTTAATATTCGTGTTCCTTTTCCACAAATTGCGTCATTTTTGAAGAATACTCATCCATGGATAAAGTAATTTATGGATGATGGCCTGGATATTGTAGTTTAATTTTAGTTTTTTATGTTACTATGTTACTATAACGATCATGGTTAACCTGAGAAGTACAAACTTTTACCCTACTTTTAAAGTACTATTTATCACAACAGGACTTTGCTTAACCACATTAGAGCATGTAAAGTCAATTTTCAGACCAAGTTGTTCGTATGACCTGTGCTTATACCTATTTCACACCATTCCATGCTTGAGTGACAAGCTACAACCAAACGGGCTCGTGTACTTTTGGTTGTGGTTTGTTCCACTTGATATTTTGGTAGGACACCTTCACGCGGATTCACATTCGGTTAGTGGAGCTGAAAGGATTATTCGTACTAATCGATTAGTAGGTTAACAAAGCACTAGTCGACGCCCATATTATGAAATCGGTTAATTGTTTTCTTGTGTATATCACCACATAGCGGATTATACGCGATCAGTTGGAACTACGAGTATCTCGAGTTAAGACCTTAAACCATATCAAATTAAAGCATTTTATATGCATTTTATTTTTAAAATATCAAAATATTACATTATTGGCCAATTTACCAAATAATCTGGTGAATTCTTTGCTTCTCAGCATCTTGTGATCCGCCATTTTGTTTGTTTACATCCGGAACACACACGTTTTCGGTATTTCTCATACATGCTAAATGTCAGAAACAACTAGATTGGGCCAACTCGGCGCCAATATATCCCCAGACAGGTCATCACTCACGCCACAGGTTTTGATCGGGAATTTTTTATTTAATCCATTTGTTGTATGCCATAAATATTGGGAAAAGTTATATGAACTTCAGCACATCAATCTACTAAGTTTATATCTTCCCAAGGAAGATGGTGTATCCCCAGACGTCGAATACATAACTCAACAGATCATATTTTCAATCTTCCTGCAATGATAACTCTGAACCTATTTTCAAAGTATTTAAATGATTGATGATTGAATGTCCATTCTAAATTAATAATCTCAAAAGAGCATATCTGTTTCTATATTTGTTGACAAATAAAATATTATTTTTAACTCAACTCATCATACTTTTCAATCTTCCTGCAAAGGGTAACTCTGAACCTATTTTCAAAGTATTTAAATGATTGATGATTGAATGTCCATTCTAAATTCATAATTCCAAAAGCGTATCTCTGTTTCTATATTTGTTCACAAATAAAATATTATTTAAAAATCATATATTATTTATATTATTATTTTATTATATTATTTTTAGAATTTGCATTGTTTTTCAGTTATTCATTTCCTCAATTCCTATGTATGTGGTCCATATATATGCAACCTAAATATGTGACACAATTTCAGTTCTGACTCCCTTTGTCTTAGATAATTAGATAATGAAGCAAACACCACCTCCCACCCCCACCCCACCTCTCTCCCCTTCTCCACACCTCTCTCACTATTACAGAAGATCTGTATACCTTTGTTTATTTAGTGTCACTCAATAGCTGGAGGTCCCAGAGGTGGGTGGGGGATGGGGGTGGGACTACAAAGAGATGGAGTGCTGCAGCACAAATGGTAAACAAACACTTATAATATAAAAGGGGTAATCAAATACAAAAAGCTCAGTTAATCTTATCACTAAAATAAAATAAAATATATAAATAAGGAATGTCCAACAGGAAGGTTATATACCTCCAGAATTAAATATAAATTATCAAACGACAAGAACAGATTTATAATAATAATTCAGAATTGAGAATTTTAAGTATGTGATTATCAATTGAAATGAGATCGTAACTGTAGGAGCTGTGTCAAAATTAAAGTAAGTTGAATAAAACTGGGCTAGTTGAGGGTTAAAAATCCCCTTTTTTACTACATAAGGCTATAATTTCATTAATATTTGGGACTTAAAGCTCACCAGAAAATAACAGTGTCCATTTTGCCTACTTGAATATGTTTAACCAGTTTCATATTAAAAAGTTAAAAACTCAGCAAGCAGAGAGATAACACACAAAAATAAGTTCTTAAAAGCCTAAGATAGCCATAACATTATTAATATTCAAAATTTAAATAGACAGGCACTTCCTTTGAAAAATTCAAAGATTTCAGCTCTATGAGCCACATAGTTTGACAGTTACAGGGCTTTAAAGTGGCATAATATCCATAAATTGGGTCTCTGTGGGCATTTTACAATTGTTAAAGAGACCTTAGCAATTAAACTACAGAACTGAAACTTTTTGGGGGACATACACAACAAACAAAAATTATATATAATACAGTTTAAAATACAGAAAAAAATGTCAAAAAAGGTCACTTGGGCAAGTGTCTATGGCCCTCATACACAGGTTAAATGTCTACTAAAATCCTTGATTTTCGGCACATGTGAAAAGGACATAATAATGCATTCCTAGATGGGATTTCAGCTCAATCAATCACATAGTTTAACAGTCACAGGGCTTAAAGGTGGCAAAAAGTCCAAATATTGGGTCTCTGTGGGCCTTTTAGAGATCTCGATGTGGTTTTCAAATTAAAGCATCAGACTTAAAATCTGCTACATACTAAGACTACACATAGAATATGTATCTAATAATAAAGTTTGAAACTTCTCAGACTCACCATTTCCAAGTTACAGAGCAAAATATGTGAAAAATGTCTTAAAAAGGTCACTCGGGTGGGTGTTAATGGTCCTCATACACAGTTTAAATGTCTACTTGAAGCCTTGATTTTTGGCACATGTAAAAAGAACATAATAATGTATTCCCAGATGAGATTTCAGCTCTATCAGTCACATAGTTAAACAGTCATGGGCCTTAAAACTGGCAAAAAGTCCAAATAGTGGGTCTCTATGGGGCCTTTTAGAGACCTCAATGTGGCCTTCAAATTAAAGCTTCAGACTTAAAATTTGTCACATACTAAGATTACACATAGAATATGTATCTAATACAGTTTGAAACTTCTCAGACTTACCATTTCCAAGTTACAGGGCAAAATATGTGAAAAATGTCTAAAAAGGGTCACTCGAGTGGGGATTTATGGTCCTCGAACACAGGTTAAATGTCTACTTAAAGCCTTGATTTTTGGCACATGTAAAAAGGACATAATAATGCATTCCCAGATGGGATTTCAGCTCCATCAAGAACATAGTTTAACAGTCACAGGGCTTAAAGGTGGCAAAAAGTCCATATATTGGGTCTTTGGGAGCCCGTCAGAGACCTCAATTTGACATTCAAATTAAAGCTTCAGACTTAAAATCTGTTACATACTAACATTACACACAGAATATATATCTAATACAGTTTGAAACTTCTCAGACTTACCATTTCCAAGTTACAGAGCAAAATATGTGAAAAATGTCTTAAAAGGGTCACTCGGGTGGGTGTTTATGGTCCTCATACATGGGTTAAATGTCTATTAAAGGCCTAAATTTTGGAGTACATACAAGAAAAACATATTGATATATTCTCAGATGATATTTCACTTAGATGAGAGACATAGTTTGAAAGCTACAGTGCTTGAAGATGGCAAAAAGTCCATAAATTGGGTCTCTGTGGGCAATTTTGAGATCTTAAGTCGGCCTAACAGGTAAACCTACAGCCTTTAAATTTTTCACAGACAAGGATTACATATAAGAGTTACATCTAGTGCAGTTTGAGACTCATCAGAATTACCACTTCCAAATTATAGGGCAAAATAAGTTAAAAATATAGGAAAAAAGTCCTAAGTGGGGTCTTTATGGGCCTCAAAGACAATTTTCTCCTCAACTTAAAGTCTTGATTTTCGGCACATGTACTAAGAATATATTAATGTGTTCTCAGGTAAAATTTGAGGCACATAAGCCTCATAGTTTGTGACCTAGAGGGCTCTAAGTGGCCAAAAGTGCAATTTCTGACCTTAAGGTGGCCATAAGTTCTTTATTATTGGGAGTTAAGGTCACCTTAAAATAGGGATCTTCCTTTGGGCATCCTTAACATGTGTACCAAGTTTGAAAAAAATATATTAATCCATTTTTGAGTTATCGCGTCCACAAGGAAATTTCTACGGCGGCGGCGCGACGGACCTGAATCCAATATATCCCCGACTTTCGTCTGGGGATATAATTAATCGGTTCGTCGACGATTAATGCAATGCAACTAACCGGCTACCAAATTTTGCTAATTGTTTCAGCTCTATTGGTTAGGACATTTTTTGTGTCCTTCAACACCACTCTGAATGTGTTTTCTCTTTAGGGCTGATTTTAAAATACTCCCACAAGCTGTGCTTTTTTAACACATTGCAGGGTTGAAGAGGGATGGGCATTTAGGGCAGCTCGTTTTTAATGTGTACTTCTGACACACAAGGATCTCTTTTCGGAGTCATAAACACCAGGTCATCAAGCTGACAGCAAATCAATAAATATGACCGCTCGTAAGGGTGTAAGTAGGTCATTACTCTTTGTTGCTATGGCAACAAAAAGATTATTTCTACTCCCCCAAACAGGATACAATTGTGAAACAGGTTTATATCCAAACCCTGTCCATTCTCAGTTGTACTCCTGGGTGAAGAATAACATGTGTAAACTACCTTGTCCAATAGTACAATGTCCATGATCCTGCCTGGGACTGAACCCCAGATCTTCTGCTCTAAAGTCCAACACCCAAACCACAGACTGACTAAGATCAATTGATGTTACTTATTCAAAGGTGAAACTTGCCACTGGGGGTCATGTCTTATAATCAAATAACAAGTATACGTAGTAAACTTCATCCAAATTCATGGAGACATTAGATAAATGATCTGAAATTGCTACAAGAACAAGGCCACTGCCGCAGCATTTATCTCCCGCCTGGAATCAGTAATAATGGAGAACTAAATGAGATAAGGGCTTTATAGTATGATAACCCCACTTGACATTGAAGAATGGGTCAAAGGTAAAAGTCAGCAGTCTCAGGCCTTTACTTCCTTTAAGTTGTTTTCACATTTGGAACCCCTATTAGCAATGATAAGGGAGATATAAGGCCTTTTTAATAGGATAATCCCATTTAACATGTGATAAGACAGCCATTTTGGCTTCGAAACTAGGTCAAATTACTATCAGCTTAACTTTCCTGGCCATATATATTTTGCGCATATTTGACGAACCTAGCTGCAATATTTCACGTTTTAGAGCATCTTAATGAATTTTAAATAATTGGATATGGTGGCCATTTTGTTTTTCAAAATAAGGCCAAAATTTTTCTCAGACAAAACATTTGAAGGCCAAGAGTTTTAATGGTCTGAACCTGTAAGAGCAATATTAGGGGAGATAGAAGGCCTCTTAAAATGTAAATTTGATGAAGCTAGCTGGAATTTTCGACATTTAGAACAACTGTATGATTTTTAAACAATTGGCTATGGCGGCCATTTTGTTTTCCAAAATGAGGCCAAAATTTTGCATAAACATTCCTTGCAAATTTGATGAAGATGTCTTTATAAATGAATAAGATATTAAGGTTTATGCTGAAACCTGACAAACGGATGCACGGACGGATGCACAAACAGATGCACACACGCATGGAAGCCGTTTACAATTTTAGACCACAGCCTTTGCTTTTCATGGTCTGTCTTTACAATCTGAAGCCACAGCACCAATAATATGGGAGAAATAAGGACGTTTTAGTGTGACGACCTTGAAGCAGGGGTCAAAGGTCAAATTCAACACATGGAAAAGATTACCAGGCCATGACTTCGTACAAGTTGTTTTCACATTCCGAACCTCTAGGAGCAATATTTGGGGAGATATAAGGCCTTTTTAATTGGATAATCCCGTTTGACATTAAACATGCGATATGACGGCCATTTTGTTTTTTGAACTAGGTCAAATTTATTATCAGGCTAGCTTTTCTAGCCATATAGCTTTTGTGCAAATTTGATGAAGCTAGCTGGAATATTTCAAGATTTAGAGCACCTTTACGATTTTCAAACAATGAGCTATGGCGGCCATTTTGTTTTTCAAAATGAGGCTAAAATTTTTCAGGGTCAGGTTTTCATAGCCATAAACATTCCCTGCAAATTTGGTGAAGAAATGCAATATTTGGGGAGATATAAGGCCTTTTTAATAGAATAACCCTGTTTGCCATTAAACATGCGATATGGCGGCCATTTTGTTTTTTGAACTAGGTCAAATTTATTATCAGGCTAGCTTTTCTAGCCATATAGCTTTTGTGCAAATTTGATGAAGCTAGCTGGAATATTTCAAGATTTAGAGCGCCTTTACAATTTTCAAACAATTAGCTATGGCGGCCATTTTGTTTTTCAAAATGAGGCTAAAATTTTTCAGAGACAGGTTTTCATAGCCATAAACATTCCCTGCAAATTTGGTGAAGATATGCAATATTTGGGGAGATATAAGGCCTTTTTAATAGGATAACCCTGTTTGACATTAAACATGTGATATGGCGGCCATTTTGTTTTTTGAACTAGGTCAAATTTATTATCAGGCTAGCTTTTCTAGCCATATAGCTTTTGTGCGAATTTGATGAAGCTAGGTGGAATATTTCAAGATTTAGAGCACATTTAGGATTTTCAAACAATTAGCTATGGCGGCCATTTTGTTTTTCAAAGTGAGGCTAAAATTTTTCAGAGACAGGTTTTTATAGCCATAAACATTCCCTGCAAATTTGGTGAAGATATGTTCATAAATGAATGAGATATTAAGGTTTATGCAAAAACGTGACGAACGGACGGACGTACGGAAGGCGTTTTATAATCTCCCGACCACGGCCTTCGGCCGGCGGGAGATAATAACAGTTTTACTTTGCATATCCCATAAATTACAGTAATATAATATGAATATCCTGATTACTCACCTCCCTGCCACATCCTTATGTTCCGTAGCGTCTACTTTGGCGAGTACCACTCCAGTGTCCCCTTCATTCAGAGTCTGGGCAGCCTTCTCATACTCGGGTGCCAGAGATTTACAGTGTCCACACCTACAACACAGAAAACAAGCCTCCAATCTAACCCAATTAGACTGTTAATCGGTCCATAATAATAGATCCTAAATAGATCCTTTTTGTTTTGCACTGAATGAACACAACAGTTCTACAAAAGATTCTGCGGCATAGAACATAGGGACTTCCAGTGTCTACACCTACAAGAATGCAAACAAGCCTCCAACATAATCTAGTTAGATTGTTAATTTCCATACCAACAGATCTGAAACTGAGAGTTGCACTAAACCAAAACACAATTGTTTTATAATCCACAGCTGAATGAAACATCACATATATTTCAAGATATTTTAGGGTAGCACTGAAGCAGATTTTTACACTGTCTGCACCTACAAATACAGGGTTTCAGATTCGCGTCAGCCATCGGTCATTGACCGAATTTTGCAACAAAACCCCGAATTTAAATAGAATATTAGGACATATTGTCCGAGTCGTATCCGTGGGCGATAATAGAAGATCTAGCCGTCTTTTTATTTACAAAATATGAAGTCGCGTTACAACCCTAAAATCTCGCGAGATCTACATGATTTTTATCACAGCAAGGTCTAGACGTCTTTTATGAAATCTCGTGACAAGCCACGTGACCTACAAGGAAATCCCAGGGGAAATCCGTGTCCTCATATGTTCTCATGAATATTAATGACTTGGGTGCTGTGGCCGTGAGTTCTTGAGTTTAAAGTATTTGATCTTCGCCTATGCTTCCATTTTATAAAATATTGCAAGGAAATCCCAGGGGAAATCCGTGTCCTCATATCTTCTCATGAATATTAATTATGGTCTAGTATTTTCGTGTAATTGGAGCTTTTGTGATAGTGTTTTCTGTAGGTTTCTGCATAAATTTTACTGTAATATTGTGAATTTTTGCTTTGATTAATATTTCTTTTTATTAATAATTGTCATGATGAAAAATAATACTGAAAATCAAGTTTACTGGTGATTGGTGCTTGGAACATTGATTTTCATGTTATAAATGTACGCTTAAACTTAAAGAAAATTGTGTTTTTTGTTGTTATACCATGGCATTATAATATGTATTAATGTATTTGAAGTTTTCTTTTGATGAAAAATATTTTAAAAACTTTAAATTCAGAGCACCTGTAAACAACTTCATGACATGAAGTAAATGTTTTTGATCGCCCCTTGCTTTCAAAATCTTTTTGGCTTTAAAATTTGAATTAAAATTTAAGAAAAAAAAATTCTGTCAATTATATACAAATTTTGATTCACTGAAAAAAAAAAACAATCAGATTGAGAGTTTATTTGCTGTAATGTTTACTGCCAGTGAACATTTTAATAGCATGAAAACCTCATGGATCACCATACTTAATTTGGTTCTATGGCCATGAGTTCTTGTTTCAGTAATACATGATCAATGAACATCATAAAGACTTTTTAACATTTTAACTAAAATGAGATTTTTATTATGATTCAGCAAATTTTACTTTATCTCCCATTCATATAGGGCCATTGACTTTAATGACTTAATTTTAGCAACCTGTAGAATAAAAATTTGATTGACAAGAATTCTGTCCTAAATTCTTCGAAAATGTCCTAAACGTTTTCCTAGAGTTAGGACATAATGTCCGGCCGGACTTTTCATGTAGCAGAATCACTGAAATACTGTAAATATGCTTCCAAGCTACACTGTTAGAGTGTTCAAGCTCTAGGCTTACAGATTCTTAATAAATTTCAATATTTTAATTATGTAAAAATTTATGAGACACGATAGACTGGGAATCTGATATACAGTGTTTAGTGGTGTTAGTGGTGTATGCATCACATATACACACAAACAACAATGACCCTGACAGGAATTAACGATGGCCTCTTCTGATAAGCACAGAGAAATAAACACAAGCCTTGTGCTAAATGGTTTAAGCTAAAAGGGAAGTCACAGATTGAGCAGAGCCACCAAATAAGTTGAATATTCTTCGACTGGGACTGTTAATTCTAATTCTAATTCTAATTGGACTTTTATAGCGCTTAATCTCCCCAAACAAGAGGACTCTAAGGCGCAACAAAACAAAAAGCAGTCAACAAAATTCTGTGTCCAGGGACATAACAGGGGTCGAACACCACGGAGAACGCCAGGAGGATGATTCAGGCTAGGGTGGATATGCTTTGGTGTACAGGTAGGTTTTAAGCTGTTTTCTGAAGGAGGCCAGGGATGGAGAGGCACGAATCACATCAGGGAGAGTATTCCACACAGTAGGAGCATCAAACGCAAAACTATTACCAAACTGTTTGACAGATTTATGAACAGAGGGGCAGAACTTTGGAATAACTAGGAAATTACCACCACTTTCACTGCGCCTGGTACTATAAGAACTGCTGTAGGAAGAAAGATGTGGTGAAAAATACCTGGGAAAACCTGTGTGAAGATACTTATAAACAAGTGTGACTGTCTTGAACACAATGCGCTGTTCAACAGGAAGCCAATGCAGTTTATTTAGCACAGGAGTTATGCTGGTGTATCGACTGGTGTTTGATACAATTCTAGCTGCACTATTTTGGATGCACTGTAATTTGCGTAGATTGAACTTGGACAGGCTCCTGAAAAGTGAGTTGCAGTAATCCAACCGACTACTAACAAGAGCGTTGGCTACAAGCACAGAAACATCATGAGTAAGAAACCGCCTGACATGTCTGAAGTCACGGAGTTTAACAAAACAACTTTTGCAGACATTCTGAACATGCTTGGACAAAGAGAAATCTGAATCAAGCCACACACCCAGATTTTTTACTGAATCTGCAGGGCAGAGTGAGTTGCCCAGGATATCAATTGGAAAACATGCTTTCAACTTATCCCTTTGCCTCTTCGAACCAAAGATGATAAACTCAGTCTTATCAGGATTCAGTTTGAGCTTACTAGTTGTCATCCACTCTTTAACATCATTTAGGCACTTATTTAGCTTTTCAAAGGCAGCAGATGCATTCTTCTGGGATAAATGTATATAAAGTTGGCTATCATCTGCATAGAAATGAAACTTTATTCCATTATGTTTACTGATAATGGAACTGAGGGGGGTAGTGTACAATGAGAACAACAAAGGACCCAGGACAGAACCTTGGGGAACACCAAATAGGAGTTTGCAAACCTCTGACAAAGTAGAACCAATTTTTACTGATTGGTAACGGTCCATTAGGTAGGATGTGAACCATTTCAGAACGGAGCCACTGACCCCAAACCAGTTTTGGAGGCAACCTAGAAGAGTAGAGTGATCAATGGTGTCGAAGGCAGCAGACAAGTCAAGCAATACCAAGGCCGTGGATTCACCTCTTGACAATGATAAGTGGACCTCATTTTTTATGTAGAGAAGAGCAGTCTCAGTTGAATGGCCCGCCTTATATGCCGACTGGTACGGGTTGTCTAAGTTATTGGCATTAATATGTTCTAACAGCTGCTTAGCAACCACACGTTCTACCAATTTAGATATAAAACTGAGACCTGATACAGGGCGATAATTCTTAAGGTCATTTGAGGGAAGATTTAGCTTTTTAATAAGTGGAGTGACCACAGCAGATTTGAAGGCATCAGGAACACATCCCTCCATGAGTGAGCAGTTGACCAGCTTTGTGAGGGATGGTAGCAATATATCAATGCATTCCTTAATCAGGAATGTCGGCAGAGGGTCCAACAGGCATGATTTTGTTGGTGATGCTTTAATTATTTTATCAACAGCATCTTCAGAAACTTGCCTAAAGACAGTAATTTGGGGAGGATCTGAAGGAGGGTTAACATCATATTCAGTGCCAGAAGAAGCAAAATTATCTCTAATCTTCTTGATTTTGTTGGTGAAGAAGGAGGCAAACTGGTCAGCCAATGACTTTTCGGACTCATGAGATGGAAGTGTGGCATCAGAAACCCTGTTCAGGGTCTTATGCAGCTCACGCCAAAGTTTTCGAGAGTCATGACTATTGTCTGAGATCAGTTTGCTATAGTAGTCTGATTTATCTTTATTTACAAGTGCATTGCACCGAGCAATCCGGCGACGAAGCCTACTCCTGTTAAGTGTACTTTAGCCCTACGCCAGGTTCTCTCAAATTGGCGCCTAAGGGACTTTGCACGTCGATAATCATCAGACATCCAATCGGCGGACTCCTTTTTCGTCAATTTAGATATAAGAGGTGCATGCCTATCCAGAACATCACTCAAATCATGTACATATTGATCATACAGATCGACAACAGCATCAGCTGGAGACTTGACGAAGGACGTATTTTTGAGATCTGAGCGGAACTCAGACATATTGATACGGTGGAACCTTCTATATTGAACTACATTTGGAGTATGAGACACTTGACAAGGGAAGGCAACTGAACATTTGACTAATGCGTGATCGGAAACAAAGTCACAAATTTTAACATCAGCAATGGTGTCCTGATCACAGGGAGATAAAATCAGGTCCAATATGTGACCATGTAGATGAGTAGGTTTATTGACTAACTGTTTGAGGTCACATGAATCAAGAAAGGTAGTGAATTTCTGACCGTCACCAACTGGAACATCAACATGAATGTTGAAGTCGCCACAAATGTAATATGAAGAATTAATGGATGAAAGGTAACCAACAAATGACATGAATTCTTCCAGAAAATTACAGGTACATGATCCTGGAGGGCGATAGATGCAGGCAAGCAACACTGAATGGCCATGAAGCCCGATTGACACCACTATATTTTCAAATGACTGATAACAAGGAGTTTCAATTATATGGGGTCTGTAGGAGGATCTGATGAAAAAACCCACACCACCACCAATACCTGAGGGACGAGGCTTGTGAGGAAAGTTAAAATCGGGAGGAGTTATAGACCGTAAGAAGCTGTCAGAGTCAAATGGACGTATGTGTGTTTCCGTGAGGCATAGAAGATCAAGGTCGTATGAAGCCACCATGTCGGCAAGGAGAGGACCCTTGTTCCTTACGGATCTGGCATTCAAAACACCGAGTGTAAACGGACCAGGGTTGAGGGATACATCTCCACCCAGTAACAGTAACAACATGAGCCCTCTTCCATTAACCATGGTCGGAAATTTCCGGCAGGAACACAAATATGATAAATTTTTCGCAACCCGTGTCAAAGGAGGACATGATGTGTAAGATGCTCTGGTGCTGAACCAATCATGTCTGTGGGCCAGTGCCACTGCAAACAGTGCCATGAAGAGGAGTAACCGAGGGCTGAACATGACTGGTGGGGTTGTACATCAGTAAGAGCCCCTAGTCTAAGCTCAACAGTGGGGAGCCTCAATAATATAACCCTACACCTAAAAGTCACAACTCTTCGTCCTGTGGGCGACTCACAGGCACCCTAACACCCCACACTACAGCCTCACCTTAAGCTAAAAGACAACACCACCAGACACCAACAGGAAAATGTCTATATACTGATTGGAAATAAACTTAAAGTGAACTCACAAGACACAAATTAGATTATAAATAATACCCAGTACTTGAAATAGGGGAATTATAGATCAAATTACTACGGTAATTCCCGGCAAATGGGCGATAATACCCGCTTTTATATAGAAGTTGATACAGCAGTGAATTGGAGGAATATATACATAAAACAGGCAAAGAATAAGAAAGTAAGATGGAATTAATATATAAGATAGTGAATCCGTCTAAAAATGTGCTACATGTACATAAAAACGACCATTATTATACAGAGAATTCCAAAAAGCGTCTCCGCGGTGCGTACTAAAACGAAACTTACTGTTACCTAGCAACATTGATGTGCAATATATGGGTTTACTTGAAATAGAGAAAAAAAACAAATAAACACAGATTTTTGTAACAGAGGGGAAATACAACCTTGTTTTACAATCTGTTTCCATTGTTATGAATTTTACACACAGTATCTAAGTGATTTGACAATAGCATGTCTTTATAAGTCTGTAAATAAGAACTTGGATTATACCACTAAAACTCTTACCAAGGTGCATAAAATTCAACAAGGATAATGTCCTTATTATAAACCACATCATCAAAGTTGGCATCTGTCAGCACCAGGACTCCATTGTCCACTTCCACATCTTCAGCATCTGAAGCCTCTTCCACTTCTCCTTCCCCAACTGCCTCTGAATCAAGGACAAAAAAGTACTAAATTTACATTTACTGTCAATTTCAATACATTTTATAGGATTATAGGATGAAATACTTTTCTGACGATTGTTTATTTTGCATGTACTACATCAAACCCCCCAAGCAGGTTATGTTTTGTGCACATTTGTTTGTTTGTCTGCTTGAAAAGCTATGGACAGATTTTGATGTCAAAGGTGGCACAAGAACAGTTCAATTTCGGTGGCGATCAAGATTATCCATCTGGATCCAGGAAATTTTATTGGGATTTTTTTTTCATCGCAAGCAATATTGAAAGTATTGGGCTTTGATGTAGGTATGCGCTCTTTAAGTGCTCATTTTTATGCAATTTTGCACACAAGTTTTTTTGACCATGACAATATACTTATTTTTGGAGACTCTGCTTCCAAAAACCAGATTAAAAGCATAAGAAGCAAAACATCCCTAAAACAAAAATAAACCTTACACTTGCAGATCAAGCTAAATTATTTTGCAAAGTAAAACTTAAAGAAGTTAGAAGACAAATTTTAAATCCAGACTTATTGGTAATAAGAAAATGCAACAGCAGAGCATATGTTTTGAACTCCACTTAATAACATTTTTAATACAGACAAATCTGTTTATCAACATAAAAATCCAAATTGTACACTCCTGTTACATTTTTACTTTACCCCAAAATGATCGTGAAGTTGCAGTACAAATAAAATCTGTAAAATAATGTCAAGTACACGTACTTTAAGGTTCAGTTATATTTCTTTATACACTCAATTTCATGATTAGTTTTACCAGTTTATCAATATATTAAACTGCATGCTTTACTTTACATACCTTCATTGATGGCATCATCAAATGCTTCTGCACTTTCTACAAAATACATTCATTACATTTTATAGTATATACAAGCATAGCTAACAGATATATTGTACATAAGAATATAATAATATACACAGAGTTCCAAGTACTTGAGGAGAAAAATCCACACAGCCCAGGTAAAAAAAAGTTTTCAACACCATGAGATATTGAAGAAGAGATTGTGTACAAAGATCAGGAGACTTTCTGATCAAACAGTGTGACATTATGTTGCAATCCTACACCCCCTAACAAATGTCTCTACCACATATCAACTTCCTACATCTTACAGTTTCCAAAATATAGACCGGACAAGATTTTCAAGGTCATGGTCTCTACAGCAAGGTCCAAGGTCATACCATGACGTTGCAAACCTATACCCTTTAACCAATGTCCCTACCACTAAGTATCAAATTCTTGCATCTTACAATATAGCCTAGACAGTATTTTAAAGGTCAAGGTCACAATGGAGAGGTCAAAGGTCAAAACAAGATCACACTAGGAGGTTACACTGCTACATCCCCAAACCAATGTCCCTCCAAAGTATCAACTTCAGTTAAATAGTGCCAGAAAATAATTCCCAAGGCCTACTCTGTGTACATACCCAATCTGAATGAAATCCAACCGGTTAAATTTACAGAAAATTTTACAGTTAGGCAAAAAAAGAAATTGTCTTAAAATTTTATGGCGGTATCTACATCACTAAGACATCATACAGCCAGGATTTCATGGATCAGCCAAAAATGAATGAATATAACAATAAAATTGGCATCAGAGATACCCTTACTCCACAGCCTAGGGAAATATTATAACACCATGAGATATAGAAGTAGTGTATCAGTACAAAGTTCAGGATACTTTCAGAGCACTGTCAGTTATATAAAGGTCCACAAAATGTTTAAATTGAGAAAATAATGTCCAAGAGGAAGATAATGCATGTAAAGATGAAGTATTATGACTATTCAATAACAAGATAACAGGATTAATCAGTAAACTAAACATTTTGACACTCATTATCTACATCTGGCAAGGCCGAATTATGGTTTGGATGTTTTGAATATTACCATGCATACAAAAGTGACAATACATTCAATGAATGCTTATGTGTGGTGTTGGGGCAAAGCCTGTGGCTCACTTGATGAAATTCCATCTGTTACAATGGGAAGTTGCAAAAGTAAAATTCTTAATGAATCCTAATATGACTTTAACAGTGCTTAATCTGCATCCAAAGACAGACCCGAAGGTGCAACAAGATTAGAAGGTCAAGGTCACTATGGCAAGGTCAAATCAAGGTCACACCATGACGTTGCACACCTACACCCCCTACCCAATGTCCCTACCAAGTATCAGCTTCCTACACCTTACGGTTTCTGAGATATAGCCCGGACAGGATTTTCAAACTCAAGGTCACTGCGGCAAGGTCAAAGGTCAAATCAAAGTCAGACCATGACAATGTACACCTACGACTCCTAACCAATGTCCCTACCACGTATCAACTTCCTACACCTTACGGTTTCTGAGATACAGCCAAGACAAACCTCCCATGAGAAGGGCAATAAAATTTATTTTTAATAATTAAAATTATTAAGTTTAACAGACATCAAAACTTCCAAATCTTATCTTTTGTAATTTAACTATGTACTGTAAAGCTTTTCCAAAAGCTTTTATTTTGGTAGAATTTATTGAAGTCGGGGGGGCATGCCCCTGGGAAAAAAAATTAATTTGTGATAAAAATGTAGTGCATTTCCTGTAAGTTTAACACCACCCTCAAGAAATAATTCTGAATAAATGTGTGAAATGACGGCATTTCGACGAGATTCGCGGCGAATTTCGGGAGTTCCGTTTTTGGTTACGGAGTTTGAAATTTAGCAGTAACCATTTACGTACACATCCTGTTGTGATGACGTGATTTGAACGGTGATTTTGAGTCTTAAAAAGGGTAGGATTTTGTACTTTATAATGGGTTTTATGTGTATTCATTTAGTTTAATGTATTACATGTGTCATTCTTAATGTTACTGTTTGGTATCAGACACCAGTTATGTGAATTACAGCACTTTTATAAGTTGTATTGTTTAAAATCTGTGATGTCATAATACAGTTTATCAGTTGTCAAGTTGTTGTCAGCTGTAGGTACAGGTATCTTAACAACCATGCTTAAGTCATAGGGTGATTTGATTTTTAAATTAGTCTGGGTTTGAATCTTGAAGTGACAAGATGTATTTTTAGCATGCTAATTCTGGGTTTGAATCTGTAAGTGATAGGGAGTATTTTTAAATAGGCTGAGTTTGGGTTTGAATCTTGAGGTTACAAGCAGTGTTTTACCGGGTTGTTAATAATTAGATTGGAGTTTGATTTTATTGAAAGTGTTATACCAGTTGTGTTTTACCAGAAGGTGTTTTGCTGGATTGAAGTGCAGTACCAGATTTAGGTTAGTAATTTTACATCCGGAATTTTTATTTATTCTTAGTGATAATATATTGTGTATTATTCAGAAACCGTAAAGTCGGATACTGTTTAATAGGGTTTTAATCAGTATATTGGTAATTATAGACAGAGACCGTAAAGTCGGAGACTGGTTATATATTCGGTATCAGAGACCGTAAAGTCGGAGACTGTGCCGGTGGTATACGTGATTAATTATTGGTTTCAGTATATTTATCGCTATAGTTGGTAATACATTCCGTGTTGTATTGGTGATACTTTATCTGGTAACTATCACATTTCGGTTGAAGACCAAGCATTTGGTTTAACTTGTAATATTTGTGTAACAAATTTACACAGGTTTCTTGGGTCAAGAACAGGTATTGTGTTCGTTTGGAATTACAACAGATTGTTGTAATAACGGTAACAGGTTGTAATAACAGTAATATATTGTGGTAACGGTATTGTATATATTTTGGTAATTATAGGTTATTATTATTATCAGTAGCAGTAGTAACTTTGTAGTTTAGAACTTGGGTTCTAGGAATATTTATATTTCATATCTGTAACACAGTAATACAATTTAAATTAGATTTGCTGTGTATTGTTGTATTTGTATTGCTTGATATTTTATATTAGATTTAATAAATGTCAAATTTATATTAATACGGTGTTATTAATAAGTTGTTACATTAAATCTAAAGATTTTAGTGGTATTATTCTCTTGCGAAGATTAAGGTCAATCTTCCTCCGTTAGGAGTCAGGTCAATGAACTCAGGCAATTTAGAGGTTGTTGGGTAACATATTGGAGATTAAAGTTTTGTCCTAACAAATTGTTAGGTGGGGGCTCAGAGCTGGGATTTGTTATAAATCTTGTAGGGCGCAACCTTCACATTTTGGGGGGCTCGTCCGGAATTTATACATTTGTTAGGGCGCAACCTTCACAAATGAGTGGTTTGACTAAAAGGTAAAGGATTATTACAGTACTCAGACAGTGGATTTCGTCACCCTGTCAAGAGCTGAGCAGTACCGCCATAAAAGGCTTGATAAAAATATCTTCATAAATGGTGACCCCAGACCCAGTCTTGTGTCGAATTCCCTTGTGCCGGTCACAAGCCGGTGCACCACCCCAATCTTCAGTAAAATGAACGTGAAATATCAAAGTGACATAGTCTATTTTGGGAACATACATTTAAACAAATAAGCTGTGACTTACCATCTACTTCTTCATTGTCGTCACAGTTTATAACCGCTGAATTTATCAGCAAAATTCCCAAAATCAAGACCAAAATCTTCTTCATCGTGTTCGACAACATAGACCGTATTGTCGTGTTTATGTACTTGTGTTTTTCCGCACGATGGAAATATAGTTCACTCCAACGACAACTTAAAATTAATATTTCCTCATAAATAATGGTTTATTAATTTTAAATATACTGTATCAATAGTAACAGATACGTTCATTGATGGTTTTACATGTGACTACTGAGAAACTGATTTCTACAAATAGGCGGAGTAATTATATTTTGTTGTCCAATCAAAAGCTGCCAAGTTCTTGCAACATCGCAAGGTATGATTTGTTGATGAGTGGAGTATGTGGAGCTCCACAAATGAAAGAGACCTATAGCTATGAAAAGTAATGAATGACTTTTAAACATTTATGCCATGTCCTTTATGTAAATAAAACATTTTCGTGGAAACAATAAATATTGTCAAGAAATAATAATAAAATACCCAAAGCTGAATGGCATTACAAAAATCCATTTGTTCATCAGGAAAAATAGTTTATGTGTAACTAGCCAATATTTTTACAAAGTTCCAAATTCTTATACAATAAATTTGCAATTTCAAGCTTATGGTACCAAGCATACTGTTTATATAGCTTATTAGCTAATTTTCATTTTCTTTTCCAGTTATCTATTTATTTATAAATTGTTATTATTATTATTATATTATAATAATCATTGAAATGTGTGAACATATATACTTAATTCTTTGATCATTAATCCAAAATTGTAAAGGAATTGAGGGCACTGTGGTGCAGTGGTCACACACTCACATCCCACCTCTGAGGTCGGCGGTTTAAAACCCGGTGTAAACTCTGAAAGTATACCCCCGCCTACCCAGCAGGCACTCAACATGGATTCAACATTGAATTACTGGTCGGGGTTAGACATTGAATCCAGGTTGGTAGTAAAATTTACATGATTTGCACAACTGTTTATGCAAATAATTTGTCATTGAAAGTGTGTGATTTGTTTGTCAATATATGCATTGGTAATAGTTGAGCCAAGTTATTAGGTGAAAATTAGTGAATAGTGAAGTCATTGGGTATTAGCATTGGCAATTCTGATTTTTCAACAGAGACCCTGTTAGGCTGTTAAATTGATGGAACCTGTTCTTATGTACACTGAGGGAATAACTAGGCTTTTGATGTGCACTGAGGCTCAGCTTCAACTAATCCTAATCAATCAAATTAAAAGGATAATTTTACTTGTGGTGTCAAAAATGAGGCACTTTATCCACAAATCTTAATTGGTGAATTCAAAGGAATAACTAGACTAGCTGATTGCTCTTACAAAAAGATCAGTTATATGAATCAGTGGCATAATTACTATTAAATGGTAGTTACCTAAACTGTTATTACTGTGTGGGTTTTGTTTAGAAGTGTATATAAACACATCATTTAACCCTAGTACTATCACATATCATAATTCAAAAATGAATGCCAATTGTATGCAGATATGTTGAAATATTTCAGTTCTATAAATAGTGTGATAAGACAGACAAATGTTTATTATATAAAGAGTGTTATATTAATATATTACACAAAATGTAGCACACAGCCTAAAAAGGCTTATAATTCAATTTAAAATAATTTGTATAAAAATTGTGAGTATTATTATTCTGTGCAAACCAAAAACATAAAATCATGTCACGATATATACAGCGCACAAAGTTGACTGAAGTATACTTTTACAGTTAAAATAGCATTAGCATTCATTTTATTGCTGTTCTAAAACTCTAAGTTGATAATCACAAGGGGGGTAGATTCTGGGAGGAGGGGTAGATTCTGGTGGTGTTCATAATCTACCCCCTGGGTATACTTTGAAATCTACCACGGGGTAGATTCTAGGCGCTCAGAGAATCTACCCGGGTATAAAATGAAGGGGGGTGTAATCTGGGAGCTTACACCAGTCCTTATGTGGGAAAATTGGTAGTTGCTTATCGATGATCAGCAGTTTACAGTACAGAACCTTACTATACCATTTGTACTGGTTTCCTCTTCCCACAAAATTACCCATTGTGATATGACCAATACAGTGTTGAAAGTGGTGAAAACCCCAAATAGATAAAGGAAAGGTATTGCAATTGAGAGGTTAAACTGACATCTTCAGTAAATTTTTTTATCTTAAGATTATTATGCTCTCATAGATCCCTAATGGAGATATGTGAATATAGTTAAGAAAGAATCAAATTAGAAAGGATTAGAAATACCAAACTTACCACGCTATATGACCCACCGAAGACCTCTGATAAGGCCTAGAGAATATAATCCTCAGTACTTTCCAGCCATTTTAATTGTTCATCGATTTTACCTCATTGTTTGTCCCAAATAAAAACATATATTATTTTGTTTATATCGCATTATCACTCTGTATATATCTATACTTAATGCAATATATCTCCTTGTGCTACAGGACTCATGATCAATGCCATATTTAACCCATTTAAACTGCACAAACACAGTCCAAGCTGTACAATATTCTCCTTACAAAAACAGGCGCTCAGGGATGACCATTTACAATGTCACTGATGTCCAAATTGTCATGATCCAAAATATGTTTATGCTAACAAGAAATTCAAATTTAGCTTGCTATATTTACTACTACAGAGAGCTATGTAAGTAACCAGGAATAACAAAAATACTAAAATTTATGAATTAATATGTGGTCTTTTTGGTCACTTATTTGTTTACAATGAAGAATCAGACGAGGCTACTTGAAGTATGAGCCATAGATGTGACTGTGTGCACATCAATATTCATATATTGATTTCTATAATCCTTGCAACTGCACACATAAAAAAACAAAAGGTGAAAAACTGATATTGAAATTATTCTATGAAACAGCCTTTTAACAGAACAATACAACTTAAACTCGGTTTGAAAAAATCTATGTGGTGAATATTCTAATCACATCATCATTTTCTAATCATAGCAGCGATTTGTTATTTACAGTTGCTTTACATTTGAACATTTATAGAACACATTTAAACATTACTGAAACATGTTTCAGTAAAACTCAATTTTCTTAAATTTAATGCATCCTTTCTAAGCAGTGATGATACAATTATTCATGAGAAGTATTTATCTTAGAAGTATTCATTTTGCAGAAAATAATATATATGTAATGGTGGAAACTCCAATCTGGTAGAATTTGAAATTCTACCAGTAGAAAGTCCAATTGGAGTTTCTACCAGTAGAAAGTTTAGCTTGGCAAAAACTCTAATTGGAGTTTCAACTGGTAAAATTTCAAATTCAAGCTAAACTTGGTTTAAAACCCAATTGAATTTTTTACCAAGCATAGGTTGTAGAAACTTTGATCTGAATTTTGTTATGCTCTTATAATATGACCTGGGCTTTCCTTCAATTCAAGTTGCAGGAAATAGGAATAACCTAGCCAAGTCCTCACTATTAAGTGGTGAATAACAGTTTTATTTGGAAGAATATGGTAACACAGGTTAATTATCAGAATAATGATGACTCAGATCTCTGACCCCCATTTTATAGACAGCTAACCATGCACTTCCCCTTTCATCATATTAATTACTATTTAAGGGGTTACTCTGGCTGATTAGCAGAACCGATTATCCAAAGTTGTGCATGCCCCATTTGTCTTTTAAAACACAATTTTTGAAATTGCAATTATCTATTTTAGTTAAACCATTAAACTTGAGTACTTAATCTCTTGAAAGAAGCTAAAGTCAAGTTCCAGACAATTTAGTTTGCTGTTCACAGAAAACAATTGTATGTGTCTTTTGATGTGAAGCTTTTTGAAAACTTCTGCAGAATGTTGTATTTTTTATTATATGAAACCCACTCAGGACAAATTTACAAAGAACTTGACACAAACTAGTTTTCCAATAATGATGAATAATTGAACCTAGAGTCACATGCTATTTATGAAATTAATATTTAAACTTTAAATATTACTACAATATAATTATACACTCAGTAACACTTTGACTATGTTCATGATTTCTGAAATTTTGAATGAAAAAAAAATAAAATTTTTACCAGTCTGGTAGGGAGACCTATCAGGCAAAATTTCAAATTAAATTAAATTTGAATTTCTACTTGGGTGGTAGAAAGTCAAATCTGGTAGAATTTGGAATTTTACTGGTAGAAAGTGCAGTTGGTGTTTCTACCATGCTAAACTTGGTAGAAAGTCCAATTGGAAATTCAACTTGCAGAGACTCCAGTTGGATTTTCTGCCAGTAGAATTTGAAATTCTACCAGATTGGAGTTTCTGCAATGACATGTATATGTCACCACTATACTCCAGGTTTAAGGCTCTGTATCACTAGTTAAAATGTTTGGTTTTATATTTTAAATGCGAGCTCTGGCAGAGCTCTGCTCTGCATTTTTTGTCTCCGGACTTTCATGAATTGGAGCGTAGTATGATGAGTATCTGTCTCTTCACTGAAGTTAAGCTGCAATGGGCTACGTTAGTACTGGGATGGGTGACTGTCTGCGTTCTAGACCAGCTATGTGATGTGTCTGATTTGGAATTTCTTTGTGTCACCAGACTTTCATAATTCTAAAGCACTATTCGTGTCTCTGGTGCCTGTGCAGCTCGTGCACACAGACCAAACAACTTTTTATGGCCTTGTTTTCAACTCCTATTGTGGATTGCCTTGACTCTTGCATGTGGTGATTTGTGAATTAGTTTGTGGTCCTTGTCATCTAAAGTTTGCAAGAGCTTAAAGTGTTGAGACAACAACTACCTTCCCTGTCAAGGCATTGGACAGTTAGGCCATTCAGGTTTTATGTTAAAAGACACAATATACTCGGGACTTCTTGTATTGTTTTTCTGTAACCATGCAATGTCCAATTCACAATTGTTCACAATGTTCTTAACTTTAACTTTTTGATCAACATTATACTTGTTCAAGAGGTCCTCAGTGGCCTAGCTGGTTAGAAGGTTTGGTATTTAATCACAGGCTGTCACCTTTATCAGGATACAAATAAATTGAAATATGGTATTATTGGTTTTTTTCTGATTGTCTAAATATTTGTCATTTATTTGGACAATATTAAATAACATTAAAAGTCCATTCAGTGTAGAATTATTTAGACATTATTGACTTCATGCCTAACTTCAATGAGGTCCCCCCATCTTGATATGACCTGTACAGTGTTGAATGCGACGTAAAATGCCAAATAAATAAAATCAGTGAGGTCCCAGATCTAGAAGAAATACTGTGCAGACAATTAAGTGTGTGATTGCAGCATGGTTCGATCAAATTGGCTGAAAGTATTAATATAAGATGAATTGGATGGATAGATGGTTTGAAGTTGTTGAGGTATTAAATTTCTCAGCTGTACTGTCTGTTTAATAAGTGCTATATTCCTATTTATGGTATTTAGTATTAAAATATGATTCATGATAAATGCAGTTACCCATTATCCCATTTTAGATCTAGTCAACTCTACTTTCTGAAAGGTATATCTTCGACAATAATCCTTATATTTCGTAAATATGTTTTACATCATTTTTAACAATCCCAACCGTTATTGTCACACAAGAAAGAACACAGATTTAACTCATTAACTGTATGACAAATATACCTTTCTTTCACATAATATTCAACATATTTTTTGTAAGTTATCGATATTTTTACATTATATTTCGTAAACTATCATCCAACTTCAATAAAATACAAGTTTTATTGTGCTACAATAGTCCTACCTATTGTAACAATATGCTTTACCGGTGGTCGACCACAGGAAGCTTCCAACCAAAGTAAAAGTTGAAAACTATTACCCATGAAATTTGGGTAGACGGGGCTATCCGGAACAGTGGTCACGGGGAATCCCGGTGATATAGTATCGGTGCAGGTAAACACGCATCTGCTGGCTTGGCCACGTAACCCGGGGAACCTATCAGATTGCTCGCATGAGCTCTTCCTGCTTTTTGTTGGAAGCCATCTTGTCAAGTCTGTTGTCTTACAGCTATATAACTGTGGGTAGACAGTTAAATTTTTACTAAATTGTTTCATAACAGTTTATAGATCATTTTGGTAACATGGTTAAGACACCTCCTTACCAGAAACGGGGCACGTGTGGAGATTTTATGCCCCAGTTTGATGGTCATAGCTCCTACTTTGGCTGTAGAGCCAAGTGCAAAGGACAGGATCCCTGTGCCCAAGGAACTAACACCGCACAGTATTCAGCATGTTCTGCACTGACAGAGGAGCAGTGGTCCCACCTCAGAGAAAACTTTGCCAAGAGGTCCGCTTACAGGCAGAGAACCAGCTCACAGGATGACTCATTTGAAGAGCCGGAGACAGAAGATCCGGTGTAGACCGGTGAAGATCTATCATGGGTGGCACGCTCTTGGACTTAGAACCGGAAGACAGTGGTACCAGTGCACCTCTTACCGGCATTAGTCCTCTTACTAGCCTACCGGCTCCACTACCCGTGTAGAATGTCCCAGCAACTTCTTTTACTATGTGTGCAGTTCATCAGCCTACAGCTCAATCTTCAGCCCTTTTCAGGGCGCCACACCCATGTCTCAGACAATCACACAGGACATTCCTCCTCCAGGATATGCACCACACGCAACTCCTGGTAGACAATCAGTCGCAGACAGAATGGCTGCCATGTCAATCCCACAACCACAGAAGGCTGTCTCAACTACAGAGATCCCACAGACTCCTAGGACACAACTCATCAGGAGTCAGCTGGAGCAGCAGAACTTTGAAATGATGAACACTCTGCAGCAGAAAAACCAGCAACAAATTCAGGATCTCTCTGCTCAATCACAAACAGGACTACAGGCATTCCTCCAACAGTCCATGCAGCAGATGTTCAACCATTTTGCCCCTGCACAAACTCAACCTCCAGCAGCTGCGTCTACAACACCGCCACCTCATATTGTATCAATCACACCGGTGTCTGCTATACCGCCTGCCAAATCAAAGGAACCTATGGACTCGGCTCCATCTCAACCTGCCCCTCCTGAGGTAAAGAAGGGTCTCACTAAGGTTAAGGGCTCCTCAGCTATGGCACAGCAGATCATTCAAGCGGTGGTTACTCAAGTCAAAGTGCCGACTTCCACCCCCTCTACACAGCCACCCTCTGCATCTGCGGCTGTCTCTGTTCCAAGGCTTTCATCTCCTCATCAGGCCCTGGAACAAGAGAAATACAGGACTGATGCTTCAGCTTCCTCCTTCTCTTCCACTTCAAAACCGGAAGATACTACAGAAGTTGGAGAACAGGCGGTAGCCCTTAACCTCGCCTTCAGGGAGTTGGTCCAAAAGGTTAGGGAGTTTTTGTCCATCCCTGACCCAGCAGAAGAAGAGGACTACAAGCTGAGCTCAGCATTGGGATGTGATCCCCTTCTCCTACAACAGGAAAAGTTGGATAGACCCCCATCTATCAAACTTCCTATGATACCTGACCTATCTCGCCTTCAGACTGATCAGGATGATTCAGTCAAACCAAGCACGTCAACTTCTCTGGAGATAGGAAACTTCCCAGGCATTCCACCACATAAGGGAAGTTGGTACAGTGTAGTGGACAATATATTTTCACAGACACCACAGGTGGTTCCCCAGGCCTTCTCAAATATTGCAAAGCCTGGTTATAGGAGTGGACCCCCAGCTTCAGTCCAACAGAAGGATCTAGTCAAGCTGGAATACATGACTCGGGAGAATATAAGTGTTGCTAACTTCCTCTCCACCTTTGGGATGGCCAGTGAGTCGTGCCTCAACAACCTTCGTCTCTCAAGGGACCAGAGAGAGAGGCTGTTTGACCAATTCCATGCAACCACGGACGGTCCCACTAGAGAGTAGATCCTGTCACAGCTATTTGCTGTGACTCAACAAGAATCTGCCCAGATGCAGTTCATGCTGGATATCAATAGGAATATGTCCAAGGCCTACGCAGACTTGGTATCCAACTTCCTGTCCTCACTCACAAACCTGGTGCTTCTCAAGCGTGATGCCTATCTACGCCATGCTCACCCAAACCTCGATGCTTTCAGGGTTTGCAATCTACACGCCGCCCAAGTCTCAGGTGGTGACCTGTTTGGGAGGAGTCTCATGCAGGAATATGAGCAACATCTGACAGGATTAGGAGTGAAGCCTAGATCCAAGAAGGAGCAACACTTCCACCCATATACAAGAAAAGCAGGGCAGGGGTGGACGTCAACAAGCTCCACAAGGGGTTTACTATCAACCCATGCCGGCGCCCCAACATATGGTGCAACAACCCTTCTTTCAGCCTCCACCCCAAGGTGGTCGTAGAGAAGGACGTGGTGGTCGCAGAGGTCACGGTCGCGGAGGCAGCACAAGTGGTACCAAGCAGCAGCAACCTCCTCAATGACACTCAATACCAAGTGCTACCTTCAAAAACCCTGGATTAGAACTGATAGTGCTTTCTGGAGATCCCTTACACTGTGTTTTCCCTATAACCCCTCCAGAGGGGGAGAAGACTCTGAGTGTGTTAACCCTACTGGAGAGGGTAAAGACTCTGTGTGTACAGTCCCTACCGGAGGGGGAAAAGACTCCATGTGTACAGCCCCTACCGGAGAGGGGAAAGACTCCGTGGGTACAGTCCCCTCCAGAGGGGGAGAAAACTCTGTGTGTACAGGATATATCCAATCAAGTTCAGTTCAAAAGTGTACATATTCAAGAAAAGGTAAAAAAAAATCTGCCAGTGGGGGGTACACTGAGGCAGTTCCTTCCAGAGTGGGAAAAACGAGGCTCCCACCGATTGATTATAGGGCCCATAAGAGACGGATACAAGTTGCCCTTCAGGGAATGCCCCAAGCTATCCAGGGTACCCTGCATAGTCAGCAGTTACGCAGGCTTCGACAAACAAAATGCCTTGTGGACCTCTATTCAAGACCTGCCCCAGACAGTCTGGGATTCTACAGCCGTCTCTTCCTGGTCCCAAAACCAGGCAAATGCTGGAGGCCAGTCATAGACTTAAGTTCACTAAACAAATTCCTGGCCATCCCAAAGTTCAAGATGGAGACCCCAGAGTCCATACACACCTCCCTCAGGAAAGGGGAATGGGTCACATCTATAGACCTCACCGACGCCTACCTGCACATACCTATTCACACCCAGTCTCAGAAGTACCTCAGGTTTCATTTCAAAGGCGTCACTTACCAGTTCACCAGCCTACTCTTCGAGCTAGCAACAGCCCCCCCCCCCCCTCATTTTCACCAGTATAGTCAAGGAAGTAAAACTGATAGCTTTGCAATCAGGAATCAGACTCCACCAATACCTGGACGAATGGACAGGAATGCATGGATCAGACACAAAAACTGCTAAAGCTGGTGAAGGATTTGGGCTTTATAGTAAACCTCAAGAAGTCAGAACTCACAGAGGTTCGACTTCCTAGGATACCATTTTTTACTGGATTTGGCTCTTGTGAAGCCCACACAAGACAGGTGGACAAAACTTCAGGATGTGTTCCATTGCCTCTCCATGAAGTCTGTTATCAGTGCAAGGACCCTTATGTCCACCACTGGCTTACTTGCATCAATGGAAGAGACTGTAAAATTGGGCAGGATGCATATGAGACCTTTTCAGTGGCATCTCAAAACTCATTGGAAATATCCGATGCCTCTGGACACACCGATCCTCTGGAATGAGAAGATGATACAACACGGGGAATGGTGGTTAGACCCTCAAAATGTGCTACAAGGAGAATATCTCCACCCCAGGGAACACGAAAAACTAATCTTTACAGATGCCTCAAATGCAGGTTGTGGCGCTCATTTAGGTCAAAATTCTACAGGAGGGCTCTGGTTTCTTACAGAAAAGCATCTTCACATCAATCTATTAGAAATGAAGGCTGTTCTTCTGGCTCTGCGATTCTTTCAGACAGATTGCAGAAACAATTAAGTCCTTATCGCCTCAGATAACACCTCGTTGGTGGCTTATATCAACAAACAGGGTGGCACAAAGTGAGCATAGCTCTGTGTTCTAATGTGGAAAATCATCACTTGGCGTTACCAAAACAATGTCACACTCAGAGCAAGACATGTACCGGGCTTACTCAATGTAATAGCGGATGGTCTCTCAAGGAGGAATCAGATCCAATCAACAGAGTGGTCTCTGTCTCCACAGATTTTGAAACAAATTTCCAAACTTTAAGAGATTCCCCAAGTGGACCTGTTCGCAACCAGCCTGAACAAAAAACTTCCTACATATGTCTCTCCGATTCCGGACCCTCAGGCTTGTGCAGTAGATGCCCTCAACATTCCATGGGAAAACTTGGTTGCTTACGCATTTCCTCCCACCGCCCTGCTGCCCAAAGTTGTACAAAAACTTCAATCTCAAATGTGCAGGATAATTCTGACAAAACTGACAAAACCATGGTTTTGGGACCTGGTGGAGATGTCTCTGGACATTCCAAGACAACTACCACCCATACACACTCTGCTGAAACAGCCACTGAACAACCATTACCATGCCAACCCAACATCCCTGAACCTCCACATCTGGTATCTTGGAGTTCAGCACTCCAAGAACATGGCTTCACTGCAGAAGTGGCAGAAAGAATTGCTGCTCCTCAGAGATTCTCAACAAGATCCATCTACACATCAAAGTGGACCATTTGCCAATGTTGGTCCACAGAAAAACAGATGGACTTCAGGAATCCCTCTATAGGAGACATCTGCAACTTCTTCTGGTATCTGTTCAATGATTTAAATAGATACCCTTCTACTATTGAAGGTTACAGAACAGCCATCGCAAATACCCTTGGGAATACTAGACAAAGCATTAGTACATACACAGAGATTGCCAGACTAATAGCAAGTTTTCATAGGGATAAACCTAAGAGTTACAGGTCCATTCCTAAGTGGAATCTGTCCATTGTTTTACAGAGACTCACCCAGCCTCCTTTTTGAACCACAAGAGGAAGCAAGTCTAAAATTCCTAACATGGAAGACAGTTTTCTTACTAGCCTTAGCCTCTGGGAAGAGGCATAGTGAGATTCATGCCTGGACCCTAGATGGACTTTTATGCCTGGGCGATTGGGATCAAATCCAACTATCCCCCTCTCCCTCCTTCATTGCCAAAAACCAATTAGCAAAGGAAGGACCGCAATCTATCTCACTAGTGGTTGTTCCAGCCTTGAAGTGTAGTCAAGACTCTCAGGACACAGATATCCTACTTTGCCCTGTCAGGACCCTTCAGTGTTATCTGGATCGAACCAAAGACTCCAGAGGGGGTAGACAGTTATTGTTTATCTCTTACAAATTGGGCCACTCTAAGGATATTCAGTGTTCTGTCTCATCTTGGATTAAAAGCACTATAAAATTTTGCTACACCAAAGTTGACAATGCAGACATTGACCTTATAGAGGTAAAGGCCCATGAAACTAGAGCTTTTGCGGCTTCCAAGGCCTTTTATAGGGGAATTTCCATGGATCAAATCATACAAGCCTGCCATTGGAAATCACACAACACCTTTACCAGATTCTACCTCAGAGATCTTGCGGGACAATCAGACCAATCAGAGGGCTCCTTCCAATTAGGTGCCTTCATTGCAGCACAGCAGGTGATGCCTCCTTCCGACAAAGTTCCAGGGAAGAAAAAAGGGGGGCACGATGCCGGGAACCACCTAGATGGGGAGTGTCAGAATCCTCTGACGCCATGCATAGAGCAGGGTCTTCACCCCATGTAAGGCAACTTGAGTTCATTTTTATTTTACTCATTTATTTGCCTGCTGTTCTTTTCCATAAAATACCTACGTCTTATATAGTTACCAGGAGCTTTTTCCTTTCCAATTTTTTTGAGAATGTAATTTAAGTCTTACTTTTTCTGTATCCTTATTCCTTAACCTTACTTTTTTAAGAATTTTCTTATGTCGTATCAATGTTCCCTGACATCACATTTCATCATACTTTTTGTACTTTGTGTTTTAGATATTTTCTGCATGGAGTGCCTGCGCTGGCAGTGAGAACCAAGACGGTGCTTTTCTTCCCCTTGGTGACACACCTCAACCTCAGGAGAGCTGGAGAATTCCCTCAGTCCCTGATGTTTCTTTCCTATGACCTCATTGGCGGCTTCCTCCTTCACCCTGGTCTCCGGATGCTTGCCTATGATGGTTGCTGCATTTGCCAGATGAATTTTTAGCCAGTGTACAGTCTTCCCAGCCATCCAGAATGCTGGGATTCAGCATATTGTTACAATAGGTAGGACTATTGTAGCACAATAAAATTGGAAATTTTATTTTAAATGTAGCTTTTATAAGTACAATACCTACCTATTGTAACAATAATACAGGCCCTCCCTGGTCCTCCCCGCTTGTTCCAGACTCTCACTGGGCAAGGGGTTTGGTTCCAACGAAAAGGAGGAAGAGCTCATGCTAGCAATCTGATAGGTTCCCTAGGTCACATGGCCAAGCCAGCAGGTGCCTGTTTACCCGCACCCGGTACTATATCACCGGCATTCCCCGTGACCACTGTTCCGGATAGCCTCGTCTATCCGAATTTTCAACTTTTACTCCAAATTATAACACGGACACCTGCGCAGTCGACGAAAATGCGTCTCTGCGCATTTCGTGAGAGTACTTTTATAGAGGAACAAATGTACGCTGTTCCAATCTGCGAACATGGTTGCGCAACATAATCTCGAAAATAAAATTAAAAACAAACAAAATCAGTGAACATTGGATAAAACTACAAAAATCGTTTTATGATAGAAATAAACTACTTTTGCTTGGACTTTATTGGCGATTCAATCACAAAAATACTTTTGTGATTGAATCGCCAAAAAAGTCCGCGCATACGTAGTTTATTTCTACAATAATCGCTATCTTTGGTTTAGAAGGCACAGTCGTCAAACGCCCCCAGTCCAATGCAGACTTCCGGGACCTCGGTCGAACGAGTATAAAACAAATAGACGAAATTTCAGTTTTTTGATTATAGAAAACAAAATACCTCAACTTTTGAAGATATTTTCTGCTGTGTTAGTGCATATATAGGGGCTTTTTATATGGCAGACAAAATTTGTTTTATAACGGCCATTAATCTTATGTATCAGAAGGAAATGTAAAAGAGTCTGAATACTTGTTCAATGTGTTCCCGAATACCAAAAAATGAGGTCCTCATTCTCTTTGAATACCTGTCCAATAAGTAAAAATTTCTAACTTAATGTTACAGATTGATCAAGCAAAAGTCTATTAAGCTATAAAAGCTGCCAATTTTCACCAGAAAATAATATTTTGGTGGTTTGGATTGAAAATATGTTGTAAAACTAAAAATATTTATTTCTGTTCTGTAGCTTCGGAATACATATAAATTTCTTTTCATTAAACAAGTTTTATATTTGAAATTAATTTGTAAGAGTACTTATGGAAGTCAGACATTTTTAATAGCATGAAAACCCCATGGATCACCATACACATTAAAATAATGTAAAGTAAATTTCGCCCAAAAAATCCATATCTTATGAAAGAGGTCATTTTCTTTTTCAAAAATTGCCAATAATACCTAGCAAGGAAATACATTGAAATCATAGGTATGTAATTCATTAAAGGTCTTAGCCGAACTGTAGACATATGCTGACTTTATGTGCACATGTAAGTTACATATAAGATTTGGCTAAGACTTTATTGTCAATACAGTCACTAATCTTTTATGACAGTTGGGATGCCGATACTGAACTAATTATATATTTTTCATGGCCAGTAAGTGCTTGCTATAACCCCCCCCCCCCCCAAAAAAAAAAAAAAATAATAATAATAAATAAATAAATAAATAAAAAAACAACAAAGTTTAAAAAAATAATCATTTTTTCTTAAGTTAGCATTAATTATTTATTTTAATTATTATTGTTATTTTTAAGTATTATGAATTAAATGTTTTTTCCATCAGAAAGTCTAGTATGTTCACAGAAATAGGTATTCCAAACTCCAAAACAATACTGCAAATCTCACTTAGTGCTAGTATTCGTAGAATGTTGAGCACACATTGACTGGTATTCATACAGACTTTTTAAAAATTATATAATTCGAATTCAATAAAATATTTTAAAGTATAACTGTTTGTCAAATATACATTCATTAATTTATTGTATATTTCAGGCCTTGCCCTAATAAAACATTCTCCACACTTACAGTTATGGAATTTATTTGATTTTTTTTTATGTGTGTCTTATACTCGTTTGTGTGAGTCCCCGGAAGCCCGCATCGACTGTGGAAGGGACTAATGCTGCGTTCAGAGAGCCCGTGCACACGACCTGTGAGTTGGTACCCACCAGTGGAAAGTTTTGACCGTTCTTCACAATTTACCGCTGGTGTGTTTATGTTTGGATGTAAACAAACACAAATGACAAAGAGAAAGAAATAAAATAAATCACAATACTTCGCTATCCACCATACAAAAGATATATATTTCATTGGTTATTCGTTTTCTGAGGTTAGTACTGTATTTATCAAAATCCCGAGTACCGAAACAGTTCATTTAGCAGGTTTTTAAAAACAAAAGCACATGTATTCTGCATCTTTGTTGTCACTAGAGGTGAAGGTCAAAGTTTGGAAAGTTTCTGGTGACACCCAACTCACCAGTGGTATATACCACACGTGAGACCGTTCTTGACAAATTTACAGGCTGTGAAGTCGTGTTTACGGCCGGTAAGAACGCAGCATAAGAAGAAAAATTCACTTCACGCCACACGGATCAAATTTCAAATATTTCGTGTTCAAAGTTTAGTATTCAGCTCTGGCAAGAAAAAGTTTATAAAATTAAAAATTTACAAGGTAAATCTTTTAAATAATCTAAATTGGAACGGAGTCAAGCCCCATTTTCTGTAGTAGAGTTTGATTTTCAAAGAATGAGGCATGACAGAACGGCATTGTGGTGATTTTGTGGGCTAACTTATATTATCGCCCATCCCGTGGCCTGGTTCAAAGCGGCCGTTCAAAGTGCAGAAATTAGTGGCTTTCTACCATTAAAGGCCCCTACTGCTCAGCTACCCATGTTTGTCGCCTACCCAAGTTCGTCACCTTCCTCAAAAACTGTTAAGGACAGTTAATATTGATACTGAAACAAATGGAACAAATACGAATAATGATGAAGTGCAACTCTACCAGGAAAGATTATTGTGAAGAGGTTTTAATGTTGTCAAAAAATGCAAGTGACGAACTTGGGTAGGCGACGAACTTGGGTAGCTGAGCAGTATGGTCAAACTGAGGTCATAATGTCATTGATTTTTGTGTGCTTTGCCTTTGTTGTTTGTATTTAGGGGAGAGGGGAGAGAAAGTGGGTCCGCGGGCTCCCGCATTTTCTACTGCTTGAAGTTCAACTACTTGTAATTTGGCAACCACTGGGTGGATTCTCTTCAAATTTAGCACATATATAGAGTAGCCCAAGGTAAAATTTCTGAATATAGTGTCCTGACATTTCAACCAATCAGAGAAGTCACAAGACCAAAACATGTTTTTTCAAAGGGCTGTGCTTGTCCGGATGATACAGTACTGCTCAGCTACCCAAGTTTGTCGCCTACCCAAGTTCGTCACCCACCTTAAAAATTGTTAAGGATAAGCAAAATGGAATACATACTTATAATGAAAATATACAACTGTACAGGGATAGATAATTGTGAAGCGGCTTTTAGATGGTCAAAAATGAAAGTGACAAACTTGGGTAGGCGACGAACTTTGGTAGCTGAGCAGTAAGGGCTTCACTTATTCACATGAAATTTGGCAAGTATGTTTGTTATATAAATGTCTGGAAATCATTAACTTTTCTAAGTGACCCAATACAAAATGGCTGAGTTTTAAGGATTAACTAAATGCCATGATTTTTCTTGACACTGAAAATGAAAACTCTTTAATATCTCAGACACGGTGCGAGATAGAGTGATTTCCACAAAATTTTTGACCCACAGGGTATTTGCAGAGTTAACTGGCAACTTTTCTCACTTTTTCCGCCACTTTGGTCGGCCATCTTGAATTACTGCGTAAAACGCAAAAATGCATTTATCTCAGAAACGGATTTTGGCAAAATTTTTGACCCCCAGGGTATCTTCAGAGTCAACTGGCGACTCTTCCCAAAAATTGTTTTCCCGCCATTTTTGGCGGCAATCTTAAATTTCTGCATAAAAGAGTGATTTCAACAACATTTTTTACCCACAGGGTATCTGCAGAGTCAACTGGTGACTTAAACGCCGACTTTTCTCAAAAATCGTTCTCCCGCCACTTTTGGCAGCCATCAGGCCTGGGACGAATACTTTCAATAGTATTCAAATACGAATACAAATACTTTTCATTTCAATGAATACGAATATGAATACGAATACATGAGTTTCAAAAGTATTCGAATACGAATAGTTTTTGAAAAGTATTCGAATACATTTACGAATACATTTATGAATACATTTTAACTAAACCCCCATTCATGCAATCATTTTTAATAAATCTTAATAAATTTACCTTTCTGAATAAAATATACAAACATGAAAGCACAATTCAGTAAATAATGGCTCAGATTCACATCATATTTGACAAGAATTAATTTTTGCTCCAAGATCTGAATATTCAATCTAATAAACATGAGCTAATCAAAAGAGATTTTTTTTTTTTGAAAAGGACATCATAGTGCCCTAAACATCTTGTATTTAACTGAGATAGCCATTGTTTTGGAAATCTTTATGATGGGATTACTACTACAACGAGACTGTCACAATAGGTGTCACATAAGTTTGCCTAAGAATTACCCATATATGACCAATGACACTGGTATTGAAACACATACAAGTTAATCCCCTATTGTAGCTAAGGCAAACAAAGTTGTCATTTTAAGGTAGGTAGCTTGGTGTTTATAATTTCATGAGTTTTATAATAACATGACATTGTCATTATTATGTTATATAATATTTACTGACAAAAAGTATTTATTAAATATGTCTTGTTAGTTTTCTTAGGCACATAGTGATAGACAGCCAAATTTCATATTTATATCTAAAACTTGTCAGTACAGGGTGAAAAAAATCAACAAAAAGTGAAAAATATTAAATGTATTCATAAAAGTATTCATGAATACGAATACTTTTGAAATGTATTCGAATATGAATACTTTACATTTTTCACAAAAGTATTCAAATACGAATATGAATACTTTAAAAAATGTATTCGAACACTTATGAATAAGAATACAAATACATTTTGCCCAGGCCTGGCAGCCATCTTGAATTTCTGTGTAAAATGCAAAAACACATTTATCTTGGAAACGGTGCAAGATAGAGCGATTTTGACGTTTACGTATGCATGCGCATATGCCTCCAGGTGAACAACTTCTCCTCCAAAAGTACAAGGCCTAGAGACATGCCGTTTATTTTAAAAGATATCTTATCTATTGAGAATGACAAATTGTTCAAGGCATGCAGATCTGTTTGTTCGTCTGTTTCTCAGAGCCATTACAAGTGAGGTACCCCTACCCAAAGTGTGAAAATATCAACACTTTATCACAATTTTCTCATTGACTATTGCAGAAATTTCTCTCGTGTATATGTTCTAGGCCACAAGTAGATTCCCTTGTGTGAGTATCAGGTCTGGATCTTTCTTATTTATTTTTATGAATTTTTTAAATAATTGTTAATGCATTAAACTTCATATCATGCACTGAATTACTTATAACTTGAAAAGTATTGCATTTAGAGCATTTTATTTAAGTATGTTATTCAGCCACTTTTTCCACAGCTACAACATGGAGAGTAACTTGGGAGCCTTTCCCAATAGCTAAGTGAGTAATAGCTGCTTTCTGAAAAGCACTTGTTACTTGAAAACATTGCATTTAGAAAATTAGGTTTAAATATGTTATTCAGCTACTTTTGGGTCAGCTATGACATAGTAAAATTGTAGACAGTTGTCTTTAGTTATACTACTCATTTTAAGCATAAACATCATTACAAATAATAAAAAATATTGAACTGGATTGATAGTTTCAATATAGACATAACTTTTTTCAAGAAACATAAAGTGTAAAAGAATATGAACCAGAATGGTCAAAGGATTTTAATAATAAGCATTGGTATTTTGCACATGGTACTAACCATTCAAAGGGATGTTTGGTCTTACTAAACAAAACAAAAATAGATTGTACTTTCAAAGGGAAGGAATTACATAGTGAAGGCAGACATGTAATTTTACAGGTAGAAATTAATGGAGAAGACTATATAATAGGAAATATATAATGTCCAACAAATTCTAAGGAAAGAGAGGTCTATTACAAAGAATTAACTGAAACATTACAACATATTGGTGTAGATGGAAATAGCAATATTATACTAGGTGGAGATTGGAACACTATTCAGAAAATATAGACAAAGTACAAAAACTCATGTTTCAAGTGATGAAAAATCTTTAAATAATTGGAATAATATGATAACTCAATTTGACTTATGTGATATTTGGAGAGTTAGAAACCCACAAACTAAGAGATATACAACTAGAACAAAAAAGTCGTTATATGTAAGTAGATTGGACTACTGGATGATTTCAGATTCTATACAGGATATAATAACAGTGACAGATATCATTCCAGGTCTTTACTCGGACCATTCAGCAATTATTTTAGGTGTTAAACTATTAAAAAATGACAACACAGGAAAAGGATATTGGAAATTTAACAGTTTACTTTTAAAGCAAACCAATTATGTGGAAAATTTAAAGATGAAATTGATGGAATGGAGAAGTCTCTATGAAGAATTTCAAAGCAAACAAGGTTCCTGGGAACTAATTAAATACAAAATTAGAAAATTCACAATCAACTATTCCCCAAAAAAATTAAGAAGAAGGAAAGAGATTCAGTAAAAGTTCTTTTAAATACTTTAGAAAATCTTTAAAGAAGCTTTGCATTATATCCCACTGAAGAAAAATTCACGCAGATACGAAGTGTGAAAAACAGCTTGAAGAAATAGATAATGATAAATTAAATGGTGCGATTATTAGGTCAAGAATTAAATGGGTAGAGCAAGGAGAAAAAAGTTCAAAATTTTTCTTTAGTATGGAAAAGAATAATTTTATTGCGTTAATACATCCTATCCAATGGACAATATGCTAAACCGGTCGGCGCAGACCGGCCCGCCAAACGTCAGAAAAAGACGTCCTGTGTTTCCACCGGCTGACCGGTCCTCACACTGCACTCGCCAGGTGGCGTGTCGTACTTCCTTCCTGTCTAGACAAGCTGACGTCATAGCTTTTTTTTTCGTTTGGCGCATGCACTGCTTGAATGATTTTTGGAAATTGTATAATTGTTTGGATTTTTTTGTGAGCTGGAAGAAGTGTTGAACTTTATAACTTTGCAAATCACTTCCTCACGTATTATAGACCTTTTTGGAGTTCTCAGCTTATTTGGAATGTTGTGAGTTTGTAGAAGTGCTGTGTTTCTTACAACCGTATCACTTCCTCATGTTTTGTTACTCCATTATGTCTTCTCCTAGTCAGCGTCAGGGGGGATGCGGACATATGATGGCGGGGTTTGACCATCACTCTGTGTGCGCGCGGTGTAGAGATATGAAGAAGGGCTCTGACCCCTGTATTAAATCTCCACCTGCTCCATGCGTGCACTGTGATGCCTTAACCCCAGAACAGAAAGACCAGCTTGCCACCCCCTCGTACAAGCTTAAAAAAAGAGAGGAAAGAAGCCAAGTCATCAACGCCTCTTAAAGAATCGGACACTCTCAATCCCACCCTTGTGGACCCGGCACTTGTGTCGGTAGTGGGGGTCGTGGATGGCCAAAGCACCTCTGGTGTTTCTGGTTTGAGTGGACCTGTGGAGAAGAAAGCAAAGAAGGCTGAGGCTAAGCATCCTACTAAAGCCAAGTCTGATAAGCCGGCCAAGTATACCTCTAGTCGACAACCGACTTCTTCAACCGACCAGGGCAAATCTACCACTTCCACTACCGACACAAAGATTGCCGACCTTGATAAGAAGTGGTCGGACAGATTTAACCGGCTGGAAGCCTTGCTATTGGCTAAGACTCTGGACCCTCCACGAGACCCTGTATTCAGTATAGTTAAAGTTACGCCACCTCATGCTCCACCAGCTAATGTGGTCCGGACCGACCCATTTCTAAAACCAGCCTCTTAACCGACCAACCCAGCTGTGGAATCACCGGCCACCGACTCATCTCATCACAAAGCGGGTCCCAAGGCCTCATCTTCTGCTCAACCGGACCCTCCTACGTCGGTCACTGTTCACAGACAGATATCTACTGCTTTTGATGTCTCCCGCAAGGAATCCCTCTCTTTTAGTGATTCTGACTCTGACTCTCTATCTTCAGATCGACCCCCCCTGGACATCCTACCGGAAGAAGGTGAACTGTCGGACGATCAGGAAGCTAACCTATCTGATCAGGAACAATCTTTGTCCGAAGAACAATCTTACCGTGAAACCATGCGGGGGATCAGATCTTATATGGGTTGGAATCACATACCGGACACTGATTCCGGTGCTACTACCTCAGAGGATAACCCGTTTGCGGGCCCGAAGTTACACACACCGGGCAAGACCTCAGTCAACCTACCGACCGACGAATGGCTGTGTCGGAAGATGGCCAAACTGAACATTACACTGGCCCAGGGATATCCCACCCGCACTTCTGAGGCATCAGGACTTTTGAGGGATCAGTTTGTTCGCCCCCCTAAGTCACAGCAAAAGTGGTACGGTTTTCATCCCAACCCTAAGAAGGACTCTGACCAAACTGTCTCCTCTTGGCATACTGGAGCTTCAAGACTCAACAGCACCTATCTCAGGATAGCTCGACAGGCCGGCATTGCTAGTTCTCCTCCCATGTCACGCCCTATCTCTCAAGAAAGTCTGTGCAAGTAGGAGAGGTCTGCACACGAATCCAACGTAATTTGCAATCACGCAGCCAGTTTTAGCCGGTGTCTGCTGAAAATCCAGGAGAATATGAACTCTCAGTTAAAAGCCATCAGAGTTGAATCCAAGGGAAAGACAGCAACCAAAGTGTCATCAGCAGTGGACAAACTCCAATTTCTCCAAGAGTTTAACTCTAGTGTGTGCCAGGCCATGGCGAAATCCATGGAACACTTGACTGAGTTCGTTTTTGTTAATATGGCCAACACCACCTTGCTTAGACGTGATTCCTACTTAGCTTACCTCAAGGCCGGTGTAAAAGCTGACACTCTGCATGCCTTACGTACCGCCCCTCTCCAGTTGGACACCTTGTTCCCGGACAGTGTTGTTCAGAGGGCGGAGGAAGACATTACTGGTTTCGATAAGGGTCGGTCCAGTTCAATTTACAAGGGAAGGAGATATCACCCCTATGAGAGGCAGGACCCCAAGACTGAAGGTCGCCACGAGAGGCCGGCTTGGAAGGACCTGTCCCGCACTCAGCATAGGAAACAGAAGGGCAGGCACCAGTACTCATCCCGACCGGCCAAGGGTCAGCAGCAGCGTAAGTGACAATCAATGTGTAACACAGTTGAAACCTCTGCTGCTGATCGGGAGCCCTACAGGAAAGACATTAGACACTTGTTTAAATGCAAAGCTAGATGTTGTTCATTTTGCTCATACTGCTCCCAGGCATTCTCAAAAGAACGAAATAAGTCCCGGGGCAGCAGGTTGTTTTTACAAGAAAGATATATTAAAACCTGTGAAAAGTGTTTCTTGTGTCATTCCATTGTCTTATGTAAATCCTGTCTTAAATGCTCCAAATGTTGTCACAAATCTGCCTGTAGGGGCCAGACTTCAAAAGTTTTGGAAAAACTGGTTAGATCTGGGTGCCAGACCGAAAGTGGTGCAAATCTTGAAAGAGGGCTACACCCTCCCCTTTCGGATCCGGCCGAACTTGTCAAGAACCCCCACAGTCATAAGCTGCTATGGCAATCCTCACAGAAACCTCAAACTGTTAGAGGCATTACATCAGCTTATGGACAAGAATGCCATAGAACTAGTTCACAAAAAGGTCTCACTAGGTTTCTTCAACCGACTATTCCTAGTCCCAAAACCCGACAACAAGTGGAGACCGATCTTAGACCTAAGCAATCTGAATTTTTTCCTCAAGACCGAAAAATTCAAGATGGAAACACCGGAAACCATCAGAACATCTCTCCAACAGGGAGAATGGGTAACCTCCATAGACTTCAAGGACGCTTACTTCCACATTCCAATACAGGAACGGTCCAGGAAGTACCTCAGATTTCATATCCAGGGGCAGACCTACCAGTTCAAAGCACTGCCGTTCGGTCTGTCGACAGCTCCCATGGAGTTTACTATTATAGCAAAGGAGGTGAAGCTGATGGCCATTCACAACGGTATAAGGATCCACCAGTACCTAGACGACTGGTTGGTGAGAGCCGCATCCCACCAGGTCTGTCTCCAGCATACACAGGTCCTAATAAAAATGTGCCGAAGTTTAGGTTGGCTGGTGAATGTAGAAAAGTCGGAGCTGGAACCCAAGCAAGTTTTCAACTTCGTAGGTTACCAATTCGACCGACACCGGACCGGTGGCAAAACCTTCAGGACAAGATACTGTCTCTGATCTCCCTACCGGCCTGCTCGGTAAGGGAATTTATGTCCCTGATAGGTCTACTGACAGCCACAGAAAAACAAGTTGACCTGGGCAAACTACACATTAGGCCCATTCAATGGCATCTCAAAAGCAATTGGAGAATACCGGAATCCTTGGAAAAACGGATCCCTCTACCCAGATCCCTACATCCTCATTTGCAATGGTGGCTGAAGGAAGACAATGTCCTCACCGGCCAACCATTACACCCTATGCAACATGCTCTGCAAATCTTTACAGACGCATCAAAAGAAGGGTGGGGCGCTCACTTAAATGAGTTCATTGCCAGAGGAACCTGGTCACTACCGGAAAGCAAAATGCATATAAATTACTTGGAACTAAAAGCAGTCTTTCTGGCTCTAAAAGAGTTCCAAAAGCTATGCATGGGCAAAATGGTTCTGGTAGCAACCGACAACACCACAGTAGTGGCCTACATCAACAAGGAGGGAGGCATGAGGTCGAGCCCACTTTGTGCCCTACTTTGGAGAATCTTGACCTGGTGCACCGGGAAACAAGTGACTCTGAAGGCCCGACACATTCCCGGCCGCTTAAATGTAGTGGCAGACAAACTGTCCAGACTGGGACAAACCATCCGAACGGAATGGTCCGTCTTTCCAGAAGTTTTCCAAGCCCTGTGCGACAGGTGGCATCAGCCTCAAATAGATCTCTTTGCTACGAGATTCAACAACAAGTTGCCCCTGTTTGTATCACCAGTTCCGGACCCCATGGCCACTGCAGTGGATGCACTCAGTTTGTTATGGGAAGATCTGGACGCATACGCCTTCCCACCGACAGCCATATTGGGCAAAGTGGTGGAGAAGTTGCAGGACTCCCCATACCGGAGGCTGATCATTATTGCCCCGGGGTGGCCCAGCATGACATGGTTTTGGGACCTAGTGGAAATGTCCAGCCAGATCCCATTGCTCTTGCCTCAACTGCCAAACCTACTGACTCAACCCTTCAATCAGACCCGTCACAGGAGTCTGACAAACCTAAATCTCCATGCATGGCTCCTAGAGCCACAGCTATCAAGGAGCAGGGTTTCTCTGAGGCGGTGGCAACAAGAATTGAGGCTCCTCAAAGAGGATCAACCAGATCCGTCTATGAGGCAAAGGGGGCCATTTTTACAAAGTGGTGCATCACAAATCAGGTGGACTTCAGGGCACCGCCTGTAAAGTCAGTTGCTGATTTCCTTATGTACCTTTTTGAGAAAAGGAAATTACAGCCCAGCACCATTGATGGCTAGAGGTCTGCCATTGCTGATAAACTGGGAAATTCAACTCTCAACATCAGCAAAGATGAAAATCTCACCCGTCTCTTGGATAGTTTCCATAGGGACAGACCCAAGGGCAGAAGAGGTATCCCCTCCTGGAACCTATCTCTGGTTTTACACCAGTTAACAAAGGCTCCCTTTGAGCCAATTAAGGAGGCCTCCTTGAAGCACTTGACCTTCAAGACAGTTTTCCTCTTAGCCCTGGGTTCAGGCAAACGCAGAAGTGAGATTCATGCTTGGCAAAGTAAGAACATCAGACACCAATCGGACTGGTCTAAGGTGTCACTGTACCCATCTCCCAGCTTTCTTTCCAAGAACCAGCTGGCCAAAGAGGGTCCGGACAGCGTGGCCCCAGTGGTTATACCAGCCCTTGCCCCGACCTTGGATAGGTCCCTCAAGTCTGACAGGTCCCTCTGCCCGGTCAGAGCATTGCGCTACTACTTGGACAGGACCTCAGACATCGGGCAGAATAAGGAGTTAGTTTTTGTCTCCTTCAAGAAAGGTTTTGACAAAGATATCTCACCTGCCACTATCTCCTCATGGATCAAACAGACTGTGATCCCATGTTATGAGCTCTCAGACCAAGAGGCCCACACCTTACATCAGGTTAAAGCCCATGATGTCAGGGCCTTTGCTGCTTCCAAGGCCTTCCAATCGGGGGTCTCCTTGGAACAGATCTTGTCGGCCTGCCACTGGAAGTCACATAACACCTTCACACAATTTTATCTGAAGGATGTGGCATGGGCTGATTCTGAGCTTTATCACCTGGGGACTGCAGTGGCTGCTCAGCAGATCCACAAGTAACCCAGGTCAGGGAGGAGATCTGTACATATGTATATAGTGTATATATAATTAAGAAGCATAAAAAAAAAAAAAAAAATCAGACGTGCTTCCTTCGGGAGGTTTATTTCCTTGGGACTGAACTCATCCCTCTCTTCCCCTACCTCAGAGCAGGTCTGTAAAAAAGGGGGGGAGGCGAGTCGGTTTGGACCGTTTAACCGGTTTCTGTTGACCGACTATAGCCTTAAGGGTCTTGACAATCTTAGATCGACCCAGGCTTAGAGTTGTTAGTTATTTTTTGAGTTCGCATAAGTCCCTAGTAACTTACCCGCCGACCAAGCGGTAGTTATTCAGCATATTGTCCATTGGATAGGATGTATTAAAGCAATAAAATTGCAAATAAAAATTTAATTTACTTATTAAATTTGCAACTTTGTTGAAAAACATATAAGGAAACTACAAAAACAGGTGAAATACTAACCGTAAAGAAATTGCACAGCACCTAAGAAAATATTATTCTGAATTACTTGGTCCAAAAAAACACAAAAATAAAAAACGAAAATTTAAAATATTTTTTAAATCAAAAAATATCCCAAAGTTACGCATACAACAAAAACTTAATTGTGAAGGGAAAGTTACTATAGAAGAGTGTACCAGTGTATTAAAATTTTTCAAAGGAAATAAATCTCCTGGAATGATGGCCTAACAATTGAATTTTACAAATTTTTCTGGAATAGCATTAAAAAAATTGTGGTAAACAGCTTCAATGAAAGTTTTGAAAAAGGTGAATTAAGTACCAGCCAAAAACAAGTTGTCATAACACTTGTCCAGCCGATATCTTTAATAAATTTGGACTACAAAATTTTGACCAAAACAATTTGTCAGAGAATACAGGATATACTACCAGATATAATTCATGAAAACTAATCAGGATTTGTTTCTAACTGAAAACTTGAATTTACCATTAGGACAATTCAAGACTTGATGTACTATTCAGATGAAAAAAATCTTTTATCTTATTTTTTATTTGTGGATTTTGAAAAGGATTTTGATTTTCTTGGGTTGAACTTTATTATTAAATCTCTAGAAAAATTCAATTTCGAACAAGATTTTATTAAATGGATTCAAACTTTTTATAATAACATTCCTAGCTCTATAATAAACAACAGACACACATGCCAATATTTCCAAATAGGACGAGGGGTAAGACAAGGTGACACATTGTCATGTTACCTATTCATTATATGCATTGAATTATTATCTCCCGCCGGGCTTTAGCCCGGGAGGGAGATTATGAAATGATGTCTGTGTGTGCGTGCGTGCGTGCGTTAGTTAGTCACGCAGATTTCTCCAAAACTACTACAGCTACAGATTTTTTGTAAATTAATTGTCCCAATGAATTTTCATGCCCTTGAAAAAATTTTTGGTTTTATTGATTTAGGCCTAAAGATAAGTGAGTAATAGCAATCTTAGCTACTTTGAGTAAAGGGCTCATAACTCAAAAACTATTGCAGTAACAACTTTTTCTTCAAATATGTTGTTCAGCTACTTTGTCCTTAGCTATAAGATGGTACATAGTTTGGGGTCCCATTGCATGCCATAAGTGAGTAATAGCTATTTTCTCATTTGTAGCTAAATAACAGAAGAAGTAAATGTCAAATATCTTCAAAAGTATTGAAGTTAGGGAAATCTTTTCAAATATGTTGTCCATCTTCTTTTTGGTAAGCTATCACATACTAAAGTTTCAGACCTGTTGCACCTTGGATAGCTGAGTAATAGCTACTTTGAAATTCTGACTGGTGAGTAAAGCGATTGTAATTCCAAAACTATTGCAGTTAGAGTATTTTCCTAAAATATGTTGTTCAGCTACTTTGTCCTTAGCTATAAGATGGTACATAGTTTGGGGTTCTATTGCATGCCATAAGTGAGTAATAGCTATTTTCTCATTTGTAGCTAAATAACAGAAGAAGTAAATGTCAAATATCTTCAAAAGTATAAAAGTTGGGGAAATCTTTTCAAATATGTTGTCCATCTACTTTTTGGTAAGCTATGACATAGTAAAGTTTCAGACCTGTTGCACCTTGGATAGCTGAGTAATAGCTACTTTGAAATTCTGACTGTTGAGTAAAGCTATTGTAACTAAAAAAGTATTGCAGTTAGAGTGTTTTCCTAAAATATGTTGTTCAGCTACTTTGTTCTTAGCTATAAGATGGTACATAGTTTGGGGTTCTATTGCTTGCCATAAGTGAGTAATAGCTATTTCCTCATTTGTAGCTAAATAACAGAAGAAGTAAATGTCAAATATCTTCAAAAGTATTAAAGTTAGGGAAATCTTTTCAAATATGTTGTCCATCTACTTTTTGGTAAGCTATAACATAGTAAAGTTTCAGACCTGTTGCACCTTGGATAGCTAAGTAATAGCTACTTTGAAATTCTGACTGTTGAGTAAAGCCATTGTAACTCCAAAACTATTGCAGTTGGAGTATTTTCCTAAAATATGTTGTTCAGCTACTTTGTTCTTAGCTATAAGATGATACATAGTTTGGGGTTCTATTGCTTGCCATAAGTGAGTAATAGCTATTTTCTCATTTGTAGCTAAATAACAGAAGAAGTAAATGTCAAATATCTTCAAAAGTATTGAAGTTAGGGAAATCTTTTCAAATATGTTGTCCATCTACTTTTTGGTAAGCTATAACATAGTAAAGTTTCAGACCTGTTGCACCTTGGATAGCTGAGTAATAGCTACTTTGAAATTCTGACTGTTGAGTAAAGCCATTGTAACTCCAAAACTATTGCAGTTAGAGTATTTTCCTAAAATATGTTGTTCAGCTACTTTGTCCTTAACTATAAGATGCTATATATTTTGGGGTTGTATTGCATGCCATAAGTGAGTAATAGCTATTTTCTTATATGTGGCAAAATAACAACATATTTAATTAAGTAAATGTCAAATATCTTCAAAAGTATTAAAGTTAGGGAAATATTTTCAAATATGTTATTCATCTAGTTTTTGATAACCTATCACATAGTAAAGTTTCAGACCTGTTGCACATTGGATAGCCGAGTAATACCTACTTTGAAATTGTGACTGTAGGGTAAATGCATATAGTTTGGGGTTCTATTGCATGCCATAAGTGAGTAATAGCTATTTTCTTATTTGTGGCAAAATAATGACATAATTTTTCTCAAATAACTGCTTCATCTACTTTTGGGAGAGATTTCACATGGTGAAGTTTCAGACCCGTAGCTAATTATTCACCTACTCAAAATGAGTAAATGATAATTATCTGTAAAAGTATTGCGGATATCCAATTTTTATCAAATAACTCATTCATCTACTTTTGGGAGAGCTTTCACATGGTGAAGTTCCAGACCCGTAGGTAATTACTCACCTACTCAAAATGAGTAAATGTGAATTATCCCTAAAAGTATTGGGGATATCCAATTTTTCTTAAATAACTCATTCACCTACTTTTGGAAGAACTTTCACTTGGTGAAGTTTCAGACCCATAGCTAATTATTCACCTACTCAAAATGAGTAAATGCTAATTATCTCTAAAAGTATTGTGGATATCCAATTTTTATCAAATTACTCGTTCATCTACTTTTGGGAGAGCTTTCACATGGTGAAGTTCCAGATCCGTAGCTAATTACTCACCTACTCAAAATGAGTAAATGTGAATTATCTGTAAAAGTATTGCAGATATCCAATTTTTCTCAAATAACTCATTCACCTACTTTTGGGAGAGCTTTTACTTGGTGAGGTTTCAGACCCGTAGCTAATTATTCACCTACTCAAAATGAGTAAATGTGAATTATCTCTAAAAGTATTGCGGATATCCAATTTTTATCAAATAACTCATTCATCTACTTTTGGGAGAGCTTTCACATGGTGAAGTTCCAGACCCGTAGCTAATTACTCACCTACTCAAAATGAGTAAATGTGAATTATCCCTAAAAGTATTGGGGATATCCAATTTTTCTTAAATAACTCATTCACCTACTTTTGGAAGAGCTTTCACTTGGTGAAGTTTCAGACCCATAGCTAATTATTCACCTACTCAAAATGAGTAAATGCTAATTATCTCTAAAAGTATTGTGGATATCCAATTTTTATCAAATTACTCGTTCATCTACTTTTGGGAGAGCTTTCACATGGTGAAGTTCCAGACCCGTAGCTAATTACTCGCCTACTCAAAATGAGTAAATGTGAATTATCTGTAAAAGTATTGCAGATATCCAATTTTTCTCAAATAACTCATTCACCTACTTTTGGGAGAGCTTTTACTTGGTGAGGTTTCAGACCCGTAGCTAATTATTCACCTACTCAAAATGAGTAAATGTGAATTATCTCTAAAAGTATTGCGGATATCCAATTTTTATCAAATAACTCATTCATCTACTTTGGGAGGGCTTTCACATGGTGAAGTTCCAGACCCGTAGCTAATTACTCACCTACTCAAAATGAGTAAATGTGAATTATCCCTAAATGTATTGGGGATATCCAATTTTTCTTAAATAACTCATTCACCTACTTTTGGAAGAGCTTTCACTTGGTGAAGTTTCAGACCCATAGCTAATTATTCACCTACTCAAAATGAGTAAATGCTAATTATCTCTAAAAGTATTGTGGATATCCAATTTTTATCAAATTACTCGTTCATCTACTTTTGGGAGAGCTTTCACATGGTGAAGTTCCAGACCCGTAGCTAATTACTCACCTACTCAAAATGAGTAAATGTGAATTATCTGTAAAAGTATTGCAGATATCCAATTTTTCTCAAATAACTCATTCGCCTACTTTTGGGAGAGCTTTTACTTGGTGAGGTTTCAGACCCATAGCTAATTATTCACCTACTCAAAATGAGTAAATGTGAATTATCTCTAAAGTATTGCAGATATCCAATTTTTATCAAATAACTCATTCATCTACTTTTGGGAGAGCTTTCACATGGTGAAGTTCCAGACCCGTAGCTAATTACTCACCTACTGAAAATGAGTAAATGTGAATTATCTCTAAAAGTATTGCAGATAGCCAATTTTTCTCAAATAACTCATTCACCTTCTTTTGGGAGAGCTTTCACTTGGTGAAGTTTCACACCCGTAGTTAATTATTCACCTACTCAAAATGAGTAAATGCGAATTATCTCTACAACTATTGCAGATAGCCAGTATTTCTGAAATAAGTCATTCACATACATTTTGGAGAGCTTTCAATTAGTGAATTTTCAGATCCGTAGCTAATTACTCGCCTACTCAAAATGAGTAACTGCCTATTATCACTAAAAGTATTGCAGATAGCCAATATTTCTCAAATAACTCATTCACCTACATTTTGGAGAGCTTTCACATGCTAAATTTTTTTAATGAATTTTTTAAATAATTTTTACTGCATTAAAATTCATGAAATCATGCACTAAATCAATTATAACTTGAAAAGTATTACATTGAGAGCACCTTGTTAAAATATGTTATCTTTAGTACATCTAATTTATATGGCGGGAGATAAATGCATGCGTCAGAATGCTTGTTGTCAATTGCAATAAGACAAAATGATCAAATCAAAGGGATAAAAATAGAAAATGAAATAAAATTATTACAGTTTGCGGACGATTTAACTTTCTCACTGATAGACATAAAATCAGGTGGTGAATTAGTTAAATTGTTAAATCAATTTGAATCCTGTTTATAACTTTATATGGAATGGTAATACAGATAAAGTTCGTAGAAATATATTATGCAAAAGACATGTAATGGTGAATACAATATGCATGATATTAATAGAGTTGACAAAAGTAAAAAAATAATGTGGATGAAATATTTACTAGATGAAAATAATAATATGTGGAAAGGATACATTTCAGATGTTTTAGGTAGAGAAAATATCAATATACTATTTAGAAGCTAATATACAGAGCATATGATTCCATCCTTTTCTAAATTACCCTTATTTTACAAACAAGTTTTTACACACTGGAAGTCTGTAAAATATAAAAATAATTACAATGCCCAAGAAATAAAAAGTCAGTTTGTTTGGTATAACTCAGATATGTGTAAAAAAAGATGATGGACCATTTTAAAACAAATCATTGTTTCAGGCTGGTTTATGGTACATTAAGGATATATTTGACAAAGAAGGCAATATAACATCGTTTGAAATTTGGCTTAAAAGAGAAGTAACATGTAAACATTGCCGTGCTTGGAGAAAAGTAATCTCACTTGTTGAAATGACAGTTAAGCAAAAGATACAAGAGTTAAATCATATTTCGGATATTAACATTTTTACAGGAATAGAGCTGTCTGGTAAAAGAATTAGTTTGAGCAAAATAAAAATTAAAACTTTTCACCTGCAAGAATATAGAACATTATAATTCAATATTTGGTTAGATCACAGAGAAAGAGTGGGAAAATATTTTCTTGTTAGCTCATACTTTGCCAGTACAAAATAAATACGAGATATTCAATATAAAATTCTATTTAGGTTTCTTACACTAATAATTTTTTATTTTTTTTTATTTGGGCTTTTATGTCGCTTTCAACACTGTACAGGTCATATCACGACGGGTAGTTGGAAGGGCAGAGGAAACCAGTACATAAGTTCGTCAGGGTTCTGTACTGTAAACTGCCGACCAACGGCAAGCAACTACCAGCTTTCCCACTTGAGGCCGTGCTGAGAACCGAACCCTGGCCTCAGAGGTGGGAGGCGAGAGTGTTACAACTCTGCCACCATGGCCCTAATAATAAGTTTTTGTATAAAATCAAGAAAAATAAACAATCCAAATTGCAGATGGTGTTTGTTCGAAGTTCAGACTATTGGACATCTATTTTTAGAATATCCATACATCAAAAATATTTGGATTAATTGTTTGAATTTGGAATGTTTGCAATAATGAATACAATATACAATATAGTATGAAAGATATTTTATTTGGCTATAGTACAGATGACATTACTAGTATGCACAAACCTTTGAACACTCTAATTTTGCAAGCAAAATCATACGTTTACAATTGTCATTTAAAAGAAAAAAGTGTCACTTTGCAGGAATTGTTTGTCCATTTGAAATATCACGTTTCAACATATATCTTAGCAACAAAAACACATCTGAATACAAAATAGTACAGGAAATTAAAAAGTTTGTGAGTGTAGTATACTATGAAGAAAATTTAATAATAAACACGCCTGTCGTCGTTATGTGTGTTCAGTCCTTCTGTCCTGTATGAGTGTACCTGTGTTTAGTGTATATTAAATAAAAAGAGCCCTATTTTCCAGCTGAAAGTGTATTCTAAAGTTGAAAAATGTGTAAATAAATTAACAGTCTACATCATACTATGTATAATAATCACTGTAAGGTTTCTGGTGGGTTTTTTTCCTAAGGTTTCTGATTGGCCCTCCAGAAACTGTTGCACCTGTGTATGTAAAAGGGAAAATAAAGAGTGAAAAAAAAAATAAAACATCATTACGGATTTTACCTGTAATGCCCTTCTTGTTTTTCCCTCTGTGTTGTGTATGTGTATATAGTCATATTATTTCTTTTTTCTGTGTTTTGTTTGTACTGAAATTGTGTGCTCTCAAACGTTATATCATGTATTTATATGTAGTTGCTGGTGTATTTCCAAGCTTCAGTTTGTGTACATTAAAAATGAAGATTAATATTTTTTAGATCTGCTGTCAACAGAGATAACAGAAGGTCCAAATAATGGCTAATAGTATCAAAGTGTTTTCAGTGAATTGTCACGGCTTACACTGTATGCAGAAAAGACATGATGAAATTTTCCTCTCCCCAAAAATGGCGGCCATTTTGAATTTTCGAATTTTTGCCCAAAATGGAAAAACACAAATTTGGTTCGATCTCCTTAACCGTGCCAGATAGACCGATTTTGTCTAAATTTTCAACCCACAGGGTATCTAAGCAGTGTACACCAGCTTGCTAAGGCGTGAAGCCGAAATGACCCTTTTACAACCACATCTAGGGGAAACGAGACACCAAGAACTCAGGAATTCGCGTTTTTGGCATTCCTCCTTGTTCAAGTCTCAACTTGTGAAGGAGGGAGAAGACTTCCTCCTCAAAAAGGCACCTCTAAAGACTCTCAGGACTTCGAACCCCCTGGTCCCCACAACAAGAAAATAACTCCTACAGTAACGCCCCTATGGGGGCAACTCCTCACAAAGCAATAACCAATCGTTTTCCTCAGGTAGGGGGAAACCGAACTCCAGAGGCTCCAGGGGCCGTTTTCGACCCCCACTCTAGGGGACGAGGGCATGGAAACCCCTCTTCCCAATGACTCCTTAAAAGCCTCCCTCAGTCCACCAGTAGGAGGTCGCCTCCGTTCTTTCAGAAGAGACTGGCAAACAAACAAATGTTCATCCAATGTGTTAAACATTATCACCAATGGCTACGTATGCCATTCCTCTCAAGACCAAGTCTGGTCAGATTCTCTCTGATTCAGTCAGAATACAAGGCCCGTCAAAAGGACCAAGCTCTGGCCACTTGTATCCAGTCTCTTCTGTCAAAGAATGCAATAGATAGGGTGGAAAATGTAAAATCTCTCGGGTTTTACAGTCACCTGTTTCTAGTCCCCAAGCCTCACCAAAGGTGGAGGCCGGTCATAGACTTAAGCAGACTCAACACTTTTCTACATTTAGAAAAGTTCAAAATGGAAACTCCAGAGTCCATCAGGACGTCCCTGATTCCAGGGGAATGGGTATCGTCGATAGACCTATCATATGCTTACCTTCACATCCCCATACATCCAAACTCAAGGAAATACCTAAGGTTTTGCTACAGGTCCCAGGTGTTCCAGTTCACCTCCCTTCCTTTCGGACTAGCCACAGCCCCCCAGGTCTTTACAATGGTCGTAAAGGAAGTGAAGCTCATGGCCCTCTCCAGAGGACTCAGACTTCACCAATACCTGTACGACTGGCTGATCAGGTCCCAGTCTCAGGAGGAAGCCCAAGTGAACACTCAGGCAGTGGTAGACCTAACCCAGTCCTTGGGGTGGATAATAAATCAGGAAATATCAGAACTAAAACTGACTCAGGTGTTTTCGTTCGTGGGCTACGAATACCATCTAGATTCAGCCCTTGTAAAACTCACTCAAGAGAGATGGCTCAAACTTCAGGATTTGATCGTACGTCTCAAGTCAAAACATGTTTTGACTGCAAGATGTTTGATGTCGCTAATTGGGTTGCTTGCCTCAACTGAGGGACGCCCTGGTTTTGGGACCTAGTGCAGCTCTCAACAGAGATCCCACTGCAACTTCCAGTGTCAACAACTCTGCTCAAACAGTCCCACAATTATGTGTTCCACAGCAATCCTCAACATCTCAACCTCCACGCCTGGTGTCTAGGAGTGGATAGTTCCAAGAAAAAGACTTCTCTGTGGAGGTGGCAGAGAGAATTGCTGCCCCTCAGAGGTCATCAACAAGGACCATCTACAAGTCAAAGTGGGCCTATTTGAGAAATGGTGCAGAAAAAATTCGGTGGATATCTCCACTCCAGCTGTGAAACAAATCTCAGACTTTTTCATGTACCTGTACCAAGATCTAAACAGGCGCCCCTCGACCATTGATGGTTACAGGACGGCCATTGTTGACACTTTGGGCCCAGTGGGCCACCATATTGCACAAAGTTCAGACCTTCACGGGTTACTCTCCAGTTTTCACAGGGATCGTCCAAAAAGTTCCAGGAATCTTCCAAAATGGAACCTTTCTGTCATTCTTAGTGAGCTCACAAAAGTGCCCTTTGAGCCTATGAAAGACACAGACCTCAAACATCTTACTCTCAAAACTGCTTTCTTGCTAGCTGCTAGCTTTGGTCTCCGGAAAGCGCCGCCGTGAAATCCATGCCTGGGTTGCAAACAAAGTATCTAATTTAGGCCAATGGGAAAAGGTTGCCTTGTTCCCTTCTTCAGATTTCATAGCCAAAAACCAACTAGCAAGAGAAGGTTCTCAAAGTGTGTCTCCAGTGACTATTCCTGCTTTGACTACCATTGTAGATAGACAATTCAAAGAAGACAGGACCTTTAGTCCGGTGCGGGCCCTGAGGTACTATTTGGATCGAACCAAAGACCTGAGAAGGTCTTGGTCCCCCTTTTCATCTCCTTCAAGAAAGGACACATTCTACTTTGTTATAAACAAGCAGACCAACAAGCCTTGGACTTAGTCCAAGTTAATGCGCATGACATTAGGGCCTTCGTGGCCTCTAAGGCCTTTTACAGTGGGGTATAGGTGGACCAAATCATGCAAGCATGTCACTGGAAACCTCACAATACATTTACAAATTTTTACCTAAAAGACCTTACTAGGTCAGACAACGACAACAATATGTATCTGGGACCAGTGGTGGCGGCACAACAAGTTCTAGATCCTTCCCCTCAGACCGGTTATCCTCTGAAAGAAAAGAAGGGGGGAGGCACATCTGCTACAACCAAGTCTTCAGGAGTCTAATCCCAGGGTCTAGGTATAGGTTTAGTTTATCAAGCATAATATGTATTAAGGACTTATCAAGGTTGTCATTAATCTCATGTTAGGTGGCACAAATTTATGACAATTCCAACCATAGGGCTGGTTTTTCACTCGTGGATGGGCCCTAAGGACCCTTACCCGTCTGAAGTGAACATGGCAGCACTTCTCTCCTACAATCAAAACATCCTGACAGTTTTTAGCACTGTCATTCATTCTATTCAGGTTTTTGGCTCTTTACAGGCCCAGTCTTCAGGATTGAGGCACTCTAAACGGGACTCAGACTGGTAATTCTAAACATTCATTCTAATCTATTACTTCAAAATCTAAGAAAAATTGACATATCTTCCAGTCTCAGCTGTAATCCCTCCACTGTGTGGTTGGATTTAGCATTCAGTCCCACATGGTAAGTTATTGTAGCGCAATAAAATTGAAAATTTTAATTACTTAAATGTAGCTTTTATAAGCTACAAGCTTACCATGTGGGACTGAGAAGAGTCCCACCCTGCCTCCCCGCTGTATTACAGCTGAGGGGTAAGGTTTAAAGAATTGCAATGAGAAAGTAGGAAGAGATCTCAAAGTGTACCATGAGAAAACAACCTGAGGCTACGGCCAAATATAAATGTCTATTTTTCTTAGATGTTGGCCGTGATGCCTGCGGCCATCTGAGAATATCATTCAGTCCCACATGGTAAGCTTGTAACTTATAAAAGCTACATTTAAGTAATTAAAATTTTCAAATTTACTCCATATTCTATAATACATGGTTAAATAGAAGACATTTTTCTTCAAAAGTTTCATTTCCATTTGTTTACACAGGACTTCTAATGGCAGATACTATATCTCACGATTACTCGAATTTGTGTCAGTTGTCAGAGTGCGGGTACTCAGGGCTGTCTTTTAGCACCCGTCTCAGCCCTATTCATTTTAGACCCTAGTGGCTACTCAAATGCTTAGGCTGAAAAACTGTTATTTTTATTGCATAAAAACGTACTTACATAATCCCAACAGAAGCTTACGTGACCTACCGTTCGGTCAAGGACACAGACAATGTGTCTCGCCATTTTTTTCTCTTAATGTACACACGTAAACCCCAGCGGGCACCTGCTGGAGGTTATATCTCCACTGTAAGTTGTCATTCTTATTTTGACCGCCGTCAAGTACACACGCGTTCTTTTCGGATCTTCAAAGATTTTTACCATGTCCGAAAAACAAAGGAAATGCTCCATTTGCGCAGGTGATATGTTGCCTTGGGACAACCATCAGGCCTGTTTGAAATGCAGAAACGACAAGAAAGGCAAGGATAAGTGTGTGATTGGTAAGGAAACTGACTGTACTATTTGTGCTGGTGCTTTGAAAATTCCTCATAGAAAGAAATCTTCAAAAACTAAAGTTTCTGAGAAGTTTGATGATTCGCTGTTGGATGAGCCAACTCCTTCAAAGTCCTCAACTTCCTCCACTTCTACTCCTGATTCATCTCTTCAGGAGATGTTAAAGGCTATGAATTCTCAGTTATCTTCCCTGGCTTCTCAATTTGAGGCATTCAAGCGCAGGGATAAACCTACATCTTCCAAAACAACTCTTCCTCACTCTCAGGAGCAGGGTATGTGTGCCCCTGCCTCCCAGAGCAGACCAGTCCCCTCAGAGGGGGAATTATCTGATGAGGAATCATCTTTACCTGCTACGAAACGCCATAGATCCAGGTCTCCTCAGGGGGATACAGACACTCATTCCCAGGAGTTAGATCCCTCCTATGTGGAAATGCTCAATGCCATCAGGAATCTGTTGGATTTAGAGGTACCACAAGTAGAGTGCCTTGTGGCTCCCTCTGCATTCTCTAAGAAACCTTCAAAGCAGGTGGTCAGAAAACAGAATTTGGCTTTACCTCCTGTTTAAGATATAGAGTCCATGTGGGACTATAGATTCAGAAAGGCTTCTGGAACCACGGTAAAAGACAAGTCCAGCTCTGAACCTCTATCTCAGGGACAGTTTTTGGCCTTTGAGAGGCCTGACATGATTTATTACACCACCTCTCCTCAAAATACTCCTCTGAAAGCTCCTAAACTTCCTGACTCATACTTCAACATAGCTAAAGTAAAGTCTTTGTCATCTTCAATCTCTGTACCTTCCAAGCAGTTTATTGCGCAGGAGACAGTTTGCAGAGAAAATGTTCAAATCCTGGTCCATGTTGTATGGTTTAAAATGGCTATTGAGGAACTCAACAATAGGATCCAGGAGTTAGCTACTGAGATCAAATGTTCAGAAGATCTGGAAACCATCAGGGAATCAGCAGATCTCATGATCAAATACTCTCAACTCCAGGCTTCTGTCACATCTTCCTTAGAAATAGCTCTGGATACAGTCCTCAAGCAGAATATGACTCTGGCCTGCAATATGCTACTTGCAAGGAGGGACAGCTTATTGAAGGACTGCAGCTCAAAATTAGGTCCTAAGGACTTGGCAAACTTGCGTACTGATCATTTTGACCAGCAGCAGCAGGAGGTGTTTAATTCAGATATCCTATCCCAGGTTGAGGATAACATGATCAAAAGACTCTCCATTATGAAGGATTCTGAGCCCAAGTCCTACAGAGAGTCTGTCAAGAGCTTCGATTTCGGGAAGTCTTCACATCCAAAATCTCAGGAGAATACCAGGTCGTTTCGTGACAAACGAACGCAGCAAAATTCAACCTATGGCCACTTCTCTGCGCGCGCATCGCGAGGAGGCAGAGGTGGAAAGAGGAAATGACTTCCCAGGGGCAAGATTGCGGACTTTTCGGCAGGTATGGTTAAAAAACCATGCCCATCCCAGAGTAGTAAGTTTACTACAACATGGCTATCGCCTAGACTTCAAGTTTCTTCCAAAGTTGTCGAAAATTCCGCTCATTTTGAGCGAATATCACAACAAAAACAAAGATGGCGCCCTCCAAGAGGCAGTTCAGGCCATGCTTACAAAAAAGGCGATAGTTCCTGTCAAAAAACTCACTACTCTGGGATATTACAGCAGACTTTTTCTGGTTCCAAAACCCATGAATCGTTGGCGACCAGTAATAGATCTAAGTATGTTAAACCTTCATTTACATGTACCGACATTCAAGATGGAAACAGCCGAATCTATCAGGAAATCGATTCGAAAAGGGGAATGGGTCATCTCGATAGACCTCACAGACGCTTATTTCCATGTTCCAATACATCCACAATCTCAAAAATATCTGAGATTTCAGACCAAAAAAAAGGGGTTTTTCAGTTTCAAGCTCTTCCTTTTGGTGTCGCGACAGCTCCCCTAGAGTTCACTCGCATTGTCAAAGAGGTCAAACTCATAGCTCAAGGCAGGAACCTCAGAATCCATAAATATTTGGACGACTGGCTTCTTCGGTCACCATCAAAAGATCAATGTCTCAAAGATTTGGAAAAGTTAGTTCAATTGGTCCAAGAACTAGGCTGGCTTATCAATTTTCAAAAATCGGAATTGATACCCACGCAAAAACTGGATTTTCTGGGCTATCATTTCGACCTTCAGAGGGGTCTAGTGTTCCCAACCCAGAAGAAACTCGATCGGCTAAACGCTCAGACTGTTTCCATCAGAAAGTCATTTGTCTTGACTCCAAGAAAGCTCATGTCGCTCATAGGGACTTTAGCTTCCTTGGAAAAAACAGTGCCACTAGGAAGGTTACACATGAGAAGTTTCCCCAGTCATTGGACATAAGGATTCCAGTAACAGGAAATTTCCTGAAGCACCTAAAGTGGTGGGAGGATATCAAAAATCTCATGGCAGGTGCTCCTATCCATCCTCAGGTACACAACACACTGGTGTTTACAGATGCCTCACAAAAAGGCTGGGGAGCTCACTTAAACGAGATAGTGTTAAGTGGTCTCTGGTCAAACAAGGAAGCCCAGCTCCACATCAATGTATTGGAGCTAAAAGCTGTTCTTCTAGCCCTAAAGGGCTTTCAGGAACACTTACAAGGTCAAACAGTGCTCATTTGTTCAGACAACAGCACAGTAGTATCTTATCTGAACAAAGAAGGAGGCACACATTCCATAGAAATGTGTGCTCTTATCTGGAGAATTCTTGCATTCACAAATTCCAGAAGAATCCAGATAAGGGCAAGACACGTACCTGGATCCCTAAATGTCATAGCAGACTCTCTATCATGAAGGGACAAGGTCATACAGACGGAGTGGTCACTTCACCAACAGATATTCAACCAAATTTGCAAAGTTTGGCACACACCAATGGTAGATCTATTTGCAACTCATCTAAATTACAAACTTCCAATCTATGTATCTCCTGTCCCAGACTGAAAGGCTTGGAAAATAGATGCATTGAATATCTGTTGGGAAGGCCTAGACGGCTATGTCTTCTGTCCAGTAGCCATCCTGCCACAAGTAATTCAAAAAATAATAACATACCCATGCAGGATGATAGTACTGGCTCCAGGGTGGCCAGGGATGCCATGGTTCTGGGATCTGGTGGATCTCTCGACCAGGGTACCTCTACAGCTCCCTCATTGGAAGACATTACTGAAACAACCACATTCCAACAGGTTCCACAACAACGTGGAGTACCTGAATCTACATGTGTGGCTTCTGGATTCCAGGGATCCAATTCTGGAAGATTCTCATCTGAGGTGGCAGAAAGAATTAAGGCAACTCAGAGGGAATCCTCAAGAAAAGTCTATCAATCAAGGTGGACCATTTATGGGCAATGGTGCACAGAGAATAAGGTGGACATCACCTCAACAGCTGTTCCCCAGGTACCCAATTTTTAAACTACCTGTTCACAGTCAAAAATCTCAAGCCAGCTACAATCACTGGTTACAGAACAGTAATTGCTGATGCTTTGGGTTCACAGGGTGAATTCATTTCAAAAAGTCTAGAACTGAATAGACTTATTGCCAGCTTCACCAGGGATAGACCTAAACCAAATAGGTCCATACCTACATGGGACCTCTCATTGGTCCTCTTAGGTTTGACAAAACCTCCCTTTGAGCCTTTGTCAGAGGCTCCTTTGAAGTGGCTAACTTACAAGACAGTGTTCCTGTTGGCTTTAGCCTCAGGTAAAAGAAGGAGTGAGATACATGCATGGACTCACTCTTCTGTCTCTTCAAGGAGAAATTGGTCAGAAGTTACTGTCTCTCCTTCTCCGGCCTTCCTGGCTAAAAACCAATTGGCTTCGGATGGCCCTGATTCCATTAAGCCAGTAGTGATACCAGCCCTTACTACCATGTTGGACAGCTCACTGGTGGAGGACAAGTCACTTTGTCCAGTTAGGGCCCTCAAGGTCTATTTACAGAAGACCAAATCCATGAGAAAGGGCAAGGCCCTGCTCTTTGTATCCCTTAGGGAGGGTTAGTCTAAGGATATCACAAGAATAACCATTTCCCAGTGGATCAAACACACCATTCAAACTTGCTATCAGTCTTCAGATACGGCTGATCAACAGGTCACTCAGGTTAGAGCTCATGATGTTAGAGCTATGGCTGCATCACTTGCATTTAATGGAGGTATCTCCTTAGAGCAGGTCTTGAGCTCCTGTTACTGGAAATCCCACAATACCTTTACAAACTTTTATTTGAAGGATATTTGCTGGGAAAATGATGATATCTTTAAGTTAGGTCCCATTGTGTCTGCACAGCATGTAGTGAACAATTGAGACTTAATACTATAATCAGTTTTTATGTTTTCAGGATGTATGGATTTGGACTGGAATGTACTAGGACTTTGATTTTTGGAACAAGAATATGGATAAGACTTCATGTTATGGCTGCTTGGCTTGAGGGACAGCTGCACTCTGACTGTTGGAGTTTTATTCAACTGGGCACAGCTGACCTTTGACCCCTGCACTATTGTATAGACAAGTTGGAGGGTTTCATACATATTATTTGATGTACAGTACAGCATGCTGCTTTCATAAGTGGGTGAGTACTTTACAGCTACTTTATTACAATTACTTTTCACTTTAACATTACTTGTAATGACTATGACAGTAATAATGATACTAGTATTTATATATGTAGTATATTACAGTGTTTGTAGTATAACATATTGTGTATGCATTTTTTTGTATCTGTATACCTAAAGAACTCTCCTATAGCACTTGACAGTCCTCAGAAGTCTACCCACCATGGACCTCAGGGCTGCATTCAAGCTTCTGTTGGGATTATGTAAGTACGTTTTTATGCAATAAAATTGGTTAATTTTATTGTAATTGGAATTTTTATAAATAAAAATACTTACATAATTCCAACAGGGAGAGTCCCACCCTCCTCCCCTCTACCATCTTCTGAGGGGTAGGGTCAAAATTAGAATGACAACTTACAGTGGAGATATAACCTCCAGCAGGTGCCCGCTGGGGTTTACGTGTGTACATTAAGAGAAAAAAATGGCGAGACACATTGTCTGTGTCCTTGACCGAACGGTAGGTCACGTAAGCTTCTGTTGGGATTATGTAAGTATTTTTATTTATAAAAATTCTAAGTACAATAAAATTAACCAATTTTGTCATATTTTTGTGACATTATTATTATATTATATACAAAATATATTATATACAAAAATCCCAGACTATAAGAGATAGAGTGTTTTCAAGCACTTTTTTAACCCCAACAGGATACTAAAGTGTGCTTGGGTTAATTATCAATAACTTAAAATATCACAATTACCGGTGCATGGTTTTGAAACAGTATTTTAAGCTATTTTTTACCCTTAAGAGCTTTGGCAGATTCTTGATTTCTGTACATGCAAGTTAAATGTTCAAAGCTGTGTCAGGAAAATATTAGCTAACACATTCTGTTGTATTCTTGTTGAAAACACCAATTTTGAATCACCTAGGATATTATTCAGGCTGGCAACAATCATAAAGTTCAGTTATCCTGTCTTTGGACTAACTGTGCAAAATATAAAAAGAATTTATAACATTTAACTACCCTGTAACGTTTAAAGAATATCAAAGGACAATTTTTTCTTGATTGAAAGAATACAGCTCCTTTTAAACAAATAAGGTTGTATTTGATGATTCATCTTTTTCAGATTAAGTTAAAATTAAGTTAAAAATTGCCATTCAAAGAAAAGTCTGTGAGAGATGTGAATGTATAGACATAAATTCTATCATTATCTGGTATTCATATCATGTATTAATTAAGCCTTACGGTAAATGTAACATTTTCACAGATGAATGGTTGGAATGATTCTGCGAGCCTGAAGCTGGTTTACAATAGTAAAATTTGGGTGTCTGACTCAATAGAGAGGCACTGGTTCACATTCAACCCTTCCTCAGGACGTGTTATTGACATAGGGACCAATCCACATCCTAAAAAGGATGATTATAAAGAAGCCATTGATGCAGGGTCCTGTCGAATATTTCCTGGCTTTCATGAATCTCATATTCATGTATCAAGTTTGGGAAAATCACTGATGTCTGCTGATTTCAAGGGTTGTAGGTCAATTAAGGAGATGCAGGTGAGGAATTTTAATTTAATACCTTTTTGTTGCATCAAGGAAGTAGAGTTAGAACTTGGTCATTCATCATCTACAATGCAACTCCTATTTTTTAATTAATGCAGAAACTTGGTAACATATAATAGTTTTGCCGTCTCAGTTTTTCTGAAGTACAAGTATTCTGGTTGGGTTACATGTTTAAATAGTGTTTTGTTTAGTGTTGACAACATTCATAGAAAAAATTCTTGAAAAATGAATTTTGTATGTTGGTTTTACACATCTGGAGGTGTATAAGAATTCTATATATTTCATTCAGTTTAAGTGAAGAATTCTAATAGTTTCAAGTATTTTCTTTAATTTAAAGAATGATTATGCTAAATAATGAATCTTTATTTTACATCTCAGAAAGGCTAATCTACAAATAGCTATGATTATTTAAACAAGAAAGTGCCTAACTAAAAGTAAAAAGAGAACAGTTGCTTATTTGAATGAATTTTTAAGGTATTAAACTGCTTTGTACCTTCATATTTAACAACTCTATGCTCTGAATTATTTTTTCAATATAAAAGCAATATTTTTAGTAAAAACTGTGCATATACAAAAAGAATCTTTGTAAATAAGGAACCAGGTCTTTTTTAAAAACAAACCCACAAAGGATGGTGTTATAGTTGTCCCCTGCACCATCTGGATGGCAGCAGCCATAAAGTTTCCAGGTGTTCCACATCCTTAAGCCGTGCATGGATTTTCACCAGATTTTCAGGAAAAGTTTGGCTATTTTTAAATGAAGTCGCTCCAGGTTATTTTGGTTTTATTTTTTTTACTTTTCAAGGCGCGGTTACAGTTATTTTGTGAGGAAAATCCAGATGCAACATGGGTTACAGGTGGATTCTGGGAACAAGATTTACTTGGTCGGTATCCTAATAAAGAAGATGTGGATGCAGTATGCCGTGATCGACCTGCCTATATATCAAGAACCTGTTTACACATAGTCTTAGTCAATTCGAAAGCTCTGGAAATTGCAGGTAACATTCTACGAAACTAATGTGTTCCTGAGATCTCATTAAAAGGTAGTGTAATGGATTGTTCTGAGAAGAGAATCTGTAAAAGAATATTGACCAAATAGGGTTTTGAGTATTGTGATGAGGCGATGTTGCGCTGACTAAAAATATCATGTCAAAGCATAATTTGGTGATTGAAACTTTTGAGAGGTTTTGTCATGGGAAAGTAGATTGGTTGTGTTCAAATGTTAAACCTTGTTTCAAAAGTTAATAATAATGTGTTTTTCTTTCTGAATATCACATGGCTGTGTTCTTGATTCTGATTGACTAATTGAGGAAATATTTCATTGGTAAAATCAGCATCACCTCACAGGTTTGAATTATCACTCATTCTACGACTGTGTTGGTGAATCTGATTGGCTAATGGAGGATATATGAAAAATTGACACAGCAGGCATAGAGTTTGTGGGTGCTCTGCAGTCTAGTGCAGACTTTTACCAAATGTTCCGGATGTGTTCATCACAAGGGGAACTGGAGCTAACCATATTTTAATGCTCTGTAGACCAAACATATACATGGGTTTTTACCCCACAGCCCTTAAGGGCTGTCAGGGTATTGTTTTCACCCATGGTGTCCAGATGGGCGAACGCGGTTGGGCGGGCGAGCGGCCGGCGGGAAATAGTTTGTACGGGCTGTATCTCAGAAACCGTAAGGTGTAGGAAGTTCATACTTGGCAGGGACATTGGTTGGGGGGGTGTAGGTGTGCAACGTCATGGTCTGACCTTGATTTGACCTTGCCATAGTGACGTTGATCTATAAAACCTTGTCCGGGCTATATCTCAGCAACTGTAAGGTGTAGGAAGTTGATACTTGGTAGGGACATTGGTTAGGGGGTGTAGGTGTCCAACGTCATGGTGTGACCTTGATTTGACCTTGCTATAGTGACCTTGACCTATAAAATCTTGTCCGGGCTATATCTCAGAAACCGTAAGGTGTAGGAAGTTGATACTTGGTAGGGACATTGGTTAGGTGTTGTAGATGTGCAACGTCATGGTATGACCTTGATTTGACCTTTGACCTTGCTGTAGCGACCTTGACCTATAAAATCTTTTCCGGGCTATATCTCGGAAACCGTAAGGTGTAGGAAGTTGATACTTGGTAGGAACATTGGTTAGGAGTTGTAGGTGTGCAACATCATGGTCTGACCTTGATTTGACCTTTGACCTTGCCTTAGTGACCTTGACCTATAAACCCTAGTCCGGGCTATATCTCAGCAACTGTAAGGTGTAGGAAGTTGATACTTGGTAGGGACATTGGTTAGGGGGTGTAGGTGTGCAACGTCATGGTCTGACCTTGATTTGACCTTTGACCCTTGCTGTAGTGACCTTGACCTATAAAACCTTGTCTGGGCTATATTTCGGAAACTGTAAGGTGTAGGAAGCTGATATTTGGTGAGGACATTGGTTGGGGGTAGTAGGTGTGCAACGTCATGGTGTGACCTTGATTTGACCTTTGTACTTGCCGTAGTGAACTTGACCTATAAAATCTTGCCCAGGTTATATCTCAGAGACTGTAAGGTGTAGGAAGTTTATACTTGGTAGGGACATTGGTTGAGGGTTTTATGATGTAACATTGATTGACCTTTGACCTTGCTGTATTGACCTTTAAAATCTTGTTGCACCTTTGGGTCTGTCTGTTGATGCAGATTAAGCACTGTTAAAGTCATATTAGAATTCATTAAGAATTTACTTTTGCAAGTTCCCATTGTAACAGATGGAATTTCATCAAGTGAGCCACAGGCTTTTCTCCAACACCACACATAAGCATTCATTGAATGTATTATCACTTCTGTATGCATGGGTAATATTCAAAACATCCAAACCATAATTCGGCCATTTTTGGTTTACTGATAAATGCTGTCATTTTATTATTGAATTGTCTTGTTTTAATACTTAATCTTTATATACATTTCTTTTCCTTAGATATTATTTTCTCTACTTAAGCATTATTTGAACCTTAATATAACTTACACTGCTCTGAAAGTATCTTGAACTTTGAACTGTTACACTACTTCTATATCTCATGGTGTTGAAAAATATTTCCCCAGGCTGTGGGGTACGGGCATCTCTGATGCTATTTTATATTTTCTTTTACAGGACAAAATAGTAAGTAATTTCTTAAATGTCTACTTGGTGCTCTTTCAATTAATCCCTTCTGGTTGGACCTCCTGCCTGAGGCTGTCTATTATTATCCTTGAAGTTTAGATTCAGTTGGATTGATATAAGATTAATAACTGTTATAACTAATGAAATTTCAAGAAATTTCCATTTACTTCCTCATTATAAGCAGCTCCTGTGTATTATGCTATAAATCATTTGTGGATTATTCAGAGGATATATATTGGCTTTAGTATCTGATCAAATACACCAGCACCCTACTACGAGACCAGAAAAATACTGCTATTTAACAAGGAATTCCACATTTAAATTTCAGTACAAAAGACATTCCCAAGGTTATTTACTTCTACATACAAGGGAACTCTCGGTTCAACTGTACTACAAAAACAAAATGTTGGAAATTGGCTTTCTGTAGGATGTTCACTGTAATATTGATTTATTTTATCAGGCATCACAAAAAGCACCCCAGACCCCTTAAGGGGAGTGATTGACAGGTACCCAGTTGGCCATCCCAGAGAAGGAGAGCCCACAGGGATCTTAAGAGAATCTGGGGCTTACATGATGGTTGAGAAGCACAAGATTCCTACAAAGGTAAATTTTGTGTCAAATTTTATGAGACAAAATACACTAATGCTTCTATTGTCTGCCTTGTATCTATTATCCAAAATAAAGTACAAAAGTATATGTGTGTGTAAATAAGTTTGATGCCCACATGAAATGATCTAGGTAGATTTTACATCCCATGCAGTTGATTGTTGATTGTATGAGTGTAAATGCCATGACAAGGTATAGATGTTAGGAATTGTTACCTATGCCAAATAGGTTATGTAATTGGTGGTGTACATTTGTTTCTTTGTTACTTTGCATTGGAATATTCACAAAAATCAAAATTGGTCTCCAGGAATTTGAACCAAATGAAGTTTTGTACTATGTGTCCTCACGACTGTTAGAACATTTACGTATGAACCATAATTTGAAATAAGAAGTCTTTTCGTGAGATTTTTTGAAGTCAATAAACCATATTTTTACTAAATATACAGTAAAAATATAACATATGTCTTCAAGTTAATAATTCTCTTGTTTGTTATTGTTATGTTGAAGTATCACCATTAGAAAGCTTGTAAGAATGACATTTTTCACAATTGATTCTTACTCTTAAATAGTCCATTCAGATGTCATAATTGCTATCACAACAGAATGAAAAACAGAATTTTCCATTCATGTTAGTGTTACAGTAAAAAACCTCAAAAGAGAAATTCAACAAAAACTGGATTTGTTGAAATTAGTAGGAGCCTAACTGTAAAATCTTCTACCGGTGTACATGCATCAAAATGTCAATTAAGCATGGTTTATTTGTGATTAAAATTTAAAGTTTTGGATATTAATTCACTGTATATTGTATCATACAAATACATTATAAAACTTTTCTTTGTAATATTTTATTACTTTTTGTAAAATATATGTTATTTTTGGGAATCAATTGTTGATGTCTAACTAGATTTTGTTTACATTAATATGAATTAAAATGGTTAACCGGTATGCCATCTATAACACTTAGTTCATAGCACTAGTATTTTACACACAGGCAGAGAAAATGCAGTGGATTAAGAAAGGCTTGGATGTTTGCCTAAAGAATGGAGTGACGGCTGTACACAGTATAGAGTATTATTGGCAGGAGTACTGTGAACTGGCTCGCACAAATCAGGTAAGTCCGCATAATGTATTATTCTACAAATTAAGCGTCCCGCAAGGGACGCTTGTTTGTGTATGGGAGAGCTTCCGGCTCCGGCGGCTCCGCCGGCTCCGCCGGCTCCGCCGGCTCCGCATTTTGTTTTCCTTATAACTCTGTAACCGTTAGGCGGATTCTTTTCAAATTTGGCAGGTTTAGGCAGTAGCCTTGGGGAATTTTTTTGAATATGCTGCAGTGACATTTCAACCAATCAGAGAGGTCACATGACCAAAAATGTCTTTTTTCGATGGGGAAGCTTGTCCGGATGATAACTTGAAAGGAATTTTATCAATTCACCTGAAACTTGGCAAATACATTCATTCTATTAAAATCTGGAAATCATTAGATTTTGGCATTGATTGGTCAAGAAATGGCCGAGTAATTAATGATTAATTAATCATTACGAATTTTCCAAATAAGGAAAACACAAAAATGCTTATATCTCAAAAACCGTGCTAGATAGAGCGATTTCGACGAAATTTTTGACCCGCAGGGTATCTCTGCGGAGTAGTTTTCCCAATTTTCAAAAAATTTTTGTCTCGCCCAAAATGGCGGCCATTTTGAATTTTCGAAATTTTCGCAAAAATTGCAAAACACAAAAATGCTTATATCTCAAAAACCGTGCTAGATAGAGCAATTTCGACAAATTTTTTGACCCGCGGGATATCTCTGCGGAGTACTTTTCCCAATTTTCAAAAAATTTTTGTCTAGCCAAAAATGGCGGCCATTTTGAATTTTCGAAATTTTCGCAAAAATTGCAAAACACAAAAATGCTTATATCTTGAAAACCGTGCTAGATAGAGCGATTTCGACGAAATTTTTGATCCGCAGGGGATCTCTGCAGAGTAGTTATCCCAATTTTGAAAAAATTGTTGTCTCGCCAAAAATGGCGGCCATTTTGAATTTTCGAATTTTTCGCAAAAATTGCAAAACATAAAAATGCTTATATCTCGAAAACCCTGCTAGATAGAGCGATTTCGACGAAATTTTTGACCCACAGGGCATATCTGCAGAGTAGCCATGCCAATTTTCAAACAAAAAATTTCTCGCAAAAAATGGCGGCCATTTTGAATTTTCGAATTTTTCGCAAAATTGCAAAACACAAAAATGCTTATATCTCTAAAACCATGCTAGATAGAGCGATTTCGACGAAATTTTTGACCCACTGGGTATCTCTGCAGAGTAGCCATGCCAATTTTCAAACAAAAAATTTCTCGCAAAAAATGGCGGCCATTTTGAATTTTCGAATTTTTCGCAAAATTGCAAAACACAAAAATGCTTATATCTCTAAAACCATGCTAGATAGAGCGATTTCGACGAAATTTTTGACCCACTGGGTATCTCTGCAGAGTAGCCATGCCAATTTTCAAAAAAATTTTGTCTTGCCAAAAATGGCGGCCATTTTGAATTTTCGAATTTTTGCGCAAAAATTGCAAAACACAAAAATGCTAATATTTCGAAAACCGTGCTACATAGAGCGATTTCGACGAAATTTTTTATCTTCAGGGTATCTCTGCAGAGCAGCTATCCCAAAGAGCTTTCACTTGGTGAAGTTTCAGACCCATAGCTAATTGCTCACCTACTCAAAAAGAGTAAATGCGAATTACCTCTAAAAGTATTGCAGATGGCCAATTTTTCTCAAATAACTCATTCACCTACTTCTGGAAAGCTCACATGGTGAAGTTTCAGACCCATAGCCAATTACTCACCTACTCAAAATGAGTAAATGCGAATTATCTCTAAAAGTATTGCAGATAGCCAATTTTTCTCAAATAACTCATTCACCTACTTTTGGGAGAGCTTTCACATGGTGAAGTTTCAGACCCATAGCTAATTATTTACCTACTCAAAATGAGTAAATGCTAATTATCTGTAAAAGTATTGCGGATACCCAATTTTTATCAAATAACTCATTCATCTACTTGTGGGAGAGCTTTCACATGGTGAAGTTTCAGACCCATAGCTAATTATTCACCTACTCAAAGTGAGTAAATGCGAATTATCTCTAAAAGTATTGCAGATAGCCAATTTTTCTCAAATAACTCATTCACCTACTTTTGGGAGAGCTTTCACTTGGTGAAGTTTCAGACCCATAGCTAATTACTCACCTACTCAAAATGAGTAAATGCGAATTATCTGTAAAAGTATTGCAGATAGCCAATTTTTGTCAAATTAATCATTCACCTACTTTTGGGAGAGCTTTCAGTTGGTGAAGTTTCAGACCCATAGCTAATTACTCACCTACTGAAAATGAGTAAATGTGAATTATCTCTAAAAGTATTGCAGATAGCCAATTTTTCTCAAATAACTCATTCACCTACTTTTGGGAGAGCTTTCACTCTGTGAAGTTTCAGACCCATAGCTAATTACTCACCTACTCAAAATGAGTAAATGCGAATTATCTCTAAAAGTATTGCAGATAGCCAATTTTTCTCAAATAACTCATTCACCTACTTTTGGGAGAGCTTTCACTTGGTGAAGTTTCAGACCCATAGCTAATTACTCACCTACTCAAAATGAGTAAATGCGAATTATCTCTAAAAGTATTACAGATAGCCAGTTTTTCTCAAATTAATCATTCACCTACTTTTGGGAGAGCTTTCACTTGGTGAAGTTTCAGACCCATAGCTAATTACTCACCTACTCAAAATGAGTAAATGCGAATTATCTCTAAAAGTATTACAGATAGCCAGTTTTTCTCAAATTAATCATTCACCTACTTTTGGGAGAGCTTTCACTTGGTGAAGTTTCAGACCCATAGCTAATTACTCACCTACTCAAAATGAGTAAATGCGAATTATCTGTAAAAGTATTGCAGATAGCCAATTTTTGTCAAATTAATCATTCACCTACTTTTGGGAGAGCTTTCACTTGGTGAAGTTTCAGACCCATAGCTAATTACTCGTCTACTCAAAATGAGTAAATGCGAATTATCTCTAAAAGTATTGCAGATAGCCAATTTTTGTCAAATTAATCATTCACCTACTTTTGGGAGAGCTTTCACTTGGTGAAGTTTCAGACCCATAGCTAATTACTCGTCTACTCAAAATGAGTAAATGCGAATTATCTCTAAAAGTATTACAGATAGCCAGTTTTTCTCAAATTAATCATTCACCTACTTTTGGGAGAGCTTTCACTTGGTGAAGTTTCAGACCCATAGCTAATTACTCACCTACTCAAAATGAGTAAATGCGAATTATCTGTAAAAGTATTGCAGATAGCCAATTTTTCTCAAATAACTCATTCACCTAATTTTGGGAGAGCTTTCACTTGGTGAAGTTTCAGACCCATAGCAAATTACTCACCTACTCAAAATGAGTAAATGCGAATTATCTCTAAAAGTATTGCAGATAGCCAATTTTTCTCAAATAACTCATTCACCTACTTTTGGCAGAGCTTTCACTTGGTGAAGTTTCAGACCCATAGCTAATTATTCACCTACTCAAAATGAGTAAATGTGAATTATCTCTAAAAGTATTGCAGATAGCCAATTTTTCTCAAATAACTCATTCACCTACTTTTGGGAGAGCTTTCACTTGGTGAAGTTTCAGACCCATAGCTAATTACTCACGTACTCAAAATGAGTAAATGCGAATTATCTGTAAAAGTATTGCAGATAGCCAATTTTTGTCAAATTAATCATTCACCTACTTTTGGGAGAGCTTTCACTTGGTGAAGTTTCAGACCCATAGCTAATTACTCGTCTACTCAAAATGAGTAAATGCGAATTATCTCTAAAAGTATTGCAGATAGCCAATTTTTCTCAAATAACTCATTCACCTAATTTTGGGAGAGCTTTCACTTGGTGAAGTTTCAGACCCATAGCTATTTATTCACCTACTCAAAATGAGTAAATGCTAATTATCTGTAAAAGTATTGTGGATACCCAATTTTTATCAAATACTCATTCATCTACTTGTGGGAGAGCTTTCACATGGTGAAGTTTCTGACCCATAGCTAATTACTCACCTACTCAAAATGAGTAAATGTGAATTATCTCTAAAAGTATTGCAGATAGCCAATTTTTCTCAAATAACTCATTCACCTACTTTTGGCAGAGCTTTCACTTGGTGAAGTTTCAGACCCATAGATAATTATTCACCTACTCAAAATGAGTAAATGTGAATTATCTCTTAATAGTATTGCAGATAGCCAATTTTTCTCAAATAACTCATTCACCTACTTTTGGAAGACCTTTCACACACGAAAATGAAAAATTGTGAATATCTCCGAAAAGCTATTTCTTCTACTTTAATGCTCGGCGGGAGATACACACCACGGCAGTGGTCTTGACAAAAATTTTTGTCTCCCCAAAAATGGTGGCCATTTTGAATTTTCAAAGTTTTTGCAAAACACAAAAATGCTTATATCTCGAAAACCGTGCTATATGGAGTGAACTCAACAAAATTTTGGACCTGCTGGGTATCTCTGCAGAGTAGCCATGCCAATTTTCAAAATATTTTTGTCTCCCCAAATATAGCGGACATTTTTAATTTTTTTATTTTTTGCAAAACACAAAAATGCTTATATCTTGAAAACCGTGCTAGATAGAGCAGACTGCGCTGACTTTGGTTGCCACAACAGTATAAGGCTAGAAACGAAGCATTTTCTTAATACTTTAGCACTCACCTTTATATCCTTTTCGGGACGCTTTGTTTTTGCTATGCAAAAACATTATCTTTTTTTTTTGCGAGCGATCCTCTAGTTCTATTTGATGATAAAATAGGAAAACTTCCTGGATGACATAATGCAGAAAAAATACATCACAAATGAAGATAACAATATTATACGAGTTTATAGCACAAGTATTATATTATTAATCTTCATGAGTGATATATTTTTTCTGTATATGTCTACTGAGGATGTTTTACTTTTATTATCCACCATTTGGTATAATATACGAGTTAAAAATATCCCTATTTAAACTGAAAATGTGGAAAACGGCTGTCATGTATACAGGAGCACCAGTGAAAAAACACACTCGATATTTAACTTACGATTTCTCAGCCATTTCTGCATGGATTTTGATGCAACAACAACCAGCAGAAACACTGTTAGAAGACTTTTCTAATGATATAAAATACACTTTTATTGCGTTAATACATCCTATCCAATTGACAATTGCTTATCCGGTCGGCGCAGACCGGCCCGCCAAACGTCAGAAAAAGACGTCCTGTGTTTTCACCGGCCGGCCGGTCCCTAGTACTAGTGCACTCGCCAGATGGCGTGTCGTACTTCCTTCCTGTCTAGACAGCGTGACGTCAAACACATCATGTCTTCTCCTGGCCAACGTCGAGGGAAATGTGGACATGTTATGGCTAATTTTGACACTCATTCTCACTGCGCACGATGCAGGGACAAGGGAAAGGGTAAGGAACCTTGTGTTCAAGATCCATAAACGTCTAACTGCCAGATATGTAATAGCCTCACGTCTGATCAACGCCAGCAATTAGCTACACCTTCATATAAACTTAAGAAGGAGAAACGTGAAGCAAAGATTACTGATCCAACCCCTTCCCAGGACTCTGATCAACTTGTTGACCCGTCAAGCGTGTCTGTTATTGGGGCTGTAGACGACCAGGAATCTGTCAAATCTCCTGCTTCCGTCCCCCCACCTGATAAAAAGCCTAAGAAAGACAATAAAAACAATAAGAAAGAAAAATCTCCCTCTACAAAGGCTTCTAAACACAGTACTGGTACTGATGAGAAATTTGCAGAGCTGGATAACAAGTGGTTGCAGCGCTTCAGTCGTCTAGAAGCTTTGATAATGGCCAAGAGTTTTGAACCGACCTTCTCTTCAAAGGTGAAAGTTACACCGACCCATTCACCTCCTCATGATGTGGAAAATGTGTCTGAGCCTTTCATCCGACCTTCTACTTCAAAGCTACCTGGATCTGGCTTCTCTGCTGAAAAGCATCAGCCGACCAGTAAAGCAGTAACCAGTCAACAGACGTCTACAACTAAGTTTCCTAGTACGGGCTCCTCTGCTAACAAGCATCAGCCGGCCAGTCAAACTAAATCTCACCGACCGACCTCAACTACAAGGTTTCCTGGACAGGGCTTCTCTGCTATTGTGCATCAGCCTACCAGTCAAACCAAGATCAACCGACCGACAACTACAACCGACCCTTCAGCAAAACTTCAGTCTACAGGGGAAGGTGATGTTCACCGACCTTACTCCGACCGACCTGGTGCTACCGACCGCCCACTGTCATCTGAGCCTGCTGACACCGGCTCCCCTGCTCTTCACAGGTCAAGGCGAGATAGTATCTCCAGTCTTTCATCTGAGGCCGGTAGCATGTTGTCGGATAACCCACCCCTGGATTTATACACTGAAGAAGGGGAATTATCTGAGAATCAGGATCAGACTGTAGCCGACCCGGATCAGCCAGTTTCAGAGGAACAGAATTATAGGGATACTATGCAGGGTATCCGTTCCTTCATGGGCTGGTCCCACATCCCAGAAATGGACAGTGCACCATCCACCTCAGACAATAACCCCTTTGCAGGGCCCAAGACTGTAACTCCAGGCAAAGTGTCGGTTAAAATGCCTACTGAAGACTGGTTATGTAGGAAGCTGGCCAAGTTGAACGTCACATTGGTTGAGGGTTATCCCTCCCGTGGATCAGAAGCCGGTGGCCTAGCTAAAGATGTCTTCCTGAGACCGGCCAGATCACAGTCCAAGTGGTATGGGCTTCACACCGACCCTAAAACTGAATCTTCACAGATTTCATCTTGGAATACAGATGCTTCAAAACTCAACAGCAGCTATGGTCGGATAGCTAAATACACTGGGCTGTCGTCTACTCCACCAGCATCTCGCAGGATATCACAAGAAACACTGCGAAGATGGGAGAGATCTGCCAGGGAGACTTCGGTTATATGTAACCAAGCTGCCAGCTTTAACCGTTGTCTCTTCAAGGTGCAACAAAACATGAAGGACCAGCTTAAAATTTTGAAGGCAGAAAACAAAGGGAAGGGCTCTACAAAGGCATCTACAGCAGCTGAGGAACTGAACTATTTGATGGATTTTAATTCTAGCATTACACAGGCGGCTGCAAAGTCAATGGAACACTTGTCAGAGTTCATTTTCATCACCATGGGTAACTTAACCCTAGTCCGCCGAGATGCATATTTGAGCCATCTTAGAACCGGTATCAAGCCGGATACTCTCACAGCACTGAGGTCAGCTCCCCTTCATATCTCAACTTTGTTTCCAGACTCAGTTATTAAGCGGGCAGAAGAGGATATAGCTCAGTTTGAGTCTAAAGGACATGCTGGTGCTACACAGAGCAAGGGTCGGTACCACCCTTATAAAAGGCAAGATAAGAGGTCGGTCAACATGGACTCAAGATCAGATAAACCCGCCTGGAAAACTATTGGAAGGAAACAGTCCAGGAGGGGAAGGGGTTGTACTGCCACTTACTCATCACGACCAGCCAAGGGCCAGCAGTCGTATAAATGACAATTATTGTGTAGCCAAGTTACAGACACGACTGCTGGCCGGGAGCACACCACAGACAATAGACACTTGTTTAAAGTTAAATGTAAAACTTCCTGTTGTCTCACATGTTCATACTGCGCCCGGGCATTCCCAAAAGAGAGAATTAAGTCCCGGGTCAGCAGGTTGTCATTGCAAAAGTTACAAATTAAAGTCTGTGAAAAGTGTTTCTTGTGTCACTCAATTGTTTTGTGTCCAACCTGTAACAAATGTCAAAAATGCTGCACCAAATCTGCCTGTAGGGGCCAGACTTCAAACCTTTTGGCAAACATGACTGGATCTGGGAGCCGGTCCGAAAGTAGTTCAGATCCTAAGAGAGGGCTACACCCTCCCCTTTCGGATCCGGCCAAAACTTACAAGGTCTCCCACGGTCGTAAGCTGCTATGGCAATCCCCACAGGAACAGTTACCTGTTGGAGGCATTACATCAGCTTATAGCCAAAAACGCTGTAGAACTAGTAAAACACCAGACATCTCTGACATTTTTCAACAGACTATTTTTAGACCCAAAACCCAACAACAAGTGGAAACCTATACTAGATTTGAGCAAACTGAATCTTTTCCTCAAGACGGAGAAATTCAAAATGGAGACACCGGAAACCATCAGAACGTCCCTCCAACAAGGGGAGTGGGTTACCTCAATAGATTTCAAGGACGCCTACTTCCATATACCAATACAGGAACATTCCAGGAAATATCTGAGATTTCATGTCCAAGGTCAGACATATCAGTTCAGGGCACTGCCTTTGGTCTGTCCACAGCACCCTTGGAGTTCACTGTGATAGCAAAAGAGGTGAAACTGATGGCTATACACAGGGGTATAAGAATCCACCAGTACCTAGATGACTGGTTGGTGAGAGCCACATCCCACCAGGCCTGTCTCCAGCATACTCAAAAACTAGTGGAAATATGCCAAAAATTGGGCTGGCTGGTGAATTTGGACAAGTCGGAGCTGGATCCAAAACAGGTCTTTGATTTTGTAGGATACCAGTTCGATCTCCAAGCCGGCCGGGTCCGACCGACTCCAAACCGGTGGCAGAACCTTCAGAACAAAATATGGGAAATACTGTCACTACCGGCCTGTCCGGTCCGGCAGTTCATGTCCCTGATTGGTTTACTAACAGCCACAGAGAAGCAAGTTCACCTAGGCCGGCTACACATGAGACCCATACAGTGGCATCTCAAAAACCATTGGAGAATACCAGAATCACTAGAAAAGGTGATCCCAATTCCCAGATCTTTGCACCCTCATTTACAATGGTGGCTACAGGAAGACAATGTTCTCACAGGCCAACCATTACACCCAATAAAACATGCTCTGCAAATCTTTACAGACGCATCAAAAGAAGGGTGGGGCGCTCACTTAAACGAACACACTGCCAGAGGGACTTGGTCACTGCCAGAAAGCAAGCTGCATATAAACTATTTGGAACTCAAGGCGGTGTTTCTCGCCTTAAAAGAGTTTCAAAGCCTCTGTACCGACCAGATAGTACTTGTGGCAACCGACAACACTACCGTAGTTGCTTATATAAACAAGGAAGGGGGCATGAGGTCGAGCACACTTTGTGCCCTACTGTGGAGAATCTTGACCTGGTGTACAAAAAATCAGGTCACTCTCAAAGCTTGACACATCCCAGGTCGGCTGAACGTGGTAGTAGACAAGCTATCTCGTCTAGGTCAGACCATTCAAACAGAATGGTCCCTGCTTCAGGAGGTTTTCCAAACTATATGCAGCAGGTGGCATCGACCTCAGATAGATCTATTTGCCACGAGGTTCAACAACAAGTTACCTCAGTTTGTATCACCAGTACCGGATTCCCTGGCAGTAGCAGTAGATGCACTCAGTCTCCAGTGGGAGGGTCTGGACGCATATGCCTTTCCACCAGCAGCCATCTTGGGCAAAGTGGTGGAGAAGTTACAGGACTCCCCTTGCATGAGAACCATTCTGATTGCTCCGGGGTGGCCAAACATGCCTTGGTTTTGGGATCTAGTGACAATGTCCAGTCAGATCCCACTGAGCCTGCCCAACCTGTTGACACAACCTTTCAATCAGATCCCTCACAGAAATCTGACAAACCTAAATCTCCATGCATGGCTCTTAGAGCCACAGCAATCAAGGAACAGGGCTTCTCTGAAGCAGTGGCAACAAGGATTGAGGCTCCTCAAAGATGATCAACCAGATCAGTCTATGAGGCAAAGTGGGCCATTTTTACAAAGTGGTGCATCACTAATCAGGTGGACTTCAGGGCACCCCCTGTGAAGTCAGTTGCTGACTTCCTTATGTATCTTTTTGAGGACAGGAAGTTACAGCCCAGCACCATTGATGGCTACAGGTCAGCCATTGCTGATAAACTGGGAAATTCAACCCTCAACATCAGCAAAGGTGAAAATCTCACTCGCCTCTTGGATAGCTTCCATAGAGACAGCCCAAGGGTAGAAGGGGTATCCCTTCTTAGAACCTATCTCTGGTCTTACACCAGCTGACAAAGGCTCCCTTTGAACCAATCAAGGAAGCTTCCTTGAAGTATTTGACCTTCAAGACTGTTTTCCTCTTAGCCCTGGGGTCAGGCAAACGCAGAAGTGAGATTCATGCTTGGCAAAGCAGAAATATCAGACACCAGTCTGACTGGTCAAAGGTGTCCCTGTACCCATCTCCCAGTTTTCTTTCCGAGAACCAGCTGGCCAAAGAGGGTCCAGACTGCGTGGCCCCAGTGGTGATACCAGCCCTGGCCCCAACCCTGGATAGATCCCTCAAGTCTGATAGGTCACTCTGTCCAGTCAGAGCTTTACGCTACTATTTGGACAGGACCTCAGACCTCAGGCAGAATAAGGAACTGGTCTTTGTCTCCTTTAAGAAAGGTTTCGACAAAGATATCTCACCTGCCACTATCTCCTCATGGATCAAACAGACTGTGATCCCATGCTATGAGCTCTCAGACCAAGAGGCCCACACTCTGCATCAGGTCAAAGCACATGATGTCAGGGCCTTTGCTGCTTCTAAGGCATTCCAGTCTGGAATTTCCTTGGAACAGATCTTGTCAGCCTGTCACTGGAAGTCACATAATACCTTCACACAATTTTATCTGAAGGATGTGGCATGGGCTGACTCAGAGCTCTACCACCTGGGACCTGTAGTGGCTGCTCAGCAGATCCACAAATAACCCAGGGAGAGAGGAGATTTTGTAAATATGTAAATAGTATATATATATATATATATATATATATATATATATATATATATATATATATATATATATATATATATATATATATATATATATATGCAAAAAAAACTGTGCTTTGCTTCCTTCGGGAGGTTTATTTCTTCTTATTATGGGACTGAACTCACCCCTCTCTTCCCCTACCTCAGAGCAGGTCTGTCAAAAAGGGGGGGGGGGGGGGGGGGGTGTGTGTGTGAATCGGTTGACCGGCTTCCGGTAACCGACTATAGCCTTATGGGTTTCCGACCTCAAGGTCGACCCAGGCTTGAAAGAAAATTTGTTCTGTTATGAGTTCACCTAAGTCCCTAGTAACTTAACCGCCAACCAAGCGGTAGTTATTCAGCAATTGTCCATTGGATAGGATGTATTAACGCAATAAAATTGCAAATTTAATAAGTAAATTAAATTTTTATAAGTTAATACCCTATCCAATGGACACACAAGACCCTCCCACCGACCCCGCTATCAGCTTACTAAAGGTCTAATAGGTTTAGACAACGAAAAAGATGCTATGATGTCACGCTGTCTAGACAGGAAGGAAGTACTACACGCCATCTGGCGAGTGCACTAGTACTAGGGACCGGCCGGCCGGTGGAAACACAGGACATCTTTTTCTGACGTTTGGCGGGCCGGTCTGCGCCGACCTGATAAGCAATTGTCCATTGGATAGGGTATTAACTTATAAAAATTTAATTTACTTATTAAATTTGCAAATTTGTATGTGAAAATTGGACATATTAACACTAATTATCCATGATATGTCCTTCATAATATTGAATATTGGTTAAATCATAACAGCTTGATTTTATCAGAAAATCCTGTGTCAGATTTGTGTCAAATATGGCTCGCAGTGGATAATAAATGGTTTTAACTCTCAGCGAAGAACAAACTATTCTTATGCACAATGCCAAACATGCTTAATATTGCTTGCCTACTTATTTTTAGCTGCCCATCCGAGCATTCCTATCTCCCTACTATGATGGCAGGCACTCTGGTAACTTTCCGTCCTATCCCGGTGAAACATGTGGAGATCTGCTGTCCTGTGACAGGATCAAACTCTTTGTAGATGGCGCTTTAGGTGCGACTACTGCGGCATTGAGTCGGTGCTACAAAAACCATTCCAGCAACTGTGGAATGTTACTACAAACTCAGGTAATTTTTGCACAATTCAACAGTAACTGGTCAAATTTCAAACAAACAGAAAGGTACTCACGTTTAGCCGGGAATAGGAGATAAAAGGTTGAATTTGATTAAATCAGGGTTTTGATTCCTGGCTCAACCTGAAGTGTGAAAGTTTGTTATTTCTTACTGGGACTTATAGTTTACAGTGCAGTATCCTGACCAACTGGTATACACTATTTTTCACTATCTTTCATACCACCCCCACCCCCCTCCACCACCCCAGTTCCCCCCGGAAAGAAATTTTTTTTTTTAAAAATTCCTATTTTTGTAAAGGCAGCAATTTGTTTTAAAATGTTTGATAACCTGCTTACATTTTTTACTCAGATAAAGGTATGTTATATTTTTATGAATTAAAAATTCTGGAATATAAATTATAGAGAGGTGCAATATTGTAATAAAAATAAAAACAAATGTGGATTAAGTGTAATTAATTAGCGAGATATACAACATCCTGAGATGATATTTGCTGAAACCAAAAATATATAGTAATACTTCTTGTATAATTCTTCTAGGAACACTTGAATGATTTAGTCAGAGAGGCGAACACTGCAGGTTTTCGTCTGGAGATGCATATTATTGGTGACAAAGCAGCAGACGCAGCCCTCACTGCATTAGAGGCAGCAGAGGTCACGCCTGAAAGACGACCAATACTCACTCACTGTCAGGTACAATATGCATACAACATGAAAATTACACGAGCGTATTTTAAAATTTTGTCACTAGGGAAGACAAATATATACAACCCAAGTCTTTGGTATTATTTGTCAATATATTACCCATCAGCTTGTTTGAATAATAAGTAAAGTAAGTTTGTAGCTAACTGATGCAAAAATAAGCTGTGAAATGCATGCACAATGAGGGACACCAGTGGATATGACAATTTCAGATTGTAACCTAAGATTTTCCACCATTTTTGCAGGGATTTTATACAATAACAGCAAGCAGAAGTACTGTAAAATAATTTTGTAATGATTTATACAACCCATTTTGTCTTCCATAGTTATGGATATTTTTGTGAAAAATTGGCATTTGTTTACACATAAATAATAAATATCCATAGAAAGGGGCACCATTGGAAAAACAAAACCCAGTATTTAGGTCAAATACATTTGTGTGGTAGAAAATAAAAAGGATGACCAATACATCAGCATGTACCAAATATATTAGTTGTCCTGGTAATTTGCAACACATGCTTCAAATTGATACAAATTTGAAATAAACCTTTTATATAAGAAACTATAAATAAAAGTATGCAGTAAAATACCTTGCATGATTTTAAATACTGACCACCATCTTTTTACCTGTCACACCCACAGGAAGTAAGTCCAGAAAACACTAGAGAGGGAGAGAAGTAGCTAAAACATTTTAAGGTTGTAACTCAACTTACATAAAAAATCTTATATGCTAGTGAATGCTCTTTCACTCCCCTCTACAGTGCTGCGTCATTGAACATATACACCGATGCTGCATTCTGTATGGCCCATATTTTTGTAAACCCCCCCTGCTCTTACATTATTACCCATAAATTGCTAATATGTTATTACCAGGTAAATTAACTACATTAAAACACCATTATAGTATGTCAAAATGGATGACTTTGTATCTACTTTCAAAAGAATATTCAGCTAGTTTTTACTTTACCGGTATGAGATTTGGAATTCTACGACCTTTTATTATGTCCACCCCCCTGGGGGGTGGATATATTATTTTTGCTTTTTGCGCCGTCCGATGTCCAGCGTCCGATGTCCGGCGTCCGATGTCCGGCGTCACGCATGGTTTCCGCTCATTTAAAGGAAAAGTATTAGAGCTATTGTCACCAAATTTGGTATGCAGGCTTATTGGGTCAGTAGCTTGCTTGGGATTGCTTTTGGCTGTTGTACCTCTTTTGCTTACTGAGTAATACTTAAGTACAGCTATTTTCAGTACCCATTGGTTTCCGTGCATTTAAGCCAAAATAATTAAAGATATTTTGCTACAATTTTGAATACAAGATTGTTATGTCCATAGCTGGCTTGGTATTGCATTTGGGACTGATAGCTTTGTCAGTACATGAGTAATAGCCATTTAGGTACTTCATTGTGTATTTTCAGTACTACTTTTGAGTAATTTGCTAATATCTCAGAAACCGTAAGAGATAGAGCGATTTCGACAGAATTTTTGACTCACAGGGTATCTAAGGAATGTACTCTTTGCAATTTTCAAAAAATTTTCCCCTCCCCAAAAATGGCGGCCATTTTGAATTTTAGAATTTTTGCCAAAAATGGCAAAACACAAATTTGCTTCTATCTCCTTAACCGTGCGAGATAGAGCGATTTCGTCGAAATTTTCGACCCACATGGTATCTAAGGAATGCAATCTTTGCAATTTTCAAAAAATTTTCCCCTCCCCAAAAATGGCGGCCATTTTGAATTTTAGAATTTTTGCCAAAAATGGCAAAACACAAATTTGCTTCTATCTCCTTAACTGTGTGAGATAGAGCGATTTCGTCGAAATTTTCAACCCACAGGGTATCTAAGGAGTGTACTCTTTGCAATTTTCAAAAAATTTACCCCTCCCCAAAAATGGCGGCCATTTTGAATTGTTGCCAAAAATGGCAAAACACAAATTTGCTTCTATCTCCTTAACCGTGCGAGATAGAGCGATTTCATCGAAATTTTCGACCCACAGGGTATCTAAGGAATGTAATCTTTACAATTTTCAAAAAATTTTCCCCTCCCCAAAAATGGCGGCCATTTTGAATTTTAGAATTTTTGCCAAAAATGGCAAAACACAAATTTGCTTCTATCTCCTTAACCATGCGAGATAGAGCGATTTCGTCGAAATTTTCGACCCACAGGGTATCTAAGGAGTGTACCCTTTGCAATTTTCCAAAAATTTTCCCCTCCCCAAAAATGGCGGCCATTTTGAATTTTCGAATTTTTGCCAAAAATGGCAAAACACAAATTTGCTTCTATCTCCTTAACCGTGCGAGATAGAGCGATTTCGTCGAAATTTTCGACCCACAGGTGTTTGAGCATTGTATTCTTGGCAATTTAAAAAAATATTTCCCCTCCCCTAAAATGGCGGCCATTTTGAATTTTCGAATTTTTGCCAAAAATGGCAAAACACTAATTTGCTTCTATCTCCTTAGCCGTGCGAGATAGAGCGATTTCGGCAAAATTTTCGACCCACAGGGTATCTGACAATTCTACTCTTGCCAATTTTTAAAAAATTTTCCCCTCCCCAAAGATGGCGGCCATTTTGAAGTTTAGAATTTTTGCCAAAAATGGCAAAACACAAATTTGCTTCTATCTCCTTAACTGTGTGAGATAGAGCGATTTCGTCGAAATTTTCAACCCACAGGGTATCTAGGGAGTGTACTCTTTGCAATTTTCAAAAAATTTTCCCCTCCCCAAAAATGGCGGCCATTTTGAATTTTTGCCAAAAATGGTAAAACACAAATTTGCTTCTATCTCCTTAACCGTGCGAGATAGAGCGATTTCGTCGAAATTTTCGACCCACAGGGTATTTAAGGAATGTAATCTTTACAATTTTCAAAAAATTTTCCCCTCCCCAAAAATGGCGGCCATTTTGAATTTTCGAATTTTTGCCAAAAATGGCAAAACACAAATTTTCTTCTATCTCCTTAACCGTGCGAGATAGAGCGATTTCGTCAAAATTTTCGACCCACAGGTGTTTGAGCATTGTATTCTTGGCAATTTAAAAAAAATTTCCCCTCCCCTAAAATGGCGGCCATTTTGAATTTTCGAATTTTTGCCAAAAATGGCAAAACACTAATTTGCTTCCATCTCCTTAACCGTGCGAGATAGAGCGATTTCGGCAAAATTTTCGACCCACAGGGTATCTGAGAATTCTACTTTTGCCAATTTTTAAAAAATTTTCCCCTCCCCAAAGATGGCGGCCATTTTGAATTTTTGCCAAAAATGGCAAAACACAAATTTGCTTCTATCTCCTTAACTGTGTGAGATAGAGCGATTTCGTCGAAAATTTCGACCCACAGGGTATCTAAGGAGTGTACTCTTTGCAATTTTCCAAAAATTTTCCCCTCCCCAAAAATGGTGGCCATTTTGAATTTTCGAATTTTTGCCAAAAATGCCAAAACACAAATTTGCTTCTATCTCCTTAACTGTGTGAGATAGAGCGATTTCGTCGAAATTTTCAACCCACAGGGTATCTAGGGAGTGTACTCTTTGCAATTTTCAAAAAATTTTCCCCTCCCCAAAAATGGCGGCCATTTTGAATTTTTGCCAAAAATGGTAAAACACAAATTTGCTTCTATCTCCTTAACCGTGCGAGATAGAGCGATTTCGTCGAAATTTTCGACCCACAGGGTATTTAAGGAATGTAATCTTTACAATTTTCAAAAAATTTTCCCCTCCCCAAAAATGGCGGCCATTTTGAATTTTCGAATTTTTGCCAAAAATGGCAAAACACAAATTTTCTTCTATCTCCTTAACCGTGCGAGATAGAGCGATTTCGTCAAAATTTTCGACCCACAGGTGTTTGAGCATTGTATTCTTGGCAATTTAAAAAAAATTTCCCCTCCCCTAAAATGGCGGCCATTTTGAATTTTCGAATTTTTGCCAAAAATGGCAAAACACTAATTTGCTTCCATCTCCTTAACCGTGCGAGATAGAGCGATTTCGGCAAAATTTTCGACCCACAGGGTATCTGAGAATTCTACTTTTGCCAATTTTTAAAAAATTTTCCCCTCCCCAAAGATGGCGGCCATTTTGAATTTTAGAATTTTTGCCAAAAATGGCAAAACACAAATTTGCTTCTATCTCCTTAACTGTGTGAGATAGAGCGATTTCGTCAAAAATTTCGACCCACAGGGTATCTAAGGAGTGTACTCTTTGCAATTTTCCAAAAATTTTCCCCTCCCCAAAAATGGTGGCCATTTTGAATTTTCGAATTTTTGCCAAAAATGCCAAAACACAAATTTGCTTCTATCTCCTTAACCGTGCGAGATAGAGCGATTTCGTCGAAATTTTCGACCCACAGGGTATTTAAGGAATGTAATCTTTACAATTTTCAAAAAAATTTCCCCTCCCCAAAAATGGCGGCCATTTTGAATTTTAGAATTTTTGCCAAAAATGGCAAAACACAAATTTGCTTCTATCTCCTTAACTGTGTGAGATAGAGCGATTTCGTCGAAATTTTCGACCCACAGGGTATCTAAGGAGTGTACTCTTTGCAATTTTCCAAAAATTTTCCCCTCCCCAAAAATGGCGGCCATTTTGAATTTTAGAATTTTTGCCAAAAATGGCAAAACACAAATTTGCTTCTATCTCCTTAACTGTGTGAGATAGAGCGATTTCGTCGAAATTTTCGACCCACAGGGTATCTAAGGAGTGTACTCTTTGCAATTTTCCAAAAATTTTCCCCTCCCCAAAAATGGCGGCCATTTTGAATTTTCGAATTTTTGCCAAAAATGGCAAAACACAAATTTGCTTCTATCTCCTTAACCGTGCGAGATAGAGCGATTTCGTCAAAATTTTCGACCCACAGGTGTTTGAGCATTGTATTCTTGGCAATTTAAAAAAAATTTCCCCTCCCCTAAAATGGCGGCCATTTTGAATTTTAGAATTTTTGCCAAAAATGGCAAAACACAAATTTGCTTCTATCTCCTTAACCATGCGAGATAGAGCGATTTCGTCGAAATTTTCAACCCACAGGGTATCTAAGGAATGTAATCTTTGCAATTTTCAAAAAATTTTCCCCTCCCCAAAAATGGCGGCCATTTTGAATTTTTGCCAACAATGGCAAAACACAAATTTGCTTCTATCTCCTTAACCGTGCGAGATAGAGCGATTTCGTCAAAATTTTTGACCCAAGGGGTATCTAAGAAATGTACTCTTTGCAATTTTCCAAAAAATTTTCCCCTCCCCACATATGGCGGCCATTTTGAATTTTAGAATTTTTGCCAAAAATGGCAAAACACAAATTTGCTTCTATCTCCTTAACCATGCGAGATAGAGCGATTTCGTCGAAATTTTCAACCCACAGGGTATCTAAGGAATGTAATCTTTGCAATTTTCAAAAAATTTTCCCCTCCCCAAAAATGGCGGCCATTTTGAATTTTTGCCAACAATGGCAAAACACAAATTTGCTTCTATCTCCTTAACCGTGCGAGATAGAGTGATTTCGACAAAATTTTTGACCCAAGTGGTATCTAAGAAATGTACTCTTTGCAATTTTCCAAAAAATTTTCCCCTCCCCACATATGGCGGCCATTTTGAATTTTCGAATTTTTGCCAAAAATGGAAAAACACAAACTGGCCTTAACCGTGCAAAATAGAGTTATTTCGTTGAAATTTTCGACCCATAGGGTATCTAAGAAATGTACTCTTGGCAATTTTCAAAAAATTTTCCTTTTCCCAAAACTGGCGGGCATTTTGAATTTTCGAATTTTTGCCAAAAATAGAAAAACAGGAATTTGCTTCTATCTTCTTAACAAAAGGTTGATAGAGTGGACATTACACATGATAATGTGTGTTCTTCTATGCTATCCTGTTTCTATTCATATGTCGCAGCTACAAGCAACAGGGCGTCCTATTTCTAGTTTTTATTGAAATACTCAAGAATACTATTTATGGCGGTTTGGGGCTTTACCCCATTTATAACTCTGTTAATTTAATTTCAAATTTCTTGACAATTTCCTGTAATCAAATATTGCAGATGCCATACTGGTAAAGTAAAATTGCTTCCAATGTTCCTTAGTTTAGCAGTTACTTCACCTTATATTGCGGACAGATTTGTTTCCATCAACTGCACTTTCCTTCCACTTGGTGTGTATGGTGTATACTAAAATACAAGTACCAAGATTCGAATGGGGGGGGGGGGGGGGGGGGGGGGTAATTTTATTTTTGAGAACACCTGGCTTGTTTTCGTTATATTAAACATCCTTCCCCAGCTTTTGGATACATTCGGTTAGATCACCCATGGGAATTTCATAGCTGGATATGGTATGTAAATCTCATATATTTTCTCTTTCTCCTTTGTGCATATAGCTGCCTTAGACCCTGTTCAGACTACAATCCGGGTTAACAAGGATTGAGGGTTGAAGCAGATTGAAGCAGATTCATCTCAATCCGGATTGAGTGTCCACACTACAGAGTTTAATCTGGATAGAGAAGTGTCAAAAACTGAGTACAGTAAAGACTCCAAATTTAGCACAATGTAATGCATGTGAATTGTTTAAATTGCAATTAGCTTTCCACATTGCTAAAACTATAAAAGATCCCAATTTTGATAAATAATTTTTAAGTTTTTATAAAATTAATCAAAGAGAATGTTATATTTTATTGCGTTGATACATCCTATCCAATGGACAAAGATTTTGCCACTTTTCAGCAAGAGACTAATTGCAATCCTTTGGGATAGTTCTGTTTATCAGATCATCCTACTACAATTAAAAATATTCATTTTATACCAAATTGCAATCATACAGAAATGGCACAGCAATCTTGCATGGTGGCCTATGTGTTAATTAGGTTCCTACTTACAAAGGATTAAGCTATGTATATATAAATCTTAAGTTAGGCAATTGTTTCAAGGCAGTAAATCCATTAATTACAGTATCGACACACCCAACCCTTGTCAACCCAGATTGAGAGGGTTCACAATACATAGGGGTTGAGCCAATCTGCTTCAATCCACCTCTTGAGTGGGGTTGAGTTTTACCCTTGTCAACCCGGATTGTGAGCATTCAGATTAGTCTCCAATCTGGTTCAATCTGTGTCAACCCGAGTTAAATCACTAATCTGAACGCCCAGTTAGAATCTGTCAATAATGGAGATTAAGTACTATAAAAGTACTCCGTACACTACAGTCTAATCTGCTTTTACTTTCAGATTCTGAGAGAAGACTTGGTGGAGAGGATGGTAAAACAGAATGTTATAGCCAACATACAGCCACAGTTTGTGACCACAGATGCTCGCTGGGTACCAGACCTGCTGCCACCAGAACTGCTGGCATGGTCCTATCCCTGGAAAACTCTGCTCGACAAAGGTAAGACTGATTGAGTAAGAATAGGGAAAGTCAAAACAATAAGTGATGTTTGCTAATGATTAAACCCCCATCTAATTTCTTGGCTTGTGGGAAATTGCTGACATATTTTATGAATTTTGTGACAACGTTGGTCGTCTGATCTCCGCTAGTGGTGTTATTGTCAGGGAAAATGAGGTCTTGATACCGTGAACAAAACCAAGAGTGATATCACGGTACCATTGTTTCAAAATATAAACTACATTTGCTCTTTAAATAGATGTGCGTTGATACCTTTTCATATTTCTTTTGTGCTGACAGTTGTTAAAATGAGGAATATTTAAAGCCAGAAAAAGTAAACAATACATACGTTTTTTACTTCCTGTAGGAAGTGGAAGTAGTCATCACCATAGTTATGCCGCAAATCAAAGTAAAACCACATGAAAGTACAAATTATATGAATATTTTATCATATTTTTATTAAATTCCTTCGAAAATAAGCTAAAGTTAATGGTAGTTATAAGATGCATCAAAAATTATCATTAATCCTTGATTATCGTCCATTTATTCTATCACCAGTGAATGTGTGATATCGCTGCTCTTGATAACATCACCAATCTCCCCTGATTGAAAATTGGCACAAGATTCAGATATATAGTCTGGTTTTGTTTATTTAATAACTCCGTATCAGCCAACAAAAGACACAGCCATTTCAACACTATCAGATTCTGTGGATTATGTCAATTCTTTATTCAGAGAAGACATGTTAATTAGTTAGATGCCTCCTTAGCTTCTAAAGTATGGGTAAAACTACTTTGTTAGGTATGTGACTCACTTTTAAGTCAGTATAGAGGTTCATGCTGTGTCTGTTCCAGGTTTGGTCTGTGCTGGAGGCTCAGATGCACCTGTAGAAACACCTGAACCACTTGTCGGCATTTATGATGCTATTTACAGACCCAATGGAGAAAGAAACCCAGAAAATCAGGAATCATTCAGGTATGCATGGTAACATTACTTTTATTACCTCTGTTAAGGAGGTATTATTTTCATAACTGTTTGTTTGTTAGCAGGATTACGCAAATACTACTGGTTAGAACTTCATGAACAAAAATCAGAAGACGCTCAATAATAAAAAATTCCCATATTCTTATTATTAAGTGTCTTGGTACAGGTAAGTACTCTCCGAGTGCTCTCGTATAATAGTTAATATTCAGGTCAGTACTCACTTGTGCTAGTGACATTAGATGTGTTAAGTATATTAGAACAGTATGAATTTCAGCCCTCACTTACACAGACACACCTGTATATTCAACTCTACCCAATATAGACACACCTGTATATTCACCTTTACCCTACTCAGACACACCTGTATTATGTCCACCCCCCTGGGGGGTGGATATATTATTTTTGCTTTTTTCGCCGTCCGATGTCCGTTGTCCGATGTCCGGCGTCCGATGTCCGGCGTCACGCATGGTTTCCGCTCATTTAAAGGAAAAGTATTAGAGCTATTGTCACCAAATTTGGTATGCAGGCTTATTGGGTCAGTAGCTTGCTTGGGATTGCTTTTGGCTGTTGTACCTCTTTTGCTTACTGAGTAATACTTAAGTACAGCTATTTTCAGTACCCATTGGTTTCCGTGCATTTAAGCCAAAATAATTAAAGATATTTTACTACAATTTTGAATACAAGATTGTTATGTCCATAGCTGGCTTGGTATTGCATTTGGGACTGATAGCTTTGTCAGTACATGAGTAATAGCCATTTAGGTACTTCATTGTGTACTACTTTTGAGTAATTTGCTTCTATCTCCTTAACCGTGCGAGATAGAGCGATTTCGGCAAAATTTTCGACCCGCAGGGTATCTGAGCATTGTACTCTTTGCAATTTTCAAAAAATTTTCCCCTCCCCAAAAATGGCGGCCATTTTGAATTTTCGAATTTTTGCCAAAAATGGCAAAACACAAATCTGCTTCTATCTCCTTAACCGTGCGAGATAGAGCGATTTCGTCGAAATTTTCGACCCACAGGGTATCTAAGGAATGTAATATTTGCAATTTTCCAAAAATTTTCCCCTCCCCAAAAATGGCGGCCATTTTGAATTTTCGAATTTTTGCCAAAAATGGCAAAACACAAATTTGCTTCTATCTCCTTAACCGTGCGAGATAGAGCGATTTCGTCGAAATTTTCGACCCACAGGGTATCTAAGGGATGTAATATTTGCAATTTTCAAAAAAATTTCCCCTCCCCAAAAATGGCGGCCATTTTGAATTTTCGAATTTTTGCCAAAAATGGCAAAACACAAATTTGCTTCTATCTCCTTAACCGTGCGAGATAGAGCGATTTTGGCAAAATTTTCGACCAACAGGGGATCTAAGGAATGCAATCTTTGCAATTTTCCAAAAATTTTCCCCTCCCCAAAAATGGCGGCCATTTTGAATTTTCGAATTTTTGCCAAAAATGGCAAAACACTAATTTGCTTCTATCTCCTTAACCGTGCGAGATAGAGCGATTTCGGCAAAATTTTCGACGCACAGGGTATCTAAGCAATGCAATCTTTGCAATTTTCAAAATATTTTCCCCTCCCCAAAAATGGCGGCCATTTTGAATTTTCGAATTTTTGTCAAAAATGGCAAAACACAAATTTACTTCTATCTCCTTAACCGTGCGAGATAGAGCGATTTCGTCGAAATTTTCGACCCACAGGGTATCTAAGGAATGTAATATTTGCAATTTTCAAAAAATTTTCCCCTCCCCAAAAATGGCGGCCATTTTGAATTTTCGAATTTTTGCCCAAAATGGCAAAACACAAATTTGCTTCTATCTCCTTAACCGTGCGAGATAGAGCGATTTCGTCGAAATTTTCGATGCACAGGGTATCTAAACAATGCAATCTTTGCAATTTTCAAAATATTTTCCCCTCCCCCAAAATGGCGGCCATTTTGAATTTTCGAATTTTTGCCAAAAATGGCAAAACACAAATTTGCTTCTATCTCCTTAACCGTGCGAGATAGAGCGATTTCGTCGAAATTTTCGACCCACAGGGTATCTAAGGAATGTAATATTTGCAATTTTCAAAAAATTTTCCCCTCCCCCAAAATGGCGGCCATTTTGAATTTTCGAATTTTTGCCAAAAATGGCAAAACACAAATTTGCTTCTATCTCCTTAACCGTGCGAGATAGAGCGATTTCGTCGAAATTTTCGACCCACATGGTATCTAAGGAATGCAATCTTTGCAATTTTCAAAAAATTTTCCCCTCCCCAAAAATGGCGGCCATTTTGAATTTTAGAATTTTTGCCAAAAATGGCAAAACACAAATTTGCTTCTATCTCCTTAACTGTGTGAGATAGAGCGATTTCGTCGAAATTTTCAACCCACAGGGTATCTAAGGAGTGTACTCTTTGCAATTTTCAAAAAATTTACCCCTCCCCAAAAATGGCGGCCATTTTGAATTGTTGCCAAAAATGGCAAAACACAAATTTGCTTCTATCTCCTTAACCGTGCGAGATAGAGCGATTTCATCGAAATTTTCGACCCACAGGGTATCTAAGGGATGTAATATTTGCAATTTTCAAAAAAATTTCCCCTCCCCAAAAATGGCGGCCATTTTGAATTTTCGAATTTTTGCCAAAAATGGCAAAACACAAATTTGCTTCTATCTCCTTAACCGTGCGAGATAGAGCGATTTTGGCAAAATTTTCGACCCACAGGGGATCTAAGGAATGCAATCTTTGCAATTTTCCAAAAATTTTCCCCTCCCCAAAAATGGCGGCCATTTTGAATTTTCGAATTTTTGCCAAAAATGGCAAAACACTAATTTGCTTCTATCTCCTTAACCGTGCGAGATAGAGCGATTTCGGCAAAATTTTCGACGCACAGGGTATCTAAGCAATGCAATCTTTGCAATTTTCAAAATATTTTCCCCTCCCCAAAAATGGCGGCCATTTTGAATTTTCGAATTTTTGTCAAAAATGGCAAAACACAAATTTACTTCTATCTCCTTAACCGTGCGAGATAGAGCGATTTCGTCGAAATTTTCGACCCACAGGGTATCTAAGGAATGTAATATTTGCAATTTTCAAAAAATTTTCCCCTCCCCAAAAATGGCGGCCATTTTGAATTTTCGAATTTTTGCCCAAAATGGCAAAACACAAATTTGCTTCTATCTCCTTAACCGTGCGAGATAGAGCGATTTCGTCGAAATTTTCGATGCACAGGGTATCTAAACAATGCAATCTTTGCAATTTTCAAAATATTTTCCCCTCCCCCAAAATGGCGGCCATTTTGAATTTTCGAATTTTTGCCAAAAATGGCAAAACACAAATTTGCTTCTATCTCCTTAACCGTGCGAGATAGAGCGATTTCGTCGAAATTTTCGACCCACAGGGTATCTAAGGAATGTAATATTTGCAATTTTCAAAAAATTTTCCCCTCCCCCAAAATGGCGGCCATTTTGAATTTTCGAATTTTTGCCAAAAATGGCAAAACACAAATTTGCTTCTATCTCCTTAACCGTGCGAGATAGAGCGATTTCGGCAAAATTTTCGACCCACAGGGTATCTAAGGAATGCAATCTTTGCAATTTTCCAAAAATTTTCCCCTCCCCAAAAATGGCGGCCATTTTGAATTTTCGAATTTTTGCCCAAAATGGCAAAACACAAATTTGCTTCTATCTCCTTAACCGTGCGAGATAGAGCGATTTCGTCGAAATTTTCGATGCACAGGGTATCTAAACAATGCAATCTTTGCAATTTTCAAAATATTTTCCCCTCCCCCAAAATGGCGGCCATTTTGAATTTTCGAATTTTTGCCAAAAATGGCAAAACACAAATTTGCTTCTATCTCCTTAACCGTGCGAGATAGAGCGATTTCGTCGAAATTTTCGACCCACAGGGTATCTAAGGAATGCAATATTTGCAATTTTCCAAAAATTTTCCCCTCCCCAAAAATGGCGGCCATTTTGAATTTTCGAATTTTTGCCAAAAATGGCAAAACACAAATTTGCTTCTATCTCCTTAACCATGCCAGATAGAGTGATTTCGTCAAAATTTTCGACCCACAGGGTATCTGAGCATTGTACTCTTGGTAATTTCTAAAAAATTTTCCCCTCCCCAAAAATGGCGGCCATTTTGAATTTTCGAATTTTTGCCAAAAATGGCAAAACACAAATTTGCTTCTATCTCCTTAACCGTGTGAGATAGAGCGATTTCGTCGAAATTTTCGACCCACAGGGTATCTAAGGAATGTAATATTTGCAATTTTCAAAAAATTTTCCCCTCCCCAAAAATGGCGGCCATTTTGAATTTTCGAATTTTTGCCCAAAATGGCAAAACACAAATTTGCTTCTATCTCCTTAACCGTGCGAGATAGAGCGATTTCGGCAAAATTTTCGACGCACAGGGTATCTAAGCAATGCAATCTTTGCAATTTTCAAAATATTTTCCCCTCCCCAAAAATGGCGGCCATTTTGAATTTTCGAATTTTTGCCAAAAATGGCAAAACACAAATTTGCTTCTATCTCCTTAACCGTGCGAGATAGAGCGATTTCGTCGAAATTTTCGACCCACAGGGTATCTAAGGAATGTAATATTTGCAATTTTCAAAAAATTTTCCCCTCCCCAAAAATGGCGGCCATTTTGAATTTTCGAATTTTTGCCAAAAATGGCAAAACACAAATTTGCTTCTATCTCCTTAACCGTGCGAGATAGAGCGATTTCGTCGAAATTTTCGACCCACAGGCTATCTAAGGAATGCAATCTTTGCAATTTTCCAAAAATTTTCCCCTCCCCAAAAATGGCGGCCATTTTGAATTTTCGAATTTTTGCCAAAAATGGCAAAACACAAATTTGCTTCTATCTCCTTAACCGTGCGAGATAGAGCGATTTCGTCGAAATTTTCGACCCACAGGGTATCTAAGGAATGCAATATTTGCAATTTTCCAAAAATTTTCCCCTCCCCAAAAATGGCGGCCATTTTGAATTTTCGAATTTTTGCCAAAAATGGCAAAACACAAATTTGCTTCTATCTCCTTAACCGTGCCAGATAGAGTGATTTCGTCAAAATTTTCGACCCACAGGGTATCTGAGCATTGTACTCTTGGTAATTTCTAAAAAATTTTCCCCTCCCCAAAAATGGCGGCCATTTTGAATTTTCGAATTTTTGCCAAAAATGGCAAAACACAAATTTGCTTCTATCTCAACCGTGCGAGATACAGCGATTTCGGCAAAATTTTCGACCCACAGGGGATCTAAGGAATGCAATCTTTGCAATTTTCCAAAAATTTTCCCCTCCCCAAAAATGGCGGCCATTTTGAATTTTCGAATTTTTGCCAAAAATGGCAAAACACAAATTTGCTTCTATCTCCTTAACCGTGCGAGATAGAGCGATTTCGTCGAAATTTTCGACCCACAGGCTATCTAAGGAATGCAATCTTTGCAATTTTCCAAAAATTTTCCCCTCCCCAAAAATGGCGGCCATTTTGAATTTTCGAATTTTTGCCAAAAATGGCAAAACACAAATTTGCTTCTATCTCCTTAACCGTGCGAGATAGAGTGATTTCGTCGAAATTTTCGACCCACAGGGTATCTAAGGAATGTAATATTTGCAATTTTCCAAAAATTTTCCCCTCCCCAAAAATGGCGGCCATTTTGAATTTTTGAATTTTTGCCAAAAATGGCAAAACACAAATTTGCTTCTATCTCCTTAACCGTGCGAGATAGAGTGATTTCGTCGAAATTTTCGACCCACAGGGTATCTAAGGAATGCAATCTTTGCAATTTTCCAAAAATTTTCCCCTCCCCAAAATTGGCGGCCATTTTGAATTTTCGAATTTTTGCCAAAAATGGCAAAACACAAATTTGCTTCTATCTCCTTAACCGTGCCAGATAGAGTGATTTCGTCAAAATTTTCGACCCACAGGGTATCTGAGCATTGTACTCTTGGTAATTTCTAAAAAATTTTCCCCTCCCCAAAAATGGCGGCCATTTTGAATTTTCGAATTTTTGCGAAAAATGGCAAAACACTAATTTGCTTCTATCTCCTTAACCGTGCGAGATAGAGCGATTTCGGCAAAATTTTCGACCCACAGGGTATCTGAGCATTGTACTCTTGGCAATTTCTAAAAAATTTTCCCCTCCCCAAAAATGGCGGCCATTTTGAATTTTCGAATTTTTGCCAAAAATGGCAAAACACAAATTTGCTTCTATCTCCTTAACCGTGCGAGATAGAGCGATTTCGTCGAAATTTTCAACCCACAGGGTATCTAAGGAATGCAATCTTTGCAATTTTCAAAAAGTTTTTCCCTCCCCAAAAATGGCGGCCATTTTGAATTTTCGAATTTTTGCCAAAAATGGCAAAACACAAATTTGCTTCTATCTCCTTAACCATGCGAGATAGAGCGATTTCGTCGAAATTTTCAACCCACAGGGTATCTAAGGAATGTAATCTTTGCAATTTTCAAAAAATTTTCCCCTCCCCAAAAATGGCAGCCATTTTGAATTTTCGAATTTTTGCCCAAAATGGAAAAACACAAACTGGCCTTAACCGTGCAAAATAGAGTTATTTTGTTGAAATTTTCGACCCATAGGGTATCTAAGAAATGTACTCTTGGCAATTTTCAAAAAAATTTCCTTTTCCCAATAATGGCGGCCATTTGGAATTTTCAAATTTTTGCCAAAAATAGAAAAACAGGAATTGGCTTCTATCTTCTTAACCGTGCAAGATAGAGTGATTTCGTCAAAATTTTCAACCCAACCAATGCAAAAAGGCATGAAGCTGAAATAAATTACATCTACACTATCAAATATTTAAGCATCATTGATATATTTTACAAATGAAACAGGGTCTTGTAAGACTACTGTACAATTTGGGCAAAAGGTTCATGGGTGGACATTACACATGATAATGTGTGTTCTTCTATGCTATCCTGTTTCTATTCGCATCTACTATCAACAGGGCGGCCTATTTCTAGTTTTCAATTCTATCCTATACCCTGTATTTTCAGCCCTCAATTAAATAGATACACATTTATTTTTAGTCCCCACTTATACATAGCTGTGTTTTCAGCCCTCACTTATACATACTCCTGTTTTCAGCCCTCACTTATAGACACACCTATGTTTTCAGTACTGACTTATACAGACACACCTGTATTTTCAGCCATAAACAGACACACCTGTATTTTCAGCCATAAACAGACACACCTGTATTTTCTGCCCTATACAGACATGTATTTTCAATGCTCACTCATGCAGACACATCCGTATTTATAGGCCTGAGGAGTGCCTGTCAGTGGCTGAGGCTGTGGATTGTTACACCAAGGCAGGGGCGTACACGGCCATGAGGGAACACGACCTAGGTCAGCTGATGCCTGGATACATGGCAGACTTTGTGATCATGGAGAAAGGCCGGGGGGATCCTATAGAGAATCCAAAACTGTTTGCAAGTGCCCGGGTGAAGGAAGTCTGGGTGGCAGGCAAGAGAAAGCTTTAAAGCAGTGGTGGTGGGAAAAGAAGGTTTTAAACAGTTTTTACATGAAGAAGAAAGTATTGAGTAGTGGAGATGGAAAAGATAATATTTTGAATTGTTTCGATGGAATAATTTAGAAAACAAGAAATGGCCAAATTACCGTATAAAAAAAACTTTCAAAATTAGACAGCAAGCAAAATTCAATGCATTTCTCATACCAATTAAATTAATGGTCTCAAATATTAACAAAAGTTCCATTAATCATGATAGGAATATATCCTATGATGCAGTTGAAAAAAGCTAAACTTTACCTTTCTTACAGATAAGTGTCTGTGACATGTCAACTGGGTACCCAAAAACAGACCTAGTTTGTCTAGGAACTGAGTACAACTCAGTGAATCAGGTACTGATTGAAACCGTGTTTATTTCCATACATAACATTCTTTCCACAGAACATTTTATTATCTCCTGCCTGCGGCCGAAGGCCATGGTCGGGAGATTATAAAACGCCTTCCATATGTCCTTGCATCCGTCTGTTCATCACGTTTTTGCATAAACCTTAATATCTCATTCATTTATAAAGATATCCTCACCAAATTTGCAGGGAATGTTTATGGCTATGAAAACCTGTCTGTGTAAAATTTTGGCCTCATTTTGAAAAACAAAATGGCCACCATAACCAATTGTTTGAAAATCATGAAGTTGTTCTAAATCTCGAAATATTCCAGCTAGCTTCATCAAATTAGTCCCAGTATCTCGGTATCGAGAGCATTTGACTGAAATACCGTGACGAGATTTTAAAACTGCCACTTCGCTTATCAACACATATAACGGAAAGAAGTGTTAAAATATTAGAAGCAAAGCCAAAATATGAAGAAATTATAAGCTTTTATCCCCATATTTTCATCCATTTGTAGACTTTTATAGCGATAATTTGAGCAGAACTGCCATGTTTTGGTTACGACACTTTATAACCTAAATCTCGCTTGAAAACACATATTATGGAAGGAAAACTTAAAATAGTAGACAGAAACCAGAAATCTGAAGATATTACACACTTTTATCCCATATTTTGTGCATTTGGGGACTTTTATTATGACACCGTTTACAGGAAACGTCCATGTTTGATTGGGGTGTACTAAAACCCGAAATCCCGGAATCGGTACGGTTTTGCATTGGCGGGCTCCTGATGTACATATTTTTCATACCGACTCATCCCTAATAAAGACAGACCATCATAAGTCCTGGACTTCAAATGTTTTGCCTGGGAAAAATTTTGGCCATATTTTGAAAACAAAATGGCCGCCATAGCCAATTATTTAAAAATCATTAAGATGTTCTAAAACTTGAAATATTGCAGCTAGGTTCATCAAATATGCGCAAAATATATATGGCTAGGAAAGTGAGCCTGATAGTAATTTGGCCTAGTTTCGAAAACAAAATGGCCGTCATATCACATGTTAAATGGGATTATCCTATTAAAAGGCCTTTATATCTCCCTTATCATTGCTACTAGGGGTTCCAAATGTGAAAACAACTTAAAGCAAGTCAAGGCCTGAGACTCTTTTCCAATTGCTGACTTTTACCTTAAATTTTGACCCTTTCTTCAATGTCAAGTGGGGCTATCTTACTACAAAGGCCTTATATCTCCTTTAGTTCTCCATTCTTACTGATTCTAAGGCGGGAGATAACCGCTGCGGCAGTGGCCTTGTTTATGATCAATCTGTTTACACCAGTCACCATATTTACTCTGTTGGTACTTCTTTTTGATTACTACTAAAATGCATGCACCTGAATTCGCACTTGGTTCAAATTTAAAGTGTTCACTCCAAATGAATTTTTTTCCCAAAAAATTATCAGAATGTGTTCAAATGATTTTCTCAAGAGTATGATCTATAGATTTATATGACCTAAAGTTTATTTCCATTTGATGATGTGGGAAGGTAATCACTATTGTATAAAATGCGTAATGTATCATGTGCAGTGTTTGAATGATTTGTACTAGTCATTATATTCTTAGTAAAGAATGGATACTTATATTTTTAAAAATAGTTTACATTTTCTTCCAGATTATACAAACATTTTATTTTTAGACATATATGTGTTTGACATAGCCATATATCAGTTTACATAAAATATAAATTATAAGATTGCTTTCAGTATACATCTTTCTAAGTTTCTTGTGGTTGTGAAAATGCATTTGGGAGAAATATCACTGAATATTATATATTTATGATTTTTGCATAGTATTATATGTTAATGAAAAAAGACACAATAAAACTGTTACATTAAGTGCTACCTCAATAATCTCAACATGGAGAGAGTTTTCAGAAAAAAAAACTATTTTTAAAGAACAGGAATCCCCATGGTGTAGTGGTAAAACATGAAATTTTGACCACTGCTGTCATGGTTTTTAGTCAGTTTCCTGTCCATTAGTATAAGATATAGTAGTTGCTTGCTGATATCTGTTGGTTGGCAATTCGTATGCACTACTTTGCTCCACGCCCTCCCCTACCTGTTATGGTAACCACATTATCTGGTGATCACAGTAAAATAAGTGGTGATCACAACAACACCCGTTGATCACATCTTACTGAAATGACTAAAATACAACCATTAATGTCCTAACAAGGGTTTCATACAAACAAAACATATGTTTGCTTAAAATATGTAGCACACTAGCAGTCAGTGATTCTTGAAAAATACATGAAAATCACTTCCTATGCCAATAGATGAACTGTTCATCTGTCTCTTTAAAACACTGTACTGGTTATATATGATAACAGGTAGATGAGGGCGTGGAGTAAACTAGTGCATACCAGTTGCAAACCACCGGGTATCAGCAAGCAATTACTTATACTAATGGCCAGGGAATTAACTAAAACGCATGACATCAGAGGTCAGAGTTTCATGTCTTACCACTACACCAAGGGGGCTCCGTGTTCTTTAAAAATAGATTTTATGAAAACTCTCCATCATTTCTTATCGTCATGTGCACAAGATAATTAATGACCATGATATCTTATAATGCTGACAAAATCTTTTCATATGCATGACTAATTAGTGATCACAAGATAGTACATTCTAAAATAACAAAAAAATAACATAATATCCCAAAAAGGAAGCCGTAAATATGTACAGTTTGTAAATATGCCAAAGAAATCCTTCAGGAGAGAACATACAGTCATTTCTCAAGAGATCAGCAATTTAATACTACCGTATCCACTCCCTGAAGTGCCCGTTGGCAGTGTGACTAAATAATTCCAAAAGTTGGGGGATGGGTGTTTACGACAAGAAAAAAATTGCCCGAATTAGGTACTCGCATTTGGTATAAGCAAACTGGAAGTAAAAATGTGGTTGATGTAAACAAATCACTTGGCACGAAAATGCGAAGACTCCACTAAAATAAGGAGAATTTTGTTGAAAGTGGAAATTAAACTATAAAATTAGATCTATTATTGGATTTTAATGGAGATAGTTTACCTCAAAACAACATATTAGCAATTTATTAGAGATAACGTGAGATTGTAGAGGGGTGCTTATGAAAGCATGGGCAATACAGAGTGCGGAACTGGTAGTACCTGGCCAGGATGTTCATAAAGCAGGATAAAACCTCAGTAGAAAAGGTCCACTAAGGTTCTGATATTTATTTCATCTGAAGATAGCTTTACTTGGTAGAATTGTCCTTATATGTAAGCTTAATATGAGCAAGAAATGTTGAATTTGCCACTCAGGGAGCACTATTTTAAAGGCAAGGGGAAATCAAAGGCCTAATGTAGACAAAAAAAAATCACAAATATGTTCCATTGTCCACCAGAAGAGGGAATAGAACAGGTGATTACTTAGGTGCAAGGACATTTGGCTGGCAGACATTTGCCCGGTGGACGTTTGGCAGGTGACTTTTTGGGGGGTAGGACAATTGGCCAGTGACTTTTTTATATATTATTTATTTATGTTACTATCTTGTTTCATTATTTGGCCCAAAAGAAAAAACTTGACGGAATGTGTTTATATTGCAAAAAGAGTTAAAAATGTCATTTTTATATTGTTTCAACTAAAATAGACTGTTTTCTTTTAGCTATTTCATCATCATTTTCTTATCAAAAATGATGACTTTGAATAAACATGATGTTACACAAATAAAAGAACTAAAATGCATTTGATTCCTACTCAGAATTGCAGACTGCTTTTAAGTTCTGTCTCAGGTAACTGCTCAGGATTAAATATAAGAAACTAGAAGGCTGTTGATAACTGCTCAGGATTAAATATAATGTTCCTAAAAGAACTAAAAGGCGTTTGACTACTACTCAGAATTGCTGACTGCTTTTAAGTTTAGTCTCTGATAACTGCTCAGCTTTGAATATAAGAAAGTAAAACCCCATTGATAACTGCTCAGGATTAAATATTATTTTCATTAAAGAACTAAAAGGGCTTTAGTTCCTACTCAGAATTGCTGATTGTTTTTAAGTTCAGTCTCTGATAACTGCTCAGGATTAAATGTAAGAAACTAAAAGGTCTTTGATAACTTCTCAGTATTGGACACTGTATCAGACTGAGCAATATTTCACTTGTTTATGTTGTAATGTTTAGATGTATTACCAAAACAGTTTTTTTTTGTTGTTTTTTTTTTTGAGACAATAAAAGACCAGTTATTGAAAGTGCTGATGTTGTAATGTTAAGATGTATTGTTGTATAATATCTTTGTGTCAATAAATATGACAAAAAAGGTCTTTTTTTTTTGTTGGAGACAATATACAAATAACATATTAAACCTCGCAATGTTTACAAAAGTTATTACATTTAGGACCATATTGAAATAGCACATAAAAATGTCACTGGCCAATTGTCCTACCCCCCAAAAAAGTCATCGTTTACTGGCCAAACATCCGCTGGCCAAATGTTCACCGGTCAAATGTCCGCCTGCCAAATGTCCCGTCTCTAGCAAACATATATGCTTAATTTGAGCAAGAAATGTGAAACTTTTAAAACAACTGGGAGATCACAAAGCCTGATGTACTCCAGTTTCCCCTCCTAGTCTCCTTCCCTTTGGTCAAACCCATAACTCCGGATAACTGACCTTGGTCACCCCTCGACTATCCTTATGACTAATGTATTTGTTAGATTCGATAAGATTAGATATACACGCTAAAATAAGAAATGTCTGAAGAACTTTACATTTTATACCAGAATAAGGGGATAGAACAGGCGATCACTGTCTTCACTGGAAAATTTCATGTTTTTCACTCTGTGTATTAATTTTGTGTCGTTGTGAATATTGCTTGAGAACTGTCGCTGCTTTCCTTATATGGTACTAGTTAATTATTCTACGTCAGCTGATGTTTTGTGTTTTCATAGTATTCATCAAAATACAGTTGGAAGATACAGTTAATTTATACGAGTTTCATATCGAGTATGTTTTACTTTCATTTACATTTCATAAATCTATGGTGGGATATACTTTTTACCCCACAGCCCTTCGGGGTACTGTTTTCACCCATGGTGTCCGGATGGGCGGGCGGGTGGCGGGAAAAGTTTGTCCGGGCTAGATCTCAGAAACCGTAAGGTGTAGGAGGTTGATACTTGGTAGGCACATTGGTTAGGGGGTGTAGGTGTGCAACATCATGGTATGACCTTGATTTGACATTTGACCCTGCCGTAGTGACCTTGACCTATAAAAGCTTGCCCGGGCAATATCTCTGAAACTGTAAAGTGTAGGAAGTTGATAGTTGGTAGGGACATTGCTTAGGGGTTGTAGGTGTGCATCATAGTTTTTAGTTTACTGATTAATGCTGTCATCTTGCTATTGAATTGTCTTGTTTTAATACTTTATCTTTGCATACATTTTGTTTCTCTTAGATTTTATTTTCTCTACTTAAACATCATTTAGATTTTAGACCTTAATATAACTGACACTGCTCTGAAAGTATCCCGATCTTTGTACTGTTTCACTACTTCTATCTCATGGTGTTGAAAACTATTTCCCCAGGCTGTGGGATACGGGCATCTCTCATGCTATTTTTTATTACTGTTATAATGAAATGTATTTCAACAGTAATTTAATGAAACCGCCTGTAATTTTATCATGCACAAAATGTTATTTTTGTGGTGAGTTTTCTGTGCCCTTTCACCATATTTTGTCCAAAATATGACCTGCCAATTAATAGTTTTCAAGCAACTTGAGAACTGGCATTCATTTAAGCCAGATGTCTATTTGGAATTTAAAAATAGTAACATAAGTTGTTATGATAATTTTAATACACAAGATAGAAAAAGAGAAGTTTGGTTCAGTCATGTGTTTTGTGGCAGATATTTGTAGATATCAGATTCAGTTTATTTTGGAGAAAGTGCAAAAGAGAAGTTTGGTTCAGTCACATGTATTGTGGCATAAATTTGTAGATCAGATTCAGTTTATTTTGGAGAAAGTGCAAAGCTCTAAAGTCAGTGGACTGACAGACTGCATGTAGGCACCTAGCTCTTAAGAATAAAAGTAGGAGTTGCTACATGGTCATATTTGTCAATTGAAAGTGCAGAAAGTACAGGGTTTTATGCTATATCAGCTCTGTCATTCATTCAAATCTGTTGACAGGCTCATTACACCACATCTGTTTATTTAGTTTTTTTACACCTAGTACCTGACTGGTTATATTGTGATGGGTAGTTGGAAGGGCAGAGAAAACCAGCCATACAGTTGTTCAAGGTTCTGTACTGTAAACTACTTACCAACACCAAGCAACTACCAGCTTTCCCACATGAGGTCAGGCCTGGATTTGAACTCTGATCTCAAAGGTGGATGGTGAGTGTGTTACCGCTGCGCCACCGTTGTCCCTGTACACCAAGTCTGACACATATGTATCAGTCAGTGTTTATCTGCTGAAAGAAGGCACAGGCTTAACAGCGTTTGCTTAGCATAGCATGCTGAGCAATGTTACTTAGTTTATTTTATCGATTTCGTTAGGATTTGTTTATGTTTATAGATACTCTGAGATAATTGTTGATAGTTAAAGTTGAGTAACAGTCTTATACTTGCATTTAGCACACTTAGCAGCACCCTTAAATACTCGGAGACTTTCACATTAACACCTGTTCACAGTGTTTGAGTGACGTCAAGTAAAGATATGTATAATACCTGTGGCATTAAAAAAGTAAACTGTTTATATTTATCACTTGTCAAATTTCCATAGATTTACATGTAAAATTGCACTTGATTGATAATTAAAACTGATAAAAATTTTAGTAGTTTAATTGTTTCCAAAGATCAAATGTGGATTAATATGAAAACGTTGAATGGCTAACTATACTAAGAGTGTTTCACTAAGTTTGCTATTTTATTGCGCTACAATAGCTTACCATGTGGGACTCAGTGCTGTTCTCGGATGGCCGCAAGGCATCAGGCCAACGTCTAAGAAAAATAGACATTTATAGTTGGCCCTAGCCTCCAGTTGTCGTCACGTGATAACCTTTGACCTCTCGTCCTACTTTCTCGTTGGCCGCGTGATTATAACATGCTTTTATTTTAGAAGGAAAGATCTCAATTTTACAAGGATATACTTGTCGTTGGATATTGAAACTACATCAGTTTCCTTATTTTAATACATAGAATCATAATTTGGTGACTTTTCATAGATCAGATAAGTATTTTTAGCATATTTTACAACTGAAGTCCTCTTCCGGGTTCACGTTGTAAAGAAACAGCGACTCGCTTATGTGGCTTTTAATACAGGATATATATATATATATGCCTATCAAATCAAATATTTAACCCCTATTTGCTTCATTATTTGACCATTTCTAGGGTTTAGAAATATATAAATTAAGCACAAATGAGTTCTTGTACATTGAAGACAAAATCATCGGAAATAACTTCCGTTTTTCGTCTAGACGGTAATTTCTTTTAAAATAATGCACGACTTGTTCATGTAGTTTATGTACAGGAATATATGCCTGTTGAAATCAAATAAAATAAATTTTGTAAGGGTTTATCCCCGTTCTGCTACAGTATTTGTCCATTTTACGGGTTAAAATATCATATAGAGCATGAAACTAACTTGGGGAATCCTTGGGGAAACCCCTGTGGTGACGTCACGTCTGGACAGCATGTGCTGAGAGACATGTGTATGTAGTTTCTTACAGTACGTTAACCTAATAAAATAAAATAAAATGAAATAAAATATTTTACCCCCTCTTTCCTGTATTATTAACCATTTAAAATGTTAATACTTAAATAATAGGAATAGAATCTTTGCCCAAATCGTCTAGACTACGTGATTCCTTTCATTATCTCACAACTAGCCCTACCTGCAGTGAGGGCAGATGACCTTGTGTCACTCTTGATTTACATACGTAAATCCAGTTGTGTAGTTCTTTTCAAAGAACCGTTTAAGGAAAGCTTACATAGAAATTATAATATCCAACGTCTTTCTAGCCAGGGTGGATCAGATCCCTGCTTGAATCTGAAGCCAGATCTGAACTTAGTTCATCCGAGTTTTTAATCCACCCGAGAATCGGATGCATTATTCCCAACTTCTATCCATCCGAGTATGATTTGATGCTCGGATTTTCATTGCATCTAGATCCGATGCTCAGATCTGAAATCTGATGATCGGATGTCTGCAGCTATGCTCGGATGTTCGGAACTACGTTCCAATGCTCAGATGATCTAATCTAAAGTCCGATGATCGGATGATTGTATCCTAGATCTGATCCTCGGATGATCGGATCTTAAATCTGATGTTTGGATAATGGTTCCAGATCAGAACTCTGAACAATTCTAACACACTCTTGGACTAAGAGTACACAAGCCTGGCAGTAATTATCACTTATTGGAGGCTTTGGTGCAAGTCCAAGTCCTCAACCCCAAGAGGGCTTCTTCTAAACAAGGTCCTTCATTCAGTCCTGACTTTGTATTTTATAGGGAAGTAGGTTACCTGACTTAATCCTAACCATTTTCCAAGAACATTGAAACTTAGGCAGTTTTTGAATCTCCCTGTCCCCAGGGAATTTATGCCTAGATCCTCCACAGTCTGGACTCTGAATGATTTACCAAGCCAACAGGAACTTAGGCTCCTAATTTCCCTTAAAATGGGACAACCTTGTTTTGAAGACAAATTACAAGTTTTCAAATCTGTATCTCCCTAGGGGCCTGTTTGGGTAAGCCCCCCTTTCCCCCCTTCTGGTCATCAAGAGTTGACCTTCAGGCTGCTCTTCACTAGGTTTTTTGGAATGCAACCTGGTTCTGGATATCTGTTAAGACAGTAGCAAGGCTACTACCAGACAGGCTAAACTCAATTTCATGGTGCATATAAGTAGTCAGAAGGGGAATTCAGGTTAGATACTGGATCTTTAGAACTTAAAGTTCCCCATTCACAACTAGTTTAGGAGGGACAGGAGTTCCTCATCAAGGCACCTGTAATAACATTTAGGGTTTAAGCCCTATTAATCATTCCTTTCACATTCCCCACAATCTAGAGGCTCCTACAGGAAACACCCCAATGGGGGTCATTCCATTCCAAGCAGTAACAAATCATTTCCTCAGACAGGCGGAAAACGAATTTCAGAGGCTCCAGGCGTAGTTTTCGACCCCACACAGGGGGCGAGGGCGTGGAAACCACTCTTCCCAATGACTCCTTAAAGCCTCCCTCAGTCTACCAGTAGGAGGTCGCCTCCGTTCTTTCTTCTGTCAAATAACGCAATCGAAAGGGTGGAAAACGTAAAATCTCTCGGGTTTTACAGTCGCCTGTTCCTAGTACCCAAGCCTCACCAAAGGTGGAGGCCAGTCATAGACCTAAGCAGGCTCAACACTTTTCTACACGTAGAAAAGTTCAAAATGGAAACTCCAGAGTCCATCAGGACCTTCCTGATTCCAGGGGAATGGGTATCGTCGATAGACCTATCAGACGCGTACCTTCACATCCCCATCCATCCAAACTCAAGGAAATACCTAAGGTTTTACTACAGGTCCCAGGTGTTCCAGTTCACCTCCCTCCCATTCGGACTAGCCACAGCCCCCCAGGTCTTTACAATGATTGTAAAGGAAGTGAAGCTAATGGCCCTCTCCACAGGACTCAGACTTCACCAATACCTGGACGACTGGCTGATCAGGTCCCAGTCTCAGGAGGAAGCCCTAGTGAACACTCAGGCAGTGGTAGACCTACCCAGTCCTTGGGTTGGATAATAAATCAGGAAAAATCAGAACTGAAACCTACTCAGGTGTTTTCGTTCGTGGGCTACAAATACCATCTAGATTCAGACCTTGTAAAATCCACTCAAGAGAGATGGCTCAAACTTCAGGATTTGATCCTAAGACTCAAGTCAAGACATGTCTTGACTGCAAGATGTTTGATGTTGCTAATTGGGTTGCTTGCCGCAACGGAGAAAATGGTCCCGGAGGGATGCCTTCACATGAGGCCCTTTCAGTTTCACCTCAAGGAGCACTGGAGATATCCTCAGTCGCTGGACAACCTCCTTCCTTGGACAGAAGCCATTGCAGCACACTTAGACTGGTGGCAAAATCCCTCAAACGTGATGAGGGGTGCAGACTTTCATCCCCAAAACCATAGTATCCAACTCTTTACAGACGCCTCAAACGAAGGTTGGGGCGCTCACTTAGATCGAAGTTCTACAAAGGGTCTGTGGTCAGACCGGGAAAAAAGGCTACACATAAACGTTCTAGAATTGAAGGCGGTCTCCCTGGCCCTTCGAAGCTTCAAGGACCAGTGCCAGAACCAAACAGTGCTAGTTGCAACGGACAACTCAACAGTGGTAGCCTACATAAACAAACAAGGAGGAACTCACTCAGCAGAGATGTGTGCTCTCCTGTGGAAGATCATGACATGGTGCCATCACTATCACATAACATTAAAAGCCAGACACATTCCAGGGTGTCTGAATGTGATGGCCAACCTTCTTCCAGGTCGAACCAAGTACAGTCGACAGAATGATCACTGCATCCGCAGGTGTTCAAACAGATCTGTCAAAAGTGGTTCACTCCTCATGTAGATCTATTTGCCATTCACCTGAACCACAAACTTGAACCACTCCTCATGTAGATCTATTTGCCATTCACCTGAACCACAAACTTCCACTGTACGTATCTCCTGTCCCAGACCCAAAGGCTTGGGACATAGATGCTCTGAACATAAACTGGACGGCTCTCACTGCTTATGCTTACCCTCCGACGGCTCTCCTTTACACGGTGATCCAAAAAATCAGGCAATGCCATTGCCTGATCATCGTAATAGCCCCAGGCTGGCCAGGGATGCCGTGGTTTCGGGACCTAGTGCAGCTCTGAACAGAGATCCCACTGCAACTTCCAGTGTCAACAGCTCTCCTCAAACAGTCCCACAATTATGTGTTTCACAGCAATCCACAACATCTCAACCTCCACGCCTGGTGTCTAGGAGTGGACAGCTCCAAGAACAAGGCTTCTCTGTGGAGGTGGCAGAGAGAATTGCTGCCCCTAAGAGGTCATCAACAAGGACCATCTACAAGTCAAAGTGGGCCCTATTTGAGAAATGGTGCAGAGAAAATTCGGTGGATTTCTCCACTCCATCTGTGAAACAAGTCTCAGACTTTTTCATGTACCTGTACCAAGATCTAAACAGGCGCCCCTCGACCATCGATGGTTACAGGACAGCCATTGTTGACACTTTGGGCCCAACGGGCCACCATATTGCACAAAGTTTAGACCTTCACAGGTTACTCTCCAGTTTTCACAGGGATCGTCCCAAAAGTTCCAGGAATCTTCCAAAATGGAACCTTTCTGTTGTTCTCAATGAGCTCACAAAAGCGCCTTTTGAGCCTATGAAAGACACAGACCTCAAACATCTTACTCTCAAAACTGCTTTCTTGCTAGCTTTGGCCTCCGACAAGCGCCGCAGCGAAATCCATGCCTGGGTTGCAAACTAAGTATCTAATTTAGGCCAATGGGAAAAGGTTGCCTTGTTCCCTTCCTCTGACTTCATAGCCAAAAACCAATTAGCAAGAGAAGGTTCTCAAAGTGTGTCTCCGGTGACTATTCCTGCTTTGACTACCATTGTAGATAGACAATTCAAAGAAGACAGGACCTTGTGTCCGGTGCGGGCCCTGAGGTACTATTTGGATCGAACCAAAGACCTGAGAGGGCCTCGATCCCTCCTTTTCATCTCCTTCAAGAAAGGACACACCTCAGACATCAGACCCGCTACTCTCTCTTCCTGGTTGAAAGAAACCATTCTACTTTGTTATAAACAAGCAGACCAACAAGCCTTGGACTTGGTCCAAGTAAAAGCGCATGACATTAGGGCCTTCACAACCTCTAAGGCCTTTTACTGTAGGGTTTCGGTGGACCAAATCATGCAAGCCTGTCACGGGAAAGCTCACAACACATTTACTAATTTTTACCTAAAAGACCTTACTTGGTCAGACAACCACAACAATATGTATTTGGAACCAGTAGTGGCGGCACAAGTCCTAGATCCTTCCCCTCAGACCAGGTATCCTCGGAAAGAAAAGAAGGGGGGGGGGGGGGGTCACATCCGCTACAACCAAGTCTTCAGGAGTCTAATCCCAGGGTCTAGGTATAGGTTTACCTCTCAAGATGTTATGGGTAAGGTCATTTTTTATTTTTAGTTTATCAAGAAAATATGTATTAAGGACTTATCAAGTTGTCATTAATCTCATATTCGGTGGCAAAAATTTATGAGAATTCCAACCATTGGGCTGGTTTTTCACTCGTGATTGGTCCCTAAGGATCCTTACACCTCTAAAGTGAGCACGGCTGCACTTCTCTCCTACAATGAAAACATCTTGACAGTTTTAGCACTGTCATCCATTCTATTCAGGTTTTTGGCTCTTTACAGGCCTGGTCTTCGGGATTGCTAATATATTACTTCAAAATCTAAGAAAAATTGACATATCTTCCAGTCTCAGCTGTAATCCCGCCACCGGGCGGTTGGATTCAGCATTGAGTCCCACATGGTAAGCTATTGTAGCGCAGTGAAATTGAAAATTTTAATTACTTAAATGTAGCTTTTATAAGCTACAAACTTACCATGTGGGACTCAGAAGAGTCCCACCCTGCCTCCCCGCTGTATTACAGCTGAGGGGTAAGGTTTAAAAAATTTCAACGAGAAAGTAGGACGAGAGGTCAAAGGTTATCATGTGACGACAACTGGAGGCTCCGGCCAACTATAAATGCCTATTTTTCTTAGACGTTGGTCTGATGCCTTGCGGCCATCCGAGAACAGCATTGAGTCCCACATGGTAAGCTGGTAGCTTATAAAAGCTACATTTAAGTAATTAAAATTTTCAAATTTCATATTTTAATTGTTATTTATAATGCCAATCTCACAGTTATATATAGATAAGTTTATATGCCTTGTCAAACTTTAAGGTCACACAAGGTCACAGACTACTGACTGAGCTTTTTTACACTAGACATATACAGTAGACTCTGTACCGCCAGAACATAAAATACCTAGTTGTGGCTAATAATTATAAGAATACAGCGCCCCCTCCTCCCCTTGTTCTTAACTCATCTTAAGCTACTCTTACATTCTGCTGAACAGATGGCAACACATAGGGACCCTGTGTGTTTTGTTTTTTTGTGAAATTTACGGTCATGGCCAGTTTGTGGGAGAAGTAGATCTTTGCAGGTGCATCTTAACGCAAAACCAATGAATCTTATAGCCTGGCTGCATATCAGTTATTTTACAACCACAGAAAATAGTTTACATACTAAGTTCTTCTCTATGGCCATGGGCATGGAAAATACCTGCAGAACAGCTTCATTACACTTGCGTGTCAGTTGCAAGTTTGGTCACTTTTGTCTGTAGCCAGCCATAGGAGTCCATACGGTGGGATGTAAGGGAGGATTTAAACTGGTTCTAGTTACAGGGCGACTACTGCTTTTATACACTGAATGATGGTTTGATCTGTGATATTTTTGACAATGCCCTTTGCAGAAACTATTGCAAATTGAAGGTTTAGTGTTTGCTGAACGTCAATGATTTTACATATGATTTTATTAATATGTTTAACATCTTGTATATGTCAATATTATTCACAGGAAAAAAATAAAACATGGATTTATTTTACTGGTTTTGTGTATTAATTACTTCACATAAAATCACATAGAGATTGACTATGGTTGAACCCAGTTTGAACAGCACATCACTCTATGCTTCAGTGGCCTGGTGCTGCTCACTATAAAGTTGGGAAATGTCAAAATGAACACTCAGTTTTGTGGCTGTGTGTTCGGTTGTTTGGCAGACTGAATTCTTAATATAATTTAAGGAGTCTCACCTAAATTTATTAAAATGTCAGAACAGTCATTGGTCAGACCATTAACTAAACTGTTCAATTTGCCACTTAGCAAGGGAATTTTTCCTTCAAACTGGAAAAAAGCCAATATCTTGCCATTGCACAAAAAATTATCAAAGCCGAATGCTGACAACTATCATCCTGTATCGTTGCTTTGTACCTTGGGGAAAATTTTTGAACGGATTGTGTTCAAACATGTTTATAATCACTTTATGGATAATAAGTTAATAAGCTCGTGGCAGTCGGGCCTCATTCCAGGTTCTTCAACAGTCACTCAGTTAGAACTATATCATCAGTTCTGTGCAACAGAACAAAGTAAAGACATATGGATAGTGTTTCTAGATATCTCAAAAGCCTTTGACAAAGTATGGCACAAGGGTCTTCTTTGTAAACTACAACAATTTGGCATTCAAGGTTGTTTGTTGAAATGGCTTAAGAACTATTTATCAAATCATGTGCAACAAGTTATCTTAAATGGCCATGTGTCAGATTGGCGAAGAATTTTTGCTTTAGTCCCTCAAGGTTCTGTTTTGGGCCCACTCATGTTTCTAGTTTATATCAATCACATAACATCAGTGGTGAACTGCTACAACATACACCTTTTCGCAGATGACACTTGCCTATTTGTATCAACTAATAACCACAATGAAGCGGCAATGTTTATTAATCAAGACTTAAATCACATTGAGGAATGGGCCAAACAATGAATTGTGAAATTTAATCCTTCAAAAACTGAGTCTATGGTACTTTCACTGAAAACCAAATCTAATAAACTTTATCCAAGACTGTTAGTTAGTAATACACCAATAGCAAATGGCAATCCCAAAAGAACATTGGATTATGGATCTCGAATAACTTCAAATGGGATACTCACATCAATAGTTTGGTTGACAAGTGTTCAAGACGTCTGGAAATTTTCAAAGCACTAAAGTATAAACTGTATAAAAAAGCACTTGAAACAATCTTTAATTTGTATATAAGACCAATTTTGGAACATGCAGATATCATCTGGTCAGGGGCACCTCAGCACCTTTCTGCGCTGGATTATATAACAAACGAGGCAATGAGAGATGTAACTTGTGCCCCTGCGAGATCGAGTATCTCAGGTTTACATAATGAATCAGGATGGCTTTCATTATCTAAAAGAAGAGAAATAAATCTTTTAAAGAATGTTTATTATTGCAAATAAAGTCCATATTTATCAAATATTGTGCCTCCAATTATAAGAGAGCTTCCTCCACAAGTAGGTAGGTTAAGGCAGAATATCAACTCCAGGACAAATTGTGGGGACTTCCCTACTGCAAGAACACGTCTGAAGCTTCTTGATAATCTCTTTCCAGCAACTGGCACAAAGCTGTGGAATGCTCTCCCTCAAGAACTGGAATCACCGAACTCAGTAGGCTCATTGTATCCCGGGATGCAAGTCAGGGATACTTAGGATTCAGTACGGTCACGCCGCACGAAAGTCGGGGATACTTAGGATTCAGGACGGTCACGCCGCCGCCGCAGAGATTTCCTTTTGGACGTGATAACTTTAAAAATATTTTAGTTAGAACTTTCAAATTTGGTATGTGGGTATATATGGGCAATGCCATGAACACTGTTGTTTTGTGACCTTGACCTTCAATCTCAAGGTCACTGGTGGCCTCTTAAAGGTCAGATTTTGGCCATTTTTTTCACTTTTTGGCCCAGTTCTCCTATACAGAAAGTCAGATCATCCTATGGCTGGTATATATAATACATATACATGTTCTCTGTAAGCATGCAGAAATTTGACCTTGAAGCTCTTCATTGAAGGTCATCCACTGACCGCCAAAGTACCTGACCGAGGGTCATTTTTGGCCTTTTTGGAGATATTTTCACACTTAATGCTGACTATATTGCATGGAAACTATTGAAAATGGCTTTGGAGGTTGAGTACATGATGGACTTCTACCATCCAGGCTTACTGGTTACAGATCTTCATTTAAGGTCATCCACTGACCGCCAAAGTACCTGACCAAGGGTCATTTTTGGCAAATTTGGAGATATTTTCACACTTAATGCTGACTACATTGCATGGAAACTATTGAAAATGGCTTTGGAAGTTGAGTACATGATGGAGTACCAGCATCCAGGCTTACCGGGTACAGATCTTCATTTAAGGTCATCCACTGACCGCCAAAGTACCTGACCGAGGGTCATTTTTGGCCCTCTATTTGTTTGTTTGTTTGTGAACAAGATAACTCAAAAACTGACAGATGGATTTTGATAAGTCCAAAATGGTAAAAGGAAGATATGATCAAATTTTGGGAGTGATCCGGATCACTGTCTGGATTTTCTGGATCCATGAAATTTAATTTTTAAAGACAGATAACTCAAAAACTTATGGGTGCATTTTGATGAAATTTTCAGGAAATGTCCTTTATGGGACAAAGAACAAGTGATTAGATTTTGGGAGTGATCTGGATCACTGTCTGGATCATCCGGATCCAGGCTGCCAGATGTGTTTGTGTACAATATAGCTCAAAAACTTATGGGTGGATTTTGATGAAATTTTCAGGATATGTCTGGAAAGATAAAAGGATGAAATGGTTGAATTTTGGAAGTGATCTGGATCACTATATGGATCTTCTGGATCCATGAAATGTAATTTTTAAAGACAGATACCTCAAAAAGTTATGGATGGATTGTGATGACATTTTCAGCAAATGACCTAAATGGTACAAGGAACAAGTGATTACATTTTTGGAGTGATCTGGATCACTGTCTGGATCATCTGGATCCAGGCTGCAACATAATTTTAGGATGAATTTTGATGATATTTTTAGGATATGTTACAAATGGTAAAACGAAGAAGTGGTAAAAGGAAGAAATGGTTCAATTTTGCGAGTGATCTGGACCACTATCTGGATCTTCTGGATCCATGAAATATAATTTTTAAAGACAAATAGCTCAAAAAGTCATGGGTGGATTTTGATGAAATTTTCAGGAAATGTCCTAAATGGGACAAGGAACAAATGATTAGATTGTGGTAGTGATCTGGATCATCTGGATCCAGGCTGCCAGATGTGTTTGTGTACAAGATAAATCAAAAACTTATGGACGGATTTTGATGAAATTTTCAGGATATGTCTGAAAAGGTAAAAGGATGAAATGATTGAATTTTGGAAGTGATCCGGATCACTATATGGATCTTATGGATCCATGAAATGTAATTTTTAAAGACAGATACCTCAAAAAGTTATGGATGGATTGTGATGACATTTTCAGCAAATGACCTAAATGGTGTGAGGAACAAGTGATTAGATTTTGGAAGTGATCTAGATCACTGTCTGGATCATCTGGATCCAGGCTGCCAGATGTGTTTGTGTACAATGTAGCTGAAAAACTTATGGACGGATTTTGATGAAATTTTCGGGATATGTCTGAAACGGTAAAAGGATGAAATGGCTGAATTTTGGAAGTGATCCAGATCACTATATGGATCTTCTGGATCCATGAAATGTAGTTTTTAAAGACAGATACCTCAAAAAGTTATGGATGGATTGTGATGACATTTTCAACAAATGACCTAAATGGTACAAGGAACAAGTGATTACATTTTTGGAGTGATCTGGATCATCTGGATCCAGGCTGCAATAGAATTTTAGGATGAATTTTGATGATATTTTTAGGATATGTTAGAAATGGTAAAAGGAAGAAGATTAGTGTAAAAGGAAGAAATGATTCAATTTTGCGAGTGATCTGGACCACTATCTGGATCTTCTGGATCCATGAAATATAATTTTAAAGACAAATAGCTCAAAAAGTCAAGGGTGGATTTTGATGAAATTTTCAGGAAATGTCTTAAATGGGACGAGGAACAAGTGATTAGATTTTGGGAGTGATCTGGATCACTGTCTGGATCATCCGGATCCAGGCTGCCAGATGTGTTTGTGTACAATATAGCTCAAAAACTTATGGGTGGATTTTGATGAAATTTTCAGGATATGTCTGGAAAGGTAACAGGATGAAATGATTGAATTTTGGAAGTGATCCGGATCACTATATGGATCTTCTGGATCCATGAAATGTAATTTTTAAAGACAGATATAAGTGAAAGAACTAGTGAATAGCTTTTGGGAGTAATCTGGTACTATGGAAAATCCTGACCTGGTGCTGCAGGAAACAGGCTCAAGACCAACATATTCACGCCTTAACTATGTCCTGTCCGGGGATACACTGCGTCGAGACGCAATCTCTAGTTTAAACGAGAACTATATAAATTGTATAACCATGACAGTTTAAAACATAAATTTCATGAGAAGTTGTTTGGTCACGGGAATCGGTCAATGAATATTTTTCATTCTTGTTTAACAATGGGATGTAGCAAATATAATGCACACCTAAGAAATAACCTCCATGTAACTGGCCACAAATCTTGCAGATGTGGGTACCCAACAGAGGATATACAGCATTTCTTTTTTTTCTTGCCCAATGTATGACACTATACACACAAGCTAAATAAATATTGTTCAGGCTGTAATTAATGTAGATGTATCAACTGAATTGTTATTATTTGGCAGTTACAACTTAGGTGTAGAACAAAACCTAATTATTTCAGATGCAGTTCATTTATTTCTCAACAAATCTAGGTGATTCTTGCCACCAGCTAACCAGTTCTGTGCTCATTCATTTCAACCATCATATCATGTTCCATTTGTAAATATTTCATTCAGCAAAAGGACTTAATATAATTGTACCTTTACAATTGTACCTTTGTGATTACCAATTCCAAATAAAATATGTTTAAGTAAATATTACTGCAGTTGTTCAAATGGATGTAAAAACAAACTTTGACCTTAATAAATAACAACTGTTGTGTTTATCCATGATCATACTAATGCAGAAATGAAAACTGGGCACCCTTCAAAACTTTGAAAATTCATTTGCGTTACGTAACATCAGAGTCTCAGTGGTTCCAAAATTTCAGCACCACAAAGGTGAAGGACTAATAAATAGCCTGTGGAAGATAAAATCAATACCCATCACCTTAACACCTTCCAGTGTTGTACAGACTGATAGAATGAGAATTAATTTTTTTATTGTGTTAATACATCCTATCCAGTGGACAATTGCTAATCCAGTCTGTGCAGACCAGCCCGCCAAATGACAGAAAAAGATGTCTTGTGTTTCCACCGGCCAGGCTGGTCCAGTACTGTGCATTCGCCAGGTGGTGCATTGTACTTCCTTCCGTTCTAGAAAAGATGACGTCATAGCATCTTTTCGTTTGGCGTGTGTACTGTGAAGACAGATTATTTTTGTGAGAAATTTCTTGTGATTTCTTGTGAAATATCATTAACTTTTGCTACTTTGTGTCACTTCAACGGATACCGGTACTTGGAGCTACAAAGAGTGTAATGGCGCCTCTTGGACAGAAACGAGGCGGATGTGGCCATTTAATGTGGGGTTTGACTCCCACAATTTCTGTGCTCGCTGTTGAGACAAAGGTAAGGGCTCAGACCCTTGTATTTCAAACAATGATTCGAATTCCTGTAACATTCTTACAGTGGACCAATGCTTACAGTTGCCCAGGCCTAGCTATAAGATTAAAAGGGTTAAACTGGAATCCAAAAAAGTAAGTGACACACCAACTAAGAAGGACTCGGACAGTTACTCTCTCATAGACCCATCTTCAGTGACAGTAGTGGGAGCAGTGGACGACCAAGGGATGCTGCAGTCCCCTGGTTTGAGTTCTGGTGTGGAGAAGAAAAAGAAGAAAGTGTCTTCTGATGACAAACCCCAAAGTCAGACTTCTATACCACCAAAGTCCGGTTCAGATAAGCCTTCCAAATAGTCTGTTGCAAAGTCTTCCAGATCCGTGGCTGATGCCAGGATTGAGGAACTTAACCAGAAATAGTCTGACAGATTTAACAGATTGGAAGATCTTCTATTAGCCAGGAAACTTGACAACCCAGAGCCAGAGCCTACTTTTCACCCAGTGAAAGTCACATCAACACATGTTGCCCCAGTTGGTTCTGTGAAGGCTACCAAACCATTTATGAACCCTACCGACTGACCTCTTCTGCACTTTTTTGAATAGATTACATCTTGCTACGACTACATTTGAAAAAAAACTCCCTATAAATCAATTTAATACCCCTTTCATTGGTGTAAATTTAAAACAGGTAAAATTAGGATAAAAGAAAAGTGTCAAACAACCTCAGGACCTCAGTGGTAACTGATAGTTGAACAGTACTACTGGTGAACAAATAATAAATATTTTATATTTTTCCTTTCAGGCTTAATGAAGAAAATAATGACTAAATCTCCTATAAGGTATTTAGTTGCAAGTGTTTCAAGCAAATATTAATTTATGCCTTGTCGATATTTTGGAAATATCATTCAATCAATTCCTAAGCTCAGTTTTTTATGTCGGCTGACTTGTCAGTCAGCTGGCATTATGTCGTCACTCTGCGGCGTTGGCGTCCGCATGAACAACTTCTCCAAAACTACAAGGCTTAGAGACATGCTGTTTTTTTAAAAGATACCTTATCTATCGAGGATGACAAATTGTTCAAGGCATGCAAATCTGTCTTTTTATTTCATAAAAATGTAATATACTTTACCATATGAAAACACTTGGGTAAGCTTTGCTTGGCATTCGGTGACCGTACACCGTACATAGAATTTAAAATATGAGGGGAGACCCTCTTTAAACCTATATACTTGCTACCCTTTGACCCCTGGTGACCTAATTCACTCTGCCATGCGCAGTAATACAGAAATAGTTCATCCTTTTTGTGGCGGTTGAACTCTCAACTCGGCATTTTTGCTGCCCATATTTTGAGACCTGCATTAGTGTGTTGGTGCTCTGTAAGTACTATTATGCTGTTTTAAGTCACTTTTCCTTCATTTTATTTCGATTTCTGGTGTTTTTATTGCTTGTTTTGCAGTATTTTTTATTTCTTTCCGTAACTTGGCTCATGTTATCACGTGGTGTGGATGTAGGTTTCCTTTCGGAAATAGTCATTTCTCTGGTGTTTTTCATTATATTTTCACTTATAAATGCTTATTTTCACCAATTCAGGGTATTCCTTCATTCATTCTTCGAAATTTTTCGAATCACCGCATTTTTTTACATGTATTTTGAGGTGCTGTACGAAAATTTCACCAGATCACGTGACTGTAACATCACATTCAAAATAGAGGTTAACCATGAATTTTTTGAGGAATAATCATTCTCTCTTGTACTTTATTTCAGAGCAATATTGTGTACTGCATTATCATCAAATTCTAATTTTTTGTGTTTTCACAGCTACCTACCACACTCGGTTCCTTATGGATCCTCCTCTTTCCGGTACTTCAGTTACTGCTGGTTCATGTTTTTCCACTCTGCCTTCGGGTCTTCAGCCTAGTATGACTTCTTTGGAAGCATGCACTAGTTGGCTGTTGGGGGTTACTCAATCCCCACCTGTGGATACACGACCAGTAACTGGGGTGCCTTTACCCTCCCAGCCCTGTGTTATGTCTTCTTGGTCTGTAAAATTCTTCACAGTTGATGGGTAGACCTATTTCGCATTAGCCTATGTCTGTAGGTACCTATGTACCATCAGCTCAGCCTATTCAGGCAGTGCCTGCTGCTGCAGGCTATCCCTCTTATGACCAAGCATTCCCCAGAGCTCCTTTTCAGCCTCAGGCTGATTTCTTCAATACCTTTTCATCTTTCATGGCCAACGTGTTAGATAGAGTTCAGGGTATTGTTAATCCTGCTGTTACTCAACAGCCATTACCTTCAAGTCAGGATCTCTCTCAACCTTCGGGTTCGACTATGGATGACTCACAGGAGATCCCTCAGTCTCAGTCTCAAGATAATATTGAAGCTGAATTGCAAGTGGTCGATTCTATGCCTAATATTCCCTATGTCCAGTGGGTCAATAGGGACTACAGGGAGGCCTTGGATTCTGTTTTTGATATTTTATCAGACAAGATCTTCAAGCCTTCGGTTCAGAATCATGACCCTGACGACTGCTCAGATCTGTATCCGGACCAGTCAAAGTCCTCTCCAATGAATCTCCCCATTAGTTCCAGACGAAGGAGGTCCTTCAGGATGGCAGATTCTTATCTTTCTGACCTCCATTCTCGCTCTTCCCCTGTTGAGGCTTCTCAAACTAAGCTAAGGAAGTTGGGAATTTTCCCAAACAAACCCTCAAAGCTTAGTTTTGCCAGGTATAAACCCATGGAAAAAGGAGATTTACTTGTCCAGGAATATTGCTCATGCCCTGGAAAGGAGTCTTAGGTCAGACCTCATGATTCTGAATTCCTTAGATTTCTTTTGTTAGGCTTTGTCGGTCAATCATACCAACTTAGTTAAGGTGGTTGACCAAAGTGAGTCTCAACTTTCACTGGACATACAGCAAGCCTTGGATGTCAATTCTTTATTGATTAATCAGGTGAAGTTTCATATGATTGATCTCTTAGCTTCCATCACCCATGCCATCTCTACTGTGACCTTGGCTAGGAGGGATTCTTTTCTCTCTACTCTCCCTAAACATGTTCCTGATCATATTGTTAGGGAGCTCAGGTCACATCCTATCTATGGTCCTTCTCTCTTTAGTGAATCTGCCTTGAAGGCTATTCATTCTCATACTAAGGAGTACAAACAGGAACAGTTCCAGTCTGTCCTGACTAAAGGAGTTTCCAAACAGCTCTCTGCTTCTGCTTCCAGAGGCAAGGCTTTCAAAAGACCAAAATCCCAAGATAGGGATTCTCAAGATAGGAAAGTTCAGAAGGGTTCTGGTTCCTGTCGAGGTTCCAACAAACCACGTGGTGGAAAGTCTTCCAGGGCTAGGGGCAAAAAGCCCCAACCTCAATCTCAACAATGATGTCCTTCAGGAGGTAAGAGTGACCTTGGAACTCTCCAAGGTTCCACTCATACCTCCAGACCCCTCCACTTTGCCAGTGGGAGGTCAACTGGGTTATTTCCATCTCAATTGGAGATTTCTAGTGGCCCATCCTTCTGTTATCAAGACCCTGGAATTTGGACTTCAACTCCCACTAGTTTCAGTTCGAATTCCTTTATCCAGGGTTCCTCTGATAAATAGCCATTATTCTTCCCCAGAGAAGAATGCTGTTCTTTGTCAAGCAGTCTCAGACATGTTCAAAGGAGCAATTCAGGAGGTCAGGGATCTATCGTCCCTGGTTTTCTACAGCAGACTCTATGTAGTGGCAAAGAAGACAGGAGGATGGGGGTCAGTAAGAGATCTGAGTTATTGAGCGTCCCGCAAGGGACGCTTGTTTGTGTATGGGAGACCTTCAGACTCCGCTGGCCCCGCCGGCTCCGCATTTTGTTTTTCTTATAACTCTGTAACCGTTAGGCAGATTCTTTTCAAATTTGGCAGGTTTAGGCAGTAGCCTTGGGGAATTTTTTTGAAAGTGACATTTCAACCAATCAGAGAGGTCACATGACCAAAAATGTCTTTTTTCGATGGGGAAGCTTGTCCGGATGATAACTTGAAAGGACTTTTATCAATTCACCTGAAACTTGGCAAATACATTCATTCTATTAAAATCTGGAAATCATTAGATTTTGGCATTGATTGGTTAAGAAATGGCTGAGTAATTAATGATTAATTAATAATTATGAATTTTCCAAACAAGGAATTTTCGAATTTTTCGCAAAAATTGCAAAACATAAAAATGCTTGTATGTCGAAACCGTACTAGATAGAGCGATTTCGACAAAATTTTTGACCCACAGGGTATGTCTGCAGAGTAGCCATGCCTATTTTCAAAAAAATTTTGTCTCGCCAAAAATGGCGGCCATTTTGAATTTTCGAATTTTTCGCAAAAATTGCAAAATATAAAAATGCTTATATCTCGAAAACCCTGCTAGATAGAGCAATTTTGACGAAATTTTTGACCCTCAGGGTATCACTCCAGAGTAGCCATGCCAATTTTCAAAAAAATTTTGTCTCGCCAAAAATGGCGGCCATTTTGAATTTTCGAATTTTTCGCAAAAATTGCAAAACATAAAAATGCTTATATCTCGAAAACCCTGCTAGATAGAGCGATTTCGACGAAATTTTTGACCCACAGGGTATCTCTGCAGAGTAGCCATGCCAATTTTAAAAAAAAATTTCTCGCAAAAAATGGCGGCCATTTTGAATTTCGAATTTTTCGCAAAATTGCAAAACACAAAAATGCTAATATCTCGAAAACCGTGCTACATAGAGCGATTTAGACAAAATTTTTGATCTTCAGTGTATCTCTGCAGAGCAGCTATCCCAAAGAGCTTTCACTCAGTGAAGTTTCAGACCCGTAGCTAATTATTCACCTACTCAAAATGAGTAAATGCTAATTATCTGTAAAAGTATTGCGGATACCCAATTTTTATCAAATAACTCATTCATCTACTTGTGGGAGAGCTTTCACATGGTGAAGTTTCAGACCCATAGCTAATTACTCACCTACTCAAAATGAGTAAATGCGAATTATCTCTAAAAGTATTGCAGATAGCCAATTTTTCTTAAATAAATCATTCACCTACTTTTGGGAGAGCTTTCACTTGGTAAAGTTTCAGACCCATAGCTAATTACTCACCTACTCAAAATGAGTAAATGCTAATTATCTGTAAAAGTATTGCGGATACCCAATTTTTATCAAATAACTCATTCATCTACTTTTGGGAGAACTTTCACTTGATGAAGTTCCAGACCCGTAGGTAATTACTCACCTACTCAAAAGGAGTAAATGTGAATTATCTCTTAATAGTATTGGAGATAGCCAATTTTTGTCAAATAACTCATTCACCTACTTTTGGAAGAGCTTTCACACACGAAAATGATAAATTGTGAATATCTCGGAAAAGCTATTTCTTCTCCTTTAATGCTCGGCGGGAGATACACACCGCGGCAGTGGTCTTGTCAAAAATTTTTGTCTCCCCAAAAATGGTGGCCATTTTGAATTTTCAACGTTTTTGCAAAACACAAAAATGCTTATATCTCGAAAACCGTACTAGATGGAGCGAACTCAACAAAAGTTTGACCTGCTGGGTATCTCTGCAGAGTAGCCATGCCAATTTTCAAAATATTTTTGTCTCGCCAAATATAGCGGACATTTTGAATTTTCGAATTTTTTGCAAAACACAAAAATGTTTATATCTTGAAAACCGTGCTAGATAGAGCAGACTGCGCTGACTTTGGTTGCCACAACAGTATAAGGCTAGAAACGAAGCATTTTCTTAATACTTTAGCACTCACCTTTATATCCTTTTCGGGATGCTTTGTTTTTGCTATGCAAAAACATTATTTTTTTTTTGCGAGCGATCCTCTAGTTTAAATCTTTATCTAGACTTCCCCACCTTCAGGATGGAAATTACTCAGTCCATCAGAAATTCCCTTCAAGTTGGCCAGTAGACAACTTCTCTGGACCTCAAGGACGCATACTTCCACATTCCCATGGCTCCTTCGGTTCACAAACTGCTCAGATTTCAGGTCTTGGGCAAGTTGTACCAGTTTGTAGTAATGCCTTTTGGCCTAGCTACAGCTCCCAGGGAGTTCACTACCTTAGTCAAGGAAGTGAAGTGGATGGCCTTGAGGTTAGGCTTCTCAGTTCACATGTACCTAGACGATTGGCTTATCAAGGCCAACAGTTGTCAAGAGGCTCATTCAGCAACTCTAACTTTGTTGGAGTTGACTCACAAGCTGGGGTGGATTGTAAACAGGGAGAAGTCGGACTTGCTTCCAAAGCAAGTGTTCACCTTCCTGGGCCAGGTTTTCGACCTGTCCAAGGGTGTTTGTTATCCTACAGAGGCCAGGTTCCTGTCCATTCAGGACTCGATTCATCCTCTGCTTTTCAACCCCTTTACTACTCCACGCCAGGTTATGCACCTTTTGGGTCTTCTAGCTTCCACAGAGAAGTTAGTACCTCAGGGTCGCCTTCACATGCGACACCTTTAGTTTTATCGCAGGAAACATTTCAATTGCCACCTGAAAGGTGCCCTGGATTCTCCATTCTCCTTAGACCCTTCAGTGAAGGTTCATCTAAGGTGGTGGTTACTGAGGAACAATGTCATGGTGCAAGCTCCACTGCACCCACCCAAATATGTCACATCCATTTACATGGATGCCTTAGTTCAGGGTTGGGGAGCTCATTGTGCTCACATGATTGCCCAAGGTCTATGGTCGACTCAGCAGTCTAAACTGCACATCAATGTTTTGGAGCTCAAGGCTGTGCTCCTGGCCCTCAAGACCTTTGTTACTCAGCTATCCCTTCAACAAAGGATTATCCAGGTGGCCTCAGACAACAGAACTGTCTGTGCTTACATAAACAAACAAGGGGGCACTCGCTCTTGGGACATGTTTGCCCTGACTTGGCACCTGTTTGCCTTTTGTCACAAGAACAAGGTTGTTCTTTCAGCAAGGCATGTTCCCGGGGTCATGAATCTTGTGACAGACAAACTCTCCAGGTCTCAACAGACCCTTCACACAGAGTGGTCTCTCAATCCCCAGATCTTCAGGTGGTTGTCTCAAATAGACTTCCAACCCCAGATAGATCTGTTTGCAACAAGGTTCAATCACAAGCTTCATCAGTATGTCTCACCAGTGCCAGATCCCAAGGCTCTGGCAATAGATGCCCTGGGGATGAATTGGTCCGGACTTCTTCTTTACTCCTTCCCTCCTACAGCTCTTTGTCCACTTGTGGCTAGAAAGTTCATCAACTCTCAGAGCGGCAGGATGCTTCTTGTGGCCCCTCTCCGGGACAGTGAGGAGTGGCTTCAAGATCTGTTGGCACTGTCAATAAGAAGACCAATGGCTCTTCCTCTAAAAGAAAATCTGTTAAAGCAACCTCATCTCAAGGTGTTTCATCAAAATCTAAGGAGTCTAAATCTTCTTGGCTTGTGGCTGAAGTCTCCTTAGAGCATAAAGGGTTTTCTCAGGAAGTGACTAAAAGGATTTTGAGTCCTATTAGAAAGTCTTTTAAGTCTGTGTGTGAAGCAAAGTGGAATGGCTTTTGCACTTGGTGTGAGGAACATGGCTTCTCTGCCATGCATCCTACTGTCCCTATCATAGTTTTTCTTATTTCTTTTCTCTGAGAAGAAATTATTTCCTCAGACTATAGAGGAATACAGGTCAGTTCTCTCCATGAAGCTTGATGCTTATTTGGAGTTAGGTTCTAATAAGGAACTTAGAAGGCTCATTCAGTCCAGGCCTAAGGCTACTCGTCACATTCCTTCCTGGGACTTGACCTTGGTTTTGCAGGCTCTTACCAAGGCTCCTTTTGAACCTTTGTCTCTTGCTGAGCCAAAGTTCCTCACTTGGAAGACGGTTTTTCTTATTGCACTTGCTTCTGGAAGGAGAAGGAGTGAGATTCATGCCTTTACTTTTAAGGGTTGTTCCCACTGTAAAGGATGGTCTAAGGTCATCCTTAAACCAGATCCTGCTTTTCTGGCTAAAAACCAGCTGCCTTCACAGGGTTCTTCAATTTTTTCGGAAATTAAAATTCCTGCTTTGACCAATTGTCTTGGTCAACAGGATAAAGAGGACAGGTCTCTATGTCCTGTCAGGGCCCTTAGACACTATTTGTCTAGGATGTCTGACCTTAGACATGGTAGGTCTCTTCTCTTTGTTTCTCTTTTGAAGTCAAAACAGGGTGATATCGCTGCCCAGACGATTTCTAATTGGATTAAAGACTTAATCCTTTTCACCCTTAAGAACTGTTCCACAGACAATGCATCGCTTCATGGGGTTAAGGCACATGATGTTAGGGCACAGGCTGCATCCTGGTCCTTCAGAGGTGGAGTCCCACTCTTGGATATCATGAGGTCTTGCACCTGGTCATTCTACCTTTACATCCTTTTATTTCAGGGATGTGTCACTTAAGAATCTGGAGGATTCTTATAGATTGGGAGATATTGTGGCTGCACAACGTGTAGTCTCCCTTTCTACTTGAATTTCCTTTCTTTAGTCTTTTCTGAGGTTTCTTAGCCTCAGAAAAGGGGTCGGTATTTCCCTTTTGGGGACTTCCTTTTTGGAACCGTGCTTGGTAGTGCACCTTTTTGGCACATTTTCTGGGTTTTTGGCACTTCAGTGCTTATCCTCCTAGAGCTGACCTTTTGGGTGTTGACAGCAGTGCTGAAGGTAATAAGTAGTTCTCTACTTTACACTTAGTTAAGTTGCACCTTCACCACAGGGGTTTTTGGGTTAGGCACCAGGAATTCTCCTATTTTTGTGCACTCTAACCATGGGTGGTTGCACCTCAGTCTGTCTTTTGTCCCACCTTCCTTCCATGTGGGCATTCAACCCAAGTGTTTTCATATGGTAAAGTATATTACATTTTTATGAAATAAAATTTCATATTTTTAAATGTAAAACACATTTTTATGAAGAAAAATGTATATACTTACCATATGAAAACAGCAAATCACCCTCCCGCCTGCCCCGCATTTAAAGACCTTTTTTCAGCATTTATGTTTATTTACAAAAAGAATGAACTATTTCTGTATTACTGCGCATGGCAGAGTGAATTAGGTCACCAGGAGTCAAAGGGTAGCAAGTATATAGGTTTAAAGAGGGTCTCCCCTCATATTTTAAATTCTATGTACGGTGTACGTGGCGGTCACCGAATGCCAAGCAAAGCTTACCCAAGTGTTTTCATATGGTAAGTATATACATTTAAAAATATGAAAGTTCGTCTGTTTGCTAGAGCCATTACAAGGGAGGTACCCCCACCAAAAGTGTGAAAAGTTCAACACTTTATCACAATTTTCTCAGTGACTATTGCAGGGATTTCTGTCATATCTTGCATATATGTACTAGACCACAAGTAGATTCCCTTGTGTGAGTGTCACACCTGGATCTTTGTTAATTATTTTTTTATGAATTTTTTAAATAATTTTTAATGCATTAAAATTAATGAAATCATGCACTAAATCAATTATAACTTGAAAAGTATTGCATTTAGAGCATTTTGTTAAAATATGTCATTCAGCTACTTTTTCCATAGCTACAACATGGTGAATAACTTGGGTGTGTATCTCAATAGCTAAGAGAGTAATAGCTACTTTTGCACTTTTCAGTAACTTCCATGATGAGTAAAATCACTTGTAACTTGAAAACTATTGCATTTAGAGAATTTTGTTTAAATCTGTTATTCAGCTACTTTTGGGTCAGCTATAACAGTAAAATTTCAGACCTGTAGCTCATGGCATAGCTGAGTAATGGCTACTTTTAGGTTATCACTGTTGAGTAAATCACTTATAACTTGAAAAGTATTGCATTTAGAGCTTTTTGTGTAAATATGTTATTCAGCTACTTTTGAGTCAGCTATAACATAGCTGTGGCTCATTGCATAGCTGAGTAAAAGCTGCTTTGAGGTTCTTACTCAACACTAAATCATTTATAACTTGAAAAGTATTGCATTTAGAGCATTTTCTTAAAATATGTTATTCAGCTACTTTTTCCATAGCTGCAACATGGTGAGTAACTTGGGTGTGTATCTCAATAGCTAAGTGAGTAATAGCTACTTTTGGACTTTTCAGTAACTTCCATCCTGAGTTAAATCACTTGTAACCTGAAAACTATTGCATTTAGAGAATTTTGTGTAAATATGTTATTCACCTATTTTGGGGTCAGTTATAACATAGTAAAATTCGAGACCTGTGGCTCATTGTATAGCTGAGTAATAACTACTTTGAGGTTCAGACTCAACACTAAATCATTTATAACTTGAAAAGTATTGCATTTAGAGCATTTTCTTAAAATGTGTTATTCAGCTACTTTTTCCATACTGTAACATGGTGAGTAACTTGGGTGTCTATCTCAATAGCTTTTCTGTAACTTCCATGATGAATAAAATCACTTGTAACTTGAAAACTATTGCATTTAGAGAATTTTGTTTAAATCTGTTATTCAGCTACTTTTGGGTCAGCTATAACAGTAAAATTTCAGACCTGTAGCTCATGGCATAGCTGAGGAATGGCTACTTTTAGGTTATCACTGTTGAGTAAATCATTTATAACTTGAAAAGTATTGCATTTAGAGTATTTAGTTTCAATATGTTATTCACCTATTTTGGGGTCAGCTTTTACATAGTAAAATTTGAGACCTGTGGCTCATTGCATAGCTGAGTAATAACTACTTTGAGGTTCTGACTCAACACAAAATCGTTTATAACTTAAAAAGTATTGCATTTAGAGCATTTTGTGTAAATACGTTATCCAGCTACTTTTGGGTCAGCTATAATATAGTAAAATTTCAGACCTATAGTTCATGACATAGCTGAGTAATGGCTACTTTTAGGTTATCACTATTGAGTAAATCACTTATAACTTGAAAAGTATTGCATTTAGAGTATTTAGTTTCAATATGTTATTCACCTATTTTGGGGTCAGCTATAACATAGTAAAATTCCAGACCAGTGGCTCATTGCAGAGCTGAGTAAAAGCTGCTTTGAGGTTCTTACTCAACACTAAATCATTTATAACTTGAAAAGTATTGCATTTAGAGCATTTTCTTAAAATATGTTATTCAGCTACTTTTTCCATAGCTGCAACATGGTGAGTAACTTGGGTGTTTATCTCAATAGCTAAGTGAGTAATGGCTACTTTTGGACTTTTCAATAACTTCCATCTTGAGTAAAATCACTTGTAACTTGAAAACTATTGCATTTAGAGAATTTTGTGTAAATGTTATTCAGCTACTTTTGGGTCAGCTATAACATAGTAAAATTTCAGACCTGTAGCTCATAGCATAGCTGAGTAATAGCTACTTTTATTACGCTACAATAGCTTACCATGTGGGACTTATTGCTGTTCTCGGGTTGCCACACCCGGGGCCAACGTCTTAGAAAAAAAGATCGTTCTTGTTAGCCACCGGATATACTGGTAGTTGTCGTCACGTGATAACTTCTGACCAATCGCCCTACTTTCTCGTTGGCCACGATTGACTGGTAGCAGTTTGTAAATATACAGACATTTTCATTTATTTCTCAGACTTTACGTATTGTTGGAGGCTAATTTTTGGATATTTTCTTTAATATATATTATAGATCATTCTGTAAAATTTTTATTTTCACAGGATAAGTATTTTTCTTGCTTTCGCGTGTTTTGAGTTTTTCTCGGTACAGGCAATTTCAATTGTATGTCTTTTATTGCGTTAAAATGTCTCTCCATCAAGCAAACAAAGACAAACCGAGAGCTCAGAAATGCCGCCATTTTTGCTTCAGTTTCGACCATCATAATTACTGCCCTACCTGTAGGGAGGCTGGCAAGGGAGATGATCCCTGTGTCACCTTCGAAACTCCCTGTCAAATATGCACGTCTTTTACAGATGAGCAATTGCAAAAAATACAGAACAGGAAGCGGTATTTTAAAAAGCAAAAAGCGGAAACTAGTTCCAAAGATGAACTAGATCTTCTGGGTGAAGGCGACGGGGACTCTTTCACTGATTCCAATGCAGACCTAGAGAGTGCTGCTGATAACCTTTTTACCTCACCCCCCCCCCCCCCCACCCCCCCACCCCCCCACCCACCCCCGTCCTCAACCTCTTGCCTTCTGCTCTTTGTCTTTAAAGACCCCAGCCAAGGCTGTTCCACCCACCCCAGGTACAGTTTTACAAAATAAAATTCAAAGAAATATTAAAAAATCCCTGGGTGATTCCTTAAATATACACTTGCAGCAGCAAATGGGTTCCTTCCAGGCATCCATGTTGGAAGCATTTCAATCACTCCGAGAGGAGTTGACAACAAAAAAGACATCCGAGGTTGAATCCTCGTCTCATGCTTCAAAACCTGGTCCATCCAGTAACATTGCTGCCCATCTGGACCTACCCCCTCCGAGATCCAGTACTAATGTTCAGTCCGAGGCCATGGATGTGGACATTGGTCCAGCACTCCCTCCTCGGCTAGTACTTAACCAAGATACCTCGGATCAGTACGTTGCCCCTTCTGAGGCTATACCGAAGGAGGCCTCGTACTCTCATAAAAAACAAAGCCATAGACAAATAGTAGTGCCGAGCTCTGCCCCGGACCAACTGGATGAGGATTCCGATCAACCTCGGATCCATTCAGCTAGACCTAAGAAGCACTCTGACAAGAGCAAGCATAAATCCAGGTCCAGATATGTGTCATCTTCAGAGGAAGATCAGTCCCCTGTAACTAGACACAGGTCTTCTAAGCCCTCTAGGGCTCAGCCCTCAGGAGCAGCTTCTGAATAAGACCTTCCACAACATGATCCAGACCCCCCCCTTATTATAGGGAAGTGGCTCTGTCTGACATTCCCTCTCAATACTCTGAAGAAGTAGACACCTTCAGGCGCATTCTTTCTCTCCCTGACCCCAGGGACTCTATGCCTAGGTCTTCAACTTCAGTGTTGGGTCTGGACGATGAAAAAGGCCGTCAAGAGCTCAGACCTAGAGGTCCTTCCTCTATTCTACCCCTTAGCTCAGTTATCAAGGACGCCTTTGATAAATTTCAACATGATTTTAAAGCTGCCAATTTAGCTGAGGGCAAATATGTAAAGCCTCCTCCATCCACTTCTAAGTGGTACAAGGTGGGACAGCCCACTTTTCAGGTTAAAATTCAGGAGTTGAATACAGACTTTGCTAAGATCTGTATTACTCCTAGACCTCCTGGGGCCCCAATATCTCAACCCTCAACTTCACCGCTGCATTTGCCAAAACCTCTTCTTCTTGCAATGCTTCCTTGGAAAAGTGCCAACATAGCATTAAGTCAACTGTCAAGAAGATTAAATCTCAGATCCAGAAAGGTGCCAATCCTGAGAAAGCAGCAAAGCGCGGATATGAGGAAGTCGCTGAGTACATGGATTTTTGGAACAAGACAGTTCTTGTTCAACACAGGGCCCTCACCTGTCTCAGCAAATCTCTAGCCCATATTCTCCAGAGGGAGTTATATTCTATGGCTAATACCGGCTTGCTTAGGCGCGAAGCCAAGATGACTCTATTACATCCCCAGCTAGGGGAAACGAGACGTCAAGAACTTAGGAACTCGTCCTTTTGGGACTCCTCCTTGTTCGAGTCTCAAAGGGGCCACGGTGGCAGAGTGGTAACACTCTCGCCTCCCACCTCTGAGGTCGGGGGTTCGATCCCCGTGACGGCCTTAAGTGGGAAAGCTGGTAGTTGCTTGCCGTTGGTCGGCAGTTTACAGTACACAACCCTAGCGAACTCTATGTACTGGTTTCCTCTGCCCTTCCAACTACCCGTCGTGATATGACCCGTACAGTGTTGAAAGCGACGTAAAACCCCAAATAAATAAATAAATGTTCGAGTCTCAACTCGTAAAGGAAGGTGAGGACTTCCTTCTCAAAAAAGGCACCTCAAAAGATTCTCAGGGTTTCGCACGCTACCAGAATAAGCCCTTTCGTGGCCCCCACAAGAAAAGAGGCTCCTAGGGGCTAGGAAACACCCCTATGGGGGCAATACCTCTCAAAGCAGTAACCAATCCTTTCCCTCGGGAAGAGGAAAACCCAACTTCAGAGGCTCTAGGGGTCGTTTTCGACCCCACAATAGGGGAAGGGGGCGTGGAAACCCCCCTTCCCAATGACTCCTCCAAAGCCTCACTCAGTCCACCAGTAGGAAGTCGCCTCCATTCTTTCAAGAGAGACTGGCTAACAAACAAATGTTCTCAAAACGTGTTAAACATTATCACCAATGGCTACGTTCTGCCATTCCGTTCAAAGCCAAACTTGATCAGATTCCCTCTGATTCTGTCAGAGTACAAGGCCCGTCAAAAAGACCAAGCACTGGCCACTTGTATCCAGTCTCTTCTGTCAAAGAACGCAATCGAAAGGGTGGAAAACGTAAAATCTCTCAGGTTTTACAATCGCCTGTTCCTAGTACCAAGCCTCACCAACGATGGAGGCCAGTAATAGACTGAAGCAGGCTCAACACTTTTCTACACATAGAAAAGTTCAAAATGGAAACTCCAGAGTCCATCAGGACCTCCCTGATTCCAGGGGAATGGGTATTGTCGATAGATCTGTCGGACGCTTACCTACACATCCCCATCCATCCAAACTCAAGGAAATACCTAAGGTTTTGCGACAAGTCTCAGGTGTTCCAGTTCACCTCACTCCCATTCAGACTAGCCACAGCCCCCCAGGTCTTTACAATGATTGTAAAGGAAGTGAAGCTAATGGCCCTCTCCAGAAGACTCAGACTTCACCAGTACCTGGACGACTGGCTGATCAGGTCCCAGTCTCAGGAGGAAGCCCAAGTGAACACTCAGGCGGTGGTAGATCTAACCCAGTCTTTGGGTTGGATAATAAATCAGGAAAAATCAGAACTGAAACCTGCTCAGGTGTTTTTGTTCGTGGGCTACGAATGCCATCTAGATTCAGCCCTTGTAAAACCCACTCAAGAGAGATGGCTGAAACTTCAGGATTTGATCCTACGACTCAAGTCAAAATGTGTCTTGACTGCAAGATGTTTGATGTCGCTAATTGGGTTGCTTGCCTCAACGGAGAAGATGGTCCCGCAGGGACGCTTTCACATGAGGCCCTTTCAGTTTCATCTCAAGGAGCACTGGAGATATCCTCAGTCGCTGGACAGCCTCTTTCCTTGGACAGAAGCCATTGCAGCACACTTAGATTGGTGACAAAATCCCTCAAACGTGATGAAAGGTGCAGACCTTCCTCAAATGAAGGTTGGGGCACTCACTTAGATCAAAGTTCTACAAAGGGTCTGTGGTCAGACCGGGAAAAAAGGCTACACATAAATGTCCTAGAATTGAAGGCGGTCTCCCTGGCCCTTTGAAGCTTCAAGGACCAGTGCCAGAACCAAACAGTGCTAGTTGCAACAGACTACTCAACAGTGGTAGCTTACAGAAACAAATAAGGAGGAACTCACTCAGCAGAGATGTGCGTTCTCCTGTGGAAGATTATAACCTGGTGCCATCACTATCACAGAACATTGAAAGCCAGACACATTCCAGGGTGCCTGAATGTGATGACCGACCTTCTGTCCAGGTCGAACCAAGTGCAGTCAACAGAATGGTCACTGCATCCACAGATGTTCAAACAGATCTGCCAGAAGTGGTTCACACCTCATGTAGACTTATTTGCCACTCATCTGAACCACAAACTTCCACTGTACGTATCTCCTGTCCCAGACCCAAAGGCTTGGAACATAGATGCTCTGAACATAAACTGGACGGGTCTCACTGCCTATGCTTACCCTCCGATGGCTCTCCTTCACAGGATGATCCAAAAAATCAGGCAATGCTATTGCCTGATCATTGTGATAGCCCCAGGCTGGCCAGGGATGCCCTGGTTTTGGGACCTAGTGCAGCTCTGAACAGAGATCCCACTGCAACTTCTGGTATCAACGACTCTTCTCAAACAATCCCACAAATATGTGTTTCACAGCAATCCACAGCATCGCAACCTCCACGCCTGGTGTCTAGGAGTGGACAGCTCCAAGGACAAGGCTTCTCTGTGGAGGTGGCAGAGAGAATTGCTGCACCTCAGAGGTCATCAACAAGAACCATCTACAAGTCAAAGTGGGCCTTATTTGAGAAATGGTGCAGAGAAAATTCGGTGGATTTCTCCACTCCATCTGTGAAACAAGTCTCAGACTTTTTCATGTACCTGTACCAAGATCTAAACAGGCGCCCCTCGACCATCGATGGTTACAGGACAGCCATTGTTGACACTTTGGGCCCAATGGGCCACCATATTGCACAAAGTTCAGACCTTCATAGGTTACTCTCCAGCTTTCACAGGGATCGTCCCAAAAGTTCCAGGAATCTTCCAAAGTGGAACCTTTCTGTTGTTCTCAATGAGCTCACAAAAGCACCCTTTGAGCCTATGAAAGACACAGACCTCAAACATCATTCTCTCAAGACTGCTTTCTTGCTAGCTTTGGCCTCCAGCAAGCGCCGCAGCGAAATCCATGCCTGGGTTGCAAACAAAGTATCTAATCTAGGCCAATGGGAAAAGGTTGCCTTGTTCCCTTCTTCTAACTTCATAGCCAAAAACCAAGTAGCAAGAGAAGGTTCTCAAAGTGTGCCTCCGGTGACTATTCCTGCTTTGACTACCATTGTAGATAGACAATTCAAAGAAGACAGGACCCTGTGTCCGGTGCCGGCCCTGAGGTACTATTTCGATCGAACCAAAGACCTGACAGGGTCTCGATCCCTCCTTTTCTTCTCCTTCAAGAAAGGACATACCTCAGACATCAGACCCGCTACTCTCTCTTCCTGGTTGAAACAAACCATTCTACTTTGTTATAAACAAGTAGACCAACAAGCCTGGGACTTGGTCCAAGTTAAAGCGCATGACATTCGGGCCTTCGCGGCCTCTAAGGGCTTTTACGGTGGGGTATCGGTGGACCAAATCATGCAAGCCTGTCACTGGAAAGCTCACACCACATTTACAAATATTTACCTAAAAGATCTTACTTGGTCAGACAATGACAACAATATGTATCTGGGACCAGTGGTGGCGGCACAAAAAGTCCTAGATCCTTCCCCTCAGACCAGTTGTCCTCGGAAAGAAAAAAAAAGGGGGGGGGGGGGGGGGGCATATCCGCTACAACCAAGTCTTCAGGAGTCTAATCCCAGGATCTAGGTATAGTTCTACCTTCAAGATGTTACGGGTAAGGTCATTTTGCCTTTAGTTTATCAAATTTAATATGTATTAAGGATTTATTAAAGTTGTCATTAATCTCATATTCGGTGGCAAAAAATTTTATGAGAATTCCAACCATTGGGCTATCAAAACATCTAGACAGGTTTTTAGCACTGTCTTCCATTCTATTTAGGTTTTTGGCTCTTTACAGGCCCGGTCTTCGGGATTGGGGCACTGTAAACACGGAACTCAGACTGGTATTTCTAACTCTCTAATATATATTACTTCAAATTTAAGAAAAATCGACATATCTTCCAGTCACAGCTGTAATCCCGCCACCGGGCAGTTGGATTCAGCATTGAGTCCCACATGGTAAGCTATTGTAGCGTAATAAAATTGAAAATTTTAATTACTTAAATGTAGCTTTTATAAGGATTCATTTTATTACGCTACAATAGCTTACCATGTGGGACTTAATGCTGTTCTCGGGTTGCCACACCCGGGGCCAACGTCTTAGAAAAAAAGACAGTTCTTGTTAGCCACCGGATACACTGCTAGTTGTCGTCACGTGATAACCTCTGACCTCTCGCCCTACTTTCTTGTTGGCCATGCGAATTACAATGCTTTATTTTACAAGAAATATTATTTCATTTTTACAAGGATATACTTGTCATTGGATCTGGAAACTACATCAGTTTCCTTATTTTATTGCATAGAATCACAATTCGATGTCTTTTAATAGTTCAGATAAATATCTTTACTTTATTTTACAACTGAAGTCCACTTCCGTGTTCTCGTTGTAAATCACAGCGACTCGTTTATGTGGTTTCTAATACAGGATATATATATATATGCCTGTCAGTAAAATAAAATAAAATATTTAACCCCTATCTGCTTCATTATTGGACCTTTTTAGGGTTTATATATATATAAATGTAACACAAACGAGTCCTGGTCGAGTGAAATAATCGGAAACAACTTCCGTTTTTTTGTCGAGACAGCAATTCTTGCAATATGCACGTCTCGTCTAGGTAGTTTATATACAGGAATATATGCCTGTTGAAATAAAATAAAATAAATTTTGCAAGGGTTTATCCCCGTTCTGCGACTCTATTGGTCCATTTTAAGGGTTAAAATATGATATAAAGCACGAAACTAACTGGGGGGGAATCCTCGGGGAAACCCCTGTGATGACGTCACGTCTAGACAACATGTGCTGAGAGACGCGTGTTTCTTACAGTACGTTTATCAATAAAATAAAATAAATAAATTTATAAATAAATGAAATGAAATATTTTATCCCTTCTTTCCTGTCTTATTGACCATTTATAATGTTCATACTTAAATAAACAGGAATAGAATCCTTCTTCTAATCGTCTAGACATTACGTGTCTCTCCAAATTAAGGTAACCTTGGTTTCCCATTATTTTAATCATATTTTAATTCATCCAGTTTTATAATATAAGAAATATTGTACTTGCCTTTTAGATTCTATGTTATTTAATAAAATTCTGTGTAATTACTGCTTTCCTTATCTCACAACTAGCCCTACCTGCAGTGAGGCGGGTGGGGCAGGTGACCTTGTGTCACTGTCGATTTACTTACGTAAATCCAGTTGTGTAATTCCTTCAAAGAAGGAAAGGCAAAGCTTACATGAAAGCTTGCTTTAAGGAAAGCTTACATAAAAATTATAATATCCAACTTCTTTCTCCAGGGTGGATCAGATCCCTGCTTAAATCTGAAGCCAGATAACATCTTAGTTCATCCGAGATTTTAATGCACCCGAGAATCGGATGCATTATTTCCAACTTCTATCCATCCGAATATGATTTGATACTCGGATTTTCGTTGCACCTAGTCCATCAGATCAGATATCAGATCCGAGGCTACTTTAAATTCCAATGCTCGGATGATCTAATCTTAAATCCGATGCTCGGATGATTGTATGTAGATCTAATCCTCGGATGATCGGATCTTAAATCTGATGTTCAGATGATGGTTCCAGATCAGAACTCTGAACAATCCTAACACACACTTGGACTATATTTCACCAGCCTGGCAGTAAATATCACTTATTGGAGGCTTAGGTCCAAGTCCAAAGCCCAAGAGGGCTTCTAAACAAGGTCCTTCATTCAGTCCTGACTCTGTATTTTAGGGAAGTAGGTTGCCTGACTTCACCCTATCCATTTTTGGAGGACATTGACACTTTTTGTTTTGTACCTCCCTGCCCCAGGGAGTTTATGCCTTGATTCCCCTCAGTCTGGAATCTGAATGATTTACTAGGCCAACAGGAAGTTGGGCTGTTATTTTCCGTTAAACTGGAACAACCTTGTTTTGAACACAAGTTTTCAAATCTGTATCTCCCTAGGGGCCTCCTTGGGTAAGCCCCTCCTCCCTTCTGGTCAGCTAGAGTTGAGCTTTAGGCTGCTCTCCACTAGGTTCTCCTCAATATAACCTGGTTATGGATATATGTTAAGAAGGCTACCTGCAGACAGGTCAAACTCAATTTCATGGTGCATATAAGTAGTCAGAAGGGGTATGGTGAACTCAGGTGAGATACTGGATCTTTAGATCTTAAAGTTTCCATTCACACTACTTTAGGAGGGACAGGAGTCCCTCATCAAAGCACCTGTAATAACACTTAGGGTTTAGGCCCTATTAATCAACCCTTTCCAATTCCCCACATCTAGAGGCTCCTACAGGAACCACCCCAATGGGGGTCATTCCATCCCTAGCAGTATCCATCGTTTTCCCCAGGCAGGGGGAAATCGAGTAGCCGAGGCTCCAAGGTCTTTCGACCCACTCCAGGGGACGAGGGCATAAAAACCCTTCCCCCCAATGACTCCTCCAGCCTCACTCAGTCCACCAGTAGGAGTTCTCCTCCGTTCTTTCAGATAAGACTGGCAAACAAATCCTGTCATTCTTTTCAATCCAAGTCCAGTCAGACTCCTGACCCGGTCAGAATACAAGGCCCTTCAAAGACCAAGTCCTGGCCTCTGTATCCAGTCTCTTCTGTCAAAGAACGCAATAGAAAGGGTGGAAAATGTAAAATCTCTTGGGTTTTACAGTCGCCTGTTCCTAGTACCAAGCCTCACCTAAGGTGGAGGCCAGTCATAGACCTAAACAGGCTCAACACTTTTCTACACGTAGAAAAGTTCAAAATGGAAACTCCAGAGTCCATCAGGACCTCCCTGATTCCAGGGGAGTGGGTATCATCGATAGATCTGTCGGACACTTACCTACACATCCCCATCCATCCAAACTCAAGGAAATACCTAAGGTTTTGCTACAAGTCACAGGTGTTCCAATTCACCTCCCTCCCATTCGGACTAGCCACAGCCCCCCAGGTCTTTACAATGATCGTAAAGGAAGTGAAACTAATGGCCCTCTCAAGAGGACTCAGAATTCACCAACACCTGGATGACTGGCTGATCAGGTCCCAGTCTCAGGAGGAAGCCCAAGTGAACACACAGGCAGTGGTAGACCTAACTCAGTCCTTGGGGTGGATAATAAATCAGAAAAAATCAGAACTGAAACCTATTCAGGTGTTTTTCGTTCATGGGCTACGAATACCACCTAGATTCAGCCCTTGTAAAACCCACTCAAGAGAGATGGCTGAAACTTCAGGATTTGATCCTACGACTCAAGTCAAAACGTGTTTTGACTGCAAGATGTTTGATGTCTCTAATTGGGTTGCTAACCTCAACGGAGAAAATGGTCCCGGAGGGACGCCTTCACATGAGGCCCTTTCAGTTTCATCTCAAGGAGCACTGGAGATACCCTCAGTCGCTGGACAACCTCCTTCCTTGGACAGAAGCCACTGCAGCACACCTAGATTGGTGGCAAAATCCCTCAAACGTGATGAAAGGTGCAGACCTTCATCCCAAAGACCACAGTATCCAACTCTTTACCGACGCCTCAAACGAAGGTTGGGGCGCTCACTTAGACCAAAATTCTACAAAGGGTCTGTGGTCAGATCGGGAATAAGGCTACACATAAATGTCCTAGAATTGAAGGCGGTCTCCCTGGCCCTTCGAGACTTCAAGGACCAGTGCCAGAATCAAACAGTGCTAGTTGCGACGGACAACTCAACAGTGGTAGCCTACATCAACAAACAAGGAGGAACACACTCAGCAGAGATGTGCGCTCTCCTGTGGAAGATCATGACCTGGTGCCATCACTACCACATAACATTGAAAGCCAGGCACATTCCAGGGTGCCTGAATGTGATGGCCGACCTACTGTCCAGGTCCAACCAAGTGCAGTCAACAGAATGGTCTGTGCACCCACAGGTGTTCAAACAGATCTGCCAGAAGTGGTTCACACCTCATGTAGACTTATTTGCCACTCACCTGAACCACAAGCTCCCACTGTACGTGTCTCCTATCCCAGACCCAAGGGCCTGGGACATAGATGCTCTAAACATAAACTGGACCAACCTCACGGCCTATGCGTACCCTCCTACGGCTCCTTCACAAGGTAATCCAAAAGATCAGGCAATGTCATTGCCTGATCATAGTAATAGCCCCAGGCTGGCCAGGGATGCCCTGGTTTTGGGACCTAGTGCAGCTCTCAACAGAGATCCCACTACAACTCCCAGTGTCAACGACCCTACTCAAACAGTCCCACAGGTATGTGTTCCACAACAACCCCCAGCACCTGAACCTCCACGCCTGGTGTCTAGGAGCAGACAACTCCAAGAACAAGGCTTCTCTGTGGAGGTGGCAGAGAGAATTGCTGCCCCTCAGCGGTCTTCAACAAGGACCATCTATAAGTCAAAGTGGGCCCTATTTGAAAAATGATGCAGAGAAAATTCGGTGGATTTCTCCACTCCATCTGTGAAACAATCTCAGATTTTTTCATGTACCTGTACCAAGACCTAAACAGGCGCCCCTCGACCTTTGATGGCTACAGGACTGCAATCATTGACACTTTGGGCCCAACGGCCCAACATGTTGCACACAATGCAGACCTTCATAGGTTACTCTCCAGTTTTCACAGGGATCGTCCCAAAAGTTCCAGAAATTTACCAAAGTGGAACCTTTCTGTTGTCCTCAACGAGCTCACAAAAGCACCATTTGAGCCCATCAAAGACGCAGACCTCAAACATCTTACTCTAAAAACTGCTTTCTTGCTAGCTTTGGCCTCCGGCAAGTGCCGCAGCGAAATCCATGCCTGGGTCGCAAACAAGTATCTAATCTAGGCCAATGGGAAAAGGTTGCCTTGTTCCCTTCTTCTGATTTCATAGCCAAAAACCAACTAGCAAGAGAAGGTTCTCAAAGTGTATCTCCGGTGACTATTCCTGCTTTGACTACCATTGTAGATAGACAATTTAAAGAAGACAGGACCCTGTGTCCCGTGCGGGCCCTGAGGTTTTATTTGGACCGAACAAAGACCTGAGAGGGTCTCGTTCTCTCCTTTTCATTTCCTTTAAGAAAGGACATACCTCAGACATCAGACCCGCTACTCTCTCTTCATGGTTGAAACAAACCATCCTACTTTGTTACAAACAAGCAGATCAACAAGCCTTGGACTTGGTCCAAGTCAAAGCGCATGACATCCGGGCCTTCGCGGCCTCTAAGGCCCTTTATGGTGGGGTATCGGTGGACCAAATCATGCAAGCCTGTCACTGGAAAGCTCACAACACATTTACAAATTTTTACCTAAAAGACCTTACTTGGTCGGACACCGACAACAATATGTATCTGGGACCCGTAGTGGTGGCACAACAAGTCCTAGATCCTTCCCCTCAGACCAGTTGTCCTCGGAAAGAAAAAGGGGGGGGGGGCACATCCGCTACAACCAAGTCTTCAGGAGTCTCTCCCAGGATCTAGGTATTCCTTTACCTTCAAGATGTTACGGGTAAGGTCATTTTTGTTTTTCAGTTATCAAGTAACTTCTATTAAGGACTTATTTAGTTGTCATTAATCTCATATTCAGGTTGCAAAAATTTATGAGATGTCCAACCATGGGTTGGTCAGTCACTAGTGAAGGGCCCTCAGGGACCCTTAGACCTCGAAGTGAGCACTGCTGCACTTCCGTCCTACAATCAAACATCTAGACAGTTTCAGCACTGTCTCTCATTTTATTTAGGTTTTTGGCTCGTTACAGGCCCGATCTTCGGGATCGGGGCACTGTAAATGGGACTCAGACTGGTATTTCTGGCACTATTCTATACATATTAATTCAAAATCTTAGAAAAAATGACATATCTTCCTGTCTCAGCTGTAATCCCGCCACCGGGCGGTTGAATTCAGCATTAAGTCCCACATGGTAAGCTATTGTAGCGTAATAAAATTGTAAATTTTAATTACTTAAATGTAGCTTTTATAAGCTACAAGCTTACCATGTGGGACTTAGAAGAGTCCCACCCTGCCTCCCCGCTGTTTACAGCTGAGGGGTAGGTTTTAGAAAATTTCAACGAGAAAGTAGGGCGACAGGTCAGAGGTTATCACGTGACGACAACTAGCAGTGTATCCGGTGGCTAACAAGAACTGTCTTTTTTTCTAAGACGTTGGCCCCGGGTGTGGCAACCCGAGAACAGCATTAAGTCCCACATGGTAAGCTTGTAGCTTATAAAAGCTACATTTAAGTAATTAAAATTTACAATTTAAGGTTTAATAAGTATATAATTATGTACTTGATATTGAAGGAAGGTATATACGGATAGACATCTACATAAAGTCATATATTGTTTATATTTCTGCTTCTTATGAACAAATTAATAACAATCATTATAATACTCAGGTGAATCTGTCATTTAATCTCAAGGTTTATTAATTATAAATATAAATTTGCAGAATATATCAAAAATGGAAAAACCTTGACACAGAGATGTGAATGTAGTATTTGTTTCAAAGTAGAATTTATTGATGTTTTATAAGCCATAATGACATATTTATTATGTTATTTATTGTTTTATTTATGAACTATTTATCTACAGAGCATTTTTGTGCATTATATTTATGTGTAATAAAGACATGTAATATAAATCATTATCTGTCATTTTATTTTATCCAGTATTTGGATGTCTAATAGAAGTCTCCTGTGCAGTTCTAAAAAAATTTTTTTTACTGTAAAATTATTAGTATGCTTATGTGGGATTACTAAGACCAACCGATACACAAAATTACAGCAATGATAATAACAGTAACAGGTTAATTTATAACGCAATGGTACATTACTACTCAATTCAGGTTTTGTCTTTCTGTATCCTTAAGCTTACAGTTGTTTTTAGTATAGCTAGGTCAAAGGTCAACGTTGGAGTTTTACATCCCACTCAACAGTCAGGGTCATATTCAGCTATACGTCCTCAGCATTGCCACTTATGGGAATTACAGGGGTGACGGCCTGTCCTTAGTAGCCAAACGTGCTTACCCAATAGGTCACTGCAGCCAGCACTACATATGAGACCAACAAGGGTCCCAAATGGGTTCTTATATGGGGCCTTTGTGGGCGCCCTATATGGGCCCAGTCAGTTTTTGCAAACGGTTTTCTGATGGGACCAATATGGTTTATCAATAAGGGTCATATATGGGCCTCATATGGGGCCTTTATTGTAAAATAAATGGGTCCCACATGGGCCCAACTTGTAATTTGAACATGGGGCCCAGATGGTTTTTGCAAATGGTTTGGTGATGGGACCAGTATGGGCTCTGTATATGGGTTATATGTGGGTCTGACAAGGGCACTATATGGTAAACTGCATCCAGGTTCTTATTGGTCCTACATATAGGTTCAGATGTATAGACCGGCTCAGTTTTTAAATGTGCACTACCAACACAAGGTCCATTTGTAGTTCAGCTCGCATGTAATAGAAGCTCAAAAATGAGTTGATCTGTGTGAACAGTCCGCAGTTTCCTTCACACTTTGCCCACATATTCTAATATTTTAATACACTTTCATGAAGCCTTTGCAAATAATGCACAATACAATCTTGATTCATACTATACTATTATCCAATTTCCAGAATGTAATTCAAATCATTTCAAGTTCAAAATCTTATGATGTACCACATTTGTGTCTAAGCTTATGTTATACAGAATACAGAAATGTGTATCAGAAACTCATCACTTAATGATTCACCCAAACCCTTTTTCCAGATGGCCCAAGCTAAAACAGCTACATAGCTTTGTCAAGACACAAGTAAAACACATGATGAAATCCTCGGTTAACTGATATAATTAAGCACATGCATTACTTGATTAATAAAGATTTTTTTCATTATGAATCCCCACCAAAAATATCATAGTTTATTATTTTAGCCTTATTTACACAATTTTTACAAATTTCATAGATTTCTCACACACATTTATAATCTTTATATTGTACTGTAATTTGTATCCTAGTGACGAAAGGCTACCCTGTTTCACGCCATGGGGTGTTTTCCCATTTTCCTAGCACTGCCTCAAAATACTATCTGTGTGAAAAGATAAACATATCTGTACTGCATGATATAGAGGGTTGGACCTATTAATGACCCCTTGAGTTAAACTAAGAGAAACTAAAATTTTACAGAATTTCCACAACTGTAGACTTAGGATTTCTGTACTCTTATACATGAAAAAGGTGTTTGTGGTACATTAAGGTAATATAAACCACTAGATTATTAATTAGTGAGATATACAACAAATTTAATTTAATACATTTTTTTACAAAAACTTGACAATACATTTACAGAGCTATAAAATGGCTATTGTATGTGATAATAATGAGGGTCCCTTGTGAGAATATTATACCCATTTTTGACCTTCACAGGTCCAACCAATATGCCTGTACACTTTTATTTAAAAAACTTTTGTGGCGAGTTGTTTTTCTCAAATAGGACCTTTTTTATTTTTGCATTTTTCTCATTCAAAATCAGATGAGAAGTTAATAAAGAACACTTGTTATATATATTTACATTTTTCCTCTAGGATTTATATATGGGACCTATCTGGGACCCTTATACCAGTAAATCATCCATAAAAGTCCATTCTGGGGCCCATATTAAACATTGTGATAATAAATGTTTTGTTTACCACTCTTTACGAAGTCCAAATCAACATGATGCCAAATGAATCTATTATTAAATCTGTTTTATTTTCCTCATTTTGTACTATTTAGGGAACATTAAGTATTTTTATATAAATGGGACCAATATGGGCCCCCTTTGGGCATTCTGTGCCCATATATATCCTTTATAGGACCCATATTGCTATTTGCCCGCCTGTAGCCCACATAGGCCCCATATGATCATGCTTGCTGGGATATATGCATGAGGACCTGTCAGTGTGGCTAGAATGCATTCCTATCAGGGTATTGTACACATAGTCTTTCAGAATCTGTAAAATTGGGAGCTTTTGGAGGGAAAATAAAATATTTTAAAAATCACAGCAAAGATATTACAAATATCACTAGTTAGTCGAATCATTGATTCGAGTTATGTACTGAGTTGCGGCCACGATTTTAAATTGGCCGTTTAAGCCCTTAAATACCAAATTCTGCATAATATTTCTTCACATATCTGTACATTAAGGTGTATATTATACACTCTGCCATTTTGAAGATTTTTAATGCCTTTATTAAGTTATATTTTATGAAGTAAAAAGCATGTCTGGCACTTCGTCTGGCTTTCTCCAAGGACCCGTATGTCCTAGAACCTATTGTATTTCCATTATGATTTTCTACTCGAACGAGTCTTTTTTAACCGTTTCGTCTGCTGGTTTCTAGAGGTGAAACCCCAATTAATTTATTTGTCTGCAGGGTTTACCACGCAGTCACTGTTAATGTAAAATTGCTGTCTGCGCATCTACGTGTACTCAATTATTTGTCAAACAAATAAACCGCAAAGAAATTAATGAATGAAGTGACGTCACGGTAGTACGATCAGAATCGAGAGCACGTCTGGCAGAGACAATGAAAATATTCAAACTCCGTTCTACATTCAACCACTAGAAGGCGCTTTTGTATGTCCTAGAAGTTATCACGATGGAGTTTCTAACAACATTTTACAAATATATAATCCTGGGGCCGGTTTCACAAAGGGTCTCAGACTTAGGCTAAGTCAGAGACTTAAATCTGAGTTTCTTGTCTTTGCTAAGTCCTGGACTTAAATGGATTTCACAAAGGGTGACTTAGCGAAGTCCAAGCTTATCATATAACCACAGTGGTTTTCTGTGTCATGTGACCCTTTATTTCTACTCAAAATATTTTAGTGTAACATATATCCCAGCAAACATTCTAAATGTTTATAAACGTTTATAAACCTTAAAAACGTTTTGTAAACCTAAAATAAACCAATTTTTTCATCAATTTTTGCTCTAATGGTTTAGATGGCGTTTCACGGTAATATAAACCTTTCATAAACATTTATAAACGTTTTTAAAGGTTTAGTTGCAAACTGCCTCATTTTGAATTTCGATGCTGATGTCATCATAGCCATTACGCCATTTTGTTTTGGAATTGAGAAAACAACTTTGGTAAGTATATCCTTTTATATCTCACTTTATGTGATCAATCTGTCAAAATGAAATACTATTTTAGTATGAGGTTTTGTTGTAGCTTTAAAGGAACTGATATTTGACAAATAGTATTTGGTATTTATGTCAATATATGCTATTTTTATAAGTGGCATTGGACTTAAGGTGGGAACTGTGTAAATGTATTATCGTACTTTTCTTTGGTTTAAAAACGTTTATAAACGTTTCCATAAACTTTTACAAGTATTTCATTTTAAATATTATTTCAACCTTATCTAAACCTTTCTCTTATAGGTTTTAAAACGTTTATAAACATTTATAAACGGTAGACATATGGTTTAGAAATGTTTAAAAACGTTTACATAAACGTTTGCAAGTATTTCATTTTAAACCTTATTTAAACCTTATCTAAACGTTTCCCTTATGGGTTTATAAACGTTTATAAACATTTGAAATGTTTGCTGGGATCCCTTGTTTAGATCATTTTATCTTTGAAAAAATGCTGTATTTTTAAATGGGGAACCTTATAATCACACAGACATGTCCAAAGAATAATTTAGGGAGGTGTTCTATATATTTATTCTTTATTTTCAAGCATTTCAAATTTTGAAGTGAGAAAAATATATGGCGGCCATATTTAAGCCTTTGTTTACAAAACTTAAGCCCACCCTTGGGTAGACTTAGCTAAAGCCTTGACTTAGCAGCTCTGTGAAATCCTCCAAGTCTTAGATCACAGACTTAGCCTCATTTTGAGACAAAAGTCTTTAATTTAAGCCTAAGTCTGGGCTAAGTCCTTTTGTGAAATCGGCCCCAGCAATATTTTACTGTCACCGCCCCTCACTATGTCTTCTCGCAATATATAAAACAAATAAAATATCAAATGCTGGTAGTTGTACACCCACAGAATGATGAAAACGTGAGGCTACAATGGGGTTTCTAACAATATTTTAAATATATATAATCCAGCAATATTTTACTGTCACCGCACCTCACTCGTCTTCTCGCAATATTTAAAACAAAATATCAAATGCTGGTAGTTGTACACCCCCAGAGTGATGAAAACGTGAGGCTACGATGGGGTTTCTAACAACATTTTACAAATATATAATCCAGCAATATTTTACTGTCACCGCACCTCACTCCGTCTTCTCGCAATATTTAAAATAAAACATCAAATGCTGGTAGTTGTACAAGGGGGGACAGCGATTCGCCCATAAAAACACCAAAATACAGTTTCTTGAGAACAAATATGCAGTGTGGTTATATAAAAGTTATCACAATGAAAAGAGGTTCCTCAAACTGTAAAATGATAGTAGCATCCTAAAATATATTTTGTGATAAGTACAAATACACCCATGGAAATTGTCCCATGGCAATAAGATTAGGGCTGTTGGAAAGTGGACAGCATTTCACTGATTATTTTATACTTTTCCTCAAAAAGTTACAAAGACTGTTGAACACTTTGCAAACAATAATTAGAGCTAAAGACCAATTCTTCTCACTGTATTCTAGCATATGATGAAGTCATAAAAAGTATTTATTTGACCCCAGACACAGTTTAGAGAACATACAGCTCTTTGCATCAGTCAGTGCAGTTTGTTAGGCATATTTTTCACTGACATATAAACTTTTTTATTCATCTTTATAAACCTGCATGCTGTCAGTTCTAAAATCTTAGAAAAGTATCAAGACATGTTGCACTCTTTTCTATGGTATACAGCTCCTTCAGTATCAACATAGATGTTAGTTTTAAATGAAGTACAGTAGAAATTGGCGAATCGCTGTCCCCCGCGAATCGCTGTCCCCCCCTGTACACCCACAGAGTGATGAAAACGTGAGGCTACGATGGGGTTTCTAACAACATTTTACAAATATATAATCCAGCAATATTTTACTGTCACCGCCCCTCACTCTGTCTTCTCGCAATATTTAAAACAAAATATCAAATGCTGGTAGTTGTACACCCACAGAGTGATGAAAACGTGAGGCTACGATGGGGTTTCTAACAAAACATTTTACAAATATATAATCCAGCAATATTTAACAAAATATCAAATGCTGGTAGTTGTACACCCCCAGAGTGATGAAAACGTGAGGCTACGATGGGGTTTCTAACAACATTTTACAAATATATAATCCAGCAATATTTTACTGTCACCGCACCTCACTCCGTCTTCTCGCAATATTTAAAATAAAACATCAAATGCTGGTAGTTGTACAAGGGGGGACAGCGATTCGCCCATAAAAACACCAAAATACAGTTTCTTGAGAACAAATATGCAGTGTGGTTATATAAAAGTTATCACAATGAAAAGAGGTTCCTCAAACTGTAAAATGATAGTAGCATCCTAAAATATATTTTGTGATAAGTACAAATACACCCATGGAAATTGTCCCATGGCAATAAGATTAGGGCTGTTGGAAAGTGGACAGCATTTCACTGATTATTTTATACTTTTCCTCAAAAAGTTACAAAGACTGTTGAACACTTTGCAAACAATAATTAGAGCTAAAGACCAATTCTTCTCACTGTATTCTAGCATATGATGAAGTCATAAAAAGTATTTATTTGACCCCAGACACAGTTTAGAGAACATACAGCTCTTTGCATCAGTCAGTGCAGTTTGTTAGGCATATTTTTCACTGACATATAAACTTTTTTATTCATCTTTATAAACCTGCATGCTGTCAGTTCTAAAATCTTAGAAAAGTATCAAGACATGTTGCACTCTTTTCTATGGTATACAGCTCCTTCAGTATCAACATAGATGTTAGTTTTAAATGAAGTACAGTAGAAATTGGCGAATCGCTGTCCCCCGCGAATCGCTGTCCCCCCCTGTACACCCACAGAGTGATGAAAACGTGAGGCTACGATGGGGTTTCTAACAACATTTTACAAATATATAATCCAGCAATATTTTACTGTCACCGCCCCTCACTCTGTCTTCTCGCAATATTTAAAACAAAATATCAAATGCTGGTAGTTGTACACCCACAGAGTGATGAAAACGTGAGGCTACGATGGGGTTTCTAACAAAACATTTTACAAATATATAATCCAGCAATATTTAACAAAATATCAAATGCTGGTAGTTGTACACCCACAGAGTGATGAAAACGTGAGGCTACGATGGGGTTTCTAACAACATTTTACAAATATATAAAGCCCCTTTTCCATATGTGCGGATCCGGCACCCCGCATCCGGTATGCGGATCCGGCATGCGGATCCGGCATCCGGTTATAGTGTTTCCATATGTACAGACATAACTGACAAGGTTCAAGCTTTTTTCCAGTTGTTTCAGTCCTCATGTAATGATGTACAGGGGGGGACAGCGATTCGCGGGGGACAGCGATTCGCCAATTTCTATTGTACCTCATTTAAAACTAACATCTGTGTTGATACTGAAGGAGCCTTATAGTATAGAAAAGTGTGCAACATGTCTTGATACTTTTCTAAGATTTTAGAACTGACAGCATGCAGGATTATAAAGATGAATAAAAAAGTTTATATGTCAGTGAGAAATATGCTAACAAACTGCATCTGACTGATGCAAAGAGCTGTATGTTGTCTTAAACTGTGTCTGGGGTCAATATAAATACTATTTATGACTTCATTAAGTGCTAGAATACAATGAGAAGAACTGATCTTTAGCTTTAATTATTGTTTGCAAAGTGTTTAAACAGTCTTTGTAACTTTTTTGGGAACAGTATAAAATAGTCGGCGAAATGCTGTCCACTTTCCAACAGCCCTAATCTTATTCCCATGGGACAAGTTCTATGGTTGTATTTGTACTTATCACAAAATATATTTTATAATGCCACTATCATTTTACAGTTTGAGGAACCTCTTTTCTTTCTGATAACTTTTATAAAACCACACTGCATATTTGTTCTCAAGAAACAGCATTTTGCTGTTTTTATGGGCGAATCTCTGTCCCCCCCTGTAATATCAAGGTAGGCAGAAAGGGGGGAAACTAGGAAGAAAAACTCATCATTATGACATCAGTTTATTGATTTTTCCATGCGGCATACGGCTATTCAAAGTACTAGAAGCCTGATGGGTTCTGCATGAAGTATAAGTACCGTTTCTGCATACCGTACACGCATATATAGAAACACCTCTTATATTTTTATTGCAAAGTTAAAATAGCCGCATACCGCATGCTGTATGCCGCATACCGGATCACGCGTATATGGAAATGGGGCTTAATCCAGCAATATTTTACTGTCACCGCACCTCACTCCGTCTTCTTGCATTATTTAAAACAAATAAAACATCAAATGCTGGTAGTTGTACACCCACAGAGTGCTGAAAACGTGAGGCTACAATGGGGTTTCTAACAATATTTTAAATATATATAATCCAGCAATATTTTACTGTCACCGCACCTCACTCGTCTTCTCGCAATATTTAAAACAAAATATCAAATGCTGGTAGTTGTACACCCACAGAGTGATGAAAACGTGAGGCTACAATGGTGTTTCTAACAATATTTTACAAATATATATAATCCAGCAATATTTTACTGTCACCGCACCTCACTCTGTCTTGCGGGCGATAATACCAAGTTTACAGATTTCAACACCCACTGCTGTCCTAAGATTCGACGCTGTGGTTGGCAAAAAGCCAACCACTTCGCCCTAGTTTTTTATTTAAAGGCAATAAGTGCAACATAAAACAGTCAACATATATTTAATAATGTTTTTAATTGAAATATAATTGACATGGCAAGTAAATCTAGATAATAATTGATTAGAAAATCGAAATCCACAAATTTATGTCTTGATTTCATGACACACTGATGACTATAGTTGGTGTGATGCCCACAGTTAGCTTTGTGAGAGACATTAATGTGTATGGTATAGACACAACTCAGAGCATTAAAATGATTTTACATCACATTCTCACATTTTTACTTAGCTTTGATAGTTGAGAAGAACTCTCAGACAAGAAAATCCTCTAATACAGTGCGTCATTGTGTCAAAAATATATTACACATTTGCATTATGGTGCAGACAGCCTGTAAACCAGGCTAGCCCATACCATAAATGGCTCTCATGAAAAATCTGTGAAGATCAACCAAGATGGGCATTTTACCTTCACAGATGAGTAACTTGGTATGTTTGAGTAGTAAACTTTTATAACATCTGCACCGTTGCCACTGAACCTTTGTAATAGATATACTTAATTGTGAGTACACAACTTTTAAGACACCCATATCTTTGAACTCTAAATCTTGATAATAATGCTTGCAGCCTATACTACTAAATCTTTAAAATATATGTACCATGGATTACTTAATTGTGAGTACACAACTTTTAAGACACCCATATCTTTGAACTCTAAATCTTGATAATAATGCTTGCAGCCTATACTACTAAATCTTTAAAATATATGTACCATGGATTACTTAGACCGAGTTCTGTCCCATGTCGCCAATTGCTATTGATATGTTGATGGACACAATGGCGAGGGACAGAGTTCCCATGTACTTGTTTTCTGTGTAAATCTCGAACTGTGGGAAATTATTTCATTTACTTTAAAAAGTAATTATTATATCCATGTAGCTGTATCCGGTTTACAGTACATATGCTGTTTAACTAAACTGCTTTTACAAGCAAAAAATTTCTTTTATAGATAACTATGTACCATTGACGGTTTGTTTACATTTTAAAAACAGGTTGAAATACATGCATGCCAGTTTAGTTGGCATTTAAATATTAGTGAACGGCACATAAATATAAAAAAAGAATTCAAATAACACTTTATACTTGTTGTAATATGTCTAGAAATATCCCGTTCAAAATTTACACAGAAAACAAGTACATGTGAGCTGTGTCCCTCGCCATTGTGTCCATCAGTACATCAATAGCAATTGGCGACGGGACAGAAACTCGGTCTATGGATTACTATACCTTTATAACTTGATTATCCTTGAGTAGTTAACAAGGTCCTCAGTGGCTTAGTGGTATAGCAAATTTGGCATCTTACACAGTCAAAGTGAATTGATGGTCATGGTCAACCTTCAAAAAACATGTTTGTCAATCATCGTCATCTCTATTGGCATGTTTGTCAATCATGGTCATCTCTGTTGGCATGTTTGTCAATCATGGTCATCTCTGTTGGCATGTTTGTCAATCATGGTCATCTCTGTTGGCATGTTTGTCAATCATCGTCATCTCTATTGGCATGTTTGTCAATCATGGTCATCTCTGTTGGGATGTTTGTCAATCATGGTCATCTCTGTTGGGATGTTTGTCGATCATTGTCACCTCTGTTGGGATGTTTGTCGATCATTGTCACCTCTGTTGGGATGTTTGTCAATCATGGTCATCTCTATTGGCATGTTTGTCAATCATGGTCATCTCTGTTGGGATGTTTGTCGATCATTGTCACCTCTGTTGGGATGTTTGTCGATCATGGTCATCTTTTCACTATGATCTTTTGCTCATGCAGCAACTATGGTTGCCCATTGTCAGCCATGGTCATAATTAAGCGTCCCTGAAAGGGCGCTTATTTGTTTTCGCCTCAGTTTCCTCTCCGCCGCCACCGCCGCATTATGGTCTCCCTTGAATATCCACACACACACACACACACACACACACACACACACACACACACACACACACACCCCCCGTCATCGCAGTTCAGGAATAACTACTTGCTACACAGCCTTACCATTTGACACACCTGTTCATACTATCGAAAACGCGAGCTGATTAGATTTTGGGAGCAATCCCTTGAAAAATGTCTCATTTATGAGTGATTTTCTGACACCTTCCAATCTGAAAGCCTTAAATTTAGGTCAACCCACCTATTATCTCCTTAAGTATTGCATTTAGAGCCATAAAATGTACTGGGAGGTAATAGGAAACCATATGTGGAGAGTCTAAATAGCCGGTCAGTTTTACCCCATGGCCCCCCCTTAAGGGTCAAACTGGGGTCATAAAATAGCTGATTTTGAGTTTTTGCCTTATATCTCCTTTATTGTTGCTTTTATAGCAGTTCAGGAATAACTACTTGCTACACAGCCTTATCATTTGACACACCTGTTCATACTATCGAAAACACGAGCTGATTAGATTTTGGGAGCAATCCCTTGAAAAATGTCTCATTTATGAGTGATTTTCTGACACCTTCCAATCTGAAAGCCTTAAATTTAGGTCAACCCACCTATTATCTCCTTAAGTATTGCATTTAGAGCCATAAAATGTACTGGGAGGTAATAGGAAACCATATGTGGAGAGTCTAAATAGCCGGTCAGTTTTACCCCATGGCCCCCCCTTAAGGGTCAAACTGGGGTCATAAAATAGCTGATTTTGAGTTTTTGCCTTATATCTCCTTTATTGTTGCTTTTATAGCAGTTCAGGAATAACTACTTGCTACACAGCCTTATCATTTGACACACCTGTTCATACTATCGAAAACACGAGCTGATTAGATTTTGGGAGCAATCCCTTGAAAAATGTCTCATTTATGAGTGATTTTCTGACACCTTCCAATCTGAAAGCCTTAAATTTAGGTCAACCCCCCTATTATTTTCTTAAGTAATGCATTTAGAGCCATAAAATGTACTGGGAGGTAATAGGAAACCATATGTGGAGAGTCTAAATAGCCGGTCAGTTTTACCCCACGGCCCCCCCTTATGGGTCAAACTGGGGTCATAAAATAGCTGATTTTGAGTTTTTGCCTTATATCTCCTTTATTGTTGCTTTTATAGCAGTTCAGGAATAACTACTTGCTACACAGCCTTATCATTTGACACACCTGTTCATACTATCGAAAACGCGAGCTGATTAGATTTTGGGAGCAATCCCTTGAAAAATGTCTCATTTATGAGTGATTTTCTGACACCTTCCAATCTGAAAGCCTTAAATTTAGGTCAACCCCCTATTATCTTCTTAAGTATTGCATTTAGAGCCATAAAATGTACTGGGAGGTAATAGGAAACCATATGTGGAGAGTCTAAATAGCCGGTCAGTTTTACCCCACGGCCCCCCCTTATGGGTCAAACTGGGGTCATAAAATAGCTGATTTTGAGTTTTTGCCTTATATCTCCTTTATTGTTGCTTTTATAGCTGCAGAATGTATTAAGAGGTATTGGGAAAGCATATGCGGAGAGTCTAAATAGCCGGTCAGTTTTACCCCACGGCCCCCCCTTATGGGTCAAACTGGGGTCATAAAATAGCTGATTTTGAGTTTTTGCCTTATATCTCATTTATTGTTGCTTTTATAGCTTCAGAATGCATTAAGACGTATTGCGAAAGCATATGTGGAGAGTCTAAATAGCCGATCAGTTTTACCCCCCGACCCCTCTTATGGGCCAAACTGGGGTCATAAATAGCTGCTTTTTAGTTTTTGCCTTATATCTCCTTTATCGTTGCTTTTATAGCTTCAGAATGTATTAAGAGGTATTGGGAAAGCATATGTGGAGAGTCTAAATAGCCGGTCAGTTTTACCCCCATCCCCCCCTTATGCGCCAAACTGGAGTCATAAATAGCTGCTTTGGAGTTTTTACCTTATATCTCCTTCATCGTTGCTTTTATAGCTTCAGAATGAATTAAGAGGTATTGGGAAAGCATATGTGGAGAATCTAAATAGCCGGTCAGTTTTTCCCCTGGCTCCCCCTTATGGGTCAAACTGGGGTCATAAAATAGCTGATTTTGAGTTTTTGCCTCATATCTCCTTTATTGTTGCTTTTATACCTTCAGAATGTATTAAGAGGTATTGGGAAAGCATATGTGGAGAGTCTAAATAGCCGGTCAGTTTTACCCCCCGACCCCCCCTTATGGGCCAAACTGGGGTCATAAATAGCTGCTTTGTAGTTTTTGCCTTATATCATCTTTATCGTTGCTTTTATAGCTTCAGAATGTATTAAGAGGTACTAGGAAAGCATATGTGGAGAATCTAAATAGCCGGTCAGTTTTATCCCCCCCCCAACCCCTTATGGGTCAAACTGGGGTCATAAAATAGTTGCTTTGGAATTTTGCCTTATATCTCCTTTATTGTTGCTTTCATATCTTCAGAATGTATTAAGAGGTATTGGGAAAGCACATGTGGAGAGTCTAAATAGCCGGTCAGTTTTACCCCCCGACCCCCCCCTTATAGGCCAAACTGGGGTCATAAATAGCTGCTTTGGAGTTTTTGCCTTATATCTCCTTTATCGTTGCTTTTATAGCTTCAGAATGTATTAAGAGGTATTGGGAAAGCATACGGCGCAGCTTTGTGCATTCTTAGCTTTACAGCATGCTTATTAAAACCACAAAGCATTTTAAACTTTCAGGGATGCTTCGCTTTTGTTAGCAAAAGCATTTCTCTAGTTTACTAACTGTGGACAATCATGGTCAACCATGGCCACAACCAACTGACCATGGACAAGATCAGGTTGTCCATGGTTTACCATAGTCACATTTGACTGACCATGGACCAATAATGGTGAAGCAGACTCAACCTGAAGTGAACCTTGTTGGCAAATACTGCCTAAGAATGTGTTCAGTCATGAGAGTGGTCAACCATGGGAGGAAATATTGCAAATCATGCTTAACCCTAATAAAACAGATCATGCTTCACATTATTATCAAAACATTATAATTCATTTGGGAGACAGCATGGAATACTGTTTTATTGAAAAAAAGCATTTATGACACAAGATCGATAGTCTCAGTTCTTATATAAATAGATACATATATCAGGCAGTGGCAGGCACAGAAACCCAGTTAATTCTCTAATTGGTCAATTTAAAATTATAAGTGATGTTTATTCAAAACAGTATATACTAGGTGAAAATTAGCAAATCTGTATCATTTCTTCCCCTATTAAACTCATGTTGTGAAAGGGGTAGTCTTCTAGCCTTGTCCAAAGCTTTTAAATTACATTTTATCCTGCCAGTCATACTGCTTTCAGTAGAGTGTTTTTAAAATAGGCTTTTGAGTAACCAACACTAGTATCAGTTTCCTCTGAAATAGTAAAAGGGTTAACATATAAACATTCATTGGCCTAAACAAAACTCATCAGACTGGAGTCAGTTATCATGTATTCTTAAACTTTTCCAAAAACATATCTTACCACTTCTTCTATATGTTTTATTCACCTCTTCTTTAAATAAAAGGTTCGTAGTAAAATTCAAGTTACTTTGTAGTGTAGCTTCATGCAAGAAAACTGGTTGATTTAATGTAAAGTCATCAATTCTTATCAAAATTCATGCCAATTTTACTACAGACATTTCATCTCATATTTATGTAAGTTTAATAAGTTGTGAGATTTTTACAATGTTTATACTTTAGTCAGGAAGAGAGCGTAACCTGCATTTAATACTTAAAGTTCAAATCCAAAGTTGAAACTTAAGATGCAACTTGTAGCACTGTCTTATCTGGCCAAAAGACTGACATATTTGAACATACAGTCACAAAATAAATGTTTAAACTTTATTTGGATGATAGTCACCTAAATATTAATATCTTTATGTAATATGGACATCTGAGTATAGATATGTTACGATATCTCAAAATTGTTGTGGTCATTATGTACTAGATAAGTTCAATTACACTTTGACCATGTTCACGATTTGTTAAATTTGAAGTTCAACCTAATTTACATTTGTACCATGAAATATAAAAATAGTTGGTGTTCATTTAGCAATTGCACACAGGAGATATGCTGGTAAGCTCATTTAGTCTCGGTATTCAGTATATGTAAGAGTACATTATATAAACAGAAATGTTATTGTGTGAGCTGCAAGTTTTCACAAATTATAAAGAAATCCAAGCCTTTAGCAAGGCCACATAAAAAAAATTGGAAATTTCAAAGATTACTGTGAGAAGTCATATAGTAGTATGATGCTACTTAAGCAAATCCTCATACCATATCAAGATACAGAAAATCACAGAAGTTGATTTTCTGTATCTGTTACAACAGAAAAAGGTTGGATCAGGAATCTCACATGCTGTCATCACCTGGATTTGTGTCCATGACCACAGCAGTGAAAGTCGATTATTATATAAAAGGTGAATGCCAAATTTTTATCAACCACTAAGTCATCCAGGCCCCAGTCAATATCAAGGGTTGTGACACTGTTTCCAGCACATGATGGATTAGCAAACATTCTACTCCCAAATAACAACCTCATCACTACACTTTCTCCATACACATGTTGAACTGTCGCCTGCACCATAAGCTTTGTAGAGATTGTTATCACAGACATATTGTGTATGTATTATTAGCAATTTATTGTTCTCTGCTATTTAGGTTGTCCCAAAATTCCGTATGCAGAGGTTTAAATGGTGGGATTATTATAAGTTGAAAAGATTCTACTTAACCTGGCAAGGATCACAGTTAATTAAGTTAAACTTACAACTGCTGTTTTTGCAAACTTTTAGTCTCAATATAGCAGCATCAAGATGGTTTTAATTCTGTAGAAAATGTTGGTGTACTTTAACAAGTTTAACTGCCAGAATACTTGCATGTTTCCTAGTAATGTTACTCTGAAGACATCTGCACATATTTGTTGCTGTTCACACTATCAGTTTAAATGTCAGTTTTACTTTTAGTATTGATATATAGACATCTACATGAGTTTCTGGAATAGATTGAAAACTATCTGCATAGACCTACTTGGAGACAAACAGTCCATCTCAGCAGTTGGTAGTTGATGTTGCCTTTGTTCCACTAACTAATTCCAAATTGCTAAATTTACTATGTACTTCAAGAATATACTGCAATATGTTCTGTTTATTATGGTTGTTCCTGAAGTATCAGGAGAAACAGTCTTATACACAGCTGGTGGTCAAGTTTGTCTTTGCTCTGCAGACACTTTCTAAATGTTCTAAAACCGTAGTGAAAGTTTGATCTGTTACCAGATACCAGGCACACTATAGGCGTGGTATTATGTGCATTTATAGGCATCCAGAAAAACCCTGAAAATTATAGAGGCAGAAAATTTGAACATTTCTTATGACCTGGTTGGTCATACTTGTGCAGTAACTGCTTAGCAGGGCCTGTATTCACATAAGGGATCAAGCTCATGTTGAGCTAAAAATCAGCTCAAATTTACAGCTGTTTATACCAAACTTGAGCCAATGTTTGGTTCATCTTGTGCTTGGTCCTTTTTGTGAATATTACCCCAGTACTTTAAATCTTGAAATACTGTAAAACTGAAAACTTTTACTCTGACTAATTTTACCTATATTAGACCTTAAACAGTGGATATTAATTCCGAGTAGAATTCAAGCTTTGTATTTATCTCCTTAGTACGAAACTGACTACTAATGAAAACCAATTTCTTAAACTTTGAAAGACAAATGAAATTTCTGCCTAAAATTTCCACATATTTATAACAACAGCATTTTCTCCAATTCACAGATACAAGTATGGACTTGTAATTAATTCTCATCCATACATTCATTCAAAGTCATTTGAACACTTATTCAGGCAAAACAAACCCTCCAATTTTTACAAAATTTCATTCTAGTTCTAGCTAACTTCTATTTATAGGCAAACTCTGTTAAATCGAACCTCTTGGGCTAAGAAAAAAAAATTAACCAGGACTTCAAGATAACAGGATAAATTGCAATACAATTTGCACTTCAGGGACCTGATGTTTATTTCTGGTCAAAAGGGAATTTTACTTCACGGAGATCTACTTAAATGGGTTTGATTGCATTATTATCTTTAAAAATAAAATATGTTCTGATGGTGAAACCTCAAAACTGGTTTAATTTACACTGGTTACATTTATACCTATAAGTTCAACTTACACTGTTTCTACTTTTTCCTATAAGTTCAACTTACACCAGTTACATTTATACATATAAGTTCAACCTATGCTGGTTCCACTTGTACCTATAACTTCAAGTTACACTGGTGCTACTTATAGAAAGTCTGTGATTTGACAATATCATTTCCTGCAAGAGTCCAATTTTGACTTGTAAAAAAAAAGATAATTTTATAGTATTCAAAATGTTTCCTCTCCTTTTGAAATACATGCACCACTTTTCATTTCTTCTCTGTTCAGAATGCATGTAAATGTCATACTTTTCAAAGGTATCTTCAGTCTCAAAGTGCAGACTTTTCTTATTAAGTGCTGCATCAGATGTTCTAGCCATTGTTTCAATGCATGTAGTTTATTGCTTATACCTGGTTCACACTTCTCCAGTTTATCCTACAGATATAGGAGTGAAAGACGTAAAAAAAAATTACTATTGTGATTAAATATTTCCATAATTGCATGATTTTATCACAATGAAAAATGAGGTGATAATAGCTTTAATATGTACAATATCACTAATAAATTTAAAGGTTAATTGTATACACTGCATTGGAAACAGATCCCTAAAGACCCAAATTAAAACCAAGAAAAAACAACCAAATTTATAATTTGCCTCAGAATAGTTTCACCAGTTGAAAAAAGTAAAGAACGATTCCCTGGAGGACAAAATCCACGGAAAAATATTGCTACTAAGACAGAACCCTAGAGCTAATTTCAAATGGGTTGGACAAAATTCCAGAGTTGTAATTGTGGGAAAATAATCACAAGATAAAAGACATTGAAAGAAATATTTATTCTTTGTTAAACAATTAATTATACATTAAAATCAGGTAAACATAAAAAATTATATAGAGTGAAATTGCTGTGCTATTTTAAATTGAAATAATAAAATTGTTATGTTGCTTTAAATTGATTTATATGTGAATGATACTTGCTTATATTGGTAGTTAATAGTTATATAAAAATTTATTTAAAGTGAAACTACAATATATTATTTTGAATTGATATACATGTGACATACATGCATATATTGGATCCACTTCCTCTGTATCTGAGAAAGGCAGGTCATACATAAGTGCAGACGATGTGACACAAGGCCAGATTATAAAGATATTTTTTCAAACAGTGGAGCATCGCCTTTCTTACCGGAAAGGTGTAAATGGGGTATAGCAATTTAATCTTACTCTGAAGAAAATAGATTAAAAACAGCAAAGCAAATGCAATGAAATTCTCATTTGTCATAAAAGTGAGGAAATTTTTCCTTGTAATTAAACTCTGCATACTTCTAGTTTTGTGTTATTTTGTGGGAGAAATGGAAAAACTGAATATTCTGTTCTCAGCTTTAATTTCTATGAATATACTCTTGATTTTCTTAGACAAATTGATACATGCAGAAGAAAATAGGGATATCAATGTTGATAAAATAACAAGAATAATACAGGAAGTAAATATGGGCAATATCCATGTGGTGGACAATACGCCATCCTTCGACATAGAACAAGATGAAAATGTGAGTAACCCACTCAATTTTAATAACAATTAAAAGATTGTCATTACTGGAAGTGGGTGGGGGCGCTGTACACATTAAAATTAAGCAAAGAAAATAAAGCAAAACAGATTTTGCAACAAATAAAATACACTTAAAGCTCTTTAAGTAAAATTATGTAATTGGAATAAAGTAGACTGTCTACAAGTAGTACCTGTGTACATGAAAGTCTAACACAATTTGAACTATGGGTAGTTTTAAGGTTCCTAATGGCTCATTCACACTGTTCCCGGCTTTCATATCAACACCGGTTCACATATTTGTATTTGCTTTTACAACCTTTCCCTTTTTCTTCCATCAATGGAGTTTGCATGTGTTACGCAAACAGGAATCCAACCTTATTAAACCTAATGAAAACCCCTATACAAAATGCTTCAAACCACAAACAGGCCCAACAAGTTAAATATATTGCACTTGATTGTAGCTATTGAGGCTAGCACAGAGCAGTGTGATCTAGGTATAACATAAAAAATTTGTAAATTTTATTTATGAATTAAATTTTTATAATTTAATACCTTACCTAATGAACAATTAGCTATATTGCTGGTACAAGCCGGTCCTGCTAAATGCCAGAAAAAGATGTTTTGTGTCTCAACTGGTAAGACTGGCTAGATTGCCACCATTCACTAGGTGACATGCTGTTCGTCCTACCTGGCTAGAGAACATAACGTCATAGCATCTTTTTTGTTCTTCTAACCTTAGATGGCCCCAAGTAAGATGAATGTGGGGTCGGTTTGGAGGGCCTCTCCTGTCCATTAGGTGAGATTGAATTATAAAAGTTTAATTTACTTATTAAATTTGCAATTTATTGCATTAATGTAGGTCTTACCTAATGGACGATGAGCTAGAATAACTTCTGCTTGGAAGATGGGTAGCTTACTAGGGACTCTAGTTAGGGACCATTCTGTCTGGATAATCTGGCCTAGCCTAGATAGGTTGGCTGCCATGGCATTCAGCCAGACTGGAATGTCTCGTGCTTTGAGAGTCACCTGTTTCCTGGAACACGAGGTCAGGATTCTCCATAGTAGGGCACACAGAGGGCCCGACTTCATCAGCCCCTACTTTTTATATAGGCAACCACTGTGGTGTTGTCTGTAGCTATGAGAATAATGCCATTCCTGCAGAGGTCTTGGAACTCTTTTAAGGCCAGAAAAACCGCCTTTAGTTCCACATAATTCATGTATAACGTGATTTCTAGAAGGGTCCAGGTTCCCCTTGCAGTGTGCGGCCCCACTCTTCTTTGGATGCATCTGTAAAGATTTGCAGAGCATGTTTTAGTGGGTGTAATGCTTGACCTTGAAGCACATTGTCTTCCTGTAGCCACCACTTTAGATGGAGATGGAGCAACCTTGGAATGGGGATCACCTTTTCTAGTGATTCTGGTACCCTCCAATTGTTTTTCAAGTGCCACTCTATCGGCTTCATATGGAGTCAACCTGGGTGGAAATGCTTCTCTGTAGCTGTGAATAACCCTATCAGGGACATCAGATGCTGGACTGGGCAGGTGGGTCCAGAGAGAAGTTTCTTCATTTTTGTGTCACCAGCATTTATGCTGAGTGGCATATAGGGATCGCTTCGTCATCCAATTTTGTGGCGTCGGCGTCGTCTGTCGTCGTCACAATTTGTATTCCGGACAGTATCTCAAAAATGGCTTGTCAGATTTAATTCAAATTTGGCATGTGGATGTAACTGGTCCTGGGGGTGTGCTGTATAGTTTTGTGACCTTAAACTCCCACTAGTAAAATACATAAACTCAATTTAAGTTTTTTCGTTTCCGGAGAATATCTCAAAAATGGCTTGATGGATTCAATTCAAATTTGGCATGTGGTTGTAACTAGTTTTGAAGGTGTGTCCTATTTTAAGGTGACCTTAAACTCCCTTATATATAAAATTTATGTCCAGTTTACGTTTTTTCTTTCTCCATGGAGTATACTGAAAGTAACTTCAGAAATTGCATTCAACTTTTGCAATTAGATATAACTGGCCATAGGTAAGTGCCACACAATAAGGTGACCTTAAACTCCCATTAATAAGAGAATTATTTCACTTTAAGTTTGCTAACTTTTGAACAATATTTCAAATATTGTGCAATTCTAGGCGTTTCAGTTGTGGATGTAACAAACCTTGAACAGAACTTTCAAGAAAAGATTACCTTAAACTCGCTAACATACAGCAGTGCAAACAAACTTTGAGTTTAAGGTTGGGCAATATTTTTGGTGTTTGGAAGATATTTTATATGCTAATTAGGACTTTTTGCATCAATATTCATCATGTTCATATATATCCACCAAAAATGGTCTATTTTGTAAGGTTATAGTAAGTTGCTGATATTTTATAAACTAATGAGTTTAAGGTTGCATTAATTTGTGTCACTAACAGCTTTGATGGAAGATATACATGGTCAGAGTAGTCTTCACACTTACTTTCCAGAGAGTATCTCAAAAATGTCTTGATGAATTAAATTCCAATTTGGCATATTGATGAAACTTTTCCTCAAGGTGTACCCTATTTAAGGTGACCTTAAACTCACAGTAGTAAGATACTTATATTGATTTGAAGGTTTTTTGTTTCTGCACGGTATCTCAAAAATTTGTTGATGGATTCAATTCAAATTTGGCATGTGCTTGTTTTCAAGGTGTGCCCTACTTTATGGTGACCTTAAACTCTCATGTATTAAAAGGTTATATTGAGTTTACATTATTTTTCAATAGAGTATACTGGAAATAACTTGAGAAATTTCATTAAAATTTTGCATGTATATGTAACTGGCCACAGGTAAGTGCATTTCAATAAGGTGACCTTAAACTCCCAGTGATAACAGAATTATATTCACTTTAAGTGAAATTTTTCAACAGTATTTCAAACACTGCAATTCTAAGCATCTTTCAAGTTGTGGATGTAACAAACTGTTAAGAAAAGCTACAGGAAAAGATTCCCTTAAACTCCCTCACATCTGCAAACTAATTTTGAGTTTAAGGTTGAGACAATTTGTGGTGTTTGAAAGATATTTGATGTGCTAATTAAGACTTTAATCTTTGATATTCATCATATGCATCTGTCTACACAAGAAAAAATCTCTTTTGTAAGGTTATAGTAAATTCCTGATATTTGATAAACTTATGAGTTTAAGGTTGCATTACCTTGGTGTCACTAGCTGCTATGTTGGAGGACAAATATGGTCAGCATCATTGCCACACTTCATTTTCAGAGTGTATCTCAAAAATGGCATGATGGATTAACTTCAGATTTGGCATGTGCATGTAATTGGTCCTCAAGATGTGCCCTATTTTAAGGTGATCTGAAACTCCCAGTAGTAACATATTTATGTCAAGATTAAGGTTTTCCGTTTCCAGACAGTATCTCAAAAATGGGTTGATGAATTCAATTCAAATTTGGCATGTGGTTGTAACTGGTTTTCAAGGTGTGCCCTATTTTAAGTTGACCTTAAACTCCCACTAGTAATATACTTATATTGATTTTAAGTTTTTCAGTTTCCAGACAGTATCTTGAAAATTTGTTGATGGATTCAATTCAGATTTGGCATGTGGTTGTAACTGGTATTGATGGTGTGTCCTATTTTAAGGTGGCCTTAAACTCCCATGTATAAAAGAATTGTATTGAGTTTAAGTTTTTTTACTTTTCCATAGAGTATACTGAAGGTAACTCAAGAAATTTCATTCAATTTTTGCATGTATATGTAACTGGCCACAGGTAAGTGTCACACATTAAGGTGACCTTAAACTTCCAGTAATAACACATTGTCAGTGGTGTTATCACACTTCCTTTCCAGACAGTAACTCAAAAATGGCATGAAATTTGGCATGTGGATGTAACTGGTACTCAAGGTGTGCCCTGTTTTAAGATGACCTTAAACTCCCACTAGTAACATACTTATTTATATATATAATATATTGATTTTAAGTTTTTCAGTTTCCAGACAGTATCTCGAAAATTGGTTGATGGATTCAATTCAAATTTGGCATGTGGTTGTAAATGGTATTGAAGGTGTGTCCTATTTTAAGGTGGCCTTAAACTCCCATGTATCAAAGAATTATGTTGAGTTTAAGTTTTTTTACTTTTCCATAGCGTATACTGAAGGTAACTCAAGAAATTTCATTCAAGTTTTGCATGTAAATGTAAGGTTACAATAAATTGCTGATATTTTAGAAACTTATGAGTTTAAGGTTGTAATAGTTTGGGGTCACTCAGCTGTAATGGATCACCTATAGGACCAGCATCGTCATCACACTTTGTTTCTGGAAAATATGTCAAAAATTGCAAGTAGGGTGAAATTCAAATTTGGCATGTGGGTGTTGCTGGTCATCGACATGTACCCTATTTTAAGATTACCTTAAACTCCCATTTATAACACATTTATATTCAATTTTACTTTTGCGATTTGTGGGCAATAGCTTAAAGATGGCTTCACAGATTCAAATCATATTTGGTACGTGGATGTCACTGATCAAGGTGTGGCCCACTTTAAGGTGACCTTAAACTCCTAGTGATAATATAACTATATTGAATTTAAGTTTTTCAATTTCTGGAGAGTATTTCAATTCTGCATGACAGATTTAATTTAAATTTGGTATGTTGATGTATCTAGTCCTGAAGGTGTGCCCTATTTTAAGGTGACCTTAAACTCCCATGTGTAAAAGAATGTTACTGAGCTCAACTTTTTCTATGATTCCACAAAGTATACCAAAATGGCATGACATATTTGATCTATATTTTACAGGTACATGTAACTGATGTTGCAGAAATGCCCTGAGACTACATTGAGGTGACCTTTAACTCTCAGTAATGGCATAATTATAATTACTTTTCTTTTAAAATTTTGGATAATATCTTAAATTATGTGCAATAGATTTTAAGCACATTTAAATTTTGGCTATAAGTAGCCTTGAACAGAGTCTACATGGTTAACATGAACTTAAACTCTTAACATTTACATTGACTTACATTCAGTTTAAGGTTAGGACAAATTTCTCTGATGTTTTGGCAATATTAAAGTGATATTAAATTAAACATGTACATGTGTCTAGACCAAAACAGGATCTTTATTGTAATGTTACCATAAAACCTGAAAGTTAAAAAAGTAAGTTTAAGGTTACAACTTATTTTAATTATTATATCCATCCTGCTGGACATGGATATTATTTTTATTTTTCATCTGAATCACCCTTCATTGCTGCTCATTTACAGGTACAGTATTTTATGTGTCTCAGCTAAATCTGGTGTGAAGTTTAATGGCATGAGAGTTTGTGTGTGATTGCTTTCTTGGCAATATCTGGCAACAAGTGCCGTGGCAACACTTTTTCATGTTTCTTGGGCTTTAATATCTTTTGGGGAGTTCTTAGCATTCCAAACCCCTGCATGGATTGGAGCTGATTAGTTTTTTAACGATAACTGACAACAAGTGTTGCCATGGCAACACTTTTTTCTGTTTCTTGGACTTATAAATATTTTATGGGTTCTTTGCTTTCCATACCCCTGCACAGACTGGAGCGGATTAGTTTTTTGGCACACCTGGCAACAAGTGTTGCCATGGCAACACTTTTTTCGTTTCTTGGACTTGTAAATATTTTTATGGGTTTTTTGCTTTCCATACCACTGCACAGATTGGAGCTGATTAGTTTTTCGGCAACGTCTGGCAACAAGTGTTGCAATGGCAACACTTTTTTATGTTTCTTGGGCTTAAAAATTTTTCTCGGGTATCTTTGCATTCCAAACCCTTGCATTGATTTCAGCTGATTAGTTTTTCGGTAACACCTGACAACAAGTGTTGCCATGGCAACACTTTTTTCTGTTTCTTTGACTTATATTTCTGTGGATTTTTTGCATTCCAAACCCCTGCATGAATAGGAGCTGGTTAGCTTTTTCAGCAATATCAGGCAGCTAGTGTTGCCGTGGCAACAGTTTTTTCTGTTTATCCGTTGTGGATATAAAAAGTCCTGAAGAAACCTGTATGGTAAAGTGACCTAACACTCCACAAGATTAGACAATGCTCGTTTGCTGTCCCACAAAATGGTGGACAAATAGATGTCCTTCTTTCCTCAATGAAGAGCCGAGGCAGACAAGACATGACCCATCTTGTACAATGCATTTACATGTATTATGACAAGCTGAGCGTGCTTTATTAGTGGATTATCAGTGCAGAATTGATAGACAATGATCTTGCTTGTTTGCTCTCCCACAAAATGGCGGACAAATATAAGCACTTCTTTCCTCCATGAAGAGAGGATGTGAACAAATATAAGTCCTTCTTTCCTCCATGAAGAGAGGAAGCAGACAAGACAAGACATCTTGCACAATACATTAATTTGTATGGTCATATGACTAGCAGTTTAAGTTATATTTTTCAACAAGGTGGGGCTTCACCATGACTCAGTCCTTCTGAAAGATGGTCTGGATTTGCAGAAATGCTGCACGTCAACTATTTTTGTCTATCTGGCATAAGTTATGTCCTTTCGAATTTCATCCGCTTCAGTCTTTAACCAAAGCTGGTGACACAGTACAATTCTGTTGAATTCTTGTTGCATTTAAGGTCTGCCAACACCCTAGGGTGGGTTTGACCCTGCAATCTTTCAGATCGAACTGGTAACCTATGAAGTCAAAGACTTGCTTGGTTTCCAGTTCTGACTTCTCCATGTTTACTAACCAACCTAACTCCTGACAAATTGCTACTTGAGTTTGTGTATGCTGGAGACAGGTCTGGTGGGATCTGGCTCTGACGAACCAGTCGTCTAGGTATTGGTGGATCCTTAAGCCCTTTTGTGAGGCAATCAATTTTATTTCCTTCGTGACTACCGTGAAGATCAAATGGTAGTGCTATGAATTGGTAGGGCTGATCTGATGCATGTACTTCCTTGACTGACTTTGAATCAGTAAGTGGAAGTATGCATCTTTGAAATCTATGGAGGTAACTCACTCCCATACATGTAGGGAGGTCCTTATTGTCTCTGGACTCTCCATTTTGAATGACTCTGTCTTTAAAAACTTGTTCATGGTACTGAGGTCTAGTATAGGTCTCAACCAGTTGTTGGGTTTGGGAACCTGGAATAGCCTGTTGTAAAACCCTAGAGATGTCAGATGTTGTGACCGGTTCTTCTGCATTTTAGGTCATAAATTGATGCAATGCAAAAGGAACAAGAGTTACACAAGAGTTTACAGGTAAAAAATTTACTGTCTCTCTTGCCAGTCACAAACAAACAGCCCTTCCTTCCGTCCACCTTTACACTCAAGCTGTCTAACTTGCAGGTCACATGTACAGAGTTCTTAATGCGAGCCACACAAGTAACACAGTAACTGTCATTTATAGCTTTTCTGCCCCTTGGCTGGTCATAGTTGATAGTTTGAGGCCTTGCCTCTACCTGTCCTGGTTTGGCCCCGACACTTCAGTTGTTTCCATGGTGGACCGGAATTTCTGGTCTGATTCTGGTTGCTGTTTATCAGACTGCCCATAAGCGTGAAAGCGTTGAGATGTCTTGTGAGAGGGACCAGCAAAGTGCTTGTCTTCATATCTCCTCCACTGCCTTGGAGATCAGATGGTCCGGGAACAAGGCACTCGATTATGTTGAGGGGTGCAGTTCTGAGAGCAGTGAGGCTATCCTGCTTGATGCTGGCTTGAAGGCAGTCCAGATCACTGTTTCGGCAAGCCAGTGTCAAATTGACCACATTAATGGACACTCCCTCAGATAAGTCCTGCATTTTCTGGGGCAATGCCTGTGTGATACTCATGATCAGAAAGTCCAGTTCTTCTGCTGCCTCGTGGACCTTACTGGCAGATTTCCCCTTTGCTTTATCATTGTATCCACCGGATAGCATCCGGTGGATACTATGGATTTCGCTTCGTTACGCCGCCGCAGTGTGTAGAGAGATTTCACCATTACCGCTCTAACGACAAAAATATTATATCTAGCCTTCTCAAATTTGCAGGATATATTCATAACCATAAAATCTTGCCTGGGAATATTATTGGCCTCATTGTGAAAAACAAGATGGCCGCCACGGGCGTTTTTTCGACTTTCAGTTAAGGACTTTTGTGGGCCCTCTAGAGCAAAGGGTATTATAGGTAGAGATCTCAAATTTGCAGGGTATATTCCTCATTACAAAATCTTGACTGACCTCATTTTGAAAAACATGATGGCCGCCATGGGCGTTTCTTTGTCAGTCATGAAAAGTGCTTATATCTCCCTTATTATTGGTCCTAGAGTTTTGGGATGGTAAACCAACCTATAGGAAATCATGGGCTGGGAATCTTTTGATGTTTGATTTGACCTTGGAGAGGATAGCCAAACTTAAAAGTGCTAATAACTCGCTTATTATTGGTCCTAGAGCTTTGGGATGGTAAACCAACCTATAGGAAATCATGGGCTGGGAATCTTTTGGTGTGGTCAGATTTACCTTGGCCTCCTCCTTTAAGGTCAAACGAGGATAGCCAAACTTAAAAGTGCTTATATCTCGCTTATTATTGGTCGTACAGGTTTGGGATGGTAAACCAACATATAGGAAATCATGGGCTGGAAATCTTTTGATGTGGTCTGATTTGATCTTGGACCTCTCCTTCAAGGTCAAACAAGGATAGCCAAACTTTAAAGTGCTTATAACTCGCTTATTATTGGTCCTAGAGGTTAGGGATGGTAAACCAAACTATAGGAAATCATGGCTGGGAATCTTTTGGTGTGGTCAGATTTCACCTTGGACCCCTCCTCCAAGGTCAAACAAGGATAGCCAAACTTAAAAGTGCTTATACCTCGCTTATTCTTGGTCGTTCAGGTTTGGGATAGTAAACCAACTTATAGGAAATCATGGGCTGGGAATCTTTTGGTGTGGTCAGATTTCACCTTAGACCCCTCCTTCAAGGTCAAACGAGGATAGCCAAACTTAAAAGTTCTTATACCTTGCTTATTCTTGGTTGTTCAGGTTTGGGATGGTAAACCAACTCAGGAAATCATGGGCTGGGAATCTTTTGGTGTTGTCAGTTTTCACCTTGGACCCCTCCTTCAAGGTCAAACGAGGATAGCCAAACTTAAAAGTGCTTAGAACTCGCTTATTATTGGTCCTAGAGGTTTGGGATGGTAAGCCAACATATTTGAAATCAGGGGCTGGGAATATTTTGTTGTCAGATTTGACCTTAGACCCCTCCTTCAAGGTCAAACGAGGATAGCCAAACTTAAAAGTGCTTATAACTCGCTTATTATTGGTCCTAGAGGTTTGGGATGGTAAACCAACTATAGGAAATCATGGGCTGGGAATATTTTAGTGTGGTCGGATTTGACCTTGGGCACCTCCTTCAAGGTCAAACAAGGATAGCGAAACTTAAAAGTGCCTATAACTCGCTTATTCTTGGTCATACAGGTTTGGGATGGTAAACCAACTCATAGGAAATCATGGGCTGGGAATCTTTTGGTGTGGTCAGATTTCACCTTGGACCCCCTCCTTCAAGGTCAAACGAGGATAGCCAAACTTAAAAGTTCTTAGAACTCGCTTATTATTGGTCCTAGAGGTTTGGGATGGTAAGCCAACATATTTGAAATCATGGGCTGGGAATATTTTGATGTCAGATTTGACCTTGGACCCCTCCTTCAATGTCAAACAAGGATATCCAAACCTAAAAGTGCTTATAACTTGCTTATTATTGGTCCTAGAGGTTTGCAAAGTGAAACCAACCTATGGGAAATCATGGGCTAGGAATCTTTTGATGTGGTCAGATTTGACCTTGGGCCCCTCTTTCAAGGTCAAACGATGATAGCCAAACTTAAAAGTGCTGATAACTTACTTATTATTGGTCCTAGAGGTTTGCAATATGAAACCAATTTATAGGTCATGGGCTGGGAATCTTCTGATGTTTTCAGATTTGACCTTGGGCCACTCCTTCAAGGTCAAACGATGGTTCACTGGCTTTGGTGAGTTGGATACAAATTTTCGGTGGATACCAATTTGCATCGGTTCTCCAATGCGTAGGTCTAGTTCTGTATCACTTTCAGATGTGTAACCCTTGAGTCCTGAACTTGAGGTGAACGAGAGGTAATATATATACAATGTTAGTCCTGAACTTTAGTTAAGGCACTGGCTAAGTTCAGCAGCCTGGTTACACATTTAAGTTGGTTTACCATCCCAAACCTGAATGACCAAGAATGAGCGAGGTATAAGAACTTTTAAGTTTGGCTATCCTCGTTTGACCTTGAAGGAGGGGTCTCTTGCCCTCCCCATCTTCTCAGTGTCCTGGGAAACTGGCCGGCAAGAGGGTGTTGAGGGTAGTGATAGGCTTGCGATTATGGGCGAACTACTGTTCAGTCTAGCAGGTTCATTTGTCCAGGAATGGACCTTGGAACGTGAAAAGTAATTCTTCTCACTGAACATATACCATTTCAAGGTCTTTGGTGTCTTCACAAACTGATCTCTTCCCAGACCAGCAGTCTCTGATGAAAGTGAAGGGGTAACCATCAACCAGAACCTTCACTGATACTTTACTGGTAGGCTGTGACCTGGTACCGGCAAAAGGGTTATTGTCCTGAGATGGTGATGACAAGTCAAACTCAGGGACTAATGCTTCCACCCCATAAAAGAACTTACTCCCCAAATTGTCTCTCTGTAGGTTTGATTTTTGATAAACTCTTGGTCCACATCTTGCAACTGTTCTTCTTGATCTGGACTGACAGACTCCCAGTCAGATACCTCAGCTTCTTAATCCATGCGGCTAGGGGAGGCATAGTCACTAATGTGGTTATCTTCAGAGTCTGGTTCTTCTGAGAGAGTGGTACCAGTGAGAGACAGAGGGAACCGGTTCCTCTGTGTAGTATCAGTCTAGCTAGTAGGATCCGGGGGCTGCACCTCTGATCGACCAATGGCACCGGGGAAAGTCTGGCTAACTGGACCCAGGAGCTGCACCTCTATTCTATCAGCAGCAATCTGGCAGTTGGCATCCTGGCCGGTGGGCTGCATCACAGTAGTCGCACTGGGAGCCTCAACGGGCTGGGTGGCTAATCTTGCACTGGGAGCCCCAATGGGCTGGGTGGCTTGTGTTATCTGACCAGTAGCATTGGTAGTCTTCTGCACTAGAGGGATGAAGGGCCTCTCACTGACAACCTCATCGGTCTTCTGAACCGGCTCAACCGGAGCTGTGAAACCCTTGGCCAGGACCATAACTTCCAGCCGGCCAAATCTTTCTGACGACTTGTCATCTAAATTCTTCAGGTCGTCTTAGAAGTCAGTGCTAGATTTGCCAGCTTTGGAACTCTTCTTGGGTAATTTGTGAGAGGACTTTTTCTCCTTAGTAGGTGTTTCTTCACCCTATCACTAATAACACCCTGTCCGCTCTCAACCTGCCACAAAACAGTAACATCAGCAGAATTGACAGAGGGGAGGGGGGTAGCCTGTCTTCGTCTGGTTCTCCTTGTGAGTTTGTAGGTTGGGGTGGCCAACTGCTTCTGCTCCACTCTCAAGTTTGTTGCAAATATCACAGTCCTGCACACAATCGTCTGTGCCCAACCCCTTCTCGTGACATCTTGCACATTTAGAGCGAGTGTCAAACAATGTCATATGGCCGCATGTACCTCACTTCTGGCCAGGAGACGCCATAACAGTTTCGGAACACCAATACATAAACTTGAAACAAAATAAAATTCAAAGTTCACAAATATCTTAAGATTTCTTCACTCTTTGCGAGCTCTTCAAAAACGTGTCTGCACACTACACTTGCCAAATGAAAACGATACTATGACGTCACACGGTCTAGACAGGAAGTACTACTAGACCGGTCCTGCAGGTGGAAACACAGGACGGCTTGCCCAGTCGCACTGACCGGTGTTGCAATTGTCCATTGGGTAGGATATATTATCGCAATAAATTTATTTCCACTAAAAACTAAGGGTATTCTACTCTTCTTTAATTTTGTTTAAAAAGAGTTAGGTTATGTTGTTAATGTTCCTGTTTCTAACTAAAGAGAATTCTACATGACAAAGCTCCACTTATATAGGTTCCACTGTTGTAAATATTCTGTTCTGCAGGGTAATCTCCAATTTGTCCCCTCAAAAGACGTGGAATGTCCTACACTGGACTGTTCTGCCATCACTGCACAGAAACCTTGCCCAGAGGCCAAGCCACTGAAGAATGTTTTTGAATTTCAAGGAATGGAATGTCCCAACTGCTCCACAGACTGGGATCCTGATAGCTGCAAGAGTGCATCTGATCCAGAGAGGAAAACAGAGGATAAAGAAAATAATCAAAGAAAAATGTCTGGGGAATTGTGATCAGTTTGTGCAGGTTTATTTATGACTATGGTTAAACCCTTATTTATTAAATTAAATAAAACTATCAATTAAACCTTTGTTGTATTGAGTATTATTTGTGAATCATAATTTCCTGTGAACACAAAATTCACACACAGTCTCACAACTGCCAATCCTGTGTCTAGAGCCACGTACATATGTATATAGTATACACAAATAGGTATTATCTGAAGTATTTTTAACTTTGCATTAAAATTCATTGTAAAATATGCTTATTTCTTTATGGCATTAGGTCATCCCAATTGAACAACTCAACTGTGAGGGCATCCACAGACTCTTAAGTCTACTTAAAACTAAACCAGAAAAACATTTCTACAGAATAAAGAAATCCAGGTAAATTTCAAAAGAAGCGATATTTATTACTACTACTAAGAAGGGAATTACGCTTTTAGAGTTTTATTCTACTTTCTAATTTTAACTGAATTTTAAGCAAATAACTTCTGTGTCATAGAACAGAATAGAAGCATTTTTATAGCACAAAAATTATGTAAATCCTCTAATATGTTTAAGTTAAGTAAGGGACTAAATCAAGCAGAGGTCATTAACTAGCAAGAACATAAAATTAATACACAAAAATCAAATAAAACAAGGTAGTTGAAACTTTTCATGTTTTTATTAACGTGATGGACGCTCCATACACTGACCCAATTCACTGTAATTGTATCTCCAAAAAATATACAAGCAAATGTTGGCTACCAAATACCAACTGCATTAATATACGCCTGAAAAACATTAATCCATGTCAATACAAGAATCTCTCACACGGAGGAGCATTTCTTATCTCTGTTGTAGTTCTTCAGCCCTAAAGTAAAACCACATATGCACGCTTTCCTGGAGAGAACATGTATATAAAACTGATACAATCTTGGCCACATGTGAATATACTCTGCATAATGCTAACATTGAGAGCAGCCGTTCATTTTTTTTTTTAATTTTTGAAAAGAATACTTTTTTCTACCCAGACAGCTATTTCTTTGTCACCATTTACTTTCTATTGCTAAAAACAATGTTTGTCTTGTTAAGAATCAAACTGCTTCAAAACAAATTCCCAGTGACACATTAACTTCAATTTCCATTTTTATAGCTAAACATCAAGCTCTTGTTTTAAAAACAGGAAAATAAAACAATACGTTCTAGCTCAGAGATGGTAAATACATATATATAAACAACAAACATATAGATACTTGTACTGATGACAAATATGCAGTAATAATCATAAGGCATTGTGTACTGCAGGGAACAAAATATTCAGAAATGTAAGAATGAGAAAATTCTTGCAGTCAAATAGCAATAAAAACACATCACTTGTACAAATACCCATGAATAAATACACTTTTCAGGGGACGGTACAGTTTTGAAGTGGTCATTACAGTCAAACACTCTTTTACCATTTGAATCTGGTGTAAACAAAGTAATAAGCTGGTGTTTGGATTTGCCACTAGGATTCCAATAAGTATGATATATATTATAATAGTGTTCCCTTTCTTTTTCATTTTTAAACAACATTTATGCAGAGATAGGCCTCCTTTGAACAGTATTTACATTTTTACTATTCAGTGATTTAACCCAAATTACATGAATAATTACAGTATAAAACTTAAATATCACAAGTAAAAAAATTTGACACAGTTTTGGATACAGTAAAACCATGCTAAAGATTCAGATTACATTCTATAATGTAAGTATGTATGTGTTATTATATAAAAATTAAGACTAGATTTTAGATTACTATTGATCCAATGCGCCAGCTGGGAAAAAAATGCAGAGACAATCTTTTTTTCCCCAAAACTACAAAACATATTTCTATTTACAACTACCTGGTTTGTTAAAACCCAGGATAATTACATCGATTACCACAGAAATCATGAATCCATTACACATCCAACTAATACACCATCTCGGCACAACTAGTTCTGAAACGGCAATTTGCTGTTTTCATTGCAAAATCTCCTACACTAAGACAGTAAACCTACCCTCAGTCAATTCTTCCTTGTTTTCAATTTCTATTTATGGCAAGCCCAATCTTTCGATGCACTATTGGTTCCACCAGTGATGATATATAAAGTAGAAGCTTCAGTTATCTAAAAATTCTTCTATAATCTATGTGATTTATTAACACAATTCTCTTCTCCAAAAGGAATCATTATTTCCTACCGATTTACGCTGGTAACAATCACTGTGCAGACATTATGCATAATTATATATATAGTCTGACTAGCTGTCAGTACCACAGAGGTGAGGCCTGAGTGGTTCTCAAAATGCAATCAGACTATAATTCTGCATAATATCCAACCAGTAATGGGTTATTCCTATTCTAATAAGATATGTGTCAAATTATGTTTAAATCTACTCTTAAATGACACTTGACAGAGTCATGTCATTTCAAAAGCTAAAACAACTCTTCCATCCGTTATGTACTTGAAACTTTTTCCCCACAAAGCAGAAGTCAGTGCGCTGAACAAACTCAAGAATTGGCAAAAGGAGTAGTGGGCAATGGATTTTTCCTGTCATTGTTGTAAAAATGACAGAAACTAAGAACCAGTTATTGAAAATTTCAATATTTTAAATAACATGCCCCCTACCTCCCCCACTTGAAAAAAAAATCTTGTAGAGTAAGAAATCTAAAATTCGCCACATATCTGAAATTCGCCACGTTGAAATACTAATAAAATAAACTAATTGAGGTGATAGTTGTTAAATGTATAGTAAATTTAGGCTTTTTGAACTGAAAAATACCAAATTTAAGACAAAAAATCATTTTCTTCATAAATTAACTAAGGTTTTTGAGGTGGCGAATATTAGATTCCTGGCGAATTTTAGATTTCTTACTCTATATTAATTCTTCCTGAGGTTAACATAGAGTTTATTGGGTTTAAAGCTCTGAAATTCTAGTTTTTAATTACAGATCATATTATGGTCACGGTTAAGTTTTTCTGTATCACCGGCTAGTGTGCAAAGTATACAAAAATTACTAACATCTGGTAACATTTCAACATTTATCTACCAAATGTATACCTATACGACCTGCAATCATCACTACAAATACACAGATATGCACTTTAATCAATAATAACCAAGAAACGCAGTGAAATATAAAATAGTCATCAGAATACAACAAGCATTTCTAGTTCATAGCAAGACAATGTGAGACTGGCCAGTGTGTAAAATTCACCATGGAAACGGAAAAAGAACACTCCACATTTCACTAGGAATTATCAGAAAGTCTTAACACAATTTTGATTTTTGTAACAATTTCAAGTCATCTGATTTTTTTGCACAATGTCACAGGTTTTTTTTTTTTTTTTTTTTTTTTTTGGTTTTTCTTCATTTTAAAGTCAGGAGACACAGAATTTCACTTGCCGTGACCAATCCCACATCTCTTACTTATACCAGGTGCAGTTTCTCACTAAACACAACTTGCTTTGGAAAATGGTGAACTAAGACTTCACAATGTGTGGTGTTGAACATGAAAACTAATAAATTAAGACAAAATCTTGTGAAAATCAGTGTAATAATCACATCTTCCACTATACACGATCTCCGACTGGATATGCCTGGTTGATTGGTGGATGGGCAAATCTTATACCGAGCTGAGGACAGAAAAATCATTGCATTCAAACCCCAATAAGAAGATCATAGAAGAAGCAGAATCATCAGTTAACGAGAAGAAAATATTTCAATCAGTTAACGAGAAGAAAATATTTCAATCATCAGTGGAAATTTACCTTTGTTCTTAAAAAATTCCCCGTGAAGTGGATAGACTGTTTTGTACCAATAAGAACCTACTCAACAGGGCTGGTCTGTACAGGCACAGCAGTTTACTTATTTTCAGTTCTTGTATTAAAGCTCAAATTTCTCCAAAATTATGGATCATATTGACTAAATTGAAAATACAACAAAAGTGTGTTAACCATGATAGTTTGAAGTGTCACTTCTGACTGTGGGAGAAATTTAACTGTTAAAGAAAATTGACATATTTTTGGTTTAATTATATTTTTTTATTTTTGCTGGTAACACAAATACTCGAGAGAAAAGATAATACACATATATTAAACAATTATTATAACTAAGTGGATCCTTGATGCTTATATTTCACTTCAAACCAATGAGGGTGTCTTCTTGTTTATAACTACCGTGTGTATAAAATGATTTTTCTGTCCAGTATAACATGCAGTCAAACACAATATAAAAAGACACTTGTTTGTGGATCACTTCACCTATCTCTTTAAGGCCACTTTTGGTGGGTCTTTTTACATAAGTTTGACCAAATATTACAACCAACTCCTTCCGCTTCTGCCCAAGATATGTATAAATGTTTTCTACAACACAATATCAACTGTTATCAATATTAGCCAATTAAATCCGTCTCCTAGCTAACTTGTTGGTGCCAATATAACATGTTACATTTGTGCAGACAAATGTATAATACATTAAGTACATTTTTTTACATCTTCACAGGATTTCCTTTGTAAAACTACACAATATTTGTCTAAAATTTAATTAATTTGTCACAACATTATGACCTTTTAAAGCCAGCTTTTACAAGCTCTTACAGAATTTCAATATCAAAATGTCATATGATTTTTAGACACTTCCAGTGGGTGGAGTGGGGTCTATTCTGGTTAATAACCTTTTTACCTTTGTGCACCATCTGTGATGAAATGTGCAATAACAATTGAACATCCTAGACTATGCATTCTGCTTGGAAAGAGTGGGCAATTACCTATACTTCACATGTTTTTGGGGAGTGATCGTTAACATGACTTGGGTGCTATCGCGGATAACTTCAGTAACTATTAATATTTCATGAGAGAATTAATTTTGTGCACAATTTATTCATCAATACCTTTATATTTCCAGACACAACATCCATTTACACCTAGCCTATACAATGCTGTGGATACCTCGCACCTCATTACACAATTAGTTCTAATTATCACTGAGGGCTCAAATTTATACCCAGGTTGCAATATACGTCTATAGACCAAAAACATAACAAAAAGCTAGACCTAGTTCAAAACCTGCAAACCCGTATATGCAGAACTTGGTCAATATTTTACACACAAGTATCAGTGCACTTTCACATTCCAACTACAGAGACTTTGTTTACACGATTACCAGGAGATCCTGAAAATGAATTGTGTCAAGGGACAAATGAAAATCCAATCAAGCCGCGAGCAGTATAGTTTTTATTGTTCTTTTCAAGAGTGGCTTTCTGGTTACAGCTCCAGATGACTGATATTAAAACCAATACTTGTATCTTGCATCACAGCCAAATTTTCACAAGTCATATTTTGTGTAATTAGGATAAATGAGCATGATAGAACTGTACAAATACAAACTGATTTCAAAGTTATTTGGGTTTATGTAGGTTAGATCATGACATGCAGTTTTAGTGGGTTTAAAGAAGGCAATGTGTACTAAGTGGTCAAGATTCCGCACTGTAACCCAAAGGGAATTGGCAACCACGTTTTCCTTTAAGTCCTGGGCACAAATTATACAAAATTCAAATTCCTTACTGAAACTAAATGTCAACAGCTTAAATAACCCATTTCTCTTGATTCTTCATACAAATACAAACACTGGCACTAAATTATAGCTAAATGTTATATGAAAGTTCATTACACAAAACAAGATGCAAAACGACGTTACATATTAAACCTGTGTAATACAATCCAAATTTAAATAAAAGCAAATAAATCAATTAAAATTTAAATTCAACTTTCTTTTTCACATTAAAGTTAAATGGGGAGGCAGCATATTTAAGTTTAAAACATTGAAAGTAATTTTCTTTAGTTAAAACCATTTAAAGTCAATTATGAGGAGACAATAGCATCTGTAAATTAAAAATGATTGGAATTAAAGACAAAATATGAAAGAAATCGTGTAATGGAATGGTAGAAAATAACACTACGAATTAACTAGATTGCCAGCCTACTCATTAGCTTGAATAATCAACTACAGACCCAAGTGTCTACTTTTAATTTCAACTACAAACACATCTGAATTTCCTTGAATATGCACACAGCACATGCTTTCTATTTACATCACAAAGACAAATATAGTTATTTTGGCCTGCAAAAAAACTTCAACAAAATTTATAATATACATTTATATTACATCTTTTGAGGACTACACATGACTGTATGTACACTAAATGAAACGAGGATGAAACACATAACATTAGAAAATAATAATCATTGTACAAAGACACAGCTGTCCTCACCAGTAAAAACAGTAGCACTCGCATATACACAATAGAGGTAGCACTCCAAACACAGCAATGGATTGTGGCCATACTAGATTACCATGTATACTACCATACTTAGTAGTTTGTGATTATACCAATAAGTACTGTTACTATGCATGCAGAAGTTCAACAGTTCACTCCACAGCTGCCCCAAAAAGAAAGTTTGGCTTAAAGATTTGAACTTCCGACTCCTTAAATCGTATTTATCAGAAAATACCAACATGGCACCAAAGATGCTATTTTTACCCAACTACAAAACATACATTTCATTCAGAACATGGTGAAATTTTTCAAATTAAAATATTTATGGATATTATGTTTTTACCATAATACAAAATAATTTCAAGATTTTGTAGAAAATGACTGAAATAATTTTGAAACCGTTGATCAGATGATCATACTTGATCAAGGTTTGCTAGTCTGTAGCAATACCAAACATCGAACCCTAAATTCTAACTGAGTTCAAACAATATCGGAGCCCCTTTTTATTTCTGAGTCTCAGACTTATTTACTGCAAAATCTCAATTATGCGACCATATTGAGAGAGTTAGATTAAGTTTGGATAATAGAAGGTTTATAAAACAGAAGAGAAACAAGGAAATATAAATTTGGGAGGTTTTAATGGAAATGAATTCATACAATTAAATAAGGCTCTATCATATTCTGGAAAGCACTCAAATTCCAATCTGTACTTTTTACATAAATGTTATAGGCAAGTTTAAGATTTAAAACATTCTATAGCTGGATGGACATGGATACATTAGGCTGTATTGTACAAGTAGAACTACTGTAAGTCAAGGTTTGAAAAAGTGGATTCAGATCTCGCCATCAGAAAATGTCAATACACTGTAGCCATAAGTGAAAGTTAGCCATACACACAGAAGCAAATCTTGTGGATATTTGAAGGTTCTTGTGATACAGCTTCCACTGTACACTAAATACAATCAACTTTTTCATATTCTGTTGCAATACTTCCACAAGTTTTTTTTTTAATACAAAAGTTCAGTGCAATCTTGGTTTGGTTCCCTTTTATGTATGCAGAATGATGCAGAACTATGGTTTGTAAGAAACATAATAAAGCTGAAGTTTAATAATACTTCTACAACTGGAAAGCAGTTCAAGCAAAAACTGAAATATCACAAAACATTACCAAATGAATTGTTCTTCAATCAACACTTTCAATAAACTGGCAATACTAAATACACAGTGACAAAAATATGAAATGCTTCTGAATTTCTGCTATAGACAAGTTTTACATTGTTGTCAGCCACAATTCAAACCTCCTAAGATTGCACGTAGAGCTGAACCTCTATTTTCTGAATATTCAATTTTATGAACTCATTCCCACTGTCCCAAATTTGTAATTTCCTATTTGTTACATTCTGAGCTATCTGTTCTAATTAACAATGCTTTTATTAGCCATTCAAACCGTCATTCCCCCAGCTTGGTGAGATAATAGAGGACTCTGTCCACTGCACTGTTAACCCAATACATATGTATTATGAAGGCTGATCACATCACATCTTTGGACATTAAAGCTCATTGTAAGACTATCACACAGTCACCAGTTTAAGTAGGAAATCTGCAACTACCAATAATCTATATGAAATCAGCCACTGAGGTGACGCCCTTTTTACCCCCGCCAAGGAGGAATTAAATTCATAACTGTTTGTCTGTTTGCACAATTATAATTAAACACTACCCATCAGATTTTCATGAAAATATGAGAAGGGTCTTTGTCCAACTGAGATCCCACTACATTTTGACAGTGATCAGGATCATCATACAAAACACATCAAGATCCAGATTTTTCAATATACTAATTATTGAGGCATTTTGGAAAAAGTCATACATGCCTTGGCAGAAGTATGCGTTCTCGGAGTGCTCTTGTTTACTCCTGTAATTACTTTAGAATTACAATATCGGGTTCGATGTTTGGTACCTGTACAAGCTAGCGAACTTCGGTCTAGTTCGATCTTTCGAAATGTTTTCAAAACCAGTTAAAATGCAGAAATCTCACATACTACCTTGTCACTTTATTGAAAATATAGCAAAAATATAAAATCCATATATATTTTTAATTAATTCTGCCATGTTTTCAACAAAAGAAACAAGTTTTATAGATGGGCGAAAATAGGATCCGCTGGGATGTGGTGTGATATTGGGGATTTCTAAACGTTATGCAAAGTCCGAATTTCAGACATTTGAAATCGAACTAGGAAATCGGCACAGTAAACGAGCAAACTATCGAACTTCTTCAAACATCGTCGCAGCACTAGAAATTATCATTAAATTTATGATTTTTGTGACTTCTTTTGTCCCTTTTTATGCAGTATGTCCAATGACGTCCATTTCTTTTTCCATTCTAATACACAGTCTTAAGTTAGTGTATTTCACATACTGTGGTTCATTTCACACCTTGTGTTCTCTGCATGATATCGTGTATGACAACTGTTTTCACGATCAACAAATCACTTGAAACAGTACACTGACATAAACTTCACAAGTTTTACAAACGCCCCAAAAAACTATACAACAGTTTCCTAATTATATTTTACTTTACATAAACAAACTAACAAAAGACTCTCATTTCAACACTAAAATATTTGCAGAAATGTTAATAAAATTCTAAGCACTTCTTTTTTCTTTTAAATTTTGTTAACAGATTAATTTTACAGCCCAGTAAGTATATAGCTTTAAATGATGTCACATACACAGCCATATTTTTGGTAATATTAACATCTCCTAAATGCACAATTACCATTTTGTAGCTTTGGTTACACTGATAGAGCAAACCAAAATTTCATTAAGTTTTTTAATTTTAAACCCAATTTTCCAAATATCAAAAAATGGTCAAAAGACTGTTTTCACGATCAAATGATACATCAGTTTTTTGTGCGTTTTTACTTAGTACAAAGAAAAGAAGTATAAGGAAGAAAAAATATATTTCAATGCAGCATCAGATACTTTCACCAATATTTACTCAGACAAAAAAAAAAAGAAAAGAAAAGAAAACAATTACAACAATCTTTAAAATAGTATTTTCAGAAGTTTTTTTTTCACTCCATTTATTGACAAAAGGTGTCTTCCTTTGAAGAACAGTATTAATAAACGATTAAATCACTGCAAACAGGTCCTGAGATTTACTTTCGTCAACAATTCACAAACAAAAATATCCATCTATTCTTAACAGTCCTAACTCTCCCTCACTAATCAGCCTCTTGTCAGACAAATAAGATATTCCCACACCTGAGGCAGATCACCTTTGAGAGACATTAAGGTGAAGGTCAGTTAACCTTAAAATAGAGGGCGTATTTCATTGGTTAATGTCTCCTTCCCTTATAATCCCTCAAACAGGGCTGAGAAGTCTCAATCATTTTTTGTTGTTGTAAGAATATACAAACATATTTATACATTTTACACACACATGCGAAATATATCCGGACTAAATAGTAAATACACATCTGAGTGTCTTGGTTACTTATTCCAAATAAATGCACGAAAAATTATACAAAAATGTGTTTTTTCCCTTCAAAGACAAAAAGTCTACCGAAAGATCACTATCTATAAATACAACTTTCTGCTACTGACTGTTCAAACCTGAGATGAAACTCTCTTTTTACCATGTTAAAAAATAAACATGCAATTCTGAATATAAGCTCCCAAGTACTGTCACCATGCACTGTGTTTCATCTCAAGTTAACGAAAACTGTACCTAAACATGTAAGCCATTGAAATCACCAGTCATTAGCACACCATGTTTCATGTGCATAAACAAATCCCTAGGTTCACTGGATCAAAGCAAACTGTCCAAACTAGTCTTCGAACAAATGCACTGTCGAACCTGTACATTCTCAAATATACAAACAAAAGGGTGAAAAAATGTCTATATTTGCGTGTTCATCTCACACTGATAACAGGCTTCAAGGCTTTACCCTCCAACAAAGAGCTATACAAACAATAAAAAAACTTAACAACACTCCTCTTTCTTTCCTCTTCCCAAATTGTTAGGACTTGAGATGAAGAGAATCAAAACCAAGGATAGATTTGTAGATCACACCAAGTCATCTGGTTGGTTGTTGCAAGTCTCAGCTCTGAGTGTCTTTCTGACAATAAAGCTCTTTGAGAGATTTCAATTCCTCAATCAGAGTCTTGTTTTGATTTTCAAGTAATGCCACTCGGTTCTCCAGGCACTTGATGTATTCCTTCTTTTTCCGCCGACATTCCCGTGCAGCCTCCCTGAAACAGGTGCAAAAAAATAATGAAAATCAGTTCAAGTGCCATGTCTACATCACATACAAGTATCATATGCCTGAATAGCAATATTTTCATTAAATGGAGATATCCTGCTGCAATGTCTATTTTACATACAAGTATGTTTTGTTAAATAACAATTTCTACATTTTAATGGGATTGCCTAAAGTAAATAGCAATGGATGCATTAAATAATATTCTTCAATGTTAATGAACAATGTCTGCCTCACATAAAAGTACAATGTGTTAAATAATAAATAGCAATTTCTACGTTTAATAGGAATGTCTTAAAGGTCATAGGAAGCATTTTCAGATCATTACTCAATAATTACATATACATATGAAAGTTCAATTTCTGTAAAAATAAGATGCGTCTGGACAAGGTTACATAGTATATTCAGTCACTTTCTGTCTGCTTTTTAAAGATTTTCACAACTGTCCCCATTATTTTTCACTCCACAACTCCCGTAAAAAGTACTAGCCTTGACGTCACAGGTTCATGACAATGTAAACAAACTATCATTCTCGGAAGCCTTTTAATACATACATATATATTTAAAAGATTGCATTATCTGTTTTTATTAAGTTTATTTGTTTATAAGACATCATTCTGCCACAGTAAGTTTCTGAAATAGCCTTGAGAACACCTTTCATATTTGTTTCAGATAAAAAATTATTTAGAGAGGTATTAAGCAAGTTGGATAAAAATCACAAAACAATGCAACCAGGTTCAACTCTGAGATGAGTTTTGATAGTTATTTTTTTTAAATTTTGAAAACTAATTATTGCTAGGAGATGAAATAAATACAACATAAAAGTCTTTAGAACTGGGCCTCAAGCAAGGATAATCATAAATCATGTTCCCCAAATTAGTTCAGAACTTTCCCACCAAAACTGTAAACAATGCTGCTTTCATAGTATATATAATGTGTCTAGCCATCTACAGTGCATACTGTTCAACCCCCAAACACAATTCCTTTTTCTTGGTCTCAACAAAGGTTTAAATTGAGAAGAAAATGTTACCAACTAATTTCCAAACTTAAAATTATCCAAACTTAAGGTCAAGAAGTACTGAACTACTATATATCTTAAGGAAAACCCATTATATACTGAATTATTTCATGAACTGATAATATAAAAGTTAGAACTTAAGGATTCTTTCAGAATAATTCAATAAGTTTGACTACAACAGCATGCTTTTATAAATGATTTATGCAAATGAAAACAAATTGTATATTTTGATTTCACTTTACATCATACCTTATCTTGATAGAAGTACCGGTGATTAAAGGCAAAAAACAGTATCCAGTACATTTTAATGACAACTTTTGAATTTGTCAACAGATTCTTAGTTTTATGTAAATATCTAACTTGTGAAAGGCTACTTTCCCATCACAGTTTAAAAACCTTGAAAAAATGGGAGGCAATATCTTGTACAGATGTTTACGCTTTCTGCATTCCAAGACAAGCCTACTTATAGTATATCTGTGTTTGTTAGAACTGTTAGTGGTTAAAAATTAGGTAAAACTTGAAAAAAACAGCATCTGGAAAAAAATAAAGGCTAGTGAGCTTTTTTCTGGCAAAGAAACATGTTATCTTCCTTCAGTTTGTAAATATATACATTATATCTCCAACTAAACAGAACTTCCTTATGAACCTGTGACATCATCAATCATCTACTGAGAAAAACAATATGTCGGCTTTTTACTCCACTTTGATATTTATTTTTTCTAATGCTATTTATGGCTCTTGTACCATATATTTCTTAAAATAAAACCACATTTTCATTCTTAGAGGTTGTTTGTCTACTGAATTAAGTTAACTTCACAATTTTTGTGAAAAATGTTTCCTATGACCTTTAATTGCAATGCATGCAAAACATTATTTTTTTTATGTTTAATAGCAACTTTCGTATTAATACAAGTATCTTAGTGTTAAAGACTGCAAACTGGATAAGTTATTTTGAATTGATTTACATAACTGTAAACAAAATCCGGTTATAGACATCAAGAACCAGTTTCCACAAAATCAGATATTTTACAACAAAAGTATGAAATATTAAAATGCCCAATAATGTGTACTTCTTTTAGATTTTGTCAATATACAATGACGGGACTGGTTTCTTAATTTACTTTTCATTGTAACACTAAAGCATCTTGGCAACCTCTATAATAAATTTATTAATAACACAAAACTAATTTAGGTAAATTCAAATCAAGTCAAATAACAATCCATAAGCAAATTATATAACTCCAACAAAATGTTTTTAAAAGTACAATATCTGCAAATAGGAAAACCTTTCACTCATGCATAAACTATATCAGCAGATATATCTAAGACATAAAATAAAAGAAAGCCCAGTACAGCAGCAATTTGGACAAAAAAAATTATAGTTAAAGTATGTTTTTAAAACATGGTGTCCGGATGGGTGGGCGGGCGGCAGGAAAAAGTTTGTCCGGGCTGTATCTCAGAAACCATAAGGTGTAGGTGTTATACTTGGTAGGGACATTGGTTAGGGGGTGTAGGTGTGCAACGTCATGGTCTGACCTTGATTTGACCTTTGACCTAGCTGTAGTGACCTCGAGTTTGAAAATCTTGTCCGGGCTATATCTCGGAAACCGTAAGGTGTAGAAAGATGATATTTGGTAGGGACATTGGTTAGGGGGGAGTAGGTGTGCAACGTTATGGTCTGACCTTGATTTGACCTTTGACCTTGCTGTAGTGACCTTGACCTATAAAATCTTGTCCAGGCTATATCTCGGAAACCGTAAGGTGTAGGAAGTTGATATTTGGTAGGGACATTGGTTAGGGGGAGTAGTTGTGCAACGTTATGGTCTGACCTTGATTTGACCTTTGACCTTGCCGTAGTGACCTTGACCTATAAAATCTTGTCCGTGCTATATCTCGGAAACTGTAAGGTGTAGGAAGTTGATACTTGGTAGGGACATTGGTTAGGGGTGTAGTTGTGCAATGTCATGGTCTGACCTTGATTTGACCTTGCTGTAGTGACCTTGACCCATTAAATCTTGTCCGGGCTATATCTCAGAAACTGTAAGGTGTAGGAAGTTGATATTTGGTAGGGACATTGGTTAGGGGGTGTAGGTGTGCAACGTTATCGTCTGACCTTGATTTGATCTTTGACCTTGCTGTAGTGACCTTGACCTATAAAATCTTTTCTGGGCTATATCTCGGAAACTGTAAGGTGTAGGAAGTTGATACTTGGTAGGGACATTGGTTAGGGGTTATAGGTATGCATTATCATGGTGTGACCTTAATTGGACCTTTGACCTTGTTGTAGTGACCTTGACCTTTAAAATCTTGTTGCACCTTTGGGTCTGTCTTTTGATGCAGATTAAGCACTGTTAAAGTCATATTAGAATTTATTAAGAATTTTACTTTTATAACTTCCCATTGTAAGAGATGGAATTTCATCAAGTGAGCCACAGATTTTGCTCCAACACCACACATAAGCATTCATTGAATGTTTTTGCCACTTCTGTATGCATGGTAATATTCAAAACATCTAAACCATAATTCGGCCATGCAGATGTAGATAAAGAGTGTTGTAATTTTAGGTTACTGATTAATGCTGTCATCTTGTTATTGAATTATTTTGTTTTAATACTTCATCTTTACATGCATTATCTTTCTTTTAGACATTATTTTCTCCATTTAAACATTGTTTGGACCTTTATATAGCTGACAGTGCTCTGAAAGTATCCTGAACTTTGTACTGATACAGTACTTCCATATCTCATGGTGTTAAAATATTTCATTTCCCTAGGCTGTGGGGTACGGGCATCTCTGATGCTATTTTTATATTTTTGTTCTTCTATCAATTTACTTTGCTAATAGAAAAAAACAAAAACCCACCTTGATCAGCCTTTCAATATCATATTAACTTATTAAAATATCCAAATGTAATATATAAACTCTGACCTATTTTTTAACAGTCTTAATTCCCGTTTTCGAGAAGCTTCTTCAGTTCCGCCAGCTGTAGTCACTCCACTTCCTGCAGTTGCCATGACAACGTTCTGACCCAGCGAGGTTGCCGGGGCAATACCCATCTGGTAGCTGATGTTTCCTGCTGATATTGTAGAAACTGTAACAGATGAGATATTAACTCTTTTCAGTCTACACCGTCTGCTAGTACAACTACAACTAGTATGCACTGCTTTCCTTGACCCCCCCCCCCCCCCCCCCCCCCGCGCAATAAACAATAGGACTAGCAACCCATAAACTTACATTCAGAAAAATATAAAGCTGTAATTAGAGCAACTAGTATCCTTGGGTTACTAATTTTCTACAAATACTTCTAATTATAATACATGCTCAAACTGACAACAGTGTACAACTGGTTTGCAATAGAACTAGTTTTCTAAGACTTTGTGAGAAAAGGTCTCAGGACTCTCTGTTAACACTTTTTGATGAATATGTGTGACAAATACTTCAGGGTGTAATAACTATGTAAATTTTAATAACTCACAGTCTAACACTTTCACATATATGGGTCTTTTATTGTCAATGCGACATTTTCCTAATAATGTCAGTCCATTATTCTCTTTCCTTCCTATACAACTGCATTAGCAGTAACATAGATTTCCCCCAAGGTTTTTAATCATTACTCATTGGGAATTACATATTAACTTTTTCCTATGAACAGCTTGACTCTAAATATGATGAAGTGTGTATTATTTTAAGGAACACAGATTTTATATTCACAGCCTTTTTTCAGCACTATCACAAAATAAATTGGCGTCAAGATGACCTTCTCAAACTCTTGGACCTTCAACTTCAGGGGAGTTCTCTTTAGCTCAATGTTTGAAACATCCGACCAATAATGACTAGTCAGTAATCAGTAGAAAGTCTATAACTTGTATCTATGCTACTCCCAGAGAGTTCATTATTTACACAATCAACACCTTGATATTTATGGTGTACAAAATCAGAAATAGGACACTTACCTGGAACATGGTAGTCACATCTGTAGATAAACTACAGATCACCTTAGCAGTAAGGAATACTTGTGTATTCCTTACAGATTAGAGTACTAAATTATTCACAGTTTTAAAGAGAGAGTACTTCTCTCTCATTTGATATCGGCAGTTTAACAATTTGTAGACACTCGGATACACACGCAAGTCTGGTGCTTTAACACTGTGAGCTTAACCACCGGAACGCCCTGGTTCAACCCGGCTGAACACAAACCTCTACATTAAACTTTCAATGTACTTTTTTATTTGTTCTGTTCTTCTTAAGTCCAATTCTTACCAGGAATGAAGAACTGTCCATCAGGTCCCTGTGCATACTGTACAATGGTGGCACCGGAGTTGGCTGGCTGTGGTGTGGAGTTGATGTTAGTCATAGTTAGTGTCTGGATACCCTGGGCTGCTGCATCCCCATGGGTAGCAATTTGGATAGTGCCTGGAAATAACATAACTACAGTACTGATGGATGTGGGATAACACAGCTTTCACTTCACTGGATACACCTAGTCATGATTGGTAGTTGAGAAGATTCAGGCTCAAAGTTTTACATCCCCTTCAACAGCCAGGGTCATATTGGGAAAGGTTCTCAGCATTGCCCTTTGTTGGAGCTGAACCTAAACAGGGGTGACAGCCTGTGAACAGTTGCCAAACTTGATATCCACTGGGCCACTTGTTTGAGTGGATGAAGAAAAACATGACATACATGTAGGGCCACACTGAACTTTATTAGGCATTAGAAAGCAACTGCATCAATTGGTATTCATAAAACAAAACTGAGGAATGTTCATCTTCACAATTTCTTTCTTGAAATTTAAGTAACACTTAAAATCTAACTTAAAAATGGTATTATAAAAATAGTATTGTTGCACAGTACAGCCCAAGTTCTCTGTATGGCTGATGAGAGTCGCCACGATTATATGCTGCTTTGCCATTAGCAACTTTTTTTTATTCTTTCTTTGTGTATGACTAACAATTTAAATATCAGAATATAATGGGAGTACAATGATCAATTTATGCAAGGTTTGGCAGAAGAGTGACATATTTTGGTCTATTTTATCACGATGAAGAGACAACTAATAATTCAATAGTACAGTAATAATAAGACTACTGAAAGGAATATTTGAGCACAAAAAATACTAGTGGTCGGACCGGTTCTGAAAATCAAAACCGGTTTTCGGGGCTTTAAAACTGAACAAAATCCGGGATTTCGAAAGTTTACAGAGATATGATAAAAGTTTTACGTGGGTGTACATTAAGCTATATTGTCAAGAGGAAATATGTATTCGCGAGATATTTTGAAGTTCATTTACCATGAATATAAAGTAAAAATGTAAGATGTTTCCTTAAATGTATATGTTCTTTTTTGTTTTGATGAATTATTAACCAGTAGAAAACCTAATATAATGAGGTTTTCAATTACCGGTACATAAATATTCTTTGCGGATTTTGTCATTTCTAACTAAACGAAACGAAATGCAGTATACTGGTTTACCGTTCACACCACTACAAATTACTAATAGTCGCTATCCTAAATTATTTGTATATTCAACCAAGGAATACATTCAGGACAAGTTGTTGTACAGACATAAGTATTATAAAAAAATATTTAAAATTCATTTTATATTTTTAAATGTAAATATTCTATTTCTGTGTTTTAACAACTGAATACAGGTGTCCCATGAAATTTTTCTTCTTCCTGTCTTTACCCATTTGTATGCCATCGGGCATGTGCAGAAATGGTTATATTATGAATTGAAAATACTTTATTTTACACAACATATTGTTGAAAGTTATCAATATTTTTACATTATATTTCTTAAACTATCATTTAAATTTTACTTCCAAAAAAATTTCACGTTACACAGGTACAACTACTGATTTGACTCATGCGGTTTTAGCAACGCATGTGGATGCATAATTACTTGAATTTTGGTATTGATTGATGGAGGCATCTCTTTAGCTCAGCATCTAGTACTGAGAGAATCTTCTAAGTCTATAATTTAAGTGGAACATTAATTAATGAATCACACACTGTATCTATAAATACTAGTATCCCATAAAAACATCAGAGCAGACTTGCTGGGCCAGTGGTTTTATTTTGTTTAGGGTTTGGGGAATTGTTTCTCCAACATAACAACCAAACATGTAATGCCAACCTCACCTGGCACACAAGTATACCAGTGGTATTACCACATTATAGAGGAGAAAGGTTAAGTCTCACTGATTGAATATCAGCAGCACAACTTACATAATACACAAATATGGTGTTCTTCACCCACAGTATGATGTCACAAGTGATGTCACAGCTGTGCTTTTAACACAGTGATGTCACAAACATTTTTTGCGACTTAAAACTAAACCTTCTCTGTAAGGTGTTTTAATTTTAGCTCATGGCCACTTATGAACAGATGTTTCCTTGTTTTACACAAGTTACAAAATAATATGTAATCTGATTTTCATTGGGTTTTTGTTTAAAAGTTTACACCCTTGGAAGCAATCACATACTGACTGCTACTTACACTATTCATATCTACTTTTACAAATTTATTTATTTATTTAGTCATTATTGTTTGTTTCTGCTGAGGCTTTGTACTTTATCATTGATTGAACTGCTACTTTTATTTTTCTAACCTATTTCTTTCTTAATTGATATATCAGTATTCTCAGTACATACTGTGTGTTAAATTCAAAAGTATTAGTTCAGTTTTTATATTTATGTAAGTAATTAAATTCAACAAAAAAATTACATTATGGCCAGTAAGAAGAATTTCCATTATCTTTAGACTTAAATATCAATCATCTTGTTATGTCAGGCCTGTGCCAGAACACTGAATGCTTCATTGAAATTTACTGTCTTGTTTTTCTTTGGGGGGGGGTCTGGGAGGAGTACTGAACACTACAGAGAATTCTGGGGTACCCCCTATCAGTTGACTTTCCTCAAGTCCTTTTGTCTTGTGTATTACATGAGGACTGAAAGATTTTTTTCCCCCCAGAACTTGGTGCCGATAAAAGTATTTCGTCAGACAGTAGGATCCCCACCCATCAGGTGGATTCATAATAATTCCATGTATGTCAGATTTGGTGGAATAAGAAATACAAAGATTTGGAGAAAGTCCCATTGACTAGGTGTCTACCTATTACTGACTGCCCCAGCGGTGGGTAAATCACCAAGAATCTTCAAGGGAGCTTAACTGACATTACAGTAGAGACTCGGCATACCCCAATCGTTGGTTCGGCACTCATCAAGCTACTGATGGTTATAGAGGTGAAAATACAGCTGCTATGTGGTAGCTAAATCACCACAATGACACAACACAGTACAGGCCGGCCTCTAGTTACCTTGTCCGGCCTGTGCCGGGTACTGAATACTAGTGACGGAGCCTGTATTACCGGATGCGGAGTCGGAGGTGGTGTTAATGTCACTGTCTCCACTGTCTGATTCCTCTTCTATCTTGGTGACTGGCATGGCGTTTGGTGTGTCTGACAGCTCGTTGAAGATTTTCCTGAAGATACAGTGGAAAAAAGAAATCAGAAAACAGTATTCAGACACATTATATTCACAATACTGGAAACACTACATGACTAAACCCTCATATATACCCATATAATTTGGCTCCTACTATACTGATATTGATACTGTCTTTTTTTCTTTAATTTTTACCCAAAAACTTTCATAACAAATACTTGGACTGTTAAAGTCTGTTACATGATGGAGATTAAATGCCATAAAAGTACTCATTACTTTTGAATATTGTTTCAAACTGTAAAATACATTATTTGACAGTTTGCTAGCCTCTCATTTACCAAAACAGAAATATAGATAATCATAATTTATATATAAGATGTTTATACTGACAATAAATTGAACATAAGCTTACTTAAAAGAAATTAAATATCATTTGTAACATCTCAGAGTAAATCTTATCTATATTAACATTGGTGATCAGGGTATAAACTATAACAGTAATCATATTTAGAATGTCTTGGCTTAGGCTAGTGATTTGCTGGAAACAATACTAAAATTGACACATTTTGTATTGACATTCAGGAAGGTTTGTAATATGGATCATTGATGATCAATATTAAAATACCTGATCCCTTTCCAGTACTTATATTTTCTTGCATACAATACCTACAGTTATGTGAATATTACGCAAGCCCCAAATAAGTTCAATTTCATTTTCGATATAACACTACATACAAGAATCCACTGTCAGTAAAAAGGTGAATTGGTATCTTTTGTAAACAATTAAACATAAAAGAAATTGGATATTGCTATAAACTTTTTAAATTCTAACTACTTTAATGAAGCACATTCATACCCTGCCCTTTGTATCTACATAATACTGTGTCATACATTTTGTATGTAAAATTGTAAACAGTGACATATATCTATACATTTTGTTATGACTATATACAGTTCACATATGCAACATTAAAATCAATAGTCACAGGAGTATTAAATTAAAACAACGCACATAAAAGCTAATTATTGATTGTTTTATAATGAAAATATGTGTATCACATCCTATAATGCTACCACTAAACACATGTATAAAATTACACATAAATGTGTGCTAAATTTAAAGCATAAATACTAGCATTATACTACACAAAATAAACTAATTCTGTAAAACAGTTTAATGCTCACATTGGTAGGTTATCCTCCATTAAATGCCACTTTCACTGATTTAAATGTATTTCCAGCTGATCCACTCAATGTTTCAAATATTTGTATTCCACAAACACATACTAGTTCCTACTTTATAATCTGCTTTTTTTATGATTCCATTGACATTTTTGTGTCGCCTATGTTTACACTGATAAATTATTCAAACACAACAAACTTCCGACACTCTACTATAGACAGTCGCAGCAAAATACTGTGGATCTTGTCAAAAATAACAAAGCTTATAATACTCAATCTACTTTCCACATATCCAATATAATCGACTTGAATCTTTGTAAATCTCTGCATGTGTGTTCAAGTGAGAGAACATTTCCTCATATTGTAACGATCTCTATCGAAAAAGTCAGTACACTTTCAGGGAGCACTAAACACAAATATGACTACGCTCTACTCCAAATCTGATGACATATCAGTAATGCTATGATTACAGAGTCCTTGTAATTTTACCACATACACACAAACACTGAGAGTGTGCATGACACACTGGGGACTTCCAACCAGTGAGCCTTCACAAACGTTTAACGACTATGTAAACAAAAACCTGGACAGCCCTCCTCCAATAGAGAAAACCCCCTTCTCATATAATTATTGACAGTCTTTTGTAGTCAGAATGTGTGTTCTCTCCTCTCACACACAAAACCTGTGGCGTGATTTGGCCTTCCTCCCTCGCCCACCACATATTTACTTGAAGAGCTATGAGATCATCACTGGCTGGAATGATGTCATCGCTAAGCCTCTATGACCTCAGCGTTACTTTTATTACATGGAGATTCTACTTTTATATTTTCCATAAGGCTCTTAATATTGTCTGCATGTGACCCCCCCCCCCCCCCCCCCCCCCCCCCCCCCAAAAAAAAAAAAAAGGTTAACTATAACACCATTGATTTTTGTCTCGGTGACATCATACTTAATTTACAAAGATAATTGATATATATAATTAAGCCTCTTCATGTATGACATGTATATTCATTAATTAACCAATTCCATCATGCACATGTTCAAAAAAAGTCAACACAGGTGATCTCAAATGATTTACTTGATAACTAATTGAATATGTTTTTTTATATTAGCTCATTTTTATATGTTGTGTAGGAGGATGAAGGTTTCGTGTATAACTTTTCAATAATTAAACAACAACACCAGTCAGTTGAAAGTTTTCCAAACACTCAATAAATTTGTCAATACTCAACATTTTTTGGTGTTTGCTTCATTATCATAATTACATTTTAAAATTCTAAAATACTAGCTACTATATGCCACCTCAATTTAGGGGTCATCATTAGTGGATAATACAAGGAAATGAATGTGTTGTTACGAAGAAATTCCTTCAGGGAAATGATGTCATCATTTGTTGTACTGATATGACAATTACAGACCTTACATGTAAAATTCAACTGAAATTCAAATGTAGATGCTTTTTAATGATGATAACAACAACTTGAACCATTTTATTATTGCATAAACTTTGTGTACTATAAATATCCAGTTGTCATATGATACATTTATATTTCTTTAAATGGTAAACAGGATGTACCATATCTACTTCATTGAGTGTTTACAGTAAGACTCTTAATTTCCTCCTTCCTTGAATTTTTAAAACACAGAAATAAAAGATATAATTTGAAAATTTACTTGCTTAATGTTTAATATTCCTTCTTTCAATGATAGACAATATTTAGTTTTTGTACGTTGCTTTTAGTACTGTGGCTATTAGATAAATTTCCTGGCCTTTGTTGGTCTTTGTTTCAGTGATAATACAGTTACAGAGAAGGTAGTTATATATACACTACATGCTTTCAGAATGATGTCATCGCTGAGTATCTCCATTAAGTTCTTTATGTAACAACAAAGTGACAGACTGTTCAATTAATAAGCTACAAAGTATAAACACCTACACCTTGAATTTTCAGTTTCTATTTCTGAATGAATTATCATGGCTCCCTTACAAGTTTTGTGTACATGCCACTCTAATATTTCAATGATTATTAGTAAGAAATTAAACTTACATTGATGTGAAGGCAATGGAATAGGGTCTTGTAACACAACTCAGAGTTCCTTATGGTTTCAATGACAGAGTGAGAAAATAGCATCAGAGATGACTGTACCCCACAGCCTGGGGAAATAGTTTTCAACACCATGCAATAAAGAAGTAGTGAAAAAGTACAAAGATCTGGATACTTTCAGAGCAGTGTCAGATACATATAGCTCCAAATAATTTTTAAGTAGAGAAAATAACATCTAAAAGAAAGAAGACGTATGTAAAGATAAAGTATTAAAGCAAGACATTTCAATAGCAAGAGGAAAGCATTAATCAGTAAACTAAAAATTACAAAGCTGTAAATTTTTTAAATAGCACAATTATACAAAAGTATTTAAACTAATTAGTTGCAGCAATCTATATAACTAGACCTACGCATCAGAGAACCAATGCAAATTTGTATCCACTGGAAAGACCAGTCACCAAAGCCAGTGAACCATCGTTTGACCTTGAAGGAGGGGCCCAAGGTCAAATCCGACCACACCACAAGATTCCGAGCCCATGATTTCCTATAGGTTGGTTTACCATCCCAAACCTCTAGGACCAATAATAAGTGAATTATAAGCACTTTAAAGTTTGGCTATCCTCGTTTGACCTTGAAGGAGGGGGCCAAGGTCAAATCCAACCACACCACAAGATTCCCACCCCATGATTTCCTATAGGTTGGTTTACCATCCCAAACCTCTAGGACCAATAATAAGCAAGTTATAAGCACTTTCAAGTTTGGCTATCCTGTTTGACCTTGAAGGAGGGCCCGAAGGTCAAATCTGACCACATCAGAACATTCCCAGGCCATGATTTCCTATAGGTTGGTTTCACATGCCAAATCTCTAGGACCAATAATAAGGGAGATGTAGGCACTTGTAAAGTCTGCTACATGGGGTACTTTGGCACTCCGTGGATGACCTTGAATGAAAAGCTTCAAGGTCAAATGTCTGCAAGGTTGTAGAGGACATGTATATTTGTTATACATATTACCTATGAACAGATTCAACCTTGTCTTTACGAGAACCAGACAGTAGAAAAAGATGTATAATTTTCAAAGAAATGGCCACGACAACCATCTTGCTTTCAGAATGAGGCTAATTTCAGTCTGAGAGAAGCTTACCTCCCAATGAGGATATCCTGCGAATTTGGCTAGTATGGCTACTGTTAACAAATTGAAGTTAGCTACTGTAGTTTTCCGCCGAGAGCATTAACGTCTAAAAATCTCACTATGCGTAGCGAACGATAGACCAAAGAATCCACTGGTGGATACAATAAAGATGAACTGCTGTTAGAAGTTAATCAGTCTAGCGTAACAAAATATTCTGCACCTCAAAGAAGACCTATTTGCATTACATAAATAGGCCTATGCATTGCAAAGCCTATGCAAATTTGTATCCACCAGAAAGAAAACTCACCAAAGCCAGTGAACCATCGTTTGACTTTGAAGGAAGGGCCCAAGGTCAAATCTGACCACATCAGAAGATTTCTAGCCCATGATTTCCTATAGGTTGGCTTCACATTGCAAACCTCTAGGACCAATAATAAGCTATTTATAAGCACTTTTAAGTTTGCCTATCCTTGTCAAATTAAGTCAAATGAGAGTAGCCAAACTTAAAAGTTCTTGCAACTTGCTTATTATTGAAAAATGCTGTAAGTTTATCTTCAAAACTATGTTAGTTGTCCTTTTCTGGTGAATACATCTTCATTCTGGTCACATAGGCGTTCTTGGTCTTGTTTATTGTCATAGTTTTACCTCACATCATACTTGACTGCAAATGAAGAGTATAAGACTTGAACTAGAAATAGGAAGCCCTGTAAAAGGAGAAAGTGGAACAACAGAGAAATAGGCGGATTGTAAACAGGAAAACACATTTCGACGAAATCGCTCTATCTCGCACCGCTTCCGAGATAAATGTATTTTTGCGTTTTACGCAGAAATTCAAGATGGCCACCAAATATAGCAGGAAAACGATATTTGGGAAAAGTCGCCAGTAGACTCTACTAATACACTGGGGGTAAAAAATTTACACATCGCTCTATCTTGCACTGTTTCCTGATATAATTGCGTTTTTGCGTTTTACGCAGAAATTCAAGATGCCTACAAAAATGGTGCCAAAAATGATTTTTGGCGAAAGTCACCAGTTGACTCTGCTGATACCCTGGGGCTCAAAACTTTCGATGAAATCGTTCTATTATGCACAGTTTCCGAGATAAATGCGTTTATGTGTTTTACGCAGAAATTCAAGATGGCTGCCAAAAATGGCGGGAAAACGATTTTTGGAAAAAGTCGCCAGTTGACTCTGGGGATACCCTAGCGATCAAAAATCTCAACGAAATCGCTCAATCACGCATCGTTTCCGAGATAAATGCGGTTTTACGCAGAAATTCAAGATGGCCGCTAAAAATGGCAGGAAAACGATTTTCGGGAAAAGTCGCCAGTTAACTCTGGGGATCCGCTGGCGCTCAAAAATTTTAGCGAAATCGCTCTATCTCGCACTGTTTGAGATATTTACACTTTTTTATTTTCCGCTAAAATCCAAGATGGCCGCCATAAGTTGCGAAAATCGAAATTTTTCTCTTTTCAATGAGACACCCTTGTACTACCCAGTGGGCCAAAAATTCACTCGAAATCGCTCTATCTCTTACAGTTTCGAAGATATTTACACTTTTTTATTTTCCGCTAAAATCCAAGATGGCTGCCAAAAGTTCCAAAAATTTAAATTTTTCCTTTTTACCCAGGATAATCTTCTATTACACTTTGGGTCTAAAATTTCCTCAAAATCCGCTCTATATGTAATGGTTTCTGAGATATAAGCAAATTACTCAAAAGAAGTATTGAAAATAGCCATTAAAGTACCTAAATGGCTATTACTCACTTACAGAGCTATCAGTCCCAAATGCAATACCAAGCGAGTTATAGACATAACAATCTTATATTCCCAATTTTACTGATATAACTTGAATCATTTTCCCTTTAATGCACGGAAACCAACAGGTACTGAAAATAGCTATACTTGGGTATTACTCAATAAGCAAACTAGAAATAGGCCGCCCTGTTGATAGTAGATGCGAATAGAAACAGGATAGCATAGAAGAACACACATTATCATGTGTAATGTCCACCCATGAACCTTTTGCCCAAATTGTACAGTAGTCTTACAAGACCCTGTTTCATTTGTAAAATATATCAATGATGCTTAAATATTTGATAGTGTAGATGTAATTTATTTCAGCTTCATGCCTTTTTGCATTGGTTGGGTTGAAAATTTTGACGAAATCACTCTATCTTGCACGGTTAAGAAGATAGAAGCCAATTCCTGTTTTTCTATTTTTGGCAAAAATTTGAAAATTCAAAATGGCCGCCATTATTGGGAAAAGGAAATTTTTTTGAAAATTGCCAAGAGTACATTTCTTAGATACCCTATGGGTCGAAAATTTCAACAAAATAACTCTATTTTGCACGGTTAAGGCCAGTTTGTGTTTTTCCATTTTGGGCAAAAATTCGAAAATTCAAAATGGCTGCCATTTTTGGGGAGGGGAAATTTTTTTTGAAAATTGCAAAGATTACATTCCTTAGATACCCTGTGGGTTGAAAATTTTGACGAAATCGCTCTATCTCACATGGTTAAGGAGATAGAAGCAAATTTGTGTTTTGCCATTTTTGGCAAAAATTTGAAAATTCAAAATGGCCGCCATTTTAGGGGAGGGGAAAATTTTTTAGAAATTACCAAGAGTACAATGCTCAGATACCCTGTGGGTCGAAAATTTTGACGAAATCACTCTATCTGGCACGGTTAAGGAGATAGAAGCAAATTTGTGTTTTGCCATTTTTGGCAAAAATTCGAAAATTCAAAATGGCCGCCATTTTTGGGGAGGGGAAAATTTTTGGAAAATTGCAAATATTACATTCCTTAGATACCCTGTGGGTCGAAAATTTTGATGAAATCGCTCTATCTCGCACGGTTAAGGAGATAGAAGCAAATTTGTGTTTTGCCATTTTTGGCAAAAATTCGAAAATTCAAAATGGCCGCCATTTTTGGGGAGGGGAAAATTTTTGGAAAATTGCAAAGATTGCATTCCTTAGATACCCTGTGGGTCGAAAATTTCGACGAAATCGCTCTATCTCGCACGGTTAAGGAGATAGAAGCAAATTTGTGTTTTGCAATTTTTGGCAAAAATTCGAAAATTCAAAATGGCCGCCATTTTTGGGGAGGGGAAAATTTTTTGAAAATTGCAAAGATTACATTCCTTAGATACCCTGTGGGTCGAAAATTTCGACGAAATCGCTCTATCTCGCACGGTTAAGGAGATAGAAGCAAATTTGTGTTTTGCCATTTTTGGCAAAAATTCGAAAATTCAAAATGGCCGCCATTTTTGGGGAGGGGAAAATATTTTGAAAATTGCAAAGATTGCATTGCTTAGATACCCTGTGCGTCGAAAATTTTGCCGAAATCGCTCTATCTCGCACGGTTAAGGAGATAGAAGCAAATTAGTGTTTTGCCATTTTTGGCAAAAATTCGAAAATTCAAAATGGCCGCCATTTTTGGGGAGGGGAAAATTTTTGGAAAATTGCAAAGATTGCATTCCTTAGATCCCCTGTGGGTCGAAAATTTTGCCGAAATCGCTCTATCTCGCACGGTTAAGGAGATAGAAGCAAATTTGTGTTTTGCCATTTTTGGCAAAAATTCGAAAATTCAAAATGGCCGCCATTTTTGGGGAGGGGAAATTTTTTTGAAAATTGCAAATATTACATTCCTTAGATACCCTGTGGGTCGAAAATTTCGACGAAATCGCTCTATCTCGCACGGTTAAGGAGATAGAAGCAAATTTGTGTTTTGCCATTTTTGGCAAAAATTCGAAAATTCAAAATGGCCGCCATTTTTGGGGAGGGGAAAATTTTTGGAAAATTGCAAAGATTGCATTCCTTAGATACCCTGTGGGTCGAAAATTTCGACGAAATCGCTCTATCTCGCACGGTTAAGGAGATAGAAGCAAATTTGTGTTTTGCCATTTTTGGCAAAAATTCGAAAATTCAAAATGGCCGCCATTTTTGGGGAGGGGAAAATTTTTTGAAAATTGCAAATATTACATTCCTTAGATACCCTGTGGGTCGAAAATTTCGACGAAATCGCTCTATCTCGCACGGTTAAGGAGATAGAAGCAAATTTGTGTTTTGCCATTTTTGGCAAAAATTCAAAAATTCAAAATGGCCGCCATTTTTGGGGAGGGGAAAATATTTTGAAAATTGCAAAGATTGCATTGGTTAGATACCCTGTGTGTCGAAAATTTTGCCGAAATCGCTCTATCTCGCACGGTTAAGGAGATAGAAGCAAATTTGTGTTTTGCCATTTTTGGCAAAAATTCGAAAATTCAAAATGGCCGCCATTTTTGGGGAGGGGAAATTTTTTTGAAAATTGCAAATATTACATTCCTTAGATACCCTGTGGGTCGAAAATTTCGATGAAATCGCTCTATCTCGCACGGTTAAGGAGATAGAAGAAAATTTGTGTTTTGCCATTTTTGGCAAAAATTCGAAAATTCAAAATGGCCGCCATTTTTGGGGAGGGGAAAATTTTTGGAAAATTGCAAAGATTGCATTCCTTAGATACCCTGTGGGTCGAAAATTTCGACGAAATCGCTCTATCTCGCACGGTTAAGGAGATAGAAGCAAATTTGTGTTTTGCCATTTTTGGCAAAAATTCGAAAATTCAAAATGGCCGCCATTTTTGGGGAGGGGAAAATATTTTGAAAATTGCAAAGATTGCATTGCTTAGATACCCTGTGCGTCTAAAATTTTGCCGAAATCGCTCTATCTCGCACGGTTAAGGAGATAGAAGCAAATTAGTGTTTTGCCATTTTTGGCAAAAATTCGAAAATTCAAAATGGCCGCCATTTTTGGGGAGGGGAAAATTTTTGGAAAATTGCAAAGATTGCATTCCTTAGATCCCCTGTGGGTCGAAAATTTTGCCGAAATCGCTCTATCTCGCACGGTTAAGGAGATAGAAGCAAATTTGTGTTTTGCCATTTTTGGCAAAAATTCGAAAATTCAAAATGGCCGCCATTTTTGGGGAGGGGAAATTTTTTTGAAAATTGCAAATATTACATTCCTTAGATACCCTGTGGGTCGAAAATTTCGACGAAATCGCTCTATCTCGCACGGTTAAGGAGATAGAAGCAAATTTGTGTTTTGCCATTTTTGGCAAAAATTCAAAATGGCCGCCATTTTTGGGGAGGGGAAAATATTTTGAAAATTGCAAAGATTGCATTGTTTAGATACCCTGTGTGTCGAAAATTTTGCCGAAATCGCTCTATCTCGCACGGTTAAGGAGATAGAAGCAAATTAGTGTTTTGCCATTTTTGGCAAAAATTCGAAAATTCAAAATGGCCGCCATTTTTGGGGAGGGGAAAATTTTTGGAAAATTGCAAAGATTGCATTCCTTAGATCCCCTGTGGGTCGAAAATTTTGCCGAAATCGCTCTATCTCGCACGGTTAAGGAGATAGAAGCAAATTTGTGTTTTGCCATTTTTGGCAAAAATTCGAAAATTCAAAATGGCCGCCATTTTTGGGGAGGGGAAATTTTTTTGAAAATTGCAAATATTACATTCCTTAGATACCCTGTGGGTCGAAAATTTCGACGAAATCGCTCTATCTCGCACGGTTAAGGAGATAGAAGCAAATTTGTGTTTTGCCATTTTTGGCAAAAATTCGAAAATTCAAAATGGCCGCCATTTTTGGGGAGGGGAAAATTTTTGGAAAATTGCAAATATTACATTCCTTAGATACCCTGTGGGTCGAAAATTTCGACGAAATCGCTCTATCTCGCACGGTTAAGGAGATAGAAGCAAATTTGTGTTTTGCCATTTTTGGCAAAAATTCGAAAATTCAAAATGGCCGCCATTTTTGGGGAGGGGAAAATTTTTTGAAAATTGCAAAGAGTACACTCCTCAGATACCCTGCGGGTCGAAAATTTTGCCGAAATCGCTCTATCTCGCACGGTTAAGGAGATAGAAGCAAATTACTCAAAAGTAGTACTGAAAATACACAATGAAGTACCTAAATGGCTATTACTCATGTACTGACAAAGCTATCAGTCCCAAATGCAATACCAAGCGAGCTATGGACATAACAATCTTGTATTCAAAATTGTAGTAAAATATCTTTAATTATTTTGGCTTAAATGCACGGAAACCAATGGGTACTGAAAATAGCTGTACTTAAGTATTACTCAGTAAGCAAAAGAGGTACAACAGCCAAAAGCAATCCCAAGCAAGCTACTGACCCAATAAGCCTGCATACTAAATTTGGTGACAATAGCTCTAATACTTTTCCTTTAAATGAGCGGAAACCATGCGTGACGCCGGACATCGGACGCCGGACGCCGGACATCGGACATCGGACGGCGAAAAAAGCAAAAATAATATATCCACCCCCCAGGGGGGTGGACATAATGAGCTACAACAGCTGAAAGCAATCCCAAGCAAGACACTGACCCAATAATCCTGCATGCCAAATTTGGTGAAGATAGCTCTAATACTTTTCCTTAAAATGAGTGGAAACGATGTGTGACGCCAGACGCTGGAAAAAGCAAAAATAATATGTCCACCCCCACCATAATGACAAAGACAAGCTGCTTTCATGATAGGACAAGACTGGAAGCAATAAGGACAAGTAGCTTTCCAGGTGGGCGGGGCAAAGATCCAGATATAGAGTCGGGGAGGAGTGGTTAAATATTAAACATGTTTGATATTTTGCTGACCCTCCACAAGCCGGGAAATTACAACCGACCCCAACTAACACTTTAAACATTGCTCCCGACCCTCAAAAATTCCTAAGTTACCGACAAGAAGGTCCCAGTGGAACATCCCTACTAGCATTGCATTGGTGACCATGTTTTTGATCAATTTTGCCCAAAGTCAACTCAGGGTTTCCACAGACTTTTCATAACTCGATTCAATGTCTTTTCAAGGTCAACAACAATTCTCAAGGGTATATTTTAAGGCACGGCCTCCTTTACCTCCCCTTCAAGCCATCCATTCCTCCCAAGAAATTCTTTATTGTCACATGATTTTTAACATAAAACTAGACGATGCAAAAAATGTTCTATATTTCACAAAACTTTTATGAAAATCACAATGGGAAGAGTTTTGAGATGTTGAAATAAGTTTTGTGGCACTGGTAATAGGGCTGTCACAACTAGCCGACTAATCGACAACAGTTATAATAGTGTTATAAACCGGTTCATATTTTAAAGGATGAATAAAATAAGTTAAAATCCAAAAACAGCTACGTTTTCTTTATTGTTTATGCATTCACGTAAATCTGGAAGTACTGCATACCTCTTATATCACCCACTTCCTATCTGAAGTAAACAAAGCTGAAGTTGCAGGAAAACAACAAATTTATTAAATTTTACAGATTATATACATACATTTTCATTTTATTTCACATATTTATAATTTGCATTGTTTTTTTACAATATGAAACTTAAGATTTTTTGTTGTTTTATAAATTCAACGGTTATTTGGTGTTGATACGAATAGTACTTGGCAATTAGCCGACGTAAAATATTTGGAGTCATGGCGTCCCTAATTGGTAAAGTCATGTGTAACAAAATAACCTCTGGTAGCCTTGTTTTTAAATCAATTTTGCCAAAATCAACAGGCTTCCGCCCGTAATATCAATGACTGCACAGAGTTTGAAGGCAATCCATCAAAACACTCGGGACTTAGAGTGCACACAAGCTTTAAAAATGGGTGGCGGCCATCTTGACACAAGATGGCGGAAGCAATAATTTTTTCCCCCCCTTTTTGCTGAAATGAGGAAAAGTAATTCCAAGAAAGAGCCCACTAGATTTTTAAACTCGTGGTCACAACAAGGTCAAAAGTCAAATCAAGCTCGAAACCATGAAGTTGCACAGCTACAATCCCTAAGCAATGTCCCTACCAAGTATCAACTTCCTACACCTTACATTTTCCAAGATACAGCCCGGACAAGAGTTTATAGGTCAAGGTCACAACAGCAAGGTCAAAGGTTAATCAAGGTCACACCATGACGTTGCACACCTATACCCCCAAAGTAATGTCCCTACCAAGTATCAACTTCCTACACCTTACGGTTTATGAGATACAGCCAGGAAAAGATTTTATAGATCAAGGTCAAATCAAGGTCACACCATGATATTGCACACCTACAACCCCCAACCAACGTCCCTACCAAGTAGGGGTGAGTCGGTAGTGAGGGTATACCGGTATCGAGACATGTTTACTGAAATACCCAGACCGCTTTTAATAACCGGAATCTCGAATGTCAGCTTATATAATTATTGAGAAACATAAAATATTAAATGCCAAACCTGAATCTGAAGAAATTATGAACTATTACCTCATATTTCGTAAGATTTTAATGCATTTATAGCGGTTTCTTTGAGAAAAACTGCCATGTTTTGGATTACGGAAAATCACTTCCTGTTTGTGGGTCTATTCCATTGGGGAAATGCTGAAACTCAAATGTTTTCGGTATCCCGGAATCGTGCAGCCCAGACAAGATGATACATATCAAGGTCACTACAGCAAGGTCAAAGGTCAAATCAAGATCACATCATGACGTTGCACACCTACACCCCCTAACCAATGTTCCTATCAGTATCATCACTATCAACTTTCTACACCTTACAGTTTCTGAGATACAGCACACTGAGCACAGACAAACTTTTCTAGCCGCCCATGCATCCGTACACTATGGTTGAAAAGAATACCCTGACGGCCTATAAGGGCTGTGTGGTAACACCATTAAATAAGCATTTGAGTAGAGAAAGCCATACTTGTTTCAACTTTACCTGTAAGAGGGCCTTCTTGCAAGTAAATCGTGCCTTTTCTTGTTCTCAACACCGTCCCCTTGTTGTGATAACACTGCACCAGCGTCTCCGGCAGAACCAACCTGTAACCATAGCAACATTTCACCATTGAGAATTTTCCAGAATTCAGAACCCACATTTGATACAGAATTTGAATTTACTCTTAGAATTCAAAGTAAGGCCGTCAAAAGTATTCAAGTACCTTTTATAGGGGAAGTAATGGATTATTTGGAGAACAGATCTGTGAAAAGCACACTTTCCCATTTGATTAGATCAGCATTCTGCATATCCACAAGAAATTTCTCAATTTCAGTTAATTTTCAAACAAAAATAACACATTTTGTCACGTTTTTTTCGCAAAAAGAGTGAAAGTATTACAACTCATGGCAGGCCAGTTTTAAAGATTAAGCAACATTTCAAATACGCCACTTTTAAAGTAGAAACAACTGGATATCTTTGAATTGGTTGAACCCCAGATACCTCTAAAATCTGTAAACATGAGACAATGATAGCAGGGAATGAGGAATGTGAATATATTCAAGAAAATTGCTTGATTTTAGAATGTTTGAAGCAATAATTGACAAAACATGACAAAACTACTAGATGTTTCTGGAATTTTTGGATATGTTTGCTAACAAGAATTAGAGGATCACTTGCACATCAATGCGATTGTTTTTGGCAAAAACAATGTGTCCCTGAAAAGGAGAAATAATGGCAGCTTAATCATGTAAGAAAGTTCTGCTTATAGCTCAACAAAGCCAGAATATAGGAAAAGTGCGTCTTGGGACGGGTAGTTATCTTGGATACAGTGTGCTTCAAAAATTTTGATGAAATTGCTCTATCTTGCACGGTTAAGGAGACAGAGTCAATTTGGTGTTTTGCACTTTTTGTCACAAATTTGAAAATTGACAATCACCCCCACTTTTGGGAAGGGTAAATTTTTTTTTTTTGAAAATTGGATCACCTACTCAGCAGCAGTTACCCTGCAGGTCAAAAATGTCGTCCAAATCGCTCTATCTAGCCCAGTTTTTGAGATACAAGCATTTTTGTGTTTTGAAATTTGAAAATTCAAAATGGTCGCCATTTTTGGCGAGTGAAATATTCGTTGAAACTTGGAAAGGCTACTCTTCACAGATACCCTATGGGTCAAAAATTTTGCCGAATTCGCTCTATCTGGCACAGTTTTCGAGATACAAGCATTTTTGTGTTTTGCGATTTTTGCGAAAAATTTGAAAATTCAAAATGGCCTAAAATACCCTGTGGATCGAAAATTTCAAAGAAATCGCTTTATCTCACACAGTTAAGGAGATACAAGCAGTTTTGTGTTTTACTCGACAAGAAAATTGTTAATGGTTAATTAATCATCAATATAGCAGTCATTTCTTAAACTATCCCTGCCAAAATTTAATGTTGCCCAGATCTTTATATGCGGAAGGTATTTGCTAAATTTCAGGTGGATAGATAAAATGCTTCGTAAGTTATCATCCAGACAAGGACACCCTTCCAAAAAACGCATTATTGATCATGTGACCTCTCTGATTGATGAAATGTCATCGCAGCATATTCAGAAAAATTTCCCAGGGCTACTGTATACAGCTGCCAAATATGAAAAAAATCTGCCTTATGACTGTGAAGCTATTACGAAAAGAAAATGCGGATCCGGCGGAGTCGCTTCTCCCACATACAAAGAAGTGTCCCTCACAGGACGCTTAAACATGGTGAAGATAAGCAATAAGTATTTCTATAACTTAAACACAACTGTGCAAAACATGTTATGTATTTATGAAGATGCAAGACAAAGATCCTGGAGCAACTAAATTACCAATGCTACAACCTCATATTACAAACCATAGAAATTCACAAAACACATACAACAGGATTAATACAGATCTAATCCTTTGGTCTTAAACACTAGACAGTGTACATCCTTTAGTTACTATGCCTCAAAACTGCATACGATCCTCTTACATACTGTTATAAATAAAACTGACTCTCCCCTTACAATTAACACTTAGATGACCACACACAGATTTCCTAGACTTATTCGAAACAAAAGTCTCCATCAATTAGTCAATTAACACCATTTTTCATGACTTTGCCATAGAATTACATGTATAATAAATACAAAACTAAATCTCCTGTAGAAATTTAGACTTGCAGCCACATACAGGTTTCCTGGCCTTGCTGTATGCACAAGCTTCCTTCTCTTTGGTTAGTTCTGCACTGCGCCTTCCCTCTTCAAATTTACAATCGGAGAATGAAGGTGGCCACCCATAGTTAAATGGACCACTGCTGGCCCTGTTGATCTCCAGGCCCATTTTGTGTTCACCATGGTTTTTCTTACGGTAATCCCATGGACTGGTCATTCCATACACTGGACGTCTAAACACGTTTTCTCCACGACTCTCAGTGACTATCATTCTATACAGATCTCGTATTTTTCCCCAAAAAAAACTTCTTTTCAGATACTACACTACCGTTAATTAGAATTATCTTTTTAACTTCAGTATCAATCAAACAGAAAACTATGTTGTTAACTCCTCAATTCGGAATGTTTGTACAGCTTAATTATCTATTAACCGTATGTGCAAATCTTTATCAAAGAAGTCAAATCAATTATCCAGATTATTCAGCAGTTATAACAAGAAATCTGAGACTTCAATATCCCACTTGTGTTAAAAATCCAAAACCTGGCCATGCAACATCACCAGACAGAAGTTGGGGGGAAATGGATCTTCTTCACAACAGGATAATATAACCACAAGATTTTTTATAACTGTCATTCAGAAATAAATACTCCAATGCCACATATGCTCCTGAATGAACAATTTACTTTCACTTTATCAACTTGAACACTTGTGTTTTTCTTCCCAACTTTGATAACAAACTAAAACAAACTGAATAAATTCAGCCCAAATTTATGTGACATGAGAACATATAGTAAAAGTGCCAGGCTCTGTCCTTTTTCCTCTGCTATTTTTGAATCTACGTCATCATGACACAAGACCACTTGTTTGGAGATCAATGAGGTATTAAGAGTTGCTATTATTACTCCACCGCACTCTCCCCTTAAGGGACACTGTCAAACACACAGTGATCCACCTATTAATGCAGCTTACGTCATCACACTCAAAGTTTGTGTGAATGTTTTTCCACACTATGTACTTCTGTCATGTCAAGTGTGCTTATTGTCCATTAATTAACTGCCACTCACACTGCCACATCTACCTACACATTATAACTTATTAAACAACAACAAAAAAAATTATAACTTTAAGTTGAAAATTCCAATATAAAGTAGACAGATTAAAAAACTCTATTCAGATTACAGCTGTAAAATTAAACTGTGTAATTTATTATACTAGTGAGAGAACCACAGAATTTTTAAGTCTTCAAACAGTTTTCCATAAAGTATGAGTTTTAAAAACCATTTAAATGAAAATAAAACATCAATATAAAATGACCGAAATGGAACATCTCAATAAACGTAGCACTGCTTTCTCAACTACTTTAATTAATACATCAAGCATACAGTTTAGCATACGGAATGCTGAGAAAACCCCTTGTTAATGTTTCCCATTGAAATGTCGTCATTATCAATTATAGTTCATGCCCATTGATTGAATGTCAGCGAATGACGTCATGGGCCAGGAACTTTAGTGGATCTGTGGTTAACAGCGGTAGTGAAAAAAAGCTATTCCAGACTCCATGAATTATTCAGTGAACTAAACTTAAACACTCGCACTTAAAATAGCTCAGCAAAGACGTCAGTTTTTTTTAAACTTGCATGATTTTTCAGCATCCTGGATGATTTAATGACAGAATAGTGTAATCATGCATATGTTTTGATGCTTTATTACTGAAACGTGCGTGGGTGGGTGTCTATGGAACTCCCCTGAATGTACTAGTTAATGAACAAGTTAGAAATACTTTCCAGGAGAGGAAGAGAACTGGTAATTCTCACTAATTCACACGAACATTGTAAACCACTGAGCTATTCTGTTGCTTTCTTATTACACTTTGAAATAAGAATATGAAGTTTTATAGTTTTACATTTAAACTGACTTAAAAACATCAATTTTAGCCTTTACATTACTAAAACAGGCAAAAACGCAGTAGTTGTACAAAATACATTTTCATGCATTTCTGCAGACCTTCTATTTGTTTTTATTTAATGTTGTAATCTCTGCGAAAATCAAAACTGCTTTACCAGGGCCATGAAATGGACAACATTTAAAAATGCTATTTAATTTCCTTGTCACTGACATGGTGAAAATACAGAAATGAGTGCATATGAGATATAACTTGAAATGTAAAATGTAGGGGAGGAATGATATCTATTAGGGCTGTGACGGGTACAAAAAAATACAATGCCTGGCGAGTAACTGAGTACTTAAAATGGACTCGAGTACTAGCCAAGATCAACTCGTCTACCGATGCTCAAGTACTCGTTCGCAGCCCTAATATCTATATTTAAATCTTGATTGATACAGTTTCCTCGTTATAAACATTAACAAAAAAGTGTTCATTGTTCTTATGCCTCAACGATGCAGTATTTTCCACATTTTGTATTCCATAAGTAATTCATATTTAGATCATCAATATTCATATGTTGGAACATTTACTTGGACATCTTTTAGAAACTTGATAACTTATACTGCAGTCTTTTGTTAGACTTATAATCTTTCTTAAATATCTTATATACGGTTTTTTTTTTTTGGGGGGGGGGGGGGTCCACGATGCAATAACGGCAGTGAAGTGATACAGTTTCTTTGTGGAATTATATTTCATTATCGACTGATATGCAAAGTCACATTATAATTTGATATCCATATTGAAAATGCACTTCCACCAATATACACCAGCATATCCCCGGAAAATTTTGGACATCCAAAGCTAATCACACGGTTGAGTGTCAGCTGACTGTGTGTTTTGAGTTTCAGAGTAGAAGTGATAGAAGAAAAGGACACAACAGTTGTGCAGTGCAAATGGTATTCAGAAGTAAAGTGCAAAGTTAGCTGTTAAGGTCTAAACAGTAGGTGGAAAACATATAACAAGACTAGACCTACGCATCGGAGAACCGATGCAAATTTGTATCCACTGAAAAGACAACTCACCAAAGTCAGTGAACCATCGTTTGACCTTGAAAGAGGGGCCCAAGGTAAAACCTGAAAACATCAGAAGATTCCCAGCCCATGACCTCCTATAACTTGGTTTCATATTGCAAACCTCTAGGACCAATAATAAGCAAGTTATCAGCACTTTTGAGTTTGGCTATTGTCGTTTGACCTTGAAGGAGGGGCCCAAGGTAAAATCTGACCACATCAAAAGATTCCCAGTCCATGATTTCCTATAAGCTGGTTTACCATCCCAAACCCGTACGACCAATAATAAGCGAGTTATAAGCACTTTTAAGTTTGGCTACCCTCGTTTGACCTTGAACGAGAGGCCCAAGGTTAAATCTGACCACACCAAAAGATTCCCAGCCCATGATTTCCTATAGGTTGGTTTACCATCCCAAACCTCTAGGACCAATAATAAGCGAGTTATAAGCACTTTTAAGTGATGCTATCTGGTGGATACAATAATACTGTAAATCCAATAGTTTTCAAGTTACAAGTGATTTACTCAACAGTGATAATCTGAACATAGCTATTGCTTAGCTATGCACTGAGCTACAGGTCTGCAATTTTACAATGTTATAGCTAACCCAAAAGTAGATGAATAACACATTTAAACAGAAGCATTCTGACGCATGCAATTATCTCCTGCCGTATAAATCAGATGTACTAAAGCTAGTGTAATATAGCTTTTCTTGTGAGATGGAGGCACATGTAAAAGTAACAATAAGCAAGAGGCACTTTAATGTTTGACTGCAATACTTTCAAAGATAAAAGGCATTTACTCATTTTAGCAGCTATTACTGTACCATCCAAAGAGTTACAGTTCTGCAACTTCACTATGTGGTAGATCACCCAAAAAGTAGGTGAAGGACTTATTTAGAAGAAATTGCCCATGTGCAATACTTTTAAAGATAAAAGGTATTTACTCATTTTACTAGCTGTTATTCAGCTATGCAAAGAGCTACAGTTCTGCAACTTCACTTTGTGGTAGATCACCCAAATTAGGTGAATGACTTATTTAAAAGAAATTGCCTACTGCATTACTTAGAGATAAAAGACATTTACTCATTTTAGCAGGTATGACTCAGCTATGCAAAGAGCTATAGATGTGCAACTTCACTTCACTATATGGTAGATCACCCAAAAGGTGAATGAGTTATTCAGAAGAAATTGCCAGGCCAGGACTTTTCATGGTCTATCTTTACATTCTAAAGCCATAGCACCAATAAAACGGGAGAAATAAGGACATTTTAGTTTGATGATCCGATTTAACCTTGAAGCAGGTGTCAAAGGTCAAATTCAACACCTGCAAAAGTTTCCCAGGCCATGACTTCCTACAAGTTGTTTCACATTCTGAACCTCTAGGAGCAATTTTAGGGGAGATATAAGGCCTTTTTAATAGGATAACCCTGTTTGACATAAAACATGTGATACGGCGGCCATTTTGTTTTTTGAATTAGGCCAAAATTAATATCAGGCTAGCTTTTCTAGCCATATAGCTTTTGTGCAAATTTCATGAAACTAGTTGGAATATTTCAAGATTTAGAGCACCTTTATGATTTTCAAACAATTAGCTATGGCAGCCTTTTTGTTTTTCAAAATGAGGCTAAAATTTCGCACAAACAGGTTTTCATAGCCATAAACATTCCCTGCAAATTTGGTGAAGATATCTTTATAAATGAATGAGATATAAGGTTTATGTAAAAATGTGACGAACGGACGGACGCACGCATGTACGGAAGGCGTTTTATAATCTCCCGACCATGGCCTTCGGCCGCAGGCAGGAGATCTAATCTAATCTAATGTGGACTTTTATAGCGCTTAATCTCCATCACTGATGGACTCTAAGGCGCATCTAAACATAAGCAAGGCAGTTAGTGTTAATCAAGGGACGTAGCCAGGTCGTACCAAGGAGACACAGATGTGACAGGGGAGGCTATGGTGGGTAGGCTTTTGCAAACAGGTATGTTTTAAGCTTCTTTCTGAAGGAGGCAACTGATGTTGCACTGCGAACATCTTGAGGGAGGTCATTCCAGATCTTAGGAGCATCAAAGGCAAAACTATGGCCAAAATGTTTGGCTGACTTAAAGACTGATGAATGGAAAGGAGGAACTGTAAGGTATTGACGATCTGGGTGACTATGCCTAGTACTATAGGGACAACTACTAAAGGCGTAGAACGTTTCGAAATAAGAAGGAGAACCACTATGCAAAAATTTATACACAAGTGTTGCGGTTTTGAAAATACAACGATACTTAACAGGCAACCAGTGGAGTTTCTGTAGAATGGGTGTAACATGAGCATACTTTCTATGATTTGTAACAATGCGAGCAAGGGTGTTCTGAATACTTTGCAATTTGTGCTGATTGAAACCGGACAAACCTCTGAACAGAGAGTTACAATAGTCCAGACGACTACTAACCAAGGCATTTGCAGCAAGGACTGCCACTTCAGAAGTGAGATACTTTCTAATTCTACGGAGGTCACGCATCTGAAGGAAGCACGCTTTGCAAGTCCTCTTGATATGCTCAGAGAATGAAAAATCTGCATCAAACCACACACCTAGATTTCTGACAGAATCAACCGGATGAAGAAGGCTACCAAGAATGCGAACAGGAAAGTGAGAGGAAATCTTCTGACATTGAGCCTTGGAATCAAAGACAATAAACTCAGTTTTTTCAGGGTTGAGCTTCAATTTACTGAGAGACATCCACTCTTGAACATCCCAAAGGCAGGCATTTAGCTTGGCGAGAGCCGAAGAAGCATTCTTGTGGGAGAGATGGATGTATAACTGAGTGTCATCCGCATAAAAATGGAATTTAATATGCGGGTGGAGGCGAATAATTTTACTAAGTGGTGTTGTATAGAGTGAAAACAGTAACAGAACAGAACCTTGTGGGACTCCATAGATGAGATTGCTTAATTCAGATAGTGTGGAGCCTATCTTAATGGCCTGGCAACGACTTCTTAAGTAGGAAGCAAACCACCTTAGAGCTGTATCACCAAGACCAAACCAGGATTTAAGGTAGCCAAGGAGAATATTATGGTCTATAGTGTCAAATGCCGCTGATAAGTCAAGAAGTACTAGAACTGTGGAGATAAAAATACATTTAGTCCTTTTAGTAGCTATTACTCAGCTATGCAAACAGCTATAGACCTTAAAATTCACTATGTGGTAGATCAGCCAAAAGTAGAAATTTTGAAGAAGTTGCATATCAGCAATGCTTTAAGAGATAATAGACATTTACTCATTTTAGTAGCTACGACTCAGTTATGCAAAGAGCTATAGATCTGCAACTTCACCATGTGGTAGATCATCCAAAAGTAGGTGAATGACTTACTTATCACTGAATATTGCGTCATCTTACACCATTACCAAGATAATTATTAATTAGTTTTTTTTTTTGCATTTTATAAATTCAATATGGCCGCCAAAAATTGGCGAGACAACAATTTTTCACAAAATATTACAGATGACTCTGTGTATACCCTGTGGGTAAAAAATTTCACCGAATTGGCTGTATCTCGGACTGTTTCCAAGATAAATGTGTCTTTGCATTTTACGCAAAAATTCAATATGGCCGTCAAAAAGGGCGGGAAAAGCATTTTTGGCAAAAAGCTGCAGATAACTCTAGACATACCCTGCAGGTCAAAAATTTTGTCGAAATCTCTCTATCTCACACCATTTGCCAGATAAACAGGTTTTTGCATTTTCCATCACTGTAAAATTCAGAAAATAGCTTTTACTCACTTAGCTATTTAGGTGCACCTGTAAAACAGGTACCATCTTGTAGGTACAGAGAAATGTTCTAAATGCACTGGTTTTGGAGTTATAAGCAATTTACTTAAAGTAGTTACTAGCCCCATTACTCAACTAGACCTACACATCGGAGAACCGATGCAAATTTGTATCCACCAGAAAGACAACTCACCAAAGCCAGTGAACCATAGTTTGACCTTGAAGGAGGGACCCAAGGTCAAATCCGACCACACCACAAGAATCCCGCCCATGATTTCCTAGAGGTTGGTTTACCATCCCAAACTTCTAGGACCCATATTAAGCGAGTTATAAGCACTTTTAAGTTTGGCTATCCTGTTTGACCTTGAAGGAGGGTCCCAAGGTCAAATCCGACCACATCAGAAGATTCCCAGTCCATGATTTCCCATAGGTTGGTTTACCATCCCAAACCTCTAGGACCAATAATAAACGAGTTATAAGCACTTTTAAGTTTGGCTATCCTTGTTTCTCCTTGAAGGAGGGGTCAAAGGTCAAATCTGACCACATCAAAAGATTCCTAGCCCATGATTTCGTATAGGTTAGTGTCACATTCCAAACCTCTAGGACCAAGAATAAGCGAGTTATAAGCACTTTTAAATAGTGTTGTGGTTGAATGCAAATTTCAAAACCGGTTTCTGAAAGCGGAAATTCGGCGAAAAACCGGGTATATTTGATTTATCAAACGCAAAGAAATAAGTTTTCAAACGCGTACATGAGACATAACTCCTATATAAATAAGAACAACTATGGGCTTTTTGAAGACTTTCGAGGACAAAATGGGTGATATATTGATGGAATATTATAAAATACTGTGAAATATTTGTTGTAGTTTAATATTTTGGTAAACTTAAGTTCAAATAATGCCTACATGTGGCGAAACCGGTTTTGGTTACAAGAAAACGAAACGTAACCGGATCACTGTCTTTCGGTCGGCAAATAGGTTTCCGGTTTACCGTCTTCAACACTACTTTTAAATTTGACTATCCTCGTTTGACCTTGAATGGGGGGGACAAAGGTCATATCTGAACACATCAAAAGATTTCTAGCCCATGATTTCCTATAAGTTGGTTTCACATTGTAAACCTCTAGGACCAATATAAGCGAGCTACAATCACTTTTAAGTTTAGGTATCCTCGTTTGACCTTGAAGGAGGGGGTCAAAGGTCAAATCTGACCACATCAAAAGATTCCCAGCCCATGATTTCCTATAAGTTGGTTTACCATCCCAAACCTCTAGGATCAATCATAAGCGAGTTATAAGCACTTTCAGGAATGGCTATCCTCATTTGACCTTGAAGGAGGAGCCCAAGTCAAATCTGACCACACCAAAAGATTCCCCAGCCCATGATTTCCTATAAGTTGGTTTACCATCCTAAACCTCTAGGATCAATCATAAGCGAGTTATAAGCACTTTTAGGAATGGCTATCCTCATTTGACCTTGAAGGAGGAGCCCAAGTCAAATCCGACCACACCAAAAGATTCCCAGCCCATGATTTCCTATAGGAAATACAAATAGTGCACTGCTTACAACACTAAACAGTCAATCAGTTTCTATACAAAGTTTGATGCACATCATCAAATAGACAAATACCTGAATAATGTGACCTCCAACTGACTGAATGACTGAAGCCTGAGTACCAAGCTGTAACTGTGAAGAATTAACAAGTGAAACTGGCACGGAACTTTCTAAATCCGATCCTGATTGATCATTATCTGCTATATTGTCCATATCTTACAGCAACGCTGCAGTATGATTCTGAAATACAAAAGCATAAACATTACACCATAGCACTTGTATAAATTTGTGATAAATGTTTAGATTGATTAATGGTTTAAATGGCAACTATAAAATTTTAAATATAAATAATTCATGTTTAAACTAGATGTTAACATTATGTCTTGAATTAGAGTTTATTCTGACTTAATGTGATATCTGTGACGAGTCTGTTGACAATGTTGATTCCAAGGACAAGCAACACATACCGACAATGTATGTCATTGGTAGAACAAGTTATTGTAAAAATATAAATAAAAACATTATCTTGATGCAGGAAAAAATATCACTAAATATGTACTTTTCTGTATCAGTCAACAACTGTCACATGTAGTGGGTGATACACATTGTACATAGAATGGCTGAGACTATAGACTCAATAACTGAAAATAAAAGCATTCATGCTATTACCAGCCAGTCCTACATGACTCCACTGGCTAATATATGTTTATTAAACAAGGCTATACCACACAGTGACACCATAGTCTATATTGTAATGGACTGACAACACAACTCGTACAAAAATGTACATGAAGTCCAGCAACCTCACTGAACTGTAGGTGCTTGCTACATAAATGAATAACAGTTTGGACCGAAACTGAGAATATTTACACTATTTTACAGCCCATCCAAAGGTCAAAGTTGGGGTTTTACGTCCCGTTCAACAGCCAGTACAGCCCATCCAGTACCCAGGGACAAAATACTGTGGATAATTCTCACTCCTAGGATATTTTATAGCTTTCAATGTCTAACCCTTATAACAAATCATGTTATTAACTCTTGTTAGGCAAATGTCAACTTCAATCACATATGTTTCTATGAGTCTGTACAATATATGTGCTATGGTTAAGCCAGCTTATTTCTGTTAGCATTAGTAATAATTAGTACATGCATGGTTGTTGTTTGATTCAGACATTTGACCAATAATTGCATTAAAAATATCAGACATAAAATTGATGAATAATGTTTTATACAAATTTATTAAAATAAACAAATCTTAAGGTCTGTACACAATCTATTTTGTTGTGTTTTTCTGCTGTTTTTATGTCCTTTTATTTCAACAATAGTAATACACAATAGTGCATTTACCAAAATTCACATTTGTGTCCGACATGTCTGTCTTGTCAGATACACTGTCCACATATCAGGAAGATATACATTATAACGGCTTTTAATTGTAGATTAAAAATCTGTGACATATACTACAGCTGTTATACTACAATGTGATACATTAATTCACAATGGGATCATACTTGTATATGTGCAGTACTATACCATAGTAGGTCAATAAAATTTTCAATGTACAGTAACAAAATAATAGACAAAAGAACAATTTCTGCATGACAAATGTGATACTATTGTTAATAATACTGTATTTGTCAGGTAATGTCACAGTTTCTGTTTGTAAACAAACATTTCTGAGCAAATCAAGAAATACGATGTTGCACTTGCAATATTAAGAACATGGCATCATCCCAGAAGACAGTAAAATATGGCGATAGAATTTCAGTGTATTTCATCAATAAACAAGATAAACCTCGGAAGCTGTCATTTCCTGGATGGTAGTGGTCAGTCAAATATTTGTACTACAACTGTCAAAGTATGAATGAATCCGAATCCTTACCTTGAAACTATTGTGACGCACTGCCTGGGTAAATTTGACGTGGACAAGATTCCCCCACTCCGATTGCTTCATCCAGCGGTGACGCAAAACTGAGAGAGAAAGGCCGCCCCACCGCCGGATTTCTCAGAAAAAATACAAGTGCAAGATATAGTACTTGGTGGTGATCCGAAATAGCTCTATTATCGCCCAAATGCAAGTTTAGTAAATTAATTAACAGTGTAAACAGTATATAATTTAACGGTATATTGATACTGAAGCCGAGTTTTAAGAAGTATTATAAAACTTCCGATACGGCGCACGAATATTATAAAATTAATCATGTTGTGCATTAGGATGATCTGATTGGTTCAAAATGAGGTTTGACGTCATGGTATCATAACATCCCAAGATAGAAACATGTGCTCAGAAAAAAAAACAATGATGAAGAACTTGCTATACTTTGAATGAACACGATGTCCTGTGACTAATATACGTAGTCACTTGATTTTATTTAGGCAGTACATGTTCAATTCTTCAGAATACTTACCTGAACATCAATTTAACACAATAATTTTAGTCTCGGTATAACCGAACATGTATTAGAATGTGTTTCGGTTAAAAGAACGAGTACGCATGTGCCACCGTGGCCCAATGGATAAGGCATCGGCCTCCTAAGCCGGGGATTGCGGGTTCGAGTCCCGCCGGTGGTTGGCACACATTTTCTTTTTTTTTCCTCCGCATGAATTCATCTTTATTGGCATCATTATTGTTTTGCCATTGTTTTCTTCCTGATGTATTACCTGGGAATTAAACTTAAAACTTAATTAAAAATAGTAGATAAAATTTATATAAATAGACCTTGTGCAAGGCCCTTCCTTAGTGCACTATGATTCTCTGAGAGCATTCCCTCTAAAACCATAAGTACACCTGTAGGGATTTGTGAATGAACTGCTTTTTTATAAATCTGTTGCAAACTGAAAGATAAAGATCAGTCTATAAAGCATATACACACGTGTGGATTTGAATATAGCACACTGCAACACAAATTTCACCATGCACTGTCGCATTTTGCATCATACATGTAGATCTACCAATACCGGTAAAAGATTAAAAATGAAAGAATAACTTTTCAGACCGCATTAGAGGATGATGCGTCAATATTTGCGCTATATACTGCTCAGCTAGTGAATTTCGCCACCCCAGTAAGTTCGTCACCTGCATTTTATGGCAATATTAAAGAGTTTTTACTATGAACTTTCAGCATACATGTATACCTTGTTGCTGAAAGCAGCTATATTCCATTTATTTAAATATGAATATTGTCTATCATTGAGCATTTTTACGGCAGGTGACGAAATTCACTGGCTGAGCAGTAAATGTTTCTTTTCTGTTCTATCCTTGACAAGCAGACCTTGTGTAAAGTTCTTGCTCAGTGCACTATGATTCTGTGAGCGCATTTCCCCCAAGAAAGAAGGACCTTCTTAATTCACTCACCCATCCTCACGCGGGATTGCTTTTTTTACCGAAAGGAAAAAGTCTCGCGAGAGAATGTCACTCACCTTGAAGTAACTGGCGCCACCTATGAAGGAAATCTGACCTATTGTACCCTCAGTTTTTTTCCCCAACAACCAAACGTTTTCTTATATAATGGCAACAGTATGGCTCATCAGAACTCACCCAAACTGAAAATGGTGAAAATGCTCGACTTATACATAGTGGCTGAATGCACTACTATTGCAGAACTTTCCGTTTAATTTTGCCATATCCTTTTTTATACACAACTTTTTTTGTGCCGTCATTATGGTTTTTGTCATGATGACACATCTCCTGTGAACATGGTGAAGGATTGCGATATCTCACTCCTACCATCCCCGATCCTAATTAGTGTATTGTCTTTTCAGGATTACCAGTACTCCACGGGTTACAAGAATTCCTACCAAAAATGAATTTTATGTAATGTTGGTGTCAAGTTTTGGGTGGTTATTACCGTTTAACATAGATATAAGTTGGATCAGTGTTATTTTAAACAGTAATAACCACCCAAAACTCTTAACAATCCTGACCTACCTCACATCTTTTAAAACTTTCACTATAAATTCCATTTTGGAATGTATGAATAGCCAGGTAAATAGCCAGGCTGCAATTACAGCAAGTGGCTGTGATACCTGCGTTATATCCATTTGGAAAGTTACATATACTGAGGTTTTCATCACGAAAACACAATTACATGTATATCTATATATCTTCCAACCATAGAAAGTATATGACTATTTCTATGTCTTCCAAGTTCTAACTCAATTTTAATTAAAATACTATATAGATTTTCTGTTCTGTTGTGGTATTCCGACCACGTGCCTCACTTTTTCGTTAACCGATAGTTTAGTATAGTAGCCTCGCGGAAGGCTCAAATTTCTTTGCAGTTAGGAAAAATTTTCAGTTCAGAAAATAAATTTTAAATTTATATAATGCACGAACACATGTACTGGCCTTTACATTAGCAGACAGCTAAGACAGAGAACTGTCTGATAACTTATATCCCGTAACATGTAGGAGTGTCGGATATCTGTGTGTATGCTTGAAAAAGATATCATGTAAATTTGAGCTTTACGCAAGGCTAGTTTAATAGGTATAAAACAATCAAAAGTGGAAAACTTTATGACTGTTCTCAGAGATGCATTTTAATGTGTGTACCAGTAAATGTGGGAGTCAGGGCATTGATTGTATGTGTAAAAGTTGAAGTGAGGGAAATCAGATCTTATCATAACAGTATCTACTGGACTACACACAGCACTGTTTGTGATAAGACAATGGCAGCATTGACAAGAAGCACTTTAATCCTGCTGGGAAATTTTGGTGCCTATCCAGCAAAATCAGAAGGGTCTATCTGATAAAAGTGTTAAAATTTACCGTCAGTTTTCGAGTGTAAAATCCAGAATGTTGTTGTAAAAGGTATTTATTCATTATATGGTGTTGACAACTGACAGGAAATCAGTAACTATCCAATGAGTTGATTTTCATACATACTTGATTCTCAAAACTAGTTCAAAATCCTGTTAGTTATCTTAAATCTAGCTGCACATCATGTTCATGCTCTTGGTCACAGGTTCAAATCCCAACCTATTATTATTTATTTAATGCTGTAACTTTGGTAGTTTCACACTTTTGATTTTTATTGAAGACTGGTGGAGATTCCAGCTGAAATTTTTTGCATGTTTGTAATTTCACTATTGTGTTACTGGGCTGAAACATAAAAGTGTTCAACCGCAACCTATGACTTTTGGTTCAGGTGGCTGTAGTCTAAGCCCAAGACTGAACACTGCGCTGCAGATTAGAACACAGTGAAGTATAAACTTCCCTACTTGAGGTCAGGGTGTGATTTGACCTCACAACCTCGTGATCGAGTAAGAATGCACTAGAGTCTTTGTCATAACTAGCCGGGACATTGGGATTTCATAACTTCATAATAAAACTTTAACAAAATTACTTAAGATGGCAGAGAAGTTATATTTTAAGATTGCATTTTTTTTTTTTTTTAATACTTTATCAGTGTGTACCTTTTGCATGGTCAGCTCTATTATCCAACCTTCGTTACTCCAATAATAAATCTTAGGAATTTACTTCAACCTTTCAAATTTGTATGGCCGTTCCATTCCTTACACTTGAATTATAAGATCCTTTTACTAGCTAACCTAAATATTCTCTCCTAACATTGTAAAAAGTGACTAGTGTTCTTGTCTTTTAAGCATTAAATATCTTATATATTTTACCAATTGATCATTTAATTGTTCTGATAAGTTAAAACATATTTGAGTTCACTTATTTAGTGCCAGATGATATAACCAACTGCTACTGCCCTCCTACACCCTCTCATCTATAAGCTATGACCTAGACAATGTTGCATTATCAATATTCGTGAAAACAGTGTTTTCAGCCTAATCCTATTGAAACAAAAGCTTCATCAAACATATATTGGCAATACTATTCGGCTCCTTTAACAGATGAACAAGAATTTCTTTGGAAAATGTGGTAAAGTTGGTGCTCTGTGCTGGGAGTGTAATTGATGGACTACAAGTTTCCTCTTTAAATATGATTCTCTGAGAGCATTACCCTCAGCAAGAGTGAACAATCCAGACTGTTATAAAATGCACTCACTCATGTCAACCTCCCTCCCTGACTCACACACACACAATGAAAAAAAATCTAAGCAAATTTATGAGTTTAAAGGAGTAATATTTATACCTTTTGAGGTGTACAGGTTGAGGCAGGGGGAGGGAGGTTGACATGTTGAATGAGTACATTTTTATAACAGTCTGGATTTTTATCTCTCGCTGAGGGTAATGTATTAAGTAACTTTAAATTCTGGGCAGATATAATTATTTTTCTTTGTAAATAAACCAATGTAATAATAATACGAACACACCTCATGAACTGACATAAAAGAGCAATAAATTTATTGAAAGATATTGATGTCTGAATAGAAGACAGAACAATTTTCACATCTAAAAATTCCGACCTATACCAGTGCATTGTAGAAGCTAATTTTAAAACTGTGTACTTGAATACAATGTACTCATACATGAGAGCAGTATGCTTTAACTCCCAGGCCTTCTTTTCATTTATTTACACCCTTAGTAAAACAGCAACTAAGTAGTACTTAATGATAATCCAACCATACCTTACTAAGGTATTCAGGGAGTAAATTGAAACATTCTTTGAGTAGTCATTACATTGTCAGTAGTCATTATATTCACTACATTGTCGTTAGAGACTTCTCCCGATCATAAATGTTAATTGAAATGTAACTTAAAGTTTAAAGTTGGATGTACAGAAATTAATGTTTAAATAACTAACACTTCCTGACTGCGTCTGAGTTATCTTTAAATTTGAGGGTTTTTTATGAAAATATAACCAACAGTAAACTAATTAAGGTTTCGATTTACACAGCAGTTTCCCAACTGAAAGTTATTTAAGAGCCAACAAATTCATTGGAAGAATGAAGGCCCCTGGTTTGTAGTTTCACTGCATGTTGGAAAGTATGTGTATTATATGTATATTACTAGTATTTGTACTACTTTATTATAAAAGAATACGCAGACCTCTGCTGGGCTTATGTATCATTCTTTTCAGAAGTCATAATATAGGTATAATAACGGTATACACAACCAACTTTCTCTTAATTATATAATATTTAATCATATTACTGGCATATATATTAAATTTAATACAGTCTTCATAATACTTGTTCATCAGTTAAAATTTAATAAAATCTGTTTTTCTTTTATTCCAAATGTTTTCAACACAAGCCAAATATCTTGTTTCATTATCAAAGCAGTAAATTCCTTATTTGGTGCTGAAAAACTTCACAACTTGGAATTTGGCAACAAAAGTTTTTTTTTTTTTCATCCTAATACAGTGGTCATTTACATGACAAATAGTATTTATCTTATTGAAAAGCCTTGGTAATACCCCAGTCACAATACATTGCAGGCAGTTGTGTACTACTGTTTACAGAAGGCTGCATTTCATGTGAAACTCAGATATACACAAGTTTAGCTAGTTTTGCTACAGAACAGTATTAAAGTTGCAGAAGACATTGAACTCAGTAAAGACAAACGTGATTTAACTGGATACACTAAAGAGAGACATAATCACATCATGTGGTAGGAAGGTACAAGAACTACAGAAATGAATAGGACTCTGTCTAATTACCTTACAGAACTTGATACCACCTATGGAATGCTGAAATAGTCAACAGTTTAAAACTTCTAAATGTGTGGCCATGGTCAGCAGAGAATGCAACTGAATGAAAACTAGTGACAGATGTGGGGCAGTGTATATAGAGGAAAGAGAAGTCAAGATCAAGAAAAGATCAAACACAACATTTCACTTGAGGGTTTTCTGAGACAATTCCCAGTGCTCTGTAAATATTTGTGGCCAATACTTTTTTCTTGTCTTTGAAGACGTGTAGCAGTTTCTCTGTTGCTTTTGCATTATATTTTCCATTTTTACTACATTTGTTATTAAACTGTGCACATTTTGGTAATGTTTTATCTGAAATTTTTTGTTGAAAAGTTCTGCCATTTATGAGAAATGAATTGATAGTATAAAACTAGATAATAACCATTAGCCAATAGCCAGGAAACCTTAACATAAGACTCCAATCCCAAGGAATCAGGTTTAAAAAAAATAACATCAGAAATACCTGTACACCACATTCTGGGAAAATTGTTTTCTGTACCATGAAATATAGAAGTGAAAAAGTACAAAGATCAGAAGACTTTCAGAGCAAACTGTATCATTTTTGTAAATAATGTTAAAGTATAAAATTTCCGCTTAGGAGAGAGAAAATGTATGTAAAGATAAAGTATTAATACTAGACATTTCAATATGTCTCAAATATGGCATGAGAACACACTTTGACAGAGCCAGGGTTAAAGTTCACAACACAATTTAGCATACCTACATTCCCAAACCAATGATCCCACCAACCCATCCATTGCTACACTTTACAGTTTCTGAGACATGGTCCAAACAAGATATTAGAGGTCAAACTCGCTACAGCAAGATTAAAGGTCAAATCAAGGTCACACCACAACGTTGCAAGTATCAACTTCCTATACCTTACGGTTTCCATGACAAATAGCCCGAACAAGATTTTAAAAGTAAAGGTCACCACAGCAAGGTTAAATCATGGTCACACCATGATATTACACAACCCCACCCCCAACCAATGTCCTTACAAAGTATTAACTTCCTACACCTTATGGTTTCTGATATAACCTTGATAACTTTTGAAGGTTAAGGTCATTACAGCAAGATCAAAGGTCTAATCAAGGCCACATCATGCTAGTGCACATCTACACTGCCTAACCAATGTTCCTACCAAGTATCAACCTCCCACACCTTACACTACAGCAAGGTAAAAGATCAAATCAAAGCTCACCATGACGTTGCAGACTTACAAACTACAACAAATGTCCATGCCAAGTATTTACTTCCGATACCTTAGTCTATGATATATAGCCCAGAAAATATTCTCAAACTCAAGGTCACTACAGAAAGGTCAAATCAAGATCACACCATGATGTTGCACACACACACACACCCCCTCCACCCTTACCCAGTATTAACATCTTACACTTCACGGTTTCTGGGATACAGCCCATCAAGCTTTTTCCCAAAACTTGTCCATCCATCCAGACACCATGAGTGGAAACAATACCTGCCACACACAAAATAAAACAGCTGAGACCTTCTACTCCACAATGTGTTTAAACTTGTGTTTATTTGTACCCAGGTGATATTTTGAAATCTACATTAGAGCTGAAGCAACTGGCCTTAGAAACCCAATAGAAGGTTATCAAAGCACAAGCCAGCGTCAATATTGTTGGACCATTTACCTGTTTTCTTGTGTTGTTCATCTTGTACATGAGTTTACAGTACTTAACACAACTGTTAAGACTTCTTTGTACAGAGTTTACAACTATACAAGGTATGAATCTGAAGCATGATCTTAAAATATAAAATATTATGCAACAATTTGCAGGAACTTTCTACTTTTCTAGCACCTCCAGATCTGCCATATAGTTGGAAATGTTTGCATCAGATTCAGAGGCACGTACTCGCCCATCTTGCTTTTTTTATTTTTCCTCAAAGATACTACTGCTATATACATTTGGAAATAGCTCACCAGGTAATCAACAGTTAATTGAAACAGTGACTGAATTATGTTTATCATTTCAGCCTTAATCTATGTAACATTTCTTGTTTTAAATAATTGATTTCATCAGCTCCTTAAACTTCCCTTTTTCCTTAGGTGACTAGGTGAAGCGTCCAACTTGCTGTTCTCTAGAGCTATTCTCGCATTTGCTTACAAATGTTAAACTTTCATGCTTTTCTTGATAAACTGTTCAACTATCTGGTCTTTCTAGTAAACTATTCATCTGTTTGTCCACTTCCTGTACAAAAGCTGGGAAGTTTGTGTCACTGAGACAGAGAGAGACTAGCGTTCTCAAGGACTGGCTGTTGGTGAGTGGAGTTGGTGTGTACTGGTAGATGGCTGGAAGTGACTGCTTCAGCTCCCCACAGAGTGCCTAAAATCAAGTGACAAATCAGTTAATCCATTTGTCAATGTGTAACACGAATGTCAGAAATGGAATGGCTTGTGGCAGAAAGCTATGGTGTTAGCTTCTGATAGTGTTGTGGTTGAATGCAAATTTCAAAACCGGTTTCCGAAAGCGGAAATTCGGCGAAAAACCGGGTATATTTGATTTATCAAACGCAAAGAAATAAGTTTTCAAACGCGTACATGAGACGTAACTCGTATATAAATAAGAACAACTATGGGCTTTTTGAAGACTTTCGAGGACAAAATGGGTGATATATTGATGGAATATTATAAAATACTGTGAAATATTTGTTGTAGTTTAATATTTTGGTAAACTTAAGTTCAAATAATGCCTACATGTGGCGAAACCGGTTTTGGTTACAAGAAAACGAAACGTAACCGGATCAGTGTCTTTCGGTTGGCAAATAGGTTTCCGGTTTACCGTCTTCAACACTAGCTTCTGAATAACTGGCACATGTCTGCATTAATCCAGCTCCAAAGGCCTCGCAATAAGGGGTGGGTCGTTATTAAAAATATGTACATTGAGAGGGTGCCAATGAAAAAATATTCTGATTCTGGGAAAAAGATCAGTAAAAAGATGTGTTTCAGTAAACCCCCAATCATTTCTGGTTTTATAAATCATTAAAAGGGACTTAAAATCTACAAAAAAATTCGGATAAAAGGTACAATTTCTTTAGATTTGAGGTTTGTTTCCAACATTTTAAGTTTTCCTTCAATTATACATAGCAATCACAATGGCAGTTTCATCCTGTTATCTCGGTAAATACTCTCAATACCAAGATAGAAGGGCAACTGACCCTTCCCGACTCATAATCAATCAGTTAATTGATAAATTGATCAATCAATCAATCAATCAATCAGTTAAATATTCTTCAGTCATCCACTGGCGTGCTTTATTTGCTTTGTCTCTAAGCAAAACTTTGACCATTATTATAGACTGAATTAATTTTTTTCATATATTGATACAAAGTTTAAAGTTTAAATTTATTTTACCTTTGTCAGGGACCCAACAGTTGCTTCATGCTTCAGTAGTTCAGTAGCAGGATCTTCTTCCTTCTGACAAAATAAAATTTGCAAATTTAAGTATTAAGTTAATTTTTTCTAAATTAATACCTTGTAGACAATTAGCTGGTGCAAGCTGGCCACGTCAAAGTGAAACACCAGAAAAAGACGTTCTGTGTCTTTGCTTTTGGAGCCAGCTACTTGCACTCCACTTGCTAGGTGTCGTGACCTACTTCTTTCCTGGCTAGACAATGTGACGTCATTGCATCTTTTTCATTCTTCCTACCTTACATGAGCCCCTACTTAGATGAATGTGGGGTTGGTTGGGTGGGCCTCTCCTGTTCATTAGGTAAGGTATTAACTTAAAATAACAGAAATGCCGGTACCCCACAGCCTGGAGAAATAATTTTCAACACCATGAGATATAGAAGTAGTGAAAGAGTACAAAGATCTGGATACTTCCAGAGCAGTGTCTGTTATATAAAGCTCCAAATAATGTTTAAGTAGAGAAAATAACATCTAAGAGAAAGAAAATATATTTAAAGATAAAGTATTAAAATAAGACAATAGCAAGATGACAGCATTAATCAGTACACTAAAAATTATGAAGCTGTAAAATTCATTAATTGGAGAATAGCTGTCAAAGGAAAAAGCATAATTATGTAAAAGTGCATATAATAATCAGCTGCAGCAATCCATATATCTTTGTCATAAGAGAAAGATGTCTCAAATATGGCAGATGAACACACTTTGGCAGAGCCAAAGTTAAAGGTCACACCATGATGCATACCTACATCCCCTAACCTATGTCCCTACTAAGTGTCAACCTTCTACACCTTACGGAATCAAAGAAATAACCCAAACAAGAATTTTTTAAAACTCATGGTCACTATGACGTTGCACACCTACACCCCCTAACCAATGTCCCTACCAGGTATCAACTTTCTACACATTACGGTTTCTGAGATAAGCCCAGATAAACTTTTTCCCGCCGCCCGCCCATCCGGACACCATGGGTTAAAACAATACCCCGACAGCCCTTAAGGGCTGTGGGGTAAAAACTCAACAAAAAATAAACAATACAATCAAAGAACAGTGCAAGTTTAAAAAGTTTCAGCCCCAGGAAAATGATGATACAGCTTTACCAACTGGGGTGACCGCACAAAATATTGAGAATTCCATGAAACAACCTCTAGATGTGCTGTGAAACTTAAGTAAATGCTGAATCGGCAAATTTTCAGTGTGAAGCTGGAACCTGCATTGCTTATTTACACAATGGAAATCAATTGTTTGGAAAATAGCATCAGAGATGCCCGTACCCCACAGCCTAGGGAAATATTTTCAACACCATGAGATATAGAAGTACTGTACCAGTACAAACTTCAGGATACTTTCAGAGCACTGTCAGTTATATAAAGGTCCAAACAATGTTTAAATGGAGAAATAATGTTTAAAAGAAAGATAATGCGTATAAAGATGAAGTATTAAAACAAGATAATTCAATAACAAGATGACAGCATTAATCAGTAAACTAAAATTCAACACTCTTTATCTACATCTGCATGGCCGAATTATGGTTTAGATGGTTTGAATATTACCATGCATACCAAAGTGGTAATACATTTAATGAATGCTTATTGTGGTGTTGGAGCAAAATCTGTGGCTTACAATGGGAAATTATGAAAGTAAAATTCTTAATAAATTCTAGTATGACTTTTGCTTAATCTGCATCAAAAGACAGAGCCAAAGGTCCATGAAGATTTTAAAGGACAAGGTCACTACGACAAGGTAAAAGGTCAAATTAAGGTCACACCATGATAATACACACCTATAGCCCCTAACCAATGTCCCTACCAAGTATCAACTTCCTACACCTTACGGTTTCCGAGATATAGCCCCGACAAGATTTTATAGGTCAAGGTCACTATGACAAGGTCAAAGGTCAAATCAAGGTCACACCATGATGCTGCACACCTACACCCCCTAACCAATGTTTCTACCAAATATTAACTTCCTACACCTTACAATTTCCGAGATATAGCCTGGACAAGATTTTATAGGTCAAGGTCACTACGGCAAGGTCAAAGGTCAAATCAAGGTCAGATCAAGACGTTGCACACCTACACCCCCTAACCAATGTCCCTACCAAATATCAACTTCCCACACCTTACGGTTTCCGAGATATAGCCCGGACAACATTTTATAGGTCAAGGTCACTACAGCAAGGTCAAAGGTCAAATCAAGGTCACACCATGACGTTGCACACCTACACCCCCTAACCAATATCCCCACCATGTATCAACTTCCTACACCTTACGGTTTCCGAGATATAGCCCGGACAAGATTTTATAGGTCAAGGTCACTACGGCAAGGTCAAAGGTCAAATCAAGGTCACACCATGACGTTGCACAACTACACCCCCTAACCAATGTCCCTACCAAGTATTAACTTCCTACACCTTACAGTTTCCGAGATATAGCCCGGACAAGATTTTCAAACTCAAGGTCACTACGGCAAGGTCAAAGGTCAAATCAAGGTCAGACCATGACGCTGCACACCTACACCCCCTAACCAATGTCCCTACCAAGTATCAACTTCCTACACCTTACGGTTTCTGAGATACAGCCCGGACTATTTCCCGACGCCCGGACACCCGCCCGCCCATCCGGACACCATGGGTGAAAACAATACCCCGACAGCCCTTAAGGGCTGTGGGGTAATAATTGTTCTATGCCCCTTTTAGAACCAATTATTTCATATTGAAAAGTACAAAATGTGTGACTAGATATCTCTTAATAAGATTTCACTGCTACAACCATTATCACCAATGTGTTGTCTTAACAACACAGTTTCATTTTACTCAGAAAATCTACAAATGTACTTAACAAACTCATCCTTTTTAAATTGTCTAGTTATAATGTAAAAATTATAACAATTTTGTAAACAAATATCAGAAATTCATTCCTGGTTATATTATAAATAAATTTGAAAAAGGCTTACACACACAGCCAATCAAATCAGGAGTGTTTGTCTAGGCACTGGTGGATTCTTATAACCATGTTCTGAGCCAATTCAGCTCAACTTCCTTGACTACCATTGTCAATTCCATGGGAGCATTCAAAAGACTAAATGTTACAGCTTTGAATTGAAAAGAATGACCTTGATTGTAAAAACATACTATTAGGTATTTCCTGGACTTTTGGATATGGAAGTAAGTAGGGCTGCAAGCGAGCTCGAAAATGCACCTCGATTCCTCATTTTGGAAGAATCGACTCGGACTCGGTTTAACGCTTGATTATCGCCCACAAAATAAACTGCTTCATATTTTGACATATCACGCCTTATAGAATGGTTACAAGGCACACAACAGGAAAGAATTTTAATAATTTATTGAATTTTAGGGAAAAAATATAGGAAAGTTTAATCATTTTTATATTGCGAGATTTGGGATGTCTTCGAAATACGTTATAATAAAATGCCAAAATTTAAATTTTTGTGCAAAATAAGGGTTTATAGAGGAATATTTACACGTTTTGTCTTTGTTTTTATGTCCTTTTCGGAGGTAGCCATATTGCTTTTTCGAGCAATCTGATTGGACAAAACTTCTTGAAGTGAGATTGCCATCTGGCGGCAGTATAGAAAACTATTTCTTTGTAAACACAACTTACACACATGTGTGCGGAATCATTAAGGTACTGTGATATGTTTAAGCAAGTATATTTGTTGGGGTTTCTCACCCAAACTGAATTTGCTCTATTTGATCTTTTAAGCTTAAGTGATCCCTGCTTTCTGAATAGCTATTTGATCGCATGGCTCACTTGAAACTTTTTTCTCAAATTTTTATCTGATCTTAATCTATATTATTGAATACTGCCAAGTCTCCAGGCCTCTGGTTGAGGGTGACCATCACCCTTGAAAAGTAACACAAAAAAAATTTGGGCCAATTTTGCACTGGGGAAGATCCTTATGTGGTTACAAAAATAACAGTATTTGAAACAAGTCAAGGAAGGGGTAGGGGGTTTCCCCACCAGTGGATTTCCACATACTGTTACAGATCTTATGGTCTGGGTGGTCAGGGTTAGGGTGGGGTGGGGGTGGGGGTGTTTGGCAGTGTTTAATTATTAACTTTTCTGCTTTCCAGAACTTCATTCCTGAGTTTGAATCCAAGTGGGAAAATTTGGCATGGAACTTATTTGAAAATATTTCACAAGAAATAGCATCAGAGATGCCCATACTTCACAGCCTAGGGAAATATTTTTAACACCATGAGATATAGAAGTACTGTATCAGTACAAAGTTCAGGATACTTTCAGAGCACTGTCAGTTATATAAAGGTCCAAACAATGTTTAAATAGAGAAAATACTGTCTAAGAGGAAGATAATGCATGTACTTTATCTACATCTGGCATGGCCGAATTATGGTTTAGATCTTTTGAATATTACCATGCATACAGAAGTGGTAATACATTCAATTAATGCTTATGTGTGGTGTTGGAGCAAAATTTGTAGCTCACTTGATGAAATACCATCTGTTACAATGGGAAGTTGTAAAAGTAAAATTCTTAATGATTTTAACAGTGCTTAATTTGCATCAAAAGATAGACCCAAAGGTGCAACAAGATTTTAACGGTCAAGGTCACTACGACAAGGTCAAAGGTCAAATCAAGGTCAGACCATAACATTGCACACCTACACCCCCTGACCAATGTCCCTACCAAGTATCAACTTCCAACACCTTACGGTTTCCGAGATATAGGCCGGACAAGATTTTATAGGTCAAGGTCACTACGGCAAGGTCAAAGGTCAAATCAAGGTCAGACCATGACGTTGCACACCTACACCTCCTAACCAATGTCCCTAGTATGTATCAACTTCCAACACCTCACGGTTTCCGAGATATAGCCCGGACAAGATTTTATAGGTCAAGGTCACTATGGCAAGGTCAAATCCTGGTCAGACCATGACATTGCACACCTACACCACCTAACCAATGTCCCTACCAAGTAGGGATGGGTCGGTAGTTCCGGTATCTCGGTATCGAGAGCATTTTACTGAAATACCGTGATGAGATTTTACAACCGTCACTTCGCTTGTTAGCACATATAATGGAAGGAAGAGTTAAAATATTAGAAAGATACTCAATATCTGAAGAAATACAGCTTTTCTCCCAAATTTTCATGCATTTGCAGATTTTATTAACGCTCGACGATAGGAGAGGGTTATTGTAATCAGTTTGTTTCTGTCTGTACATCTGTCTGTCTGTCTGTCTGTGCACCGTTTCGCTCTTATAACTCAAAAACTATAACACCAATCAAGCTCAAATTTGGTGGGAAGGTATTTTATGGGGAACAGACGGATTCTTCCAAATTTGGTGTAATTTGTGTGAAAATTAAAGCCAGGAGAGAGTTTTTCTTATTTTTAATTGGGCTTTTACAGTGAAATCTGCTTCTCTGTCTGTGCACCGTTTTGCCCTTATAACTCAAAAACTATAACATCAATCAATCTCAAATTTAGTGGGCAGGTATTTTATGGGGAACAGACGGATTCTTCCAAATTTGGTATAATTTGTTTGAAAATTAAAGCCAGGAGAGAGTTTTTCTTATTTTTAATTGGGAATACACAGTGAAACTGCTTCTCTTCATCACATAGGTAAAACAAGATGCACTCAGAGAGAGCAAAACGCTCGACTCTTAGTGACCAGTCACTCAAGCACGCAAAAATATAAACTGCTGGTGGAGGTAAAAATATTGCTTAAAGATCACTTCTTGGTGAAAATCATGCATGGTAATTTTTTGTGATGGACTGTCAAGGTATTGAAAGAAAAAAGAGAAAATAAAACAGAAATAATAATTAATAAAAATAATGAATATATCACCTCCCTCTTTATTATGTTTATGTCAATTTCAAGCCATAAAATGAGAAGCAATATTTTTACTTAAAGTCAGCAAGTATCACAAGCTATGTTTGTGACCTCACAATGACAGTTGCATTGTGACATCACTGAGTGATGACATCATCAGAAAGTAAAATATTGATTTTTGACGTATGTGATGAAGAGAAGCAGTTTCACTGTGAATTCCCTATTAAAAATAAGAAAAAACTCTCTCCTGGCTTTAATTTTCAAGCAAATTACACCAAATTTGGCAGAATCTGTCTGTGCCCCATGAAATACCTTCCCACCAAATTTGAGATTGATTGATGTTGTAGTTTTTGAGTTATAAGGGAAAAACGGTGCACAGACAGGGAAGCAGATTTCACTGTAAAAGCCCAATTACAAATAAGAAAAACTCTCTCCTGGCTTTAATTTTCACACAAATTACACCAAATTTTCAAGAATCCGTCTGTACCCCATGAAATATCTGCCCACCAAATTTGAGCTTGATTGGTGTTATAGTTTTTGAGTTATAAGGGCGAAACGGTGCACAGACAGACAGACAGACAGACAGACGGACAGACAGAAACAAACTGATCACAATAACCCTCTCCTATCGTCGAGCGTTAAAAATCAATATTTTGCTTTCTGATGATGTCACTACTCCGTGATGTCACAATGCAACTGTCATTGTGAGGTCACAAACCTAGCTTGTGATACTTGCTGTCTTTAAGTAAAAATATTTCTTCTCATTTTAATAAACATAATAAAGAGGGAGGTGGTATATTCATCATTTTTATTAATTATTATTTCTGTTTTATTTCCTCTTTTTTTATTTCAATTCCTTGACAGTCCATCACAAAAAATTACCATGTGTGATTTTCACCAAGTGACCTTTAAGCAATATTTTTACCTCCACCAGCAGTTTAATGTTTTTGTGTGCTTATTGTTTATTTTTTTAATTTTATTTTATTTATTATTTGTGTGTGTGTGGGGTGGGGGGTGGGGGGTGGGGTGGGGGGGGTGGGGGGGGGTGTAGTTACTAAAAGAAAGATCAGGATCTTAATTTGGATGCAAAAAATTCATGATTTTTCAGAGGTCCCATTTCAATGTATTTTAAATGACTAGCTTTCTACTTGATATTTCTATGAAGATTAATTTACATGTTTGGTTTTATTTTATTGTCTTCCTTACAATACTTTATATCACTTGATGAGTGCATCTTGTTAATGAATTGCGATTACGTTGAGCAGAACTGCTATGTTTTAGTTACGTCTGTTTATAACCTCAATCTCGCTTGTCAGCCCATATAACTCAAGGAAAACTTAAAATATTGGAAACAAACAAGAAATCTGAAGAAATTATAAACTTTTATCTCGTATTTCGTGCATTTGGTCACTTTTATTGTGATGTCGTGAAGAGGAAATGTCCATATTTGTTTGGGGTATACTAAAACGCGAAATCCCGGAATCGGTACGGTTTTGCATTGGCGACCTCCCGATGTACATGTTTTTCATACTGACCCATCCCTACTATCAAGTATCAACTTCCTACACCTTACGGTTTCTGAGATACAGCCCGGACAAACTTTTTCCCGCCACCCGCCCGCCCATCCAGACACCATGCATGAAAACAATACCCCGACAGCCCTTAAGGGCTGTGGGGTAAAAACTGTTACATGTAAATCAAGAAGTATTGCCAGTACAATTTGATTGGCTACTGATCCCAAAAACAAGCTGTTCTGCAAGTGTTGCCATCTAATTAATGGGCAACCAGGTGTAAGCAAAATTTCTATCTAATCACTATCATGTCTGTCACAATCTGTGTATCGGATTCAACTCCAATAAGCAAAACAAATCAGTACAGCTTTTATACATTTTTTTCACTTAAGTGTTACAAAATATCTTGTTCCAATAAAACTTGCAACTTTTGCTTTGCAATTAATTTTTTTACAGGAATTTAAGCCCGACTGCAATTAATTTTTTTGCAGGAATTTCAAACACTTCTTGTCATTATTGCAGACCTTGTCAGAGTTGGCCTGTTCTGGATGGGGAGGGTGTAGCCATCCTTGAGGATTCTTATGACCTTGGGTCTGGGTCTTAAGACTTTTTTTGTGGCTGTCCAACAAAAAGAAGGTACAGGATCCACAGCATCACAATCTACATTTAAATTCTGAGCATTCTGTACCCTTAATGCACAGTTTACACAATCATCGTAAAAGTCTTGCATAAGGTACAACAGTCTCTCTTGTACTGGCTAACCTTACACAGCCCACATGGGTTATACAGTAATTGCCATTTATAATGAAGACTGAGCCTTTGCCAGTTGGGATGAGTAGCAGGAGGCCTTGCCTCAACCTTTCTTATTCTGGCCTCGTGAACTGATGGTGTTCCAGGCTGGTTGTACAGAGTGGCCAGTGTCCTGAGAATAGGTGGAGTGAGCATTAATGTCCCTTGTGCAATTCACTGCTGTACTATCTGTTGTCACTTGGAAGACATCTCATCCACAGCTTTTTAAAGTACAGAGTCTAGAAACAGTCACTTGGAAGACATCTCATCCACAGCTTTTTAAAGTACAGAGTCTAAAAACAGTGTGGCCAGGTGTACAGGGTGTGTTTCTGGGGGACACTAGAGTATCCTGCTTGAAGCCAGATCTGAGGTGGTCTAAATATGCATCTCTTTATCAGGGTAATGTTTGCCACGGAAACAAAGACAAAATTTTGAGAGATGCTGAATTGCAAGGCTAATGCACTGACAAGTTCATGAGGTATTGCAACTCTTCAGTAGCGCCCTGGGTTTTCACTGACAAACTGCTGATTTTAAGTTTGGCCAGCATATTGTCAGGCACTCTGGTGAGGCATCTGTTAGCTACCTGATTGCATATATATGTTGACTCTCTGGCCCCTTTCTGTCACTTCCTGTATAACTGCATGGTTGGGATGGGTCAGAGGGAGTTAAGTCCAGTTTTTAAAGGATATATTACCATAAATATAACAAGAGGAGAGTGCCCGTGAACGGGCACTGTGTCAGCTGACTGAATGTTTTTGATTTGTGATGGTGATAATGAGAGGAAAGCATAATTATCAGGGAAAGGGCTGTACAGAAATACAGTAAATGGTAACTGAACAGCATGTTCGAAAGATATTCCGAAGCTGACAGAAGAAAAGGACAAAAAAGTTGTGCCCTGCAAATGGTATTATGAAATAAAGTAACAAGGTAATTGTTTAAGTGTAAAAAGTAGGTTAAAAATATTTAAAGAAATACTATAAATGCAATATCCTCGTTCGACCATGAAGAAGGGGTCCAAAGGTCAAATCTGACCATACCAAAAGATTCCCAGCCAAAGAATTTAGGATGGTTTACCATCCCAAACCTCTCGGACCAATAATAAGTGAGTCATAGGCACTTTTTAAGTTTGGCTATCCTTGTTTGACCTTGAAGGAGGGGGTCCAAGGTCAAATCCGACCACACAAAAAAATTCCCAGCCCATGATTTCCTGTAGCTTGTTTACCATCCCAAACTTGTAGGACCAATAATAAGCGAGTTCTAAGCAATTGTAAGTTTGGCTATCCTCAATTGACCTTGAAGGAGGGGTCCCAGGTCAAATCTGACCACACCAAAAGAATCCCAGCCCATGATTTCCTATATGTTGGTTTACCATCCCAAACCTCCAAGACCAATAATACGCGAGTTATAAGCACTTTAAGTTTGGCTATCTTCGTTTGACCTGGAAGGAGGGGTCCAAGGTGAAATCCGACCACACCAAAAAATTCCCAGCTCAAGATTTTCTATAGGTTGGTTTTCATTCCAACCTCTAGGACCAATAATAAGCGAGTTATAAGCACTTTTATGTTTGGCTATCCTCATTTGACCTTGAAGGAGGGTTCCAAGGTGAAATCGGACCATATTAATAGATTCCCAGCCCATGATTTCCTACAGGTTGGATACAATGATTTACTCAACAGTGAGAACTTCAAAGTAGCTATTACTCAGCTATGCAATGAGCCACAGGTCTGGAACTTCACTATGTTATAGCTGACCCCAAAATAGGTGAATAACATATTGCAACAAAATACTCTAAATGCAATAGTTTTCAAGTTATAAGTGATTTACTCAACAGTGATAACCTAAAAGTAGCTATTACTCAGCTATGCCATGAGCTACAGGTCTGAAATTTTACTATGTTATAGCTGACCCAAAAGTAGCTGAATAACATATTTATACTAAATTCTCTAAATGCAATAGTTTTCAAATTACAAGTGATTTACTCAACATTGAGAACTTCAAAGTAGCTATTACTCAGCTATGCAATGAGTCACAGGTCTGGAACTTCACTATGTTATAGCTGACCTCAAAATAGGTGAATAACATATTGAAACAAAATACTCTAAATGCAATAATTTCCAAGTTATAAGCAATTTACTCAACAGTGATAACCTAAAAGTAGCTATTACTCAGCTATGCCATGAGCTACAGGTCTGAAATTTTACTATGTTATAGCTGACCCAAAAGTAGCTGAATAACATATTTATACTAAATTCTCTAAATGCAATAGTTTTGAAATTACAACTGATTTACTCAATAATGAGAACCTCAAAGTAGTTATTACTCAGCTATGCAATGAGCTACAGGTCTGAAATTTTACTATGTTATAGCTGACCCAAAAGTAGGTGAACAACATATTTAAGCAAAATACTGTAAATGCAATAGTTTTCAAGTTACAACTGATTTACTCAATAGTGATGACCTAAAAGTAGCTATTACTCAGCTATGCCATGAGCTACAGGTCTGAAATTTTACTATGTTATAGCTGACCCAAAAGTAGCTGAATAACATATTTATACGAAATTCTCTAAATGCAATAGTTTTGCAATTACAACCGATTTACTCAATAGTGAGAACTTCAAAGTAGCTATTACTCAGCTATGCAATGAGCCACAGATCTGAAACTTCACTATGTTATAGCTGATCCCAAAATAGGTGAATAACTTATTGAAACAAAATACTCTAAATGCAATAATTTCCAAGTTATAAGCAATTTACTCAACAGTGATAACCTAAAAGTAGCTATTACTCAGCTATGCCATGAGCTACAGGTCTGAAATTTTACTATGTTATAGCTGACCCAAAAGTAGGTGAACAACATATTTAAGCAAAATACTGTAAATGCAATAGTTTTCAAGTTACAACTGATTTACTCAATAGTGATGACCTAAAAGTAGCTATTACTCAGCTATGCCATGAGCTACAGGTCTGAAATTTTACTATGTTATAGCTGACCCAAAAGTAGCTGAATAACATATCTATACGAAATTCTCTAAATGCAATAGTTTTGCAATTACAACTGATTTACTCAATAGTGAGAACCTCAAAGTAGTTATTACTCAGCTATGCAATGAGCTACAGGTCTGAAATTTTACTATGTTATAGCTGACCCAAAAGTAGGTGAACAACATATTTAAGCAAAATACTGTAAATGCAATAGTTTTCAAGTTACAACTGATTTACTCAATAGTGATGACCTAAAAGTAGCTATTACTCAGCTATGCCATGAGCTACAGGTCTGAAATTTTACTATGTTATAGCTGACCCAAAAGTAGCTGAATAACATATTTATACGAAATTCTCTAAATGCAATAGTTTTCCAATTACAATCGATTTACTCAATAGTGAGAACTTCAAAGTAGCTATTACTCAGCTATGCAATGAGCCACAGATCTGAAACTTCACTATGTTATAGCTGATCCCAAAATAGGTGAATAACTTATTGAAACAAAATACTCTAAATGCAATAATTTCCAAGTTATAAGCAATTTACTCAACTGTGATAACCTAAAAGTAGCTATTACTCAGCTATGCCATGAGCTACAGGTCTGAAATTTTACTATGTTATAGCTGACCCAAAAGTAGGTGAACAACATATTTAAGCAAAATACTGTAAATGCAATAGTTTTCAAGTTACAACTGATTTACTCAATAGTGATGACCTAAAAGTAGCTATTACTCAGCTATGCCATGAGCTACAGGTCTGAAATTTTACTATGTTATAGCTGACCCAAAAGTAGCTGAATAACATATTTATACTAAATTCTCTAAATGCAATAGTTTTGAAATTACAACTGATTTACTCAATAGTGAGAACCCCAAAGTAGTTATTACTCAGCTATGCAATGAGCTACAGGTCTGAAATTTTACTATGTTATAGCTGACCCAAAAGTAGGTGAACAACATATTTAAGCAAAATACTGTAAATGCAATAGTTTTCAAGTTACAACTGATTTACTCAATAGTGATGACCTAAAAGTAGCTATTACTCAGCTATGCCATGAGCTACAGGTCTGAAATTTTACTATGTTATAGCTGACCCAAAAGTAGCTGAATAACATATTTATACTAAATTCTCTAAATGCAATAGTTTTGCAATTACAACTGATTTACTCAATAGTGAGAACCTCAAAGTAGTTATTACTCAGCTATGCAATGAGCTACAGGTCTGAAATTTTACTATGTTATAGCTGACCCAAAAGTAGGTGAACAACATATTTAAGCAAAATACTGTAAATGCAATAGTTTTCAAGTTACAACTGATTTACTCAATAGTGATGACCTAAAAGTAGCTATTACTCAGCTATGCCATGAGCTACAGGTCTGAAATTTTACTATGTTATAGCTGACCCAAAAGTAGCTGAATAACATATTTATACGAAATTCTCTAAATGCAATAGTTTTCCAATTACAATCGATTTACTCAATAGTGAGAACTTCAAAGTAGCTATTACTCAGCTATGCAATGAGCCACAGATCTGAAACTTCACTATGTTATAGCTGATCCCAAAATAGGTGAATAACTTATTGAAACAAAATACTCTAAATGCAATAATTTCCAAGTTATAAGCAATTTACTCAACTGTGATAACCTAAAAGTAGCTATTACTCAGCTATGCCATGAGCTACAGGTCTGAAATTTTACTATGTTATAGCTGACCCAAAAGTAGGTGAACAACATATTTAAGCAAAATACTGTAAATGCAATAGTTTTCAAGTTACAACTGATTTACTCAATAGTGATGACCTAAAAGTAGCTATTACTCAGCTATGCCATGAGCTACAGGTCTGAAATTTTACTATGTTATAGCTGACCCAAAAGTAGCTGAATAACATATTTATACTAAATTCTCTAAATGCAATAGTTTTGAAATTACAACTGATTTACTCAATAGTGAGAACCCCAAAGTAGTTATTACTCAGCTATGCAATGAGCTACAGGTCTGAAATTTTACTATGTTATAGCTGACCCAAAAGTAGGTGAACAACATATTTAAGCAAAATACTGTAAATGCAATAGTTTTCAAGTTACAACTGATTTACTCAATAGTGATGACCTAAAAGTAGCTATTACTCAGCTATGCCATGAGCTACAGGTCTGAAATTTTACTATGTTATAGCTGACCCAAAAGTAGCTGAATAACATATTTATACGAAATTCTCTAAATGCAATAGTTTTCCAATTACAACCGATTTACTCAATAGTGAGAACTTCAAAGTAGCTATTACTCAGCTATGCAATGAGCCACAGATCTGAAACTTCACTATGTTATAGCTGATCCCAAAATTGGTGAATAACATATGAAACAAAATACTCTAAATGCAATAGTTTCCAAGTTATAAGCGATTTACTCAACAGTGATAACCTAAAAGTAGCTATTACTCAGCTATGCAATGAGCTACAGGTCTGAAATTTTACTATGTTATAGCTGACCCAAAAGTAGCTGAATAACATATTTATACGAAATTCTCTAAATGCAATAGTTTTCAAGTTATAAGCGATTTACTCAACAGTGATAACCTAAAAGTAGCTATTACTCAGCTATGCCATGAGCTACAGGTCTGAAATTTTACTATGTTATAGCTGACCCAAAAGTAGCTGAATAACATATTTATACGAAATTCTCTAAATGCAATAGTTTTTAAGTTACAAGTGATTCTACTCATGATGGAAGTTACTGAAAAGCCCAAAAGTAGCTATTACTCACTTAGCTATTGAGACAGGCACCCAACTTACTCACCATATTGTAGCTATGAAAAAAGTAGCTGAATAACATATTTTAACAAAATGCTCTAGATGCAATAGTTTTCAAGTTATAAATGATTTTGTGCATGATTTCATGAATTTTAATGCATTAAAAATTATTAAAAAAATTTATTAAAAAAAAAGTAAGACAGATCCAGGTCTCATACTCACACAAGAGAATCTACCTCTGGCCTAGTACATATATGCAAGATATGAGAGAAATCCCTGCAATAGTCACTGAGAAAATTGTGATTAAGTGTTGAAATTTTCACACTTTTGGTGGGGGTACCCCCCTTGTAATGTCTCTAGCAAACAGACGAACAGACAGATTTGCATGCCTTGAACAATTTTTCATCCTCGATAGATAAGGTATCTTTTAAAAAAAACAGCACGTCTCTAGGCCTTGTAGTTTTGGAGGAGAAGTTGTTCACGCGGACGCAGACGTACGCCCACGCCGCAGAGTGACGACATAATGTCAGCTGACTGACAAGTCAGCTGACATAAAAACACAATATAGTAACCACATGCCGGCAATACAGCCACACTCTGACTATACACCTTACACTAAATAACCACAACTTACACTAAACCACAACTAACCTGTGTATTTTGCTCTTCACCTGCTGTGTCTATTTCACTCACTGTAAAGTAACGTCGCAGTCTCTCACACCATGTCCTTCTGACATCACTTCCTGTCTGCTTCTCCTTGTCGGAGAACTTGATTCTAAATCTTCGGTGTGTACCCTACAGTTTTCAAGCAAGGGTGCCCACTTTAATTTTTATTTTGACATTATGACCAACTTCAAGAGAGGGTTACACATGCAAAGTCTGACAATCTGGGATCCTTGCTTTGAGCACTTTTCTAGTGCAAAATGAAAATCCATATAAAAGTTGTGACCATAGATAAATTTTTTCAAAATCAGTTGTAACTTTCTAGCATCGACCTTTTTCAATGTGTATATCTGTGATAATTTATATTTGTGATAAAATGGTATTTGGTCTGTAGCAGCATGCAGCAGGAACAAAAATTACAGAAGATATTATTTCAAAGTATCTGTTGTACTGAAAGGGTCTAAGTTGCTGTTTCTGGTTCTGCTTTTCTTTAAAATTTGTGTCTCGGATTAGATTTGTTGCTCGAGGTTAGAATCCTAACTTAATAAGGTTAATTTATTCCTTTAAAATTTTTAGGTAGTTTTTTTAGGTAGAAATTTTGCTCTTGCTAAAAGTTAATTTTAGTGAAATTCAAAAAAAAAAATGCAGTTACTTGGTATTTGCTCACAAAGAGCATACTGTCTCCCTTGGCAATGGCTTTCATCCATGAATTGGAGTTCCACAGAGACACATTTTCCTGCCAAGATAAAAAGAGACCATATCAAAACAAGATCACATCATTTATCATTTCATAAACGCACATTTTTATATTTTCTGAAGCACTGATTTTTCACTGGCAACCTGAAAGTTTGCAAGAACTTCACTGATCTGAAAATAAAGTCATATAATAACAACAACCGTGATAGAGGTACTTTGTGGATTTAATATCAGCCAATCAAGATAACAGATATTGCATGTAGAAGCAATAAAGCTGTAACTGCAGATATTATTGTGCACAAATGTTAAACGATGCTTAAGTGAAAGCAACTGATGTGTCCCCAGATCCAGTTTGTAAGCAAAAGCTCTCTCCGAAACTCACACATCCAGAGATATTTTTATCTCTTGATTTAAATGAATTGTGCACTACTGCAGTGCACTACTCCTATTTCGGATTGCTTTGCAGCTCCTGCGTGTAGACTGTAAACAAATTTTGGACTTGTTTTTGAATATGCTAAAACCTAGTGTTTCGTATCTTAGAGTTTAGCACCAAAAAACACTAAAACCTCTAGTGGGTGGACATATTTTGTGACCTTTGTGAGCAATAGGTCAATACACAATTTTCTAGGTCAGAATTCTGTCAATGTAAAACCATCTTGACTCCTGTGTCCTCTCAGATAGTAGTGTTTTTGATCGTATTCTAGTGCCACCCAAACTACATCAGCCAGCCAACAGTAACTAAAATTAATAAAAATAAAAGTTTAAAGTTCTCATCATGGAATCATTATAAAAGCAAACCAAAATCTGCATAAGGTCTGAAATTTCTTCAGATATGGTCTGTTACAATGTTATATAATATGAGCCCATCAATTTTAATAGCTACTGCACAAAAATATAACAAAAACTGTCAATATAGAAATTTTTGACACATCTGTATGAAGTGGTGTGGATGTTGAAAATGTACTGTATTAAGCTTTCGAGTGGAAGATACTTTATCAAAACAATAAAAAACTTACAAATTTGGAGAAATATGTACATTACATTTGTACTTTATATTCAATAACAATGAAGTTTATTGATTTCATACATCTTCCAAAGATATTTCCTGTTTTAAATTATGACCTTGTACAATTGTGGAGAAGCTTCATTATATCAATGACAACTATAGGAAATAGTGGCCTGTTAAATCCATTAAATGGACCAGGGAATTCTCTCTCTGATTTTGTTTTGGATTCCAAAGCCCCAGAAACTTATTTTGATTTTAATAAACAGTCAGACCACTGCTGTTTGGTTATACATTTATCCTTGGATCTATCCAAGTGTCATGTGATGTACTGTCCACTGGGATATCTCAAATATCCTGCAAATTACAACTTGGCTTCTCAAATGTATTACAATAAAAAGGCACAAATTTTTTAATAGAGGTTGCGGAAAGTGACTTTACCATTATCTTGTTGTCTTGCCAAACTAGAAGATGGTGGTTTTCTGAAAGTATAACCTTCAGGTTAACTTGGTGACAATCAATTACCTGAAAATAGAAGTGCATATGTAGCATATTTGAAATAGAAATATTAAAAGTCCACACTTCTAGAATTATTGTGAACATGTCCCAGGATGTCTTAACATTTAAATTTATTTAAAGTCATACAGTACTTTTTGTTTTTACCATTTATATTTGTAAGCGGACATGCATCGACAATATCAAGGTCTGATGAGCCTCTCTGGCAAAATCGTGCCTTCACTTCATCAACTTTCCCCAACCCAAGGGATAGTGATGTCATGATGATGTCATCAGTGACATCATCATTAATGGATCAAACTCAATGACATCACTGACCATCCTTAAGGGTGTTGCACACAGGAAACGATCCTACACGATCCGATCAGACAAAATATATAGACCATGGTGTTTCATTGTAATGTATGCACACACACTCCGATCCTATCAGATAAGACACTGCAAGACACGACCCGACATTTCTAATTCTAATTTTTATCTGGTCGTAGGGAGGGGGATAAGGGGGTTCTCTATTGCCCATGTCATTTCAAGAGAATTGTGTGTAATAAATGCCTTGGAAAGGTGAGATGAAACAGGCTGCATCAATGAAAGGCATTTAATTGGTACAACATAGTCTTACCCAAAGCTCAAAGTTTTTTATATTGAACTAAAATATTGGTGGACACAGCACAATCTATAACATACTCCTACCTATCTTAGTTTTAAATTAATTTACTTATTATTCTGCCTCTCCTAAAACATGTAATACTTCATTATGACACCAGATATTTATATTTTAAAAACATATTGTGAACTTTTAAGCTCAGATAAAGGCTATGCAAGTCACAAGATGTACAAGCAAAGTGAAAAAAAAACTGTTGTAAAATAGCAAAACAAACGGATCGGATCGGATCCAGTGTGTTTTGACATGCCTGTGGACCTCCAAGTAAACTGTGGTTAATATGTCGGATCGTGTCGGGTCGTTTCCTGTGTGCAACACCCTTTAGTGATGTGTATTTGCCAGCCAATTTCTTTAAATTGATTGGTCAAACAAGCATTTGTATGTTGGTTACTGGTTTTGCCATATTTAAAGTCATTTCATGCACATTCACACATCTGGCATGTTTTGTACTCAGAGTGAAACAACAATAATTTGCCAGGTTATACCTCGTATTAAAAAAATTGACATGAAGAACATGGGGGAAAAAAGGTTACAAATTTGAAGTTTCTACTACTTCTAGACAACAACAATGGTCACTTTTTGGAGCTTAATATTGTCAGTACATGCTGGAGTTGCAAAATGGTATTTAAGAATTTGCTGTCTCCTCTACACATACTTTCCAGTCATTCTGCTGGTCTCCATGTTTTCCAATGTAGTATGCATATTTTACCAACTTTGCTTCCATGTCCTCCTGGAAGTATGAAATAACAATATAATGCAGTGATACAGATTAAGGCTTCTGAGTATCTGAAATACTCCATGTTTTGCAAATTAACAAACATTCTTACATCTTTCTAATATTTTAACTCTTCCTTCCATCACATGTCTTGGAAAGTGAAGTGGTGGTATTAAAATCGCATCATGCTATTTCAGTAAAATGCACTCGATACTGAGACACTGGGCCTAGCAACCCATCCCTAGCTAGTTCATATCATGACTTCAGACAGAAAACTGAAATCACGATGTTGTGACAGGAATGGTCACAATACAGGAAGTTAGGAATGGTTTTGAAGTGACAAATAAGTCCAATTGGGCAGGTACAAATGGTTTAAATGTTTAGTTTGTGATACTTCGTATAATATACTTGTCACTACACTAAAAATTCGGCGCGACTGTAGAATCCCCATGACGGAAATGAAAATATGATAATCAGGAAATTTATAGGAAAAGATAAATAATAATTGTTGTAATTATGCTAATTAGGTAATATTACAAAATAGTAGTGCTGGGAATCGCCTCCAATTTTCATGGTCGATTAGTAGTCCATTTTTCCGAGCGATGATCGATCCATAATCGATTATTTTACTCCATTATTGTTTATTATTTTAAAAACACTTTCCGGGATAAAGTAAAGATCAATCCAGTAAGAATAACGGTGTTTCGACATTTAGAATCTACCGAAAGAACCCACTTTCTGTAAATATGGCGGTACACATAAACAATGAAATTTGAGACAAAACTGTCAGTTTATGAAGTAAAAATACCTAAAATATTTTTTAAATACGTGGATATTGATATAAATCAGGAAAGGTAAGATATAAGCTTAATAATCGATCATCAGAAAACGTCAGTGACCGACCGCGATCCTACACTGTCACCGACAATTAATCGACAATACGTCTAATCGTTACACCACTACAAAATAGACAGGGTAGACATGGTCGACAACATAATTTCCAATGAATCACTGGTCTCCAAGGTCAACAGGTCGACAAAGTCGACAAAATGCTGTAAATATTAAGAAACCTGAAAGCTTTACACACACACACACACATATATATATCAGTAATTGGTCGACAGGTCGACAAAATACTGTAAATACTAAGAAACCTGAAAGCTTAACCTTTATAAAAGTCGACAAAATGAACAAGAACATGTATATGCAATTATGCATTATGTAGTATATAAAAAAAATTACAAAGATATATATATATATACATTAGTAATCGGTGGACAGGTCGACAAAGTGCTGTAAAAGTGCGCCACTAGATGGCGCTTGCGATTCATGTTTGTTTACCAAAAGTCAACCTCAGAACTGTGGTAAACACTACACCTCAAAAAAGGGCCTTTTTAGGCATTTAAACAGCAAAAAATATGAATTTTTAGCTGGATTCAGTTAGTATATATCCATGCCTTCATGTTTTGCTGCAGTTGAAGTGAATATGGCCTTCACAGTGAGGTAAGATTCAGTAATAAAATGTTTGTTAAAAAAATAAACACGTAAACAAAGCTTATACATTCATTTGTTTTGTGTCATTGTAAACTATAAACATTATAATTTTCATATTACTAACCCAAAACACAGTAGATAGTGGGAAAATATGAATATTTCTTTGATTTTGAGAAGTGGTCACACAAAGATTTTGGGTCTATTTTTTTGCTGACTCAGTGGGGATGTTATAACTTACCTGTTTACATGAGTTTGTGGATATTGTTGTTCATGATTTATGAACACACTGCCAATCTGTTTATTTTCTCTATGCCCAGGTCTTCCACCTCTGTTCTGGGTCTGGACGACCAAAAAGGCCAACAGGAGCTTAGGCCAAGAGGCCCTTCTTCTATGCTCCCACTTAGTTCTCACATCAAAGATGCTTTTGATAAGTTTGAACATGATTTTTTGGCCTCTAACTTAATTGAGGGTAAATATATTAAACCCCCTCCCTCCACTGCAAAGTGGTACAAGATGGGACAGCCTTGTTATGAAGACAAAATCCAGGAGTTGAATACAGACTTTTCGAAGATCTGTATCTCTCCTAAACCCTCTGGAGCCCCTATGGGCAAGGTTCCCCTTGCAGTTCTTAAGGAACTGGAACATCAAGCTAGGCAGAACCTCTCCACTATTAACTTCATGGCTGCTTTTGCCAAGACTTCGTCTTCCTGTAATTCCACTTTAGAGAAGTGTCAACACAGTCTGAAGTCTTCATTCAAGAAAGTTAAATCTCAAATTCAAAAAGGTGCCAATCCTGAAAAAGCAGCCAGGCATGGTTACGAAGAGGCTTGTGAATATTTGGAGATATGGAATAAGACCATTCTTATCCAACAAAGAGCTCTTGCCTGCCTAAGCAAATCCCTGGCCCATATCCTCCAGAGGGAACTTTACACCATGGGTAACACCGGCCTGCTAAGGCGCGAGGCCGAAATGACCCTACTTCAACCACAACTAGGGGATACAAGACGCCAAGAGCTCAGGAATTCAGCTTTTTGGCCTCCCTCGCTGTTCAACTCTCAGTTAGTAAAGGAGGGTGAAGACTTCCTCCTCAAAAAAGGCACTCTAAAGATGCTCAGGGTTTTGGACCCTATCAAAGCAAGCCCTTTTGTGGTCCCCACAATAAGATAAGAGGCTCCTACAGGAAACGCCCCTATGGGGGCAACTCCTCTCAAAGCAGTAACCAATCGTTTTCCTCAGGTAGGGGGAAACCGAATTTCAGAGGCTCCAGGGGTCGTTTTCGACCCCACCCCAGGGGACGAGGGCGTGGAAACCCCTCCCCCCAATGACTCCTCAAAAGCCTCCCTCTGTCCACCAGTAGGAGGTCACCTCCGTTCTTTCAGAAGAGACTGGAAAATAAACAAATGTTCAGACAGCGTATTAAACATTATCACCAATGGCTATGTTCTGCCATTCATCTCAAAACCAAGATTGGTCAGAACTCCCCTGATTCGATCAGGTTACAAGGCCCTTCACAAAGAACAAGCTCTGGCCTCTTGCATCCAGTCTCTTCTGTCAAAGAACGCAATAGAAAGGGTGGAATATATAAAATCTCTCGGGTTTTACAGTCGCCTGTTTCTAGTCCCCAAGCCTCACCAAAGGTGGAGGCCGGTGATAGACCTAAGCAGGCTCAACACCTTCCTACTTGTAGAAAGGTTCAAAATGGAAACTCCAGAGTCCATCAGGGCCTCTCTGATTCAAGGGGAATGGGTGTTGTCGATAGACCCATGAGACACCTACATTCACATCCCCATCCACCCAACTCAAGGAAGTACCTAAGGTTTTGCCACAGGTCACAGGTGTTCCAATTCACCTCCCTTCCTTTCGGACTAGCCACAGCCCCTCAGGTCTTTACAACAATTGTAAAGGAGGTGAAGCTGATGACCCTCACAAGGGGAATCAGACTTCACCAATACCTGGACGAATGGTTGATCAGGGCCCAGTCTCAAGAAGAAGCCCAAGTGAACACTCAGACAGTGGTAGACCTGACCCAGTCCTTATGGTGGATAATAAATCAGGAGAAATCCTAACTAAAACCTGCTCAAGTGTTTTCATTTGTGGGCTACGAGTACCACCTAGATTCAGCCCTTGTAAAACCCACTCAAGAGAGATGGCTCAAACTTCAGGATTTGATCCTACGTCTCAAGTCAAAACATGTTTTGACTGCAAGATGTCTTATGTCGCTAATTGGGTTGCTCGCCACAACAGAGAAGATGGTCCCGGAGGGACGCCTTCACATGAGGCCCTTTCAGTTTCACCTCAAGGAGCACTGGAGATATCCTCAGTCACTGGACAGCCTCCTTCCTTGGACAGAAACCATTTCAGCACACCTAGACTGGTGGCAAAATCCCACAAACGTGATGAAAGGTGCAGACCTTCATCCCAAAGACCACAGTATCCAACTCTTTACAGATGCCTCAAACGAAGGCTGGGGCGCTCACTTAGAGCAAACCTCTACAAAGGGTCTGTGGTCAGACATGGAAAAAAGGCTACACATACATGTTCTACAGCTGAAGGCGGTTTCTCTGGCCCTTCAAAGGTTCAAGGACCAGTGTCCAACCCAAGCAGTGCAAGTTGCTACAGACAACTCCACAGTAGTACCCTACATAAACAAACAAGGAGGAACCCACTTGGAGGAAATGTGTGCTCTCCTGTGGAAAATCATGACCTGGTGCCATCATTACAAGATAACATTAAAAGCCAGACACATTCCAGGGTGTCTGAATGTGATGGCCAACCTACTGTCCAGGTCAAACCAAGTCCAGTCAACAGAATGGTCACTGCATCTGCAGGTGATCAAACAGATCTGTCACAAGTGGTTCACCCCTCATGTTGATCTATTTGCCACTCGTCTGAACCACAAACTGCCAATCTACGTGTCTCCAGTCCCAGGCCAGAATGCTTGGGACATAGATGCTCTAAATATAAACTGGTCGGGTCTCACAGCTTATGCTTACCCTCCAACGGCTCTCCTTCACATTGTAATAGCCCCAAGCTGGCCAGGGATGCCCTGGTTTTGGGACCTAGTGCAGCTCTCAACAGAGATCCCACATCAGCTACCAGTGTCAACAACCGTTCTCAAACAGTCCCACAACTATGTGTTTCACAGCAATCCACAACATCTCAACCTCCACGCCTGATGTCTAGGAGTGGACAACTCCAAGAACAAGGCTTCTCTGTGGAAGTGGCAGAGAGAATTGCTGCCCCTCAGAGATCATCAACAAGAACCATCTATAAATCAAAGTGGGCCCCTATTTGAAAAAGGTGCAGACAAAATTCGGTGGATTTCTCCACTGCCTCTGTGAAACAAGTCTCAGACTTTTTCATGTATCTGTACCAAGACCTAAACAGGCGCCCTTCGACCATTGATGGTTATAGACTGACTCTTCTATTGTTGACACCCTGGGCCCAGCTGGGCAACATATCTCCAAAGCTCAGACCTCAACAGGTTACTCTCCAGTTTTCACAGGGATTGTCCAAAAAGTTTCAGGAATCTTCCAAAATGGAACCTCTCTGTTGTGCTTAATGAGCTCACCAAAGCACCCTTTGAGCCTATGAAAGACACAGACCTCAAACATCTTACTCTCAAAACTGCTTTCTTGCTAGCTTTGGCCTCCGGCAAGTGCCACAGCGAAATTCATGCCTGGGTTGCAAACAAAGTATCTAATCTAGGCCAATGGGAAAAGGTTGCCTTGTTCCCTTCTTCTGATTTCATAGACAAAAACCAACTAGCAAGAGAAGGTTCTCAAAGTGTGTCTCCGGTGACTATTCCTGCTTTGACTACCATTGTAGATAGACAATTCAAACAAGACAGGACCTTGTGTCCGGTATGGGCCCTGAGGTATTACTTGGATCTAACCAAAATACCAAAGACCTGAGAGGGTCTCGATCCCTACTCTTCATTTCCTTCAAGAAAGGACATGTACACACCTCAGACATCAGACCCGCTACTCTCTCTTCTTGGTTGAAACAAACCATCCTACTTTGTTATAAACAAGCAGACCAACAAGCATTGGACTTGGTCCAAGTTAAAGCGTATAACACTCGGGCCTTCGTGGCCTCTGAGGCCTTTTATGGTGGGGTATCGGTGGAACAAATCATGCAAGCCTGTCACTGGAAAGCTCACAACACATTTACAAATTTTTACCTGAAAGACCTTACTTGGTCAGACGACAACAATATGTATCTGGGACCAGTAGTAGCGGCACAATAAGTCCTAGACCCTTCCCCTCAGACCAGTTATCCTCAGAAAGAAAAGGGGGGGGGGGGGGGGGGGGGTGGCACATCTGCTACAACCAAGTCTTTAGGAGTCTAATCCCAGGGTCTAGGTATATGTTTACCTCCTCAGGATTTTGGGTAAGGTCTTTTTCCTTATTAATGTGTATTTGTTTAATGTTTAAAGACTTATTAAGGTTGTCATTTAATCTCATTTTAGGGTGGCTTAGATTTATGAGATTTTCAGGCCTTGGGCTTGTTTTCACCGTGGCTAAGCCCTAGGGGCTTTTACTTCTCAAAGTGAGCACAGGCTGCACTTCTCTCCTCCATTTAAAACATCCTGACAGTTTTTTTTAGCACGGTCATTTAATATATTTTTGGTTTTTGGTTTATTACAGACTCAGTCCCCATGACTGGGCTCTGTAAACGGGACTCAGACTAGCTTTTTCAAAAACATTCATTCTATCTATTAATTCAAATCTACGAAAAATTGACTACTTCTTCCAGTCTCAGCTGTAATCCCTCCACCGGACGGTTGGATTCAGCATTCAGTTCCACATGGTAAGCTATTGTAGCGCAATAAAATTGAAAATTTTAATTACTTAAATGTAGCTTTTATAAGCTACAAGCTTACCATGTGAAACTGAAGAGAGTCCCACCCTGCCTCCCTGCTGTATTACAGCTGAGGGGGTATGGTTCAAAATTGCAACAAGAAAAGGAGGAAGAATTGAGACGAGTTCCACGAGAGTACAACCTGAGGCTATGGCCAACTATAAATGTCTATTTTTCTTAGACGTTGGCCAGATGCCTGCGACCATCCGAGATCAGCATTCAGTTCCACATGGAAAGCTTGTAGCTTCCCAGATAGCAAGACTCTTTAGGGTCACCACTGGCCCACTGGCGGCATAGCTGTCAGTCCGACGTTGGCTGTAGGTGGTGGCCAGCCATTGGCGTGACCGGCTGATAGGCAGTGGTCCACCGTTGGTAGCCGACAATAAGGTTTTCTGGTGGTCCTTCAGTGGCCCACTGTCGGCAGCCAATGATAAGCATTTCTATTGGTCCACCAGTGGCCCCCCTTCAGTAGCCGACGAGGTTGACTGGTGGTCCACCAGTGGCCCACTGTTGGGTGCCATCAACTTTTTATGGTGGTTCTCTGGTGGCGTGACCAGTTGATAGACAGTGGTCCACTGTTGGCAGCCAACAATAAGGTTTACTGGTGGTCCATCAGTGGCCCACTGTTGGCAGCCAATGATAAGCTTTTCTATTGGTCCACCAGTGGATCACCTCCATCAGCCAACAACCCAGATAGCCCAGACGTTGGCCCAACATTGGCATATCCAACGGTCCGACATTGGCAGCCACTGTTGGCCCAATGGCTTTTTGGCCGGTGGATGCTATGTCGGTCTGACATTGGCAAGCCACTGAAAAAATTTTACTACCACTATAATATAGCATCAGCCAATCAGATTGCAGCATGAAGTTACGTGGCCATTGTTTAACAGAAAGCAAATAATTGACAGATTGTGGGTGGATTTTAGTTAAGGGAATCCCTGATAAGTCACATGACCAAACATAAACAATGGTGGAACAGTATCTTAGGATAATATGTTCCATAATCAAATAATAAAATTATAATGTTCAGAAGCAACTTTTCTTACTGTGAATTTATAATGAGAATGTTATTTTTATGTCTAAAATTGTTAAATAGTTAGTTAAAAATTGTGGGCTCACTGAAATATGATTTTTAGACATACCATAATAAATAATTTTTTACTGAGTGTCTCAAAATCCCCTATTATTGCTCGCCGCCATCTTGAATAAAAAGCCACCATTGGCCCACCGTTGGGTAATTCGGCCACTGATGGGAATATATTTCAAGGGTAATTCAGGCACTGATTGGAATATGTTTCAAGTGTAATTATTCCTTTCAACTTAAGAAACTTTATATTTTATCAGACACATACATATTGCAGCTAGTGGACCAAGGGTAGTCCAGTGGTGGCTACACCTCAACCCCAATTAATAGGGTTTTGATTTAATATCATATTTTTCTCCTGTACATGTTTTATGGTTTGTTCACAGGGGAAACTTTTACTTCTGTTAACTTTTCTGTGTAATTCTCAGATGATTTTATTGATTCGATCTAAAATCCGAGTGAAAATTAGAAAATTCCCATCAGTGGCCCATCGATCATAGTTTATATACCACTGATATAGTTGGTGGGCTGCCAGTGGTAAACCTTGGAAGAAATTTATGGCACAAGAGTGGGAAAAAAAGAAATATATATTAATGCAGAGATGTGACATCTGTTATTTAAAAATGTCGGTGTCTCAGTGATATACACACATACAGAAAGTATCCAATTACTTTGCCGTCTGTGGGCCACCGGTGGACCAACAGTATGTGTACCATTCAGGCAGAAGGTGGACCACTGATGGACCACCAGTGGCAAATTTTACAATTTTTTTTTGTAATAAAATTCAGAACAACTACTTTTGGAAAGTAATTCACTTAATACAAATGAATTTAAGCCAAGACAGTCTCTCTTCAAGATCTGTCAAAACAAATGCCGTTCAGCAGAGCTTGAGGTGTAGCCACCAGAGGACCGCCATTGGTCCACCAACTAAGTATAGCTCTTACAGATCATAGTTGCGTGTGTCAGACAAAAAAAATTCTGCGATAGTTTTAGGTTTCATCAAAAAACAAAATTATATCAAAAGGAAAAAATAAAAATATCTTTCTTTAACCTTCACTAAAAAAATACATTTGCCACCAGTGGCCCACTGGGTGCCCATCAAGGGTCATGTACTACTTATGTAGTGGGTGGACCATTGATGGACCACCTGTGGCAAATATATAAGCAAGTAATATATAAAGTAATAAAGTGGAGAAAAGACTGACTGAGCAAAATGAAGGAGTACAGAATGAGTTGGTTAAAAAATGACATTAACTTGTGTTAAGTGAAAGAAAGTGCACATTTTATCTAATTATTCCCAGGATTTTACACCAGTGGGCGTAGGCTGGTCCCTGAGCTACAGCCACTGACTCTGGTAGTTGGTGGGCCAACAGTGGGCCAATATATTTATATTTTGAAATAATATGTGTTAACATTGAATATTGTTAAATAATATGTCAAAAAACAGTATTTGAGGTTGCTTTTGAAGTTGTTTATAATGCTTTTAAAATTTTGAAAAAAATGCAGTCAATGGGCCAGCAGTGGCTCAATGGTGGCCCACTAGCTATATTTTGCCACCCATAGCCAACGGTGGCCCACTAGGGTCTTGCCATCTGGGTTATAAAAGCTACATTTAAGTAATTAAAATTTTCAATTTTTTTGTTTGAATGTCATATTGAAAACCCACTTATTCCAAATTGGACAATATTTTGATACTTTACGGTAATATTTTGATTATTATATTTGATTATTATCACAAGAATAGCAGGATTAAAAACTGCGTTTGCCAAAGAAATGACTTTCATTTTTTATTTTTAAAAAATTCACCTGCCGTGCCTACTGAAAGCTTGTCAACCTACTTTATATTATCGACTTTGTCAACCTTGTCGACCAGATGTAGTGTACCTTGGTGAGTTTGTAATTTATATAGATGACTTCATAGACATAAATATTAATTAGGTTTATTTTACACAAAATTATCATATTTCTACTTCCGTCAGGGGGACTCCAGGTCGATCTGCTGTTCAGCCAAAAATTCTCTATGTCAATCATTTTGTGAAGTGTGAAGGGTATGATGTTGGGTACAAAATTAGCATTCGTATTTCTTTTAAATAAGTGTGTGGCTCTTTAAATTTAAGATACACATTCACAAAATGCGGGCGCAATACTGGTGCGGGGAGGTTACACAGTGGGCGATAATGAAATATTTACAAAGAAATCCGTTTTCTGTACAGTACTTTTCAAACCAACGTTAGCCACCAAGATAATGGAAGAGCACTTTACCTTTGGTTACCTTTAATAATACTTGTACTACCTGTTTGTATTAATGTGTAACATAAACTTTGATACATACTGTAACGACGACCGTTATTGTGGTATTTTGAGTTATGATGAATATCGGGAGTTTACGGGAGTTACGGGCGATATTCAGGGGTTTTTGGATATAATTAAATGGTTTCTTGGGGTTTGGTTGTGTAATGGTATTAAATATTTGTTTTACTAACCTGTGGGTATTGTGGGAATTTGGTCTTTATCTATATTTGGGGAACTCACATGTTTTGGTAGCCATGTTTGACCTTGTTTACTATCCTGGTATTTTGGGTCTATTTTTATAAACAAATCAGGGAACTGGTATTTGGTTCAAGGATGTGGGTCAAAGGTGCTGACACCAAAGACTTGAGTAGTTCACTTTTTGACTATAAAAGGGGGTGCATTTCCCACATTCTGGGCTGACCTTTCATTGAACACACTGTTCTTGCCACTAAGCCTTAAAGCTTTGTCAGTCATGGAGAGGTAACTGAACAACTATGTTCTGTTTTAGGTTTAGTTAAGTTACCACATTTTTAGTAATTTTAGTCCTTGGGGGTTAGCATTTTAGATGGCATTTTTGTACTTTGGGTGAATATTAAAGATGTACTGGGTGGGGATTAGCTTGGTTGGTTAGGAATATTCTTGGAGAGTCAGGTTTGGGGAATTGGGCTATATGATTTTCTTCTTGTTGAATTAAAATGTTGACATAATTTCTGTTCCAGTTTGTTTATTTGTTTGGCATAATAAAAATCATTTGTTGAGAATAAGTTTTTATTAACTGTGTTATTGTGCCTTGACACATAATTTAGCTCGGGTCGCTACAAATTTGGTGGCAGTGGTGGGATTAATAAAAATCAGTTGGGAGGATAATACAGAAATCAGTCAAGGGAAAAATGAAATAAAAGTAGACAGGTGTTATTTTATAGAATTGTAGGCGGTAGTAAATAATATTGGACAGGGGAATTTAATGGACAGTTGGAGATAATTTGAAATATTGTATTTTGTGTAGTATTGTGCATTTTGTGGGGTATATGAAAGCAATTTGGGTATTTGGTAGATATATTTAATATTGTGTATGATAAAGACTTAGTTTGAAAGTGTAGTATTATACATAGTTTAATTTGTGTAGTTTTGTTTAATTGTAGTTATGTAGATAAATGAATTTGAATAGGTTAGTTTGAATGCATACTTGATTTTGTGTAGTTTAGTTTCATTGTATGCAGTGTTAGTTCCTTTCTGTTTTAAATGGAAAGTAGTGATTCAGGTGATAATTCACTTCAGATTTTTATGGAGTTCCTTGATAAGGTTGACATTATGGAGGGGCAGTATGTTGAACAGAACTTCAGGAATCCAAGGGGAGGAGGGTGTCCTGTTAGTGATAAACCTGTTAGAGTTGACACTCCCTTACAATCCACTCCTAGGCAAGGTGAAGGATTTCCTATTGAAAACAATGATGTTGCCTATGTTGAAAATGGTTCTAACCCACAGACTGGTAAACCATGTATGGTAGGGCCTCAAGACTATGTGGGGGTTAGACATGAGTCTTATCCAAAGGATTATGGAGGGTTCAGACAAGCATTTTGTCCAACTGTTGGTCACTTTGTGAGAGCTGGTAACACTGTCCAAGGAAGGGTACAAACTCCAAGGCGTAATTTCCAAGAGGAGGGAGTGGTCTTTGACAGGGATGGTGGTTATATCTCACATGAAAGACAGGGATATTTGAATCCAAACACTGAGGCTCATAGTGGGCCATACCCTAGACAAGTCCCCAGGTATAATTTTCAAGAGGTGGGAGTGGCCTTGGACGGGGTTGGTGATCATATCACACATGAAAGGCAGGGTTATTTGAATCCAACAGAGGCTCAAAGGAGGCAATACCCTAGACATAATGTCCAAGATGGAGGAATCATCTTGGGTGGGGATTGTGGTCACATTATGCGTGGAAGGCAGGGTTATACTACTTCAAATATAGACAGTCATAGTGCCCCACAACATCCTTCACATGTGTCTATGAATAGGTTGCCCTTGAATAGGACATTTTCACCCAAGCAAACAGTGACTGGTTCTAAGCATAAGAAGCCACCACCTTTTGATGGTACAGGGAGTGTGAGAGACTTCTTAATTCAGTTTGAAATGATATCTCAGATATGTCAGTGGGATCAGGCTATGATGGCTTTAGAATTGGCGGCATGCTTAAGGGGTTCAGCTCTTGAAGTGCTGGGGGATTTAGAGCCCAGGGAGAGAAGTAATTACAGCACCCTTGTCTCTGCACTCTTAGCTAGGTTTGAACCCGAGAACCAAACACAACTCTACAAGGCTCAGCTGAGGGGTAGGGTTAGGAAGACCAATGAATCTCTGCCAGATTTAGCACATGACATCAAACGTTTGGTCCGTAAGGCATACCCTGAACTACCAAATGAGATGAGAGATGTTATTGCAAAAGATGTTTTTCTGGAGGCCCTTAATAATAAGGAAATGGAGTTAGTTGTCTTTCAGAGTCAAATTGGATCTTTGCAGCAGGCTTTAGGTGTAGCAGTGGAGTATGAGGCATTCCAACTGAGTAGGCAACGTAGGGTTCCTAATTATATCAGGGAATGTGTCACTGAAACAGAATTGTCAGCAAATCATGATAACCTAGCTTTGAGACTTGGTCAGTTGGAGGAAAACATTGACAAGATACTGAAAATAACTATAGATGAAACAAAAATTTCAGAAAAGACTCCCAAGGCTGGTAAAAAATGTTTCTCATGTGGGGAAGAAGGACATTTTAAAGCTAATTGTCCCAATGCTAGGCAATCCTCGAAACAATGTTACCTGTGTGGGAAATTTGGCCATGTTATGTCCCAGTGTAAGATGCAGAAAGATGCAAGTAGGATAAGCATGACTTTGTGTCTGCTTTGTGGAAGTACTAGCCACTTCATGGTTGATTGTGAGGTTTTCAAACGAATGAACAAAAGTTCTGATCAGGAGGGTTTAAACACCAAGTAGCTGATGTTGTGGGTCGTACATCAGCTAAGGAATCTGAATGCGATGGACCCATTGTTGCAGTGAGTAATTGTGTGGATGGGTTGTATCTAGAGTCAAGTTTGTGTGGCCTGAAGATAAGTTGTTTGGTAGATACAGGGGCAAATAAGTCAATCCTTCATCCAAAGAAGTACTTTGCCATATCAGCAGGGGTTAGACCTCCATTGGTGCCCTCAGGAAGTCATATTAGAATTGCTAATGGTGACAAGATACCTGCATTAGGACAGACTCAATTGACTTTAGATTTTCCAGGTATAGGTGCCATAAGTCATCCAGTAATAGTGGCAGATACTGAGGAATCATTGATCTTAGGGCATGATTTTCTCATGCAAAATAAGTGTGTAATCAACATAGCTGAGAGAAAGATATTGTTTGATGGGAAACCTGTTGAATGCTCATTGCAAAACAAACTGTCTTCATTGTTTAGAGTTAGGGTCTCTGAGAGTGTTGTTATACCCGCAAACAGTGAGATGATCGTACCGGGCTATATATGTAGAGGGGATGATGAGGTTCTCCCTAGGTTAGCCATTGTGGAATCTACAGAAGGGGTTGGTGATAAGGGTTTGCTCTTGGCAAGGTCAGTTGTTGCACCCAGTTCACAGATGATACCCCTACGTATGTTGAACTTGGATGAGAAAGCTAAGAAGCTGTATAAGAGTACTGTGGTAGGAACATGTGACCCTGTACTGGAAGTTTTTGATAGTGTTTCTCCAGACCATGAAACTTCTGCAGCAAGGGTAGGGAAAGTTGAGCATTTTGATAACAGTAGCTCTAACCTGCCAGATCATTTGAAAGTTATTTTGGAAGACTGCGGAAAAAACTTAGATACATATCAGCAAGCTGCTGTAGAAAGTTTAGTGAGGAAATATAGTGATATTTTTGCAGTAAACAAGACTGATAGGGGAAGAACTGATTTGGTACAGCACCGAATTAATACTGGTAATCACCCACCCTTTAAGCAAAGACCTAGACATTTGCCTATTTCTCAGAGGGAAGTGGAAAGGGAGGAGATTGAGAAAATGTTGTCTTCTGGGGTTATAGAGCCTTCAGAAAGCCCTTGGGCGTCTCCAATTGTCCTTGTAAGGAAGAAGGATGGCTCAATACGATACTGTATTGATTATAGGCAATTGAATGATCTTACCATTAAGGACTCATATCCACTGCCTCGTACCCAGGATTGCTTAGATGAACTTTTGGGTTCTGTGTGGTTTTCTACACTTGATTTGCAAAGTGGGTATTGGCAAATTGGGGTTCACCCAGAGGATAGGCCAAAGACAGCATTTGTCAGTAGGAGTGGGCTGTATCAATTTAATGTGATGCCCTTTGGGTTGACTAATGCCCCAGGGACATTTGAGAGACTGATGGAGAAGGTTTTGAAGGGTTTACAGTATGAAACATGTCTGGTTTACCTTGATGATATCATTGTCAAAGGACGAACATTTGAGGAGCATTTGAAAAATCTTAGTCAAGTTTTTGATAGATTCAGAGCTGCTGGCTTAAAGCTTTCCCCCAAAAAGTGTACAATCTTTCAGAAAAGTGTTACTTTCCTTGGTCATGTAGTTTCAGAATTTGGCATTTCCACAGATTCAGCAAAGGTTGTGGCAGTTAAAAATTGGCCAAGACCCGGTTGTGTCAAAGAGGTGAGAAGCTTCCTAGGGTTTTGTTCCTATTACCGGAAGTTCATAAGAAATTTTGCAACTATAGCCAAGCCCTTAGTGAAACTTACTGAGAAGAATGTGAAATTTGGTTGGACAGATGAGTGTGAGGGCTCTTTTAATAGACTGAAAGGTGTCATGACTGAAGCACCTGTCTTGGCATATCCAGATATGACAAAAAAGTTTATCCTAGACACTGATGCCAGTGGTGTGGGAGTAGGGGCAGTTTTGTCGCAGGTGTATGATGGGAATGAGAGAGTGATTGGTTATTTTAGTAAATTGCTTTCAAAAACAGAGCGAAGGTACTGTGTTACAAGACGTGAGCTTTTAGCTGTGGTAGAAGCTGTGAAACATTTCCATCATTATCTGTATGGTGTTCCCTTTGAGATAAGATCTGATCATGGTTCACTTCGATGGCTTCTTAATTTCAAAAATTTGGAAGGTCAGTTAGGCAGGTGGAGTGAGCTCCTTGGAACGTATAATTTCACTCTTACTTATAGGGCCGGCAGACAGCACACCAATGCAGACTTTCTATCCCGTCCCCCATGTGTAAGTTGCCAGTATTGTGAGAGGGTAGTGTCAAAGCATTGTGAGACTATAGAAGAGTGTCATCATGGTGAGGAGAGGAATGTCTTGAGAAATATTGTTTTGCGAGATAATGCCTTTGATAGGATAGACAGTTGGCTTGAGGGTAAGACGAGTAGTGCCTTGCATAAGCTCCAAGAGGAAGATCCAAGTCTAAGTGTCCTTGTCAAGAAGAAAGTGGCAGGAGAAGATAGACCAAAGTGGGAGGAATTGTCTTCTTTAGATCGGGATCTAAAGCATTATTGGTCTCAGTGGGATAGGTTGCTTGTGAAGGATAATCTCCTGTATAGACAATGGTTTGGTTCATCTCAAACTCAACCAATTTTACAGCTGGTGTTGCCAATGTGTCTTAGAAAAGAGGTTCTATCACTCTTGCATGAACAAAAGTGTTCTGGCCATTTTGGAATCAGGAGAACTATTGGTAGACTTCGGAGACGGTTTTATTGGGTAGGATACAAGCAGGATGTCAGAGATTGGTGCATGAAATGTGAAAAGTGTCAGAAAAGAAATTTTCCCTCAAAACGTCCTAGGGCACCACTGAAGCAATATCCAGTTGGGGTACCTTTTGAAAGAGTGGGAATAGATATATTAGGCCCACTTCCTGAGTCTAAAAGAGGTAACAAATACATAGTTGTGATTGGCGATTACTTTACAAAGTGGATAGAAGCTTTTGGGGTTCCTGATATGGAAGCAGAAACAGTTGCTAGAGTTTTGATGGAGGGGTTCATTGCCAGGTTTGGCTTGCCAAAACAAATCCATTCTGACCAGGGTAGCCAATTTGAGTCCAAGCTTTTTCAATCACTGTGCAAATTGCTGGGAATTGACAAAACACGTACTACCGCTTACCATCCCCAGAGCAATGGCTTCATTGAAAGGTATAATAGGACTCTTGAGAATATATTAAGCAAGTTGATTGACAATGAACAGAGGAGTTGGGATGATGCTTTACCTTATGCAATGATGGCATATAGATCATCAGTCCATGAATCGACTAATCAGTCACCTGCAAAGATGCTTTTAGGAAGAGAAATTCAGTTACCCGTAGATTTGTTACTGGGTTGTCCTCCAGATTCAGTTGTTTTTGAGGGTGATGTAGCTTCATATGTAGAAGGATTGAGAGATGTACTTAGGAATGTCCATGAATATGCTAGGGAATATATGGTTGAGGCTAGTGAAAAGCAGAAGAGAGGTTATGATCATAGGACTAACTATAAGAGCTATAAGGCTGGTGACAGTGTTTTCTTATTTGAGCCAATTAGGAAAAAGGGTATATGTCCAAAGTTTGAAAGTCTGTGGACTGGACCTTGGGTCATACTTGAGAAAGTTTCTGATTTGATCTACAAGATTCGTAAGACAGCTGGATCCCATCCAAGATATGTACATCATGATAGGTTAAAACCTTGCTATACCCCAACTGAGACACAGGCCACAGAAATTAGGGAAACCCAACAGCCCTTAGTTTGTCCTGAAACAGTTCAAGAGGTTGATCAGGGAATGGGATTGGAGAGTGGAATAGCTGACATTGGTCCCTCTAATCTTGGAAATGAGGTAGGAGGTGAGGGTCAAAAACAAAGTTCAGGGGTTGTTACTAGGAGTGGGCGTAAGGTGAAGACACCCCGTTATTTGAGTGATTATGCTTAAGGCTTGTTTTTGTATGTTTTGTTTCAGAAGTTACACATGCAGTAGGTGTATTTTTACTACCAAACACCAAGAAACTCTGGACAGACATTGGGGGAGGGTGCACGGTGTCAAGAGGAGGTGTGGCTGGGGATGTCAGTTCGTGTTTCCTGAAGTTGACATCAGAAGGTACAACAAACACATTCAGAAGCGTCATGCTGGTCAGCCCTATAGAGAGGGAGTAGTGGTTGGTAAGGGAAAAGGGACTACTAGACCTATGATGGAAAAGGTACCAATAAAGAAGGTTGAAAGCCCAGTTAGCATCCCTGAGTGTTTTGGTTCCACCGACCCATTGCATTTGGACTCCTCATGGGAAGAAGAGCCCGAGGGTGGCTTTATTGAGCTCTTGGAGGAAGTTGGTGTCACCAAAATTCCTCTTAGCCTGATAGGACCGGCAACCTGCAACGATGAAGCCCCACTTATAAATGGGATAACAGATAAGAGGATTCCCTGGAAGTTAATTGCAATTGACATTCCGGCAAAAGATAGGAAATTAAGAGACCCTCGTATAAAACAAATGTAAGAAAACTTAAAAAAAGAGAAAATAAAATGATTATAGGAGATATTTTTTTTCGTTTTTGTTGTTTTTTAAAACTAGGTCATGAACTTTGGTTCTAAAGTCCCTGAGCTTAGTATCATGAACTGTCATATTATATAAACATATAAATGGACAAATGGTATGAACTAATGTTCTACAGGTGGCGTATGAACTAATGTTCTACAAGTAGCTGATGAACTAATGTTCTACAAGTAGCTGATGAACTGATGTTCTAAAATACTTTGATTTATTTTTTTGGGGTGGGGGTTTTCAGTGAAAGCTCATTGCAGAAATTTGCTGAGTGTTGCTGTGTTACGAAATGGATCCATGCTGTTGATAAACATTATGTTTTGAATGATTTTCAGTTTCAGGTATGAACTCTTGTTCTAGTCCCTGAGTTGCAGCGACGGGTCCATGATGTTAATAAACATTATGTTTTAAATGACTTTCAGTTTCAAGTTCCTTGGTATGAACTCTTGTTCTAGTTCCAGAGTTGTGGCAGATCATGAATTGTAGGAAACTTTAAAAGTTATGTGCAAAGTGACTGTCCGGCATGGAATGTGGGACAGGATGATTTGCCAGGGAAGATCACTTTTTGCTGATGTATATAGTGTAATATAAATTCATTACCTGTATGAAGATGTGGTAAGCCAGGAGGGGATTCCTGGGGAGGGATGAGTCAGGCACAGGTTTCCTGAGGATGGAGGATCCGGTCAAGGAGTTCCTGATGTGTCTGGAGGCTGTTGGACGTGACAGTGGACATTTTGTTAAAAAGACTGTAGATAACTTTTGTAATTATCATGGATTGCATAGTATATGATGTTTTTTTTCAGGTATTGTATTTCGACTGTATGATTATTTCTGCTTGTTTTCTTTTTCAGATGTTGTGTAATGATTTTTGTTGTATAATTATAGATTGGTAAATATAGTGAATCTTGGTTCAGGGACGAACCAATGTTTTTGGGAGATGGGGGGAAATGTAACGACGACCGTTATTGTGGTATTTTGAGTTATGATGAATATCGGGAGTTTACGGGAGTTACGGGCGATATTCAGGGGTTTTTGGATATAATTAAATGGTTTCTTGGGGTTTGGTTGTGTAATGGTATTAAATATTTGTTTTACTAACCTGTGGGTATTGTGGGAATTTGGTCTTTATCTATATTTGGGGAACTCACATGTTTTGGTAGCCATGTTTGACCTTGTTTACTATCCTGGTATTTTGGGTCTATTTTTATAAACAAATCAGGGAACTGGTATTTGGTTCAAGGATGTGGGTCAAAGGTGCTGACACCAAAGACTTGAGTAGTTCACTTTTTGACTATAAAAGGGGGTGCATTTCCCACATTCTGGGCTGACCTTTCATTGAACACACTGTTCTTGCCACTAAGCCTTAAAGCTTTGTCAGTCATGGAGAGGTAACTGAACAACTATGTTCTGTTTTAGGTTTAGTTAAGTTACCACATTTTTAGTAATTTTAGTCCTTGGGGGTTAGCATTTTAGATGGCATTTTTGTACTTTGGGTGAATATTAAAGATGTACTGGGTGGGGATTAGCTTGGTTGGTTAGGAATATTCTTGGAGAGTCAGGTTTGGGGAATTGGGCTATATGATTTTCTTCTTGTTGAATTAAAATGTTGACATAATTTCTGTTCCAGTTTGTTTATTTGTTTGGCATAATAAAAATCATTTGTTGAGAATAAGTTTTTATTAACTGTGTTATTGTGCCTTGACACATAATTTAGCTCGGGTCGCTACAATACAGCGACGATTAAACGTTTTCGACGTTGCGTTTAACGGCCACACGTCACCATAATAGTTTTAAACTGAACAATAAACTCCTTTTTTTGTCACAAAGTATCTGGCCACCCTTGATAATGTAGACTTCCTCGAGTCCTTTCTCTTAGGTATTATATGAGGACCGAATGACTTTTTTTCAAGAATTTGGTGCTGAAATTTTTATTGCGAAAAATACACTTACCATTTCCTGACCATTGCTATATGTTGGTGCCATCCAACTCACTGGCCAACGTTGAGAAACGTTTTAAGAAACCTTAAGAGGCCAGTGAGTGAGTGTGAACTAGCATGTCCCCCTAGTGGTCATGTGACCACGCTAGTAAACAACCTTCATTATTTTTGTTGGCCATCCTAGAGTGTGGATGTTTATTTTCTTTTCGGATTTTTATTAAGTATTTGGACTTTTGGCTGAACTGCAGAATCCCCCTGACGGAAGTTAAAATATTATAATTTTAGTTGAAATAAAATTAATGAATATTTAAATTACACAATAAATATTGTTAGTAAGGCAGAGGGTCGACAAGGTCGACAAAATACTATAAATAGAAAGTCGACAAGTCAACAAATTGGATATCTGTAAAATATTTGTCGACTTGTCGACCTGTCTACCATTACTTTCTTACTATTTGTAGCATTATTTTGTCGACCTTGTCGACCTTCCTACTCTGATACCTTCAACTACACAGCACCATATATTTAACAAATACCTCGTCTGTCGACTTTGTCGACCTGGCAACCTATATAATTTTAAAATTAAAGATCATTTGCATAATTGTTTTCTAATTTTTAAACTTAAATATCAATTAGCATATTTCTACTTCCGTCAGGGGGATTCTGCAGTCGCTCCGGACTTTTTGTGGATTTGAGTTCTGTTATAAGACGTTCTGTATTGACAATGTCTTCTCAGGACAAAATTAAGAGGAAAAGCACAGAGGAAAAGTGCCTTTGTAGACATTTCTTCACGGATTGTTTACCACTTTTTGTAAAATGGCGACAGGGATGTTTGTCGCTGGATGAAGATCTTCTGCTGCTCATAATGCCTGTTTTTTCTTCATAACTCTCGTATTACATCATATGGGAGTTCTTTTTTTATGCAATTTTTGAAGATTTACTTCATTTATTAACACTGAAACTGTCGGCAGTCATACTAGCTCCGGCAGGGACAGTTTACATGTTGCTAGGCGACAAAGGAAACGATGGAGACAATTCGATTGTCACAAAGCTTATCACACGTCGGGTTCGTATAGCCAGGCATTTGGTAGCAAAGATCTCACCACATCATGCTCTACCGAATAGGTCACCGGTTGGAATTCCCCGTGGTGGCAGACATCATTGATTTTCTTGGATACTACATCGTGGGCAAGTTCTGGATGCAGATTTGATCTTTTACACCGTTCATTTCCTCCGGTGAGGTTCAGTCGGAACTCTTCACGGAGGAAAATACCTGCATGACGTCATCCGAAGACAATCGAGTTTCCATACCTCCCAAAAGGTCAGAAATCGGTTTGTCAGTTTCCCGGAGCTGTGATTCATCTCAGTAATTGGCTTTTGTTTCTGTGATTTTTTACCGGTTTTTCAGCTGGTCTGAAACCGGCACCGGTACATATGAACTTGTAACCATTGTCAATTTATTATTCAGGAGTACAGGTTCTCTGGTTTCTGCTACAGAGAGCATGTTAAGGCCTGGATAATTTTTTGAAGTGGTCTAGCAGGACCTCTGTTCAAGGAGCTAAGGATTAACAGGAGCTCACAGAGTTTCTTTTTTGCCTTGGGCTGTGTGCAGAGTTTTTTGCAATTACAGTCCTCAGTGATCAGGAATTTTTTGTTGGGCAGTGCTGGGATCAGTTCTCCAACTTGTTACTCAACAGGAGTGTTACAAGTCGTACTTTTCTCTATCTTATCTCTTAGATGAGTTTGGTAGAATAAAAGTGCATTTTTCACTCTTAATGAGGTTTTCTCCTGCTGAACTTTTGGTCAGATGTCCAGGAAAACTTCATTTTGTCATCTCAGGTGTATTGTGTTTCTTCTGTCAGGGAAGGAGCAAATTCCTACACAGGGCCAGAAAGGGGATTAGTGCCCCAGGGCAGTTTTGTGCCCATTATGATATTTAATTCTCCAACTCTGTTACAAACTCTCCTCCTCTGTAAGACTTAGAGGGGTTAGGAGTAATCTTTAGGAGTAGTGTTTGTCCACTAGTGGCACATATTCTACACCTTACATCTCAACATAGTAAGAGGATAATTTTCAACCATACTTTACCTTTCACAGAGGCAACAGTACCATGAAGGATTACTTATTCATGTTCCTAAAGCAGTTAAAGTTGTGGACATGTGTGTTTAGAATAAATGAATAAAATGCGGGAGACATCAGTTTGCATAAAGCTGTGTATGGAATGTTCGACAAAAGGGCGATAACACCAGTGAGATGGTGATATCGCTACAATTTTACACTTTATCGGTTGTGATAAGCTGGGAAGAGATGGCTACCACTAATAGTTGAGGTCAGGTAATAGCCTTTACATGTACCTTTATTTCGCATAGTTGGGATTTTCGCAATTAATATGTTACTAGTAAGTGAATGGGTGTGTCAACTCGTTTCCTTACAGTTGCATTCTTTCGTAGCCGGATTCACGCAATTCTTATCTTCACTTCCCTGTTGATGACAATTCACACCGGTTCACTGCCTGTTTGCTATGTTAGTCCATGGTGAGAATGTGGGATCTATAAGAACGCATCATGCTTTACCAGTATAGACCATTTCATTGCTTTGCTCTTGGAAATGGTTTATTTTCGACTTTTCTATGGCATCAACGGATAGTGAACCTGATGGCTGCAGTAGAAGGCATTGGGTGTCACCAGCTTATAAAAAAAAACAAAAAAACTTCTTGGCTAAAGCACCAGGATTTTTAGTTTGGATTGCAGATTCCACCTTAGGGTACATCTTTACTCATAGCAAAGCATCTTCTCCGGCTAATGGTTTCTAAGGAAGCCATTTCTTTGGTGGCGGTATGGCTTCATAGGAGAAAACAGTGCCATTGGGTTATTTGTTTATCAGTTAACCCCAAGGCTATCTGCTTATGTACCACAGATACCACACATAATACACAGATAATGTACCAGTTTTTCTGTTCTCAGGTTCCATCTTCAGTGGTGGAACGACTTTTCAATTTGCAGGAGCTCCCATTACTTCATCAGAAGGAGCACAATCTCCTGTTATTAGATGCTTTCTTTAAGGGTTGGGATGCACAATTATGGCATCAAACAGCCAGTGGTCTGTTGTATCATGAGGGGTCAAGACTCCACATTAACAGGGCTGCTACCTTTAGAATCATTTGGAGGTCTGATTCGGATTCTGAATCTGTTGATTTCCCCAGATATTTCTTCAGTGGTTTCCTATCTGAACAGGTAGGGAGGTACCCACTTTCAGGAATGTGTTTCCTTATCTGAAGAATCATTCTTTGGACGAATGCCATGGGTTCAGATTCAGGCATATCACTTCCCAGGGTATACAATATTCCAACAAATTCTTTGTTCATGAGAGTCAAGATGATTCAAATTGAATGTGTTTTGGGTGACTTTTGAATCTTCTATTCTGATTCAGGTGTTCAATCAAATCTGTCTTTGATTACTATCACCAATGATGGATTTGTTTTGCAGCTAGTTTGAACCACAAGCTTGTCTTTTTCAACTTTTCTTGGGATGGACTGGACAGTTTGTTTGGTCCTGTGACCTTGATGCTTCAGGTGATGCAGGTGAATCATTTGCCTTCTAAGGTTCCTTTGATTTTCAACCTGTAGTCAGTCCTGCTTTGAAACCTTCTTTAGATTATGCTTTGGTGCCAGATAAGTTTCTTTGTCCAGTGAGAGCCTTGAGAGGTTATCTTGATAAGTCAAAGATCTCAGGAAAGGCAAGAAAATTCTTTTTGTAGCTATTAAGAAGGGCTACTCCAAGATTTAGGTGCAGAATCATCTTGATTGCATCAGAGTGGCTAGGGATGTCTTATTTTTGGGATCTGGTGGATCTGTTCCACAAAGGTTCCTTTTAGGGCTTCCCTTGCAGGTGAGTTCAATCATTCTGCCATTGGTATCAAACAACCTGAATCTTAAGCTTCCAGTGTATGTGTTTCCTTTCTTAGACTGTGGGGCTTGGGGAACAGATGCATTACTCATTTCTTGGGAGGATCTGGACAGCTTTGTGTTTGTTCCAGTGGCTCTCACTCCTCAGGTGATTCAAGATGATCACCTACAGGTGCAGAATCATCATGGTTGCACCAGGATAGCCAAGGATTCTTCAGGTGATTTAGAAGATGCCCACCTTCAGGTGCAGATTCATCATGATTGAATCATGATGGTCATGGTGGATGTTCTTGGTTGTGGGACCTGGTAGATCTATGCACAAACCTCCATCTGAGGCTTCTTTGTGGTGAACTTCTCAGATACTACTTTTCTAGATGTAGCAAATTTCCTTAATTATTTCTTTAATGAAAAGAATCTTAAGCCATCTACTATTGCTGGTTACAGAATAACAATGGTAGATTGCTTTCCTTGAAGGGGAATAAGTCTCTAGATCTCTTCAGCTGTACAGATTGTTGACATATTCTATAGAGACAATCCAGTAGCCAATAGGTTCAGCCTTCTTTACCTTTTGTCTCTGGTCTTGTTTGGTCTCACCAGACAGTCTTTTGAGCCTTTGGGGAAGATTTCTTGGAGGTTATTAACTTTCAAGACGGTCTTTCTTTTGACTTTGGCATTAGGCAAAGGAAGAAGGGGAATTCTCGTTAGCATTGTCTTCCCTTACTTTAATGAGTATTGCTCATAAGTGGCTCTGGCCATTTATTAGCCAAGAATCAGTTGGCTTCGGATGGGCCTACTTCAGTTAAGCCGGTCGATATGCCAGCTCTAAATCACTGGGTCAGCAGTTTTACTCACGATAGATCTCTTTGTCTTGTGAGGTTTTGAAATACTGTTACTTAGGACAAAGGATTCAATGAGGAATTATTATGTCTTGTCTGTGCCTAGTTAGGAAGGCTTTACAGCAGATATTTTCAGGTCAACTATCTTATCTTGCTGTAGGCAGACTATCATTTTGACTGAGGAGAAGTCAAATTCTGACTCTCAACAGCAGCGAGTCAAAGCAAGAATCTTTAGGTTTAGGATAGTGTTTCTGTATATGAATTTTTAGATGCATGTTACTGGAAACCATAACTTTTTTACCTATTTTCAGTCTCACCTGCTTGGTTTGCTTGTGGTCAGACTTTGATATTGTGTCCTACAGTTTGTTATCTTATAAGTATATGCGTGATACTTATATTGATACTTTAGTATGCATTTGCAGCTGTATGTCTGTCATACTATCTGTATTTATATTAGGCAGAATTGTTGACTTCATTCAGACTTGGAGTTACACAATATGCTGATGACACTTCCAATATTTGTGTCACCTGTGTGGGTGTTGGATGTTTGTCTACATACAGCATTCAACTGTGGCAATAACTGTCAATTTGTGAGAACTTCAACTACATACTATGATTTAGGGTATCTGTATGGTATGTGGTGACTGTTGGAAGTTTATATGTTGTTGTATGCATGTAAATTTCAATGTAAACTTCTCATAATGTTTTAGTTGTAGGCTAGGTAGTGAGTCTCTGTAATGATTACTTCCTTCCTACAACAACGACAACAACAAGGCTGTGTTGTTTTGTAGTGTTCAACAGTTCCACTGCCTCATCTGGGAGGTGAGTTTGGATCTGAATGCCTATAGGATTGTGCTGTGTATGATAGCTGTGCAGAGTGGTGTACTGGGTCTTTAAATTCTAGTACTGCCCTCCTTCCATGAAGGCTGCATTCAGCAATGGTCAGGAAATGGTAAGTGTATTTTTCGCAATAAAATTGAAAAATTTTGTTGTAATTTTAATTTTTATTAGATAAATACTTACCATTTCCTGACCAGGATAGTCCCCCCCTACCTCCCCGCAGATTCAGTACTAGGGGAGTATTTTCTGCAACAAAAATAATGAAGGTTGTTTACTAGCGTGGTCACATGACCACTAGGGGGACATGCTAGTTCACACTCACTCACTGGCCTCTTAAGGTTTCTTAAAACGTTTCTCAACGTTGGCCAGTGAGTTGGATGGCACCAACATATAGCAATGGTCAGGAAATGGTAAGTATTTATCTAATAAAAATTAAAATTACAACAAAATTTTTCAAATCTCCACCCATCATGATGGATTCATTGATTCCATGTATGTCAGATTTGGTGGAATTAGAAATACAAAGATTTGGAGCAAGTCTCATTGATTAGGAAACATGCTAATCATAAACGGGGCAAATCAATGAGTTAATGCAGAGTGAAATACAGGAACAAGGATAGGAACAAGGACATCTTGGCAGACACAAATGCACAAACAATTTTTTAAATTCTCAGAAATTTAAAAAAAATAGTTCTTAATTTTTTCTAATAAGTATATTCTGAATATTTTAACAGGATGCCTACATGTTAACATTATTCAGATGTGACCAAATAATTGTCTAATATATAAAAGCATATTTATCCAGTGGTGCATATTTTAAATTCCAATGCTATTGAAGATTGTGAAATGACCACCATCTGGGAAGCAGAGTTAAAACAATTTTCGTTGTAATATTTATGCTATAAGGGGTTTTCATTTTTGGCATATTCGTCACTTCTATTCAGTCAAGCAATAGGTTGAGCTGTATTTTTAAGAAATGTGACAGAGTTCACTGTTGAAAACATAGCTATTATATAATAAAATTAAAGATTGACTTTGATTGGTGAGAGATCAATAAAAGTGAAACCGATTTCCTTAAGGGTGTCAGAGGTGGTCATTGCATATTTAATCATCTCCTGTCTTTGACTGGGCCCATCAGATTATCAACTTAAGCAGAAGGAAATCAGACAATATAATACATGCCTTAAAAACAAATCTGACAGAAACAGATACTCACAACAGTGACCACAGCCTAATTCAAGAAACAATCATTAATAACACTTACCAGCCTAGTTAATAAATGGGGGGGGGGTGTGTGTGTGTGTGTGTGTTCCACTGGAGCTGACCCTACAACTGACTCTATGACTCTAGGGTTGGTTGCAAAAGTCGGGAGTCAGGGACGAAGATCCAGGCATGTGAGAATAAAAATGGAAAATATGATAAAATGCCAAAGTTTTATCTGGTTCAAAATTTATTATTCTTGTTTAATGTCTTTACCTGGGACTTCTAAGGTCCAAATAAAAAATATTATTAAATAATTAGCCAAAGGTTAATCTTAAGGAGTACAATTGGTCAATGAACTTTTGAAGTTTTTCTTACAATACATAATTATATCTTGGAATATCATAAGGTTGGCACTTGGCAATATATATTCTTTTAAATATAAAAACTATGGTTAAACTAACACTTAACTAAAGTCTTTGTTAGGATGTTTTGTTATGTTGTCTAACAATTTTGGTTGATTTTACAGAATGTATTGCATGTAGGTAATATACAAATTCAAAAGTTTTAATTCAAATATTTTTAAGTTCTCACATGCTCACTACAAGGAAATCTCTGCAATGGTGGTGTGACTGACATTAATCCTAAGTAACCCTGACCTTGTCTGGGAATAGAACTACATATAGTAATCTCTTCATTTGAAAGGTGTTTCTAATATCTTGACCAGGTGACGTTCTTTTCCTAAAGGAGGACATGATAATTAAAATCAAAAATTTTACTACATTTCTAGAACTTGTGACCTTTTCTCCAAATACCATGCTGAAGCAAGATCTACTATTTTTAGCAAGGTTAATCCCCAAATTAAGGGGGGTGGGGTGGTATAATGATTGGACTAGCTAGGTTAAATAAACACACAGTAAAGAAAGTATAGTTTTCTAGGAAATATCTCATCAGGTGACAAATTGCTGCGCTAAACCGTTGCTCTGTGTGAATTTAAAACTACATGTCTAAGTTCTAAAATAATTAGCAACAAGGAAAATTAAATGTAGACAATCCGTACATGTATGATTTTGGTGTGCACAAATGAAACGATTCACAGAATTTTACAAATCCAATGGCAGGCTGACTGAAAATGTTCCTTTAACAAATAATAAAAATAAATATTTTGTAGTTCAAATGATAGCATACACAATGTTACATGTGAACAGTGAACAGAGTCAAAGTGTAATTTGACCACATATTATTGACTTACCTGTAAAAATTTGCTTGCATAAACTTCATAATTGGAGTTTAGTTCCATTGAAAAAAGTTGGGGGGGGGGGGGGCAAAAAGATATCCTGCCCCTAACTGTATGGTTGGGGGGGGGGGGGCAGCTGCCCCCTGCCCCTAGGTCCTACACTTATGGTCTCAAACTGACTTGGGGTCGGGGTGCTTTTCTTTACAACTAGACTGGCGTCTGAGTTCAGATGCATTTCCTACCAGCTGGTTGCTGTGGCTGTTGAAGAGTCTGTGGCACATATATAGAAGTGGCACTGGAGCTCTTAGAGAGGGTAGGTTGCTGGGGCTGTCGGGTCCTTTCCTTTGCCGTACTCTGGGTCCCACTTAAAAGTTTCACAGCCTTTTTTTTCAGTTTAACGCAAATGAAAAATAAAGGCATATATTGGGAGCTGATAGGAAACAAAGAAATACAAGCATCTGCCATCAATACAGGATTGACCTTTACCCGTTTTTACATGCAGTAAAGCAGTATAAAATTTTTAATGCTGTACATCACTGTGCTATTGAAACGTACTTACAATCGTTTTAGTACAAGGTTGTACATAGAATAATAAATTGTAAGTTCAACTTGTATAAATGGAACATTAAAGAGAATCCTTTTTGCATTTTTGCAGTCATTTTGATACCAGTGAACACCATTTTTATCTCTGTGGCTTTAGCAAACTATTTTAGGAAAATGTGGCAAATTGGTTGGTGGATTTACTCAAGCTAAGTGAAAAAATAACCTTTACAATTTGTGAAATAATGTTTGGCTATTCTTTGTTTAAAAAGCCGAATATAACAACTACAATTATTAATTGGATCATCAGTTGGGGTAAATGGTTTATTAATTATTGTAGATCAAAAGAACAAAATATTGTATTTACTGAATTCCTAAGAATTGCAAAGACAAAATTGACTTTATATAGAAATATCAATATGCCTGCAGTTGAGGGAGAGGATGATGAGTTGTATGATAAATTAAAAAGCCTTTTAATAGAATAAAAATATAGTTAAATGAAGCAGAACTATAATTATAGTACTTGTTAGAAATTGTGCCTCTGCAGACGCTCTCTTACTAATGGGAATATAGAAAGCATAAGTAGTAAGTTGGTTGTAATAATGACTTTTGCTTACACCACTTCTTGTTAAACTATTATAATTATTGTAACGTGATTAAAGTGGAATAAAAAAAAAAAAAAAGTTTCACAGCCTTGTTTATGAATATTTGAACGTCTCTTTTTTGCAAAGCATCAACCTCAGATGCAAGGCTGTTGTGGTGGTCTCCTACCTTGGCCCAGAAATGATTACAGCATAGTTTTCATCCATGCAAATTGGTCAATGTCCTGCTGGTCTACTGTTGAATGCTAAGAAACTACACGGGGGCTTGTAAATGAAGGCTGAAGTGTGGTGTCTGATCACATACTGATCTCCATGCACTGGCTCCTCGGGCTGGGGACTTGAAGGCTGAAGATTTTCTGAGTTGCTTGCGTGTCTTCAAGAAGTTAAATTTATCCTGAATCCAGTTCTGTCCCTCTGTTATTTCCTTGGGAGCCTGGCCAGACTTGGACTGGGTAAGTTTTTTGTAACGATTCAAACCAAGTCTTGCACACTTTGAGGTACAGCTTGCGGCTGCTGGTGAACCTCTTTCACAAGCATTCCTTCCTGGCCTTGTCCTTAAAGTGCTCATTGGTCTTGTCATAGAGCTCCTAATGATCCTTGACAAAGTCCGCAATAGCCTCCTCATCTGAGTTTGTAAAGTAAATGTTTGTCATGTGTCCCTTTTTGTGCCTAGATTGGGATTGAGATATGACTGCCTCTCCTCCAGCCTCTATGTTAATTTCACGTCAGAACTCCTCTCAGTTCTTGGTTGCTTTTCCACCATTCCCTTCTCTGCTGACTGTGTAGTTTCCGCCCTCCTGGCTTCCTCCCTGTCCCTCTCCTCCCTCTGATGTTTCTGTGCCCCCTCCTCCCTCTCTCTGTTCTCTCTCCTCCCTCCTCCTCTGTATGTCAGCAGTTGTATTCCCCAACTCAAACTGAGTAGGTGTGTTTATGGGAATTTCTATCTTCCTCACATTCCTTCTCCTCTTTAGGATCCATCTTGTAAATACAATAAAAGCAGCTTTTGTAAAAAACAAAAGCCTATCAGCAAGCCAGCCCAACTTGTATATCAACATTAAATCCTAAGTTAATTTGTAGAAAAACAAAAGCCAATCCATCAGATGCCAGATACCAAATGATGACTCGCCTCATATAGACATAGATTTCATAGCCGACAAGCCGTGGGTCGGTAAAATGAGATCTTCTTGTCCTACAAACCTCTTGGGTTGTCTGTTGTAACTGCCTTGTCCATTTCTCTTTATAGCTTGTCCTGATGTGTTCTCGGCTTGTCTTGACTTGGAGACTTTCTGTCTTGACAGGAAGCGACCAAGCCAGGTCAGGGATGTTTTAATAGGCCAGTTTCCTTTCAAGTACAGTTTGTTTCTACGGCCTGTCATGAAGTGGTGTCCAGGTGCTGAACCACAACAGGCTGGCAAATGCTTCCAGACAAGACGGTTACAGAAGAGAACAAGATGGGAAGTGTGTCCTACAAGCCGTAGAGAGACATGGCAGGACAGTTACCAGGTGGGCAGAGCCAAGGTCAGGGTCAAGAGTTAGGGGGGGGGGGGGGGTTCAGTGAAATATCAAACATATATCAGATATACCTGAGAAAATATTGGAAGTCCCTATATAGCATTTCACCATATGACCAACATTAACGAAAGGCCACATAATCTGCAAATTTTGCCACCTGTTGGGCCAACACTGGCTAATGGTGTTTTCCTGCCCACTTTATCTCTAGATTTGTCTGCTGTTGGGGTAATGTTGGAGTTTCATATTAAAGATGGTAGTGAGCAATGTAGTGGCTTTGCGAAAAGTTAATAATAATAATTTAGTGACCCAAAATTTTGCATTTAGCTACAATTTTAGACATAAAAATATTATCCTATTTATAAATTCACAATAAAGGAAGTTATTTTATATTAGAATTTTTTTTCACTGGATAAGGGATTAGCAATTTTAGACTCTCAGTTTCCATTATTGATGATTACCTATGACAAAGTAGCATGACTGATGACACCATTGGTCATGTGACTGATCAGTAATTTCCTTAACTAAGATTTTCAAAGAACCTCTCAATTGCTATCCTTTTTTTACACAGTGGCCACATATCTCAAAACTGCAATTTGATTGGATTGTGCTATAGTTTGAGTACAATTCTTACTGGTGGCTTGCCAAAGCCGACTGACGTAGCATCTGGTGGCCAAAAGGCAGTTGGTCAATGTATGCACTGATGTTAGGCTAACATTAAACCAATATTTGAATGCTGTCTGGGTCATTCCTTTGATGTGGTTTTCTTATTACTGATTTCCTGTGTTGTGCTTTGTTACAATTTGCCCAATTTGTTGCCATATGCAGTACGAAGTGTACCAATCATACCTATCTCCTCAACTATCTGCTGTGAGTGTTTACCTCTCTATTCTAGGAGACTGAAAAGGCAGCTACATAATGATTTTAAACAAGTATTTTTACTCACTTGTGGTGTCTCGCACCTGTCATTCCCTCGGTATAGTCGAGAGAGTGACAAGTGAAGACAAGTGAAAACATTATAGTCAATTATTGAGTCCATTATGACATATAATACATGCTAGCCAAAGAGAGATGGTCTTATTTCTCGGGGTTAAATTAGAGACTATTATCAGATTAGTTAATTATTATCTCACTGGAGGATAACTTAGTAAACAAAATGTTGTCAGATCATAATGTCAAATAGAGTATCAATGACAAATGTCGGTTTAAGTGAAATTGTGTGATGTACCAGAACATAAAATATATATCAAAACTATCAAAGCTAGAAATATGGGGATTACAGTACTAAAGCAGTTTTCCTCAGAAATAACGATATTTTTGTTACAATCATCCCGCATTTCTAGTAATCTAATTGTGATATAGAATCACAGTTTTTATATATTTTATGCTGAAGGTGGAAACACTCAAGACTGAATCAAGTGACTGTATAAATATTTGCATGTTTTATTATATTTTTTTATGATAACACTTAATTTACTCTGCATATGAAAGAAAACATTCATGGAAAATACATCAATCCATTCATTATATCACAATTATGAATTATCACAAAGACATACAGTCTGTGTGTGACCTCATAAATAAGATATGCCCTGACTTCATACGTTCACCATCAACGCAAAATAGCATTACTCACTGATTAATACACTTTGCAGGGGACAAGGTGGCGAGTGGTGACAAACTCGCCCCGACCTCTTAGGTTGGCGGTTCAAACCCCGGACCTTATGTGGCAAAGTTGGTAATTGCTTTCCGATGGTCGGCAGTTTATAGTACAGAAACTTGACCAACTGTATGTACTGGTTTCCTCTGCCAACAAAACTACCTTCCGTGATATGACCTGTACAGTGTTGAAAGCGAAGTGGAAAATAAAATATCCCACTAGAATATAAATAATTTAATTGTCACTTTGAAGATGTTTAGGTACCTCAGTTGATGCTGTATTCGGCTGATTTCGATAAACAAATAATATTAATTGACACTCAGTATACTATTATTGCTTTTCAACATTTTGTACAGTAAGTCTGATATAGTGTTTCAACATTCTAATGTTTAAGGATAACCAGTATTTATCTTGAACAGAAATGTTTCTGTTCAGGATATAAATCTATTAAAAGATTTAGTAAATTTTACACAATATCTTAAGTAGATTGTCAAAAATGAACTTCACTTACATACATAGAAGAAAATGAAGTTTCTAGTAGTGAAATTTCTTAGAGTTTCAATAGTTTTTCAAACGATGATGAAATCAATTGAAATTTTCAAGTGTGAATAATCTGATGCCAGTGAGTGAAAGTTGTTTTTTTCATAGAAATGAAACAGTATGCTTCAAAGATAATTTTGGTTAAAGTCAAAAGTGATTTGATACAGTATTAGGGCAAGTTAGTGACTACAGTATACTATGTACACATGTTGCTCTTTTGTTCCTTTATATGTTTTTGTATTATTTCATGTTTCACCACATATACTTTATGCATAAAATAACATAACATGGGGGTAAATGGAATGTTCCCACTATGTCCTTGCAAGTACTTCGTTGTTCAAAAACTTTACAATGTATTCAGACACAAAAGTTATCATAACAAAAGTGATGTCTTGATTTCAGGACAAGATGTCGCTTTACAACAAGATTAACTGGTATCATACACTTGTGTTAAACCTTGATAGATGGTCCAATATAGAGTTACCTTTTAAATCATAAGTTACCTTTTAAATCATAAGTTATTCTTATTTGGTTTTCTTAATATTGAAAAAAAAATTAATCAGTGTTAATTAAAGAAGTTTTCAAAGATTATATTACAAATACCTTGGCTACATCAAATATCTACAGATACATCTGAAAAGAAGGGCGTGATGTTACAACTGATAAAACCTCAAATAAATATAGCTACAACTCTACAGATCAGAAAGTCTTGGTGATAATATAATAAGACTATTTAATTGACACTAGCTGCAACTGTTATCTGTTTCCCTATACATGAATGAGACTCTTCTTGCTTATCATTAGAGCTTTGACTGGGCCTTGTAACCCAATTACTCTCATGCCCAGAGTCTAACTGGAATTAATAATTTCATTTCTATATTCACACAATATTTATACTACACATATTTACAACAATGATGCTATGTTCCAGTAAATACTGTGAAATTCTCAGGATTAAAACTGTAGTTCTATACAACACCAGAAATTTGCTATAATAAGTTACGTCATTATAATTTGTTTAATTTTTAGCTACCAATGATAAATACTGTCATTGACACTAGTGCATACAAGTAAATGTACAAATACTAATCACCTTTAAGCCTTGGGCAGTTCTTGGTAGAAATAATTTGATAAAACAAATCAACAGTCATTCTGTACACTGATTTTACCTGTTTAGCTTGCAAGCACTTGGTTTTATAAATACAGTTACATCTCTAATAACTTTCTTTGTCTAATTACAGAAAAATGTTTTAATATTTGGAAGTGGCCAGCTGCCAGAAAAAACTTCCTTATACATGTTTGTAAATGGCAGAAAAAACAATGGCAAAAAAAGAAAATAATGCTCTGATAAGTCATTAAATTTCATCATGAGTAGAGTCTCAGAGGTTCTCAGAAAGCCTTTGGAACTGAACCACAGGCTTTCTGAGTTACTGCCTCGTAACAAAAGTATGTCTTGCATACATTTTAACTCTATGGCTATATCTGGACAGGTCTACCGCCATCAAGGGAACACTATACCACAGTAAGTTCATGGACTAATTACACTATACACAGTTAGGAGTGCTCAGACAAGCACCACAATTAATTCATAACATTCTCATGCTTAATTTCTGAAAGGACAAATGCAATGCTTTCTTCCTTCACCGTGCAGACAGAATGTAACTTTACCTTTATAGAGATGCTGACTTCCCGCTAACAGACGTAGGACTAATGAATTTACCTTTTTGCCGGATGCAAGTTGGGAGATAAGGGCAACCAGAAAAATGTAAATGTGTCCCAAATATGATATCCGATTAGATAAAGAACTACATGTTTTATATGGGGACCATTCCCTAATAATCTCAACAGAACTTATGGCCCTGATCAATATGATTTCAATACAATTTCAATAGAATAACAGGCATTGACAATATAAATCTCCTGTTTTTGTTGGGTTAGCAATAAAAATAATAGTTGTGAAATGGTTAACATGTGGTCAGCCAATGCAAGGAGTGATTTCATCCATTTGGTTCAAGTTGGGTTGAGTAACTTCCCCTCCTATACCTTTATTTAAACATAATTAGATATAACAGCAATTCAATTTGACTCATTGCAACAAGAATAGGTTAGTGTTAGGGTGTCACTGTAGTGTCTAAGCCTTTGTGAGTTCATGAAGCGGTGTAATAATAAATCTGGAGTAGGGAGGCAAAATTACTGAACTAAAGAAAAATCCTCCATGTTTGATATTCTGTTAACTCTGGTCAATCTTCCTGATTTTGCTTCACTAGATATACAATTGCCAAAAGTTTTGTTATGATTTCAAAATAGGCAAGAGTTTGGCATATGGAACCACCACTTTATAGGGTGAACGTATTCAGTTGATTCTTGGACAAACTATTCTGCTTTCCTGACAATTGTGATCATAGGAAAACTAATGGCCATCTCTACCTTCCTGCCATGAATCTTTAACACAGGAAAGACAACTGCTTGCTTGACAACGGTATATAAAATTTAGACAACAACTAAAAATATAAATTTTCACACTGTTTTACATCTGGTATGAATAAGTAAAGCAATGCTTTGTGTGTCATTTTCACATGTTAAGGTCAACGGTGTTTTAGTGGAGATTCTTTTTATTGGTCCATTCAAACTATTCCATGCATTTGAACTTTGGTTTATGACCTTGTGCCAGTTTTCCATTACCAGACCTGTGGGTAGTGCTCATTTTAAAAAATGAGCCGCCCCATAAAGTGACACCCACCCACCTTACTCCTCTAGCATGTTCATTTTTAGTTTAGCATGTAAGAGCTTATGGCAGGTTTTTCAAAGATTTAAAAACATCTGCCACATCCTTAAAACGCTGCCTGTGTTGTGTTGAATACTTTAATATGAGTCCCGACCTACTTACACACATTGGAATGAGTGGATGTTACTAAAACATGAATACAAATATTTTTTTGCTCATATGTAGCCTGTGAGGATAGCACAGAACACTGTATCAGGTAAGTAGTCACACGGATATTTAACGTCCATATCAATAGCAAAGGTCAAATAAGGTCAGGTCCTCATTGCAATGATCTAAATTCCACAACTGATCAACTGCCAAAAACATGACCTGCTCAGTCAAATTATCCTTAAAATGACCTTAAAATTCCTTGTGAAATATCACTTCAAAGATGTTGTTTGTTATTGATTCCTAACTGATAAAAATTTAAATTAATAACTATAAACAACTAATCCTAAAGAACAGTCTATTAGGTGTCATTGACATGTCTTAAATGTGCTACTTCTTCTGGGTGAGGCATATTCACAGGTGGCAGGCGAAACTTCCATATTTGGTTTTCTGTTCCAGCGCAGGTTTCCATAGTTAAACCGTGCTTGACATTTCCAAGTGTCAGGCATTTTTTTGACACTGTATGGAACAAAGGCCCATTCTGAAAAAAAATGATAAGAACAAATGTTATGAAATTGACACTTAAGTTACTTTTGACAGTGTACCATTGAAATGTCAAATCCTCCTTGGCAATTTACAATGAATCATCTGACAATGGTCATATCTAGCTCTCAAATTTTCGTTTCATATCAAGCTCTCAAATTTTCGATTTTTCACAGCATACAGAACCACTGAAGTTCTTTCGCAGTTCAGTATGCAATACTCATTTAGGTTCTTTTGGCAGGTCTTTTTGCAATAGGTGAACAAGTTAAGTGGCATTGGGAAAAACTAGGTAGTACCAGGGCGTAGGCTTTGTTGTGTCTCAGAGTCTGCAGTTAGTAGATATTAAGCGCTATAAAAGTTCACTTAAAATGAAATAGTTAAAATTAGGACTAATACTTTCTGCAGATACTGCTGTGCATTATACTGGCCTAATGCTTTCATGTTTGAAAAAGAGCCAAAATGCTTTACACAAAATAGATAAGATGTTTGTGATGGATATGTTTGTCATTCTCAAGAGGGTGAGTGAATTATGCATGTATTGAAGTGACTTGGCAATTCACATCCTAAAAACTGACAATGTGAATACGGATTATTCCAAGGTTTCATTAACCCTTAGTTAACTATACCAAAGACACATCTGTGGCCAGATGCAAGATGTATCCACTGGAAAAGGATGACTAACATCGTTTTCAAGCTAAACAACAATTTTGCAAAATGACGGCCAAAATTAAGAAAACTCTAAATTATTCATGGACCTTAATGCAGCAGTCCTTATTACCAAGTGGAACCAATATTTGCTTGAAATCTCTCTATCCTTTAAAGTTTTGGAGACAAATGACATTTTTTATTTCAGCTAAAATTCAAGAAAGTGACCGAAATTTGGAATAATTTTTTTCAGATGTCCTAAAATTGCTTGAAATTTAGGAAACGTAAAATTTTTAGAGGTCCTAGAGCATTAGCTTTTAGTAACAATTAGGTCCAAATTTTGCCTGCAATCACTCTACCTCTATTGGTTTTCGAGAAAAATATGATTTTCCATTTCCACCAGACTTCAACATGGCAGCTGAAATTTCGAAAGTCTAAATTTTTCAGAGATCCTTAAGGAGTAGGCCTTAGTACCATGGCAACAGGCTATCTGTCTCCTCAACCTGCCCTAACAAGCACACAGGCAGGCGTGGCTTTGCAGTAGCCGCACCAGCTGAATGGAACAGGCTGCCACAAATTGTCAGATCTCAGCAAACAATAGATGGTTTCAGAAGCCAGCTAAAGACTCACTTGTTCAGACTGGTATAAGCCCCCGCCACCCCACCTTAGTTATACCCTGGCGGGCGCTTTTTAGATATCGACCCATGTCTGTCTCTCAACTCTCCCTTCTTGAACTTAAGCGCATTAGAGGATTTGTATCAATTTTGCGCTCTATAAATCCTACTATTATTACCCAATTGGTCCAAAATTTGTTGAATTATGGCTTTTAAGATAAATGACATTTTCTATTTCCACTAAAATTGAAGATAGTGGCTGAAATTTGGAAAATTCTACATTTTTTTAGAAGCCATAAGAGTATTTTTAAATACCTATTTGGCCCATAATTTACCTGAAATTGGTCTATCTCTTACGGGTTTTCGAGATTAATGATTTCTTCCATTTCCTCTCAAATTCGAGATGACAGCCTAAATTCGAAAAATTCTGAATTTTACAGAAGCCATAAAAGAATAGTGCTTAGTACCCAGGGTTTCCAAAATTTGCTGGAAATCACTAACTGGCAAAATGTCAAAGTAGCCTTTACCCATTTAGCACTGGAGCTATAGCTCTGAAAATTTGCCACGACACAGATCATCAAAAGGTAGCTGAACATCATATTTGATGAAAAAAACCTCCAAATTGAATACTTTTGAAGTTACACGTGATTTACCTATTGGAAAAATTATAGTTACAGTTCTAAAACTTTGCCATGTCACAGTACTTCAAAAAGTAGATGAACAACATATTTGATAAAGAAACCTCTAAATGGAATACTTTTGAAGTTACAAGTGATTCACTCTTTAGCAAAATAGTAAAGTAGCTATTACTCAGTTAGCTGTGGAACTATAGCACTGAAAATTTGCCACAACACAGAACATCAAAACGTAAGTGAACAACATACATGTATTCGATAGAAACCTTTAAATTGATTATTTTGAAGTTACAAGCAACTTACTCATTGGCAAAATGTCAAATAAGCTATTATTCAAGTAGCTTTGAAGCTACAGCTCTTAAAATTCGCCATGACACAGAACAACATGTTTCACAAATATGCTCTAAATTCAGTAGTTTGTAGTTACAAGTGATTTACTCAAGGATAAACTATCAAAGTAGCTTACTTTAACTATGTAACTATTGCTGATGAAATACAACATGACACAGATCATCAAAAAGTAGGCAAACATTTTTGACAAAAACACCTTTAAATTCAATAGTTTTGAAGTTACAAGTGATTTACTTATTAGCAAAATAATAAAGTAGCTACTACTCAGTTGTGGAGCTATAGATGTTAAAATTTGCCATGAAAAAGTAGGTGAACAACATATTTCACAAAAATGCTCTCATTCAATAGTTTTGTAGTTACAAGTGATTTATTCAAAGCTAAACTGTCAAAGTAACTATTACACAGTTGACTATGAAGCTACAGCTCTGACAATTAGGCATGACACAGATCATCCAAAACATACCTGAATAACATATTTAACCAAAACATTGTAACTTTAATGGGTACAAAGAAAAAGGCCATTTACTCAGTTACTGCATTTTCAAACTCGGAAAATAGCTATTACTCATTTAACTATTGAGGTAGACTCAAAACAGGCACCATCTTGTAGGTAGATTGAAAGTAGCTGAACAACATATATTAGTAAACTGCTGTAAATGCAGGCAATTTCAGAGTTATAAGCAATTTACACAAAGTAGCTATTATCACTAATACTCACTTAGCTATGGGCCTAGATCTGCAAAAGCAGCAAAACTATTGATGACATAAGAAACTAAGCTATACTTATTAAAGCAAAAGATCCCACAGCTCTCCAAAAATCTCTAAATTCAAATGTTGACAATACAATTGATTAACTTGATCTTGGTGGGGCATTTTGGGGGTCAAGCTCTGACCTAGACCATAGGCTATGCAGGACATATATATTTATTAAAATATTAACCATAAAGAGATTCAACTTTCCATTGATGAGAAAAAGCCTCAGAATGTGCAAAACTCCTTGATGACCACTAAAGAAATGCCCATGGCAGCCATCTTTATTTTCCAAATGAGGCCAAAAATATGCAAGCTTTTGTAATGATGAACATACATAGCAAAATTTGAGAAGTCTACCTATAATAACTTTGCTCTAGAAGGGTAATGGGAAAATAGCTACACACTCCGGTGGAGACGTACTCATGCATAAATATATACACTATCCACCGGATACTATTCAGTGGATACAATTCATTATTACATTCTTGGTGTGATGGTAAATCATCAACCTTGAGAGCCAGTAAAACCAGTTCACATGTGGCTGGCAGCTAAGTAGCTCAGCACATTCATTACATTTAGGAAAAAGTAATATAGAAACATCACAACTTTTGCCCTTCAATATTCTATTTTAAGGAATAAATTTGAGAGTATAAGAAATAATTCGATTTCCCTTTCAGTAGTAGTTTTATCAAATCTTTGGATTTTTTCACCCTGTCATTTACCCAGTCATTTGGGGTTCATTCTTTGGTACGTGTATTATTTCTTGTTCCTTGAGATTAAACTGCTCAGGTAAATTTTCACAAACATGTAATTAAGTTTTGGAATAACAAGCATATGAATACACATGTATAAATCTTTACTTTAAAAATAAAATAAAAATAAGCAATGTGACTATCTAATATACCAGCTCTTTTAAAATATCAGTCAAGGTGACATACCTGTGTGAATTCCCATTTCTGATGACCACCGCGACCATGACAGGACATGACCACCAGCTTGTCACTGCTTTCACTGTAGTCCAAACAGCCCCCTTCTCTCCTGATCTCACCTTCAGGCATGTATAGCCAGTACTGAAAGTAATGTGTGTATAGAATGTGTCACATAATATAAACAAGGTAATCTGATCTCACCTTCAGGCATGTACAGCCAGTACTCAAAGTAACGTGTGTATTCACATTAATGTGTCACACAATATAAACAAGGTGATTTGATCTCCCCTTCAGGCATGTACAGCCAGTACTGAAGGTAACGTGTGTATTCACATGATATAAACAAGGTGATTTGATCTCAACTTTAGGCATGTACAGCCAGTACTCAAAGTAACATGTGTCACATGATACAAACAAAGTCATGTGATCACAATTAGGTATATGTAGCCAGTTCTGAAAAAATTATGAGCATAGCATATGTCACACATACAAATTCTTGTGATCAGCCAATCACACAGGTACAGCCATTTCCGAAAGTAATTAGTATATACAATGTGTCACATGATACAAACATAGTCGTGTGATCACACACTCAGGTATTTTCTGAAAGTAACATATGTATAGAAATGACCCATTAACAAAATCAGAAAATTCACCAAGAGCATCTTTGGTGCTGTGTCAAAAAATTGTGATAGTCTTTGTGCCAAATATAGACTTATCCAATCCTGATAATCTGGCATATAAAAACACCTTTTCATATATCTGGACAGTTGACAACTCTTGCTTAGGCTTAACTGGGTTAATATTCACAAAGTTTCTTAGATTTTTTCTTTTTCAGTTTTTTTAAACTACGAATTACGAAATTTGTTAAACTTTGTGAAATTCTTCCTTCCTCATTTAGCCTTTGAATTTTGGTATATATTCTCACTAAGGACATCCGACAGTCCACATTCAAGTGACCAAATGAATTTTTGTAAGATTGAGCTAGCTTGTCATGCGTAACCTATGCAAACTATAACTGTAGACAGTTAAGACAGTGGAAGTGTAGAACGTATACTTGTTGATAAAGTTAACATTTCAAGCCATCTGCCTTCAACCAGCAGCTACCTACTTTCCTCATCCAAGATTTGGGCCCGGATTCAAACACTTGTGCCTGGAAGATTAGAGGCAACTTTGTTACAACTAAATCATCAAACTTTTCACCAGATTCATAAACACAGCTAAGGTACACTACTCAGATATGAACTTTTATTACCCAACATATATAGGTATTTGACCTATATAGACATACAGATGGGGTAATAAGTTTTTAGCATTCCATGTAGCCCCTTACCATGGATGATGAGCATTGAAATGGGTAAACAAGTGCCAATTTGAGCTAAGCTGCAAATGTTTGATACATAATTGAAAATCTTTATTAACAGAGCTCTACTCATTTTACTTGCATTAAAATCGATGTAGCAATGGCAGAGAAATCTCAAGTTAAAAATTACAGTGTTTAAAATCACTGGTGCCTAACGTTTAATTGCTATATTTTTTTCATTAATTTGATAGATATAGACTTATTTAGTTATTTATTTAAGTCAAAGTTGGGGTTTTATATCCCGTCCCAGGGTCATATTAGGAGAGGCTCACAGCATTGCCACTGGTGCGAGTCGAGCTCACAGAGGTGACAGCCTATGATTAAATGCCAAACTTGCTAACAACTGGGCCACCGAGGACCTATAGTTATTTATTGAAGCAAAGTGGTGCATAATAAAAGTAAAGTGTCCCCCATTAGATATATAGAAAAATACATATCGTACGCACACGAAGTGGAATAATATAATTCTCCTGCTAAACACTCATATTGTCATCTTCATTTATGGTTTTTGGTATATGTCACTCGGGAAGTATTCCTATTGTATGCACCATACCTGGTTTCCTCCCTGACCATGGCAGTTGTACTTCTTCACATCTCCATTTTTGGATGTCACTGCTACTGGTGCATCCACACACATTCCAGTGGCAGGATTTCGGATCTAGAAATGTTAACATTGCCTTTCCATTCATAGATGTATGTCCAGGGTGATACAGGAATAACACCAAACAAACCATTGTATACATAGAATTTTACTATGGTATATTGCCTCTAACCATGGTAAAATTCTGCATAAACCATGGTATGGAGGGTTTTATTCCCATTCTGACATGACAAGATATGTTAACATTATTAATAATAAAAATTAAAAAAATCAATAATAAAACAATCATTATTAAAGCTGTTTCATCCATTGTTCTTCGCAGAGGGTTATTGTTGGAACAGCCAACATGTATACATGTATACAATAACTCTTGGCCAATCAGATTCACCGAACCAGCCATGTCCTGTTAGAATGAGTGTTAATATACAGAAGTTTTAACTATGTGTTATGAAAGAATGTTTATTGCATCAAACAATCATTAAGCATCAAGTAATATCAAGATTATTAACATTTGTGCATGTACGAAAATACCAGGATACTACACTTATAATAACAGAGAAGTTGTGTAGAAGCCTAATCAGACAGAAGAATAATTGTACATACTGTATATTTGGTTTTATAGAACCCCTACTACCTGTTCCTTGGTATTTCCCCCCGCAAAATCAAGGCAGACTCTGAAGAAAACTACTCAGTTTCACTTTCACTCTTGTTATTCATATTAATTAGATTTTTTTCCAGTTTGGATGACTAAAAGGGTGATGCAATTTTCAAGGATTTTTATGAGACAGACCTGACCTTTTGTCGGCGGAGAACTGTGACTAAAAAGTGCCCCAAAAGACAGGCAAATTTAAATGCATCTTGACCCTTACAATCATTTGTGTGAGCTATGTGACTTAAATCCATCCTATATACAACTAGACAGATCACAGCAACTTCTTTATGGCTTCATATGCACAACCCTTGCGATTTTATGAAAGTTTCTGACCACTTCATTTTATCTTTCTATGCCAAAGTAGGTGTCAAAAACCTGTCCAACATAGCTGATATTAGTAGGACTGGTTGTAAGAACAATAGGACCTGTCCTGTTGGTGCCTGGATTGCCTCTTGACCTGTACGAAAAGCTAAACCATGACCCACTCCCGGACTGCTCCTGGCTTTGAGAGTCGGAGAGCAAAGTCACTGACTTATCAAAAATTATTAAGCATGCTTAGAATCTTTCCCAACCTTGCCAAACCTCCCAATTTTGTCTCCTGACTTATCCAATCTTATAAAGAACTGCTCCTAGCCTCAAAATTTGGAAGGTTGGGACCAAAATTGGGGATATAAAACCCACTTTACAAGAATATTCTGTCCCACAAGCCTTTTATGATTTTAAAGTGAGAGCCTAAGATACAACATTGTATGCACCGATTCATTCCAGAATTTGGTTTCGTTTTGATTAACTTGAAAAAAGATGCTATGAAAAATGTCACATTTGTAATTAGGTTTTCACACAACCAGTTGAAAGTGGGCCATCAAAATAGCATGTTTGTACTATTTTAAGAGCTGTGATTCCACAATTTCTCTATAAAGGTTTTATATTTGATAGAAATATCACACTAGGTAGTTTACATGCCGGCTACATAGCAGCCTTGTAGACTTTAGGCCTGTTGAGACTGTTCACAGGCATTTGAAGTTTGGTAAACGACCTTGTTCTAACTGTTCAAAAATGAACCTCGTATGTGAGTAATTCACATTTAAATTGCCCCATAAAGTGCCACTTTTACCCCTCCTGCATGGACAGTTTAGAAAATTTTTAGACGTTTAAGGATATTTCAGACATTTAAGGATAGAGTAAGAAATCTAAAATTCGCCAGGAATCTAAAATTCGCCACCTGTAAAACCTTAGTTAATTTTATGAAGAAAATGATGTTTTTGTCCAAAAATTGGTATTTTTCAGTTCAAAAAGCCTTAATTTACTATACAGTCAACAAATCTCGCCTCAATTCATTTATTTTATTAGTATTTTCACATGTGGCGAATTTCAGATATGTGGCGAATTTTAGATTTCTTACTCTAATACGCTCATTATACATCTTGTGTCCAACATATCCTATGCAAATACGTTTATAGCAGAAACTGTGTTCACAGATTTATTCGTTTATATGCTATGTTTTCTGAATGGTGGCTTTACCATGTTACAGTATCAATGATTTTTGTCAATCAGACTGCAAATACTGACCTCTCCTCGATGCTTTGCTTTCTTGGGGTCCAGTCCAGATGGCCACACATTATTCATGTACCACTCAAAGTTCTTACAGTGGAGCTGCTGGCGCAAAGCCTTTCTGGCAGACACATCACCAAAGTCACCCTGTACAGTGAAAGATGCAAAAGTAATTTTAAAGGATAAGTTAAAAAAAATCTGCCCTGTCCCTCTATATAAATACAGAAGAATTCTGTCGTGATGACTCTTAAGGAAAACAAATCTACTTCACCAAAATGTCCACACGGAGCATGGTCCATTAAAACCCCTTCTATTGACAAAGTTCTAGGTTTTGATCAAAATGAAATATAAGCAAAACTGTATTCGTGGTTCTGATGGGCGAGTCCTTTGTTACTGAAATTTATGACTCGGCATTACAATGTTCTATTGTTTATACTCTTCAAAGTCTGATTCCCAATATATCCACAATTTCCCCCCTCAATGTTAAATTCATGTATATCAGGCTACATGGCTACATATATGATACTATAAAGAAGATTTGCTTCCCAGCTTTAAACATATTGCTCCAGATCTATATTTGCTTTGAACATTGATTTTTGCACAGAGCAGCACAGAGCTGTACATAAACATTTTTCTGTGTTATTGAAACTCAAGTATTAATATATTAATAAGATTAAGTAAATAAGTACACACTTTAAAAAAATGCTCAGTAAGTGACCTTTTAATATACATCTCTATTTGAATTTCAGCGCCCAGATATGATCCAAGCTGATAATCAGACAGCACTCCCAGAGCGCAAACACCTGCCAAGGCAGCCCAGTATCCCCAAATTGTAGTTTCAACCAAATGGGTTTTTTTACCTCTGCCAGGTTATGTTTTGGGATGTGTTTGTTTGTCTGTTTCTTTGTATGTCTGTATTTGCAATAACTCTAATGGTAATGAACAGTACTTTCTGAAAGCTTCACTTGGGAAGGGCCTGGCCAAAGTAGAAGTGGTTAAATTTTTGGAAAGACCCGGATCATAGTCTGAAAAAAAATAATAAACAAATACCAAATTGTTAAAGCCTCATTTTGTGACAGCCAAACAGACAAATGAACATACCAAACAAGAGAACTCGGAGGCCATACTCTGCAATTTTTGCAAAGTATATTACTCACTCTGTTTGCGACCACTGGTCTGCTTACAGGACATTAAATAAATGATCTCACTGATTTTTATGGTAATGTAACTGAATAATTGCTTCAGATTTAAGGATATTGACCCAATCGTGTACAAATTTGAATCAGTTCTTCCTTGTAACACTGCTGATGCTCATAAAAAAATTCATTACGATTCATGCAGTACTTTTGGATGCTATGCTGTAAACAATCAAACAAACACACTAACAAGCAAACAGAATTAGTAATATACTTTGCAAAAATTTTGCAAAGATTTTGCCAAGTACTAATAATCTCCGTGGTGGAGATATTATTAGTCATAACAGAGTTTTTGCCGGTCATATGCTATAGAAAAGGACCCTTATCAATGATTATCGGCCTTTCATATCCATTATTGTCCTCTGCAAACTTCTGCGGTTATATTATTATTACTCTTCTGTGTAACTAACATTACATTGACTTTAACTTACCAGTTTGTCATTGTTCTTCTCATAGTAAAACAGTCTGTACTCATCCAGCCAGACTTCAGCCACCCGCAGTGCGTTGCGTTTGACGGGGTGCATCTCCCCAGCCTTGGTGGGCCACCTGTGTGGGCTGTTTGTTCGGAAAATGTGACCCACATGACTACAAGGGTGGATCTCTAGGGTACCCCCACACAGCCAGATCTGAACAAATGTACAGAGGGTTTGACTTTATTTATTTATTTGGGGTTAAAACCTCTTTCAACACTGTACCACGGCACTACTATAGCCCCATGAGTGTTTGACATAAACAACTAAAGGTGATATGTATCAGTAAAAAGAACGAAAAAATGTTTGTACAAGGGTACAATTTCCCTGCACACAGCCAGATCTAAACAAATATATGTAGAAAGATGAGAAACACAACTATTACATATAACTGAACTTTAACTTCAAAATGATAACCTTAGTTAAATATCCAGAATGTAAAATAACATGCCAAATAATGTTTAATTATTTATCCACCACACACAGAGGGTAACACATTCGCCTCCCATTTAAATGTCAGCCCAATCTAAAGAGGGAAAGTTGGTAGTGCCAGGGACTGGTGTTTTTCAGTGGAGTGCAACTAGTATACATTGCTGTCCTCCACCCCCTCAAATACTGGTGGTTGTATGAACTAACACAACTTGCACACAAAATACTGATGTGTGATTCAACTGTAATCTCTTAGAAATTTCTCTTGATCTCAGATTTAATAAAATAAAACTTTCATCTTACACAGGTGAAATCAATGTTTGAGTTTGGTGTATGCAGATTTTAAATCCGTCTAGACAAGATAACAATCTTTGTTCCACTTAGGTGGATCTAAATCCCCCTGAATTTTAATTTGTTCTGTGGTATATACTCATAGAAACCCTATTTGTACATAAATACATTTACAGTAAAATGGCGTCATTCTGTGTACTTTGTTTTAAAATAAATAAAATAAGACAAAGACAAAGGAAATTCATCGTTACTGATTTCGTAACAGAAAAAAAAAAATTTCAAATACATGTGTCACACTATATCTTCTATGAGTCATCACACATATGCACAATTTCAACACACATGTCTCAAGAGATTGACAGTGGTCAGATGGGCTGATCTTGAATATTTGAGCACTACAGCTGATGGGCAAGATGTTATGCATTTGTCAAATGACATCTCTGAAACATTTTTTTAAATTTGGAAATGATTCATGACATGATCCGATGACAATTAGATAATGTTAGAATGATCTTAGTTATACTAAAAGCATTTTATTCAAAGTTATGCATTCTTATTACCCATTCAAGGGAGCATTTTTCGCGAAATTGGGGGTGGTGGCGAGGAAATGCACTGGTTATACCATATGCAACGTGACCAGGGAATAAAATGTTTATTGTAACATTATCCCAACTTCATCAAACTGAGTTAACACAATGCTATTTGTTTAAGTATATCACTGTAATATTCTGGTGTCCTTTGCTACGTTGCTCAGTCAGTTTTCCATTTTCTATTCATACAATGACAACATATTTTTCATTGTTTTGTTTACAGTTTTCACAAATAAGTAAGCCAACAAATGCCCACAGTGCCTTTCTGAATTAATTATGGTCTGGAAGTTATGAATATTGTCAACTCAAGTTTCCTAAATCGTTAACCAAGATATCATAAAGTCCCTTTGTATTATACACAAGTGTACTGTTAATATTCTATGATCAATAAAAAATAATTCAGTCACTGCCATGTGACCAAGTAATGAGGACACTTGATCCAGATCTGTAATGACGTTTGACAAACATACTTTGTAGCTGCTTATTAATGGGCAACATACCTCTTTCAAAAGTATATCTTAAAATGTGCCAAAGATGCTTTTTGTGTATTTTATCATGTCTACCAACCATAACAATCTTACAAGTCATAAGGATATTACACAAATACATATTTCATCGAGTAGGTGCTTCAGAAACTTATCATGGGACACTTAGTCACAGCAATTCAGGGACATTGTGAACTAATTGTTAGTGCAATGGAAGGACATTAGGATTTAGAACGTACTTGTTTCGTATTTATTTTCCTTTCAAAAATTTTGTTTTTAAAACTGTGAAACTCTTTTTTATTCATTATTTTTATGTTACATTAAGACTTTTGCATTGATTACACTAAAACATAGATCACAAGTTAAAAAATATGTCCAAATAGTTGCAATTTTCAAACATTTGGCTCTTATTTGCCATTCCATGAAAGACCATGCAATTTTCCTTGGATGTGTAGCCATTCTATTTTAGAAATAATGTTAATGAACGACTTTTGGCATTTTATGATTTTGTCACAATGATATATAGTGTATTATTTTCTTTATAAGGGGTTTGTAAAGTTGCATTTAATTAACCAGTGTCATTGAAAATTATAAGAATATTACAGCATGGATTACAATGGTATTTCCTAAATATTCAGAAAGGTGCATAAATACTTTGTTTTGATAAAAGTATAGCAATTGTTACACAACTGTATAATAGGAACTTGTCAATCAGCAATTTTCAAGGCAATTTGATCATAAAGAGTTTTATTATCAAGGACAATGACATATATTCTATGATCATTTTGTGGTTGAATTTGTTTGTGTACAATTTAAAACTTTACATTATTTTTGTCCATCCTTTTTATGTAATTTTCATGATAATTTTGTGGCACAAGGACTGCTTACAATGGTAATTAGCACATAAGATTTGGAACAAGCAATCAGTGCCCTTGAATGGGGTCTGTGTCAGCTGACTGTGTGTTTTGAGTTTCAGAGGAGAGGTGACAGACGAAAAGGACACAAAAGTTGTGCCCTGCAAATTGTATTCAGAAGGAAAGTAACAAGGTAACTGTTTAGGTGTGAAAAGAAGGTTAACACATATTTAAAGAAAATATTGCAAATGCAATAGTTTTCGAGTTACAATTGATTTACTCAACAGTCAGAAACTCAAAGTAACTTTTGCTCAGCTATGCAATCGGCTAAAGGGTTGGAATGTTAATATGGTATAGCTCACACAAAAGTAGGTGAATAACATATTTAAAGAAATACTGTAAATGAAATAGTTTTCAAGGTACAACTGATTTACTCAACAGTGAGAACCTGAAAGTAGCTATTACTCAGCTATGCAAGGAGCTACAGGACTGCAATTTCACTATTTTATAGCTGACCCAAAAGTAGGTAAATAAATTATTTAAACAAAATACTGTAAATGAAATAGTTTTCAAGGTACAACTGATTTACTCAACAATGAGAACCTGAAAGTAGCTATTACTCAGCTATGCAAGGAGCTACAGGACTGCAATTTCACTATTTTATAGCTGACCCAAAAGTAGGTAAATAAATTATTTGAACAAAATACTGTAAATGAAATAGTTTTCAAGGTACAACTGATTTACTCAACAGTGAGAACCTGAAAGTAGCTATTACTCAGCTATGCAAGGAGCTACAGGACTGCAATTTCACTATTTTATAGCTGACCCAAAAGTAGGTAAATAAATTATTTAAACAAAATACTGTAAATGCAATAATTTACAATAAGTTACAACTGATTAACTGAACAGTAAAAATCTAAAGTAGTTATTACTCAGCTGTGCCATGAGCTACAGGTCTACAATTTCACTATGTTATAGCTGACTCCTAAGTATAGTTTTCAAGTTACATATGGATTACTCAATAGTGAGAACCTGAAAGTTGCTCTTGCTCAGCTTTACCATGACCTACAGGTCTGCAATTTCACTATGTTATAGCTGACCCAAAAGTAGGTAAACAAAAAAAATATATTTTTAGAAAATACTTTATATCCAATATTTTTCAAGTTACAACTGATTTACTCAACAGTGAGAACCTAAGAATAGCTATTACACAGCTATGCCATGGGCTAAATGTCTGCAATTTTACAATGTTATAGCTAATTCAGAAGTAGATGAATAACATATTTAAACAAAATTCTCTAAATGCAATAGTTTTCAAGTTACAACTGATTTACTCAATGGAGAAAAAAACCTCAAAGTAGCTATTGATCAGCTATGGAATGAGCTACAGGTCTGCAATTTTACTATGTTATAGCTAACCCCAAACTGGATGAACAACATATTTAAAGAAAAGACCCTAAATGTAATAGGTTTCAAATTACAACTGATTTACTTAACAGTGAGAACCTGGAAGTAGCTATTGCTCAGCTATGCCATGACCTACAGGTCTGCAATTTCACTATGTTATAGCTAACTGAAAAGTAGGTGAACAACATATTTAAACAAAACACTGTAAATGCAATATTTTCAAGTTACAACTGCTTTACTCAACAGTGAGAACCTGAGAATAGCTATTACTCGGCTATAGCATGAGCTACACATATGCAATTTTACTATGTTATATCTAATTCAAAAGTAAATGAATAAGATATCTAAAGAAAATTCTCTAAATGCAATAGTTTTCGAGTTACAACTGATTTACTCAACAGAGAAAACCTCAAAGTAGCTATTGCTCAGCTATGCAACGAGCTACAGGTCTGCAGCTTTATTATGTTATAGTTGACCCAAAAGTAGATGAATAACATATTTAAACAAAATACTCTAAATGTAATAGTTTTCAAGTTACAACTGATTTACTCAACAGTGAGAACCTGAAAGTAGCTATTTCTCAGCAATGCCATGAGCTACAGGTCTGCAATTTGATTATGTTATAGCTGAAGTACATGAAAAACATATAAATTAAATACTCTAAATTCAATAGTTTTGAAGATAGAAGCAATTTACTCAACAGTGATAACCTAAAAGTGGCTATTTCTCGGCTATGCAATGAGTTGTGGGTCTGCAATTTTACTATGTTAAAGTTGACCCAAAAGTAGCTGAATAACATATTTATACAAAATTCTCTAAATGCAATAGTTTTGGAGTTACAAGTGATTTTACTCATTATGACAGGTACTGAAAAATCAGAAAGTATCCGTTATTCACTTAGCTATTGGAATATACATCCAAGTTACTCACCATGTTGTAGCTATGGAAAAACTAGCTGAATAACATATTTTAATAAAATGCTCTAAATGCAATACCTTTTTATAGGTGATTTAGTGCATGATTTCATGAATTTTGATGCATTAAAATTTATTTTAAAAATTCATAAAAAAAATTAAAAGATCCAGGCCTGACACTCACACAAGCCAATCTGCTAGTGGCCTAGTACATACATGCAAGATAAGAGAGAAATCCCTGCAATAGTCAATGATAAAATAAGTGATTTAGTATATGATTTCATGAATTTTAATGCATTAAAATTATTAAAAATATTCATAAAAAATTTAAGACAGATCCAGGTCTAATACTCACGCAAGGGGATCTACTTGTGGTCTAGTACACATATGCAAGATATGAGAGAAATCCCTGCAATAGCCACTGAAAAAATTGTGAGGTGGGGGTACCTCCCTTGTAATGTCTCTAGCAAACAGACGAACAGACAGATTTGCATGCATTGAACAATTTTTCATCCTCGATAGATAAGGTATCTTTTAAAAAAACAGCATGGCTCTAGGCCTTACAGTTTTGGAGGAGAAGTTGTTCATGCGGATGCGGATGCGTGCGTATATGCGGACGCCACAGAGTGACGACATAAGTGAGCTGACTGACCAGTGACATGAAAATTGTATTTATCCCTAAAAATTTTAGTACTTGCAAAAACTTTGGTTATTAAAATGATACACAGTCATTCTTGTTTTCTTTCTGATACATACAAAAATGCTTAATGCTACCAATGGATAAACACATTCTATATTCTATTGAATAATGCTGAGCTGACATGCGATTACCATTTGCCTGTTGTCTATAGAATTGGACATTTTGGGAATATGTGTAGTTTTTACACTGTGCAGGTATTGTTGTCACCCATGGGGTCAGTCTGGGCAGTTGGGTGGTCCCTGGGTCAAGCAGGTGGACTGGTTCAGTATTAAATTGTCCCTGCTATATCTCTTAAACCATAAGAGGTAGGATGTTGAATCTTGATAGAGACATTGAAAGACACTGGTTAGGGAGTGTAGGTGTGCAACATCATAGTATGACCTTGATTTGACCTTTGACCTTGCTGTAGTGACTTTGATCTTTAAAATCTTATCCGACCCATATCTTTCAAACTGTAAGGTGTAGGAGGTTGATACTTGGTAGGGATATTGGTTAGGAAGTGTAGGTTAGCAATGTGCAATCTAACATGTTGACCTTTGACCTTGCCATAGCAATGCTGACCTTTATAGTCTTTAGAAAGTTGATACTTCACATGAACATTGGCTGGGGGACAGTTGTATTGTTCAACTGCCATAGTCTTACATCAATGCATCCCTATAACTTTTATTCTGTAATGTTGAACATAAATATAATATTTAGGAATATGTTTCTTGAGTGTACAAAGTATACATTTTAACCTCTAATCTCAGGGAGTTCAATGATTTGTCCCACGGTTGTGGGATCTGGGCATCTCTGATGCTAATTTTTATCTGGAAACACAACATGTTTGTTGCTACCAGTTGAAACTTTTTAACCTTTTTATGCTAGTGTTTCTACCAATAAACCAAATCTGAGGTCTCTATATGTTAACTTTGTCTGATTCAACAAGGGCAGTCATACATTCAAATATATTCCAGTCCAAGATTTAACACCAAACTCAAATTCATTTACGGATGCAGATATAATTTTCAGCATACTACTGACTAGTCTAATCAATTATATCTCTGTAAAATGTTATTGCTGAAAATAACAATTACTACCAGCCAAGTGGTAAATGGACTACAATATTGAATAAAGTAAGAATTAAATTGCTTTGAGGCCATCCTTTGATGGAGACAAGGCACTATAAAAGGTGAATTGAAATTACTACAAGATAAGTAAGTGATACAAAACAAGTTGTCTATAGAGCAGCTTATTTTGTATTATTGAATTTTTTTTGTATCACCCTGAAATCTTGTCAAAATTCTGCACACCGTTTCGTAACATATTAAGTCAACTGCTGCTACAAAATAAGTCAGCCAAGTAATACAAAATAAGGCAATTTTACTACAAAATATGTCAGTAATATGAAATAAGTCAAAAATTGATACGAAATAAGTCACATAATACAAAATAAGTCGTTGTGAAACTGGCCCCGGATACCATTATGGTGGGTGGCCACAGAATGCTACAGTGTGCATACTTTACTGACAGAAACCTCTGGGGCTGTATTCAAAAAGGGATCAAGATCAAGCTCAGCCAAAAATTAGTGAAAGTTTAGTATAAACAGTTGTAAACTTGAGCTGCTTTTTGGCTCAATTTGTGCTTGATTCCTTCCTTGAAAACAGCCGCTGGCAGTATAATGTGGAGAATACCTCCTATAGAGCGTCTCTAGCTAAGGTTGATATATTTAATGTCATTTGTGTACCCTAAAAGTTGCAATACAAATATAAAGCTTTAAATAAATGATTCATCTTTAATCATGTCAAAATGGGCACTTGTGATACAGACTGTTTTGCTGTTTATTGCATGCAATAAGGTAACTCTATTTGTCAATCTGTACTGGAAGGACAAGTCACTGATAACAGAGTAAAGGTATTATTATTAATAGAACACAATGATAAAACAATGAGTACAATTGCACTTTCGGACACAGACACTTTGTAAGTGCAGGTCTACTAGAGGATTCTATATAAATGGAGGTGGATTTAGTATGTCTTACATCAGTTCAATATTACAGGACATGAATGAATATTTATTGTCATATTTTATTAAAACAAGAAAACTGTGAAATTATATAACATATATAATATATTAAACACACAGTGTCAACTGATATTGTTTGTTGTCAACTTGGAATTTTTGATTGAAATAATTTTCTCAAGCAGTTTGACAAGGAAACTGGTTCACAATGTCTGAAGAATACAGAGGCTATTGTAAGTAGTTGCAATTAGATTTTGTTTGTACGTTCAGTTAATATGACAGTGACATATTCTAGTTGTTATATTTCTTTAAATTGATTTAGAAAATACGAAGTTTCAAATTTATTAAGTTTGATTGTGGTTTTGTAAACAACTAAATTGGTACTTTTGGTAAATCATTTTGTCCATTTTTTCTATTGTTTTTAACCTTTATTGAGGATGCCAAAATTTGCATGGCTGTTAGTAGCATTGTTCACATATTTTCATGGACATTTTTCTGGAAGACTTTATTAAACTGTTTAGGGAATAACTTTGCTGTAAATTTGAAGTAAAAAATATCACCAGAGCAAATGAAATTCAGAAATGAGACCACCAGTTCTGCAAATTGAGATGTAACAGCTGAAATTCTATGGCATATGTGAGAAATATATATTCTAAAACTCTTGCATAATTTATACATATGATGAGAATGAGCAATAATTCAGAGTAAGATTAATTTCTTAAGTTGTTGTAAGTTTCACTCTTGTATTATGTATCATGGGGAAGGTTGTTTATCATGTTATGGGGCTGTATTCACAAAAGGGATCAAGATCAAGTTGACCTAAAAATCAGCTTAAGTTCAGCACAAACAGCTTTAAATCTGAGATGATTTTGGCTCAGCCTGAGCTTGATCCCTTATGTAAATACCAATCTTGAGTTGCTCCCTTGATAATTTGTTTATAACTTTTACTCTCTCTTTTTCACAGATATCTTTGGTAACATCATCCTGGGTCTGTGTGCTCTGTTTGCTCTGTGTTTTGGACTCTATATGCTTTACAGAGTCAGACAGGAGAAGAAGGAGAAAGAAAGGTAACAACCCATAATCTCATGATTATGAAAAAAACTTTGCTTATCAATAAAAATGTGGCTTCCCCTTAAATATTGCATCACTGTTAATTACTCTATATTATGAGAGTATATGGGCGATAAATTTTAGAAAGTGTTTAATTTAAGCAAAGTGTTAATTTGCACAAGGTGTTCAGTTTAAGAATTAAGTTGAATAAATCGAATAATTTTAGTATAAACAGCTCTAAACTTGAGCTGATTTTTGGCTCAACTTGAGCTTGATCCCTTTTGTGAATACAGCCCTTGACCCCTACAATTTGTGATCAGGGTTTTGAATCAGAACATTTTTGGCATCTTCTGAGTGACTTCCTTTAGAAACCACGCACAGCCATCAGGACAGTCACACACATAGAGCTAGTTACATATCCCGAAGATGAGAGTGTCTCCTCTATATGGTTATGAGTCCAAATCTAGCAACATCAAAACATTATGACATTAGATGCTGTAGATGAGATAAAGGTGGTTAGCACATTTGGCAGGTTGCCATCTATGTTTCCGTTGGCCTCCTACAAGTAGGTTTTCTGACAGCTTTTTGTAATATGAGCCTGGCTGTTGAAACTTGCAGAGGACATAAAACCATGTTTTGTTCTTTGACCTTGCCACAGCTAACAAGATTGCCTGCTGCCTGCCTTTAATTGTGGCATATAATTTACTATCAAAGTAAAATTGGCTACACAAAATATTGCTTTTGTTTAAGATTAGTTTATTCAAAAAGAAATCTATTTTTATCTATTTATACAGATCTCCGACTGAGAAAGGTGAACAGAATGTCAGTGATGTGGTATATGTGAATGTGGTGGACACCAAGTATTGATCTGTGAATCTCAATCCTTCACTCAGCCACACCACCAAACACTGCATTGTGATTGGCGGAATGGCTAAATAAAACTGAAACATGTGACCAGAATAAGCAAATGTGATTGGTTCAGGTCAACCATCGAGTGGCCTTCAGCACGTGACCAGAATCAGTCATTCTGATTGGTTGAACTCAAGGTCAATGCTTTTTGCAAGGTGTTCTGGTGTCTTTCAAAGAAATTGACAATTGCAAAATACAGGATTATGCTTCTCAATAGCTGACTGACAACAGCTTTGCAGGACAAAGTGTTGCCTTCAGTGGGAAAACAGACTGAAATGATGACTTGTTCATTGTTAAATACATACATATCATTGCAACCTTGAGTTTTACAAATTAATTTATATTATCATAAAATCAAAATTCAAATTCAGATTTGACTTTAGTAAAAGTAAATTAGGGCTTTTCACACGAAAATAAATATCTAAAAAATGAATAAGCCTTCAGGGAGTAAATAAGTATCATTGGCCTACTGCAAAACAAGTTAGGTATTGTTCTCATTTTTGTGGTCATTGGTTCAAATCTAGCTCATGGAAACCTCAGTTTTCGGCCTGATTGAGTCAATTAAATAACTTCAGATAAACAAATTGCTGGTGAACAAGATGACATTAACCTTATCAGTATGCATTTATTGTTATCAATATATTATCACTGACTCTTTTTGAAAGAGGAAGGTGCGGATAATTTGATGGGAATTTGACAAATGCTGTGCATATAGTGATATCTGTTCTGCTTATTAATTCTGTACTTAATCAACTTAAAATGTTAATATATGTGCAACTTGTATGTTGTAATAAAAGTATGTTTTACTACGAGTTGACATTCTAAACCAAGAGCCAGAAATTTCCTACAGACTGTAACATTTGCTACTAACGTTAGCACAATCCTCAAAAATTATGAAATTTAAATAGATAAACATACAAATACATTTTGTGAGCAATTAACATCGCCGATACATTATTTTGTAACATTTGGGAATTAGGTGGTTAAGATTTATTGCTATCTGCGATTCAAAAATAACTTAACTGGTAGGCAAGCTTCGCTTCAAATGGTGAAAGATAGCACAAAAGACAGAAATGGCTTATGTACACTAAAAGTTCAAATAAATTTGCTTGAAACCCAAACAGTGGACAGTTGCAGCTGTGAAAGCTCAGTACAGTATTTTTTGTAATATTTTGTCTGTTAATTGTACATAACTTCAATATTTATTTTTTGTGGCTGTAAAAAAGCTTTTTTTCATATTATGTTACTTCTAAACAGAAATAATAAATAATAGCATAAAATCAATGTTGTTTATTTTTTGCAAGTGCTGAAAAAGAAGACATTGAGCCCTGAGGTTACCGTTGCATAGCATGATTGATTATGTTAATGAGATGAGACAAATAACAAGTGTGACTAATAGATGAGTTCTACTCACAAACTCAATCGGATGGTTTTTTTTTATTTGTGGCCTTTGTTTTGGAAGGTATATGCAGCTATCATATCTTATGTCCACCTTATTTATTCCTTGATTCTAATTCTAATTTCAATTAGACTTTTATAGCGTTAAATCTCCCATTTACAAGGACTCTAAGGTGCAACATCACCGAAAAAGTTAACCAGTAGTAGTGTCCAGGGACAGAAAGGGGTCAAGCACCAGGGAGAATAAACAGGGAGATATTACGACTTAAATGGGGATACCTTGGCATAGAGATAGCATTTAAATCTCTCTCTGAAAGAGGCAATAAAAGGAGACACAAATCTCACAAATCAGGAAGAGCATTCAACACAGTGGGAGCATCAAAAGTAAAACAATAACTAAACTTAGTAGATGGATAAAACTTTAGTACAGCAAGGAAATTACCGACACTGTGCCTTGTATGATAAGAATTACTATTAAATAATATTAAATAAAATAAAATACTCGGGAAAAGCAATATAAAGAACATAGATCAGTTTGTTTTAAATACAGTTCATTCTCCAAAATAGAATTCTCCTTTAAAGTCAATTTTCAGGGTGTTTTTTTCTGGCACCCTGAAAATTGACTTAACAGGTATTCAACAGTATCATGTGTGAGTGTAGGTAAATCAGGTATCTGTCTGGCTGCAGCTGGTGGTAAAATTTCAAACAATATGAATACACAGTACTGTTCCCTTCCAAGTAGACTGCCTGTGTGGCTTCAGGTGCAGGTTATGGCTTACAATCAGATTCAAACATTGATATGTCCCTTGATTCACGCTAACTGCCTTGCTTTATGTTTAGATGCGCCTTAGAGTCCATCAGTGATGGAGATTAAGCGCTATAAAAGTCCACATTAGATTAGATTAGATTAGATATGTGTTTGCCGCATATCCAAGCTTCAAAAGTAAGATACGGCACTTATTTTAGTAGATATGGTATCCAAAATCCTATAATGAAAATTATGATGGTCGTTTAAAATGATCTTCAGCTGTGTTAATTTATTTTTAAAAAGCAGGTGGTATTAATGCAAACCACGCTTTAGCTGTGTCCCCAAAATAAATAAGTATACACAAAATAAATTGTGCTGTTTGAAAAGGCTGATGTCATTATTTTATTATTTGGATGACACAGTTTACTATTGCCATCTTATTTTTATTGAAAACATAAATAGCTGCCAAAATTAATAATTAAGGACTTTTACAGTCACACATTCATGTTTTTGTTGTTATATATAATGAAAACAGTTATTAAGAACACATGTACTTTACATGTGACACATACACTCGAGGTTTGGTATTTCTATACACTCTGGTCTATCTACTGTTTTTTCTGTCTTTGTCAACACACTTCTCTCTTATCTCTCCAAACACTTCTTGTTATAATGACTTTATCAAACAAAAAGTATTTCATGCTGTAAGCTACAGGCTCAAAGTAACTGTTTATTTTTTTAGATGTGGTCAAGGTGTTAATTTTATCTAGGCAATGTACGGACATTGTAAGCTTTCTTTGCAGTAGGTGGTGAATGGCTAAGGACCCGTGTATTGATCACCTGGGCCCGTATATCCATAAACATTCTTGTTCATATCATAACCTCATCCTTATTCTCAGACTTGTCAAAGAGATTTTCAAAGAAAGAAATGCCATAAATTGAAGACATTTTTTTCAAAATTGCCACAGTATTCTATAATAACTAAAATGTTAATATGCATCCTGTATTTAGATAGCTACTGTATGTATATTCAATTTGTCATGTTTCCTTTCTGAAAATTATTTTTCTTTCTGGAAAAAACAGTTCTTATCTTCGCGGTTTTTTTTTTTTTTTTGAACAAACGGTAATTTTTAGTGGATATGAAGAACGATCTTTCTTTACACTTAAACTGGTGATACATTGAAGAATGGGCTCTAATTGTTATTCCCGGTTAAAATGTCACGTAGGTGAAAAATAGCTGTTTTAAAGCAAAGTTTCCTTGTAATTTCTTGAACGTTTGATGGAAGTATCAACGGTTGGTATAGTTTTGTAATTCATAGATATCTGATTGAACATTGTACATATAACTTAATTTTTAAGCAATATTTAGTATATTCAGTGGAAAAAAATGGCCCTCGGCATTATAAGACTCTAGTATTATTTTGAACATGATCGATACTTCTGTTGGTCAACAAAACAATGAACTTCAACTGCAAAATTCTATTTTTATATAAACATTGCAGTAATTTGTTTGCACATTTACTGTTAGCCTAGTTATGTTCAGGATCTAATCCACTCAAGTATATTTATGTAAGGTCTACTTATGTAGCATGTCACATGAATCGTCACGTGACGGTTATGAGGATCCGGATTGATGGGTGGGGTACCTTTCTGATTTGTGTGAAAGGAAATCTGTGGCAAACAGTAGATTTGACTTTTTATAATTTGCTTGTGATTCAATCTATATATTTCAATACCCCTAAAACCCTACCAAGGACTGTACTTGCAATTTATATACTTTTAATGTAGAGAGCCAGGACAGTTAAATATACATTTTCTTGACACAAAAGGACTTCCTTTTGTTGAATGTTCTGTTATCTGTAAAACATTTTCCTCGCACATGTTCATGTAATCCAGACTCTTTGGTATCAAGAAGGAAATAATAGTTTTCTCTACTTTTAACTCTCTGCCCCTCTTACCCTACAGATTTTTATCAAATCTAATACATTGTCTATAGCACTTAATCTCTGGGAGATATGAAGGAATGTATAGTTAAAGTTATTATTCTAAAATATATATATATGTCAAGGTGGGGACTCCGATTCAGGGGAATCGGCGATTCTCCTAGTGGAGAAACCTAATCAGAGTTTTCACTAGTGGAGATGCTGATCTATTATTTAAGGGTTGCAATCTCAATTTCCATTAGGGGAAACCAAGTCTGAGTCTAAGTCATTCCTAGAAGATCAGCAGTTGATTCACCGTGATTACATTTCACTGACCATCACCTCAATCCATTTTATCCCAACATCAAGGGGAACAATTATTTATCAAGCCTAGTAGATCAAAAGTTCATTGCATTTCTTTTACCCTCCCTTTTACAGAAAAATAAATAAAATGAAATTCAGAATTTAGGGATATACTTCATCCATATTATAAGATTTAAAAAAATAAAAAGTAGGTGACTGCCTTGAGGTGTAGGTTACTTGACAGAGGTGACTGCTTGTGATTAGATGCCAAACCTGCTAACCACTAGACCACTCAGGACTATACTGTTATCAAATTCTTCTGTGGTAAATAGTTGGAATATCTGACAAATATTTTAAAATCTGAAAAAATAATAATGAATTGATAAAACTTACCTTGAATGAGATTTCAAGGTTTTCACCTCCCCAGAAATCCATGCCTGCATCATACGTGCCCAGCTTCTCAAACCAGTCCTTGTGGATTGAAAACAATCCGCCAGCCATGGTAGGACTCCTACGAATGGGACAGGGGAATGATAGACTAGATTAATGAGTGATGTTTGTGTGTAGATTACTCACATAACCAATGAGATTTGTTGTATAGATGACTCACTTCATCAGTATGTTTTAGTAATTAACTGTGAAAATATTTATTAATCAATTAGTAACAACGTAATAATCAAGGTGATTAGTATACATGTCAAAAAAGGCCTCTGAGTTAATTTTTAATGAACATATCCCAATGTTTATAATTGTATATTCTCATAAACATAACATGAAAATGCAATAAATGAATTTCAGAACGTCACATACACTAATCTTACTCACCAAAATTATATGTATTACTGAGAATTTGATACTACTAGCAAACATTAGGCCTTTCTGTGTTTGATGTTAAAATTACTTTAAACATTATGATTTCAAATATTCTGGTTATATTTAACCATTAATTTAGACACCTTTTACGTTGAAAGAGATAGAAATGTTAAAATTACAAATTGCACAATAACTGTACATGGTAGTCTCTGTGTAAATAGAATGTGTGTAACTCGAAATGAGATATAACTAGAACCATGTTACAGGTCTCAACATGACAAAATGCTGTATCTAATAAGACATATCCTGTAGACACTTTAGCTTCAAATTATATAGAGTCTATTGTACATGCACGCATTTTTACTATATTTCTGCTGTAATGTTTACATTGTTACAATATCATATTCATTTCACAACTAAATTTAAAAAAACTGTTTTATAAATTTACCAATAATAATCATTTTTACTTTGACTCTTTTCAATGAAACTATAAATTTAACTTTAAGTAAGATACAGTTTGTAAGAAGGCCTGTATCATAAACATTTAGTGATTAGAAATTAAGTATTCTTTTAAAATATATTTATAAATATATTTCTTCCTCTTTAAATTCTAAACATGAAGTTACTCTTATTCACCAAATTATTGCATATTTACCTTATTCAAGAATTTAAATTCCACCACCAAACTCTGTCACCCTTGTGCAAATAAAGAAACTGAAGGCAATACGGAAAAAAGGTTAATAAACAGAAATAAATATTAAAACTGAAAGTATGAAGTAAATTTATTAAACTTAGTAGAAACAAAGGCAAATTGAACTGTAACAAAATAGACAAAATGAAAATAAATGTTGGACAATTAATGTCACAACTTATTTTCTTTTGAATTACTATTGTTCTACAAAAATGATTTATTTTAAATGTGTTACTTTACGTCATTATAACAATTAATATTATAAGTATTATTTATGCATTGATAAAACATTTGCTTCTGGCTTTGTCTAGCACATATATTATGAGTAGTCTGCACTGGTGTCAGAATTAGTTTCCTTATAAAATATTTTGTTGGCTTCAAACAATTTAACCGGACAATCTAAGGTGTAAAGAAAGATTAAACTCAGCTTAACTAATTGCATTAATATTCCCAATTCATCCCTAAACTAGAATCTTATTCATTAGTATTGACTGACAATATATCAATATGCACATAATTTCACACATTAAATTCTGATCCTTAAAGAACTAACTAAATGACTTATACTTTGATCAGTTACTGCTTTAATTGGCATGCAATCAAACTTATTACACAAATGAAGAACTTGTATATTCATGTTGTTAATTTAAAATAAGCTTAAAGTATTCCTATTTTGTTGCACTAAAAAGCCTAAGACATTTATGTTGTTTTAACATGTTACTCTTAGATATGCAGAGAAGTCTAAAATATTGCTGTGAGTGCAAAATAAGCCTAAGATATTTCTATTTTGTTGCAAAATAGGCCTGTATTGTACTTAGACATGCAAAACATGCCTTTTGTGTTATTATAGTTGCAAAATTTGACCTAAATTTTCCCACCTGAGACTGTTTTAACACCAGGGCCTGCATATGTAGTATCTAGAGGTAGTTTTATTACCGACAAATGGAATGCTAGCAAGAGTAACCAACTCGTCCTGAGCTTCATTTTGGTGTTATTTCCATATAATTCTTTTATCTTTGAATATATTGAAGTAAGGTAAGTAAGGTAATGTATAATCTCATTTTTGCATACAATTTCTTGTTGTACATTACACCTATACCAGAAAATAAGATGAATGATCCCAGTGACCAAATTTCAACAATTTTAAACAATACATCCAAAGTAATAAACCGATGCATATCATCACTGACCAATGATAAAGACTTGCACCAAGTGCCCATATTTTAATTAGTGTCCATATCACATATTTGTTCTGTACTTGGCTATTATTATTGACAAACAGTGGACATCCTTTCAAAGCGTAGGCAGCCTGCATGAATTGTTGGTGTGCATTAGATACATCCCTTTGTGAGCAGTTTGACAAATTATTAGGAAATATCTATTCACAGGATTGTGTGTTAGTTTTAACACATGTCACATTAAAGCAGGCATTTTTTGTGGTGTTAAGAATGATTGCCAGGACATTCTGGCTAAGCTCTGGTCACACACGGGTGGATAAGTAGCTACACTGCTAGACCCCCTATGTCAAGTGAGGTGATTGATTTGGTTATGATGTTATGAACACACTCCTTAGGCAATCTGGCAGCAGGGTATTGAAGGCATGGAAACATGGCATACCAATTGGTCAAGATTTAATCATGGTAGACTGTACGGCAACTACTAACTCCAGAGACCAAAACAAAGATTTGAAACAGATGAACTCGGAGGCGAGAATCTTACCACTCCAGTACCAAATATCAAAATTAAATATTGATAAATAGTAATGATTAAATTTGATTTTTAACTGATACTGAAAAACCAAATTTGAGAAAAACATAAATGAAGATCTATTTCCAAATAACCCTGGTGTTAAAACAGTGAACTAAGCAGCCCTGCATTACCGTATTCCCTCCGCGTCCCCTCTATGTCCAGGACTGTGTCTGCGATTTATTTCTTCAAATGGCTGAACTTGCCAATTGAATATCAGGTTCCAATTGAAAATACCCATTTGGTAGTCCACTCCGGGGTAACGCATATATTTCAGGTTCTCACTGTCCAAGCCGTCAATGACTGGATAAGGCACCACTGTGTTATTTACAGCTATTCTTTCAAGCAATGGTTCCAGCCAGCCTAAAGAATGCATCAAAGTCTTGTTGACCTTTTTGTGTTAAGATGGCTTCTGCTGCTTTGGACAAGAGGTTATATTTGAAATAGTCATCTTATAAACAACATTTCAGAGGGGACTGCAATGCCTAGAAGATCTTGTCCCTTCTTTGTAAAATCATGTTCATTTGCACTTATGTTATATTTAGAATTTAAATTTTAGATGTGTTATCTACAAGAACCAGAAAACTCAACTTGCTACTGAAGTTTTGCATAACATCTGTATGACAGTGAAATCCCCTGGAAACCCTTATATTGGCAGATGTGACACTTCTTTAATATGTGCGTATATATCCAGTGACACTTGCCATGTATATGTAGGGATGTTTAGTGAACTTTCCTATAAATGACAAAGGAATGATTAGCTCTGAATGTCCTAAACTTTTAAACTTATGGCCTTCATCTACCTTGTACAAACTCCTTCAACAATTTGTTGTAGTCAATATTACTGTTAGATTTATTTCCCTACTGTCAGTGAAAGAATGTGTAAACAATAAAATGATAACAGTGTTCAATGAAACTGAAAGTGGGAAAGTCAGGGTTATATATTAATATTCTCAGTATAGACTTACAGAGAAGCACCTCTATATAATATATTGTTTCTCACCTAAAGGGGTCAGCGCTATCAGGCAACTTCCGGTATTTTGAGTCAGTATTAAAATTTTCTTGGTCAAACCATTTAAATTGAAGATCCCAGGTAAATCCGCCCATAGTGTACAAAGGTTCAGCAACTGTTCTTATGTGCCTGAATGTCTGAATGTTTATAAAGTCCATCAGTGGAGAGGTGACAGTTGTCTTGTTCTGTGAGATACCATAAACCAAAGGTTCTATCCACCCTAGAGAATATAATAAACATTCTCATTACAGACCATGTGGGTCAAGGTAAAAGTACATGTTTTTATATCCATTTGTAAGTACAAGATCCTTTTTTGTCTCCAGGTTTTCATGAGTTGTGCACTACCTAACTTTCTGATTGTTTTACAACTCCCATATGTAGACCGAAACAAGTTTTTGAGCTTGTTTACTGCTAACACACCCGATATTGGCTATAAATTGCCAAGAGGCTAAGTTCAAGTTTCACCCCGGTGGGATAAAATATAGTTTTCACTTATTCATTTATTGGTACGCATATATAAACTTTATGCAAATAATTAGAAAATTGGTACTGTGTAGGAAGATAAAAGTTCTCTTTTTTATTTTACCATAGTCTTTACTGAGTAATTAAGTTGTATTCAATAGCAGTTTTCAGGGAAAACATATTGATAATTCTTTAAGACAGTTGAAAGTGGGTTGTTGCTGTGGGAGAGGTGCTTTCAATCAATATGTTATGTATTAAATGCTTGGTATTATACAATTTTGAGAAGATAGATAAACTATTGAAATACAATTCGGTTCAACTCGTCTTCTGTTAATGCTTTGGTGTCCCCAAAATACTATTGAGATGTTATATTATTGCTCTGTATGCGTTAATATTCTAAGAGAATGCATACAACCTGAACTGTTTGAAAATGACACTTGAAAAAGCATGGCAAATGATTATAGTGAAATTAAGCAAAATTCAAGGGCAAAGCTTTTAAAGTCTTTTTTAATATTGGGACCGGAATTTTAACATGGCAAATTATTTAATTGGGGTTGAATAAACTCGCTCCTTTATGCAAAAATAAAGTTTTACATTTTCTGTCCATTTAAACCATATCTCACCACACTCAGTTTCCTCTCAGAAATTGATAATACATAGTGGAGTTGACATGGGTTTTTGATATTTACATTTAAAATAATATCTAAAATATATCTGATATGTCTGGGGGGATGCATGGCTGTGTCTTGTAAATTAACTTGTCATAGAGCAAGCTATACAGGGAATTTCTGCACATGGACTGCTGAAACACAAGTCTTAACTCCACTATCCAAACAATAGGGGGGATTCCAGTAACTGGGTCATTTCTCTTCTCTGTGCACTGTGGTACTTTCAAAGTGACAATTTAGTTTGTGTTTGATCATATAAACTTCCTATAATTAAATACCCATCTTATATCTTATATCTCTTATACCTGAAGTTTATGAAAATTTGCATGTTTGCTGAAAAACTAAATTACGTAACATAAATTGAAATAAGATCACTCAGTGCAACAAAAATATAACTCGTTAAACTGAAGAACGGAATCAAATCAAAGAGATGCAAACTACACTGTGAGTGTGAACTGAATCTGTTCATTTAAAAAGGATTAATAATGCACACAACGTTTTGAACTTAGTGATCATAATGAAATTCAGTTTATTTATAACAATTTGTTATTTTTAATTTCCTCACCTAAATTGCTTTGAAGGATTTGTTTTTGACCAGTCCGGAGAATACCAGTTAAAAATGAGATCCCAGAGAAACCCACCAGCAAAGCCGAAACCTCCAGAAAAGCGGAGCGTGCGGTGATCAACTGAGTCAATTACAGGTGAGACTACTGTGGTCTGATTTGTGTGGATTTCCTGTAATAATGGAGTGAGCCAGCCTGGATAATAGGGAGAATATATATCACAATTTTCAGGAAACATACATCTGTATAAATCACACATACGTAACAGGGTGAAATCCAATAGGTAGAGGGTGTGGACTGGTCATGGGCAACCTCTATTGTGTCCCAGTCATGGCTAATTTCTGTTTAAATCTCCAAGCTGCTTTATCTGATGGCAAAAAAATCAAAACTTGTGCTATTTATGCAGTCAACAGTATGTAAACAATCGCAGCATCAACTTAACTAGAGCTTCCCTCAATGAAAAAATATAAATTTGTTCAATAGCAACAAAATAGAATCAGATACAACATGTCAACAAAGAGTGACCCAAAAAGAATGATTGATATTCAAAACCTGATTTGATATTCATAAACAGAGCTTAATGAAAACTTTGCTGTTCTTGTCATTTCATCCCATCAAAGTCTATTAAGCTTTTATGAATATCCAACATATCAAAAAGCCACCCAGTTGAGTTTCTTTTGAAATCAAGACTGACACAAGAAAAACATAAGGTCACCTTCCCTGTTGAGGACATGCCTCACCTATACGTCACCGCACCAACGTGTGGGAATCTGGTCCTTCGACCTTTCTCAGTGGGTGTCGGTAGATACCAGAAAAACGTCAGGTCCCACTTAAACCCCCCGACGTAAACATTCCAACCCCCATTATAACGTAGGCTGTCCTGATCTACAGACTCAATAACTGGCGATACCACAGTGGTTTTGTTTTTGTGAACCACATCTAACAGTGGAACTAGCCAACCTAGAAAAGATAAGGTGTGAATAGTGGAACTCACTCCAGTCTCAGTTATCAGGTTTAACTGTATTTATATCAATTAAAACTATTAGTGCAACATTTTCAGTCCCCGATTTTTAAAGTCATTGAAACATTGACATAAAATTGTTTCTAAATATAAAACGTAATGTACCTACGATACTCAGAAATATTCATCAATGGCTATCTCTGCTCTATTTTAGATACCATAGAAAGATAGGTCAATAATGTTTGGGGTAATAAGGGTGTTTAAGTAAATACCACGAATTCCCTAACTTGAGTTTCACAATAATTGCAGGTGTATCATAAAAAACTGGTGTGATAAAGAGTGAAAGTGAAACTAAGCCCAATGTTTCAGTTAATATTTTAACTCAGTTTTTAGACAAATAGACTTGTTGTAAATTATAGTTGCTAAAAAGCAATATATCATGTTTGCTCCTAAAATTGATGTCAGGTTTATTAACTTGTTGCTTGTTGCAAAATCAATGGTTTGTTCCCTCAAGCTGCCATATTCGTTGCATATCTTATTTATGTCAGCAAGTATCTGGAAGTATGTGAGGCATAATGTATGTTGTTTATTGTCACAAAAACAATACACAAAAAATAATTACATTCAGCATATAATAAGATGCTTTTCAATACAGAAACATTACTACAGAAAGATAAAAATAAAACTTTATTATCTAATCTACAGATAGTGTCAATCTTGCAACTAATGTTACAGTGATTAGGGTAAATAACAATGGGAACTTTGGCTAGTGATGACTCTATTGGCTATGACAGAAAACATTGAATCCAACACAAACATAAAAAAAAACAAATCTGGGTGATACCATGGATGTTTTGGTATTTTCTAGCTTGACTAAAAGTATTGCTACAATACCATCCACCACAAAGTAGAGGCTGTCTTAGGTATCCATCCAGCTGGCTTAGGCATCCAGAACGTATACCCAATAACCCTTTTCACTGCCTAAAACGTCTATGATATCAATTGCAGATATTGCACAAACATTATGATTAGCTGTTAAATATACTGAAAATGCCATTTTTGTGAAGATTCTAAACTGTAAGATTGTCTATACACATCTGCAAGCTATTGTCAGGTTTCCCACCAAAACTTTGATATGATGTACTGTGTGTTACATACTACACCAACAAGCACCCAGATGGTAATTAAAATTGATGAGCTGAGGAATGAAAATAGACTCTATTTGAAGGTGGATCATGTAGGGTAGGATACACAGCTGGGACAGGTGGAGCCACAAATGCTAGTTTGTATATCACAGGCAAAGTGTAGGTAAGATAAGGAAACATGTATGGTTGGAGGTAGTAGGAGACACACATTATGTTTGCAGCATACACATGTCAAAGGTTTCATCTATTCAAACCATATTATCTAGTTGACACCTTCATGCTTACCCCCTAGCTTCAGAATATAGAGATGACACTTATATATAGGAAAACACCAAAAAGGAAGGGTATAGGAAAAGTTAGGAGACACGAATCCTGGTTGGAGATAGCACCTATTCTATTCCACACTATCTAGTGGACATGTCTTATCCTTTGAAGGTCATAAAGCCATGACCACTTATGATGGGGAACAGGATGGTTACCAGGGGGACAGGGGTCCAGGGTAATGGAAAAGTTAGGAGATGTTAGTCCTGGTTGTAGGAGACATTTTTTAATACCATATTACTAGTGGACAGGGGTAGAGATGGTAGAGTAAAGGAAAAGTTAGGAGACATCAGTCCTGGTTGTAGGAGACATTTATTAATACCATATTACCCAGTGGACAGGGGTAGAGGTGGAAGGGTAAAGGAAAAGTTAGGAGACATGACTCTTGATTGTAGGAGACATCTGTTAATACCATATTATCTAGTGGACATCTATCTTACCTAACAGGTTCATACAACCCTAACTCCTGAGCATGTTTTCTCCTTTGTCTCTCGGTGTCTGATTGTCGAACCCAGTTAAAGGATAAATCGGCTTCAAATCCACCGACAAGGTATGTCTCGGGCAGGCCAAAAGTATTATATTGAAGGGTCCTAAAGTTGATAATATCGATAACTGGACAGGGTACAGCAGTTTTATTGGCTCCAATTCTCTCAAGCAGGGGAGTCAGCCAACCTGAGAAACATGGCACATGACAATATAATTTGACTCAATTGTTTTGGGGATTAACACTGCTCTGATGACAATGTATAAGAAAAAATAAGCATTGCCTCAGAAAGCACTAACCCTGGCCTACTAGTGGTGCTGAAAAACACACAAAAATATTTAATTGATTTACACTAATGATACCACTACACATATTTCTTATCTTTTGTATATTGTCTTCTGTGCTTTCACCCTTTTGTGTGTGATACATACCAAAAATGGCAAAAAATAAGAAAACACTTTGTGAAGAATGGATCCGAATCTTCTTTGAGGAGAACAGAGCCACAGATTGACCCCATTTGGATATGAAAATATGGCCCAAATCTGATGTATAGTTTCAGAGTTATGCACTTAGACAAACAGATTCCAATATATGGTTAATGTTTGGATGGGTCAGGAATACAATGCAGTCTAAGATTCCATACTGTAAACTGGACATGCTCCTGCACTGGCATGCATGGGGTTTTTAAATTCCTGACCATTTGAACAATTTTGAAGATATTAAATAAAAATCTGTGTGGAAAGCAGATTAATAGTTTAGTTGTTGACAAGAACATGCATGATGTATTATTTGTTGAAAAACAATCAGTTTTACTCCCTACCCCCATTCGTAGAACAACTGTATTCTTTGGATAAAAGTGTTAAGAAATAGGGTCTCAGGGTTGAGATTCTAACACATACTCTTACAGCCTGATAACAAGGCTACCCAATATGTACGCATACTACTGAAGACAGATTTACTGTATTTCTAGTAGCTAGTTACACAACAACTTTTTGAGAAGTATTGTACAACAATCAATTTTTTATACTTCTCATGTAAAATATTATTTCTTTTTTTTATATATATTTGATCTTACCAGTTTATGTAGTGTCTATTTGACACCAAATTGTTCTGAATATTACATATTCAAGCATCAATGATATTAAGTTATTCAGAAGTTTTACTCAAGATGATGGTCTTGTAACTTGTATGCTAGAAGAGTCCTCTCTGAGCATACTCAAGATTTCTCCTCAGAAAAGTCGGCTCACAAAGGCGAACAGAATGAAATATTAGGTAAAAATCACATACAATCCAATGATAAAATAGAATCATGTTGAAGTGAAAAAGTATGTCTGATGGGTCAAGGAAAACAAATTTAGGGATGAAACAATTAGCCTCCAAGTCTTTGTACTTCTTATCCCACCAAATCTGACATACATTATTATGAATCTACGTGATGGGATGAGATACACATTGTCAGCACCAATTCCGGAAAAAAGTCATTCAGTCCTCGTAAAATACCTAAGACAAGAGGACATGAGGACAATCTAACCCCAGATTTTACATTTCCTCACCAAACCTGTCCAGTATCTCTACATTAATAGCTAACATCACACAATATCTTGTTTTAAAAGTCATCTAGAGATTTAACTCGCGAGACAGGCCTTTTTTCTCTCCTTTGTCTTATCCAAAACGTTTTTTTACAAGAACCTTGCTTTTTACTTTTGAATTTATCAAATGATAATATTAGCATATTTAGAGTGCTGTCATAATTATTACTTCCACCAAAGAAGTATTATTTTCATGACTGTTGTCTGCTTGTCCATTTGTCTGTTTCTCTGTTTGTTAGCAGTATTTTGCAAATAATGCTATTTGCATCTTTCTAAAAATATAAGAATATGGTTTTGGTCTAACTTAGACCCCATTAAATTGTCAGAGTGATCCGGATCACAGCCTGTATTCAAAAAGAAGAAGAAAACTCCGGATTTCCCCCTTCACTTATTTTTATGTGCGCTGTTTCTGTGCTCTTATTAATATTGCAATGGGTTTTGTAATATTGTGACTTAAATTGAGTTTTTGTGGATTTCAGCTTAATAGTTATGCCATTTTGACATAGAGCCTCTTATTAACTTGACATTTCTACAAATTGTTAATCTACAGCAGAATACTTAACTTTTAACAGAATGTTACTCTTATTATTAGACGTTTATAAAGGTGTTTTTTTTCCACATAAATCCTGATAATATTGTAACTTAGAATTAGCCTGATGTTTACAATTACTCAACAGTCCTAACATACAGTTTAATGATAACCACATCTAACTTTAAAGGTAGTTAGTAATATTTGGTGATACAACTAAAAATAGAACATAGTAAACTAAATTCAACTCATTCGAAACTATTCATATAATAACTCTACAGAAACAAATAACATTAATTTATTATAATGATGTGAAAAAGATCAAAACAAATCAAGTTAGATGAAAATTAAATTATACTGGGTGCAAACAAGTAAATACTGCAGCCTTTGAACTCATGTTTTGTCTTTCAGAGGACAGAAAAAAAATCTGATTTTGTAGTTATTAGTGAGTACTTTCAAAACACATATGATGGCCCCTACCCAGTTCATAGTGCCTCTCACCGAATAGGCTCTATTATGCCAGTAATTTCCCGAGTCTTTCTTCTCCTGGTCACTTCATCATCGGTCTGCCTTCCCCAGCGGAATATCATGCTCCAGTCAAATACCCCCAGCCAGTCCAGTTCATCAGGACCATACCCCACCACACGCAGGGTGGTGTGGTCAATGGTGGTAATGGTTGGGAACACAGAGGTACTAGTATTTTGGCCCACCCTGTACAGCAGGGGTTCTAACCAACCTATTGGGCGACATGATGCCAAATTACAGACAAAATTATTCATTGAAAACTGATCATCATCAGTTATAGATATCTGTAGAGTACTCGTCTATGGAGGAAATTTGCCAGAACACAGAAGCACCAGATAAAACAATGACTCTAAACTTTCCTCATTTTGCTAAAACAACAGAATGCTTTGCCAGTTTTTAAAATTATGTTCACCAGTTTGGAACATATGTACCGGAAAAAGTTGTCTTGTCAAATCGGCCATTGTTTCCCACTATATTGCCTGTCTGATGTATTGCATTACTGTGGCCCTCAATATTATTAACATGACTTCTCATTATGCCAAAGTTCCATCTACACAAACAAAACAGTATTTCCCGGAGTTGGTACACTGTTTTTTATGCACAAAGTCACCTGTAATCACTGAATGAGGGCAAGTATGTACAGGCTTATGGTCAAAGTAAGTGTCCAATATTTGAAAGTAATGGATTGTTTACAATGTCCCAATTGGAAACCTTAAATTTTAATTTAAGGACGTTGCTTAACATCATTACAATACATTTTATATTTATACTTCTGCTATGCATTTTTGGGTTTTATGATCATTTTAGTGCATATAAAAGATTTTTTTTTGGAAATGTGTGAAAAGGTCTTCCATCTAGGTCATAATCACTGACAAGAACAACTGTCCGTTTACGAAAAATATTGAACACATTGAACAAAATAAAAGCTCTCAGGTGTTTTTTTTTATATTTGATATCCTATCCCCTGGTGAAGCTTAGTTTCCCACTATGAAAAAGGGGGAAAGGCATAGGATACGTAGGAGTTGGTGAAAAAAGATGAAAACGTGAAATAAGGAAGATTGGAAGTAGTCGAAGGTGATTATTATCAATCTGTTATGGTAAAAGTATTGAAAAGTTTAGCAGTGTATGATAGTAGATATGTAGTGAAAGTTTAAAATTTATTCTGCCCCAAAAAGTGACATTTCATGAACCCAATAAGGTTAGGTTTGTGAGGCCACTTAAAACTCAGTAATTCTCAGTAACAGGATTTTTTATTATTATTTCTTTATTGAGGGTACTTGAAGGAGCAACATCACCAAAAATGGTGAACCAATTTCAATTGATGAACCAGTATCAATTGATGGAAAAAGGTCAAAGTACAAGGTAGAACACTGAGGAAATATAGAGAGGAAGGTGGGTATTCCTTTGGGTAGAGGTAGCATTTAAGCTTCTTAAAAAGAAAGGTATGTCATTGTGCTAGTTATGACATCACTATGACTCATAACATCAACAGAAATCAAATTTAAAGTATTCTGTGGACATATTGGGTAATTTGAATAGAAGAGTTCTGTAACAATAAATTTGTTTTTTTTTCTGCAGTTTTTGCCTTCAGAGGTAATCCTGTAAAAGGAATATTCTGTACAACTAACCTTAGGGTCTTTAGTATACTAATAAGCAACCAAATCGATTCTACGCACTATAAGGCAGCATATTTACAAGTAAAAGTGTAAAAGTGTGAAGCATTTCTAACAACAGACTACTACAGTACTACTTGAGTGAACACTATCTAACAGTGACATTCAGAAATAGAATACCCTGAGGGAGCAGATTTCTACAAGGAAGTAAAGATTAGCCGAAGAGACAGTCATGTATTTTCTGCAATAAAATACCCCTTTCACACTAGAGATTCCAGGTGTATCTGTTATTGAATAACATGCAAAAGAAATGTTTCTGAAACCCTCTCTTAATTTTCCCGAAACATCACATTTCCATATGTCCAAGATATGAATTTAAAAAGTAAAATTTGCACTTCTGTTTAAGACATGTAGATTTCTACTCCAGCCCCTGGCGACAATATGGAAAGTTACAGCCATAGAATGTCATGTTCTTCCAACACAGGATGATCTGAAACTTCTTCAATGCTTCTACTTTGGCAACTGAATAAATTATGGTATGCTTGCTATTCCTTATACCAAGAGAGATTTAGAACAGAAAATACGTAAAAAGTGACTGATAAATGTGAAATTTATTCAGTTAACAAGTGTCCTACATTTTGCAAAATGACTTGCAACTACTACAGAAAGAAACTGAGCTGGTGAAAGTTGTCAGGCCAACGTATTCTCCACAAAGCCAAGCTATTCTGTGCAGGATTTGACTCACCGGATCCCATCCCGCAGGCCCATGTCATGGGCAATTTTCCTGCGTGTATTTTCACTGGCTGGTTGTGGAAACCAGTTAAAATACAAATCGGCCATATAGCCACCAATGTGATAATGGTCTGGATGGCCAGCAAAGGAGAAAACAAAGTTATGTGACCCGATACTCTCGATCACCGGACACATAACATTGGTTTTGTTTGTGGCAATTCTGTCCAGCAATGGTTCCAACCATCCTGTTAGGCAGCATTCAAAATATACATTTTTAAAAATATTATTTGAAAAGTGTAAAATAGAATTAAGTTAACAATTAACAAATAACGTTATGGTACAATATAATGTATGGATCATATACACAATGAGTGCAGAACACTTGAGATAGAGTTTGAATAACTGTTATCATGTGCAAAATAGGTGATTACTTGCATGCCTGGATTGCTTTTGCAGTTAAAATGATTACTATCCTGTGATGTGTTTCAGTTCCATCAGTGTTATCTTATTTTTTTGATGCCTAATGTTTCTTACAACAGAAAATCAGATCAACCTCAGAAGTTATAATGATGGACCAAAGTAATGCACACTAGTTGGCCAAAGATAAACAGCCAAAAGTTCAGAAATTGGATGCAATAGAGCTACCACTGTATATCTCTGTCCCTAAACAATTGTAGGTCCATTTAAGTCTTCCTTTTTTGCCTAGAATTTTGAAATGACTACTCTGTGTGCATACCTACCATCCACCCACGTGTACACGCACTCACAATGTTAAAAAATGGCACAGCTCAAGTGTGTGGTATGACCAGAACCTTTTCGACTGAAGTCCACAAGTACACACCATTCCATAGCAACCATTGTAGGCATCATGTTGACCTGAACTTGCCAGATATCGCATGAACTTTCTTTGGGTGGACAAAAATCAAAGTTGGGGTTTTACATATCTTTTCAATTCAACTAATCTTATAATATTATCAGGACACGTCCAGCCAATTCCACATGTCAGACCTATGACCACATGGTGGTGAGACAGTCAAGTCATCAAACGCCCAACTTGTTCATCAATGGGCAACTGAGACAACTCCATTGTGACATGATGGTGCAAAGAGAATGCCCTGTGTGGAAAACAATCAAGTTTGGCATAGAAAAATGAATGATATACCTCAAGATTCCAGACGGTAATACAAATATTTAAATGTATTATTTCATGGAAATTAAATTTAGATGGTGTGTAGCATAACCAACAAACACTGGTTAGTAATATAAACCCTACTTGTACATTTGTCTAATGTTAACACCTGGTTATTTGTGAATGGGGTATTATATACAGAAAATACAGTCATAAAGCACAAATAGCATTGCTAAAGCCAATGCTTTTATAAACTTTATACATCTGGTGGTCCACAGAAGTGATAAATACTAACTAGTATTAGTTTAAGTCTAATCTATCTAATCATATTTTATAGTACTTAATCTCTGTCCTACCAGATTATATAAAGTATAACCCATATATTATATAACCTTATAACCGTATATGTCATATAACCACGTTGACCATGGCAATTTCCATGGTTATAGAGTTGTAAATGCTTTTAATCTGAAACAGATGTGGCACAACAGATATATCTAGAAATGGTAAAGTGTGTGCAGTAAAGATCTTTGTGCAGATGTCAAGAGTTGAATGTTCTACGACTGACACATCTTGGAAAGATGTGACTCACCGAATCCCATCATGAAGTCCCAAGTCATGGGCAGTTTTCCTGCGCTGGTTTTCACTGGATGGCTGAGGAAACCAGTTGAAATACAGATCTGCCATAAAGCCACCAATCTGATACTGATGTGGGGCGCCAAGGTAGGCATAAGCAAGGTCATGTGACCCAATAGTTTCGATCACCGGACACACAACAATGGTTTTGTTTGTGGCTATTCTGTCCAGTAATGGCTCCAGCCATCCTTGAGAAGAGCATTTAAAACATAAACATGATGTTAACAGCTTTCTAGAATTGTCTTTCTAATCACAGGGAGTTGATTTTTAGACAGTTTGTGCTATATCAATAGTTTGGTCCTATTCAGAAATTATAATGTCAATCAATAATTAATAAAACAATTGATCAATCGATCAATCAAACATAACTGGACCTTTGTCACATTTACTGTCACAAAATATCCTTGTTGCATTTGTAAAAAAACTTCGTAGCTTTGCGTGGTGTTTTCGCACATGTCTCAAAATTAGTACAAAGTGAATAAATCAATAAACCCAATCTACAGATTATCAGTCTCTTGTTTAGCTTTGCAAGCTGTATTTTACCATGCTGGATGCCAGTTAGGTAGCCAATTTACATCCTTTTAAAGGTTATTCACTTGAAATTATCTGTAAAAGGCTTATTTGTTATTAAATACGCAATCACCCTCCAGGAAGAATTTCTGCTGGTTTTGGATGAGCAGGAAAAACAGAGAAGGGATGCCATACTTTCTGTAAAACCTACCATCAAGGAGGATTGTGGCTATGGTTTAACACAGAAAAGATACAGTTAAGGTGCGGAAATGATACAGTAGTGTTACAGCAAGTATACCAATTGACTTTAAGCACAGAAAGATACACAATAACACAGAATTGGGAGTGAAAGCTTCGGAAGAGCTAGAGAATGGATACAACACTTTGAAATCACTGACGTTATGGCCACTTATCATAGGCTGAAATTCTGAGCAGTTAAAAACTTCCATGTTTTTTTTCATGGAACGCAATACATGGAGCAAAAAGATGTTACACAAAATTCAGATAAATATAGGATCTACTACATGTAGTGTGATCAGGCCAGTGTCATTTATTACATACAGTATATTTATCTGGACTGATTGTGATATTGCCAACTTTATGGAAATGAAATTCATGTAAGATAACACAGCACCAGTGTCAATGAACATTTCATATTCTAGTTTTGCCAGCAAGGTGTAATGATTTCAGTACAGCTGTGGGAATTCATCCACCACAAAGTTTTAGGTTTTATGTTTATACCAATAATTAATTCAACTGCAACCAACTATTACAGCTCATAGTGATCTTATCCATACTTGTCTGACAGAGTCTTTGAAAGGTTACTTTCACATCAAGAAGTCATTTATGCCAGAATTTCAATATGAAATCAGTATAAACTCATTAGCTGATAAACAACTAGATCAAATAAAACAAATTCTCATTTTATGGTCTCATTCTCACATCCACATCTATTAAAGAAAACCCATACCCCAGTGGAAGTAACATGAAAAAAAAAACATTTATACTATTATGAAAAAGGGGATTTTATGTAAAAAAGTGTCAAGATTTTTTATGAAACTTCTGCTTCTTTGAATTGCTTGAAATCTGGAGAGTTAAATATGGTAGAAAATGTCCTTTTTTATGGAAATTCCTCATAAAATTAATTACATTTGTGAATTAACGAGAAAAAGCATGCCAAATATTTAAATGCAAATTTTATATTTAAAAAGGTAAAAAATGGATTTATTAAAAATTTGACCAGAATTCTACCTAACCTAACTGATCCACAGGAAGTCAGGGGACACTTTGCCCGTCTCTGTACCTCTGACTCAGGTTGCCCATACCAGGTGAAAGTCATATCCCACCGGAAACCACCGATGGGCATAAAATCGGGGTCAGCCGGATAGCGGACTGTCCCAAGTGTCTCTTTTAGTATGTTAAACAGAGTGGGGCATGATACAGTGGTGGAGTTATGGTGGACTCTGTATAACAACGGCTCTAACCAACCTACAACACAGCAGGCATAACAGTATTCTCAACACCATAAAGGGAGAATATTGAATGAATGTTTTAAATTATTACAAAGGACCAACAAGAAGATGTTGATTTCCCTTGTAACTTTGCTTGTAATTACTCTAATTTGACACAATATAGAATATAGAAAGCTAATCACAGGCACATGTGGTCTGGAACACTCATAGACATCTGATCACAGATAATTTAAGTTTTAATTATATTACCATTCCTCAGTTTTACTTCTTTTATTATAAAATTGTATATTTACATATGAACCAAGAGTCTGTAATAAATAAACAGATTGTATCACTTTAAATTTCTCAATTGCAGATATCACCTTTAAAATACGGCAATAGGTTTTTGTGGCTTTTCTTTTCAGCTCTTTTGGGCTTAGTACATTAACAACTGGATGAATAATGCATGTTTATTCAAAAGAAATCTACTTTATAACACTTATAACATTGAACACACTTTGATTCTGCTGGCAATTTGAGATTATTTGTAAGTAATCTGTCCAGTCCAATTCAATGTGGGTTTCCTAATGCTTTTGGGTAGGCCAAGTTGTAAATTTTACACACAGTGCAAAGTTTCAGGGCATGTATTCCTAAAAACATAGAGTAAGAAATTTAAAATTCGCCAGGAATCTAAAATTCGACACCTCTAAAACCTTAGTTAATTTTATGAAGAAAATGATATTTTGTCTGAAAATTGGCATTTTTCAGTCCAAAAAGCCTTAATTTTCCATACATTCAACAAATCTCACCTCAATTAATTTATTTTATTAGTATTTCCACATGCGGCGAATTTCAGATATGTAGCGAATTTTAGATTTCTCACTCTAATCTGACTTTGGCTTGAAACCTTAAATTTGAGATAAAACTCAATTTTCAGTTTGTAGACACACTCACCAGATATCCACCTTTGACAATATATTTTTTATTTATTTTACACCTGACAAATATCACATGCATCAATAAGACCAGCCTGATAATGAGTCTGCAACAAACCTGTTTGTTAACAATAACTCAAAGTTACAGTGTATGCCAATCCAGAACAAATTTTAAAGTGCAAATATATTAGTGTGGTCAGAAGACATACATTTAGTTTATGATTAGTAGAACAAACATAGGTTAAGCAGCAAATGAACATTAGCCTTAATTTAGCTATCCACTCATAAAAGTCGTCCAGAGTGTGACTAGACATGACAGCCTAGACCATGAAATAACACAATTAGACAATGAGATTTAAGTTATTTAACACGACTTACCTTTCCTCATTTTGTGTAAATGTGCCAAAAATATGCTATTCGACATTTATATATCTATATATATATACAAACACACAGCACACAGGTGATATGTACATATATTTACAATTTTAAAATACAAAAAAATACACTTTTTATGTGACTATATGATCGGAATTAGGATGAGTGATATAATGTATTAGTTGGTTTTAACAAATATGTCTAAATTATACTCCACCTATGTCTATTAATTATCAATTGTTCAAAAACTAATTCTAAAATGTTCAAAAAATGACTCCACAAAACGCCAATGGTTAATTCTTATGCTATGATTAACTTTTTAACTGATAGGCAGTATTATGTGGGAATTTAATATTACAGGTTAATCAACCAGAATTTTAATACACAAATTCATCAAAATACACACCCTTGATGGTAGATTGATTATGTTATAATTATGTTCCCGCGTGAATTTACAAGTAAATTTGTAAATTACAAAATCTTGCTAAAAGGTAGTTATCTTGAACAGATTATAATGTAATATAAATGATGTGTTTTGTTAACAATATGATAATAATTCTACAATGTTGTAAACAATATTACAATTTTTGTCTACATTTCCTTCATAATTTAATATATTTTTTTCCAAAAAGGCAGTTTTTAATGTTTTGTTGATATTCATTTCTATTTAATATGCATACATATGAAATAGGTGGAGATACACAGCACAGCAATGCCATTCACCCTGACTTTAACAGATCTGCAGATATGAATACACTGAGTATATGTACATGTATAAAGATCCTTTCTCTGTGATTATATTATACTTAATCATGTTGATTAGTATATTACGTGTCACCTTTTAAACTTAACTTTTTAATGTTATAGTATTTAATAAAATTAGGCATTTTAGTATATCTGCCAGAATTATATATTGAGACTTTACCTTAAATTTGACCTTCATTACAATATGCTCACAGATTTCTAGCCCATGCCTCTGAATTTCAAAGACAAATTTTATTAGAACTTTCTGGTGACAATAAATTCAAATTTGATTTAAGTTTATAATGCAAGTTGACTTATGTGTGATGCTTTGAACTGAGAATTCACCGTTTTTGACCTTTGTACGAGGTCAGGTTGGTTAAATGTTGGAATAAATAGACCTAAAGATTAAGATGAACATATAAAAACTTTAAGCTGACCCATAATTTGACCTATGTATGAATTCAGGAGCAGATGTTTTGTGCCTGAGTTTAAGGCTAACATTACTTGTATGGGATTGGGCATTAATGCATCTGTTGGACTTTATGTGACATCAATTAGCTTTGTCCAACAATTTACTTGTCCAAACATTTGATGTAAGTATTTAAATGTCAAATTGACTGACCACACATTCTAGAAATTACAGTGGACATCTGCGACAACTACAAGCTTTGGATTAACTTCAGATCTGACCTTTTACATCAGTTTAAGCTTATTTTACAAGCAACCCTACACCCCTCTCAACTCTCCTCACCTCACAGGTTCCTCGTTCCCGCTACCCTTCAGGTGTTGTCTCTCTATCATTTCTGACATTTTCGTGGGGCCAAGCGGCCACCAATCAAAAGTCAGATCCCAGTAGAAACCCCCCACCATGTGTGTGCGGGCATTGCGCGTGCCCAGCCCTCTATAGAACAGGGTGTCAGTCTTAATTAGGTCACTCATAGGTGCTGCGACTGTCGTCCAGTTTCTGTTTACTCTGTCAAGTAATGGCTCAAGCCAGCCTTGAATTGTTTGCAATAAATAAAGTATCCTGTATGTAACAGTATGCTTTTTACTCTCAAAACTTTGCCATTTTATAAAACTAATTCTAGGTCTATATATACATTAAGTGATATATCCAGTTAATTTTGTTGTGTTCCTGCTTTTAGCAAGTCTTGAATGGTTGCGTTTAGTAAAATATTCAGTTTGTACCAACAACATTTTAAGTACTGGCAACAGCGTTAATTAAGTCATTAATGTAAAATTTTTATTGAAGCATTTGAGGTATTGCGCCATAATTTCAGATCAATGGGTTGTATCTGGTTACAGGATATATTTTCACAGACCAAAATGAGGTGAAAGTTATGAAGAAGGACAAAAGGAAATTTAAATGCAAAGATCGGACACAATAGAAGAGCAAATAATTCACCAGTAAATAAGGTTGCAGCAGAAATCATTTTTGATGCATGTCAGGTTATTCTGATGTGAACAATATCAACCTGTGTACATGTATTGACTATATGTTGTGTCAGCAGAATGTCATGTCAAAGCACTGTGAGGGACAACATACATGCATTCTTTAAACTTCTTGGAATGTCAACATTTTATGACTGATATTTTTAATAGTTTAGAATAAATCTAAAATTACTGGTCTCCACAGGTGTTTTTAAGGTGATCTTGCAGAGAAATGAAATGTACAGCTGATATACCTTAAAAGGAAGTTTTCAAAATCTTGTTAAATTCATGTTCTGATTACAGTTATATTAAATTGAATTAAAGTGTTTTTAAGTATGATTTTAATTTTTCTCTTTGAAAAAAAAAGAAACGCCTATGTCAATATCTTTGACTTTTTGTACATTTTTATCTATTTCAGTCATCAATAGCAGTTCTTCTTTCTATTCTGTAAAACATATATATATATAATCTCATGCATTTGTTTATTATAATCCCAGACTACCACACGCCTCACACTCCCCAGTTAACATCTAATTTGATTCACACATATCAGAGAGATATCCAACACCTCACACAAACTATGACACATTATTACTCAGTAATAGATCAGCCCATCTCAGGACACTTGAACTGAGGCCTTTTAATGATATAAATCTCCCAAGTAGACAGCTTTCCCTGAAGATTCAAGCCCAAGAGTATGTACAAAACTGCCCGCCAATCTATCCCATCCAGTCCACATGAAAACACACTATGTACAATGGAAAAGTTGAAAAGGTTTTGTGAATATCTAGAAACATTAGTTCTAAATTACATCTGCGTGTGTACTTTCTTTATTTTAGACAATTTTAGTCAAGTTATTCAGGCAGAAGATTTGAAATTCTTTCTTTATTGATGATAAATTTGGGTTTAACTAATAATTGGAAACAACAGGAAAGAAGTGTTTTTGGACAGCATGAATTTTAAATGAGAGAGAACAATTACAAATTAACATATCCAACTGTCATAGTTGAAAATAAATGTCATTTATATTTTAAGAAGTGAATTTTCACTGATAAAAGTTCGCCTATCTTTTAGTTGCATTGCTTCTGAACCACTGCTTTGCAGCACTTTGCAGAACATATTGTGAGAACATAAACATTATCAAAGCATATGTTATTTTCAAATCAAAGTTTAGATTTTTTCATCCCAAGAGATAACATCATATATCTAAACACGACCTCAGCAAATTAAACATTTTGCCATCACTTAATTCAAACCAAAGGTCACATAGGAGAGATGCAAGTGACTGAATCTCACACAGGATGATAACTTAGGCGCCTCTTTAGTCACACAGATAAGTAATATTTTATTTTTAATGCATGCATTACTAACTATTACAAAGGATTTAACATGCTTTTTTATATTTACTTATATATTTTATTATTTTGGGGGAGGTTTGGGGATTACTTGTGTGGAGAATCATGTCAGTTAACCAACCATGCATTAATAATAAGTGTATTTAAAAACAGAGGAAATAGTTGTCGAAAAAGGCCTGTTAAAGAGCATATATAGTGCATTTTTGTACTGATTAAGAATTAGCAGAGTGACGGATTACCTTGCTGAAAAATTAAGAAAAAGCTTGTTTTTTTTTTGTATAATGCTAAGTTCATATAAAACAGGTGGGGAAGGTGTATAATTTATTGAAGTTAGGTCATCAGTTTGACAGATTACTATGATAAATACAAACAATTTCTACTCAATGTATTCATAATATGAGACATGTGGCACATATACAAACTTTGATGCAATCACATATAACATCTGAATTCCTATATAAATTTTTTTAAGAAAGTACACCCACAGATGTGTATTTATTTGATCACCCCTACTTATATATTACTTCACCTAACTGGCTCTGAGTTCCCCTGAGCTAGACGTCTCCTTTCCATCTCTCTGGACCCTTGCTGTTTCCAATGGAAAACCAAACTCCAATCAAACACACCCACACTATAGTGTGAAGGAGATTTCTTTCCAAGCCCAACCTTGAGCTTTGAGCGATCAATACTCTCTATGACTGGACAGGGAACCACAGTGTGATTGTGGTGAATCCGCTCTAATAATGGAGGGAGCCATCCTACAGGTATTAGGTAAAGGTGTATTGTTTTATATGACAAAACTACAGGTAAACATATTGTTCCTATGTGTCCCAGGTACAGATGTGTTGTTTCATATGACAAAACTACAGGTAGACATATTGTTCCTATATTTCCCAGGTACAAATGTGCTGTTTCATATCACAAAGTACAGGTAGACAAAAGGTTCCTACATGTGTCAGTTAAAGATGTACTGTTTCATATCACAGAACATTGGGTATATATGTTGTTCTTGTAAGTATCGGATACAGGAGTGTTGTTTTTGGATGACAGAATTAAGGTAGACATATTGTTTGGTTTAAAAAGCTATTGTGTAATGGTGTATTGTTTCAAATTATAAAAGTACAGGTAGACATACTGTTCCTTTAAGTAGTATGTACAGTGCTACTTCTTCAGATAATAGAATGATGAATAGACAACGTTTCTACAGATATCTGGTACAAGTGTCCTGTCTCTTGTAGTAAAACTGCAGGTAGAAATATTGTCTCTACACATGGTAGGTAATGGGTGATCATTTGGGGCACATGATAAGCACTGGCTTATAGGTTTCTACAGGTATTATTTGTTTTCAAATACAATGTTTCAGAGGCACAATATTACCAAAACTGTCAACCAAGATCAGTACTCAGGGGAAAGAACGGGCCAATCACCACAGAGAACAACCATGGTGATATTAAGACAAAGGTGGGTATGCCTTGTTGTAGAGGTAGGTTTTAAGCTTCTTTCTGTAAGAGGCAAAATGGAGGCACACATGAATCTCGTAAGGAAGAGCATCAAAAACAAAGCTATAACCAAACTGATTAACAGAGTTTTGGGTAGATGGATGAAACTTTGGTGCAACAAGGAAATGTCCAACATTCTGAGTGCACCTAGTACTTTAAGAACTACTATAAGAAGAAAGATATGGAGCAAAATACTTAGGGAAACCAGTGTGAAGAAACTTGTAAACAAATGTGATTGTTTTGCGCACTGAGCAATATTTAACAGACAGTCAATATAATCTCTTAAGAACAGGAGTTATTGTTTGATACAATTGTAATTTACATCGATTGAATGCAGAGAGACTCCTGGAAATGAATTACAGTAATCCAACCGACTAATCATAAGAGCATCGGCCACAAGTATAGAGACATCATGAGAAAGAAACCATCTGACCATCATGTAGTCCCTGAGTTGCATAAAACAATTTGAACATGTTTAGACAAGGAAAAATCAGAGTCAAACTATTTGCCCAGGTTCTTGGCAGAGAGGACCACCCAATATGTCAATTAGAAAACATGTTTTTAACCTATCCTTTTGTCTTTTAACCAAAGAGTATAAACACAATCTTATCAGGGTTCAATTTGAGTTTACTGGTTGCCATCCACTCTATGCACATAATTAAAGCACCTGTTCAACTGTGCAAAGGCAGAAGAGGCATTCTTCTCAAATACACATAAAGTTGGGTGTTGTCAACATAAAAGTGAAACTTAATACCTGCATGTTTACCAATCACCATGTCGAGGGGAGTAATGTATAGTGAAAACAGAAAGGGCCCAAAACAGAATCTTGAGGAACTCCAAAGAAAAGTTTACAAATATCAAAGCAGAACCAATCTTATACACTGATAATGCTCAGTTAAATAAGCAGTGAATCATTTGAGAACAGAGCTCATAACTCCAAACCATGTCTGAAGACAACTGAGAAGAGTGGAATAATCAATGGTGTCAAAGGCAGCAACATGGTTAAGGAATACTAAGGCAGTAGGTTCACCACTTGATAAGAATAAGCGAACTTTATTTTTATGGACAGGAGAGTTGTCTCAGTTGAATCACCTTTTTAAAGAGCAGACTGGTATGAGTTGTAAGTCATGGATGTGGATATGTTCTAATAACTGCTTAACAACCACATGTTCAACCAGTCTGATAAGAAACTGAGACCAGATACAGGGTGATAGTTTCTAAGATCATCAGGACGAAGAGACGCCTTCTTAATAAGAGCAGCAATTTTGAACCCACATGTCCTTTGGTAAGTGAACAATTAACCAACTTTGTGATTGATGGCTGTAAAATATCACTGCATTGTTTGATGAGAAATGTTGACCCATGAGTCCAACAGACAGAATTTTGTTGGTGAGTTTCTAATTACTGGCATCTTCAGAGACTTGAGGAAACAAAGTAATAGGAGGTGATTTTTTACCCTTTTTTGGTGTGATTAAGGTGGTCTGTTATTTTTCAGTGGAAAACTTTTAAACAATTCTAAAATTTTAGATAAATTACACCTAGAATTATTCATACAAAACATGGTCCACTGAAGAAATCTTAATGACATTCAATTTGTGTTAAAATTATTATGTGCAGAAATGAGGGTAAAAAGTTATTGCTAGCTCTCTTCTGTGTGAATTGTTATATGTTCCTCCTATCATAATGAACTAGAACTGTGCAACTTAATAGCTATATGAATAAATATCATCACATATAGCTACAAAATAATCAATACACATAAAGTTAATTAATCCCTAAGGTTATTCATGTCATATATTGCAATGTACTGACAGTTCTATGATTAGCTCTTTGTACGTATCCCATTTTAATTATTGAGGCCAAAACAACAGGTCATTAATTTTATTGATTTTTTTCACACCAGCTGAGTGATTTTTCAGACCGGTTGCGTTTCTCTGTAAAAAGTCTCAAAGTCACAAACACTGCCAGCTTTACTTAATTTTTTGCATGGCCAGTTATTTGTCATGAATTAGATATCTGAGAAAAGTCATTTGTTTTCAAGTGAGAGCTTAACACGTGCTGTAACTTAAATAAAAAACACATCATAAAGTCAAAACTCTCTTTGTTGGTGCAAAATAAACCTGCAAGTTTTTACAAAACAAGAAATTCAGTGTGAACTGAGCTTGGCTGTAGTGTGATGATAGGATTCATAGTTCACAATGAGGTAATACACAGAGTGGTAATACTCTCGCCTCCCACCTCTGAGGCCTGGGGTTCGATTCCCGGCATGGCCTCAAGTGGGAAAGCTGGTAGTTGCTTGCCGTTGGTCAGCAGTTTACAGTGCGGAACCCTAATGAACTGAATGCACTGGTTTCCTCTGCCCTTTCAACTACCCGTCGTGATATGACCTGTTCAGTGTTGAAAGCGACGTAAAACCCCAAATAAATAAATAAATCATAGTTCACAATATGTATCAATACTACTTCAGACGTATTATTTTTTAAAGAAATCTACTCACCATACATACCCCGCCAAAATCAGACAGTAACTTATTTTGTAATATTGATGGAATCTTTAAATAATTTATAAATCCATGTTACATATAAGGCCACTATGCCAGCATGTCTTTCAAAGAGGACAATTTTGTCTGCAGATGCTGAAGAGTTTGTGTTTGTTCTTTAACCAGAAAAGAATATTGAGGTATTGATTTTTCTCTGTATGCTACAGAATTGGTCTACTTAATGATGATCTTCCTTGTTCTCTACAGGAGTGATTTATTTATAGAACAAGCTTATACAGCCCTTGTTATATATATTTTGTGGTGAATTCTTATTGGAGTGGACTGCATGTGGTGTGTGAATGGACTAGATCATGTAATTTGCTGTAATTTGGATATTGCTAATACTTTGAGGCAAACATCAAATCAGGAAATATATTGAACAATTGGATACAGACATTGGATTGCTGTATGTTTGATATTATTCACATTTTAGATCAGACAGCACATTTGTGCAGATACTCAGAACATCTTTATGGAAACATTTTGTGTTGGTGAATGCTAAACGATTCACAGGATACAGATAGTTTGTATTAGGGGACGCTGAAAGGATCACAGGACATATTGTGGACAAACTTCACTGTTAATTACCTGGTCATGTCAGACTGGATTCATTATTGTTTGGATTTTGCAGTTGACTATAATTATTATTTTAATTGTTAAATAAATTTGTTAAGTAACACTTTTTGTCTTTTCCTGTTGTAACTTGAAAGCAACTTAACTGGTTCATGCTATTGCACTTACTCCATGGGTAAATATATATTAATGAATGTGTTATAGTAACCTAGTTAAAAGGTCAAAGGTCAAATTTTGGGTTTAATGCCCCTCTCCATAACTAAAGTTATATGAGGACATGTAAAGTCTGCATGGTGTCATGAACTAGATTTGAAAGCACACCACTGACTTGCTATGGACTTGTTAAAGTCCTTGTCACTGACATGCAAGTTGTATTTGGTCTGTTGATCATTGTAGTGTGATGTGAGTACTAGGACTAATTCTTTGGGAAATTTTAAAAAGGATAGGACATTGTAACCTGGTGAAGCAGAACAATGGTGTTATGGATAAATATGTTCAGATCTAATGTGATTTTACAGAACATACTGCTCTCACCAATAGATGACGAGATAAACAAGTACACAACTACAATGTAAAACATAACCCTGTGAGCAGATCTAGCAAATTAAACACTCAAACCTTAACATTGCAAATCTTATGTATAAATATTTTTATCTGAGATAAAAGGTTATTACATTGTAGTTCAATTACATTTTTTAAACCGATCTTAGCTAATATTAAGCTGACTATGATTAACTGAATTGTTGAATATTTAACAAAACCTAAGAATGTAAGTTACTTGAAACAACATATTGCTAAATAATATGATTTTCAAGGTTAACATTTTACGGGCTCTCTTGTGAATTATTTACAATAACAGTCACTGTAATATAAATTTCTACAGATATTAAAATTTACCAAAAAACACACTATTCATTATAATATTTAAAGTCAATGACACCAAGCTGGTGATATTAATTGTTACCGACCAGGACATAATCTGACTCTATCAGTTTAAATGATAAAAACTCTGATCTTTATCTTTATGCCATGCATTTAATGTACAGTGAAGGTATAGCACTAAAAATCGCATCTTTTGGGTTAGTCTTAAGAGATTTAACCTCATTTCAATGAATGACTCATCAACTTCAAAAAGGTGAACAAAGGAAAGACCTGTGCATGACCAAAATGATTGTGTTTGAAGTAATGGCCAAGTAGCCTTCAACAGGGATGCTGAAAAAAGTGTCCACATGGACTCAAATAAGAATGTTTAATTATTGTCAATAAGATCCTAAAAGTGTGCATGTGTAGTCAAAGGTAAAGCCCGTTGCCTCATGATAGGACATATAGATTACAAGGCTCTTATTTTATGGATCTTATGAAATATAGTTAAATTGACAGCCCAATGGTCATAAATGCAGATATTGAACCATTGATCCATAGGCAGCACTTAAAATATTCATATCTGTAGCCATTGTGCTCAAATCAAGTATGTGTGTTACCAGTCCTGGACTGTAATGATGATACTTAAGTTATCAGTACATAATCTGAAATAAAAATAGTTTATATGGATGAATATATAATATATAAAGTGACTAACCTTTAGTGCACTCTACATGGGAGTCCAGGAATGTCAGCACCTCTCCCTTAGCTATAGCTGAACCCAGCAACCTGGCTCTGATCAGACCTTCTCTCTTCTTTGCCCTCACCACTTTCAGCTTCTCCACATTGACCACAAAGTCATCCAACTGTTGGCCCAGGTGTGCTAGAGCAAGAGAAATCATTGCATACAGTGTCCCAGTGTTCCAATCTTCTAAACCTAACTGTAGCTGGAGATTATTAAAATGAATCAGAAGATACCAGTGTATCCTGGTACCCAGCTGTATGTCAATGTGCTGAAGAAAGAGATATCATACATGTTATGTACTGGTTGATAATACAGGCTGTACTGTACAATTGTTTGTGGGAATATATAGTCTCTAAATCACACTTAACACTTTTCACTTGAAGTCACAGTCTCTAAATATATAGTCTTTAAGTCACACATAAACATGTTTAACTTGAAATTAAAAAGTGATCCGGCCCAGGGGCTGGTTTTACAAAGGGCCTAAAACTTAGTACAGATTTAAATATAAGTGTTTTTTTCATTTATTAAGTCTTAGACTTAAATAGATTACGTTATCAAATAACCACAGTGCTTTTTATGTCATGTAACCTTTGATTTCAAATCAGAATATTCTATGGGTGACATATTTTCTTTGTTTTACACATTTTGTCTTTGTGGAAACAATATAACAAATTTTGTCTTTGGAAAAGTGCTGTTTTACAGCATTTAACATTTATCTGTTCAGTAGATATCTGAGTTCTGATATTCTATTTGATTGGAGTTAACGGGGAGTAACTGTACATTGTAGGTAATCAACAATGGCTAACAATCTGGTGCTGGTCCTGGTGATTTGAAGGGAAAATCCCCAGAATTCTAAGTGGTCAGAGAATTAAAATATTCCAGACTATTACATATCACTTATCACTGCAGACCTTTCTCCAGGTCTTATAGAACTACATCATAACAGCACAACACGCTTGGCTTACTGGTGGGGAATCTTGGCAATCCCCACCATGTACAAAACTACGATGCTGTAACACTTTATGATTTATTAATTTCTGCACATCAGTCCTTTCTAATCAAAGCCATTATGAAAGCTGTATAATAAGTTCTACTTTAATCCAGAAATATTAAACATTTTGACTCTCAATCAGAGAATGAAAGAGAAACAGTTCAAGCCCAAATAGTATTTTTCTTGTCTTGAAGTGAATGATTCTAAAATGTGACATCAATTACTCATCTAATTATGTGTGGAATTTGGGATTTAATTGTAATTAGCCCCATAATAGCACCCCTATAATGTTAGATAGGTTCATTTGGACAATATAATTAGAAAACAGATTAAGATAAACATTTTTTTTAGAAAACAGTGTTTGTTATAAGACATAACTGTGTGACTGCCTACAGATAATAAACTTATTGCAAAAGTTTATTTTTACATTGATAACAAATGTGATATTAAGAAAATGACAAAAATAACTAACATTTTATGAAGTATCAATTGCTTGTTTTATTTGTTAAGTTTGTATACACATTCAATGACTTTGACTGTTAATTGTACACATTCCACAGTTAAACCATCGAATGTACACGTTCAATTGCTGCTTGTTATTTTTATTTTACTCCTATAGAGAAAGTACACAATCCTTGTAATATGGCATAATATGAATTGTAAATATTTGTCTCTTCTCATGATAAAATTTTAAAACATACATAACTTGTTTGATTTTATTAGTTTATTGGAAAATAAATCCCAAACGGGCGACCCTTCCATTGTCTCAACTCTCCATTATTTTTGCATAATGGAGAGTTAATGCTACATTATTTTCTAACAGAGGATTGTGGTTCAGTTCAATGACCAGTCTGCCAAGAACAAAAGTGTACTTAGTATTTGCCAGTCATCCTCAGCACAATGCATTCAACATTGAAATGTTTTCACAACTTCTTTTATATTAATTAGTCCAGTGGGTACATTTACAAAGTCTTTTCAATTGTGAATGTCATTCAGCATTCATAGAAAAATACCTCATGGAAAAATGTTACCTTGAAAAAATACCTCCTGACAAATACAAAACAAGCAATTAAATTTGAAAATTGGATACTTTTTAATTCTTTGTATTTCTTTACAATCTGACTTTACAATAATCTTCTGTGAACTTAATCAAAGGAGCAGCTAACTTTCAAACAAACTCACTGTAAAAATCGAACCCAGCATACTATATTAAAAGGAGTGGTTTTAGTGGCTCAAAATTTACTCAAGTAAAATGAAAAAAAATATAGTGCAAAAATGCAGTACTGAAATGCATAACTGCTGGGTTTAAATTTGATTTAGATTTTTAATGCTTTTAAGTTTAAAACAAAGATTTTAATTTATCTTATTACAATTTGTTATATACTTCTAAAATGATACACTGTTTGTGGTTGAAATGAATTTTGTTCTTAATGTTGTGGATTAACTTTCAATAGAAGGTATTACTGAAATACAAAATATGGAGTAGGCATTCTTTCTCTGAGATTTTTCATGGAGACAATCTTTCCAGGAGGCATTTTTTCTTGATTTAAAATTAAGAGACAAAGAAGCACACAAAATAAAAATCTTGAGAAACCAAAAAAACTTCACAAAATAAAAGAAGTAATTCTCCAGTTTCCAGTACTTTAAATGCCTGAAAACACAAAAATAATAGCTTACTGTCTTAACATAAGCACGGATCAACAAAGTAACATGAAACATTCACCACAATAAATTATCCATAGCATTGTTAAATAAGCAGTCTAATTTTTTCTGGAAAGTGCTTTCTGTAAGTCACAGATCCATATTTTATCGATTATCATTATCCATGGTTAAATTTTGTGACAGTCATATTATATTAAAACTTTTCAAGCTTTATCCAAAATTAAATTTTCCCATAAAGGAAAACCAGTGGTACACTTGGTGAAACAATGTTGATTGTGTATTGAAATAAAACAACCATAGAACTAATTTAGTGACAGCCCCATATGGACATTGCAGGGCCTCAGGCCATTAAGTTTACATAATGGAGTGCCACTTGGCCATTATCTATTATAAAACCCTGTAAATTAAAACCAATTTATTAATTCAATAATTTAACACCTTGTACCAAATGATCAACCTTGACAATCTTTGCAATGTTTCCTTTGGTGTGCATACCATATGGGGCTTTCACTAAACTAGCTCTATGGTTGTTTTTATTTCAATACCCAATCAACATTTTTTTCACCATGTGTACCACTGGTTTTCCTTTATGGGAAGATATAATTTTGGATAAAGCTTTAATTTAATCTGACTGCCACAAAATTTAACCATGGATAATGATAATCAATAAAATATGGATCTGTGACTTACAGAAAACACTTTCCAGAAAAAATTAGACTGCTTATTAAGTAATGCTGTGGATAATTTGTTGTGGTGAGTGTTTCATGTTACTTTATTAATCTGTGCTTATTTTAAGACAGTAAGCTTTATTATTTTTGTTTTTCAGGCATTGAAAGTACTAGAAACTGGAGAATTACTTACTTGTTTTATTTTGTGTTGAAGTTTTTGGGTTTCTCAAGATTTTTATTTTGTGTGCTCCTTTGTCTCTTAATTTGGAATCAAGGAAAACTGCCTCCTGGAAAGATTGTCTCTTGAAAAAAAAAACTCATAGAAAGAATGCCTACTCCACATTTTGTATTTCAATAATACCTCCTATGAAAATTAATCCACAACATTAAGAACAAAGTTCATTTCAACCACAAACAGTGTATCATTTTAGAAGTATATAACAAACTGTAATAAGGAAAATTAATTTCTTTGTTTTGGACTTAAAACATTGAAAATGTAAATCAAATTTAAACCCAGCAGTAATGCATTTCAATACTGCATTTTTTCTCATTTTACTTCAGTAAATTTTGAGCCACTAAAAACACTCCTTTTAATATAGAATGCTTGGTTATATTTTCACATTGGGTTTGTTTAAAAGTTAGCTGCTGCTTTGATTAAGTGCACTGAAGATTATTGTAAAGCCAGATTGTAAAGAAATGCAAAGAATTAAAAAAATATCCAACTTTATAAATTAAATTGCTTGTTTTGTATTTGTCAGGAGGTATTTTTTCAAGGTAGCATTTTTCCATGAGGTATTTTTCTATGAATGCTGAATGTCATTCAGAATTGAAAAGACCTTATAAATGTACCCAATGAACTAATCGATATGAAAGAAGTTGTGAAAACATTTTAATATTGAATGCATTGTGCTGAGGATGACTGGTAAATACTAAGTACACTTTTGTTCTTGGCAGACTGGCCATTGAACTGAACCACAATCCACTGTTATAAAATAATGTAGTGTTAACTCTCCATTATGCAAAAATAATGGAGAGTTGAGACAATGGAAGGGTCGCCCATCTGGGTTTTATATAATAGATAATTGCCTCATGGCGCTTCCATTATGTAAACTTAATGACCCTTCGGCCCTTACAGGGCCTCAGGCCATTAAGTTTACATAATGGAGCGCCACTTGGCCATTATCTATATTTATAAAACTTCTTGTTGCTTTTCTTTTTCTTGACACTTACAAATTAATGCTATTTAAACCATAACGGAACTTATATTTTATTTTACCTGGCTTTGTTCCATAAAGTGAGTGTATGGTGAATGCAATTCCTTTTAAATTGAAAGAATATCTGGATTTGGCATTAGCAGAGTATAGCCACATTTTCTATTAATTAATTACAAATATAATACTTTAAGGAAGTCACTTGGGTAAGACTTACGGTAGTCTGAGAAGTCATCCACTAGGATCATCTCTCTGACTAGGTCAGGTGGGGAGTTATCCAGACAGGAATACACAGTTCTCAGTAATGTACTCCATGCCTCATTACGGAATACCACAATTATACTAGTGTCTGGTAAGTTAGAAGGGTAGTCTATCTTCAGACAACTGAAATGAAATAAAATCACAGTACAGTTATACTGATGTCTGGTAAGTTAGAGGGGTAGTCTATCTTCAGACAACTGAAATGAAACAAAATCACAGCACAGTTATACTGATGTCTGGTAAGTTAGAAGGATAGTCTATCTTCAGACAACTGAAATGAAACAAAATCAGCGTACAGTTATACTGATGTCTGGTAAGTTAGAGGGGTAGTCTATCTTCAGACAGTTGAAATGAAACAAAATCATACCACAATATACTAGTGTCTTTTAAGTTAGAGGGGTAATCTATCTTCAGACAGCTGAAATAAAACAAATTCACCCCACCACATTTATGCTGGTGTTGGGTAAGTTATATGGTTAGTTTATCTTCAGACAATTGTAATGAAACAAATTTACACCACACTTATACTGGTATCTGGTAAGTTGGAGGAGTAATCTATCTTTAGACAACTGTAATGAAACAATTCCACACCACTACAAATTATACTGGTGTCTGGTAAGTTAAAGGAGTAATCTACCTTCGTCAACTGAAATAAAAGTTTATTATAAAACAAATTCACACCACAATTATGCTGATGTCTGATAAGTTGGAGGAGTAATTTATCTTCAGACATTTGTAATGAAAGAAATTCCCATCCCAATGTTATTGGTGTCTGGCAAGTTAGATTGGTAGTTAGACAACAGTAATAAAATAAAATCAACCAACAATGATACTGATGTCTGATGTTTTCTTTGTCATGTAATTCTTTCCTTATTTGACACATTTTATTAAAAATATTTACAGACTAATTTCGGGAGGTGTTCTACAAGTTACTCTTTTATTTTCATGCATTTTAAATTAGAAGTGAAGAAAAAAACTAGAGGATCGCTCGCAAAAAAAAAGATGATGTTTTTGCATAGCAAAAACAAAGCATCCCGAAAAGGCTATAAAGGTGAGTGCTAAAGTATTAAGAAAATGCTTCGTTTTTAGCCTTATACTGTTGTGGCAACCAAAGTCAGCGCAGTCTGCTCTATCTAGCACGGTTTTCAAGATATAAGCATTTTTGTGTTTTGCAAAAAATAAAAAAATTGAAAATGTCCGCTATATTTGGCGAGACAAAAATATTTTGAAAATTGGCATGGCTACTCTGCAGAGATACCCAGCAGGTCCAAAATTTTGTTGAGTTCGCTCCATATAGCACGGTTTTCGAGATATAAGCATTTTTGTGTTTTGCAAAAACTTTGAAAATTCAAAATGGCCACCATTTTTGGGGAGACAAAAATTTTTGTCAAGACCACTGCCGCGGTGTGTATCTCCCGCCGAGCATTAAAGCAGAAGAAATAGCTTTTCCGAGATATTCACAATTTTTCATTTTCGTGTGTGAAAGCTCTTCCAAAAGTAGGTGAATGAGTTATTTGAGAAAAATTGGCTATCTGCAATACTATTAAGAGATAATTCACATTTGCTCATTTTGAGTAGGTGAATAATTATCTATGGGTCTGAAACTTCACCAAGTGAAAGCTCTCCCAAAAGTAGGTGAATGAGTTATTTGAGAAAAATTGGCTATCTGCAATACTTTTAAGAGATAATTCGCATTTACTCATTTTGAGTAGGTGAGTAATTAGCTATGGGTCTGAAACTTCACCATGTGACAGCTCTCCCACAAGTAGATGAATGAGTATTTGATAAAAATTGGGTATCCGCAATACTTTTACAGATAATTAGCATTTACTCATTTTGAGTAGGTGAATAAATAGCTATGGGTCTGAAACTTCACAGAGTGAAAGCTCTCCCAAAAGTAGGTGAATGAGTTATTTGAGAAAAATTGGCTATCTGCAATACTTTTAGAGATAATTCACATTTACTCATTTTGAGTAGGTGAGTAATTAGCTATGGGTCTGAAACTTCACCAAGTGAAAGCTCTCCCAAAAGTAGGTGAATGAGTTATTTGAGAAAAATTGGCTATCTGCAATACTTTTAGAGATAATTCGCATTTACTCATTTTGAGTAGGTGAGTAATTAGCTATGGGTCTGAAACTTCACCAAGTGAAAGCTCTCCCAAAAGTAGGTGAATGAGTTATTTGAGAAAAATTGGCTATCTGCAATACTTTTAGAGATAATTCGCATTTACTCATTTTGAGTAGGTGAGTAATTAGCTATGGGTCTGAAACTTCACCAAGTGAAAGCTCTCCCAAAAGTAGGTGAATGATTAATTTGAGAAAAATTGGCTATCTGCAATACTTTTAGAGATAATTTGCATTTACTCATTTTGAGTAGGTGAGTAATTAGCTATGGGTCTGAAACTTCACCAAGTGAAAGCTCTCCCAAAAGTAGGTGAATGAGTTATTTGAGAAAAATTGGCTATCTGCAATACTTTTAGAGATAATTCACATTTACTCATTTTCAGTAGGTGAGTAATTAGCTATGGGTCTGAAACTTCACCAAGTGAAAGCTCTGCCAAAAGTAGGTGAATGAGTTATTTGAGAAAAATTGGCTATCTGCAATACTTTTAGAGATAATTCGCATTTACTCATTTTGAGTAGGTGAGTAATTAGCTATGGGTCTGAAACTTCACAGAGTGAAAGCTCTCCAAAAAATAGGTGAATGAGTTATTTGAGAAAAATTGGCTATCTGCAAAACTTTTAGAGATAATTCGCATTTACTCATTTTGAGTAGGTGAGTAATTAGCTATGGGTCTGAAACTTCACCAAGTGAAAGCTCTCCCAAAAGTAGGTGAATGATTAATTTGAGAAAAATTAGCTATCTGCAATACTTTTAGAGATAATTCGCATTTACTCATTTTGAGTAGGCGAGTAATTAGCTATGGGTCTGAAACTTCACCAAGTGAAAGCTCTCCCAAAAGTAGGTGAATGAGTTATTTGAGAAAAATTGGCTATCTGCAATACTTTTAGAGATAATTCACATTTACTCATTTTCAGTAGGTGAGTAATTAGCTATGGGTCTGAAACTTCACCAAGTGAAAGCTCTCCCAAAAGTAGGTGAATGATTAATTTGAGAAAAATTGGCTATCTGCAATACTTTTAGAGATAATTCGCATTTACTCATTTTGAGTAGGTGAGTAATTAGCTATGGGTCTGAAACTTCACAGAGTGAAAGCTCTCCCAAAAGTAGGTGAATGAGTTATTTGAGAAAAATTGGCTATCTGCAATACTTTTAGAGATAATTTGCATTTACTCATTTTGAGTAGGTGAGTAATTAGCTATGGGTCTGAAACTTCACCAAGTGAAAGCTCTCCCAAAAGTAGATGAATGAGTTATTTGAGAAAAATTGGCTATCTGCAATACTTTTAGAGATAATTCACATTTACTCATTTTCAGTAGGTGAGTAATTAGCTATGGGTCTGAAACTTCACCAAGTGAAAGCTCTCCCAAAAGTAGGTGAATGAGTTATTTGAGAAAAATTGGCTATCTGCAATACTTTTAGAGATAATTCGCATTTACTCATTTTGAGTAGGTGAGTAATTAGCTATGGGTCTGAAACTTCACCAAGTGAAAGCTCTCCCAAAAGTAGGTGAATGATTAATTTGACAAAAATTAGCTATCTGCAATACTTTTAGAGATAATTCGCATTTACTCATTTTGAGTAGGTGAGTAATTAGCTATGGGTCTGAAACTTCACCAAGTGAAAGCTCTCCCAAAAGTAGGTGAATGAGTTATTTGAGAAAAATTGGCTGTCTGCAATACTTTTAGAGATAATTCGCATTTACTCATTTTGAGTAGGTGAGTAATTAGCTATGGGTCTGAAACTTCACCAAGTGAAAGCTCTCCCAAAAGTAGGTGAATGATTTATTTGAGAAAAATCGGCTATCTGCAATACTTTTAGAGATAATTCACATTTACTCATTTTCAGTAGGTGAGTAATTAGCTATGGGTCTGAAACTTCACCAAGTGAAAGCTCTCCCAAAAGTAGGTGAATGAGTTATTTGAGAAAAATTGGCTATCTGCAATACTTTTAGAGATAATTCGCATTTACTCATTTTGAGTAGGTGAGTAATTAGCTATGGGTCTGAAACTTCACCAAGTGAAAGCTCTCCCAAAAGTAGGTGAATGATTAATTTGACAAAAATTAGCTATCTGCAATACTTTTAGAGATAATTCGCATTTACTCATTTTGAGTAGGTGAGTAATTAGCTATGGGTCTGAAACTTCACCAAGTGAAAGCTCTCCCAAAAGTAGGTGAATGAGTTATTTGAGAAAAATTGGCTGTCTGCAATACTTTTAGAGATAATTCGCATTTACTCATTTTGAGTAGGTGAGTAATTAGCTATGGGTCTGAAACTTCACCAAGTGAAAGCTCTCCCAAAAGTAGGTGAATGATTTATTTGAGAAAAATCGGCTATCTGCAATACTTTTAGAGATAATTCACATTTATTCATTTTGAGTAGGTGAGTAATTAGCTATGGGTCTGAAACTTCACCGTGTGAAAGCTCTCCCACAAGTAGATGAATGAGTTATTTGATAAAAATTGGGTATCCGCAATACTTTTAGAGATAATTAGCATTTACTCATTTTGACTAGGTAAATAATTAGCTATTGGTCTGAAACTTCACCATGTGAAAGCTCTCCCAAAAGTAGGTGAATGAGTTATTTGAGAAAAATTGGCTATCTGCAATACTTTTAGAGATAATTCGCATTTACTCATTTTGAGTAGGTGAGTAATTAGCTATGGGTCTGAAACTTCACCATGTGAAAGCTCTTCCAAAAGTAGGTGAATGAGTTATTTGAGAAAAATTGGCTATCTGCAATACTTTTAAGAGATAATTCGCATTTACTCATTTTGAGTAGGTGAGTAATCATCTACGGGTCTGAAACTTCACCATGTGAAAGCTCTCCCAAAAGTACATGAATGAGTTATTTGATAAAAATTGGGTATCTGCAATAGTTTTTGAGATAATTAGCATTTACTCATTTTGAGTAGGTGAGTAATTAGCTACGGGTCTGAAACTTCACCAAGTGAAAGCTCTTCCAAAAGTAGGTGAATGAGTTATTTGAGAAAAATTGGCCATCTGCAATACTTTTAGAGGTAATTCGCATTTACTCTTTTTGAGTAGGTGAGCAATTAGCTATGGGTCTGAAACTTCACCAAGTGAAAGCTCTTTGGGATAGCTGCTCTGCAGAGATACCCTGAAGATAAAAAATTTCGTCAAAATCGCTCTATGTAGCACGGTTTTCTAAATATTAGCATTTTTGTGTTTTGCAATTTTTGCGCAAAAATTCGAAAATTCAAAATGGCCGCCATTTTTGGCAAGAAAATTTTTTTTTTAAAATTGGCATGGCTACTCTGCAGAGATACCCTGTGGGTCAAAAATTTCGTCGAAATCGCTTTATCTAGCACGATTTTCAAGATATAAGCATTTCTGTGTTTTGCAATTTTGCGAAAAATTCGAAAATTCAAAATGGCCGCCATTTTTTGCGAGAAATTTTTTGTTTGAAAATTGGCATGGCTACTCTGCAGAGATACCCTATGGGTCAAAAATTTCGTCGAAATCGCTCTATCTAGCAGGGTTTTCGAGATATAAGCATTTTTATGTTTTGCAATTTTTGTGAAAAATTCTAAAATTCAAAATGGCCGCCATTTTTGGCGAGACAAAATTTTTTTGAAAATTGGCATGGCTACTCTGCAGATATACCCTGTGGGTCAAAAATTTCGTCGAAATCGCTCTATCTTGCAGGGTTTTCGAGATATAAGCATTTTTATGTTTTGCAATTTTTGCGAAAAATTCAAAAATTCAAAATGGCCGCCATTTTTGGCGAGACAAAAATTTTTTCAAAATTGGGATAACTATTCTGCAGATTCCCCAAGGCTACTGCCTAAACCTGCCAAATTTGAAAAGAATCTGCCTAACGGTTACAGAGTTATAAGGAAAACAAAATGCGGAGCCGGCGGAGCCGCCGGAGCCTGAAGCTCTCCCATACACAAACAAGCGTCCCTTGCGGGACGCTTAATTACTTAGAATAAGCTTATGATTACTGGCTTTGTGAAGTTCGCCAAGTCTAAAACTAGTAAAACCAGACTAAGCCTGTACTGGGCCAAGTACTTTTGTGAAACCGCCCCTGACTAAAACAAATGACAGAGAAAACACAACCTCTCAAGATTTACGAAGGTAAAGCTTATATAAAGCCCCAGTTTAATCCACTTACTCTTTGGGTCTCTGGTCTGGCAGAGTTCGGTGTACTGAGATCTTGTTAGAAGCGTACTCATTGAACTGGTACTTGTCCCAGCCCTCCTTGTACTTCCGCTTCTCTATAGGACTCAATTCATTCTCCTTGATGATAACTGGCTTGCCCATTTCACCTTGTTTGTAAGAAAACACAGCCATTGAATTATTTGGTGATGTGATTTTAACTGACTGTTTGTAGTGTTTATTCAGCTCACTCTGTGCCTTAGAATCCGTAGATACGGAGATTAAGCACTTGGACAACTGATTGATTGATTCTCTAGTGATTATCGAGCTTGTGTTTGCAATGACTAAAAGAAGACATGGGTTGAACTCTCAACGATTTATGTTAATAACTCACAAAGATTGACTAAATTCTGTTTAAATTCAGCTTATTTTCCTTGATGATCACTGCTTTTACCCCTTCCCAATGAAGACACTTGAGTTTGTTTGTAATACTTGAGGCATTTGTTGGATTGAAAGAAAATTCAGCATATTTTCCTTAATATTCAATGGTCTGTCCATCTCATCGGGGTTTATAATGAGAAATTAATTGAACATACATGGTAAATATGTAGTTGATGGTTGATTTTTGTATAAAATAGAAACTCTTACTGCAAACTTATATTTTCCACATTTTTCAATTGATTTTATGAACATTCTTTTACTTTTCCGAATGTTGTGAACTAAACTAACCATTTTACATTAGAAACTTTCTATCATTCAAACAAAGACTCAGTCCCAAGACATGTGAGTCTGATACAGTAGGGTTCCATTGTAATTCAAGTATAAGTCTTACCTGGTCCGTTTGGATCATGTGCTTCTATATGTCTCTGAGCAGCCTGAAAACACAGTAACATAATAACAAATGTTGAATAACCAGTTAATGTTTCATGCATAAAATCCTATACATAGACATTGTTAAGGAGAATGACTAAATATCACTGGAGTAATTTACATAGCACCAAGGGGCAGATCTAAAGTTTGCGAACCAAAACGGACCCTATGTGTGAAAGATGGTTGGTGCTTACTGATGGCCAGCAGTTTGCAGGGCAAAATCTTGACCAACTAGCATGTACCAGTTTCCGCTGTCGTAATATAATGTATACAAAATGTTGGAGGTAATATTGAAACCAAATAAATCAAATCATAGCAACAAAGGGATCAAACTGGTCAACCTCCTACAAGGCACTAATTGTCCAAGAGGGTTAGTCCAAAAACAATAATGAGTCACCTAATCCTGGCACCTGTCAAAGCAGTTATGGTGGTGGCAAGACAAGTCTGAAACAGGAGTCGGTACTTTTCTTTCTGAAAGAAGCCAGATGCCTGTGGCTTGAATTCTAGTGTTCACACTCTGTTTATTCTTTTGTGATCACAGATTTACATGATAAATGCATATTTCAGCAGCCATGGTATTAAGGAATATACATTTCTATGGTCTCTTAGATTACTATTCAGTAACAATGCACATCTCCAGTACCTCTGTCCTTTTTCAAACTTCATCTCGCTAATGTACTCTGCTGGGGCTACACATCAAACTCAATATAATAAAAAATTAAATGAAACAACAGATATGCCGATATTTTTCTGTTAAGCAGAGAGCAGGAGGGTGATCATAAAGCTACTGAATGTTCAGATAATCTAGGATTAATTACCCAGTGGTTTCAGGCACCTTTGCTTTACAACACATGCAATCTTCAATGACTTGTGGCTTTTCAGTTGTGATAATGCCTCTGCTCCTTAGTATTTGCCCATACAGCGATTAAGCACTATGAACATATGAATCGGATAATATTTGAGGTTTTCAAAGCTTAAACTGAATCGAACACAAATGAACCAGTACCTCTCTCAGCCTCCTGTCCTCCTCTTCCTGTTTCTGCCTCCTCGCCTCCTCTTCTTCTTTCTGTCTCCTGTCCTCCTCTTCTTTCTGCCTCCTTGCCTCCTCCTCTTGTCTTTGTTTCTGCCTCAGTTCATACTCCTGCCGTTTCTTCATCTCCGCCTCTTTCATCATCTCTTTTAGCCGCTGTTTCTGCTCCTCTTCAAACTTCTTAACCTGCTCATCATTTTCATCATCATCGTCCGGATTGTCAAAGTCATGTGCTACTGGTTGTACATCCACTAACACCTCTTCATCATCTTGGTCTTGTTGTTGTTGCTGCCCTTGGTTACCAAGAATGGCATCTTTGTCATCAATGTTTACAACGAGTTTGTCATCATTGGCAGGGTTGTGATGGATGTGATTCTTTTGATTAAATGCTATTTCATCTGGAAATGTTAAGCCCAAATTATGTTTGGTTTGGTGTGTATGTTATGATTAACCAAAACTTCAATCAGACAAGAATTACAATTGGAGTCTGCTGCTCGAAATTCTAACCTCTAATATTATTAAATTGTTTTCACTACTCAAAGCTTCAAAGGCCAAATGCTAACAACTATGGCATTTAATCACTTGATTTTCACTCACGTGGTTGTGGGTTTCAATCCAGCTGTTGGAAATCCTGAGGGCCTATCCTGATATGACCTTAAGTAGTCAAACTAAAACCACAACCATGGCCTTTGACCTTTTCATGATTCAGTTTTTAAATATTAGTAAATAATTATTATATTTTTTTGTGTATTCAAACAATTACAAGGCGATATTTTCTAAAACAAGAAGATAATTTATTTAAATGTTTTTAAAAAGGGATTGGTAGGATATTTTATTATCACCTGAAAACCTGTTGCGTTGAATCTCAATGGACCTGAATAATACTTAATCAGGAAATCTTGAAAAGAAGATCAATATTTCAGTGGGAAAAGCCAATACTGATTTCATGTACTTTAGACATACAATACCACTTCAACTGGTCAATACAGAACAAATTATTGAAAAAGTGAGAAATTTCAAAGTTTACAATATAAAGATATTCATTTCAAACACTAATTTTATTGCATGTATTTTGTGACTCTATTAAGCAAAGCAACTGTGTAAGTTGAATCAAGGTGTTGAGAAGTATTAATGAAAAATCTTATCTAGGTCATATCTCAGAAGTCATGAGGGATAGAAAGCTATTACTTGGTAGAGAAATTGACTTGGGATGTAGGTATGCCTCATCATATTTTGACCTTGATTTAACCTTTGACTTGCTGTAGTGGCCCCTAACTTTAAGGTATTCCTGGGCTATATCTCAGAAACTATAAGGTACTGGAAATGGGTACTTGGTAGGGACATTTTTTATGGTCATAATTGTACATCTTCATAGTGTGACCTTGATTTGACACTTAACCTTGCCATGGTGACCCTGATCTCTAAAATCTTGTCTGGGCTATATCTCAGAAATTATAAGGTGTATGAGGTTGTTAGTCGGTAGATATATTGGTTGGAGGACGTACATGTGCAAAGTCATGGTGTGACCTTGCTGTGAACTTTGACCTTGGCTTTGTCAGAATCTATTCTACTGTCACAATTGTGATATATTTCTTCAATTAGGCCCTTTTACTTAAGTGTGCTGTCTCCATTGACAGCCATACTTTAATTAAAATAAATAGATCAATTAGTACATTGCATACCTTCATAACTTTTTGTTTACAAATTAATCCTGTTAATCTTGCCACTATAGTCTTGGATTTATAATAGTGAAATGTAATATATAATACACAAAAACAGGGACAGGAATAATACAACACTGTCCAGCCTTAAAGTCACTCTTCATGAAAAAAATGACAAATGTGGCTTAAGTGTGAGACAAATTACAGTATAACCAGTATTAGGCATAAAAAGTCACTGCAAGAGAATATCAACAAAATAATAAGTTATGTTACAACACACTAATATGAATTGAATAAGTATGGTTCTATTTACAAAGCAACTTTTGTGTTACTCTCCAGGCTTTGCAAGTAAGACAGGCAAAATGAACCTTCTCAGTGTCAAATTGTGACACATTTCACATTATGAATCTATATGTTAAAATTAGTTTCATCAGATGTTAAAATAACTCAGATATTTTTACAATCACAAACTTTTTTTCTGATTGAATTCCAAGCAGAAATTTGACATAAATTATGTTCAGTAAAAATACTTCCTTTTTCACACATGGTGTTGCTTACAAAATATTGAAGTATTGTACAGTGTAGGTCTAGTTAGTGTGAATCTGCCTGTGAATGCACACATTATAACACTTTCCACTGGAACATATTAATATATTTTGCAGACGGATGTTAAGAATAGGAATTTCCAGTTTGCATGTACTTTGTAATATTGTTTTAATCTCAGCTTAGTGTCGGCCTCTTTGTTCTCTACACAGTAAGGTTTTTTTTGTTAAATAGTTAGTGTGTTTTCTACATTACTTATTTACTAGGGTGTTTCTGTCTGTAATTTATTAGAGTTAATTTTACAGTTATTCTTATCCTCCACTTTGGCCTAGTGGGTAACACACTCGCCTAGGAACACAGAGGACGTAGGTTAAAACCCAGGTACAGACAGATACAGAGTGGCTTGGATGACCACTTAAAATGGTGCTCCTCTGTCAGTGGGCCCTATCCCCAGTGGTAGGTTAAAGAATCCCAAGGAAATTGATAAATGGTTATCCTTGAGGCACTGCCTTTCAGTCAGGGGAATGTAAGTTACTTGAGACCTAGGACTGTACTTGTACAGTGGGATGGGTCAAATATCTCTTTGAGTTCTGTAGTACATGGAGATATTGGGCTGAGTATAAATACATTATAAATAAAATAAATTCTTTGACTTCACAGGGAGACAGGTATTCAATGTCCTGTCTGGGATGACTCAGTTTTATGCCCCCAATGCTACTATGGTCACGTGTTGAGCAAGTTTTGACATTCAGTCACTTGGATCTCACCTGTGTGACGTGGGTTTCAATCCATTTCATATTAATATGTGGGATGACACTGAGCGACTCTCCTGATATGATCTTATATATGTTCAAAAGGACATAAAACCCCAGGTTTGAAAAATACTTTAAATTTTGGCCTTCTAACAGACTCTTACCTGAGGAGTGATGTAATAAATGGGCAGGTTTTATACATTAGACTTCACACACTTGAGGTATTCAGTCACAGTCTGTTACTCGTAAATGCAAAATGTTTTCCCAAGTTGTGTTGAACCCCACCAAAGGTGTCCTACCCAAATATGTGGTGGAATGAAACAGAAATAATTTTTTATTTACTTATTTGGGTTTTTAACGTCTCTTTCATCACTGTATGGTCATAGCACGACTGGTAGTTTTATAGTCAAATGACCAGTTACTACTAACTTTCCAACATAATGTCTGGGGTCTGAACCATAGACCTGAGAGGTGGGAGGCGAGTGAGGGCCCCCCGAAACCAGAAATAAAAGTAGACGAGTCTGTGCAGTTGTGGCTCATGACTCAAGCATGTTAAAGTGTGAACAAAGTATTATGCATGCTATTTGGTAGGTGTGACACCTTAGGGGTCAGTTAGACATAGCCGGATGTGCCACGGATATAGCCCATGGTTCCATATATGGTAACTGATAGGGATGCACAAGGGATGGGGGTGGTCATGTAAAAGATTTTTGGAACTGCCACGGATCTTCCAGGGACTGCTACGGACAGGTTTGTGGATGAAAAGAATGCACCAAGGATTGGTCTTATGACTGTTTTTTAATCCGCAAACCCTGTCCGTGTCAGTCCTTAGCAGATCCGGTTCGATCTGGCAATGTTTTTATGGGTATTTTTTGCCGCGGAAGCATCAAGGATGTAAGGGATGCCACAAGGACATTCAGAATGGGTATACAGACAATAAGGACACTCACAGATGAGCTACAGATGAGATACAGAAGAGCTACGGATATCAATTACAGATAAGATCCACAAAGCCTTTACGGAAAAATCAAGCAGTTTGATTTTTCCGTGGCATCCCGACAGACACATGGCATCCGTGGCGGAAACCACAAGGACATTACAGATGTTATGGATGGCTGTACAGACGGAAAAGATGATACGTAAATCACTCAATATTTTCAATATGAAGAATCCTGCCGCAATCTGGCGGTACATCCGGCTATGTGTAACCGGGGTCTAACAAGGAGGTCTGCCCTGCAGGATATATTCTCGTGCTCATCAGTGCTATTACTTGTGTGGACTTTTGGGTTTTTATCTAAGCCCCTTTTAGAGACAGATTTGGATATATTCTGTGTGTGTGATAATTAAAACTGCAAGGTATTAAAGGGTAGACAATCTTATGGACAGGACAGTACACCGGATGGATGGTAAAACTAATTTTGTCTGTTATGACTGTAATGTCTGCAAGGCTGCCCCCTTCCTGTAGTCTAATGTGAGATTTCATCATTAAGATTTACATACATCAGTACCCTACCTTTTGGTCCTGGTGGTTCTAATGGTTTGTTTATTGGACTCCCGTGCCCTGATTCCCTCTCCTCATTCCACCTCCTCTTCAACTCCTTGATGTTGATGTCGTCTTTGTTGAGATTGCCCTGCATGATGAGTAAGACAAATGTCACGAACACAGCGAATATCCAGAGTACAGGGATGCAGAGAAACAGTCGCGTGGTGATACTCAGTCTTCTCCCCATGTCTGCTGTGTGAGTGTACAAATAGCTACTGCTCTCCTCTATTGGTAATGACGACAGTTATCTCAATAGTTAAACTATCATTTAGTAGAAAAGTGTCAAGTAGTATATGCCTTTCATGAATATGTAATTGTTTCTAATATTCCATCCAAAATATATTGGTTGTCACCATTTCTATGTTTCTTTTCTGATATTCCGCCCAACAGATGTGTTAAAAAGAAAATTTAAAGAAAATTGTGCTAAATAAAATGGACAAGCTGACCTTGCTTATAAATCTTGATTATCCATAAGTACAGACATGTCCTTGACGTATCATTTTCACGCTTAGTATACAAATACAACTAACTTATGAAAGTTAAGACTTGAAACATTTGTCCAGAAATAAAAACAAAAAATAAATAAATATGTTATTATTTTTGCTGTAAAAATACAACTAACTTATGAAAGTTAAGACTTGAAACATTTGCCCAGAAATCAAAACAAAAAATAAATAAATATGTTATTATTTTTGCTGTAAAAATGCTGTCATATAAAAATAATCACAGTTTCACAGTTAATGTTCACACGTAGAGATTTAGCATTCATTGTGATGACATGGCAGGCTCAATAATGACTACTTAAAGAATTTTACTCGAGGGATAGAAAAAAACCTCACGTGAAACTAATAATTAATATTCTTTCATCAACATATCTTTACCTTGTTACACATGTTTATTTACCCGAGATAAATAAATACCTAATCTTGAAAATTACTGTAAACAAGAAATGTAGAAGAGTACATTTTTCTCAATTATCTTTAAAGGTAAATCATTTTGTAAAAAGAGATTTAAGTCAAGACTTAAATAAATCAAAATCAAGCTTTTCTGAGATTGCAAAGGTGTATAAATACAAAAGCTTTGAATTCAATAGAAAATCAATATTTTCGACCATGTGTGTGAGAAATAAGATATTTTCAAGTTTATTGATGTTTTATTGATCCTTGATACAGCATCTGCAGGCACTTCAGGCTGATGTTAAGGAATTGGACAGTATAAGATCTGATGGATTTTATGTTAAAACTAATTACCTCAATTATCTCAATATTTTTAAAATATAGCTTTGTTCTGATAATAGAACGTGTGGAAAATAATTTAAAACAGCATGAAAAAGTATGACATGATAAACTTTGGATGATTGAATGTGCTTTGAAATTAAACATTTAATTTACCACTACCCACGGTGGTATACCACACATCCTGAATTAAGCACAAATATAAAGTAGGAATTCAGACTTGAGCCAATCAGGTTCACTGCTACCAAAGTTAAGCCCAGATAACAGTCCACTGGTGGTCCAACGGTGGGCCACCAGCAGCAAATCGGTTGGCCCACTGGAGGCAATATGCTGGTTGAAATTCTGTAATAGCATCAGCCAATCAAATTGCAGCCTATAGTTATATGACCATTTGTCTATAAGACAAATGATTGACAGGTGTTGGGCAGAGCTTAGCTAAGGGAATGAATGATGTCACATGACCAATGATGTAATCAGTTGTATATAAGCAATGGTGGATAAGAGTCCTAAGGTAATATTCCATAATTCATTGATAAAATTATAATATCTCCAAAAATATCACAACTTTTGTGTTGTAAATTTATAATCAAAATGTTGTTTGTATATCTAAAATTGTTAAATAGTGAAATTTCATTATTAGACACAGACTTGTGAATAAATTTTTACTAAGTTTCCCCAAATCCCTTATTATTGCTCACTGCTATCTTGAACAAAAAACACCATTGGCCCACCGGTGGCCCACCAGTGGCAAATTCTACAGACATGAAGACTGGTTGGAAAGCCACTGGTGGCCCAAGGTGGAAAACTGCTAATTATACAACCAAAAACCACTAGTGGGTCAATGGTCGCTCATCGATGGCAAAATCTATCGACCATATGTCATTGGGCCACCGGTGGAATGTTGAAAAGATGATGAAAATAAATGTTTTATTGTCATGTTATGCCAAATAACCAAGCCAAGTAACAAAAGATTGATTGATTTATTGATTGTTTATTTATTTGGTTTTAACCTCGTTTTCAACACTGTATAGGTCATATCACAAAGGGTAGTTTTATGGGCAGAGGAACCCAGTACATACAGTCGGTCAAGGTTCTGTACGGTAAACTGTAGACCGTTTGTAAGAAACTACCAACTTTCCCATATACCCTTAAACACCATGCATCAGTCGCCCTATAGATATGACATGTGTATAGTTAATATCCCAAGCACACATAACATCTGTAGCATTCTGTCAGCTTAAGTGGTATTATATGAGGATTCTGTTGATTGAGTAGCGGAACAATACCGTTATAATGTAAACCATACACAGTAAGGAGGTATTGCCTCATCAGCTGACCTGGTACTGCAAACATTGTACAATGTAATTTTAAAGTAACCTGGCCATGATTTCTGGAATCAGTGATGTGCAAATACGAATCTGGTTGGTAAAAGAATGGTAGACAAATGCTTGGCAACTAGTGAGCGGATCAATGAAAGTGGTGATAAGAAGCTAGGTTACTGGTTATCCAACAGTTTCCTAACGTGACCGTGCCAACAATCACATATGACTTATCACATTTGTGGCAGTTTTTTCTTCAAAGTAGGATTTAATCCCTGGCAGTTTTGATTCATGTGTAAGATTGTTGAACATACCATTCATGTAAGTGTAATTGATACCGTGTAATGGACGTCAAATATGCCAGTTTATATTAGCGACCATATATATTACTTCCATTACAGTACACTACTAAATAAGCTGCTTTTTTATAACACTGGTCATCAAAATAACCCATTATTGGTGGTTGATTTTGGTCAGTTATATTTTGAACTGTATATCAGGATAACGTTCTAGATGTTTGTCTTTGTTGTAAACCTGGTAACAATCAGCATTATTTGTTCAGTTACCTCAATAATGTTTTGGCGGCGTCTGTTTGTTGATCTGCCTGTTTGGAAAATAAATCAAAAGTCATGGATAAACTTTGATGAAACTTTCAGGAAATATTGACAATGACACAAGGAACAAATGATTCCATTTTGGTGGTGATCCGGATGTTTTGAAGGATCTTGTATCATTGTGAGATTGGGTCATTTCCAATGAATGTATACATGTTACACTGAATATGTGTAATCAGGGAATACACGTGTTCCCTGAAAATTCTGGGGAATACTAGTGTTCCCTAAAATGGTCAGGGAATATGCCTTATCATTTTATATTCACTGACCATTTTAGAGATTACACATGTAGTTCCTAACATTTTCAAGGAATATGTGTATTCCCTGATTGTATGTAACATCTATACCTTCATAATTTCCAATTGCTTGGCAAAAAGTACAGGACATTCCCACAATGGTGTCTATAATATACCCAAGTTTGATCCGGATCCTAGAAAAATTCAGTATATTACAATCCAGTAAAGAAAAAAACCCAATAGACATGAGCTGCTCAGCAGAGGTTTGCACTCTTTGAGTTCTTTTCTAGTTTTTATTATCCTTTTAAGGGCAGGTTAAAATTGATATTTATGTGCCATTTGATAAGTATTATATTAAGTCTTTCCAGCTGGCTGGAATGACAGCTGTTTGTACACGTGTAAATATAGTGTGTTAATAATCTGTATCAATGGACAATTTTATCTGTTTTACAATAAAGACTTGAATTGCAAGTATTGATGCCTAGTGAAATGTTAAATCTGCATTAATCTCTCTTGAATGGAATCTCACTATAAGTGAAGATTTTTTCCTGGTGAATTTCTTATCATTTAAAAATGTGAAATTTTACCTCCAGCTAAAATGTCTAGTTTTACAGTAGTTGATGTGAATGTGTCAAACATCTGTGGATGCCAAACATTGACAGCCTTCTTGTTGACCTATCTCCATTTGTTACAATTGCAATTCCACATGTACTCTGTGAAATGTGGCACACAGGACATGGCTGGCGAGTGACTGAGTGGGTATCAAGTGTTTAAAGTCACTAAATTGTTTGTCAGCTCTGTGATTGTGGTTTCCAATCGAGCTCATGCAGAATTCATCCTACCCATAAAATTGTTTCAGATGGAAACATGTGGGCTAAGTGGTGTACACACACAGGCCACCTGTCCATGAGGTTGGTCGTTTGAACCCCGGATCCGACCCTATTTGGGAACATTGGTGTCTGCTTACTGATGCCCGGCAATTCACAGTGCAAAAACTTGACTAACTAGTATTACTGGTTTCCTCTGCTCTTTAAAAAAACTACGCGTTGTGATATAACCTACACAATGTGTATAAATTAAAAGTGACATTTAACCCAAATAAGTCTAACTAAATTCAGAGGGAAAAAAGAGCACTCGGAGAGCGCAGACCTCCGCCAAGGGATCACATATCCTGAAAATTTCATCAAAATCCGTCCATACCTTTTTGAGTTATCTGTCTTTAAAAATTACATTTCATGGATCCAGAAGATCCAGATAGTGATCCGGATCACTCCCAAATTGAATCATTTCTTCCTTTTACCTTTTCAGACATATCCTGAAAATTTCATCAAAATCCATCCATAAGTTTTTGAGTTATCTTGTTCACAAACAAACTCACAAACAAACCCAGGTGAAAACATAACCTCATTGACGGAGGTAATAACCTTTCTCAGAACCAGAGTCACCACAACCCTAAGTATATGTACACACAACTTGATATTTTTTTCAGATATCCTCAGTAACCTAGTGATTAATAAATTTTTGCTGCAGGATATTTGCATGTAAATCATGATTATTTTGGGTTTAAATCTAGTGCTTGTAGTTTTACAGTGCTTACTATAAATTATTGCTTGTTTGTTGCTAAGGATTTATCATGTATTTTCTAGTCAGTAAATTAATCTGACCATGATAATGCAGTAAAGATTATTTAGATAATCTAATTAGTAGTATTTTAACTAGTCATTTCACGGTCATAGCTTGTAGTTGTAGTGTGTATCTATTCAGTAGCATTTACTTAGTAGTATTTATTCAGTAATATGTACCTAGAATGTATTTATTGGTTTGCGTAATATTATTCTTGTAATCTGTGCTAATCTTTACTGCGTTTTTGTTCATAAGTTGATGTAATGCCTGCAACAGGTAGAGGTTCCTGTGGGCATTGACATAGCAACTTATGATGATCGGTGACCCTGTCAAGTTTGGCTGGATCTGGAAAGGGAGTGTAGCCTTCTGACTGGCACCCAGAGCTTCCCAAGTTTCCCAAAACTTGTACAGTCTTGCCCCTACAGGTAGATCTAAAGCAACAGTTGGGACTTTGGCTACAAGTTTTGCAAAAGACAATTGATTGACACAGGAAACATCTTTCACATATTTAATCTCTGATAACAATTTACAACAATGGGACTTATATCTTTCTTTTGTGATTGCCCTTTTACAATATGTGCAACAGTTACAACAGGTAAGTTCACACTTAAAGTCTCTGGTGACTGGCAAACATTTACAGTCTCTTTACTCCCGGCCAGCAGTCCTGCATAAACTGGAACATTTACACAATAACTGTCATTTATAGGACTGTTCACCTTTGGCTGGTTGTGACGAGTAGTAATATGCCTTACCCTTGCTTTTCTTACCTTGGCCTTGACCCCTATGTTTTTACCAGGCTGGTCTGTCCAATTTCTTGGTGTCAGAACGTTTCTCAGGATATTTGTAAGGGTAGTAGCGACCCTTCTTGCTGGAGTGAGTCTGTCCCTTACTTTCAAAGTTTGCAATGTCCTGTTCTGCCCGCTCGAGAACGTCATCCAGGTATAACATGGCCATCTGGAGTGGAGCAAGAGTGTTGGGTTTGATGCCAGTCTTTAGATGCGATAAGTAAGAGTCCCATCTAGCCAAATTGAGATTAGCCATAGAACTCAAGACAAAGTCACTAAGATGCTCCATAGTCTTGGCCATGGCTTGGCTAATGCTATCATTAAAGTCCATAAGGTACTGAAGTTCATCAGTAGTTGTTGAAACCTCCCTTGAGGACTTCCCCTTGCTGTGATCAGATTGGATTGCCCTGAGTTGACTCTGCATGTTTTCCTGCACTTAAAAGAGGCATATCAGTTGAAACTGGCCGCCTGGTTACAGATGGTGCTAGCCTCACGTGCAGACTTCTCCCACCTTCTGAGACTGCCCTGTGAAATCTGTCTGGAAGCTGGTGGGGTTGAGGCAGCCATGGCTATCAGCCTATAACTACTGTTGAGTTTTGAAGCATCAGAGTTCCATGAAGACAGAGGAGTAGTACCAGTCTTTTTTTATTGATCGGAATACAACCCGTACCACTTGGATTGTGACTTTGCTGGTCAGATAAACTGATCAATAAAAATCACGTACTAAAAAAGCCTGAACCGAGGAAAACTCAAAACACGCAATATTAAGGAAAATACTCCTGTCAAAACGGAACTTCTACAGAATAATCTATGTTATATAATAAAAGAAATAACCAAAAATAAACCTCCAACAATACGAATATGCTGAGATATAAATGAAAATGTCTGTATAATTTACAGAAAGCTACCCGTTCACGTGGCCAATGAGAAAGTAGGACAAGAGGTCAAAGGTTATCACGTGACGACAACTGGAGGCTACAGCCAACTATAAATGCCTATTTTTCTTTGACGTTGGCCTGATGCCTTGTGGCCATCCGAGAACAGCATTGAGTCCCACATGGTAAGCTATTGTAGCGTAATAAAATAGAACAATTATGTAAAAGTACATATAACTAGACCTACACATCGGAGAACTGATGCAAATTTGTATCCACCGGAAAGACAACTTACCAAAGCCAGTGAACCATTGTTTGACCTTGAAGGAGGAGCCAAAGGTCAAATCTGACATCAGAACATTCATCGGCCATGATATCCTATAAGTTGGTTTCACATTGCAAACCTCTAGGACCAATAATAAGCACGTTATAAACACTTTTAAGTTTGGCCATCCTCGTTTGACCTTGAAGGAGGGGTCCAAGGTCAAATATGACCACATCAAAAGATTCCCATGCCATGATTTCCTATAAGTTGGTTTCACATTGCAAACCTCTAGGACCAATAATAAAATAGAACAATTATGTAAAAGTACATATAACTAGACCTACACATCGGAGAACTGATGCAAATTTGTATCCACCGGAAAGACAACTTACCAAAGCCAGTGAACCATCGTTTGACCTTGAAGGAGGGGTCCAAGGTCAAATCTGAGCACATCAAAAGATTCCCAGCCCATGATTTCCTATAACTTAAAGTTGGTTTCACATTGCAAACCTCTAGGACCAATAATAAGGAGATATTAGCACTTTTAAGTTCGCCTATCCTTGTTTGACCTTGAAGGAGGGGTCCAAGGTCAAATCTGAGCACATCCAAAGATTCCCAGCCCATGATTTCCTATAAGTTGGTTTCACATTTTTTTGCAAACCTCTAGGACCAATAATAAGCAAGTTATAAGCACTTTGGGTATCCTCGTTTGACTTTGAACAAGGGGTCCAAGGTCAAATCTGACCACATCAAAAGATTCCCAGCCCATGATTTCCTATAGGTTGGTTTCACATTGCAAACATCTGGGACCAATAATAAGGGAGATATAAGCACTAGCTGATCTAGTTTTCCTGTGAGAGCGTTAACTCCGAAAATCTCTCTATGCACGGTGGCGGCGTAGCGAACGCTAAACCAAAGTATCCACCAGATACCTCCGGTGGATACAATAATCAGTTGCAGCAATCCATATATCTTTGTCATAAGAGAACTATGTCCCAAATATGGCAAGTGAACACACTTTGGCATAGCCAAAGTTAAAGGTCACACCATGATGCACACCTACACTCCCTAATCAATGTCCCCACCAAGTGTCAACCTTCTACACCTTACGGAATACAAGAAATAGCCTGGACAAGATTTTAAAATTGAAAAATTTAATTACTTAAATGTAGCTTTTATAAGCTACAAGCTTACCATGTGGGACTGATTGCTGAATCCAACCGTATGGTGGAGGGATTACAGCTGAGACTGGAAGATATGTCAATTTTTCTTAGATTTTGAAGTAATAGAATAGAATGGATGTTTAGAAATACCAGTCTGAGTCCCGTTTACAGTGCCCCAATCCTTAAGACAGTGTCTGTAAAGAGCCAAAAACATGAATAGAATGGATGACAGTGCTGAAACTGTCAAGATGTTTTGATTGTAGGAGAGAAGTGCAGACATGCTCACTGAAGGAGTGTAAGGGTCCTGAGGGACCATCCACGAGTGAAAAACCAGCCCACTGGTTGGAATTCTCATAAATTTTTTGCCACCGAACATTAGATTAATGACAACCTTGATAAGTCCTTAATACTACGGTGGCCCTGAAGGCTCAAAACGAAAAAACAAATTGAAAACAAAAAAACAAATTCAAAACAAAAAAACAAATTCAAAACGAGAAAACAAATTCTGAAAACGAAAAAACAAATTGGGAAAACGAATTAACAAATTAAAAACAAAAACACAAATTGAAAACGAAAACACAAAAAGAAAACGAAAACACAAATCAAAAACGAAAACACAAATTGAAAACAAAAACACAAATCAAAAACGAAAACACAAATTGAAAACGAAAACACAAATCAAAAACGAAAACACAAATTGAAAACGAAAACACAAATCAAAAACGAAAACACAAATTGAAAACGAAAACAAAAACAGGTTAGAAAATGAGTCTTTCAAAGGCTATAATTTCTGGCAATAATATTTTAAAGAAACGTGTATTCAATTTATAGCAAAGGCAAACTGCATCGTATGATCATATTTTCCTAGAACTTACCTTAAGTAACTTGCACCTTCTAATAGCATTAGTTTAACAATTTGAATTTCGTTTTCCCCCCCCTTTCTTTCTTTTCTTCCGAGGATGACTGGTCTGAGGGGAAGGGTCTAGGACTTGTTGTGCCGCCACCACTGGTCCCAGAAACATATTGTTGTCATTGTCTGACAAAGTAAGGTCTTTTAGGTAAAAATTTGGAAATGTGTTGTGAATTTTCCAGTGACAGGCTTGCATGATTTGGTCCACCAATACCCCACCATAAAAAGGCCTTAGAGGCCGCAAAGGCCCAAATGCCATGCGCTTAATTCTTGGGCCAAGTCCAAGGCTTGTTGGTCTGCTTGTTTATAACAAAGTAGAATTGTTTGTTTCAACCAAGAAGAAAGAGTAGCGGGCCTGATGTCTGAGGTGTGTCCTTTCTTGAAGGAGATGAAAGGGAGGGATCGAGACCCTCTCAGGTCTTTGGTTCGGTCCAAATAGTACCTCAGGGCCCGCACGGGACGCAAGGTCCTGTATTCTTTGAATTGTCTGTCTACAATGGTAGTTAGAGCAGGAATAGTCACCGGAGACACACTTTGTGAGCCTTCTCTTGCTAGTTGGTTTTTGGCTATAAAATCAGAAGAAGGGAACAAGGCAACCTTTTCCCATTGGCCTAGATTAGATACTTGTTTGCAACCCAGGCATGGATTCCGCTGCACTTGCCGGAGGCCAAAGCTAGCAAGAAAGCAGTTTTGGAAGTAAGATGTTCGAGGTCTGTGTCTTTCATAGGCTTAAAGGGTGCTTTTGTGAGCTCATTGAGAACAACAGAAAGGTTCCATTTTGGAAGATTCCTGGAACTTTTGGGACGATCCCTGTGAAAACTGGAGAGTAACCTGTGAAGGTCTGAAATTTGTGCAATATGGTGGCCCGCTGGGCCAAACGTGTCAACAATGGCCGTCCTGTAACCAACGATGGTCGACGGGTGCCTGTTTAGATCTTGGTACAGGTACATGAAAAAATCTGAGATTTGTTTCACAGATGGAGTGGAGAAATCCACTAAATTTTCTCTGGACAATTTCTGAATAGAGTCCACTTGGACTTGTAGATGGTCCTTGTTGATGACCTCTGAGGGGCAGCAATTCTCTCTGCCACCTTCACAGAGAAGCCTTGTTCTTGGAGCTGTCCACTCCTAGACACCAAGCATGGAGGTTGAGATGATTGTGGGACTGTTTGAGAAAAGTTGTCGACACCGGAGTTGCAGTGGGATCTCTGTTGAGAGCTACACTAGGTCCCAAAACCAGGGCATCCCTGGCCAGCCTGGGGCTATTACGATGATCAAGCAATAGCATTGCCTGATTTTGGATCACCCTGTGAAGGAGAGCCGTCGGAGGGTAAACATAGGCAGTGAAAGCCGTCCAATTAATGTTCAGAGCATCTATGTCCCAAGCATTTGGGTCTGGGACAGGAGACACATACAGTGGAAGGTTGTGGTTCAGATGAGTGGCAAATAAGTGGCCATTCTGTTGAATGCCCTTGGTTCGACCTGGACAGAATGTCGGCCATCACATTCAGGCACCCTGGAATGTGTCTGGCTTTCAATGTTATGTGATAGTGATGGCACCAGGTCATGATGTTCTACAGGAGAGCACACATCTCTGATGAGTGAGTTCCTCCTTGTTTGTTTAAGTAGGCTACCACTGTTGAGTTGTCCGTTGCAACTAGTGCTGATTGGTTCTGGCACTGGTCCTTGAAGCTTCGAAGGGCCAGGGAGACCGCCTTCAATTCTAGGACGTTTATGTGTAGCCTTTTTTCCCGGTCTGACCACAGACCCTTGTAGAACTTGATCTAAGTGAGCGCCCCAACCTTCGTTGAGGCGTCTGTAAAGAGTTGGATACTGTGGTCTTGGGATGAAGGTCTGCACCTTTCATCACTTTTGAGGGATTTTGCCACCAGTCTAAGTGTGCTGCAATGGCTTCCGTACAAAGGAGGTTGTCCAGCGACTGAGGATATCTCCAGTGCTCCTTGAGATGAAACTGAAAGGGCCTCATGTGAAGGCATCCCTCCGGGACCGTTTTCTCCGTTGAGGCAAGCAACCCAATTAGCGACATCAAACATCTTGCAGTCAAAACAAGTTTTGACTTGAGTCTTAGGATCAAATCCTGAAGTTGAGCCATCTCTCTTGAGTGGGTTTTACAAGGTCTGAATCTAGATGGTATTCGTAGCCCACAAACGAAAAACACCTGAGTAGGTTTCAGTTCTGATTTTTTTTTTTTGATTTATGATCCACCCCAAGGACTGGGTTAGGTCTACCACTGCCTGAGTGTTCACTTGGGCTTCCTCCTGAGACTGGGACCTGATCAGCCAGTCGACCAGGTATAGGTGAAGCCTGAGTCCTCTAGAGAGGGCCATTAGCTTCACATCCTTTACAATCATTGTAAAGACCTGGGGGGCTGTGGCTAGACTGAAATGAAGGGAGGTGAACTGGAACACCTGTGACCTGAGGCAAAACCTTAGGTATTTCCTTGAGTTCGGGTGGACGGGGAGGGAAGGTAAGCGTGCGATAGGTCTATCGACAATACCCATTCCCCTGGAGTCAGGGAGGTCTTGATGGACTCGTGTAGAAAAGTGTTGAGCCTGCTTAAGTCTATTACTGGCCTCCACCTTAAGGTGAGGCTTGGGGATTAGAAAACAGGCGACTGTAAAACCCGAGAGATTTTACCTTTTCCCACCCTTTCTATTACGTTCTTTAACAGAAGAGACTAGATACAAGAGGCCAGAGCTTGGTCTTTTGAAGGGCCTTGTATTCTGACTGAATCAGAGGGAATCTGACCGGACTTGGATTTGACAGAATGACAGGATTTGTTTGCCAGTCTTTTCTGAAAGAACGGAGGCGACCTCCTACTGGTGGACTGAGGCAGGCTTTGGAGGAGTCATTGGGGAAGGATTTTCATGCCCTTGTCCCCTGGAGTGGGGTCGAAAACGACCTTGGAGCCTCTGTTACTCGATTTCCCCCTACCTGGGGAAAACGATGGATACTGCTTGGAATGGAATGACCCCCATTGGGGTGGTTCCTGTAGGAGCCTCTAGATTGTGGGGAATGGAAAGGGCTGATTAATAGGGCCTAAACCCTGAGTGTTATTACAGGTGCCTTGATGAGGAACTCCTGTCCCTCCTAAACTAGTTGTGAATGGGCGACTTTAAGATCTAAAGATCCAGTATCCCACCTGAATTCACCATACCTGAAGCTCAACTCTTGATGACCAGAAGGGGGAGGGGGGCTTACCCAAAGAGGCCCCTAGGGAGATACAGATTTGAAAACTTGTAATTTGTGTTCAAAACAAGGTTGTTCCATTTTAAGGAAAATAACAGCCTAAGTTCCTGTTGGCCTGGAAAATCATTCAGAGTCCAGACTGTGGAGGATCTAGGCATAAATTCCCTGGGGGCAGGGAGGTTTAAAACTGCCTAAGTTTCAATGTCCTCAGAAAATGGTTAGGGTTAAGTCAGGCAACCTACTTCCCTAAAAGTACAGTCAGGACTGAAAGGCTGGAGGACTTGGACTTGCACCGAAGCCTCCAATAAGGGATATTTACTCCCAGGCTTGTGAACTATTAGTCCAAGTGTGTGTTAGGATTGTTCAGAGTTCTGATCTGGAACCATCATCCGAACATCAGATTTAAGATCTGATCATCCGAGGATCAGATCTACATACAATTATCCGAGCATCGGATTTTAGATTAGATCATCCGAGCATTGGAACTTAGGGTAACATCCGATCATCCGAGCATAGGATGGGAGTAGCAGACATCCGAACATCGGATCTGATATCTGAGCATCGGATCTAGATGCAATGAAAATCCGAGTATCAAATCATACTCAAATCATACTGAATTAAAAACTCGGATGAACTAAGATCGGATCTGGCTTCAGATTCAAGCAGGGATCTGATCCACCCTGGCTAGAAAGAAGTTTGGATATTATAATTTCCATGTAAGCTTTCCTTAAATGGTTCTTTGAAAAGAACTACACAACTGGATTTACATATGTAAATCAAGAGTGACACAAGGTCATCTGCCCCCCCCCCCCCCCCCCCCCCCCCTCACTGCAGGTAGGGCTAATTGTGAGATAAGGAAAGCAATAATTACACAGAATTTTATTAAATAACATAGAATCTAAAAGACAAGTATAATATTTCTTATATATAAAATTGGATGAATTAAAATAAGGACAAACCAAAGTTAACTTAGTTTGAAGAAGCACGTAGTCTAGACGATTTGAGGAAGGATTCTATTCCTGTTATTTAAGAATTAACATTTTAAATGGTCAATAATACAGGAAAGAAGGGATAAAATATTTTATTTTATTTATTTAATTTTATTTTATTTGTTAAACGTACTGTAAGAATCACGCGTCTCTCAGCACATGCTGTCTAGACGTGACATCATCACAGGGGTTTCCCCGAGGATTCCCCAAGTTAGTTTCGTGCTTTATATAATATTTTAACCCTTAAAATGGACAAATACTGTTGAACAACGGGGATAAACCATGAACAAATTTATTTTATTTGATTCAACAGGCATATATTCCTGTATATAAACTACCTACACAAGACGTGTGTTAGTTGCAAGTAATTGCTGTTTCCGATGATTTCACTCGACAAGGACTCGTTTGGGTTAAATTTATATATTTTTAACACCCTAAAATGGTCCAATAATGAAGCAGATAGGGGTTAAATATTTTATTTTACTGACAGGCATATATATATATATCCTCTATTAGAAACCACATAAACGAGTCGCAGTTTCTTTACAACGTGAACCCGGAAGTGGACTTCAGTTGTAAAATATGCTAAAAATACTTATCTGAACTATGAAAGGTAACCAAATTATGATTCTATGTATTAAAACAAAGAAACTGATGTAGTTTCCATATCCAACGACAAGTATATCCTTGTAAAAATTAAATAACTTCCCTACTGAAATAAAGCATTGCTAAATCACGCGGCCAACGAGAAAAGGAGAGGAATGTGAGAGTGTACCGCGAGACGACAACCAGAGGCTACGGCCAACTATAAATGTCTATTTTTCTTAGACGTTGGCCATGATGCCTTGCGGCCATCCGAGTACAGCAATCAGTCCCATATGGTAAGCTATTGTAGCGCGATAAAATTTATGGTCACTACAATAAGGTCAAAGGCCAAATCAAGATCACACCATGATATTGCATACCTTCAACCCCTAGGCAATGTCAATACCAAGTATCAACTTCCTACACCTTACAGTTTCAGAGACATTGCAAGACAAAATTTTATAGGTCAAGGTCACTATGGCAAGGTCAAATCAAGGTCACACCATGACATTGCACATCTACACCCCCAACCAATGTCCCTACCAAGTATCAATGCCCTACACCTTACGGTTTCTGAGATACAGCCCAGACAAACTTTTTCCCGCCCTAACGCCCACCCGGACACCATGGGTGAAAACAATACCCTGACAGCCCTTAAGGGATGTGGGGTAATAAAACTTAATTACAGATGTTCATTTTCAAGATTAGTAAGTGGCTGGTGTTACTCTGTGCTTACATTTACCTTATAACCTAATATTCTTTGTTGGGATGAAGTATTTTTGATCCCCTGAGATCAGATCGAACAGGGTTCAATTGTAAATGAGTTTTTGGCCGATACATGATGTGTAGGGGACACTGTCACAAAAATAATACAAACAAATCTAGTGACTTAATCATGTTTATTATAAAACATATTTCAACGTAATAAATGTTTTAAAATAATACAATCTAACAACATATAAATAAGCTAGATATTCTTCTATACATGCACCAAGTTTTTTTTCCGCTATACAATACATAGGCTTCATTGCAGAGAAGTCATATTAGCCATTTTCTTGCTTTAACAAAAAGGCAATATCGGTATAAGTGTACATAAAACTACAGCTTCTTTTAACATCTTAATGATTATTAATATAAAGTAGAAAACTTTTATGAATATGTGTGTTATACAACATATAAAACCCCACACAAAGGGTTCTATGCTTCCAATGTAAGTTAAAAGTCTAACTATTGTGACATAATGTGTGCAGTTAAAACTCTTTGTACTGAAAACAGGGAATGTTTAAAAATGCAATATATAAACAAACTGGATTGCATCTGCAGTAAGAGGCAGAACAGCCAAATTACTACAAATATATCAGGATAAATGCTTCATGTATTACCTGCCACCATATGGCTGTAAAACTACTCAGACACCTGTACAAACTGACTTCAACTGCTTCAATTTACTATTTACTCTTACTATTTAAAGGACTTAGCTCAATGCGATTTAAAGCAATTACATCGTTTGAGACACCTATACCTGTTCAGTAATTTATTGTAAGTTTTCAGTCAGGAGTTGTATTCACTGAGAATCTAGCAGAAGAGCTCTCTTAAAAAAATCCTACATTTTCTCCTGAGAAGTAAAACCATGTCTCATTTTTTTTCAGTTTGTGGAGAAAAGCCCTAACTAGGAGATATGTATTTAACATTTTCAATAGTGAATATTTATCCTAATTTGAGAACAACATACACAAAATGAAATGTACTTTTGAATCTACACACATTTTTTTTTCAAACAAAAGTACAAACTTTAATAAGGACTTGATTAGGGAACATGTTAAAATACAAAGAGCAAATTAAAAGAAGATAAAGATAACTAATCAAACTATTCTTCTGTCAAAGATGTACAATTGTTTACATATCCATGGATAAATATATCTACAAACTGTCTCTATTTTCATTGAGGAATAACTTATCACAGACAGGCTATACACAGAGTAAATACTAGGACATGGCAACACAATATGTTTATTTCTTCATTTCCTTGAGAGAATATTCAGGCGATCATTAATAATAACAATACTGCATGTACAAATGGTGACACTAAGAACCCCTCTCTGTTTTCATTCAGTACAGCAGATAGCAGTCTCCATGGTTTTAACCTCTCACAGCCCAGCATACATAGCTGTAGAGGTATACACTGGGCAGCATCTGGTAGAATCTGCCTCTGAAGTTTTCATGGAAAGCTACTGTCTTTTACAACACGAGGAAGTCTTGTTATCACCATGAGTACGCTTATATCACTATCTCCTTGGATACTGACTGTAAGGCCCCCGAGATGAACTGGTCACTGAAAAGGAAATTATACTATTATATCTGCTGTCACATTTTCTTGTAATGTTACTTAATGTGCAATTATATGACAAAGAGAAAAATCCTGTATCAATACCATTTTAATGTTCTATCCCATATTAAAACACTATTGCCTGAAACAGGACAATTGTATCAATTGATATGATTGGTCACAAATGGGTTATTTAAAGAAAAAAAAAATAGTGAATGGCCTTGTCAACTCATAATTCAAATATTTATCATTGTGTGATATTTGGCATATCTAAGCGTAATAACAGAACATCACTGAGCCAGACACTGTGGGGGTCAACTATTCAGGTAAAACATTTAGAATTCTTGTTATTTTGCTGTGGTACTTGTATATGTTACAGTCAATCTGTGAAACCAGTCATTACGCGTAATGACTGAAAGTTTCAGTCATTTCGCGTAATGACTGAAATGACCAGTCATTACGCGTAATGACTCAAATTTTCAGTCATTTCACGTAATGACTGAAAATAAGGTCCAGTCATTACGCGTAATGGCTGAATTGCGATAAATAGTTTTAAATACTTACATTACTAAAAATGAAATTGTCTGGCCTAACTTAGTAAATTAAATTGCATTCTCATGTGATTGCTAAAGAGGGGTAATGAAATTATCACTTCAGATTTGAACATATTCTGACATGATTACTGATTGATAACATGGGTAAATGATCAAATTATCCAACTCTTCTGCAGTTATTTTAACTAAGCCCCACTTCTTTTAATTCATGTCATAAAAATGACCTTCATATATATGTACTCCCTTGTAAAATATGACAGGGGACCCAATGGATAGGTAGCATTCCTAACAAACGGGGACCCGATCTATAGACTCTTACTAAAATCTAAACTTCTGTGTAACATTAATGTCCAACTGAAGGACATAGAGTAAATCAAGTATCTTGATGGTTATTTATAGTTACAATGGTACTCAGGTGTGAGTTAGAGCTCTAAGTTATCTTACTCAGGCTTTAATAACTATTAAAAGAATGGATTAAGTTGTCCTAGTTATTTTAGAACATTAAAGGTCAACTCCATCTTTGATAAACAAGCTCTTTGTGTGGAGAGGTCAAACAACAGTAACAAGGCCTGAAAGAACAAAACAGGATGAAAGAGCTGCATTGCAATTAGGACAAGATTGGACTAGATTCACTTCAAAAGCTTCATGGTTTCTTGCTTCCTAACAACCTGCCACAATAGAATGGAGTCTTTAATTAATAACATAAAAGGCAAAATGTATTATAAATTATGATTTATAAATGAGAATTAGTCTTCAAAAAAGACATAAATTTCATTGACAACAAAGAAATATTTTCATTCTATGACAATGAGTGTTTAGTTTTAAAACTGCAAATATGAATTTAGATTGTAAATAATATTTAAAATGTAATTAGATACATGTAACCATTCAATATTTTAAAAATATTTTTGAAAATGACAATAGAGTCTATTACACAAGTCTGCGTTTAGGTTTGAAAATTCTGGCTATAAATTCGTGGAGCATGTGAGAATTCCAAAGTTCTTTATTTGATTAAAATAGTTTAATGTTCTCTAGCACAAAAATTTTCAAAATGCAGGGGAACAATGTACAAAGGTTCTGAATAATGCAAAGGGTATGAAGTCTAAATCAATTACAAACTCTAAAAACTCTAAATCAATCACACATATTGACTGAAATTAATTCAGTCAATCTGTGTAAAAATGAACCATATATTTCAGTCATTACATGAAATGACTGAAAATTTTAGTCATTACACGTAATGACTGGTCATTTCAGGCATTACGCGAAATGACTGAAACTTTCAGTCATTACGCGTAATGACTGGTTTCACAGATTGACTGTAACATATACACATTGTATCAAAATGATAAAAATACCAGCTAACTGAAATCAATTTAACACACGGCGGGGCCATCTTGACCGAACATAATGCATTAGTCTGTTAAGTAAGAAATATTAATGCAATAAAACTATAGAATAAGAGTAAATATAGAGTATAGTTTAAGAATGCCTGTTACCTCTCTGTATCATTGCCTATTTAACATTACAGTAATTCTACAGTAACTATTTACTAAAAGAAATTTGCAATGAAAATACAGAATAAGGTAAGAATGTTAAGACACTTTTCTTACAGTCTCCTATTTCTTTACATCACAGCAATTGTAACACTTTATCAAAGCAAATTTGAGATGAAACCACAGAATGGGGTTGGTGGTTAATTGCCTGTGCTATCACCTATTTATACACACTGCAGCTGTCCTACCTGTGCCTAGTCGAGTCTGCAGGGTTTCTAGTCGCTTGATGTAGTCATTCAGAGATTCTTCCATGTCCATTTCTGACGCAGTCACAGATTCCTCAGGACTCAAATGACCACCCTCGTAATGACTCAGCAGTTGCCTGGGAGAAAATTAGAGTGTACTGTTTTATTGCAGTATGATGAGAATGCTCTCCCCAACATAATTTTAAGATTTACCTGTTAAGTGAACAACTACAGGCTATAACTAGGTCTGGTACAAATGAACACCTGATGAATCCCGATTTCCAATTGTCAGACCATTATGTTCACTCAGAACGCATTCAGGAAAACATATAGTGTTTCCAGTATACAGTAATTCACAGCAAGGTGAACACAGACATCTTAGCAATGGGTGACTTGTCAAACAGGAAATATCCCTCCCAACCTCCACTAGTGTTAGAATATCATGTAAACTTAGATCATATTTAGGAAACAAATGATGTTTTCACAACTTAAAAGCACACAGACCACCCATGAAAATGAATGTAGTTTTGAGAGAATTCTATGGGTCAGACTTTCACCAAAAGCAGCATGTCACAACACATTTAGTGCCATACCTTTTTGCTGTGGGGGAGTGCCTGTGGTCAGTACTGTAAGAATATCCATTCAACACAGGGTCTATGTCTCTAGTGGGGGGAGTGTTGCCCAATGTTCCACTGCGTAACCCGTAGTTGGTAGAGGAACCGTTCATCACAGGAGTGTCTGAATACCCTGATAACAACAACACAAAATAACATTTAATATAAAGGCAATGAAAATGAGAAAATGTAACATAAAAAATTATGAAAATAAAAACATGGTAGCAAATTTTGAGAATCAATGCCAAAGTGAATAAAATGACAGAGTAAGTTTTTGTGAATCAAAAATACATTATTATTATTTCAAATAAAACTGTCATATAAATTAAGAATTTCTTACAGATAGACTAGGTTCTCTACTTATTTCATTGTAAAAAAATCGTACCCCTACCAAAACTGTACGTTATATCACATGTATATTTCTTGTGTTTGCCTATTTTTATGTACAGTGTACAATTGTTCATTTAGTGAATTATAACATTGTCTCTTGCCGACCCATTACTAACTGTAATTATATCTTTGTTTTTTTTTTTGCTCTAGTGAATTCATAATACCTAAAATATAGTTAACTGTATGGTGTTTATGGATTATATTTTTTGTACACTACCTCTGTAACTAATAAGCAAAGGTAAACGAAATAAAAAAAAAAAAATTCTTTCAAATATACTACTGGAAGGGTCAGACTAAATATTTTTAATACAGGCTTGGGTATTTTGACAAGTTTAATAACATACTAAGTGTACTATCAAGTAACATCCAGGATAAAGAGACAGCATAGTCTTTTGCGACTCACCAGTGTGTCTGTGAGGGGATGCGGAGTAGGGTCGCGTGTGATGCGATCGCTTGTAACTCTGTGAGTGTGAGGGCTGAGCACTTAACTGAGGGACGTAACTAGCACCTGAAAACACAAGTAAATGTTTTTATTACATGTAAATACTAGGTTATATCTACTCTAATTGGACTAAGTATTGTTGTAATTAGTGTGCATGACAGCAAAGCATTTAACTAAAGGAGATAAGTGGCAACTGAAATAAAATAACACAAAATGGAGTCTTGCTTTATTTGCATGTATATCCTAACTATACTGTAGCAATAAAGGATGAGGTTTGAGTACTGTATCGAAGAATAAATCACAAATTTCCGGGCAGAATAATGGACAAAGCCCGACAGCTATGAATTTTCATTCACTGCGCATTTCCAGTCTTTATAATGGTTTATAAAGCTTGAAACCTATGTGTCTTACTCACAAGCTCAGACAATGAATTTTAAATGTCACCAAACTTTCTATTACTTCTTTACTTTTGTGGAGTACAATAAACTTTGTTAATGTTGACTGTCCAAAATCTGAAGGGTTTGGATGTGGTTAAGGTTAACTGTACTTCCAACTGTAAATGTTCAGTTCTCACCATTGTAAGAGGTAACATTTCCTGCCACTGCTGAGGATCCAGCTCTTGTGGCTCGTTTCCATTTCTTCACTAGAAACTTCAACCTACAAAATAATACCTCTAAATTATATTATGCACGTCCTTTGTTGTAATAAGTGTGTTTTTAGCACGGAGAGATATGTCATATGCTTTATAATATCATTTACAAAAAAATCGGCTTTCATGTTTAGTTTATCATATGCAAAACACATGTGATATAGTTTTGATCCATACAAATGTAGCACTTAAACACTTTCTTCCAGGCAATTAAAATTGTAACGTATCCCACCCTGTTACACTGCCTGTATTTCTTTAACACCCTTGAAGCCCCATAAAAGCAATATTTATTTGCCTTCTAATAATATCAATCTATTTAAAACCCATTTCAAAAGAAAACTCAAAATAATTGTCAACCATTCCTCCACCAACCTGGAGATGGCTATCACTGCACGGACTGCACTGCGGAATTTTCCGACCGGCCTTGACTTGACCCCTTTACAGGACAGGGGTCCGCTTTCTGTGGGGTGGGCTCCCATCTGTGCCAGCATGGCTAGTGTGTCCTGTTCACAGTCTCTGAACCCTCCTAACAGCAGCAGCAGGTACTTCTTCTGATACACCAATGCTTTGCGGAAACTCTCTGCCCGCAGATATTTTCCATACAGTCGCTGCATCTATGAAAATCATAGGAAATTGTGTACTACTTACATTGCAACTGGGGCAATTGGATTGCAATTATATATATGTAAGAGCTGATGCATTAAACAATGTTAGCTTTAAAATCAAATAAATATCTGACAAACTAAACATTTCTGAAATTTTCTGCACAAAGGTAATTGTCATTTATGCTGTTTAATTTCGAAAAATATTTAAAAAATGTTTTTTTTTATATTTTTGCACATAACGAGTACTGTTATAAATACAAAAAGAAAAGCAATGTGATTCTTTCTTTCAGTTAGTACTAAATCTTAGACTTAAGAAATGTCTGTGTAAAAACTCCCGCCTACCTTATCTTTGTCTGCTGAGACTTGCAGGTCAGTAGGTTGTGAGAACAGTCTGTCTCTCTCTTTCTCCAGTTCACTCTCGGCTCTGTTCAGGTCCTGTCTCAGTCTCACCACATCACCCTCGGCTTCTTGTACCCGAAGACACAATTCAGACTTTTCCCGCTCAAACTGAGCGCGCTCACTGGCTAGACGGTCTTCAGCCTAAATAAGTACAGAGTTTACATGTAATTACTTTAGTTAGCTTAAACGTGTTCCACTTAGAATTAGGTAACAACAGATGATAGATTTGCATGATGAAGCTTTTTACATGTTTGAATATACAATGAGAAATATGATGACGCTGCATTATATAACATCAAGCAAGTGACATCTTATTAGAAACATTTAGATTTGACAATATACAGCTGAACCCTGATAAGTCAAACACCAAGGCGTGGTACACATACTTCTGCATAACCAGGTGATCCAGAGAATATTGCAAATTTAATAAGTAAATTAAATTTTTATAAGTTAATACCCTATCCAATGGACAATTGCTTTACCGGTCGGCGCGACCGGTCCCGCCAAACGCCAGAAAAAGACGTCCTGTATATAATACCGGCAGGACCGGTCAGTAGTGTGCATTCGCTAGGTGGCGTATCATACTTGCTTCCTGTCCAGACAGAGTGACGTCAGTTCATCTTTTTCGTTGTCTAAACAGATTTAGACCCCTAGTAAGCTGGTAGCGGGGTCGGTTGGGAGGGCCTTGCCTGTCCATTGGATAGGGTATTAACTTATAAAAATTTAATTTACTTATTAAATTTGCAATTTTATTGCGTTAATACATCCTATCCAATGGACAATTGCTGAATAACTACCGCTTGGTAGGCAGGGTAAGCAGCTAGGGACTTCTGTGAACTCATAACAAAACAAAATAGTACAGGCCCATTTGACCTAGGGTCAGAGAACCCTGACAGGTCAAGGTCGGCCACCAACTCACCGGTTAACCGGGAGTCTACCGACGTTGCCCCCCCCCCTTTTTTCTTTCCTTCCAGAGTCGGTTTGAGAAGGGAAAGATAGAGAGAGAGGGGCTGAGTTCAGTCCCAGAAGAAATAAACTTCCCAAGGGAAGCAAGTCACAGTTTTTTTTTTTGTTTTTTTTTATAATATGTACATATTTACATATATACAACATCCCCTCACTTCTGGGCCTGGTGGTGCACCTGCTGGGCAGCCACTACAGGACCCAGGTGGAAAAGCTCCGAGTCAGCCCAGGCAACATCCTTCAAATAGAATTGGGTGAAGGTGTTGTGTGATTTCCAGTGGCAGGCTGACAAGATCTGATCTAAGGAAATCCCTGATTGGAAGGCCTTAGAGGCAGCAAAGGCCCTGACAACATGGGCTTTAACCTGATGAAAGGTGAGGGCCTCCTGGTCAGAGAGCTCATAGCACAGAACCACAGTCTGTTTGATCCATGAGGAGATGGTGGCAGGTGAGATGTCTTTATCAAAACCCTTCTTGAAGGAGACAAAGACTAACTCCTTATTCTGCCTGAGGTCTGCAGTCCTGTCCAAGTAGTAGCGCAGGGCTCTAACTGGACATAGGGACCTGTCACCTTTGAGTGACCTATCCAGAGATGGTGCCAGGGCTGGGATGACCACTGGAGCCACACTATCTGGACCTTCCTTAGCCAGCTGGTTCTTGGATAGGAAGCTGGGTGAGGGGTACAAAGACACCTTAGACCAGTCTGACTGGTGTCTGATGTTCTTATGTAACCAAGCATGGATCTCACTCCTGCGTTTACCTGAACCCAAAGCCAGCAAGAAAACAGTCTTGAAAGTTAAATGTTTCAAGGAGGCCTCTTTCAGGGGTTCAAAGGGAGCCTTTGTGAGCTGATGTAAAACCAGTGAAAGGTTCCAGGAGGGGATGCCCCTCCTGCCCTTAGGTCTGTCTCTATGGAAACTATCCAGGAGACGAGTGAGATTCTCATCTTTGCTGACATTAATGGTGGAATTGCCCAGTTTGTCAGCAATGGCGGATCTGTAGCCATCAATAGTGCCTGGTTGTAACTTCTTCTCCTGAAACAAGTGCAGGAGGAAGTCAGCAATGGCCTTCAGAGGTGGTGCCCTGAAGTCCACCTGATTACTGAGGCACCACTTTGTAAAAATGGTCCACTTTGCCTCATAGACAGATCTGGTTGATCTTCTTTGAGGAGCCTCAATTCGTGCTGCCACTGCCTCAGAGAAGCCTTGCTCCTTGATTGCTGAGGCTCTAGGAGCCAGGCATGTAGGTTCAGATTCGACAGGTTCCTGTGAAGGACCTGGTTGAATGGCTGAGACACTAGGTTGGGTATGCTAGGCAGACACAGTGGGATCTGGCTTGACATTGCTACCAGGTCCCAAAAACCAGGGCATGTTGGGCCACCCTGGAGCAATCAGAATTATTCTGTTGCAGGGGTAGTCCTGGAGCTTCTCCACCACTTTGCCCAAGATGGCTACCGGTGGGAAGGCGTATGGGTCCAGGTCCTCCCAGGAGAGGCTGAGTGCATCCATTGCCCAAGCCTGGGGGTCTGGTACCGGTGATACAAACTGTGGTAGTTTGTTGTTGAACCTGGTGGCAAACAGGTCCACTTGTGGCTGATGCCACCTCGAACATACAGCTTGGAACACTTCTGGATGAAGTGACCACTCTGTTTGAATGGTCTGGCCAAGCCTGGATAGCTTGTCTGCTATCACGTTCAGCCGGCCGGGGATGTGACGTGCCCTGAGGGTTACTTGCTGCCTGGTGCACCAGGACAGAATTCTCCACAGTAGGGCACACAGAGAGCCCGATTTCATCCCCCCTTCTTTGTTGATATAGGCAACCACTGTTGTTTTGTCTGTAGCTACCAACACTGTCTTGTTGAAGACTAGGGTTTGAAACTCTTTTAGAGCTAGAAATACTGCTTTCAGCTCCAAGTGGTTTATGTGTAACTTGCTCTCTGGTAGGGACCACTGTCCCCTTGCAGTGTGCTCGTCTAAGTGAGCCGTTAACTCTAGGTAGTTTATGTGCAGTTTGCTTTCTGGAAGTGACCAGTTTCCCCTTGCTATGTACTCGTTTAAGTGAGTGCCCCACCCTTCTTTTGATGCATCCGTAAAGATTTGCAGAGCATGTTTTAGAGGGTGTAATGGTTGACCTAGAAGCACATTGCTTTCCTCCAGCCACCACCTTAGATGGTGGTGGAGGGATTTGGAGACCGGGATCACCTTTTCCAGTGACTCTGGGACCCTCCAGTTGTTTTTTCAAGTGCCACTGTATGGGTCTCATGTTAGTCACCCTAAGTGGACTTGCTTTCCTGTTGCTGTGAGTAGACCTATGAGGGTCATGAATTGTCGGACCGGGCAAAGCGGATCCGACAATATTGATCTAATCTTGTGTGTCAAGGCCTGCCAACGTTCTTCTGTTGGTCTGACCTTGCCCTCTTTCAGGTCGAACTGGTAACCTACGAAGTTGAAGACCTGTTTGGGAACCAGCTCTGACTTTTCCTTGTTCACCAGCCCCCCTAATTCCTGACAAAGTGTGACTAGGGTTTGAGTATGGTGGAGACAGGTGTGGTGGGTAGAGGCTCTCACCAGCCAGTCGTCTAGGTACTGGTGGATCCTTATACCCTTCTGAAAAGCCATGATTTTGACCTCTTTGGCCACCACTGTGAACTCCATGGGAGCTGTGGACAGGCCAAAGGGAAGGGCTTTGAACTGGTAGGACCGACCCTGGAGGTGAAAGCGCATGTACTTCCTGGACTGACTGTGAATTGGTATGTGGAAGTATGCTTCTTTGAAATCTATGGATGTGACCCACTCCCCTGCTTGGAGGGAGGTTCTTATTGTCTCTGGGGTTTCCATCTTGAACGTCCCTGTGTTTAAAAAGGTGTTCAAGGTGCTCAGGTCTAGGATCGGTCTCCACCGGTTGTTGGGTTTGGGTACCAAAAAGCCGGTTGTAAAACCCCAGTGAGTTTTGATTTTCCACCGGTTCGACTGCATTCTTGTTTATCAGCTGATACAGTGCCTCTAAAAGGAAGGACTGTTTGGTTGGATTGTGGTAGTTGCTTATTACAGTCGGTGACCTCGTCAAGTGGGGTCTGAACCGGAAGGGGAGAGTGTAACCCTCCCTCAATCTCTAGCCACTGTCTGACCAGCTGGGACCCGAAAGGGTAGGCTGGCTGACTGGTCAGGTAGCTTGACAGGCATTTCACCGGCACCACTGACTGATCAAGAATTCCTCTGTAACCAGTTCCTTAGGCTGCCACTGGTTGGCCTAAACAGTTGTTTTGGCCTTTAAGGAACTTCTGCCGGTCTGTCAGTCAGTCCTGGAGACCTGCCCAGTACCAGGCCTTAAACGGTTATATGCGAGGCAATGCTCTGTAACCGGTTCCTGGTGGCTCCACAGTTCTGCATAAACTCACCGGAGTTGGCAGAACTGGGTGAACTACTTCTTAGCAAGGATAGGTTCATATGAAGTTGCCTTCTTCCTGTCCACAGCGGTGGTTCAGCAGCTTTTCTCTGCAATCAAACAGGCTCTGTAACCGGTCAAACCGGTAGGCTCTGAGAGAAGGCTAACTGTTGAACCTGTTCTCAGCACTGAATTTGAAGCTGCTTCCTTGCCAGTAAGGATGGGAACAGCAGATTTCTTGTAACCAGCAGCACTACGGTTCCGGAACCAGCAACACTCCGGAACCGGCAAGTCTCTGTAACCGGCAAACCTGTTGTCAGCACTGGATTTGGAGCTGGTTTCTTGCCCTTAAGGATGGGTACAGATTCCTCTGTAACCGGTAACACTCCGGAACCGGTAACACTCCGGAACCGGCAACACTCCGGAACCGGCAACACTCAGGAGCCGGTAATTCTCTGAACCAGTAGCCCTGCTGTAGGTCACCAGCAACTCTGTGTAACCGGTAATCCTGTTTAACCAGTAGCCCTTGCTGGATTTCTGTGACCACAACCGGCAGTCTGAACAGAACTGGTGCCGGTATCCCTCATCACTGGCTGGCTAGTGACCCTACCGGTAGCCTGAACAGGACCGGTACCGGTCCAAACTTCTGCACAGGGAAGATAAGGGTCTCAATGGTCACCGCAACTTCTGGTAGGTGAACCCTCTGAGCAGCCGCACCGGTGGTCTGAACAAGACTGGAACCGGTACCCCCAACAGTCACACCAGTGGAAAGGCCTCTGGTGGAGGTTCCAGTATCAAAACAGGGCTGATCACTGGTAACCACTGAAGGGGGGTTCCTTGACAGCTTCACAGGAACATGACTGGAACCGGTACCCCAACAGTCCCACCAGTGGGGAGGCCTCTGGTGGAGGTTCCAGGATCAACAAGGGGTGATCACTGGCAACCACTGAAGGGGTTTCTTCACAGGAACAGCACCCACCGGTAGTCTGTACAGACCGGAACCGGTACCCCCAACAGTCCCACCAGTGGAAAGGCCTCTGGTGAAGGTTCCAGTATCAACACAGGGCTGATCACTGGAACCACTGAAGGGGGGTTTTCACAGCTTCACAGGAACATGACTGGAACAGGTACCCCAACAGTCCCACCAGTGGAAAGGCCTCTGGTGGAGGTTCCAGGATCAACAGGGCTGATCACTGGTAACCACTGAAGGGGTTTCTTCACAGGAACATGACCCACCGGTAGTCTGTACAGACTGGAACCGGTAAAACCCATCACTAGTGCTCCCCACCGGTAGTCTGACCAGAACTGGTACCGGTAAAACTCATCACTTCTTGTCAGCTGAACCAGTCACGCTTGGGGATTTGCTTGCCGGTAGTTGTGTTGAGATCTGTGAAGTCACATGACCGGCACCGGCAAAATTTGCAGAATTCAAAGACTATTTGACATCTAACTTCTTCAGGTCAACAGACGAGTTGCTGGATTTCTTCTTGCCAGTTAAAAAGTGGTTGTAGAGTGACAAATACTCGTCTTTTCTTCTAAAACTTCTGTTGAAAACACGATTCCTCCATTGTTAAATGCGTATCACGTGACCTCCATTGTTGAATGCGTATCACGTGACCAGGTCCGTGTCACGTGACAAGCATAAGCTGAAAGTGATGACGTCAGACGATGCATTCTTCTTTCCTTCTAATTTCTTCTCGTCGACATACACGCAGTGTTACTCGACAATGTAGAATTAAATGGAGGGTGAATCGTGGAGATTACACGCTTCTGACCAGCAGAAGGAATGCTGCAGGGACGACACACGACCTCTCACCCACGATTCCTCTCGACGACAAGTACACAGAAATTCTTCAAAACTGGCTATAAAACACTGGATAATGCCTCGTTTAAGTCCTGGAGAGGCCATAAAATGTATGTAACACAATAAATATATTTTCAGATGAAAATAAGCTTTAATTTCGTAGAATAAACCGCGTTTTCTTCAAACTTGGAAATAAATTCAAAACGCGTCTGCACACTACACGCGCCAAACGAAAAAGATGAACTGACGTCACTCTGTCTGGACAGGAAGCAAGTATGATGCGCCACCTAGCGAATGCACACTACTGACCGGTCCTGCCGGTATTATATACAGGACGTCTTTTTCTGGCTTTTGGCGGGACCGGTCGCGCCGACCGGTAAAGCAATTGTCCATTGGATAGGATGTATTAACGCAATAAAAGGGTAAATTTGGCCGAATTACAGAATTTCCCCCAGAAAATACGTGAAATTACTTTTGTCCATAAACTTTGTGTGGATGTAATATAATTATCTTTATCATATATAATCATAATAAAAATAGTAAAGATAGTATGGAGGCGGTCGTGTGTCCAGGTTGACCTGTACTACTAGTACTTGAGATTCTGCTCACCTATCTACCTATCTACTGCTTCCAATCTACCTGATCACCTTCACTTCATGTATCTTACAAGGAACTGTATTACTGTAAATATTCACTTGATAGATACTGTTATGTCTGACTACTTCACAGAGGAGAATTCTGCAATCCTTCCTTAAATTTCAATATAAAATGTCTCTCAGGGATCTAGTATTAACTGAAAAAAAATATTTTATTTCACAGAGTTTTGCTTACAGAGTTCCACAGTAGCATTTTGATAATTTATAAATCAATAACTAAGCTGACATTGCACACATTAATTTAGTTGCAGGATATATACAATACTAGAATCATACTCAAGACTTTTCTTTGGGCCCCTTGACCGTGTTAATCAATAGATACTAATCCCTTTCTACATGTAAATACTTTACCTTCAATTTTGCTTGCATTTCCTACATTGCATGGGTTACACCATGATGGGAAGTTTATGCCTCACATGTGGGCTTTATTTTCATTTCCTTGTTTAATCTTGTAATATTTCAATTACAAATGGTTGGAGTCATTGGACAGGCAATATATATTTTATACAGGTAGTCATGGTCTGGGTTTAAACCTTCAACCACAGAGGCAGAAAGCCATCACTTGACAAACTTGCAGAGCATTCTGCAAATGAGGCAACCAGTGGCTTATTGGTCTAGTGTAAAAATCTCCACAAAATAAAACAAGTTTACAAGTGTGATAGCTTACTGCAGTATTTTCCTAGTTTTTGGTTTATTTTCAAATGGTTGTATTTAAATGGCATGTTTCTGTGTAAGATTCTGACTTAGGCAAGATAAGGTAGACACTGCCAATGTCTTCATGGTTAAGGATACATGCCTGTCCAACAGATTGAATGTCTATGTGTTTTAACATTTTTTGTTTTGCTAATGAAACCTTATCTCCAACATCTTTAGGAATTGGTGGGGAGGGGTAGACTATCCTTGGGAGACTAAGTCTACATAGTTAAGGATACATGAATGTCCAATAGATTTAATTTCTAAATAATCATTGTGATTTTACAAGTCTTGCAAACTCATATTGATTATATTAATTTATGCATCTCGACCTCTGCTTGTAGAGAGGTTAAGCACTATAAATGTCTATAGATTAGACCCTTCTGTCTAGAAGAATGTAGGTGATTCAGCAAAGCAGATGTAAAGAATTTGTTAAGATTTAAACTGAACAAAAACACACAACAACAAGTCCTAGTCTATGTTTCCATATCTGTGATATATGGCCACTAACTTTGTAATAATAGACAGCAAATCTCATTCAAATAAATATTCATCAAATATGGGCAAAAATATGTAAAACTTGGTGAGTTTAGATTGCATTTTTATGGACCTGTAAGGAAAATATAACTTTCGGATTGCATGGAAAAACCATAAGATGTAGAAAAACCTTTGTTTGCAGATCACAAATCGTGAATATGGAAACATACACTAAAGGCTACAAACAGAAATAGATGAAGAGGTGTGTTAAGTCACTTCAATATAATAAAACCACAGAAGACCTGTTATCCAAGACTTATCAGGAAACATGTGTACCACAGACAAATTAGAGAAGATAAAATGATAGGTTTATAGACACAAAGTCAATGAATTTAAAATTCTGAAAATTTATATAAATATAAATAAATAAATATAGTTTGGAGTTCATTGAAATATATCATATAAAGCAACATGGTTTAAAACATAAAAAGCTGATTTACTGCTGATTTCTGGTAGATTGCTTTTGTGAATATCACTTTTGCAGATCCCTATCAAAGGGTATATTCAAAAGTGACACGACTAAACAATATGTTTTTTTTTATACGCACGGGAATTATGTTTTTTAACACACTTCCATACAAAGGACCATACCTCTCCACCCAGACTTCCTGTATGAGAGTGAATCTGTCCAATTTGATCACCCATCCTGTTCACCAGACCTGACAGTCGGTCATTTTCTCGCTTCAATCTCTCAATCTCCCTCTCAAGTGCATTACCATGGAAATGTATCAGGGTTTCTCGGTTATTTGACCTGTCTGGTGTTAGCTGACTCAGACTCAGTCTCTGACCCAGGTGCCTGTTGGGGCCACTGCTACGCAGATGTTCCATGGATGCCACTGATCGACTGCCTGGCATTTCAGTTTCAGATGTTGTATTATTATTTCTAGGAACCTCTGTGCTGCTGACCACAGATGGCCTTGACCTTTTAGAGGTTTCATTGTCATGGACACGTTCCCTCAGTGTCTGCAGACTTCCCTGCAGACGATTACAATCGGACTGCAAGGCCTTGACATGGTCGGATTTGAACCTGAGTTCCTCACTCAGCTGGTCCTTTTGTTTCTGTTAGGGTAGTTGTTGTAGTTAGATGGGGTGGTGAGAGTTTGAAAATAAAGATGGAAAAATAACAAAACACAAATAATAGAGAAAAGATGTGAATAATGAAAGAATATGTTAAAACAGTATGTATGTCTTCACTTGTAGTCATAAGAAACAAGAAAATAGTCTGAAATACTGCAGCAGAGTGGAACCTTTATTTAACCAGTATTTTCAATGAAAAAGTAATAAAGAAAACTAGAATGTTTTTAAAGGCAAATGGAATGTCTTTAAAATCAGAGTACAGTGGAACCTCTAGTATGTGACATAGCTGGGATAGCGAGATTTTAGTGTATAACAGAAGGTATAGTTACATACCAAATAATAGGGAATACAAACTAGTGAGAGTGGGAATAAGGTAATAAAATCAATCATTTGGATAAATGAAGGTCTGATAATACACATACTTCTGTACTATTCTTAATAGACTATAAAAGTCAGAAAGTAATAGGTGGAGTTAATAAGTACAAAATATATTTTGGAACACTGGGTTTTAAAGACAAACATGTGACAGACGTGGAAGGGAGTAAAAAATATGGGTAGTCATGTTTACTACAATGAACGTTATTCTGCAGTTCCAACACTGATGAAAGTGACCTTTTTGAGTTTACTGTCACAAATAGTTGGTGAAGTTGATTGATAAGTTCAAGAAAGTTTCAAACATTAGATCTTAAAGGTAAAAGTAAGACAGATGTACAGCAACAAATATGTGTTGTCATGGTTACCACATTGAAGACAAATGTATACAGTTTTACCTAGTTTAGTGGAAAAATACTTCTACATATTAACCTGGAATTTTAAATAGCAGGGTAAATTTCAATGGGAAACTAGAAATAGGACGCCCTGTTGATAGTAGGTGCGAATAGAAACAGGATAGCATAGAAGAACACACATTATCACGTGTAATGTCCACCCATGAACCTTTTGCGAAAATTGTACAGTAGTCTTACAAGACCCTGTTTCATTTGTAAAATATATCAATGATGCTTAAATATTTGTTAGTGTAGATGTAAATTATTTCAGCTTCATGCCTTTTTGCATTGGTTGGGTTGAAAATTTTGACGAAATCACTCTATCTTGCACGGTTAAGAAGATAGAAGCAAATTCCTGTTTTTCTATTTTTGGCAAAAATTTGAAAATTCAAAATGGCCGCCATTTTTGGGGAGGGGAAAATTTTTTTAAAATTGCAAAGAGTACATGCCTTAGATACCCTGTGGGTCGAAAATTTTGACGAAATCGCTCTATCTCGCACGGTTTAGGAGATATGAGCACATTTGCCTTTTTCAGTATTCAAAATAGCCAATTACTCATTTATTTAATTAATTACTCACTCATCTATGAAGCAATTCCCCCCAAAAGCAATCCCATACAAGCTATTAACCGAATGAACCTCCATACCAAATTTCAGAAAGCTAGGCTTAATAGCATTCCTTAAAATGTCTGGAAACCAAAGAGCTACTCAAAAGTAGCAAAGTAGCTATTACTCAGTTAGCTATAGAGCTATCATCACCAAAAGCAATCCCATACAAGCTATTAACCCAATAAACCTGCATGCCAAATTTGGTAAAGATAGGATAAGAACTGTTGCCTAAAATGTCTGGAAACCAAGTGGGAGGCCGGACGGCGGACGGCAGAAAAAGCAAAAATAATATGTCCACCCCCCAGTGGGGAGGACATAATACCCTCCCCAACATTTTCATCTGAAAGGGAGTTTAAAAGGAATTATATTTAACAGAGTTCCATTTGAAAGGGTTTGAATATATATGGAACATATACCTGGCAGTTGTTTGGTCAATAAAGGTTCCATAATACTTAGAAATGGTGAAAATAAAGTGTTTACTCAGAGTGACTACATATCTCACTCACAGTTACAAACACACAGTTACAGACGAGTCTGCATACTCGCAGTGTAAAAACAAGATATTTGAGAAATACAATTATGGAAGTGCACGCACTACAAAGCACACGATATAAAAACACTACTAACTATGCGCAAGTAGACATCTTTTCTGCTGTCTGTTTTCTACAAATTATGTCAAGCAGGAACCATGAACGATGCTTGTAAAGCTCACTTTATCAAAAAATATCCTGGCTTATCAGGTTTACCACAACAAAGTAAAATACATGCGGTGCTGGTGGGGTTTGAAAACATTTACTACAGGATTATCTGGCACTTGCTATACAACCATGTTGAAGTTCAAATGATCTGAAGAAATACTTTTAATTGGTTAGGACGATGCATAAAAGGGCAAATTTCAATAAAAAGGGGAGTCTGAGAATATGACATTTAATTTTGCTTCAACAGTGAAAGGAATTTACTCTACATTTTGTTCAATGAAGTTAAAAAGATGAAAACTATGTTCCAATTCAAAATATAGCTACAGTGACAAAGATTTGTCATGTCTGAATGAAGATAGTACTTTTTTCTCTCATTATTGTGCAGGTGATAATCAGATATATAACAACAAGCTATGGTTTATACTATGTAAAAACTAACACATCAAATTATCTACAGTTTAAGTCACTTTATACAATGGTAAAGATATTAGCACAAACAAACTTGTATATACATTAGGCTGTTACTAGAAATACACTACTTTTGCCAATATTCATCTTTAAGCAAATGAAACCCACTTCTATCGGGTGTTGGCTGAATTTTGAACAATTCTGTTCATGAAGCATACACATAGCAATATATTGTGTAACTTTGCATTTCATAAATTGCTGCTAAACAAAGCATTACACAGCTAAAAGCAAACAAAACTCAATAGTTAAGCAAAATAGCACTGCTATGACTTTACAATTTCTCACTTTAACCAGTCATCAATAAGGCTGTGATAGGTTAAATCTGGTACTCAATAAACAGTCTTAATTCATTGAAAAACTGAGTACATGGTAGTGAAATGAGTACTACTTCTTGCCATATGGATACCCAATCACATTTTACTTCCCGTTTCTCTCAGCCTGAGTTATACCTGATACGTCCAAAAAGTTATTAAAATGAGTGACTTAAAATATCTGAAGTGAAAACCCCCAAAATGTATCAACCCTAATGTTCAATCTTGTTTCACCAGAATAGTTTTTATAAATGTTAACTATCATGAAACTCCCTATATATTTATACCTTTGTCTCATAATTATATTTTGCTTTAATAGACTACGTACAAGTTATATCCTGAACTGTGATTTTTTATTCTGGTTTCTGTGTTACCCCGAATACAGTTCCTTATGTCCCTATAGTTCAAAATTATGTTGGACCTATGTTTAATCTTTCTTTTTATTATTTTTTCATTTGATGACATACTTATATCACCATCACATCATCCCATTTAATATTACAAAACCTGTCAGAAAGCTAGTTTTATATTCTCCCACAAATTGAGTCACAGATCACTCCTTGCTTATTTTCTGCCTTGTCTACCTTTTCTAACTTTAACTGTAAGCGCTTCAAGTTTACACTTTAGCTGTTTTTGTATCAACACTCTGAATATATTCCTTCTGTAAAATGTAATTGTGTGACTAACCTGTAAAAGTTCCAGGTTACTCCTCAGCTGTTTTGCTGTCTGTTTCTCCTGTTCCATGTCTCCCTGATGAACACTTTTCTCAATGTCCATCTTGGAGGTCACCTCCTGAACTTTTATCTAAAAGAGAATGCATACATTCACCAGAATGCAAAAGTCATGTACTCTCATTGTGACTGTGAAACAATTGTATAATAATGTCATCTTTATTCATAATATTGTTTTGCATATGTCAGCTGTTTTGTGTATGTCATGCAGGAAGTTTTCCTATTCTATATTGTAGCCATTTTATTCCTTTGCTTACACAGTTATTATATTCACCCACTCTGTCACCTGGTGTGCTAGAGTCACTTTTTTAACAGACCTCAATAGTTTAACAGTCATCGCGCATGGTGAATAATACCTTGTCTCTTGTCCTCTGTGATTGTGGGTTTCAATCCAGTCCGTGCCGACAGTGGAAACACTGATGACTTATTCTGATATAACCTTGGCTGTTCAAATATTATAAAAGTCCTACTTTGACAGATTTCCCTCACACTGTAACCCCCCTCACTGCATAAAGTGACCTGCTCTTATCCTCTCACAACACACTTACACCCCCATCACTAGTCACTGTGACCCCTCAATACATGCTGTCATCCATCTTACTATACACTGTGACACCCCCTCACTTTACAGAGTGACTCCCCTCATTACACACTGTGACCCCCCTCACTGCATACTGTGACCTGCTCTTATCCTCTTACAACACACTTAGACCCCCTCACCACTCACTGTAACCCCTCAATACATGCTGTCATCCATCTTACTATACACTGTGACACCCCCTCACTGTACACAGTGACTCCCCTCATTACACACTGTGACCCACCCCCATTATACACTGTGACACACATCATTACACACTTTACCCCCCCCCCGCCTCCCCCCCCCCCCAATTTTATATTGTGACACCCACACTATACACTCTGACTCGTCACCCCAACTACACACTGTGACCCCCCTCACCTTTTCTCTCTCCAGGGCTCTCTGCATGTCCATCATCTTACTTCTCTCTAAGTCCACCATGGCCTGTAGGTCTGCTATAGCCACCTGTTCTCTGTGCACTGTATCTTGCTGACTGTGGCGTTCATCCTGTATAGTGTCTCGCAGTTTGGATGTGATCTCCTGCTCTTGTTGCAAGGCTCTATGGAAAAACACAGGAAATACATGAAATGTAAGAGATACTCAATGCAATTAAACATCATTAACAATTACTAGTATATTCAACACAAAACAAGCATGAACTCTTTCACAAGCACACTGAGAGGAAAACTGAGGGGTCAGTTCTCTCAAACAATGGCTCGTGATATATAATGCCACACATCTAATGTCAGTTTGATAAAATAACAGACTTTCACTATTGTAATAACTAGAGGCATATGGACTGTTACTTATACAGTAAAATATATAATTTGATCCTTTATCCACACGGGTTATTTATTTAATGAGTAAGTTTTATCACCTTATCTTACCAACCCAGTTCCCTTATTTTCACCCACCCACTCAGTTCCCCTTTTTTCACCAACCCACTCAGTTCCCCTTTTTTCACCCACCCACTCAGTTCCCTTATTTTCATCCACCCACTCAGTTCTCCTATTTTTACCCACCCACTCGGTTCCCTATTTTCACCCCTCACCATTCAGTTCCCCTATTTTCGCTCACCTATTCAGCTCATCTATCTTGGCTTTATGGACTTCTCCCTCTGACTTGAGTTCTGCTACTTTTGCTTTGTAGCGTGTCTCTGTGTTATGATGTTGGTCTTTCTCCATCTGTAACTCTCGCCGCAGGCTTGAAATCGTCAGTGACTCCTTGTCATGTTTTCCCTCAATCTCTGCACGTCTGTCCTTCTCCATTTCTAGGTCATGCTTGAGTTTCTGAAAAAGGTGGAAGCAGATAAAAATCATAACACACAAGACAGCACAATATTAAGAAATAACTAAGCAGAACTTCAGTTTCTGAAAAGATGGAAGCAAATAAAATTCTGAAGATCAGCGAAGGAAATAAAGTTAAGTAATCATGTAAAACTAAACAATCAAGTACTTCTTTCATCCAAACATTTGATTCAAGGAGAACTATCACTGTTAATTTCTACCATATCAGCCATATTTAAACATGTCTGGTTTTTAGTTGGCACCTTTATTAAACTAATTACATACATTTCATTACACTAATTTTTATGAAATTTAAAACTTATAACCATTCTTATAATATATGAGAAATAACTAATGCCCAATTCTGATTGCAGAAATATAATGCACTTGATGAAAAAGTATCTGGTTATAAAGATGATACCAGTATCTTTCTGCCTTGATTAAGTGTATCCATATAGACATTATCAGTGATTTGTGATAAATGTTTGGTGTTATTTACATTCATACTTCAAACTTTGGTGTACAACTCTCATTAAACATGCTTAGAATAGACTGATCTTATTGGATGGCTCACAGCTATGTGTTAAAAACCAAGAAAATCTCATCATGTAAAAAGTAAAAGGTAGATATCCTCTAAGCCTCAGATATTATATGTGTCGCTTTTCAAAGATGATTTATCACTTAACCCTGCATAAGAATATGATAGGATTGCTGTCAATCAGTTGTTACCATATTTATTCACATATACATTATACAGTAAACAAAGAGAAATTTGCTGCAGTATCTAAAATTTGCCCCAGTGAGGCTGAAGCCAACGTTCAGGTCAAACACGGGTGTTTTTACATATGTACCTGGCCCTGCTGTTTAACAGTTAAGGTCGATATTAGGCAATGTCACTTGTACAGGTCAAACCTAGATAATATTACGTTAACAGCTTTCCCAATATATCACTCTCATGTCAATAAATTACTGTTAAATAAATTGATTTAATATATATGTTAGTTGTTGGAGCTGAACCCCCACAGAGGTCACAGCCTGTGATTATACGCCAAACCCCTTACCCACTAGGCCATGAAGGGCCTCTACCATCCTTATAGATGGATCCAAGAGAAAAAAAAGTAATGGAAATTATGGGATGGATTAAAGTAATGATCACAAAGTGTCACACAAATTAAAGTTGTGATTGGAATATCTGACATTACAAACTATAACAAACAAGTTTTTTGAGTTTCAATGGCAAATTTACAAACTGTGGCAAGTTTTTTATTATGTACTCTATACATAAATACTTCACGCAGCTCTTACAGACACTTCTGATATAATATGAAAACATGCTGACACTAATGACACTTTATTTCCATTACTGAGGTAGACACCTGTAAGCTGGAAATCTGATTTAGATCATTCTACACAATCTATTATGTTTGTGCGTATGTTTTTCCCGGCAATGTTTATCCCAGTTCAACATCCTATGATCACTGAGTGACAAGTCATTTAGAATAGATGTGCATAACTCTTTTCCAATCTTTTGAAATCTGAAGTTTATTTGTGAGGCTATGAAAGAGGTGAAACCTAGCGAGGTTGTTTATTAAGTTAGAGAGGAAAAGATGACAGACCTAACTCATCAATAGTCAATCAATACACAGATGAAACAGATAAAGGATAAACTATCATACTTATTCCATTCACTTACAAATTACAAAACTTATATGATTTATATTCTAAAATCCACAAAAATCATTATTTTCGGAATGTCTTATTCATATAACATTAAAAAGTACAGAAAAATGTTTTGAATTTGCAAGTTTCTTTCAGTGATACATAATCCACACAACCAGCACTGCTTTGTAGGCGTCTGAATAAGTTCATACATAGGGGTCATCTAGCATTAGTGCCGACCTTGCAATAATGTTTGTGCTGAAAGGATCTGACATGGGCTGCTCAGGAACAAATCTCAAACTCAAATAATCTGAATTCTGTGTTTTAAGGTGACTTCAAATCTGGCTATAAATCTCTGTGCAGCATTAAAGGATTCCAAAAAAGATAATTTGTAGTATTTTGAGGTATCTTTGATGATTAACACACAGTAACATTAATAAAATATGATATAACTTGTTATTGTATTTTTCCGTAAACTTTAAAAGTTGAAGAAATTACCCTTTTGAGGGGTTTATCACCAACAGCAGAATTAGTAAAATTTTAATTAACCTGGGAAGTGATTAGGAAATAACAGAGACAGCTGCTGACTTCGGTTAGACAAACTACTGACATATAGTGTTAAAACTAAAACATCCAGCACTTAGAAGGTATTAAATAATTCCACCAAAATGTATTAATGCTGTAACTCCCCATAAAGAACACAAAGCACCTTTTTTCCCTTAAGTCCCGTACAGAAATTACATGTAAAAAATACTGAGCAAATCATGAAAAACTCAACCAATTTTAACAAATCACATATACAAATTACACAAAATCAGACATATACCCATTTAATTCTAACCACTTCTGTTCTTACTGAAAATCAACATTTGCCCATGCCAAAATTTGTAATACTTTTTTATTAGAAGTTACATAGAATTTACTGGGTATATTGAACAGTGGAACATGTACCGTGAGAAATACTAAACATGCCTACTGGTTAAATGTACAGGGTTGTATGAAATCATCACTCTGAAATTGAAATAACTCTTTTTACATCCGCTAAGCAGATTATGTAATTCATACTGTGTGTTTGTCAGTTTGTTTGCAAAATAATTTGAAAAGTTATGGACTGATGTGATAATATTTTCAAGAAATCCTGACAATGGCACAAACAACAAATGATAAGATATAGGTGGTGATCTGGATCAGCTGTCTGGATCCAGTGTTTTTTTAAAGGATTTTATATATCTTATATTATATGTATATTTATATATTTTATATCCACTGATAAGCGATATTGGAGGTGTTGGACCTTGGCAGAAGTAGGTTTTATGGGAGTGCTTTTCAGTTGTACACGATACACAGTATAACTTATACTTCAAAAGTTAGTTTAGTGCTGGAGGAAGCTTCTGCTCTGTCAGATTGAGTACAAATCCATTTCTGAGACAAATACCCATAAAACTTCTCCACAGTGTTGTGAAACAGTTGGATTTCCTCCCGAGTCTTTAAGAATTCAAGGCCAGTGATTGTAATGCAGATGTATATGGTTTGTTGTGCCTCAAAGTTGGGAATTACCGAGGTTAAGTACCATGATATGTAATGAATTTGATTGGATAGTAAACATTTAAATCACAAAGCTTTAATAAATACAATATATAACCACAACAAAGCACTTTCTGTGCATTTGGCAGATTGGTGACATTTTATCTCATTCTTGAATTACTGCAATTGCAATTTGTTCTTGTCGGTCCCAAAGTGGAGTCTGTTTTTTTATTGTTATTATTATAATTTTTTTTGTAGAGATTAAGCACCATAGAAGTTGGTTAGAATTAGACAAAACACAGACATCAATGTTAAAACATAGAAGAAACTTTACACCCAGGTCATACTGTGAACCAGCAGGTTGTACAAGCTGTCTACAGTACTACAGTAAACATATATATACACAGTGCATGAGGACACAGTCCTGTCATTACCTCCGTCTGAGCTTTCAAAGTTTCATGTTCAAGAGGCTGAAGTACACAAGGTCAATGCAAGTCATTGTATAAAACAGAAAAATCCATGCAAGTTTTGTACTTTCTTTTGATTTATTGGTGTTTTAATGTTGTCTTCAAGACATTGTATTCCACCACATTGTTTCCTTGATTCCAAGGCATCTTGTTTACGGAGCAAAAAAAGTCCTATAGCTTGTTGTATTTTACACTAGGGATAGGCCAGAAGCTTATTTTTCATTTTGGTTCCCTGCCAACGCAAAAACTATTCCAATTCAGTACGTCCTCAATCAAATAGGCATGCTAACAGGAAGGAAGCTCATGGTTTGTGAAAATCGCAACAAAAGTGTCAAAATCTACAAAAATATGGGGCAAAAAATTCATAACATATCTTCAGAATTAGGGTTTATTGCCAATACTTGCTTCATTGTTGCTTATTATTATTTAAATACAAAGATAATGCTTACAACTAAGAAGCAACAGTTGTTTCTTTAAAATGAATTTGAAGCTTGTGAACAATTCACAGAAAAATTCTTTAAATAAAGCTAAGAACAGACAACGAATCTTTGGTGACCCCTGGTCAACTTTCTTCAGTGTGAGATTTGAAAGCCATGAGATCAGAGGTAGGGGAAGGGTTGTATGAAAAAACGCAGATGCGTTATCCACAACATCAATAACCCTACTGGATGTTTCTTTTGCGAGACAAAACAGATTCTAAAAATAAATTACAATACTATCTGAAATAAATATTTCTATGTAAAGTTTACTATTTTAGACACTGCATACTCTGGAACATGCTGTACTCTAAACACATAGCAATAAATGTCTGACCATTTACAAATTTTATGAAAAAAAACCCCACAAATATACTTACTTCTATGAGAGCACTTGTTCTATCCCTGTACTGGATACTGCGTAGTTTCTCTGTTTCTAGCTCCTGTATGTACTGTTGGTTACTGGCTTTTTCATTGGCTAACGCTTCCGTCAGGTTTGTGGATTTGTGTCGCTCATCCTCCAGAGCTGTCCTGTAAAAATGTAAACACGTACAGTTAACTAGAGTTATATTACCTGTTTTGGTGATGAGGACCAATTAGTAGTAAATACATGTATATGGACTCCTAAGCACACCATCAGTGTGAAAAAGACAAATGCAGAGGTCATGACATTTAAAACCTTTGGAATATTTTAAACAAGCTTGGCTAAGCCTTCCAGTATGAGCAGTTGAAAGGATAATTGTTCTTGTAAATACAAATCGTGGGAGTTTTTTTAGATATATAAGCCTTCATCACTATCATTGATTACAAGAGTGATGTCAAAACTTGATTGATTTGGATTTAATATGGCTTCAAAAAGTGAGGTTATACAACAATTTGATCCCCTGCCTTGGATTGTTTGCATTCAGCTGTGACTGCTTTCCACAAACCACACAACTGTGTTTTCGGCTGAGAAATTGCAAGAAATAGCTGGACGTCAGGGAGCCAATACCGTATAACATAAAAATGATATCAGTTTTGTGTGTGTCATAATTCTTATTTTTTTAAAATTTATAAACTATTTATATTGAATTAACTCTAAACTGACAGAACCACTAAAGCACAGTATTAATACTCATTGCACTGACTCATTTCATGGGAATATATTATGTACCTACTGAGAATAGCACAAATGCATTGACCAGACTTATTTGTTGTTTAATGTCATATTCTAATGTCATGATGTCATGCCATCAATTTGTGATATAATGTGCACAGTTTGAAATAAATATATTTCAGAATAAACACGTACAAGCAAAATCAACTACAGTGAGATATATTTCTAATATTTTATCAATTATAAAAATACAGCAGATATACAAAGCAAGCAAAAACTAAATAAAACACCAAAACAAATCATGAATTCCATCAAGATTATATCTTGTATGAAGAAAGCAAATATTACTGTTATATGATCCTGAAAACTTCTCATAATCACATAAAGAAGGCATTCTGAGCTTACAGACTGAGGTTAAGGGGGTAATCCTCCAAATCATGACTGTTTGAATACTGATATCCATATAGCTAATATTAATGAATACCTGGGCACTGACGAGTGGGTAGACTTCTTTTTGATCATGTGACTATCTAAATAAAATCTAAAATATGAGTGTGTGAAAAAAATTTTCTCATGTCCAGGGTACATAACTGCCAAATATGGACAGAAAGCACAAACCAATAAGGGAGACCATAATGCAGTGGCGTGGACACTGAACCCAAAACAAGTGCCCTTTACAGGGATGCTTAATAACTATATAAAACACGCATGCTGAATATGAAAAGTGTTAAAAGCGTTAAAAACATAAAATTACCCCCTTAAAGGTACATAAATTTCAAAGCACCAAATCTTTTAAACATGCAATAAGCAGAGAAATCTGTTTATTGTTCCTATTATAAAGACATTTCCTTTCAGTTCTACAAATTTGCTACCATCCCTCTAAAATTAAACATAAAGAATAAACTTCACCAACGTTCAGTATTAGAATGTTAAAATGCCCTGAATTAACACGAGGATATCCCACAATTCCAAGTAAATAAGGTACTTTGGTATATTGTAAATGTTAATGTGGCCAATTTCACATTTTTGATTACAATGTCCACCTGTTAAAAGTAATTTGTTGCATGTACCTTTAATGCAGAGAATGTCAGATGTTGGCTACTCTGTGTACTGTATTAAGATACAACCACAGAACAGCCCACCTAAGCTCAGCCACAATGCAAATAGTGAAATTTTCCCTGTGCCTCAGAGATTAATGTAATAGTTCAGTGCTTTTTCTCAAAGTTGAATTACTAACCTTGTTAAAAGTTATGTTTTTAAGGATATGGTTGAAAAGAAAAAAAGAAAAAGTATGAAATTTTATGGGGTGAATTCTACATTTGGTTCTTGTACTTCTCTGACCAGATCTTCTATATCTCCCGGGTTGGGGTTGGGGGGTGTTAACACACTTGCCTCCAAGCTCTGCGATCAAACTTAACAGTACAGAACCTTGACCAACGGTATGTACTGGTTTCCTCCTCCCTTCTAAACACCCATCACAATATAACCAATGCAAAGTTACTAGGCATGATGTAGAACATCAAGTAAGTAAATAAATATATTTCCACCACCGCTTCACCGTTATATAAGACAGTTGAAGCCTGTCAAGTTTAACATCTGTTGACTGGATAAAAATTGTTTTACATAACTACAATTGCAAGATAGCCATGTTAATTTACAGGACTGTTAATGAGTATTCAGGTACATGTTTGAGACTAGAGTCCTTGGTAACTCTGAGTACAGATTTAAGAATAAAGTACACTCTTCCACTTAAACATTAATATGTTTTTAAAAGAGTCACACAAAAAAACATGGATATTAAAATCAGTAAATTGTATTGATTTTTCAAGGAAAATCTGGCATATTTTCTTTTTTCTTGTAATCCCTTAAAAAGGATAATCCCTGAAGGGTAGAGTAATGGTGACAGAGTTTATATTCTTTTGTACATATTTCTTCCTGCGAGAAGGCTTTATAATAATCTTTTTTTTTTAATTTTGCCTAATTGCATTAATAAAATTTTGTTTATGAAAAAAAAAAAAAGAGTTCTTGAATACACAAATTACTACTCTGGGTTGTCCTAGCATTTCAATGTAACAGGCTCGCTGAAGGATCTGATTTCCTATTTAACTAGGATTTCTACTCAACAGAAATCTACTTACACAAGCCTACCGACTGTATTTCAATAAAGTATGTACCACCAAAAACCCAAGCAGGGCCTACACTCACTCACACTCTTATCCTTACAGTTTGAATTCCTTCTCGGCAATTTCTTGGAAAAAAAATATTTTTAGAATAAGAAAAAAATTTCTTGAAATAAGCATATTTTAAAATTTCTATAAAAAGTATATTTGCAAAACATTTTCTTTGTTCAAATAATATCTTCATTTTGACAAACAACTAAAATCTAATGCTTTCTGTTTTCTGCAGAGCTATCTGCATCCAATATGTCATGATTACCTCCAAAAGCTTAAAAATTCCCACAGAATTTCAAAATTCTTATTCTTAGATTTTTTTTCTTATTTTGAGAATTATTCTTAGAAAGTTTTTTTTTCTCAGGAAATTTTAGGAATAAGAATAACTAGAGGATCGCTCGCAAAAAAAAAAGATAATGTTTTTGCATAGCAAAAACAAAGCGTCCTGAAAAGGATATAAAGGTGAGTGCTAAAGTATTAAGAAAATGCTTCGTTTCTAGCCTTATACTGTTGTGGCAACCAAAGTCAGCGCAGTCTGCTCTATCTAGCACGGTTTTCAAGATATAAGCATTTTTGTGTTTTGCAAAAAATAAAAAAATTAAAAATGTCCGCTATATTTGGCGAGACAAAAATATTTTGATAATTGGTATGGCTACTCTGCAGAGATACCCAGCAGGTCTAAAATTTTGTTGAGTTCGCTCCATATAGCACGGTTCTCGAGATATAAGCATTTTTGTGTTTTGCAAAAACTTTGAAAATTCAAAATGGCCACCATTTTTGGGGAGACAAAAATTTTTGTCAAAACCACTGCCGCGGTGTGTATCTCCCGCCGAGCATTAAAGCAAAAGAAATAGCTTTTCCAAGATATTCACAATTTTTCATTTTCATGTGTGAAAGCTCTGCCAAAAGTAGGTGAATGAGTTATTTGAGAAAAATTGGCTATCTGCAATACTATTAAGAGATAATTCACATTTACTCATTTTGAGGTGAATAATTAGCTATGGGTCTGAAACTTCACCAAGTGAAAGCTCTCCCAAAAGTAGGTGAATGAGTTATTTGAGAAAAATTGGGTATCTGCAATACTTTTAGAGATAATTCGCATTTACTCATTTTGAGTAGGCGAGTAATTAGCTATGGGTCTGAAACTTCACCAAGTGAAAGCTCTCCCAAAAGTAGGTGAATGAGTTATTTGAGAAAAATTTGGCTATCTGCAATACTTTTACAGATAATTCACATTTACTCATTTTCAGTAGGTGAGTAATTAGCTATGGGTCTGAAACTTCACCAAGTGAAAGCTCTGCCAAAAGTAGGTGAATGAGTTATTTGAGAAAAATTGGCTATCTGCAATACTTTTAGAGATAATTCGCATTTACTCATTTTGAGTAGGTGAGTAATTAGCTATGGGTCTGAAACTTCACCAAGTGAAAGCTCTCCCAAAAGTAGGTGAATGATTAATTTGAGAAAAATTGGCTATCTGCAATACTTTTAGAGATAATTTGCATTTACTCATTTTGAGTAGGTGAGTAATTAGCTATGGGTCTGAAACTTCACCAAGTGAAAGCTCTCCCAAAAGTAGGTGAATGATTAATTTGAGAAAAATTGGCTATCTGCAATACGTTTAGAGATAATTCGCATTTACTCATTTTGAGTAGGTGAGTAATTAGCTATGGGTCTGAAACTTCACAGAGTGAAAGCTCTCCCAAAAGTAGGTGAATGAGTTATTTGAGAAAAATTGGCTATCTGCAATACTTTTAGAGATAATTCGCATTTACTCATTTTGAGTAGGTGAGTAATTAGCTATGGGTCTGAAACTTCACCAAGTGAAAGCTCTCCCAAAAGTAGGTGAATGAGTTATTTGAGAAATATTGGCTATCTGCAATACTTTTAGAGATAATTCACATTTACTCATTTTCAGTAGGTGAGTAATTAGCTATGGGTCTGAAACTTCACCAAGTGAAAGCTCTGCCAAAAGTAGGTGAATGAGTTATTTGAGAAAAATTGGCTATCTGCAATACTTTTAGAGATAATTCGCATTTACTCATTTTGAGTAGGTGAGTAATTAGCTATGGGTCTGAAACTTCACAGAGTGAAAGCTCTCCCAAAAGTAGGTGAATGAGTTATTTGAGAAAAATTGGCTATCTGCAATACTTTTAGAGATAATTCGCATTTACTCATTTTGAGTAGGTGAGTAATTAGCTATGGGTCTGAAACTTCACCAAGTGAAAGCTCTCCCAAAAGTAGGTAAATGATTAATTTGAAAAAAATTGGCTATCTGCAATACTTTTAGAGATAATTCGCATTTACTCATTTTGAGTAGGTGAGTAATTAGCTATGGGTCTGAAACTTCAAGTGAAAGCTCTCACAAAAGTAGGTGAATGAGTTATTTGAGAAAAATTGGCTATCTGCAATACTGTTAGAGATAATTCACATTTACTCATTTTGAGTAGGTGAGTAATTAGCTATGGGTCTGAAACTTCACAGAGTGAAAGCTCTCCCAAAAGTAGGTGAATGAGTTATTTGAGAAAAATTGGCTATCTGCAATACTTTTAGAGATAATTCGCATTTACTCATTTTGAGTAGGTGAGTAATTAGCTATGGGTCTGAAACTTCACCGAGTGAAAGCTCTCCCACAAGAAGGTGAATGATTAATTTGAGAAAAATTGGCTATCTGCAATACTTTTAGAGATAATTCGCATTTACTCATTTTGAGTAGGTGAGTAATTAGCTATGGGTCTGAAACTTCACCAAGTGAAAGCTCTCCCAAAAGTAGGTGAATGAGTTATTTGAGAAAAATTGGCTATCTGCAATACTTTTAGAGATAATTCGCATTTACTCATTTTCAGTAGGTGAGTAACTAGCTATGGGTCTGAAACTTCACCAAGTGAAAGCTCTCCCAAAAGTAGGTGAATGATTTATTTGAGAAAAATTGGCTATCTGCAATACTTTTAGAGATAATACGCATTTACTCATTTTGAGTAGGTGAGTAATTAGCTATGGGTCTGAAACTTCACCAAGTGAAAGCTCTCCCAAAAGTAGGTGAATGAGTTATTTGATAAAAATTGGGTATCCGCAATACTTTTACAGATAATTAGCATTTACTCATTTTGAGTAGGTAAATAATTAGCTATGGGTCTGAAACTTCACCATGTGAAAGCTCTCCCAAAAGTAGGTGAATGAGTTATTTGAGAAAAATTGGCTATCTGCAATACTTTTAGAGATAATTCGCATTTACTCATTTTGAGTAGGTGAGTAATTAGCTATGGGTCTGAAACTTCACCAAGTGAAAGCTCTTTGGGATAGCTGCTCTGCAGAGATACCCTGAAGATAAAAAATTTCGTGGAAATCGCTCTATGTAGCATGGTTTTCGAAATATTAGCATTTTTGTGTTTTGCAATTTTTGCGCAAAAATTCGAAAATTCAAAATGGCCGCCATTTTTGGCGAGACAAAATTTTTTTGAAAATTGGCATGGCTACCCTGTAGAGATACCCTGTGGGTCAAAAATTTCGTCGAAATCGCTCTATCTAGCACGGTTTTCGAGATATAAGCATTTTTATGTTTTGCAATTTTTGCGAAAAATTTGAAAATTCAAAATGGCCGCCATTTTGGGCGAGACAAAAATTTTTTTCAAAATTGGCATGGCTACTCTGGAGAGATACCCTTTGGGTCAAAAATTTCGTCGAAATCGCTCTATCTAGCACGGTTTTCGAGATATAAGCATTTTTGTGTTTTGCAATTTTTGCGAAAAATTCGAAAATTCAAAATGGCCGCCATTTTTGGCGAGACAAAATTTTTTTGAAAATTGGCATGGCTACCCTGTAGAGATACCCTGTGTTGTCAAAAATTTCGTCGAAATCGCTCTATCTAGCACGGTTTTCAAGATATAAGCATTTTTATGTTTTGCAATTTTTGTGAAAAATTTGAAAATTCAAAATGGCCGCCATTTTTGGCGAGACAAAAATTTTTTGAAAATTGGGAAAAGTACTCCGCAGAGATATCCTGCGGGTCAAAAATTTTGTCGAAATTGCTCTATCTAGCACGGTTTTTGAGATATAAGCATTTTTGTGTTTTGCAATTTTTGCGAAAATTTCGAAAATTCAAAATGGCCGCCATTTTGGGCGAGACAAAAATTTTTTGAAAATTGGGAAAACTACTCCTACAAAAATTTCGCCGAAATCGCTCTATCTAGCACGGTTTTTGAGATATAAACATTTTTGTGTTTTCCTTATTTGGAAAATTCGTAATGATTAATTAATCATTAATTACTCGGCCATTTCTTGACCAATCAATGCCAAAATCTAATGATTTCCAGATTTTAATAGAATGAATGTATTTGCCAAGTTTCAGGTGAATTGATAAAATTCCTTTCAAGTTATCATCGGGACAAGCTTCCCCACCGAAAAAAGACATTTTTGGTCATGTGACCTCTCTGATTGGTTGAAATGTCACTGCAGCATATTCAAAAAAATTCCCCAAGGCTACTGCCTAAACCTGCCACATTTGAAAAGAATCCGCCTAACGGTTACAGAGTTATAAGGAAAACAAAATGCGGAGCCGGCGGAGCCGGCGGAGCCTGAAGCTCTCCCATACACAAACAAGCGTCCCTTGCGGGACGCTTAATTCCTAACACAAGAATGTCAGTGAATATATGCCCAGACCTTAACAGTTAAACATGCAATGATAATAAGAATAAGATTCATGCAAAAATCTGGCAAAAAAAATCACTTACAACATGTCTTCTAACAGAGTGCTGCAGATTGGTAAAAGAATAACAATATGGTAGAGAAGTCAGTGCAAGAAACAGTGTATAGTAAATACATTAGGACTGTGTTAGGCAGCTGGTGTTGTTACATCATATGTCTGTATGTAACTCACGATCATAGATCAGCAAACACAAACTGTGATGTCTTTCTGTGCGAATTCCATTTCACACCAAATATCCCCCCCTCCCACCCCTTAAGTTTGACAAAAGAGGTCATAAATTGTATAAGAAAACTGAGAATTAATGATTGTAATATTTCTTGCTCTTATCATTTTGAAAGGAGACCAAACAATTGCATCCACTGATCGTATATCATAAATCACATACATTGAAAGGTACATGTAAAAAGCACATATTGAATATATAGTTTAAAGAGTTAACAACAGTCATTAGAAATCACAGTTTGTAGATGAACTTTGTGGTTGAATAATAGAATCAATGAACTTATTTTGTAATCTCAAATTTGATTAATGCTTGCAAATCAAAGGAAATGTTACCATATAGACAACTGGATATAATACTTGGATTTAAAAAAGTAATACAACAACATAAAGCAGAGATGGAAGATTCATTGTAATTAAATGTCTATTTTATAAATACATAATTTCTACAGAAATTCTTTTTTCACTACTTTTACATGGACAAAGTGGAACATGAATACCTGCAAGGAAAAGAACACAGTCGAAAGCAGTGAATTTTAGAAAGAATAAACAAAGTTCACATAAAATAAGATCTCACACATAAAGCATTGGTTTAATATTTACATTGCATCCCAAAAGCTAGTCGTAAAACAAAGAGTTGTAATCAAGTGAATAACTCTCACTTTACAGAACTGTTAAGTTTTCTAATACTCGTTACAATGATTTGAAATAGCTCACGGTACAGAATGCAAAATGTTTACACAAAGTACAAAAAACTCTGGCAAAGAATAGGATTAAAATTCTGCAAGACAAATTTAAAATATTTTGGTTTCAACTGAACGAAATAAAAATTCAAAATCTTGCCAAATTTAAAAATTACGTGAAACAGAATGTTTGGCAGATAAATTTGACTGGAAATTAGATTACACCTATGTTAGTTGTGGACATATAACAATACTTTCTTTTTTTTTTTTACAAATACTCAAAGTTTCTGTGAATGCAGAGTTGAATCTGTCTTTACATTAGAGAATAAATTTGCATTTTGTAAAATGATCATTGAAATTTGGGAATGCTAAAATTTAGAATATCTTTTCTGATACTTGTAAATTATTTATGAAATGATAACCCAATATTACAAAGAAAACCACAATAAGGGTTATGAGACTGAAGTAGTAAATGTACAACAAATTACTTGAATTAATACACAAATCAACACAACAGGGTTTTAGTATGTAAAGATTTGTAAATGGTGCATTTCAAATAAATAGTACACTCAACTTTAAATCACTATGATTTTTCCCGGCTATTTCATTTGGGATCTTTATTTAAATATAATTTCATTCGTTTTCTTGCATAAATTAATATTTTGTCTTTGACTGGTAAAATTAACTAAAATCAAACATTTTCTAGCTGTATTGTTACATTTGTACAGCCAATACATGTGTATGCTATATAGCTATATCTGTACAGTCTTATTGTATCAAGGCATACTTTACAGGTTAAAACAAGACAAATACTATGACACTACCAGGAAAGCACATGAAACCTTGATAGAAAAGTGTGTATCTAAGTTGAAGAAAAAATTTATCAATTTTAAAGGGAGATACTTTACCGAGAGATTTAGATCCCCTGATATCCCACTAATATATCCAGGAAAAGAACACTGTTACTTCATCAAGATTTGAGATAGCAGGTGAAACTTCAATATAACTGACTTTCATCTGAGAAAACGGGGGGACAATTCCAGTGATAGATTTCTACTTAAAGTTAGGGTTCACTGGGAAAAGTTTACTCTGCAAACTACAAACTTACTTGTTAGTAAACATTATGAGTAAAACAATGTGAAATTTGCAACAACAGAGTGTGAAACTCACCAGTGATAAACCCCCCCTCTCCTATTCTCATGACTTGTAGGATATTCTTTATATATTTATTATTTTTATGACTACTACAAGTAGGCCTCTCATCCCCCAATTCCCCTCCCCCCCCCCCTCCCCCACCCCCCACCCCCACCCATGGAAAACTAGCACAAATTTTGATTATTTTGTTTTACTTTTCAATGGGTACCCTCACAGTGGTGACTTTTACGTACTGTGGTGAATTTCACACTTCTTACTTTATATCTGAGTTTCTACACAAGGCGTCACACTTACGAGGCAGACAACAGTCTGGCTTGTTCCCGTTCTAATGAGTCTTTCATCTTAGACGTCTGTATCTGAGTCTCAGTCAGCTCCGACCGCATGTCTGCACTGGTTGACCTCTCTCTGCTCAGCTGACTGGCTAACTCCGCGCAGCGACTTCTCTCAATCTCAAGCGATGACCTGAGGTCATCCGATATGACTCGCTCCTGTTGTAGTTTGTAGTCACCAAGTTCCACTGAAATGGTACACATGTACAGAATACATTTGAAAAATCAAATTGGAAGGGATCACTAACCTTTGTTTTGGAATAAAAAAATTGAAGAAAATACCTTGGAAAAATTTTTACAAAAAGAAAAATTTCTAAAAATAAAGTTTTAAAATCATTTAAAAAAAAAAAAAAAAAGTGTATATGTAATGCATTTGTAATGAAATTTTTTCAGTGAATATGTGTATCTCCTAAAATGGTCAGGGAATATGCTTATTCCATGATTACACATATCCACTGTAACATACATATTAAAGTCAAATGTCTATGACAGAAGTATTTCTGTGTTTGTTAAATCTGCCGACACCTGCTGAGTTTCTGTTCTAGTTTCTAGTCAGTACACCCAATCTTCTCACCTTTTTTCTGCCACTGTCTGTCCCTCTTCTTGTACTGTTCCTCCACCTCTTGTAGCTGTCTCATGATTTTGTTGTTCTCTTCCTGTTTTTCCTGTTTAGCTCTAGTCACGTTCTGTCTGAGGTCTCTGACTTCATTCAGAAGTGACTGCCTGTCTGTCTCGTAGATCTTTTGCATGGCAGTGTTGTGTCTCAGCTCCTACAAAGACGGTAAATAATGAAACATCTCATCCATTTCTGACGTTTTCTTTTGTGTGACAAGACATAATTGTACAATCCACAAACTTATACAAAGAATTGTTACAGAGCTGTTAGTTTTACAATAACATCGCATTGTGCAATTACAGAATCTTTTGCATTTTCAAAACATTCTTCATCTTATGTAAGGAACTCATCCACTTGACACATAGCAACTTGTGATGAGTTGAATTTTAAAATTTAGTTGAGCATCGTTAACATCTTGCAGCTAGTCACAATTGAATTTGAAATTTTAAAAACATCCTAAGAACCTATTCTATTTGTTCGAGTTTCACTTTTCTTAATCACAGACTCTGATCAATGTTTATCACCAGGGATGAGTCGGTGGCCATAGTATCTCAGTATTAGGAGCATTTTACTAGAATATTGTGATGAAACTTTTCAACTGCCATCTCAATTGTCAACATATAGAACTGACGGAAAATTTTAAACTGTAGAAACAAACCGTAAATCTGAAGAAATTCCTGTTAGTAGGTCTTTTCGATTAAGGATGTACTAAGATGCAATTTTTGCTAAATCCTGGAAGTGGTTTTGCAATGGTGGGATACTGAAATGAAATGTATCCTATTTATTTATTTTTTTTTTTTTTTCCTCAGACCCTTTTATCATTTTTAACTTGCTATGATTTTATATATATATATATATGTTTAATATGCTTTTTCAAGGGTTCACTACAAAAAATATCAAATGTTCAACAATAAATATCGCACTTACAAACTTGCACCACACCATAGGTGGGGAGAGAGAGAGAGAGAGAGGGCATGAAAAAGCATATATATAGAGAAACTCATTAATGAATAATAGTTAAAAGACAGTTAAAAAAGAATAAATATAAAATAAGCTATATTTTGCTTGATTTTGTTCCTTTCAGATAAAATGGCTAGCAAGTTATGTTAATTTTTGTTTTGCTACAAAACAGAATAAGGGTTTCATCACAGGGATTCCATTGTTTTGTTTATTCTTTTTGTTACATCAATGATTATAATATATTTTATATTACAGAGTTAAGATGGTACTGTATATTATTTCAAGCTTTTTGGAAACATCATCAAAATTACACACCTTATAGATTGTAGTGTAGTTTTTCAAATTTAATTTTAGATTCCTTATATATGTCGCAAGGCTAACCTCATCAGATATTGCATCATTTGACCAGCTCCAGTATTTGTATATACAGAGGGTCACCACTGAAATTGCCCAGTCAGTGTTGAAGTTCAAAACTCCCAACACTAAGGTTTTGACGTCAAACCTTACATTTAGACATGTACATACACGATTCCATATTTCTAATTTGACAGGACATGTAAACAATAAGTGCTCAATTGTTTCTACAGAGTTACATAACATACAATTTTCGCTTTGGATAACTTGCCATTTGAATAACTTTTTACGACATGCAAGAATGTTACTCAACAGTTTAAAATTGAAGTCACAAATTTTCTTATCTGGTATTTGTTGTACTTTAATTTTATAACAGCTAGAAAAATCAAAATTATTTAAATTAAATAGATTTTTGAAGTAGGTATGTGATTTTGGTAGTACAAACTTTTGTGAGACAATACTATTGTACAGTTCACCAGATGTCTTTGTCGTCTTTGCATGTTTTTTTGTACTAATAGTGTCTACAGAACAGGTTATGTTGTCAGAAAGGAAATCATGTAAACCTTGTTTAACTTGGTACATTTCACTAAGGTAATTAGATTTATGTGAAAGTTTTGTGAATATATAGTTTTCATTTATTTTTCCTTCTATTATATTTAGATCTTTTATCTGCACCATACCACTTCTTATCCAATTCGGAAAGTAGAGGATATCACCAGGTTTATTTCTTATATTTCTGTTTCCCCAAATACACACATTCAACACATTAACAGTATTATCGTTAGAATGAGAACCACTTGTATATGGTGCATTACATTGAACATATCCCTCAATAACCTGTTTATAAAAAGGAGGTAATTTTTCAAACGGTTTCAACTTTGTTATTTCATGTGAGGTAATATATGGTATGATTTCCAATATTGCTGTATCTCTCAAGTACAGACTAGGTATATTAATCCACGAGCTGTTTATATCAGCCTCACCTATGCGTTTAATCCAAGATGCCTTTAAAGAAAGACAATGAGATTTAAAATCAATCATTTTTAGACCACCCTGTTTTATGTCCCCAATCATAGTGTCCCGTTTTACTTTGTCTGTTTTTCCCCACAAAAACCCGAAAAAAAGAGTTGGGTCATTACACAGTGGAGAATGGAAAAGGAGATTTGTGGCAAAATTAAAGATTTGATTATCAGAATTTTTCCAATAATTGTCAAGGATCTGTTACGCCATTGCTGAAGAATTTTTTCCATTCTAGTAATCTTATCTGTCCAATTTTTAGTTATACAGAGTTCTGTATCATATCCAACAAACACTCCGAGACTTTCCACATTTTCAAAACACTCTATATTTTTATACATATTAAGGCTCCCTCGTGCAGAACCAAGTAAGATTATTTTCGTCTTCTCAAAATTAAGTTTCAAACCAGCAAATTGTCCAAATTCTTCAACAAGACTAATGGCGTAATCTATTTGGCTCATGTCCTTCAGTATAATCACAGAATCATCTGCATATTGTGATATTTTAAAAGTAGCTACCTTATTATTGTGGGATATTGTGTAGCCTTTGACCTTAGTGTCGTCTCGTAATTTTACAGCTAATATTTCTACAGCAAAGATAAATAACAATGCAGACAGAGGGCATCCTTGACGGATACCTCTACATAAATTAAAGCTTTCAGACAGCCAACCATTGTTTCGAATTATTGCTTGTGGTTTGGTATACAAAAGTTTAACCCATTGTTGGAAATTTTGTCCAAAATTAAACTTTTCAATCACTTTATGCAAGAACGACCATTCTAGACTGTCGAAAGCTTTTTTAAAGTCCAAAAACATAAATGTATCCTATTTCTCACACATAAATGTATCCTATTTCTCACACAACAGGAAGTCTGATGAACTGCATGCTGCTGATTTATTAAAAACACCCCACCTGTTCTTTGAGTTTCTGTTCTAGTTTCTCCAGCGTTGGTGCCTTGTCACTGTGGACTATTTTGAACGTCCTGATCTCAGATCCCAGCTGATCCCTCTCATCTGCAAACACATTGTGTACCGCCTTCACCAGGTCAGCACGCCAGTCCTTGCCATCAGCATCTGCCATCTGCACAAAAAACACAATATCAGCATCTGCATAAAAAGTACAATGTCAGCATCTGCACAAGAAGTAGAATATCAGCATCTGCACAAGAAGTAGAATATCAGCATCTGCACAAAAAGTACAATGTCAGCATCTGCCATCTGGACAAGAAGTACAATATCAGCATCTGCCATATGTACAGGACATATATTATCAGCATCTGCCATCTGTATAGAAAGCAAAATATCAGCATTCAATTTCTACTCTTTCTATTTAGTAGTTTTATAGTACTTAATCTCTGCCAAGGTAGACTCTAAAGCACAACAGGAGAAACTCATTTAAGCCTTTAAGAAGATTTAACTTTTTTGCATCTTCCATATGCATAGTAAGTATAACATGAGCTTCTGCAATCTGGATATAAAAAAACAAAATCAACATCTGCCATCTGCATTGAAAGTATAATACCAGGATCTACCATTTGCAACATCAATAAATCGTCAACATCGACAGGAAGAGTAGACCCTCCTTTTGAAATATACCGGCATCTACCCTTTGAAAAATAAATGCAATGCCTGCACCCAAAATCTGCATCAGGAGTCACTAATACAATATCAATAGCTGAAAAATCAGCATTATAACAAAATCTACCATGTGCATGCAAAAAAATATACCCACAAGAAAAGCACTAAGTGAATTTCTACAAGTTTCCACAATACAGCTTGGGTTTAAAATTAATGTCTTGTGCAAAGAAAGAATGCTGAACTTGCCATCTTCTTTTTAAACATTATGCCCAGGCCATATTTAGGAAGGCATTATGTGTCATCATATGTGGTTATGTAAAAGCAAAAAAATGACTGCTTAAGGCTAATCAGTTTAAAACATTGTGCTTTTATTTTAATTTATTATCTATTTTCTTCTCACAGTTGTGAAGTCAAACTAAAGAAATACAGATTCTAATACTCCAGGTATACTCCCTTTATTGTAAATAAGATAAATCCAGCAACATATCTCAATAAATTAATTTAATACTTACAAATAAATAAAAAAGACAAGAAAATTATTACTGTCTACAGGAAGGTCAAACTTTCATGACATTAAAAATATAAACTACTTCATTAAGTGTTTGTAATCTAAATACTACAGAGACACACCCTATGTAATAAAGTGAAAAGCATTATCCAAAGAAGAAAATTTCCAAGATAAAAAAATAAATCATATTTACAAAATATTTAATATTGAACAAATATTATCACATTTTAAGAAAGAAAAATAATAAGTATGAAAGGGGATTAATTATTTTGTTAATCTATTAAAAAAAAAGAGATATTTCCCCCATTTTTCACAATATGCTATTGAAGTTTCCAACTTTTGAGGGCTGTTAAAATGTATATTAAATACAAAAATTAAAATTAAAAAAAATTATTTGGCAAAAAAAGGACAAAAATGACAAAGTAACAAGAATAAAACTTCCATAACCAGCAAAGCATAATAATTGTACACAGAGAATAAGTGGAAGCAGTATGTATTTACTTGAGACATAATCCCACAGACTGATCTGAATAAATCCAGCAAGCAACAAGATATGAAAAATCTAGTGCAGTGCATTGTGGGATACACAACATATAAGGCTCGACCTATATCACGGCACCACTGTGTTCAAAGAAACTCCACGGCAAAATTGTAAAAATTACTTTTGTATCTCGCATCAAAAGGGTGGCTGTATTTATATGGCTAATTCACCCAATTTAGTTCATTATGGTACATATTTTATTGTTACAGACATCAATATCTATAGAAAAGTGTTGAATGTTATTTCAGTGACAAATATCTGTGGTAGTTTAAATATACCCTCTGCACAACAAGATCTTCAAAGTCACATCATACATAATGTGGGCTTATTAAAGTTAAACATGTTTTATTACTTTCACAAACTAAGTCTTGTTTAATATATTTTAACACACAAAGTCATCAACATCAATGAATTAATCATGAATTAGTTCAAAGAAAGGAAGACGGAAATGAACACAGTCTCACAAATATGTGTGTGTTTTTGTAAGCTTTCTGGAGTAGGGGAGGGGTTAAAATTAACACAATGACCGTCTCTAAAGCTGACTATACAAAGAGATGCAGAAGTGAGAACCTCTGTACACCACCTACCCCTCGGTATGTAGACAGCCCCCAGAAATCTGGGTCAGTCATGAAATTGGCCAACTGACTCACAAGCTTTGTGTAAATCAATAAACAAACATAATTAGTTCACAATATCCTGTTTAACTGCTTTAAACTATGTAATTTAATTCAGTACTTGTTCTATTTTGTAAAAAGTAAAAGTTTTTATTTGTTAATTTGTTAGTCTTCTGTTTTTACTGAAGTACCTTGAGAGAAAATAAATCTATATTGTACATATGATGGATGTTAACTAACATGATATGCAAGGTCGCTTTTTTTAATGATTGATAAATAAAATGAATAAAGTTTGTGACTGCATGGTATTCAGACACTGGATTCCCTGTAACTACTCAAGTTTGTGGTAACATTTGAATGACTACGGTTATTGACTCACACTGTAAAAGTACCGTATGTTCTTATTTGCATTTTGGAAATGAAAAATAATCTGGATGATTTCAATGATCTGTATCAATCAAAGAAGTGAGTTAAATGTTACTTCATTGCTCATGTTAAGAATCAGATTTACTGTGACCCGTGGTTGGTTTAGGTTTCTAAAGAAAATAAATGTGCTCCATTTTTTAAAAATAAATGTGCATAATTTTTGAACATGTTACAAGTCTTTGGGTCAAAAGTTGTTTGTTTATAAACCATTTCTTCATTATGATTCTGGTTTAGGCTACTACAAAAGTATATGTGCTACATTTTGTATAAATGTGCATAATTTTTATACAGGTTACAGATTCGATCAAAAGTTATATGTTTATTTAACAAACACAAACTTTAGCTTGAAGAGAGAATTATAAATAAAGTGTTTTCTTGTAAAAATACAAAGAAGTAACAAGATCTTGTTACAAAATCAGCGACTTGTTAAAATCAAACCAATCAAACATGTTGTTACATAAACTATACACAGTTTATTTGAAACCAATTGGATACTAACTCTGAATATGGAGGATATGATCTGTGTCAAGAAAATGTACAGTATGTCACAACAAATCGTTCATATGTTTGAATTTATTTTTTTGGCTTATCAATGCAGGTACTAGGAATGAAAAATATCATATAACTGGAAACTAATTATGAATATTTAGTTTCATAATAACTATTTGACAATTTTAACATTACGCAATTCAAGAAATTTTAACTTTAAAATTAGAAAAAATAAATGCATCTACAAAATATCAAGTTAAAATTGCAAGATTTAATGCTTTGCCATACAACTCAACTAATATAAATTATGTGTAGTGTTAAGCATTTTTAGGCAGGTTGTTAACAAAAACATCTCGTACAGAGAAAAAAAGCGAAGAATTAAATGCAACAAGACAATGGACGAGTATGTCTGTGTTTATCATAGCAAAGCCTGACTGTAAGCCAATGCATAGCCACTCAGTATAACACTCCAGGTATGTTCCGATGCTTGAATTACCATGTGTGATGAAAATCCCAGATCATTCTCTGTAGATTCTTACTGCAAGTTACTATACCTCACAAGTACTTAAATCTGGGCTTATTTCATTGAGTACACGAGTAACCATCCCAGCCCCTTTTTTTTCAAAAACAACTGACCATATTTCCTACAACAACAGCACCCTTCTGGGACCCCTTTATGTGTTTCTATGGTAAGCCTTGTTTTGTTTTACCTTGCTGGGGTCCCTCCCTTTGTGTGTTTCTATGGTAAGTCTTGTCTTGTCTTACCTTGCTGGGGTCCCTCCCTTTGTGTGTTTCAGCCAGCAGTTCTTTCAGCGAGTTTATCGCTGACAGAAGACTTGCTTTCTCGTCGTTCCAGGCTCTCTGCAAGTCTTCTAGCTCCACATTGTAACCATGGCGATGCAGGAGTGCCTGCTCAGAGAGTGACAGTGCTTTCATGCCCTCCTCTCGCACCTTCTTCAGTAGTGCCTGATTGATACAGAAAGATGTGTCATAATAGGAATATCAATAAAAGTAAGCTTCATTACTGAGCCATTAATATTACTGTGAGTTCACTTTTCCTGTCACACTCTACTGATGGGTGGTATTACAACTTACCACAAGCCAATAAATCAGATTGCACTTGGCATGATCACAGTATTAGTAGGTTTTTGAAGATCAGGACTGGATAGAATATAGTTTCAATTGGTATGATAAACTACTTTAAAGTGACTATTTAAAAGTAAGACTAGTGTTCTGGCATAAAAGCTGATACATATGACTATACAGACTTCAGTCCTTCATTTCACAACTGTACACCCGTACATTGACCTTTGCCAGCTCTTTAATTTATTGACTTCTGTACACTTCTACATGTTGCCATTGTTCACTTACATTCTGAACTTACCTCTACATTATATATGCATTACCCTGACTCACCTATACACATATATATATATGCCTCACTCTAACCCTGTGTATTACATTCTGACTCACCTTGTACATTATATATGCATTACCCCATCTCACCTGTACATAGTCATAGTAAATAAATCTTGCCCCTATCATATTATTTTATGGTGTTATAAATAAGGTCCTACAGAAGCATCATAACAAATTATGCGCATTAACTTTTTCTATTTAATAAATGTTAGCAGAGTAAAATATATTCAGGGATTTCATGAAATCCCTAGCTAAAATTTCAGGGATTTCGTGAATTCCCTAGAAATTTTAGGGAATTCGTGACTTCCCTGGTCCATTAAGGGATTTCGTGAATTGCCTAAAGGCATTCAGGGAATTCGCGAATTCCCTGATTACACAAATTCACTGTAACATATATCAATCAATCAATCAATCAGTTGTGCAAGTGTTTAATCTCCGTATCAACGGATTCTAAGGCACACCATCCAATTCGTAAGGCATAAGTCATAAGACATTAGACATGTTCCGAGTCGTTCCCAGAGAGGCGGTCTGGTGTTCGGTAGTAAGAAGCTATGGTGGGAATGATTTCTGAAATAGGTAGGTTTTGAGTCGACTTTTGAAACTGGAGAGATTTGGAGCACTGCGTATATCATATGGAAGATCATTCCATAACTTAGGGGCATCATATGAGAAACTATTGTTAAAATGGACCTTTGATTTATGGATGGAAGCAAAGTAAGAGGGAACCTGAAGGAACAAATTTTTGGGATTGGAACGTCTTGTATTCATGGCAGATTTGTACAAGGGGAGATATGGTGCAAAATACTTTGTCTAATGGGTAGCCAATGAAGTGTCCTAAGGGTGGATGTAATGCGAGTGTACTTTGAAGCACCAGTGACAAACCGTGCAAGCGCATTTTGAATATATTGGAGCCTTGTAGCATTTCGGGATGACAAACTGTGAAAAAGAGAATTGCAATAATCCAAACGACTACTGACTACAGCATTTGCAATCATCACTGATGTATCCACAGAAAGAAACCTCCTGATGCGATGAAGGTCCCTGAGGCTAATAAAACAGGATTTGATAACAGAATTTACGTGATTGGTGAAACAAAACTTTGCATCAAACAGAACACCCAGATTGTGTACAACATCTGCGGGAGGGAGGCAATTACCCAGGATATTGACAGGAAATGAGTCACTGAGCCATTTGTGTCTGTCTTTGGCACCGAAGACTATGAATTCTGTTTTATCAGGATTTAGCGTGAGTTTGTTTTCAGACATCCAGACCTGAATATCATTCAAACATGATTTAAGACGGTCAAAAGACATCAGGGGATAAGTGAATGAACAGCTGAGTGTCGTCCGCATAGAAGTGGTAATGGACTCCGGTATATTTTCTGATGACTTGACCAAGAGGTGTTGTGTAGAGGGAAATCAGAAGAGGACCTAAGACAGAACCTTGGGGGACTCCAAACTTCAATTTGAACAAATTCGAAAGACTGGAACCAATCTTGACTGACTGAACACGATCCTGGAGGTAGGCTCTAAACCATTTTAGTGCCGATCCAGCAAAACCAAATCTAGACAACAGGATAGGAGTGTGTCATGGTCGATAGTATCAAAAGCCGCGGACAGGTCGAGTAGCACTAGTGCTGTAGGCATGCCCTTGGACAGAGATAAGTGAATCTCATTTTTGATGCACAACAAGGCAGTTTCTGTTGAGTGCCCCAACTTATAGGCTGACTGGAAAGTGTTACCAAGATCATGAGAATCCATGTGAGATCTAATTTGGGCAGCCACAATTCGCTCAACCAATTTTGACAAGAAGCTAAGACCGGACACCGGTCGATAGCTCTTCAAGTCCTCTTTTGAAAGGGTGGACTTTTTGAGGAGGGGTGTGACAATAGCCTGTTTGAAAGGATTAGGGAAAATGTCATTTTTGAGGGACAAGTTAACCAGTTTAGTCAATGAAGGGAGAAGAATGTCAATACATTGTTTCACAATGTGAGTGGGGCATGGATCAAGGCAGCAAGTTTTTGAAGGGGATTCCTTGATAAACTTAAGGACTTCAGTATCAGTGACAACTTGAAAGGAACTGAAAGTCAACGGCTCCTTGTCTGGGTGAAGAACCTGAGATCGGGTGTATTTAAAGGTGTCTCGAATCTTTTTAATTTTATCAATGAAAAACAAACCAAATCTGTTTGCTAAAGATTTTTCATCATCAAAGGATGGGAGGACGGTAGAATTTGACCGACTCAATGTTCTATTTAGTGCATGCCATAACCTCTTACTATCACCGCAATTTTCACTAACTATATATGCGTTACTCTGACCATGTTTATGACGTAGTGACTCAGCTGTACATTACATGCATTACTCTGACTGACCTGTACATTGTCATCCTCTTCCAGCTCTCCATTTATTGACGTCTGCATACTACTGTACATCCTCTGATCTCTGCTGGCCTCACTTTCAACACGGCGACGCAGCTCACCAATCAGACTGGTGATGTCCTCTATGTCCGCTGAAAAACAGTCAACAAGTACATATTGGTGAACTGGAGCCTGGACTCACCAGATTCTTATTCTTGAAATTATTCTTATTCCAAGAACTGTCATAGAAAGTAGATGGAAGAAAAAGTTTGACCACTATCCTAAGAATATATTACACCTGTTACTTTGACAATACCGGAGAAACTCTATTATCCAGCCTTCTGTAATTTGAATATTTCAGTTTTTGACTTCATTTCCACTCTCCCAAATGTATGTATTTACGCACCATTTTTACACTAAAATGCCGCTTCTATTTGATGCACTTTATCTTAACAAATTCTCACTCTCCTGGTATGTTCAGATAACAGAGGTACTACTGTACCTTACACTTCAGAATGTAAGTATACAGTGGCTATCCTCTACTTAGACAATACATTATAATCACTAAGTTCTATGTACTTCTGTAACACCAGGCTTGAGTGGTTAACAAGTTTGGCATTTAAACCCTTGACTTTCTTCTCCGAGGTAATGGGTTTGAAGCCAACTCGTGACACCATGTCGGATTCACCACCTAAGCTGTTGAAAAGAACGCTAAACCCACCTTTGTCTCTTTTTTTTTTTTGCACTTGAACAACATCCTATACTCACTGTGTTCAGTACCTGTATGGCATCTGATTATTTACTCTGACAACATATGGTACTCTCTCTGGTGAAAGATGTAGGGAAAGATTATGACTTTGGTTTTCTGGAGGACATTACTCTGAAAGCAATGCGCAGATCTTCATGAATATTCTTGTGGGTAGAGCTTGGTCAAAGCAAGAAAGATTTTTATTTTGGCAAAGATCTCAATCATCTTCTGGATATAAAAAAAATCCTGAACAGTCAGAAATATGTCCTGGAGGAAGTGTGTTCTTTACGAGTGCTTTACAGTTTAAACTGATCCCCTGCAATCACTGAGGGTTTTGATATGACCCTGACTGTTGAAGGGGACAGTAGTCTTGCTTAATTTTGTTCGCTGTACTCACTGAGTTCAGACAGTGACTGTATGGCATCTATCTCTTTGCGGTGTTCGTTGATGAGTCTGCGTATTTCCTCCTGATGCTGGCGTGTCAGTTTCTTCACAGCCTCTTCTGTGGCTTTTTGTTTCTCATACTCAACATTGTCCTGTGCAGTCAAAAACACAGTAAACATGGTCATTGTAAGTAAAATAAATCTGTTAAGAATTCAATCTAATTATTAAGAATATAAATCTTACTTTTCTAGTGATTATTGTACTGCAAATAAAATTGATATAAATTTTATAATAGTAGATATATATTTACATATATTAAATAATATGTTTTATTACCCACCAAGAGCCATATTTGGCCAAAATTGGGGGACATATATGTGCCACGTCCTAGACATAACAAATATCACAAACTTATCAACAAGTGCCAATTTTTTTGTTAATATTTCTAAAACTTTGTAAGTAAAAAATATGATATATATAAGACTGGAAATTTTTTTTAGCGAGTTTCTGCTTGTTTCTGTTGCTAAAATGGCAGAACAAAGTATAGTCATTATCAAATCTCTTTAATTATTTCACACTTTTCACACAATAAGGCCTGGAAAATAAGCATTTATTATTTTAAAAATTTTCAACATTGAGTCATCTAGTTGTAACACCCAAAACTAATGCGTTGTAATCCTGTACCTAGTGCTCACTGATACCAGGCACAAAGTTTAATCTAGGTAACGTTAAATAAATTTTTTTATGAACAAATACAGAAGACATTAATTTGTATCACAGTACATGTATCATGGTAATTTGTATATCTCTGGACAGGTATGCACAGATGTAAGCCCCACCTGGAGTTGTTTCATCTGGCGTTCGTAGTTTGCCGTGACCTCTTTGAGTTTGTCCGAGTGTTCATCTTGTGCTTTACGTATGGCTTCCAGTGTCTCCATCTGCTGGCTTCTCTTCAACTCCTCCATTTCCTGTCATATGACCATATAACAGCCAGTCAGAATACACGCCACTGATTTCTTTTTTTTTTATATCTCTCAAAGGACAGATGGATTTATTCTATATTTTTTGAAGCACATAGCGGGAAAAGATGGTCAACTAAACAGCAATTTTGTTGCGACAGGAAGTAAGATAACCAAAACTTGCATGCTTAAATAACAGGAAGTAAATGCTTGATTAGCTTTGACACTTTCATTCTCAGAATGGGTAAGACATGCAGGGTATTTTAGTGACAAGTGACTAGCATGCAAGTAAATAATATGAAAACTGAGTTGAATAAGTAACAATTAGTACCAAGTTTCCAAAATCTTATATTAATTGATAACTTGGCCTAATAGTAACTAAGGCTTTATAGATAGCCAATATTTCTGAACCTCCACCAAAATTTATGCAGAATGCACTTAATTATCCAACACCTCAGTTTAATTAAGTTAATGAAATGCTTGCAAAAATCATAATCTCAACAATTAATGTAACAGTTGTAAATTTAAAACTTACGATGTAACAACTTATTATACCAATAAAAGTTAAAAATATCTTTCCAATAAATATTATGAAAACACAAGCTTGGTCATATTAAGTCAACCAGATCTGAAAGCACTTAAATAGCCAAGTTTTATAAACTTTCTGAAGAAAATGAAATTCTACAATGGAACCCAGACCAAAATTCTAACTCCATATTTTCACTGAAATAGGAGTAATACATGAAAATACTATTAGTTTTATGACATGGAATTTTCTACATTGAATCTTTTATAGTCAGTAAAGAAGCAACAAGACAAAGCTGTCAATGAATAGATTATCTAAACCAGTGAACCAGTCTTTTGTGAAAATAAATTTACTATTATCTTATTAAACCTGAAAATGTTTGGCTCAATTCAGTTCAAGTTCAAATCAACATTTTTCCTCCAATTTTCAAGTTTGCCAGTTTTATATTTTATTTCGATTAAGAAAGTAAAATTTTGCCACAGCATGTGAAATACATCTTAAATCCCCAAAATTAATTTCAAATTGTGGAGAAATTTGATTAAATTCTGATTTTGGCAATATTTCATCACAGAATTTCTTGAGAGACTCTTTAATTTCAAACACCGTGACTGATTTCATATTTGCCAATTCTGCTCGTCTCTACTGGGAGAATTAACATGCCAAGCTTGGTCTGCAAACACACAGGTTGTCCCAATAGTGTCCACATATATATCCTTGTCATTTCCCAATTAAACTCAAAACTGTGAAAACCCTGCCAATTTGTTTGGCCCTTGTATGTCTAATAAAGCAGCATACAAAAGAATGAAAGTAGTTGCAGAAAATACTGGCTTTGACACTACTGGACACTATTGAGACCTGTCTGCATATTGCTATGGGTTTTTCTCCAAAACATGACCTGGGAGCTTATGATTATCAAATGTTGTCAATTTAAAATAGGTACAGTTTACTGAGAGAGAAAAACCAGAGAATTCTGAAATTTTTCGATTTATATTCAAAATATATATGTCAATTGGAAGTTTGAGCCCAGGTCATTATTTTAGAAATATGTTTGAGTAAATAACACATTTTTTTCCACCTCTTCCATCACCCCGGCTTTTATAGATCCATCCTGGAACTGGGCCAACTTGTTCTTCAACTCGGTGAGTTCGGCACGAAGCCGTTCCACCTCCCCCTTCTTGGACTGAAATGTCAGGCACAGGTCAGGCAAATGTCATGCAAAGTCAAGCTATTCTTTCATAAAAATATATATATATTTTTCATTTTTTTAACATATTTCACATACAGTTTCTATATATACTTGTGATCTGATTCAGGCACTTCATAAGATATAAACTGCAAAATCAAGCATAATTCAGGTAAAGCTCAAAAATAAAACTACTCATTTTTTTTCTCTGAAAATTAGGAAAATTAACATTTCTATACAGAGTGTATCTTCATTGATTTTGTATCTTGGCACTTTTTCACATATTGCCTGCAGAGTTAGGCATTATTCAGGCAGGTTTTATTGTATAGTATTCATCTTTCTTTCTGACATATTTGTGTATATTTATTATGTGGATAATTTCATTTTATCTATAGGTACAAAGCCAATGTTATTAATCAGTTTCCTGTTGATTTTAATAACTAAAAAATACTAATTCAAATAGACTCAAAAAATTATAATGTCGATGTGACAATCTGTTCATCAAGAAGGCTCATATACTAGAAAAAAATGGGACTAAAATGTTAAACTAAACCAATCTGTACAAATACTTTAACTGAATACACCACTGTACCCATATTTCAGCCAGATAATTGCCATGCACGTAACAACAGGGGTTGTACTAGGAATCATGGTATATAACCCTGAACCATGCATTTCAGGAGGATAAGTGCAGAAATGTATGTGTGAATACATTGATATAGTCAAGTAGAAAAAAATACTACCACAAATCTGAAAGCATCATGCATTAAAATTTTCATAAAGTGATAAACCTGTAACTTGCTGTAAGGATTATAATTTATAACCAAAGTAAACCAGGTTAAAAATGTGCAACGTTTATTTTCTTGATTTTTTATTGATATTTGGATAAAAGAATAGAAAGGTTTGACTAACACAAAATCATGAGGTCTAAGAATACTATTAATGAGATTGTAGACTAGAACCATGCAATATTGCAAATTTAATAAGTAAATTAAATTTTTATAAGTTAATACCCTATCCAATGGACAATTGCTTTACCGGTCGGCGCGACCGGTCCCGCCAAACGCCAGAAAAAGACGTCCTGTATATAATACTGGCAGGACCGGTCAGTAGTGTGCATTCGCTAGGTGGCGCATCATACTTGCTTCCTGTCCAGACAGAGTGACGTCAGTTCATCTTTTTCGTTGTCTAAAACGATTTAGACCCCTAGTAAGCTGGTAGCGGGGTCGGTTGGGAGGGCCTTGCCTGTCCATTGGATAGGGTATTAACTTATAAAAATTTAATTTACTTATTAAATTTGCAATTTTATTGCGTTAATACATCCTATCCAATGGACAATTGCTGAATAACTACCGCTTGGTAGGCGGGTAAGCCGCTAGGGACTTCTGTGAACTCATAACAAAACAAAATTGTACAGGCCCATTTGACCTAGGGTCAGAGAACCCTGACAGGTCATGGTCGGCCACTAACTCACCGGTTAACCGGGAGTCTACCGACGTTGCCCCCCCCTTTTTCTTTCCTTCCAGAGTCGGTTTGAGAAGGGAAAGATAGAGAGAGAGGGAAGCAAGTCACTTTTTTTTTTTTTCTGTTGCTGTGAGTAGACCTATGAGGGACATGAATTGTCGGACCGGGCAAAGCGGATCCGACAATATTAATTTGATCTTGTGTGTCAAGGCCTGCCAACGTTCTTCTGTTGGTCTGACCTTGCCCTCTTTCTGGTCGAACTGGTAACCTACGAAGTTGAAGACCTGTTTGGGAACCAGCTCTAACTTTTCCTTGTTCACCAGCCACCCTAATTCCTGACAAAGTGTGACTAGGGTTTGAGTATGCTGGAGACAGGTGTGGTGGGTAGAGGCTCTCACCAGCCAGTCGTCTAGGTACTGGTGGATCCTTATACCCTTCTGAAAAGCCACGAGTTTGACCTCTTTGGCCACCACTGTGAACTCCATGAGAGCTGTGGACAGGCCAAAGGGAAGGGCTTGAACTGGTAGGACCGACCCTGGAGGTAAAAGCGCATGTACTTCCTGGACTGACTGTGAATTGGTATGTGGAAGTATGCTTCTTTGAAATCTATGGATGTGACCCACTCCCCTGCTTGGAGGGAGGTTCTTATTGTCTCTGGGGTTTCCATCTTGAACGTCCCTGTGTTCAAAAAGGTGTTCAAGGTGCTCAGGACCAGGACAGGTCTCCACCGGTTGTTGGGCTCGGGTACCAAAAATAGCCGGTTGCCCTGTGAGTTTGATTTTCTACCGGTTGTACTGTATTCTTGTTCACCAGCTGATACAGTGCTTCTAAAAGGAAGGACTGCTTGGCTGGGTTGTGGTAGTTGCTTATTGCAGTTGGTGACCTTGTCAAGTTGGGTCTGAACTGGAAGGGGAGGGTGTAGCCCTCCCTCAGTGTGGGGACTACTTTTGGACTCAAACCCAGAACTTCCCACTTCTCCCAGCACCGGTTATAAGTGAAGCAATGCACTGTAACCGGTTCCTGGTGGTTCCCCAGTTCTGCATAAACTCATTGGAGTTGGCCGAACTGGGTGAATTGAACCATTTCTTTGTAGGGGTAGGTTCATATGAAAACTGCCTTTCTTCCTGCCCAGTGGAGGATTCAGCAGCTTCTGCAACCAACAGTCTCTGTAACCGGCCAAACCGGTAGGTGCCATCTCTCTGTAACCAAAGTTTCTGGGAGAAGGCCCTGTAACCAAAGAATTGGGACATCACATTTCTGTAGTCTTAGTTAATCCCTTGGTAGATCTCCCAGTCCAGTAGACTGGTGTTCGAGGTTCAGTCTGGTTACTTCACCATTATCTCTCAGATTCTTTTGAAGCAACTGTCCCTGAAGGTTTGCAAGCCGGCACCTGGTGGGTAGGTTCTGTAACCAGTCGGTTAAGGGAATTTCTTCCCGTCCAACTAACTTGTCACCAGCAAATTTCTATAGCCGGTAAACCTCTGTAACCGGTGAACCTGTTGTCAGCACTGGATTTGAAGCTGGTTTCTTGTCAGTAAGCATGGGAACAGTAGTTTCTCTGTAACCAGCACCACACTCGGGAACCAGCAGCACTCCAGAACCGGTAATTCTCTGTAACTGGTGAACCTGCTGTCAGCACTGGATTTGAAGCTGGTTTCTTGCCAGTAAGAATGGGAACAGCAGATTCCTCTGTAACCAGTAGCACTCCTGGACCGGCAGCACTCAGGCACCGGCAACCCTGCGGAACCGGTACACTCTGGAACCGGCAACACTTGGGAGCCGGTAATTCTCTGAACCAGTAGCCCTGCTGTGAGTCACCAACAACTCTGTGTAACCGGTAATCCTATTAACCGGTAGCCCTTGCTGGATTTCTGTGACCACAACCAGCAGTCTGAGCAGAACTGGTGCCGGTATCCCTCATCACTGGCTGGCTAGTGACCCTACCGGTAGCCTGAACAGGACTGGTACCGGTCCAAAATTCTGCACTGGGGAGATAAGGGTCAATGGTCACTGCGACTTCTGGTAGGTGAACCCTCTGAGCAGCCGCACCGGTGGTCTGAACAAGACTGGAACCGGTACCCCCACAGTCACACCAGTGGAAAGGCCTCTGGTGGAGGTTCCAGTATCAAACAGGGCTGATCACTGGAAACCACTGAGGAGGGGGTCCTTGACAGCTTCACAGGAACATGACTGGAACCAGTACCCCCCAACAGTCCCACCAGTGGAAAGGCCTCTGGTGGAGGTTCCAGGATCAAGCAGGACTGATCACTGGCAGCCACTGAAGGGGTTTCTTCACAGGAACAGCACCCACCGGTAGTCTGTACAGACCGGAACCGGTACCCCCAACAGTCACACCAGTGGAAAGGCCTCTGGTGGAGGTTCCAGGATCAAGCAGGACTGATCACTGGCAGCCACTGAAGGAGTTTCTTCACAGGAACAGCACCCACCGGTAGTCTGTACAGACCGGAACCGGTACCCCCAACAGTCACACCAGTGGAAAGGCCTCTGGTGGAGGTTCCAGTATCAAAACAGGGTGATCACTGGTAACCACTGAAGGGGGGTTGTTGACAGCTTCACAGGAACATGACTGGAACCAGTACCCCCAACAGTCCCACCAGTGGAAAGGCCTCTGGTGGAGGTTCCAGGATCAAGCAGGACTGATCACTGGCAACCAACTGAAGGGGTTTCTTCACAGGAACAGCACCCACCGGTAGTCTGTACAGACTGGAACCGGTAAAACTCATCACTAGTGCTCCCCACCGGTAGTCTGACCAGAACTGGTACCGGTAAAACTCATCACTTCTTGTCAGCTGAACCAGTCACGCCTGGGGATTTGCTTGCCGGTAGTGGTGTTGAGATCTGTGAAGTCACATGACCGGCACCGGCAAAAATTTGCAGAATTCAAAGACTATTTGACATCTAACTTCTTCAGGCCAACAGACGAGATGCTGGATTCCTTCTTGCCAGTTAAAAAGTGTGTGTACAGTAATAAATACTCGTCTTTTCTTCTAAAACTTCTGTTGAAAACACGATTCCTCCATTGTTGAATGCGTATCACATGACCAGGTCCGTGTCACGTGACAAGCATAAGCTGGAAGTGATGACGTCAGACGATGCATTCTTCTTTCCTTCTACATTCTTCTCGTCGACATACACTCAGTGTTTCTCGACAACGAAGAAATAAATGGAGGTTAAGTCGTGGAGATACAACCTTCTGTGTAGAAGAAGGAATGCTGCAGGGACGACACACGAGCTCTCACCCACGACTTCGTCTCGACGACAAGTACACAGAAATTCTTCAAAACTGGTTATAAAGTGCTGGATAATGCCTCGTTTTAGTCCTGGAGAGGCACTGATATGTTTGAACACAATAAATATATTTAAATTTGTAGAATAAGCCGCGTTTCCTTCAAAACTTGGAGATCACTTCACAACGCGTCTGCACACTACGCGCCAAACGAAAAAGATGAACTGACGTCACTCTGTCTGGACAGGAAGCAAGTATGATGCGCCACCTAGCGAATGCACACTACTGACCGGTCCTGCCAGTATTATATACAGGACGTCTTTTTCTGGCATTTGGCGGGACCGGTCGCGCCGACCGGTAAAGCAATTGTCCATTGGATAGGATGTATTAACGCAATAAAAAAGTGTTTTTAAAGGTGTCTAAATAATTGAGACAAATAAAGATACAACATCTGGGTATACTGTGCTATGAATCAGCATTAACTGCATGCAGAGGAATTAAGTACATTGTAAGTATAATGTAAATATGAACAATTATCTTTTTTTTTTTTGTTGATCTATAGTATGTCTAGTAACAAAATTAACTAAGAAAAGTAATCAAGGAAAACTAATTACTGTTTTAATTTAATCTCCCAACATCTTGAATTAAGATATACAAAGCTCGATAATTCCATTAGGACATAGATTTACAACAAAAATTACGTTGAATGCAATGAAATCCACAAATTGAATCAATCCAAGGAACATGGTTTTTTTTTACAACAGCTACACAGTATTTGCACTGGTATAAAGCTGGGTGTACTAAAAGATTAGAAAGTGTGCACACATAATGTAAAACACGGGATCATGTGACTCTTACTTTAGGCTGTGTGTCCAGGTGAATACAATGAACAGAATTAATGACATAATATACCTGCATGTGCAGAAACATGTGTCTAGTGTACAGAGTTTCTATGACATTAAACCTTTTCATTTTAAACTACCACTAAGGGGGTTAAATAATAATGCTGTATGAATATGTATACATTTTTTTTAATTTTGTGCTAGCATGCAATGGGTACAACTACAACCAGTAACCCGCACCAGATGTGTTGCTAAAATACTACTTTACTACTTGAATTAACTTAATGAGTACTTTACTACTTAATTAACACTACTTATAATTAGCATTAAGGCATTGTAATGTGACAATCAATTAGTGTATTATCAAAATCTACGTAATAAACTTAATGTGTTTTTCAGTTTTCTAAATCAATTTTTCAGTACACTTAAAAATCCACAATAATGATTAATTTTTAAAACTATGAATGGTATTGAGTTCAAATATTATTAAATTATTAATTTATATAAATATTTCAAACCAATTAACTACCTGTGTTGTTATTACTAGGTGGTAATTGTATCTATTACTTATTTACCACACTTACTGTAGCAATACTTACCTCCTATACAGAGTACAATTGCTCCTGTACGTTTTACCTTTTCTCAACATTTATACTTAACTTCATCATTTATTAGGCATTTTCATAATTTACAGTTATATTGTACAAGTTTTTGAAACAATCCAGCCCTTGATTGAATGAAGCCTTTTTTATCAAAAAAAAGGGGGGGGGGGGGGGGGGGGGACTCACCTCTGTCAGAGACAAAAAAGGTTAGATGCTGTAGTGACTGACTTCAGTTTGGTTCATGTGTATTACATTGTCAAAAACTTGAATGCGCTCCATAAGAATTTTTCTAAATTTTTTTCTTACAACTAAAATTTCACAATTTAAACTATGTTATATTCATAATATTAAAGCTAAAGTTCACCATATCATTTACAACTAGAACAGTTTGATCTGCTAGGTGTACAGAAACCAATGATCTGTTCACTTTACTGATGCTCCTGGTCTTTGATATGTTATTTTATTCAGGTAACATGTTACACCTGTAATACAGGGGATTAAATACCTGGAATATGGTGATCTGTTCACTGTACTGATGCTCCTTGTCTTTGATGTGTTATTTTATTCAGGTAACATGTTACACCTGTAATACAGGGGATTAAATACCTGGAATATGGTGATCTGTTCACTGTACTGATGCTCCTGGTCTTTGATGTGTTATTTTATTCAGGTAACATGTTACACCTGTAATACAGGGGATTAAATACCTGGAATATGGTGATCTGTTCACTGTATTGCTGTTCCTGGTCTTTGATGTGTTGCTGGGCAGCAGTCAGGTGACTTAGCGTCACATTCAGCTGGTCATTCGTCTCCTTCTCTTTTTTCTCTGACCGAGTCAAACTTGCTTTCAGTAAATTAATCTGTACTTCTTCTTCCTACAATGGCCACAAGTTTAGTTTACTAATTTATACAAATGCACAGAATTTTCAATAATTCAGGTTTCAAATCTTTCCAAAAAGAATCACTTTTTTAGACTGTCTCCAATCTCACATGATATTAAAGTACACATGCACTTAAACTCACAATGATTTCTATCACATTACTTTAAAAGTTCACACAGATTTACTAGATGGCTTTGATTTGTCAAAGTCAAAGGACAAATACTTTTGGAGTTTTAGTCACTTTTAGCAGCTGAGATCAAATTACAACTAGACCTAGCGCATCGGAGAACCGATGCAAATTGTATCCACCAGAAGAAAACTCACCAAAGCCATTCTAACATCGCTTAACCTTGAAGGAGAAGCCCAAGGTGAAATCTGACCATATCAAAAGATTCTTAGCCCATGATTTCCTATAGGTTGGTGTGACACTGCAAACCTCTAGGAATACGAATAAGCAAGATATAAACACTAATTTTGGCAATCCTCATTTGACCTTGAAAGAGGGGCCAAAGGTCAAATCCGATCACACAGAAAGATTCCCAGCCCATGATTTCCTAGATTTTGGTTTACCATTCTCTAGGACCAATAATAAGCGAGTTATAAGCACTTTTAAGTTTGGCTATCCTTGTTTGACCTTGATGGAGGGTCCAAGGTCAAATCTGACCACAGCAATAGATTCCCAGCACATGATTTTGTGTACTATCCTCGTTTGACCTTGAAGGAGGGGTCCAAGGTCAAATCCGACCACACCAAAAGATTCCCAGCCCATGATTTCCTATAGGTTGGTTTACCATCCCAAACCTCTAGGACCAATAATAAGCGAGTTATAAGCACTTTTAAGTTTGGCTATCCCCGTTTGACCTTGAAGGAGGGGTCCAAGGTCAAATCCGTCCACACCAAAAGATTCCCGGCCCATGATTTCCTATAGGTTGGTTTACCATCCCAAACCTCTAGGACCAATAATAAGCGAGTTATAAGCACTTTTAAGTTTGGCTATCCCCGTTTGACCTTGAAGGAGGGGTCCAAGGTCAAATCTGACCACACCAAAAGATTCCCAGCCCATGATTTCCTATAGGTTGCTTTACCATCCCAAACCTCTAGGACCAATAATAAGGGAGATATAAGCACTTTTCATGACTGCAAAGAAACGCCTGTGGCGGCCATCTTGTTTTTCAAAATGAGGCCAAAAATATTCCCAGTCAAGATTTTATAATGAGGAACATATCCTGCGAATTTGAGATCTCTACCTATAATACCCTTTGCTCTAGAGGGCCACCAAAAGTCCTTGTTTAAAGTCGAAAAACGCCCGTGGCGGCCATCTTGTTTTTCAAAATGAGGCCAAAAATATTCCCAGGCAAGATTTTATGGCTATGAATATATCCTGCAAATTTGAGAAAGCTAGCTATAATATTTTTTTCGTTAGAGCGGTAACGGTGAAATCTCTCTACACACTGCGGCGGCGGCGTAGGCGTAACAAAGTCAAATCCATAGTATCCACCGGATGCTATCCGGTGGATACAATGAGGCCCCAGTTCATCTGTTGTCACATGATAGAGTTGGATTCAAACTTACGACCACAAAGGTTAAAGCATATTGATTACCTGACAAACTTGTAAACCACTTACAGCCTTTTAGGCCTTTTGATCTTCAAAGCACATATACTTAACCTTACATAAACTTAGTACTATTAGAGAACAAGTACTGACAGACACACATACCCTGAGTTTTTCCCTGAGGTTAACAACCTCTTCACTGAGACCTGGATCCCCAGACCCTTGCTGCTGAAGCTGTGACTTCAGGACCGTCATCTCCTGCACAAATACACACAGAAGTTAATTGAGTGGATAAATTAGAGTACAAGGGGTCATATAATTGAAGTTGTCATGGTTTTAATTATTTACATCTATACCATGTAATCACATGCAGAACAATATAGTAAATACACTGATTGTATCATTCAACTTTTAAAGGCAGTATAAAGAAATAGCACAATGAATATACTATACTAATGTACTTTCTACTACAAACAAAATCTCACCCCTTTCTACCTGTTCAGATAAAAGAGATTCTACTCTGAGTATGCATGAGGTGTCAATACTTGTGGCATGGGTTAAACACAGCAAGCATTCATGTTTATTGCTCTGTTAAAAAGGTTTGTTCTTAACGTTCCACCCCTCCCCCACCTTCTCTTAATTCCTTTTCTGATAACTTTTCTGTTTTTAAGTATAAAACAATGTAATAAGTACGTTTTCAATTTCTAACCACTTCACCACTAATTTAATTTCAACGGAACACAAAGCCCACGCATCATTTAATTCCTGGTCAAACTGCTCCACCTACTGCCTCTTTCCCTAGACATACTTGACCATCCTTATCACTCTGACCAGGTTATGGGCTGCATTGTCTTAATATTAACATCATAAAAGTTTGGATTTTATGTTACTTTCAATAGCTAAGGCTGTATCAGCAAAGACCTTCAATCTCTCCCACTCGAAACCCCTGTGTGCATATTTGAACTGGTGCCAACAAGTTCTTAAGTATTTGCAAGAGAAAACTGTCAATACATTTTTGTAAGAATTTGTCAATGACATTTATAAATGGCCACGATATATTACAGTTAGTGCACAAGGTGGCAAACAAATCAAACCAAAACATATACATCACAAACCAAACCGATTGACAAACCAAACACATTCCAAACACAAAACACTGCAACCGTATGTGTATGTATAACCAGCTGACAATATCACATGTATATTGATACATTCAACAGAATACCATTATTACCAGTGATAGATAGAGTAAGAAATTAGAGATTTACCGAAGTAAGTGCAACTTACCAGTAAGGAAAACCCCCTTCTATTTCGTTTGCTAGTGAGAAAATCTTTACACTTGGGTGATCACTGTGACTACTACACTAAGCTCCCTCATTCAAAATTAGCACAAATTATGACTATTTTATTGTATTTTTAAAGGGTACCCCTCACTGGCAAATATGTTATTTCTCACTCTAAACAATACAGTAACATGACAAAACACAACTGAAATAAATTTGCAAATATATGTAGGACTTACACAACATAACAACACCACACACAAAAAGTAGTGCAATATGTACATTCAACCAATGAAGTAGTACTGTACTGTGAAGTAACATCATAACGCCATAAACACAAAAATGTGAATATTTATGTACAACCCATAAATGTAATGACACACAAAAGTGGTGCAATAAATACATACAACCAATAACATAGTACAAAACCACAAAATAATACAATAACATCAAAAACAGAATTAAATGTGCAAATATATGTCCAACCGAAAAGATTACAACATAAAATCAAAAACATGGTGCAACAAATATTCACCCAATAAACTAATATCTTATAAAACAGAAACAATGTGCATCCATACAGTAATATGAATAATATACCAGCATTGACCACAAATCCTTGATGATACAGTAAGACATGTGAAATTCACTACAGTATATGTCATTTTGCCATGTGAGACCAGCTTCTTAAGAGCAAATGCCACAGGATTCATGAAATTCTGAATGGGATAACATAAATTATGTCATGTAGTAAATTTTTTTTGCACATTTGAAAAGAATTACCCATACTGAAATGAAATGTATGTGGATACCCAGCATAAAGCCAACTGTAAGAAGTCCCCTGGGCCAAATTAGTGTGATAAACTTGGAACATGAAAGACAAATTAAAAAATATCTCTGCCATTTTAAATCTTTGAACTGCCTGAAATATCCATGCCTCTAGTATAGGTAATGACCGTGGTATTTTCACTTCTGAATATAAAACATGGCAACATGCAGCATTTAAGTTATCTTCAGTGACAAAGTTCACATACTGTGGCTAACTTCAGATGTTTTATTTTGTATCAAGTATGATCTCAAATTCGCCACAGTATGTGAAATTCACTTCTATGGGGTCTCCTTTAAAAAGTGAGACTAATTTAGACTTTAAAATAATCCAAATGTGTGTCAATTTTGCATGTGGGGAGACTGGAGGTCTGATGTGGCCACAAAAACTATAAATGTGCAGAGAATTTCCCAAAGTCAACGATTATTTCACTGGATTATTTCACATACTGAGGGGACTTTCACATTTCTTACATCACAAACTTTTCCACTTCAAATCCACAAACATTAAAATGTCACACAATCCCCTAACCTCCATCAATCTGTCTATTCTCTGAGTTTGACCTCTGACCTCACTCTCTTTGGTTTCTAGGTCAGAGGCGGTTCTCTTTATAATTTCCTCTTTGTTGTATATTTCGAGCTCCTGTCTCCCAATGAGGACGTCTTTGTCCCTCAGTTGATTGTATTGTGTCTGGATTTCACGGTCCTTAGAGTCCAGTTCCTACAGGAGGCGTATTCAAGGGTGGGGTTTAATGAAACATTTTACCAACAAGAAGTTAGCTTCACTTGTGTGATAAAACTAAATATGATAACTTGTGATTAATAATTTTTACTGTGGACCTCAATATAATTAAATGCAAAATTTTCAAAGTTGAATGTGTGTTAGAATACTTCTTAATGTGTCTAAGAATACACTTGTTCATAAGTCACAAAATAACTGCAATTCTCTCAAGATTGTAACAGTTATTTACTGTTTGCAGGAAGACAATCTAAAGGGACCTACATGTATTGATAAGAAATAGTATTCTAACAGTGGCATTACAATAATATAGTGTGAACAGATTACAAGCTGTGCTGCACATACACCTGTAAACTTTTACTACCAAAATAAATGTGACAGACCACCAGAATGAGGCAGCTTTTCCACTATAATTGTACAACATAAAAATCCCACACCCAGACAACACGGATCAAGGTTGGTACTATAATGGATGCTTCATGTTCAGATAAACTGACCATTGTACTGCAGCCAACTGATGGATGATATTATTAACATAAACTGATATATGTACTTATTACTCGAGCATTGGTGAATAAGGTGATGATATGAGGTCAAATATGCAGAATTTTGTTGAAGAGAAGCAAAACTTTTGAAAATTGTTTTTTTTTCTTCAAAATTTAACGATTTTTGTTTTTGACAAATGGTGTTCATTAAATTTTGATACGAAATAACATAAATAAGTTGAGCAACAACCTGTCAAGATAACAAACAGAAATAGAGTGACTGAAACATACAACACTGAAGTAAAACATGATGTAATCTTGCCTCACAGTACCAACAATGATTGCATGCAAATCTACAGTACACATCCTTACTGCAGCCCTTGTGTATAGTACATGAGAAGCCATGCTTTACCTTTTTAAATATTTATGACAGGCAAAATGTTACATTATTCGGACTTGTGAGCCTAGCTTTTGGCTGATTTACATTATTCATGGATGTAGTGTTAGTGATTCAGCCCAAAATGAAGTTTCCCCAGAACTATATCAGTTTTAAAAAAAAAAATTCCTGATTTCCTGCCATTTGGAGTCTTTTTAAAATGAACTTACACTTCGTGTAAGCCATGGTTTCCTTCCAAAATACCAAAACGTTTAACTTATATAAAACTTTGGAAAACAAAATACTGGAAATGCACTGAGTTGTGAACTTATGCAACACTTTCAGATGTCAAAGTTGTTATAACATGGAAATTCTGTTTATACAAAGAAGACAACTAACATAGGAGCTGTAATTGGATATTTACTGTGTAACGACCACCAAAAGACATAAATAACTGACACAACACCATGACAACGAATGCACTCTCTGACCTCTTGCAGTCCATCAATCTGCCTCACTTGAGCTGCGACCTCCTCCTCTTTAGTTCTGAGGTCAAAGTTCACCCTGTCCAAACTCTCCTCCTTGTCCTGAATCTGGGATGCTTGTCTCTTAATGAGATCATCTTTGGTGTTGAGCTGGATCTGCTGGGTCTGTATCTCCATCTCCTTACTGTCTAAATCCTGCAGGAGTTTGCATGAGCGAGGGACAAAATAGTAGTCATCAAGGGGGGATAGGCAGATTTAATAAAGTGTTAATCAGAGGTTACAGGCAGTTTAGTCAGTTAATGCATGAATCACGTACTATAGTTAAAAACACACACAGCTGAAGCCCCTTTAAGTGCAACTGTATTCATTGGAACTCCAATTTAATTACTCTTAAATATCTGCAGGCTGGTTTCACAAAGAGTCTTAAGACTTAGCTCAGACTTAGGCTAAGTCAGGGACTTAAGTCTGAGTCTTTTGTCTTTGCTCTTGGATGTAAATAGATTTCACACATAATGACTTAGCTGAGATCAAGCGTATAACATAGCCACTGACAGAGGTTTTCTGTGTCATGTGACCCTTTATTTCTATTCAAAACTAGAGGATCGCTCGCAAAAAAAAAAGATAATGTTTTTGCATAGCAAAAACAAAGCGTCCCGAAAAGGATATAAAGGCGAGTGCTAAAGTATTAAGAAAATGCTTCGTTTCTAGCCTTATACTGTTGTGGCACCAAAGTCAGCGCAGTCTGCTCTATCTAGCATGGTTTTCAAGATATAAGCATTTTTGTGTTTTGCAAAAAATTAAAAAATTCAAAATGTCCGCTATATTTGGCGAGACAAAAATATTTTGAAAATTGGCATGGCTACTCTGCAGAGATACCCAGCAGGTCAAAAATTTTGTTGAGTTCGCTCCATATAGCACAGTTTTCAAGATATAAGCATTTTTGTGTTTTGCAAAAACTTTGAAAATTCAAAATGGCCACCATTTTTGGGGAGACAAAAATTTTTGTCAAGACCACTGCCGCGGTGTGTATCTCCCGCCGAGCATTAAAGGAGAAGAAATAGCTTTTCCGAGATATTCACAATTTTTCATTTTCATGTGTGAAAGCTCTTCCAAAAGTAGGTGAATGACTTATTTGAGAAAAATTGGCTATCTGCAATACTATTAAGAGATAATTCACATTTACTCATTTGGAGTAGGTGAATAATTAGCTATGGGTGTGAAACTTCACCAAGTGAAAGCTCTCCCAAAAGTAGGTGAATGAGTTATTTGAGAAAAATTGGCTATCTGCAATACTTTTAGAGATAATTCGCATTTACTCATTTTGAGTAGGTGAGTAATTAGCTATGGGTCTGAAACTTCACCATGTGAAAGCTCTCCCACAAGTAGATGAATGAGTATTTGATAAAAATTGGGTATCCGCAATACTTTTACAGATAATTAGCATTTACTCATTTTGAGTAGGTGAATAAATAGCTATGGGTCTGAAACTCCACAGAGTGAAAGCTCTCCCAAAAGTAGGTGAATGAGTTATTTGAGAAAAATCGGCTATCTGCAATACTTTTAGAGATAATTCGCATTTACTCATTTTGAGTAGGTGAATAATTAGCTATGGGTGTGAAACTTCACCAAGTGAAAGCTCTCCCAAAAGTAGGTGAATGAGTTATTTGATAAAAATTGGGTATCCGCAATAGTTTTTGAGATAATTAGCATTTACTCATTTTGAGTAGGTGAGTAATTAGCTACGGGTCTGAAACTTCACCAAGTGAAAGCTCTCCCAAAAGTAGGTGAATGAGTTATTTGAGAAAAATTGGCTGTCTGCAATACTTTTAGAGGTAATTCGCATTTACTCATTTGGAGAAGGTGAGCAATTAGCTATGGGTGTGAAACTTCACCAAATGAAAGCTCTTTGGAATAGCTGCTCTGCAGAGATACCCTGAAGATCAAAAATTTTGTCGAAATCGCTCTATGTAGCACGGTTTTCGAAATATTAGCATTTTTGTGTTTTGCAATTTTTGCGCAAAAATTAGAAAATTCAAAATGGCCGCCATTTTTGGCAAGACAAAATTTCTTTGAAAATTGGCATGGCTACTCTGCAGAGATACCCTGTGGGTCAAAAATTTCGTCGAAATCGCTCTATCTAGCACGGTTTTCGAGATATAAGCATTTTTATGTTTTGCAATTTTGCGAAAAATTCGAAAATTCAAAATGGCTGCCATTTTTTGCGAGAAATTTTTTTTTGAAAATTGGCATGGCTACTCTGCAGAGATACCCTGTGGGTCAAAAATTTCGTCGAAATCGCTCTATCTAGTATGGTTTTCGAGATATAAAGCATTTTTATGTTTTGCAATTAATAATATACTTTTGACATAATGCCTCTGTGTGACACATTCTATCTCTCGTAAATGCTGTTTTTTAATGTAAAACCTTGGAATCACACAAAATGTCAAAGACTAAAGGGGTGTTTTATAAATTTATTCTTCATTTTCAGGCATCAGGACTTAATTTTAAGTCTGGATTAAGTTCTTTTGTGAATCTGGCCACAGACGTTTACAGGGCTTTTTCATTGAATCTGCCCTGTTATCCAAATATTTTTAACTACTTAACTAGAATGCCTTTAAAGAAATATTAGGTTGGTTCCTTCAGAAATGACTTAACGGGGGTTTAACTGTGTTTGCTCAAGCAAAGGAACAACACTGGAAATGATGCAAAATACTTGTGCATATGTAACAGTAACTTCAGTTATTTAAATCCACATTGAAATGCACTGGACCTTATAAACAACAATAACATACCTTACAGTGTGGAACTATTATTAAATGATTTAGTCAAACTTCAACATAATATTTATTCATTTTGTATTGGTTGCTTATTCTCCTAGGGATTTAAAATATACTTAATTCATATGTCCGACACATTTCCCATTATAACAGAATTAAACACTCACTTTAAACCACAAATATCTAAGTCTTCAATTAAACTCGACATGCAGGTCTATATGATCCTGTATAGTATGGAAATACATTTAAACATATATAATTATGCCATCACAAAATGGTTCAGGCCTTAAGTTTTTAGTGACAAAAATAAACCTCTGCTTGGCAGTGTTCCCTCTGTACACACCTTGAGTTTTTCCCTGAGTTCCTGAACCTCCTGATTCAGTAGGTATAAGTCCGACCTCTCCGTACTCAGTACTGACGTCTGCACAGGTACGATTGTATCCGTGTTTTCGAATGACTGCAGACGCCTACTCAACTCATTCACTTCCTGTGTACAGAATGACATCACTATGACATCACTGGGTGTACTGTAACGTTCACTGGTATTAAATCAGACATTATACTTTTATATCAAACTTCTATGAATTCTCATTTTAAGTGTATACTTTCCCTAAATTTATTCACTAAAATATCTTCACACATAACTTAAATATGAGGTATACTGTAAAATTTAATATATTGAACTTTCTGCTTCAAACAGAAATGAAACTGTGTTATCCAGCTGCATATAAACTTCACTAATTAACGTACAAGTTTCAAGTTGTTTCCTTGAAGTAAATCACCATGTACCTTCAGTGAGTCTCAAAAATACTTCTGTAGATCTTACTACTTCATCATTACTTGGTCAAAAACTCTATAACTTGAGACATCATCTTTATCAATATTATAATGTACCACCAATTTTCTGTTATTTGTATCCAAAACACTTGTACACAAATATGAGAAGTACGTACACTAACCACTCTGAGCACAATGAAAAGGTAAACAATGATTCTGATGAGCATGTACACATGTAAATGTTTGTAATTATTTCTTATTCTTCTGGCACCTTATTATCCTTAATCAGTACTAGCTAACATTGTCCTGGCATCAATCAACTGTTAAGTATTCTTCTGACAACAAAGTGAAAAACATGATAATCCTGTGTATTCCAGATACCATGAAGCATAAAGGAGTATTATTGTATTTGCTCAGTAATGACAACATGCATATTAAAGACATACAGTGGGAAGTATTGTTCGTAATCATAGTAATCAGTATTGTTTGAAGAATAACACAAGAAATGGAATGATCTATTTAACTGAATAAATATGTATTGGGTAATTCTATTCATCAATGGAGTATGTATTTCTGTGTACGTATGAGCTGTTTCTTATTGACAACCTTCTCAATTAAAATTGAACAACTTGTAATTTCCGAAAACACGTAACTTGCTTGGTCACTTTTTGTGTTTAGAGTCAGGGTTAGGCCATAAAAATAACTTTTCAATCAATCAATAAATTTTGACAGGAAGTTGGTGGGTACATGTCATTTCAGAGACTTGTGGTTGTGAAGTATGCGACAAATAGTCAAGTCCACTCAGTTTAAGTTCCTATTCAAAATGCAAATGCCAAAGATTAAAAACATTACTACAATAATATTTTATGTTTGATTAAATAAGGTGACACTAATTGACTACTTAACTCATTTTCCATTTATCTTTTAATGAAAAAAAAAAAATACACACACACACACACAAAAAAAAGACCCACCAAAAACCTTTAGTGTAGTAATAAATACTGAGTGTGAGGGCGTTTGTTACAGGATATACGCCCGGCAAAAATTCCAAATAATGCCAGAGCGCCGTTAGGCGCGAGGGCATTATTAAGGAAATTTTGCCGGGCGTATATCCTGTAACAAACGCCCGAGCATGAGGTATTTATTACTATTATAAAGACTGGCCTACCTGGTTGAAAGAAATATCTATTTATTTTTACGAGGTGACACGAACAAGGACGCCGCCATATTGTTTTGAATGCATAATCGCTCTCGTAAAAGCAGACAATTTTACTATCGACATACAATCGAGCAATCGAAACAACACTTCCGTTTCTAAGCGGGCCGTTATTGGAGGTTTTACTCCGTGCTAATTCTATGCGCACAGACGGATTTTCGTTCACTGCGCACTTCCGGTCTTTATAATTACTAGTACCAGATGATAGCGGCTGTCATGCATTGCAAGGAGAAATCTACATATACCATTCAAATAGTGTTATGACATTCAGTGATAACTGAGAATATAACTCTGTGCTGCAAGAAATTCAGCAATCCAGTGCATTACATACAACATACACAACATTTACACCTTATTACAGCAACCAGACAACATACTTTGCACATTCTTTTACATAAATTTGAATTTTGAAGAAGAATTTTTAAAATGCACAGAAGACACAAACATAAAGGAGGTACTTTCCCAATAATTATAATGCTATATAATCTGTAACAACATGCACAAAATCATGCACAGGCCGATTTGAGTACTACTGTGGTAAAAGTTTCCCCCCAAATTCTTAATTCGCTGATATATAACTGCATGAGAAACAAAATAATTGAAAGCAAAAATCATTTTAAAAACAAAACTCATACTTAAATATTTAAAAATATGTTGTCATGGCTGTTTAATACATCACAATATAGAGAATATTAACAAAAACAAACAGAATTATACATATAAAATCAAGAATAAAAGTCAGCTCATTGAATGATTTATATGAAAGATGCATCCTACTTTTGGAAAAAAATTAAGCTTACATATGAGAAAACCATACTGGAAACTTCAACAGACAAAAAAGTTTACTAAAGTAACAAACTATCATATATTTAATTTAGCACTTGCAGAATATATAGAGAATGTAGAACTTTGCAAAGTAAACGCTCCTACAGAATGATCATGGTGAAGTCTGGGTTAGAATATCAATTGTTAGAAAATCAATATTCTGACAATATGTTTGTTTTATATCCTTGATGGCCATCTCGATAACATGTTATAAAATCATAATTGCGATGATTTATTGGCTATAATTACCTTTAACTTTTAAGGTGAGTCAATGACAATAACTTTGAAAATCAAGTTTAAGTGAAGGATAGTGGTGTCATCATCAGGGTATACGAGGTCTCGATAACATGGACAAATTCGTGAGCGATATCGCAGTGCCATTATTTCACAAATTAAACCTATATTTGCTCTTTAAATAGATGTGCATTGACAAGTTTTACTGAAATAAATTAGATTTTATGTTTCTTTTGTGCTGACAGTTGTTAAAATGGTGAATATTTGAAGTAGGAATTGTAGGAAGTGGAATTATAAATTACCCTAGTTACGTCACAAATCAAAACAAAACCGCATTAAAGTAAAAATATATGAATATTTGATCATATTTTTATGAAACCCTCTGAAAATAAGCTAAAGTTAATGGTAATTAATGTTTATAAGATGCATCATGGATGATCAGTAATCCTCAATTATCGTCCATTTATTCCATCACCGGTGAATCTGCAATATTGCCGCTGGTGATGACACCACTAGTGAAGTAAGAATTTCTTTTGCAGTAAATAAAGTAATACAAACTAAACAGCAAGCTATGTTGGCATATATGAACACAACATATCGAGAAATACATGGTGGTGCAACAAAGAATCACAAATATCATAGAAGCAGACGGGAGAAAAATGCAGACACAAAAAGTATTGACAAGCGTGCTCTAAATACATGATAAAAGTTGTGCATGCTTATGTGTAGTAAATTATGATTATCATTTCCCAAACCTGCTGCAGCTCCGCCATCTTTTCCTTGTGTTCTGTCATTTTATCTCGAGACTCCTCTAGTTCGTTCTGAAGTTCAGCCATCCTACTTCTAGTGTCATCCAGCTCATGTTGCGAGTCTTGTAGTTCCTTCTCCAAAATTTCCATCTCATTCCTACTTTTTTTTAGTTCACCTTCAGAGTCATCCAGTTCTTTCTGAAGTCCAGCCATCCTACCTCTGGTGTCATTTAGATCATGTGAGTCTTGTAGCTCCTTCTCCAAAATTTTCATCTTACTCCTACTTTTTCTTAGTTTACCTTCAGATTCATCCAGTTCTTTCTGAAGTCCAGCCATCCTACCTCTGGTGTCATTTAGCTCATGTTGAGAGTCTTGTAGCTCCTTCTCCAAAATTTCTATCTTATTCCTACTTTTTCTTAGTTCACCTTCAGATTCATCCAGTTCTCTCTGAAGACCAGCCATCATACCTCTAGTGTCATTTAGCTCATGTTGAGAGTCTTGTAATTCCTTCACCAAGATTTCCATCTTGTTTTTGTCTTTTCTTGTTTCAGATTGGGACTCTTGTGAGTTCTTGCATTCTCTGAGATCATCTTGTAAGTCTTCCAAGTCCCTCTGCATCTGGTCTAACCTCTCCTCCTTTTCTACTAATTCCAGTTGGTATTTCATCAGTTTCACATCCTTCTCATTTAGCACCTGTTCACACCTTTCCAGCTCTTCTTTGTTTGAACACATGTTATTCTCCAGTTGTTTCACCTCTAGGTTAACACTGTCTAATTCTTTCTCCTTCTGAAGCAGCTCTTCCTCAAGGCTCGCAATCTTTTCATCTCTAGTTCTTAGTTCACCTGTTAATTTCTCAATTTCCCCACCCTTTTGGTGTAATTCTGGCTTTAATTCATTAATTTCCCTTTCAAACATGCTTGTTTCTCTCTGTAACCTTCCCTGAAGATCTTCAATCTCGCTAGTCTTATTCTGTAGTTTTTCATTTAATTCCTTAATTTTTCCATCTTTCCGTTTCGAGTCCTCATCAAGTTTGCTCACACTTTCTTTTAGAGTTATACTTTCAACATCGACTGCCTCCACCACAGTATCGCTCTGTCTCATAACCTCCGTAAGGGTGTCTATATTTTCACTTTTTATCTGTAGCTCCTGTCTCAGATTTTTAATTAACTCCCTCTCTTGTTCTAAATCTTTTGTCATTTGCCTTATTTTCTTCTCCTTTTCATTCAATGACTGTTCCATCTCTGCAACCAGGCTTGAAAGGTCACTGAGTTCACTGGCCTTCATTTCAAGCTGAGCTGCCTGATCTTTTGTTTCACTTTCACTTTCGGAGATCATCTGTTGAAGTTTTACTTCCTTCTCTGCAGCAGTCTTCAGATTGGTTTCAAACTGCGTAGATTTTTCCAGAAGTTCTGTAGAAAGTGACTCAATTTCCTGAGTCTTAGTACCTAGTTCCTGGATATTTATACAGAATGAAAGATATAAAAATACAGACCCTTACAAATGATTAATGAATGTACTGTAGGTTTGAATAATACAAGTCAAGGACACAACAGGATTAAAGAAGAAAGTGGGCAGACACAATTAACACTATTTTCAATATATAATACTGCAATATTTTCACATGTTGAATCTACACATAAAAGGAGACCATTCCACCAATACATATGCAGCAAAGATTCAAACACTAAAACCAAACAACAATTGAACAAAAACTAAAATATATTACACCAGAGTCACAGCAAATTCATAATCAGATTTGTACAAGTATATCTTCCTGTCACTATGTTTCTAATTTTATATGAATGTATCCATGTAAGTTTTCACTAGATTGATGAAGCGCCTAATTATTGAATTGTACAAATGGATTAAGACAGGCTGAGAAAATAAAAGATTGTACAGAATGGAAAATATGAGAATAAAGTCACTTGTAATTAGGATGAGGTTACTCAAGTGAATAATACATACAATAAACACCAAAAGCAAGGATATACTAATCATTATAATAACATACACAGACAGCTGAGGAAAAAGAGACATATACCCTACAAGGTATATGTAAAATCAACTTATCTTGAATAAGGATTGTCACAATTGGTTTTATACTGAGAACATTACTATATAATTGAAGGTGACCATGATGCGTCTCTTACAGAGTAACTTATGTCGGCTAAACCACTTAACGACTGTCAATCATCTAAAATCCTTATGATACTAAGGAATATTGTCCACAATACAATCATATCTGTAAACCACACCGTTTTCCACCACAAAGCAAAACTTGGTGAAAAACTACACTCTTATACTACAAGCCCCACATCAAGCAAACTTGTCAGGCAGGTTAGAAAAGCAAACTAAACCACCAAGCCAAGAATTCCATTTAATAGCTTCAGTACACCTGTACTAATATCTTACCTGCACTACAGTGTCTCACCTGCATACATATTCTTACCTGTATACAGACTATCTCATTTGCATGTACATTTATTTTTCACCTCTATCATCACACTTTAAGCCTTGACTACACCTGTATTTTTCCTTTCACCTGTTTCATACCTGCCTTAAACCAAGTTTCACCTGTAACACACCTGTCTTACACTATCACTTGTGGTGCACCTATGTTATTCTATGTCTTAATACAGTACAGTGGAATTATTCTATATCTCACTCATAGCACACCTGTACTACACTATAACTCAACTGTAGTACACCTGTATTACTCCATTCTCACCTATAATCCAACTTTATTATCTTTAATTTGTAACACACCCCTATCACCTGTAGAATATTTTGTTTCACCTACTTCTTACCTATGCACGCACCATCTTACCTGTATTATACCTTTATCTCTCAACTGTATTACCCTTATCGGTCACTTGACACTCTATCTCCTCTCTATTACAACTACCTCTAACTTTTATTACAACTGTATCCCCCAATCTCTCACTTGTATTACACATATATTCCCCAATCTCTCACTTGTATTACACATATATTCCCCAATCTCTCACCTGTATTAAACCTGTATCCCCAATCTCTCACCTGTATTACACCTGTATCCCCAAATTTCTCACCTGTATTACCCAATCTCTGAGTTGTATTACACCTAAATCCCTCAGTCCCGCAACCTGTACAGACACTCACCTGTTGCAGAGTGCTGATCTGACTGTCCTGTTCCCTCATGAGTTTCTCTTTCTCCATCAGTTCCTGACTCTGTCTCTCAATCTGACACTCCTTCTCACTCATGGTTACCTTACTGGTCTGGATCTCGGCATCCTTCAGTTGGATCTGTTGCTCCTGGATTTCTACTGTCTGTGACAGCTCCTCCTGTTGGCAGAAACAAAAAACAAAACAATTACTACTGACATGCTGAGATTCTGGCATCTGAATGAGTTTATAATTACAAACCAATTGTTAACAACCACTCCGTCCACCCAAAAATGAATAACCAGTTAATAAGGTCAACATTAAACATTTAAGTATGTGTTCTTACCACTTTAAGTGAGTAACATCCATTTGTTTTTAGCTTGTCCACATGGTACTAGGTATATATCCTTACTATCACTTCTATGCAAACACTGAGAGTATACCGTCCAGTAGCAAAGTTATTTTTTAGCCTCCTTGTCACATTATACCCACCTGTTTCTCATTAAGTACGTAATTCTCTTCCTCCTTCTCATCAATCACATTCTGCTTCTCGTGGATTTCTCTCTCCAGCACACGTATCTGACCATCATACTTCTCCTGTAAAGTATACATCAGTACTATGTTGATGGCATGTTGTTCTATTCAACAGAGTTAGGCAGCTGTTTGACATATACTTGTCCTTGATTAGAAAAATTTGGATGGTCATCATCAATGGAAAAAAGAAGGGATGGCTTTTACAGTTAAAAATGATAACTTTCTGAGTGACATTGTGACTGGTTCTCAAAACCTTCCACCTGGTTCCCTAATTCTCTGATTTCTTCTTGAAATGTTCCGAATGTGTCAATAGACCTTAAGAAGGTCAATACGATAACTACAACCATCTTAACATCCAAGGGATTGCTGTAATAATGCTAATATAGCTTTAGGATTGAGTTTCTGAATGCTAGACTTGATAAGGGTTGGAGAAAATCACAGAAAGTTTATGAAAAGTCAAGCAGGCTGAATTCATTGGGGATATACACAATTCACTCCTGAATGCCTTTTACTGCCAGTCGTAAACCCTTCCCGAATGCTAAGATTGTGGTTTACAAAGCTCCCAAATGAAAACCATCCCAATCATGTCACCATGATAATAACCCAATCAGTGAGATTGACCACCACACTGGTACAACTACCTTTAATACAGTTATCTGTAGTATACAGTTGTATATACAGTTATCTACAAATATACATCTGTGTGAAATGGGTTGTCTTGTGCAGTTATTATTCCTATACATTGTATAGAGTGCCAAGCTTACCATGAGGGATCTTTTGGTGCCACAAGATGCATTAAATGATTTTTTCAGAGATTATATCACCATCATCTTGAAAAATAGACAACACAAACAACTTGTAAACTGACAGTTTATGTATTCCTTACAAAGTCTTGTATACAGAATGTATACGTTCTTGCATTTGCTGATTTGTGCTGTCTGTATGTGGGTCACGGTGACCTCCTTACCTGCATCTCCTGGGTGATGCCCTCTGTATGTGGGTCACAGTGACCTGCTTACCTGCATCTCCTAGGTGATGCCCTCTGTATGTGGGTCACAGTAACCTACTTACCTGTATCTCCTGGGTGATGCCCTCTGTATGTGGGTCACGGTGACCTCCTTACCTGCATCATCTGGGTGATGCCCTCTGTATGTGGGTCACAGTAATGTTCTTACCTGTATCATCTGGGTGATGCCCTCTGTATGTGGGTCACAGTAACCTACTTACCTGTATCTCCTGGGTGATGCCCTCTGTATGTGGGTCACGGTGACCTCCTTACCTGCATCATCTGGGTGATGCCCTCTGTATGTGGGTCACAGTAATGTTCTTACCTGTATCATCTGGGTGATGCCCTCTGTATGTGGGTCACAGTAACCTACTTACCTGTATCTCCTGGGTGATGCCCTCTGTATGTGGGTCACGGTGACCTCCTTACCTGCATCATCTGGGTGATGCCCTCTGTATGTGGGTCACAGTAATGTTCTTACCTGTATCATCTGGGTGATGCCCTCTGTATGTGGGTCACAGTAACCTCCTTACCTGCATCTCCTGGGTGATGCCCTCTGTATGTGGGTCGCAGTAATGTACTTACCTGTATCATCTGGGTGATGCCCTCTGTATGTGGGTCACAGTAACCTACTTACCTGCATCTCCTGGGTGATGCCCTCTGTATGTGGGTCACAGTGACCTCCTTACCTGCATCATCTGGGTGATACCCTCTGTATGTGGGTCGCAGTAACGTACTTACCTGTATCATCTGGGTGATGCCCTCTGTATGTGGGTCACAGTAACCTACTTACCTGCATCTCCTGGGTGATGCCCTCTGTATGTGGGTCACAGTGACCTCCTTACCTGCATCTCCTGGGTGATGCCCTCTGGAGGCACTCTGGCCAGCTCTCGGGTCAGTTCTTCCACTTGCTGCTGTTTTTGGTTCAACATTGTCTGCACCTCATCAAAGTCATCCTGGAACTTTTGCTAGAGACAAAAACAAGGTCAACAACAAGTCAGACTAATGGTACAGAGGCAAACAGAGAAAGGAGGAGCATGCAGGAAGCTGGATTTGATGCATTTGAGTTTAACATTGCTGAAACATAATGGACAGTACAACTAGAACTAAGAGTTGAAGAAGACTGTGCACACGTGTTGGTCTAGCCAAGCCATACAAAACAATATCTGTCTGCAAAGACTGAATGTACAGATACCCAATATTGCAAAGGCTATGGACAAACCAATTCAGTCTTGAAGAAGTAACAACACACTGATGATGATGGATCAGAAACAACCAAGATATTTAAAGTGAAATGTAACTGTTTTACACATGTTGGGGTTTGGAAGTCTGGGAAAGCCTTACCAGTTTACACCTAGAGCTTAGTGCCAACTCACTCGATAGTTGTGGCAGTTCATACCTGCCACACACCTGGCAGTTGTGTCACTTACCATGTTCATATGTGCATTTTATTTATTTATTTGGGGTTTAACGTCGCTTTCAACACTGTACAGGTCATATCACGACGGGTAGTTGGAAGGGCAGAGGAAACCAGTACATAGAGTTCGCTAGGGTTGTGTACTGTAAACTGCCGACCAACGGCAAGCAACTACCAGCTTTCCCACTTACGGCCATGACGGGGATCGATCCCCGGCCGCAGAGGTGGGAGGCGAGAGTGTTACCACTCTGCCACCGTGGCCCCCCTGTTCATATGTGCAGGCCTTACAGTTCTTATTGTAGACTCTCTACTTGTTCCACTGTTATTATAGAAATGTTAATGCTTTATGTTACAAGTAGTATAATTGTATTTATCATCCACCAATACACCTGTCACTCACCTGGTAGTTACGTAAGTCATGCAGTTCTTTCTGCAGACTCTCCACCTGGAGCTCTAACTGTTCCACTGTGTGGTCTTTCTCCAGAGATTCTAGAGTTTTTCCTTCCAGCTCTTCCTGTGCCTAAATACAGAAACAAAGCATTCACACAATTACATCACCATATTCTTTGCTTTTAGTATAGTACAATTATATATTCAATTAATTCAATTTCAGTGAAACCGCTTTATTGTAGATCTTTGTTTTTCCATTTAAATTTATGATATTATTTGGAAAAATAATTAAGTGTAAGCATTTTACGAGCTCTTAAAATTTGATGTAACTTTGTCCAAGTTTATACACTTTCTAGAAGTAACTTTAAGTTGTATCACCATCAAAATCTGGTGACTGGCAAAATAATTCAGAAAATTATATCATGTAGTACAAGGTATTAATTTCACTGTGGGGATTAATCTTAGCAAATATGGTGCTCAGATTGTGCAATATTAGGGTGTTCATGTCATGTACAAATTGTTCTGTAATGTTTCCAAAGGTATCAAATTTAAAGGATCATTTGGAATGAAAAGCTAACTGGGGTAGAGTAAGAAATCTAAAATTCGCCAGGAATCTAAAATTCGCCACCTCTAAAACCTTAGTTAATTTTATGAAGAAAATGATGTTTTGTCAAAAAATTGGTATTTTTCAGTTCAAAAAACCTTAATTTACTATACATTCAACAAATCTCACCACAATTCATTTATTTTATTAGTATTTTCACATGTGGCGAATTTCAGATATGTGGCGAATTTTAGATTTCTTACTCTAATATTTCAATTAAGGTACTGGTAATTTATCAAAAAAGTCACACTATATTTGATGGATTTGGTTTGCATAATATATCAAGCATGTAATTGGCAATTTTACTTTAAACAGGTATCAGGATGTATGTTATTCCAAAACTATAAAGTTAAAAAAAATTTTAAAAAATGTTGCAACTGACATCACAAACACAGACAAAAACATGCATCAAGGACATGCATTAATTCTAATTCTAATTCTAATTCTAATAGCACTTTTATAGCGCTTAATCTCTGTCAAAAGACAGACTCTAAGGCGCATCACACAAAAACATTGTTCAATATTCAAAAACCAGAGACATTGCAGGGGTCAGCACCGCGGAGAAAGCAGAAAGGAGATTGGAAATTTAGGGTGGGTATGCTTTTCCAAAGAGGTATGACTTCAACTTTGACCTGAAAGAGGCAAGTGAGTTTGCAGAGCGGACCTCATCAGGAAGGTCATTCCAAATCATAGGTGCGTCATACGCAAAACTGAGTCCAAAATGTTTTCGAGACTTGAAAATTGAACCAAAGTGGGGAACCTCAAGAAATATGCCATCAGATTGACTTCGACGAGTGTTATATGCACTATGTCTGGGAATGAGGAAGGGTTCAAAGTATTTGGGGTTACCACTGTGTAGGAACTTATATACCAACATGGCAGTCTTAAAGATAGAACGGTACTTAATTGGCAACCAATGTAGTGCTTTTCTAACTGGAGTGATGTGTGAGTACTTGGTGGTGTTGGCAACAATTCTGGCCAGGCTATTTTGAACACATTGAAGTTTGCGCAGATCTAGAGCTGAGAGACCTCTGAACAGAGAGTTACAGTAATCTAGTCGACTTCCGACCAGAGCATTGGCAGCCATAAGAGTAGCTTCATGTGTCAGATGTCCTCGGAGTCGCTTAAGATCCCGGACATGAGCAAAACAAGCCTTGCAGACCTTCCTAACATGGCAAGAGAATGAGAAATCAGAATCAAACCAGACACCAAGGTTCCTAACTGCATCTGTTGGTGATTTGAGATTACCAAGTATGTTGACCGGGAAGGACTGATTAAGTTTTTCGCGCTGAGACTTTGAGCCAAACACAATGAATTCGGTCTTATCTGGATTTAGCTTGAGCTTATTTGTAGAGAGCCATCTCTTTACGTCTTCAAGGCAGTGTGACAGCTTATCAAGGGCCGAGGCAACATTTTTATGTGTGAGGTGTACATACAATTGTGTGTCATCAGCGTAGAACTGGAAACTAATACCAGGATGATTCTGTATGACTTTACTCAGTGGAGTAGTATAGAGTGAAAAAAGGATTGGCCCCAGGACAGAGCCTTGAGGCACACCATACAATAACTTTTTGGCATCAGATAAAATTGACCCAATCTTAATGCACTGAACACGGTCTGAGAGATAAGACTTAAACCAATCGAGGACAACCCCGCTCACACCAAACCAGGAGCTAAGAGAATTAAGTAGCGTATCATGATCAATAGTATCAAACGCTGCTGATTGATCCAAGAGAACGACAGCAGTAGCCTCACCTTTAGCAAAAGCCAAATGAACATCATTCTTAATTGAAAGCAATGCAGATTCAGTTGAGTGACCTAGTTTGTAGGCAGATTGCCTGACATTCTCCAGTCTGTTCAAACTAACATGGTCATTCAACTGAGAAGCAACAACACGTTCAACCAGTTTGGATATGAAGCCCAACCCAGAAACAGGTCTGTAGTTTTTTAAGTCATTGGGTGGTAGTGATGACTTTTTAATCAATGGGGTTACAATAGCCTTCTTGAATTCATCAGGTACAACACCTTCTGACAACGAGCAGTTAACAAGCCTGGTGATAGAGGGCAGTAAAATATCAATACATTCCTTAACAAGAAATGTAGGCCATGGGTCTAACAAACAAGATTTAGTGGGTGACTTCATGATAATTTTTCTAATTTCCTCTTGAGAAACTTGTTTAAAGCAGCTGAAATTGGGTACATCAGGTGGAGGAGGCAGAGTGAATGAGTCACTAGAGGAAAATGAGTTTCTGATTTTATCTATTTTGTCACTGAAGAAAGTGACAAACCGGTCAGCAAGACCTTTCTTAGATTCATGAGAAGGGAGTACTGCTTCAGGACTAGAGTGCAGTGCGGAACGCAAGACCTGCCATAGCTTCTTGGAGTCATTGGTATTTTCTTTGACCAGGTTTCTGAAGTAATTTGCCTTATCTTTGTTGACCAGTGAATTGCAGCGACCAATCTGTCTTCGAAGTCTAGCTCGATTATAGGCAGATTTATCTTTACGCCAGATTCGTTCCAGCTGTCGCCTGATGGTTTTTGCCAGCCTGTAGGTGTCAGATAGCCAACCAGTAGCTTGCTTAGTAAAAGTGCGAGTAACCAATGGTGCATGCTTGTTGAGCAATTTGCTCAAATCATCTAAGTATTGTTCATACAAACCACTGACTGTATCACCAGGGCATTTTACGAATGCGCTATTTCCCAAATCCTTACGGAAACTGTCCATGTCAATTTTATGATACCTCCTGAAAGTGACAACTTTTGCCTTATGTGAAGGAGGATTAACTGAGTCAAGCTGAGCAAGGACAAGAGCATGATCAGAAATAAATTCAGCAACTCGTACATTAGAGATGACACTGGCATCAGTAGGAGTAAGAACAAGGTCTAGGATATGACCATGTAGATGGGTAGCCGTTTGAACATTTTGTGTTATATTGCATGATTCTAAACAGTTCTGGAATTTGATACTGTCATTTGAAGAAGTATCCACATGAATATTGAAATCCCCACAAATTAGGAAAGAGGGAGAAACAGAGGATAAATATTCTAAAAGATTGAGAAATTGGTCCAGGAAACTTTCAGAGCATGAGCCAGGTGGACGATAAACACAAGTCAACACAAGCTGTTGAGCCGCCGACCCAATTGCAATGCTAACATTTTCAAAGGAACTGAAAGTAGGTTAACAGAGTTATAAGCCAAAATTCACTGCAGGGTTACAAAGGTTAGTCAACTCTTTACAAGAGATTGTTACAGATATTAAACATACAATGAACAAAATTACCACAATAAAATTTCAAGTATTTTCCCATTTCTGCAATTAAATTTCATGTGCAACATAGCAAGCAATATAATTTATGGAAGCCACTTCGAGATCCTGACATTGAAAATAGTAATACTAAATTTTAACAAATTCATGTGGAGCCAGAAACCATTCTTCTCACAACTCTAACAGAAACACTGGCCAGTATAAATACCAAACATCATTAATGTAAAATTGTTTTCTGTTCATTTAAAAATTGAAACCTTTAAAGCATTCATCAAGCCATCCACACAAAAGTAGTCACTACAATTTTTAAATCAAATAGTTTTATAATGTGTTAAATCGACTGATTTAGGATCTGGTAATGGCATTGGAATAAGCTCAAGGTCTCAACTAATTCTGAATCTTAAAACTTGGTTAAAGAAATTAAGTAAGATTATTTAACAACTTAATTATACATAATTAAACAATAATATGATTAAATATACAATCTAAAGTAATTCATATGTCTTGTGTAAGATGCAGATATAATATTATAAATAAAACATGAAAAAACAAATGTCTGAAATAAAACGTGCAGAAAGAAAAATCATCAAATCAAACGTGCAAAACCGGGTCAATTGAAAACGAAACAGGAAAAGTGCAAGTTTTGAAAATATCAAACCATGCAGGAGGGTGCAAATGAAGCAATACCTTAGCCAATTCAAAGTCTTTCTGCTGCAGCTGATCCCGCAGTGATTCCATTTCCTGTTTCTGTGACATCACACACACAAAAATACACAAGTGTATAAAGTAATGGAAAGAGTGAGCAGGCACCTGTGAAATAATGACTGACAGGTTGTCAATCATTAGTGATCTAACTGATGTGTTCAAACTGTAAACTAGTGATATGTGAAGTGACTGGAGCCTTGTCTTAGTCTACATTTCTATGCATGCATGGGGTGACTGACTACCAAGCATGATTTGCTTTACATGTCTTACAATGAGGGTGAATTGTCAGTAGGGGCAAAAATAATAATCACAAATTCCCCTAACTTTGAATCGTCATTGCTAAAAATATTTGCCAATATAATCAAACTGCATATCACCAATTGCAAATAACATTCAGGTATATGGAAAGACTAATTTTATTGCACTAGCCAATTGAAGATTGCATACATAGAAATGCAGGGTTACATTTGATCAGAATGTCCGGACGCACCATTTGAAATTCCAAGTAATGCTTAACAGTGACAATCCTAAAACGCTATAGCTGATGTTTTCATGAAATTACAAGGTACTGAAATCATAAGGACCTGTACCAGGTAAGTGAGATCAAACCTGCCAAGCAATGAAATCCTGGGGTGGAACTATTACAGCCAGTGATATATATAAGAAACAGGAGAGTAAACTCTATCAGAAGGAGTGACGGGTGTCACTCATTGAAATTCTTCTTCTTTTAGAATGACTGTTCAAATGTTAATCACTGAAGAATTTATTGCCAGAAATACTGGAACTCAAGATGGTGAAGAGTGACATTGCTGTGACACTATCATGAGATGGCCACAAAAAATCTAAATGTGTCAAATGATGACAACAGAAAATGCTTCCTTTTACTCAGCAAGTCTTGAGAGAGTTGTCCATTGCAAAAAGGCAAATTACTGATTGGTTTGTAAAATTCATATACCTAGATTATTCACATTAGACTTATACCGAGTCTACGTTGCACACATATGAACCTTATCGCCTCTGTTACAGATGTATGATTGTATACTGTCTTCTTCATTATTTTAGAAAGATGTATATTTGGCATTTAGAGTCATTCCAATGAACATAGGTAGACTAAATCAGCTAGGGTACAGACTAACTGTATGAATAACTAGATACATCAAGATGAAACACATGTGAACCCTTTTCCCATCAAAATTCAAAACCTACAATTATTTAAGAACTACCATTCAAAATCTACCCTATCTATAAAATGTACTTTTAAATATCATCTGTAAACATGATCGCTACCACATAGTTTTTAAATATGAGTGAATGCCTGCATTATTGTTGCCAGATAAAGGTAGAGTTTCATGTCCCGTTCAACAGCCTGGGTCATATTTGGACGGGCCCTCGGCTTTGCTACTTGTTGGATAAAAGTTACCAGATGTCACTGTATTAAATACGAATTGCTATGGAGTCTCTGTTCTAAATATAACTTTTTTATTTCTTTCTTCATTTCTTTCTTTCTTTTTAATTTTTAATTTTTTTTTATCAAAGGATTGAAGTGATTATCTATTTTAATAATAAAGAATTTTGTTAGATCTTGTACGCTTTTCATCACAAGCATTCACCCAGCCTTAACCACACACTAGAACATATCCTAACCGAAACCATGACACTACATCATGTATATAAATGTATTGCCCTAGCTACAATACTTCACCTTCATCAACTCAAAGTCCTTGGTTTGCAGTTGTTCCCAGAAATTATCTGGAATATCTCTGCACTGTGAACTTATCTCAGACTCCTCACTATCTGGGCTAATCTCCTGGAATTTTTGACATTAAATTGTTAAAAATATTTTTTGAAAAAGTTATGGAAGAGCAGGCAAGCTGAAGAGATTAATAAGTTATGCAGTAAAGGTTATACATTGAATTAGTTACAAGTTATTATTGAAATCACCTTCCCCCGTACATGTAGAATTATATTATGGCAAGCTACCACCATAGACAGTATGTCTTTATGAATTGCACCCCTACACCAAGGCTTACAGAACATTTGATAATGGTGAAATGGAAGGTCACACAAACCAGTAAAACACTGTCCTATCTAGCCAGACATTCATTAAGGGAAAGCTTTTCTACATATAAGGCACATAAAAATATATAAAGGTAGTTGTAAAGTGTTGGAAAAAATACAATCAGAAAAGTGGAGATCTGTTCCTATTGTGAAATATATATAAACATATAAGGTGCATGGCATTTCACATTAACTGGTGCTTCAGCACCTAACTTTAGAAACGTTGTAGTACAACTGGCAATCAACCCACCTTTACCTTGATCAGCTCCATGGCTCTGGTGGGGCTATATTTCTCTCCTTAAACTCAAATGTCTTATTAAACTTGAATTTCTTAACAGACTTCTCCAAGTCTTTTATTCCTCCCGTCAATTCACACCTGTCCCATGTTTACCTGTTCACACCTGTCCAATATTTACCTGTTCACAGCTGTCCTGAATTTACCCATTTTACACCTATCCTACATTAAAATGTTCACACCGGACCTATTCACACCTGTCGTATGTTTAGCTATCCTACATATGCCTGTTCACATCTGCTCTATGTTCACCTTTTCACACCTGTCCTTTGTTTACCTGTCCTATGTTTACCTAATAGTATTGTATATTTACCTATCCTATACATACCTGTTGTACCCTGCCATGTCCTGTTGTACCCGGCCTATGTTTACCTGCTCACACCTACCCTATGTTTACTTGTTCACACCTGTCATACATTTACCTGTCCACACCTGAACTATGTTTATCCATTTATCCTATGTTTACCTGTTCACACCTGTCCTATGTTTACCTGTTCACACCTGTCCCTTGTTTACCTGTCCCATATTTACCTGTTCACTTAAGTGATACATGTATCATACACTGACCTTTGCTTTGATCACGTCCATGGCTCTGTTTGCCCTGTCTTTCTCCCCTCTCTCTGACTCTGTCAGATGATTCTGTGAGTCTTTCATGCCTTGCACCAGTCCATGCAGTTGTTTGATCTCTTCTGCCTGATCCTCAAGTTGAGCACTTTTTCCTTGCAACTCACGCATCTAAAGTACATGATTCATGTGTACAAGACTACAAGTACTAATAAATTATATCTAAAGTACCTCATATTACACAATTACCAAGTCAATCAAAAACATGCAATACAGATGAAGGTAGAACTATAATACATAGATTCCTGAAAGAATTAATAAGATTCTTCTTTGTCCAACTTTCTGTTACCTGGATATAAGAGTTTATGAACTCATTTCCTGTCTGCTGTTTTAATACTTCTGTATTGTTTTATATTGCTGTTCCTTTTCTGTTTTGTATTTCCAAATACTTCTAATATTTCAATAAAATCACACTTCCCAGCATGGTCAGATAACAGAAGTTATAACACAGTATTAATATGCAATTTGTGAAACATATTTCTGACTATTATTACACAATAACAGTTAATTGAAGTTAGATGTTTGCAATACATATGATTCTCTATGATATTGACCTATCAATCTGTAAGACTAACTTCACTCGCCTTCCTCAAGCCATTAGAACCATAGAAAGCATTTCTGGTTTCAGAAAACAGTTGAAAATATATCTTTTCAGATTAGCCTATCCTCCACCATAGCCTATCTCCTCTATCGGATGCTAATACGGACACTGACCTCTTTTTGGAACTGGACTATCAATTTTTGGACATCAGCGCCTTAGAGGATGTTTACATCAATTTTGGCGCTTTATAAGTGATTCTTACTTACTTACTTATGTGCTAGAAATATAGGATTTTTCACTTTGGGTCGTTAATATTGGTGGCAATTATACTATGTTTTAAACTTACTTACTATTGCCTATGCAATTGTCTGTATGACAAAATATTAACAAAAGCACTTCACTTTAAAAAAATAAATTTAAAACATTGTTAAGATAAATTTTGAATGTTAAGAAAGGTACTTCTCAGTCAAGAATTCAAATTGACAAGGTAAAGTGCTCTAAGTTTACTTAAAAAAGGCACTCGACTCATTGACAACAACTAAACTTCAAGAAATGCAATGAAGACTCTAATTTTGAAGGCTGATTCATTTATTTGTCAAATGAAGGTTCTTGAATTCTGCATTAAAATTTTTCCTTGATATGTGAATACTTAGCACTATTCTCAGAATATTTATCATCTCAAATAATTTCAGAGACATCATTTTTATCTCCAAAATCAAATAATAATACTAATAATAATTAGGGGTGCGACCGAGCAGTCGACACTCGCCGAGCGAGGCAAATTTCACGAAAATTCGATCCCAATTTTAAGAGTCGACTTCTCGTGTGTACACAAGTATATAACAACCTATTGAAGCGGTTACGTTTTTTAGCAAATAAAAAATAAATAACATACCTTGCTAGCATTAAATCGCATAATCCACCATTTTTAACATAATATTAAGTATATTATATGATGACATCAGCTAATTCAAGCGATTCAAAGCTTTTATCTCTATATTTTTATTGTTTACGGGAGCCGCCATATTGGATGTTGGTTCCTGTAATGGTGGATACTAAACTTCGCGAGTGCTCGATGTCGAGTCGATTTTTGGTCCGCGAGTAATCGACCCGAATTATTTGTACTCGTCCCACCCCTAATAATAATAGTTCTCTTATACCCGCTACATTACGTACATTACATCTAATAATATACCAGTAATTTACACAAAACTCAACATTCAACAAGAGTTTTTAGACACTGAATTTAACGTCTCCTGTTTTACACATAATGAATATGCATCATCAAAAAAAAAAAAAAAAATTGTCCATAAGAGTGCAATGCATCAATGTTTTAATTTTTCGGGAAGGATATAATAATTTTGTGCAGAGAACACTTAGAACAGGAACAAATAAGTACACAAAATGTTACATACATCATTGTAAAGGTATTTTTACAGAGCACCTGCCCCTTTTTGGTATATTAATAGCTACGTAGAAATGATACAAGAATCTCAAGTTAATCATTGATGTTTATATATTGACTGGTGAGTTTAGCAAATATGGACTTAATTTACTTATTCACACAAAATGTAGGATAATAAAACATCCCTCATGAGAAAACAATAAAACATCCCTTACTTTATTTTCCGAAAACATTGCCGATGCGCTAACAATCTTCAAAACCTTGTAGACTGGGTATTAATCTGATGCAGGCGTCTATTTGTAATATGTGAAATAGTGAATTACAATCAAGTGTTCTGCATTAGGCATAAATATGAAGCTGAGGGAGACTTCAGAAATTTTAAGTGCTGTATTCAACATATTGTTCAGGGTTATATTTGGATGGGCAGTTGCAATCAAGGAATCAATGCAAGTGGGCCAAGATTCTATTGTATAAACTGTCAGGCATTGGATAGCAGCAATCATATTTCTGATTTAAAGAACCCAGGACCACTATAGTGTAGTGCTGGGAGATCGCTTGGATTTTCCCTGTCGATGTTCGTATCGGACATTTGTAACCAAACTTCGGACATTTCCGATTATGGAGTCGAAGTGTAAAAAAGACAGATAAAATCAAATATTAAATTATATCAAGTAAAATACACACAAATTACCACAAATATGACCAAAATATAATCTAAAAGCCATTCACAGACGTCTCCCTCACTAACAGACCATGCTTGATGTATCCTCACTTGTGATTGGCTGATTTTATGATCACCTTGACAACAGTTGGAAAACCCCAAGGTGTTTCTATTTACACATTCACGGCTAGTTTTGTGATTTTAACTGATGAATATTTCAGATTTTTTCAAAATATTATGAAGGTCAGCATTTTATTGTGACCAAAAGGCTGCAAAGAAATGGATTTAGCAAATATCGGTTTTACTTAAATTTTACCGATCATTGATTGGCAATGAGCCAGCGAGCGATAATACCGAAGTTTGCGAACATCGTCCCAGCACTACTATAGTGTAACATAATTTTACATCCACTATGTCCCCTCATACCTTATAGTTTCAAAATTAACACCTGGTTACAATGAACTCCATCACTATTTTACATACAGTATATTTCCAAAATATGGTCTAGTCTGAGTGTTAAGAATCTTCAAAATCCATATGATAACTATATTCTACGCTCACCACTACATATTAAATAATATGATCTACATAAACTGCGGGAACTAACAATCTAACAATAAATTCTACATCATAAGTGCAAAGTAACACAACTGTTAATGATCTATAAACTGATAGACAAATAATTAAACAATGTGTGTTGAATTCCGGGAATTCTGTAATAAAACATAATATTATCAACATTTACACATATATAAAATAATATAACATGGAGTAGTGATTGTAATAAACTGGCATACTTCATCCTTGAGTGATAATAAGAGAATTCTCTGCATCTCATTAACATTTTCTATTTCAGCAACATGTGCCGACTGACTTTCTACCAGTTCACTTTGGTTACTGAGCTTCTCTCTCTGAAATATTTCATTATTCAAATTACAATTTAATTTTTTTTTTTATTTGAATGACATAAATTTAGTTATTTCCATTTACATTAACTGCATGTGTCTTCTACAGAGGTTTGTGTCTGCTGGCCTACTGTTGACACAAACTGGTTTTCTCAGGTCACACATTTCTGCTGTAAGAACTTACCACAGTTAATCACAGTTCAAGCAAAGTAACAGCTTAATTTACTAATTTCTTTGAAGCAACCTGGTTGATTATTTGAGATTATATATGACAGCTCCCTTTATAACTGCCCTGACCCAGGCCCTCTGACCTGTTCCCTACTGAATCTCCTCTGACTGGGAGTTCAGCACACTGTCCAGTCTACATACTACTCACCAGTCTGTCCACCTCCCTCTTATCACTGCTCTGACCATCTCTTTTCACTATCGTTGCTTTGAGTTCCTCTATCTGTGCATTCAGGTGGTCGATCTCATTGTTTTTCTCATTGATGAGGTTCTGTGCAAACTGTGGCATTGGCGTTGAATCCACCTGATCCCTCAGAGCCTGCACCTGAGCCTGAAATCAGAGCAAACACCTCATCCTGAAATGACTGCAAAAATGTGAGACCAAGTTAAGTGTAAAGAAGAAATTTTACTTTACTGGTACGGGATCAACCTTATTTGAATAATTACAGGATATTGTCATGGAACTTTGAAATGACGTCTTGGCCAGTATTTGGTAGAGCTTGTCTATGTAAACTCAAAACCTTAGGAATCTTAGGAATCACACTTATTTTTAAAAGTTGATTTTTTTTAATTTACATCCAGTACACCTTGTCACATTGGTGAATGAAATATTTAGTACGATTTGAATAACACAAACCCCATATTACTGATGACTTGAAAATTCAGATAGTGTTGTAACATACCTAAGTAACATAGAACTTTAATCACAACAAAGATTATCACACAGAGGCACAGATATGGTTGTGATCTGTACAAGCATTACCTGAGTCTTTTCCACATCACAGTACAGGTTTATAATGGAATCCAGTATTTCTGGATCACACTGTTCACTCAGTATACACTCCACACTACAGTCCCCACTGTCACCCAGTCCTTCCTCTATCCACATTGTTACTTTACAAATTTTAATTGAGTGTAAGTTTACATTTTTCTAGCTTTTGTTTAGTTTTCAAAACTATGATAAAAAAACTCTACAGAACAACTATATGCATAATATGGATACTTGTAAATATATACAAACATTAACAAAATTTATTATCAGTAATCTGTGTAAATTTCTTTCCAAAAATATGTTAAATATGTGAAATAAAAACAATACAAAATATTCCTCAAGTTAAAAATCTATGACAACTTAAAAAATTCCCTAGGAAAACAATATGTGACATCACAATAAATGTAAAATTACATCATGACCTACATTATGACATCATTAACACATCTGTGTGATGTCACAGTAACATGGGTTGTGGTGTCACAAAATACTCTATGACATCACACACAAACTCTGACATCACAAATTACACTGGGAATAGTTTAATAAAATCAATAAAATTAATTGTTTATTTTAAATTGTTTCGAATAAAATAAATTTTTCAAGCACACTTTTATTTGTAGTTTATTAAATGTTTTCAATAATGACTGAAAATCAGAAAATAAAAATTTTAAAAATAGTCTTGTTTGAAAATTTATAGCTCTTAATTAAATGACAGAGCTGTGTTGGCCTAAATTATTAAGGAAATTTTATGACACTAATCTATTTTAATGGCTACAGTTTTTACAGTAACTGGTGTTTTTTTTTCCGATTTATTTATTTAAAACAGATAGTAAATAGGAATGTTGTTGTGTTACAGTAAAATATTTCATAACATAGAAAAATACTAGAGCAAAACATTCAGTAGTCATTGATCAATGTACTTAACTGACCGTGTTCTCACTTTCTTTCACAGCCAGAATTTTTTATTCCAACAGAGTAAAACTTTTTGTGATCATTTTTCAAACTACATGTACTTTACATTTAACTCAAACATATTTGTTTCACAGTTGATAACACTGAACTGATGTCTTAAATATAATTCAGTCTGTATAGCATACTCAGTCTGATCATTACACATTTTCCTTGACATTGATTGATTCCCAAGACCTTCACAAACAAGAGGACATATTTTAGAGCAATGTATTCTGTGATTTGCATCCAGGAAGAAATGTCTTACACTGATGGTTTATGTGAATGTCAATATTTTTAAGCACCCCCCCCCCCCCCCCCCCCCACACACACACACACAAAAAAAAAAAAATTTAAAAATATTAAGAGTTCCATTTATCAGTCACAATATAGATTTACCTTAATGTAATAATACTAATAACACAATGTTCTGCATATTGCTATTACAAGCATAACTTGAGCAAAAGTCTTGTGAGTAGAATTCCTTTAAAAAAAAAATTATTATTATTCCATCAGAGTAATTTCAACTGAAATTTACTAAGCTTTGAATTGACTGACTTGGTTTCAGCCATGCTTTCAACACATCAAGCTGGGTAGCACACTAGTTAATCAAGATTCTGTTCTCAAAACCAACAGGTATAGTACAGATAAATGAGTAAAAACAATAGTTTATTGTTTTTATTTTAATTTATTTTTATTCCCATTGAATTTTTTTTTTTACTAATTTCAGAGAATAATGAGCTATTTTTGTGTATTTTATCACTGAAGATAGAACTTACTACAGAGGAGAGTATGGGAGAAAGTTCACTTTAGTACAAAAACCACCAAATGCATGCCCTGTTATTTGTAATTCCTGGTCAAGAAAATGGCATCAGAGATGCCCGTACCCCACAGCCTGGGGAAATAGTTTTTGACACCGTGAGATATAGAAATGGTTAAACAGAATAAAGATCGGGATATAAAGCTCCAAATAATGTTTAAGTAGAGAAAATAACATCTAAGAGAATGAAAATGTATGTAAAGATAAAGTATTAAAACAAGACAATTAAATAGCAAGATTACAGCATTAATCAGTAGACTAAAAATTATGAAGCTGTGAAACTTATTAATTGGAGAATAGCTGTCAATGGAAAAAGCACAGTTATGTAAAAGTGCATGTAATAATCAGTTACAGCAATCCATATATCTTTGTCATAAGAAAAAAATGTCTCAAATATAGCAGGTGAACACACTTTGGCAGAGCCAACGTTAAAGGTCACATCATGACGCACACCTACACCCAATAACCAATGTCGCTACCAAGTGTCACCCTTCTACACCTTATGGAATCAAAGAAATAATCCAGACAAGATATTAAAACTCATGGTCACTATGACAAGGTCAAAGGTCAAACCAAGGTCACACCATGATGTTGCACACATACACCCCATAACCAATGTCCCTATTAAGTAACAACTTCCTACACTTTACGGTTTCTGAGATACAGTCCAGACAAGATTTTATAGGTCAAGGTCACTACAGCAAGGTCAAAGGTCAAATCAAGGTCACAGCATGACATTGTACACCTACTGCCTCTAACCAATGTCCCTACCAAGTATCAACTTCCTATACCTTACGGTTACCGAGATATAGCCCGGCAAGATTTTATTGTTCAAGGTCACTACGGCAAGGTCAAAGGTCAAATCAAGGTCACACCATGACATTGCACACCTACACCCCCTAACCAATGTCCCTACCAAGTATCAACTTCCCATACCAAACGGTTGCCAAGATATAGCCAGGACAAGATTTTATAGTTCAAGGTCACTACGGCAAGGTCAAAGGTTAAATCAAGGTCACACCATGATGTTGCACACTTTCACCCCCAAACCAATATTCCTACCAAGTACCAACTTCCTACACATTACAGTTGCCGAGATATAGCCTGGACAAGATTTTATAGGTCAAGGTCACTATGGCAAGGTCAAATCAAGGTCACACCATGACGTTGCACACCTACAACCCCTAACTAATGTCCCTACCAAATATCAACTTCCTACACCTTACAGTTGCCGACATATAGCTCGGACAAGATTTTTAAACTCAAGGTCACTGCGGCAAGGTCAAACCAAGGTCACATTATGACGTTGCACACCTACATCCCCTACCATGTATGAACTTCCTATACCTTACAGTTTCTGAGATACAGCCCGGACAAACTTTTTTCTGCCGCGCGCCCATCTGGACACCATGGGTGAAAACAAAACCCCGACAGCCCTTAAGGGCTGTGGGGTAAAAAATGACATTTCTGGCCACTTCATTTCTCACTTGATACGGCTCAACTGTATTCATAAAATTGACTTGTTTTAAATCTTATCTAGTATCTACAGACAGACACACACAAGTGTTACACAACCTTCCACTTACTCTCAATGTAAAACATTAAGAAGAAAAGGGTTATATCCTTGACTCAAAAATATGTTTGCACATTATCCGAGTATGTCAGACAAGAATCCACAAATGCACAAACCTGGTGAATATGTGCTCACTTACTGTGCAGACTAAATCCTGATTTGTATGAGAAGAAATCTATACTTCCAGAAAACACCTTATTCAATGAGTTTGTTTGGTATTCATGTCACATAACTGCTGTCAGAATAATAATGTGACATCATTCAATAAAATGTCATTATGTTTCTTTGTTTAAAGCTAAGTCAATGACAGACTTAACCTGCTGACCCTAAACACATCAAGTGGCCTTTAACTGAGATTGACTGACTAGATTTCTTCACACCAAGTCTGTACTTTAAACTCTGTTGTAGTTAAAAACTTAAAACAATGTTTCTGTTCAAATATATGTGTTCAAATAAACTACAGAAAAACAATTATTAATTATATTTTAGGCTCAATATACTTAGTATTGTTGATGTCTAAACATTTCCAATTTTCACAAATCATCTCTCTAATATCCCAGTTCATATTAAAAGTCACTGCCAAGAGTAAAGTCAGAAGGTAAGTTATGTTGACAGATAAGACATGACTTTACAGTGGACATAACTTTACAGTGATAAAATACTGCACAAAAGATGAGCACAAGTTTGATATTTATTGAGAATTTTTTTTTCTGGTAATTAATTTCACATTATTCAAACTAAAATCATACTGGAGAATTTCAAAAGTTTTAAAAAGCAATTTTTTTTTCTTTTCTTATATCAATGAAAAAACTGTAATGATCATTAGAGGCCAAAAGTTTAAGTGACATTTAACCTTGTCAATAAATATATTGAGCACTCTTACTGTACAAACAATCTTTATTGCACATGAAACAGTCTCTCAGACATAGCAGGTCTTATCTCTTTTATGCCTCACAGTAAACCCTGTATATTTGTAACATACAAGATTTATACAGTGTAATTGACATGCTTAAGATGTTTGTGTAAGTGGCTACTTCTTTACAAACCAGAGCCTCATAACAAGTGTACAGAGTCATAACACAGTGACCACAGACACCACACCTGTACAAGTGTCACATATAGACCACACCTTCATTGACAGGAGCTTCTAAGGTAATTGTAAAACTTTCTTTAAAATTCTATTTTTCTGATGTTTATGTCAATAAACAGCTGTATACTCAGTCTATAGCAGAGGACATTATGGTTTTCACTGCATGAAAAGGTGTGTTTGGCCAGAGCCACAGATCTTTTTTGTTGCATCAGAAACAATATTTCATCTAATTTTTCACATTACTGACAGTGTCACCTTTCTGACATACTTTGTGCTACTTTCAAGTAAACACCATGAGATTACAATTCTCTTTCTGAACCTATTCACGCATGCAAGTATTAACTCTATTCACTCTTAAAATTCAATAAAAAATGTCTAATGTATATCGTTTTCAGAAAGCTCTATGTTCACTATAGTTAAATCCACTTATAAGTACCATACTAATTTTTTTTCCTTAGCCAATGCATTCCAGCTTCTGTTATAAAATCCTGTGCTAACCCATTTTTTATATCTACTAAAAAACTAACTAAACCTACGCATCGGAGAAACTATGCAAATTTGTATCCACCAGAAAGACAACTCACCAAAGCCAGTGAACCATCGTTTGACCTTGAAGGAGGGGCCAAAGGTCAAATCTGACATCAGGAGATTTCCAGCCCATGATATCCTGTGTGTTGGTTTCACATTCCAAAGCTCTGGGATCAATAATAAACGAGTTATAAGCACTTTAACAGCTGGCACTTCTTTACAGAAGAAGATGAAGCCAAACCTCCAACCTCAACAACAGAAGAAACTTTCCAGACCCAACAAAAAGGGATGGCAAGGAAGGAGGCCTCAGAACCAGAATAAACAGCTCACCATGCTCCTCAATGGACTTAACAAACTGCTCCAGAAATAATCAAATTAACTGATGTTCTGTTTATTATATTGTACCAAAATTACAGTATATTTGTATGTTTGATATTTTGTTATGTGGCTTATTCAACCATTAAAATAACTTGAAATCATTTTTCACCATGTTATTACTGAAACTTCCAACTACCTTATTGGACTTACTATATCTTACCATACATTTCTCTGAAACTCCAGTAGCCTCCTAAATGGAGGCTCTAAGCGGATGAGCCCCCTAAAATAGAGGCTCTGAGCGGATGAGCCCCCTAAAATAGAGGCTCTTAGCGGATGAGCCCCCTAAAATAGAGGCTCACAGCGGATAAGCTTTTTCCACTTCAGGGGTCAGATATAACTATATTTGGAGTTCCACATATATTATGATGGCAACTTCTGACTTAAATGAGATACTTAATCTAATTAAGGAGGAGGCCCAAACAGCCCCCCCTGGCATCCTACCTAAAGGTAAAACTATGGATAGCCTAGTGGGTCACACAGTCATAAACTTGTCTGACATTACTTTAACTGAGAACCAAGTGTCAGCCCTAGAAAAAGGTCTGACCTTTTGCCCTACACCAGGACCCCCAAATAAAGCAAAAATTTGGACTGATTTCAAGGAATTTCACAGGAGATTATGTTTGAAATTCCATTTCTATAATGACAATCAACAATTTGATCATTTAACAGACCAAGAAATAGATTTGATTAATTTCATGGCTGAGAATCTAGAAGAAGAAACCTCCCCTTACCATAAAATACATAAGAATTTTGTGGATAAAAGTACTTGGAAACCCAACAGGGTACATCAATCCCTGGAAATTTTCCAAAGGTCCTTCAAAACTGGTCTTCTCAACAGTAAAGTAAAAAAGATCAGGAAACCAAACCTGACACGGGAGCAAACCATGAGTCTGAGAGAACTCTCAGAAAACCCTGAAATAGTAATCAAAAAAGCTGATAAAGGGTCAGCAGTAGTAGTAATGAACACTACTGATTACTTAAGAGAAGGGTACAGACAGCTCAGCGACTCTAAGTTCTATACCAAACTTGGGCATGACTGTACTGATCAAGTAGCTACAAATGTTACCCAGACACTCACTAAAATGAGAGAAAAAGGCTTGATTTCAGATAAGAATTTCGAGCACCTCAACCCAACCAACTGCACTGAAGCTAGGTTTTATATGCTACCCAAAATACATAAAAAAAGTGTACCAGGCAGACCAATTTGCAGTTCTGTTAATCACCCCACTAGCAGGATTAGCAAATTGGTTGATGAACACATCAAAGATTATGTCCCCAAAACCAATTCATACATTAGGGACACCCAGGACTTTATTAAAAAGATAAAAGCACTTGGACCAATCCCTGATGGTGCCATATTATGCACCTTAGATGTTTCCTCACTCTATACTAATATCCCAAATAATGAAGGGATATTAGCAGTTGCAGAGAAACTTAGAAGTGACCCTACTAAAACGCCAATCACCAATTTTATACTAGACTTACTTAAACTAGTATTACACAGTATGAACTTCACATTTAATGGAGATCATTACTTACAGACAGGCGGCACAGCTATGGGCACCTCTTTAGCCCCTAACTATGCTAACCTGTTCATGGACAGGTTCGAGACCAAGGCTTTAGCTGGTTACCCACTTAAACCACTTACTTGGAAAAGGTTCATTGATGACATTTTCCTAGTATGGACCCATGGAGAGGAGTCTCTTAAAAGGTTCATTGACTACTTAAACTCCTTACATGACACAATCAAATTTACCCATGAAATGAGTTATTCCCAGATTGACTTTCTGGACACAACTGTCAAATTTGGCCTAGACAGAGGACTGATCACAACCCTCTTCAACAAACCTACAGACACCCATCTGTATCTAGAATACAGCTCAGCTCACCCGCAAAGTGTCCTCACTAAAGGACCCTTTGGTCAATACTTAAGATTAAGAAGGATCTGTACTCTGGACCTTGATTTTGAGGCTAACGCCAAAAAACTCACTGGATATTACCTCAGAAGGGGATACCCACTTAAAAGCCTGAAAAAACACTATCTCAGAGCTCGTAAATTTTCACAGGATGAATTACTAGAGACTGTCTCGAAAAAGGCTAATGAAGCACCAGTAATGGTCACCCAATACAACCCTAGGAACCCACAAATCGGTTCTCTAGTACAAAGAAATTGGAACATTATCCAAAATACTGAGGAACTAACACAAATATTTAGCTCCAAACCTCTAATGGGATTTAGAAGACTGCCCAACCTCAGAGATATTCTGACCAGTAGCACTATCTCTTACCCTCCTAAACCTACAACTGATGCAAAACCATCAGTACACACCCCTGTCTGCACCAGACTTGGGAAATGTACCTATTGCCCCAGAATTAGGAAAGCTGAACAAATAACCAGCTTCCACACTAAGCAAGTATTCAAATGCAAGTCACTGCCCCCTAAACACAAAGTCACTTGTGAATTATCAAATGTAATTTATATTATAAATTGCAACCAATGTGGCCTCCAATACATTGGAGAAACCAAAAGACCCTTCAGGAACAGGATGTATGAGCACCAAAATAGTGTTCAAAAATTCCAACCAGAAAAATCCACTCCTGTCTCTAGACATTTTACACAGAAAAATCATTCTGTGAAAAACATGGAGTTTAGCATCTTTCAATGGATGGGGGATCCAACAAGCCCAAATGCCACCTCAAGGCGCAGAAGCCAACAACTATATTATATTTGGGCATTCCCCACACTCCACCCTGCAGGCATCAATATGTTTGTATGAAGTTATGCCCTCTCATGGCATCCATTACCCAGATGCCCCCCTCTTCCCTTTATAAGCACTTTAACGTTTGGCCGTCCTCGTTTGAGCTTGAAGGAGGGGCCCAAGGACAAATCCAACAACACCAGAAGATTCCCAGTCCATGATTTCCTATAGGTTATTTTACCATCCCAAACCTCTTGGACCAATAATAAGTGAGTTATAAGCACTTTTAAGTTTGGCTATCCTCGTTTGACCTTGAAGGAGGGGTCCAAGGTCAAATCCGACCACACCAGAAGATTCCCAGCCCATGATTTTTTATAGGTTGGTTTACCATCCCAAACCTCTAGGACCAATAATAAGCGAGTTCTAAGCACTTTTAAGTTTTGCTATCCTTGTCTGACCTTGAAGGAGGGGTCCAAGGTCAAATCTGACCACATCAGAAGATTCGCAGCACATGATTTCCTATAGGTTGGTTTTACATTGCAAACCTCTAGGACCAATAATAAGGGAGATATAGGCACATTTAAAGTCCGCTGCGTGGGTTACTTTGGCACTCTGTGGATGACCTTGATGAATTAACAGCTTCAAGGTCAAATGACTGCAAGGTTGTAGAGGATATGTATATCTGTTATACATATCACCTACGAAGAGATTCAACCTTCTACCTATGAGAAACAGTCAGTAGAAAAATGTAGATAATTTTCAAAGAAATGCCCGCAGTGGCCATCTTGTTTTTCACAATGTTGCTAATTTCAGTCCCAGCGAAACTTACCCCCCCCCCCCCCTTCCCCAATGAAGGTATCCTGCAAATTTGATGAACCTAGCAATAATGATTATTTAGGCTACTCATAGTATTGATTTGAACCTCCACAAGTAGTTTCTCCTAGTAGTTTACACGTAAAGCTTTGTCTGGAGTTTATCCAAGTAGTATCTGCATTATGTCAAGGATAAACTACCGGTACATTCACAGTTCTCTCCTGGGGCACTCTGCAATCAGAGTTTGTCCCAGGGCAATTTGAGTTTGTCCCAGGGCAATCAGATTTTGTCCCAAGGCAGTTAGAGTTTGTCCCAGGGCAATCAGACTTTGTCCCAGGACAACCAGTTTCTTTTGGACTGTGCTTTCTACTGTGACACCAATAACCTTACCTCCAGTTCATTCTTGAGGTCCTCTAGCAGGGACACTCTTCTGATGAACTCCTCCTTCTGATGTCTGCTCTCTTTCTCTGTGACGTCCATCTGTATCTGCAGGTGTTGGATGGTTTCTGTCTTGTCCACTATCTCCTCTCTGAATGTGTCCAGCTGGTCATTTAAGTTAGAGATCTGAAAATGAAGACAGGTCAGTAAGTGCAGATAGTTTAGTGTTCATATTAGGGATGGGTTAGTATCAAAACTGTGTTGATTTGGAGGCCGCCAATGCAAAACCGCTCCGACTCCCAAGATTCCACATTATACTACACCCCAGATCAAATATGTCACCAATAGAAAGTGAAACTTGTGAAACTAAAACATGGTAGTTTCCTCTCAAAGAAATCACAATGAAAGTCCTGAAATATACAAAAATATGGGATAAAAGTGAGCAATTTCTGCAGATTTGGGGTTTGTTTTCAAAATTTATGTTTCCTTTCCATTATAATAGATGTTGAGAAGCGAGGGGGTGGTTGTAAAATTTTGTTACGCTATTTCAGTAAAATGCTGTAAATACCAAAACACAGGGCCTACTGACCAATCCCTAGTTCATATACATGTTGAGTGTAGTGAGTTGCCAAGTGCTTAACACATTTTACGAATGAGACCTCACAATGTAAAATTATCTTCACTCTTTCGAAGTTAACAGCATGTATTCTGTAAGCAACACTACTCAAATGACTGATATCTTTTGAATTTTCTAGCAAAATGGGATTTATCACTCCAATGTTTTACCACTAATAAAGAAATATGCCATAAAATCTTTATAGATACAATCCCCAACTGTTCCTCTCACCTGTCTTTCCTTCTCTTCAACAATCTCTCTTTCTTTATTCAAAGTCTCTTTCAGATCGCCAATCTGGCAAAAGATACAAGAAAATATCACTGTAAATTTGATGAGATAAACAATGGTGTTTTTGCCACTATCACTGGTATACACTATTTTCAGGTCGGCTGACAAAATGGATAAGATTGCGTCAATGTTCTGTGTTTGTGTAAGTAAAATAGAAAACTATATGCTGCTAGTCAGAATGCAGACATTCAGTTCAGCTTACCTAGAGTAATTAAGTTACATTTTTTGCATTAACATATCATATTTAATCAATGTTTACCTCCACCAAGGAGGTTATGTTTTTGCCTGGGTTTGTTTGTGGGTTTGTGAGTTTGTTTGTGAACAAGACCACTCAAAAACTTATATATGGATTTTGATAAAATTTTCAGGATATGTGCTCCCTTGGCGGAGGTCTGCGCTCTCCGAGTGTTCTTGTTTTGACTGCAATTCTAAGATTATTAATCTATATAAATTGTAACAAATTTTATTGTAATTTAACTTTTTACAAGTTAAATACTTACCTTATCCTCACAAGTGCTTGTTTGGTTTTGTGGAGCAAAACGTATCGACCGACAAGAATTTTTTAAGGAATATTCTTGTCACAAGAGGTGACCCCTTTGTCTGCGCATGTCCGCGCTTGCGCAGTAGTCGTTGTCGACAGACGATTGTCGAGAGTTCTTCATTGTATTTTTGGTCCCCAGAAAACAAATTATGCGGGGAGGTAGGGTGGGTTTATCCTTGTGAGGATAAGGTAAGTATTTAACTTGTAAAAAGTTAAATTACAATAAAATTTGTTACATTTTATTGCGTAAAATAGCCTTACCTTATCCTCACAAGTGCTTGAATACAACCATAACAGGTGGAGGGTATTTGTTTTGGCCACACTGTTAGATGATTGTCAGACAAGGGGTCACCAAATAAAGCACTGATAAGAGGATAAGATAAGCTTCCATACACCACATCTTAGGTTAAAAGTTACTTCTTCATCACAGATGAGTAACTTGCTACCCTCAACAAGAGATCCATGATGTGGTCGTCATTGTTGCTGCTGTTGCTGTTGTAGACAATTTTACAACAAATCATATAGCAGAATTAACCATCACCCAGTATTGGCCGGAGATGTCTGCATGAATCCCCAAACAAGATGTCATCATCTGGCAATGAAAATATCTCCAAGCAGGCAAACTGAACTGCATAAACTGCAGATATGGGGCCATATGTAAGCCAAGAAAGACATATGTCAGTGACACAAGACTTGTATAACTGGAGAGAACATAAATATGTGAGTCATATGAATAACATGTATAAATACACAAAAAATGACTACATGCTGAGGTGAATCCACAAGGCCCAATTTGTTCATGGACTGGTCATGGGATTGCCAAGCTACATCTTCGAGTAGAATGTAGAAAAGAATTGTGGGTCTTCCAATAACAAGAGTTTGATCTCTGCTCAGGTAAGACCCCACTCTTGGAAAGTAAAAAGGGCAGCCATGGATCTAATATGTGTCTCAAAGTATAGATTCTGAGAATCAAAGTTAAAGGACTGGCAATCTAATCATGCAGCCAGATTGATCCAGGAAGAGATAGCAGAACTCAAGATATCTCCATCAAGCCTTCCTTAAAAGATATGAGCAAGATTCTTCCCCTCCTTGAAGTACTTGTACTGTCCTGATAGTAACTAAGTACTGTAAGAGAGCAGAGTGTCACAACATCAGTCCAACATCAGCTCAAGAAGGGTTTGTGAGCTGGAATGACCACTGGTTTGAGCCATCTGGGCCATCAGAAGCCAACTGATTCTTGCTAAAAGGCAGGAGAAGGAGACTTTCCCTTTTCTCCAAGCAGTAGTCCTGTCCAAGAAGGATCTAAGTGCTGTAAGAGGACAACAGGACAACGAATCATGTGTCCAGGCAATTTGAATTCAGGAATGATCTAGAGCTGAAGTGACCACTGGAGGCAATCTAGACCAACCGAGGCTAATTGGTCCTTGTTGAAAAGGTAGGTAGGAGGGAGAACTGTAAACTCCTTCCTATGAGGCTTGTGTCTGAAGGAGCCAAAGTCCCAGAATACACTTCCAATGGCATTGCAACAGTCTTGCAAGTCAAACTTTTTTAGACTGACCTCCTTTTAAAGGTTAGCAAGAAGCCTTTTGTGAAAACCAACAGAAGCAAAGGCAAATCCCTTGATGCTGTACCTCTGTTAGCAGTGGGCTTCTCTCTATAACACTTGCAATAGGCCTATAAAGATGCAGGCTTTGGTTCAACTCCTGCACAAAAAATGTAAATGATCAGCTATGGCTGCTGCAAAGCCAACAATAGTGACAGGTTTCAGATTTTTTGCAAGTAAATGGATCAAAAAATCTGGTATATTTGAGACCGTAGGCTCTGAGATGGCCACCTTATTCTGTGGGTACCAGAGCTCAAAATGGCCCATCATGACTCATACATTCCAAGATGAGGGTCCTTGAGATGCCCTAAATCTCTCTATCCCTAGCCCAGAGAATGATATAAGAGATTCTGAGTGGTGTTAAGGTACCAAGCATGAAGGTGCCAATGCAACAGATTCAGATGGTATTTCTGATTGAATGGCTGTTTTTGAGACCAGTGAAGTAGCTGTAATGGAGGTATGGTTGAATGAGTCACCAGACCCCAAAGCCAATGCATCATGGGCCACCAAGGGGCCACTACAATCATTTTGCACCTGGTGTTCACTTGTTCAATGACTTTTAGGAACTAGATTGGGCCAACTCGGCGCCAACATATCCCCAGACAGGTCATCACTCACGCCACAGGTTTTGATCGGGAATTTTTAAAAACATAATTACCCATTATTATATGAACTTCAGCACATCAATCTACTCTGTTTATATCTTCCAAGGAAGATGGTGTATCCCCAGACGCCGAATACATAACTCAAATTATATTTTCAATCTTCCTGCAATGATAACTCTAAACCTATTTTCAAAGTATTTAAATGATTGATGATTGAATGTCCATTCTAAAATAATAATCCCAAAAGAGCATATCTGTTTCTATATTTGTTGACAAATAAAATATTATTTTTAACTCAACTCATCATACTTTTCAATCTTCCTTCAAAGTATTTAAATGATTGATGATTCAATGTCCATTCTAAAATTCATAATCCCAAAAGCGCATATCTGTTTCTATATTTGTTCACAAATAAAATATTATTTAAAAAAAAATTATTTATATTATTATTTTATTATATTATTTTTAGAATTTGCAAATTGTTTTCAGTTATTCATTTCCTCTATACCTATATATGTGGTCCATATATATGCAACCTAAATATGTGACACAATCTCAGTTCTGACTCCCCTTTGTGTTATATGTAATGAAGCCCACCACCTCCCACCCCCACCCCTCTCCCCTTCTCCACACCTCTCTCACTATTACACAAGATCTGCAACCCCATTGAGTTCTTTGTTTCTCATCTGATATCATTAAATACCTTTGTTTATTTAGTGTCACTCAATATAGCTGGAGGTCCCAGAGGTGGGTGGGGGGAATCCGGGTGGGGGATGTGGGTTGAGCATAAATGGTAAACAAACAATCTATATAAAAGGGGTACTCAAATACAAAAAGAATTGAGAATTTTAAGTATGTGATTATCAACTGAAATGAGTTCATAACTGTAGGAGCTGTGCCAAAATTAACTGAGGCAAGTTGAATAAAACTGGGCTAGTTGAGGGTTAAAAATCCCCTAGTTTTACTACATAAGGATATAATTTCATTAATATTGGGACTTAAAGCTCACTTAAAGTGTCCATTTTGTCTACTTCAATATGTTTCACCAGTTTCATTTTAAAAAGTGAAAAACTCAGCAAGCAGAGGTGGGTGGGGGGAATCCGGGTGGGGGATGTGGGTTGGGACTTAGTTTAGTTTATTAGTTTATTATAGTGACATGTATTATGTTGACAAGGATTATACAAAAACTATTGAAGTAATACCCAGCCCTATATGGGCTTATAAGTCACTTTAAATAGAGAGTTAATAACAAACAGAGCAAACATATTTTGAGGTAAGATACAGTAAATAAAGACAGCAATTCAATACATAAAAATTAACAATATAATTTACTTTTTCTTTCTTGCCACAAATCAAAAATAAAATTAATAACCATATTGACATTCATATGAGTTAATACCCTTGATAATTGATCTATTAATAATTCAGATTTATCTATATTTAAAATTTTGAAATATTTGATACGAATCAGCTCTAAAGCTGGACAAACATAAACAAAATGTATCTCATCTTCTACATCTTTTTTACACAGTTTACATGTTCTCTCAAAGAGATGGAGTGCTACAGCAAAAATGGTAAACAAACAATCTATATAAAAGGGGTACTCAAATACAAAAAGAATTGAGAATTTTAAGTATGTGATTATCAACTGAAATGAGTTCATAACTGTAGGAGCTGTGCCAAAATTAACTGAGGCAAGTTGAATAAAACTGGGCTAGTTGAGGGTTAAAAATCCCCTAGTTTTACTACATACGGATATAATTTCATTAATATTGGGACTTAAAGCTCACTTAAAGTGTCCATTTTGTCTACTTGAATATGTTTAACCGGCGTTTAACCAGTTTCATTTTAAAAAGTTAAAAACTCAGCAAGCAGAGGTATAACACACAAAAATAAGTTCTTAAAAGACTAAGATAGCCATAACATTATTAATATTCAAAATGTAAATAGACAGGCATTTCCTTTTAAAAATTCAAAGATTTCAGCTCTATAACCCACATAGTTTGACAGTTACTGGGCTTTAAAGTGGCATAATGTCCATAAATTGGGTTTCTGTGGGCATTTTACAATTGTTAAAGAGACCTTAGCAATTAAACTACAGATCTGAAACTTTTTGGGGGACATACATAACAAACAAAAATTATATATAATACAGTTTAAGACTTGTCACACTAAGCATTTCCAAATAACAGGGCAAAATACGGAAAAAATGTCCAAAAAGGCACTTGGGCGAGTGTCTATGACCCTCATACACAGGTTAAATGTCTACTAAAAACCTTGATTTTCGCCATATGTAAAAAGGACATAATAATGCATTCCCAGATGGGATTTCAGCTCCATCAATCACATAGTTTAACAGTCACAGGGCTTAAAGGTGGCAAAAAGTCCAAATATTGGGTCTCTGTGGGCCTTTTAGAGATCTCGATGTGGCTTTCAAATTAAAGCTTCAGACTTAAAATTTGTTACATACTAAGATTACACATAGAATATGTATCTAATAAAGTTTGAAACTTCTCAGACTTACCATTTCCAAGTTACAGAGCAAAATATGTGAAAAATGTCTTAAAAGGGTCACTCAGGTGGGTGTTTAAGGTCCTCATACACAGGTTAAATGTCTACTTGAAGCCTTGATTTTTGGCACATGTAAAAAGAACATAATAATGTATTCCCAGATGAGATTTCAGCTGTATCAGTCACATAGTTTAACAGTCAAAGGCCTTAAAATTGGCAAAAAGTCCAAATACTGGGTCTTTATGGGGCCTTCTAGAGACCTAAATGTGGCCTTCAAATTAAAGCTTCAGACTTAAAATTTGTCACATACTAAGATTACACATAGAATATGCATCTAATACAGTTTGAAACTTCTTAGACTTACCATTTCCAAGTTACAGGGCAAAATATGTGAAAAATGTCTAAAAATGGTCACTCGGGTGGGGATTTATGGTCCTCATACACAGGTTAAATGTCTTCTTAAAGCCTTAATTTTTGGCACATATATAAATAACATACTAATATCTTCCCAGATAGGATTTGAGCTCTATCAGTCACATAGTTTGACAGTCACAGGGCTTAAAAGTAGCAAAAAGTCCAAATATTGGGTCTTTGGGAGCCTTTTAGAGACCTCAATTTGACCTTCAAAATTAAAGCTTCAGACTTAAAATCTGTTACATACTAAGATTACACACAGAATATATATCTAATACAGTTTGAAACTTCTCAGACTTACCATTTCCAAGTTACAGGGAAAAAGATATGAAAAATGTCTTATAAGGGTCACTCGGGTGGGTGTTTATGGTCCTGATACACAGGTTAACTGTCTATTAAAGGCCTAAATGTTGGGGCACATATAAGAAAACACACAGATATATTCCCAGATGATATTTAACTTAGATGAGAGACATAGTTTTAAAGCTACAGTGCTTGAAAGTGGCAAAAAGTGCATAAATTGGGTCTCTGTGGGCACTTTTGAGACCTTAAGTCGACCCCTTTGGGTAAACCTACAGCCCTAAAATTTTCTACAGACAAGGATTACATATCAAAGTTATACCTAGCACAGTTTGAGACTCATCAGAATTACCACTTCCAAATTATAGGGCAAAATATGTGAAAAGTATAGCAAAAAATCCCTAAGTGGGGGTATTTATGGGCCTCAAAGACAATTTTCTCCTCAACTTAAAGTCGTGATTTTCGGCACATGTACTAAGAACATATTAATGTGTTGTCAGGTAAAATTTCAGCCAGCTGAGCATCATAGTTTGTGACCTACAGGGCTCTAAGTGGCCAAAAGTCCAATTTCTGACCTTAAGGTGGCCATAAGTTCTTTTTTACTGGGAGTTTAAGGTCACCTTAAAATAGGGATCTTCCTTTGGGCACCCTTAACATGTGTACCAAGTTTGAAAAAAAAATATTAATTTGTTTTTGAGTTATCGCGTCCACAAGGAAATTTCTATGGCGGCGGCGGCGGCGGCGGCGGCGGCGCGACGGACCTGAATCCAATATATCCCCGACTTTCGTCTTGGGATATAATAAGTGGTATAGGACAAAAGGCCTAGCAGTCCAGAACCTCCAACAAGATGTTTAATTCATCTATGTTCAGAGAATTTGCATCCGGGACTAGCAACATAGAATGGAAGTTTGTGACTCATATTGGTGGCAAACATCTCTACCATTGGTATTTGACAAACTATGTAAATCAAATAGAATATTAAAGATGAAGCCTCTCCTATCTGTAATATTTCGTTCTTTGTGGAGAGGCTGTCATGACATCTAGGCAACCCTGAATATATCTGGCTCATATGAGAATATTTCAAGGATTGCAGTAGGTCAAGATGCAGCATACCTGCATAAAACACCTATTGTTGATTTGTGCCAAACTTGCACGTTGTCTAGAACCATAAAGGGAGTAAGAACCATTCTGTACATATTACTTTTGTCCCTTCTGTAGAGATCATTGAGTATGACATTTAAGTAACCCCAGAATATTTCTGTCTCTTAAGAGTATATTTCAAGGATTGTAGTAGGCCAGGATGCGCCAAACCTTTATCCCTTCTGGAGATATGTTGAGTATGACCTTTAAGCAACCAAGAATATGTCTGTTATGAGTATATTTTCAAGGATTGCAGTAGGCCAAGCTGCGCCAAACTAGGAGGTATACGCTCCCCCCCCTGTTTGTTCAGATAACCGAACACAGTGGTGTTGTCTGATGCTATCAGAATTCTTTTGTGTGGAATTTGTCTTGAAGGCTTTTAAGGGCTGAACACACTGCCTTCAGCTATGAAATTGAAATGTAATATATACATTTTAACTGTCCAAAGCCACTAACTGTGATGCTTATAGATGGGATCATCAACCCTGGTTTAATGCATCTACGAAAATAAGGGAATTGTGCACCCGTGTATAGAAAAGGCATCCTATTTCCCATTTTTTGGCATTTTCCACCAGTGAATATGCTTTTGCAGAAGGATTTGAAACAGGAATTCTCACAACTAGTGACTGGAGATATTGCCAGTTGTAGTAGATACCAGTGAAAGGCACACCTACATAACTGACCCATTGGTACATTCTTTTCCAAAGATGCTCGTACCCCTACCTGGGATATAAGCAACCTTGGGGTCATTTGTGATGAGATCTCCATTTCCTGAAAAGATTTCTCAAGTTTTTAAAATTTATTTGTGTTAGAAAGACATTTCCTTGTACCAATATGCAGTGGTAACCTAGGAAATCGATCCTTGTGTGGACTCGAGCTTGGATTTTTATCAGAAACTAATCACAAAGCTGAGATGTTGAAGAATTTAGATGAATTCTTGGTTTGAAGCAAAAACTGGTGTCTTTTATGTACTCTTAACAACAGTGGTCCAGGTATTGGTGAACTGATATTCTGCGAGACTGAAGAATGAGTTTTGCCTCTTTTACTACTGGTGTGAATACAAGAGGGATGGTCGCTAATCTGAAGTTCAGTGCTTTGAACTGATAGGTTTGACCGTGTACATTAAACTGAAGTAGATGTTGAAAATCTTGGTGAGTCGGTACATAGAAGAACGCATCTTTTGTAACCGAATTTCTAATAATTTCTGCTGTCTCCAGTTTAAATGATGCGACAAGCAGGTATTTATTGACATAGTAAACGAACTTCACTCGTGGGCAATGACCGTTGAAGTCGTAGTTAGAAATCAATTCAGGACACTGAGATGTATCAGAGGTCGTCATTAGCCGAGTTTCTATACAAGAAATAAACTGCCATAGAAACCTGGAGTTCTGCAATTCTTGAGTGGATAAATTGCTTTCTTTTGAAGCATTTTCCAGCAATATTTCAGCGGTATTTACTGTAGCCATGTTTTCCTGTCTGACGTCATCGCTTTGCATTGTGGGTAGTACAGGCATTGGAGAATTCGACTGGAGAGTAACTCGACAATCCCAACTGAAGATTCGCACAACTCTGGGATGGCAATGAAAAAATATCCCATCACTGCCAGTAAAACTGCAAGAAGAGCCTCCATGGTGACTTGCATTAATGTAGCCACGTTCTTCTGTATCCCTCTGACCTGGTAAACTAGGCAGAGTGGTACGACGATCTTTTGTGGTTAGTAGGGGAAAATTACTGGACATAGCTCCTGTCCTGAATATACTGTGCAAAATACACTGCAAAAGTTGGAAGCAAGGACTTCAACATATAATATAATATAAAATCTCATCTAGCCAGTTTGATCTTCGTTGAGTTTGCAGAAGAATTAACTCAAAAGTCACAGTATTCTTTCCAATGGAGACATGGCCATAGGAAGGTTTTATTATCTAGTAAATAGTTATTGCAATTCTTCAACAGGGCTGAACAGACAAGCAGTGCACATACTGCCCCAAAGATGTCTGTTGGATCTTCATCCAAATTTACAGCAAAGGAAGGTAATCTGTCCTTATTTTCATGTCTGAGAAGCAGGAAGTTCACTGTACCTGCTGGGAAGCAAAATAATAACTGCATGGATCAGTGGATATGCTTCTGTAGTCGTTCTTTTGGAGGGAGACCTGTTACTGTACCAGAGTGGCGCTCCACCCACAGTAAAGAATCTACGACCTCCGTTGCCAAGACAACTGCATTCTTTCTTCTTTGTTTTCGAGCATACGCTAATACTCATGTTATGTCATCAATTAAGGGACAATAAAGCAGTTTTCCACTGAAAACTACGGGAGATCTTCTCTGCATACCTTTCATCGACACGGAGGCAGTTCCAGTCGAATAATGGGTGAGTACAGCCGAAGATATACACGTCTTCCACTGAAGACTTTACAGCAACATCTTCTTGCACATCTTATTCTGACCCTTTTCAGGACAAGGGAGGCAGAATAGTGGTAGTACCAGTCGAATAATGGACAACTACAGGTAGGTGCACGCTTGCACGCTTCACAAACTTCATAGATTTTCATCCGTGAATGGACGATAATAAGGAAAAGTACGTGTTGCTCCCATATCGACCAAAAATATAATGAAGAACTCTCGACAATCGTCTGTCGACAACGACTACTGCGCAAGCGCAGACATGCGCAGACAAAGGGGTCACCTCTTGTGACAAGAATATTCCTTAAAAAATTCTTGTCGGTCGATACGTTTTGCTCCACAAAACCAAACAAGCACTTGTGAGGATAAGGTAAGGCTATTTTACGCAATAAAAAAACCATACAACTGACACCTGCTTAAACTAAATACCTTGTTTAGGACACCATTAATTACTTGTAGCACTATTTTAAAGTCTGTAATACAAATGTTGCCCCAGCAGTTTACATTCAATACAACTGCACCCTGTAAAGTGGCATCTCAACAAGCAGTACCCCAGAGAACACAAACCCTCACCTGTGAATACTGCCAACAAATCACAAAGATTCGTGATTCCAGATCCCAATCCAGACAAAAATTGATGAGGGCAAAGGCTTGTGGTTAGACCACGTGTGAAAATATGACTCAGATCTGATGCACAGTATTCAAGTTATGCACATGGACAGACTGACAAACAGACTTGAATGCAATGAGGCTAATAAAACTGGAAAAAAATACTTCTACTGGACCAAGAATTCTGAATAACAGTAAATTTTTAATCCTCTAAGGGTATTCATTTCTAGTAACAATGGCAGTCTACTTTATAAAAGTTTACTTTGAGGGTTCATCATATTCTGACCTGTTCTGTCTGTACTTGACCTCCACCAAATTTCAGCTGATTGACTTCAGATTTAAGAGTGGAGATCTGGTTCATCTGGTCATATACTTGGTTCTGTAGCAGGTTCTTGTCGTTTGTAAGTTCCTAAAATGAAATGTGGAATACTGAATACATGCTTTAAATTTACAAAATATGACCCTATTTCGAGACTGGTACAGGGCACACTTGAAAGCAGCAAATTATTAGAAACTCCACCATTTATAAGATGACCTATTTTTACAATTTCATAATGTACCAACAAAATGATTTGCACATGTTTCAGAGTCCTGAGATTATGTATTTCCTTGCCAATATTCATATATTAGCCTGTCTCATATAAGCCACAAAAACACCAAATAAAACTACAAAATGATCTTCACCCCTTCCAGAGTCAAAATATATCTTGCTTCCTCATAGTTATAGGTTACTATTGATTTGGATGATTTGATTTGAATAATTTATAGATCTGAACAACCTGTAAGGGTTTAATTTTCATTCCAAAGGAAACAAATATTGCAAGACTGTCACAATGAAAAACACCAAAATGACCTTCACCTCTTCTAAAGTCCTGAGATTCCGCACTTCCTCCTCCAGCTCACGAATCTGTTGTTCTGCCACTTGCTCCGACCTTCTCAAGGTCTCCAACTGAGCCTCAAGGTCATTGATGGTCTTCTGATGGTCAGCCACCTGCACAGTTTCTTTCAGCTCAGTGGACAGCTCCTCATTCACTGTTTGCTGCTTGGTCAGTTGTTGTTCTAAAGCCGCAAGACGCTGAAATGCCCATTTGTTATTTGTTTATACAAGTCTGGAAACCAAATAATAATATTTCCTACTTGAGTTTTCATCTACCATAACACGATTCTTTAATGACTACTCGAAACAGGGGTTTTCTTCTTCAAAAACATAACTCAAAAGTACTCTTGGCAAAGACAAAGTGCCAATTTGATATGGATCTTAAAAATCAGTCGGTTTAATACATTGTTTTCTTGTAAATAAAACTATCATGAATATTACTACTTTTGCTTAAACAGCACAATGCAGTAATTACAGGCATCAGACACAATAAATAATGCAAACAATACATGGATTTGACAGATTATCGAAGTAATCCTTGATACAGTATTACTGCTAAACATATAAACCCATTAGTCAACTGCTGTAATATCATTTTTAGAATTACAAGCTCCCAAATATTATCTCTAAAATTTTGTTAAATCTCAAGTTCTCCTTGTTTTCAACTACTTCACTTTAATGAACTGAAAGAGAAAGAACACCAGATTATATCCATTAAAACCCGCACCTCTTCAATTTCAGCCTCACTGCGAGTTTTCGAGTCAATCTGATTCTCCAGTTCTTTGCACAGCTTTCTCAGTTCTTTGATCTCCACCTCTCTGTTCAAAAGGTCACGTTCAAGGTCATCCTTCTTCAACAGAACCTCACTGTATGAACCTATCTTCTCTTTGAGTTGTGTTTCTAGATCTTGAACCTAAAATTTTCAAAATAGTCACATAATAAATCTCTTCTCTTTGAGTTGTGTTTCTAGATCTTGAACCTAAAATTTTCAAAATAGTCACATAAAATTAGCATAAAATTGTAATCGTGAAATATTGTGAAACTTACAAACTTCATTTACAATGAACATGAAGTAAAAATGTGAGATGTCTCAAGTTTATTTATTTATTTTCTGTTTGTTTTAATGAAGTATTAACTAGTAGAAAACCTAAAATAATGATGTTTTCGATAACCGGTTCTTATTTTGTCATTTCTACAAAAACGCAATGAAAAGAGGTATACTGGTTAACTATTCACACCACTATTAAACAGTACTCGAATACACAGTTTGCTACTGGCATGGCAATACAGAATTGACCCAGTTTTATCTGAGAAGCTATCATAATGGACTGAACAGCTGTATGACATACCATTCACACATATCAACAAATGATGCTTAGTTTATAACATTAAACAATATTAAATTTCCAGTAACAATGGGAAAAGTCACAAAAACAGGGAACAGAAAGCAAGTGTTTTAAACTCTTAATGAAACAATAAACAATAAAAAAACTTTGCTTCAGTAAATGTTAAAAGAGTCTTAAATATTGCTGGAAGTTACCCCAGTGTTTACTGGCATCACACCAATCTTGAAAAATACAAGTCTGATAATGTCATTCAGAAGATCATTACTTATGTTTAAGTCAATTAAGTACACTTTTTGAAACAGTTTGAAAATGGGTTAATGCAATGAACAGCTAACTAAAACAAAACAAGAGTTATTTAGTAAACCATTTTAACAAAAACACATTGATAACGCTGTGGACATAACAAACGTTTCTATCCTACATTTTGAATTTGCAGTGAAAAACTTAGAGTTAAAAGATATATTTCACTCCATAAAAGTATCTGAAGTTCTTTTTGAAAAATGCTGTAACCTTATGTGACATCATGACTGTGTTTATTATTTTATGCAAGATTACTTTATATGCAAACCACACTGTGTTTTCATGCAGTTTGTGCTGTATAAGGAATATCCAAGTATTACAGCTTCCCAAACTTAACTAGAGGAATGTTTTTGCTAACAAAAGCGAAGCGTCCCTTAAAGTCTAAAATGCTTTGTGGTGTTAATTAGCATGCTCTAAAGCTAAGAATGCACAAAGCTGCACCGTATGCTTTCCCAATACCTCTTAATACATTCTGAAGCTATAAAAGCAACAATAAAGGAGATATAAGGCAAAAACTCCAAAGCAGCTAATTATGACCCCAGTTTGGCCCATAAGGGAGGGTCGGGGGGTAAAACTGACCGGCTATTTAGACTCTCCACATATGCTTTCCCAATACCTCTTAATACATTCTGAAGGTCTAAAAGCAACAATAAAGGAGATATAAGGCAAAACTCCAAAGCAACTATTTTATGACCGGTAAAACTGACTGGCTATTTAGACTCTCCACATATGCTTTCCCAATACCTCTTAATATATTCTGAAGCTATAAAAGCAACAATAAAGGAGATAAAGGCAAAAACTCCAAAGCAGCTAATTATGACCCCAGTTTGGCCCATAAGGGGGGGTCGGGGGGTAAAACTGACCGGCTATTTAGACTCTCCACATATGCTTTCCCAATACCTCTTAATATATTCTGAAGCTATAAAAGCAACAATAAAGGAGATAAAGGCAAAAACTCAAAATCGGCTATTTTATGACCCCACTTTGACCCATAAGGGGGGGGTCGGGGGGTAAAACTGACCGGCTATTTAGACTCTCCACATATGGTTTCCTATTACCTGCCAGTACATTTTATAGCTCTAAATGCAATACTTAAGAAGATAATAGGGGGGTTGGCCTAAATTTAAGGCTTTCAGATTGGAAGGTGTCAGAAAATCACTCATAAAGGAGACATTTTTCAAGGGATTGCTCCCAAAATCTAATCAGCTTGCGTTTTCGATAGTATGAACAGGTGTGTCAAATTATAAGGCTCTGTAGCAAGTAGTTTTTCCTGAACTGTGATGACGGGTGGGGGGGGGGGGGGGGGTGTGTGTACTTCAAAAAATAGTTTTTGATCATGTGACCTTCATAAAGGTCAAAGGTCAAATTTAAGCATGCAGAAAAATTTTCCCACGCCTAAGGTATATAACTGCCAAATATGGTTTGAAACCTTCTAATAATAAGGGAGATATTCAAGGGAGATCATAATGCGGCGGCGGCGGCGGCGAGGAAACTGAGGCAAAAACAAATAAGTGCCCTTTCAGGGACGCTTAATTAGAAAATCACATCTTACTGTGGTTTGGTACAATAAACTTAAAAGTACAGAAAGTTATAATTCACTGAAACAGGCATATGTTTGTTGTTTGGTACACAACACATTAAATTCTGATTCACTTAAAAAGGGCATATTTCTGTAAACTAAATGTGGTGTTTGGGGAGTAAAAATTGGCTATTAAAAGTAAACACCCACTGACAAACCATTTCAGACTTTAGTAAAAAAAAAAACTTTTGTAAAAGTTCTGAAAATGGTAGTTTGTGATAAAAAAAAGTACATATAAAGTGATCATCAACATAATGAACATAAACATCAGCATAACCACATGCAGTGTTTGTGCAGAAACTAGTTGGCACGGAAGGGACTTCCTCAAATAAAATACCTGAAAAAAAAACCACATGTATAGAACTGCACTGTTACACGAAGGTGCAAGAAAGAAAGGTCAGAATAATGTCTCGATACATTTGTGCAGAAACTAGTTGGAATTTTAGTGACCTTCTTGACTAAACAAAAAAAAATCAATATAACTGCATTTTCAAACTGGGTGCAAATAAGAAACACCATCATCACACCATGTAATATCTGTGCAGAAAAACTAGTCGCCATTCCAGTGAATCTTTCAACTAAAAACAAAACATGAAATTAAAGACCACTTCTCAGTTTATTTCAATAAAATTGCATTTGTAAAACAAGGGTGAAGAACTGAAGATAAGAGAACTGTGCAAGTTGTAACACAGAGAGTCATGCTGAATCCACACCTCATCCCTCAGCGTAGTTACAATGGCTTTCTGTGACTCGTTTGCTTCCTCCAATTCAGTGAGTTTGCTCTTCTGGTCGTGGTCATGTGACTCAAACGCCTAAGAGAAACGGTGGAATTTATGAACATTTATATAGCTAATAGGATTTATTAAACAAGAGTTAAAAAGTATAAATTTAAAAATAAAAATGAAACAATGCAATATTTGTCAGACACTCTTTGGGAGAAAGAGCAGAATTAACCACAAGCTTTAAATGGTTGACATAATTCAAATAGCAAAAGTTGGGAACATACATGAGGGTTGTCTTAACTCAGATTATGCAAGAAGTATGCATTCATGACAACAAATCTGTGGAGTCACGTTTATCTGTATCCATTTGAGTCTTTTTTATTTTTAAAATATGCTGACATCTCACCTCTCTCTGTAGCCTGTACTCGGCACTCTCTTTCTTCTCCCGTTCTTTCAGCCTCTCTCTCATCTGCTGCAACTGCTGCTGGTACTCGTCCCGCTCCTGTTCTCGCTCAATCGTCTGATCCTATCATTGTATGTATTTTTTAGATTTAGTTTATTCAAGCTTTCAACAGGTAATGGCAGACTGCGGGACTGGTGGAGGACTAAAGGACAAAGCTAAGTTTGCTGAAATCATATCAGGTCCAGTCCTCAGTGAATATCATATGTTCCAGTTGACTCGATTCAACCACCCGTGTCCACGGGAGGGTATGAGAAATTGGAAAGCAACTTAAAACTGTCGCAATTAAGATAGGCCTTTACGTTCAAGTCCACTGCTTTGAAAGAAGGGGGAGAAGTTCATGTCAAACACTGCTTTCATTTTGTGTGATTTCAGTTTATAATATTTCCGATTTTCTTGCAATGTTGGAAAATTATCTTGATATATGAAATAAGGTTAGAGCCTGTTTGGTAGATTCTCATACGACCAAATATTTACTGCACTCTGTCTTCATTCATGACATATATTTTTATGTATAAGTCATTTGGAAAGTTTCCTATTTTAAGTAATATATATAACACACTGTCCCATTGAATACACCTCCATGCTGACTGAGTCTAATGGCTTGTATGGCATCAAATTGGAATATCTGAGGTGTTTCTCTTTGCTTTAATTATGACACGTGATGCTGACACACAGAAACACTTCTGTATAATATGCACACCCCAGTAGACTTTGTGCAAGAACTATTACCTATGTCTGAAAGAGTTTTCCTAAGATTTACTTATTACATATTATTATTAGTGTGTAAATATACCCCCAGGGAATGTTTGTTGGACTTGAGTTGTTTTTAAGCATTTCCCTAGGAATTTAGTTATTATTAGTGCAGTAACGATGCGGCTCGACTTGTTCATAGTCATTCGTGAGTGTTGAAATTACGACTCGTTGGTTCATCCATTATAAAGATTGATTTTTCATCAAAACTGCAAAATATTTCTTACCAAATAAAATCTTATGATAATTAGCGTTTTTAAATAAAACAATCACATTTTTAAGCTATCACAGCTTTCTAGTGGAAACAACAATGGCTGCTTCCCTCAATTTTTTAACCGCAAATATAAATTCTCACGAGATTCAGTATTTTATCAGATAGGGTCAAAGATCAAACTACAAAAATTTGCTTTTTATTTAAAACCAGCTTATTAATAAAATATATTTCTTCTGAAGTCCTTGACCAACACTAGTGCGACTTTCGTCGGTTCACCATCATCTATTAGTTTCAACGCGTCAACTCTAGTATTTTTTGACGACTTACAGCACTAGTTATTATACACTATTTTGGATAGTACACATACCTCCAGGAACTGTTTGTTTGCCTTGAGTTGTTTCTCTAGGTTTTCTATCTGTTTCTGATGATCCTCTTCCCGAGTTTTCATCTCTTCCTGCAAGTATTCATTTTCTCCCTGTAAAAATAAACAAAAACATCAATAAAAATTTACCTGAAATGAGAGAATATGTTAAATTCATATAAGGGATGGGTCGGTAACACATTCTTCACATCAATAATTCAACAATGCAAAACTAATGCAATTCTAGGATATCAAAAACGATCTTATGGTGCTGCACAGTTTGAACAGGTAAAGTAATATGAAATGGCATTGATGAAAATAAGCCATGTTCAATCATACTACTGTTATACATTAAATAGGATATCTGAATCAGTTTATTCAACAACTAAATCAGGTTCCAGTCAAAACACCATGTAAACAGCCTTCTCAAATCTAAAAATGTATTTACCTGTAATATTTAGGTTATTGAACAGTTAATCTCCATATTACTTGTACTAATACTCCATATTAGTCTTACCTGTAGGGTTTCCTGCTGACTCAGCATTTCTCGGACCCTCACATCCAAATCATCTTTGTCCTGCTTATGCATTTTCTCCAGCTCTCTCTTCTCTTCATTGAGTTTTGTGTTTTCATTGATCAAACCTATACATATACAGCAGTACATTATTGATCCTTAAACATGAACCATGTAATATACATGTACTACATACTTTTTGGTATTAAATTGTGCTTACATATGGGCCTTATATACCAATGTCAATTAACTTGAAATTTTCAAAATATATATACACATCAGTTCGAGACACATAAAATTTCTTAATATCAAATATATATGATATAATATAAATGCAGAGATAAGAATGTGGGCTTCCCAGAAGTTCCCAGTATCTGAAATACTCCATGGCTTACATTAGAAGTACTTTATTTCAAATTTTTGAAGGCTTTAAACCACAAGGATTCCATCATTTAATTTTAATTTACACATTATCACTATGGCGGAGAGCTGAAGACTCCATTTTTCTGTGGGTCCCATCACTAACTTTGCAGATGTATTATTTATTTATTGACTAATTTAAGCAAGACTAATGAATCATCACTGCTTGGAAATGCTGTTAAATTCTAAGTAATTAAGTTACATTGTCTTTACAAAACACTACCTGACCATCTTGGTCTTGACCTCCAAGGAACATCCATTGTGTTAGAACAACAATTTTCATTAACAAATATATTCCACTATGACAGTGTCACCAACACCACTAAATCACCAAACTACAGTTTATTAATCAGTTATCAAATCACCAATATTAGTGAGTTAGAGTTTTTTCCAACATCAAAAGGTACAGATGATAATTAATTTTCCCATAGTCAGAAATTGTTTCTGGAAGATTACACGGTATGTCTTATGATAAATATCTAAGATTTGTTAGTACTATTATTGCACAGAGACAAGAGCAGTACAGATCTGTTTTGAGAAAATCTGAATTTTCATCCCACTTTAGTCACATTTAATAATAAAAAATGCCAAGTTAATAATGTGTCCATTCTCTAAAATCAAAATATTTTGTGTATCCAATTATAGTTTTAAATTTCAATGCATTCAAGAACATTTTTGCGTATTCACTGATTGCATCTTAGAACTTTGACAAACAACACCGAATTAATATAACATTTGTTGAAAATGCCAGACACAAATGTTATTTTTTTTATATCCTTGTGCACACAGTACTGCTGATATGTCTAAGGATTTCCCAAATCTATCACATCAGTGACTTGAGTCAGTACATCCAGTGTTCTCCCTGATATTACAGTCAGTAGTTGTGAGATGGGTTCTTTGTAATCACAGAATAATGTGTAAAGGAATCAATCCTCTGTATTGACTTAACATTTGTTGCTGTATCTTTTCCTCTCGCCATGTAAAGACCTTTTTCTGTCCATATATTTACAGCTATAACATTCCTATATAAAGTATCACTACACACACACTTGATATTGATTGTTTAAAATGTTCAATTTTACACGTAAACTACAAAAGTCTCCACATGTTGAGTAAGTAATACTTCTGTCTTCTTGGATGCAATACTGTTCTTTAATAGAGAAAAAGACTACTTATGCTAGAGTAAGTTTAATTTAAAAACTTTTTAAGACTCAGATTTGTCTTTTGTGTTCAATTTTGTCCCGCCTAAAAGAGTCCAGGAACGGCCAACATTTTGACCCGATCAACAAAAAGGAAACCTGATATGCTCTCAAATTATTCCACTCTATCCCTCAATAAAGAGTGTATTATAAATGTTACATGGATCTCAGTTCCAATTCATTAAGCTTGTATAAATACCAATCCCTAGATTCCATCATTCAGTGGATATTATTCCATCTTACTGTATACTCTCCACACACAAATACACACAGTCTTCTTTTACACAATGTATATACTACATACATGTCATCAGTTTACTCCCCAGCAAGTTTTATTATTTTTTTTTTTTTTTTTTGCCAAACATGTCTTTGTATCTATCTTTTTGAAGTGCTGTACATAACAGTTTACTGCCAAAAGGAAAAAATAATAATTGAATGTAAATACATGAAAATATTAACACTGTTTGCGAATGTCTGGGGGAAAATGCAAATTTCCAATATATTAAAAGAGCACATAGCTACATGCCCAGACAATGTTACTTAAAATTCTAGAGAGAATTTATGATAAAGAAAGCAGCTTGCACTAATTAACCAGAGACCCTATAGAGACTGGGCTGTAATAATTATGTGGTAATAATAAATCCCCTACTGAACTAGTCCTTTTTACTGATACTCATAATCTTTAAGATATATTACCCAGCTTGGTGTCCTAATTAACACATATTACACCATAGAGTGTCACCAATGGCTTTAATCAACAAGTCCCATCTATTATTGTAAGGGTTTAAGCATTTGTATTTGAATTTGCAAATTTTGAATAAAAATAAAATTAATAATTCAAAAACAACTTTTCTCCATATTCAGATGTTGACAAGTGCTGGAATAAACTATTCTGTATTTTATTTTCATCATTGGTAAATATATTTACTTTCTTTTTTTTTGAAACATTGAAGTATTGTCGTAGAGAAATTTTTTCAATAATTTCATGTTAATATATGTTTATAAAAACACTCTATCAAATTATCAACTGTAACTTTATTTCACAAAATGAATCAGTTATTATTCACCAGGAGTGGTGAGTAATAAAGCTGGAAAAGTGACATCTAAAATTATTATTATCAAGGGTTGGTGTTTATTAAAGCTAAGACCCAACACCAGCAAAACAAAGCTGTACCTTATACAACTTAATCCATTTAAGGGATGATTTATTCAACTTATGTACTGTATATAAAACAAAGTATATCAAAAAGAGGTTTAATTTACTGTAAACATTGACATTTTTGCTGACATATATTAACTTATTTTTTGGACATTTTCTGTAAAATTTTTGACACAGCCAAACTTGTTAATATGTGAGTATTTGAAATACAAACCAATTAAAAAAGTATTCCAGCAAAATATCAGTTGTAACAGGATTTTATTTGGAAAACCTTTGACAAATCTACCACACCCAGATGCAGGAAGGATTAAGCCACCGAGTACCAGAGTCTAACACAAACTGGAAACTGGTATAAGTAAGTATCATCTTACAGGGGATTTTTAAATAAGAAATGAGGTGTTAAGAGGGCTTCAACAAACGTTTTAATTCTTAGAAAAGAGAACAAAAGGAAACAGTTACATTGATTAAAATATGGAAAGGAATAGGGGAAAAGCTTGACATGGAGGCAAAACTAAAGAAAATTAAAACTTCAAACAGCTCCGCCAAGTCAAGTTTGAAAACTAAAGGTTTCCGAAGAATATCATCAACAAAACATCAAATAGTAAACTAGATTAAATAGTCAGGACCTACCCAAATACTGTGCATCTGCAAATGTGTAAATAAAGAAAAGCAGCTGAATTAAAATCCATTGAGTGACAACATACTGATATAAGACGATAATAAGCCTTGACCGACAAGAGTGTAGCCTTTTCTTTATTGCACATTCATTTCCATCAAGGCTTACTAGCCCTTTACTGTATCTGACAAATTCAATTAACTTGCAAGAAAGAATTATTTCAAGAATTTAAGCAAATAATATCATATGTAAGTAGTGCAAATTATGCATTTGGGAACAGTTGCTAAGGAATGTGAAGCAACAAAAATATGCTCCAGGAGAATTATGTGCTATTCAGACCAAGTAATGACATTTCAATATGAAAAAATTGAAAAACACCTTGCTCAAAACTGTACAAAATATTTTTCATATGTGGGCTCTGGTTTCAATACCAGTAACTTAGTGTAGGCTACCATACGAACAGAACAATGACATGACATAATTTCTTATATCTTTAGACAAACGCAACCAGTGAGAATGTGGAATTCACTAAGTAAGCCAACTTTGTTATGGAGAAATGTAATTACCGTATTTATTTGTATAAACGCCCCGGGGGTGATGCATTTTTCAAAAGGGGGGGGGGTGACTATTACTGACAAAAAAATCAACTCTCGAGTCCAGTGGCAATGGGCGATAATGGACACTTACAGCCTTGATCTCGCTTACCAGCATGTATAATGGCGAGAAGGCCTAAAATATTGGAAACAAACCTTAAATCTGAAGAAATTTTGAGTTTACCTCATATTTTTTATCACGGGGAAGTACTAAAACGCATCTTTTTTCGGAATCCCGGAATCGCAGAAGTGTTGGCTGTTGAGAGGGATGTTAAACCCCGAAATATGAAATTTGCAAAGGTAGTGAGGGGGGGGAGGGGGGGGGCTATTAATAGGGAGGGGGCGTTTATACGGATAAATACTGTACTTTATTTCTAGTTGATAATTCTTACTTATTTTCTGATTTTAGGCTAATTATCTAATGCAAAGGAGAATTTCACTGGATTTACTTCTAATATTAAATTTTATCAGATGGCTCCAGTGTTGCGAACTTCACAATTTCTTATCATTGTGTGTGACAAACTTTCTATAATTATACCTAAATACCACAAACAATTTCAAAAATAAATTTGCAAGTAGATAATACAGACACTTCCCACATATTGTGTATTCTGGTGCCTAGATTTCATTTTACTGTTTTTCTCCATTAATTTTTCAAATCTGGCCAGATTACCTGGAAATGATAGTGTCAACCAGGTTTTTTTTTTTAAATTAAGACGTATACAATGTGACGATATTTGGAAAAAATAATATACAAAGTGAAATGTTTTGTCACTAAAAGTGTGGTTAGTAGAATCCTACAGCTACGTTAGTTTGTTCAGACAATAAAGTATTTTTATCTTCAGTTATTAAAATTATGTTTTTCTCAATCTACCTTGTTTTGTTAATTCAAAAAAAATCAATATTGTTATTAATTTCACTATTACAATTATTACTAAATTGCTGTTTAAAAAGAGAATTTTATATGAAATCGTTAATGTTTAAAAAGTAATTCGCTGCCAAATAGTCATGTCCATATACTGCAAAACAGTAACTACCAAGTACCAACTTCCTATGTCTACTGCATCGCACACTGGTGTATTCATGGACATTAAAAAGAATTGAACAGCATGTGCAAATAAACAGCATTTGCAGGATATCTTAACTGTACCTTTGAACATTCATATATTGAAATACATAAATGGTCTGCTGGTGTTTGATAAAAGATCAACACCCTCTAGCATCCAAGTGCTAAGTAGTATTTTGGTAAAACAAGGTATTTGGAAGGTTCACTACTGTGGACATTATACACAAATGACAAAAGTCTAACACGATTGCCGTGGAAATACAAATATATTTCATCCAGCATGAACGGAATCTGAAAAGAAATACAGCAGAACCTCGCTTATCCAGTTGCTATAATCCGAATCTCTGGAGTAACTGAACTGAAATCTTGACTCTAGTGGTTTATAAAACACACTGTGCCTAAAAACCAATCCTCCTTCAATTATCGCCCACTTGGTAATGCCATAGACGTTGGATTTCAGCAATTCATGGTATCCGAACCCCTCTATTATCCAACCCTAATGTATGCCCCCCCCCCATTCAGTTTGAATAATCGAGGTTCTACTGTAGTCTAGCATTATGTCTATTTTAACTGGTATAATAAAAAGAATCCAGGCTTCACATGAATTCTAAATGATCCCAGTCTACATACGCATGCAAGTCTAGTGTTCCCGCTAAGATTTGTAAGAAATTAACTGTGAGTAATGGTTACTTTAAGAACACAAGAGAGTTGATTGATTTGGGTTAATTGCCATTTCAATGAATGGTAAAGGTTATATCATTCCTGACAATTGAAGCAGTCCATACTAGTTGGTCAACATTCAGCACTGCCAACCATCGGGCCTCACTTAGCAACACCCAAATTTCACCCCTGCTCCTAGTTTATGAATCTACTATTATCTAAATACAATCCTATCTTTTCATCTTCACAGAACAGGTTCTATCTTTGATGGTGCGAGAGGTCAAACTTGGGGTTTTATGTCCCTTTCAATAGCTTTGGGTTGTACCAGGACAAGAACCTCAGTAAAATGGAAATCCTGTTATAGACTGTCCTAGATACATGATCACGCATGAGAAACCCATATGATGCAATTAACATTAGTGGTAAAGACGGTAAACCGGGTAGTTGGTTTCTATTCGATTTATATAAACGTAAACGAAATCCGGTGAAAAAGTCCAAGATCTGGTTCTCGAAATGTCACATATTTTGTGTCAAACGTATAAAATATTGCATAGAAACGCTTTAAAATATTTAGTTGTGTAATATTTTGCCAATATACAGTGAAATAATATCCAAAACTCAGAGTTAGTGCTGTAACGAGCTGACCGAAACTCGAGTCGTAACTCGATGGGCAATATTTGGGGATAACATCGGTTTACGCAATTTAAACTCGAGTTCTTAAGAAATAAATAATGATATACTAATCTTGTTACAAACTAGCACTTTTGCAATTTATTTAACCATAAAGACGTAAAAATCAATGAGCAATGGTCATTTTTTTATTTCCCTTATTTGCGTGGCTGTTCCTTATAGGGCTGTGACGGGTACAAAAAAACGGCATCGAGTATTCGCCCTCTGAAAACCGGCCCGAATTCGAGTAACCGCGAGATTTAGTTCACACCATTAGAAGTCTTCTGCAAACAAATAGTCGATTCCGGAAATGAAACTTTTGAAGAAAAACGTCTTCTATTGAAGCAGATATTATAGATTATGGAGTAAATTATAGGTTTTCAAGCGAAAACAACAACTTTAATTGATGTTATGTGACGGAAATGCTGAAATGCAGCATATTTTATACAAACGTTTCATTACGTGGGCGATAATATAATATGTCGCGAGTAACCGAATACTTAAAATGGACTCGAGTACAAGCCAAGATCGCCTCGTACACCGAGGCTCGAGTACTCGTTCGCAGCCCTAGTTCCTTATATATATTCTTCCATAAAGTGCACATATCTGCAAAATTTAACCGGCAACAAAATAGATTTCCTTGCAATAAAATGGTACTAAACACAATTATGTAATGGCGAATCCCTTAATGACAATATTTGGACATTGTTATTTTATTAACGCTCGACGATAGGAGAGGGTTATTGTGATCAGTTTGTTTGTCTGTCTGTCTGTGCACCGTTTCGCCCTTATAACTCAAAAACTATAACACTAATTGAGCTCAAATTTGGTGGGCAGATATTTCATGGGGTACAGACGGATTCTTGAAAATTTGGTGTAATTTGTGTGAAAATTAAAGCCAGGAGAGAGTTTTTCTTATTTGTAATTGGGCTTTTACAGTGAAATCTGCTTCCCTGTCTGTGCACCGTTTTTCCCTTATAACTCAAAAACTACAACATCAATCAATCTCAAATTTGGTGGGAAGGTATTTCATGGGGCACAGACAGATTCTGCCAAATTTGGTGTAATTTGCTTGACAATTAAAGCCAGGAGAGAGTTTTCTTATTTTTAATAGGGAATTCACAGTGAAACTGCTTCTCTTCATCACATACGTCAAAAATCAATATTTTACTTTCTGATGATGTCATCACTCAGTGATGTCACAATGCAACTGTCATTGTGAGGTCACAAACCTAGCTTGTGATACTTGCTGACTTTAAGTAAAAATATTTCTTCTCATTTTATGGCTTGAAATTGACATAAACATAATAAAGAGGGAGGTGATATATTCATTATTTTTATTAATTTTTATTTCTGTTTTATTTTCTCTTTTTTCCTTTTTTCTTTCAATACCTTGACAGTCCATCACAAAAAATTACCATGCGTGATTTTCACCAAGAGGTGATCTTTAAGCAATATTTTTACCTCCACCAGCAGTTTATATTTTTGTGTGCTAATTGTTTAATTGTCTCTTTGTTTTTTTTTTTGTTTTTTTTTTTGTGTGTGTGTTTACATTACTCTAGAACTAATGAACAGATCTTTATTTAAAAATTTGTGGGTAGGACCTGACTGAAGGAAGAAGTTACTAAAAGAAAGATCTGAATCTTATTTTGGATACAAAAAAAATCATGATTTTTCAGAGGTCCCATTTCAATGTATTTTTAATGACTTTAACTTTCTACTTGATATTTCTATGAAGATTAATTTACATGTTTGGTTTTATTTTATTGTCTTCCGTACAATACTTTATATCACTTGAGAGACTGGTCACTAAGAGTCGAGCGTTTTGCTCTCTCTGAGTGCTTCTTGTTTATATTTGTGTCATTTACTCGAGTTCAACTCGAGTTCAACTCGCATCTGACAGGCGATCCTCGATCTACTGAAATCGCTAATGATTACAGCCCTACTCAGAGTTTATCAAAAAATAAACCACATTTTAGTTGAAGTTATTGTTCATGTACACGCACACAATATTTTTCAGTTTGAATACAGTTTGGTGTATACTAATTAGAACGAATCCGGTTTTTGCCGAATTTTTGTTTTCGGGACCCGGTTTCCATATATGCTTTTGATCGTAACACTAATTAACATCCTTTTTCAGAAGTCCTTTTTCAAATAACACATCAAAACTTTGTACCAATGACCAAATATTTTCAATCTAGTCTTTCCACACATTTTTACAAACTATATCCACTGTCCTCCAGATGTATGAGAAAGATTTTTTCAGCATTTCACCTCGGCCTGGACAAAACAATCATTCTAATCACAATCAGAATGTTTTGGTACCTAATCTCCATGTTTACAGATACTAAAGCATCCCCAAAAGATGGAGATTATTCATCAATCTCGGAAGAAAACTTTAGCATGACAGTAACATCTCTCAGTGTTCATAAAGTAACCGTTACAAGTCTTGACACCATAGTTTAATGATTGATATTTTAGACAAGTGTTAGTGTGTTTCATGTACCCCCTATTAATGTTACAGCCTACATCGACTTCCCATACAAACCTGTTTTGGGTTTATTTTTGTTTTCATCTTCATCGGACTCATCAGCCAAAATTACTAAATAAACAAGACTAACTGATGTACTAATTCATGTCCTTTGTGTACAAAAATTAATATATAAAACTGCAAACAATTAGTAAAAAATAACAAGGAAAATAATTCAACACAATTGGTGCATTAAATACTGTACATGTGGAAACTGATGGCGGGAGAAAAATTTCATTATTTTTAAAATTTTAAGGAATTCACTGGAAACTATTTTCTTCAATGGTCACTTTTTAGTGTAATTTAATCTGATACAGATTTAATATTTCATCAGGACTGAACTCTGAAAAATAAAATCACCAATACTGTTGGACTTATGTATACATTTGAGCTGCATAAATGTAGAAGTTGAGTCACTAACTGTCCCAAAAATGAAACTCAGTTAAAATATTTAAAACATGGACTCCACAAAACACTCACAGAAATCAGCAAAAAATAAATAAATAAATAAATTAAAAAAAATAATAATAAAAATAAAAAGTTCTAGTGAAGGTGCTGTGAAATTTATTCAAAATAACTGATGATTATATATTTTTCCATATTTTTAACACAGTTACAAGATTTTATGTTAGGTTTCTACAATGTTATTTAGTTTTGAAAGTGTTGATCAGAAGATTGAACTTATTTAAAGTTTGCTAGTCTGTAAAGATACCAAAAACTGAACCCGAAATTTGAAATGCCTTTACCTTTGATGCAGTACAGACATTCCAGCCTTTCACTCAATTCCTTATTGCCCACACTTTTGCTTCTACAGACAAAATATAGAGTAAGAAATCTAAAATTCGCCACATATCTGAAATTCGCCACATGTGAAAATACTAATAAAATAAATGAATTGAGGCGAGATTTGTTGACTGTTTAGTAAATTAAGGCTTTTTGAACTGAAAAATACCAATTTTTGGACAAAAACATCATTTTCTTCATAAAATTAACTAAGGTTTTAGAGGTGGCGAATTTTAGATTTCTTACTCTAGCACTCCTCAGGTTCTTACACTGGCATCTCAAACAAGGTCCCATTTACAATAGGAAACATACTACTTCATATTCTTCTTGCACAAACCTAACTGTATACAGAATATCTCAACTAGTTCCTCAGTGCCCACACTTAATATAAAACGAAGCAGCATTTTCTGGTATTTCTCCCCCCGAAACTGGTTCCACTAACAGCTGCACTCAAAATACACAAGTTTATCAGAAACAAGCTCGACTGTACAGCGTATGAGACACAAAGGATTTGTACACGTCTTGTATACAGATGTTCAACCCGCTTACCTTGTTCTTCATTACCCACACTCTTTTCTATTGCTTCCCGCTGTTTTCTCAGATCGTCCTCGCGTGCTGCCAAGTCACATGATGCCTCCTCCAGCGTGACCAGTCTCATCTGACTGTGCTCCAGTTCTTTGATCAGTGCTTCCTGTTTTTCTTCCAACTGCTGGATCACCTGATCTGACTCGTGCTTCTCATTGGAGTAGCCCTGTAGCAGACCTGTATGAAAACATTCCCCGAAACAGTGTTCACTTAGTGTAAGTATCTTCATTTGATGGTCACAAAATAAGTCAAATCATGTTTCTTCTCACTGGACTAGCCTTACAACAGACCTTCTTGAAACCTCTCCAAAAACTGTGTGAATACAGTTGAAGTGTTTTCAGTGGAGTTCCAACAATAAAAAGAGATAAATTATGATACAGACTGATCTCATTTAAATATCTAACAATTTGAAACAGGCCAAATCTTGTCTTATGTTATATAGCCGGGATGTGGCTGAAACCTAGCCGGGATGTAGCTGAAACCTAGATTTGCTTTAGGCTTGATTCTTATCATTAATTATCTTTTTTTTTTTTTTCAAAATGAGAAAAGTTTCACAAGATGCTTGTCCTTTGGCTATATGATCTGGGAACCATGTTACTTAGAATCTGGTGTAGAGGATTAGGTTACCTAATCTTTTTTTGTGACAATACATCTACCCACCCTCTGCCTTATTGAGCTCCAGTGCAAGGAATTCCTTGGCTTCGGTCTCCTGCTTTAGTTTAGCATCCAGTTCCTCCGCCCGCGCTGAAGTCACCTCCAGAGACTGGCTTCTCTGTGAAACAGTCTCCAGTAGTTCTCGCTGAGTGGTCTGGGCCTGTAATAATGTATATGACTGGTGAGAAATATACGTTAGTTAATGTAACAACCAATGAGCGACAAATACATATTTATTACAAACACTATTTCATGACAGTCTTCAGTAATTCTCTCTTCTACTTTGGTTTTAAGAGTTTTGTAAGAAATTCAATGTATTTTATGACTGCAGTATTGGACGTTTTAAGAATGTAGGAATAGAGGTTTTACTATTTTAAGAGTGCAGAATATTGGAGGCTTTTAGAATACTGTACTATAGATTTCAAGAATGCAGTAGATGACACTTCATCATTGGGAGGTTTTATGAATGCACTACTATAGGTTTTAAGAACAGTAATAGCAGTTTTAAGAATACAGTATCAAAGGTTTTATGACTGCAATACTGTAGGTTTTACGCCTACATCAGAAGCATTACCTGATGCAGTTGACGAGTGGTGTCGGCTATCATGTCAAGTAGTCTCTCTACTGAGTTCTGAAGTCTGTTTGCTGCATCTGTAAATATAAAAAAATCTTGTAAAAGTCGCAACAAATCATATATAAAAGCTTCATTGTAGACATCATTTTGACTCCGACCTAGGCATAAACTGTTTTAAGCTACAGCAGAACGGGCATTGATTTAAACATGTGTTTGTATTCATATTTCAGAAGGAATCAGCCAAAATAAAAAAAAAATAATAAAAAGCAAAGTATCCACCGGATGCCTCTGGTGGATACAATAAGCAAAACTAATTGTGTTAAACATTTCGGCTCATACTATAACTAATTCCTTTAGAGATTACAACCATCTTACGCTAATTTTCATGATCATGTCTCGAAAATAAAACACGCCACATTTCCTTACCTGTACGTTTTGTACTTGTGCCAAAAAAAGGGGTAAAATTTTTGAAAATTTGGTGAGCTATCGTTACGTATTGCCATCAATAGCATAAAATTATATGAAAATTTACTTAATTCTTATTTCTTACCTTGAAAAACATTTTGATAAATGAAGAGCTAAACTAGATTATTTGATAGTATTTCCTGAAACATGACTAATGAAAGGTTTTTATTTATTACTCTTGACAGGATAGATTCAATCAAAGTGGTAAGGGTGTACAAACCACTGCAAACACACAGAAAACACTGGAAAAATTTATAAAAATTTAATTGTGACGATATAACAAATTAAGATACTCGTTTGAGAAAGAAAATCCAAATCCATTGTACCAAGCCAAATCTTGGAATAAGTTGGACATCTTGAGTTGGGTTGTTAATTGCAGATGGCTTTTAATTTTTTTTTTCTTTTTTAAAATCTCTCATGTTTTCTCTTCATAAAATATTTAAAAAAAAAAGCATTGGAGATGTCAGACATCTTTATATTTAGTAGAGTTTTAAAATGCTGTTAATATTTCCACTTTTACACACAAAGGGAAACCAAGGTGATGACAACTAGTGTGTGTGTGATTGAAAAAAAAGTTAAACCTTTTGTCTGGGTAGTATGGTACATGGGTAAAATAATTCTGGGAATTAAGAAAGTTGTGGATAATTAAAGCTTCAATAAACATAGGACTGTCATGAGTATTATGTACAGTACACAATTACACATCAAGTACTTTTTCAGCAGTACTCTACACTTTTATAGCAACAAATGTACCAAAATGTGGCATTTTTTCCCAAAAAGAAATTGGCTGACTTAATGCCGCTTAATTTGTATAAATTTAAAAAAAGTGCCAATGTTTGAGTAGAAAACGGTAGTCTGTTCTGTATTTTGACCTTATTCTACTCACAAACGAGTACTCTTATACTTTTCAACAGCGCTACATAAACATACTATGTGGAACATCAGAATTAGCTGCCTGTTATAATATTAACAGCATTTATTTATATTATCAACCATTCAGTTGTAGGTATTACCTTTGTTCTTGACATCTATGGCGTGGGTTAAAATGAACAATATATATTACATAGATATAGATATGTTTCTATGTTAACTCGTTATTGCTCCATACAGACCCAATTCACAACACTGTCAACATGCAAAAACCAATTAAATGTTATGTGTCTGGGTAATCGTAAATTGCTGTTTTTCAGACCTCTATTTTGATTTGGTCTTACTTATGCCATGGACTTTAAACCAAAAAAACAAAAAAAAAAAAAAAAACAAAAAAACATCCATTGTCCAACTGAAATTTAGTCGCATATCTCAGATAGTGTTCAAGAATATTGAATGAAGATTACGGTACGTCAGTGGTAATGCCTGGATGAATAATGGCTGTACCAAAACAACGTAACAAGAGACCATGGATTACAATAATTTCTGGGAATGCAAAATAAAATGATACCCAAAACCACAAAGTTATACTGTAAAAACATGCACATTTAATGCAAAAACATCTATATGTACGCTACTCAAAAATAGCTCGGTCAAAATTGTCACGCATTTAAGCGGGGACAAAGTGGGTTGAAAAGTTCTGATAAAGGGGGAGACAATGCTACAACCTCAAACAGAGAAAAAGTTACCTGGATCTTGTAAAAATTGCTCCATATCTAAAATCCAAAGTGATGTTATTGATTACAAAAAGGTCACTTCAAAGTAATAATTGGAGTGATGTTACGGTATTTGTCAATAAATGAAGGCAAAGTGAACATCAATTTTAATAGATTAGGTTAACGAGACCAATCATTTTGGAAAATTATAATTATGGGCTGGGCTATGGACTGATATAAATAATGAAAATCCACTCGATTCTTCATTTCCTAAGTCAGAAACAGAAAAATACCACAAATAAAACAAACTCCACCTTATACCACAGTGAAGAATTGAATAATAGAAAGCTAATGCATATATAATATTGCGTATTGTATTTTTCTTTTCTTTTTGAAAGCTGTATCTAATGAGGGTCTAATGCAAGTAACCCTGTGAGTAATTAATACATCATCACATTAGGTAGTAGAATGTTAACTCAGCATTAATAAATTCTTCAAAGTCAACAAAGCCAATGGTCTTTCCTTCAGCGGTTGACAATATATATACTAAGACAAGAGATTTTTGATATTTGTTTTTCATACATTTTTTAAATTTATTGTTTTCATATACGAGATGATTAAGAAATAAATGTCAGATTGAAATTAAAAAAATAACAAAACTATGAGTCAACCCACCAAAAAAAAGCAAAAAAAGCATTGTTACTAATAAGAAACATAACTAATGGAGCAAAACCCTGTTTTAAAACTTACTGCATGAGAGACAATACATATCTGTGCATTGAGTGTCACAACAAAACAAGAAAGGCATATTATGTTGGAGGTTAATTCAAATATGCTTTTAAAATAAGGTTTTAGATTAAAACGGGTAACAAGTAAATCATGAAGGTTGCAGTTAATTTGATAACCAGACTGTGTAAATATATAAACTCTGAAAGCAAGAAATGAGAGGCTGATCGCACCATGTGAAAATTCCTATTGAGGAAACTTTCCCTTTCAATTACATTTAATTATTGTACTTTCTTTTCAAATTTGCAATTTTTATGATAATTTCAGACAATTTACTTAATCTGTTGAAGAACTTCAGTGAATTCTGTCTACTGCTGTTAATTTTAAAGGGTTGGTCTCCTCTGGCAAATGTAACACTCTGTGGTAAATTAATCATTTCACTCGGTAAATGTCCCATGTATCACTAAGTAATTTTGTATAATTAACCACTGAACTGAGACAACAATGATCTGAATCATGAATGTTTTAATGTGCATATACTTCCTTACAATTATTAGTACAGTATCATTTGCATACAATCATTTTTTCCTAAAAATTAATAGTTTACTTGTAACAATTAATATGTTAAAACTGACATCACAGCAAACTGTAAGTGTACATTTCATGTCATTCGAAGTTAGACATTCAATTACTTATCATCTTCACCCATCAGATTAGGATATCTTTCGGCTGGAGTCATACAAACTTAAGTATTGGTCAAACTTCAAAAATTAATGCATATTTTCACGCGTTTTTGACAGTTTGAAAATGGAACCATGTTGCCTTGTAGCTACCATCCTTCCTGAAACAAGACCTATGGTAAAGGACTTGTAAATCTGTACTACTACGTTCCAGGAGAGTGTACAGTATACGATCAAGTAAATAACACCAGCGTTTGATTTTTAGTGATTTTGTTTTGCTGTATCATGTACTTATTTCATACGCACAATTTTTTCCGTGCATTAGACTATGAAACATGAAATTCACCACAGCATGTTAAATGTATGACTTTCGGGATATTATTAGTATTATTATTAAATTTATGGTTTTTCTGCTAATTTCTAGCCATTTTTCTTATCAATCTAATTTGTCTAATAACTTCAGTAAATTTCACCTGCTCAATTTTTAAGGGCATTTTGCTGCTCGGTGAATTTCAGATGCAGTGACCAATTTCAGACCTATCATACTCTGACCATGTTTTATCCATAATAATGTTGTCTTACCGTAGATCACCTCCTCTGAATCTGGCTCGAGATCTGGTCCAACAAACATGCTTTCACTGATACGTTGGGAGAGGTCCAAACCTTCGTCTGAGAATACCGAGATCTGACTGGTGTCTGCACCTGTAGTGGTGATGTCATGGACGGAATCGTGGTGTGAAGCGCCATCTGTAAGATGAAGTACACTGTGCACCGAGACATTGATACAGAAAATGTACAGAAGTACAAGTGATATGAATGGAATGTAAAACTACCTCCCACCTTACACTTCAGCATGACACTACCATCTTCAATGCTAATATCTGCCAGTATAATATAACCTTACAATAATTATCCATGAAAATAAAAATGTCCAAGAAAAATACATAAATAAAATGTGCTTGTCAAGATTGCAAATTCATACTGAAAAGAAGAACACCTCCAGGGAGGCATGGAAAAGTGGAAAAAGCCAACAGAGAGGACCAAACTGTATGGAAAATACTCAAATGCCCTTAAATTCTTCACACATTACTTTTCCTTATTTTAGCAATAGACTTAGGTGCAACAGGAATACCATGACATAAGATTCTTTGATACAATGAAACAACCGTGTTTATATTTGGCTTTGATCTGAGACTACCATCTGCTGCCAGTGAATCCAGTTCATACACACATCAACCTATGAGCTGCGCTGGCAGGAGAAGCCGTCATAGACCCAGTTTCTCTGTCCCCCCATTCATGTGTTGCCAGGCAACAGATCTCAGTATTTCCCTGAAGAAATTGTTTGATTACAAGCTTACCTCCTCCATGCATGGAAGTTGCTCCTCCCTGGCTGGCATGGAAAGAACTAGAAGCGGACCCCGCCCTATCTGCTGTTGCACTATGAGCAGCGTTTGCAGTAGGAGAAGCCCTGTCGTTGCCGCCTCTCCTCTGTCCCTCTGACACGAGTGTGACCAGGCGGCGGCTAATCTTGTCCTCAGTGGTCAGATTTGTTTTCACAGTGTCAGAAAGAATCCTCAACAGGTTCTCATTAGACGTGTTCACACCGTCCCTGTGTACATTTATACGACTAGGTCTATTTGTCTATTACAATCAAGCATTACTTGAAACTGGCTGGTATTCAGAAAAGTTACACTAGTTATTAAGTTACTGAATGTATAACACATGACTGTAAACCTATTATTTATTTAAAAAAGAAATTGTTACAAACATAATGCAATTATTTACAATGCAGTTCACCATTTTAATTGATCAATGATGCCCTTTCAGCTAGTTTCATGCACATGTGAATTAGTTTAATCAGTGAAATCTTTACAAACTTGGTCTGATGAACTATGCCACGTCTCAGACAGTCACACATTTGTCATATCACTAGCAAAGATAGTTAACAGGCCTATGGGAGACAGCTGATAACTTATCTTTGCATAATTTATCTTCCTTAAACTGAAGAAGAATTTTCCAGGATAAAAGAGATTTCTACACTGAATGTTAACTTCAAAGACTATTTGAATAACACCCTCATCATGACAAAAGTGAGGCCCTGTTCAAGACAATATAAAGTTAGGCACTAGAATCCCTTACTTTCTGCAAAAAAATAAATTGGATAACAGAGGGAGTGGAGTGATCCAAATATCTTGGTATTACTGCACAGGCTGTTTTTGATGTAATCACATCAGCATCATTCACAATATAATAACATTATCATGTGAAATTGCAACTGCAATGTCAAAAATTATATTATTGCAGGGTTTCCACAGACTTTTGATTACTGGATTCAAGGTCTTTTCAAGGAATTTCAAGGTCAACAAAATCAATTCTGAAGGATATATTTTAAGGCACGGCCTCCTTTACCTCCCCCTCTAGCCGTCCGTTCCTTCCACAAAATTCTTTATTGTCACATGATTTTAACATTTTATAAACTCATTACAACAATGCTAGTTGACAAATCTAATAATATTTTAACATAAACTTTGTTCAGACGAGATAGTCTGAGTCTGCCACAGCCATAAAACAAGATGATGCAGATGCAGAAGTTGAGCAATAACAAATTCAAGGACTTTTCAAGAATTTTATTCAATTTTGGCAGAATTCAAGGACTTTTCAAGGATTTTATTCAATTTTGGCAGAATTCAAGGAATTTTCAAGGATTTCATTCAATTTTTGGCGAAATTCAAGGACTTTTCAGGCCTTGAAAATGAAGCAATTCTTTTTCAAGGATTTTCAAGGATGTGGGAACCCTGTATTGGTTTATAAAATACACTAGACTCTGTTTAATTCGAATGTGTAAAATCCAACCGAAACGGTTCGAATTAAACCAAGTTCGAATAATAATTTGCGATGGTGCCTTCCAGGGTTAACTCGGTAAACACATGGGCGATAATAGGCTTTTTATTGCAAAACACACAAATGAAGTAAAATAAACTTTATTACCAATGGTATTTGTTTTCTATTTTCTGTAAGATACATACATGAAATAACTATTAATTCAACATAAAACACTGTACATTGCACTTTCACCACTGAGATTGGATGTCTATCGTAGATTTACAGACAAGGTTACTTCTAAACGTTTTAAAAGTCCGAAATTTTGATTTGTCTCTTTGATGCCTCTGTGGTCGTATTCACAAGAATTTGAATATTAGCAAGACTTTCTAGTTCTTTATTTGTGTTTTTCAGGGCTTCTATGTACCTTCTCATTTTCTTGCACATCTCCTTCATCTCTCTGTTACTTGGAATAGGGTCCTCCTCAACTTCTCCTTCCTCCTGGTCACTTTCCTCCTCATTCTGTGTCCCCCTAACCTCCTGTACAATATCTTCATGAGAAGGAATCTCAGATGTTATCAGCTCATCATCCACATTAACATACTGTTCAAATTCTTCAGTAGAAAGGCCTGGCTGTTCATTCTCAGGAGCTATGAACTCCCTAGGACAACCATACTCCCTGAAGGCCATGTGCATCCAACAGTTTGAGATGGTATCTGGAGTCACCTTGGCCCAAGCACGCTGGGCCTCTCTGAGGGCTTCCAGTAATGACACACTAAATGCTGTGTCATTGTCCAAGGCCTCTATGTTTTTTTCTGTTGATAGCAGCCTTGTAGTGATGTTTAAAGCACCTTATAATTCCCTGATCCATAGGCTGAAGGACACTGCTGCAATTTGGTGGCAGAAAAAGCATCTTGACAGAGTTCAGGCCACTCACAGTCTTAGGGTGGGCTGAACAATTATCCGGAAGGAGGGCGATCTTCCTCCTTTGAAGGGTCATCCTGTTATCCAATTTCCTGAGCCACTCTGTAAAAATGTCACTGGTCATCCAAGCTTTGGAATTGGCCTTGTATTCAGTAGGCAGAGTCAGGTGACCTCGAAAGGACCTTGGCTTCTGTGACTTCCCAATGCAAAGAAGAGGTACCTTGTCAGATCCATCCATGTTTGCACAAAACATGATGGAAATCCTCTCCTTGGACATTTTGCCTCCTGCACATTTTTGGCCCTTGAAAGCAAGAGTTCTGTTTGGCAGAATCCTGTAGAAGAGGCCAGACTCGTCACAATTGTAGATGTCCTTGGCTTCATACTCCTGAAGGATCTCTGTCCAAACTGTCTGATGCCAGGCATCCACATCTTCTGTCTTCACATCCCTCTCTTCTCCTTGGATGGATCTCAGCTTGATGTTGTAGCGCTCCTTGAAGCTTGTCAACCAACCCTGGGAGCACTTGAAGTCATCATAGCCCATGTCTGTAGCAAATTTCTGAGCCTTCTCAATCATCAGTGGGCCACTGATTGAGGCCCCCTGATCCATCTTACTGGTGAACCACTTAATTAGGGCTGCACTCACTTCTTCATATTTTCCTAATTTTATTCTCTTCCTAGCAAGATTCTGGTCACCACTTTGAAAAGTCTGCTTAATTTTGTTAGCATTTTTTATCCATGTGCTCAAGGTATTGAGAGGGACTCCATATTTTTCGGCAATGTCCTTTTTTTTCCCACCATTCTCAACCTCATGCAGAGCTTGATACTTTTCATGCATTGGCTTTGAAGAATGTTTCCTTTTAGTTGCCATAATGTTCACAGAATAATCACATGTATTAAACTGAATGATGTGAAGGATATTTAGACCTGTTTATATAGACACAAGCCATGTCTAATTGAAATTTAGCAATTTTGTGATTAAGCACTTGAAAGGTCATTGATCTGCTTTATTGTTAACTTTAGTGTCCTATGATCTCCAGATGGAACAATTTTCTCGGGAACCTTAATTGCAATCAGGGGAGAATTCGGATTTACAGTTTAGATCTCGCCAAGCACATCAAAGATGGCGGCGTCCATGTAATCGTGAAAACAATGGATAAAACACCCTTTTCTAAAGCTTAAGGTCACCTTTGATGTGTCAAAGGATACTCAGGTAAGTAGATCTGACATCTTATGAATGCCACGTAATCCCTTTGTTTATTGTTTAATGTTTACCGCTAATAACAGAATACGGTCCTGTGGTCAAATTAATCCTCTAAAAAAAAAAACCAAATATTTGTCTGTCTTCTATGCAGTTCGAATTACCCTTATAAACAACATTAGAAATATGGCTTTATTGTCATATAAATAGGTTCGAAATATACTGAAATTCGGATTGTAATTTTCGAATTATCCCTTGATTTTAAACAGAGAAATGTCCGTGCATGACTGACGGTTCGAATAATACCAAAATTCGAATAATGCTGAATCGAATTATACAGAGTCTACTGTAGTCCATAGTTTTGGCAAATACAGCATCACACAAGTACTTCGACACTTAAAACTTTGGCAAAATGTATCCAATCTTATTCAAATCTTTGTAAAAATCTTGTGCAAACATTTCAGAAATCTATGCTTGTGGTTCTTTTATCGAAGAAGCAGTAAACAAACATTTTGTAGTCATACTTATGTGATAACTTTAAAACATCAGTGATATCATAGTGAAAATCTGGTGATATCCTGATACAACTTTGTTCATACAACACTATTTAGGGTTTAATAGAATGGACAGGTCTTCACCTTTCAGCCTGGATCCTGTCCAGATCAATTCTCAGCATAGCGATAAGGTTGTCCCCTTCTTTGTTATCCCGTTCTCGTTGCCCTAGCAACACCTCATACTCGTCTTTCTGCTGTTTGAGTCGAGACTCGTAATCCTCAATCTGTTCTTCAATGTGAGTCTCCAGTTCAGCAATCTTCTCTTTTTGCTGTGGAAAATTGGAAATTTTATTACTTAAATGTAGCTTTTTTATAAGATATAAGCTTTCCCCTTTGGACTCACTGCAATTCAGGAAGTTAACCATACAGTGTAAGCTACCTGGGATTAAGGGTGCGAACGAGCAGTCGACACTCGCCAAGGGAGGCAAACTTCACTTCGATCCCAATTCTCAGGGTCGAATGCTCATGTACATATAACAACCTAATGAACCGGTTATGTTATTTAGTTAATAAAACATAAATAACACGCTTTACTTACATTAAATCATGCAATCCACCATTTTTAACACAATATTATTCATATTATGTGATGACAATAGCTAATTCGAGAGATTTAAAGCTTTTATCTTTATATTTTTTTTTTTCGTTTACGGGAGCCGCCATATTGGATGTCATTTCCTGTTATGGTGGATACTAAACTTCGCAATGGGTCAATGTGGAGTCGAATTTTTATCCGCGAGCAATCAACCCGAAATATTTGTACTCGTCACACCCCTAACTGGGATTCTCCAAGTGTTGCCCTAGTGGAAATGATCAATTGCATTTGTCCTTCTTTCTCATTCTGATACAGCCACCTATTGTTCACACAGTGTTTTATTTGGATATCATCAGAAAAATGTTATCTTGTGAGTAAAACTAAAACAGCTATTCTTCAAAATACTGCTAATGAGTTGCCACAATTGTGAGTCTGACAATACTGTGGGACTTGAAAAAGAAACGGTTGAAATCATACCATGTCATGCCATTTCACTGACACTGATGATATGCAGAAAGCTTGTCAGGTGTAAATTTGAACTATGTATCTATTTAAAAATATAAAATGGTACCACAGATTTCAATCATAAGAATATATTAGAAATTAAAGTAAAACTCTATTGTACCAGCTGTTAACGTATACCATGTATTCATTTCCGTATTTAATTTTTAACCCACCTTTTCTACATATAGTCTATAACCTCCCTAATATAATCCAAGTTTCCTTTCTGGGTGGCAGTATTACCAGTATTATCCCTATTATCACCCACCTTTTCTATCTGGTCAGCAGTTTCATACAACTGCCTCTGGAGTTTCTCAATCTCTTCATTCTTGGCATTCATCTGCTCCACATGAGCCGTTTTCATGTCCTGTGGGTTGACAAGGGTTCCCCGCAGTTCCCGCGGTGACAGGGTGTCAGCCATGGACTCTGAGGCTTCTAGTGCAGTCCTGAGTGCCTGGATCTCTCCCTCAAGCCTCTGTCTGGTGTCCTGTATCTCCTCCTGTAGTGGTGAGAATAATAACATAATGTAACCCAACAGCACTCGGAATTATCTGAAGTCATCACTTTGTAACATACTCACTAATGTATACTCAAATTGTCCGTAAATCTGGCTCAACCAAACTATTCTCTGTGGCAAAGATGCTTATTGGTAATGATGGTGTTACTTGGAGAATGAGTTTGACTTGATTCTGAAATACATTATAAAACTATTAAAACAGCCAGGCATGGACAACCTTGCTAAATGACCTTGAGAGGTAACTAGAGGTCGAGTACTCACCTCCTTCTGCCTTTCACACTGCTTCCTGATGTCCTCTGCATTCAGACTGAGTTTCATCTCATAGTCCATCACAATCTTGTCGATTTCTTCATCCTTTTCTTGACGAAGTCTTTCCACCTCACTGTCCTCCTGAATAATGGAACAACTAACTATGCTAAAAAATTTTAACAACTTACTTTATTATTGGTTACAAAAAAAAAAAAAAAAAAAAAAAATATTCTGAAATAATGTAATAACTCTTGAATGGTACAATACATTCCTGCTTAATCAAATCTCAATAAAAGTAAAGTTGCACTTTGGCAAGTGATAAAAAATTTTAGAACTTCAGAGTGAACCAGATACAGTGCTTATCACAACCTTTAAAGCAAAGCAAATACAGAAGCTTGTGTTTTAAATATCCATATATTCAAAGATTCTGTACCCCTAACAAACATGATCACTGGGTAAGACTAATGCCAATGTGGTACTTACAGGATGGTCATATTATGCTGATATTAATCCATTACTAAATATAAGTTTTGTCATAATATGAAGGTTAATATGCAACTTATTATAGTCTGGCATGTCTTGTTGCAATTTAATTTGTTACTTAGGCGTTAAGTATTAAAGGTAAAGGCGTAGCATTTATTACAGGTAGGATTGCAGGTATGTGTTGTGGCAAAGTAAACTTCATTTAAGACTTTATTACAGGTCTTGTAACAAAAACCAATTCACCTAGCATTAAATTGGCATTTACATACAGGTCTTGTTGCAATGCTTTGGTTATTTTGCAACAAATACACAAGTCCTGTTGCAATGCTGACATTAATTTGAAATTGGTAGGCAGGTTCTGTTGTATTGTATTTATACTCAGCGCAATATCTCCATGTACTACAGGACTCAAAGCACTATATGACCCATCTGACTGCACAAGTACAGTCAAACTCTCAAATTACTCACATTCCCCTAACTGAAAGACAGAAGCTCAAGGATGACCATTTATCAACGTCCTTGAAGATCTTTTAGCCTGCCAGTAGGGATAGGACCCACTGACAGAGGCCCGCCATTTTAAGTGGTCATCTGAGCCATTATGAAATAATGGGATTAATCTGACACTTACAGGCTGGTCTTGCAGCTCATCCATCTTCTTTTTGAACTTTTTCTGCATCTGCTGCATGTCATTCTGGTGGAGATCCATCAGGGAGTCGAGCTCCTGGCTGTGCTTTTCCTTCAACTCATCCAGTTCTTTAGTGTGAGTGGCCAAGTCTATAGTGGATGCTGAATCTACCAAATACAACATCACATTGTGGTCTTGGATTGAAGAATTTCTAGCCATTGAGTAATTCAAGGTAAGTATATTTGGGTTGTTCACTTAAATTAAGACTTTGAAACCAGATTTTTTTTTCTTTAATTCCTCCAGTGACTGACTTGGGCATGCCCTGACTTGGTCTGCAGTGCAATGTAATCTGCTTATAAAACATAAACATAGGCACATTGTTCTACAGTGCAGAGACACTGGGCCACCTTCATACTGACAGTACAGTGATATTAGAAATAAAAAGGTTTTATCAACAGAACACAAGCAAGTAACACTACTGCTAAATGTGCTCAGAATTGGTAGCATAGTTTTAGATTACCTTTACGTTAACAAACTTATGTAGACAATCTCAAAGGAGCTAAACTGATGAAGAGAAGTTTAATATAAAGAAACAGCAACACAGGGTAAAGTTAGGAGGGTTGAAATGTACTGATTAATCTGTTGATACATCCTGCAGCCTTTTGATGTTTAAATGAGTCACACTCAGATAAGCTGTCTTTGTCATTTAGCAATGAGGGGGCCACGGTGGCAGAGTGGTAACCCTCTCGCCTACCACCTCTGAGGCCGGGGGTTCGATCCCTGTCACGGCCTAAAGTGGGAAAGCTGGTAGTTGCTTGCCGTTGGTCGGCAGTTTACAGTACAGAACCCTAACAAACTGTATGTACTGGTTTCCTCTGCCCTTCCAACTACCCGTCGTGATATGACCTGTACAGTGTTGAAAGCGACGTAAAACCCCAAATAAATAAATAAAATCATTTAGCAATGGACAAAACTAATAATGCATTTCTGTACAAATAGTTTCACTGAATAAACCGCAAAACGTAAAATTCAAAATTGTGAAAATATATCTCTCAATTTATTTTGTTTTTATGGTCGACTGTGTAGATATCATTGTTTCACACACCAATATTAGCAATTCACTTACTGGAATGCAATCATCTAATATTTAAGGTCTCAATGACTGATTACACAAGGTTTTGATAGTGTTTAAAGATATGCAGACACATTCCAATATGTCAGATCTGTAAGGACATAACTCTGCATAACTAGACACAGACATATAAGCTCTTATTAATAGTATAGATGACTGTTTTCTGGGTCTCCCCAATCAATACAGTTCAATGTGTTTTTACACAAAAAGGTTTGACACTGACAGTCAAAAGATACCATAAACTTTTAAAATATTGCCTTAGTTCGAAACAATGCTTTGTTTAAAGTCAAAGTTGTTTTTTTTTTAACATCCCATTCAACAGTCAGGGTCATATTGGGACAGGTCATTTAGTATTGTAATTTGTGGGAGTCAAACCCATAAAGAGGTGATACCTCTATGATTAAATGCCAACCTTGCTAACCACTAGGCCACTGAGGATCTAATGCTTTATTAAATAAACAGTGGACATAAAACGCCATGATTACAAACTCTGGCATTTCTTTGGTGTAGCTATGAAACAAGCTCTTTGAATTACATAACTGTTTATACATGTTTGGTAAAAATACTTGGAATTACATATTTCTTACTATGTTCATCATGAGAAAAACAAAATTAAATGCTTCTAGGGGCCACTCACAGTTTCTTGTGGTTAAAAGTGACATATAAGCCCAAGTGAGGGTTGGGTATATTGTATTTCAATAAAGAACAATTACATTGATATGTCAAGTCTAAATATATGTCACTATATTATTTAAAAGAAAATTAAAAAAAATGATTAAAGTAAATCCTTTTTCAAAGACACAGGTTTCAAAATAATGGATGCCAAGAGTTTATGTTGGAATAAACATGGTAACTTTTTGTCCTTTACCAAACCATACAGTACATACAGCCCTACTGAAAGCTATCCACTGAATTCAGTTTATCAATCAAGCGTAAAACATTTTGTTTACGAATACAGCAAATCTGATGAACTAACAAACAACATAATGTCTATTGCAAGGTATTGTTGTTTTGGTCTATAAAGGAATAAAATAAATACTCTTACAAGATATGTTTATTGACAAAGACTAAAAAAATACATGAGAATAATAGACATTTATTAAATCAATTTCTACAGATCTTTTAGCTCCAAACAAATTTGTTACAACTGAGCTGTGAACTAATATTTTCCCTGGACACAAATATTCACACTTGAGTACATTATCCTGTGAATAAAATGGATTTGTTTGTCCCCCTTTACAGAATTAATGCACTATTTTCTGTATGTATCTGTAGAGTTTGAGCTATAAAGCATGGGGTCACAAAGCAAGATTTGTCCCACAGAAATCCATACTAAAACAGTACATTCACAATTCTAACAAAGTATAACAAGTTTCAAGAGAAACTTTATAGGTTTTTTTTCAAGTTTTTGCATTTGTCAGCAAATATTCCACAGATGGAATGTATTTAAATGCTTGTGAGTCTAGTTTATGAAATGTAAGGTAACTTAATATAAGCTTGTATAGCTCTTAATCTCCACCATTAGACAGACTCTATGGTGCAACATTCAAAACATGTTCAACAGGAGTTGGTCCATCTAACATTGCTGGGTCATCCCACAAACACAAGAAAATTTAAAAGTAGTTAACCTTGGTTGGCAGGAACTACAGCCTGCAGGTATAATTGGAGAAACATGTGGAAACTGCCCACTATTTTAAATGTAAGAGAAAATTTGGTAAAAATTCCATGTATGGGTTGGACTGTAGAGCACCCACACATGGAGAAGTACAAAAATACCAGGAAAGTGTTGCCTTGGCAACAGTTCTTGCTTATGTTGCCCCAAACCTTATCAAGTCCAGTTCCTCTCCGGATAAACATATTCTGAAATTTTGGTGAAGATCTCTGCTGGGTTCTGGACTGTAGCAAGAGGAAACTGTCAGTGATGCAATCCCAAGGTTATATTTAATGTTAATATGAAATACACTGATTACTAAACTGGTTCATGCATAAGACTGATTGTATATACCAGTGTAAAATCTACAACATTTTGTGGCTACATAATTATGGTAATAATTAAAGATTGTTATGATAATTATTATTGAATAACTATGATTGATCAAATTTCATTTGTTTACTCTCTGTGTATGCATATTTACACACTTTTAATGAAACTCACCTGTTTCTGATGTTTCCTTTAATGACTTTAATTCATTCTCCAAAAGTTGTATTTTTTCTGAAACCACATACACATTTTGCATGATATTAGTTCATAATTTTTAAAACATACCTGAATTTATATGGTTCTTTCACACTATAATATCCTCTGTTATATTTGGGAGGTTTGGTGCCTTAAACTGTTTATAGATGCAATCCACCAGTGATTCCCATGATACCCCCAGTTTCTTATTTTGTGAAAATTTATGGTTTATAACATATGTAATTGTTAAACAATTTAATCATAAAAAGATTTTCATGATGCAGTCCAGTCTACCTTACTATTCCTTATAAACAGCAGTATGAATCAGGAATGTGACTCATATTGAAAAACAAGTACCCACATTTTAGTGTTTACCAATCAGAAATACCAGTGAAGTAAATATGGCATATTATGTACAATTTACTGCAAATAAAATGTCAAATATCTAGAAAGATGGGGAAAATTATGTGGAAAAACAAATATTTGGTAGACTAATCTGACTGAAATTTTGGTTTAACCCATAGTACTTATAGAAATAAACAATATTTCAATGGTATTTTCAATGAACATCCAGTTTGCTAGTTCTACTCGGTTTGTTAACATGGTTAGCCCATATCTAAGTACCTAGTTACCCTGGCTAGCTCCAATTTCAACTCTATATCATAATACCCAGTTACCAGGGGAGGGTCGGTAACACTGGTATCTCGGTATCAAGACCAATTCACTTGAATACCATGACGACACTTTACAACCAGTATTTCGAATGTCAGTATATAATATTGTAAGAAAATGCAAATATTAGAAACAAACATTGAATCTGAAGAAATTATAAACTTTTATCTCAAATCTTTGTATATTTTAGCACTTTTATAGCGATTTCTTTCACAAGAACTGCAATGGTTAGTTTTTGCGGCATCTGCTTCCTGTAATGGGCCTATTCGATTTGAGATATGCAAGAACGCAATTTTTTTCGGTATCCCGGAATCGGTATGTTTCACACTGGCAGGATACCGGCAAGTAAACTCTGCTACCGACTCTGCCCTACCAATTACACAAGTGAGGGTGTAAAATATAAGAATAGACTACAGCTGACCTTCATAAGATGTGACATCTGCCCTGTGCGTCTGTTCCAGTTCTTCTGTCATCTCTTTAATCTTCTCCACATTCTCACTCAGAAGTTCCTCCTGGTGAAATGAGTCAAAGTAGATTATATAGACTTACTCATACATTCACCCAATCATAATTGAAATATAATGAAAATTTTAGAACAAAAAATTATCTTAACCCACAATAATTATGTCACTACCATATTTATCCATATAAATGCCCCAGGGGCAATGTATTTTTCAAAAGTGGGGATTGACTATTTGAGATAAAGAAACCACTCAGGTGTCTGGGGGCAAGGGAATATAATGACATACTCTACAACAGTCATCTTGAATCACGGTTCTCCATTGTTAGCACATATAATTGGAGGAGAACGTAAAATATTAGAAAGAAACGTTAAATCTGGAGAATACCTGTCACAATATAGCCGATAAGGTACTAGGTGTGACGTAAAATAAATAAATAAGTCTAGAGAAATTATAAACTTTTTATAAACTTTTGCAAATTATGAACCCTTGTTTTTTTGTTGTTGTTTTTTTTTATGTTTTGATATTTGTTGGAGTTCCTGTTAGCAGTTATTCAGTTGGGGATATACTAAAACACAATTTTTTTTGGAATACCAGAATCTCAAAGGTGGAAAGGGTGGGGTGGAAGTGGATTTCCATGAACATGGAATATTTCATGTTTTTGAGACTTGGTTTATACAAGGGGAATTTCTAAAGTTCTAAAGGTATATACTATCAGGATATATTTACATATATAATTATTTATTCACATAATTTTCATATATGTACACTTTATTCTATCGCTAAAAGACATGGATAAACCCTGTTTTAAAATGATCTATTTCTGTTTGCTCTTTGCTTGAAATTTGGAATCTCCCATCTTACTCCACTATGATTTTGTCTTCGTTTAAAAACTTTTAGTCACATTTATGGTCTAACGACACTAATTTACTGGAAAATACATGTTACTGATATTTACAATGATTAAGGATATAACTACTTCTGAATATCTCACAGTACTAACATTTCTTCTACAGCTACTTTCAAATATGGAAATGATAATTTATTGTTTACAGTTTCTAATGGAACCATACGATTCATAATTTGGGTATAAATCTTTCTTCTACAAACAATTTCTCTAAACACTTACATTAGCATCAGACACTAATTCACTCAATTGTTTAATAGCAAACTTAGTCATTGTTGTGGTCACTTCACTCTGTGTGGAACAAAGTAACAGGATATTGAAAGAAACAATTTCTTACAAAAAATAAGTACTGGCATATTAAGAATACAACTCCAGGTCTTATATTTAAACTATTCAGTTCATAAAACCCTCGCTTCCTTTTCATGAAGAAGTTAACAACTAAGTATGACAACTGCATGATTTTCTTGTTTAATCTGTCAAATCCAACACCACCATTACTTTTGATCAAGTTTTGAAAATTGACAAGACCTGACATCATATCAGTGACCTGTACCTTAATGGTGACTCAAACAACCTTTGTTTTTCATGATATACATGGTAATGGCAATGCTAGCTGGTTCTGTTTGAGTATCTTAACATAACTGTTAAACTGTACAATAAACTTGTACCATTTGGCCACGGTGGCAGAGTGGTAACACTCTCGCCTCCCACCTCTGAGGCCGGGGCATGGCCTCAAGTGGGAAAGCAGGTAGTTGCTTGCCGTTGGTCGGCAGTTTACAGTACAGAACTGTGACAAACTGTATGTACTGGTTTCCTCTGCCCTTCCAACTACCTGTCATGATACGAGCTGTACAGTGTTGAAAGCGACGTAAAACCCCAAATAAATAAATGTACCATTTGGTTCTCATATGTACTTTGATGGTGATTATAATGCTCTATATCTACTCCAGCTCTTCACAGAAATAAACTTTAAATGGCACGCTACTGTAACCTGATATTTTGTTTCTCGATATACGCTTTGATGGGAAATTTAATGTTCTAACGTTTTAATCAATATTACTTTGTATTCTGAAGATGTCATTGTTTAGACAATGTGTACCTGTAATGATCAGTTTAATGTTTTCAGCAACCTTTGCACAGTGCTGAAATCAAGTAACATTATATTATACCTTGATGACAACTTTAACATTCTCTATCTGCTCCAGCTGGTCAGTTTTGAGTTTCTCCAGTTCCTCCTCATATTTCTTTGCAACCTCTTCATCTGAAGCCTGCCTCTCCTGTGAAAAGATTGACCCAACCATTAATCTGATTGGTTTGGGTGTAATGTAATGTTACATATATAAGCCATATATGGGGAACTGAGTGAAAAGAGAAGGGCAGCCTATATTTAGTTAGTCCAAATTCTGTACTACAAATCACTGGTTATTGGTAAGCACCTGCCAGCCTACCCATATAAACGTGGGACCAGGTTCAAAACTATGTCCACTGAAGTGGGAGGCCAGTATGTTACCCACTTACTTTAATTTCAGTTGATAGGGTATTCTTGTCAAGTTATATTTTATGACAAACTAATTATGGTTTTATATTGGATCACTTGCAATTTTTCATGTTTTTCTTTCCTATTACTCAATTTTATGTGGTAAATTTTCATATTTTGTAACTTTAATACTTCCTTAACCCTGGTGGCCATTGGTTACTGTTAATTCACTGTGGACTATGCACTTGAAGTGTCTTGGATTTTCCTTACACACTCCCCAACTCTCTGGGTATTTTCAGATAACGTTATTTACTAAATCACTTCTATACCTGTATAGCTCTGATTCTCTCCTCATATTCTCCCACTATCTGTGTTTTTTCTGCCTCAAACTGCTGACTTAGTACAGATCTCAGTTGCTCTACAGACAATTCTCCATCCTCATCACCATCCCGACCAACTGACCAATCAGATTGCTGCGACTCCATCTCTGTAATGAAGTTAAGCGTGTAAGAGAAGTTTAGACATGAACAGAATAGAAATGCTTCTATTACGCAAGGGCTGAACTCTGAATGTGTTACGTAGAATCTCCATCGACTGGAAACATCTTGTGGCAATAATTTATGAAGTATATTGAACTGTCGATAAAGTCAAGTTGCTTTCCTGTTTTACCCGGGTACTTAATTTATGACAGTTTTACAAAAGGTTCTAATTCGCTGGTGTAATTAACAAAAATGGAATTATATTATCACCCAAATCTTGTACCAGTAAAGTAAGAAGTATCCTTCTACTGTACCAAAAGAAAGTCCAGGATACAGGAGTTTGCAGACAGCCGCTAAAACACACAAGTGCTGCTTGACATCTACAACCCCCTCACACATGATATTTTAAACTTATATACCAAGTAGGGCTGTGACTTTGTTATAAAAATGACACCGGTTATTGGCCTTGAAAGAACTAATCCGAATTCGGGTAACCGTGTTTTAGTTGTCACCCAGTGAAGTAGCAGAGAAGCAAACATGACGAATGATGTAAACAAAATGTTATGAAAAATAATGTTAAATATCTGTATAAATAAGGAAAACTAGATGAATGCTTTTGCTAACAAAAGCGAAGCGTCCCTGAGAGTTTAAAATGCCTTGTGGTTTTAATAAGCATGCAGTAAAGCTAAGAATGCACAAAGCTGTACCGTACTCTTACATAAACCAACCCCCTTAGTGATATCATGACAGGGAAAATCCTACAAAGGTCTTCTTTAATTAACATAAACAAGCGTTGTAGACATAGACAAGCTGGAGAAAGTGTTGTACATTGGATGTACAACATTGGATGTAACTTTAGTAAATTTTGTGTAAATGCTACAAAGCATTTCAGTAACGAGTATTGATAACTTCATATATAATCATGTGTGCAAGTATGTATTGCTATTTAGATTGTCCACAGGGTTTTGCAATAGGTTTTAATACATTGTGAAAGCATAAAAGCAACAATAAAGGCAAAAGCTATTTCATGACCCCAGTTTGACCCATACATGGGGGTCAGGAGGTAAAACTAACCGGCTATTTAGACTGTCCACATATGGTTTCCCAATACCTCTTAATACATTCCGAAGCTATAATAGCAACAATGAAGGAGATATATGGCAAAAACTCAAAATCAGCTATTTTATGACCCCAGTTTGACCCATAAGGGGGGGTCAGGGGGTAAAACTGACCGGCTATTTAGACTCTCCACATATGCTTTCCCAATACCTCTTAATACATTCTGAAGCTATAAAAGCAACAATAAAGGAGATATAAGGCAAAAACTCAAAATCAGCTATTTTATGACCCCAGTTTGACCCATAAGGGGGGGTCGGGGGGTAAAACTGACCGGCTATTTAGACTCTCCACATATGCTTAAAATAAAATGTTTTTGATCATGTGACCTTCATAAAGGTCAAATTTAAGCATGCAGAAAAATTTTCCCACGCCTAAGGTATATAAGTGCCAAATATGGTTTGAAACCTAATAATAAGGGAGATATTCAAGGGAGACCATAATGCAGCGGCGGCGGCGACGAAACTGAGGTGAAAACAAATAAGCGCCCTTTCAGGGACGCTTCAGGGACGCTTAATTATGTGAAAAACTAATATCAGTTAAAAAAATCTGACAGAATACAAAGGTTTATCAAAGTATTTCATTGATTTACGCTATATTTAATACTTTTTCGGTTACCCACTTCGCCACTGTGCTCGGTTTCTCAAAGAATTCGAACTGTTTTCGGGTAACCGGTCACACTGTGGCACCCCTAATACCAAGAGGTTTAATATAATGGAAAGTAAAATAACAATACAGGGGCATTGACTGCTAACTGAGAGACACTGAACTGCCAAATACACATTGCAGTTGACTGCTTGCTAACCGACAAGGTCTGTAAAACATCTGACATTTACCTAAAAAGGGTAATTTTTTTTTTTTTTTTGCAGGTCTTACAAGAAAACCAGGGGCCACGGTGGCAGAGTGGTAACACCGTCATGGCCGTAAGTGGGATAGCTGGTAGTTGCTTGCCGTTGGTCGGCAGTTTACAGTACAGAACCCTAGCGAACTGTTTGTACTGGTTTCCTCTGCCCTTCCAACTACCGTCGTGATATGACCTGTACAGTGCTGAAAGCGACGTAAAACCCAAAATAAACAATACAAGAAAACCATAGAAATTGTGCATTTCTTTCAATTTTTTTTTTGACAAATACTTCTTGTCCTCTCACCCTTAATAAAGACAAGTATAGTAAAACCAATATTTAAGCTGGTACCCTGACGGCTCTCAGCCTCTGTGTCTGCTGGTAGACTGGTGTCCATGTCTCGTGTAGGAGTTCTTGATTCTGATTGGCTGTCAGCCTCAGCCTCACTTTCACCCCCAGTAGTGTCGGCCATTGTTGGTGCTGTTGTGGCAATTGTCTGTTCAGCAGGTACTTGTATTTCCTGTTGACTCACTAGCTGAGCCTGCAAAACAGAATGGACCAATAAAAATGCAAGAATTATGCATTATGATTTGTTGGGTTCAAGGTTATTTTGAATCCCATGTTGAGATCCTATCATCACAGATTAAGAGTTGTCTGAGGGAAAGCAATATACACTAGATACAGTGAAAACTAGGGCTGCGAACGAGTACTCGAGCCTCGATAGACGAGACGATCTTTGCTAGTACTCGAGTCCATTTTAAATACTTGGTTACTCGCGAGGTATTGTATTATCGCCCACGTAATGAAATGCTTGTGTAAAATATGCTACATTTCAGCATTTCCGTCACATAATTAAAACAATTAAAGTTGTTATTTTCGCTTCAAAACATATAATTTACTCCATATTCTATCATATCTGGTCAAATAGAAGACATTTTCTTCAAAAGTTTCGTTTCCAGAACCGACTATTTGTTTACAGAAGACTTCTAATGGTAGGTACTAAATCTTGCGGTTACTCGAATTCGGGCCGGTTGTCAGAGGGCGAGTACTCGGTGCCACTTTTCAGCACCCGTCCAGCCCTAGTGAAAACCATCTGACACTGATAAACTGCTAACTAACTTGTTTAAGTTCTGGAACCCATGACATCAAAGAAGGGGAGTTTTATTCACTACACAACCAATGCACCATAAAATCCCCCATCCTGAAGGAGTAGTTTTTCCTAGAAATATTTATGAAAAGAAACAATTTCACCTATTGAAAACACACCATTTTTTGGAATATAGTTTTTATTTTTAATTTTATAGTAAAATATTTTAGACATTCATAAGAAGTGTGAATGTGTGTACCTCAATAAGATAATACATGTACCTTGTATATTGCTAATGTTGCACTAACCTGAACTACCGATCATCTCAAGTGCTACTCCTATAAATAATAACACAAGCTGCTCATCACTAAAGTATTTACATACAAATTTGCTGTGTCTAAACAAACAGCAAGCTTTGGCGGGCCTTTAATTAAATACTTAATACTGGTAATACATGATACCAGATTATATGCAATGAAAGCAATGTTTGTTGTCCATATGACTGACAATGTCACAGACCTTTTCTTACCAATATTGGTATGTCAAGTACCAGTGTGACACCAAGAGAAGACAACAGCAGAATGCCTGCAATGTCCCTTGTGTCTAGTTGTGTGCACAATAAACTGAATAAAATGGTACTTTGGTTAATATCTTCCTGATAAATAATAATACTGGTGATTTATTTGTTATCTTCATCTTTCTTGGTGTATTATATAATCAATTTTAAAAGAACTGGTACTTATTTCAGTTGAAATTATTATCATTTAAACTTACATTTTCCAATTTATTAGCTTTCTGGTATTATTTTAGCCAGATGGCATGTGTTTTGAAAAACTAATTACAAACTTATTTCAGCTTTAAGCCAATGTCATCGATGTCATGTATTATCTATCTACAATCTGGTTACAAAGATATTTCAGCTTAAAGCCAAACCATCAATGGCATATATCATCTACCTGCAAACTGGTTATGAAGGTATTTCAGCTTTAATCCAATCTTGTGTATTTTCACAAATTAGTTGTAAAGTTTTTTGCCAGTTATAACCTTATGCCATGCATTCTACAAACCAGTATAATCATCATAGAACTTTAAACACACTTGGAAAAAACTTTCTAAAAATTAATGTCAAAATGAGCAGATACTAGTATATTCAATTATCATAATACCTCTGCCATTTTTTAATTTTCTTCCAGTATTTAAGCTTGGAGTGAAACACAAGTACACAAAATCTGCAACAAGGGTCACGCTTTAAAATTTAGCAAGAACAATCAAAATTTGACTTAAATTATACAACAGATTAAGAGAATGATTAAATACTGGTATCAAAAATCACAAATTTGAAAAATATGGTGGATGATTCAAAAAAAAAAAAAAAGTATCCTTTCACAGGTGAATTTCACAAAACTTTAGGATTTTTTACACTACTTTTCATTCATCAACTTTATTTCATCATCAGAAGTACTTTGAAGCTTTCAGTTTTCCTTTAGGTAAAAAGACCTCTCACAAATTAACATGTCTTATCAGAGTGACAAACAAGTCAAACCAATCTATCATTATTTGTTACTCCTTCAGTGACAAAAACATCAGTGATTCTTTATGTTAATGGTTTTATATTGACTGGCTGTCAAAGTACTTGCACAAAGCGTTCACTTGATACATCAATGACACAGACCACAAAACTAACTACTGCTACTAATTATCTAAAAACATTATTTTGTCAACCAGTACTAAGTTTAAAAGTGGTGTTTTACATCCCATTCAACAGCCAGGGTCGTACTGGGACAGGCCCTCAGTATTGCCTCTTATGAGAGTCAAACCCATAAGGTTCTGATGCCAAACTTGCCAACCACTCAAGGCCTCTGAAGACGTCTTTGTCAACTGGTATATACTGTACCTGCTGTCAACCAGAATACATGTAAAGGAATGTGCTCTCAAATCAAATGAATTGAAAAATTAAAAATACATTTTAACGACTGTACAGAACTTCTTTTATCTGAACTTCTATTATCCCACTATTCAATTTGATGAACACAGTTCTACCCTCCTACATGTATTACTTTCCTAAAAACCTCTTCTATTTTAGGTCAATAAAATCCCACTCTCCCAATAGTTATATAATTAGTTAATAGTGATTCCACTGTATACAGGAGTGTGTACAATCATTTTATCATTTCATTATGAAAAGCTTAGACTCTTGACCACTGACTAGTGTTTAAGCAACAGGCACAAGTCATAATACACAAGCTCTGCTATTCATTTAATGCCCTGTTTATCTTTTACACTACAATATCCTACTTCAGTTTAGGATGTGAAATTACTAAAAAGTTTAATGTATCATTCAGTATTTAACTAAAGCATATCTGTTTGTCTGATAATTGGCATCCTCCTTACATGATCATGTAGTATTAAAATACATTTCAATAGCTTTGAGACTGACCATAACATACTTACTGAATCAGGGACAAATAGATCTACAAACAACTTTCTGGATGTAATTTATATTCCAAGATATTTGCATCTACAAGTTACTAATCCAGTTGTATTAGAAACCTCAAAACTTAATGCATAAGCAAAAAGTACTAAACATACTTGAACAGACATCCCACATCCTGAAAACAAAATTTCACCAACTCATGTGAGTTTTTTTGTGGGTTTTTTTTTTTACTCTCTTTTCAAAATTTATAAGTACCATAATATCTAGTTTTTGAAACCACACTTGGTTGTGTAAATTTACTATACCAGATTGCAACCACCTTTCAGGCATTTTAAGAAATTTTGTAGTCTCTTACAAGAATTTACATTTTACTGTTTCAGGTTATAGTAAAGGATACTGGCATTACTTAAATATCTGGGTCCTCATAGCAATCAAATTAATAGCTGGACTTAAGTTGTGTTTGAAAAAAAACTAATGCTTAGGAATCTTATTTCAGAATGCCTTGCAATAACCTCTTATCCCCAAAGTTTTGTCTATCTAACCTCTATTATCTGAACATACTAGGAAGTGAGACTCACTTTAGATAATATGTATGTTATAAAATTAAGAACAGGGGCCATATTCACGCAAGGTCTTAGCCAAATCGTAGGCTTAAGGCTATATTTGTATATAAAAGTTAAGAATGAGACTTGGCTAAGACACTTTCTGAGTATGGCCTCTGCATTTTAGTGTAAAACAGACAGGAATGATCAATTTTGGAGAGTTTACTGTGTTCATGAAATCTAATCATCTAAAAGAAGAGTTTAGATGGACAGCCACTGTTACAAAGTGAAGATTAAAATACTTAACAAGCACGAGAGAGCCTGTTTAAAAGCCTCATCTTTCTGTGACAGGCTTTGACCGTCCTCTGTTTCATATCCTGTATCCATCTTTATTATTCCAAATATCCAAAGTTTTAGTATTTAATTTCTTCCTGCATTAGAAAAAATATGTGTTTTGAATTTTTGATATTTATAATCACTATAATATGAGAGTATTGTAGTACTGTAACTTTAACACCACTTAGAAATACAAATCCCAGACATCCTGGAAAAACTAGTTAACTCCAGATGTCATCAGTGTATTATTCTCCACATGAATTGAATATGTATATCTCAGTGCTATACTTCTGAACTACAAGACAATTATAAATTACATCTTTATCTGTCAATGGATGCTACAGAAATGTAATCTCAAGGTCACAAACAAGTGATTAGTTTAACTCGAGTGCACCATCACATCAACTAGCTATTAGTGAGTTCTAATCCAGTTGTATTTGCTTTATTAGTCTCTCATGTACAACAGTTTAAAAGTAAAATGCTTCGCAAGTATCACCACTTTCTATTATCAACAAGCATATCACATGACTTCAATATGGTTCATTATTATCCATCATTGCAGACAAATTGGTCAGTTCTTTTCAGGTACATGTTTTTACAATTATCCAAATGTCATATGATTACGTCCCAGTTTGTGAAAATGTACCGGGTACATAATCACTATTTGTAGCAAGTAGGGTCATCCTATGGTTTTCCTTTTCACATACATTTTTTTTCAGATTTTAGATTGACTAATTTCTTGAACAATAATCCATTTACCCAGTACACTACAGCTGGATATCACTTACACATTAGGTTCATCACATTAAATTACACAGTAATATAACTCTCAGTGCATCTGTAATTTAAATACTTTATTCCCAAGTTACAAGTTACCTAAGAATTAGGTATAGTTGTTACTGTCTCACCATCTTGCAAACTTAAACTTATACCATAATACTGAATAAAACTTAAGCTTGGCTAATACAGTATTACAAAACTCTAAATCAAGCAAACCCAAATATTGTAATCATTGTACATAACAAGGCATTATTTAAAAATCTCTACAAATCTATTGTGGTCTCAGTAATCTGTATTGAAAAAATCCTCACAACATTATTAATACATGGGAATGTATAAATGATCTCCAGAAATCAGTGAACAATTTTATGTACATGTTCTCATATGCATGTATTAAGTATATACATATTTACGATATAAAGAAGACAATTGAGACATATTCCAAGTCTAGATATCCATGGATCAAGGGCTTAATCTATTATATGATTACAGGTTTTTGTGTATTCAGCAAATTGACAAATCCTCTATATTCTAACGCAGTGGAGTGGGTGATAATGTAAAGCTGCTGAAAATCTCCACACATTTCATAATGTATGAATTCTAAAGAAACTGGGAGTCAATGCAATGCATGAATCAGTAATCATGGGACTCAAGTGTTTCTGATTGACTTTTAAGATCAAAACATACATATATAGAGTAACAAACAAAAACTTGACAGCTCAGTCATAAATATCAACCTGCTCATTTTTTTACTGTACATAACTAGACTTTGTCCAAGTAGAACCCATGTAAGTAGAAGTTAGGGAGAAGTGGAAATGCTTTTGGTTTGAAGTCGTAGCATCAGACTATACAATAACTGAACTCTGTAGGAGTAAAAGTACTACAAGTTAAACATCACAAAATACAGTAACTTTGTAGATATAAATGGAAACAGGCCATAGCTAGAATCACATCTCCTAGATAATAGGGACTCTAGTGGGCTGCATTTCTTTTTAAATTACATATATGTTGCATCTATTAATTATTATCAGATACAAACTCAGTACTTATTTTGTAAATAGTGCTTACTGAGTTATAAAAAATGTCCAATAGTTACTGATTAGTAGTTTCAAAACATTCTTTCAATGTATTAATGTCAATTTACATGTAGCTTCAAGTGTTCAGAGTGACATAAAACAATCAAGCAAATATAAAACATTTTCCCCAGCCTCATTGTACTAGATAACTTTCATAATGCAGAAGTCAAATAATAGTGGTTTCAAATCAAACTCTAAATAGACAAAGTTTTATATCTGTATAATCAGGACCAGTAATTCCAGTAATGTGACAGGCACAAGATGTGTCAAAAAATGAACCCAAACATCTTCTGTCATTTCTGAAATCATTGCAATTCAACTAGAAATATAAATGAAAGAATACAGTAGCATTTTTCGTTTTTAACTGGTACTTTAGATGTCAATAAATTCCTAGAAATAAGTAATGAAATCCTCAACAACACAAAATAAATTTACAATCAGTGTTCAAACTGCCGCAACAGGATTTATGTATCAAAAGTTACCACAGAAATATGAGATGGAAAGTATTAGACTATTACTAAGATAATGGTTAATATAGCACAACAGTTACTATACTCACCAAAATAAAGTGGTTTACTCAGCTGATAAATTATACAACATATATAACTTTCCCAGAGTATTTATCCACATAAACACTTGAAACTACACAAGTATAAAACATACAAACTCATGCTATTGCAAAATAAAGTCAAATGCTGGGTTTTTATGTTCTTTGTCTCCCACAGTATAAAACATATAAAACAGTATCTGTAGAATACTGTAGAATACTCACCTAATGATGTATAACATAAAGTCCTCTAAAAGTATTTGTCCAAATCTCTTCATTGACAAACATATTACATAGATATAATACTGATAAATTATTAAGATTAATAGCATGTAGTGTACTTGTACTGATACTCCAATCATCCCCTAAACTGCCACTGGAAGTATTCTCACAAACATGTATTATACACTGGTACCATTTCTACATCCTGTTCAATACATCTGTATAAATTAAAACACACAAATTCCCGCCAAAACATCCCATCCCAGTGTGTAAATGCAGTACTGGTGTGACTTGTCAGTATACCTCCATTCATCAGTAATTCAGTATCTGTTGATTGCATGTGTGTGGGAAGAATATTCAAAACACAGCCTTCACCCCAATCAGAGGTGTGTGTTTGATTGACAGGTCAGTGGGAGGAGCTTGAGTATGACTATTCACCACCTGTTATAAGTGCAGAGCCCCAGGTAACCCTCCAGGGTGAGGAGGGAGGGCAGCAAGAAAAAAATGAGTAAAATGAGAGGCTGTTTTTGTGTGCAATACTCCCAATATACTCAGCAATTTCCATGTATTTGTACAGGCTTAAAAACACCAATGTATCACATGGAGTGAAGTAAATTAAACAATTTCTGGGGGACTGGATGTCAGATAAATCTTGAGTTAGGGAAAATATGAAGAGGGTTAACTTGATTTTTTGTGTTTTCCTTCAGGATGTATTATTATAATGGGAGGAGATCACACAGGTCTTTTATGTGAGTGTTGCATGTGTGTACTGTTTGTGTGAGGCATTGATTACTTCTTCAATAATTTATGCTGCCATGGCAACTGTGACAACAAAGAGGTTCTACGAATACTTAACCATAGGTTTACTTGCCTAAGTTAATTATCTTTGACTTCACTTATTATGGGACTATTATTTTTGTCATTTTTATTGAATTAAAGAAAACGAACACTTTTATTTTCACTTTGAAGCACTGTTTAATAGAAATGGTTAAATATTAAAGAAACAACAAATTAATAGTCAAACCATATAACCACATTTCCAATATCTTGTTTCTATAAATTTTTGTCTGTGTCAAAATAACTTAATTTTTGACAAATCAAAAGATGCAAAAAAAAATGACTTTTTATATACATGTATATATTACTTGTGCTGAAAATGTTTACAATTTGTTGAGAGGTGAACTTTTAACAATGCATCAGAGGAGGATCTTATTTAGGACTTGTTCCCGATGGCAAGCCAATGTTTGAATTACATATCAATCACTCAGTGTTATACAGGGACCAGATCTCCAAATATTGGCTTTATACACACTTTGTAAATAAACACTGACACATTAGAGTCCATTGGTCTGTATTGCGTTCTCAGGCCAAAGTTCAATACAAGGTCCTGATGAATTAAATGAAGATATTTCAATTGTGTAAAATGAATTAACAATTACAAAAGGCTTTAAAACATACCCACCCTACATTACACTTTTTCTAATCGAGCATTATCTCTGCGGCACTGACCTCTGCGTATGTCCGTGGATCCTTGATTTGTGTTTCATGGTTTTTATTATAAATCTTAAAGTTCAACTTCAAGATAGAGATTAAGTACCATAGAAGTTCAATTGGAATTAGAACTAGATCTGTACCCTATATTCAGAAGAGCAATACCCTTGTTAAGATCTATTGAGGGCATATTGTAAGGGGTCCACAGAAAAAAACCTGGTTTTCCTCGAGGTTTCTGACCATCTGTGTTGTAACTTGACACATCTCATCCCTAAATTACACCAGTAGACAAAATAATCTAATAACCTGCTGTAAATCTCAACACTATTTCTCTATTTAGTTTCAATTTCTCTATTTGTAATCAGAAAACATCAGCCCTACCATTCCAGGTCAGAGAGTTAACCTTGTCAGACAGCGATTTAAAAAAAATGGTGTTGTGACTAGTTAAGCTGTAAAATTCTTACTACTGTACTCAATTTTTATCTTCTGGAGAGTTAACATAAATTTTTGTAAGTTAATGTCTCATATTTGAAAATATGGATATAATGAAGCAAAATAATAACAAAAGTTAATTAAAGTTGAAAAAAAAATTTCGTAAATTTCAAAACCAAAATACATGTACTCACATTTATCAAATATATCCAAAAATTCTACACAGACTTTTGACAATAAATGTATGGTTGATAGGAATTGTTATTTGTTATTCCCTCAATTAATGTATATTCACCAAAAATAAATCAAAAAGTTGTCTTATTACTTGAAATTCCAATGAGTCTATGCCAGAACAATTTTTTTTTGAGTCCATCCAACTTGTGACACCTTGCACAGTTTCTGATAGAGAATCATGTACCACAAAAATCTATCTGAATCTGTAGTCACCCAGCCATAAAATGGAGAGGCTTTTAACTCTGTTGATCTGATAGAATCACTTTCACCTTGTCTTGTGTATAAAACTAGTGTCATCCAACATATCTCCTTATTAAAGATCTCTCAGACTTAATGGGTTCATGAGGGTGTCTTATTAATACAGAATCCACCAGTCGTATATACTCCCATTCACAGAGTGCAAGCAATTCAGTTCATTCTGGATCACGTAGTAATATACATTGTGTTAAATAAATTCTGTGCCAGACTTCATTGGTGAAAGATATTGAATATTGACTAGAATTACTTTTCTGATATTTTTGGATGTATATTAGAGAATATATAGCTCCAGAACATGAATATGATACTGTACTGACATAAATGAAATATAATATTCATATATATTTACTCTAGATCCTGAGAATTCATTGATTGTTGAACAAATTCCACAACAATCCGACTGACTCTGGTGAAAAGTATTGAATATTTCCCTCAGATTACACAGGTTATGGTACTCTCAGTGAGGGGTTTATACCAAAATGGCTTTAATAATAAAAAAAATAGCTTCAGAGATGCCCGTACCCTACAGCCTGGGGAAATAATTTTCAACAACATGAGATATAGAAGTAGTGAACCAGTACAAAGATCTGGATACTTTCAGAGCAGTTTCAGTTATATAAAGCTCCAAATAACATTAAAGTACATAAAATAACATCTAAGAGAAAGAAAATGTATGTAAAGATAAAGTATTACAAGACAATTCAATAGCAAGATGACAGCATTAATCAGTAAACTAAAAATTATGGAGCTGTAAAATTTATTAACTGGAAAATATCTGTCAATGGAAAAAAAGCACAAATATGTAAAAGTGCATATGATAATCAGTTGTGGCAATCCATATACCTTTGTCATAAGAGAAATATGTTTCCAATATGGCAGGTGAAAACACTGTCATAAGAGAAATATGTTTCCAATATGGCAGGTGAAAACACTGTCATAAGAGAAATATGTCTCAAATATGGCAGGTGAAAACACTTTGGCAGAACCAAAGTTAAACGTAACACCATGATGCACACCTACATCCCCTAACCAATGTATGTACCAAGTGTCAACCTTGTACACCTTATGGAATCCAAGAAATAACCCAGACAAGATTTTAAAACTCATGGTCACTATGACATGGTCAAAGGTCAAATCAAGGTCACACCATGACGTTGCACACCTAAAACCCCCTAACCAATGTCCCTGCCAAATATCCACTTCCTACACCTTACTGTTTCTGAGATATAACCCAGACAAGATTTTATAGGTCAAGGTCACTACGGCAAGGTCAAAGGTCAACTCAAGGTAACATCATGAGGTTGCACCCCTACACCCCTTAACAAATGTCCCTACCAAGTAACAACTTCATACACCTTATGGTTTCCAAGATATAGCCCAGACAAGGTTTTATAGGTCAAGGTCACAATGGCAAGGTCAAAGGCCAAATCAAGGTCACACCATGAGATTGCACACCTACACCAAGATATAGCCCAGACAAGATTTTATAGGTCAAGGTCACTACGGCAAGGTCAAAGGTCAAATCAAGGCCACACCATGATGTTGCACACCTACACCCCCTAACCAATGTTCCTATCAAGTAACAACTTCCTACACCTGTGGGGTAAAAATGGAAAGTATCTAGTGCCTTGGAACCTTAAATGGGAGGGAGTGTCCTACCTGCTAATTAGCTTAAAGTACCGTATCCATATTCACATTCTGAATCCTTGCGAAAACATTTATTATTATGCTAGTTTTAATATATTCATACAGTACCCACAACCAGAGTGTGTGGTCTTTCATACAAAATGCACTCATACAACAATCATAAAAAATGCACTCATGTCATACAACAATCATAAAAAATGCACTCATGTCATACAACAATCATACAAAATGCACTCCTGTTAATATAGATAGTACAAATGATACATATTTACACATTCAACTGTATATTGTTGGAACATTAAGCTTAGAAACATTCTACTAAGTATCCTATTTCTTTAAAAGTGGCAGATCAGTGACTGTAAAAAAGACTAAGCAGGAATTTACGGTCAAGCCAGTAGAAAGTGAAACTTAAGGTTTTTGTCCTGGTCAACACCCAGGACCATGTTGGGACGTGTCCACAGCATAGCCACTTGTGGGAGTTGAACCCACACAAACTTGCAAACTATTGATTTGCCAAGGACCTCACCAAGTCAGTACAGCCAATAAATCAAATTTTATCTCATGACACACACATTGTAGAGTTATTGAATCAAACAAATTAAACTATCTTACCGTCTTCTGTTCAAACTCCTGGCTGAGCTGTTTGATTTTATCAGAATATTCCAGCTGCATCGTTTCCATGGTTTCAGCATCATTTTCAGCTTCTATGTGATAAAATATAAAATTTCAAAAGTAACATATAGAATTCCAAATGATATATGCTTATGTTTTCATAAAATTAGCAATAACCTCCATATTATTGAGTCTATATTAAGAGAGGTTTGTAAGATTGAGAAAATCAACTTGACAACTACCAACCGTGGAATAGCTTAGACAGTTATAATTTGTGAACTTTTTTGGATAACTGCATGTAACATTGAAAATTGTTTTCAAGGCTTAAATATCTTAAACTTAAAATAACAAAAAAGAAAGACCTTACATGACTGACAAAACTATAATGTATCACAGAAGTAATAATTAAACATCTGATCAAATGAGCATTTTATTTGTTTCTTTCCATATCTTTTGATAGTGGCAATATATATTAATTTAAATTGTTTATATTATGCAGGAAAGACATGCACAACATGCAAATGTCTAAATACGATACAGGGTAGCAACTAACTGATGAACCAAACAAGTAAAAATTGAAATACAAATGTTTTAAGACTGCAATTTATCTCAAATTTGAGATTTTTTAGTGACAAAACAGATGACTTAATTTCTTTGCAAATATATCAGACAAAATAATGACTTACTAAATAAGAAAAAGAGTATCCCTGTCTTAATTTTGTACAATATTCAATACTCTATTATGTTTAATCGGGTATTCATAAAGAGTTATCACTAGTTATCCTAGTTATCACACCACCTTTGACAAAGGTCGCAATTATGTTAAAGAAATTTCAAAGGTGTGACATGTTTATGAGTCTAAGTATTTGAATTTCAGTTCAATGATGTGTCACAAGTCATATATTTATCAACAGAATACCAGTATTTTTAGACTACTTAAATTGAGACAGCCCAACTCCCTAAATTCACAACATATTAGTGTTGCTTGAAAATAATGATTGATTTAGACTGCCTTGAGCAATTTCAGTGAGGGTTTTTCTGACTGAAGAAGTGAGAATACAATACTGTCAATCCAAGGTAACAGACAGCTTCTTTCTTTCAGACTTCTATAAGATCTATTTATGCATATTATATTATTAATACAGTAATGTAAGATATATAGCACACATACAGCAGGAGAAAATCTCTAAATCTAACAATGTTTGTATCAAGAAAGCCAACATCAAATATTATTGTCGCTCAGAGTACAAAGACTTTCTTTTCTTGGTATTTCCGCTCGATTAACCAGTATAGAAACATTGAATGTATGATTTAAGGTATTCTAAAGGCTTGTCTGATTCCAAAGCATAGCGGTTTTTCTTTCATTAAATATATTACAAATATTACAATATGATCTCAACATTGACTTTTCTATTCTTGTTGCCTTTTCAGTGAATGACTGTTCTGTATCTCTGCTGTTATGTGAACATCATTCAAGCACAATTGGAGAAATTTGCAAATTTAATAAGTAATTAAAATGAAATTTTTATAAGTTCATACCCTACCCAATGGACAATTGCTAATCCGGTCAGCACAGTTCGCACCAAATGAAAAAGATGCTATGACATCACGTTTGAAGGGAAGTATGATTGCGCCACCTGGTGAATGTACAGTTATGGACTGGCTTGCTCTTATTTTATACAGGATGACTTTTACTGTTGTTTGGTGACCGGTCCGCGCCAACCGGATTAGCAAAAAATATTATTGTCCATTGGGTAGGATGTAAGCAGGCAATAAAAATGGTAATAATATAAAAAGTCGACTCACAGGTGACTAGAAAATTATTCTCACTTGACCAAAAATGTCAAATAACAGGGAAGATCTCAATGGAAAAAGCCTTAATAAATAGTGTTGAATTTATTTGTAGTTTAAAGAGATTTCTACTTCTCAGACTTTAACTGAAAGGGGATTAAATACATAGATATCACCCTGTACCTCTCCTGAGCCCATCAATCTCCTGGTCCTTGTCTTTGATCTCTTGCTGCAATATGGCAAGTTCCGCCTCCAGCCTTCCCACCTTCTCATCCGCCGAGGAGGCCCCACTCTCTGAATGTTGATCCTGATCTAGCTGGGCTTCTAGCTGTTGGATTCTGTTTTCTAACCCTTTGATGATATTCTCTTCATATTCTCGAATCTGTGCCTGATATTCCTGCTGTTTCTCCTGCAGCTGTGAATCCAACTCATTTGTCCTTTTCTCAAGGTCACCATTTAGTCTTTCAAGGTCAGCAGCCTCTTCACCTTTTTCAGTAAGTTCCCTGTTCAGTTTATTGATTTCCTGCTTTAGGTCTGCCTGTATCTGTTCATAATAACCTTGTTCCACCAATCCACCTCTCATCTCCTCCAGCTCTCCATTTAATTCACTGAGTCTCTTCTCTTTCTCCTCTAATGTCTTCTGCATCCCTTCATTTTCTGCATTCAGTTCCCCCAGTCTCCTTTCATCCTCTTCATTCCTTCTCTTTAGCTCATGCTCCACTTGAGCAAACTCCTCTTTGCTCTCACTGAGTTGTTTTCCAAGCTCTCCCACTTGCCTCTTGGCACTCTTCAGACTGTCCTCCACCACTTTGAGCTTCTCTTGTAACTCTTCCAGCTCCTCCTGAGAAGACATGCCTTCCTCAAGCTCCTGTATATGCTCCTCATACTCCCTCACTTTCATTGCCATCTCATATTTATCTTTGCCCATGGTGTCTAATTTATCTTCCAATTCCTGGCACTCAGTATTCCTCTGCTGTAGCTCTGCTTCCAGGTTCTCCAGCTTGCTTTGATCCAGTTGCCTCTCCGTTTCCAACTGCTGTAGCTGTGACTTGAGAGATTCCAATTCTTCCTCTACCACCCTTTTTTGAGCAGCCATGATTTCATTCTGTACAATCTGAGTGGCACATAACCTGTTTTCAACCTCTTTCTTTTCGTTATTGAGCTTTTCATCAAATTCTTGCTGTAATGTCTGTCTCAGAGATTGCATCTCCCCCTCTTTTATTGTTTTAACATTTTCAACCTCAAGGCTGCAGGTTTCATTCAGACTTTGCTTCAGCTTTTCTATTTCCTCTTTATGCTTGCTCTGTAGCTCTAGTGTGACTTCCTCTAGTTTTACTTCCAGGTTCCTTTGAGCCTGTTCTAGTTCCATAATATGCTTAGACTGTTCATCTTCTAACTGTTGCTCCAGGTCACTCTTGACCTTGTCTAATTCTTGCACAAGATCATCTCGTGACCTCTGCAGCTCACTTGACTCTGCCAGCCGATCATCCTTCATTTTATCACATTCTTCTGTGTGTTCAGCATTGATCTTTTTGATAATTTGCTGGTGCTTTTCATCCAGTTGTTTCTCTATGCTCACAAATGCATCACTCTTTTCTTTCAATTCATTTGATATGCTGTCTATCTTTGCATCCTTCTTTTGGATGACCTCTTTCAGCCTGGCTATTTCCTGTTCCAAGACTTCTACCTCATCACCGGATGATGACTCAGACTGCAACTTCTGTTCATCCTGGCCCACTTGTTGCTGTAAATTTGAAATCTCCTCTCCTTTCTCATTCAACTGTTGTTTCAGCTCACCAATCTCTGTTTCACTGTCTTCTATAATAGACGTTAAGTCAGCAATCTGGCTCTTCAAGTTCCGAATGGCTTCTTCGTGCTCTCCTATAACATCCTTACCAGAATCTTGTCTCTCACCATTTGGTTCTATTTTTTTCTCCAATTCAGTAATTTTTTCTTGCCAAATCTTCCTCTCAAATTCTTTCGCTTTCTCAACTTCATTTTCCAACTCAAATTTGAATTCTTTGTGGAACTGCATTAGCTCATCACTGCATTCTTTTTGTAACTGTTCAAATTTCAAATCAAAGTCCTCGTCATTTCGCACGATTATTCTCTGATGTTCAGCTTTGAGGTCCTCTATCTGCTGTTCAAAATGATTGCAGAGTTCTGTTTTTACCTTTTCAAGAGCCTCTTTTGTTTGTTCCAGTTCTGCTTTAAGTGTATTCACTAAGTCATCTTCTTTGGTAGAAGATGGATCAGTTTCAAACGATATCATATCCTGTGACTTATTATCAGAAATGTCCACAATTTCACTGATGGGTATGTCATGCAAGGTTGCTTTGTGTCCTTGAACGGGGGGAGTAAAGCGAGGAGTGGATTCAAAGCGAGGTGACCTGGGGGTAGGTTCTGCAGAACTGGGAACACTCTCTGCATAGTCCAGCCCCCCAAAACTCAGGTGCTGAGCTTTCTGTGTGAAAGGATCCTCTCCTACTCCATGTGACTTGTCTGCTTCTTGTTCACCGTTACTGCCAAAGTCTATAAGCATGCCAGTCTGTGACGGGGAGTCTTCTGGTAGCGTTCTGGAGTCCGACAGAGTGCCCTCATCATCCGATCTCACAACAAAGTCACCTGACAGCTGAGCAGATCTCCGAGTGGCATCCCTCAAATCCTCGCTCTGGGCCACTTCCTGGTCGGAATTTGAAAAATCATCATCGCTTTTCTTGTTGGCGAGTTTAGCTTCATACTCCTTGAGAACATTCTGAAGTTTTCCGATTTCAAATTCATAGGTTTGCTTCATCTGCATCAGTTCTTCTGCTGATGCCTGTTGTTGTTGCTGGTTTGTTGAGACTGGTGCTGGTGTTTCAGGTGTACCTTCTGTGCAGGATTAATAAATATAGCAAAGAAAACAGTCTTAACTAAACACTTAATATTACTAGAGTAACTACATTACTTGAAACCAATATACACATACACAGAGGAAGCATATTTAGATTACCAACATTGTATTTATAAAAAGCTTTGTTGGGTAAATCATGTAACTTATTATTTTTGTATGGACAGTAACTGACAACAATGAAGAGACCAATAACTTTCCATCTATTCAAATGATGAATTTGCTTTAAAGTTGTAATAATTTGGACTCTGAAGTATTTTGCAAATAAGCAAAAATGGCAAAATTTAATCTTTTTCAGATAACAAACACTGGTGTGAATGAACTGGTGTGAAGTAAAATAATTTTTTTGGTCTCTTTAGCTACCTGAAAACTGAAAACATACTTCCTCTCAACAAATAAAAACTTAAATATATAAAGATACTAGAACATAAATACTTATGACCAAGTCATAACAGAAAGTAAAATGACTAGATCCCAGTGATAAATAAACAGTTACTAAACATGTAATTAAGTATTTACAAACACTAGTGTCATGCTAACTTCAGTTATCAAACACTTACACTATGCATACATCATGCTATTAAATAGCAATAAACTATTTCCACTACATAGAGAGCTATGTAAGCTTGTGTTAACTGAAAGCTAAATCTATTTGATATATATTTACATGCATAAACATAATAAAGTAGCTTTACAAGTAGACGTAAGACAAGAAGAGCAAGCAAAAGCTTTAATTTGTCTTTGGTTATCATCTGGGTAGATGGCTTATTTACCTAAATGGCAGATGTGGGATTTTTATACTTAACCGGTGTGGATTATGAAACATTGGTGTGAAACATTGGAGAAAGAAATGCGAAATTTGCCAAATTATGTACACTTTGCCACTATGGGACACCCTCTAAAATTAAAACAAAATAATCGTAACTTTCAACAATTTTGTATCAGGGGCTACCACAGGCCTAATGTAATCATAAAAAATACACAAATATGTGAAGAGTCATGGAAATAGAAGGGGCTTCTTTAGTGAATTTCGCTTCTTTGATTCTACATTGGTTTGACTGACGAATCATCACTTAGGTGTTGCTTTTGCATCAGTTGTACTATAATACCAACTAAAGTGTACCTAATCCGACCATATATACAAATCCACTAATGATAACTAGCCCTTTTCACAGGACCAGAAATACAAAACATCTACTTTCCTGAAAAAAAGCAAATTTAAAGGGAAAGGGTGTAGGGAATTTACTGAAACTTGACAAGAATTGGCATAACTCTAATTCATTGAGTTTTCTTTTTTGTTGTTGTTTTGCAGGTGGGTTTTGTTTTCTCTTAATGTATTTTAAGATACAGTAAATAATCACCTTGAATTTGTCTCCTAAGTTCCTGGATTTCCTGTTCATATTTGTTCACCAGTGTCTCTGATCTCCTCATGGCATCTGCCTCATAAATCTCGGCCAGATTAGTCTTCTGAGCCTCAAGCTGGAGCTGTAACTCAGTCTGCAACAAGAAGAATCTTTTAAATAGTCAAGGTACTGGAAGTAAAAAATTTACATAATAAAACCAAAAGACTTAACTTTTTAAGCTATATCAACAATACACTCAATAGGTAGAATAAAAAGAAGTTAATATTAATTTTTTTTTTCTGAAAGCAGAGTAGAGGAAGGGACAATATACTTGTGCTTGCTGAGATAATGTGGTATAATTCTTAAATATGTAGAATTTACACAGTACAAACATCAAATAACAAAATAGATAAATCAATTAGTGTAATTCTAAAATCTGTGTAGTCCACAGTCTGTTTCTAGAACCAAGTTTACTTAAAGAATCTAGTTTGAAATATATTAAGAAGATTGAAGGTATAAATCTACAGTACATGTTGAGTAATCTTATTATTGTTAAACTTGTGTAACAAGAAGCACAATTCCCCATAATTCAGCAATGGATACTTGTACTAATATCTGGTGACAGTATTGCTGAATATCACAGATCTCTCTACCCACCTGCCACTTGCTGTTACAGTGAAGCACATCCCTATGATGGGCGTCTCTCAGTCTGGGTTTGAGTGACTCATACAGTGGAAGGTCTTCAGGCTGTAGCTCTTCATGAATCTCCTCCATCACCTGAGAAACAGAAACAATTGATAACCATGGTAACATGGTAAAAGATTATATGATGGCTCATTATAACCCCCAAGGTGGTAGATGTGACAATTATACTGATCACAGGTAAAAGTTGTAAAAGTATTCCTATTTTACATAAGAATCAAATTAATATTAGAATCAGGTCAAAGTCAATGTTATTGACATTAAAAAAAATTATTATTATTGTATATATATATGCTTCATGCTATTACCAAAACAAAAATTTACTCTACCATAAAAGGTCCCAAAACAGGAAGCACTTTATAAAGATACTGTATTTTACAACATATACTGTACACACTATTTGATTTCACTGGGTTTTGAATCATATTTTAGTGTATCTACAGCTTATATCATCACTGCAAGTTTTAGTAATGCACAAAAGCAGTAAATGCCAGATTCTGTGATGTAAACTACTGGCTGATTTCATCAAACAAGGGCATTAATGATGAAATATAAACAATGACAACAAAGTATGATGCCCCCTCACCTTCTCCATCTCAGAAGTCATATCATCAGCTAGTACTGGACTCTGGTCCTCAACACCAGACATACCCGACTCATCCAAGTCAGCCATCTTGGGCAATAGTTTCTTCCTAGCTCCACCACTACTCACAGGAGTGGCATTTGCCTTGGTATGCTGTGGTTTGTCTCTACTACTGATGCTGTTTCCACGAGGAGTGGTCGATGCACTGGCTACCAGCGGTTTATCTCTACTACTGCGAGGTGTAGACGCAGAATTAGGCTCTTCTCGAAGCCTCTTCAGTGCCTCAGAATCGTCAGTAGTAAAGAGAGTGGAGGCTGATGTGAGGTTTAGCGTTGTCCTGTCAGCAGAGTGTGCGCGCTCGCGTTCCAACTCGTCTTTTAAGTTCTGCACTTGATGTTCATACTGTCCACGAACTCTCTCCAGCTGTGAAAAGAATAGATAAATGTAATTAAACAAACATTTTCAAAATAAAAAGGGAAAAAATCTCCTCAAAATCATAGCAGGTATTGGTGAACTTTGCGGGATTTTTGGTCAGAATATAAATGGTTGCATGGGGATCAGTTCAGGCTCAGGCTGAGGTCAATATTATGTTTCTGGCCGACATAAGCAATACTAAACCTATTTCTTTATTGATTCAAATAAACAAGTGATATCTGTCTGTGACTATACTTTATATTTAGCAGTCAAGTGACTATTACAAAATGTTCTTTCACAAACCCAAACGCTACATTTGGTTGATTCACTTTTATTGCCTGCAAAACCAGAAATACCATTCCATGCTATTCCCTATATGTGATACCATGATGCTTTTGTAAATGTTTATAAACATGAAGCCTTGATAGGTGGGTGTGAATTTGTCCCCAGACATAAACTACTTCCTTCTGATATTATGAAGTCAAAATATAGTTAACAAGTAAAATAATAAACCAGATCTCAAATTCAATTTGTCATTTAGCAACTGGACGAATACAGTTCTGACAACAATACATGCAGTTTGTAAGTTCTCTCACAATGTGTTTCATAGTTTTATCGTCAATGGTACCTAATATTTGGCTGTAAATACTACTCGTCATGTGCAAGTTAAAATTTGTTCAAGTTGAACAAAGCCCACTAGAGTTTTATCAGTGCAATCATGTAGCTTAAGTGGTTTAAAGAGACTAAGATAAATATTTTCACAAGTTGTAATTAATTTGCCATGAGTAGTAATTGAAATATTCAAGTATTCTTTTACCACTATCCTAGTCTTCAACATACCGGGTATATTCTTTTTAAACAATAAGCTTTATAAAAGTGAGTCTTTTTCATTAAAAAGTGAAATAAATGTACTATTTTATGCTGTTTGTTTAGGAATTCGAAGACTGCCAGAGACCCAGTCAGTAAAGTGTTCTCTTTTCTTCATCTGTCTGCCAAATGACCAATTACTCAACCCTGTAACATGAACTCCAGTGCTCTTCAACAGCCCTAAATTATGTTTCATGTACTTATTTTCATTATTATATACTACTTAATCAAAAACACTACAATCCTGAAGATATGGCTATCAAATTGTTCTTTTATCACAAATATTTAAAATATACTTACTTCTCAATGTGAAATTCTTCATGCAAATTATGTAAAATAAATATTATGTGAAAATCACTAAACTTCCAAATTTTCAAAGTGATTTCAAAGAAATACATGTAGTGTTAAATCTTCCTGTCTCTTTACACATCTTGCTTACCATACAACTTATGAATCTTGTTTAAGTTCAATATTTTTGTATCCTTAGTAAGTCAATCTACTTGCTAATAATAAGAAAACAGATTGGTTAACAGCTACTTTGCAGTTAACAGTTCAATTTGTCCAACTGTCACTTGTATATCTGATTAATTCTCACAGTTGAGTGTGAAATTATTTCACAGAGCTCATAAACAGTTAATTTCCCCACATGACTCGTTATCTTAATTTCCCACTGATAAATAGGTGATAATAAATACTGAAATTGATTCTTTTTAAGCAGTCTATTGTAATTTATGAAATTGTGTAAACTTTAAAGGAATTATTCAATTTTCATAAGCAGCCAGTTTATCACAAATATTATTTTAACAAAATTATTCTTACCCTGATTCAAAAATGTTATTGCCATACTTGAATATCCTCAATAATTTATGGCTCTTGAATGATCTTAAAATCCCTATATTTTGCAATTTCTGACAACACAAGCCTTCTCCAAATATCCACAATAATACGATGTAGAATTATCAGCTGAGTCACAATTTTGACACAAGCACTTAATCTTTAGTAGTGATGTGATCAGACTATTTTCTCATATTTATAAACTCTATCTGCTTTCAGGCTACAATTGAGTATTCAACAATAGGAGCACATGACAAACCCAATATGTAGGCTGTCACAACAGGCGACATCCATCAAATTAGAAATGTTAGTTACATGGAGAACTTTATCTCATTACTAGTATACAGCAACTCATTAATACACAGGAATGGCATTGAAGTGGATACAATAGAGAAATATTCATGTGACTTGTTTACTTTATTTATCAAAACAAATCATCTGTGAACACTAAAGGCAATAAATAACACAATACAAGCACCATAGGTTTGTGGTAAAACTGTTACTTATATCTGCCAAGCATAAAAGAACATGAATGATTGGTGAGAATTTCCTCTATTCTTTAGAAATATTTTATGCGCTGTTCATACTTCTCCAGATTCATCCAGATCTGTTTTTTTAAAAACGACTATATGGTTGAATGGGGAATTCACAATGGGCATTGATATCTATGCAGTTCTGACACGATACACTGTTAATAGTGCTAAGCTCAGCTGACACATTCTGTAAAATGATGTGAAGTCTGTATCAGACTTTGGAGTACCTTTTGGAAGTATTTGTATATAGGAGAGACATATCAGGGAATTGTGAATGGAATACAAGGTATTGACAACAGCAGAAGTCTTAATTTACACCATACATTATCCATTTCATTCACTCACTGAACTGCCATTGTTTGGTGACTTGTATACAGGTGTGATGCATGTATATTTGCTATTTAATCCCTAATTCTTTATCAGCTTTATATCATATATTAGTGTTTATCAGTATTTTGAAATTTTCGGAAATATAAGGCACATAATCATTACCGTAATTGTGTCACAGCAATAAAGGTTTCCAAATATTCAAAGTAGCCAGTCTCGGCAGGCAAGAACCTCAGCCTGCAGATACAACTAAATGGGCAACAACACTGAGATTTGGGAAAATGTAATGAACTTCAATTGTCAGAAGTACACAGAACCCATGGGATACTGTCACATGTAAGACCTTTCATATGGTTGGAGAAGGTGGAAAATTTACTTATTTTATTCGTTCATGACACGAGGATTTCTTTTTACAACAGGAAGGCATATGTCTCCCTAGGTGGAAGCCCACTGTGAAGTGAAAGTTAGTCTGATATTGATACACAAATAAAAGTGCAAACTCTAGTTACAGGAGATTAACAGTGCCTCTTTTTAATTAAGAAGTTTAAAACTGAAAAGTATTAAAAGCATTGCGATGGCAACAGCTGCTGCAAAAGTCAAAGTTAGGATTTTACGTCCCCTTCAACCGCCACGGACATATTGGTACAGGTCCTCAGCATTGCCACTTGTGGGACTCGAAACCCACAGAGTTGACAGCCTATGATTAGATGCCAAACTTGCAAACCACTAGGCCACTGAGGACCTCCAACAGCTGTTGCAAGATACCCCCCAAACCAAATCAGCTCTATATCCTCTTGGGATAAACACATCCTGAAAATCTGGTGAAAATCCCTGCATGGGTTTAGGCTGCTGAACACCCCAATAAGACCCAAAAATCTTAAAAGTATTGCCATGGCAACAGTTGTTGTGAGATATCCTCCAAAACGCAATCAGCTGTAGATCCTTTTGGGGTAATCATATCTTGAAAAGTTAGTAAAAATCCATGAAGGAGTTTAGACTCTGGGACACTCACAAATTTCATGCCTGCTGCCGCCCGGGCAGTTCTTTGGTTAAAAGTATCTGTAACAAACTGGAAGAATGCATCATTTTTAATGGGAGAAAAGAATTTTAATAATATTCTCCACAATCCACAGTTACACACATGGAAACACTATTTATACCCGCAATTCTTCTTCTTTGATTCCACAGAACAGGAAAACAGATTGGATTAATTGTAAACGCTTATGGACAGTCTACCGCCAGAATTCACCAAAGCATCGGGAATATGATTGTGTGCCAAAATCATCTGCAAAAGTGCCCCATGTTGACATTATCATTCACCCACTCAAAAACATGAAATATAGGGAAATGGCTACCCTTTCCAACCAAATACTGTTGGTTTTTAATGACTTTTCATACATATTTTACCTAATTTTCATGTGGTTAATTCATAAAAGGTGCATAGCTTTATCCTTGTTGCAGAAAAAATGAATACAACCACTTAGTAAAAGTGGGAATTCCCCACACATAGAAGTTTGAAGTGTTTTGATTGGCTGAGCATCAATGTGGCAGGTACAATGTATTTTTATTGGTTGTTTTTATGGAGATCATCTATTTATTTTATAAAGACAAATACTGGGATTACAGACATGGATTTAAGGAATATCACATGACTAGAGTGGGGTTATCCAGGGTTTTACAATCAATAGCGATATTAGTAACACGAAGGTGAAGACTGAGTGTTCTAATGAGTTGTAAAACCCTGCATAACCCCATACTAGGAGTGTGTTATACTGATTCTAACATAACATTTTATATTTTTCACATTTATTCCTCATCTTCTCACTGTGATGATGAAGATTTGTAGTGCACATTCTTTGTATTTTCACTTTTAAAAGTGAAGTGGGATTATCGGCCACCTATTCCTTTTACGGAGCGTAAGGTTATGCTCGGTTTTACAATAGCGAATGATCAATCCGAATGGCAGACACAAGCATGTCATGTTAAATTAAATGCACTATTTTGTTATTTTGTGAGGTATGTTGTTTGTTTTCATATCTGTCTCACTTATAACCTATGTTTATGTAATACCCATGCTCGCGTATTACCCACTGTTCATACCAGGGAATGTTGACTTAGGGTGAAACAGTTAACCGCAAAAGTCCCCAGCTTTTAGGTTTTACAGCTTTTTAGGCTTTTCACTCAAACTGATGCCAACATTTCGCACTTAAAACTTTTCCCAAACTTCTGCCTGGTTGCATAATGAAGTTTACCTGTACTGTCGTATGTTTTGTCAGTTTTGTCATCACCTTAGAAACAATGGAATATACCCAAGACTAATCTGTTTACTTTACTATTTGCATTTATGCCTACAATAATCGGTCTCTTTCAGCTGACCACAATATTAGACCATTTCAGCCTTAATGTTGATAAATTTTAACAATCTGTGTGTAATAATTTGTACCACTCACAATGTATCCAATGAAATGGGCCAACAAGGCAGGTAAAATAATCATTCTATCATCGAGTCTCCTGAAGTGGTTCCTACATGCATACAACAGTCTTTTCTTCCATCTATAGCTACAGATTCCCTGACCCACATTCTGGTGTGTAATGCGTGAGAATAGTCAGCATTGGGTTGGGATTTTGTAGCAAATATAGGCAAAGTATAATGCACTGACCGCATCAATAGTCAAACTAACTGATATAGAACCGTTCTCTCAACATTCAAACATCAAATATATTTTGGAATCATTTATTGCCATGTTCACTAGTCAGCAACAAGGAGCTGAAAAAAATGGGAAAAAAACACAATCAAACTTTTCTTTGTCAAGGTTCATATTCTAACAGTTATGGTACACTGATGGCCCTGTGATGGGAATGTCAACTGTAACTAATCCCATTCCTGCTTTATGTTGGAATTCGCTCTGAGAAGTATCCATTTAATTTAAAATGAAAAGACTGTTATTAATTACAAGTTTGTTAATTGTCAAATCAATTTGCAAAACATTGTCCACAATATTTATACAGGGTTGAATTTTCTTGAAGCTTTTCATAATTACTCTCCTGTTGTCAAGTAAATATTCCCTTTCTTAAACACGGACAAAACAACAGATACATCAACATTGGTCAGTAAATACTAGAAACTTCAACTCCATAAAAGCAAACCAGGAACATTGTGCCATGTAATAGTTTATTTCACAATATGATTAACATGTTCATTCAAGCGCAAGTCCAGTTTCTCCCTTTCCCTGGAACAATTTCAATAATACAGTAGTGAAAACATCAATTTCTGGGCCAGTTGTGGGGACATTAATTAATCATTGATTTGGTGACACTTGATTCTATTACAGTAATAGCAGAGTTATCAATAGAACACAATACCTGTCTTTTATATTAACCCCACTCTGCTCAAAGTTCAATCAATGAGATACCATTGTTCATATCCCAATAATTATTCGCACTGTAAACTACAAGAATGGGACAAAATCAAATATTTATCATACATTCAAGGCAATTCACGAGTCTTGTATTTAGTTCAATTATTGATTAAATATGCAAAATAATAAATTTTTGTTTAGACAAATCAAATGAAATGTCTTCTAAGATAAACTTTGTTTGTGATCTGAGATCCCAAGCAGAATCCTAACCAACTAGTAAGTACTGATTCCTTCATCCCTCAACTATCCATTGTAATTTGACCAAGGCGTTACAAGGATTTATATTTATGGCCAAAATATAGGCCACTTATTATTTTGATAAGCCATAATTACAATCCCTAATTATAGTTATAAATAAGACTTTAGTTAAAGACTAAAATGAATTTCAACATCAAATGATATAAAGTTGCTTCCAGTACTAGCAATGATCCATAGGACATATGCTCCTTTTTATGGCTGAAATCATATACTGATATTTCAACATCAATTGAGATTTATAAGCTTCCTCTGGGTTTCAATATCGACACTAAAAGTTTTCATTTCAGATTATGTCTAACATCTCAAGAGGTACTATTTTCTAAATGTTGTTATATTTTATAATTACTTTATATTTTGATCATTATTTAGTTTGCAAAGATTTACTTCGAGATCTTTTAAGATTTAATAATTTCTACAGCAGTCTTATTTAAATTTAAACTTATGATCTTTCTCAAATATCTGAAGTACTTTTTAACTAAAGATTCACTGTGAAATGATATACTTTCTGTGTGACATGATACATCAATATTTATTGATATGCAAAGTAAAATTAGAGTTTGACATTAATAAGTAAATTGTATTTCAATTCCTGAAATGCTATTTTTGCTTCTAATTACAAAATATGGGCCAATTATTATTCTGACAAGCCATAATTACTATCCCTGATTATAATTACAAATAAGACTTCAGCTAAAGACTAAAATAAGTATCAACACTAGAAATAGGCCGCCCTGTTGATAGTAGATGCGAATAGAAACAGGATAGCATAGAAGAACACACATTATCATGTGTAATGTCCACCCATGAACCTTTTGCCCAAATTGTACAGTACTCTTACAAGACCCTGTTTCATTTGTAAAATATATCAATGATGCTTAAATATTTGTTGTGTAGATGTAAATTATTTCAGCTTCATGCCTTTTTACATTGGTTGGGTTGAAAATTTCGACGAAATCGCTCTATCTCGCACGGTTAAGGAGATAGAAGCAAATTTGTGTTTTGCCATTTTTGGCAAAAATTCGAAAATTCAAAATGGCCGCCATTTTTGGGGAGGGGAAAATTTTTGGAAAATTGCAAATATTACATTCCTTAGATACCCTGTGGGTCGAAAATTTCGACGAAATCGCTCTATCTGGCACGGTTAAGGAGATAGAAGCAAATTTGTGTTTTGCCATTTTTGGCAAAAATTCGAAAATTCAAAATGGCCGCCATTTTTGGGGAGGGGAAAATTTTTTGAAAATTGCAAAGATTGCATTCCTTAGATACCCTGTGGGTCGAAAATTTCGACGAAATCGCTCTATCTCGCACGGTTAAGGAGATAGAAGCAAATTTGTGTTTTGCCATTTTTGGCAAAAATTCGAAAATCCAAAATGGCCGCCATTTTTGGGGAGGGGAAAATTTTTTGAAAATTGCAAAGATTGCATTCCTTAGATACCCTGTGGGTCGAAAATTTCGACGAAATCGCTCTATCTGGCACGGTTAAGGAGATAGAAGCAAATTTGTGTTTTGCCATTTTTGGCAAAAATTCGAAAATTCAAAATGGCCGCCATTTTTGGGGAGGGGAAAATTTTTGGAAAATTGCAAAGATTGCATTCCTTAGATACCCTGTGGGTCGAAAATTTCGACGAAATCGCTCTATCTCGCACGGTTAAGGAGATAGAAGCAAATTTGTGTTTTGCCATTTTTGGCAAAAATTCGAAAATCCAAAATGGCCGCCATTTTTGGGGAGGGGAAAATTTTTTGAAAATTGCAAAGATTGCATTCCTTAGATACCCTGTGGGTCGAAAATTTCGACGAAATCGCTCTATCTCGCACGGTTAAGGAGATAGAAGCAAATTTGTGTTTTGCCATTTTTGGCAAAAATTCGAAAATTCAAAATGGCCGCCATTTTTGGGGAGGGGAAAATTTTTTGAAAATTGCAAATATTACATTCCTGAGATACCCTGTGGGTCGAAAATTTTGACGAAATCGCTCTATCTCGCACGGTTAAGGAGATAGAAGCAAATTTGTGTTTTGCCATTTTTGGCAAAAATTCGAAAATTCAAAATGGCCGCCATTTTTGGGGAGGGGAAAATTTTTGGAAAATTGCAAAGATTGCATTCCTTAGATACCCTGTGGGTCGAAAATTTCGACGAAATCGCTCTATCTCGCACGGTTAAGGAGATAGAAGCAAATTAGTGTTTTGCCATTTTTGGCAAAAATTCGAAAATTCAAAATGGCCGCCATTTTTGGGGAGGGGAAATTTTTTTAAAAATTACCAAGAGTACAATGCTCAGATACCCTGTGGGTCGAAAATTTCGACGAAATCGCTCTATCTCGCACGGTTAAGGAGATAGAAGCAAATTTGTGTTTTGCCATTTTTGGCAAAAATTCGAAAATTCAAAATGGCCACCATTTTTGGGGAGGGGAAAATTTTTTGAAAATTGCAAATATTACATTCCTGAGATACCCTGTGGGTCGAAAATTTTGACGAAATCGCTCTATCTCGCACGGTTAAGGAGATAGAAGCAAATTTGTGTTTTGCCATTTTTGGCAAAAATTCGAAAATTCAAAATGGCCGCCATTTTTGGGGAGGGGAAAATTTTTGGAAAATTGCAAAGATTGCATTCCTTAGATACCCTGTGGGTCGAAAATTTCGACGAAATCGCTCTATCTCGCACGGTTAAGGAGATAGAAGCAAATTAGTGTTTTGCCATTTTTGGCAAAAATTCGAAAATTCAAAATGGCCGCCATTTTTGGGGAGGGGAAAATTTTTTGAAAATTGCAAACAGTACACTCCTCACATACCCTGCGGGTCGAAAATTTTGCCGAAATCGCTCTATCTCGCACGGTTAAGGAGATAGAAGCAAATTAGTGTTTTGCCATTTTTGGCAAAAATTCGAAAATTCAAAATGGCCGCCATTTTTGGGGAGGGGAAAATTTTTTGAAAATTGCAAAGAGTACACTCATCAGATACCCTGTGGGTCGAAAATTTTGCCGAAATCGCTCTATCTCGCACGGTTAAGGAGATAGAAGAAAATTAGTGTTTTGCCATTTTTGGCAAAAATTCGAAAATTCAAAATGGCCGCCATTTTTGGGGAGGGGAAAATTTTTTGAAAATTGCAAATATTACATTCCTGAGATACCCTGTGGGTCGAAAATTTCGACGAAATCGCTCTATCTCGCACGGTTAAGGAGATAGAAGCAAATTTGTGTTTTGCCATTTTTGGCAAAAATTCGAAAATTCAAAATGGCCGCCATTTTTGGGGAGGGGAAAATTTTTGGAAAATTGCAAAGATTACATTCCTTAGATACCCTGTGGGTCGAAAATTTCGACGAAATCGCTCTATCTCGCACGGTTAAGGAGATAGAAGCAAATTAGTGTTTTGCCATTTTTGGCAAAAATTCGAAAATTCAAAATGGCCGCCATTTTTGGGGAGGGGAAAATTTTTTAAAAATTACCAAGAGTACAATGCTCAGATACCCTGTGGGTCGAAAATTTCGACGAAATCGCTCTATCTCACACGGTTAAGGCGATAGAAGCAAATTTGTGTTTTGCCATTTTTGGCAAAAATTCGAAAATTCAAAATGGCCGCCATTTTTGGGGAGGGGAAAATTTTTTGAAAATTGCAAAGAGTACATTCCTTAGATACCCTGGGGGTTGAAAATTTCGACGAAATCGCTCTATCTCACACGGTTAAGGAGATAGAAGGAAATTTGTGTTTTGCCATTTTTGGCAAAAATTCGAAAATTCAAAATGGCCGCCATTTTTGGGGAGGGGAAAATTTTTTAAAAATTACCAAGAGTACAATGCTCAGATACCCTGTGGGTCGAAAATTTCGACGAAATCGCTCTATCTCACACGGTTAAGGCGATAGAAGCAAATTTGTGTTTTGCCATTTTTGGCAAAAATTCGAAAATTCAAAATGGCCGCCATTTTTGGGGAGGGGAAAATTTTTTGAAAATTGCAAAGAGTACATTCCTTAGATACCCTGGGGGTTGAAAATTTCGACGAAATCGCTCTATCTCACACGGTTAAGGAGATAGAAGGAAATTTGTGTTTTGCCATTTTTGGCAAAAATTCGAAAATTCAAAATGGCCGCCATTTTTGGGGAGGGGAAAATTTTTTGAAAATTGCAAATATTACATTCCTGAGATACCCTGTGGGTCGAAAATTTCGACGAAATCGCTCTATCTCGCACGGTTAAGGAGATAGAAGCAAATTTGTGTTTTGCCATTTTTGGCAAAAATTCGAAAATTCAAAATGGCCGCCATTTTTGGGGAGGGGAAAATTTTTGGAAAATTGCAAAGATTACATTCCTTAGATACCCTGTGGGTCGAAAATTTCGACGAAATCGCTCTATCTCGCACGGTTAAGGAGATAGAAGCAAATTAGTGTTTTGCCATTTTTGGCAAAAATTCGAAAATTCAAAATGGCCGCCATTTTTGGGGAGGGGAAAATTTTTTAAAAATTACCAAGAGTACAATGCTCAGATACCCTGTGGGTCGAAAATTTCGACGAAATCGCTCTATCTCACACGGTTAAGGCGATAGAAGCAAATTTGTGTTTTGCCATTTTTGGCAAAAATTCGAAAATTCAAAATGGCCGCCATTTTTGGGGAGGGGAAAATTTTTTGAAAATTGCAAAGAGTACATTCCTTAGATACCCTGGGGGTTGAAAATTTCGACGAAATCGCTCTATCTCACACGGTTAAGGAGATAGAAGGAAATTTGTGTTTTGCCATTTTTGGCAAAAATTCGAAAATTCAAAATGGCCGCCATTTTTGGGGAGGGGAAAATTTTTTAAAAATTACCAAGAGTACAATGCTCAGATACCCTGTGGGTCGAAAATTTCGACGAAATCGCTCTATCTCACACGGTTAAGGCGATAGAAGCAAATTTGTGTTTTGCCATTTTTGGCAAAAATTCGAAAATTCAAAATGGCCGCCATTTTTGGGGAGGGGAAAATTTTTTGAAAATTGCAAAGAGTACATTCCTTAGATACCCTGGGGGTTGAAAATTTCGACGAAATCGCTCTATCTCACACGGTTAAGGAGATAGAAGGAAATTTGTGTTTTGCCATTTTTGGCAAAAATTCGAAAATTCAAAATGGCCGCCATTTTTGGGGAGGGGAAAATTTTTTGAAAATTGCAAATATTACATTCCTGAGACACCCTGTGGGTCGAAAATTTTGACTAAATCGCTCTATCTCGCACGGTTAAGGAGATAGAAGCAAATTTGTGTTTTGCCATTTTTGGCAAAAATTCGAAAATTCAAAATGGCCGCCATTTTTGGGGAGGGGAAAATTTTTGGAAAATTGCAAAGATTGCATTCCTTAGATACCCTGTGGGTCGAAAATTTCGACGAAATCGCTCTATCTCGCACGGTTAAGGAGATAGAAGCAAATTTGTGTTTTGCCATTTTTGGCAAAAATTCGAAAATTCAAAATGGCCGCCATTTTTGGGGAGGGGAAAATTTTTGGAAAATTGCAAAGATTGCATTCCTTAGATACCCTGTGGGTCGAAAATTTCGACGAAATCGCTCTATCTCGCACGGTTAAGGAGATAGAAGCAAATTAGTGTTTTGCCATTTTTGGCAAAAATTCGAAAATTCAAAATGGCCGCCATTTTTGGGGAGGGGAAAATTTTTTAAAAATTACCAAGAGTACAATGCTCAGATACCCTGTGGGTCGAAAATTTCGACGAAATCGCTCTATCTCACACGGTTAAGGCGATAGAAGCAAATTTGTGTTTTGCCATTTTTGGCAAAAATTCGAAAATTCAAAATGGCCGCCATTTTTGGGGAGGGGAAAATTTTTTGAAAATTGCAAAGAGTACATTCCTTAGATACCCTGGGGGTTGAAAATTTCGACGAAATCGCTCTATCTCACACGGTTAAGGAGATAGAAGGAAATTTGTGTTTTGCCATTTTTGGCAAAAATTCGAAAATTCAAAATGGCCGCCATTTTTGGGGAGGGGAAAATTTTTTGAAAATTGCAAAGAGTACACTCCTCACATACCCTGTGGGTCGAAAATTTTGCCGAAATCGCTCTATCTCGCACGGTTAAGGAGATAGAAGCAAATTAGTGTTTTGCCATTTTTGGCAAAAATTCGAAAATTCAAAATGGCCGCCATTTTTGGGGAGGGGAAAATTTTTGGAAAATTGCAAAGATTGCATTCCTTAGATACCCTGTGGGTCGAAAATTTCGACGAAATCGCTCTATCTCGCACGGTTAAGGAGATAGAAGCAAATTAGTGTTTTGCCATTTTTGGCAAAAATTCAAAAATTCAAAATGGCCGCCATTTTTGGGGAGGGGAAAATTTTTTGAAAATTGCAAATATTACATTCCTGAGATACCCTGTGGGTCGAAAATTTTGACGAAATCGCTCTATCTCGCACGGTTAAGGAGATAGAAGCAAATTTGTGTTTTGCCATTTTTGGCAAAAATTCGAAAATTCAAAATGGCCGCCATTTTTGGGGAGGGGAAAATTTTTGGAAAATTGCAAAGATTACATTCCTTAGATACCCTGTGGGTCGAAAATTTCGACGAAATCGCTCTATCTCGCACGGTTAAGGAGATAGAAGCAAATTAGTGTTTTGCCATTTTTGGCAAAAATTCGAAAATTCAAAATGGCCGCCATTTTTGGGGAGGGGAAAATTTTTTGAAAATTGCAAAGAGTACATTCCTTAGATACCCTGGGGGTTGAAAATTTCGACGAAATCGCTCTATCTCACACGGTTAAGGAGATAGAAGGAAATTTGTGTTTTGCCATTTTTGGCAAAAATTCGAAAATTCAAAATGGCCGCCATTTTTGGGGAGGGGAAAATTTTTTGAAAATTGCAAATATTACATTCCTGAGATACCCTGTGGGTCGAAAATTTTGACGAAATCGCTCTATCTCGCACGGTTAAGGAGATAGAAGCAAATTTGTGTTTTGCCATTTTTGGCAAAAATTCGAAAATTCAAAATGGCCGCCATTTTTGGGGAGGGGAAATTTTTTTAAAAATTACCAAGAGTACAATGCTCAGATACCCTGTGGGTCGAAAATTTCGACGAAATCGCTCTATCTCGCACGGTTAAGGAGATAGAAGCAAATTTGTGTTTTGCCATTTTTGGCAAAAATTCGAAAATTCAAAATGGCCACCATTTTTGGGGAGGGGAAAATTTTTTGAAAATTGCAAATATTACATTCCTGAGATACCCTGTGGGTCGAAAATTTTGACGAAATCGCTCTATCTCGCACGGTTAAGGAGATAGAAGCAAATTTGTGTTTTGCCATTTTTGGCAAAAATTCGAAAATTCAAAATGGCCGCCATTTTTGGGGAGGGGAAAATTTTTGGAAAATTGCAAAGATTGCATTCCTTAGATACCCTGTGGGTCGAAAATTTCGACGAAATCGCTCTATCTCGCACGGTTAAGGAGATAGAAGCAAATTAGTGTTTTGCCATTTTTGGCAAAAATTCGAAAATTCAAAATGGCCGCCATTTTTGGGGAGGGGAAAATTTTTTGAAAATTGCAAACAGTACACTCCTCACATACCCTGCGGGTCGAAAATTTTGCCGAAATCGCTCTATCTCGCACGGTTAAGGAGATAGAAGCAAATTAGTGTTTTGCCATTTTTGGCAAAAATTCGAAAATTCAAAATGGCCGCCATTTTTGGGGAGGGGAAAATTTTTTGAAAATTGCAAAGAGTACACTCATCAGATACCCTGTGGGTCGAAAATTTTGCCGAAATCGCTCTATCTCGCACGGTTAAGGAGATAGAAGAAAATTAGTGTTTTGCCATTTTTGGCAAAAATTCGAAAATTCAAAATGGCCGCCATTTTTGGGGAGGGGAAAATTTTTTGAAAATTGCAAATATTACATTCCTGAGATACCCTGTGGGTCGAAAATTTCGACGAAATCGCTCTATCTCGCACGGTTAAGGAGATAGAAGCAAATTTGTGTTTTGCCATTTTTGGCAAAAATTCGAAAATTCAAAATGGCCGCCATTTTTGGGGAGGGGAAAATTTTTGGAAAATTGCAAAGATTACATTCCTTAGATACCCTGTGGGTCGAAAATTTCGACGAAATCGCTCTATCTCGCACGGTTAAGGAGATAGAAGCAAATTAGTGTTTTGCCATTTTTGGCAAAAATTCGAAAATTCAAAATGGCCGCCATTTTTGGGGAGGGGAAAATTTTTTAAAAATTACCAAGAGTACAATGCTCAGATACCCTGTGGGTCGAAAATTTCGACGAAATCGCTCTATCTCACACGGTTAAGGCGATAGAAGCAAATTTGTGTTTTGCCATTTTTGGCAAAAATTCGAAAATTCAAAATGGCCGCCATTTTTGGGGAGGGGAAAATTTTTTGAAAATTGCAAAGAGTACATTCCTTAGATACCCTGGGGGTTGAAAATTTCGACGAAATCGCTCTATCTCACACGGTTAAGGAGATAGAAGGAAATTTGTGTTTTGCCATTTTTGGCAAAAATTCGAAAATTCAAAATGGCCGCCATTTTTGGGGAGGGGAAAATTTTTTAAAAATTACCAAGAGTACAATGCTCAGATACCCTGTGGGTCGAAAATTTCGACGAAATCGCTCTATCTCACACGGTTAAGGCGATAGAAGCAAATTTGTGTTTTGCCATTTTTGGCAAAAATTCGAAAATTCAAAATGGCCGCCATTTTTGGGGAGGGGAAAATTTTTTGAAAATTGCAAAGAGTACATTCCTTAGATACCCTGGGGGTTGAAAATTTCGACGAAATCGCTCTATCTCACACGGTTAAGGAGATAGAAGGAAATTTGTGTTTTGCCATTTTTGGCAAAAATTCGAAAATTCAAAATGGCCGCCATTTTTGGGGAGGGGAAAATTTTTTGAAAATTGCAAATATTACATTCCTGAGATACCCTGTGGGTCGAAAATTTCGACGAAATCGCTCTATCTCGCACGGTTAAGGAGATAGAAGCAAATTTGTGTTTTGCCATTTTTGGCAAAAATTCGAAAATTCAAAATGGCCGCCATTTTTGGGGAGGGGAAAATTTTTGGAAAATTGCAAAGATTACATTCCTTAGATACCCTGTGGGTCGAAAATTTCGACGAAATCGCTCTATCTCGCACGGTTAAGGAGATAGAAGCAAATTAGTGTTTTGCCATTTTTGGCAAAAATTCGAAAATTCAAAATGGCCGCCATTTTTGGGGAGGGGAAAATTTTTTAAAAATTACCAAGAGTACAATGCTCAGATACCCTGTGGGTCGAAAATTTCGACGAAATCGCTCTATCTCACACGGTTAAGGCGATAGAAGCAAATTTGTGTTTTGCCATTTTTGGCAAAAATTCGAAAATTCAAAATGGCCGCCATTTTTGGGGAGGGGAAAATTTTTTGAAAATTGCAAAGAGTACATTCCTTAGATACCCTGGGGGTTGAAAATTTCGACGAAATCGCTCTATCTCACACGGTTAAGGAGATAGAAGGAAATTTGTGTTTTGCCATTTTTGGCAAAAATTCGAAAATTCAAAATGGCCGCCATTTTTGGGGAGGGGAAAATTTTTTAAAAATTACCAAGAGTACAATGCTCAGATACCCTGTGGGTCGAAAATTTCGACGAAATCGCTCTATCTCACACGGTTAAGGCGATAGAAGCAAATTTGTGTTTTGCCATTTTTGGCAAAAATTCGAAAATTCAAAATGGCCGCCATTTTTGGGGAGGGGAAAATTTTTTGAAAATTGCAAAGAGTACATTCCTTAGATACCCTGGGGGTTGAAAATTTCGACGAAATCGCTCTATCTCACACGGTTAAGGAGATAGAAGGAAATTTGTGTTTTGCCATTTTTGGCAAAAATTCGAAAATTCAAAATGGCCGCCATTTTTGGGGAGGGGAAAATTTTTTGAAAATTGCAAATATTACATTCCTGAGACACCCTGTGGGTCGAAAATTTTGACTAAATCGCTCTATCTCGCACGGTTAAGGAGATAGAAGCAAATTTGTGTTTTGCCATTTTTGGCAAAAATTCGAAAATTCAAAATGGCCGCCATTTTTGGGGAGGGGAAAATTTTTGGAAAATTGCAAAGATTGCATTCCTTAGATACCCTGTGGGTCGAAAATTTCGACGAAATCGCTCTATCTCGCACGGTTAAGGAGATAGAAGCAAATTTGTGTTTTGCCATTTTTGGCAAAAATTCGAAAATTCAAAATGGCCGCCATTTTTGGGGAGGGGAAAATTTTTGGAAAATTGCAAAGATTGCATTCCTTAGATACCCTGTGGGTCGAAAATTTCGACGAAATCGCTCTATCTCGCACGGTTAAGGAGATAGAAGCAAATTAGTGTTTTGCCATTTTTGGCAAAAATTCGAAAATTCAAAATGGCCGCCATTTTTGGGGAGGGGAAAATTTTTTAAAAATTACCAAGAGTACAATGCTCAGATACCCTGTGGGTCGAAAATTTCGACGAAATCGCTCTATCTCACACGGTTAAGGCGATAGAAGCAAATTTGTGTTTTGCCATTTTTGGCAAAAATTCGAAAATTCAAAATGGCCGCCATTTTTGGGGAGGGGAAAATTTTTTGAAAATTGCAAAGAGTACATTCCTTAGATACCCTGGGGGTTGAAAATTTCGACGAAATCGCTCTATCTCACACGGTTAAGGAGATAGAAGGAAATTTGTGTTTTGCCATTTTTGGCAAAAATTCGAAAATTCAAAATGGCCGCCATTTTTGGGGAGGGGAAAATTTTTTGAAAATTGCAAAGAGTACACTCCTCACATACCCTGTGGGTCGAAAATTTTGCCGAAATCGCTCTATCTCGCACGGTTAAGGAGATAGAAGCAAATTAGTGTTTTGCCATTTTTGGCAAAAATTCGAAAATTCAAAATGGCCGCCATTTTTGGGGAGGGGAAAATTTTTGGAAAATTGCAAAGATTGCATTCCTTAGATACCCTGTGGGTCGAAAATTTCGACGAAATCGCTCTATCTCGCACGGTTAAGGAGATAGAAGCAAATTAGTGTTTTGCCATTTTTGGCAAAAATTCAAAAATTCAAAATGGCCGCCATTTTTGGGGAGGGGAAAATTTTTTGAAAATTGCAAATATTACATTCCTGAGATACCCTGTGGGTCGAAAATTTTGACGAAATCGCTCTATCTCGCACGGTTAAGGAGATAGAAGCAAATTTGTGTTTTGCCATTTTTGGCAAAAATTCGAAAATTCAAAATGGCCGCCATTTTTGGGGAGGGGAAAATTTTTGGAAAATTGCAAAGATTACATTCCTTAGATACCCTGTGGGTCGAAAATTTCGACGAAATCGCTCTATCTCGCACGGTTAAGGAGATAGAAGCAAATTAGTGTTTTGCCATTTTTGGCAAAAATTCGAAAATTCAAAATGGCCGCCATTTTTGGGGAGGGGAAAATTTTTTGAAAATTGCAAAGAGTACATTCCTTAGATACCCTGGGGGTTGAAAATTTCGACGAAATCGCTCTATCTCACACGGTTAAGGAGATAGAAGGAAATTTGTGTTTTGCCATTTTTGGCAAAAATTCGAAAATTCAAAATGGCCGCCATTTTTGGGGAGGGGAAAATTTTTTGAAAATTGCAAATATTACATTCCTGAGATACCCTGTGGGTCGAAAATTTTGACGAAATCGCTCTATCTCGCACGGTTAAGGAGATAGAAGCAAATTGGTGTTTTGCCATTTTTGGCAAAAATTCGAAAATTCAAAATGGCCGCCATTTTTGGGGAGGGGAAAATTTTTGGAAAATTGCAAAGATTGCATTCCTTAGATACCCTGTGGGTCGAAAATTTCGACGAAATCGCTCTATCTCGCACGGTTAAGGAGATAGAAGCAAATTAGTGTTTTGCCATTTTTGGCAAAAATTCGAAAATTCAAAATGGCCGCCATTTTTGGGGAGGGGAAAATTTTTTGAAAATTGCAAAGAGTACATTCCTTAGATACCCTGGGGGTTGAAAATTTCGACGAAATCGCTCTATCTCACACGGTTAAGGAGATAGAAGGAAATTTGTGTTTTGCCATTTTTGGCAAAAATTCGAAAATTCAAAATGGCCGCCATTTTTGGGGAGGGGAAAATTTTTTGAAAATTGCAAAGAGTACACTCCTCAGATACCCTGTGGGTCGAAAATTTTGCCGAAATCGCTCTATCTCGCACGGTTAAGGAGATAGAAGCAAATTAGTGTTTTGCCATTTTTGGCAAAAATTCGAAAATTCAAAATGGCCGCCATTTTTGGGGAGGGGAAAATTTTTTGAAAATTGCAAAGAGTACACTCATCAGATACCCTGTGGGTCGAAAATTTTGCCGAAATCGCTCTATCTCGCACGGTTAAGGAGATAGAAGAAAATTAGTGTTTTGCCATTTTTGGCAAAAATTCGAAAATTCAAAATGGCCGCCATTTTTGGGGAGGGGAAAATTTTTTGAAAATTGCAAATATTACATTCCTGAGATACCCTGTGGGTCGAAAATTTCGACGAAATCGCTCTATCTCGCACGGTTAAGGAGATAGAAGCAAATTTGTGTTTTGCCATTTTTGGCAAAAATTCGAAAATTCAAAATGGCCGCCATTTTTGGGGAGGGGAAAATTTTTGGAAAATTGCAAAGATTGCATTCCTTAGATACCCTGTGGGTCGAAAATTTCGACGAAATCGCTCTATCTCGCACGGTTAAGGAGATAGAAGCAAATTAGTGTTTTGCCATTTTTGGCAAAAATTCGAAAATTCAAAATGGCCGCCATTTTTGGGGAGGGGAAAATTTTTTTAAAATTACCAAGAGTACAATGCTCAGATACCCTGTGGGTCGAAAATTTTGCCGAAATCGCTCTATCTCGCACGGTTAAGGAGATAGAAGCAAATTACTCAAAAGTAGTACTGAAAATACACAATGAAGTACCTAAATGGCTATTACTCATGTACTGACAAAGCTATCAGTCCCAAATGCAATACCAAGCAAGCTATGGACATAACAATCTTGTATTCAAAATTGTAGTAAAATATCTTTAATTATTTTGGCTTAAATGCACGGAAACCAATGGGTACTGAAAATAGCTGTACTTAAGTATTACTCAGTAAGCAAAAGAGGTACAACAGCCAAAAGCAATCCCAAGCAAGCTACTGACCCAATAAGCCTGCATACCAAATTTGGTGACAATAGCTCTAATACTTTTCCTTTAAATGAGCGGAAACCATGCGTGACGCCGGACATCGGACGCCGGACGCCGGACATCGGACATCGGACGGCGAAAAAAGCAAAAATAATATATCCACCCCCCAGGGGGGTGGACATAATTAAATGGTATATAAAAAACATGGTTTCTGCCAGTTACTTCAACAAAAATCTGGTGACCCCAGGTGTATTGAGATAATTTGGACAGTATCTTTAGGTCCTTTTTTTGACAAGGACAAGCCAAGGTTGGATTGCATGAGCAAAAGTCGTAACCTTTGGGCTAGAAATTCACAGGTCACAAATGTGGCTCAAGAACTGTACTCTCTGTCATCTAAGGGGTATGTTGTACCTAGCATTTGACAATTTAACCAAAAAATACTTCATTTTTCATTACTCCATCTATTATTTGAACCAAGGCCTTTCCGATGATAAGTCCAACACACACAAGTCTGCATTTTCCAAGTGCTCTTACTTTCTGTCTAATTTTCCCTGATAGTGTTTTCTTTATTGAACCCAAGATGCTACAACATTAGCATACACGTGGAACTTACTATACATTTTGCTCACACAAACAAAGTCAGACTTACTATTATTAAGGCTGAAAATGAATATCAGATATTCGGTCATGGCATTTGGTGAATGTCCTTATACATGTAATTTGATAGATTTATAACTATGACTTAGCTCGTTGCTTTTATATAATACAATCAATACACTAAAGTCATCTGTGATACCATTCATGTCTGCAAGTTTTGCCCACCCTCAAAAACATGCGACATATGTGTCAACATGCACCCTTTCAAACAAAATGTAGCCCCCAGATTGTTAAAGAACTTTTTAAACATATTTTAGTCACTTAATTTTTACCGGCTTTACTAAACCACAAGTGCAAAATTCAAGTATATTGCAGAATCATACATAACCACAGAGTAGGAAATGGGATTTCCCCATAATTTTGAGAAGTTTTAAGGATTTCATTTAGCTGAGAAAAAATGTGGCAATCACAAATAGATCTGATTGGTTGTCTGTTTGTGAGGATGTGTTTTTAATTTTAAGACAAATACTGAGATATCAAATAAGGAATGTTAAACTGAATATTTTTTGTACAATATATTGAGGTGTATATTGGTAGTATGCATGTCACAGTATATTCTTCAAACCCTGAATTTATATTTTTCTGGACTTATCACTCAGGGGGTGGGGGTGGGGGGGTGGGGGTGGCCTTACTTTGGAAAATTTTAGTATTTTCTTCCAATAATCATACAAATCAGACTTGACCTACATTTTAACACGTACATGAATGAGAGCTCTGCTTCATTTCTACCAGCAACTGATACATAAAACATTGAAAATTGTACTCCAGACATTTTTTCAATGCAAAGTATATATTTCAATAAAAAACTTGAATAAAGGCTCTTACATGCATGGATTTCACAGAAAATTAACATTTACAAAATATTTGTTGTTGTCAAATAATACTGGAATTGTACTACTGGCAACCAAATAGTGAATTAATGTGATTTCAACAATGGTCTTTTGGCACTTTATTACAATCTATCATAAAAATATCCATTAGGAATACCATTGTTGGTAATCATATGAAGTCTCTCATGTAAACTTATCCACCCATCTTTATATGATCACCTGTTCTCGGTGCTCTGATAAAATAACATCAGAATCAGGGCAATAGGCCTAAATTTCGGCGTGGCTGCATATCCGGTAACCAGTAAGCAAGTAGTTTATATGCATAGCCATCAACAAAATATAATTATATAAGGCTTTAAATGAGTGATCATTGGGCATATAAATGATCGCGGTATTTCAATTTTCTACTTAATCTTTGTTAAAATAACCATAACTTCCTTATATCTGGTCTAATTTTGAGTTCAGTTTAATGAGCTAAATTCTAACATAGTGATGGTCACTTTATCCTATTTTAACAATTATACAAATAACAGAAATTTACATGCATGTCAATTGTCATCTATCAAAGTGTCAGTTGTGTGATTGATGTACTAAAATTTGCGTCCATTTTACTGTAATGTCTGACAATTATCTGATTCCTAATACATTTAAATAAATTTAAACCAATAAACAACATGAATATCTTTGCAATATTGGAAAAGTTTGACTGATTTTACTGAAAATTACTGACATTTATGCCTACCGGTAACAGAGATTAGATAATTCTGTGCTTAACATTATAATATATTTTCCAATTTGCTTTAGTAAACTACTCATCAACTTTTTTTAAGGAAAGAAATTTTCATTTGAGTTCAGATATACACTAAGTATTTGAAAAACACTAATTATTTTCACTTACCAACAACTAGTTCACAGATTTTAATCCACACAGTCACACATACATAAAATCATTAAAAAACAAAAAAGTTGTCACTGGGTTATTTGATATAGTCCCCTAGATACACACAGATATATGTACATACACAGTAAGTCGGACTGTTTGAGTTCTACATACACTATACACACATACCTAACATGCAAAGATCCCTCAAAACCTGACAATAATCCTCCATTGAAGAGGAACACTTTCCATTCTTCTGGACTTAATCCTGTCAGTTCCAACCAGTCATTCAAATCACTCCTATAATAACAATCTTCCACGTCTATACTGGGTACAACTTGAGGTCACCTCAGCATTCCTAAATATACTCCTCTTGAACAAACCTTGCTAAAACTTCAATTGAGTTTGAGATGACCTTAACCTTTCCTTAATTTAATGTTACATGATTATGGATGAACACCTATTACTCTTTTCATTCTCTAAGTAAGCTGCAGTTTTGAATTGCTTTAAGCTGTGATGCTTTGGTTCTGGTGGCTGGTGTCTGAAGGGACACAGAACATTTGTCTTCTTTTGGGATCTGGGTGGACTATGTATTAAACTTGTGGAATGTAGGTTTGTACCTCCGTGGGAGTTACAATGTCAATTGTCAATCTCTGTGTGAACATAGCTAATAACTATGGCTTATTGTTATTTATATCATGCATGTTAAGCCACAAAATCATACAAGTTTGTACTATACCGGTACATGAATTATATGGTTCTATGAATAGTCAAATGCCAGGATCTTTTACATGAAACATGAAGAGCATTACATAGTAGATCATCTCCCTAGTAATTGGTATTTCACAGACACCAGAATTATTTACTGTCTTTCCTAGGTATACTGATTAACTCCAACTTTTCTCAACATGTGCTCACGTTATGTGATATGGTTAGAGGGTACATCGTTTATCAACATCGCCAATATTTATTGTTTTGGCAGAGGTTTGCTTATATTGATGTCTAAACAAGTATATCAATATCACCATTTTAAGTAAAACTGTAAACTTACACAGCAAATGTGTTAAATAAAGCCTAAACTTAAAGAAATTATATATTTTTATCTCGTATTTTTGAAGTTTTCAATGTGTTTTTGATGAAAACTGCAATAGCAAATTCTGCTTTCTCGTAGCGGTTGGGGATATTATGGAACAAAACGTTTTGGTATCCTGGATTCGGACTACTTGATAGACAAATCTTACCCTCCCACCCAATCCCCAATATCATCTGATATTGAAATATTTTTTTCGTTCAATATCAATATCCACACAATGATCACTCACTAGATATCATGCATTATCTTAACATTCAGTCAACAGAATAACATTAGATGGAAGAATCTTAATTACCAGGAAAAAAATATGGTTGCATGAAAATTGATCGCAGTGGGAAATGGGGAAAGAAACGAGAATTTGATGAGTAGATTGTCTGCAAGCATTGAACTTGTATTTTCTTCACAAAATAGAACTGCACTGCACACTCCAGAAGCTTTCATTATGAATTAAAATTTATATCCAGGGTCTGGAGAGGACAATAAATTTTGTTTTTGAGTAATTTGTTCACCATTCCTCTGCTATTTAGTGATTACTCTTTAGTTACCAAGTAATTCTGAACATTAACAAATATAAAAGTATCATTGCAGAGTTAACAATTTGATCTACCAGTTTATAGAAATTTAAAATTTAAAGATACAAAGCAAACCTCAAAACATTTGCATTTCAAAAACAGTATTTTATTTACGTCTTAATGTGTTGTTGATAACACATTAAAATCACAGAAAAAAATTCATTGGGACAATTAATTTACAAAAAATCTGTAGCTGTAGCAGTTTTGGAGAAATCTGCGTGACACACTAACGCATGGACGCACACACGCACGCACGCACCCACAGGATGCGTTTTATAATCTCCCTCCCGCGCTAAAGCCCGGTGGGAGATAAAAACAGAGAACTCATTAGTCAATAGTTCTTGTAAAATATTAAGTATCGGCAATAAACAGAAAATTCTCATTCATATGATAAAAAATAGAACATGCAAAATGCACACCGAGCAGTTTTTTTACAATTAAGTACCCAACTCTTAACACAAGGTTCTTGCTAAAGAATGCAAAGCAACAATAAGACAGATAACACCAAAAGAAAACAAACTACCCAATATCTCGTATTGATCAGTGATCCAGTTCTAATATTATTCCCAGATTTATTGCCCAAGGTTACACTGCTATTTGACAAGATCTATCCACTCTGATCCACAAAGAATCCATGTCACATGGCATACAAGACTGAGTTTTAATGTGCACACTACTACACACTGTGTGTACATGTCTGCTTCAAATGCACTGCACTTAGTGTCTGTTGCCATATCCACAATTTGTGATTTTGTGACAGTGATTTTTTCTTTTATTATAAAACGAGGGCAGGTGTCCCCATATAATATGAATGCATTTACCAATGTCATTTTCTGTTGTGTATTACATACTATGTGCGTTTACCCCTCTCTTTTTCTTGAAGGAGCTGAAATGTATACTGTTCAAAAACTTTTATTTTCTATTTTGGTTGATAAATGAATAATTATATAAAGATATTATGCAGGTCATTTTGTCAAAATCACATTATATATTTTCATATTTTTAACATGTAATTCTAAAATGCACTTGCAATTTGCCAATCACTAACCATGTAGATGGAAAACTAGACTAAACCCATTAATGGACTGAGAAAGTCATACTTAAAGTATACTCCAAGCCTACCTGACTTACTGTACATAAATAGCAAAAACCTGGAGTGTGTTTAGCGTTATATCCTTATTAGGCCTAAATTACCCTAGCCTGGACAAAAGGATCATTGTCTTCGAAGGTGACATTGGATTTGTAGCTTTTTCAAAAGTGACCTAAATCTTACACAGCTCTTGTCTAACACAGAGATAACATGTAGTAGTACCTTAGGAAGTTAGGAGTGCATACCCTCGTCAGGGATCCAGAAGCAGCTATTTATGAAAAATTAAAAAAAAAATTCTGGAGTCCGATTGTGATCTGGATCATTTTAGAGGACCAGAAGATGTGTGAAAATAAGATCTGATTGATGTATAATTGTTAAGTAATAACACTGCAATACACCCCGAGTTGGGCCTAAAAAACACATTGGGCTTGTATGTTGAACACCTTACACCAAGTTAACCACACACTACTTCTCCATACAGCCTGATACAGGTAATATTACCATTCAGTGATTGGCAGCAAATAGCTAGGACAACACACAGAAAGCAATATCTCAGAATATAAGACTTTACACCAGGCTAACCAGACACTACTTCAACATTAATATCTACTAGAAAGCAATATCTCAGAAAATAAGACCTTACACCAGGCTAACCACAGACAACTTCTCCATACAGGTAATATAACCATTCAGTGATTGACAGCAATAGCTAGTACAACATGTAGAAAGCAATATCTCAGGTATTCCTTAATCAATATACACTTGAGAAAGATCCTAATACACAAATGTCCAGGTAATGTCTACCACTGACAACATTACTGTTGTCTAAAGGTTCAACATAGGTGTTAAAACTTCTCCAGTCTCATTAGAAATAAATTAATAACAATTTCTTAACTAATGACACACTGTGACTTAATCTGGATCATAAGGAAAATGGCTACCTAAGGTTTGTATACCCAAATAATGATACAATACAATTCTACAATCTAGTTGAAATTTGTAGGACATAACTTCTGTTTGCACATGAAAATGAATAAAAAGATACAAGTAGATATGAAATAATTTTCGTTGGAAGAACCTTTATCAGATAATTAGCCATTATCTGCATATGGCACAGGGCCACAGACCTTCAGTTAAAATCTAAAAACTTCTTAATTTCAGGCCTTACTTTCAATTTTTTTTCAATCTTTTTCTTCAATTAAAGAAACCTCATACCTGAGTATATGGTATAGGTATGTACTGCTGTACCGCTTTATTGTTACAGAGGAAAAAATAAGATTGTGCCAATACTTATTTTATTGTAAAATTCTTGTAAATAGCTCTTTTATATTTATATTACATGTTCATTTCTATGTGATTTACAAGTTGTAGTTAATTACTGGTCCACACAATAATGTTCATGTGATGTACTAAAAGCAAACATCAATGAATCATAGATTTCTTAAGTATTTATCATTCATCAGAGATATAATAACTGTGTACCATTACATTCCACATACACAAAGTCCTCATTCAAGGTTGTAAAAATATATTACAGAAAAATATCTTTCATAGTGATCTTAATTAGCATATTTTTTATGGAAAAATATGTCAGAATGTAATGGATAAAGCTTAAAAACATAAACTATGCTGAATTAGGATAAAACCTGTCCTTTTAAGTTATCAACTGTTTGATCTTGAGTTATTTGACTCAATCAGATTTTATTTTTTCAGATTTTTTTCAAATTTGAAGTGTCACAAAGGAACTCAAGTACTCATTAAGAAGTAAAGTTACAACTGTTAGTCATAAAATTAGGAAAATACTTATTTGATATTAGCAGTTTTGTAAATATCCTGTTAAAGCTCATATAAAATAAGTCAATCTTTTTTTTAAATTTTCAACTGAAAACAAGACATTGCGTCTTGACGCAGCGTATCCCCGGATGGGACATGGTTGAAGCGAGAATGTGTTGGGCTTGAGCCTGTTTCCTGGAGTAGCAGGTCAGGATTCTCCATAGTAGGGCACAATGAGGGCCCGACTTACTCCCCCCCCTCCTTAAATAGGCATCCACCATGGTGTTGTCTGTAGCTATGGTAGCAATAACGTTCAAGCAGAGGTCTTGGAACTCCTTTAGGGCCAAAAGACTGCCTTGGTTCCAGATACTTTATGTATAACTTGCTTCTGGAAGGGACCAGGTTCCCCTTGCAGTGAGTTCTCCCAAGTGAGCACTCGCCCTTCTTGATGCATCTGTAAGGATTTGCAGAGCATATTTAAGTAGGTGTAATGGTTGACCTTGAAGCACATTGTCATCCTACAACCACCATTTTAGATGGGGTGGAGTGAACTGGGATCACCTTTTCTAGTGAGTCTGGTACCCTTCAGCTGTTCTTCAAGTGCCACAGTGACTGTATCAGCCTCATGTGGAGGTGACCTAGGTGGTCTGTATGGGTGTCAGTAACCCACACAACCCCACTGTGTAAAACACTAATAGCCATTTAAGATAACTGTGACCCCTGGTCTGATTACCAGATAAATTTACCATTGCTTGAGTTGTGAAAACCAGCAAATGGGTTATAATCTTGAGGGGAAGGCTGAGTTTGGAAACCAGGCCCCTGGTGTCAGCTGACACTGCTCACAGGCTGGGTAAAAGGCAAACTGGGTGGCCAGTCTAGGAGAGTGGATCACTGTATCTCACTGGAACCCGTAAGAAAAACTTGATGAACCTCCCCACAGTAACTGATACAGCAGACTTCTTGCTGGCAGTAGGCTGACCAGTCCGGTTGAGTTCGGCATTTCACCAGGACCAGTAACTGGCTGGTGTGGGGTCTGATAAGATAAGGCTGACAGGTAGTTGGACAAATCTTTCGACCAGCTAGGAGGTCCTGACAGTAGGCTGGCTGACTGATCTGGTAGGTTGAGACAGTCATGTCACCGAGACCAATGACTGGTATAAGAATTTCTCTATGACCAATTTCCTAGGGCAGTAACTGGTTGGTCTAACACTTTCGACCAGCTAGGAGGTCTTGACAGTAGGCTGGCTGACTGGTCTGGTTGGTTCAGACAAGTCATCCCACCAAGATAATGACGACTAGAATTTCTCTGTAACCGATTTCCTCGGGCAGTAACTGGTTGGTCTGAGATGGCCACTTGGACCCTTAAAAGGTTACTGCTGGTCTGTTAGCCAGTCCTGAGGACTTGCCCAGTACCAGGGCCTAACCAGCTAGTTCCTGGTGGCTCCACAGTTCTGCGAAAACTCATAGGAGCTGGCAGAACTGGGCAAATTAGACTACATCTCAACACGGGTAGGCTTATATGAAACAACTGCCTTCTTCCTGTCCATAACTGTAGAATCAGCAGATTTTCTCTGTAACCAACAATCCTCTGTAAGCCTGTATGCTGGTACTCCATCATGTACTCAACCTCCAAAGCCATAGGATGATCTAACTTTCTGTCTATGAGAACTGGGCCAAAATGTGAAAAAATGGCCAAAATCTGACCTTTAAGAGGCCACCAGTGACCTTGAAATTGAAGGTCAAGGTCACAAAACAATAGCGTTCGTGGCATTGCCCATATATACCCACATACCAAATTTGAAAGGTCTAACTAAAATATTTTTTAAGTTATCGCGTCCAAAAGGAAATCTCAGCGGTGGCGGCGGAGTGACCGTACTGAATCCTAAGTATCCCCGACTTTCGTCCGGGGATATAATAATTAACTTCTGGGAATCATTGGGCTAAATAACAAACACCCTTTTATATAAGTATTGTAAAACAGTACTCATGTACCAGGAGATATTACTCATTTGATTCAGAAAATCCAATGAAGCTTCAACTTAAGGAGACAGAATTCAGTGAGGAAATCTACAATGCTGGGTATATGGAAGGTGCTTGCTCCAGCCTAGCATTGGCTTTGGCCACCCCTTAAATCCCCGCTGCATATAACAAATTTAGGTTAATTAGCCATGTGTATGAAGGCAACACACACACAATTAGTGAGTGTTTTTCACAAAGAATACTAAAGAGTAAGGAATTATCCAGTGTACAAAACTAGGAAATGAAATATATTCTTGCTGGATAATGAGCATTTTTTTCGACTATTTTTATAAAATTACACATATTGAAGAGGGAATTAAGCTTTGATTCAATAAAGATTGAAAATGAAAGAGTTTGATGTTTTGTGAACCCTACGGAAAATAGGTCATTCTATCTTAAACATGTGATTTTTTCCTTTCGTTAAAAGTGTCCAATATTTTGATTAAAGGATAGTTGTTCCACTCAGTGATTCTGACCATATATGGAGCTCTTTTTACTACATTTCCAAAGAATTTTTTTTTTTACATTCATTGGAAATAAATGAGTATAAAAAACTGAGGCCACTACTACTGACATATATGAGCATTAAATACTCTCAAGTGAGTCTTCTTCTCAGGACTTGTATGAGCACATTATAGATATAACCCAGTTCATCTTTACACCATTCCCCCCACCCCCCCCCCACCCCCCCCCACCCCCCCCCCCACCCACCCCAATCAGTCTATGTTGATAAACGAAAAACTTCTAATTATTAAAATTAATTCCATTATAAAACAAATCCGATTCCAGGGTTTTGAAAAAAGATGGGTTTTAGTACACCCAAATCAAATAGGCATACTAACAAGAACTCAAGTTCATGAAAATAAATTGGCAGTTCTGTTCTTAGAAATCATAACAAAATAATTAAATCTACATAAATACAGTATGGGATAAAAATGTATGTAATTTCTTCAGATTTGGGTTTTATCCATTATTTTAAGTTATCTTTCAGTTCTTTGTCCTGACAATCAAGATGGCTGTTGTAAAATGTTCTCATCATATTTCAATATAATGGTATTGATACCCAAGATACCAGGGCCATTGACTTGTCCCTTAAGTATTTTACCTGATTGGTATAAGTAATTCAACCCTTCTCATAACACTATGTGGTCATGAGCTATCTAGGGGTGGCTTATACCAAGTCATTATAGCTTAAAATTTGTGACATAATTGAAAACAATGTTCCACATTTCAAAACATGTCTGATCAAGACAAAATAAAATTTCTTTTATTCCAATATGAAAAGAATTTACCCAGTATAATTTGCTATTTTTGGAAAAATCAGACGAAATACTATTGCCAAATGATTATCTTTTTTTGTTATAAATTATACCCAGAATGTGTACAATCTACAATGTAGATGTACAAAATTTTAAAACCCAGTTATTAAGACATGACACACGTCAAACCTGTTTGAAGCACAATGAGTCACAAATTTTAAATGTAATGGGATATAAACATTAACGAAAACTATGAATTGACCAGGCAGTCTCAAAAATAAGTGCAAATAATAATACAAATATTCAACATATTGCTGGGAATCATCCCAAATGCTGTGGTCAATTAATTGTCCAATTTTTCCAACTGATGATTGACTGAGCCAGAACTAATAATTCACTGTTTTTGCTTCATTGTTAGACAATGGACATTATGTCATAAAATACTTTTCAGGATGAAATATAATAATCATGTCAATCCAGTAACAATTTTGTTGTTTGAAAATTTCTGGTATAATCATTATGGTATTTAGCATCTACCAAAAAATGCTCTTATCCTAGAAAACTGGCAGTACGCTTAAAAAAGACAGAAAAAAAGAGACAAATTTATCAATATACTGAATAAAAAGTAATATTTTGAAGAAATGTAAAACTTGTAATCTAAGTGACATAATTATATCTATGCTATAAACGGACAAACGAAAGGACGGAATTACACCAATTTCAAAAGCAACTTAGCTATGATGGTGATGTATCTCCCTGTCAAGTTTGAATTCGATTGGACAAAGCGTTTTCCAGTTAGAGTCCGGAAACGGAAATGTTGACGAACAAACGAACGGACGGAATTACACCAATTTCGAAAGGAACCTAGCTATTAGGGGTGTGACGAGTACAAATAATTCGGGTCGATTGCTCGCAGATAAAACCTCGACTCGACATCGAGCACTCGCGACATTTAGTATCCACCATAACAGGAAACGACATCCAATATGGCGGCTCCCGTAAACGAAAAAATATAAAGATAAAAGCTTTGAATCGCTTGAATTACCTATTGTCTTACCTAATAAATAATATTATGTCACAAATGGTGGATTATGCGATTTAATGAAAGAAAGGTATGTTATTTATGTTTTATTAACTAAAAAACATAACTGGTTCTATAGGTTGTTATATATACACGAACACTCGATCCTAACAATTGGGATCGAATTTTCATGAAATTCACCTCGCTCGGCGAGTGTCAACTGCTCGGTCGCACCCCTATTAGCTATGACGGTGATCTATGTCCCTGTCACATTTGAATTCGATTGGACAAACAGTTTTCAAGTTAGAGTCCGGAAACGAAAATGTGGATGGACAGACAAACAGACAAAAAAAACCAGGCAAACGAACAGATGGAATTACACCAATTTTAAAAGGAACCTAGCTATGATGGTGATCTATGTCCCTGTCAAGTTTGAATTCGATTGGACAAACCATTTTCGTGTTAGAGCCTGGAAATGAAAAATGTGGACAGACAGACAGACGGACGTCGGGCACATCAATCTAACAGGCGGGTTGGTTACAGGCAACCCGCCTAAAAAGTAATATATAATCTTCTGTTTCTATTAAAGCAGAGTATTTGATACCCAAACCTGACAAACTTTTTTTTTTGCCTTCTTGTACCTTTCAGCATCATCTCCTCTCCAACAAATTCTCTTTCAGCAAGAAAATATACAAATACACTCAAATACATCAGAACTCGCCTTAACCAAAAGAACTGAAAGTATCGATATATATGTATAACCAGAAGAAAGTACTCTGCCCTGAATTTTGTACTCTAATACAGTAAACACCTGGTACTCCATGTTATAAGGATTACTGTATACAGTACTGTTTAACAGTCTCATCCTTGATGTTATTACCTTGTAGTTTGACATTTCCATGGACAAACCATCTGGCATCCAACTCATCACAATGCCTTCTTTGTCCTCAAGTCCTACCAGCTCCATAGAGTTGATACGGAACATGATTATACATTAGTACAATCTCAGGTTAATTCTACTTGTACAAAGTTATACAGCTATATCAACATAAAGTAACTGCTCAGTCCAGTCCAGAAGCACTGGTAAAATCTTGTGTATCTGACAGTTGACAGCCTAGTACAGCTAGAGACTGGTACATTTCCAGGATGTCAATCCTAAACACACAGTTTCAACATGGATTGACTTTTCAGCAGTCCAGCTGTGTGTGAATATAGGTTACTTTGATTCCAAACCTTCTGTGTTTATTACTGTTTAAATGTACAATTTTGTATTCACATTTCTTCTGTATCACATTTAAAATTTGTTATAACTTTTGACACAAGTATATATGATTTTATACCACATATAATTTTCGTTATAATCCAAAATAAATTCTGCATTCCCATTTAAAACTTTAAATTCAAACTAAACTTGGTTGTAAATCACTACAACAGGTAAATCTTCAGCACTGCTGCATCTATTATGAAAATTCATTTTTAAATCATTCTATTTTTGGCTTTTATTTATAAGTTTTTTCTCATATTTTTTTTTCATTCCTGACATTATGTTTCCACAAAACATGGTAAAACAAAAAAGTAAATGATCTAAAATCTTTAAAATGCATGTATCCAGTGTTTATCCAGATACAGTCTATTTCATTTTCGTAATTCACTTAATTTATCTCTAGAATAATTAACACGCAAAACAACTTTATCATCCAGTTACATTTCAAAACAATACTATAAATCCTGCCTAAATCAGTCCATTTTGTGGATTGTTTTTCATCACAGAATCATAATTCCAACGGGTATGTGAAATCATTCCGTGAGGCTTTCATCAACCAAATTAACATCAGCAACTAATCCCCACAAGTTACCTGACCATGTGCAGTATACACCCTGTCTGAATAATGAATAGATTCTTCCCAATATATTGACCAGAGATGGCAACATCTTTGACTACTCCTCAGATCAGCTTGCATGCAACATGTTTAAGATAGAATTTATGATTAATGAGACACACTGACACACTCTGCTGAATTTCTGTGTGAACTATTTATCACTGAAGCACTTTCAGAAATCAACAGTAAATCAACTGCATCCTTTTAAACCCTTATTATATACTGCAAAATCTTCTTCAACTTTAAAATACTTTTTTTATCTTAAAAATATCAGTATTACAACTATTTCAAAATTGAGGTACCTTTCAACAATCCAGCACTGTAATTGGTTATATTTCAAGGTTAAATTTTTCTTTAATAACTGATTTCTCTGTGAAATATTTATCTGTGAAGCATTTATGAAACAGCATTGAATCAATTAGATAATTTTTCTTGTTATCAAAAACAAACTGAGAATTGTTTGAAATTCCACTGTGTCAAAAAGATCTTCAAAAAATTCACAAAAGATGCCATTGAACCTCACTGGAGATTGAATTTTTTCTTTAAGCACTGTGATAAGTAATTGTCACCTCTGTATCTTTACAGAAAATTTCTTACTATCAAAGTGTTGCAAATTTCATTGAAATGCAGTTAATTGTATTGATTTCTTGCTGAATACAAGTCAATGTATTACAATGCTATCTTAATGCCATGAAGGCCATAATTCTCTTTCCATAACTTTGTCACTAAACTTAGACACAGTTTAACCTAGTGTAGTCAAATCTCCAGAACCAGAAATACTTTCACTTAACTAAGGTTTCACCAAAAATATGGTACATTTCAATTAAAAAGACACTCTATGGAAATGTGATTTAATAAATTAAATAATCCACTTAAAAGGGGCTTCATTACATAACAGAGTTCTTCCTTATAGGTTTATTATCTATACACTATTTGTTGACAACAATATGTCTTGTTTTATTTATTACTGTTTTATTAGAAGTGAAATTCGTTTAAACCTTACCAATTTAACAGACTTGTTTCTTCTTCTCTTTTCTATTTATTATTATTATTTTTTTTTTTTTTTTGAATTATCAAAATGTTTATCTGTATAATACAACAAACTCAAACTTAAAAAAACTCCATATAAATTGTACAAAATTAAGAGTTACAGTATTGACATTCTATTCAGTTTTCTACACAATTCTGCCCTTTGAAAAACCTATGAAATCTCCAAACAATAACCATGCGGTCACAGATTCAGGGGACAGATGTGAGTTAGCAGTAAAACGTTGATGTTAATTTGTCACTCACTAGTGCATTCAATCATGTACACTTGCTTCCCCAGAGTTACTCATTTCACTCACACATGGAGTTCATACAATACTCACATCTAACATACTCTCCTTTTTAAAGTTCACTATGTTTCAATGAATCTGCATAATATAAAGTATCAAACTTTTGCCCTACTGTTTCTAACACTTTCCTCCAGCCTGTGTAGAGTACATCAGACAGGTAAACTTGTGTGAAATTTATCACCGAGTCAAGGTGAGTGCTCAAGACTTCTGAGTCTTGAATATAGAGGCAAAAATGGTATGTCTACTGATATGTATTTGATATTTATTTATGATAAAATATTATCTTTATAAAGGAATTGCCCCTGCTTTATATTAATTAACTGCCTCAGTTAATACTCTAATGATACCAGCCATATATTTTAACAAGAGGGTCACAGATACCCCAAAAGGCGGGTTGCGCAGGAAGAAATAAGATTAGCAACTGCTGTAATTACATTTAGAAAAGAAGGAAAGAAATGTTAGGTTACCCAGTTAAGGTGAATGTGTAAGACGTGCTAAGAAACGTAAAACTTGTAATCTAGGTTACATAATTGTATCTATGCCATAAACGGACAAACGAAAGGGCGGAATTACACCAACTTAGCAACTTAGCTATGATGGTGATGCATATCCCTGTCAAGTTTGAATTCGACTGGACATAGCGTTTTCGTGTTAGAGTCCAGAAACGAAAATGTGGACAGACAGACGGATGGACAGAAAAATGGACAAAAAACAGACAAACGGACAGGAAAACGGACAAACAAACAGACAGAATTACACCAATTTCGAAAGGAACCTAGCTATGATGGTGATCTGTATCTCTGTCAAGTATGAATTCGATTGGACAAAGTGTTTTCGAGTTGGAGTGCGGAAACGAAAATGTGGACAAACAGATGGATGGACAGACAAACGGGCAAAAATGGACAAATGAACGAACGGAATTTCAACAATTTCGACGGGAACTTAGCTATGATGGTGATCTATGTCCCTGTGAAGTTTGAATTTGATTGGACTAACCGTTTTCCGAGTTAAGAGTCCGGAAAAGAAAATGTGGACGGACAGATGGATGGACAGAAAAACGGAGCAAAAACGAACAAACGGACAGAAAAACAGACAAACGAACAGACGGAGTTACACCAATTTCGAAAGGAACCTAGCTATGATGGTGATCTATCTCCCTGTCAAGTTTGAATTCGATTGGTCAAACCCTTTTCGAGTTAGAGTCTGGAAACAAAAATGTGGTCAAACAGATGGATGGACAGACAAACGGACAAAAAACGGGCAAACGAACAGACAGAATTTCACCAATTTAGAAAGGAACCTAGCTATGATGGTGATCTATCTCCCTGTCAAGTTTGAATTCGATTGGTCAAACCGTCTTGGAGTTAGAGTCCGGAAACGAAAATGTGGACAAACAGACAGATGGACAAACAAACGGACGAAAAACGGACAAACGAACGGACGGAATTTCACCAATATCGAAAGGAACCTAGCTATGATGGTGATCTATCTCCCTGTCAAGTTTGAATTCGATTGGTCAAACCGTCTTGGAGTTAGAGTCCGGAAACGAAAATGTGGACAAACAGACAGATGGACAAACAAACGGACGAAAAACGGACAAACGAACGGACGGAATTTCACCAATATCGAAAGGAACCTAGCTATGATGTTGATCTATGTCCCTGTCAAGTTTGAATTCGATCGGACAAACCGTTTTTGAGTTAGAGTCCGGAAACGAAAAATGTGGACGGACGTCGGAAACATCAATCTAATAGGCGGGTTGGTTACACGCAACCCGCCTAAAAACATCTGAACCATGTTCAGTCACAAGAACTCTAGATCTAAAGGAAACAACACAGTAGTATAGTCATGAGAGAGAAATTGACAAGTAGCAAAATTTTAAAATATTTATTATTGATTCTGCAGGTGACAATCTGTCACCAAGTTTATGTGGGGAAAAAACTTGCTTAATCTTAGAAGTATGTTATTGATTTTTGACTGTTAGTTGTTCTTTTCATTTAATTTCTCTCAAAGTTAGGTACAGCACCTGTTAAGAGACAACCATTAAGCACAGTCTAAATGCATGCATGTTTCACTGTGTAAAAATGATGTAAAACTTTTGCTGCTGCTAAGGATAATACTAGAGACTGCTGCTAAAAGACTTTATAATTAATATCAAAGCAATCGCCATTAAATGTTATTAGCGAAGGATCATCTGAGAAGCACATCCTAAGAAGATTGAGAACTGTTATATTCACTAAAGAATAATTATTGATTTTTAGGATGCTGTATCTTAATTGATTTTGAAACAGAATTGTTACAGTAATTAAATTTATCGTACTGCATATACTGATTCATAGCTGTTACTCAGGACATGCACGTAATAATAATACAATACTCTTCAGTCTTCACACTTCCAGCACATATGTTGTATTGAGTAAATTTGTTCATTTACAGCATTTATTAACTGGACCTAGCGTATCGGAGAACCGAAGCAAATTGTATCCACCAGAAAGACAACTCCCCAAAGCCAATAACCATCGCTTAACCTTGAAGGAGGAGCCAAAGGTAAAATCTGACCACATCAAAGGTTGGTGTCACATTGCAAACCTTTAGGAACAAGAATAAGCAAATTATAAGCACTTTTAATTTTGGCTATTTTTGTTTGACCTTGAAGGAGGGGCCAAAGGTCAAATCTGATCACATCAAAAGATTCCTAGCCCATGATTTCCTAAAGGATGGTTTCACATTACAAACCTCTAGGGACCAAGAATAAGTGAGTTATATGCACTTTTTTCCTTTGGATATCCTTGTTTGACCTTCAAGGAGGGACCAAAGGTCAAATCTAACCACATCAGAAAATCCCCAGCCCATGATTTCCCATAGGTTGATTTCACATTGCAAACCTCTAGGACCAATAATAAGCGATTTATAAGCACTTTTAGATTTTGCTATCCTCGTTTGACCTTGAAGGAGGGGCCAAAGGTGAAATCTGACCACATCAAAAGATTCCAGGCCCATAATTTCCTATAGGTTGGTTTCACATTCCAAACCTCTAGGCCCAATAATAAGCGAGTTATAAACACTTTTAACTTTGGCTATCCTCGCTTGACCTTGAAGGAGGGGTCCAAGGTCAAATTTGACCACATCAAAAGATTCCCAGCCCATGATTTCCTATAGGTTGGTTTTACATTCCAAACCTCTAGGACCAATAATAAGGGAGTTATTTATAAGCACTTTTAAATTTGGCTATTCTCATTTGACCTTGAAGGAGGGGCCAAAGGTCAAATCTGACCACATCAAAAGATTCCCAGTCCATGATTTCCTACAGGTTGGTTTCATATTGCAAACCTCTAGGACCAATAATAAGCAAGTTATAAGCACTTTTAAGTTTGGCTATCCTTTTTTGACCTTGAAGGAGGGGCCCAAGGTCAAATCTGACCACATCAACAGATTCCTATCCCATGATTTCCTATAAGTTGGTTTCACATTACAAACCTCTAGGACCAATAACAAGCGAGTTATAAGCACTTTTAACTTTGGCTATCCTCATTTGACGTACAAGGAGGGGCCCAAGGTCAAATCTGACCACATCAGAAGATTACCAGCCCATGATTTCCTATGAGTTGGTTTTATATTGCAAAACCTCTAGGACCAATAATAAGTGAGTTATAAGCACTCTTAAGTTTGGGTACCCTTGTTTGACCTTGAAGGAGGGGTCTAAGGTCAAATATGACCACATCAGAAGTTTCCCAGCCCATGATTTCCTATGGGTTGGCTTCACATGACAAGCCTCTAGGACCAATAATAAGGGAGATATAAGCACTTTCATGACTGACAAAGAAACGCCTCTGGCGGCCATCTTGTTTTTCAAAATGAGGCCAAAATATTCCTAGTCAAGATTTTGTAATGAGGAACATATCCTGCGAATTTGAGATCTCTACCAATAATACCCTTTGCCCTAGAGGCTCTGAGCGCCAACAAAACTCCTTGCTGAAAGTCGAAAAAATGCCCGTGGTGGCCATCTTGTTCTAAATGAGGCCAAAAATATTCCCAGGCACGATTTTATGGTTATGAATATATCCTGCAAATTTGAGAAGGCTAGCTATAATATTTTTTTCATTATAGTGGTAACAGTGAAATCTCTCTACACACTGCGGCGGCGTAACAAAGCGAAATCCACAGTATCCACCAGATAGATACAATTATAAATGTCAAACAAGGAAAAGCACTGAAAACTGGATTGAACCAACACCAGAATACAAATAAATCAAAGAAATATAAATTTCCAAAATAAGGCCCAGTTTATATTCAAGCCTGGTGGATAGGGCAACGGTTAGAGCTTTCAACACTACTATATTGAAATGGATACCTGCTTTCACATGCTTGACTTCCTAATGGTGTGAGAATATTATCGGTTAAGTCCCCTGGTGTCAAACCTTACAGGGCTAGAAAGATATTTCTACTATAGCAGAAATTCTAGAGTCTAAGTTTCATATAAAAAGGCTTGAATAACACCAGAGCCATACGTTTCGATAAACTATGGTCCTTATAGACAGTGAAGTGACATATATGTACAGCTTTCAAGTTTAACCCTTTTATATGGAACTGTTAAGTAGAAGCCTGTATATATAGAAATTATAATCAGCTTCTTAGAAGGCATTTTCCATTGAAAGGTACCTTGTTATCTGTTCTGTGATATCTGGTTAAGCAGAAGTCATTTTTATAGTCAAGACTTCAGATGGTTCAACTTTATGAGTTGTTGAGTCCATTCCAAATTCATCTGTTTTTCAAGACTACTCCGGGCTTTTGGGAAAAAGGCAGTTAAATATCCAGAATTTAAATGACCTTGACATGATGAAACTCTAGCCAACCTCTCTATCTATTAAGATTCCCTGATCACACCCACAAATCAATAATTATCATGTAATTATGCCGAGCCAAAATGAAGTTCAAGCAAATTAATCATCTTAACATGCAAGCAACACAATAAGTTATACATCCCAAAATCTTAATATAAGAGACCAAAATTATTCATACAGATGCTTACTAAAATTGTTTGAAATTTGAAACCTAAACCTTAAGAGAAATCCTTCTAAGAGACCAATTAAGTACACAATCTGCAACACAGAATATAGAGTGGATTTTTATGGCCATTTTTACCTCTACAATCACAAATCCCTATTGTATTGTATTGTATTGTGTATTTATACTCAGCGCAATATCTCCATGTACTACAGGACTCAAAGCGCTATTTAACCAGTCCGACTGTACAGGTACAGCCCCAACTCACAAGTAACTGACATTCCCATAACTGGAAGATAGAAGCTCAAGGATGACCATTTATCAACGTCCTTGAGGTTCTTTAACCTGCCACTGGGGATAGAACCAATGACAGAGGACCGCCATTTTAAGTGGTCATCCGAGCCACTATGTATCTGCCTGTACCTGGGTTTGAACCCATGTCCTCTGAGTTCCTAGACAAGTGTGTTACCCGCTAGGCCACAGTGGCTCTTTCCTATGTCGAAAGAGGAAGAAAATTTAAAATTTAATTTAATTTAAAATAGGCCGTATCACATAAAAAGCCCATCAAAGTGCAGAGTTCACAAATCACTCAAACATCTTTCAAATTCCTTCAGTCATAACACACCTGCTCTTCGGAACTCTTTCCCCTTTCAAATAAGAAATAGTCCCTCTGTCACTTCCTTCATGAACATCTACCGTCAAACCCACTTGTTTAAGTCTCATGATAACTTAATGAGATTTTAAAACTATAAATCTACTCACCTTCTCTTTCACTCCCACCAATTTATCCAATACTGGTGCTGGATCTAATTCCATACCGATTGATTCTCACATTAATACATAAATCTTTGATAGCTACACTTGCTACTCCTTTCACTTCACCTGTTTTGGCTACTGTCAATACAGTCACTGCACTTTAAGCTAAACTCTGTTGTGGAGAAGTGTCTGTTAAGTAGAAATGAATGTCAGTTCCTAATGGGGCCTTTGTCACTGAAATTTAATGTGACAACTGGAATTCCTTGTAGATTAGTAGTATTTTATCCATACTGTGTCATTTTATAGCCACTAGATCTCACTTTATAGGGTTCTAAACTGTGTTTATTAGCATGTTACATGTTTTATCTATTTTCACTTTGAATCCAGAATATTATCATTCCACAGCCATTGATGAACGAATTCCCAGGTAATTACAAAACTCAGAAGACTTTGATATGAATTCCTCCTCTTTGGGTTTTAATATATGGCAAAGCATGCTCACATTTACATAAGCTAATCATATTTTGTTTGCCTTTTATATGCAGCAAAATCCTATTTTATATATATTTATATAAACTTTTGGGAGCAAAGATTCATAATGAACATGATAAATATTCCATAACAGATGTTTATTTACAGGAGAATGTTAGAAACAGTCATGTAAAATATAAAGCATATTTTATTTGATTGAATTTACACTTTAAAAATATATATTGAATTTAATTGTAGTTATTTGTTGCTCAGGGTTTCCACTGACACATATAAGGTGCTCAAGCCTTGACTGCAACACTTGTACATAAAGTGAATGACAACGTTTTAAAGCCTAGTGCTGTAAATGGGTGCTTTGCCTAAGTCCACATATTTGTGAGTATAAGTGATCAGCCTGATCCCTAACTGTTTATGTATATAATTTATCCTGCCCGAGTTAATGTCAGATTTACAGTAAGCAATGCACACTCTGCCAGAGTATACGAAGTTCACCACTAAGTAATCACCGTACCCTTGTTTGTTTTCTGTAGACATTTCAGAAATTCTTGGAAATTTGTGATTTTTCTGATAATGTTAGTAAAAATTATCTGATTTGATGTATAATTAAAAAAAAAAAAGTTGGCGGAATTTTCATTTAATTTTACGCGAACTCCCCTGCCTATGGCGAATTTCACACACTGTGGTGAATTTTACACACCTTATTCCACCCAGTGACCCTTAACATGGGATATATTTAATCAACAACAATAAAATCTCCACATACTCTTACACATAAATAAGCCCAATAAGATCTCCACTATTATTTTTATCAAAAGCCAAAACACACATGAAGATATTAACAAGTTCACTCATTCAACTGGTATTACTGTTGGACTAATCAGGAATTTTGTTCAATGAGGTTATGAGACACCATTTTTGGAAACCTTCTTGAACTAAAGTCATCATATCTTAATTTTTAACAGTATGACTCTCGCTCTCTCTGAGGAAGACTTTTTTTTTTTCTTGTTATTTTTACGGAGTTCTTATTATAATTATCATATTTCAAACATATCAACACATTTTCCAAATAATTTATTGCAAATTTTAATTCACTTTTTAAATTTTTTTTTTCAATGTTATGTCTAAAGCATCGGGCAGATTTTATCACACATTATAAAAGTTTCGTCCAATGCAATAGCACATAGGTTTTCTCCATTCCTCTTTTCTAAAATTTGTCAACATTTTTCCCCTTATTTTTGTCTTTAATAATTTGAATCTATTTTTAAAAATACTTTGTGTGCATTTAAATATTCACTAAAACCAAAACTAAGACTTAGGTTAACTCTAGATCCTAGGATTTTACTTTACGTCCATTTTGTGTTTACATGCTCATTGTGAATTAAGTGAGGATAACTTTAACAATGTATTCCTTGAGTAAGAATTCCTTGTATCATCCACCCAGACGCAAGGCCACGGATTTGTGTGCATTAATCCTGCCCAAATAAAAGTCCCTTTTATCCAGCCAGTGAGAGTGGGTAGTTATTGGTGTTCAAGTCACATGTAACTAGAGCTACAACAAAGACCAGGTTGAGTGTTGAACATGTCACTGGAGAATCTTACACACTGTAATCCCATTCTTTTATGTCTTGTCAAATATCTGTTATTGTATAAAGGTCATAGGGATTATCTTTACGCATTGAATCAAGGAAGACTGGCCTCCTAGAAAACTGATCCAACACATTTGCCTCCCTGAACAAATGGCAGACAAGGAAATTAGGCATTCAAAAACATTTTCATAAATCTTAAGATTTACCATGCACCAATACGTGTGGTGAAAGTTGCAGCATTACCTGGTTAAAAATATCCTGTATTTTACTTTTACTGTCAACTGCATATCCACACAATATTTTTAATAACTATTTAACAAAACCTTGACAACAGAAAATTATATATTTAATTTATCTTGTCAATCTTTTTTTTTGATTCTTAAATTTATGACACTTTGTATTACCTTAACAACTGATAGCGAGAACTCATACTTCTGATAATCGACAATCAGTCTGTTTCAATTTCCTTACTAAAAGTGTGAAATTTGTCTTTTATTTCCATTGTAGGCAACGTCCAAGAAAAACAGATGTATAACACTGGCCCAATGCCTTATTGCCGAGGTGACAGTGACATTGTATACTTCCTTCTCTGATTTGTAAATTTTGCCCCTACCCCCTCAGCTGTAATACAGCGGGGAGGCAGGGTGGGACTTCAGGTCCACATGGTAAGCTTATAGCTTATAAAAAACTACACTTAAGTAATTAAAATTTTCAATTTTATTGCACTACAATAGCTTACAATGCAGAACTGAATGCTGAATCCAACCGCTAGGTGGAGAGATTACAGCTGAGACTGGAGATATTTGTCAATTTTTCTTGGATTTTGAATTGATTAGATTAGAATGAATGTTTTAAAAATGCCAGTTTGACTCCAACTTACAGTGCCCCGGTTCCAGGAACTGGGCCTGTAAAGGCCAAAAAACCAGAATAGCTTGGAGAATCTCATGAAATTTGCCACTGATAATAATATTAAAATAACAAGGAGATTATGGGGGTCACCTCGGGAGACAAATAATACATAATACACATCATATCCTGTTTAAGAAGAAAAAAAAATAAAAGACCTTACCAGAAATCCTGAGGAGGTAGTCATATACCTAGACCCTGAGAATTAGACTCCTGAAGACCTTGTCGCAGCGGGTGTGCCCCCTTCCCCCCTTTTCTTTCTGAGGATGAGTTGTATGAGGGAATGGGTCTAGGACTTGTTGAGCTGGTACTATTGAACCCAGGTAGATATTGTTGTCTTTATCTGACCAAGGTTTTTCAGGTAAATGTAATGTGAGCTTTCCAGTGACAAGCTTGCATGATTTGGTCCACCGAAACCCCACTGTAAAGGCCCTAATATCATGCTCTTTAACTTGGACCATTAATCCAACAACTGTTGGTCTGCTTGTTTGTAACAAAGAAGAATAGTTAGTTTTAACCAAGAAGAGAGAGTAGCGGGTCTGATGTCTGACCTATGTCTTTTCTTGAAGGAAATAAAAAGAAGGGATCGAGACAATCTCAGGTCTTTGGTTCGATCCAAATAAGACCCCAGGGCCCGTACCGGACACAGGGTCCTGTCTTCTTTGAATTGTCTATCCACGATGATAGTCAAAGCAGGGATAGTCACCGGAGACACACCTTGAGAACCTTCTCTTGCTAGTTGGTTTTTGGCTATGAAATCTGAAGAAGGGAACAAAGCTACCTTTTCCCATTGGCCTAGATAAGATACTTTGTTTGAAACCCAGGCATGAATCGCTGCGGTGCTTGCCGAAGGCCAAAGCTAGCAAGAAAGCAGTTTTGAGAGTAAGATGTTTGAGGTCTGTGTCTTTCATAGGCTCAAAGGATGCTTTTGTGAGTTCATTCAATGCAACAGAAAAGTTCCACTTTGGAAAATTCCTGGAACTTTTGGGACGATCCCTGTGAAAGCTAGAAAGTAACCTATTAAGGTTGGAGCTTTGAGAAATATGGAACACCACTGGGCCCAAGGTGTCAACAATGGCTGTCCTGTAACCATCAATGGTCGACGGGCGCTTGTTTAGATCTTGGTCCAGGTACATGAAAAAGTCTGACACTTGTTTCACAGAGGGAGTGGAGAAATCCACCGAATTTTTCTCTGCAACATTTCTCAAATAGGGCCCACTTTGACTGGTAGATGGTCCTTGTTGATGACCTTTGAGGGGCAGCAATTCTCTCTGCCACCTCCACAGAGAAGCCTGGTTCTTGGAGCTGTCCACTCCCAGACACCAGGCGTGGAGGTTGAGATGTTGTGGATTGCTGGGAAACACATAATTGTGGGACTGTTTGAGGAGGGTTGTTGACACTGGTAACTGGAGTGGGATCTCTGTTGAGAGCTGCACTTGGTCCCAAAACCAGGGCATCCCTGGCAAGTATGGAGCTATTACAATGATGAGGCAGTTTCATTGCCTGATTTTTTGGATCACCCTGTGAAGGAGAGCCATGGGAGGGTAAGCATTAGCAGTGAAACCCAAACAGTTTATGTTCAGGGCATCTATGTATCAAGCATGTTAGTCTGGGACTGGAGACACATACAGAGGAACTTTGTGGTTCAGATGAGAGGCAAATAAATCTACATGAGGAGTGAACCACTTTTGACAGATCTGTTGATTGGACTTGGTTCGACCTGGACAGCAGGTTGGCCATCATATTCAGGCAACCTGGAATGTGCCTGGCTCTTAGAGCTATCTGGTAATGATAGCACCAGGTCATGATTTTCCACAGAAGAGCACACATCTCCGCCGAGTGGGTTCCTCGTTTATTTATGTAGGCCTCTAATATTAAGTTGTCCCTAGCAACCAACACTGTTTGACTTTGCCACTAGTCCTTGAATCTTTTCAGGGCCAGAGATATTGCTTTCAACTTTAGCACATTTATGTGTAGCCTTTTTTTCCCTGTCTGACCACAGACCTTTTGAAGTGACTTGCTCTAAGTGAGCACCCCAACCTTCCTGAGGCGTCTGTAAAGATTTCGGTACTGCGGTCTTGGGGTGAAGGTCTGCACCCTTCATCACATTTCCTGAAGTTAGAGCCATCTCTCTTGAGTGGGTTTTACAAGGGCTGAATCTAGGTGGTATTTGTAGTCTACGAACGAAAACACCTGAGGAGGTTTGAGTTTGGACTTCTCTTGATTTGTTATCCACCTTAAGGACTGTGTCAGGTCTACCACAGTCTGAGTGTTCACTTGTGCCTCCTCCTGAGACAGGGCCCTGATAAGCCAGTCATCCAGGTATTGAAGACTCTGACTCCCCTTCTGAGGGCTATCAGCTTCACTTCCTTTACAAACATTGTCAAGACTTGTGGGGCCGTGGCTAGGCCGAAAGGGAGGGAGGTGAACTGGAACACCTGAGAATCGTGGCAAAACCTTAGGTACTTCCTTGAGTCTGGGTGGATGGGGATATGAACGTAGGTGTCCGACAGGTCTATGGACAACACCCATTCCCCTGGAATCAGAGAGGCCCTGATGGCCTTTGGTGTTTCCATTTTGAACCTTTCTACTAGTAGGAAGGTGTTTAGCCTGCTTAGGTCTATCACTGGCCTCCACCTTTGGTGAGGCTTGGGTACTAGAAACAGGCAACTGAGTGGCCTGAGTAAAGCTAATAAGTCATTGTGAGGGATGGGGGGGGGGGGTTTCCATACCAACATCCTCTGGGATGACGTCGGAAACGACCTATGGAGCCTCTGTTACTCGATTTTCCCCTGCCTGAGGAAAACGATTGGTTACTGCTTGCAGTGGATTGACCCCCATAGGGGCGTTTCCTGTAGGAGCCTCTTTTCTTATTGTGATGGGGGCAACGAAAGGGCTGGTTTTGATAGTTTCCAAAAACCCTGGGTGTTTTAAGGGATGCCTTTTTAAGGAAGAATGCTTCTCCCTCCTTGACCAATAATTATTGAGAAAGGAACAAAGGAGTGAAACAAAATGGGGAGCTCCTAAGTTCCTGAGGTTTGGTATCTCCCAGTGAGGTTGAAGATGGGTTATTTCAGCCTCACATCTAATAAGAACTGTATTTCCCACAGTATATGTTTCCCTCTGGAGAATGTGGGTTAAAGCCTTACTATGACAGGCTAAGGTTCTCTGTTGAAAAAGAATCCTCTGATCCAGGATATCTATAAAGTCACAGTTCTTTCATAACTATTTCTGGCTGCTTTTTCATGATTGGCACCTTTTGAATCTGAGTTTTACCTGTTTGGCAGAAGCCATGATACTGTCTTAACAGTTTTTTCATGACCAGGTTATATTCAGAATGACCTGGGTAAAGGCAGCCGAAAAGTTAAAGGTACAGAGATTTGCCTGGCCTGATGCTCAAACACTTACATATAGGAGCTCCAGAGGGCTTAGAGGAGATACAGATTTTGTGCAAAAACTGTGTTAAATTCTTGTAATTTGTCCTCAAAACGGGGCTGATCCCATTTATATCACTTGACAGTGGAAGGGTGGGGTTTATTATTTTACCCTCAGGTAGATTTTCAGGCTGAACGTCCTATTCAAACTTATCTAAGCTTCCCTGAGGATAGTGAGGCCACCTTGTTGAGACCCACACTGAGGTAGAGGGCACTGGGAATTTTTAAAACAGTGTATTATGAGGGCAAGTCAACTACTTCCCTCGAAGAATCACCCCACCCCCCACCCCCGGGTTAGAGGACGTAAGACTTGCACAGAAAACTTCTTATGTTTCCTTTGTCAGGGTACTTCTTGATTGAAGAGTTTATAATCTTAGTTTCTCGGAGGGTTCGGATGTTACTTGCAAGTCAGCTTCGGCGTGTACAGAGATCCGATCATACATTCGGATGAAGAGTTCCAATCATACATTCGGATGAAGAGTTGCAAGTCATGTTCGGCTTGTACAGAGTTTGTCGGATTCAGTGATTTCATCCACCACTGAAAAATATTCAGTCAAATCTGAATAAAGGATCACAAGATTAAGGGGTAAGAACTCTGTACTACTGCAGAGATTTATTGCTTCAACAGAAGTTAAAACGACCCCTATTTGTAGTTGAATTGAAGCAATATTGGGGAGACAAAACAAACTATTACATAAATGAAATGGCACGTTTGTCAACTGTCTTGCAAGTGTGCATTAAATATTGGTATTATTTTACAAATATTTGTGTGTGAAAATATTCAAAATATTTAAGTATTTGTATTTATGTCAAATAATGGGTAATCTTTTATGAAATGCATAAAACAGGGGACGACTTTAATTATAAGGTCTTCGGAACACTATGGTTCGGAAGTACCTGCTGTCTAGATGATGACATCACTGAAGGGGTTTCCCGGGGATTCCCTTCAACAAGGGCTGGATTGTCATACTTTATTTGAAATTCATATTTTAACCCTTTAAAAGGTCAAAGAATGTAGCAGATAGGGGATAAACCCTTAAAATATTTAATTTTATTTCAATAGGCATAGATCCTGTATATAAGCTACATGCATGAGTCGTCGTCGTCCACTCTTTCTTCATGTGAACCCGGAAGTGGATTAAAGTTGTAAAATATGTTAAATATACTTACCTGTTCTGTGAATTGTCACAAAATTAAGATTCTATGACATAAAATAAAGAAACTGCATGAATTTCAACATCCAACAACATGTATATCCAGTGGAGAAATTAAATATTCGAGAGTAATATTCAGACGCTTCGAAGCAATATGGTAGCCAAATTGAAGAAGGAAGTATACACATCAAGGTCACCTTGCCTCAGCCATAAGGCATCGGCCAGTATTCTATGTTTATTTTTCTTGGACGTTGGCCATGATGCCGTGGCCACCCGAAATAACATTCAGTTCCACATGGTAAGCTATTGTAGCGCAATAAAATGCTAGGTTCAAACCAACAACCATGGAGATGAGATCCAAGTTAGCATATGTAACACCCGACAACCATTACACAACTCAGGGATCAGATATGGATCCAACTCAGTTGTTGAAGAGTTATTTGTTACATAAACTTATGTATTGATTCACGTTTATGCATTATGTGTCTCTCATACTCCAAAAGTTCACATTTCTCATTGATATTTTCCACAGAGGGTTTGGTTATGAGATGCAAAGATATTATTGTTTGAAGATATGAAAAATAGAAAAGCATGTTTTAGTAATTCAAAGGCTGAGCCTTAAGTTCATGCAATTTTGTCAATACAGGAGACTAAAAGATGCCTCCCATTATTATAATCAACAAAAATATACACCAAATGAAGCAACATTTATACAAAAATAAGGTTTTATTTTTAATAGTTTGTAGTAAATAACAATAGTTAGTTTCTGCTTTCAAACATCTCCTCTTTCACAGAAATAAGTTATCCAGAGAAAAAAAGCAAATTGTATATCACACTATCAAGAATACATTACATAACATGCAACACAAAAACAAATAATTAAATACTGTAACCTTAGTAACAGAACAAAAATTATAACTTAGTAACATAAACAGTGTATGCAGAAGCCAAACTGTTGAAATTCATCATAATGGATCAACAAAATAAGTTACTGAACTTGAAACCTAAAGGACCGATAAAATTTCTACCGAGCCAGATATTTCCCCCCAAAAATGCAATGACATAAAAAAGGGCATAGACAGGAACAGATACTTATTCTTACATCTATTTAATATCAAAAAGAATTCACCTTATAAGGACTGCTTACAAACTCATTTAAGTAAAAGTCTGAGAATTAAAATACGTTTCAAATAAAGTCAATATGAACCAGTCAGAAGACACAGGTTTATTGAATTTGACCAATGCACCACTTTACTGGGAAATTCTGCTTTCAAGTGCAATTCATTTTGCCAGGTCTCTCATACATCCTCTCTTTATAGCAAATTACTTCAATCAAAATCTACTTATTTTTGATGTTTAACTTCCACAGACTTTAACAATTTTAAAAAGCTTAATTTAGTAATAACAGCAAAACTACTATATACACACATAAATCCCTTGTATCAACATAAATATATACAAATTCTAAGAATACAGGTTATTACGATTAGAAACTAATCCTTGGAAGTGTATTATCACTGATACAAGTTAGTATTCTGGATGGCACATCTAATCTAATAGCAGTATTTATAGCAAAGGAAAACAAAAGCAAGCACATGTTTATAACTACACAAGTCTCTTATAAATAGCACTAAACCCATAAAGCTTCTTATGTTATTGAAAAATGTCAAATGTGATACGATAACCATAGTCTGATACACTACTTTATACACTTTCTACAAGTGACTTCAAGAATTGTGACCAAACATCAAATATATTGCTCCATTTCACAATGATAAATTTTTCTAACTATATTAAATTTCATCAGTAAACATATTTTAAACCTCATGTAAAACATTTCTGAAAGATGAGGGTTGTAAAATATAAATTTATATAATGTTATCAGACATTAACAACACTGTAATGACCAAGACATCATGAATGAAACTGAAAAAAAAACAAACATGTACATTTGTCAGTATACAGGGTATCAATGAATGAATCTGATAAATCAATGCTATTTAGTTGTTTCTTTTGTCACAAGATCACAGAACAGTACTTTAAAACAATTTCTTTCACAGGCATTTGCAATACAACAAAATTAACACAGTCAGTGAAATACAAGTAATACTAAGGGAAAACTCATTCAACTCTACCAATGAATAGTAAGAGGTCAATGAGTTAACATTTAAAAAATAGTTAAAAGTGCCTGAAACTCACATCAGAAGTGTTTCCTGCGGCTTACAATGTCACCAAACATAGCTTTTCAAAGAAGATTAAAAATTTTAAGCATTTTAAACACACTAATGAAGAAAATAATACAGCCACGAATGGGTGATAACTTCTAGCTGACACACAAGGACACTGATGAATACTCAGTACACTGGTCCAGTAATTTACAGGTGACTGGACTGCTGACAGATAATGAATGGGGAATTTTTACACAAATTGTCTCTAAGACATTATGATGAGTTTGGCAAGAATATTAAATGTACAACATACACAATAAAGAGGTAAATCTAACAGTTACACATTTAAAAAGCATCGTCAAATTAACTAGAAACCAACAAAATACTGGTAAAAAAATACACCACCCTGAAAAAGTACCGTCTATATAAAAATAACCCTTTGCTCTCCCAATATTGAATACACATTTTCAAATAACTGTATGTTGTGACATTAAATAACTCAATATGATTTTGTTGGATTAGGATAAATGAGTTAGGCGAAAACATTGTGTTATTTCTAACAAATAGAAATAAACATTTGAAATACACTCATTGGTCATTAGAACTGAAACGATTAGCAAAATTTGCTAGCCGGGTAGTTGCTTGCATTAACCGTCAACTAACAGATTAACTGTTTCTGACGTTTAGCATGTATGAGAAATACCGAAAACATGTGTGTTCCGGATGTAAACAAACTAAATGGCCGATAGCGAGATGCTCAAAAGCAAAGAATTCACCAGATTATTGGGTAAATTGGCCAATAATGTAATATTTTGAAATTTAAAAAATAAAATGCATATAAAATGCTTTAATTTGATACGTTTAAGGTCTTAACTCGAGATACTCATAGTTCCAACGATCGCATATAATCCGCTATGTGGTGATATACACAAAAAAACAATTAACCGATTTCATAATATTGGCGTCGACTAGTGCTTTGATAACCTACTAATCGATTAGTAAGAAAAATCGTTTCAGTTCTATTGGTCATGTGATGTTAATTAATTTGCACCACTGAGAATAGCGAGTAGCCTTGCTTACAGCTTGGGTCTCTTTGTTACAAGTTTGGGTATTGTACTCTTACATTCTCTGCTTTTTGTATCAGCATACTACTATACTACGACTGAGACTGGTGAACTTACATTAACTCACATATATTATGAATACAAATCTTTTGTGTACATGCATGAAAACGGTCTTGGTAAATTATCTAAATACACAGATAAACGTTTGGCCAGAGACAAAATATTCATCCTGAATAAGTGAAAACAACTGAACAGCTCAGTGTTTAACAAGTTTCTGAAAGGTTCTGTATGAAATTTTCTATCTGCACACTCCACAGGTCTATGTTTAATGAAACTGGCATTTCACAACAATTTCAGGCAAAATTCTGTATATAGATGTACTTTCCGATTGTGACATATCACTCCCACAATTACATGATATTATGACATTAATGACTTGATACTGTAAAATGTACAAGCAATAACTCCAAACAAAAATACAAGTCATTCAAACTAACTTATTTTTCATTAAAAGTGATTTGATTCTCAACTCTACCTTTTTGTACATTTTAAAACAGAATCCCAAGCACACAGTAATAGCAAGATCAACAAAATCCCTACTGAAAATACATAACTGTATACATAGTCAAATCTATTATCAACCTATTACACCATTATTCCAGATAAGAAATTTTAAATGTGCAACAGCACCTGAAAGTTGCCATTTGGGAGAAAAACCAAACCCTCACATTTACTTTTTAATTATAGGACAATCCAACCAAATCTGCAGCTTATGCATGTACTGTTGTAGAATTACAGCCATTCTTGCTTATATTTTGGACTGGACAGAGTTCGAAGATTTCACTTGCTGTACAAAACTTTCACTTTTTCTCACTTTGACAAAAAAATTTCACCATTTCAAACAGTCACTACAAAACTTGAACTAGAGGATCGCTCGCAAAAAAAAAGATAATGTTTTTGCATAGCAAAAACAAAGCGTCCCGAAAAGGATATAAAGGTGAGTGCTAAAGTATTAAGAAAATGCTTCATTTCTAGCCTTATACTGTTGTGGCAACCAAAGTCAGCGCAGTCTGCTCTATCTAGCACGGTTTTCAAGATATAAGCATTTTTGTGTTTTGCAAAAAATTAAAAAATTAAAAATGTCCGCTATATTTGGCGAGACAACATTTTTTTGAAAATTGGCATGGCTACTCTGCAGAGATACCCTGTGGGTCAAAAATTTTGTCGAAATCGCTCTATCTAGCAGGGTTTTCGAGATATAAGCATTTTTATGTTTTGCAATTTTTGCAAAAAATTTGAAAATTCAAAATGGCCGCCATTTTTGGCGAGACAAATTTTTTTTTTCGAAAATAGGCATGGCTACCCTGCAGAGATACCCTGTGGGTCAAAAATTTCGTCGAAATCGCTCTATCTAGTACGGTTTTCGAGATATAAGCATTTTTATGTTTTGCAATTTTTGCGAAAAATTCGAAAATTCAAAATGGCCGCCATTTTTGGCGAGACAAAAATTTTTTTCAAAATTGGGATAACTACTCCGCAGAAATACCCTGGGGGTGAAAAATTTCCTCGAAATCGCTCTATCTAGCACGGTTTTCGAGATATAAGCATTTTTGTGTTTTGCAATTTTTGCAAAAAATTCGAAAATTCAAAATGGCCGCCATTTTTGGCGAGACAAAAATTTTTTGAAAATTGGGAAAACTACTCCGCAGAAATACCCTGCGGGTGAAAAATTTCGTCGAAATCGCTCTATCTAGCACGGTTTTCGAGATATAAGCATTTTTGTGTTTTCCTTATTTGGAAAATTTGCAATGATTAATTAATCATTAATTACTCGGCCATTTCTTAACCAATCAATGCCAAAATCTAATGATTTCCAGATTTTAATAGAATGAATGTATTTGCCAAGTTTCAGGTGAATTGATAAAATTCCTTTCAAGTTATCATCCGGACAAGCTTCCCCATCGAAAAAAGACATTTTTGGTCATGTGACCTCTCTGATTGGTTGAAATGTCACTGCAGCATATTCAAAAAAATTCCCCAAGGCTACTGCCTAAACCTGCCAAATTTGAAAAGAATCCGCCTAACGGTTACAGAGTTATAAGGAAAACAAAATGCGGAGCCGGCGGAGCCTGAAGGTCTCCCATACACAAACAAGCGTCCCTTGCGGGACGCTTAATTAGATAATAGACATAGTGTCCAAAGGAGCACAAGGTTTTTATTTATTTTATATAACAACCATAAATTCCCCTACTGAAATTTAAACATGTATGAGAATTTATCTCTTGGAAAGACAATCTATATTCGAGAGATGTGAATCTCTTAAAATTTGATAATTTGTGCAAGTTTCTTTACGCTTACAGTTTCCACCTATAGTTTGAGAAATGTGACATTACCCCAGTATGTAAAATCGTCACTTTATGGCAGCCTTTAAAAGACAAAATAATTAAAATTTATGCTAATTTTCCACCAGGGGAGACCTTATTTTGTCATGAATGTCCTAACTAAACAAAGAAATTCCAGGTCAAGAAAATAGAAGGGGTTTCCTTCACTGGTCCATCACACATTTCTTACTGTCCACATACTGACAAGCACTAACAGTGCCACTGTCTGGGTCTGTGTACTGAATTCATCCACCAGGCAAACCCCACAGGGGCAGCCACCACTACAGTACGCAGCAACAACCGCACATATCTCCACGGCTGAAACACAGGTGGGGCACACGTCTCAACCATACACTGTTAGACTGAATAGTAGTGAACTACACTTTTAACACAAAATTTATATGGATTAGTCAGAGGGGGACAGAGGAAAGGAAGTGCATACCCAGTTACCCACTGGTTAATGTCCTGCAAACCCCAGGGCATCGACAAGCAAATATGAAATTCTAACTTAGACTGGGATCAAACGCATATAATCTTACAGGTGGAAGTTGAGCGTGTTAGCCAATCTAGTAACTCTGACAGACCTAACATTAAGGCTGTGACAGGTTACCCAGTGTTATCGGGTAAACTGAGTAGACAGTAGCCAAGTAACCAAAAAAATACTAAATATTGTATAAATTAATAAAAACACGAGTAAAGCTTGGTAATGCGCCAGATTTCTCTTCCTGGTATTAGTTTTTCGAGTAACTTTCATTATTTACACAGATATTTGACATATTTTTAATAAAATGCAAGTTTTATAGATGGGTGAAAATAGGATCCTTTGGGATGTGGAGTGATGTTGGCGATTTCTAAATGTTTTGCAGAGTCCGAATTTCAGATGTTTGAACCGAACGTCGATTTTGGGGCAGTAAACAAGTGAACTATAGAACTTCTACAAACATGGTTGCAACACTGGTAACAACTAAAATGTGATTACCCTAATTCAGATCGGTTCTCTCCAGAGGAATAACTGGGGTCATTTCATAAGTCACAGCCTTACTAAATATATCTTTTGGCTACAAAAAGGTTCAATATTTTTTCCTTCCAAAGATAAAAACATTAAACTTATAATTTTAATTTTCACACTTTCAGCATTAAACAGTTACTATAGCGGTTAAACATTACACATACTTGTTTAAAAACACATTACTGCTATTATCATTTAATTATCTTTATCTGATTTATATATTTTAAAATTAAGTTAAATTCAATATGTTTAATTAAAATAAATTTATCATGTAGAAGTACTTCTATATATCTATATATGCACAGTTATATTTTATTAAATGGTTTTATGGTCTGATATTTATATTAAAATTTACTTTTTCAAGATGTTACACCAAAAACCATAAAAATTCTGCACGTATAACAAGAAGCTGTACTGTATATTATACATAAAGAAAACAAAAAAGTACAAAAGTTTGAAAAAGAAATCAGAAAAAGATAATCAAAGATAACAGAGTTTAACACGCCACCACTTTGAGAGTATTTCCAGCCCAAAGACAGTATATACAGGGAAAATTACTTTCAAAAAGCACCAGCAATACATTTGACATTTGGAATAAATACACCATACTTTCACCTTGCACAATATATAGCACTATCATTGTTTGAATCTAAAACACAACCTGGGATGAGTTGGTAGCATATTTCCCACTATCTCGCCAATGCAAAACTGTTTTTATTCCGGAATACTGAAAAAAAATTGTGTTCTTGCATATCTCAATTGAATAGACCCACTCACAGGAAGTTCAGTTCATGAAAAGATAATATGACAGTTCTGCTCAAAGAAATCACATTACAAATCTTATAATCTACATAAATATAAGATGAAATATAAACTTTCTTAATATTCAGGGTTAGTTTCTAACACTTTAGTTCTCCCTAAATTAGATGTGTGCTGCTAGTTGAAAAGTTCTGTGACGGTATTTTAGTAAGATGGTGTTGATAGTTTACTAAGATATCACAGCCACCAACTCATCCTTTAACATAATAGTTATAACCATGGGGAGTTGTGCAATATGCATTCCCAAAGAAGAAAATGTGCAAATTAATGATAAATTCATTGACAAATATAAAATTATTATAATAATAACCTCTACAAAATAAGTTTTCAGAAGTTTGTATTCTGTTTTGTTTTAAAATTTACATTCAGGGTTCGCGAAGTACCTCTAAAATATGGAGTCCAACGGACTACATGACCTCCGAAAAATGGAGTCCAGTGTTTGCGTTAGGGTTATGAAACGTCGGGTACCTTGTACCTTATGGCACATCAAAAAAGGGGTACCACTGTGTGAAAATTGGGTGCAAGTAATAATTTTTCTCCCATATTTCAGATACATTTAAATATATAGAAGCACTATCCAATTTCCTTTATACTGATAAATAATATGCATCTGTCCATAAATAAATTTTAAAAATATTGTAAAAAGCTGAACCCCAGTCAACAATGTTCATTTTAGCGCAATTAGAATGAAATTTATTTTGTATGATTATTTTATATAAGCTACAAATATGGCATTGATACTGTTTGAAAGACAAATATTTGTAGTTTGTCTTACTTTTTGTTTGACAAAAATTCATTGGGTAGTTCCAGAGATATAGTTTTTTTTGTTACATCCCCTGTAAAATTTTTTGAATATTACAGCTTTTATTTTCCGGACGACTTTCTGGGGTTAAATATCAAGAGTTTCCGAGATTTAGTATAATAGTTTGTCTCCCACGAAAGTTCACCGTTCTGGCTTGTTGTTTCGACTGTTTCCGTGCAGAGATCAGGCTTTCTTTCGATATATAACGTTTTGAGTAGATTTGCTAGTGTACGACACCAGCACTCACTGGCTGTTTTGGAAGGATCTCCTCACGCATGAATCTCACTTTACAATGGTGGACGTAAACAACTTGCCAGGAAATCGCTTGAAACCATTTAATTTTAAAATATAAAGCTTATTTTCAGTGTTATATATATTACTTGCATAGTTATGCTTCCTGCTATCCAAAATTCACTTCTAAAGCAGAAATATTTTCTTCATAAAAATCGGGACGCACTGACAACCGAAATTTGCGTCCAAATCTGAAATACAGCGTGTTTAACGTACTCGGACGGCGTAATCGCGAACCCTGTTACATGTACATAAAAATCCTACTGTTGAGATTTTTTAATCTTTATAACCAAACAGATGTACATTTAGATTGACATTGAATAAGAATTTTACATCAGTCAATGTTATGTACTTTTACCAAAATTATTTTGTTCAGACATCTATTATATTTCAACTACTGAGAAAATATATGTATCTATTTTCTGTTCATAAAATATATATAAGTTAACAATTTTATTCTTTTTTTTTTTTTTCATTTTAAAGGTCTTGGTATTTTAATTTATAAATTCCAATCACATTTACATTCTCAGCAAATTCACAAACCAAAACTGCCAAACCAAATTCCAAATTTAAATGTGCACCCAAATAAAACCTTATAGTTACCAGATGAACATAATATTAAATTCATGCACATCAATAACATTTTGTATATGCTACACTATGTTTAGTTCCTCTGTACACTTGTGTACCTCTGTTGCTTCTTCATATATACTTCTGTGCACTTTTTTTAGATACTCAATTTTATTATTTTTTTTAACTTTAACAAGTCCTCCACAATACTTCTTATTTTTTACAGTAACAAACACACTTTGTTCACTACACATATTTCTAACCCTTGTCTCTCTTTCATCACCCATCGGTTCATTTTCAGCATTCTCACAGTACAAGACACTTTTTATGAGTTACATACATATTCTTTTTGTTCTACTTTTTCTTGGACTTAAACTGTCCCTCTACCCTGTTCAGATCTTTCCTGAGCCTCTCTACTGCGATATGATAGGGGCACTCTGCATACATTTTCATGGTATCAAGGTCAGCCACACAACCACAGTCTAGCGTCAGTTTCCTGCTACCACCTCGCGGTGACACCCCGCTCCTCGACGAAACTCCAGTCCCACCTGGATGCCGACTTCTGTGAGAACCATATGATCTTCTTGAATAACTACTGGAACTGTGCACAGTATGCCTGTCTTTATGATGGCTGCTGCCATTTGTAAACATTGGTTCTGGCTTTGACACAGAACTGACGAATGAATTAGACTTTGCTGCAGTTTGATGATTATTGGAGTATGTATTGTCCGTAATACTTTCATGTTCATTTTGTATCACAGATGATGTCATAAACCCACTGGTCTCTTGTGCCTCTACACCTATACTCTCACTTTTATCTACACTTTTATTGACAAGTTCTTCCTCTAGTGTCTGTTTCTGCCTGTATAATTCTTTCTCCAACACCTCCTTGTTTCTAATCAAGTCTTCCAATCTGTGCTGCTCCCTGATCTGTCTCTCCAAGGCCAGTCTCTCCCTCAGTAACTCGATCTCAATCTTCTCCTTCTCATGAGTGCGCTGTCGCACTAAGTCCTTTTCTCGCCTCAAGGCCTCCTCTACCTTGCCTTTTTCATCCATTGCTTCTACATACTGTACACTGTATACCTTCAGCTCATCCACTTTTTTCACAAGGTCGTCCCGTTGCTGTTTCAGTAACCCTATTTGTTGTGCTAAGACTTTATCAAAATCACCAGGATTCCCTCCTTTTATATGCACCTGATACTCTTCTATCAATTTTTCTAGCTTACTGATATGTAACCTGAGATTTTCATTTTCTTTTGTGAGTTTGTGGTTGTTTGTTTGAAGTAATAAAGTCTTTTCTTTCAGAGAAATCATTTCTACAGGGATGTCATTATAATCCAAGGACCCCATTGAACTTCTGCGGCTGCTACTTTTTGGGGTATCACCTGCACTTGGAAACCTCTGACCACGCAGTTCAACAAAAGAATCTGCCATCCCTGGAGATCCCCCATCACTCTTATTTAAACCCTGCCTGGTCTTTTCAGCTAGGTCTAAAGCCTCTTTCAACTGCTTATTCTCAAAGGACACAGCGTTGTTTGTACATCTTGCTTCCTGCAGATCCCTGTGTAGTCTGTTGATTTCCTCTATCATCTGGAAATGTTTGGCAGACAATGCTCTCTCACCCTCTGATTCCCCTACTACACCACAGTCTGACCAGACCCTGCCATCTTCATCGCAACTGAGCACACTGCCTGCCCTTGCTTTACCATGACTCTGTACTGGGGCACTTACAACAGACAATGCACGAGGAGTCGACCTATTGGAAGAATGCATCTCTGTCTCCAGTCGCTTGATTTCGCCTTCAATACGACTGAATTCTCCCTTGTGTTGCTGCTTGCTCATTTCCTGTTCTAACCTCATCTCAGCCAGCATACGGATGGTCTCTTTGTGTTCCTGAGTGGCTTCCTGTATCTGAGAAGCCTGCACACACACCTCTCTCTCCAGGTCTTTCACGTGTCTCTCATAAAGCTTGCACTCCCTCAGTAGATGTCCCACCTTCAGCTGCAGCAAGCCTTTTTCCTCTTCAACAGTTCTCAATTCATCTCTCAGCTCTGCCACCTTTCTCTCCGAGTTTTTTATTTCTTCTACAAACTCATCCAGTCTCTCAGCATCTTCTACAAACTGTTTCAGCTTCTCAGATCTCAGCTTTAACAATTTCTCCTCATATTCCTCCCTTTGTCGTAACAACTCCTGTTCAAGTCTTTCTTTTGTTTTTGATACAGTGTCACAAAGTGACTGATAATCTCCCACATTGTTCTGCATGCTTTCCAACTCCTTTTTGTGATGGTCCTCAGATGACTTTAGCTTTCCCTCTAACTCCTGCTTGTCTGCACTCACATTCATCAGTGCATTCTCCAACTCAGTCTTTTGCCTGAACAGACATGCATTCTCTTCTTGTAGCTCTGATAAGATTAAATCAGCCCCCACATCAGCAGAGTCTCCTCCAACTTCTCCAGAAATAAAGTTATCCTTGTCAGGAACTGCATTCAACTTTTCCATTTCACTGTGCAATTCTTTAATTTTCAATTGGCATTTCACACATTCTTTACAATCTGTGTTGTTATTCAAAGCTACAGCAGATAAATCCACTTCATCTCTTGAAATAGAAGATAAGACCACCTTTGGTGATGAAGTATCAACAGTATCCACAGAATGTTTGTTTTCTTTTGACAAGCCCGAAAGTGTTTTAACTTCCTCCTCTTTCAATGCCTTACCAGTCTCCATTTCCCTCAGGCTTCTTGATTCTTCCAGCTTGTTGATATAATCTAGCTTAAAGTGCTGCAGGTTTGATGTCAGGGTGCTATTTTCCTCTTCCAGCTCTATTTTTCTGATTTCTGCCTCTGTAACGAACTTCTGCAGTGCTTCTTTCTCTAGTTTCACCAGGTCTATGTCTCTTTCCAGATCACCAAGCTCTGACTTCAAAGATTCCGAGAGTAGCTCACTACTTGCAAGATTAGCATTTACTTGACTCAAGGTCTCCTTTAATAAGTGCAATTCTTCCTCCAATAAAACTTTCTCCTTCACAATGTTATCAACCTTTGAATTCAGTAATGCATTTTCACTCTTAAGTTCATTATTCTGATCCAATAACTTTGTCATTTCATTGTTTTTATCTTCAGTCAACGATTCAACAGTTAAGTCATAACTAGAAGTTAAACTTTGTTTTTCTGGCTGCCGTTGGTCTTGTGAGGTTTGAGTTTTATCCTTCCAGAGTTTAAGTTCAGTATTCATACTGCGTATCTCTGATTTCAGATTATCAACCTGCACCTCAAGCTCTGCTCTCTCTTTGTTGTGCAATATTTTACCAGCCTCCATTTTCTGTAAAGTGTCATCCAACACTTGTCTCAAATTTTCAACTTCTTTTTCCGAAGCTAAGCATTTCCCTTTCCATTCTTCCACACCCAGCCTAGTCTTTTCAAGGGCTTTCTCTAAATCTTGTTTTTCAGTCCTGCTACTGTCACTAAGGTTGACACAATTTGCTTTCAAGTCTGCAATCTGTCTCTCAAGATCCACTTTGGCAGATGTCAGTTTATCATTCTGAGAATTTGATATTTGCAAGTTATCCTCAATTTCATGTATTTTACATAACAGACTTTCATTAGTAGAAGCCAGTACAACTCTATCCTCTTCTAACTTTGTGTATTCTTCATTGATACTTTGTACTTGATCACCAACCTCTTTAGCATGTTTTTGTAAAGTTCCCAAACCAGCCTCTAGCCTCTCCTTATCTTTTTGAAGAGCATTCTTTTCAGTGGTTAGCAGTGTCACAGCTGACGCAAGTTGTTCTGTATGTTGTTTAAACTGCACATTTTCTTGTTTCAATACTTTTATTTCCTCCTGCAGTAAACCATTCTGTTCCTGTAACTCTGTCATTCTATCATTTTCTTCTGATTTATTCTTATCCACATGAGAATCAGATGTGGTCTTCTCTGCCACTTCTAGTTTACGTTTAAGTTCCTGGATTTCATTCCATAAAGCCTTCTTTCCAGTCAAACAATCATCCAATGCTTCCTGTAAGTCTTTCATGGTATCCATGACCTGTTTGTCCTTGTCAGACATTCCCAGTCTTAACTGGGCATTCTCAGACCTCAATGTATCTAGTTCTTTGTTTATATCTTCCAGCTTATCTCTGTACGCCTTTTCCTTAGCTAGAGCCTGGTCTTTCTCTTCTTGCAACATTTCCAGGTGAACCTTCATTTCATCCAGCCTGAATTTTGAATCCTCCAGTTCATCATTCAAATTTGACAGTTTTGTCCCTTTATCTTTCAATTCAGCCTCAAACTTAACAAAAGACTCCTCTGCTTCTTGCTTAGCAGTTGCTTCAAAAACCTCTAAGTCTTGCTCACTTTTTTCCAACTGTATAGCAAGTTCCTTCACTTTATGTTCTAATTCAAGTATCTCTTTCCTCTGAAGGTCAACTTCCTGTGTTTCAAAACACTCCTCCTCTATGGGCTCCTGAGACAATGTTCTTCTTAGTGTTTCAGTTCTTATTCTTAGTACCTGATTTTCCCTTTTTAACTCTAACATCTGTTCTGTTATGACCCTGATTTTATTCTTCATTTCCATTTCGCTATCTGCTCTAACAGAGAGTTCCTTTTTCTCATCCATTAATAACTCGCACTGTATTCTGTAGCTGTCTCTTTCCTCTACAATCTGCGTCATTTCTGCTTCTCTCATTCTGAATTCTTTTAATGCCTCTTCCGCATTATCAAGTTTAGAACAAATGGTCTTTTTCTCTTGAAGCAATATTTCATACTGGGTTACTATTTCACTAAAAGTCAGCCCTTCTAGCAATGAGCAGTAATTCTGCACACCTGATGACCCAGATCCTACAGACATGGGGCTGTAGTTACTCATCACAGAGAATGGAGAATGTGAGGTATGGGATGGATGCCAATTGTGGGATGCAGCACCAGTAGGGGGTATCTGAACACTTACTGGCTGAGTCATGTGACTATGGTCCATGGATGAGGTTATGGTTGATACCGGTTGACTAGATGAACACTCTGTGGCTTGGATCACTGCCAGCTGTTTCTTGTTTTGATTGTTTTCTTGCTCTAGATGACTAAGCTGCTCCTCAAGTTCTGACTTGATTTCCACTTTCTCGAGTTCAGCCAGTTTAAGCTGTGATATCAGGTCTCGGACTTGTTGCTGCAGTACGTCAGTTTTTGAATTAAGGTCAGTCACCCGTTGCTGTAATTGTAATTTTTCATCACGTAGCCTCGAAACTGCCTCAAACTTGTCATCTTTCTGTCTTTCAAGTGTCTCTTCAATACCAAGTTTCTCTTGTTCAATATCTCGCACTTTTTGAGACAGTCTCACAACATGTTTTTTCAATGACTCCTCTTCTTCATCACCATTCTCTCCAACATGTACAAAACTTGCAGACAATCCTCCCTGCACTGCTGAGTCTCTCTCTAACTCTGCTATTTCCAACTGACTTTGTAAGTCCTCAATCTCGCTTGTCAAAGCCATCTTCTCGGTCTCAAACTGGTCGCACATCTGCTTTTTTTCATCAAGCAATATCTCATACTCTATCCTCAACTGAGTAATATCCTGATTATATGGGACTTGACCACTTTGGTGGATAAGATTGAGTAGTTCTGTATTTTCTTTACTCTTTGCTATCATCTGGGACTTTAGTTCCTTCATTTCTTTCTCAAGTCGGACTTTCTCGGACTTTAATTTCTTCAGATCTTCAGCATCATTCTTTCTCCTCATAATGCCTGCACCTGGAGATTTCCTAGATACATCCCGGTCATATTTTGCCTGCAGATCTCTCTTTTCTTTATTAAGTCTATCATAACGTGTTCTCAAGCTATTCAGCTCATTTGATGATTTGCTCATATGATTCACTTTGTCCTTTAATTGCCGGTTTTCTCTGGAAAGTCGGTCTCTTTCTTTCTTCAGTAAGTCTGCACTTAACTCAGCTTCACTGACGGACTTGGTCAATTTCCCTGCTTTTGGAGTCAGTCTACTTGGCTGTGTGTCCTTTACACGTGGAGGCTTTGTCTTTCTCACCTCTTTTACCTTTACTCCTGACTGTGGCTTTGGTGTAGAAGACACAATACTCTTTTGTCTAGTATTCTTCTCAGGACAACATGTTTTTTCACCTTGACCTTTACCCATTTGACCGGACGGTGAAACAGTTTGAACATCTACAACCCTCCCTATGTCATTTTCTATAGACCCAACTATGTCAGTGACACTCATATTGACAACACCACTCATAGTAAATGAGCTATCAGACTTATTATCCCCTTCCAGGCTGTCACAATACACTTCATCTGTCTGGTCGGCTGCCTGTATGATAGATTGACCTTCAACTTCTTCAACTCTATTTAATGACCCCATACTGACATCTTCTTGGCAGCTTAGCTGAAACTTAACATCAGTCAATTCTGCTTCCATTTCCTCCAACTGTAGCATCAAGTGTGAGTTCTGTGAGGCAATGTTTTCATAATGTAATCGGAGTTCCTTGCATTCCTCCCGTAGTTCACTGTATGTTTGTTGCTTCCTTCCAGTAGGAAGAACATCATCAGCTAAATAATCCTCTCGTATGGGATGAAATCCAAGTCGATAGCTCTCATCTAAAACAGATGTCTCTGTTTCAGATGTGTTGGTTTTTACTTCTGTTTCCTGTAAAGACATTGCAGTTTGTGTATAAGAATTTGAATGTTGATTAGATACAAGCAAAGATTGAGGATTGGGTTGTTGAGATAGCATGCCTTCACCTGGGGTGGGACCCACACCATGCAGCAATCCACCATGCATATTGTTCATGCTTGAATCATGCACATCACTCTCTTCACAACACAGAAGATCTGAACTAAAAGGTTCACTTCTACCATCACTACCACCATGCAAAGTCTGAAAACTTGTACTCACTGAACCAGTCGCTGGAACTTGTTTCTGCAGATTTCTGAGCTTGTCTGAAAAATAAGACTTCTCATTTTCTAGTTCCTTCACCTTATTTTGCAATTCCTTTTCACTTACCGAGTGGCGTTCAACTTCAAGACGCAAGGAGTTTACAATCACTTCACTCTCTGAGACTTGTTCCTCTAAGTTAACGAGTTGCTCGGCAGTCTTGGATTTCTGCACATTCACTAGGTCCACCTGATGCTTGAGTTGATCCACCTCTTTCATAGATTCACCGAGTTTCTCCTGTAACTGTCTCTGCTGTTTTTCATTTGATTTCTCCATGTCTTTCAGTTGGCTAACCAGATTCTTCTTGTCATTTATCAACAGTTCAATCTGATCCTGCAAATTTAAATTCTCTGCTTCATGCCACTCCTGATCCTCATCTGCTTTTGACTTCAATTTCTCTAGTTGTGCTGACATTGACTCTAGTTTCTGATTGGACTCTTTTAAATTTGAATCGAGTAAAGAACATTTCTCTTCAAGTTCCATTTCCCTGTCCTTGGATGCTCTCTGGATACTGAACAATTGTTCATTCAATACTTCAATGTCATTTTTAGCACTGGCCAAGGAACTTCTGAGATCATTTTCAGCATCACTACTTTGTGAATCCTGTTTCACTAATTCTGATTCCAAAATACGAGCCTTTAAATCCTCTTTCAAAGCTGCCACTTCTTTCAGCAAAGTTCTATTTTCAGACTCCAGTTGTGCTAGTTTGACCACTTGTGCCTGGTATTTTACTTCAAAGTCACTGATGTCATGTGCTGTATCAACAGCTGCCTTTTGTACTGTTCTGACTGTTACAGTTTGGGTAAGTGACTCTGTAACTACACTTTCTTCAGAGTGCGTACTAATAACGGTTTCCTGCTCAGGTTTTGAAACACTTGTTTTTTCACGAGACACCACCACAAATCCACCATCTTCTGGGGCTGAACTGTCTGAAGTATTTGATACAGTCGAACTGACATTTTCCTGAGATTCATAAGATGAAAGTTTGTTTCTCACTTTTTCAAGTTCACGATTGGAAGCAGCTAACTTTGCTTTTATTTTGGTCAGATCTTTCTTGGCTTTGGATTTGGTAGACTGCAATTCATTCTTCAAACTTGTTACTTCCTCTTCAAGATTTTTAATCAAAGCTCTATCTTCATCTTTCACACCAATCTTTGCGCTGACACTGGTAACTGTAACAGATGTCACCTCTGTCAGTTTTTGATTTTTCTCATCTTCTCTTTGGTCATCCTGCTTGCTTTCACTGACACTTTCCTCCATAGCACTTTGCAGTTGTAGTTCTACATCATCTACAGTAACAACACTCTCCATTCCTCCATCCTTCACCTTGCTTCTATCCAGACTATCCACTACATCTGCCAGCTGCTGCTTTACTTCTTCATGTTCTTTGCAAAGCTTTTCGTACAGCTGTCGCCAATTCACAGTAGAAGCAGCAGACCCTGTATCACTTTGGTGAGTTGTTGATATACAGTCTGTCTTATCTCCTGTATCACCATGTGTAGGCATCATTTCCCCCACCCCTTGCAGATGGGCAGTATCATAGTCTTGCAGATGCTGCTGTAGCTGTTCATTTTCAGTTGCCAGTGTCATGAGCTGCAGGTGCATATCTAAAGTGTCTCCCTCCAGTGAGCGATCCACAAACAAGCCACGAGCCCCGAGATGTGCCCTCAACATTTCATTTTGCTCTACCAATGCACTATATCGGTTCCTGTACTCTCCACTAGAGATAACGTGATAGCTTGGGCTGACGTTCAAAGTTGATGACGTCATACTCGGAGTTTCCACTCTTTGTAGAGTATTTGCAGATTCTATTTGTGACTTTAATGTTTGATTTTCTTTTTCAACTACTTCATATTTCAGTTTCCAGTCCATAAAGTCTTCCTCCAGAGTTCCTTGTGTTTCTATTCCAGTATTCAATTCTGGCTTAGTATTCTCAGTTACTTTTACACAATCAGTATCAATTGATGCCTGTTTTAAAGACAGATCTGATGGATTAAAGCCAAGCCCATGGAGATGATGCAGCAGGTTTTCTTTCTCCTGTAGTAACATTTGATACTTAGACTGCATTTCAAGTGCTTCCTCCCTGATACTCTCATCGACACCCAAACTCTGATTTTTCAATTTCACTTTCAGCGATTCATTCTCACTAATCAGAGCATCTAATTGGTTACGAAGCTCATTTTCGTCTCCTGAATCAAGTTGCAACCCTCCATCCACATGATGCATGGCTTCCGACATGACACTTGGTGGTATTTCCTGTGAAGTTGGAAGACTCCCATCCCCAATGTCATTCAGATTAGGCTCATTTGCTGCATCTGCCTCTGAAGTCCTGACCTTTCTCCTCACCATCTGACCTTCACCTTGGCTACTGTTCTTCATCTGGGTGTTGTAGCTCACCCTCCATTCCTCGGTGCTGAATTCCGAGGCTGATTCCACAGTTCCTGTCTGTGTGTAGAACTCCAGCTGTTCACTTAGTTTACTATTCTCTCCAGCAAGGCGGTCTTTCTCCTTGGTCAAGGTCAGAAGTTCCTCCTGAAGGTCAGCCTCTCTGTTTACATGGCTGTCCACTTGTTCCATTAGTGATATCTTTGCCTCTTCAGCACGCTAGGATGTATAATGGAAAACAAAACAGAAACAAAACAACTTATAACTAATGGAGAACACACTTAATTACAGGATTCAAAATTGGCCAAGTTGACTGGTACAGGCCATTATGGTATCCACAACACGCCCCAAATCATGTTACAGGCACAGAACAGCCAGGAAGAAATGAAACACAACAATTTTACCCATACTACACAGAGCCCACTTTGACTCAGAAACACATTTCAGAGCAAAGATCCTTGGAACAAAAAGTGGATTTTCAGTAATTTTTCAACAAAAAAATTCCCTACTTGTCAAAAAAGAAAATATTGAATCCTTTTCAACAATATTCTTATTTTGTCATTATTAACATACCAAACACCAATTGTCTAGAATTGTTATATTTCTTAGATATTTTTTCAAAAAGTTTCTTTTATCCCAGAAAAATCCTGATGTGACGGCAAGAATGTTTTAGAATACGGGCCCCATGGACAACATTAATCTGCAATGTTGAATAACTGAAGCCGACTATTTCAGTCATAGCCAACATAAATCTGCAAAATCCAGAAAGACCAATCAACTTTGCCAATGCTTAACTGACTTATAACAAGCACAAACAACTTTTTTTTCCTTTTTACTACAGACTGTACAAGACGACATGACAAAAACAACTCATTTCTAATGAATCATAAAAGTAGAAAGAATGTAACTGTTTCTATATAATGTACACTGTAACAATCACAGAAAATTTGAAACATAAAATTGATCTAATTTTAACATTCCTTTGTACATTACTGTGATAAACAATGATAAAGTTTGAATAATAACAAATAAATACAGCATGCATAAGAATATTTTCTCATAGTGTGGTTTTAAAGCACAGGGGGAAGGGTTTAGATATACCGATTACTGGTAATTTTTAGTAATGAATAATGATGCATTGATGACCTGTGACTACTGTACTATTAAACCTACATTCTCTGCAGAAATCTCACCAATGATAACTTTGTACCTTATTTTATCTCCATAAGTAATGCATAAAATGTTTCAAATCACAACATACTCGTAACTGTTTGCCCAATTCTGCTATTTGTCGCCAATAATTGCACACCCAACAACAATCATCTAGTAAAAGATCATTTGTCAATTATGAAGAGACTTGAAACTGTTTTCACTTGCACAAGTACTGGCTATACCCACATGATTTGATTTTCAATTATGTTGCTTCTGATGCTACATTATGTGAAATTTGCCATGGCATATGAAATTCACCCACCCCAATACCCAGCAAATAATATTTTAGATTTTTATGCAACCATCACACTGACCTAATCTGATGTAGAATTTGCGTGAATGTTGCACTGTATTGTTTCCTTAAAGTCTTGAATTTCACATACAGTAATAAATTTCACATTTTCCCACTCAAACACTTATTTTGAAAACCTACCTCTAGTTTTCTTCTCAGCATCAACGACTCTTCAGTCAGCTGACTACTCAACTCTCCCTGTTCACTGTCATGTGACTTATCATGTGTACCTGTTTCACGCTTCCCCTGGTAGGTCTTTTCAAATTCTTGTCTCATCTGGTGAGAAAATATATAAAAAAGAACAATCAATATAAACAAATATTTGTGACCAGTGTTTTTTTTTTTTCCTGTTTTCGTAATCTTCCATTCGGAGAACTAAATAGCACAACAGTTACTGTACTATTTATATTTTTGTAACATATAACTACACGTAGTGCTTATGTATTTGCTCTATTCCACTTCTTATGGATCTATGATTACTTATGTCCTCGGATTAATGTTAACTGCCTTGCTTTATCTTCAGTTGCGCCTTAGAGTCCATCAGCGATGGAGATTTAGCGCTATAAAAGTCCAAAATAGATTAGATTAGATATATTACTTGAGGGTGACATACAACATTTACCACAAAATATGATTAATTAAGTAATTTAGTCTGACACATTATTACATGTCATACACGTGGATACAGAGGAAATTGTCTCACCTTTTGCAGTTCACTGACAAGATTAGAGTTGTGTTCTTTCTGTAAAAGTTTCATTTTCTGCTCAAAGTCATTCTCCATCTCTTTGTACCTGGTCCTGTATTCAGTCTAAAAAAAGGATGGAAAATAAGCATTATATTCTTTTCACTAAATTTCAATGCAAGGCTGCAGTTTTATGTCATCAAATCAAAATAAGCCTACTGAAAGTTCTGCTTTTGAGAGGAAATCCTGTCAAATCGAAAGTCAGTAAACTACACCATTTATTGACATTTCATACACATATCCAATAGATTTTGTACAACTAGACCCTCCTCCACAATTCACAGATCTTGGTGATGGTTATGGATGTCTTCTATTTATACAGGGATGGGTTGCGTTTCGCCTGTATCTCAGTATCAAGAACATTTTACTGAAATATCCCAACAAAATTTTATACTGACATCTTGTGTACCAACTCATAAAATGAAAGGAAAACTTAAAATAATGGAAATATACCCCAAATATGAAGACATTCCTACCTTTTATCAAATAGTTTTGTACATCTGTATATTTATTGCACTTCTGTGGAGAGGAAACTGTCAGGTTTTGGTTTCTCAAGTTTCACTTCTTATCAGTAGCCTATTTGATTGGGGGTGTAATAAAACATGGTATCCCAGAACCAGAATAGATTTGCTTTGTCGGCCTCCAGATCTACACATTTTGAAACCGACCCATCCCTAACTTATACCCACAAAGTTACTGTAATTTCTACTGTTTGGACCTTGAATTGGTCCCACTTACACGTAAAATCCACTTGAACTGGGTCCACTTATACAGAGTACATTGTATTATCACTTTCATTCAATTAGCCTCTCACCTCAAAATCAGCCTGAACTTGTGCCTTCATCTGCAGTTGTTGTAGTTTGAAGGTCTCACTCACATTGAACTCGGTGACCTTCAACTCCACCTCAAACTGCTCCTTCAGCTCACGAATCTCATTCTCATATCTAATAAATACATGCTTTTTAATTAAATCTATTTAGAACATTTTGTATTTTAAAATATAAGATGGATTTTTTTTTCATTCATACATAATGTTTAAATATTAGAAGTCGCACGTGTGATAAAAATATCATACAAGTACTATACCTCAGGCAAGCTGAGATTTATTTATACGCTGTGAAATTGGTATGTATATCCTCTTGATTGTTTTTATTTCTCTAAAATAGTTATTACACCACATCAGTAGTTATCACTATCATTACAGACAGTTGTGAGTAAACATCTAACCTACAGATTGCTATCCTCAAAGAGTTCAAATGGTGACCACTTAACCCATGGAAAAATTAAAACTAGGGTTCTACATACCATTCAACAGTCAAAGATTTATACTGGGACAGGTGGGAGCCAAACCCACACAGAGGTGAGAGTTTGTCATAAGATACTTGACCCTGGCATCACATGCAGCTAATATTAAATATGCAATATTTAAGTTAATCCAGATGTCTCAATGGCTGAAATAACTAGACCTAGCGCATCGGAGAACCGATGCAAATTGTATCCACCGTAAAGACAATGCACCAAAACCTCTAGGACCAATAATAAGCGAGTTATAAGCACTTTTAAGTTTGGCTATCCTCATCTGACCTTGAAGGAGGGGCCCAAGGTCAAATCCGACCACACCAGAAGATTCCCAGCGCATGATTTCCTATATGTTGGTTTAGCATCCCAAACATCTAGGACCAATAATAAGCGAGTTATAAGCACTTTTAAGTTTGGCTGTCATCGTTTGACCTTGAAGGAGGGGCCCACGGTCAAATCCGACCACACCAGAAGATTCCCAGCCCATGATTTTCTATAGGCTGGTTTACCATCCCAAACCTCTACGACCAATAATAAGCAAGTTATAGTCACTTTTACCTTTGGCAATTCTTGTTTGACCTTGAAGGAGGGGCCCAAGGTCAAATCCAACCACACCAGAAGATTCCCTGCCCATGATTTTCTATATGCTGGTTTACCATCCCAGACCTCTAGGACCAATAATAAGCGAGTTATAAGCACTTTTAAGTTTGGCTGCCCTCGTTTGACCTTGAATGAGGGGCCCAAGGTCAAATCCGACCTCACCACAAGATTTCCAGCCCATGATTTTCTATATATTGGTTTACCATCCCAAACCTCTAGGACCAATAATAAGCGAGTTATAGGCACTTTTACCTTTGGCTATCCTCGTTTGACCTTGAAGGAGGGGCCCAAGGTCAAATCCGACCACACCAGAAGATTCCCAGCCCATGATTTCCTATACGTTGGTTTACCATCCCAAACCTCTACGACCAATAATAAGCGAGTTACAAGCACTTTTAAGTTTGGCTGTCATCGTTTGACCTTGAAGGAGGGGCCCAAGGTCAAATCCGACTACTTCACAAGATTCCCAGCCCATGATTTCCTATATGTTGGTTTACCATCCGAAACCTCTAGGATTGATAATAAGCGAGTTATAAGCACTTTTAAGTTGGGCTATCCTCGTTTGACCTTGAAGGAGGGGTCCAAGGTCAAATCTGACCACATCAGAAGATTCGCAGCACATGATTTCCTATAGGTTGGCTTCACATTGCAAACCTCTAGGACCAATAATAAGGGAGATATAGGCACTTTTAAAGTCCGCTATGTGGGTTACTTCGGCACTCCGTGGATGACTTTGAATTAGGAGCTTCAAGGTCAAATGTGTGCAAGGTTGTAGAGGACATGTATATTTGTCATACATATCACCTATGAAGAGATTCAACCTTCTACCTATGAGGAAGAGCCAGTAGAAAAATGTAGATTATTTTTAACGAAATGCCCGTGGCGGCCATCTTGTTTTTCAGAATGAGGCTATTTTCCTTCCCAGAGAAGCTTACCCCCCAATGAAGATATCCTGCAAATTTGGTGAACCTAGCTGCTGTTGTTTTACTCTTAGAGCGTTAACGCCGAAAATCTCTCTACACGCGGCGGCGGCGGCGTAGCGGACGCTAAACCAAAGTATCCACCGGATGCTTCCGGTGGATACAATAAATGATCACTTGGCTTTCATCTCAGTGGTGATGGGTTCAAATCTAGTTCATGTACCATGTTAAAAATACTGAGCGTCTCACCCACTATAACCCACGACGTTAAAAGAACATAAAAATCCAACTTTAACCTTGACCCAGTTGACCTAGTCTTTCCTCACCTATGAATCACATGTTGAACACTCTCCTGGTCCTCAGCCTCAGAACCTTGCGGAACATTTTCCGCCTTCTTTTCTGCCAGTCCTAGCCTCAGCTGTAGATTTTCTTCACTGTCAAAGTTACAACTGTCACTGAACGGCCCCAAACCACCAAAGCCTTGCAGTATTCTGATTGGTTGCTGCATTTCAGCAGCTTCTGCCCCTGACATGTCCATCGCTTTAGACTCTGTCTCTGATCTATCAATCACCTCAGGCTCCGCCTCAAACCTGTCCACCATTCTGTCTGGCTCTATCTCGTGTAAGTTTCTTAACATGTGGAAATCTTCCGTTTGTAGTTGCACACTGTCGCTGATGATGCCTGATCCAAATCCATCCATAAACTGGGGAGCGGCACACTGCTGGTGTTGTTTTGAGGAGAGGAAAGGTTTGGGTGGACTGTCAGTGGCAGAGGAACTGTCGTGCTCTGACAGAGTGAGTGGGGTGCTGTGACGTAACATGAATTCTTCAGACTGATGCTTCAAGTCTTCCACTGCCTCCTCCAGCTATAACAAGCATTACAGCAGGTTACTTACTATTACAAGAAGTCTAACATAAACAAGTAAATGTTAATAGTAAATGTGTGTCATTTGACCCAGTAGCTCTTGGTGTGATATGAATGCAGGATATTGGAAGATAAACAACTGGAAGTCATTACATTGATACATCTATGGAGTAGTGATGAAAACTATAAATATTTGAAAATGTTTTACTTTTTGCAACAGAAAGAGTTTTATGTTTGTGACACAATTTAAATTAGTTTTTCAAAAAGGTATCAATTAGCAATAGAATTAAGTGTCATACACTAACAGGTCTCACTTTTTCATTCTCCATCTGTTTGAGGAGTTTGCCACATCAGAGGTCACAAAAATATTTATTTATTTATTTATTTGGGGTTTTACGTCGCTTTCAACACTGTACAGGTCATATCACGATGGGTAGTTGGAAGGGCAGAGGAAACCAGTACATACAGTTTGTTAGGGTTCTGTACTGTAAACTGCCGACCAACGGCAAACAACTACCAGCTTTCCCACTTAAGGCCATGACGGGGATCGAACCCCGGCCTCAGAGGTGGGAGGCGAGAGTGTTACCACTCTGCCACCGTGGCCCCTGTGTTACAAATATAAAACTGTGACTAACACAAATATTAAGCGACTTGTCTTGTGACATACACAGATGACAGGTGATCCACACAACCACATATCACATGACCCCTACTTGCCTGTTTCCTCTGATTCTCCTTCTCCTCTACTTGACTGTTAAGTCTTGCTAGGTCCTCCTCAAATGTGGTCTTCATGGCCTCCCTCTCAGTCATAGCGGTCTCCAGGCTTCTTTTTAATGTGGACACCTCGTGTTCGTGTATCAGGCTCACATCCAGTTCATCTCCGTCCCGGACTGACCGTTCAAAATCTTCCACCTGGTGATAAAAGTATGCAAACTTTTGAAAATAGAAGTATTATTGAGTATACTTCTTTTTCCGTGGTGCAAACACAAAATATGACCACTTTGAAACCAGTGAGGGTAACTTAGCATATTTTGTAGTATCTGTGAACTACATATGTTCTACAATGAACATTTTTCCTGTTATGTCTAGGGCTGTTATGACTAGCTATTTCTCTAGATCGAAGATCGCCTGTTAGATGCAAGTTGAACTCGAGTTGAACTCGAGTAAATGACACAAATATAAATAAAATAACAATGTCCAAATATTGTCATCAAGGGATCCGCCATTGATGCGTTTTGTACCATTTTATTGCAAGAAAATCTGGTAAATTTGGCCGATTAAATTGTGCAGATATGTATGAGCACTTTATGGGAAGTAAAGGGAAATAAAAAACGACCATTGCTCATTGATTTTTATGTCTTTATGGTTGGATAAATTGCAAAAGTGCTAATTTGTAATAAGATTAGTATATAATTTTTTATTTCTTCAAAACTCGAGTTAAAATTGCGCAAATCGATGGTATCCCAAATATCGCCGACCGAGTTATGACTCGAGTTTTGGTCAACTCGTTACAGCACTAGTTATGTCACACCTTAAAATATCAAAACAACCATATTTTTTTCACCCCTTTTATCCTACCCATTTTACCATGTACCTACACAATTGGTTTCATTTTGAAAACATACAAGTGTGAATTAATGAGCCCTTATAAAGACATACTGAGAAATAACTAGAATTGTCTTACCTGTTGTTTGAGCCTGTCGCGTTCATACTTGACATTTTCTATACTTGCTTCCATCAGCTGTTTCTGCTCACTCACTTCTGTCACTTTTCTCTGAAGAGCAGAAACCTCCTCCTGTAACTCCTTCACTTCTGCACGTGAGGCTGAAATAGCAAAAACAGAAAAATAGCCAGCCTCGGCAGGCAAGAACCCCAGCCTGCAAGTACAAGTAAATGGGAAAATCTTAGGAACAACTTCAGTTGTAAGAAGTATACAGAATCACAAAATGTTGTCAGATGTAAGATTCACAGGCCATGATTTCTTACAAGTTGTTGTCATATTTTGAAGCCCTAGATCCAACTAGATGAATGCTTTTGCTAACAAAAGCGAAGCGTCCCTGAGAGTTTAAAATGCCTTGTGGTTTTAATAAGCATGCTGTAACGCTAAGAATGCACAAAGCTGTATCGTACTGTTACATAAACCAACCCCCTTAGTGATATCATGACAGGGAAAATCCTACAAAGGTCTTCTTTAATTAACATAAACAAGCGTTGTAGACATAGACAAGCTGGAGAAAGTGTTGTACATTGGATGTACAACATTGGATGTAACTTTAGTAAATTTTGTGTAAATGCTACAAAGCATTTCAGTAACGAGTATTGATAACTTCATATATAATCATGTGTGCAAGTATGTATTGCTATTTAGATTGTCCACAGGGTTTTGCAATAGGTTTTAATACATTGTGAAAGCATAAAAGCAACAATAAAGGCAAAAGCTATTTCATGACCCCAGTTTGACCCATACATGGGGGTCAGGAGGTAAAACTAACCGGCTATTTAGACTGTCCACATATGGTTTCCCAATACCTCTTAATACATTCCGAAGCTATAATAGCAACAATGAAGGAGATATCAGGTAAAAACTCCAAAACAGCTATTTTTTACCCCAGTTTGACCCATAAGGGGGGGGGGGGGGGGTCGGGTGGTAAAACTGACCAGCTACTTAGACTCTCCACATATGCTTTCCCAATACTTCTTAATACATTCTCAATCTATAAAAGCAACATTAAAGGAGATATAAGGCAAAAACTCGAAATCGGCTATTTTATGACCCCAGTTTGACCCATTGGGGGGGGGGGGGGGGGGGGGGGGGGGGGGGGATCAGGGGATAAAAGTGACCAGCTATTTAGATTCTCCACATATGCTTTCCCAATACCTCTTCATACATTCTGAAGCTATAAAAGCAACAATAAAGGAGATATAAGGCAAAAACTCAAAATCAGCTATTTATGACCCCAGTTTAGCCTATAAGGGGGGGTTGGGGGTAAAACTGACTGGCTATTTAGACTCTCCACATATGCTTTCCCAATACCTCTTAATACATTCTGAAGCTATAAAAGCAACGATAAAGAAGATATAAGGCAAAAACTCCAAAGCAGCTATTTTATGACCCCAGTTTGACCCATAAGGGGGGGCCGTGGGGTAAAACTGACCGGCTATTTAGACTCTCCACATATGCTTTCCCAATACCTCTTAATACATTCTGAAGCTATAAAAGCAACAATAAAGGAGATATAAGGCAAAAACTCAAAATCAGCTATTTTGTGACCCCAGTTTGACCCATAAGGGGGGGCCGTGGGGTAAAACTGACCGGCTATTTAGACTCTCCACATATGGTTTCCTATTACCTCCCAATACATTTTATGGTTCTAAATGCAATACTTAAGAATATAATAGGGGGTTGACCTGAATTTAAGGCTCTCAGATTGGAAGGTGTGAGGAAATCACCCATAAATGAGACATTTTTCAAGGGATTGCTCCCAAAATCTAATCAGCTCGCGTTTTCGATAGTATGAACAGGTGTGTCAAATTATAAGGCTGTGTAGCAAGTAGTTTTTCCTGAACTGTGATGACGGGGGTGGGGGGGTGTACTTAAAAAAATTGTTTTTGATCATGTGACCTTCATAAAGGTCAAATTTAAGCATGCAGAAAAATTTTCCCACGCCTAAGGTATATAAGTGCCAAATATGGTTTGAAACCTTCTAATAAATAGGGTATTAACTTATAAAAATTTAATTTACTTATTAAATTTGCAATTTTATTGCGTTAATACATCCTATCCAATGGACAATTGCTGAATAACTACCGCTTGGTTGGCGGGTAAGTTACTAGGGACTATATTGGAACTCATGCTGGAGTATTGAAAAGAATTTTTATTATAATTAAGCCTGGGCAGACCTTGAGGTCAATGCTCCTAAGGCCCTGGTCGAATATCATCATCCGGTTCTAAGCTTGAACCGTCAGTCGACCTTGCCCCCCCCCCCTTTTTTTAACAGACCTGCTCTGAGGTAGGGGAAGAGAGGGATGAGTTCAGTCCCAAAGAACAATTTCCCATAGGAAGCATGCCAGAAGATTTTTTTTTTTTTTTTTTTTTTTTTTGTTTGTTACTTAACTGTGTCGATATATATACACTATATACATATGTACAGTGACGTCTCCTCCTTATAGGGCTTGTTGATGGACCTGCTGAGCAGCCACTATAGGCCCTAAGTGGAAAAGCTCTGAATCAGCCCAGGCAACATCCTTCAGGTAAAATTGTGTGAAGGTGTTGTGAGATTTCCAGTGACAAGCTGACAAAATCTGATCTAAAGAAATTCCAGATTGGAAGGCTTTAGAAGCAGCAAAGGCCCTTACATCATGAGCTTTCACTTGATGTAAGGTAAGGGCTTGTTGGTCAGAGAGCTCATAGCATAGGATCACAGTCTGCTTGATCCAAGAGGAGACGGTGGCAGGAGAGATGTCCTTGTCAAAACCTTTCTTGAAGGAGACAAAGACCAATTCTTTGTTCTGCCTGAGGTCTGAGGTTCTATCCAGATAGTATCGTAAGGCCCTGACTGGACAGAGAGACCTATCACCTTTAAGTGATTTATCCAAAGTGGGAGCCAAAGCTGGGATCACCACCGGGGCCACACTATCTGGGCCCTCCCTAGCCAGCTGGTTCTTAGATAAGAAGCTGGGGGAAGGGTACAGGGACACCTTTGACCAATCTGACTGGTGTCTAATGTTCTTGTGTAGCCAAGCATGAATCTCACTCCTCCGTTTACCAGAACCTAGGGCCATCAGGAAAACAGTCTTAAAGGTTAAGTGTTTTAAGGAGGCCTCTTTCATAGGTTCAAAAGGCGCTTTTGTGAGCTGGTGGAGGACCAGAGACAGGTTCCAGGAGGGTATGCCTCTCCTACCTTTTGGTCTGTCTCTGTGGAAACTATCCAATAGACGAGTGAGATTCTCATCTTTGCTGACATTAACTGGATCATTGCCCAGTTTGTCGGCAATGGCTGATCTGTAGCCATCAATAGTGCCTGGTTGTAACTTCTTGTCCTGGAACAAATGCAGGAGGAAGTCAGCAATGGCTGTTAAAGGTGGTGCCCTGAAGTCCACCTGATTACTGAGGCACCACTTTGTAAAAATGGTCCACTTTGCCTCATAGACAGATCTGGTTGATCCTCTTTGAGGAGCCTCAATTCGTGCTGCCACTGCCTCAGAGAACCCTTGTTCTTTGATTGCTGAGGCTCTAGGAGCCAGGCATGTAGATTCAGATTCGCCAGGCTCCTGTGAAGGACCTGATTGAATGGTTGAGACACTAGATTGGGTATGTCTGGTAGACACAATGGGATCTCGCTCGACATTGCTACCAGGTCCCAAAACCAGGGCATGTTGGGCCACCCTGGGGCAATCAGAATTATCCTGAAGCTTCTCCACCACTTTGCACAAAAAGGCTGCCGGTGGATAGGCGTATGGGTCCAGATCCTCCCAGGAGAGGCTGAGGGCATCCACTGCCCATGCCCGGGGATCTGGTACCGGTGAGACAAACTGAGGAAGTTTGTTGTTGAATCTGGTGGCAAACAGGTCCACTTGGGGTTGGTGCCACCGGTTGCATATAGCTTTGAACACTGCTGGATGAAGCGACCACTCTGTTTGAATGGTTTGGCCAAGTCTGGATAGCTTGTCTGCTATCACGTTCAACCGGCCAGGGATGTGACGTGCCCTGAGGGCTACTTGTTGCCTGGTGCACCAGGACAGTATTCTCCACAGTAGGGCACACAGTGAGCCCGACTTCATCCCCCCCTCTTTGTTGATGTAAGCCACCACTGTTGTGTTGTCTGTAGCTATCAACACTGTCTTTTTGCAGACGAGGGTTCGAAAATCTTTTAGAGCTAGGAATACTGCCTTTAGCTCCAACTGGTTTATGTGTAGTTTGCTCTCTGGAAGGGACCAGGTTCCTCTTGCAGTGTGCCCGTCTAAGTGAGCGCCCCACCCTTCTTTTGATGCGTCTGTAAAGATCTGCAGAGCATGTTTTAGAGGGTGTAAAGGTGGACCTAGTAGTACATTGCCTTCCTCCAGCCACCACCTTAGATGGGGGTGGAGGGACTTGGGAACCGGGATCACCTTTTCCAGAGACTCTGGGACCCTCCAGTTGTTTTTCAAGTGCCACTGTATGGGCCTCATGTGTAGTCGCCCTAAGTGAACTTGTTTTTCTGTTGCTGTGAGGAGACCAATGAGGGACATGAACTGTCGAACCGGACAAACCGGACCGGACAGAATTGACTGGATTTTGTCCGTCAGGGCTAACCAGCGTTCCTGGGTAGGTCTGACTCTGCCCTCTTCCAAATCGAACTGGTAACCTACGAAATTGAAAATCTGCTTGGGTTCCAGCTCTGATTTCTCTTCGTTTACCAGCCATCCCAGGTCTTTGCAGAGTGTCATTAATTTTTGTGTGTGTTGAAGGCAGACTTGGGGAGACTTGGCTCTGACCAACCAGTCGTCGAGGTACTGGTGGATCCTTATACCCCGTCTCAAGGCTAGCCATTTTACTTCTTTGGCTATCATTGTAAATTCCCTGGGGGCTGTGGACAGGCCAAAAGGTAAGGCCTTGAACTGATAAGTCTTGTCTTGGATTTGAAAACGCATGTACTTCCGGGATTGGCTGTTTATAGGGATATGGAAGTACGCGTCTTTGAAATCTACTGAAGTCACCCACTCCCCTGATTGGAGGGAGGTGCGTATTGTTTCCGGGGTCTCCATTTTGAAGGTTTGGGTCTTCAGAAATTTGTTCAAGTTGCTCAGATCCAAGATTGTCCGCCACCGGTTGTTGGGCTTTGGTACAAGGAACAACCAGTTGTAAAAACCCAGAGATTTTTGGTTTTGGACCAGCTCCACAGCATTTTTGTTTAACAGCTGATGCAATGCCTCCAACAGGTAGCTGTTCCTGTGGGGATCTACATAGCAGCTTGTTATTGTCGGTTCTCTTGTGAGGTGAGGTCTGGACCGGAATGGCAGAACGTAACCCTCTCTTAGGATTGAAACCACTCTGGGGTTTACGTTCAGTGCAGCCCATTTTTCCCAAAAAAGGTGCAATCTTGAGCCTACAGGTAGATTTGGTGCAACAAGTGGGACATTTGTAACATTGTGGACAGAACTCAACTGATCTACACAGGAAACATTTTTCACAGACTTTATTAACATTTGATGATCGGGCATTACGTCTTTCTTTTGTGACGACCCTTCTGCAAAAAGAACATGATTGGCAACATGACATAATACAGGAAACTGAGTTCTTTTGTCCCAACAACAGTTCTCTCCGGACACATTTGAGTCTGTAATAACACCTGACACAGAAGTCTCTATCTGACTCTTTACAACACAATAATTGTCATTTATATTGCTTCTGTGTCTTTGCAGGTCGCTGAGAGAAGGAGGAGGCCTTGCCCCTGTTAGATCTGCTACCCCGGCGCCTAAGCTGCTTCCAAGCTGGAAGGGTAGACGATTGCTCAGAACGTTGGTGGCCTTGCTTTGTAGACTGAGCATAAGGGTGTTAACGTGATGCCTTTCTTGCCGGACCGGGAGTACGCTTGTCCTCAAAATGGCGTATCTCCTCTTCTGCTTTGGCAATCATATGGTCAGGAAACAGTGCACTCATGTGAAGTGGGGCAGACCTGAGGGCCATGAGGGTATCCTGCTTGATGCCGGACCGGACAAAGTCGAGGTAACTGTCCCTCCTAGCTAAAGTCAAGTTGGCCACATTAACAAAAACACCATCAGAAAGATCTTGCATGGTGCGAGCCATTGCCTGTGTGATAGATCCATTGAAGGTGACCAAAAAATTAGTGATCTCAACGGGTATCCGGATATCCGGGTACCCGAACCCTGAATATTTACCCGAATCCGAAATCACGTACCAGAGTACCCGAAACTACTGTTAATATCGCCCACTTTGGCTGACGACTACAGACATATCTCGACTTCACAAATTCATCTAAAAATGAAACTATTCAATTAAAATGTATACGAGTAATGTTTTCTTACCCTTACACACCATTTATATTATTTAATTTGTCTTTTATTTTGGTTGTTTATGCACTGTCAAATGCCGATACCCTTTGAAAATCGTCAGTATATTAACACAGTTATGTAATTCCGAGTACATGAAATATTGTGTATATTGCCTATACGGTGACGTACACACCTTAAATAAATAAAAGTACGATATTTTAAAACAGTAGTTCATAATTTAGCATCAATAAAGTTCGCATATTTCCCTTACAAAAAATAAAATTTTCATTCCGAAACTACATTCGAGCAACAGTGAATGCTTTACTGACAGGTCATGTGACCCCACTTTTATGAACTCTGCAATAAACAACCGTGTTTTGAATGTACAGAAATATTTCTTCTGTGTTGTGCTGTTTTGAATGCAAAAAGGTGGCCGACGAGATATAAAGCAAATGGTTGGATCCCATTATTTGTGTACGTTTTAGGTTTGTAAATGTGGAGATTTTTGTAGAATCACCTATTATCGCCCATCGGCGCGAGTACCCGGGTACCCGCCCGTGGAAATCCATAGCTACCCGGTCCCACCAAAAAGGGTATTTTGAGAACACTACAAAAAATCCAGTTCGTCAGCCGCCTGAGTGAGTTTAGGTGAAGACTTTCCCTTAACCGTAATTCCCTGGATCACTTTCAATTTGTTTGTCATGTTCTCTTGGACCTTGGTAAGGCAACGACTGAATGCTGCTGCTTGGTTGCACATATACGTCTGGTCCCGTGCAGCCCGTTCCCACTTCCTCAGTGTGTCCTGTGACACCGGACGGGAAGCTGGGGCAGAAGGGAGAGAACGACCAGCTATCCTTGGAAAACTGCTATTAAGACGAGCAGGTTCACTGGTCCAGGTGTACACCTTGGAACGGGAAAAGTCCTTCTTCTCACTATGCATTCCGTACCACTTCAAAGTTCTAGGTGACTTAATGAACTGATCTTTACTGAGTCCGGCAGTTTCTGTATTACGAGTGGGGTATCCCTCTTGTAAGGTCACATTAAGTTTCTCAATTTTGCGACAAAGCCACTCATCTACTGCTACTTTAACAGAGATTTTCCCAGTCTGTGTTGTTTTGGTACCGGTGAAGGGATTATCATCTTGAGATGAGGAGGCTGAGTCGAATTCTGGGATGTCGGTCCAGGCCATGAAAGACCTAACTCCCCTTAAAGTCTCCCGGTAACTTTGTTCAGCAGAAAGTTCTTGATCACCCTCAATAAGTTCTTCCTGTCCTTGAATAGATTCCCGGACAATTCAGACAATTCCCCCTCGTCCGGTGAAAGAGATGACCGGTCACTGGCAACTTCTTGTTCCGGCTCCTCAACAGGGACTGTGGGACAGGTAGGAATGGCATTGGGAGTAACAGGCAGTACCGGTGAATGCAGCTGAGGTTTATCACCGGAGGTGGGTGAGAAGACAGGTTCCTGGTCAGCTGGAAGATTTCCTGTGTCTGTACCGGGGGCCTCAACAGGCTGGGTAGCTGACACGTCTTCTGGAATCACACGCTGGCTGCCAGGCAGGACACCGGAAACCTCAGGAGGTTGAGAAGCTTTCTTAGTCTGCTTGTGACCGGTGGACTTCTTCTGCTGCTGAATAGAGGTGGAAGCAGCAGTTGGAGGAATAAAAGGTCTGTCTGTAACCGGAACATCAGTTTTATTGACCGGTTCTACTGGAACTGAGAAGCTTTTCGCCAGGAAAAGGGCTTCCAATCTGGAAAATCTTTCAGACCACTTGTCGTCTAATGACTGAAGTTCAGTTTGAAGCTCTGAAGATTTGCTGGATTTTTTCTTAAGGGGAGATTTGTGAGAGGACTTCTTTTGCTTCTTAGGTGTAGATTCGCCTCTATCACTGGAGCTCTCACCCTTGTTCTCGACCCTACCCAAAACTGTAACATCAGAGGCAGCAACGTGGGTGGGGGAGGGATTTTTCTTCTGGCCAGATTCCTTACGCTCTGTATACTTAGGAGTGGCCAACTGCGTCTTCTGAGCTTCTGTGAAACTATCACAAATGGAGCATGGTTTCTTTGCTACACAGTCGTCCCCTCCAATCCCTTTCTCACGACAGCAAGCACACTTGGTATGAAGATCAAATAGGGCCATAACATGCCCGCACGAGCCTCTACGTTGGCCAGGGGAATACATATTGCTCCAGGAATAAGTAGATATAAAACACGTTGACAAATAAAGTGAAAGTCTTATAAAATATAAACTTCTTTAACACTGCAGGAAACACGTCCGTACACACTGAGCGCCAAACGAAAAAGACGCCGTGACGTCATTCTGACTAGACAGGAAGTATGCACGAGGCGACACCTGGCGAACGTACACACTATGATCGGTCCTGCCGGTATTTTATACAGAATGACTTTTTCTGTCGTTTGGCGGGACCGGTCGCGCCGACCGGTAAAGCAATTGTTCATTGGATAGGATGTATTAACGCAATAAAATAGGTGAAATGGTGAATTTTTTTTTAAAATATAGCATAACTTTGATATGAAATACTTAAAAAATCGGTTTAATACTGATACACCACAGAAAACGTACAACAGTACACTGAAGGGAAAGAAGAAATTGTAACAAATTTTATTGTAATTTAACTTTTTGTAAGTTAAATACTTACCTTATCCTCACAAATGCTTACTTGGTTTTGTGGAGGCAAAACGCGGCGACCAACAAGAATATTTAAAAATTATTCTTGTTAGAGAGGTGAACCCCGTAGTTAGTGATAGGTGCGCATGCGCACAACACATTGTCGGTTGGACTTTGTCGAGAGATCCTCATTTAATTTTTGGTCCCCTATGAAAACAAACTTCTGAGGGGAGGAAGGGTGGGTCTGTCCTTGTGAGGATAAGGTAAGTATTTAACTTACAAAAAGTTAAATTACAATAAAATTTGTTACATTTTATTGCGTAAAATAGCCTTACCTTATCCTCACAAATGCTTGATTCCAACCATAACAGGAGGAGGGGTTTGTTTTGTAACCTCCCTGTTAATAGATTATGGGGTTCACCATGGAAGCATTTGATAGAGAGGATAAGATAAGCTTAAGTATGCTACAACAGAATTTTCCATTACTGTAAAATATCTGTAAAGATAAGTAATGATAGGTAACCTCATGAATATTCATGATTTACTGTTGTAGTTGACACTTGTCCCATGTAGCATAAAGTTGTCCTATATCTAAACCATCACCCATAACTGTGTGGTGGGGAATGGCTTCCTGGGTCCCTCGAGCTGGGAGCTGCCATCCAGCAAGAAGGCACCCCAAGCTGGCTTCTGTGATTTACAAAATACAGTCATGAGGCCATCTGTCACAGAAGAAGACATATGTCCATACAAGAAACTGGTATGGAAGGAAGAGTAAAGTATGTAAGCCATATGAAATACTCAAGAACATACTCAAAGCAATCACATGCTGAGCAGAAACCACTGGGCCTAACTGTAATCTGTTTGGTCTGTGGACTGCCAAGACACAGCTTAAAAGGTAGAAAATGTGTTGTGGCTCTTCCAATGGCAGGAGCCTAAAATCTGCTCTAGGGACACCCATCCTTGAATACTAAAGAAGCAGACATGGACCTAACATTATGGGCCTTAACCTGTAGGTCCTGTGTATCAAAATTGGATGACTGATAGCCAATAAGACAGACTCTCTGATCCAAGAAGAAGAGACAGCCTCTCATGAAATCTCTGTCAAAGCCTTCCTTAAAGGATATAAACAAGAGATTCTTTCCCTTCCTTAAAGCACTAGTTCCGTCTAGATAGTATCTAAGTGCTCTGGCAGGGCATGAAGTCATATCCTCAGTCAAGTCTGAGCCCAAAAAAGGTTTAAGAGCTAGAATGACCACTGGTTAGAGCAAATCTGGGCAGTCAGAAGCTAACTGATCCTTTGCTAAGAAAGCAGGAGAAGGAGAAATAGTGATCTCCTTCCAGTGAGGTTTTGTGTCTGAGGGAAGAATATGCCCAAGCATGCACCTCCCCCCTCCTTTTGCAAGATGCCAAAGTCATCAGGAAAACAGTCTTGAAAGCCAAAATCTTACGACTGGCAACCTTCAAAGGTCAAAAGTCAAAGACAAAAGAACCAAAGATAGGTCTCAAGAGGGAATACCCCTATTTGCAATGGGTTTGTCCCTGTGAAAGCTTACAAGAAGTCTATTCAAGTGTAAACTCTTGCTCCCTTCCTGGCCAACATATCCCAAAGATTAGCTATTGCAGTTCTATAGCCAGCAATTGTGGCATGATTCATCCTTTAGAGGCTCAAAAGGGGCCTTAGTCAAAGCCATGAGGACTAAAGACAGATCCCAGGCTTATCCAATAAAAGCTCGCAATAAGTCTGTTCAGATTCAAAACATTTTCTAACCTCCTGGCCAAAATGATCAGCTATGGCAGCCCTATAGCCAGCAGTAGTGGCAGGCTTCAGATTCTAATAGCAAATAAGTGATTCAAAATTCTGCTGAGATAGTAGGCTCTGAGCTGACCACCTGATTCTGTTGGCACCAGAGTCCAAAAAATGGACCACCTTAACTCAGATTTTTCTAGATGAGGGTCTTTGAGGTGCCTTAATTCTATCTGTCACCTGCTCAGAGAATGATTCAAGTGATTCTGAGGTGTCTAGGTGCCAAAACATGCAGAATTAGATACATAAGATTCTGATGGAACTTCTCACTGAATGGTTGCTTTAACTGATGAGGCCAGTGAGATAGAAGTAATGGAGGTTTGGTTGACAGATTCACTAGATCCCAAAACCAAAGCATTCTGGGCTACCCTGGTGCAACTACTATCATCTTGCACCTGTAGGTGTTCATTCCCTGTATCACTTTTGGTATAAGTGCTACAGGACAAAAGGCATAGCCGTCCAGACCCTCCCAGGAGATTTTCAATGCATCTATGTTCATAGCATTTGCATCTGGGACTGGTGAGACATAGATTGGTAGTTTGTGATCCAATTTGGTGGCAAACATGTCCACCATTGGTGTGTACTAGACTAAGCCAAATTAGACTGAATATTTGAGAATGAAGAGACCATTCTGTCTGAATTATTTGTCTTTCCTGGAGAGACTGTCGACTATGACATTGAGGCAACCCTGAATGTGTCTGGCTCTTATGAGTATGTTTCGAGGATTGCAGTAGGCCAAGATGCGCCAAACCAGGAGACACCGGTCCCAAGAGTCTGTTCCCTCTTGTTTGCTCAGATAACTGACTACAGTAGCATTGTGTGTTGCTATCAGAACACTTTTGTCCAGAATTTGTTTTGAAAGCTCTTTTAAGGCCAGAAACACTGCCTTTAACTCAAGGACATTGATATGAAGCAATTTCTTGATCTGTCCAATTGCCACTGACTGTCATGTTTTCTAAATGAGCTCGCCAACCTTGATTTGATGCATTTGTGAAAATAAGGGTATTGTGTTCCTGTGGATGAAAAGGATAACCCATTTTTTAGATTTTTTGGATCTTTCCACCACTGAAGATGACTTTTCAGAAAGTTTGAAACAGGAATCTTCAGGTCTAGTGACTGGGGATACTGCCAGTTTGTTTTTAGGTACCACTGGAAAGGGCGCATATGTAACCGACCCATTGGTATTGTCTTTTCTAGGGATGCTAGTACACCCATCAGGGACATAAGAAACCTTGGGGTTGTTTGTGATGCGATCTCCATGTCCTGAACAGATTTTCTAGAATTTTCAACTTATTTTCGGTTGGAAAGACTTTTCCCTGTATCAACTCGAAATGGAAACCCAGAAAGTCGATTGTAGTTTTGAGCTCTGATTTTTCTAAAATTATCACAAAGCCGAGTTCTTGAATCGTATGGACGAGTTCTTTTGTCTGGAGCTGACACTGGTGTCTGGTATTTGCTCTTAACAACCAGTCGTCCAGGTATTGGTGAACTCAAATTCCGCGAGACTGACGAATGAGCTTTGCTTCTTTTACAATCCGCGTGAACGATAAGGGTGCAGTCGCCAACCGCAATGGCAGTACTTTGAGGTGATACGTTTGTTTGTCTACATGGAAACATAGCCAATGTTATGAATCTGGATGTATGCGCACGTAAAAGAACGCATCTTTCAGGTCTATCGAAACTAGCCATTCTCCTTTTATGACCGAGTTTCCGAATATCACTGCTGTCCCCATTTTAAAATTTGGAACTAACAGGAATTTGTCCAGGACACTGAGATCTATCACAGGGCGCCATTTATTGCCGGGTTCTGGTACAAGAAATAATCTGCTGTAAAACCTGGAGTTGTGCAATCCTTGAGGTAGTAAATTGTGCCTTTTTGAAGCATTTGCGACACTCTTAGGTAGCCATGTTTTTCCTGTCTGTAACCGCTTTAAATTATGGGATGTACAGACATGGGCGGATTCGACTGGAATATTATTCGATAAACCTTCTCAAGATTTGCACAACCCTTGTATTTGGTACGGAGATCTGTTGAAACTGGTCATTAACCTTTTGTGACCGAGTTTCTTAATAAAATTTGTCAACTCCATTTCACAGCTTGGAGGGACAAACGCATGTTGAGGACACAGAGATCCCTACTGGCCAAAGATATTGTGGGATTAATGCAAAGAAAATGCCAGGAATGGTCATCTATCCATGGACTAACCTTGCCCAATGCTGTTTAACTTCCTTGAATAGAGAAGAACTCCTGGTGCAGCCTATCCGTACTGTACACTTATAAAGCACATAGCACATCAACGATCTATGTCTTGATAAACAAAACAATATTTTCATCCATAAGAAGCACCTTTGTGTCAGATATGATAGAAGTACCAATTTTACTGAGAAAATCCAGCGACTTGTAGTCATTTACAGAATAAATTGAGTGTAAATGAACATAGTAAATGTAACACAATATTATCAGCAACATGGCGGATTGTTTTCCTGTCTGTAGCACCTGCAGTAGAGCTACATGAAAGGGGAGTTTCGATTGGAGGGCTACATAGTACCCATTCAAAAACTGCACAACTCTGAGATGGCAATAATATTTCCACTTAAACCAGCAATTTATAGTTATTTCTTCTACTACACCAGAATCCCCTATTTCATTGAGAATATTGGTGGGAAAGCATATGTATTATCTTCTCTATAATGAAGTAATAAATGGTCCACCAGCCAGTTGTAGAATAAAGACAAGGCAATGGAGGAACTTAACCATCTTGATGCTTGGTAAATAGGTTGAAAGCAAACGTTGGTAAACTTGTGCAGTAGATCTTGTAGAAAATGAAAGGTTACTGCTGCATTCTTTCATAAAAATCCACCAGGACTTCATGAAAGGGATTTGCCATTGGACGATCTGAAGTATATCTTTTCCTCCAAGATGAAGGGTCACCCTCTGTCTGTCTACCAAGTGGAGAGGCTACTAGCGTTCTGGAGGTTTAATTACTAACCCCAGAAAACGAATTCTAATCTGACCAGCTATCAAATCTAAATGACATCTGGTGTTGGAAAAGCAAACTCTAGTAGATCTTCTACTGCTAGCTGTTTTTCAATCGCAGCAGGCCTCTTAATGCTGCCATTTTCAGGAAAATGTGGCCAATTCAAAGACTTCTGTTGGAGATCCCTCATAAATGATGAGGTAGGTAGCTTGAACTAACAAATTGAAGAATCTTCTGTCGTAGATCCTCTACCAAAGACTGTTATACAGCCAAGGGGGATCTAAGAATGCTGTCATGGATTACTCAACCCTCAGCAAGAAATATTGTACTTCAGATCTGTAGAATAGGAAGTCTTAAACTTCTTTCTTCTTAGCACGAACTCTATGAAGTCTAAAAGAACGCATCTGCCGTCTAGGAATAAGGCAGAGTTGAAAAAGCTTCACGTGTTGCCTCCTCGACGACCAAAAATTGAATGAGGATCTCTCGACAAAGTCCAACCGACAATGTGTTGTGCGCATGCGCACCTATCACTAACTACGGGGTTCACCTCTCTAACAAGAATAATTTTTAAATATTCTTGTTGGTCGCCGCGTTTTGCCTCCACAAAACCAAGTAAGCATTTGTGAGGATAAGGTAAGGCTATTTTACGCAATAAAAATATATTATTGCCATCGACCCTTGGTCGACAGACATGGTCCCTTGTAATGCACATTGATGTCGACTGCTAGTCAACATACATGGTAGCGAAAGGGTTAATGATAGGGAGATATTAGGGCTTTTTGATATGCCCCATTTGACATAAAAAATGTGATATGTAAGCCTTTTTTTTTTTTTTTTTTTGAAAACAAGGCCAAAATTACCCTCAGGCAAGCTTTTCTAGCCATTAATATTTTGTGCAAATCTGACATAGCTAGCTGCAACATTTTAATTTTAAAACATATCAAGGATTTTCGAGAAATCAGCTATGGCAGCCATGTTGTTTTTACAGACATTTTTTTCACAGCCATAAACATTCTCTGCAAATTTGGTGAAGATATATTCATAACTGAATGAGATATAAAGCTTGATTTAAAAATGTGACAAACTCACACACAAGCAGGCATGCACAGAAAGCGTTTCATAATCTCCCAACCTCACCCTTGGCGGGAGATTAAAATGCAGTTATAGTAACATCTGTTTAATACCCCCTTTTTCAATTAAGAAGTTTAAGACCGAAAAGTATATAAAGTGTTACCATGGCAACAAGCGTTGTCAAACCAACTCAGCTGTAGATCCTGTTTTGGTTAACATATCATGAACTATAACCCCAGCCAGCTTGCTGTAAATAATGTCTGATTTCTTAATTTGTTGTTACTGATCTACCTGATATGGACAGCAATCATAAATCTCTCGCCTAATAAATTAATGTAGTTTTGTCAAAAATAATGGTCTAAAACTATTATCAAATAAACATATTATTTAAATGAATGTGCTCACACCCATCTATTATTTTCACTTAAGAATTTTGTAAGTAAAGGCATGTCATTCTCTTTTCAAAGCCTTTAGTTTCTAACCTTCCTGGTTTGCCACCAGTTCTGCCTTGACTACATTTCTATCCAGCTGTCTCTGTACTGGATCTTCCTGTGACCTGGTTCGCAGTTCTAAGTTCTCAGTCTCCAGCTGATGAACTCGTGTTTTCAGTTCAACACACTGAAAATCTTTGCCCTGCATTTCTTGACGTATCACATCACATTCATGAGAAATCTGCAAGATTCAAAATAATATCAGTATGTTAACCCTATACCTCTGAAGAGTGTAACGTATAATCTACTTTCATATGGTGACCCTACCATAGCCACTTTTAAAATACACCCTGTTTTTTGCCACTGATATCCCCATTGCATAAACCCATGGAGTACCAAAAAAATTAATGTAAACAATCTATTCTAATCTACTTTCCATACTTTTTATGCACTTATTCTTTACAAACAACATCTAGGGCACGGCAGTAAAACAGAAAATGAAAAACATCAGCTTTTACCTTCATATAGTCCCTGTGTGCCTCCTTTCAGATTCTTCCTAGACCCTATGACCCTAACCGGACTACTCAGTTCCTACTAAATCACCTTACCTTCATATAGTCCCTGTGTGCCTCCTCTCTGCCTCTTCTCTGACGGTCACATTCTTGCTGTGTTTCTAAGTACTTCTCTTGCAGTCTCTTCTTCTCTTTTTCCAACTGCCCACTTAGGTTTGTTTCATTTTTTATCTATGAAAAAACAAAAAAGTCTGATGCTTATTCCCGTATAAATCAGAACTAAGCCAACACTCTTAGAAGTACTATTATCTTGAAAATTTTTCAAGAATAAGATAAATTTCTGGGAACAAGATATTTTTCAATTTTAGTTTTTAAATTTTGAAGAAAAAAAATAAATAACAAATTGGATACAATATAGTACATAATGAATGACTAAATACGTATATGACCTCTAACCTTTTTTTGTAGGTCATACATGGCCTCACTGTGCGTTTTCTTCAACTCATCAATCTCCCGTTTAAGAGCTGTCTGGCTCATCTCAGCAGCATCCATTTTCTCCTCCCTGACCACTCGTAGCTGAGCCTCCAGTCCCCCATTCTTCTCTATGTAGCGCCGCTTCTCTCTCTCAGCAGAATTGAACTTTTCCTGTTTTGCAAAGATCACAAAAGTTTTTCTAATAGTTTTGTAACAAAGTAATTGATTTAAGCTAATGTAATCAAATCACTTAGATCACTTATATAATGGAACAGAATGGAAATTCTACAGCACATATGTAATAACTTATTCAACCTCACACAGCACTTACACAAGAAAGGGTTACCTGCCACTGTGGCCTAGTGGTAAAACATTTGCCTATGAACACAGAGAACATTGGTTTGAACCCAGAAAAAGAGAGATACGTAGTGGCTTGGATGACCACTTATAATGGCGGTCCTTAACTGGGCCGATCTCCAGTGGCATGCTACTATTTATGTGAACTTAGATGAAATATAACTGGAGAAAAGCTGTCAATGGAAATGGCACAATTAGGAAAAAGCACACAAAATAATCAGTTGCAGCAATCAACATATCTTTGTCATAAGAGAAATATGTCTCAAATACAGCAGGTGAACACACTTTGGCAAAGCCAAAGTTCACACCATGATGCACACCTTCACTCCCTAACCAATGTCTCTACCAAGTGTCAACCTTCTACACCTTACGAAATCCAAGACTTAGCCTGGACACTTACACCCCCTAAACAATGTCCCTACAAAGTGTCAACTTCCTACACCTTACGGTTTCCAAGATATAGCCCGGACAAGATTTTCCAACTCAAGGTCACTACGGCAAGGTAAAATCAAGGTTACACCATGGCGTTTCACACCTACAACCCCAATTTATGTCCGTACCAAGTATCAACTTCCTACATCTTATGGTTTCTGAGATATAGCCTGGACAAGATTTTATAGGTCAAGGTAACTACGGCAAGGTCAAAGGTCAAATCAAGGTCAAACCATGACACTGCACAAAGTAAAACTGCACTACTACACTGCACTACACCCCCTAACCAATGTCCCTACCAAGTATCAACTTTCTACACCTTACGGTTTCTGAGATATAGCCCGGACAAGATTTTCAAACTCAAGGTCACTACAGTGAGGTCAAAAGTCAAATCAAGGTCACACCATGACGTTTGCACACCTACACCCACTAACCAATGTCCCTACCAAGTATCCACTTCCCACACCTTACAGTTTCTCAGATAAAGCCCGGACAAACTTTTCCTGTCGCCCGCCCACCTATCCAAACACCATGGGTTGGAACAATACCCCGACAGCTTAAGGGCTATAGGGTAATAAAACTACAGAACTTTACTGTATTTTGAAAATCCACATCTATCGTTACCTGCAATCCATCTCTCTGCACTTCTAGTGAGAGGTTTTCACTTCTCAGTCGATCCTGTTCTATGGTTGCTCTGGCAGCTCTATCCCTGGCCTCGGCTAGTTCCTCTTTTAGTCTCGAACTGTCTTTAAGATACTCTTCAGCTAAACTTGAGAGTCCTTCTTTATCACTGGTCAGTAACCTCAATTCTTCAATGCTTCTCTCCCTCTCCCCTTCGGTGGCCTTCCAGGATAATGTCAAACTTGTGACCTCATCCCGAAGACTTTTGTTGACACGTGCTACTTCTTCCTTCTCCATAGTAACCACACCGTGTTCATGTAGGAGTCTATCCAAACTTTCCTGGATCTCACTTCTCTCTCGTTCACTGAACTCTTTGTCTTTCTTTGCCAGATTCAGATCATTTTTAAGCTTTTCAAAATCCTGATGTATTTTCTCATTCTGTCGATGTATTACCTCTATTTCTTTCTTCAATGATTTTTTCTCGTTTTCTAATTCTCCTTTTTCCTGTAATACACATTCTATCTTACTGTTCAGTGAATCCTCCACCCGTTTTATTTCTTCTAGCCTTGCTTTAGTAATCTTGTGTTCCTTTTCTTCACTCTCCAACATGCTCTTGTAATTATCTAGTTCTTCCACCATTTCCTTTGATTTCTTTACTAACCCTTCTTTCTCAGACTGTAGTATCTGTAGATCTTTCCTCACATTTTCAACATCTCTCCTTCCCTTGTCTTCAGTTACAGTTTTCTCCTGCCTTTCCTGCTCCAACTGACTTCTGAGTGTTTCTAATTCCAATTTGAATTGTTGTATTGTTTTGTCACTGCCTTCCTTTACTTTGACTTCCTGTGCTAATTGCTCTTGCAGATGTATCACTGAGGCTTTGGTTTGACTCAGCTCCTCCTCAATATTAGACTTTTCTGACTTTAATTCAGTTACTTGTTCTGATTTTTGGCTCAGTTTTGATTTCAGTCCTTCCAAATCTGACTTCAGATTTGTAAATTCCTTCAGAGTAACACTCAGTTCACCACATATTTCTGTCTTCTCAGTACTTAGCCTGGCCAGCTTGTCTTGGAACTCTTTCAGTTTATTCCCAGTTTCTACTTTTTCTTCTAATAGTTCCGATATTCTTTGCTCTTGCTCTTGATTGTTTTCTTTGGATTGTCCAAGCTCCTTTCTTACCTCTTCCAAATCATGTTTCGATTTCTGGGCATTACCTTCCAAAGATTCTAACTTTAATCTCAAAGACTTCATCTCCTCTGACAGTTTTTCTTTTTCTGCCCTGAAACCATTCAATGCAGTTTCTCCCTTTTCCAACAAATTTTCAACTTCCAGTTTCTCAGATTTCAAGAGATCTGCTTGAGATCTGAGTTCTTTAATCTCTAACTGCAAACTTGACACCTCCTGCTCACTTTGGTGTTTGAAGAGATTACCTTCAGATTTTAGCTTTTCCACTTGTTCCTCTGCATCACTTGTTTGTTTTTTCAACTGATTCACCAAATTCCTCAAAATTTGGTTTTCCCCAGCTACTTTCACTTTCTGTTGCTCCAGGTCTTCCCTTTGTTCTGATAAAGTCTTCAAATCTTTAGTCAGCTCATCCTTATCACAAACTGTACTCTTTAACCTATTCTCCAGTGCAGTATATGAGCTCTCTAACTTTGCCTTGTCTTCTGCAAACTGCTGGTTCCTCTGCTCTAAGTCTGTTATCCGAGTCTCTATCCCTTGTATTGCTTTATCTCTCTCTTGCATTGCATTCTGACTCTGAGTCAGTTGAACATTTAACCTCTCCTTTTCACTGTTAAGTTCCAACACATCACCTTTGTATCTACCTATATCCTCTCCTCTTTGATCTAACTCTGATTTCTGTTTATCTAATTCCCCTCTCATCTCTTCTATTTTATTTTCCAATTCAACCTTTCTGTCATTCATTTCTGCCAATTCTTGACAAATTTCTGTTTTCTCTGAGGTAATTTTGTCCATAAGTTCCTTTAATTCTCCTTCATGTACTTCCTGTTTCTGTATAAGAGAATTCAGACTAGCTACTTCTTCCTGCAGTTTACCATTGCTCTCATTGGCTGCTGACAAATCCAGTTTTACTCTGCCCATATCTGCCTCGAGTTCAGACACCTTCTCTTCAAGTTGTAACTTGCTTCTTGACATCTCCTCGATTTCTTCCACAAAGTCAGTCTTTTCTTTAGTGACAACAGATAGTTTACCATTCAGAACTCCACATTCTTCCTTCAAACTTTGCACCAATCCTTCAAGGTGAACCTTCTCTTCACTAACCTTATCACTGCTCTGGACAAGCTTCTCCAACTGCAAACTACTCTGTTTGTTTATATCCTCTATGTTAGACCTTAGTCCAAGAATTTCGGCCTTCAGTTCTGCAATGACACTAGTCATCTTTTCTTCCTCTATGCCAAACTTTTCAGTGAGTTTGTCCTTCTCATGACTCAAGTGTTCTACACTTTCCTGTAATTGACTTTTCAATTGAACCATTTCTTCCAACTCCTGCTTGGCTTTTGCGTTATCTTGCTTCAGACTTTCTCTTAAATCTTCCTTTTCTCTTTCAAGACGAGATATTTCATTTGAAGCTTCGTCTTCTGCAGACCTGAGTTTTTGTTTCAACTCTTCTCCACTTGTGGTCAAACTAGCTTTCTCCATTTCAATTTGGGAGACAGTTTTCTGTAGATTTCCCAAATCCTGTGAGAGTTTCTGCAATTCTGCATCAGACTGAGCTGTCAGTGCACTGTTCTCCATTTTTACAGACAACAATTCTGCAGATAAGTCTTGCTTGGATTTCTCTGTTTCAACCAAAACTGCAGAAGACTCTTCCAGCCTTCTATTCAATTCCTGCTTTTCTTGCTCCGCCAAATTCAAAGAGCTACTAAGGCTATCTTTGTCAGTACAAACCCGATTAATCTCTGCAGTGAGGACTTCAATTCTACCCTTCAGTTCATGGTTATGTGTTTGCAGTACATTAATCTCTTCTCCAGATTTATCAAGTAATACCGTTGTTCTTTCATTTTCCTCTTTCATGAGTCTGACTTCTGCCAAGATTTCTTCATTCTGTGATTTAAGATTAAAGCAACTGCTTTCTAAAGTCTGTTTTTCAGTTGTAACTTCTGCAAACTCTCTTTGCGTGGATTCCTTCTCTTCCCGCAATTTTTCAAGTTCCACTTTTAATTCTTCTATACTCTGTGCAGATTCAGTTAATTTCTCCTGCACCACACTCATATCACTCTTACTTGTGGCATTAAGCATATTCACATCTGAAAGCTCTTGTCTTAGAGTGCGATTTTCTTTATTTAGTTCATCAATCTTCTCTTCTAGTGACTTCTGCACTTCTTCTTTCTCACTGCAAACACTTTTGATCTCACTTTTCAACAATTCAGTTCTTTCCTCCATAGAACTACTTGCAGATTTTAACAACACAATTTCTTCAGAGGATATTTGCATTGAAACATTCAACTTTTGGTTTTCTTCCTTTAACGCAGCAGTTTCAGCAACCAAGTCATCGTTACTCGCTTTTAAGGCCTCGGTGTTATTTTGCAAATCCTCTACTTGAGCTCTGAGCTCTTTCAAACGATGTTCTTTATCATCCTTCTCATTCTGCAAGTTCCCTATTTCCACTTTCAACAGTTCTATGCTTTGAGCAGACCCATCCAGCTGTTCAGTCAGAAGGTTGACATCACTTTTACTTGAAACACTGGCTTCTTCAGCAGCTTCCAATTGTTTCTTTAGTGCATTAGCTTCATCATTCAACTTTCCTACAATGTCTTGCATTGATTTAGTCAGTGTTTCTTTTTCATTACACACACTGTCCAGCTCAGTTTTCAGTTCTTCTATCTTAGTTTCTAAATCTTGATTTGCAGATTTCAGGGAAACTATTTGTTCGTGTGAAGTAGAGACATCCAAATTCATGGCTTCACTTTCTTGTTTTAGCAAATCCAAAGAACCACACAACTGTTCTTTTTCTGTCCACAGGTTTTCAAGATTAGTTTCCAAATTATGTCTTTCTTTGTTGACTTCATTTAACTGTCGATCTTTGTCCTTATTTTCATTTTGTAAAGTATCAATTTCTACCTTGAACAGTTCAATACTCTGCTTTGATCCCTGTAGCTGTTCATGCAGTAAAGTCATCTCACTTTTATTCTCTGCAGTAACTTTTTCCTTTTCACTCTTCAAAAGGTCACATTGTTCACACAGTCCTTGCACTTTTAACTTCAAAGCATCGATGACGATTTCTTTTTCTTTAACAATCTCTTCTGTTTCTGTTAAACTACTTTGCACCCTCTCCAATTCAACTTTCCCTTCTGTCAGCTGCTGTTCAGCCATCTCTAGCTTCTCTTCACTTTGTCTTATCTTCACATCTACCAGCTGCTGAGAAGACTCTACCTGTGCAAGCTTTACTCTTGATTCTTTCGCCTCAGTCTCAAACACTCCACACTTATCAGTCACACCTTCAAGCTCTGTTTTCAATACTTTCACCTCCTCCTTCAAATCCACAATAGTCTCTCCCTGCCCTGTCACCATTCTCTGAAGAGATTCATTCTCCACTAGCAACCGTTCTTTCCCCTTCTCAATCTCGCTATTCTGTTCTTCCAAACCCTTCAAATCCTCCACTCTGCACTTCATTTCCTCCAATTCACTCTGTAACTTCTGTATTACTTCGTCCTCCTGCGTTAGCCTCTCACTCTGCTGCTCTTGCTCCTGCATTAACTCCTGATTAGCCAAACGCAACAATGCTGTCTCTTCTTGCATCTCATTCACAAGCTTCTGTTTTTCATCCACCATTTCCCTCATCTGTTCAAATTCTGCCACTATGTCTCCTTTTTCTGATGCAACAGACTGCAGTAAACCCTCGTAGTTTGACACCAGCTTGGCATGGTCTTCTTTCATGGACTGAACTTGCACCTTATGTATTTTGTTCATTTCTTGCTTTTCATTCTCAAGTCTCTGTAGTTCATTCTTAATGGATCTATTTTCACTGATCACTTCCTCAAATTTGGCCTGCTGTAAGAAACTTTCATTCTGCACACTTTCAAACTCTGCCATTTGCCGTTTACTTTGCTCTTCCAGTTCTTCTTTATCCTTCATTAGTGTTTCATTTACACTCTTCAGTTTGCTTACCTCAACTTGAGACTGATTCAAACCTTCAGCTTGTTTTTGAAATTCTTCCATGCTAGATTCCAGCTCACTTGTTACTTTTGCCAAAATCTGTTTAGTTTCTGCCACTTCCTTTTCTAAATCTAACTTTTGACTTTGAATCAGATCATTTTCTTCCTGTACTTCAAGTAATTTAGCTCTTGATTCTTTCAATCCTTTTTCAACCTCCTCAAACTTTTGCTGTATTTCTGTCTCTCTATCCCTGTGTAAAATACACTGTTCCTGCTCACTTTTCAACTCCATCTCAGCAGTTTGTAGCTTTTCTTGTAATTCTTTCTCAGATTCTTCCAACTTGCTGATCTTGTTGTTTAAGTCAGATATACACATATCCACATTTTCAGACTGATTCTGAAACAATTGTTCTTTTTCAACAAGGTCGGAAGATGCTTGTCCTAGCTCTTCCTTCAGGCTTTCATATTCTGACTTAATACTTTCTAATTCACCTTCTAAGACATGATTTCTCTGAAGAGATTCTTCAAACTTTTGCTCAAGCTCAACTTTTTCTGCACTAACTTTGTCAATCTTCCACTGTAAGTCTATTATTTCCTCACTAGCATTTACAGGCTGTTCTACCTCTTGTTTAGTCACTTCTTGAACCTGTTCACTTACTACATCATCTTTTATAAGAGCTTTCTCCTGTACATCTTCTGGTGACATACCAGCAATAGACTTCCTGCGTATATTTGTGAGAGCTTCTTTCACTCTTTCCTCATCCACCTCCACAGCTTCCTTCATTAATTCCATAATTTCTGTTTTCTGACTATCTAACTCAGCCTTAAGTTCTCCTATATCTGTCTCCCTTTCATCCAGGATATTTATCAAGTTCACCTTCTCTTCCTCCAATTTCTTAACCTGTTTTCTGAGTGTTTCCATGGTTTCTTTTTGCATAGTGTCCTTTGTTTCAGCAGTTTCACTATCAGGTCTGACTTTTAAGGTATCAACCTCAGCATTCAGCCTTTTAACTTCAAAATTTTCTCCCACCATTTCCATCTTCAGTCTATCAAAGTCAGCCTGCTGAGCTTCAAGCTGCATCTTGTAGTTTTCTATTTCTTCTTCTTTAACATGCATTTCAGCTTTCAATTTATCCACTTTCATCTTCAATTCTGACATTTCTTCATTTTCCAGTGGTTCATTAATTCTACTTTCTGCACTGGATGACCTAATTGGTTTCTGTGATGTTACTCCCTCTGCATCAACTTCATCTTTGTCAATACTGCCCAAATTAGTTTCACTTTCCTTTTCAAGTAGGCCTTCTTTTTCACTCACTAACTTGCTAATTTCTAGGTCTTTGTAAAAAATCTCAGTTTCCAGTGAAGCCTTTGAAGTTTGAACATACTTCAATTGATTCTTCAAATCAGATACTGCCTCACTTTCACTTTCACTGGCCCTTTTTGACATCATTACATTCTTGTCTTTCAAATCTTCTATGATACTAAGTAGTTTCCCCTCATTTTCTCTGGCATTATGTTCTGCAGCATGTAATTCTGCTGTCAATCTCTGTTTTGAACTTTCCAGTCCTTTAATCATTGCTTGCAATTCTTGTATGTTGTGGATATTACCTTTTTCTGGAGATTCCAAGGCTGAAACATATAGATCACTTGCTTCGGTCATCATACTGACCTCTGCTTCAGAGATAGCAGTCATTGAGCTATTTTGATTATCAGTCATAACAACTGCCTTTTGCTTTACAAGTTCTGGTGATTCAGCTAAGTTTCCCATCGTTTGTGCATCAAGTAAATCCTCACCTTCAACTGGTTGCTTTCCTTGATTGGTGAGCAAAGCATTCAGTTCATTGATTCTGCCAGTGAGTTTGTCATTTTCTTTCTCTAGCACTGAGAGCTGGTAGTCCTTCAACTGAATCTCGTGTAACGTCGTGCTTGAGCCAGGACTGCTTTCAATAGTATCCAAAGAACTACTTGCCACTACTTCTGTATTCAGTGACCTGTTGGCGTCTTCTAGAGCTGAATTTCGCTCTTCAAGCTCTTGTACTCTGCTCTTCAACATGGCAATGAGATCACTGGGGTCTGCATCTGGAAATCCTGTTACGATTGGTGTGGACTGTTCACTTAATGTGCTTGTATAATCCCCTGCAGATATCATCTCTGCAGTTTCATGTGGAGTGGACTGAAGGCTGGTCTCACTGGCTCTCTGCTGTTCCAGGACTGCGTCATTTGCCACTGACTGAGCTGCTGGAGCATTTGGCACAGAGTGATGTTCCCCTTCAGAGACTAGTGACTGTCTTTCTATCACATGAGAGGAGGACTGCACCACTTTCTTATGAACAATGCGGGTGGTTTTAGTATGACTGTATACATGGTGTTGATGGCCTGGCTCACTTTCATCCACACCCTGACCACTGGAAGACACATTTTCAGCTACCTGGGCAGCCAGGCTATCACAATGTGCTTTGAGACGGCTGATTTCTCGGGAATGTTCTGCCTGTAACATCTGTACCTCTTCATTGTGTCTCTGTTGTATTCTTCCTACTTCCATACTTAGTTCACTATTCTTATTGCTTCCCTGGACTTTTTCTGATTCCTTTTTCACTTTTTCCACATTGCTCTCACCCAGTGACATTACCTTCATCAACTCTTCATCATGTTTCTGTTTTATGTCCTGTATTTCTTTCTGGTGTTGTTTTTGAAGTTCTGATGCCTGTACTTTCTGGGCCTCTGTGTACTGTTCTTGTACTTTCACCACCTGTGCTGAATATTGCTCGTGTACTTGTTTCAACTGTGATTCATGAGCTGTCTGCCACTGTTCATAAGCACTTTTGATTTGTGCCTCATAATTGGCCTGCACCTGTTGTATATACTGTGTATACTCAGTCTTGAGTCTGTCTATTTCTGATTGGTATTTCTGCTGTACTGCCACTAATTCTTCATTTGAAGCCCCACTCTGTGTTGTTTTAAGTGTCTCCAGCTCCAATTTTGTCTTTTGTAATTCACCATTTGCCTCATCCAGTTCTAATTTGAGTTGTAGGTCAAACTGTTCTTGTATTACTTTCAGGTCACGATCATGATTTGATTTGAATGATTCCATTTCCTTGTGAGCAGTCTGTAAATTTGTCTCCAGGTCTATGACCTTAGAATTTGCACCTTGCAACTGGCTTGTGGCTTGTGTTAGTTCTTCTGAGGTTGAATTTAGTTTTACTTTTGTATCATTCAGCTCTGCCTGTGTTTTTGAACACAATACATTGAGCTCTACATTTGTCTTATTACTCTGCACAAGTTCATTTTCTGTCGATTCCAGGTGCTTTTCAGCATTCTCTAAATCTGCTGATAAAATGTCTATCGTTCCCTGAATGGATGTCAATTTAACCTTCAGTGACTCTAATTCCCTTGTGTATAAATCCCTTTCCCTTAATGCGACTGCCAACTTTTCTTCTAATGTTACAACCATGGATTCATATGTTTTTGTTTTACCCTGTAACTCCTCAAGTTCTTGTACTTTTGAATGAGCATCTTCTAATTCTTTCAACACAGTTTTTCTTTCACTGTGTAGACTTTGAATATCATTGGTCAATTCAAAGAGTTCTTTTTTGTATTGTGAACACTGATTGGTTAATGTCTGTATGTCTTCATTGCTACTCAGAGCACCACTGGATGGTTTCATGAGATCCAGTTTTTTTTGCAACCCTTCTTTTTCACTGAGGAGAAGAGAGAGTTGGCTGTCCATTTCACTGATTTTGTCCTTGTACATGGAATTTTCCGTTCTCAGAGCATGGATTTCAAGGTGAAGGTCAGCTCCTGAGGCTCCAGTTTCACTCAAGGTCATATACATCTTCTGCCACTCAGTTACCTGTGAAATAATCAATATGTTTTTTTTTAATTTTTAAATGTTTAAAAGAAAGATTATATTAGGATTTTATGTTAAGCTGCCATTTGTTGTTTTACACAAGAAATTTTTTTATTAACTTTACATAAAACTCATACCTTTTAGTTGTATATTTTATTGAGACGCATTCTTCAATACCAATTGTCTGGATAGCAGGAAACTACTATACACATTTTTTTTATTAATTTTACATAAAACTCATACCTTTTAGTTGTATATTTTATTCAGACGCATTCTTCAATACCAATTGTCTGGATAGCAGGAAACTACTATACACATAAGAAACACTCATATATTAAGCTATTCTTTGTCGTCTTTTGACTTCGTTTCTTTCCTACGATTCCTTGTTTCAGAAATTTTTTATTTCTTTAAGCAAACAACGTCTCCAAACATGTTTAGAATACAATGCCAGCATATGTACACATACCTGTCTATTAAGCTGCTCCTTATCACTCCTCAGTTGAGTCAGTTCTCTATGTGCTCTATCCATCTCCATCCTGTGCTGATCCTGTAACTCCTCTTTTAACTGGACAATCTGCTGACCATGTGACTCCTCAAGCTCCGCCCTCAGCCTGTCGATCTCTCTCTGCAAGTCTTCTTTGGCAGTTGGACTTTCAACAGTCATTCTCTGAACTCCACCTGATTATGATTGAATATCACTTAATACAGGAAATAACACTATTTTGACAATTTCACTGGTCATTTAAGGCCCACTTATTTGGTAGAATAATGGCTAAGGGTTTTTAAATTGCCAAAAAATGTGCCAGCTACAAGACTTTATTCCTATTGTAAGCAGGTGTTGTTTCCTCTTGTGAAGATTGTAGTGTAAACTCAATACTTACCAGTTTCCCTTTTTTTGGAATTATTTCTGTATATCTTTGATCAAAATAGTACAGCTATTGATTAAACAGTGCATTTCTAGTCTGTATAATACATATTTAATGCACACATAAGATCTGGCAGTGGTTCAGTTTTTGATAAATAAAAATATTATACTCCACCTTGCGGGTGATTTATTTCAAATTCCACATCATTTTAACACTTGACAATTATTTACTACTATTTACTTTAAATTTGTAAAATATTTGACACTGTGGGGAGTAAAAGTCTACTTCACTTGCTCTTCACTTCAAATTTTACAAAATTTCAACACCCCAAAGTAGGGTCGGGATGGCATTCAGGGTATTGGAATAACCAGACTACTTCATAACAACTATCACTACCAGAGATAGCCTAACTCAATATAAAACAAGAGGGTCAGAAATGCCCCAAAAGGCGGGTCGTGCAAGCAGCAATAAGGTTAGCAACTGCTGTAATTACATTTAGAAACAAGGAAAGAAATGTTAGGTTACCCAGTTAATGTAAATGTGTTAGACGGGCTAAGAAACGTAAAACTTGTAATCTAGGTCACATAATTGTATCTATACTATAAATGGACAAACGAACAGATGGAATTACACCAATTTCAAAAGCAACTTAGCTATGATGGTGATCTATCTCCCTGGAAACGGAAATGTTGACAGACAACGGACAAAAAACAGATAAATGAACAGATGGAATGAGACCAATTCCGAAAGGAACCTAGCTATGATGGTGATCTATCTCCCTGTCAAGTTTGAATTTGATTGGACAAAGCGTTTTCGAGTTAGAGTCCGGAAACAAAAATGTGGACAGACAGACGTCGGACACATCAATCTAATAGGCAGGTTTGTTACACGCAACACGCCTAAAAATAGAAAAATATAACTCTGAGAGAGTGAAAATGACTTCATAAAATTAACTGGACGTTGCGTCTCGACGCAGTGTATCCCCGGATGGAACAATGTTGAAGCGTGAATGTGTTGGGCTTGAGCCTTTTTCCTGGAGCACCAGGTCAGGATTCTCCAAAGTAGGGCACAAAGAGGGCCCGACTTACTCCCCCCCCCCCCCCCCCCCCCGCCCCTCCTTAAATAGGCAACCACCATGGTGTTGTCCATAGCTATGTTAGCAATAAGGTTCAAGCAGAGGTCTTGGAACTCCTCTAGGGCCAAAAGACCGCATTGGTTCCAGATACTTTATGTGTAACTTTCTTCTGGATGGGACAAGGTTCCTCTTGCAGTGTGTTCCCCTAAGTGAGCACTCGCCCTTCTTGATGCATCTGTAAGGATTTGCAGAGCATATTTAAGTAGGTGTAATGGTTGACCTTGAAGCACATTGTCATCCTACAACCACCATTTTAGATGGGGTGGAGTCAACTGGGGTCACCTTTTCCAGTGAATCTGGTACCCTTCAGTTGTTCTTCAAGTGCCACTGTATCAGCCTCATGTGAAGGCAACCTAGGTGGGCTTGCTTCTGTATGGGTGTCAGTAACCCACACAACCCCACTGTGGAAAACACTAATAGCCATTTATGAAAACTGTGACCCCTGGTCTGATTAACAGATAAATTTACCACTGCTTGAGTTGTGAAAACCGGCAAACAGGCTATAATTTTGAGGGGAAGGCTGAGTTTGGAAACTCAGGCCCCTGGTGTCAGCTGACACTGCTCACAGGCTGGGTAAAAGGCAAACTGGGTGGCCAGTCTAGGAGGGTGGATCACTGTATCTCACTGGAACCCATAAGAAAATCTTGATGAACCTCCACAGTAACTGATACAGCAGACTTCTTGCTATCAGTAGGCTGACCAGTCCGGTTGAGTCCGGCATCTCACCGGGACCAGTAACTGGCTGGTGTGGGGTTTGATAAGATAAGGCTGACAGGTAGTTGGACAAATCTTGTTGGGAAAGTCTTCTTATCTATAGTCACTTTCAACCAGCTAGGAGGTCCTGACAGTAGGCTGGCTGACTGGTCTGGTAGGTTGAGACAGTCAGGTCACTGAGACCAATGACTGGTATAAGAAGTTCTCTGTAACCAATTTCCAGGGGCAGTAACTGGTTGGTCTAACACTTTTGACCAGCTAGGAGGTCCTGACAGTCGGCTGCTGACTGGTCTGGTAGGTTCTGACAAGTCATCTCACCAAGACCAATGACTGGTACAAGACTTTCTCTGTAACCAATTTCCTCGGGCCGTAACTGGTTGATCTGAGACAGCCACTTGGACCCTTAAAAGACTACTGCTGGTCTGTTAGCCAGTCCTGTGGACCAGCCCAGTACCAGGGCCTAACTAGTTATAGGTGAAGCAATGCTCTGTAACCAGTTCCTGTTGGCTCCACAGTTCTGCGAAAATTCATAGGAGCTGGCAGAACTGGACGAATTAGACTACATCTCAGCAGGGGTAGGCTTATATGAAACAACTGCCTTCTTTCTGTCCATAACTGTGGAATCAGCAGATTTTCTTTGTAGCCAACAATCCTCTGCAACCAGTAAGTCTAGATACTGCTACTCCATCATGTACTCAACCTCCAAAGCCATTTTCAATAGTTTCGATGCTATATAGTCAGCATTAAGCCAAAAATGGCCTCGGTAAGGTACTTTGGATGACCTGTGGATGACCTTCAATGAAGAGCTTCAAGGTCAAATTTCTGCATGCTTACAGAGGACATATATATGTATTATATATACCAGCCATAGGATGATCTAACTTTCTGTATATGAGAACTGGGCCAAAATATGAAAAAAATGGCCAAAATCTGACCTCTAAGGGGCCACCAGTGACCTTGAAATTGAAGGTCAAGGTCACAAAACAAAAGCGTTCGTGACATTGCCCATATATACCCACATACCGAATTTGAAAGGTCTAACTAAAATATTTTTTAAGTTATCATGTCCGAAAGGAAATCTCTGCGGCGGCGGCAGGATACAAATATTTAATTCTAGGTTTTCTTCACACTATGTGTAGCTCTAAGCAAACGTTTTAGGTTAACACCAGATGTTAGCAATGCATTACCACAGTAACATACTCAATTTAGTCATTAGTTTCCACGGTGATATTCTCACCTCTCTGTAGACTTTCAATGTCAGCCATCAGTTGTTTCACCACTTCAGTGGAACCTGAGTCTTTCTTCAGCAGTTCATCATTCACTGATTTCAGCTTCTCATTCTCAACTTCTAGCACCTGCAAATATTTTTGTGTTTTATCTGTTTGCAGCAAAAATGCTTTAAATAAGAACTTTATTAGTAAGAGTCCCATTTTAAATAGAAGTAAACATTAGATTGACAGGGTTCAAATGTATATAGCTTTAGCTGGAGAATTACGTTCGGTAAGTTGGACCAGTTTTGGCTAACAAATCACAGCCTGAGTTCAGATCTTTCCAAATATCCAAAAGCTTCCCAAAAGAAAAATCTGTTTTAATTTGAATTTCCTTGAGCAAGTAAAACCAAGCTGCAAAAGTGTATGTTCATACACCCAGCATTTCAAACAGGCAGAAATTTTGCCGTGTGGTTGATATTTTCAGGAAAACTTCTCAGTCAGAGGGACAGTATGTGAATAAATATTGAGACAAAATATGACAAACTACTCTGAATGTTAAGATTCTGCAAAACATTTAAACAAAATGGTGCTAAAATGGGCACTTTTTTCAAAAATAAATTGAGAAACTTTGTGATCAGTGTTTGTTGAAACCTACAGGATATGGCAGCTTTAATAAAACAAGGAAATACAGTGGATTGGTGACAAGGTGGATTTTCAATCACTATCACATGAATTGAGCTATAAGAGGAAAATAGATACAAATAGGGATATTTTTTCACCTCATATTTGACCTTGACCTGAGCAAGCTGTGAAATCTGCTGCAATGCGTCGTTGTATGACTGTTTGAGATTGGACACTTCCAGCTGCAGCTTGCCAACACTGGTGGAACTCTTCTCCTGTAGGGAGTGGAGGATAGAACTGCCTTGAGACTTTCATTTTAACAGAACTTAAGCTGTTATGTTATAATTTTCCCATTTATTTGGAATAAGTACAGATGTTCCTTGAGATTCTTTGATATTCTATTTACAGCAGTCAATTTAAAGTTTTCTCCCATTAATATTACACCCGAGACATTCTTCCAGAAAAAAAGTGAGAGTACAGTAAAATGTATTCTAATTAACTACAAATTACCCATTTCCAAAAAGAGTCTTTGCATTAAGATATGAAAGGAATTGATCTGAAAATGCTGGACAAGTATTTAAGTATAATAAGTACAAACACAATACATAAAAATATGTAACACAATTCCTTTGAACCAGTTAGCTTCTGTTTCAAAAGAATGTGTTGTTAGTTGTGCAGTAAATGAATTACTTTGAGCGTGTAGCTCTTGCAGCATCTGTTTAAAAGGTTATTCTAACCTGACGCTGCTGTGTCTTCGATTGTGATTGATTAATCGAGGAAATATTTCCCGGGTAAAATCCGCTTAACCTGGTAGGTTTAACTTATCACTCATTATGGCTGTCGTAACATTAACTGTTTTACCATAAAATTTGTAAGAATTATTCATCTTAAAATAATTTGTCATTGAAGAATAGGAATAATCCCTCCAAAACCATGGTATACACAGAATTTTACCATGGTTTGGGCACAATAAACCCCTCAGGTTCGCCTAAAACCATGTTAAAATTCTGTGTATGCCATGGTTTGGTTGGGTGTTATTCCTATAGTAACGGGGATGGGTCAGTGGCCCTAAAATCTCAGAATGGAGAGCATTTTACTGAAATACTGTGACAACACTTTACAACCACTATGTTGAGCGTCAAAACATACAATTGAAGGAAAACTGAAAATATCAGAAACAAACCCTAAATCTGAAAAAATTACAAAATTTTTACCCCATATTTTTGTGTATTTGGTGCCTATTACAGCGATTTTGTTGAGAACTACCATGTTTTGTTTTCATGAGTTTCACTTTATGTTAGTGGGCCTATACGATAGGGGATGTACTATAATGCATCTTATTTGACAAAGCCAAAACTGAAATGGTTTACATTGGCAGCCTCCTGATCTTCACATTTTTGTTAAAGCAATAAATTTTTATATTTATATTTTAGGAATTTCATAAAATTCCTGCATGAATATTTCAGGAATTTTGTTAATCACTACAAATTTTAGGAATTTGACAATATAACTGACCAAATCAGGAATTCTCAAAATCCCCAAAACATTCAGGAACTTATGGAATCACTGGTAACACAACTTTTCCTTTAACATACATGTCATTTCATGCCAAAATATCAAGCACAGTCCCTGTCTGAACTGGTCCCCAACCATAAGCATAAACATAGACAAACAAGAGGAGAGTGCCCGTGAACGGGCACTGTGTCAGCTGACTGAGTGTTTTTGATTTGTGAAGGTGATTAGAGGACAGAATAATTATCAGGAAAAGGGCTGTACAGAAATACAGTAAATGGTAACTGAACAGCAAGTTCGAAAGAAATTCCGAAGCTGAGAGAAGAAAAGGATAAAAAAGTTGTGCCATGTAAATGGTATTATGAAGGAAAATAACAAGGTAATTGTTTAAGTGTAAAAAATAGGTTAAAACATATTTAAAGAAATACTACAAATGCAATATCCTCATTCGACCTTGAAGAAGGGGTCCAAGGTCAAATCTAACCACACAAATACATTCCCAGCCCATGATTTCCTATGGTTTACCATTCCAAACCTCTAGGACCAATTATAAATGAGTTATAAGTACTTTTAAGCTTGGCTGTCCTCATTTGACCTTGAAGGAGGGGTCCAAAGGTCAAAACTGACCATACCAAAAGATTCCGAGCCAATGATTTCCTATGGGATGGTTTACCATCCCAAATCTCTGTCACCAACAATAAGCGAGTTGTAGGCACTTTCAATTTTCGCTATCCTCATTTGACCTTGAAGGAGGGTTCCAAGGTCAAATCGGACCATATCAACAGATTCACAGCCCATGATTTCCTGTCTTTTTACCATCCCAAACCTCTGGGACCAATAATAAGCGAGTTATAAGCACTTTTAAGTTTGGCTATCCTTGTTTGACCTTGAAGGAGGGGCCATTGAAGGTCAAATCTGACCACACCAAAAGATTCCCACCCCATGATTTCCTACAGGTTGGTTTATCATCCCAAACCTCTAGGATCAATAATAAGGGAGATATAAGCACTTTTCATGACTGACAAAAAACACCTGTGGCGGCCATCTTGTTTCTCAAAATGAGGCCAAAAATATTCCCAGGCAACATTTTATGGTTATTAATATATACTGCAAACTTAAGAAAGCTAGCTGTAATATTTTTTTTCATCAGAGCAGTAATGGTGAAATCTCTCTCTACACACTGCGGCTATCCAGTGGATACAATGATTTACTCAACAGTGAGAACCTGAAAGTAACTATTGCTCAGCTATGCCATGACATAGAGGTCTGCAATTTCACTATGTTATAGCTGACCAAAAATTCTGTGAATAACATATTTAACAAATTACTCTAGATGTAATAGTTTTCAAGTTACAACTGATTTACTCAACAGTGAGAACCTCAAAGGAACTATTACTCAGCTATGCAATGAGCTACATGTCTGAAATTTTACTATGTTATAGCTAACCCAAAAGTAGGTGAACAACATATTTAAGCAAACTACTGTAAATGCAATAGTTTTCAAGCTACAACTGATTTACTCAATAGTGAGAACCTGAAAATAGCTATTGCTCCGCTATGCCATGAGCTATAGGTCTGTAATTTCACTATGTTATAGCTGACCCAAAAGTAGGTGAACAATATATTTTATTCTAACATGACGACCTGCGCAGAAATGAGTTTTGAGTTCTATGCGCACACAATTATCTCGCAACAATCGCACTGCCCTTCCATTCGCCCGACGTATTTTGGTTGGGCTTTAGAAGTAATGTTGTTATGTTGTTTTTATTTATATTTCATTGAATATGAAATAGTTATTGAATTTTAAATACTATATATTACGTATATTTATATAAAATATTCCTGTATCAAAACATTGTAATTCTGCAATTGTAGGGTACAATGGATGGAACAGCCGGTTGCTAAGGTCACAACATTGTAAACACACCTACGTAAAATAATTTATTCCTTGTAAAAATCAAAAATTAATGAAAAGAAGTCTGTTAAATAATTTTATATGTCATGTTAGAATAGTAATAATCCATTCGTGCTCATGGTTTGTGTTCGGCATTTAACCATGGTCCTTCCGGATAATTTTACTCAGCCTTCGGCTTCGTAAAATTATTACCGGAAGTACCATGGTTAAATGCCGAACACAAACCATGATCACTCATAGATTATTTCTACAACAAAATACTCCAAATACAATATTTTTCAAGTTATAGCTGATTTACTCAACAGTCAGTACCTGAGAATAGCTATTGCTCAGTTGTGCCATGAGCTATAGGTCTATAATTTCACTATGTTATAGCTGACCCAAAAGTAGCTGAATAACATATTTGCACAAATTTCTGTAAATGCAATAGTTTTCCAATTATAACTGATTTACTCAACAGTGAGAACTTCAAAGTAGCTATTTCTCAGCTATGAAATGAGCCACAGGTCTGAAACTTCACTATGTTATAGCTGACCCCAAAATAGGTGAATAACATATTGAAACAAAATACTCTAAATGCAATAGTTTTCAAGTTATAAGTGATTTACTCAACAGTGATAACCTAAAAGTAGCTATTACTCAGCTATGCCATGAGCTACAGGTCTGAAATTTTACTATGTTATAGCTGGCCCAAAAGTAGCTGAATAACATATTTATACGAAATTCTCTAAATGCAATAGTTTTTAAGTTACAAGAGATTTTACTCATGATGGAAGTTACTGAAAAGCCCAAAAGTAGCTATTACTCACTTAGCTATTGAGACAGACACCCAACTTACTCACCATATTGTAGCTATGAAAAAAGTAGCTGAATAACATATTTTAACAAAATTCTCTAAATGCAATATTTTTCAAGTTATAAGCGATTTACTCAACAGTGATAACCTAAAAGTAGCTATTACTCAGCTATGCCATGAGCTACAGGTCTGAAATTTCACTATGTTATAGCTGGCCCAAAAGTAGCTGAATAACATATTTATACGAAATTCTCTAAATGCAATAGTTTTTAAGTTACAAGTGATTTTACTCATAATGGAAGTTACTGAAAAGCCCAAAAGTAGCTATTACTCACTTAGCTATTGAGACAGACACCCAACTTACTCACCATATTGTAGCTATGAAAAAAGTAGCTGAACAACATATTTTCACAAAATGCTGTAAATGCAACACTTTTGAAGTTATAAGTGATTTAGTGCATGATTTCATGAATTTTAATGCATTAAAAATTATTAAAAAAATTTATTTAAAAAAAAGTAAGACAGATCCAGGTCTCATACTCACACAAGAGAATCTACCTCTGGCCTAGTACATATATGCAAGATATGAGAGAAATCCCTGCAATAGTCACTGAGAAAATTGTGATAAAAAGTTGAAATTTTCACACTTTTGGTGGGGGTACCCCCCTTGTAATGTCTCTAGCAAACAGACGAACAGACAGATTTGCATGCCTTGAACATTTTTCATCCTCGATAGATAAGGTATCTTTTAAAAAAAACAGCATGTCTCTAGTCAGCTGACATAAAACTGAACAAAAACAAGGATATCAGAATGGATTAACTCCATTAGCAAGTAATTTGAAATATTAAGTAATATACAACAAATAAATACAAATATCTCAACTTCTGGCAACAATAAAACTATAGAGTTAGTAAATCAGACACAACCAGATAACTGCAGGTTAAGGAGACAATTTGCATGTTTTGTTTTTTTTTTGTTTTTTTTTCACATAAAATCTAAAAATACATATTAGTTTTCAAATCATGGTTAGTTCTATCAAATAAAGGCAATTCTAATGAACTAAATTAAAACAATATACAATCAGCACACTTGTGAAATTTAGAGAATTTACAAGCATAAGATTATTAGCTATGAATCATTAATGTTTGACCATCAATAAACAGCTTTCATGAGGGACAGGTTGAAGGTTCTGACATTTATGGATAAAGATTATAGTACTTAATACTAGAGCTGTTATCATTAGCGATTTCTGTAGATCGATGCTCGCCTGTTAGATGTGAGTTGAACTCGAGTTGAACTCGAGTAAATGACACAAATGTAAATAAAATAACATTGTCCAAATATTGTCATCAAGGGATCCGCCATTAACGTCTTTCGTGCCATTTTATTGCAAGGTATATTTTGTTGCCGGGTTAAATTGTGCAGATATGTATGAGCACTTTATGGAACATCCACGTAAATAAGGGAAATAAAAAAATGACCATTGCTCATTGATTTTTTATGTCTTTATGGTTAGATAAATTGCAAAAGTGCTGGTTTTATAACAACATTAGTATATCATAATTTATTTCTTAAAAACTCGAGTTTAAATTGCGTAAATCGATGCATTCCCAAATATCGCCCACCGAGTTACAACTCGAGTTTCGGTCAACTCGTTACAGCACTACTTAATACCATATAAAACATCATAACTGACCAATTCACTGTCTTCATGCAAAAAAGCAGGGGAAATAGATCTCAAAATTTGATCCAGTTTCTGTCACACACCTCACAGCACAATGGAGTGAAGATGACAAAGATGTCCAAAATTACCATGGAAATGAACTGAATTTTTGTGGATTTTTAATCAGATCATGTTATTGGAACAAGCTTGTAACTAACGTGTTGAGAATGTTAGACAAAGCACAAAACCAGACACAAACTACAACCAACAGCATACGGCACAGTGAAACCCTTCTACTGACTCGGTGGTACAAATATCTCTGTGTACTATTGCAGCATGAAACTAGAAACCTAAACATTTCATCAGAGGTTTTAAAATGTAATGAAAACACCATTTTTACCATCAAAATGAAACAAAATATTTGCAACTGAAGACACAGGTGAAAGTTAAAACAATTAAATAGTGAAAATAGCTTTTGATTTTATATATTTGAACCAAATCCAGCAGGTTAAATATTTTAGAACGTAAAACACATACACAGGGATAGGAACAAAAACAGGTAAAAAATGCAGGAAACAGAAAAATAGAGGCAAACATACAACATAAATATTGAGTTTTTTTTTTCTTGAAGGTTTGAAATATATAACCATATACTTGTTTCTCGGTCAAAATCTGATGAAAATCATTTGGCAGAAACTTAATATTTAGAGAAGTTAGATTTCTGGAACCTGATACTGCAAGTCTCTAACTGTGCAATCAAATATTTTTGACTATAAAAAAAAATAAAACTTGATCTTTCCACTTGAAACTTGTTTGAACCTTTGATGATAATTAAATGTCATATTTTACGTGATACCTATCAATATTTTAATATCTGCTGAATAAATTTGACAATATTTGTACACCACTGACTGTTACGGGCAGAGATCTATGTACAAGGCGGGTTTCACTGTTTCTACCTGTTTAAGTACCATGGTCTCATTCTGTAAGTGGATGTACGCTTTCTTCATCTTCTCAAAGTTTGCAGCACTGCCATTGTACTTGTCCACAATATGGGTGATAGTCTACAAAAAAAGATTAAACATATGTCAAATCTTATAGTAAGCTGCTAGTTTTATGCCTAAATTATTGGAAAATCAGAATTTACCAGCAATCACCCCTCAGTGATTGCATTTCAGTCATTTTGGTGACGTCCGCCCATCTAAACTCTTCCATCTTCGACTTCAACCAATCACGGCCACCCTTATTTGTGAACCAATCACTGCCTAGCTGACATTCGTTCACGGCTATATAAATGGCTCTCTCAGTCTCCTCTGCAGTAGTTTTGTGTTAATGACCAAGCAAAGAACATTTTAATTCCCTCCCTTACCACTTAAGCACTTTATTGATTTTAGTTTATGTTTTATTGTCTGTGGTACTCTCCAATTTATGTCATGTGTACTTGTGGGGCTGTTATGTGCCTTTCTTTATTTTACTCTTTGCCTTAGTCATTGTAAATACATGTAATGCTAACTGGCTAGACTCTAATAGACATAGTTGTCCCAACATTTAAATATTTTATTAGTCTCATTACTTCCTTCTTGGCGGCTTCAATAATGGCTGATGATATTGGTGAATACAAACAGTAGCTTATGATGACAACCCGACAACCTAAGGTCAAGGATACAGATTTTTAAATCTTCTATCAGAGAGTACACTGACAGGCGGATGAATTGCAGCAGTCTGCACATAACAGCAAAGAGGAGGGTGTTACTCTCCCTGTTTGGACTATTACATTATTGACACCAATACTCCTATATCACTGATAATTACAATATTTACACCTGTATTACCTGGTCTCTCTCCTGTACAGCAGCCTGAAGCTGTAAGATCTGACTGTCTTTTTGTTTGTTCACCTGAAAAATAAAAAGCAGAAGCACTTCGTCACAGACAAAAAATAGCCAGCCTCGGCAGGCAAGAACCCCAGCCCGCAGGAACAACTAAATGGCCAACAACATTGAGATTTTGGAAAATCTTAGGAACAACTTCTGTTGTAAGAAGTATAAAGAACCCACAAGATGTTCTACAAAAGATTCACAGACCATGCATGATTTCTTACAAGTAGTTTTCATATTTTGAAGCCAAAGAAACAATTATAAGGGAGATATAAGGCCTTTTTGATATAATGACCCTCCTATTTGCCATATTACTGGATACCCCCCAAAATCCAATCAGCTCTAGATCCTCTTGGGGTAAACATCCCCTGAAAATGTGGTGAAAATCCATGCAGGGGTACAATGTTTAAGACCCGATAATCTTAAAAGTGTTGCCATGGCAACAGTTGTTACGGGATACACCCCAAAATCAGCTTTAGATCCTCTTGGGATAAACATATCCTGAAAATTTGGTGGATATCTGTGCAGGGGCTTAGGCTGTGGAACACCCACAAGCTTTATGCCCGCCGCCTCCTGGATGGCGCAGGGGATGACTGGGGTTAAAAACAATATGAACTAGAGTATTGCTTCACAGAGAAAAAGAAATTGCATCCCAATGAGTATTAATGATTTTGTAGAAATGACCATCTTCCTGTGGTTAATATGTTTTTCCATTTATGCCAAAATGCAAGGTTTCACTGTTTTGTTTTTTGCTTTGTCTTTTTCTTTGGTTTTTTTTTTTTTTTTTTTTTTTGTGTGTGTGTGTTTTACTCAGAAATTCAAGATGGCCGCCAAAAATGGCAGGAAAAGAATTTTTGAGAAAGGTCAACAGTAGACCCTGAAGATACCCTGGGGGTCCAAAAATTTGTCGAAATCGCTCTATCTCGCACTGTTTCCGAGATATATGCGTTTTTGCGTTTTACGCAGAAATTCAAGATGAAAAACAACTTTTGGGAAAAGTCACTCTCTCTCCCCTCTCCCCTAAATACAAACAAGTGGGACGCTTAATTATCGGAATTATGGGTCATTATCGAAACTATGTGTATTGGGAGGTCGCCAATGCAAAACCATTTCAATTGCGGGACTTTGTATTTTAGTACAACCTAATCAAATCTTATTGAACCATTTAAAGGGGGAAAAACTCTGGACAAATATCCCAGATATGGAAAGTGTTGAATATCCAGAGACCAGAGACCATTTTTCTGTGTTTGCACAAAGGTAACTCAAATCTGGGACACTATTCAAATATGGATAAAGAATAAACTTAATATTAGATCAACTGAAATAATGGAATCTCTAGGATATTTTATGAAAGATAAAACTTTTGGCCAATGAGTTTTATCCTAATAATAGAAGATCTATATTCTGGTGCTCCAGAAAAGGCTTTATGTTAAATACCTACTCCCTGCAGAGAGAACTTAACAAAAAGTGCTTTACCACATTAACGTCAATTCTTAAGCATTTAACTGCAGATGGACACAGTCGGAATATCTTTTCACTAATAGTAATTAATACCATCCTCTTTTGTAGGTGCCTTGGAGAGATCAAGATATGTGTGCTTGAGTGTGCTTTGTTTTGTTTTTCTCTTCCTTTGTTTATTTCCTTTTTCTTTTCTCATGAAATGTATAATGATATGTTAATAAAATATATTACAACATAAAATGTCCCTTTTCAAACAAAAAACAATTTTTGCATCAGCAATATTACATGGTTAAAGATTGAATATATTAAATGCAAGCTGAAAATTCTGATGAATCATTCAAAAGTGTTGGACTTCTTTTTCTTCAGTAATTACTAATGGGGGGTGTTTACCTGCTGTAGAGCCAACAGTTCATTCTTGGCTTCCATCAAGGCTTCTGCTGAAATCCCATGGCCACCAGAATGCTGTTGTAACCAGTTGCCAGTCTGAAGTCAAAACCACAATCAGATATTGCCATTAAGGCTTGATACTATGACTTGAAATTGAAAGGAAAATAGCACACCAACTGCATGCACTAGAGGCAAGCTAATTTCAAATATTCTAAAGACTTTAAATGGCAAAGATTTAGAACTATGCCTCAGTTCCCCATGCAAAGAACTGGGAAAAAATCATAGAGAACGTCAGATGACAAGAGAGATTGTGCATTATTTATTTAAAACATCTGTTTATCCCATGTGTACATGACCAGATCTGTTACCCCTGTTACTTGCAATCCTCTGTTAATTGAATTTGATTTCATTTGTATTATTACTCTAACTTGTTTGAACTACTGATAAATCATCTGTATCTCGCCTTTAGTTTCAACAATGCTCTCACAAGTAATTTCCGTACCTGTTTGAGCTGGCTTTGGGTCACCCAAAGTATATTCCTGTCACCTGTTTGAGATGGTCCTGTAAAATCTGTTTTTCTCTCATATGTTTGAGCTAGTCCTGTACAACCTGTATCTCACCTGCTTGAACTGGTCGTGTATCACTTGTACTTCTCTCACCTGTATGAGCCAGTCCCATAACATCTGTAACTTTCACCCTTTACAGCTGCTCCTTTATATTTTTCTCCACTTTGAGCTGGTCCTATATCACCTGTATTTCTCTCACCTGTTTGAGCTGGTCCTGTAACACTTGTAATTCCCACTCTTTTCGGATGCACCTATATTAAATATATTTTCTCCTATTGGAGCTGGTCCTGTATCACCTGTATTTGTTGTGCCTGTTTCAGCTAGTATTGAATCACGTTTATTTCTCTCACCTATTTGAGCTGGTCCTGTATCACCTGTAGTTGTCTCACCTGTTTAAGCTGGTCCTGTAACACCTGCACCTGTTCTGCTAGCTGTTCTGCCTGTCTCTGGTAATCTGCCTGAAGGCTATCCCTGTTTTCTGTGGTTTGTCTCAGGTTCTCACTTAACTGGCTGATCACCTCATCCCTCTGTTTGATGGCGTTCTCACACTCCAAAATCTGATAATAGAAAGTAAACAAGAGAACTTGGAGAGTGCAAACCTCTGCCAAGGCACATAATACTATGGAAATGGCCATAATCCAGATCTTTGATATTTTTGTCATTCAGATGGTGCTCCAGCTCAGTCTCAAACTTTAATGGGATCTAAGCTGGACCAAGATCCATCTCCTTAACTTTTTTAATGAAGATCCAACCAGTAGTACTTGCATAATCCTACTAACAAACGGTCAAGAATGTAATACTTCCTTGACAGAGCCAACAACAAAGGTTGAGACAATTTTAGGTCATAGGCAGACATTTATGCCACTATGGCCAGGTCATAGGCAGACATTTATGTCACAATGGAAAGGTCATACTGGAATAGATAATCAGTATTTCAAACAGGTGACAAATTTGATGGCCACTTCACCACATTCTAATAACACACGCTTGTGTCTCTGATTCTCACTGGCTGAGGGTGAAAATGGCCATATAATAAACCAGTATAATGGTCTGCCTAGTGAACAACAACTGTTTAACAGACAAAGACATATTTGCTCATTTCACCTATTTGTGGTTCTAAACTGCCAAAAAGGACTACAATTCTGCATAAAATCTGTCCACTGATGGATTATCAGTATATGTTAAAGCAGTTGCATTCTTGGTATTATCCACATTTACATAGGCTACATTTAAATCTTCAACATCTTTGTAGTTTCACAAAAGCCTCCTACCTTAGTGTGGCAGTTTTCTAGTGTCTGTGCTGACGATATATCAAACACTGGAGTTATGAGTTCAGCCTGGCTGGTCACTCTTTTCATATTTTCTTCTTGCTGTTAAAAACATGTGGACATATACAGAAAATATTATTCTGTTTTTCTATATTGGCATTCTCCATTACATTAATAGTTACATTATGATATATTAGATTTTTCATAGCATGTAAATAAAACAAATGGAGCCCTTAATCTGTTGTACATTAGAAGAACCACAAAATGTAACAAGACTATCCTATAATTCCCAGTAAAATCAGTTTGTTTTCTCTGTAGAAAATTTCACACTACTCTGTTGGCAAGACAAATTCTATGCATTATCTTTAGTACTGCAAAGACAGAATTTATTCATTCTCCCTCACACACCAAAAATCTTTAAATAACAAAATGGAGCAGATACAACGTTTTGGTGATCTAGTTATCATATTTTGGGGTTGTACACTATGGAAAGTATTTGTACTTGCAATTTTCAGAGGAACTTGTGCATGAATCTTTTCATAAACAATATTTTATTAATGCAATTAGGCAAAATCAAAAAATAAGATTACTATAAAGCCTTCTCGCATGAATCTTGATACCCATATTTGTACTTGCCACTTAACAAAGTACTTGTAGTAGGTTCCATCCACTTGGCCCCACACCTGATGATAATGCACCTTGATGGAGCATAACCTTGGATGTGAGAAATTTTCCGCACAATGTTACCGCACTTTTATACTTTACATACAAATTTTTATCTAGTTTCTAGTTAGTACCTTAACTTTAAAAGTTTTGTGTTCTTAAATCATCCAGAACTGTTAGATTTGACAAACTTAACTCTTTTCACCTACCTTATTATCTAGTTGACTTTTGAGAGCCTCATTTTCAGTGAGTAGACTTTCCAGTAAAGCCTCTTTGCCAAGGAGTGTTTCCTCTAGTTGTGTGATTCGGTCATGTGATTGGTTTAGTTGTCGTTGTGCTTTTTCCAATGCCACAGGAGCTGATCTGTAGCCCTGCTGTGATATAAAAGTTCTCATCAATCCTTCTCATATACTTAAATTTCAATATTTTGATCACTTTTGACAATCGAGCTAAACATGAGGGCCGGTCTTGATATGATCTTATTTACTGAAAGGCATAAAAAACACCTTTGACACACAAGATGGATAGATGATCTTTTCAACTGGAATTTAGTGTTGTGCCTTAGAGTTTGCCTGGCAGAGATTGAGGGCCATAAAAATAGAGAATAGAATAGAAAGATGTCACAAAGGACTGGTATTTAACTGAATTTGTACACAACAGCAGTAAAATATGTGCAAACGCCAAACTTCGCCATCAAAATGCACAGTTCTGACACAGGACCCCAGGCCATGATTTCCTATATGTTGGTATACCATCCCAAACCGCTAGGACTAATAATAAGCAAGTTATAAGCACTTTTCAGTTTGGCTATCCTCGTTTGGCCTTGAAGGAGAGGCCCAAGGTCAAATCTAACCATACCAAAAGATTCCCAGGCCATGATTTCCTATATGTTGGTATACCATCCAAAACCTCTAGGACCAATAATAAGCGAGTTATAAACATTTTTATGTTTGGCTATCCTCGTTTGACCTTGAAGGAGAGGCCCAAGGTCAAATCTGACCACACCAGAAGATTCCCTGCACATGATTTCCCATATGTTAGTATACCATCCCAAACCTCTAGGACTAATAATAAGCGAGTTATAAGCACTTTTCAGATTGGCTATCCTCGTTTGACCTTGAAGGAGAGGCCCAAGGTCAAATCTAACCACACCAAAAGATTCCCAGCCCATGATTTCCTATATGTTGGTTTACCATCCAAAACCTCTAGGACCAATAATAAGCGAGTTATAAACATTTTTGTTTGGCTATCCTCGTTTGACCTTGAAGGAGAGGCCCAAGGTCAAATCTGACCACACCAGAAGATTCCCAGCACATGATTTCCTATATGTTGGTATACCATCCCAAACCTCTAGGACCAATAATAAGCGAGTTATAAGCACTTTTCAGTTTGGCTATCCTCGTTTGACCTTGAAAGGGGGGCCCAAGGTCAAATGCGACCACACCAGAAGATTCCCAGCACATGATTTCCTATATGTTGGTATACCATTACAAACCTCTAGGACCAATAATAAGCGAGTTATAAGCACTTTTAAGTTTGGCTATGCTCTTTTGACCTTGAACGAGGGGCCCAAGGTCAAATCCGACCACACCAGAAGATTCCCAGCCCATGATTTCCTATATGTTGGTATACCATCCCAAACCTCTAGGACCAATAATAAGCGAGTTATAAGCACTTTTCAGTTTGGCTATCCTCGTTTGACCTTGAAGGGGGGCCCAAGGTCAAATGCGACCACACCAGAAGATTCCCAGCACATGATTTCCTATATGTTGGTATACCATCCAAAACCTCTAGGACTAATAATAAGCGAGTTATAAGCACTTTTCAGTTTGGCTATCCTCGTTTGACCTTGAAGGGGGGGCCCAAGGTCAAATGCGACCACACCAGAAGATTCCCAGCACATGATTTTCTATATGTTGGTATACCATCACAAACCTCTAGGACCAATAATAAGCGAGTTATAAGCACTTTTAAGTTTGGCTATGCTCTTTTGACCTTGAATGAGGGGCCCAAGGTCAAATCCGACCACACCAGAAGATTCCCAGCCCATGATTTCCTATATGTTGGTATACCATCCCAAACCTCTAGGACCAATAATAAGCGAGTTATAAGCACTTTTAAGTTTGGCTATGCTCGTTTGACCTTGAAGGGGGGGCCCAAGGTCAAATGCGACCACACCAGAAGATTCCCAGCACATGATTTCCTATATGTTGGTATACCATCCCAAACCTCTAGGACTAATAATAAGCGAGTTATAAGCACTTTCCAGTTTGGCTATCCCCGTTTGACCTTGAAGGAGACATCCAAGGTCAAATCTGACCACACCAAAAGATTCCCAGCCCATGGTTTCCTATATGTTGGTATACCATCCCAAACCTCTAGGACCAATAAGAAGTGAGTTATAAGCACTTTAAACTTTGCCTATCCTTGCTTGACCTTGAACGAGGGGCCCAAGGTCAAATCTGACCACACCAGAAGATTCCCAGCACATGATTTCCTATATGTTGGTATACCATCCCAAACCTCTACAATCAATAATAAGCGAGTTCAAGGCTTAATCTTAGCAAAATTTTTATGAACTTTTTATCAATCACCCGTCAATCGGTCAATTATGGCCCGATTGATCCCAATATCGACTGGCGCCTAGATTCTTCCCTCAGGAATGTGCATACCAAATTTGGTTGACCCACACCCAGTACTTTCTGAGGAAATCTAGTGAAAAGGAAGTAAATTTTTTTTGGAATTTTTGATAATGTGACCTTGATAAAGGTCAAAGGTTAAATTTATGCCTGTCAAAAAATTTCCCCACGCCTATAGAAGAACACTGCCACATATCATTTGGATAGGCCTAATAACAAGGGAGATATTCAAGGGAGACGATAATGCGGCGGCTGACTGAAAACCAGGGGTGAAACCAATAAGCGTCCCCTTTTCAAGGGACGCTTAATTAATATACCTGTATTCATGAAAGTAGCTGAGTTAACATTCCCAGATATTTGCAAAGTCACTATTCAAGTGTGGAAAAAATATTTTACAAATACTATTATAGAAGAAAGCCTTTAAACTGAATGACAACAGATGAGAAAGCCACTTTCATTTAATCAGTAATGACACAGACCAGGGTGAATCAAATGGGCACTGTATGGAACTGCCCACCTTCTATATTTGGACATAGCTCACCTCTGCTGAGTATGACGAATCAGACACATCACTCAGTGATCCCAGTTCTGTCATATCTATCACTGAGGAAGCCTCACTCTCACTTCCCAGATCAATTTCATCTTCACTCTTTTTCTTCTTCTTTCTCTTCAACTTCTTTTTCTTGAATGCTGCCAACTATAGCACAATCACTTCAAAGGTGTAACTTAATGTACAGAAGAGGAACCCCAATGCATATCATTTACAATACTGTCTGGCCATAAAAGTTTGTCACCACCCAAAGCTTGTCACCAGCCTTAAAATCTATAAAGAACATGCAACACTGATATTGAAACAAATGGACCAGGATCTTAATGGTGCTGGGATCCTCGGCCATTCCTGCAGATCGAGCATTATCTTTTAGAAGCAAGTTGAATCAGAATGAAGAAAATTAAATTCAACAAAATTATATTCATATATTATCACTGTTTGTTTTTGTGCCATTTTATTGCAAAGAAATATATTTTTCCCCGGTTAACTTATGCAGGTATGTATGTGCACTAGTGCTGGTATTGTTTATCGATATTGAAATATTTATCGATCCATGCCCAGTAAGCTGATAGATTATGTAGGGCCCAATATCAATATTAGAATCTTGTACTTAATAGATGCAACTTTGCTGTTTTGTGTTTTCCACTCAAATAAAGTACAAAATTTGAAGAATATATTGCTTTTCATATTATTTTTGTCAACTTTCACTTACCACTAAAGCGGACACGCCACATTTGTTCATGTTTCAGGAAACCACTAAACTTGTGAAAGAGTTTGGAAGACATCTCTTGGAAAACATCTCATGACCCAATATTTCAATATCGATCGATACAGAAGGCAAAAATATGGTTTGATAACAATATTCATATTACTAGAGATTGCGTCTCGACGCAGTGTATCCCCAGACGGGACATAGTTAAGGCGTGAATATGTCGGTCTTGAGCCTGTTTCCTGGAGCACCAGGTCAGGATTCTCCATAGTACCAGATTACTCCCAAAAGCTAATCACTAGTGCTTTCACTTATATCTGTCTTTAAAAATTACATTTCATGGATCCAGAAGATCCATATAGTGATCAGGATCACTTCCAAAATTCAATCATTTCATCCTTTTATCTTTTCAGACATATCCTGAAAATTTCATCAAAATCCGTCGATAAGTTTTTTTAGTTATCTTGTACACAAACACATCTGGCAGCCTGGATCCACATGATCCAGACAGTGATGCAGATTACTCCCAAAAACTAATCACTTGTTCCTTGTCCCATTTAAGACATTTCCTGAAAATTTCATAAAAATCCATCCATGACTTTTGGAGCTATTTGTCTTTTAAAAATACATTTCTTGGATCCAGAAGATCCAGATAGTGGTCCAGATCACTCGCAAAATTGAATCATTTCTTCCTTTTACCACTTCTTCCTTTTACCATTTGTAACATATCCTAAAAATATCAAAGTCCATCCCAAGATTATGTGGCAGCCTGGATCCAGATGATCCAGACAGTGATCCAGATTACTCCAAAAATTTAATCACTTGTTCCTTGTATCATTTAGGCCATTTGCTGAAACAATCCATCCATAACTTTTTGCGGTATCTGTCTTTAAAAATTACATTTCATGGATCCAGAAGATCCATATAGTGATCCGGATCACTTCCAAAATTCAATCATTTCATCCTTTTACCTTTTCAGCCATATCCTGAAGATTTCATCAAAATCCGTCCATAAGTTTTTCATCTATCTTGTACATAAACACATGTGGCAGCCTGGATCCAGATGATCCAGACCACTCCCAAAATCTAATCACTTGTTCCTTGTCCCATTTAGGACATTTCCTGAAAATTTCATCAAAATCCACCCATGACTTTTTGAGCTATTTGTCTTTAAAATTAGATTTCATGGATCCAGAAGATCCAGATAGTGGTCCAGATCACTCGCAAAATTGAATCATTTCTTCCTTTTACCACTTCTTCCTTTTACCATTTCTAACATATCCTAAAAATATCATCAAAATTCATCCTAAAATTCTGTTGCAGCCTGGATCCAGATGATCCAGATCACTCCAAAAATGTAATCACTTGTTCCTTGTACCATTTAGGTCATTTGTTGAAAATGTCATCACAATCCATCCATAACTTTTTGAGGTATCTGTCTTTTAAAATTACATTTCATGGATCCAGAAGATCCATATAGTGATCCAGATCACTTCCAAAATTCAGCCATTTCATCCTTTTACATTTTCTGAAATATCCCGAAAATTTCATCAAAATCTGTTCATAAGTTTTTCAGCTAAATTGTACACAAACACATCTGGCAGCCTGGATCCAGATGATCCAGACAGTGACCCAGATCACTCCCAAAATCTAATCACTTGTTCCTCGCACCATTTAGGTCATTTGCTGAAAATGTCATCACAATCCATCCATAACTTTTTGAGGTATCTGTCTTTAAAAATTACATTTCATGGATCCAGAAGATCCATATAGTGATCCGGATCACTTCCAAAATTCAATCATTTCATCCTTTTACCTTTTCAGACATATCCTGAAAATTTCATCAAAATCCGTCCATAAGTTTTTTTAGTTATCTTGTACACAAACAGATCTGGCAGCCTGGATCCACATGATCCAGATCACTCCCGAAATCTAATCACTTCTTCCTTGTCCCATTTAGGACATTTCCTGAAAATTTCATCAAAATCCACCCATGACTTTTGGAGCTATTTGTCTTTAAAAATTATATTTTGTGGATCCAGAAGATCCAGATAGTGGTCCAGATCAATCACAAAATTGAACCATTTCTTCCTTTTACCAATTCTTCCTTTTACCATTTGTAACATATCCTAAAAATATCATCAAAAGTCATCCTAAAATTCTGTTGCAGCCTGGATCCAGATGATCCAGACAGTGATCCAGATCACTCCAAAAATGTAATCACTTGTTCCTTGTACCATTTAGGTCATTTGTTGAAAATGTCATCACAATCCATCCATAACTTTTTGAGGTATCTGTCTTTAAAAATTACATTTCATGGATCCAGAAGATCCATATAGTGATCCGGATCACTTCCAAAATTCAACCATTTCATCCTTTTACCTTTTCAGACATATCCTGAAAATTTCATCAAAATCCATCAATAAGTTTTTGAGCTATATTGTACACAAACACATATGGCAGCCTGGATCCAGATGATCCAGATCACTCCCAAAATCTAATCCCTTATTCCTTGTCCCATTAAGGACATTTCCTGAAAATTTCATCAAAATGCACCCATAAGTTTTTGAGTTATCTGTCTTTAAAAATTAAATTTCATGGATCCAGAAGATCCAGACAGTGATCCGGACTCCCAAAATTTAATCATATCTTCCTTTTACCATCATCAAAATGTACCCATAAGTTTTTGAGTTATCTGTCTTTAAAAATTAAATTTCATGGATCCAGAAGATCCAGAGAGTGATACGGACTCCCAAAATTTAATCATATCTTCCTTTTACCATTTTGGACATATCCTGAAAATTTTATGAAAATCCATCAGTCAGTTTTTGAGTTATCTTGTTCACAAACAAACAAACAAATAGAGGGCCAAAAATGACCCTCGGTCAGGTACTTTGGCGGTCAGTGGATGACCTTAAATGAAGATCTGTAACCGGTAAGCCTGGATGCTGGTACTCCATCATGTACTCAACCTCCCAAGCCATTTTCAATAGTTTCCATGCAATGTAGTCAGCAGTAAGTGTGAAAATATCTCCAAATTTGCCAAAAAGGACCCTTGGTCAGGTACTTTGGCGGTCAGTGGATGACCTTAAATGAAGATCTGTAACCAGTAAGCTTGGATGGTAGAAGTCCATCATGTATCAACCTCCAAAGCCATTTTCAATAGTTTCCATGCAATATAGTCAGCATTAAGTGTGAAAATATCTCCAAAAAGGCCAAAAATGCCCCTCGGTCAGGTACTTTGGCGGTCAGTGGATGACCTTCAATGAAGAGCTTCAAGATCAAATTTCTGCATGCTTACAGAGGACATATATATGTATTATATATACCAGCCATAGGATGATCGGACTTTCTGTATAGGAGAACTGGGCCAAAAAGTGAAAAAATGGCCAAAATCTGACCTTTAAAAGGCCACCAGTGACCATGAGATTGAAGGTCAAGGTCACAAAACAATAGCGTTCGTGGCATTGCCCATATATACCCACATACCAAATTTGAAAGTTCTAACTAAAATATTTTTTAAGTTATCGCGTCCAAAAGGAAATCTCTGCGGCAGCGGCGGCGGCGTGACCGTACTGAATCCTAAGTATCCCCGACTTTCGTCCGGGGATACAATTATTCGATACCAACACAAATGTGCACTCTATAAAACAGCCACATAAGTAAGGTAAATAATGACCTTCAGCTAATGTGGTTTAAGTATTGATGGTTTAAGAAGTTCCAGAAGTGACAATTTGGAGTAAAGTAAGTGTATCAAGCAATTATGGTCATAGAAAGTATTATGAACACCCTGTTTTGTTACACTATTCTTTTAACTTTTGAAATGTAGTCACTGTTTTACAGTGGTAGATCAATTTACACAACAGTAATAAATTTTGACATGAACATTCAACTCTAGAGCTTTAAATTTAGAAACAAACTTGGAAAACCGGTGGGATGACCAGAATTGGTGTACCAACCATAATTGCTTGGGAAGCAGTAAACGCAAGTAATGTAGAGTCAAGGTAACCATGTCCAGATGACAGATGGATAATCCAAAGTTAGATGTATGCTGACAAACTATTGTGAAGGTTGGAAAAAATCGCAGTCGCAAATCAGCTGTTTGATGTTGTAAGACGTATACATGCGTGTGATGATCCGTTTGGTTTTCATGCTACTAACAATGTCTACTGGCTGTAAACATTTTAACTAGTATCTTTCTTCTGAATTGCATTCAGTGAATGGAAATTTGTATACATTTGAATCCTATTGAACAGTTTTTTTTTCTTAAATTTTATTTTACATTTTAAAGCCAACTAGATTATGAAAACAAAGGCCAAATAAAAACAGTTACTGTGGAGTTTCCGTGTCATAGCTCAATGAACGAATTTTGCAGGTGGTCTGGATTAAAACTTTTCAAAATATTTCTCTACAAAATACAACTTTAAATGGGCTAATATCTATCACAAGGCTGCATGGTGTCATGGACCAACAACAAATATAATTTTCTTAGTTAAGCATGTGTTTATTGCAGGAAAATCAATGTATGGTGGTGATCCGGGATTGTGGGGTAGCAATCCTTGGTGTAGCAGTCACCGAAGATCGGGGATCAGCTTATAAACTAGAGGATCACTCGCAAAAAAAAAGATAATGTTTTTGCAAAAACAAAGCGTCCCGAAAAGGATATAAAGGTGAGTGCTAAAGTTTTAAGAAAATGCTTCATTTCTAGCCTTATACTGTTGTGGCAACCAAAGTCAGCGCAGTATGCTCTATCTAGCACGGTTTTCAAGATATATGCATTTTTGTGTTTTGCAAAAAATTCGAAAATTCAAAATGTCCGATATATTTGGAGAGACAAAAATATGTTGAAAATTGCAATGGCTACTCTGCAGAGATACCCAGCAGGTCAAAAATTTTGTTGAGTTCGCTCCATGTAGCACGGTTTTCGAGATATAAGCATTTTTGTGTTTTGCAAAAACTTTGAAAATTCAAAATGGCCACCATTTTTGGGGAGACAAAAATTTTTGACAAGACCACTGCCACGGTGTGTATCTCCCGCGAGCATTAAAGGAGAAGAAATAGCTTTTCCAAGATATTCACAATTTTTCATTTTCGTGTGTGAAAGCTCTTCCAAAAGTAGGTGAATGAGTTATTTGAGAAAAATTGGCTATCTGCAATACTTTTAAGAGATAATTCGCATTTACTCATTTTGAGTAGGTGAGTAATTATCTACTGGTCTGAAAGTTCACCATGTGAAAGCTGTCCCAAAAGTAGATGAGTTATTTGATAAAAATTGGGTATCCGCAATAGTTTTAGAGATAATTAGCATTTACTCATTTTGAGTAGGTGAATAATTAGCTATGGGTCTGAAACTTCACCGAGTGAAAGCTCTTTGGGATAGCTGCTCTGCAGAGATACCCTGAAGATCAAAAATTTCGTCGAAATCGCTCTATCTAGCACGGTTTTCGACATATAAGCATTTTTATGTTTTGCAATTTTGCGGAAAAATTCGAAAATTCAAAATGGCCGCCATTTTTGGTGAGACAAAAGTTATTTGAAAATTGGCATGGCTCCTTTGGAGAGATACCTGGTGGGTCAAAAATTTCTTCGAAATTGCTCTATCTAGCAGGGTTTTCGAGATATAAGCATTTTTATCTTTTGCAATTTTTGCGAAAAATTCGAAAATTCAAAATGCCCGCCATTTTTGGCGAGACAATTTTCCTTTGAAAATAGGCATGGCTACTCTGGAGAAATACCGTGTGGGTCAAAAATTTCGTCGAAATCGCTCTATCTAGTACGGTTTTCCAGATATAAGCATTTTTATGCTTTGCAATTTTTGCGAAAAATTCGAAAATTCAAAATGGCCGCCATTTTTGGCTTGACAAAATTTTTTTGAAAATAGGCATGGCTACTTTGCAGACATACCCTGCGGATCAAAAATTTTGTCGAAATCACTCTATCTAGTACGGTTTTCGAGATATAAGCATTTTTATGTTTTGCAATTTTTGCGAAAAATTCGAAAATTCAAAATGGCCGCCATTTTTGGTGGAGACAAAAATTTTTTGAAAATTGGGATAAATACTCTGCAGAGATACCCTGTGGGTCAAAAATTTCGTCGAAATCGCTCTATCTAGCACGGTTTTCGAGATATAAGCATTTTTGTGTTTTCCTTATTTGGAAAATTCATAATGATTAATTAATCATTAATTACTCGGCCATTTCTTAACCAATCAATGCCAAAATCTAATGATTTCCAGATTTTAATAGAATGAATGTATTTGCCAAGTTTCAGGTGAATTGATAAAATTCCTTTCAAGTTATCATCCGGACAAGCTTCCCCATCGAAAAAAGACATTTTTTGTCACGTGACCTCTCTGATTGCTTGAAATGTCACTGCAGCATATTCAAAAAAATTCCCCAAGGCTACTGCCTAAACCTGCCAAATTTGAAAAGAATCTGCCTAACGGTTACAGAGTTATAAGGAAAACAAAATGCGGAGCCGGCAGAGCCTGGAGGTCTCCCATACACAAACAAGCGTCCCTTGCGGGACGCTTAAATATGAGTAAAAGAAGAGCGCACTCTTTGGTTTGACTCAGAACAGACAACACGCATATGATGGAATTAGTGCTCTGAGTTGTCAAGAAATACTCGAGTCGACAGGTCGGAACCAACCGACAACGGTGAACCGACAAAAGTTACACCAGTAGTGGTCAAGGACTTCAGAAGAAATATATTTTATTAACTAGAAATAGGACGCCCTGTTGATAGTAGATGCGAATAGAAACAGGATAGCATAGAAGAACACACATTATCATGTGTAATGTCCACCCCATGAACCTTTTGCCAAAATTGTACAGTAGTCTTACAAGACCCTGTTTCATTTGTAAAATACATCAATGGTGCTTAAATATTTATTAGTGTAGATGTAAATTATTTCAGCTTCATGCCTTTTTGCATTGGTTGGGTCGAAAATTTTGACGAAATCACTCTATCTTGCACGGTTAAGAACTTCAAGATAGAAGCAAATTCCTGTTTTTCTATTTTTGGCAAAAATTTGAAAATTCAAAATGGCCGCCATTTTTGGGAAAAGGAAAATTTTTTGAAAATTGGCAAGAGTACATTTCTTAGATACCCTACGGGTCGAAAATTTCGACGAAATCGCTCTATCTTGCACGGTTAAGGAGACAGAAGCAATTTTGTGTTTTGCCATTTTTTGGCAAAAATTCAAAAAATCAAAATGGCCGCCATTTTTGGGGAGGGAAAATTTTTTTGAAAATTGCAAAGAGTACATTCCTTAGATACCCTGTGGGTTGAAAATTTCGACGAAATCGCTCTATCTCGCTTACAAACGTGGCGAAAATTGAAATTTTTTTAATTCACATATATATATATTCACATATGTTAATAGCCTGTGGATCAAAAATTCTGTCGACATCGCTCTATCTGTTACGGTTTCCGAGATATTAACCTTTTTTTATTTTCCACAAAACTCCAAGATGACTGCCAAAAGTGGCGAAATTTGAAATTTTTAAAATTCACATAGAATACTCCTCTACTACCATATGGGTTAAAAATTCAGTCGAAATCGCTCTATCTCTAACGGTTTCCGAGGTATTAACATTTTTGGGTTTTCCGCAAAAATCCAAGATGGCTGCCAAAAGTGACGAAAAAATTGAAATTTTTCAATTTTGTATAGGATACTTTGCTATCACCCTACGGGTAAAAAATTCTGTAAAAATCACTCTATCTCTTGCGGTTTCCGAGATATTAACATTTTCAGTTTTCCGCAAAAATCCAAGATGGCCACCAAAAGTGGTCTCCATACCCTGTGGGTCAAAAATTCTGTCGAAATCGCTCTATCTCTTACGGTTTCCGAGATATTAATATTTTTTTGTTTTTCGCAAAAATTCAAGATGGCCACCAAAAGTGGCGAAAATTGAATTTTTTTCAATTTCACATAGAATACTCTGCTACAACCCTACGGGTCAAAAATTCTGTCGAAATCGCTCTATCTCTTACGGTTTCCAAGATATTAACATTTTTTGTTTTTCCGCAAAAATTCAAGATGGCCGCCAATAGTGGCGAAAATTGAAATTTTTCAATTTTGTATAGAATACTTTCCTACTACCCTACGGGTCAAAAATTCTGTCAAAATGGCTCTATCTCTTACGGTTTCTGAGATATTAAGATTTTTTCGTTTTTCGCAAAAATTCAAGATGGCCGCCAAAAGTGGCGAAAACTGAAATTTTTCAATTTTGTATAGAATACTTTGCTGCTACCCTATGGCTCAAAAATTCTGTCGAAATCGCTCTATCTCTTACGGTTTCTGAGATATTAATATTTTTTGTTTTTCGCAAAAATTCAAGATGGCCGCCAAAAGTGGCGAAAATTGAATTTTTTCAATTTCACATAGAATACTCTGCTACAACCCTATGGGTCAAAAATTCTGTCGAAATCGCTCTATCTCTTACGGTTTCCAAGATATTTACATTTTTTGTTTTTCCGCAAAAATTCAAGATGGCCGCCAAAAGTGGCAAAAATTGAAATTTTTCAATTTTGTATAGAATACTTTCCTACTACCCTACAGGTCTAAAATTCTGTCCAAATCGCTCTATCTCTTACGGTTTCTGAGATATTAAGATTTTTTCGTTTTTCGCAAAAATTCAAGATGGCCACCAAAAGTGGCGAAAATTGAAATTTTTTAATTTTGTACAGAATACTTTTCCACTGACCTGTGAGTCAAAAATTCTGTCCAAATCGCTCTATCTCTTACGGTTTCTGAGATATTAAGATTTTTTTCGTTTTTCGCAAAAATTCAAAATGGCCGCCAAAAGTGGCGAAAATTGAAAATTTTCAATTTTGTACAGAATACTCTTCTACTACCCTGTGAGTCAAAAATTGTGTCAAAATCGCTCTATCTCTTACGGTTTCTGAGATATTAAGATTCTTTCATTTTTCGCAAAAAATTAAGATGGCCGCCAAAGGTGGCGAAAATTGCAATTTTTTAAAATTTTGTATAGAATACTTTCCTACTACCCTGTGGGTCAAAAATTCTGCCGAAATTGCTCTATCTCTTACGGTTTCTGAGATATTAGCAAAGTACTCAAAAGTAGTACTGAAAATACACAATGAAGTACCTAAATGGCTATTACTCATGTACTGACAAAGCTATCAGTCCCAAATGCAATACCAAGCGAGCTATGGACATAACAATCTTGTATTCAAAATTGTAGTAAAATATCTTTAATTATTTTGGCTTAAATGCACGGAAAACAATGGGTACTGAAAATAGCTGTACTTGAGTATTACTCAGTAAGCAAAAGAGGTACAACAGCCAACAGCAATCCCAAGCAAGCTACTGACCCAATAAGCCTGCATACCAAATTTGGTGACAATAGCTCTAATACTTTTCCTTTAATTGAGCGGAAACCATGCGTGACGCCGGACATCGGACGCCGGACATCGGACATGAACGGCGGAAAAAGCAAAAATAATACATCCACCCCCCAGGGGGGTGAACATAATTAGCCGGTTTTAAATAAAAAATGAATTTTTGTAGTTTCATCTTTGACCCTATCTCATAAAATACAGAATCTCGTTGAAAATTTATATATTCTGTTAAAAAATTGAGGGAAGCAGCCATTGTTGTTTCCACTTGAAAGCTGTGACAACTTAAAAATGTGATTGTTTTCTTTAGAAACGCTAATTATGATACAATTTTATTAAGGCTGAAAGGCGAATACCAGATATTTGTTCTTCGTTTGTGGTCAGTACTATTCGAATAGCATTAGTCAAAAATGAATATTTCAGAGATGTTGCCAGCTTTTGATGAAAGGGAGGAGAATTCCCCCCTTGGTCTAAAAAGGGGGGGATTTCAAAATTAAAAATAGCATCAGAGATGCCCGTACCCCACAGCCTAGGGAAATATTTTCAACACCATGAGATATAGAAGTACTGTACCAGTACAAAGTTCAGGATACTTTCAGAGCACTGTCAGTTATTTAAAGTTCCAAACAATGTTTAAATGGAGAAAATAATGTTTAAAAGAAAGATAATGCATGTAAAGATGAAGTATTAAAACAAGATAATTCAATAACAACATGACAGCATTAATCAGTCAACTAAAATTCAACACTCTTTATCTACACCTGCATGGCCGAATTATGGTTTAGATGTTTTGAATATTATCATGCATACAGAAGTGGTAATACATTTAATGAATGCTTATGTGCGGTGTTGGAGCAAAATCTGTGGCTCACTTGATGAAATTCTATCTCTTACAATGGGAAGTTATGAAAGTAAAATTCTTAATAAGTTCTAATATGAACTAGACCTAGCGCATCGGAGAACCGATGCAAATTGTATCCACCGTAAAGACAATGCACCAAAACCTCTAGGAACAATAATAAGTGAGTTATAAGCACTTTTAAGTTTGGCTATCCTCATTTGACCTTGAAGGAGGGGCCCAAGGTCAAATCTGACCACACCAGAAGATTCCCAGCACATGATTTTCTATATGCTGGTTTACCATGACAAACCTCTAGGACCAATAATAAGCGAGTTATAAGCACTTTTAAGTTTGGCTGCCCTCATTTGAACTTGAAGGAGGGTCCCAAGGTCAAATCCGATCATGCCAAAAGATTCCCAGCCCATGATTTGCTATAGGTTGGTTTACCATCCCAAACCTCTAGGAACAATAATAAGCGAGTTATAAGCACTTTTAGCTTTGGCTGTCCTCATTTGACCTTAGAGGAGGGGCCCAAGGTCAAATCCGACCACACCAGAAGATTCCCAGTGCATGATTTTCTATATGCTGGTTTACCATCCCAAACCTCTAGGACCAATAATAAGCGAGTTATAAGCACTTTTAAGTTTGGCTGTCATCGTTTGACCTTGAAGGAGGGGCCCAAGGTCAAATCCGACCACTCCACAAGATTCCCAGCCCATGATTTCCTATATGTTGGTTTACCATCCAAAACCTCTAGGATTGATAATAAGCGAGTTATAAGCACAAGTTTGGCTATCCTCGTTTGACCTTGAAGGAGGGGTCCAAGGTCAAATCTGACAACATCAGAAGATTCGCAGCACATGATTTCCTATAGGTTGGCTTCACATTGCAAACCTCTAGGACCAATAATAAGGGAGATATAGGCACTTTTAAAGTCCGCTATGTGGGTTACTTCGGCACTCCGTGGATGACCTTGAATTAGGAGCTTCAAGGTCAAATGTGTGCAAGGTTGTAGAGGACATGTATATGTGTCATACATATCACCTATGAAGAGATTCAACCTTCTACCTATGAGGAAGAGCCAGTAGAAAAATGTACATTATTTTTAAAGAAATACCCGTGGCGGCCATCTTGTTTTTCAGAATGAGGCTACTTTCCTTCCCAGAGAAGCTTACCCCCCAATGAAGATATCCTGCAAATTTGGTGAACCTAGCTGCTGTTGTTTTCCTCTTAGAGCGTTAACGCCGAAAATCTCTCTACGCGCGGTGGCGGCGGCGTAGCGGACGCTAAACCAAAGTATCCACCGGTTGCTTCCGGTGGATACAATTAACAGTGCTTAATCTGCATCAAAAGACAGACCCAAAGGTGCAACAAGATTTTAAAGGTCAAGGTCACTACGTCAAGGTCAAATTAAGGTCACACAATGATAATACACACCTATAGCCGATAGCCACTGTCCCTACCAAGTATCAACTTCCTACACCTTACTGTTTCCGAGATATAGACCAGACAAGATTTTATAGGTCAAGGTCACTATAGCAAGGTCAAAGGTCAAATCTAGGTCACACCACGACGTTGCACACCTACACCCCCAACCAATGTCCCTACCAAGTATCAACTTCCTACACCTTACAGTTTCCGAGATATAGCCCGGACAAGATTTTATAGGTCAAGGTCACTACGGCAAGGTCAACGGTCATATCAAGGTCAGACCATGACGTTGCACAACTACACCCCCAAACCAATGTCCCTACCAAGTATCAACTTCCTACACCTTACGGTTTCTGAGATATAGCCCGGACAAACTTTTTCCCGCCGTCCGCCCACCCGCCAGGACGCCCGCCCATCCACCCATCCGGACACCATGGGTGAAAACAATACCCCGGACAGCCCTTAAGGGCTGTGGGGTAAAAAGGGGAATCCGATCCTCGATGGAAATATTTCCAGGGATTATCAAACTTTAGTACATATTATAGTGAGTGGACGATTAGACCAACATTCGAATAATCGTCGGTGCTATGGTACAATTGCGTTCGGTCGTGCACAACTTCTAGAAATCGATTAAATCTCACCCTTCCTTATGTCTCTTCATATCCACCTACTTTTTATATTTTAATCAGTTTCCTTAACTTTCCTTTGATAAATCAAGAGATCTGTCATGAATTTTTGGTTTGTTTATGTCTGCCGCCATATTTACCGGAAGTGAGTGCTTTTGGTAGGTTCTAAATGTCGGAACACCGTTATTCTTAATGGATTGACAAAAACTTCATCCCGGAAAGTGTTTCATGATATATTGCCTTACAGTGGAGTAAAGAAGTCGATTATGGGTCGATCATCGGTCGGAAAAATGGATGAATAATCAACCACGAAAATTGAGGCGATTCCACTCACTAACATATTACGACATTGGCGTGTGATACATTGTAATTTGACAGAAACTGAAACTCAAATAACGCTAGATTGGGCCAACTCGGCGCCAACATATCCCCAGACAGGTCATCACTCACGCCACAGGTTTTGATCGGGAATTTTTTAAAGCATAATTACCCATTATTATATGAACTTCAGCACATCAATCTACTCTGTTTGTATCTTCCCAAGAAGATGGTGTATCCCCAGACGCCGAATACATAACTCAAATTATATTTTCAATCTTCCTGCAATGATAACTCTAAACCTATTTTCAAAGTATTTATTAATAAATGATTGATGATTGAATGTCCATTCTAAAATAATAATCCCAAAAGAGCATATCTCTTTCTATATTTGTTGACAAATAAAATATTATTTTTAACTCAACATCATACTTTTCAATCTTCCTGCAATGATAACTCTTAACCTAATTTCAAAGTATTTAAATGATTGATGATTGAATGTCCATTCTAAAATTCATAATCCCAAAAGCGCATATCTGTTTCTATATTTGTTCACAAATAAAATATTATTTAAAAAAAAATTATTTATATTATTATTTTATTATATTATTTATAGAATTTGTAAATTGTTTTCAGTTATTCATTTCCTCTATTCCTATATATGTGGTCCATATATATGCAACCTAAATATGTGACACAATCTCAGTTCTGACTCCCCTTTGTGTTATATGATGAAGCCCACCACCTCCTACCCCACCCCTCTCCCCTTCTCCACACCTCTCTCACTATTACACAAGATCTGCAACCCCATTGAGTTCTTTGTTTCTCATTTGATATCACTAAATACCTTTGTTTATTTAATGTCACTCAATATAGCTGGAGGTCCCAGAGGTGGGTGGGGGATGTGGGTTGGGACTACAGCATAAATGGTAAACAAACAATCTGATATATATCAAAGGGGTAATCAAATACAAAAAGAATTGAGAATTTTAAGTATGTGATTATCAACTGAAATGAGTTCATAACTGTAGGAGCTGTGTCAAAATTAACTGAGGCAAGTTGAATAAAACTGGGCTAGTTGAGGGTTAAAAATCCCCTAGTTTTACTACATAAGGATATACTTTTATTAATATTGGGACTTAAAGCTCACCAGAAAATAACAGTGTCCATTTTGCCTACTTGAATATGTTTAACCAGTTTCATTTTAAAGAGTTAAAAACTCAGCAAGCAGAGGTACAACACACAAAAATAAGTTCTTAAAAGACTAAGATAGCCATAACATCATTAATATTCAAAATTTAAAGAGACAGGCACTTCCTTTTAAAAATTCAAAGATTTCAGCTCTATGACCCACATAGTTTGACAGTTACAGGGCTTTAAAGTGGCATAATGTCCATAAATTGGGTTTCTGTGGGCATTTTACAATTGTTAAAGAGACCTTAGCAATTAAACTACAGATCTGAAACTTTTTGGGGGACATACATAACAAACAAAAATTAGATATAATACAGTTTAAGACTTGTCACACTAAGCATTTCCAAATTACAGGGCAAAATACAGTAGAAAATGTCAAAAAAGGTCACTTGGATGAGTGTCTATGGTCGTCATACACAGGTTCAATGTCTACTACAGGCCTTGATGTTCGGTACATGGAAAAAGAAGACGCTTAATAATGTATTCCTAGTTGAGATTTCAGCCCTGTCAGTCACATAGTTTAACAGTCACAGGGCTGAAAAGTGGCAAAAAGTCCAAATATTGGGTCTCTGTGGGCCTTTTAGAGACCTCAATGTGACCTTCAAATTGAAGCTTCAGACTTAAAATCTTTCACAATCAGAGATTATACATAGAATGTATATGTAATATAGTTTGAAACTTCTCAGACTTACCATTCCAAGTTACAAGGCAAAATATGTAAAAAATGTCTAAAAAGGGTCACTCGGGTGAGTATCTATGGTCGTCATACACAGGTTAAATATCTACTAAAGGCCTTGATGTTCAGCACATGTAAAAAGAACATAATAATATATTCCCAGATGAGATTTCAGCTCTATCAGTCACATAGTTTAACAGTCACAGGGCTTAAAAGTGGCAAAAAGTCCAAATATTGGGTCTCTGTGGGCCTTTTAGAGACCTCAATGTGAACTTTAAATCAAAGCTTCAGATTTAAAATCTTTCACATTCAAAGGTTACACATAGAATGTATATCTAATACAGTTTGAAACTTCTCAAGACTTACCATTTCCAAGTTACAGGGAAAAATATGTGAAAAATGTCTAAAAAGGGTCACTCGGGTGGGTGTTATGGTCCTCACACACAGGTTAAATGTCTACTTAAAGCCTTTATTTCTGGCACATGTAAAAATGACATAATGATATATTCCCAGGTGAGATTTCAGCTCTATCAGTAACATAGTTTAACAGTCACAGGGCTTAAAAGTGGCAAAAAGGCAAAATATCGGGTCTCTGTGGGCCTTTTAGAGACCTCAATGTGACCTTCAAATCAAAGCTTCAGACTAAAAATCTTTCACATTCAAAGGTTACACATAGAATGTATATCTAATACAGTTTGAAACTTCTCAGACTTACCATTTCCAAGTTACAGGGAAAAATATGTGAAAAATGTCTTATAAGGGTCACTCGGGTGGGTGTTTATGGTCCTCACACACAGGTTAAATGTCTATTAAAGGCCTAAATTTTGGGGCAGATATAAGAAAACACATAGATATATTCTCAGATGATATTTAACTTAGATGAGAGACATAGTTTGAAAGCTACAGTGCTCGAAAGTGGCAAAAAGTGCATAAATTGGGTCTCTGTGGGCACTTTTGAGACCTTAAGTCGACCCCTTTGGGTAAACCTACAGCCCTAAAATTTTCTACAGACAAGGATTACATATCAAAGTTATACCTAGTGCAGTTTGAGACTCATCAGAGTTACCACTTCCAAATTATAGGGCAAAATATGTGAAAAATATAGCAAAAAATCCCTAAGTGGGGGTCTTTATGGGCCTCAAACACAATTTTCTCCTCAACTTAAAGTCGTGATTTTCGGCACATGTACTAAGAACATATTAATGTGTTCTCAGGTGAAATTTCAGCCAGCTGAGCATCATAGTTTGTGACCTAGAGGGCTCTTATTGGCCAAAAGTGCAATTTCTGACCTTAAGGTGGCCATAAGTTCTCTTTTATTGGGAGTTTAAGGTCACCTTAAAATAGGGATCTTCCTTTGGACACCCTTAACATGTGTACCAAGTTTGAGAAAAAAATATTAATTTGTTTTTGAGTTATCGCGTCCACAAGGAAATTTCTACGGCGGCGGCGGCGGCGGCGGCGGCGCGACGGACCTGAATCCAATATATCCCCGACTTTCGTCTGGGGATATAATAATATAATGCATATTGCTACTTACAGGTATATGTTCTTGAAAAATATGAGTTGAGTCTGTACTAATGTAGTAGCCATTTTTCAGGTTTATCCAAATTCACAAACGTCTCATATACAGTCTGTGTTGTATCAAACTTAAGTTAACATCACCAATGCTAAGTAACTGTAAACATCACCACCCCATGATCACTACATGTATAACAGTTTTCATTCATTTGTTTAAAAATAAAGTCACACTATGGTCTGTATGATGAGAGTTCAAAAGCTTAATCACTAATGGATGTATTACCTAAACGTCTCTTGAGATTTATTTTAATTTCATTTGTATCCATATTTCTCCTTCAAACGCCTACCATATAACCACAATATTTTTGTCTGCTACCGAAGACATCTGTGTCCTCGATTCTGATTGGACGAGAATTAGAAAGCAAAGGGGTCATGTCTCGACCAATAGAAAAATTCCTTACAGTTGAGTTCACGCATGTGCATTGACAAATCTTCGTGTCATCGAGCGATAGTACGGGAAATATTTAGTGTATGTTAAGGTCGTGTAAGCTTAAAGCTATTCTCTTCAAGCATTGGGTCTCTGCATTTGCATGTAATAAACCTAATACACCGCGCCGTAGTTTACTGCATGTGACTGCATTAATATATGGACCAAAAATCACTAATGAAGTGCATAATATAGAAATACAATGTCTTAAATAAAGTTTTTTTTTTCATTGATGTGCTATTTTCATGCTTTTTTATGTGTTACATAATTTCCATTACTGTCTACCTATAGTCATTTACCCTGTTTCGCCGTTGTAAAAATATCATTCTAGGACATTTTATTGGTAATTTCTACAGTGAGTGAACCATTCATTTAGAAACTTAAAGATTGTTATTTCAATAGCTATGAGATGGGGAGGAGGGGGACTGTTTCATGAAAAACTTTGGTTCAATAACACTGTGTGATATTGTTTTTATTACCATGTCTTATTTTCTTGATTTTTTTACGTTAACACTACTTAAAAAAAAAAAACATCTTTTTTTTTTATTAAATGAAGCAGTCAAAAAGTTTCCAAAACACAAGTAATATGTATTTGTGTGTAAGCTTAGTACTGTAAAGTATTTGTCAATAATTCTGTTAAATTTGATCTGCATAATCTTTTTATTTCATACAAACAGGTCACTTAAATGCACTACAATTCAGAGAATGATTATTCACCATGCACTGTGTTTAACTTATTCAATAAAACTGGCTAAAAATATCCATGGCAAGTTTTACAGCAAATACAGTGGCATTGTAGGATGTCTGGTCTTTCCACTACATGTGAGCTGTCAATCATCACGTATGTATAAACAGTTACAAAGTGTTAAAAATCTTGTGCTTTGTGATGTATTATCATGCATTATGTGGTGAAAACGTAAATTTACATAAAACAAGAATTCAGAAGAATTGTACTGTGTCACCAGCTTTGATTAAAGACTGAAGTGGATGAACTTCGAAAGGACAAAAATTGTGCTGGACATAAATAGTTGGCTGACTGGCAATATTTTTGCAGATCGAGACAATCCTTGAGAAGTACCGAGCCATGGTGAGGCTCCAACTTGTTGAAAAATACTAACCTAGATCCAATGTACAGGATATGACAAATGGACACAGGCAGACAGAGAGACAAAACACATGAAGTTATCACTTACCAAGTTTACTAGATGTCAGCACTAAGCAAGAAAATTCAGGAAAAAGACAAAGTTTTGCCATGGGGTTTGGGATGCAATGAACCCACAAAAAGATTTTTAAACCCAAGAAACATGAGAAAATGTTGACAAGTACCCATAAAATCACAATTTGAAAAACAATGCAGAAAAAGTATTGCCATGGCAGCAGCTGTTACCAAAAACTTGCAAAAAAGCATCGTCACTACTCTTGTAGTTCCCCTTGCATGAAATATATCCTGAAAATACCAGTTAAAATCTTTGCATGGGTTTTATTTATAAAGATCCCACCAATTTAAAAGTGAAAAACAACAGGAAAAGTGTTGGCAAATGTTGCCTAAAACCAAATCACAAGTTCCTCTTGTAATGAACAGAAGAAACAGAAAAAGTGTTGCCATGAAACACTTGTTGCAGAAATTGCCAAGAAAGCAATCACATACAAGTTCTCATGCCATTAAACCTCCACAGTTATATATACATGCAAAATTTTAATGAAATTTCTCAAGTTATCTTCAGTATACTCTATATTACACTATATACATTAAGGCTGCGATAGGTTACCTGGTTACCCGAAGACGGTTCGAAGTCTGTAAGAAACCGAGTACAAAGTGGCGAACCGGGTAACCGAAAAAATATTAAATATACTGTAAAACAACGAAAAACTTGGGTAAACCTCAATATTCTGTCAGATTTCTCTAACTACTGATAATTTTTCACATAATTGTCCTTATTTATACAGGTATTTAACATTATTTTTCGTAACGTTTTGTTTACATCATCCGCCATGTTTGCTTCTCTGCTACTTCCACTGGGTGACAACTAAAACACGGTTACTCGAATTCGGATCGGTTCTTGCGAAATGAATACCTGGTGTCGTTTTTCTAACGAAGTCACAGCCTTAATATACATGTACTAAATAAAAAACTGAAACTCAAAATAATTCTTTTATACACTAGAGTTTAAGGTCACCTTAAAACAGGACACACCTTGAATACCAGTTACAACCACATGCCAAATTTGAATTGAATCCATCAACCCATTTTTGAGATACTGTCTGGAAACGGAAAAACAACTTAAAATCAATACAAGTTTGTTACTAGTGGGAGTTTAAGGTCATTTTAAAATAGGGCATACCTTGAGGACCAGTTACATCCACATAACAAATTTGAATTTAATCTTTCATGCCATTTTTGAGATACTGTGTGAAACGGAAGTGTGATGACACTGACAATGTGTTATTACTGGGAGTTTAAGGTCACCTTAATATATGGCACTTACCTACGGCCAGTTACATATACATGCAAAATTTCAATGAAATTTCTCAAGGTATCTTCAGTATACTCTATGGAAAAATGGAAAACCTAAACTCAACATAAAACTTTTAGAGATGGGAATTTAAGGTCACCTTAAAATATGATACGCCTTGAATACCAGTAACAACAACATGCCAAATTTGAACTAGACCGATGCAAATTGTATCCACCATAAAGACAATGCACCAAAACCTCTAGGACCAATAATAAGCGAGTTATAAGCACTTTTAAGTTTGGCTGTCCTCATTTGACCTTCAAGGAGGGGCCCAAGGTCAAATCCGACCACGGCAGAAGATTCCCAGCCCATGATTTCCTATATGTTGGTTTACCATCCCAAACATCTAGGACCAATAATAAGCGAGTTATAAGCACTTTTAAGTTTGGCTGTCCTCATTTGACCTTCAAGGAGGGGCCCAAGGTCAAATCCGACCACACCAGAAGATTCCCAGCCCATGATTTTATATATGTTGGTTTACCATGCCAAACCTCTATGACCAATAATAAGCGAGTTATAAGCACTTTTAAGTTTGGCTGTCCTCATTTGACCTTGAAAGAGGGGCCCAAGGTCAAATCTGACCACACCAGAAGATTCCTAGTCCATGATTTCCAGTGTTGATTCTAGGAATTTCAAAAAGTGGGGGCGATCCCCCACCACTACACAAAATGTGGGGGAGGGGCTAAAAATTCTGGGGGACGACTTTATGATAAGTTTAAACTAATAAAAATTACATTTTCAGTTTATTTAGACATTTTTAACAGTGGATCGACTTCTATTAATTAGTGGTCAATTTTTATTGTCTTGCCCAATAAAAATAAACTTCAAGGCTAGTGATAGAATTTTAAAAAAATACTGAAAATGGTTATTTACATCAAAGTGGCTCCTGTCACGGCATTATGGTTTTAAGTTTTCATCTGAAGTCATGGCATCACAAATTCAGTCATTACACCATCAATTCATACAAATATGTTGGAAAACCCCATAGAATACCATGACCTCATGAATATTAATGAGTAGTCCACAAATTCTTCAAGTAAAATATTGCTAAAAAATCCAATGGAATCGTCAAATATTTTTTACGCATACATAAGCTCTGTAGTCCATCTGTCTGTCCATCTAATATTTGATCTTAAACAAGAAAATATTAAGAATTAAAACCACCACGAAAATCTGTGACCTCATTAATATTAATGAGTTGTCCGTGAATTTTGATTCAGTAAAATATTTTTCTAGGGAATTCCGACAGATACGTACGCCCGTAGGGTCAGTACCGGCTTCACTGCCATGGCCTGTTGTGGTAACAATCCAGTCTACTGTAAGTTTCGTTTTTCTTGCAGCCATTTTTTATATAATCATCCACTTTCAGCTCAATTTTTTATTTTTGGGTATAATATGTCCAAATACTGTCTGTACCTCATAATATATTTGAGTTTGTAAACAATCACGAAACCACAATCGTCTACAGGCATTATTCGAAGAACGTTTCGACGGAAAAATCAAAACCTCGACAAACTCTCGATCCGTGCAGTGTTTCGATTTTCTAGATCTCTCGTCTTTTTGCTTCATATATTTCCCGCATCACCTTGTGTACTACGCGTTCTCATATAATTTGGTTACCGCAGACTCCAAGAAAATCCGCGTTTTTAGGCGAATTAATGCGCGATCCCGCGGAAAACGCATCCTAGAAGCAACTCTGATTTCCTATATGTTGGTTTACCATCCCAAACCTCTAAGTCCAATAATAAACAAGTTATAAGCATTTTTATGTTTGGCTGTCCTCACTTGAACTTGAAGGAGGGGCCCAAGGTCAAATCCGACCACGCCAGAAGATTCCCAGCCCGTGATTTCCTATAGGTTGGTTTAACATCCCAAACCTCTAGAACCAATAATAAGCGAGTTATAGGCACTAGTGCTGGGACGATGTTCGCAAACTTCGGTATTATCGCTCGCTGGCTCATTGCCAATCAATGATCGGTAAAATTCAAGTAAAACCGATATTTGCTAAATCCATTTCTTTGCAGCCTTTTCGTCACAATAAAATGCTACGTAACCTTAATAATATTTTGTAAAAATCTGAAATATCCATCAGTTAAAATCACAAAACTAGCCGTGAATGCAATAAAAATAACGTAAATAGAAACACCTTGGGGTTTTCCAACTGTTGTCAAGGTAATAATAAAATCAGCCAATCACAAGTGAGGATACATCAAGCATAGTCTGTTAGTGAGGGAGACGTCTGTGAATGGCTTTTAGATTATATTTTGGTCATATTTGTGGGAATTTGTGTGTATTTTACTTCATATAATTTAATATTAATATTTTATGTCTTTTTAACACTTATTCTCCATAATCGGAAATGTTCGAAGTTTGGTTACAAATGTCCGATACGAACATCGACACGGAAAATCCAAGCGATCTCCCAGCACTAATAGGCACTTTAACCTTTGGCTGTCCCCATTTGACCTTGAAGGAGGGGCCCAAGGTCAAATCCGACCACACCAGAAGATGCCCAGCGCATGATTTCCTATATGTTGGTTTACCATCCCAAACCTCTAGGACCAATAATAAGTGAGTTATAAGCACTTTTAAGTTTGGCTGTCCTCATTTGACCTTGAACGAGGGGCCCAAGGTCAAATCCGACCACACCAGAAGATTCCCAGACCATGATTTCCTATAGGTTGGTTTACCATCCCAAACCTCTAGGACCAATAATAAGCGAGTTATAAGCACTTTTACCTTTGTCTATCCTCATTTGACCTTCAAGGAGGGGCCCAAGGTCAAATCCGACCACACCAAAAGATTCCCAGCCCATGATTTTCTATATGCTGGTTTACCATCCCAAACATCTAGGACCAATAATAAGCGAGTTATAAGCATTTTTAAGTTTGGCTGTCCACTTTGACCTTGAATGAGGGGCCCAAGGTCAAATCCGACCACACCAGAAGATTCCCAGCCCATGATTTTATATATGTTGGTTTACCATCCCAAACATCTAGGACCAAAAATAAGTGAGTTATAGGCACTTTTACCTTTGGCTATCCTCATTTGACCTTGAAGGAGGGTCCCAAGGTCAAATTCGACCACACCAGAAGATTCCCAGCCCATGATTTCCTATATGCTGGTTTACCATCCCAAACCTCTAGGACCAATAATAAGCGAGTTATAAACACTTTTAAGTTTGGCTGTCCTCGTTTGACCTTGAAGGAGGGGCCCAAGGTCAAATCCGACCACGCCAGAAGATTCCCAGCCCATGATTTCCTATATGTTGGTTTGCCATCCCAAACATCTAGGACCAATAATAAGCAAGTTATAAGCACTTTTAAGTTTGGCTGTCCTCATTTGACCTTGAAGGAGGGGTCCAAGGTCAAATCTGACCACATCAGAAGATTCGCAGCACATGATTTCCTATGTGTTGGTTTACCATCCCAAACCTCTAGGATCGATAATAAGCGAGTTATAAGCACTTTTAAGTTTGGCTATCCTCGTTTGACCTTGAAGGAGGGGTCCAAGGTCAAATCAGACCACATCAGAAGATTCGCAGCACATGATTTCCTATATGTTGGTTTACCATCCAAAACCTCTAGGATCGATAATAAGCGAGTTATAAGCACTTTTAAGTTTGGCTATCCTCGTTTGACCTTGAAGGAGGGGTCCAAGGTCAAATCTAACCACCTCAGAAGATTCGCAGCACATGATTTCCTATAGGTTGGCTTCACATTGCAAACCTCTAGGACCAATAATAAGGGAGATATAGGCACTTTTAAAGTCCTCTATGTGGGTTACTTCAGCACTCCGTGGATGACCTTGAGTTAGGAGCTTTAAGGTCAAATGTGTGCAAGGTTGTAGAGGACATGTATATGTGTGATACATATCACCTATGAAGAGATTCAACCTTCTACCTATGAGGAACAGCCAGTAGAAAAATGTAGATTATTTTCAAAGAAATGCCCGTGGCAGCCATCTTGTTTTCCAGAATGAGGCTATTTTCCTTCCCAGAGAAGCTTACCCCCCAATGAAGATATCCTGCAAATTTGGTGAACCTAGCTGCTGTTGTTTTCCTCTTAGAGCGTTAACGCCAAAAATCTCTACGCGCGGCGGCGGCGTAGCAGACGCTAAACCAAAGTATCCACCGGATACATCCGGTGGATACATAAATCTGTCAACCCTTTTTCGAGCTACTGTGTGGAAACAGAAAAATCAATATAAGTATGTTACTAGTGAGAGTTTAAGGTTACCTTAAAACAGGGCACACCTTGATCACCAGTTACATCCACATGCCAAATTTGAATTTAATCCATCATGCCATTTTTGAGATACTGTCTGGAAAGGAATTGTGACAATGACACTCACAATGTGTTATTACTGGGAGCTTAAGGTCACCTTAATGTATGCACTTGTCTACGGCCAGTTACATATACATCTAAAAATTTGAATGACTTTTCTCAAGTTATTTTCAGTATACTCTATGAAACAAGAGGAGAGTGCCCGTGAACGGGCACTGTGTCAGCTGACTGAATGTTTTTGATTTGTGATGGTGATAATGAGAGGAAAGCATAATTATCAGGGAAAGGGCTGTACAGAAATACAGTAAATGGTAACTGAACAGCATGTTCGAAAGATATTCCGAAGCTGACAGAAGAAAAGGACAAAAAAGTTGTGCCCTGCAAATGGTATTAAGAAATAAAGTAACAAGGTAATTGTTTAAGTGTAAAAAGTAGGTTAAAAATATTTAAAGAAATACTATAAATGCAATATCCTCGTTCGATCATGAAGAAGGGGACCAAAGGTCAAATCTGACCATACCAAAAGATTCCCAGCCAAAGAATTTAGGATGGTTTACCATCCCAAACCTCTTGGACCAATAATAAGTGAGTCATAGGCACTTTTTAAGTTTGGCTATCCTTGTTTGACCTTGAAGGAGGGGGTCCAAGGTCAAATCCGACCACACAAAAAATTCCCAGCCCATGATTTCCTGTAGCTTCTTTACCATCCCAAACTTGTAGGACCAATAATAAGCGAGTTCTAAGCAATTGTAAGTTTGGCTATCCTCAATTGACCTTGAAGGAGGGGTCCCAGGTCAAATCTGACCACACCAAAAGAATCCCAGCCCATGATTTCCTATATGTTGGTTTACCATCCCAAACCTCCAAGACCAATAATACGTGAGCTATAAGCACTTTAAGTTTGGCTATCTTCGTTTGACCTGGAAGGAGGGGTCTAAGGTCAAATCCGACCACACCAAAAGATTCCCAGCCCATGATTTTCTATAGGTTGGTTTTCCATTCGAAACCTCTAGGACCAATAATAAGTGAGTTATAAGCACTTTTAAGTTTGGCTATCCTCATTTGACCTTGAAGGAGGGTTCCAAGGTGAAATCCGACCACACCAAAAAATTCCCAGCTCATGATTTTCTATAGGTTGGTTTTCATTCCAACCTCTAGGACCAATAATAAGCGAGTTATAAGCACTTTTATGTTTGGCTATCCTCATTTGACCTTGAAGGAGGGTTCCAAGGTCAAATCGGACCATATTAACAGATTCCCAGCCCATGATTTCCTACAGGTTGGATACAATGATTTACTCAACAGTGAGAACCTGAAAATAGCTATTGCTCCGCTATGCCATGAGCTATAGGTCTGTAATTTCACCATGTTATAGCTAACCCAAAAGTAGGTGAACAATATATTTTAACAAAATACTCCAAATGCAATATTTTTCAAGTTATAGCTGATTTACTCAACAGTCAGTGCCTGAGAATAGCTATTGCTCAGTTGTGCCATGAGCTACAGGTCTGAAATTTCACTATGTTATAGCTGACCCAAAAGTAGCTGAATAACATATTTGCACAAATTTCTGTAAAGGCAATAGTTTTCCAATTACAACTGATTTGCTCAACAGTGAGAACTTCAAAGTAGCTATTACTCAGCTATGCAATGAGCCACAGGTCTGGAACTTCACTATGTTATAGCTGATCCCAAAATAGGTGAATAACATATTGCAACAAAATACTCTAAATGCAATAGTTTTCAAGTTATAAGTGATTTACTCAACAGTGATAACCTAAAAGTAGCTATTACTCAGCTATGCCATGAGCTACAGGTCTGAAATTTTACTATGTTATAGCTGACCCAAAAGTAGCTGAATAACATATTTATACGAAATTCTCTAAATGCAATAGTTTTCAAATTACAAGTGATTTACTCAACATTGAGAACTTCAAAGTAGCTATTACTCAGCTATGCAATGAGTCACAGGTCTGGAACTTCACTATGTTATAGCTGACCCCAAAATAGGTGAATAACATATTGAAACAAAATACTCTAAATGCAATAATTTCCAAGTTATAAGAGATTTACTCAACAGTGATAACCTAAAAGTAGCTATTACTCAGCTATGCCTTGAGCTACAGGTCTGAAATTTTACTATGTTATAGCTGACCCAAAAGTAGCTGAATAACATACTTATACAAAATTCTCTAAATGCAATAGTTTTGAAGTTATAAGCGATTTACTCAACAGTGATAACCTAAAAGTAGCTATTACTCAGCTATGCCATGAGCTACAGGTCTAAAATTTTACTATGTTATAGCTGACCCAAAAGTAGCTGAATAACATATACGAAATTCTCTAAATGCAATAGTTTTTAAGTTACAAGTGATTCTACTCATGATGGAAGTTACTGAAAAGCCCAAAAGTAGCTATTACTCACTTAGCTCTTGAGACAGGCACCCAACTTACTCACCATATTGTAGCTATGAAAAAAGTAGCTGAATAACATATTTTAACAAAATGCTCTAGATGCAACAGTTTTCAAGTTATAAATGATTTTGTGCATGATTTCATGAATTTTAATGCATTAAAAATTATTAAAAAAATTTATTAAAAAAAAGTAAGACAGATCCAGGTCTCATACTCACACAAGAGAATCTACCTCTGGCCTAGTACATATATGCAAGATATGAGAGAAATCCCTGCAATAGTCACTGAGAAAATTGTGATTAAGTGTTGAAATTTTCACACTTTTGGTGGGGGTACCCCCCTTGTAATGTCTCTAGCAAACAGACGAACAGACAGATTTGCATGCCTTGAACAATTTTTCATCCTCGATAGATAAGGTATCTTTTAAAAAAAACAGCACGTCTCTAGGCCTTGTAGTTTTGGAGGAGAAGTTGTTCACGCGGACGCGGACGCCCACGCCGCAGAGTGACGACATAATGTCAGCTGACTGACAAGTCAGCTGACATAAAAACTAGACCTATCGCATCGGAGAACCGATGCAAATTGTATCCACCAGAAGAAAACTCACCAAAGCCATTCTAACATCGCTTAACCTTGAAGGAGAAGCCCAAGGTGAAATCTCGCCATATCAAAAGATTCTTAGCCCATGATTTCCTATAGGTTGGTGTGACACTGCAAACCTCTAGGAATACGAATAAGCAAGATATAAACACTAATTTTGGTCATTTGACCTTGAAAGAGGGGCCAAAGGTCAAATCCGATCACACCAAAAGATTCCCAGCCCATGATTTCCTAGATTTTGCTTTACCATTCCAAAGCTCTAGGACCAATAATAAGCGAGTTATAAGCACTTTTAAGTTTGGCTATCCTTGTTTGACCTTGATGGAGGGTCCAAGGTCAAATCCGACCACAGCAATAGATTCCCAGGACATGATTTTGTGCACTATCCTCGTTTGACCTTGAAGGAGGGGTCCAAGGTCAAATCCGACCACAGCAATAGATTCCCAGCCTATGATTTCCTATATGTTGGTTTACCATCCCAAACCTCTAGGACCGATAATAAGCGCGCTATAAGCACATTAAAGTTTGGCTGTGCTCGTTTGACCTTGAAGGAGGGGTCCAAGGTCAAATCCGACCACACCAAAAGATTCCCAGGCCATGATTTCCTATATGTTGGTTTACCATCCTAAACCTCTAGGACCAATAATAAGCGCGCTATAAGCACATTAAAGTTTGGCTGTGCTCGTTTGACCTTGAAGGAGGGGTCCAAGATCAAATCCGACCACACCAAAAGACTCCCAGCCCATGATTTCCTATAGGTTGGTTTACCATCTCAAACCTCTAGGACCAATAATAAGCGAGTTATAAGCACTTTTAAGTTTGGCTATCCTCATTTAACCTTGAAGGAGGAGTCCAACGCCAAATCCAACCACACCAAAAGACTCCCAGCCCATGATTTCCTGTAGGTTGGTTTACCATCCTAAACCTGTACGAACAATAATAAGCGAGTTCTAAGCACTTTTAAGTTTGGCTATCCTCATTTGACCTTCAAGGAGGGGTCGAAGGTCTAATCCGACCACACCAAAAGATTCCCAGGCCATGATTTCCTATTGGTTGGTTCACCATCCTAAACCTCTAGGACCAATAATAAGCGAGTTATAAGCACTTTTAAGTTTGGCTATCCTCGTTTGACCTTGAAGGAGGGGTCCAAGGTCAAATCCGATCTCACCAAAAGATTTCCAGCCCATGATTTCCTACAAGTTGGTTTACCATCCCAAACCTTTAGGACCAATAATAAGCGAGTTATAAGCACTTTTAAGTTTGGCCATCCTCGTTTGACCTTGAAGGAGGGGTCCAAGGTCAAATCCGACCACACCAAAAGATTCCCAGCCCATGATTTCCTACAAGTTGGTTTACCATCCCAAACCTTTAGGACCAATAATAAGCGAGTTATAAGCACTTTTAAGTTTGGCCATCCTCGTTTGACCTTGAAGGAGGGGCCCAAGGTCAAATCCGACCACACCAAAAGATTCCCAGCCCATGATTTCCAATAGGTTGGTTTACCATCCCAAACCTCTAGGACCAATAATAAGTGAGTTATAAGCACTTTTAAGTTTGGCTATCCTCATTTAACCTTGAAGGAGGAGTCCAACGCCAAATCCAACCACACCAAAAGACTCCCAGCCCGTGATTTCCTATAGGTTGGTTTACCATCCCAAACCTCTACGACCAATAATAAGCGAGTTCTAAGCACTTTTAAGTTTGGCTATCCTCGTTTGACCTTGAAGGAGGGGTCCAAGGTCAAATCTGACCACACCAAAAGATTCCCAGCCCATGATTTCTTATAGGTTGGTTTACCATCCTTAACCTCTAGGACCAATAACAAGCGAGTTATAAGCACTTTTAAGTTTGGCTATGCTCGTTTGACCTTAAAGGAGGGGTCCAAAGTCAAATCCGACAACACCAAAAGATTCCCAGGCCATGATTTCCTATAGGTTGGTTTACCATCCCAAACCTCTAGGACCAATAATAAGCGAGTTATAAGCACTTTTAAGTTTGGCTATCCTCTTTTGACCTTGAAGGAGGGGTCCAATGTCAAATCTGACCACACCAAAAGATTCCCAGGCCATGATTTCCTATAGGTTGGTTTACCATCCCAAACCTCTAGGACCAATAATAAGCGAGTTATAAGCACTTTTAAGTTTGGCTATGCTCGTTTGACCTTGAAGGAGGGACCCAAGGTTAAATTTGACCACACCAAAGATTCCCAGCCCATGATTTCCTATAGGTTGGTTTACCATCCCAAACCTGTAGGACCAATAATAAGCGAGTTATAAGCACTTTTAAGTTTGGCTATCCTCGTTTGACCTTGAAGGAGGGGTCTAAGGTCAAATCCGACCACACCAAAAGATTCCCAGCCCATGATTTCCTATAGGTTGGTTTACCATCCCAAACCTGTAGGACCTAAATAATAAGGGAGATATAAGCACTTTTCATGACTGCAAAGAAACGCCTGTGGCGGCCATCTTGTTTTTCAAAATGAGGCCATTTATATTCCCAGTCAAGATTTTATAATGAGGAACATATCCTGCGAATTTGAGACATCTACCTATAATACCCTTTGCTCTAGAGGGCCACCAAAAGTCCTTGTTTAAAGTCGAAAAACGCCTGTGGCAGCCATCTTGTTTTTCAAAATGAAGCCAAAAATATTCCCAGGCAAGATTTTATGGCTATGAATATATCCTGCAAATTTGAGAAGGCTAGCTATAATATTTTTTTCGTTAGAGCGGTAACGGTGAAATCTCTCTACACACTGCGGCGGCGGCGGTGGCGTAGGCGTAACGAAGTCAAATCCATAGTATCCACCGGATGCCGGTGGATACAATAAAAAGCTTAAACTCAGCATAATTCTTTTATACATAGGAGTTTAAGGTCACCTTAAAATAGGACACACCTTAAATACTAGTTACAACCACATGCCAAATATGAACTAAATCCGTCAACCTCTTTTCAAGATACTGTCTGAAAATGGAAACACTTAAAATCAATATAAGGATGTTACGAGTGGGAGTTTAAGGTCACCTTAAAACAGGGCACACCTTGAGTACCAGTCACATCCCCATACAAATTTGAATTTCATCCATCATGCCATTTTTGAGATACTGTCTGGGAAGGAAGTGTGACAACGACACTGACCATACTTGTCCCCAACATATCTGCTAGTGACACAAAAGTAATGCAACCTTAAACTCATAAGTTTATGAAATATCAGAAATTTACTATAAACTTACAAAACAAACTTTTTTGGTGTAAACAGGTGTACATCATGAATATCAAAGAATAAAGTCTGAATTAGGACATCAAATATCTTTTAAATACCAAAAAATTGTCCCAACCTTAAACTCAAAGTTAGTTTGCACCTGTGTGGGAGTTTAAGGGAATCTTTTCCTGTAGGTTTTGTTCACGGTTTGTTAGATTGACAACTAGAAAGATGCTTAGAATTGCATAGTGTTTGAAATACTGTTGAAAAATTGCCAAATTTAAAGTGAATATAATTCTGTTATTATTGGGAGTTTAAGGTCACCTTAATGTAAGGCACTGATTTATGGCCAGTTACATATAAATGCAAAATTTAAACTAGACTACGGACGCATCTGTGGCCAGATGCTGGATGTATCCACCGACAAAGGCCAACTAACATAGTTTAGAAGATAAACAGCATTTTTCGTTAATAAGCAAGCTGAAAGCACTTTTAAGTTTGGTTACCCTTATTTGACCCTGTAGCAGGGGCCCAAGGTGAAGTCTGACCTTATCAAAAGATTCGCAGCCCATGATTTCCTATAAGTCATTTTCACATTGCAAACCTCTAGGACCAATAATAAGCAGGAGGGGCCCAAGGTCAAATCTGACCACATGAAAAGATTTGCAGCCCATGACTTCCTATAAGTTGTTTTCATATTAATGAGTTATTTGAGAAATACTGGCTATCTGCAATACTTCTGCAATAATTCGCATTTACTCATTTTGAGTAGGTGAATAATTACCTACAGGTCTGAAACTTCAGCAAGTGAAAGGTCTCCCAAAAGTAGGTGAAGGAGTTATTTGACAAAACTTGGCTATCTGGAATACTTTTAGAGATAATTTGCATTTACTCATTTTCAGTAGGTGAGTAATTACCTACGGGTCTGAAACTTCACCAAGTGAAAGCTCTCCCAAAAGTAGGTGAATGAGTTATTTGAGAAAAATTGGCTATCTGCAATACTTTTAGAGATAATTCGCATTTACTGATTTTGAGTAGGTGAATAATTAGCTACAGGTCTGAAACTTCACCAAGTGAAAGCTCTCCCAAAAGTAGGTGAAGGAGTTATTTGACAAAAATTGGCTATCCGGAATACTTTTAGAGATAATTTGCATTTACTCATTTTGAGTAGGTGAATAATTAGCTATGGGTCTGAAACTTCACCATGTGAAAGCTCTCCCAAAAGTAGATGAATGAGTTATTTGATAAAAATTGGATATCTGCAATACTTTTAGAGATAATTGGCATTTACTCATTTTGAGTAGGTGAATAATTAGCTACAGGTCTGAAACTTCACCACGTGAAAGGTCTCCCAAAAGTAGGTGAAGGAGTTATTTGACAAAAATTGGTTATCTGGAATACTTTTAGAGATAATTTGCATTTACTCATTTTCATTAGGTGAGTAATTACCTACGGGTCTGAAACTTCACCAAGTGAAAGCTCTCCCAAAAGTAGATGAATGAGTTATTTGAGAAAAATTGGATATCTGCAATACTTTTAGAGATAATTGGCATTTACTCATTTTGAGTAGGTGAATAATTAGCTACAGGTCTGAAACTTCACCACGTGAAAGGTCTCCCAAAAGTAGGTGAAGGAGTTATTTGACAAAAATTGGTTATCTGGAATACTTTTAGAGATAATTTGCATTTACTCATTTTCAGTAGGTGAGTAATTACCTACGGGTCTGAAACTTCACCAAGTGAAAGCTCTCCCAAAAGTAGGTGAATGAGTTATTTGAGAAAAATTGGCTATTTCCAATACTTTTAGAGATAATTCGCATTTTACTCATTTTGAGTAGGTGAGTAATTACCTACAGGTCTGGAACTTCAGCATGTGAAAGCTCTCCCAAAAGTAGGTGAATGAGTTATTTAAGAAAAATTTGCTATCTGCAATACTTTTAGAGAAAATGCAGAATTACTCATTTTTAGTAGGCAAGTAATTTAGCCACAGGCCTAATTTAGACATAAAGCCTACCAATAGAATACTGTGGTGCACCCTCTAAAATACCTTGCAAACTTGAGAAGGCTAGCTATAATATTTTTTTCGATAGAGCGGTAATGGTGAAATCTCACTACACACTGCGGCTATCCAGTGGATACAATGATTTACTCAACAGTGAGAACCTGAAAGTAGATATTGGTAAGCTATGCCATGACATAGAGGTCTGCAATTTCACTCTGTTATAGCTGACCAAAAATTATGTGAATAACATATTTAAACAAAATACTGTAAATGTAATAGTTTTCACGTTATAACTGATTTACTCAACAGTGATAACCTCAAAGTAGTTATTACTCAGCTATGCAATGAGCTACATGTCTGAATTTTTTCTATGTTATAGCTGACCCAAAATTAGGTGAACAACATATTTAAGCAAAATACTGTAAATGCAATAGTTTTCAAGTTACAACTGATTTACTCAATAGTGAGAACCTGAAAATAGCTATTGCTCGGCTATGCCATGAGCTATAAGTCTGTAATTTCACGACGTTATAGCTGACCCAAAAGTAGGTCAACAACATATTTTAACAAAATACTCCAAATGCACTATTTTTCAAGTTACAAGTCATTTACTCAACAGTCAGTACCTGAAAATAGCTATTGCTCAGTTGTGCCATGAGCTATAGGTCTGTAATTTCACTATGTTATAGCTGACCCAAAAGTAGCTGAATAACATATTTACACAAATTTCTGTAAATGCAATAGTTTTCCAATTACAACTGATTTACTCAACAGTGTGAACTTCAAAGTAGCTATTACTCAGCTATGCAATGAGCCACAGGTCTGGAACTTCACTATGTTATAGCTGACTCCGAAATAGGTGAATAACATATTGAAACAAAATACTGTAAATGTAATACTTTTGAAGTTATAAGTAATTTACTCAACAGTGATAACCTAAAAGTAGCTATTACTCAGCTATGCCATGAGCTACAGGTCTGAAATTTTACTATGTTATAGCTGACCCAAAAATAGCTGAATAACATATTGAAACAAAATACTCTAAATGCAATAGTTTTCAAGTTACAAGTGATTTTACTGATGATGGAAGTTACTGAAAAGCCCAAAAGTAGCTATTACTCCCTTAGCTATTGAGACAGACACCCAAGTTACTCACCATGTTGTAGCTATGAAAAAAGTATCTGAATAACATATTTTAACAAAATGCTCTAAATGCAACACTTTTCAAGTTATAAGTGATTTAGTGCATGATTTCATGAATTTTAATGCATTTTAGACATTTTTGTCTACCAGAGGCCTAATTTAGACATAAAGCCTACCAAAAAGATAGGGTGGCGAGTCCTCTAGCATACCAAGCCACCTGCCAAATATGAAAGAAATCTGGAAAGAAATGTGGACTGTAGGTCGCTAACAAGCAATATTCCACATTTTAGACATTTTTGTCTACCACAGGCCTAATTTAGACATAAAGCCTACCAAAAAGATAGGGTGGCGAGTCCTCTACCATATCAAGCCACCTGCCAAATATGAAAGAAATCCGGAAAGAAATGTGGACTGTAGGTCGCTAACAAGAAATCTCTGCGGACGCGGACGAGGGCGCGGACGACGACGATGATGAATCCATAGTATCCCCGCTTCGCGTCGGGGATACAATGAAGTTTCTTAAGTTATCTTTTGTATACTTACGGAAAAGTAAAAAACTTAAACTCAATATAACTTTTTAATACATGAGAGTTTAAGGTCACCTTAAAATAGCGCACACCTTGAAAACCAGTTACAACTACATGCCAAATTTGAATTGAATCTGTCAACCCATTTTTGAGATACTGTCCGGAAATGAAAAACCTTCAACACAAGTAAGTATCTTACTACTGTGAGTTTAAGGTCACCTTAAATGGGGCACACATTGAGGAACAGTTACATCAACATGCCAAATTGGAATTTAATTGATCAAGCTATTTTTGAGATACTGTCTGGAAAGTAAGTGTGACGACGACACTGACCATGTATGTTTTTCATCATAGCTGCTAGTGACACAAACTAATGCAACCTTAAACTCGCAAGCTTATAAAATATCAGCAATTTACTATAACCTTACAAAAAAGACCTCTTTTTTTGTGGAGATATATGTACATGATGAATATCAATGTGAAAAGTCCTAATTAGCATATAAAATATTTTCCAAACACCAAACATATTGTCCCAACCTTAAACTCAAAGTTTGTTTGCACTGCTGTATATTGTAGCAAGTTTAAGGTAATGTTTTTTCTAGTGATGCGACTCGGTCCGCAAAAGCCAAAAACCACTCAATTATCGCCCACATGTGATTGATGCATCATTCGATGCATCGGCAGACATTAACATCACACAAAACCTACAGAGTAAATAACTAATCCAAACTTTCATATAATATTTTGTACATTTCAACAATATCTTTGGGACAAAAACTGCTCCATGTTTATTATACGGAAAATAACTTCCTCTTTCGTTTGATTTGACTGGAAACATAATAGAACTCAACCCTTTTTTGGCTTCCCGAATTTTGGCTTTTTTGATCGATGCATCGAAAGTGATGCCGTCATCGATCAATACATCGAATGGACCACTAATCGGCGCAGCACTACTTTTTTCTGAAGGTTCTGTTCAAGGTTTGTTACATCTACAACTAAAATATGCCTAGAATTGCACAATATTTGAAATACTTTTCAAAAATTACCAAACTTAAAGTGAATATAATTTTGTTATTACTGGGAGTTTAAGGTTACCTTATTGTATGGCACTTACCTATGGCCAGTTACATATAAAAGTTGAATAAAATTTCTGAAGTTACTTTCAGTATACTCTATGGAGATTAGGGATGGGTCGGTAGGTCCGGTATCTCGGTGTCAAGAGCATTTTACTGAAATACTGTGATGAAATTTTACAACCGCCACTTCGCTTGTCAGCACATATAATGGAAGGAAGAGTTAAAATATTAGAAACATACCCAAAAACTGAAGAAATTATAAGTTTTTCTCCCCAATTTTCAGGCATTTGCAGACTTTATACAGTACTATCGATTACGTTGAACAGAACTGCCATGTTTAGGTTATGACAATTTATAACCTCAATTTCGATTGTCAGCTTATATAACTGAAGGAAAACTTAAAATATTGGGAACAAACAAGAAATCTGAAGAAATTTGAAAATTTTAATTACTTAAATGTAGCTTTTATAAGCTACAAGCTTACCATGTGGGACTGAATGCTTTACTGGTTGCCGCGAGGCACAGACGACCAACGCTCGAGAAAAACAAGCATGTAGTTGGTTCGGCCTCATAGGTTGTCGTGACGTCATCACTTCCTGTGTATCAGCCTCCTTTTCGTTGAGATTAAACCCATGTCCCCTCAGCTGTAATACAGCGGGGAGGTAGGGTGGGACTCTTCTCAGTCCCACATGGTAAGCTTGTAGCTTATAAAAGCTACATTTAAGTAATTAAAATTTTCAATTTTATTGCGCTACAATAGCTTACCATGTGGGACTGAATGCTGAATTCAACCGCCCGGTGGCGGGATTACAGCTGAGACTGGAAGGTCTGAATGTTGTTTTTCTCGAATTGAGAGTAATAAAAAATAGTTCCGAAAAATTTCCAGTCTGAGTCCCATTTACAGAGTCCCAATCCTGAAGGTCGGACTTGTAAAGAGCCAAAAACCTGAAGAGAATATACAGTGTTGTACACTGTAGGGTGTTTGGAAGGAGGATTGTGTACCCGAAGTACACAGATAGGAAGAACCCCTAAGGGCTATGACGTCAGAAATGAGGTCAAGGTTCGAGAATTGTTATTGCAACCTTATTTATAAGACAACCTTATGGTCCCAAGAATTTAAAGTTAACGTAAATTTAATATGAGAGACCTTACCTGTAACACCCTGATGAGGTAGCTTATACCTAGACCTGGGGAGACTCCTGAAGGCTTAGCTGTAGCGGACGTGCCCCCCCCCCTTTTCTTCCCGAAGGAGACATCACTGAGGAGAAGGGTCTAGGACCTGTTGAGCCGCTACTACTGGTCCCAGATACAAGTTGTTGTCGTTGTCCGACCAAGTAAGGTCTTTTAGATAAAAATTGGTAAACGTGTTGTGAGCTTTCCAGTGACACGCTTGCATGATCTGGTCCACCGATACCCCACCGTAAAAAGCCTTAGAGGCTGCGAAGGCCCTAATGTCATGCGCTTTAACTTGGACTAAGTCCAAGGCTTGCTGGTCTGCTTGCTTATAACAAAGTAGAATGGTTTGTTTCAACCATGAAGAGAGAGTAGCGGGTCTGATATCTGAGGTATGTCCTTTCTTGAAGGAGATGAAAAGAAGAGACCGGGACCCTCTCAGGTCCTTGGTTCGGTCCAGATAGTACCTCAGAGCCCGTACAGGACATAAGGTCCTGTCTTCTTTGAATTGTCTATCTACAATGGTAGTCAAGGCAGGAATAGTCACCGGAGACACACTTTGAGAACCTTCTCTTGCTAGCTGGTTTTTGGCTATAAAATCTGATGAAGGGAACAAGGCTACCTTTTCCCATTGGCCTAGATTAGATACTTTGTTTGCGACCCAGGCGTGGATTTCGCTGCGGCGCTTGCCGGAGGCCAGAGCTAGCAAGAAAGCAGTCTTGAGAGTGAGATGTTTGAGGTCTGTGTCTTTCATAGGCTCAAAGGGCGCTTTTGTGAGCTCATTGAGGACAACAGATAGGTTCCACTGAGGAAGGTTTCTGGAACTCTTGGGGCGATCCCTGTGAAAACTGGAGAGCAACCTGTGAAGGTCCTCATTATGGGCAATATGCTGGGCCGTAGGGCCCAGAGTGTCAACAATAGCTGTCCTGTAACCATCAATGGTAGAGGGGCGCCTGTTTAGGTCTTGGTACAGATACATAAAGAAATCTGAGATTTGCTTCACAGATGGTGAGGAGAAATCCACCGAATTATCTCTGCACCATTTTTCAAATAGGGCCCACTTTGATTTGTAGATGTTCCTTGTTGAAGACCGCTGAGGTGCAGCAATTCTCTCTGCCACTTCCACAGAGAAGCCTTGTTCTTGGAGTTGTCCACTCCTAGAGACCAGGCGTGGAGATTGAGGTGCTGCGGGGAGCTGTGGAACACGAAGTTGTGGGACTGCTTGAGGAGTGTTGTTGACACCGGGAGTTGCAGAGGGATCTCTGTTGAGAGCTGCACTAGGTCCCAAAACCAGGGCATCCCTGGCCAGCCTGGGGCTATTAGAATGATCAGGCAGGTGCACTGCCTGATTTTTTGGATCACCCTGTGAAGGAGAGCCGTTGGAGGGTAAGCATAAGCAGTGAGACCCGTCCAGTCTATGTTTAGAGCATCTATGTCCCAGGCCTGGGGGTCTGGGATAGGAGACACGTACAGAGGGAGCTTGTGGTTCAGATGAGTGGCAAAAAGGTCCACGTGGGGAGTGAACCACTTTAGGCAGATCTGTTTGAACACCTGTGGATGAAGTGACCATTCGGTCGACTGGACCTGGTTCGACCTGGAAAGTAGGTCGGCCATCACATTCAGGCACCCTGGAATGTGCCTGGCTTTCAAGGTTATGTGATAGTGGTGGCACCAGGTCATGAGTTTCCACAGGAGTGCGCACATCTCCGCCGAGTGTGTTCCCCCTTGTTTGTTTATGTAGGCTACCACAGTTGAGTTGTCCGTGGCAACTAGCACTGTTTGGTCCTGACACTGGTCTTTGAAGTGTCTGAGAGCCAGAGAGACAGCTTTTAATTCTAGGACGTTTATGTGAAGTCCTTTTTCCTGGGGAGACCACAGACCCTTGGTGGAACTTTGATCTAAGTGAGCGCCCCAACCTACGTTTGAGGCGTCGGTAAAGAGTTGGATACTGTGGTCTTTGGGATGAAGGTCTGCGCCTCTCATCACATTTGTAGGATTCTGCCACCAGTCCAGATGAGCAGAAATGACTTCTGTCCAGGGAAGGAGGCTGTCCAGCGACTGAGGAAATTTCCAGTGCTCTTTCAGGTGAAACTGAAACGGTCTCATGTGAAGGCGTCCCTCCGGGACCATCTTCTCCGTTGAGGCTAGCAACCCAATTAGAGACATCAAACATCTTGCAGTCAAAACATGTTTCGACTTGAGTCGTAGGATCAAATCCTGAAGTTTGAGCCATCTCTCTTGAGTGGGTTTTACAAGGGCTGAATCTAGGTGGTATTCGTAGCCCACGAACGAGAACACCTGAGTTGGTTTCAGTTCTGATTTCTCTTGGTTTATGATCCATCCCAAGGACTGGGTGAGATCTACCACTGCCCGAGTGTTCACTAATGCTTCCTCCTGGGACTGAGACCTGATCAGCCAGTCGTCCAGGTATTGGTGAAGTCTGAGTCCTCTGCTGAGGGCCATGAGTTTCACTTCTTTTACGACCATGGTGAATACCTGGGGGGCTGTGGCTAGTCCGAATGGGAGCGAGGTGAACTGGAACACCTGTGACCTGTGGCAAAATCTTAGGTACTTCCTTGAGTTTGGATGGATGGGGATGTGGAGGTAAGCGTCCGACAGATCTATTGACGCTACCCATTCCCCTGGAATCAGAGAAGTCCTGATGGACTCTGGCGTTTCCATTTTGAACTTTTCTACGTGTAGAAAAGTGTTGAGCCTGCTTAGGTCTATTACTGGCCTCCACCTTTGGTGAGGCTTGGGTACAAGAAACAGGCGACTGTAAAACCCGAGAGATTTTACATTTTCCACCCTTTCGATAGCGTTCTTTAACAGGAGAGACTGGATGCAATCGGCCAAGGCTTGGTCTTTTTGAGGGGCCTTGTACTCTGACACAATCAGAGGAAATCTTATCAAGTTTGGCCTTGAGAGGAATGGCAGAACGTAGCCATTGGTGATGATATTTAACACGTTGGCTGAGCAATTGTTTGCGTGCCAGTCTCTCCTGAAAGAACGGAGGCGACCTCCTACTGGTGGATTGATTGAGGCTTGATAGGAGTCATTGGGAAGAGGGGTTTCCACGCCCTTTTCCTCTGTTGTGGGGTCGAAAACGACCCCTGGAGCCTCTGAAGTTTGGTTTTCCTCTAGAAGAGGGAAACGAATAGTTGCTGCTTTGGGATGAATTGCCCCCAAAGGGGCGTTTCCTGTAGGAGCCTCTTCTCTTATTGTGGTGGGAACCACGAAAGGGCTTATTTTGGTAGGGTCCGAAACCCTGAGTATCTTTTGAGGTGCCTTTTTTGAGAAGGAAGTCCTCGCCTTCCTTCACTGACTGGGAGTTGAACAGGGAACGAGTCCAGAGAGAGGAATTCCTGAGCTCTTGACGTCTGGTTTCCCCTAATTGTGGCTGCAGATGGGACATTTCGGCTTCGCGTCTAAGCAAGCCGGAAGTTGCCATTGTGTAAAGTTCCCTTTGTAAAATATGGGCAAGGGATTTGCTCAGGCAGGTTATGGCCTTATGTTGAATAGTGAGGGTCTTCTCCCAGAGATCAAAGTAGTCATAGGCCTCATCATAACCACGTTTTACTGCTTTTTCAGGGTCGGCACCTTTCCTGACCTGGGACTTGACCTTCTTGAAGGTCTCTTTTAGTCCATAACGACACCTCCTCATGGTGGAGTTGCAGGAGGAGGATGTCTTGGCAAAAGTGGTCGTGAAATTCAACGTGGTTAAATTGTACCTTGCCTGTTGTTCTAAGTCCTTGAGGACAGAGAGTGGGACCTTGCCTAAAGGGGCCCCCGAAGGTTTAGGAGAAATACAGATCTTAGCAAAGTCTGCATTTAATTCTTGGAGTTTCTCCGAAAAGCAAGGTTGTCCAACCTTGTACCACTTAGAAGTGGAAGGGGGGGGCTTTGGGTATTTGCCCTCTGCCAGGTTTGCAGCCATAAGGTCATTGTTGAATTTGTCAAAGGCATCTCTTATACCAGAGTTGAGGGGCAACATAGCTGATGGACCCGTAGGTCTCAGCTCCTGGACGGCCACCTCGTCATCGATACCTATGATAGCAGTAGCAGGTCTGGGGACTGAGTCCCTCGGATCAGGTAATTTGAGGATACGTCGAAAAGTATCTACCTCCTCCGCATATTGATTTGGGATGTCAGCCAAAGCTACATCCCTATAGTAGGGCGGATCAAGGTCAATTTGAGGATGTTCCTGATCATCAGAGGCCATTCTCTGGGGCTTGGGAGACCTGTGTCTACGTCTAGGGGACTGATCCTCCCCTGACGATGAGGGCAAATATGTGGACCTTGATTTATGTTTAGACTTGTCAGAGTGCTTTTTTGGTCTAGGATATGAGGGGCGATCATGATCGGAGTCAGATCCCGAACCTGAGATCGGAGCATGGCTAACCTTGTGAGAGGACGTCTTGGGACGAACAGACTGTGTATGTTCGGAAGAGCTAGGACGAACGTCCGAACCTTGCTCGGCCTGAAGGCGAGGAGGAAGAGAAGGGCCATATTCAATATCCATGGGTTCTGAAGCACTGACAGAGGTCTGAGGTTCGGTGCGAACAGCCGAAGAGGCGAGCTTATCAGCCAGCCCTTGTTGAGATTTTAGGAAATCGTCACGCATAGATTTAAGGGCATCATAGATGTTGGCTTGAAAAGCACCCAATTTCTGATCAAATTTGTGGTCCAGAGCCTTCTCTACAGAAGAATGGACTTTATGATGTAAGGCTGTACTGGGCGTGGGAGGAACAGTACGCCCTGGTGTAGTAAGAGGCAAAGGATCGAAAGATAAGGGTCTGGGACGTGGAGGAGAAGTAAACAAATGATCGGCCGCAGCCTCAAGCTCGGCTTGCGATCCAGAAAACGATTCAAAAGAATCGCCAAGAACCTCGTCCCGATCTTTGTCCGAAGCCTGTGAAGTGGGATGTTTTTTCTTGTATCGTCTTCTGTTAGCAATTTTAGTGGACTGTTCGTCTGTGAAAGACGCACAGATTTGACAAGTACCAGCTTTTGTAACACACAGATCATCGCCCTTCCCAGCATCTCTGCAGGAGGGACAATAGCCATGACTGTCGAACGGCTGACAGAAATGATTGCATTTGCTGGATCTGGGTTTATCTTTAGAAGACTGGTGGGCAGTGGCCATGTTTTAATGCAATAAAATATGAAATACTCCGAACCGTAGATTCGAGCAGTACTAGTGTAGTGGCGAGCACACAACACGTGAAGAAAGAAGACGTTAAAACTGACAAAATAAAGCACCGGAAGTGCTGAAAATTGGGTATAAGATTCTATACTGCTAAATAAGGGAAAAGCCGAATTATGGACGAATGACAAACAATATATCCAGAGATATAATAGAAAACAGCTTTGAAGACTTAGCAGAGCATCCAATATGGCGGCGACCAACGAAAAGGAGGCTGATACACAGGAAGTGATGACGTCACGACAACCTATGAGGCCGAACCAACTACATGCTTGTTTTTCTCGAGCGTTGGTCGTCTGTGCCTCGCGGCAACCAGTAAAGCATTCAGTCCCACATGGTAAGCTATTGTAGCGCAATAAAATATAAGCTTTTATCTCGGAGTTCGCGCATTTGATCACTTTTATTGTGATGTCGTGAAGAGGAAACGTCCATGTTTGTTTGGGGTGTACTAAAACGCGGAATCCCGGAATCGGAACGGTTTTGCATTGGCATCATATCACCGATGTTTCAAGTCCGCACATGATATCGAGCTTTGTTTTCGTAAGCCGATTTCCGGGGTTTAGTTACCACATTAGTGATAAGTAAATACGTGGGTGTACATAAGCCAGAACTCGTAGCTGGAAATGGCTTTCACTTTATTCTAAAACGAAGATTCTTGGATTTTACCCTTAATAAAGTAAAAATCTTTGTTATTTCAGAGAATTTACAGGGTTTATAATGTTTTGAGTTAAAATATGAAGTTGAAATGTAGATAAATACCGCGATATCGCCCACTGTTTTGTTCACGGTATCGAGACAGCAAACCTCTACACGATGACGTCCCTACATGGAGAAAGAAAAAACGTAAACTGGACATAATTTTTTTATACATATACCTTAAAATACGGCAAACCTTCAAAACTAGTTACAACCACATGCCAAATTTGAATTGAATCCATCAAGCCATTTTGGAGATACTGTCCGGAAACAAAAAAACTTTGAGTTTAAGTATCTTACTAGTGGGAGTTTATGGTCACAAAACTATACAGCACACCCTCAGGCCCAGTTACATCCACATGCCAAATTTGAATTAAATCTGACAAGCCATTTTTGAGATACTGTCCGGAATACAAAGTGTGACAACGACAGACGACGACGCTGACACCACAAAATTGGATGACGAAGCAATCCTTATATGCCACACAGCATAAATGCTGTTGACACGAAAACTGTCCTCAAGAAAAAACAGTGAAGTCGGTAGTGCTGGTATTGTTTATCGATATTGAAATATTTATCGATTCATGCTAAATATACTGATATCGACAATGTAGGGTACAATATCAATATCGGAACATACTACTAAATAGTAGTGTTGGGAATCGCCTCCAATTTTCATGGTCGATTATTCGTCCATTTTTCCGAGCGATGATCGACCCATAATCGATTATTTTACTCCATTATTGTTTATTATTTAAGAAACACTTTCCGGGATAAAGTATAGGTCAATCCAGTAAGAATAACGGTGTTCCGACATTTAGAATCTACCGAAAGCACCCACTTCCTGTAAATATGGCGATAGACATAAACAAACGAAATTGAAGACAAAACTGTCAGTTTATTGACTAAAAATACCTAAAATATTTTTAAAATAGGTGGATATTGATATAAATCAGGAAAGGTAAGATATAAGCTTAATAATCGATCATTAGAAAATGCCAGTGACCGACCGCGATTCTATACTGTCACCGACGATTAATCGAGCACACGTCTAATCGTCCACCCACTACTAAATAGAAGCAATTAAGCTGTTTTCCATGTAAATAAAATATAAAATTTGAGAAATATATTGGTTTTCCTATCATTTTTTGTCAAATTTCACTTACCGCTAAACCGGAAACGCCATACTTGTTTACGTTTCGGGAAACTTCTAAAACTGCCGGGAAGTTCTTCCTCGGAAAACACCCATGACCCGATATTTCAATATCAATCGATACAGAAGTAAAAATATGGTTTGATGTCGATATACATATTATTATTCGATACCAACACTAGAAGTCGGGAGCTGTTATTAAATTTGCAAATATTCGACTATTCGTCGAATACCATGAACGAATATTTGAATAGCATTGTTGTTATTCATTTTCAGCCTTATATTTTATTTGGGAAGTAATATTTTGGTGTATTATTAGTGGTGGGATCGTTTACAGACATCAGAACTGGTTACCAGGGCTTTGAAATGAACGAAATCCGGTATTGTGTATGCTTATTAGTGTACAGTAAATTTATTCACACGGCGTACATGAGGCAGAACTTGCAACTGGAAATGACTTCCACGAGAAATTATTAGGCAGGTAAAAACGATTTTTGTTCAATATAAAGTAAAAATTAGACATATTTTACAAAATATGTATATTTTTTGTCATTTTGATGAAGTATCAGCCATTAGGTGGCCTAAAATGATGACGTTTTCAATAACCGGTTCCCAAATATTCTTTGTGAATTTCGTTATTTTTGTCAGAAATGAACGAAAAACCGCATACCTGTTTATCGTTCACAACAATATGTATTATAAAACATTTGATGAAAAATCGATCATTATAATGTATGAACTGAATTTCAACACCCACAAATGACTATGACCATGTCGAGCTGCATTGTTACTGCACTAGATAGAATTGTCAGTTATTCAACTAAGGACGTCTGAACTGTGTTTCATAACACAGTCCAAGAATTTACAGAGAGATTACACAACCACTGGTTGTGCACAGATTACAAGTACTGTTATAAAACAACATAAGTGGCAGTTCTACTCTAGTGGTGGTGGACCAGTTCACGCCCGGGTACCAATTCACGCCCACCCTCAATTTTCTTGAAGATTTATAATTTTTCATAGAGAAGATGTTTACCACATTATAGATAATCATCAAATTGATCATATACATTTGTAATTTATTGTTTAACTGTGATTGTTTTGGATAAATTTAGGGGTGGGTGTGAATTGGTACCCGGGCGTGAACTGGTCCACCACCACTAGTAGTAAGAAGCAATCCAGTGTTAAATTGATTTTCACTTACACTTTCAATAAATGTTAATTGCTAATGAAGAGAAATACTAATCAAAGTGAAATATTAGAATATTACAGCATGATTTATGTGCAAAATGTCAGTAAATTTGAAGCACGAAAACTTTAATGACACGAAAACACCACAGATGACACGGACAATGCCAGAATGTTTATAAATAATATGTTAATGTAATTCTAATTCATATTTGAGTGTAAATTAAAGTAAAATCGATCTACAAAGTTGTCTGAAATTACAAGTACATAAAATGTTTAGTATACTACAAAACCCCCTTAGATCACCATAATAGAACACACTTAAAGAAAGCTTGTCAAGACATTTGTTATTTATTTTGTGCAATTTAATTATGTCGTGAGTGTCGCCGATCGCGTAGGTGTGGCCGCACCTTTGGATTCGAGGAAATGGAGCCGCGCCTTAAGCAGACAGTGAGTCAATTGGCGGTCGTGGCTTGTGTCTGCAGATTCCTGCGCCTGTCAGCACTTGAAGTCTAGATCCCAAACAGTTCACATCAAAGTAAGTTTAGTATATATTGTGTTTGTGTTAATTAACTTGTATGTATAAAGTGTCATATTCAAAAATACTATAATTATTTGCACCACCACGATATGCCAAACTCTTAAGATCATTTATCTTCATGTCCACCCATTAGACCGAGTTTCTGTCCCGTCGCCAATTGCTATTGATATACTGATGGACACAATGGCGAGGGACAGAGCTCACATGTACTCGTTTTCTGTGTAAACCTTGAACTGTGGGGCATTATTGCATTCACTTAAAACATTATTGTTATGTCTATTATACCTGTATCCAGTTTCGAACATATATGTTGTTAAATTAAACTGCTTTTAGAAGCCAGGATTTTTTTTGCAGACAACTATGTAATGTTGAAGGTTTGCTTACAATTTGAAAATAGGTTGAAATATATACATGGCAGTTTGATTGGCATGAAATATTAGTGAACGGCACACTTACATACCTCAAAGAATGCAAATAACACTTTATATTTGTGGCAATATGTGTATAAATATGCCGTTCAAAATTTACACAAAAAACAGGTACATGTGAGCTCTGTCCCTCGCCATTGTGTCCATCAGTAGCGTGTTCCGATGTAACTTCGACGTATTAACGATAAAACGAAGCATATCACAGAAAGTTTATTTTAAATATGTATAAAAATCAGCAGTAAAGACCTCTGTAAGTGTCTTCCACCATTATTTAAAATGTGGCAGCAAAGAAATGCAAATTTTCACAAAATCTTGACATTTTCTGATCATATGTCCACCAGCCATGTTGTAAACAGGAACTTTATAACTTCGACGTATGAGAAGCTTGGTTTCAAAAGTTTAGTACTGGGTGCAAAAATCATCTCAAGGTAGTTCTAACATTAAGAGGGGAACTGTTGAGTGGTGGAAAATTTATAATGAGCCAAATATATTCACAATTTACAAAATATTTACAATATATTACACATATGTACTGAATATACAGAAATGGGAAACTCTACATAAATATTTTAATGGATTTGAAGTGCTTTTTATGCAACACAAAACTAAAATTAATGGTGGAATATTAGTTCAGCAGTGAAATGTGTGGAGGAACTATCATACATCGAAAGCTAATGTTTGATATTTTTGGCATGATAAATTTAATGAAGTGATTTTTCAGGATATTTTAGAATATTTTCCTTGATCCTGATATGATTTGAGCTGATTTTTCGCTCAGTTTGATTCATTTTAGTGAATTAAGGACCCTTGGGTAGCACCTTCTGTTAGCTCATCAAGCATTCTTTGGCCTTTGAAAATTCAAAAGGGAGGGAAGGGATTGCCAATGGCCATTTTAGGTGGGGTATATGTTCAGAGGAGAAGTCACTTTTGTCAATGTTGTTTGTATATTAAACCTGGGGCAGAAAATATGTCCTATTTCTCCAAAATTTCACGAAGATTTTGGAAGTATGTTTCCACAGATTCCTTATGTTTTTGATTGTTGTTTGTTGTTTGAGGAACACCTGTCAACTTTGAGGCTTTGTAAACTCATATTCCCTTTTCTATAAGTGACATTCCCCATCTTAAATTATCTTTGGTATAGTTTCTATAGCCAATTTTGGCCTTGCAGGAAATAACCTAAACAAAGGCATCGGTGAAACATTTCAAACTTTTAAACATACAAAATGGGAGAACATGTGTTTACCACAACTCTGTGACATAAGCTAAAACATACTTTCACCAATATGTCATGCCAATTTTACGTTTTTTAAATGAGCCAAATGTATTAACACCATTGGCCAACACCTACTTTTCATCTGGGGTTTAGTAAGGCATTTTTGCACTCGGTACTGGTTTTTTGGATCCATCAACAGGAAGAAAATGTCCGTGGGGAGGGAGTTTGAAAAAGTTGTTAAATATCTGGATTTTAAACGAATGATAAAAAAGCAAAATATGCAATTATTGTCCAAATATATCTGCAATCAACCTTTAAAACCCTTGGAAATGCTTCAAAAATTATGATATACGTATTACGTCGAAGTTATATATGCGTCGAAGTTACATAAGACGACGATATATATCAATAGCAATTGGCGAAGGGACAGAAAACTCGGTCTAGTCCACCCATGTATCCTCGATGGACAGGTTTTCGATATAAAGTAAATGGATGCGTATCCAAAAAACACAACCAAAATAACAACAACATTAAATCCACAAAGTCTCAGGTTCATTCTGTTTTGCATATGCACTCTAAAATATAATAAAACGTCATCCCAAAATGCGGCCGTGAGCTTATAGCTTAAATTATCGAAAACGTGAGTGTATCGATGGATGTAACCGCGAAACAGCCGAAAAGTGAACCTCTGGACACTAGACCGATTAATCTGCCTCTCAGCCAATTTTTAAAAGATTGATGTATTGGCGAGAGACAGATGGCATTAGTATGCAAAAAACATAAACGTCCTGAAGGGCAACAAGTGGCACACAGCCTGACATTAAACATGTACTAGACTACCACCTTGAGTATCAAGGATGTGCCCCGCATTAAAAGAAATAAACTTTTTTCATAGTTAATGGATATATTTACCAAAATATATTTCACTTGCCAAATTTTATCATTGTTTATACAAACAGGAAGTGCAGAAAAGTGTCTATATTACTGCAAACACAGAAAATTGTGTTCCTGCATCTAAATGCTTTATACTGTTAATACATATAAGTGCATATTTTAAAGTTTAAAGGGATGGTAATTTTCAGATATTGAAGTTTTTTGTGTAGCGAGGAACTCTGTCCCAAAATGCCATCCATCAGTTTTAAAAAGGCATATTTTGGGACAGAAAACTCGGTCTATCTGGACACCGGTCCTGGACACCCAACCGAATGAATATATGAAAAATGCATCTACCTTTTCTTTTCCAAGCAGCACTTTCTTTTGTCTTTCTTCGTCATCCATGTTACTTATTATTTACAATGACTGTCATCCAAACATATAAACAGATTACATGTTTTTTTTATAATTTCGATGTTTAGACAGGAAATTCTTCGTGTGAGCCTCGTTATCGGGCGCGTGCAAACTACAACACGTCAATGGCGAATATATGAATATTCATGAGATACATAAATTAAAATTGTAAACATCCGGGGCTATGTCGCTAATACGCATGCGCGAACACGCGCGCGCAGCATTTGGTACGAAATCTTGTATATTTGTGAGTTTTGGTAATTTTGATGGCCTTGACTGTTTCTAAAGTAAACAAATATAAACAGGAACCAGGAAGTTGCGAAAAATAATTTATGTGAGGATTGTTTATTTATACGTACGTATATATTGCAAGAATAATTACTGAAAATAGAGGAATAAATTTATACAGATTAGTTCTGTTTACATTTTGTCTAATTTCATTGTAGCAGTTTTAACATGAAATATCCTATTTTCGCCCACAGCTTGTCAATAGCATAGATACTGCCTCCCGCCATAACTTGGCACAACTTGGACACAAAAACCTTATTTTTGTTTATTTTAAGTGTAGTTTCATGGATTTCTTTTTATTAAAATATGAATTGACAAAAGCGCAAGTTATTAAACTATTTTTACTACGGAGTGGTTATTTACCCAACGGCTGTGTACGCTAGTTGTGATATTGGTCTAGCATACCCAACGGCTGTGTATACAAGATTTATATCATCGCTAGCGTACCCAACGGCTATGTACACAAGATCAGTGCTAGTGTACCCATATTTTAATCACTTAATTCTTCCTTAAATTAACTTTGTTAAAATGTAACAATAAGCTGAATAAGTTTAATTCAGAGAGTGGTCCTTGGCCCATTTCTGACTACTCAAAAAAATTCCTTAAAAACTAATTACTTCACAATGCCTTGGATACAGACCTGTTTAGTACGCTATGAAGGGTACTGATATCGAGTGCACAACCATTGAGTGCATACTACCTTGGGTAATGAGAAATTGGGCAGGCTGTAAAAAATTTGGAGTTGTTGGGTACACTAGCAGCGATATAGATCTTGTGTGAACAACCACTGGGTACACTAGACCAATATCACAGCTGCTGGGAACACTAGCAGTGATATGGATCTTGTGTACACAGCCACTGGGTATGCCAGCAATGATACTGATTTTGGGTGCAAAACCATTGGGAACACAGAGTTTACTGCCTTGGGTACAGGGTAGTTGGGTATGCCAGTACCTTAAACAGCTTTTGGTTACACTAACAAAAGAAAATATCAATGACGTTAATCTAGGGTACATAACCATTTGGAAAACAGAACTTAGTGCTTTAACTGGATGTAGGAGAGTTGCATATGCCATTAGTGTACATACACAGCCATTGGGTATGCTAGCAGTGATATAGATCTTGTGTACACAACCGTTGGGTAGGCTAGACCGTTATCACTGTTAGAGTACACAACCGTTGGGTACACTAGCAGTGAAATACATCTTGTGTACACAACAGTTGGGTACATTAACAATGCTATTGATGTAGGGTGCACAACCATTGGGAACAAAGGGTTCACTGCTTTGATTGCAGGATAGTTGGGTATGCCGTTAGTGTACATACACAGTTGTTGGATATGCTAGCAGTGATATGGGTCTTCCATACACAGTCTTTGGGTAAGCTAGACCCATATCACTGCTAACGTACACAACCGTTGGGTAGGCTAGCAGTGAAATAGATCTTGCATACACAACTGTTGGGTATGCTAAGAAAGCTATTGACCTAGGGTGCACAACCATTGGGAACATAGGGTTCACTGCCTCGAGTGCAGGGTAGTTGGGTATGCCAGTAGTGTATGTATACAGCCATTGGGTAGGCTAGCTGTGATATAAATCTTGCGTACACAACCATTGGGTATGCTAGACCAATATCACTGCTAGCGTTCACAACCGTTGGGTACGCTAGCAGTGAAATAGATCTTACGTACACAACCATTGGGTACACTAGACTGAGACTGGTATCCCTGCTAGCGTACAGAACCGTTGGGAACGCTAGCAGTGTAATACATCTTGCGTACCCAACCATTGGCTACACTAGCAGTGAAACTGATCTAGTGTACACAGCCATTGGGAACATAGGGTTCAGTGCCTTGGGTGCAGGGTAGTTGGGTATGCCAGTAGTGTATAAACACAGCTGTTGGGCAAACTAGCACTGATATAAATCTTGCGTACACAGCCATTGGGTACGATAGACCGATATCCCTGTTAGCGTACCCAACCATTGGCTATGCTAGCAGTGAAGCTGATCTAGTGTACACAGCCTTTGGGAACATAGGGTTCAATGCCTGGGGTGCAGGGTAGTTGGGTATGCCAGTTGTATGTACACAGCCGTTGGGCACACTAGCACTGATATAAATCTTGGGTACACAGCCGTTGGGTACACTAGACTGATATCTCTGTTAGCGTACCCAACCGTTGGGTACGCTAGCAGTGATATAAATCTTGCGTACCCAACCGTTGGGTACGCTAGCAGTCAAATAGATCTTGCGTACACAACCGTTGGGTACGCTAGCAGTGAAACTGATCTAGCGTACACAGCCGTTGGGTAAATATCCTCTACCATTTTACTAACATCAAATAAAAACAATAAACCTGTTAAATTGGTTTTTAAGTGGCGATAATATGATTTCTACATGAAATTGGCATAATTTGAATATGGAAATTGCCGAAGATATTTCGATTATTTCTATCATCATTTTAATTTCCTTATTTGGTAGTATATGGAAATCCACGAGTGTGGGCGATAAAAAAAGAATAATAAGTAATATTTGATCTTCCGTTTTGTGCCAATTTGAGGCGTGTGCCAAGTTAAGAAGCCAGGCAGTAGATAGATAGATATTTTATTTCAACAGAATTTTTACACGAGATAATACACGGGTGGTTCTAATTCCGCCCACTTTTTTCAATATTTTTATATATTTTTCAATGTTATTCCATGAAATTTGCAGTGTAATATATAAAATTAAGCAGAAGAGTGATTGTGAATCACATTCCCATATTTTTAATTGTTCAAAAGCCTTTTCAAAATAGAGAACTTGGTTATTTTTTTGTTGAAAGCAGCACTTTTGACTGGCGTCAATTCCGCATATTGAGGAAATGCAAGGGGCTTCCCCAATTGTTTATTTCTCCCTGGTGAATGAAAGTGGAACTAGGTGTAATGTTTTGGATGTGTACATTATGCACCTAATAACTAGAATATATTGAGGCAGAAGAAACCATAATTTGGACAAAAATGCATGACATAGCCAATTTTTCTGAACCAAAAAATTAAAGAAATTAAGATTACTGAATTTTCATTTTTAAAATGTAACACTGTGCACTTTTCACAACACAAGTTATTTATTATATCCCCAGACGAAAGTCGGGGATATATTGGATTCAGGTCCGTCGCGCCGCCGCCGCCGCCGCCGCCGTAGAAATTTCCTTGTGGACGCGATAACTCAAAAACAAATTAATATTTTTTTTTCAAACTTGGTACACATGTTAAGGGTGCCCAAAGGAAGATCCCTATTTTAAGGTGACCTTAAACTCCCAGTAAAAAAGAACTTATGGCCACCTTAAGGTCAGAAATTGCACTTTTGGCCACTTAGAGCCCTGTAGGTCACAAACTATGATGCTCAGCTGGCTGAAATTTTACCTGACAACACATTAATATGTTCTTAGTACATGTGCCGAAAATCATGACTTTAATTTGAGGAGAAAATTGTGTTTGAGGCCCATAAATACCCCCACTTAGGGATTTTTTGCTATACTTTACACATATTTTGCCCTATAATTTGGAAGTGATAATTCTGATGAGTCTCAAACTGCGCTAGGTATAACTTTGATATGTAATCCTTGTCTGTAGAAAATTTTAGGGCTGTAGGTTTACCCAAAGGGGTCGACTTAAGGTCTCAAAAGTGCCCACAGAGACCCAATTTATGCACTTTTTGCCACTTTCAAGCACTGTAGCTTTCAAACTATGTCTCTCATCTAAGTTAAATATCATCTGGGAATATATCTATGTGTTTTCTTATATGTGCCCCAACATTTAGGCCTTTAATAGACAGTTAACCTGTGTATCAGGACCATAAACACCCACCCGAGTGACCCTTATAAGACATTTTTCACATCTTTTTCCCTGTAACTTGGAAATGGTAAGTCTGAGAAGTTTCAAACTGTATTAGATATATATTCTGTGTGTAATCTTAGTATGTAACAGATTTTAAGTCTGAAGCTTTAATTTTGAAGGTCAAATTGAGGTCTCTAAAAGGCTCCCAAAGACCCAATATTTGGACTTTTTGCTACTTTTAAGCCCTGTGACTGTCAAACTATGTGACTGATAGAGCTCAAATCCTATCTGAGAAGATATTAGTATGTTATTTTTATATGTGCCAAAAATTAAGGCTTTAAGAAGACATTTAACCTGTGTATGAGGACCATAAATCCCCACCCGAGTGACCATTTTTAGACATTTTTCACATATTTTTCCCTGTAACTTGGAAATGGTAAGTCTAAGAAGTTTCAAACTGTATTAGATGCATATTCTATGTGTAATCTTAGTATGTGACAAATTTTAAGTCTGAAGCTTTAATTTGAAGGCCACATTTAGGTCTCTAGAAGGCCCCATAAAGACCCAGTATTTGGACTTTTTGCCAATTTTAAGGCCTGTGACTGTTAAACTATGTGACTGATAGAGCTGAAATCTCATCTGGGAATACATTATTATGTTTTTTTTACATGTGCCAAAAATCAAGGCTTCAAGTAGACATTTAACCTGTGTATGAGGACCTTAAACACCCACCTGAGTGACCCTTTTAAGACATTTTTCACATATTTTGCTCTGTAACTTGGAAATGGTAAGTCTGAGAAGTTTCAAACTTTATTAGATACATATTCTATGTGTAATCTTAGTATGTAACAAATTTTAAGTCTGAAGCTTTAATTTGAAAGCCACATCGAGATCTCTAAAAGGCCCACAATGACCCAATATTTGGACTTTTTACCACCTTTAAGCCCTGTAACTGTTAAACTATGTGATTGATGGAGCTGAAATCCCATCTGGGAATGCATTATTATGTCCTTTTTACATATGCCGAAAATCAAGGTTTTTAGTAGACATTTAACCTGTGTATGAGAGCCATAGACACTCGCCCAAGTGCCTTTTTTGACATTTTTTCCGTATTTTGCCCTGTTATTTGGAAATGCTTAGTGTGACAAGTCTTAAACTGTATTATATATAATTTTTGTTTGTTATGTATGTCCCCCAAAAAGTTTCAGATCTGTAGTTTAATTGCTAAGGTCTCTTTAACAATTGTAAAATGCCCACAGAAACCCAATTTATGGATATTATGCCACTTTAAAGCCCAGTAACTGTCAAACTATGTGGGTTATAGAGCTGAAATCTTTGAATTTTTAAAAGGAAATGCCTGTCTATTTAAATTTTGAATATTAATAATGTTATGGCTATCTTAGTCTTTTAAGAACTTATTTTTGTGTGTTATACCTCTGCTTGCTGAGTTTTTCACTTTTTAAAATGAAACTGGTTAAACATATTCAAGTAGACAAAATGGACACTTTAAGTGAGCTTTAAGTCCCAATATTAATGAAATTATATCCTTATGTAGTAAAACTAGGGGATTTTTAACCCTCAACTAGCCCAGTTTTATTCAACTTGCCTCAGTTAATTTTGGCACAGCTCCTACAGTTATGAACTCATTTCAGTTGATAATCACATACTTAAAATTCTCAATTCTTTTTGTATTTGAGTACCCCTTTTATATAGATTGTTTGTTTACCATTTATGCTCAACCCACATCCCCCACCCGGATTCCCCCCACCCACCTCTGGGACCTCCACCTATATTGAGTGACACTAAATAAACAAAGGTATTTAGTGATATCAGATGAGAAACAAAGAACTCAATGGGGTTGCAGATCTTGTGTAATAGTGAGAGAGGTGTGGAGAAGGGGAGACGGGTGGGGGTGGGAGGTGGTGGGCTTCATTACATATAACACAAAGGGGAGTCAGAACTGAGATTGTGTCACATATTTAGGTTGCATATATATGGACCACATATATAGGTATAGAGGAAATGAATAACTGAAAACAATTTGCAAATTCTAAAAATAATATAATAAAATAATAATATAAATAATTTTTTTTAAATAATATTTTATTTCTGAACAAATATAGAAACAGATATGCACTTTTGGGATTATGAATTTTAGAATGGACATTGAATCATCAATCATTTAAATACTTTGAAGGAAGATTGAAAAATATGATGAGTTGAGTTAAAAATAATATTTTATTTGTCAACAAATATAGAAACAGATATGCTCTTTTGGGATTATTATTTTAGAATGGACATTCAATCATCAATCATTTAAATACTTTGAAAATAGGTTTAGAGTTATCATTGCAGGAAGATTGAAAATATAATTTGAGGTATGTATTCGGCGTCTGGGGATACACCATCTTCCTTGGGGAGATATAAACAGAGTAGATTGATGTGCTGAAGTTAATATAATAATGGGTAATTATGTTTTAAAAAATTCCCGATCAAAACCTGTGGCGTGAGTGATGACCTGTCTGGGGATATGTTGGCGCCGAGTTGGCCCAATCTAGTTTTATTTGATATTAAAGAATTTTTGAAACTTTTTTTCAACAAAAAATAGGATTATTCATTACATTTTAAACTGTATGCTATATTATCACAGAAATGTCTGTGATTTTTTCTTTTATTCGATTGATCATGGTTTTGAATGTATTGGGAGGTCATACTAACCAAATATAGGGATTCTCAGATTTACCCCCTGCCCCACTCCCACCCCTATGGTGGGGTCAGAAAATTGTACATTTTGTGTCAGAAAATTGTACATTTTGTGTTTTGGCCTTTTATTTGCCATTATTAATACTTTTAGAGGTCTTGAGTTTATTGGGAGGTCATAGGAAACCATATACATAGAATCTAGAAAGCCAGTCAAATTTATCCCCCCATAGGTCAAACTGGGGTCACAAAATTGCAGATTTGGTGTTTTTGTGGCTTTTATCTCCTTCATTATTGCTTTTTACCCCACAGCCCATAAGGGCTGTCAGGGTATTGTTTTCACCCATGGTGTCCGGATGGGCGGGCGGCCGGAAAAAAGTTTGTCCGGGCTGTATCTCAGAAACCATAAGGTGTAGGAAGTTGATACTTGGTAGGGACATTGGTTAGGATATGTAGGTGTGCAACGTCATGGTCTGACCTTGATTTTACCTTGCTGTAGTGACCTTGACCTATAAAATCTTGTCCGGGCTATTTCTCAGAAACCGTAAGGTGTAGGAAGTTGATGCTTGGTAGGGACATGGGTTAGGGGTTGTAGGTGTGCAGCGTCATGGTGTGATCTTGATTTGACCTTGTCTTAGTGACCTTCACCTTTAAAATCTTTTTGCACCGTTGGGTCTGTCTTTTGATGCAGATTAAGCACTGTTCAAGTCATATTAGAATTCATTAAGAATTTTTCTTTTACAACTTCCCATTGTAACAGATGGAATTTCATCAAGTGAGCCACAGATTTTGCCCCAACACCACACATAAGCATTCACTGAATGTATTACCACTTCTATATGCATGGTAATATTCAAAACATTTAAACCATAATTCGGCCATGCAAGATGTAGATAAATTACCTGCATTATCTTTCTCTTAGACATTATTTTCTCTATTTAAACATTGTTTTGGGGGGCTCGGTGGTGTAGCGGTTAGAGTTCTCGCCTCCAACCTCTGAGGCCGCTGGTTCGAATCTCGCACCGGGTGCTTCATGTTGGAAAGTTGGTGGTTACTTGTCGATGCCCAGTGGTTTACAGTGCAGTATGCACTGGTTTCCTCCACCTGTAAACTACCCGTCGCAATATGACCCTGGCTGTTGAACGCGATGTAAAACAACAAATAAATAAATCTTGTTTGGACCTTTATATAACTGGCAGTGCTCTGAAAGTATCTTGAACTTTGTACTGATACAGTACTTCTATATCTCAAGGTCCTAAAAATATTTCCCAAGTTTTAATACTTCATCTTTATATGCATTATCTTTCTGTTGGGCATTATTTTCTCTATTTAAATGTTGTTTGGACCTTTATATAACCGACAGTGCTCTGAGAGTATCCTGAACCTTGTACTGTTACAGTACTTCTATATCTCATGGTGTTAAAACTATTTCCCTAGGCTGTGGGGTACGGGCATCTATGATGCTATTTTATATGTTTTGAATTTATTGGGAGGTCATATGAAAACCATATAAGGGGCCACGTTGGCAGAGTGGTAACACTCTTGCCTCCCACCTCTGAGGCCGGGGTTCAGTTCCCAGCATGGCCTCTAGTGGGAAAGCTGGTAGTCGCTTGCCGTTAGTCGGCAGTTTACAGTACAGAACCGTGACGAATTGTATGTGCTGGTTTCCTCCGCCCTTCCAACGACATGTCGTGATATGACCTGTACAGTGTTGAAAGTGACATAAAACCCTAAATAGATAAATATGAAAACCATAGACAATGAATCTAGAAAGCTGGTCAGATTTATCCCCCCGCAATGGGTCAAACTGGGGTCATAAAATTGCTGATTGCATGTTTTGGCCTTTTATCTACTTCATCATTGTATCCATTGGATAACATCCAGTTTATGCTATGGATTCTAGCTCACCACATACACAGCAACTCCAGAATTACCTCAGATAAGGAATGCTTATCACTCTGTCTTGGTTTCCTTGTTGCTCAATGTTCGCATTAAACAAAAAACCTCAATAACTTTGAGAATCCCAAACCTCTGAGTTACATTGCTGGTCATTATGTTTACAATAGTCACAATAAATTCATATCTTGAGTTATGGGCTCAACTGTAGTTTAATCCAAAGATGCAACTACATGGTTGGGTGACAGCCAGTCACTACATCCTTGTTATTATACAGGTTACACTACTCAAGGATAAGTCTGTTAAATTATCTTGTTAAAATATTTTGTTTCATAAGTTTAAGCTTTACAGATTCACATGAAATATTTTTAATCACTACAAATAGTGCGCACTCATGGCTGAGTTGTCTGAAATCAAAACATGTAAGGGTATATCGGAAAGTAAAATTTTCTTCTATTGAATGACAATTTACACTAGACTATACAACAAATATCATTTGAAATTAGCAAACTAAAATTTTATTGCGTTAATACATCCTATCCAATGGACAATTGCTTTACCGGTCGGCACGACCGGCCCCGCCAAACGCCAGAAAAAGACGTCCTTTATATAATACCGGCAGGACCGGTCAGTAGTGTGCATTCACTAGGTGGCGCATCATACTTGCTTCCTGTCCAGACAGAGTGACGTCAGTTCATCTTTTTCGTTTGGTGCGTCTAGTGTGCAGATGCATTTTGAATTTATCTCCAAGTTTGAAGAAAACGCAGTTTATTCTACGAATTTAAAGCTTATTTTCATCTGAAAATATATATATTGTGTTACATACATACTTAAACGAGGCATTATCCAGCATTTTATAGCCAGTTTTGAAGATTTTCCTTCTACTTGTCGTCGAGACGAAGTGGTGGGTGAGAGCTCGTGTGTCGTCCCTGCAGCATTCCTTCTTCTGCACAGAAGTGTTGGTTTCCATGATTCAACCTCCATTTAATTCTACTCTGTCGAGTAATACTGCGTGTATGTCGACGAGAAGAAATTAGAAGAAAAGAAGAATGCATCCTCTGACGTCATCACTTCCAGCTTGCTTGTCATGTGACACAGATCTGGTCATGTGATACGCATTCAACAATAGAGGAATCGTATTTTCAACAGAAGTGTTTCTGAGAAGAAGACAACCTTTTAGTACTCAACACCCACTTTAACTGGCAAGAAGAAATCCAGCAAACTCGTCTGTTGGCCTGAAGAATTTAGATGACAAGTGGTCATTGAAATCTGCGAGTTTTTGCCGGTGCCGGTCATGTGACTTCACAGATCTCAACACAACTACCGGCAAGCAAATCCACAAGCGTGACTGGTTCAGCTGACAAGAAGTGATGATATTGGAGCACTAGTGATGAGTTTTACCGGTACCAGTCTGTACAGACTACCGGTGGGTGCTGTTCCTGTGGAGAAACCCCCTTCAGTGGTTACCAGTGATCAGCCTTTTTGATCCTGGAACCTCCACCAGAGGCCTTTCCACTGGTGTGAAGGTTGAGGTATCAGTTCCAGTCATGTTCCTGTGAAGCCTGTCAAGAAACCCCCTTCAGTGGTTCTAGTGATGAGCCCTTTTTTGATAGTGGAACTTCCACCAGAGGCCTTTCCACTGGTGTGAATGTTGGGGTACTGGTTCCAGTCATGTTCCTGTAAGCCTGTCAAGAAACCCCCTTCAGTGGTTTCCAGTGATCAGCCCTTTTTTTGATACTGGAACCTCCACCAGAGGCCTTTCCATTGGTGCGACTGTTGGGGGTAGCAGTTCCAGTCTTGTTCAGACCACCGGTGAGGCTACTCAGAGGGTTCACCTGCCAGAAGTTGCTGTGACCATTGAGACCCTTATCTCCCCAGTGCAGATTTTTGGACCGGTACCAGTCCTGTTCAGGCTACCGGTAGGGTCACCAGCCCGCCAGTGATGAGGGATACCGGCACCAGTTCTGCTCAGACTGCCGGTTGGGGTCACAGAAATCCAGCAAGGGCTACCGGTTAAACAGGATTGTCGGTTACACAAAGTTGCTGGTGACATACAGCACGGCTACTGGTTACAGAGAATTGCCAGCTCCGGAGTGCTGCGGGTTCCGGAACAGGAGTGCTGCTGGTTACAGAGAAATCTGCTGTCCCCATCATTACTGCCAAGGAACCAGCCTCAAATCCAGTGCTGACAATAGGTTCACCGGTTACAGAGGTTTCCCAGTTACAGAGAATTGATGGTGACAAGTTAGTTGGACAGGAATTTTCTTCAGTAAAATTCCTTTAACCAACCGGTTACAGAGCCTATCGAGTTCCGGTTTACACAACCTTCAGTGACAGTTGCTTCACAAGATCTAGAGATACTGGTGAAGTAATCAGGTACAGATCTGTGCTGCCCCAAATTTTTGGTTACAGAGAGACACCAGCCTACTGGTTTGACCGGTTACAGAGCTTGTTGGTTGCAGGGAAAAGCTGCTGAACCACCACTGTGGACAGGAAGAAGGCAGCTTCATATGAGCCTATCCCTGCTAAGAAGTAGTTCAGTTCACCCAGTTCTGCCACCTCCAGTGAGTTTATGCAGAACTGTGGAGCCACCAGGAACCGGTTACAGAGCATTGCTTCACGTATAACCGTTTAGGGCCTGGTACTAGGCAGGTCTCCAGGACTGACTAACAGACCAGCAGAAGTTCTTTAAAGGCCCAAGCAGCTGTTTAGGCCAACCAGTGGCAGCCTAAGGAACTGGTTACAGAGGAATTCTTGGACCAGCCACTGGTTCCGGTGAAATGTCTGTCAATGTACCGGACTAGTCAGCCAGACTGCCCTTTTAGGACCTAGCTGGTCAGACAGTGGCTATAGATAAGAGGGAGACTGTCAAGCAAGACTTGTTCAACTACCAGTCAACCTCCCCTTATCAGACCTCACCTTGTAGACTGGCCATCCATTTTGTCTTTTTACCCAACCTGTGACCAGTGTCAGCTGCCTCAAGGGGTCCTGTGTTTGCAAGCTCAGCTTTCCCCTCAAGATTAGAACCTGTTTTGCCAGTTTTCAAAACTCAAGCAATGGGAAAAATATCTGTTAATCAGACCAGGGGTCACCGATGTTATAAATGGCTATGTGGATGAGTGAGGTCTAGCCTGTCACCAGTGTTGACACTGTTTTTTTTGGCTAACTATGCCTGCTCAAAACTTGGGCCGTCCTAGGGGCTAGCCCAAGTTCCAAAGAAATCTCCCAGGAAGGCTACACCCTCACCTTCCGGAAATGACCACCTTGATCAGATCTCCAAGCTGGAGCGGTGATCTAGTACCCTGAATAATTCAGTTTGGGAAACTTTGGGAACCATATTAACCTCTCTTCAGCAGGGGAGTGGATAACTTCAAGGTTCCCTACTCCCTCACCCTCCAACAAGGAAGTACCGGAGTTTTTCATGTCCAGGGTCTTCCCCACCAGTCACTCCCCTTTGGTCTGTTCACAGTACAATGGGAGTCTTCTCTCGGTGGTGGCGAAGGAGGTCTAACTATGGCATTACAAAGTACCACAATCCACCTAACTATGCCTGCTCAACAACCACAATCCAGAACAATGAGTTAGTCTGTCTCCCTTTAGAACGGGTTTGACAAGACATCTCACTTGCCACTATCTCCTCATGGATCCAGCAACTGTGATCCTATGTTATGAGCTCTCGGGTCCGGAGGCCCTCACCCTACATCAGGTTAAAGCCCATGTTGTCAGGGCCCCTTGCTGCTTCTAAGGCATTCCAGTTGGGAGTCTCCTTAGAACAATTTTTCAGCCGGCCACTGGAAATAACAACACCTTCACACAGTTCTATTTGAAGGATGTGGCTTGGGCTGTTTCAGAGCCCCTTCAATTGGGCCGAGTTGTGAGTTAGCCTTTATGTTGAGATTTGTATCTATGTAGTGTTAATAGTTCTTGGAACTAACTACATGCCTTCCTTCGGGAGGTTATTGCCTTTTGGGACTGAAGTCATCCCTCTCTTCCCCTGCCTCAGAGCAGGTCTGTTGAAAGGGGGGGGCAACCTCGGCATACGCCCCGGCAACCGGGCACTGGTATCCGACCATAGGCCTACAGGTTTCCTGACTTAGAGTTAACCTAGGCCAAGGGAATTTTCTTATCTTTTATGAGTTCACCTAAGTCCCTACTAACTTACCCTCCGACTAAGGGGTAGTTATTCAGCAATTGTCCATTGGATAGGATGTATTAATGCAATAAAATTGCAAATTTAATATTAAATTAAATTTTTATAAGTTAATACCCTATCCAATGAACAGGCAAGGCCCTCCCATCCAACCCCGCTACCAGCTTACTAGGGGTCTAAATATCTTTAGACAGGAAGCAAGTATGATGCGTCGCCTAGCAAATGCACACTACTGACCAGTCCTGCCGGTATTATATACAGGACGTCTTTTTCTGGCGTTTGGCAGGCCCGGTCGCGCCGACCGGTAAAGTAATTGTCCATTGGATAGGGTATTAACTTATAAAAATTTAATTTACTATTAAATTTGCAATTCGTGTTGTCACATCAGACTGAGAGGTCTGGGTTTAATTCCCAGTGATGTGAAAAAAGACATCATAGCTTAGTGACAGAGCGCTCAGTCTGTTTTCTCTTTCCAAAGTTTCTGCCATTTAAGAAAAATCTTCTTCAGTAATTTGAAGATAAATCAATTGATACATTTTTGTTCAAGCTTCAAATTAATTAGTATACACCAGCAAGTAGTTTTAAAATTAGGTCACACATAAATTACAGCTTTTACCAGGGCAAAATCTTTCTTCCTGCATTGTCGGGGTTGGGAGCAGTCTGTAAGACCATTATATACCCAAATTTACCTCCATATGTTGTTATTTTATAATGGCAACGGGTCAGGGTGGACAGCAGTCTGTAGACCCTTACACAACCAAATCTACCTCCATGTGTTGTCATTTTATTATGACCACAGGTTAGAATAGATGGCAGTGTGTAAGACCAAAATACTCATATCTACTTCAATGTTGTTATTTTATAATAACAACAGGTCAGGGTAGATAGTAGTCTGTAAGACCATTACACAACAAAATCAACCTTCATGTGTTGTCATTTTAAAATGACAACAGGTCAGAGTAGACAGCAGTTTGTAAGACCATTATACAACCAAACCTACGTCCATGTGGTCATTTTAGTCTTTAGTGGTCATTGACCACAGGTTAGAATAGATGGCAGTGTGTAAGACCAAAATATACTCATATCTACTTCAATGTTGTTATTTTATAATAACAACAGGTCAGGGTAGATAGTAGTCTGTAAGACCATTACACAACCAAATCAACCTTCATGTGTTGTCATTTTAAAATGACAACAGGTCAGAGTAGACAGCAGTTTGTACAACCATAATACAACCAAATCTACCTCCTTGTGTTGTCATTTTATAATGACAACAAGTCAGGGCAGATAGCAGTCTTTAATATCATAATGCAACCCAAATCTACCACAATGGCAACAGGTCAGGGTACATAATAGTCTTTAACACCATAATACAATTAAATCGACCACAATGACAACAGGTCAGGGTAGACAGCAGTTTGTAAGACCATTATATAACTAAATCTACTTCCATGCATTGTCATTTTATAATGACAACAGGTCAGGGTAGATAGCAGTCTGTAAGACCATTATATACCGAAAGCTGCCTCCATGTGTTGTCATTTTATAATGATAACAAGTCAGGGTAGACAGTAGTCTGTTAGACCATTATATAATTAAATCTACCTCCATGTGCTATCATTGTATAATGACAACAGGTCAGTGTAGATAGCAGTCTGTAAGACCATTATGGAACCAAATCTATCTCTGTGTGTTGTTATTTTAGAATGACAAGAAGTCAGAGTGTTAGTAGCAGTTTGTAAGATCATTTTACAACCAAATCTATCCCCCCATGTGTTGTCATTTTATAATAACAACAGGTCAGGTAGAAAGCAGTGTGTAAGACCATTATAGAACCAAATCTATCTCCATACATTGTCATTCTATACAAAAGATCAGGATAGATAGTAGTCTTTAAGACCATAATACAAGCATATCTACCACAATAACATGTGAGGGTAGATAGCAGTGTGTAAGACCAATATACCCAAATCTACCTCCATGCCTTGTTATTTCATAATAACAACAGGTCAGGGTAGATAGCAGTGTATTATACCAATTATACCCACATCTACCTCCATGTGTTGTCATTTTATAATGACAACATGTCAGGGTAGATAGCAGTCTGTAAATCCATTGTAGAACCAAATCTACCCCATACATTGTTACTCTATAATGATAACAGGTCAGGGTAAAAAGTGAGTCTCTAAGACCATAATACAACAAATCTACCACAATGACAACAGCTCAGGGTAGATAGCAGTCTGTAAGACCATTATACAACCAAATCTACCTCCATATATTGTCAATTTATAATAACAGGTCAGGGTAGATAGCAGTCTGTAAGACCATTATACAACCAAATCTACCTCCATGTGTTGTAATTTTATAGTGACAACAGATAAGGGTAGATAGCAGTCTTTAAGACCATTATACAACCAAATCTACCTCCATGTGTTGTAATTTTATAGTGACAACAGATAAGGGTAGATAGCAGTCTTTAAGACCATTATACAACCAAATCTACCTCCATGTGTTGTCAATTTATAATGAAACCAGGTTAAGGTAGATAGCAGTCTTTAAGACCATGAAACAACCAAATCTACTTCCATACAATGTCATTTTATAATGACAACAGGTCAGGATAGATAGCAGTCTCTAACACCATTATACAAAGAAATCGACCTCCATGCGTTGTCATTTTATAATGAAAACAGGTCAAAGTTGATTCCAGCCTCTAACACCATTATATAACTAAATCTACCTAAATGTGTTATTTAAAATAACTTATTTTATTATGACAACATGTCAAGGTCGATTTCAGTCTCTAATGACAACAGGTCAGGCTAGATAGCAGTCTGTAAGACCATTATTCAACCAAATATGCTTCCATGTGTTGTCATTTTATAATGACAACAGGTCAGGGTAAATAACAGTCTGTAAGACCTTTATTCAAACAAATCTACTTCCATGTGTTGTTATTTTATAATGACAACAGGTCAGGGTAGATGGCAGTCTGTAAGACCATTATTCAACCAAATGTACCCCCATATGTTGTCTTTTTTGAATGACAACAGGTCAAGTTTGATTGCAGCCTCTATGACCATTTATCTAAGCCATGTGTTGTTATTTTATAATGATAACAGGTCAGGGTAGATAGTAGTCTGTAATCTAATCTAACCTACTGCTTTACAGGCACAATATCTTCCCACCAAAGGGGAACTGAGTGCGCTAGATAACAAAAATCAATTATCATAAGGATAGTCTAGGGGCAATTTATTTATTTATTTATTTGGGGTTTTACGTCGCTTTCAACACTGTACAGGTCATATCACGACGGGTAGTTGGAAGGGCAGAGGAAACCAGTACATACAGTTCGTTAGGGTTCTGTACTGTAAACTGCCGACCAACGGGAAGCAACTACCAGCTTTCCAACTTGAGGCCATGCCGGGAATCGAACCCCAGCCTCAGAGGTGGGAGGCGAGTGTTACCACTCTGCCACCATGGCCCCTCAGGGGCAATTGAGGTCAGTGGTCCAGAATTATCTAATCTAATCTACTGCTTTGCAGGCGCAATATCTTCTCCACTGAGGGGAACTCAGTGTGCTAGTTAAAAAAATCATTTCTTATAAGGAGAATCGAGGGGCGTTCAAGGTCAGTGTTCCAGAGTTGTGGGTGAGACCGAGAGGGAAGAGGACTAAGTTGGGAAACTATTTAATATTTAATAGTAACCCCCTCACAAATAAAATTTATCTGGTAGCCATTTTTTTTTCTTCAATAAAAAAAAACAAAACAAACAAACAAAATTGCAAATTTAATAAGTAAATTAAATTTTTATAAGTTAATACCCTATCCAATGGGCAATTGCTTTACCGGTCGGCGCGACCGGTCCCGCCAAACGCCAGAAAAAGACGTCCTGTATATAATACCGGCAGGACCGGTCAGTAGTGTGCATTCGCTAGGTGGCGCATCATACTTGCTTCCTGTCCAGACAGAGTGACGTCAGTTCATCTTTTTCGTTGTCTAAACAGATTTAGACCCCTAGTAAGCTGGTAGCGGGGTCGGTTGGGAGGGCCTTGCCTGTCCATTGGATAGGGTATTAACTTATAAAAATTTAATTTACTTATTAAATTTGCAATTTTATTGCGTTAATACATCCTATCCAATGGACAATTGCTGAATAACTACCGCTTGGTTGGCGGGTAAGCAGCTAGGGACTTCTGTGAACTCATAACAAAACAAAATAGTACAGGCCCATTTGACCTAGGGTCAGAGAACCCCGACAGGTCAAGGTCGGCCACCAACTCACCGGTTAACCGGGAGTCTACCGACATTGCCCCCCCCTTTTTTCTTTCCTTCCAGAGTCGGTTTGAGAAGGGAAAGATAGAGAGAGAGGGGCTGAGTTCAGTCCCAGAAGAAATAAAACTTCCCAAGGGAAGCAAGTCACAGTTTTTTTTTTTTTTTTTTTTTTTTACAATATGTACATATTTACATATATACAACATCCCCTCACTTCTGGGCCTGGTGGTGCACCTGCTGGGCAGCCACTACAGGTCCCAGGTGGAAAAGCTCTTAGTCAGCCCAGGCAACATCCTTCAAATAGAATTGGGTGAAGGTGTTGTGAGATTTCCAGTGGCAGGCTGACAAGATCTGATCTAAGGAAATCCCTGATTGGAAAAGAGGCAGCAAAGGCCCTAACATCATGGGCTTTAACCTGATGTAAGGTGAGGGCCTCCTGGTCAGAGAGCTCATAGCACAGAACCACAGTCTGTTTGATCCATGAGGAGATGGTGGCAGGTGAGATGTCTTTATCAAAACCCTTCTTGAAGGAGACAAAGACTAACTCCTTATTCTGCCTGAGGTCTGCAGTCCTGTCCAAGTAGTAGCGCAGGGCTCTAACTGGACATAGGGACCCGTCACCCTTGAGTGACCTATCCAGAGATGGTGCCAGGGCTGGGATGACCACTGGTGCCACACTATCTGGACCTTCCTTAGCCAGCTGGTTCTTGGATAGGAAGCTGGGTGAGGGGTACAAAGACACCTGAGACCAGTCCGACTGGTGTCTGATGTTCTTATGTAACCAAGCATGGATCTCACTCCTGCGTTTACCTGAACCCAAAGCCAGCAAGAAAACAGTCTTGAAAGTTAGATGTTTCAAGGAGGCCTCTTTCAGGGAATCAAAGGGAGCCTTTGTGAGCTGATGTAAAACCAGTGAAAGGTTCCAGGAGGGGATGCCCCTCCTGCCCTTAGGTCTGTCTCTATGGAAACTATCCAGGAGACGAGTGAGATTCTCATCTTTGCTGACATTAATGGTGGAATTGTCCAGTTTGTCAGCAATGGCAGATCTGTAGCCATCAATAGTGCTTGGTTGTAACTTCTTCTCCTAAAACAAGTGCAGGAGGAAGTCAGCAATGGCTTTCAGAGGTGGTGCCCTGAAGTCCACCTGATTACTGAGGCACCACTGGTAAAAATGGTCCACTTTGCCTCATAGACAGATCTGGTTGATCTTCTTTGAGGAGCCTCAATTCGTGCTGCCACTGCCTCAGAGAAGCCTTGCTCCTTGATTGCTGAGGCTCTAGGAGCCAGGCATGTAGGTTCAGATTCGACAGGTTCCTGTGAAGGACCTGGTTGAATGGCTGAGACACTAGGTTGGGTATGCTGGGCAGACACAGTGGGATCTGGCTTGACATTGCTACCAGGTCCCAAAACCAGGGCATGTTGGGCCACCCTGGAGCAATCAGAATTATTCTGTTGCAGGGGTAGTCCTGGAGCTTCTCCACCACTTTGCCCAAGATGGCTGCCGGTGGGAAGGCGTATGGGTCCAGGTCCTCCCAGGAGAGGCTGAGTGCATCCACTGCCCAAGCCTGGGGGTCTGGTACCGGTGATACAAACTGTGGTAGTTTGTTGTTGAACCTGGTGGCAAACAGGTCCACTTGTGGCTGATGCCACCTTGAACATACAGCTTGGAACACTTCTGGATGAAGTGACCACTCTGTTTGAATGGTCTGGCCAAGCCTGGATAGCTTGTCTGGTATCACGTTCAGCCGGCCGGGGATGTGACGTGCCCTGAGGGTTACTTGCTGCCTGGTACACCAGGACAGAATTCTCCACAGTAGGGCACACAGAGAGTCCGATTTCATCCCCCCTTCTTTGTTGATATAGGCAACCACTGTTGTGTTGTCTGTAGCTACCAACACTGTCTTGTTGAAGACTAGGGTTTGAAACTCTTTAGAGCTAGAAATACTGCTTTCAGCTCCAAGTGGTTATATGTGTAACTTGCTCTCTGGTAGGGACCACTGTCCCCTTGCAGTATGTTCGTCTAAGTGATCGCCCCACCCTTCTTTGATGCGTCTGTAAAGATTTGCAGAGCATGTTTTAGAGGGTGTAATGGTTTACCCAGAAGCACATTGCTTTCCTCCAGCCACCACCTTAGATGGGGGTGGAGGGATTTGGGGACCAGGATCACCTTTTCCAGTGACTCTGGGACCCTCCAGTTGTTTTTCAAGTGCCACTGTATGGGTCTCATGTGTAGTCGCCCTAAGTGGACTTGCTTTTCTGTTGCTGTGAGTAGACCTATGAGGGACATGAATTGTCGGACCGGGCAAAGCGGATCCGACAATATTGATCTGATCTTGTGTGTCAAGGCCTGCCAATGTTCTTCTGTTGGTCTGACCTTGCCCTCTTTCAGGTCGAACTGGTAACCTACGAAGTTGAAGACCTGTTTGGGAACCAGCTCTGACTTTTCCTTGTTCACCAGCCACCCTAATTCCTGACAAAGTGTGACTAGGGCTTGAGTATGCTGGAGACAGGTGTGGTGGGTAGAAGCTCTCACCAGCCAGTCGTCTAGGTACTGGTGGATCCTTATACCCTTCTGAAAAGCCACGAGTTTGACCTCTTTGGCCACCACTGTGAACTCCATGGGAGCTGTGGACAGGCCAAAGGGAAGGGCTTTGAACTGGTAGGACCGACCCTAGAGGTGAAAGCGCATGTACTTCCTGGACTGACTGTGAATTGGTATGTGGAAGTATGCTTCTTGAAATCTATGGATGTGACCCACTCCTCTGCTTGGAGAGAGGTTCTTATTGTCTCTGGGGTTTCCATCTTGAACGTCCCTGTGTTTAAAAAGGTGTTCAAGGTGCTCAGGTCTAGGATCGGTCTCCACCGGTTGTTGGGTTTGGGTACCAAAAAGCCGGTTGTAAAACCCCAGTGAGTTTGATTTTCCACCGGTTCGACTGCATTCTTGTTTATCAGCTGATACAGTGCCTCTAAAAGGAAGGACTGTTTGGTTGGATTGTGGTAGTTGCTTATTACAGTCGGTGACCTCGTCAAGTGGGGTCTGAACTGGAAGGGGAGAGTGTAACCCTCCCTCAATCTCTAGCCACTGTCTGACCAGCTGGGACCCGAAAGGGTAGGCTGGCTGACTGGTCAGGTAGCTTGACAGGCATTTCACCGGGGCCAGTGACTGGTCAAAGAATTCCTCTGTAACCAGTTCCTTAGGCTGCCACTGGTTGGCCTAAACAGCTGTTTTTGCCTTTAAAGAACTTCTGCCGGTCTGTCAGTCAGTCCTGGAGACCTGCCCAGTACCAGGCCTTAAACGGTTATACGTGAGGCAATGCTCTGTAACCAGTTCCTGGTGGCTCCACAGTTCTGCATAAACTCACCAGAGTTGGCAGAACTGGGTGAACTGAACTACTTCTTAGCAGGGATAGGCTCATATTAAGCTGCCTTCTTCCTGTCCAGAGTGGTGGTTCAGCAGCTTTTCTCTGCAACCAACAAGCTCTGTAACCGGTCAAACCGATAGGCTGGTGTCTCTCTGTAACCAAAAATTTTGGGACAGCACAGATCCAGCACAGTACCTGAGTACTTCACCAGTATCTCTAGATCTCGTGAAGCAACTGTCCCTGAAGGTTGTGTAAACCAGCACTCGGATGGTAGGCTCTGTAACCGGTTGGTTAAAGGAATTTACTGAAGAAACTTCCTGTCCAACTAACTTGTCACCCTCAATTCTCTGTAACCGGGAAACCTTGTAACTGGTGAACCTGTTGTCAGCACTGGATTTGCAGCTGGTGCCTTGCCAGTAATGATGGGAACAGCACATTTCTCTGTAACCAGCAGCCTGTAACCGGCATCACTCCGGTTCCGGAACCGGCATCATTCCGGTTCCGGAACCGGCAATTCTCCGTAACCAGTAGCCCTGCTGTATTTCACCATCAGCAACTCTGTGTAACCGGTAGTCCTGTGAAACCGGTAGCCCTTGCTGGATTTTTGTGACCACAACCGGCAGTCTGAGCAGAACTGGTGCCGGTATCCCTCAGCACAGGCTGGCTAGTGACCCTACCGGTAGCCTGAACAGGACTGGTACCGGTCCAAAAATCTGCACTGGGGAGATAAGGGTCTCAATGGTCACCGCGACTTCTGGTAGGTGAACCCTCTGAGCAGCCGCACCGGTGGTCTGAACAAGACTGGAACCGGTACCCCCAACAGTCACACCAGTGGAAAGGCCTCTGGTGGAGGTTCCAGTATCAACACAGGGCTGATCACTGGAAACCACTGAAGGGGGGGTTCCTTGACAACTTCACAGGAACATGACTGGAACCAGTACCCCAACAGTCCCACCAGTGGAAAGGCCTCTGGTGGAGGTTCCAGAATCAAAAAGGGGTGATCACTGGCAACCACTGAAGGGGTTTCTTCACAGGAACAGCACCCACCGGTAGTCTGTACAGACCGGAACCGGTACCCCCAACAGTCCCACCAGTGGAAAGGCCTCTGGTGGAGGTTCCAGTATCAAAACAGGGCTGATCACCGGAACCACTGAAGGGGGGTTTCTTGACAGCTTCACAGGAACATGACTGGAACAGGTACCCCAACAGTTCCACCAGTGGAAAGGCCTCTGGTGGAGGTTCCAGGATCAACAGGACTGATCACTGGTAACCACTGAAGGGGTTTCTTCACAGGAACATGAACCACCGGTAGTCTGTACAGACTGGAACCGGTAAAACCCATCACTAGTGCTCCCCACCGGTAGTCTGACCAGAACTGGTACCGGTAAAACTCATCACTTCTTGTCAGCTGAACCAGTCACGCTTGGGGATTTGCTTGCCGGTAGTTGTGTTGAGATCTGTGAAGTCACATGACCGGCACCGGCAAAATTTGCAGAATTCAAAGACTATTTGACATCTAACTTCTTCAGGTCAACAGACGAGTTGCTGGAATTCTTCTTGCCAGTTAAAAAGTGTTTGTAGAGTGATAAATACTCGTCTTTTCTTCTAAAACTTCTGTTGAAAACACGATTCCTCCATTGTTAAATGCGTATCACGTGACCTCCATTGTTGAATGCGTATCACGTGACCAGGTCCGTGTCACGTGACAAGCATAAGCTGGAAGTGATGACGTCAGACGATGCATTCTTCTTTCCTTCAAATATCGTCTCGTCGACATACACTCAGTGTTACTCGACCAGGTAGCAATAAAAAGAGGGTGAATCGTGGAAACTACACGCTTCTAAACAGCAGAAGGAATGCTGCAGGGATGACACACGACCTTTCACCCACAATTCCTCTCGACAACAAATACACAGAAATTCTTCACAACTGGCTATAAAACGCTGGATAATGCCTCGTTTAAGTCCTGGAGAGGCCATAAAATGTATGTAACACAATAATTATATTTTCAGATGAAAATAAGCTTTAATTTCGTAGAATAAACTGCGTTTTCTTCAAACTTGGAAATAAATTCAAAACGCGTCTGCACACTACACGCGCCAAACGAAAAAGATGAACTGACGTCACTCTGTCTGGACAGGAAGCAAGTATGATGCGCCACCTAGCGAATGCACACTACTGACCGGTCCTGCCGGTATTATATACAGGACGTCTTTTTCTGGCGTTTGGCGGGACCGGTCGCGCCGACCGGTAAAGCAATTGTCCATTGGATAGGATGTATTAACGCAATAAAAAAAAAAGTTGGGAAACTAGAAGTGAAAAGGTGGGTTTTCAAGTGTTTCTTGAAAGATGCGACAGAGGGACTGTTTCTTATTTGGAAGGGGAAAGAGTTCCAAAGAACTGGGGTGTAGTGACTAAAAGAATTAGAGAAGTGTTTAATTGATTTATGAACTCTACGGTCAAAAGTGGGGGTATGAAGGAACTTGACTTTAGGGGTACTACGGGTGTGACCAAAAGGGAAGGAGACCATTATTCAAGCAAATCTAATTCCATTTGTTGTCATTTTATAATGACAACAGGCCAGGGCAGATAGCAGTCTGTGACACAATTATAAAATAGCATCAGAGATGCCCGTACCCACAGCCTGGAAAAATAGTTTTCAACACCAGGAGATGTAGAAGTAGTGAAACAGTACACAGATTGGGATACTTTCAGAGCAGTGTCAGTGTCCAAATAATGTTTAAGTAGAGAAATAATATCTAAGGAAAAGAAATGTATATAAAGATGAAGTATTAAAACAAGACAATTCAATAATAAAACTAGAGGAATGCTTTTGCTAACAAAAGTGAAGCATCCCTTAAAGTTTAAAATGATTTGTGGTTTTAATAAGCATGCTGTAAAGCTAAGAATGCACAAAGCTGCACCGTATGCTTTCCCAATACCTCTTAATACATTCTGAAGCTATAAAAGCAACAATAAAGGAGATATAAGGCAAAAACTCCAAAGCAGCTATTTATGACCCCAGTTTGGCCCATAAGGGAGGGTCGGGGGGTAAAACTGACCGGCTATTTAGACTCTCCATATATGCTTTCCCAATACCTCTTAATACATACTGAAGCTATAAAAGCAACAATAAAGGAGATATAAAGCAAAAACTCAAAATCAGCTATTTTATGACCCCAGTTTGACCCATAAAGGGGGGTCGGGGGATAAAACTGACCGGCTATTTAGATTCTCAACATATGCTTTCCCAATACCTCTTAATACGTTCTGAAGCTATAAAAGCAACGATAAAGGAGATATAAGGCAAAATCTCCAAAGCAGCTATTTATGACCCCAGTATGGCCCATAAAGGGGGGGTCGGGTGGTAAAACTGACCGGCTATTTAGATTCTCCACATATTCTTTCTCAATACCTCTGAATACATTCTGAAGGTATAAAAGCAACAATAAAGGAGATATAAGGCCAAAACTCAAAATCAGCTCTTTTATGACCCCAGTTTGACCCATAAGGGGGGGGGGGGGTCGGGGGGTAAAACTGACAGGCTATTTAGACTCTCCACATATGCTTTCCCAATACCTCTTAATACATTTTGAAGGTATAAAAGCAACAATAAAGGAGATATAAGACAAAACTCCAAAGCAACTATTTTATGACCCCAGTTTGACCCATAAGGGGGGGTTGGGGGATAAAACTGACCGGCTATTTAGATTCTCCACATATGCTTTCCCAATACCTCTTAATACATTCTGAAGCTATAAAAGCAACAATAAAGGAGATATAAGGCAAAAACTCCAAAGCAGCTATTTATGACCCCAGTTTGGCCCATAAGGGGGGGTCGGGGGGTAAAACTGACCGGCTATTTAGACTCTCCACATATGCTTTCCCAATACCTCTTAATATATTCTGAAGGTCTAAAAGCAACAATAAAGGAGATAAAGGCAAAAACTCAAAATCAGCTATTTTATGACCCCAGTTTGACCCATAAGGGGGGGGGGTCGGGGGGTAAAACTGACCAGCTATTTAGACTCTCCATATATGCTTTCCCAATACCTCTTAATATATTCCGAAGCTATAAAACCAACAATAAAGGAGATATAAGGCAAAAACTCAAAATCAGCTATTTGATGACCCCAGTTTGACCCATAAGGGGGGGCCGTGGGGTAAAACTGACCGGCTATTTAGACTCTCCACATATGGTTTCCTATTACCTCCCAGTACATTTTATAGCTCTAAATGCAATACTTAAGAAGATAATAGAGGGGTTGGCCTAAATTTAAGGCTTTCAGATTGGAAGGTGTCAGAAAATCACTCATAAATGAGACATTTTTCAAGGTATTGCTCCCAAAATCTAATCAGCTCGCGTTTTCGATAATATGAACAGGTGTGTCAAATTATAAGGCTGTGTAGGAAGTAGTTTTTCCTGAACTGCAATGACGGGGAGTGGGGGGGTGGGGGTGGGGTGTACTTCAAAAAATTGTTTTTGATCATGTGACCTTCATAAAGGTCAAAGGTCAAATTTAAGCATGCAGAAAAATTTTCCCACGCCTAAGGTATATAACTGCCAAATATGGTTTGAAACCTTGTAATAATAAGGGAGATATTCAAGGGAGACCATAATGCGGCGGCGGCGAGGAAACTGAGGTGAAAACAAATAAGCGCCCTTTCAGGGACGCTTAATGACTGAATTATGGTTTGGATGTTTTGAATATTACCCATGCATACAGAAGTGGCAATACATTCAATGAATGCTTATGTGTGGTGTTGTAGAAAAGCCTGTGGCTCACTTGATGAAATTACATCTGTTACAATGGGAACTTGCAAAAGGAAATTCTTAATGAATTCTAATATGACTTTAACAGTGCTTAATCTGCATCAACAAATAGACCCAAAGGTGCAACAAGATTTTAAAGGTCAATACAGCAAGGTCAAAGGTCAATCAGTGTTACACCATGACATGGCATACCTAAAACCCTCAACCAATGTCCCTACCAAGTATAAACTTCCTACACCTTACAGTCTCTGAGATATAACCTGGACAAGACTTTATAGGTCAAGGTCGCTACAGCAAGGTCAAAGGTCAAATCAAGGTCACATGACGTAGCACACCTACACCCCCTAACCAATGTCTCTAACAAGTATCAACTTCCTACACCTCTTACGGTTTCCAAGATATAGCCCAGACCAGGCATTATAGGTCAAGTTCACTATGGCAAGTACAAAGGTCAAATCAAGGTCACACCATGACGTTGCACATCTACTACAGTACTACCCCCAACCAATGTCCCTACCAAGTATAAACTTCCTACACCTTACAGTCTCTGAGATATAACCTGGACAAGACTTTATAGGTCAAGGTCGCTACAGCAAGGTCAAAGGTCAAATCAAGGTCACATGACGTAGCACACCTACACCCCCTAACCAATGTCTCTAACAAGTATCAACTTCCTACACCTCTTACGGTTTCCAAGATATAGCCCAGACCAGGCATTATAGGTCAAGTTCACTATGGCAAGTACAAAGGTCAAATCAAGGTCACACCATGACGTTGCACATCTACTACCCCCAACCAATGTCCTCACCAAGTATCAGCTTCCTACACCTTACAGTTTCCGAAATATAGCCCAGACAAGATTTTATAGGTCAAGGTCACTACAGCAAGGGTCAAAGGTCAAATCAAGGTCACACTATGACGTTGCACATCTACACCCCCTAACCAATGTCCCTACCAAGTATCAACTTCTTACACGTTACAGTTGCTGAGATATAGCCCAGACAAACTTTTCAAACTCAAGCTCACTACGGCAAGGTCAAAGGTCAAATCAAGGTCACACCATGACGTTGCACACCTACACCCCCTAACCAATATCCCCACCAAGTATCAACTTCCTACACCTTACGGTTTCCGAGATATAGCCCGGACAAGATTTTATAGGTCAAGGTCACTACGGCAAGGTCAAAGGTCAAATCAAGGTCACACCATGACGTTGCACACCTACACCCCCTAACCAATATCCCCACCAAGTATCAACTTCCTACACCTTACGGTTTCCGAGATATAGCCCGGACAAGATTTTATAGGTCAAGGTCACTACGGCAAGGTCAAAGGTCAATTCAAGGTCAGACTATGACGATGCACAACTACACCCCCTAACCAATGTCCCTACCAAGTATCAACTTCCTACACCTTACAGTTTCCGAGATATAGCCTGGACAAACTATTTCCCGCCGCCCGCCCATCCGGACACCATGGGTGAAAACAATACCCTGTTTGGCTGGTAAAAACCAAAGGCAAACATAACCAACAAACTGAGCGCTTTATCACTAAGCTATGATGTTTCTAGGAAGGACATCACTGGGGATTAAACCCAGGTCTCCCAGTTGGTTGGAATATGCTACCCTGCATAACTTATTGTTGTAAAATAAAATATTGTTACCTTGTACTGATGGCACCATGTCATGAGTATCCACCAGAGAGCACACATCTCCGCTGAGTGGGTTCCTCCTTATTTGTTTATGTGGGCTACTACTGTTGAGTTGTCCATGGCAACCAACACTGTCTGATTTTTGACACTGGTCCTTGAACTTTCTCAAGGCCCGAGATACCGGTAACAATAAGCGAGTTATAAGCACTTTTTAAGTTTGGTTATAATTATTTGACCTTGAAGGAGGGGCCCAAGGTCAAATTTGACCACACCAAAAGATTCCCAGCCCATGATTTCCTATAGGTTGGTTTATCAACCCAAACCTCTAGGACCAATTATAAGCGAGTTATAAGCACTTTTAAGTTTGGCTATCCTTGTTTGACCTTGAAGGAGGGGCCCCAGGTCAAATCTAACCACACCAAAAGATTCCAAGCCCATGATTTCCAATATGTTGGTTTACCATCCCAAACCTCTTGGACCAATAAGAGCGTTCAAGGCTTAATTTTATCACATTTTTTATCAAACGATCATCAATCGCCCGTCAATCGGTCAATTATGGCCCCATTGATCCCAAAAACGACTGGCGCCTAGATTCTTATGTATGCATACCAAATTAGGTTGATCTACACCCAGTACTTTCTGAAACAAGACCACTGCCGCTGTGTGTATCTTCCGCCGCGCATTAAAGGGGAAGAAATACCTTTTCCGAGATTTTCTGCTAAATTTTCCACTTTTCATTTTCAGCTAAAACTAAGATGGCCACCAAAAGAGGCAAAAATTGAAATTTTTCCCCTTTCAATAGAATACCCTTGTACTACCCTGCAGATCCATATACATCCCCCCCCCCCCCCCCCCCCCCCAATGTCCCTTCAAAGTAGGGATGGGTCGGTAGTTCCAGTATCTCGGTATCGAAAGCATTTTACTGAAATAACGTGACAAGATTTTAAAAACGCCACTTTGCTTGTCAACATATATAATGGCAGGAAGAGTGGATAGGAAGAGAGAGTTAAAATGTTAGAAACATACCCGAAATCTGAAGAAATTATAAGCATTTTTCCCTATATTTTACTTTTATAGCAACACGTTGAAAACTGCCATGTTTTGGTTACGACACTTTATAACCTAAATCTTGCTTGACAACACATAAAATGGAAGGAAAACTTAAAATATTGGGAACAAACAATAAATTATACAGGTTTCTCTCATATTTTGGCTATTTGGGGACTTTAATTGCGATGTTGTTAAGATGAAACGTCCATGTTTGATTCCCGGATTCCCGGAATTGGTATGGTTTTGCACTGGCAACCTCCCGATGTACACATTTCTGGTACCCACCCATCCCTACTTCAAAGTCTCAACTTCCTACACCTTACAGTTTCTGAGATATTGCATGGACAGGAATTTAAAGGTCCATAACATTGCAGACCTAACCCCCAACCAATGTCCCTTCCAAGCATCAACTTTCTAAACCTTACAGTTTCCGAAATATAGCCCGGACAAATTTTAAAGGCCAACGTCACTACAGCAAAGGTCAGAGGTCAAATCAATGTTACATGATGACGTGCACATCTACACCTCTCAACCAATGTCCCTACCCAGTATAAAATTTCTACACCTTACGGTATCTGAGATACAGTTTAGTAGTGTTGGTATCGAATAATAATATGCATATCGATATCAAACCATATTTTTGCCTGATATCAAACCATATTTTCCGTATCGATCGATATTGAAATATCGGGGGATGAGATGCTTTCCTTTGGGAGACCTTCCATACTCTTGCGCTTCAGCGGTAAGTGAAAGTTTACAAAAATAAGATGAAACGCAATGTATTCTTCAAATATTTTCCTTTAATTGAAGGAAAAACCCCATATTTGTACCTGTTAAGTAGTATATTTCGATATTGATATGGCACTCTACATTATTGATATCGGCAAATTTAGCATGAATCGATAAATATTTCAATATCGATAAACAATACCAGCACTACAGTTTAGACATAACTAGAAATAGGACGTCCTGTTGATAGTAGCTGCGACATATGAATAGAAAGAGGATAGCATAGAAGAACACACATTATCATGCGTAATGTCCACCCCATGAACCTTTTGGCAAAATTGCACAGTAGTGTTATGAGACCCTGTTTCATTTGTAAAATATATCAATGATGCTTAAATATTTATTAGTGTACATGTAAACTAGACAAAAGTTTACACAGGGGACTGCCTGGTTCAGTGTACCTTATCTTACTGTCCAGTTTGCATAGGGTAGTGCCGGGGTCAGTGTACCTCACTTTACTGTCCAGATTACAGAGGGTACTACGGGGTCAGTGTACCTAACCTCACTGCCCAGTTTACACAGATACTGTGGGGGTCAGTGTAACTCACCTTAGTGTCCAGATTACAGAGGGTACTGTGGGGCTCAGTGTACCTTACCTCACTGGTAAGTCCAGTGTCCAATTTACACAGGTACTACAGGGGTTTATTATACCTCACCTTATTGTCCAGCTTACATAAGCTACTGTGGGGGTCAGTGTACCTCGCCTTACTCTCCACTTTTACACAGGGTACTACCAGGGTTAGTGTACCTCACCTTACTATCGAGATTAAACAGGGTACTGCTGGGGTCAGTGTACCTCACCTTACTCTCCAGTTCACACAGGGTACTGCCAGGGTTAGTGTATCTCACCTTACTGTCGAGATTAAACAGGGTATTGCTGGGGTCAAGTGTACCTCACCTTACTGTCCTCATTACAGACGGTACTGCTGGGATTGGTGTACCTCACATTTCTCTTCAGTTAACACAGGGTACTGCCAGGGATAGTGTACCTCACCTTACTCTCCAGTTTACACAGCGTACTGTCAGGGTTAGTGTATCTTAATTTACTGGTCAGTTTACACAGGGTACTTCTGGGGTCAGTGTATCTAACCTCACTGTCCAGTTTACACAGGGTACTGCCGGGTTAGTGTGCCTACCTTAGTGTCCAATTTTCACAGGGTAATGTGGGGGTCAGTATGCCTCGCCTTACTGTCTAGTTTACACAGGGTACTGCTGGGATTAGTGTACCTCACATTACTGTCCAGATTACAGAGGGTACTGCTGGGGTTAATGTACCTCATCTTACTCTCCATTTTACACAGGGTACTGCCAGGGTTAGTGTACCTCATCTTACTCTCCATTTTACACAGGGTACTGTTGGGGTTAGTGTATCTCACCTTACTGCCCAGATTACACAGGGTCAATAGGCTTTGTGTACCTTATCTCACTGATCAGCTTACACAGAGTACTTCCAGGGTCATTGTACCTAACCTCACTGTCCAGTTTACACAGGGTACTGCCGGGTTAGTGTGCCTCACCTTACTGTCCAATTTTCACACGGTAATGTGGGGGTCAGTATGCCTCACCTTACTGTCCAGTTTACACAGGGTAATGCTGGGATTAGTGTATCTCACCTTACTGTCCAGATTACAGGGGGCACTGCGGTCAGTGTACCTTACCTCACTGTCCAGTTTATACAGGCTACTGTGGAGGCCAGTATAGCTCACCTTACAGTCCAGTTTACACAGGTACTTTGGGGGTCATTGTACCTCACTTTACGGTTAAGTTTACACAGGGTACTGTGGGGCTCAGTGTACCTCATCTTACTGTCCAATTTACACAGGGTACTGAACGGGTCAGTATACCTCACCTTACTGTCCAGCTTACATAGGGTACTGTGGGAATCCATGTACCTCCCCTTTCTGTCCAGTTTAAACAGGGTACTGTGGGGCTCAGTGTACCTCACCTTGCTGTCCAGATTACATATAGTACCATGGGGGTCAGTGTTCCTCTCCTTACTGTCCAGATTACAGAGGGTACTGTGGGATGATTCACCCCCTTGTTATGGAAACTTTCGTCAATTTCCAATGAAGTTGTATGGGGCAGGCCACCTGGTGTACCCAGGAGGGAAGGGGAGGCTGCAGGGAGTGGATTTCAAAATGCAGAGGGTCAGGGGTACTACCTTGCTACCAATTATCGCCAGGTACCAATTATCGCCAGATAAAATTCAAATTGACATAATCTGACCACAAGTACATCCCAAGTCTAGCAAATAAGGTAAAACTATTTCAACAGTGAATAGAACAGAAACACAATGAAAAACTAGAAATAGGACGCCCTGTTGATAGTAGATGCGAATAGAAACAGGATAGCATAGAAGAACACACATTATCATGTGTAATGTCCACCCCATGAACCTTGCCCAAATTGTACAGTAGTCTTACAAGACCCTGTTTCATTTGTAAAATATATCAATGATGCTTAAATATTTATTAGTGTAGATGTAATTTATTTCAGCTTCATGCCTTTTTGCATTGGTTGGGTTGAAAATTTTGACGAAATCACTCTATCTTGCACGGTTAAGAAGATAGAAGCAAATTCCTGTTTTTCTATTTTTGGCAAAAATTTGAAAATTCAAAATGGCCGCCATTTTTGGGAAAGGGAAATTTTTTTGAAAATTGCCAAGAGTACATTTCTTAAGATACCCTATGGGTTGAAAATTTCAACGAAATAACTCTATTTTGCACGGTTAAGGCCAGTTTGTGTTTTTCCATTTTGGGCAAAAATTCGAAAATTCAAAATGGCCGCCATATGTGGGGAGGGGAAAATTTTTTGGAAATTGCAAAGAGTACATTTCTTAGATACCCCTTGGGTCAAAAATTTTGACGAAATCGCTCTATCTCGCACGGTTAAGGAGATAGAAGCAAATTTGTGTTTTGCCATTGTTGGTAAAAATTCGAAAATTCAAAATGGCTGCCATTTTTGGGGAGGGGAAAATTTTTTGAAAATTGCAAAGATTACATTCCTTAGATACCCTGTGGGTTGAAAATTTCGACGAAATCGCTCTATCTCGCATGGTTAAGGAGATAGAAGCAAATTTATGTTTTGCCATTTTTGGCAAAAATTCGAAAATTCAAAATGGCCGCCATTTTTGGGGAGGGGAAAATTTTTTGAAAATTGCAAAGAGTACACTCCTTAGGTACCCTGTGGGTTGAACATTTCGACGAAATCGCTCTATCTCACACAGTTAAGGAGATAGAAGGAAATTTGTGTTTTGCCATTTTTGGCAAAAATTCGAAAATTCAAAATGGTCGCCATTTTTGGGGAGGGGAAATTTTTTTTGAAAATTGCATAGATTGCATTCCTTAGATACCCTGTGGGTCAAAAATTCTGTCGAAATCGCTCTATCTCTTTCGGTTTCTGAGATATTAGCAAATTACTCAAAAGTAGTACTGAAAATACACAATGAAGTACCTAAATGGCTATTACTCATGTACTGACAAAGCTATCAGTCCCAAATGCAATACCAAGCGAGCTATGGACATAACAATCTTGTATTCAAAATTGTAGTAAAATATCTTTAATTATTTTGGCTTAAATGCACGGAAACCAATGGGTACTGAAAATAGCTGTACTTAAGTATTACTCAGTAAGCAAAAGAGGTACAACAGCCAAAAGCAATCCCAAGCAAGCTACTGACCCAATAAGCCTGCATACCAAATTTGGTGACAATAGCTCTAATACTTTTCCTTTAAATGAGCGGAAACCATGCGTGACGCCGGACATCGGACGGCGGACATCAGACATCGGACGGCAGAAAAAGCATAATTTCGTAATGAGGAACACACCTTGCCCTCCCTGAGGTCGAACTGGTAACCTACGAAGTTGAAAACCTGTTTTGGATCCAGTTCTGACTTCTCTTTGTTCACCAGCCAACCTAGTTCTCGGCAGAGGGCTACCAAGCTCTGTGTATGCTGGAGACATGTTTGGTGGGATGTGGCTCTCACCAACCACTCATCTAGGTACTGGTGGATTCTTATACCCCTCTGTAAAGCCATCAGTTTGACCTCTTTGGTCACCACTGTGAATTCCATAGGTGCTATGGACAGACCAAAAGGTAGGGCTTTGAAGTGGCCTGGATGTAAAAACGCTTGCAAGTCCTTGAAGCCAATGGAGGTGACCCACTCCCCTAGCTGTATGGAGGTTCTTATTGTCTCTGGGGGTCTCCATTTTGAACAACTCTGTGTTTAGGAAGGTGTTCAAGGTGCTCAGGTCCAGGATAGGTCTCCACCGGTTGTTGGGTTTGGGTACCAAAAATAGCCGGTTGTAAAAACCCAGTGAGTTTTGGTCTGACCAAGACAGGAACCGGTCATCTGGTGTGACTGTTGGGGGCCAGTAAGCTAAAAACTATGATGCACACCTACAACCCCCAACCAATGTCCCTAAGTATCAACTTCCTACACCTTACACTTTCTGAGATAAAGCCCTGACATAGGGTCATTTATAGGTCGAGGTCACTACGGCAAGCTCAAAGGTCAAATCAAGGTCACACCATGATGTTGCACACCTACACCTCCTAACCAATGTCCCTACCAAGTATGAACTTCCTACACCTGACAGTTTCTGAGATATATCCCGGACAAGCTTTTATAGGTTGAAATCACTACAGCAATGTCAAAGGTCAAATCAAGGTCACATGATGTTGTACACCTACACCCCCTAACCTGAGCCTACCAAGTATCAACTGATAGTTTCTGAGATATAGCCCCGACAAGATTTTACAGGTCAAGGTCATTACGGCAAGGTCAAAGGTCAAATCAAGGTCACACCATGACGATGCACACCTACAACTAGTGTTCGCTCTCATCAAAAACTAGAAATAGGAAGTACTATAAAAAGAGTAATAAAATATTGAATAGGCGAATTGCATACAGAAAACACATTATCATGTGTAATGTCCACCCATGAGACTTTGGAAAGCCTTTGGGAGAAAAGCCCTCAAATTTGTCCCAGGAAAAAAACCCTCACAAAATGAGCCTTGTGGAGAAAACCCCTCAGGAGAAAACCTTTCTTAGATCACTTTCAGAAAAAAAAACATCATGGCTTCTTTTAGCATAAACAGATTATTGTTTCTATTATATTTAGGGATTATAAACAACACATGGTGGTGGGGTTCTAAGAGATCAAAGGTATATGTATACTAACAAGAAGATTTAAAAGGGCCAACTGATTTAGGTTGGATTTTAATAAAATCAATCAAAATGTTGACCCTAAAAGTCTATAAAATGTATAATGTTGGTTTTTTGTTGAAATATATACTTTTAAATAAATAAATAAATTAAGATGTAAGGTTTATATTTATTTTATGGGAAGGGGGGCTTTGGTCAAATCAAAGGGGGGGGGGGCTTTTGTCCTACATAGTGGGAGCTTTGGTCAGGGGGGGCTTTTGCCTTCCCCAGGAAGACCAGGGGGGCCTTTGTCAGGGGGGGGGGGGGCTTAAGTCCTACACTCCGGGGCTATAAAATTGGCCTCCCAATTTTTGTAGACAAGGAAAAATACCCATGTATTGAAATGAAAAGAAAACAGATATTACAAGGCATAACAAACCTCCAATTCCCGAATAAAAGCCCATTTGGAAAGAAGCCCATCACCCAAAAAGCCCATCAGGAAAAAAGCTCATCAGGAAAAAAGCCCATCGGCTGAAGTGATGGGGTGGAAAAACGCCATCAATCTTTTAAAAAATTGCTATTCAACACATACTGAATTATTAATGATCAAAATCATACAAAAGAAGACCAAAATAGTTAATGATTTCAAGTGTTTTTAATTGGGACACTAAACTGACTTAAATTTTTAAAGCATTAAAATTTGTGTTAAACAGCAATTTTTTTAAACATTGATGGGCTTTTTTTACACCCCATGACTTTGGCTGATGGGCTTTGTGGGTGATGGGATTCTTTCCTGAAGGGCTTTTTCCGCACATGTGAAAGAATCCCATCAGGAAAACAAGGGTGAAAAGTGGCTGGCTTTCACCCAACCACAGAGTCGAATCTTAGGACAGCACTGGGTGTTGAAATCTGTAAAGTCTGTATTATCGCCCGCATTTGGAAACCGCTTTCAGGGAAGTTGTTTTCAGATTTGTGTAGCGAGATGGGTATTTGTAGTGACGTGATGTGAAAGGTTTACAAATATAAAGGGTCTGTAGATCCGCAGTTTTGCAAGGCTGGTTTAAGATGAAAACCACCAGGATATTTCCTGTCCACGGACTTGCCTCATTAATATTAATGAGCAAACATGCGCAGTCACGGCAGTTCTTTGACTATATTTTACAAGGCTGGTTTAAGATGAAAACTACCAGCATATTTCCTGTTCACGGACTTGCCTCATTAATATTAATGAGCAAATATGCGCAGTCAAGGCAGTTCTTTAGGGGGTTTCCTGACAATATTCTACCGTAGATGCGCAGTTTGAAATTTGATTTTTAAATGAGAAGACGTATTTCAATTTTGAAGCATGGATATATAGTACTGTATATGGATATTTTACAGAAGCAAATTGTAAGTATTTAAATAAAATATTCGTGTGTTATTTCTACAATATTACAATAGCCATAATGAGCGATAATCGGGGATCAGAGGTTATGCTGTATTTTACCGATGAAGTATTTTGTCGTCCATTTTAAAGAATATTGTCAAGAAATACCAGGGGAAATCCGTGACCTCATATCTTCTCATGAATATTAATGACTTGGGTGCTAATCGCCGTGCGTTCTGTAGCTTAAAGTATCGAAACGTCCATATTATAAAATATTGTCAGGAAATAAGATTAGCGAACTGGTTTATTTTGTAAATATACTGTAAAACAATTTAGAAGACAACTTCCTCCAAAATAAGAAACGGATTGACAGAAAAATGAAATCACGTGATAACTTCTAGGACATGCAAAAGCGCCTTCGAGTGGTTGAATGTAGAACTACAGAGTTTGAATATTTTCATTGTCTCTGCCAGCTCGATTTTGATTGGCTAAATGAAAAATGTATAGTACTACCGTGACGTCACTTCATTCATTAATTTCTTTGCGGTTTATTTGTTTGACAAATAATTGAGTACACGTAAGTGCGCAGACAGCAATTTTACATTAACAGTGACTGCGTGGTAAACCCTGCAGACGAATAAATTAATTGGGGTTTCACCTCTAGAAACCAGCAGACGAAACCGTTAAAAAAGACTCGTTCGAGTAGACCATCACAATAGCAAAAACAATAGTTTCTAGGACATCCGGGACTTTACAGAAAGCCAGACGTAGTGTTAGACATGCTTTTTACTTCATAAAATATAACTTAATAAAGGCATTAAAAATCTTCAAAATGGCAGAGTCTATAATATACACCTTAATGTACAGATATGTGAAGGAATATTATGCAGAATTTGATATTTAAGGGCTTAAACGGCCAATTTAAAATCGTGGCCGCAACTCAGTACATAACTCGAATCAAAGATTCGACTAAAAACCCACCAAGTTTCATTTTCTGCAAAACTGCAAGACGGGCGACAAAGGAAAGAGATAAAAGTTGAAATTTTTCAATGTGACATATTATACATTTCTATGAACCTGTGGGTCAAAATTTTTTGTCAAAAGTGCTCTATCTCTTGCGGTTTCTGAGATACATATATTTTTGGTTTTCCGCCAAAAGTTGCAAAAATTGAAATTTTTTAATTTCACATAGAATACTTATCTACTACCCTGTGGGTCAAAAATTCTGTCGAAAATGCTCTGATGGTTTCTGAGATATTAACATTTTTGGTTTTCCGTAAAAATCCAAGATGGTCTACAAAAGTGGCGAAAACTGAAATTTTTTAAATTCACATATAATACTCTGTTAATAGCCTGTGGATCAAAAAGTCTGTTGAAATCGCTCTATCCATTACGGTTTCCGAGATATTAACCTTTTTTTATTTTCCGCAAAACTCCCAAGATGACTGCCAAAGGTGGAGAAAATTGAAATTTTTCCAATTCACATAGAATACTCCTCTACTACCATATGGGTTAAAAATTCAGTCGAAATCGCTCTATCTCTTACGGTTTCCGAGATATTAACATTTTTGGGTTTTCCGCAAAAATCCAAGATGGCCGCCAAAAGTGGCGAAAAAATTGAAATTTTTCAATTTTGTATAGGATACTTTGCTATCACCCTACGGGTCAAAAATTCTGTAAAAATCACTCTATCTCTTGCGGTTTCCGAGATATTAACATTTTCAGTTTTCCGCAAAAATCCAAGATGGCCACCAAAAGTGGCGAAATTGATATTTTTCAATTTCACATAGAATACTCTACCACTACCATGCGAGTCAAAATTTCTGTGGAAATGGCTCTATCTCTTACGGTTTCCGAGATATTAACATTTTTTGTTTTTCCACAAAAATTGAAGATGGCCGCCAAAAGTGGCGAAAATTGAAATTTTTCAATTTTGTATAGAATACTTTCCTACTACCCTACGGGTCAAAAATTCTGTCCAAATCGCTCTATCTCTTACGGTTTCTGAGATATTAAGATTTTTTCGTTTTTCGCAAAAATTCAAGATGGCCGCCAAAAGTGGCGAAAATTGAAATTTTTCAATTTTGTATAGAATACTTTCCTACTACCCTATGGGTCAAAAATTCTGTCGAAATAGCTCTATCTCTTACGGTTTCTGAGATATTAAGATTTTTTCGTTTTTCGCAAAAATTCAAGATGGCCGCCAAAAGTGGCGAAAATTGAAAAATTTTCAATTTTGTACAGAATACTCTTCTACTACCCTGTGAGTCAAAAATTGTGTCGAAATCGCTCTATCTCTTACGGTTTCCGAGATATTAAGATTCTTTCATTTTTCGCAAAAAACTAAGATGGCCGCCAAAAGTGGCGAAAATTGAAATTTTTTTTAATTTTGTATAGAATACTTTTCTACTACCCTGTGGGTCAAAAATTCTGTCGAAATCGCTCTATCTCTTTCGGTTTCTGAGATATTAGCAAATTACTCAAAAGTAGTACTGAAAATACACAATGAAGTACCTAAATGGCTATTACTCATGTACTGACAAAGCTATCAGTCCCAAATGCAATACCAAGCGAGCTATGGACATAACAATCTTGTATTCAAAATTGTAGTAAAATATCTTTAATTATTTTGGCTTAAATGCACGGAAACCAATGGGTACTGAAAATAGCTGTACTTAAGTATTACTCAGTAAGCAAAAGAGGTACAACAGCCAAAAGCAATCCCAAGCAAGCTACTGACCCAATAAGCCTGCATACCAAATTTGGTGACAATAGCTCTAATACTTTAATTTTAGATATAGCTCTAATACCTTTAAATGAGCGGAAACCATGCGTGACGCCGGACATCGGACGGCAGAAAAAGCAAAAATAATATATCCACCCCCAGGGGGGTGGACATAATGAATGCGAGAGAGACTGTCTCCCTTCACTTGAAAAGGCGAGACAACTGTGAAAAAATGTGAGACATGTTTTGCGTCAAGATATTGTGACGGCGAGAGCCGATGTAATGCAAATTATGGGCTAGCAGTTTGGTTTGGAATTGTGGACCACGGCTAACTTAGCGATAATTCAACCATTTAGGCTGAGAAAAGTGGTTTTTCACATGAGATTCCAACAAAAAGACTAAGAAATGGCTGAAAATCTATTACACACTAACCTTTCACACTAACAAACCACGGATTATCCTCACATTTTGTTTATATTTTAAAGAATTGTAGCTTTTGAAGTATTTCTACTGTCAAACTAGCCGCCATTGTTGTACAAGTATATCACGTCTGAAAGACTTTAAAGTAGGCGATTTAATTTGCATATTTTATACGTTCTTCGGTGATACTTTGTTGAATTTGGGTTGAAACTAACAGATTTGCTTTGGAACTACTTGCTGTAGGCTGGCGTACGGATACGCGGCAACAGTCCAGAAATCTATATAAGGAAGCACGGTCGGGGGGCTTTCTGGCTTTCGTTTGACAAAGCCGCATTTGCGTTACGCGAAAGCCCAAATCAATAAACAACCACAAAATGATTGTGTAATCACCGCAACCGCAAAGTAATTGCAGAACTCATATATACTTACTGTATAATCACCGCAACCGCAAATCATTAGAAATCTCCAAATTTACCCTTTTTAAGCTGGTACCTGGATCTGTATTAAATTATCTTCTATGTTTGTTAGGTTTGATGTTACAATTTAAGAACTTAGCTGTAGTAGAGGGAAACAATGGTTAGACAGCAAATTACATAGATTTTCACAGAATAATCTATGCTGACTGAATAAAACCAGTTTCTTGAACTTTACAATTTTACAGTTACAGTTCTGAAGCAATCCTTGTAAGTAACATTTAAAAGTTACTCATACAAGTTATCCTTTGTGCTTTAAGAATTCTTCTTAGTCTTACTTAACTGTACATGATATCACATGTAAATAAATTAAGTTCAGTTATATAACATCTAATTTGCCTTTCTCTTAGCCAAGTTGATTATTACTTCAATTTAGTGCATACTTTCAATCTTTGGATGACAGCTATTTTCAAGTTTAGACTCTATAGCAAGATTCAATATCTTGCATATACTCACATACAGTTGAATATTACACATTGTGCGACACAACAAGAGTATAAAGTAATAAGATTAACCTTGCTGACTGAACCTTTGGACTTTGTGTGACTTTGTCATCTCGAATTGCCCACTTGCTGACTGATATGTTTGAGAGTTTATTTTGATATTCATATGGAATCTGAGACTTGGACTGAAACATTTTGGACTGAAGGTACTTCAGGGTTTCTGCATGGTAATGCAAGGCAAATGAGCTACTTCAGGTAGAGAAGTAGTAGGGACATATAAATTATTTGGACTAATTTACAAACTGGTTTCGGGCTCTTCAGTATTTTTAGTCTCAGGCCACATGCTACCAACCTCTTTCCTTGAGTGAAATACTGAGGCCCGCTACAATATTTTGAAATATTTAGTTCCAATTTAAGACTGCATAAAATCTTCTTTAAATAAATAAACTATTTAATGCTGTTTTTATTTGTCATTTTTTTAAAATTTCACTTCTAAACCACATCTTAATTGCTTAATGGCTGGGTGCTACTGGCTTTTTTTTAATTATATTTTTTTTTATTTTACTGTTATCTGGATTCATCAAATAAATAAATAAATTGCATTTCTTGTCTTTTCTTTGAAGAAATACATATTTTATCTGTTCCGATAAAAGACGAATTTCTTTGGTCAGTAGTTGTTTCGACTGTTTCGCCTGTGACACAATATGCACAAGACGAGTCAAAAATTAGATATAAAGCACGGAAATCTCGTGAGAATACCCAAGTTATCGTGTGAATTACTATTAGCTGGATCTATAAAATAAACTCACTTTCATGTTTTTGTCACCTATTTCTATGAGAAAATATGTACGTTGTCGATTCCGATAATAGATGAATTTATTTGGTTAGCAGTTGCTTCAACTGTTTCGCCTATATCCAGAAGACAAGTTAAAAAATCTACAAAAAGCACGGAAATCTCGCGAGAATACCCAAATTCTCGCGTGAATTACTGTTAGCTGGATATATAAAATAAACTAAACTGCCCTTCATGCTTTTCTCACCCATTTCTATGAAGAAATATGTACGTTGTCGCTTTGCGATAATACATTAATTTCTTCAGTCAGTTTTGAGTGTTTTGCCTGGTAGCGACAGCACAGACGCGTTGATGAGTTGGTTTTGCAACTCGCCCCAGAGTGTGTACAAACTCGCAACATCGCGTTCGACAGCGAACACTGTACAAACACCAACTAATGTCCCTACCAAGTATCAACTTCTACACCTTACAGTTTCTGACAGATAGATTTGAGAAATTTTATAGGTCAAGGTCACTATGGCAAGGTCAAAGGTCAAATCAAGGTCACACCATGATGCTGCACACCTACACCACCTAACCAATGTCCCTATCAAGTATCAACTTCCTAAATCTTACGGTTTCTGAGATATAGCCCGGACAAGATTTTATAGGTCAAGGTCACTACTAGGGGTGGGACGAGTACAAATAATTCGGGTCGATTACTCGCAGATAAAAAATCGACGCGACATTTAGTATCTACCATAACAGGAAATGACATCCAATATGACGGCTCCCGTAAACGAAAAAAAAATACAAAGATAAAAGCTTTGAATCGCTTGAATTAGCTATTGTCAGCACATAATATCAATAATATTATGTTACAAATTGTGGATTATGCGATATGATGAAAGTAAGGTATGTTATTTATGTTTTATTAACTAAAAAACGTAACCGGTTCTATAGGTTGTTATATATACACGAGCACTCGACCCCAGGAATTGGGGTCGAATTTTCGTGAAATTCACCTCGCTCGGCGAGTGTCGACTGCTCGGTCACACCCCTAGTCACTACAGCAAGGTCAAAGGTCAAATCAAGGTCACACCATGATGTTGCACACCTACACCCCCTAACCAATGTCCCTACCAAGTATCAACTTCCTAAATCTTACGGTTTATGATATATAGCCCGTACAAGATTTTATAGGTCAAGGTCACTGCAGCAAGGTCAAATCAAGGTCACACCATGATGTTGCACACCTACACCCCCTAACCAATGTCCCTACCAAGTATCAACTTCCTACACCTTACAGTTTCTGAGATAGAGGCCGGACAAACTTTTCCCGTCGCCCGCCCGCCCATCCGGACACCATGGGTGAAAACAATCCCCTGACAGGCCTTATGGGCTGTGGGGTAATAAAATTACCTTATTTTCCGACCCAGTCGGTGGAAACACAGGACGTCTTTTTCTGACGTTTGACGGGCCGGTCTGCGCCGACCGGTTTAGCAAATTGTCCATTGGATAGGATGTATTAACGCAATAAAATGGACCTTTGTGCAAGGAAATGATACTAAAAATGTCTGTTTTTTAGCGCACATTGTATTTGCCCTACAATAAATACTGTAAATGGATAGCATAATACCTCTTTAAGTTTATGTGCATTTGTTGTGTGATATGTTGGATTTACAAAGGATTACTGCTGGTGAAATGACAGAGGGTGAAAATTTGACAGATCTAGGAGTTGCCAAACTTGTAGTTCTATTATAGTATATGTACAAAATTTATGTCACAACAGTTTTTTAATAATGAAAAACGTACCCTGGTGACTGTGACCATATACAATACACAAAGCTGTTTCAAGGTTAACTTTAAAGTTAAAATAGCACTACCTTTCCTTTTGAGATGACCTCGCTTGCGTGTTACGTCTGCGCATGCGCGAACTCGGTATTTGGTCCGCGAGATCGTTGTAGAAGTGTCTCTGCGGTCGCACACCGCCAACGTTTTGTAAAATAAAATATATACAGTGTTAGAAATCCAGAGTTTTTAGCTGTAAAATAAAATAACCTTATTGTCAAATATTTAGTTCAAATATCCATCACTAGGGGGCGACAGAGTGCTTTATATTTTATGTATATTTGTCACGGTGCAGAGATGGCTATAATGGCGATCGCTAGTATACGTCACAAATGTGGACTGACGTCGTTGCGGTGTTGCACCGTCATATACTACTGCCTTGCTACCAATTATCGCCGGGTACCAATTATCGCCAGACAGAATTCAAATAGATATAACTTCACCAAAATAGCATCCAAAGTCTAGCAAATAAGTATTCAACCACATGGTGGGCGATAATCAATGACCCAAACTCACCAACAGTTGTGGATAAAGCTTGCAAAGTCTGATCACCAAAAATAAATCAGGTAGAAAGAAAACAGAAAAAAAAACCCGAATATACAGCAAAGTAGGATATCACACATGATATCTAGCACTATATGGATGTAAAACACTGTAAAAACGATTACAAAGCTTTTCTGGCCGCCAAAAAGAAGCTGAGCAACCCCGAGCGGGGGGGGGGGGGGGGGTATTCAACCACATGCGGGGGGGGGGGGGGGGGGGGGTATTCAACCACATGGTGGGCGATAATCAATGACCCAAACTCACCAACAGTTGTGGATAAAGCTTGCAAAGTCTGATCACCAAAAATAACTCAGGTAGAAAGAAAACAGAAGAAAAAAAACCGAATATACAGCAAAGTAGGATATCACGCATGATATCTAGCACTATATGGATGTAAAACACTGTAAAAACGATTACAAAGCTTTTCTGGCCGCCAAAAAGAAGTAACCATTGCGCATGTCCTGATTAACATAATAAATTTCATGAATATGCATAGATTTAAAATCGCCTTTGACGTGTTGTAGTTGTCCCTCGCCCCTCGTTATCAGGTTTGAGTGTGATCACTACACCACAGAAAAGCCGAATTTCGCTACAGACTAATATTTTCACTCATATGTCCCAACTTTAAAGACATAGCATAGAGGTAAAATAGCCATTTGTCCATCATTAGTTACTAGCATCCACAGAAAAAACAGTCAAACTGGACAGGATACATGCAAGATCCTTTCAATGACATCTTAAAGTTCACTGGAAGTATCCAATGCCTCTGGGCCCATCTTCACGAAAGGTCTTAGCCAGGACTTAGGCTTAAAGTTCAGACTTTTGTCTCAAGTTTCTGCCCAAAAACTGCTAAGTCTTTTGTCTTAGGCTTAGTGGTATTCACAAAGAATTTAAGACCGGTATTAGGCTTAGCCAAGGGCTCAACTTTAAGACTGGTTGACTCAGCTTGAGACAGAGACGATAGATCATTATGTAATGAGACTGACACAAAGGGCGAACAACTGTGAGTTTGGTGGGAATCTGAAAGAGCATGTCAGGGATCAGGTGGTGGATAAATGTAAATCCTCAGTTCTCAGAAGAAAATTCCTAGAAAAGGGGAGTGATTTAACTCTGGGAACTCTACAAACAATTGCAAGAGCACATGAAGCAGCAGATTCTCAGGCTAGGTCAATAGAAAGCAAAAATACTCAGAGTGTAAACTTGGTGAGAAGAGCTGATAATCCCAAACCACAGCAGAACTCTAGGGACAAGCCTAGACAGGCTAAGGGAGCATGCTTTAGGTGTGGCCAGACCACTCACTATGCATGTGATAAAAGTTAACTAGCCAGGAAAAGAAGTGTAGACTCTGTGAGAAGTATGATCACTTTGCCAAGTGCTGTAAAACCACGGATGTAAACAAGAAACCACGGAGCAAGCCTGCTAGTGGGGGGAAGCAGCATATTAAATTAGTCCAGGAATCTAGTGAAAGTGAGTTTGTGTTCACATGTGGATACAAAACACACAGAGAAGATATTTCAGTACAAGTGGATATTGGAGGAGTTGAAAAGGTACAAGTGTTAGTGGATTCAGGAGCCACATGTAACATTATAGACTGTGGTTTATGGGAGAAGCTTAAAATAGCAGGGATAAAATGTAGGACAAGAAAAGCACAGAAGAAGCTATTGCATATGCACTGAAAATTCGTGTCGAATGAAAATTCGTCAAATATTCGTTTTTCACACTCTAAATTCGTCATTTAGTGTCATCCACGTGTGTTTGATGTTGCTACTTCTAAGAAGGTTTATGATTTTATTTTGTAAGTATCGGCCAATTAAGTGTTTTATAAGTACATATTAAGTGTTTTATAAGTACTTATAGAGTGAAATGGTACAGTCATTTTGAAAATATTGTTTTTTTTTCTGTTGATATAGAGTACATTATTGCAAAGTCTTATATTATCACCCACTCTTTCAGACACTGGTTTACAAAAGTACTGGCTTTCTACCAGTGAACGCCCTCCCACCACTGAACGCCCGCATTATATGTCTTTGTTAGAGGTCAAGGACAAATGCTTCTATTTATCTACAAAATGGGGATTCACTGGTATTTCCGAGTTGCAGTAAAAACGGCCGATAATAGAGCTAATTAAATAAAAATATAAAGCTTTGAAACAAATGTAACAACATACAACTAAAGTCATTTGAGTGTTTTCAATGTTATTTAAATGAATATGGTCATGTTTGGTATGAAATTGTTCGTCTGTTCACCCCCAATTGAAATAATGTGTTCACCATCAACATTGGTTTGTCAAAAAATTGTCACTGAAGACAAACTTGAAATTGTATATTATTCTGGATAAGTGAAAGTTTGTCAAATATTTGTCATACAAGTCATATTTTTTCGCCTGTGACAAATTTTGCTTTTGACAAACATAGGATTAATTGGTCATATATTTGTCACAGCACTTGCATTTAAATTTTTGTCATTAATTTGTCAAAAACTTGTTCAGAAAAAAGGAAACATGGAGACACAACTGTTTAAAAATGAGTACTTGTGACAAATGCTTTCCTCTCATTGGCATTCTTTAAGAATGTAAATGAATTCACAGTTTAGAACAAAAAGAATAGTGTAGAATTATTTTTATGTAAAATTTAATTTAAAATAAAAATTAATGACACAGAATATAATAATACTCGAGTAAGATAATCTATTTAACAAGAGAATTAGGAACATATTTTATTAAGCTGATATTAAGCTGGCATTGTGATTTCTATTTACAAACACCCAATTGATCGCAGTTATTGTTTTCACTGTGGGCTATCCTCCCCCACACCTTCTTAAAAGGTTGTTCATTTTTAGAGATCACTTTCCAATCACACATGGCTGGAAAAGTGTGGGGGCGGATAGTCCCCAGTAATAAGTGTCCTTTAAATGGCTAGACACTGCAGTGAACAACAGCTAACATCCTTAACTTCTGGTTGTTTTAAGAATATACCTAGCACAAGTTTTCTTCACCATTTAATCGAAAAATTGGCAAATATACAATAAAACTGCATTGTTTAAGAACTATTAGAAGTAATAATTTACCTTTAAAATCATAAAAATATCACATTTTATAAAATATAGTTTTTTGTCCAGCGTTTGTGGATTAGATCTAAACAAGGCCACTGCCGCAGCGGTTATCTCCTGCCTTAGAATCAGTAATAATGGAGAAGTAAAGGAGATATAAGGCCTTTGTAGTAACATAATTCCTCTTGACATTGAAGAAGGGGTCAAACTTTCCTAGCCATATATATTTTGTTAATATTTAATGAACCTAGCTGGAATATTTCACCTTTTAAAGTATCTTAATGATTTTTAAATAACTGGCTATCACAGCCATTTTGTTTTTCAAAAGAAGGACAAAAGTTTTCTCAAGCAAAACATTTGAAGCCAAGGACTTTTAATGGCCTGTCTTAATATTGTCAAGCCATAGCACCAATAATAAGGGTGAAATAAGGACATTTTAGTGTGACAACCCCATTTAACATTGAAGCAGGGGTCAAAGGACAAATCCAAGACCTGGAAAAGATTCCCAGGCCATGACTTCCTACAAGTTGTATTCACAATCGGAACCTCTAGGAGCTATATGTAAGGAGATATAAGGCCTTTTTAATAGGATAACCCTGTTTGACATTAAGCATGTGATATGGCGGCCATTTTGTTTTTTGAACTAGGCCAAAATTACTATCAGGCTAGGTTTTCTAGCCATATAGCTTTTGTGCAAATTTGATGAAGCTAGCTGGAATATTTCGAGATTTAGGGCACCTTTACGATTTTCAAACAGTTAGCCATGACGGCCATTTTGTTTTTCAAAATGAGGCAAAAATTTTTTAGATTCCCAGGCCACGACTTCCTGCAAGTTTTTTTTCACATTCCGAACCTGTAGGAGCAATATTTGAGGAGATATAAGGCCTTTTTAACAGGATAACCCCATTTGACATTAAACATGTGATATGGTGGCCATTTTGTTTTTGGAACTAGGCCAAAATTTTTATCAGGCTAGGTTTTCTAGCCATATAGCTTTTGTGTAAATTTAATTAAGCTAGCTGGAATATTTCAAGATTTAGAGCACCTTTACGATTTTCAAACAATTAGCTATGGCGGCCATTTTGTTTTTTAAAATGAGGCTAAAATTTTTCAGAGACAGGTTTTCATAGCCATAAACATTCCCTGCAAATTTTGTGAAGATATCTTCATAAATTAATATTTCAAGATTTAGAGCACCTTTACGATTTTCAAACAATTAGCCATGATGGCCATTTTGTTTTTCAAAAATTTTTCAGATTCCCAGGCTATGACTTCCTGCAAGTTTTTTTCACATTCCGAACCTGTAGGAGCAATATTTGAGGAGATATAAGGCCTTTTTAATAGGATAACCCCATTTGACATTAAACACGTGATATGGCGGCCATTTTGTTTTTTGAACTAGGCCAAAATTTTTATCAGGCTAGGTTTTCTAGCCATATAGCTTTTGTGCAAATTTAATTAAGCTAGCTGGAATATTTCAAGATTTAGAGCACCTTTACGATTTTCAAACAATTAGCTATGGCGGCCATTTTTTTTTAAAATGAGGCAAAAAAATTTCAGACACAGGTTTTCATAGCCATAAACATTCTCTGCAAATTTGGTGAAGATATCTTGATAAATGAATGAGATATTAAGGTTTATGCAAAAACGTGACGAACGGACGGACGTACGGAAGGCGTTTTATAATTTCCTGACCATGGCCTTCGGCCACGGGCAGGAGATAATTAGGGCTTGGCTGATACTTATTGTCATGAGTCTGTTACTGTGGCATCTTCAAATATATATCACTTCTAATAATTTCACCTTGACCTGCATTTGACCTTTCATAGGGTGGTCCTTGTAAAGGGCAAGTTTTGTTTCAAGATTCTTCACTGAAGAATAGTGCTGGGATCTTTATACCATGTTAATCTATATGTGCATCTATGTGTCAGTGCATTACTTGACCTTATGTTAATCTGGGAGCACTTGGTTTAGGTGTGAAGTTTGGGGCCACTGGGCTTGGGTTCTAATTAGTGCAGTAACGACGTGGCTCGACTTGGTCATAGTCAGTCGTGAGTGTTGAAATTACGACGCGTCGGTTCATATATTACAAAGATTGATTTTTCACCAAAATATTACCTACCTTATAAAATCTTATAATAATTTGCATTTTTAAAGAAAGCAATAACATTTTAAAGTTGTCACCGGCTTTCAAGTGGAAACAGCAATGGCTGCTTCCCTCAATTTTTTAACCGTAAATATAAATTCTCGTGAGATTCAGTACTTTATAGCCTAGGGTCAAAGATCAAACTACAGAAATTCGTTTTTTTTTATTTAAAACTGGCTAATTAATAAAGTATATTTCTTCTGAAGTCCTTTATCAACACTAGTACGACTTTCGTCGGTTCACCATCGTCTGTTAGTTCCGCCGCGTCGACTCTAGTATTTCTTCACGACTTACAGCACTAGTTCTAATCCAACATGAAATTACCTGCCTCTCTGCATTGAGTTTAAGTTTGTCTCTCACCTGGGGTCAAGTCTGACCAAGAACATGCAGGACTGTATGAATTTTTTTGTGGTTTTATAACAGCTTACTTTCCTCTGGTTAGTCTGGTACAAAATTTTTATGTACTATTTGTCATATCCGCCACTAATTTCATTAAACTAAGGAAAATCTAAAACTACAATAAAATTACATTAAAATGGTACACTAACACATACCATATTTTTACTTCAGTAATTATGAATGTTTATAATGTTTGCTATTTCCTTGAAAAAATAGCCTCTCAAAATTTTATTTCTTGTGTGTCAACACCCTAAAAATATTTGCCAACACCCTCCAGCTTTATTTAAATAAAAAGCACGAAAAATTAAAATTATTTTGTTTTAAAAAGTGTAAATAATTTTTTTAAATAAATAAAAGAGTAAAGTCCAAAAATAGATTCATGCAGTACCAATAATCCCTATTTTCGCCCACCTTAGATGACTGAAAACAATAGTTTAGAATATATTTTCACTCAATCACGATTACATTCATATGTATATTTTTTATAAAAATTAAGTATGATATGTGTTATGTACAAAAATATGTACATTTTTGCATTTTTATCATGTTTAAATCACTTCCTGGTTTAGATCTACGTAGATTTGTTTATCCACATACATTTTCCACGAACGGAAATCCAATAAGGCATATTGATCCACCGGATGCATCCGGTGGATACTATGGTTTTTGCGAGGGTACGCCGCCGCCGCCGCAGTGTGTAGATGATTTCTCGTTACCTCTCTGCAGCCAAAAGTATTAGCAATAGAGACCTCAAATTTGCAGGGTAGGTTCAATGGTACAAAAGCTTGCCTACAAGTTTTTTTACCTCGTTTCCAAAAACAAGATGGCCGCCACGGCTGTTTCATTCAAATTTTTAGGGACTTTGCTGCCCCGTATATCAAAGGGCATGCAATGTACACTTTCCAAATTTGCAGGATATGTCCATCATGGTCAAAGCTTCCTTGGGAATTATTCTGGATATCTGGACAAAAACAAAATGGCCGCCGTGGGTGCTTCTTTGACTGTTTTTTTTTACAAAATACAAAAAGTGCAAATATCTCGAAAACCGTAAGAGATAGAGCGATTTCGAGTGAATTTTTGACAGACAGGGTGGTACAGGAGTATTCGGTTGCAATATGAAAAATTTCAAATTTTACAACTTTTGGCGGCCATCGTGAATTTTTACGGCAAATGAAAAGTAATAGCACTTTTACCTAATATGGCTTATAACTCTGAAAATATTGCATTTATAGTATTTTGTTGCAATATGTTGTTCAGCTACTTTTTCCACAGCTACAACATGGTCAGTAGTTTGGAAGTGTATCTCCATAGCTAAGTGAGTAATAGCTACTTTTTAAATTTTTAATGATAACCATAATGAGAAAATGGCTTATATCTTCAAAATTATTGCAGCTACACAATTTTGTTCCAGTTTGTTGTTCAGCTACTTTCTCCACATCTACAACATGGTCAGTAGTTTGGAAGTGTATCTCCATAGCTAAGTGAGTAATAGCTACTTTTTCAATTTTTAATGATAACCATAATGAGTAAATGACTTATATCTTCGAAAGTATTGCAGCTACACAATTTCTCTCAAATATGTTGTTCATGTACTTTTTGTGAACTGTAACATATTTAAGTTTCACAACTGTTGCTCAATGTACAGGTGAGTAATGGCTACTTTATTGCTACTTTCAGTGAAAATGTGAAAAATCACAAATATCTCGCAAACCATAAGAGATAGAGCAATTTCGAGCAAATTTTTCACCCATAGGGTAGTACAAGAGAATCCTATGCCAAAGGAAAAAAGGTTTGGTGAACTTTGGCCTACTTTTGAGTGAGTAATAGCACTTTTATCTACTATAATTATATGACTTATAACTGTCAATGAGTAAATGGCTTATTTCTTCAAAAGTATTACAGCTACACAATTTTGTTGCAATATGTTGTTCATCTACTTTCTCCACAACTACAACATGGTCAGTAGTTTGGAAGTGTATCTCCATAGCTAAGTGAGTAATAGCTACTTTTTCAATTTTTAATGATAACCATAATGAGTAAATGACTTATATCTTCGAAAGTATTGCAGCTACACAATTTCTCTCAAATATGTTGTTCATGTACTTTTTGTGAACTGTAACATATTTAAGTTTCACAACTGTTGCTCAATGTACAGGTGAGTAATGGCTACTTTATTGCTACTTTCAGTGAAAATGTGAAAAATCACAAATATCTCGCAAACCATAAGAGATAGAGCAATTTCGAGCAAATTTTTCACCCATAGGGTAGTACAAGAGAATCCTATGCCAAAGGAAAAAAGGTTTGGTGAACTTTGGCCTACTTTTGAGTGAGTAATAGCACTTTTATCTACTATAATTATATGACTTATAACTGTCAATGAGTAAATGGCTTATTTCTTCAAAAGTATTACAGCTACACAATTTTGTTGCAATATGTTGTTCATCTACTTTCTCCGCAGCTACAACATGGTCAGTTGTTTGGAAGTGTATCTCCATAGGTAAGTGAGTAATAGCTACTTTTTCAATTTTTAATGATAACCATAATGAGTAAATGGCTTATATCTTCAAAAGTATTGCAGCTACACAATTTCTCTCAAATATGTTGTTCATGTACTTTTTGTGAACTGTAACATATTTAAGTTTCACAACTGTTGCTCAATGTACAGGTGAGTAATGGCTACTTTATTGCTACTTTTAGTGAAAATGTGAAAAATCACAAATATCTCGCAAACCGTAAGAGATAGAGCAATTTCGAGCAAATTTTTGACCCATAGGGTAGTGAATTTTTTACCCACAGGGTAGTACAAGCATATCCTATGCTAAGGGGAAAAAGGTTTGGTGAACTTTGGCCTACTTTTGAGTGAGTAATAGCACTTTACCTCTAATATTTGTATCCCCGGCGCAAAGTCAAAATGAGTAAATGCTAATTATCTCTAGAAGTATTGCAGATAGCCAATTTTTCTCAAATAACTCATTCATCTACTTTTGGGAGAGCTTTCACATGGTGAAGTTTCAGACTCATAGCTAATTACTCACCTACTCAAAATGAGTAAATGCGAATTATCTCTAAAAGTATTTCAGATAGCCAATTTTACTCAAATAACTCATTCACCTACTTTTGGGAGAGCTTTCACTTGGTGAAGTTTCAGACCCGTAGGTAATTATTCACTTACTCAAAATGAGTAAATGCGAATTATCTCAAAGTATTGCAGATAACCAGTTTTTCTCAAATAACTCATTCACCTACTTTTGGGAGAGCTATCTTTTGGTGAAGTTTCAGACCAGTAGCTAATTATTCACCTACTCAGAATGAGTAAATGCGAATTATCTCAAAGTATTGCGGATACCCAATTTTTATCAAAGAACTCATTCATCTACTTTTGGGAGAGCTTTCACATGGTGAAGTTTCAGACCCGTGGCTAATTACTCACCTACTCAAAATGAGTAAATGCGAATTTTTTCTAAAGGTATTGCAGATAGGGAATTTTTCTCAAATAACTCATTCACCTACTTTTGGAATAGCTTTCACATGATGAAGTTTCAGGCCCATATCTAATTACTCACCTACTCAAAATAAGTAAATGCGAATTATCTCTAAAAGTATTGCAGATAGCCAATTTTTCTCAAATAACTCATTCACCTACTTTTGGGAGAGCTTTCACATGGTGAACTTTCAGACCCATACCTAATTACTCACCTACTCAAAATGAGAAAAATGCTATTTATCTCTAAAAGTATTGCAGATAGCCAATTTTCTCAAATAACTCATTCATCTACTTTTGGGAGAGCTTTCACATGGTGAAGTTTCAGACTCATAGCTAATTACTCACCTACTCAAAATGAGTAAATGCGAATTATCTCTAAAAGTATTGCAGATAGCCAATTTTTCTCAAATAACTCGTTCACTTACTTTTGGGAGAGCTATCTTTTGGTGAAGTTTCAGACCCGTAGCTAATTATTCACCTACTCAAAATGAGTAAATGCTAATTATCTCTAAAAGTATTGCGGATACCCAATTTTTATCAAAGAACTCATTCATCTACTTTTGGGAGAGCTTTCACATGGTGAAGTTTCAGTCCCGTAGCTAATTACTCACCTACTCAAAATGAGTAAACGCAAATTATCTCTAAAAGTATTGCAGATAGTCAATTTTTCTCAAATAACTCATTCACCTACTTTTGGGAGCGCTATCTTTCGGTGAATTTTCAGACCTGTAGCTAATTATTCACCCACTCAAAATGAGTAAATACCAATTACTTCTAGAAGTATTGCAGATAGCCAGTATTTCTCAAATAACTCATTCACCTACATTTTGGAGAGCTTTCAATTTATGAATTTTCAGATCCATAGGTAATCACTCACCTACTCAAAATGAGTAAATGCCTATTATCACTAAAAGTATTGCAGATAGCCAGTATTTCTCAAATATCTCATTCACCTGCATTTTGTAGAGCAATCAAATGCTAAAGCTTTTTTATGAATTTTTTGAATAATTTTTAATGCATTAAACTTAATGAAATCATGCACTAAATCATTTATAACTTGAAAAACATTGCATTTAGAGCATTTTGTTAAAATATGTTATTCAGCTACTTTTTCCATAGCTACAACATGGTGATTAACTTGGGTGTCTATCTCAATAGCTTAGTGAGTTATAGCTATTTTTGGACTTTTCACTAACTTCCATCATGAGTAAAATCACTTGTAACTTGAAAACTATTGTATTTAGAGAATTTTGTGCAAATATGTTAGTCATCTACTTTTGGGTCAGCTGTAGCATAGTAAAATTTCAAACCTGTAGCTCATGGCATAGCTGAGTAATAGCTACTTTTGCCTTTGCCAGTGGATACATCTTGCATCTGGCCACAGATGCGTCCTTGGTCTAGTTCACCTACTTTTGGGTGATGTACTACATGGTGATGTTGTAGGTCTGTAGCTCTTTGAATAGCTACTAAAATGGATAAATGTCTTTTATCTCTAGGGCTGTGACGAGTGCAAAAAAATGGCATCGAGTACTCGCCCTCTGAAAACCGGCCCGAATTCGAGTAACTGCGAGATTTAGTACCCACCATTAGAAGTCTTCTGTAAATAAATAGTCGATTCCGGAAACGAAACTTTTTGAAGTAAAACGTCTTCTATTTCACCATATATTATAAAATATGGAGTAAATTGTATGTTTTCAAGCGAATACAAGAACTTTAATTGATATTATGTGACGGAAATGCTGAAATGCAGCATATTTTACACAAACGTTTCAGTACATGGGCGATAATACAATACCTCGCGAGTAACCGAGTACTTAAAATGGACTCGAGTACAAGGCAAGACCGCCTTGTACACCGAGGCTCGAGTACTCGGTCGCAGCCCTATTTATCTCTAAAGTGTTGCTGGTACGTTATTTCTTCAAAATAAGTCATTTACCTACTTTTGAGCGATCTACCACCTGGTGAAGTTGCAGAACTGTAGCTCTTAGCATAGCTGAGTAATAGCTACTAAAATGGTGAGTAATAGCTACTATGATGAACAAATGTCTTTTATCTCTTAAAGTATTGCAGATATGCAATTTCTTCTCAGTAAGTCATTAACCTACTTTTGGCTGATCTATAACATAGTGAAGTTTCAAATCTACAGCTCTTTGCATAGCTCAGTCATAGCTACTAGAATGAGTAAATGTCTCTGGTTAGGGGGTGTAGGTGTCCAATGTCATGGTCTGACCTTGATTTTACCTTTGACCTTGCCGTAGTGACCTTGACCTATAAAATCTTGTCTGGGCTATATCTTGGAAAGCATGAGGTGTAGGAAGTTGATACTTGGTAGGGATGTTGGTCAGGGGGTGTAGGTGTGCAACGTCATGGTCTGACCTTGATTTGACCTTTGACCCTGCTGTAGTGACCTTGACCTATAAAATCTTGACCGGGTTATATCTCGGAAACCGTTAGGTGTAGGAAGTTGATACTTGGTAGGGACATTGGTTGGGGGAAGTAGTTGTGCAACGTCATGGTCTGATCTTGATTTGACCTTTGACCTTGCTGTAGTGACCTGGCCTATAAAATCTTGTCCGGGCTATATCTCGGAAACCGTAAGATGTAGAAAGTTGATTCTTGGTAGGGATATTGGTTAGGAGGTGTAGGTGTGCATTGTCATGGTCTGACCTTGATTTAACCTTTGACCTTGCTATAGTGACCTTGACCTATAAAATCTTGTCCGGGCTATAATTCGGAAACCATAAGGTGTAGGAAGTTGATACTTGGTAGGGACATTGGTTAGGGGTTTTAGGTGTGAAGCATCATGGTGTGACCTTGATTTGACCTTTGACCTTGTCGTAGTGACCTTGACCCTTGAAAATCTTGTTGCACCTTTGGGTTTGTCTTTTGATGCAGATTAAGCACTGTTAAAGTCATATTAGAATTCGTTAAGAATTTTACTTTTATAACTTCCCATTGTAACAGATGGAATTTCATCAAGTGAGCCACAGATTTTGTTCCAACACCACACATAAGCATTCATTGAATGTATTGCCACTTCTGTATGCATGGTAATATTCAAAACATCTAAACCATAATTCGGCCATGCCAGATGTAGATAAAGTACATGCATTATCTTTCTGTTAGACATGATTTTCTCTATTTAAACATTGTTTGGATCTTTATATAACTGACAGTACTCTGAAAGTATCCTGAACTTTGTACTAATACAGTACTTCTATATCTCATGGTGTTAAGAATATTTCCCTAGGCTGTGGGGTACAGGCATCTCTGATGCTATTTTCTTGAAGATGGTTTTGAGCTGTTATTACTTTATGTTTTATTACTTACAGTCACAGAGTGATGTCAGAAGAATTACAAGATAAAGAGGTCTCTTCATCATTGATGCATAGATCAGAGAGTGCAGAAACTTTGTGTTTTTGTGACATCGAAAGTGAGGGTGAATTTACTTGCTGTGTATGTCACGTCAGGACAACTCCAGAAGTAGCCCAGGAGCTTGCAGAACAGTGGTTGGACAGAAACATTTCTTTGCTTATGGTGAAAAATATAGTGTATTTACGCTGTCGAGGCTGCCTTCGTGTGTTTCACCTTGCCTGCATTACTAGAAACCTGACTGTAGATGATCTTAGGGCTTTGTGTGAGGAAGACTTCTGTTGCGAGGATTGTTTGGAACCATTTGATAATTAAATTGTGAATGCTTTCTTGTGATTACTGTGCTTATTGTACACGACATTTTTTACTGCTGTGTCGACATTATAGAAACCACCACTGCGATGAACCCAATTTTAAGGTAACATGTGTTCATCTAGGTTGTGCTAAAACATTCAAAACTGTCCGTTGCTTACAGAGGCATGTAAAAAGAAAACATAAACCAGCACATGTGATAGATTTTGATCAAGTTACCCAAGACGAGTGTCCAATATTTGAAGATAACATTTTTAATGATGTTGATGGTGACAGTGAGCAAGATACTCATTATGAAAACTTGAATTCTGATGATAAGATAACTAACTCTTTGGCAAAAGTCCTTCTGAATTCTATAAATGGTTCTAAAATTTCTAAGAATTCCTTGTTTCTTGTCTGTGAAAACTTAATATCTGTTAGCTCTTCAAGCCATAGTGAGACTATCAAAAACCTAACAGAGGCACTACATGAAAGTGGTATTGAGATTGATGAAAACCCATTGCTGAAAGAGGCATTACAAAAAAAAAACACCTTAGAACAAGCTTGGAGCAAATTAAATTCAAGTAACAATCTTGATAAATATGTGGTCGAACATTTAAATTATGTAAAGCCACTTGAAATTATTTTGGGACAGAGCCAAAATTTAAAAAAAGAGACTTTTCAATATATACCTCTGATTGAAACCTTAAAGTTTTTGCTCACATTTAATGATGTTGAGAGAGATGTAAGAGTTAGTCATAAATCTAATGACCAAGTTCTTCGGGATATTTGTGATGGTTATTTATTGAAAGATCATCCTTTGTTTTCTGAAAATGAGCCCTCTTTGCAACTATTGTTTTATTTGGATGAGGTCAATTTTGTAAACCCCTTGGGTAACAAAGTCAGTCAGCACAAGGTTTATGCATTTTATATGCAATTGGCAAATATTCCCCCATCGAAAAGGTCATCTCAAGATTCTATTCAGTTACTTTTACTCTGCAAAAGTAAATATGTAAAGAAATATGGATTTGCTTCTGTCTTAGAGCCTTTCATCACAGATTTGAAAAAGTTAGAAACTGAGGGAGTTGTTTTTGAGACTCGTAGGGGGCCAATAACTCTGAAAGGAACCATATTATGCTGCATAGGGGATAATTTAGCTGCACATTCTATCGGTGGTTTTAAAGAAAGCTTTTCATCTGGAAAATGCTGCAGATTTTGTCTGGTTGACAAAAAAGATATATCAAGTGTCTTAGTTGGTGCATCAAGAACAAGGGAAAATTATAATTCTCAGTGTGCCCTTGTCGAAGAATTTCCACCTCTCGCTAATGTGTATGGCATTAAAGGTACATCTTGCTTAAATGAACTTTCTTATTATCATGTGATTGACGGATTACCACCAGATATCACGCATGATATCTTTGAAGGGGTTGCAAAATATGTTTTGGGTAGTGTCCTGTCGTATTGTATCAATCAAAAGTTTTTTAATCTTAAGGATTTGAATACATGCATTGAACAATTTCATTATGTGGGATCAGACAAAGTTAACAAACCTCACACATTGTCATCTTGTAGTGACATTAAACAGACTGCCTCACAAACCTGGTGCTTACTGAGAGTCTTTGCACTCATGATAGGCCATTGTGTCCCTCTTGATGACACTAAGTGGGATGTCTTTCTAAAATTTTTGGACATCATTGAAATTGTTTCAATGCAAGAGATACATTTAGCTCAGGCCTACTTTCTTAGTGAAATAATTGAAGACTTTAGTGAGCAGTACAAGTTTGAATTTCCAGAACAGACATTCAAGCCAAAATTTCATTATTTACACCATTACAGTGAGCTCACACTAAAATTTGGACCACTGGTACATTGTTGGTCTTTGAGATTTGAGGCAAAGCATAATTGGTTTAAACAGATATTAAAGTCTTCAAAGTGCTTCAAGAATATCACAAAGACATTAGCAAAGCGGCACCAGTGCATGTTAGCATCTTTCTCTGGAGCAAATCAATTTTTCAGAAAATCATGGTTTGAAGTTCTTGGTGGAAAGCTTGTAGATTTGGATAAATTTTCTGAAACTGTTCAAGATCTAATCAGGGGAACATTTGGAGATGTTACTGATATTTATGAGGCTAGGTCATTGAGAATAAATGGGTCATTATACACCAAGGGTTCCTGCATTCCATCTGGAGTAGATGGTGATTTGGTAATTTTTACTGAAATCAAAAACTGCTTCATTTCAAGTGATGAACCTTACTGCCTCATGGAAACTTTGAAAACTGTAAACTATTCAAGGCATATTCATGCTTATAAAGTTATTCCTGAAGAGTCTTTTTGCTTGAACAAATTATCAGAGAATTCAAAATATGCTGCATTGGGCCTTTATCAGATCCCACCAGACTTAAACCACAAGTATGTTACCTTGAAATCTAGAATATTGCAATGAAGTTTTTACTGTGTAAGTACATCTTCCTATGTGTGTAGGTACTGTTTTATGTTCCTCTATTAACTGTTTTAGCTGGATAAAGATATATAACTCTTGAAAGATTCAGGTACTTTCCCAATTTTAATCTCTCTGTTCGTTTTTAAGACTTTTGAAATTTATTTTACATGTATATATTTCTTGTCAACCATGATTTGTTTATTAACAGTGGGTAACTTGTGCAAACTAATACATGCCTATACTGAACTTATGGTTGGTTTCGAGTAATTTAGGCAAATTTTTGGCACAAAATAACTGGCACAACAAACATCAACCTTTTTACCATGGAAATGCATCTGTCTCTTATTGGTTTTAGAGGTGAATTATGTACAACCAATTTATAGGATAGAACAAGCAGCAGATCTTTTGAGGCTTTGTGGCCTTTTGTTAGTTCATGGTCACAACATTATTATGAAACTTCCTACTGTCCATAAATAACAGAAGATTTTAAAAATTCAATTCTATGATGTTGGTTTTAATAAATGCCAGCCATATATCTGTTTCAGTTTATACAACATGCATATGGCAGACAATAAGGTCTTAGTCCTTATTACTGAGTCTGTATTATGACCTTTTGACTAAGATTGCATTGAGGTATTTATATTATTTTTTGTACTTGCAGCAACATGAAGTTCCATGTTACATACAGGCAGCACAAGAAGCTTCTGGATCTTGATGTCTCCAGTATGGTGACTTTTACCGAGTCAATTTGTAAAAAATTCCCACAAGTGAACACTGATAATATTATTGTACAGTACTACCTGGCTGATATGCATGACTGGGTGGATGTTGACGAATCAATCCTTGAGGAATGCCAACAAAATTCCATGAATAAAATAAAGGTATGTAGTGAGTAGTAAAATTTAACATTTTTGAATTTCCGCAACCAGTTATCGTACTGTGTTCATAAGGTTTTGTGTACCAGGCAAGTAATATTATTTGACAAAGATTATTTATTCTCATTTATCCACCCCCTCCCCAATTTGGCTAAAACATGGGTAAGAAAATAATAGAATCTCCATTTTCATCAGAAACAATAACACTAAAAACAAAATTACTGCTCTATAGAAATAAAATATAAAATGTCATAACAAGACTGTCACTCTTAAAAATATTCATTGTGTAATTGTGAATTTCTTGTATTTAAAAAAAGATATTAGATGACCCAGAGGTGACAAACCTGACTGTGGTAAAACATACACAAAAACCTGTGCCTGCAGTTCCTGTGGCATCTTTAAAGGAGACAGATCACACACCAAAGAAAGATCCTGGGTAGTTATGAAATTCTGATTTGTGAAGATATTGTTTCATTATAATATACTTTAGAATAACAAAAATACTGATACTAGTGCTATGGTCTACCGTTACCTTTTTTCTGCCTTTGCATTTTTTCTTATTTCACTACTTGATTTTTTTTTATGATGGATTAGTCTGGATCAGAATTTCTACAACACAAAAAGTAGATATTTACAATGTAAAATTCCACAGTATTCATCAACCATTTCAATACTAGATTTGTTGATACCAGTCAGTGACAAAGTGCATGACAAGAAATTATGTGTGTCAATGACTATAAGCTGATTTCTATTAAAAGTTTTACTTTATTCAGTGCCTTTGTTTAAATTTCAAATGATACACAGGACTCCTATTGAGAGTCTAGTACAGATATAATGCATTGTTGCGCATGCATTTGTGTCACTGTGTCTTGGAGTTTTATTTTAAACCATCAAACCCAGAACCATTTCCATTTATTTTCCTTAATGATAAAAACCTAAGTGTTATTATGGTGTTTGAATGTTGGAAATTTAAAAATCTGTTGGTTTTTGTTTTGATCATACTTTTAAATGTTATAGTAATGTTGTCAACTGATGTCATTTCCATTGGTTTTTGGCAAGATCAAATGAACCAAAGCTTTTTGCTGTGTGAGTATTGTTGTCATCCCTGCCATCCAACTGGGAAGGGGGGTGGCGGCTCCAATTTTGCCTGGCCCAGATCTCTGGAACCCTGAGGTGGAAGGAGTTGAAATTTCACAGATATGGTCCTTAGATGGTCTAGTTGTGCAATATCATGGTCAAACTTGGATGTGACCTTTGACCTTGAGGCTGTTACCTTTAATATAAAAAGTCTTGTAATATGGAGAATACAAAAATGTGAAATTTGTCTTGGCCAGATCTCTGAAATCTTAAGGGGGAAGAAGTTCAAACTTGACAGGGATACTCATCAAGGGCTCTTGCTTTGCAACATCATAATGTGACCTTTGACCCTGTGACCTTGAACAGAAAAATCTCGTGAATATTTTGTAAAAATGGACTTTCAACCTTCCCTGGAGCACATCTCTGTAACAGTAAGCCAGAAGAAGTTCAAACTTAGCAGGGGTATTTCTCATTGGCTGTTTTGTAATATTTGGCCTTGACCCTGCAACTTTGAATGTAAAAATCTTATTTTATTATCTGGAACTTTTAAACTTGCTGAATATATTTACCTCAGGTTATTTGCCTGAGAATATTTTTTACCTCATTCTGATCGCCACCAGGGCACTGTTTTTGATTTTTTTTCTGACTATTTAATGCAAAAGTATTTGGGGTCAATGCACAGTGTATTATTCTATGAAGCTGCATAGATATATATGATATAATGTGGTGAACTTGATTTTGGACTCCAGGTTAACATTGCAGGGAACTTGAAAACCCAATCACAGGAAATTAAGAGATATATCTGCACTAATGCCAATTAATTCTGTTTTCAGGGGAATATGGCCATGTTTCCCAAAAGAAATCATGGGGAGAGAACTCTTGCAAGCTTTAGACTCAAAAAAGACCCTAACCAGGAGTCAGTCAACGCAGGTTCTTGATGCATTTTACAATGATGCCATAAACCGCAATGAATAGTAAGTGTAACAGTGTTCTGCATCCATACAGGGTTTCATTTCGTTTTCATTTCGGCATCATAAAGCAGATTGAATAGATTGTAAAAGTTATTTAATAATAATTGGTGATTTTGTAGAAAAATTATATTGCTATGTCAGGAGTATTGGTTGAAAGGACAATACATTTTATTCAATAAAGTTTAGGACAAACTAGTGTTGGGAATCGCCCCCAATTTTCATGGTCGATTATTCGTCCATCTTTCTGACCGATGATTGACCCATAATCGAGTATTTTACTCCATTAATGTTTGTTATTTAAGAAACACTTTCCGGGATAAAGTATAGGTCAATCCAGTAAGAATAACGGTGTTCCGACATTTAGAATCTACCAAAAGCACCCACTTCCTGTAAATATGGCGGTAGACATAAACAAACTCGAAATGCATCACAAATCTGTTGATTTATTTTGTAAAAATTCGTAAAATATATGAAAAATATGTGCATATTGAGATAAATCAGGAAAGGTAAGATTTAAGCTGAATATTCGATCATTAGAAAACGTTAATGACCAACCGCGATTTTACACTGTCACCAATGAATAATCGAGCACACGTCTAATCGTCCACCCACTAGAACGAACGTAAAAAATATTTGTTTTTGGGAAACTCAAAACTGAAAGATGAATTTTGATTTGAAACACACAGAGTAGGAAGCCTCCAATTAATCATAAATAATTTTGATTTTTCAGCTATCCAAGATCCAGTCAGTATGAAAGAATGACAGATATACTTTTAGACACTTACCCTCATCTTGTTGGTAAAACACCTTTGGCAGATGCAAAGGTATGTAAACTGTAATTCTTTTTAAAATTTGTTCATTTCTGGAACAAAAGCTCTGAGATTTCTTGATATATATTTATCATAAGAACTGCTTTCCAAGACATTCCTTTGCCTTAGGTATGAATTTTTTGTGATGTTTCATACATTTATCACTCACTTTTCAAAATACACATTGTGGTGGTGATGTGATATTTGACTCTATATTTCTCAATTTTGCATTGTCACTTCGTAAAAGTTTAGATGATATTCAAGCTTACATTAGAATAGAACCAGACAAGACACCTTACGCTGCTATAATTGTTGCCTTTCAGGTGACTGTGCACACCTCATAATCTCACAGTCAAATGTGAATCATCATATTGTCAGTTTACTTACAAGTTACTGCCATAGCTACATAGTTATTTTACATAGTTCTGTATAGTCTGTATATTCAGATTTCTGTTCAGATGTAATAGCTTAAAATTATTTATATGTTTTCACATTTAGTATTTGCTTCAGAATATGATACCAACTTATGAAGAATCATGGCCTGGAATGTAATAAATTGATTCTTACTTGAAGATTGAGGCTTAGTGTTTAATTAAGCCTTGTAGGAATTGTTTCTTCTTGAGTTCTATGTTTATTATTAGATATGTGACATAACATATGTATTTAATATATACTGATGGCAAGTACTTCCAGATATATACTCAGATATTTGTGTAGTTTTTCAGATATTTGATGTATTTATTAAATTTTGCAGACACTCTGGAAAGAAAAGCTGAAATACAAATTTCAGAACAGTAGAAGAAGACACGATAAAGATATAGAGATTTGTCAGAAAAGAAAAAGAAAAAGCAAACCAAGTCACTGTAACATCCCTATATTCAGGCACCGTTCAGTTGAGGAGTTTGATGATGATTTCAGTGCAAACGCCAAAGATGAAACCAAAGAAATGGTGAAGCATGAAAATCTTGAAAATTCCCCCAGTTGTTCTACCTATTTGGATTCATCAGTCACTGAGAGATCAGAGTGTGATTTAGTTCAAGATACATCACAGTATGGACTACAACGTTATATACCTGGGGCAAGACCAGCAACAGAGACTGAAGATACTGTAAAGGCTCATGTTCAAAGCATGAAACTTGAATTAAAAAAGCGTGAAATTAACAAATCCAAATTGAACACCTTAATGGATCTAACATTTTTCGACAGGCGGGTCTATATTGTGACAAAGAATCCAGATGTATCAGAGGTGCTGGAGGAATACCCTGCTTTGAAGGATGAAGAACAGGTACCCTTTAAATATGTTTTAAAAGACGATCAATGGAAAAATGATTCAATGTGTATCAGAACTAAAATCCTATCCTGGGTACTTCAACTCAGAAAGTCCTTTTGTAAAGTAACTTAGAAAATTTAATGTTCAAGGATATTTACAATTCAGAAGTGTTTTGAGTGGATCGGTGTCCGCATCTGTATATGTGTTCAACCTTTACAAAACTTTGCAAACTTTGCAAAGATCTGGCCACCCCATTATTTTGATATTCCAGGAGTAAAAATTATACTCGGGGTATCAAAAACGTCAAAAATTGGGACTTATTCTGGTGTTCAAGCTATAGGCCACAATTTCTTTTACATTTATTTCATATTTGGTGTATATATTGGTGGGTATAAGATCTAGCCACCCTATCTTTTTTGTAGGCCTTGGGTCAATATCAAATGAGTAATAGCTATTTCATGTTTTATGAATTAATGACTTCTAAAATTTGCAGGTACCCACACTATGTCTCAGAAAGTGTGAGCTGTAGGATGTTCATGTTTGACAGGGACATTGCTTAGGGGGTGTAGGTGTACCAAATCTTGCATCAATAAGAATCATAAACTCGCTAAAAACATAACAATTTGAACAGTTTGTTGAAATACAGAGCGAATTGTCTAATGCTTTTCTCATAAAGTTATTATATATATTTGCCCAAGTAGATTATTCAGAGACAGTCTAAGTTATAGACTTTTAAAAAAATTTTGGTTGTAATTTGATTAACAATATTTGTTTGATGAATGAAAACAGTGCTTTACTGAAGGAATGCTTTGTTTCAAATTCCACTTGCTTAGCCCTGTATTTTTGTATTTGTTACAGCTGCAAAAGGAATTTCTTCGCTTAAAGCCAAAGGGGGAATTTAGAAACATCTCTGAGAAGCTTCTGGAAGGACTGAATAAATATGGAAGTACAGTGGTTGATAAAGTTTCCAAAAAGAGTAGGCCTGCTATACTGACAAGGATATTGAGTGGTTTAAAGAGCCAGACAGTCAAAGAAAATAAAAGATGTAAGTGCACCAGATAGAATATGTCCATTTTGTGTTTTAATTAAGAGACCAGTTAAAACAGTTATATGCTAAAGACTGTGAAATTAGTTTTTACCAGTGTGGTCAGGGCAGGCAAATTGTTTTCAGGGAATAAAGGGGATCTTTGGTTTTGGGGAGTATATGTCAAAACTGTCGTCACGTTTTAAGATGTTGGAGTTTCTCCAAATTGGCAAGATGTATTTATTGCATTTCGATGTGGAGCTTATCATGAAGCATCATGGTTATACCCAAGTGTGACCTTTGCCCTTGACCATGTGAAAATCTTTTTTGTCCCATATCTTTAAAGCTAAAGGTGGAAGAAGTTCAAACTGTCTTCACAACATTCTGTCTCTTCTAAAAGACAGAACATGTTGAAAATTTATACCCTTTTGTAATTTAAGTACTCTCTTTTCATATCCCTGCAGGATGTAAGATACGGGCATCTGCGGTGCTATTTTATAATTTTGGGAGGCATCTGGCAACAACTGTTTTGTATGTTTCAGATCTTGCGGCAAGTTTAGCACTATTGGGTGTTCCATTCCTCCTTGGGGAAGAAATGGGACAGCTGCTTTGGCTTCCGCAAGAGGTATGTAGGGACCATATTTGACTGCTCTAGATTTACATCACAATTTAGGAAAACATTGCCATTTTTCCATATTGATAAATTTGAAGTGCGTTCTTATTTTTAAGTTCCATTCAAAGCTTTTTTTTCACAAAGAAGGGGGAGTATAGAGGTACCAACTATACTAATACGAGGGATACTATTACATAATTTGGTTGACTACAGTTGTACCAATGGTGGTAATGTCTCAGATTAAATGCTATTCCTTTTTTTACTCCCCAGCCCTCAAGGGCTGTCAGGGTATTGTTTTCACCCATGGTGTCCAGATGGGCAGGCGGCGGGAAAAAGTTTGTCCGGGCTGTTTCTCAGAAACCGTAAGGTGTAGGAAGTTGATATTTGGTAGGGACATTGGTCAGGATGTGTAGGTGTGCAACATCATGGTCTGACCTTGATTTGACCTTTGACCTTGCCATAGTGACCTTGAGTTTGAAAATCTTGTCTGGGCTATATCTCAGAAACCGTAACGTGTAGGAAGTTTATACTTGGTAGGGACATTGGTTAGGGAGTGTACGTGTGCAACGTCATGGTGTGACCTTGATTTGACCTTTGACCTTGCCGTAGTGAGCTATATTTCGGAAACTGTCAGGTGTAGGAAGTTGATACTTGGTAGGGACATTGGATAGGGGGTGTAGGTGTGCAACGTCATGGTGTGACCTTGATTTACCCTTTGATCTTGTCGTAGTGACGTTGACCTAGAAAATCTTGTTGCACCTTTGGGTCTGTCTTTTGATGCAGATTAAGCACTGTTAAGGTCATTTTAGAATTCATTAAGAATTTTACTTTTACAACTTCCCATTGTAACAGATGGAATTTTCATCAAGTGAGCCAGAGATTTTGCTTTAACACCACACATAAGCATTCATTAAATGTATTATCACTTCTGTATGCATGGTAATATTCAAAACATCTAAACCATAATTCAGCCATGCCAGATGTAGATAAAGTACATGCATTATATTTCTCTTAGACATTATTTTCTCTATTTAAACATTGTTTGGACCTTTATACAGCTGACAGTGCTCTGAAAGTATCCTGAACTTTGTACGGATACAGTACTTCTATTTCTCATGGTGATAAAAATATTTTCCTAGGCTGTGGGGTACGGGCATCTCTGATGCTATTTTTTGCAAATTACATCTTTTACCAATTTTTGCTGCCTCAGTCTTAGCAAGACTGGTATATGACTTAATTTCCAATTTAAAGATTTGCATTTCTTAACTATTGCTGATTAATCTGCTTAGGTACTGAGATTAGCATAAAGTTATTATAAATTAGTATAGTAGAAATATAAGTTGTTACAGAAAATGTTTTTAATAAATGTTTCAATATTTGAAAAGTTCAGTTCCTGAAAGTTAATATTTTTATCAATGAAAATCTATCAAACAGGGTATGGCATTTTAGGGGCTTGGTGGTGTAGTGGATAGAGTGGTCACCTCCAACCTCTGAAGCTGCCGGTTCAAATCTCGGGCCAGGCGCTTCATGTTGGAAAGTTGGTAATTACTTGCTGATGCCCAGTGGTTTTCAGTGCAGAATGCATTGGTGTCCTCCACTTGTAAACTACCCATCGCAATATAACCCTAGCTGTTGAACATAACGTAAAGCAACAAATAAATATTAGTACAGTTTACACACATAAAACCTGGGTAAAATATACATGGTAGATATGTAGAAGTGAATATGTATCATGTGATGTCTTTATCAATCTAAGTAACTTAGGTTATGTATTTTTTGTTTGGAATGATTTTACACCAAATTCCCCATCTGATAAGTTGATAGTCAAATCAGAAGTACAAACATATAGCTATGTAAAGGTAAATTGTATCAAGATAAATTATAGCTTATTTGTTTTTATATTTTAGAATGGATCACAGACACAGCCTGCATTTTTTATTGAATGCCGAGGAGATTTCGTTGATTCAAATGACTTTGTTGTTAATATTGAGCATTACCAGTACGGTACAACAAATTTCATAAAAGCTGTGGCCATTTTGGTGGCTGGCATTTATGCCTTCAATTTACAGTACAATGATGAACTTCGATCCACTTGGATTTTTATCCAAAAATTTTTGCTTGGTATTCAAGATGAAACAAAAACGCCCAAGAAATTGGTAAGACTTTTATCACAACTGTGAATTTTTTTACGTCACAGTTCAGAAGAGTTTTGCAAATGAAAAGACATCAGAAATTTGTTTTGGGATGAGTTTTGAATAATAGCATAATGCTAAACTCACAGTCTTAAAGTCTTTCATTCGCATTTTGGTCTCATCCCAATTTCCATATAGAAATTATATGAATAACACAAACATACTGACTGTAGTAGTTTTCTTAAACTTACAGACTGTAAAGTTATTTTACTTCTTGAAGACATTTTTTCCATTTATTTCTCAAACCATAACGTATAATTGATCTTTTAGTCTTAACACTTTGCATGGAAAATACTTTAAGACATGATTTGTTTCTTAACCTGTTTTACTGCAAGTCCTTGACTAAGTTTCCTCTTGTGTGTCATGCAGTTCTAACAGCCAGGTATGGCATGCCACTGTGGTTAAAGTGTTTCTGTTGCATATGACCGATGTTTATGAGTGTATAATTACATATATTACATATTTTATAAGCTTTCTTTTGTTGATTACTTTATGCCACATGATATCATTTAATAATGAACCAAATGTTTTGATGTGTAATTTTATCTAAGTTTAATCTGCAATACTTTGAGCAGCTATTAAACTAGTTTCTTGTGATTGTATTCTATATAACAGTATTAATATGGAAATATGGAAAGTCTGTACTTACAGTATTGGTGGTAATAATCTCAATGTAAGGTGTCAATGTCAGTATGACACTGTCTTACTCACATGCAAATGTATATCTTTCAAGTGATGCTTCACATAAACATTGGCATGTTTTGTAAATCTGTTATTCTACAGTTTCAACCTTGACTAGGTTTCCACCATGTCACGAGTAAGTAATCATCTAGTTTTGTGAAGTACAAAAATATTAAAATTGTAAAAATCTTATGACAGTGAAAACTGGGACTGAAATTTTTTTTCTTGAGATACATAACATAAGCATAATTGTGTCATTACTAATAGTGTGTTGTTGTATTTTTTTTTTCTTGGTAATTTTGCAAGAATATGTACAGTTTTTCCCCCAACTTGATTTTGAAAAAAATGCCAATTTGTATGCATTTTAATTAGCAGTATAATGCAAAAAATTATAGGTGTGTCAATGACAATATAAAGGAGCTATGTTTAGGACTATTTAATTGCACATATGTATACACTTTTTCTGAGATACTAACACAGCAAGGTCAATGTATTTTTGTCCAGTTATATAGTTTTATGATGACCACAAAACCGGTACATATTGTATATTGAACATGTTTTAAACACAGCAAATATATTGGTGTCCCTTATTTGAATGGTATCCAATATATCATGAGCATTTGTTGTAATTCAGTGTGTAATTATGTTGTTAAAGACTATTAGTATTTGCACATCTGTATGTAATCCAGTTAGGCTGTAGTTCTTGCCAAGACTTCACAATTGACATTCTGTTTATTTTAACACATTTTAAATGCAGCAAACAGGTTGTTTATTTTTTTCCTCTGTTTTTGTATAAGTTTTATTTGATCTTTTATTAGCATTTGTTGTAATCCAGTAATTACATCTTTTTGTTTTTTTACATTCTCTACATTTATAATAGTTAAATAAAAGACTGTTGGTGTGACCTGTGCATTTTTTTAGCTTTGCAGGTAACATTATGTTTTGGTATATAGAAGTGCTTGTTTAGAATGCATATTCTATTATCAGACTTCTTGTAAAACTTTCAGCAGATCTTTTGAGCCTGAAAACATGGTTGACAAACTGTTGACAAGTGGGACTGGAGACAAGTATTTGACCAGGATTTGACAGGTTTATGACAATGATTTTATTACCTTTTGAACAATATACCAAAACCTTTTGACAAATATCTGACAATTCTTTGACAATTCTTTGACAGATATTTAATTTGTCAAAATGGTGCCTAAAACGACAAATTTTTTAACTGACAAATTTTAATTTGTCACTTTTTAGTCAGAAAAATCGTCAAGGATTTGTCATTTTTTAGTCATTATGATGTTGAATGCTATGACAAATTTTTGACCAATTATTGACTAGAATTTATTTGTTGTTTTAGGCACCATTTTGACAAATTTTTTTTGGTCATCTATTTGTCAAATGAATTTTGAGTGTGGGTCTAAACAATGACTAGATGTCATTGGGGAATTTTTCACCTGTGTAAATAGCAGTGATGATTCATCAAAACAAGTTGATGCAGAGTTTGTGGTTATCAAGGGCACATGACAAGCTTTACTGGGCTGCAAGACTGCACAAGAATTGGGATTGTTACATATCACAAAACCATGTGATGTTGTGAAAATACATCTGGATCCAAATGTTAAACCAGTTATCCAGTCATCGAGGCGTTTACCTTTTAGTCTCAGAGAAAAGGTTGAAGCAAAACTGGATCAGCTACTGGAAGCAGACATCATAGAAAAGGTAGAGGGAGCCATCCCATGGGTGAGTAAAGTGATAGTTGTCCCAAAAGCCAATGGGGACATCAGATTTTGTGTGGATATGTGTCAGGCAAATACAGCAGTGATGCCAGAAAAACACCAGATTCCTACAATAGAAGAATTGCCTTATGACATGAATCAAAGCAAAGTTTTCACAAAGTTGGATATTAAATAGGCGTACCACCAACTGCTGATTGAAGAGGAATCAAGAGTGATAACAACATTCAGAACACACAAGGGAGTTTTCCATTACAAATGACTGTTGTTTGGCCTCAAGTCAGCCAGTGAGAACTACCAGAAGGTCCTTCAAGGTTGTGAAGGGGCACAGAACATATCTGATGATATTATAGTCCATGGCACAGATAGGGCACAGCATGATGAAAGACTGCGGAAAGTACTTCAAAGAATCTGTGAGAAGGGACTACCCTTAAACAAAGACAAATGCCAATTTTGTATGACACAGCTCGTTTTCATGGGTCATGTCTTGTCAGATCAGGGAGTTAGCATTGAGGATGCAAAGGTTCAAGCTGTGAAAAATGATAGAAAACTGGAAAATGCTGCAGAAGTTAGATCTTTTCTTGGGTTGGTAAATTTCAGTGCAAAATTCATTCCAAATCTTGCCACGATTTCAGAACCTCTCCGAAGGCTCACTAGAAAGAGTGTGCCATTTTCATGGCAGAAAGAGCATTCAGAAGCATTTACAAAACTCAAAGAAGTGATGACAAACACAAAGACATTGGCAGATTTTTACAGAAGTGCAAGAACACAAGTTATAGCGGATACAAGTCCGGTGGGATCGGGGGCAGTTTTAGTCCAGGAGCAAAGAGGAGAAATGCGTGTTATTTGCTATGCTAGCAGAAGCCTGTCAGATGTAGAGAGACGCTACTCGACAAACAGAAAAAGAAAGCCTAGGGCTAGTGTGGGCTTGTGAAAGATTCCATCTTTATCTGTATGGTATGCTGTTTGAACTGGTGACAGACCACAAACCCCTTGAAGCTACATACACACCTAAATCCAAGCCGTGTACCAGGATTGAGAGATGGGTTCTATGGTTGCAACCCTACAACTTTAAGGTGGTATATAAACCAGGTTCACAAAATATAGCTGTCTTTCAAGGTTGATGGCTATTGCCAAAACACAGAAAAAAAAATGAAGCTGAGGATTATGTTAAGTTTGTGGCCCAAGCCACTGTACCAGGTGTTGTGCTTAGAGCACGAGAAGTTGAACGTGCGTCAGCGAAGGACCCAGAGCTCCAAGAACTGGAAAAATGTATCAGGTCTAGAAAATGGGAAGATTGCAAATGCACAAGATATAAAATAGTCCGTGATGAATTGTGTATGATTAGTCACCCAGATCATCAATACCTTACAGTTCCTCCTTTTCATTCATCAGTCTTTAAGTCAACCAAACATTTTGGCCTGAGTTTTGCCTTTGATGCTCCTAAGACCTGGAATGAACTCCCTCAAGATGTCCGCTGTGCAACATCAGTTGCCTCCTTCAGAAGCAAGCTTAAAACTTACCTGTTTGCAAAAGCCTACCCACCATAGCCTCCCCCGTCACATCTGTGTCTCTTTGGTACGACCTGGCTATTGTCCCTTGATTAACGCTAATTGCCTTTGCTTATGGTTAGATGCGCCTTAGAGTCCATCAGTGATGGAGATTAAGCGCTATAAAAGTCCACATTAGATTAGATTAGATTAGATTATGATTGGTAAGTTGATTTTAAGAGGAACTCGTATTACAATACCAGTGTCTTTGGAAGAGCATTCTTGAATTAGCACACAAGGGCCATCAGGGAATAGTCAAAATAAAACAACACCTTCGTACTAAAGTATGGTGGCCCGGTATATAGACAAAGAAGCGGAGGCATTGTGTCGCCACTGTCATGGATGCCAATTTGTTGGTCCAGGCATGCCACCTGAACCTATGCAGGGAACCACATTTCCAGATGGGCCATGGCAGGATCTTGCTGCTGATTTATTGGGGCCACTCCCTTCAGGCGAATATCTATTTGTGGTGGTCGACTATTTTAGCAGTTTCTTTGAGACTGAAGTGATGCGATCAATTACCAGTAGAAAAGTGATAAATAGTCTAGAAAGAATATTTAGTAGACATAGGATGCCATTATCGCTGAAAACAGATAACGGACCAGTTTTCCTCAGATGAGTTGAGTTCGTACCTTTTAGAACGTGGCATTGAACACCGTACAAGTACACCATTATGGCCATGAGCAAATGGAGAAGTAGAGCGTCAAAACAGAAGCTTATTGAAGGCGATAAAAGTCGCTTGTGTGGAAAAGAAAAACTGGCAGAATGAATTGAATAAATTCCTTTTGGCCTATAGGTCAACTCCACATACAGTGACAGGTGAATCCCCAGCTGAACTACCATTTGCCAGGAAGTTGAGAACAAAACTTCCATAGCTTGAAGAAATACATAGAAGTGGGAGAGAAAGTGGAGCAAAAGACAGGGACTCTGAATATAAAATGAAAGGAAACAGCTATGGAGATGTAAAGAGTAGCAGTGAAACTATGGTAGAAGTGGGAGACAGGGTAGTTAAACAGCCATGTGAAAACAAGCTATCTCCTACATTTGAACAAGAGCTGTACACAGTTACTCTAAAGATGGGGAGCGAGATTGTGGTAGAAAGGGACGACGGCCGTAAAATGCACAGGAACTCAAGCTTTGTGAAGAAATATGTTCCTCCAGGGGAAGTTCCAGAAATGAGTGCAAATGAGGAAGCCTCACAATCTTCAGAATCACTGACACCTCAAGAAGCAATACCTTCTCCCAGACCGAGCAGAATATGATGTCTACCAAAGAAATTTAATGATTCTGTTCTCTCGTAATTGACTGTGTGGAATAAAACAGGTATGAGAATATAGGCGGATCGCTGTTCTCATTTATACCTGAGTGTGGATTGGTGTTGTGTATATACTTTAAAAAAAGACTATTAGTGTAGCTTGTATAATCATTAACTAGAGACATGGCTGCAGAATACAGACAATTAGCATAACTTGTATATTCATTTTGTAGTGACATTGGTAACAAGTAAAATGGGTAAATTGTATAATCGGGAAGTAGTCTAAATTACAAAGGAGAACCATGGGTGAGAAGAATAAAAGGGTTGTTTAACATCATGTTCAACTTTTAAAAAAAAATTAAACAAAGGAGAGATGTAATGTTTACAGTAATATTATGCAAACATATATGATAATTATATTTCATATGTCATGCATGTGTACATTATGTATTGGTGCAAGATCCAGACAGGAAGTAAAGGATGGGGAACTGGAGAATAAAGTATTAAAGCCAGTACTGGAACTTTAATGTGTCTGGTTAAATCTGTCAATATCTAAGAAGTGATGAATATAAATAGGCAGAACATTACACTTTTCTCCACTTCAAAATTTGAAAGGGCTGTAAATAAAGTATAATTATACAAAACACCCCACTAAAGCAGTCTTTGGAAGTTTATATATGGTCACAAGGTTTTCCATTTCAAAACAGCACTTTTTCTTAGATAAAATGCATTAAATGAAGGATATACATCACCAATAGTATAGTTTGAATAGAAAAGAAAGGTCACAGAAAACCACTGTATTTATTTGATAATCTTGGACTTAGCTAAGTCACCCTTTGTGAATATGGTTTTAAGACAAAACATTAAACTTTAAGGTCTTAACTTTAAGACTGGATTTAAGCCGTGAATACCAGCCCTGACTTCTCAAAAACCCACAATATGTACTAGAGGGAGAATTTCTACACTTGGGGAGCACAACATCCTAGTTTTTACCAATGTCTCAAACACAGGTTGGGGCATTTACTTTAATCGAAATTCCAAAATTCCACAGGGGGCTTATGGTTTCATTAGAAAAAGGTGCTACACATAAATCTCCTATAACTAAAAATAGTAATCTTAGTTCTCAAGTATCATATTTCTTTGGTTCTGTGTCCTCACCTTGGAAGGTGGAACAGTATGAACCCAGCAGGCACGCAACTTTGAAATCTGGTTGAATCCAACATAGAAATCTGGTTAAAAGAGGTATAGATTTTGCAAACCGTGTTTAGTTCGATCCAACTGGTGAAATCATGTTGAAACCAATGTTAAAATCAGGTTGAATTCAATCGGTGAAATCAGGTTGAATTCAGTGGGTGAAATCTGGTTGAAATACGTGTAGATTTTGCAAATTGTTTTTGGTTGAATACAATGTATGAAATAGGGTTGAATTCAGTGGGTGAAATCAGGTTGTTTACACTGTCTTCTTTATTTGAATCATTGTAGCTTGTGTCATAATTATAGCTTCTGAATAATATTATACAATAACTATCCATAAGCATATTTTACAATTTGGATACATCTTCAAAGTAATTAATTCTTCCAAGATTGCCCAGCTATGCAATGAGTTAAAGGGCTGCAATTTTCCTGTGATATAGTTGACGGAAAAGTATGTTAATAACACATTTAAAGAAACTACTGTAAATGTAATAGTTATCAAATTTCAACTGATTTACTCAACAGTAACAACCCGAATGTAGCTATTGCACTGCTATACAATGAGACACAGGTCTGTAATTTCACTGTTATAGATGACTGAAAAGTAGGTGAATAATATATTTAAAGAAAATACTCTAAATGCAATAATTTTGAAGTTACAACTGATTTACTCAACAAAGAGAAACTTAAAGTAGCTTTTGCTAAGCTATGTCATGAGCTCAGCTGACCCATAAGTAGGTGAATAACATATTTTAACAAAACACTCTAAATGCAATAGTTTTCGAGTTACAACTGATTTACTCAACAGTGAGAACCTCAAAGTAGCTATTGCTCCAATTTGCAATGAGCTACACGTCTACAATTTTACTATGTTATAGCTGACTCAAAAGTAGGTGAACAAAATGTTTAAACAAAATACTCTAAATGCAATAGTTTTCAAGTTACCACTGATTTACTCAACAGCAATACTCTGAAAGTAGCTATAGCTCAGCTGTGCAATGAGCTATAGCTCTGCAATTTTGCTATGTTATAGCTGACCCAAAAGTAGATGCATAACTTATCTAAATAAAATACTGTAAATTTGAAAATTCTAATTACTTAAATGTAGCTTTTATAAGCTACAAGCTTACCATGTGGGACTGATTGCTGTTCTCGGATAGCCACAGGCATCACGGAAAACATCTAAGAAAAATAAACATTTATAGTTGGCCGTAGCCTCAGGTTGTTGTCTTGCGGTACACTCTGAGATTCGTCTCCTTGTCTCGTTGCAATTTTAAACACTACCCCCCAGCTGTAATACAGCAGGGAGGCAGGGTGGGACTCTTCTCAGTCACACATGCCAAGCTTGTAGCTTATAAAAGCTACGTTTAAGTAATTAAAATTTTCAATTTTATTGCGCTACAATAGCTTACCATGTGGGATTGATTGCTGAATCCACCCGCTTGGTGGAGGGATTACAGCTGAGACTGGAAGATATGTCAATTTTTCTTAGATTTTGAAGTAATAGATTAGAATGAATATTTAGAAATACCAGTCTGAGTCCCGTTTACAGTGCCCCAGTCACAAAGACCGGACCTGTAAAAAAGGCAAAAACCTGAATTGAATGAATGACAGTGCTGAAAAATGTCTGGATGTTTTTATGAAGGAGAGAAGTGCAGAAAATGCTCACTTATGCAGACTGAAGCCCCTAGGGCTAATCCACGAGGGAGAACAAGCCCTAGGCCTGGAATTCTCATAATTTTTTGCCACCCTAAAATGAGATTAATGACAACCTTAATAAGTCCTTAATACATAATACAATATATATAGAAAGGTAAAAGACCTTACCCAAACATCCTGAAGAGGTAAACATATACCTAGACCCTGGGATTAGATTCCTGAAGACTTGGTTGCCGTGGATATGCCCCCCTTCTTTTCTTTCCGAGGATAACTGGTCTGCGGGAAGGGTCTAGGACTTGTTGTGCTGCTACTACTGGTCCCAGATACATATTGTTGTCATTGTCTGACCAAGTAAGGTCTTTTAGGTAAAAATTTATGAATATGTTGAGAGCTTTCCAGTGACACTCTTGCATGATTTGGTCTGATACCCTACCATAAAAGGCCTCAGAGGCCACAAAGGCCCTAATGTCATGCGCTTTGACTTGGAGCAAGTCCAAGGCTTGTCCATCTGCTTGTTTGTAATAAGGTAAGATAGCTAGTTTTAGTCAAGAAGAGAGTGTAGCGGGTCTGACGTCTGTCCTTTCTTGAAGAAAATGAAATTTAAACTTGGGATCCAGACCCTCTCAGGTCTTTGGTTCGATCCAAGTAGTACCTCAGGGCTGTGTAATGGACACAAGGTCCTGTCTTCTTTGGATTGTCTATCTACAATGGTAGTTAAAGCAGGAATAGTCACCGGAGACACACTTGAGTCTTCCTCTTGCTAGCTGGTTTTTGGCTATGAAATCAGAAGAATTGAACAAGGGGACCTTTTCCCATTGGCCTAGATTCGATACTTTGCAACCCAGGCATGAATTTCATTGCGGCGCTTGCCCAAGGCCAAAGCTAGCAAGAAAGCAGTTTTGAGAGTAAGATGTTTGAGGTCTGACTGTGTCTTTCATAGGCTTGAAAGCTGCTTTTGTGAGCTCATTGAGAACAACAGAAAGGTTCCACTTTGGAATATTCCTGGAACTTTTGGGATGATCCCTGTGAAAACTGGAGAGTAACCTATTAAGGTCTGAACTTTCAGAGATATGAAGTCCTTTTAGGACCAGGGTGTCAATAATGGCCATCCTATAACCATCAATGGCCGAAGGGCGCTTGCTTAGATTTTGGTACAGGTACATAAAGAAGTCTGAGACTAGCTTTACAGAGAGAGTGGAGAAATCCACCGAATTTTCTCTGGCCCATCTCTCACTTTGATCTGTAGATGGAAAAGGTACACTAGGTCCCAAAACCAGGGCATCCCTGGCCAGCCTGGGGCTATTACAAATGATCAGGCAATTGGATTGCCTGACTTTTGGATCACCCTGTGAAGGAGAGCCATGGGAGGGTAAGCATAAGCAGTGAGACCCAACCAGTTTATGTTCAGAGCATGTATGTCCCTACCATTTTGGTCTGGGATTGGAGACACATACAGTGGAACTTTATGGTTCAGGCGAGTGGCAACTAGATCTACATGAGGAGTGAACCAAATGAGACAGATCTGTTTGAACACCTGACTGAACTTGGTTGGACCTGGACAGCAGGTCGGCCATCACATTCAGACACCCTGGAATGTGTCTGGCCATTAGTGTTATCTGGTAATGATGGCACCAGGTCATGATCTTCCACAGGAGAGCGCAAATCTCCACTGTTGAGTTGTCTGTGGCAACTAACACTGTTTGGTTCAGACACTGGTCCTTCAACCTTTGAAGGGCCAGAGAAACTGCCTTCAGCTCTAGAACATTTATGTGTAGCCTTATTTCCCTGTCTGACCACAGACCCCTTTGTAGAGGTTTGCTCTAAGTGAGCACCCCAGCCTTCGTTTGAGGCATCTGTAAAGAGTTGGATGCTGTGGTCTTTGGGAAGGTCTGCACCTCTCATCACTAAGTGGGATTTTTCCACCAGTCTAGGTGTGCAGAAATAGTTTCTTCCCAAGGATGAAGGCTGTCCAGCGACTGCAGATATCTCCAGTGCTCCTTGATATGAAACTGAAAGGGCCTCATGTGAAGGCGTCCCTCTGGGCCCATTTTCTCCATTGAGGTAAGCAACCCAATTGGGGACCTCAAACATCTTGCAATCAAAACATGTTTTGACTTGAGTCATAGGATCAAATCCTGAAGTTTGAGCCATCTCTCTTGAGTGGGGTTTACAAGGGCTGAATCTGGATGGTATTCATAGCCCACAACAAAAAAAACCTGAGTTGGCTTAGTTCGGATTTTTAAAAATTTATTATCCACCTCAAGGACTGGCTTAGGTCTACCACTGCCTGAGTGTTCGCTTGGGATTCCTCCTGAGAATGGGACCTGATCAGCCAGTTGTCCAGGTATTGGTGAAGTCCGAGTCCCCTCGAGAGGGTCATTAGCTTCACTTCCTTTACAATCATTGTAAAGACCTGGGGGGCTGTGGCTAGTCCCAAAAGGGAGGGAGGTGAACTGGAACACCTGGGACCTGTGGCAAAACCTTAGATATTTCCTTTAGTTTGAGTGAATGGGGATGTGAAGGTAAGTGTTTGATAGGTCTATCGACGATACCCCTACCTCTGGAATCAGGAGGTCCTGATGGACTCTGGAGTTTCCATTTTAAACTTTTCTACAAGCAGAAAAGTGTTAAGCCTGCTTAAGTCTATTACTGGCCTCCACCTTTGGTGAGGCTTGGGGACTAGAAACAGGCGACTGTAAAACCCGAGAGATTTTACATTTTTCCACTTTCTATTGCATTCTTTGACAGAAGAGACTGGATACAAGAGGCCAGAGCTTGATCTTTTGAAGGGCCTTGTATTCTGACCGAATCAGAGGGAATCTGACCAGACTTGGTTTGGAAATGAATGGCAGAACGGAGCCATTGGTGATGATGTTTAACACGTGGTATGAACATTTGTTGGTTTGCCAGTCTCTTCTGAAGGAACAGAGGCGACCTCCTACTGGTGGACCAAGGGAGGGTTTGGAGGAGTCATTGGGTGGAGGGGTTTCCATGCCCTCGTTCCCTGGAGTGGGGCCTCTGGAGCCTCTGCTATTCAATTTCCCCCTACCTGGGGAAACAATGGATACTACTTGGAATGGAATAACCCCTATAGGGGTGTTTCCTGTAGGAGCCTCTAGATTGTGGGGAGCAAGAAAGGGCCGATTTGACAGGGCCTAAACCCTAATTGTTATTATGTGTGCCTTGAGGAGGAACTCCTGTCCCTCTTAAATTAGTTGTGAATGGGGAACTTTAAGTTCTTAAGATCTGGTATCTCCCTTGAACTCCCCATACTCCTGACTACTTAGATGCACCATGAAATTGAGTTTAACCTGTCCGGTAGTAGCCTTGCTACTGTCTTAACAGATATCCATGACCAGGTTGCATTCAGAAAACCTAGTAAAGAGCAGCCTGAAGCTCAAGTCTTGATGGCCAGAAGGGGGGGGGGGGGGTTACCCAAAGAGGCCCCTAGGGAGATACAGATTTGAAAACTTGTAATTTGTCTTCAGGACAAAAGACAATGTTGTCCCAATAGTACTACTTAAAAAGGGACCAAGGGGTTTAATAGTAGCCACCGAATCATCTGAATTAAACTAGCATATTTAGTTGAGGAAAAGTTGAAGGGGCCTTGGGCCTAAACTCTTGTTGGTCTGCTACATTATTCAAAGTCAGACTGGAAGAGGACCTAGGCATTCTGTACCTGGGGACAGGGTGGTTCAAAAAAACCACCTAATCTTAAAGTCCTCGGTATGTCCTGAGGGAAGTCCAAACAAACTACTTCCCTAAAAATATACAGGAACTGGTTTGAAAACATGTTCAAAAGAAGCCCTTTGGCTTTGAGGAATTTTTTGACTTGCATAGATAAGATGGATTCCTCAAAAGTGTCCAAACTTAATATCATCCAAGAGTCTTCAGATGCAGAAGCAAAAGACTTGGACAGGCCCATGTACTATGCACCCGAGGTTAAGGGCCCGAGACCTCTGGTTAGGGACCCGAAGGTTGAGACCATAGGTAAGGGTCCGAGACCTCTGGTTAGGGACCTAAGAGGGCAGAGACCTCTGGTTAGGGGCCCGAGACCTCTGGTTAGGGGGACGAGACCTCTGGTTAGGGGCCCCGAGGCCTTGGGAGGTCTGATAATGGAAGCAAGTCAGGTTATTGTTAATACAAGGCTTCAGATCCGAGCTGGATGTAGACCTAGTCCCACAATGACTACAAAATCATAGTAAAAGCCAAAAACCCCCATGAGTTGAAGTTGAATACATAATTTCCATGTAAGCTCTCCTAAAAGATTTTAGTTCTTTGAAAAGAACTACACAACTGGAGGTATTTTTAATCAAGAGTGACACATGGTCATCTCCCCCACCTGCCTCACTGCAGGTAGGGCTAGTTGTGAGATAAGGAAAGCATTAATTACACGGAATATGTATTAAATAACATAGAATCTTAAATGCAAAATATTATATTATATTTTGTAAAATGGGATGACTTAAAATATTGCCAAACCAACATTTCCTTAGTTTGTAAGCAACTGCTGTCTCGACAATTTGAGCAAGGATTCGATTTTCTGCTTTATTTTTAAGTATATTAACCCTTTCAATGGTCAATAATGTAGCAAATAAGGTATAAAATAATTTTATTTTATTTAGATAGGTAATGGTCCTGTATAAAAAACTACATACACGCGTCTCCCTTTATTTTATTTCAACAGGCATATATTCCTGTATATAAACTACATGAACGAGTCGTGCATTAGTTTGCAAGATTGCCGTCTAGAAAATAGCATCAGAGATGCCCGTACCCACAGCCTGGGCAAATATTTTTCAACACGATGAGATATAGAAGTAGTCTAAAAGTACAAAGTTCAAGATACTTTCAGAGCAGTGTAAGTTATATTAAGGTCCAAATAATGCTTAAGTAGAGAAAATAATATCTAAGGAAAAGAAATATATATAAAGATGAAGTATTAAAACAAGACAATCCAATAATAAAATGACAGCATTTATCAGTAAACTAAAAATAGCCGAATTATGGTTTGGATGTTTTGAATATTACCCATGCATACAGAAGTGGCAATACATTCAATGAATGCTTATGTGTGGTGTTGGAGAAAAGCCTGTGACTCACTTACTGAAAGTTTCGGTCATTTTGTATAATGACTGAAATGACCAGTCATTACGCGTAATGACTAAAATTTTCAGTCATTTCACGTAATGACTGAAATAAGGTCCAGTCATTACGTGTAATGGCTGAATTGTGATAAATAATTTTAAGTACTTGCGTTACTAAAATGAAATTGTCTGGCCTCACTTAGTAATTGAAATTGCATTCTCATGTGATTACTAAATAGGGGTAATGAAATTATCTCTTCAGATTTGAACATATTCTGACATGATTACTGATTGATAACATGGGTAAATGATCAAATTATCAAACTCTTCTGCAGTTATTTTAACTAAGCCCCACTTCTTTTAATTCATGTCATAACATATGATATATACTTAATATATATGTACTCCCTTGTAAAATATGACAGGTGACCCAATAGATAGGTAGCATTCCTAACAAACGGGGAACCGATCTATAGACTCTAACTAAAATCTAAAGTTCTGTATGTCCAACTGAGGAACATAGAGTAAATCAAGTATCTTTATGGTTATTTATAGTTACAATGGTACTCAGGTGTGAGTTAGAGCTCTAAGTTATCCTACTCAGGCTTTAATAACTATTAAAAGAATGGATTAAGTTGTCCTAGTTATTTTAGAACATTAAAGGTTAACTCCAACTTTGATAAACAGGCTCTTTCTGTGGAGAGGTCAAACAAGGCCTGAAAGAACAAAACAGGATGAAAGAGCTGCAATGCAATTAGGACAAGAGTGGACAAGATTCACTTCAAAAGTTTCACGGTTTCTTGCTTCATAACAACCTGCCACAATAGAACTAAGTCTTTAATTAATAACATAAAAAGCAAAATGTATTATAAATTATGACTTATAAATGAGAATTAGTCTTCAAAAAAGACATAAATTTGATTGACAACAAAGAGACATTTTCATTCTATGACAATGAGTTTAGATTTAAAACTTCAAATATGAATTTAGAATGTAAATAACATTTAAAATGTAATTAGATACATGTAACCATTCAATATTTTGAAAATATATTTGAAACTAGAAATAGGCCGCCCTGTTGATAGTAGATGCGAATAGAAACAGGATAGCATAGAAGAACACACATTATCATGTGTAATGTCCACCCATGAACCTTTTGCCCAAATTGTACAGTAGTCTTACAAGACCCTGTTTCATTTGTAAAATATATCAATGATGCTTAAATATTTGTTAGTGTAGATGTAAATTATTTCAGCTTCATGCCTTTTTGCATTGGTTGGGTTGAAAATTTTGACGAAATCACTCTATCTTGCACGGTTAAGAAGATAGAAGCAAATTCCTGTTTTTCTATTTTTGGCAAAAATTTGAAAATTCAAAATGGCCGCCATTTTTGGGAAAAGGAAATTTTTTTGAAAATTGCCAAGATTACATTTCTTAGATACCCTATGGGTCGAAAATTTCAACGAAATAACTCTATTTTGCACGGTTAAGGCCAGTTTGTGTTTTTCCATTTTGGGCAAAAATTCGAAAATTCAAAATGGCTGCCATTTTTGGGGAGGGGAAAATTTTTTGAAAATTGCAAAGATTACATTCCTTAGATACCCTGTGGGTTGGAAATTTCGACGAAATCGCTCTATCTCGCATGGTTAAGGAGATAGAAGCAAATTTGTGTTTTGCCATTTTTGGCAAAAATTCGAAAATTCAAAATGGCCGCCATTTTTGGGGAGGGGAAAATTTTTTGAAAATTGCAAAGATTGCATTCCTTAGATACCCTGTGGGTCGAAAATTTTGCCGAAATCGCTCTATCTCGCACGGTTAAGGAGATAGAAGCAAATTTGTGTTTTGCCATTTTTGGCAAAAATTCGAAAATTCAAAATGGCCGCCATTTTAGGGGAGGGGAAAATTTTTGGAAAATTGCAGATTGCATTCCTTAAATACCCTGTGGGTCGAAAATTTCGACGAAATCGCTCTATCTCGCACAGTTAAGGAGATAGAAGCAAATTTGTGTTTTGCCATTTTTGGCAAAAATTCGAAAATTCAAAATGGCCGCCATTTTTGGGGAGGGGAAAATTTTTTGAAAATTGCAAATATTACATTCCTTAGATACCCTGTGGGTCGAAAATTTCGACGAAATCACTCTATCTCGCACGGTTAAGGAGATAGAAGCAAATTTGTGTTTTGCCATTTTTGGCAAAAATTCGAAAATTCAAAATGGCCGCCATTTTAGGGGAGGGGAAATTTTTTTTAAAATTTAAATTGCCAAGAATACAATGCTCAAATACCTGTGGGTCGAAAATTTTGACGAAATCGCTCTATCTCGCATGGTTAAGGAGATAGAAGGAAATTCGAAAATTCAAAATGGCTGTCATTTTTGGGGAGGGGAAAATTTTTTGAAAATTGCAAAGATTGCATTCCTTAGATACCCTGTGGGTCGAAAATTTCGACGAAATCGCTATCTCGCATGGTTAAGGAGATAGAAGCAAATTTGTGTTTTGCCATTTTTGGCAAAAATTTGAAAATTCAAAATGGCCGCCATTTTTGGGGAGGGGAAAATTTTTTGAAAATTGCAAAGATTGCATTCCTCAGATACCCTGTGGGTCGAAAATTTCGACGAAATCGCTCTATCTCGCACGGTTAAGGAGATAGAAGCAAATTTGTGTTTTGCCATTTTTGGCAAAAATTCGAAAATTCAAAATGGCCGCCATTTTTGGGGAGGGGAAAATTTTTGGAAAATTGCAAAGATTGCATTCCTTAGATACCCAGTGGGTCGAAAATTTCGACGAAATCGCTCTATCTCACACGGTTAAGGAGATAGAAGCAAATTTGTGTTTTGCCATTTTTGGCAAAAATTCGAAAATTCAAAATGGCCGCCATTTTTGGGGAGGGGAAAATTTTTTGAAAATTGCAAATATTACATTCCTTAGATACCCTGTGGGTCGAAAATTTCGACGAAATCACTCTATCTCGCACGGTTAAGGAGATAGAAGCAAATTTGTGTTTTGCCATTTTTGGCAAAAATTCGAAAATTCAAAATGGCCGCCATTTTTGGGGAGGGGAAAATTTTTTGAAAATTGCAAAGATTGCATTCCTTATATACCCTGTGGGTCGAAAATTTTGCCGAAATCGCTCTATCTCGCACGGTTAAGGAGATAGAAGCAAATTTGTGTTTTGCCATTTTTGGCAAAAATTTGAAAATTCAAAATGGCCGCCATTTTAGGGGAGGGGAAAATTTTTGGAAAATTGCAGATTGCATTCCTTAAATACCCTGTGGGTCGAAAATTTCGACGAAATCGCTCTATCTCGCACGGTTAAGGAGATAGAAGCAAATTTGTGTTTTGCCATTTTTGGCAAAAATTCGAAAATTCAAAATGGCCGCCATTTTTGGGGAGGGGAAAATTTTTTGAAAATTGCAAATATTACATTCCTTAGATACCCTGTGGGTCGAAAATTTCGACGAAATCACTCTATCTCGCACGGTTAAGGAGATAGAAGCAAATTTGTGTTTTGCCATTTTTGGCAAAAATTCGAAAATTCAAAATGGCCGCCATTTTTGGGGAGGGGAAAATTTTTTAAAAATTGCCAAGAGTACAATGCTCAGATACCCTGTGGGTCGAAAATTTTGACGAAATCGCTCTATCTCGCACGGTTAAGGAGATAGAAGCAAATTTGTGTTTTGCCATTTTTGCCAAAATTCCGAAAATTCAAAATGGCCGCCATTTTAGGGGAGGGGAAAATTTTTGGAAAATTGCAGATTGCATTCCTTAAATACCCTGTGGGTCGAAAATTTCGACGAAATCGCTCTATCTCGCACAGTTAAGGAGATAGAAGCAAATTTGTGTTTTGCCATTTTTGGCAAAAATTCGAAAATTCAAAATGGCCGCCATTTTTGGGGAGGGGAAAATTTTTTGAAAATTGCAAATATTACATTCCTTAAATACCCTGTGGGTCGAAAATTTCGACGAAATCGCTCTATCTCACACGGTTAAGGAGATAGAAGCAAATTTGTGTTTTGCCATTTTTGGCAAAAATTCGAAAATTCAAAATGGCCGCCATTTTTGGGGAGGGGAAAATTTTTTGAAAATTGCCAAGAGTACAATGCTCAGATACCCTGTGGGTCGAAAATTTTGACGAAATCGCTCTATCTCCCACAGTTAAGGAGATAGAAGCAAATTTGTGTTTTGCCATTTTTGGCAAAAATTCGAAAATTCAAAATGGCCGCCATTTTTGGGGAGGGGAAAATTTTTTGAAAATTGCAAAGATTGCATTCCTTAGATACCCTGTGGGTCGAAAATTTTGCCGAAATCGCTCTATCTCGCACGGTTAAGGAGATAGAAGCAAATTTGTGTTTTGCCATTTTTGGCAAAAATTCGAAAATTCAAAATGGCCGCCATTTTTGGGGAGGGGAAAATTTTTTGAAAATTGCAAAGATTGCATTCCTTAGATACCCAGTGGGTCGAAAATTTTTGCCGAAATCGCTCTATCTCGCACGGTTAAGGAGATAGAAGCAAATTTGTGTTTTGCCATTTTTGGCAAAAATTTGAAAATTCAAAATGGCCGCCATTTTAGGGGAGGGGAAAATTTTTGGAAAATTGCAGATTGCATTCCTTAAATACCCTGTGGGTCGAAAATTTCGACGAAATCGCTCTATCTCGCACGGTTAAGGAGATAGAAGCAAATTTGTGTTTTGCCATTTTTGGCAAAAATTCGAAAATTCAAAATGGCCGCCATTTTTGGGGAGGGGAAAATTTTTTGAAAATTGCAAATATTACATTCCTTAGATACCCTGTGGGTCGAAAATTTCGACGAAATCACTCTATCTCGCACGGTTAAGGAGATAGAAGCAAATTTGTGTTTTGCCATTTTTGGCAAAAATTCGAAAATTCAAAATGGCCGCCATTTTTGGGGAGGGGAAAATTTTTTGAAAATTGCAAATATTACATTCCTTAGATACCCTGTGGGTCGAAAATTTCGACGAAATCACTCTATCTCGCACGGTTAAGGAGATAGAAGCAAATTTGTGTTTTGCCATTTTTGGCAAAAATTCGAAAATTCAAAATGGCCGCCATTTTTGGGGAGGGGAAAATTTTTTGAAAATTGCAAATATTACATTCCTTAGATACCCTGTGGGTCGAAAATTTCGACGAAATCACTCTATCTCGCACGGTTAAGGAGATAGAAGCAAATTTGTGTTTTGCCATTTTTGGCAAAAATTCGAAAATTCAAAATGGCCGCCATTTTAGGGGAGGGGAAAATTTTTGGAAAATTGCAGATTGCATTCCTTAAATACCCTGTGGGTCGAAAATTTCGACGAAATCGCTCTATCTCGCACAGTTAAGGAGATAGAAGCAAATTTGTGTTTTGCCATTTTTGGCAAAAATTCGAAAATTCAAAATGGCCGCCATTTTTGGGGAGGGGAAAATTTTTTGAAAATTGCAAATATTACATTCCTTAAATACCCTGTGGGTCGAAAATTTCGACGAAATCGCTCTATCTCACACGGTTAAGGAGATAGAAGCAAATTTGTGTTTTGCCATTTTTGGCAAAAATTCGAAAATTCAAAATGGCCGCCATTTTTGGGGAGGGGAAAATTTTTTGAAAATTGCCAAGAGTACAATGCTCAGATACCCTGTGGGTCGAAAATTTTGACGAAATCGCTCTATCTCCCACAGTTAAGGAGATAGAAGCAAATTTGTGTTTTGCCATTTTTGGCAAAAATTCGAAAATTCAAAATGGCCGCCATTTTTGGGGAGGGGAAAATTTTTTGAAAATTGCAAAGATTGCATTCCTTAGATACCCTGTGGGTCGAAAATTTTGCCGAAATCGCTCTATCTCGCACGGTTAAGGAGATAGAAGCAAATTTGTGTTTTGCCATTTTTGGCAAAAATTCGAAAATTCAAAATGGCCGCCATTTTTGGGGAGGGGAAAATTTTTTGAAAATTGCAAAGATTGCATTCCTTAGATACCCAGTGGGTCGAAAATTTTTGCCGAAATCGCTCTATCTCGCACGGTTAAGGAGATAGAAGCAAATTTGTGTTTTGCCATTTTTGGCAAAAATTTGAAAATTCAAAATGGCCGCCATTTTAGGGGAGGGGAAAATTTTTGGAAAATTGCAGATTGCATTCCTTAAATACCCTGTGGGTCGAAAATTTCGACGAAATCGCTCTATCTCGCACGGTTAAGGAGATAGAAGCAAATTTGTGTTTTGCCATTTTTGGCAAAAATTCGAAAATTCAAAATGGCCGCCATTTTTGGGGAGGGGAAAATTTTTTGAAAATTGCAAATATTACATTCCTTAGATACCCTGTGGGTCGAAAATTTCGACGAAATCACTCTATCTCGCACGGTTAAGGAGATAGAAGCAAATTTGTGTTTTGCCATTTTTGGCAAAAATTCGAAAATTCAAAATGGCCGCCATTTTTGGGGAGGGGAAAATTTTTTGAAAATTGCAAATATTACATTCCTTAGATACCCTGTGGGTCGAAAATTTCGACGAAATCACTCTATCTCGCACGGTTAAGGAGATAGAAGCAAATTTGTGTTTTGCCATTTTTGGCAAAAATTCGAAAATTCAAAATGGCCGCCATTTTTGGGGAGGGGAAAATTTTTTAAAAATTGCCAAGAGTACAATGCTCAGATACCCTGTGGGTCGAAAATTTTGACGAAATCGCTCTATCTCGCACGGTTAAGGAGATAGAAGCAAATTTGTGTTTTGCCATTTTTGCCAAAATTCCGAAAATTCAAAATGGCCGCCATTTTAGGGGAGGGGAAAATTTTTGGAAAATTGCAGATTGCATTCCTTAGATACCCTGTGGGTCGAAAATTTTGCCGAAATCGCTCTATCTCGCACGGTTAAGGAGATAGAAGCAAATTTGTGTTTTGCCATTTTTGGCAAAAATTCGAAAATTCAAAATGGCCGCCATTTTAGGGGAGGGGAAAATTTTTGGAAAATTGCAGATTGCATTCCTTAAATACCCTGTGGGTCGAAAATTTCGACGAAATCGCTCTATCTCGCACAGTTAAGGAGATAGAAGCAAATTTGTGTTTTGCCATTTTTGGCAAAAATTCGAAAATTCAAAATGGCCGCCATTTTTGGGGAGGGGAAAATTTTTTGAAAATTGCAAATATTACATTCCTTAGATACCCTGTGGGTCGAAAATTTCGACGAAATCGCTCTATCTCACACGGTTAAGGAGATAGAAGCAAATTTGTGTTTTGCCATTTTTGGCAAAAATTCGAAAATTCAAAATGGCCGCCATTTTTGGGGAGGGGAAAATTTTTTGAAAATTGCCAAGAGTACAATGCTCAGATACCCTGTGGGTCGAAAATTTTGACGAAATCGCTCTATCTCCCACAGTTAAGGAGATAGAAGCAAATTTGTGTTTTGCCATTTTTGGCAAAAATTCGAAAATTCAAAATGGCCGCCATTTTTGGGGAGGGGAAAATTTTTTGAAAATTGCAAAGATTGCATTCCTTAGATACCCTGTGGGTCGAAAATTTTGCCGAAATCGCTCTATCTCGCACGGTTAAGGAGATAGAAGCAAATTTGTGTTTTGCCATTTTTGGCAAAAATTCGAAAATTCAAAATGGCCGCCATTTTTGGGGAGGGGAAAATTTTTTGAAAATTGCAAATATTACATTCCTTAGATACCCTGTGGGTCGAAAATTTCGACGAAATCACTCTATCTCGCACGGTTAAGGAGATAGAAGCAAATTTGTGTTTTGCCATTTTTGGCAAAAATTCGAAAATTCAAAATGGCCGCCATTTTTGGGGAGGGGAAAATTTTTTGAAAATTGCCAAGAGTACAATGCTCAGATACCCTGTGGGTCGAAAATTTTGACGAAATCGCTCTATCTCCCACAGTTAAGGAGATAGAAGCAAATTTGTGTTTTGCCATTTTTGGCAAAAATTCGAAAATTCAAAATGGCCGCCATTTTTGGGGAGGGGAAAATTTTTTGAAAATTGCAAAGATTGCATTCCTTAGATACCCTGTGGGTCGAAAATTTTGCCGAAATCGCTCTATCTCGCACGGTTAAGGAGATAGAAGCAAATTTGTGTTTTGCCATTTTTGGCAAAAATTTGAAAATTCAAAATGGCCGCCATTTTAGGGGAGGGGAAAATTTTTGGAAAATTGCAGATTGCATTCCTTAAATACCCTGTGGGTCGAAAATTTCGACGAAATCGCTCTATCTCGCACGGTTAAGGAGATAGAAGCAAATTTGTGTTTTGCCATTTTTGGCAAAAATTCGAAAATTCAAAATGGCCGCCATTTTTGGGGAGGGGAAAATTTTTTGAAAATTGCAAATATTACATTCCTTAGATACCCTGTGGGTCGAAAATTTCGACGAAATCACTCTATCTCGCACGGTTAAGGAGATAGAAGCAAATTTGTGTTTTGCCATTTTTGGCAAAAATTCGAAAATTCAAAATGGCCGCCATTTTTGGGGAGGGGAAAATTTTTTAAAAATTGCCAAGAGTACAATGCTCAGATACCCTGTGGGTCGAAAATTTTGACGAAATCGCTCTATCTCGCACGGTTAAGGAGATAGAAGCAAATTTGTGTTTTGCCATTTTTGCCAAAATTCCGAAAATTCAAAATGGCCGCCATTTTAGGGGAGGGGAAAATTTTTGGAAAATTGCAGATTGCATTCCTTAAATACCCTGTGGGTCGAAAATTTCGACGAAATCGCTCTATCTCGCACAGTTAAGGAGATAGAAGCAAATTTGTGTTTTGCCATTTTTGGCAAAAATTCGAAAATTCAAAATGGCCGCCATTTTTGGGGAGGGGAAAATTTTTTGAAAATTGCAAATATTACATTCCTTAAATACCCTGTGGGTCGAAAATTTCGACGAAATCGCTCTATCTCACACGGTTAAGGAGATAGAAGCAAATTTGTGTTTTGCCATTTTTGGCAAAAATTCGAAAATTCAAAATGGCCGCCATTTTTGGGGAGGGGAAAATTTTTTGAAAATTGCCAAGAGTACAATGCTCAGATACCCTGTGGGTCGAAAATTTTGACGAAATCGCTCTATCTCCCACAGTTAAGGAGATAGAAGCAAATTTGTGTTTTGCCATTTTTGGCAAAAATTCGAAAATTCAAAATGGCCGCCATTTTTGGGGAGGGGAAAATTTTTTGAAAATTGCAAAGATTGCATTCCTTAGATACCCTGTGGGTCGAAAATTTTGCCGAAATCGCTCTATCTCGCACGGTTAAGGAGATAGAAGCAAATTTGTGTTTTGCCATTTTTGGCAAAAATTCGAAAATTCAAAATGGCCGCCATTTTTGGGGAGGGGAAAATTTTTTGAAAATTGCAAAGATTGCATTCCTTAGATACCCAGTGGGTCGAAAATTTTTGCCGAAATCGCTCTATCTCGCACGGTTAAGGAGATAGAAGCAAATTTGTGTTTTGCCATTTTTGGCAAAAATTTGAAAATTCAAAATGGCCGCCATTTTAGGGGAGGGGAAAATTTTTGGAAAATTGCAGATTGCATTCCTTAAATACCCTGTGGGTCGAAAATTTCGACGAAATCGCTCTATCTCGCACGGTTAAGGAGATAGAAGCAAATTTGTGTTTTGCCATTTTTGGCAAAAATTCGAAAATTCAAAATGGCCGCCATTTTTGGGGAGGGGAAAATTTTTTGAAAATTGCAAATATTACATTCCTTAGATACCCTGTGGGTCGAAAATTTCGACGAAATCACTCTATCTCGCACGGTTAAGGAGATAGAAGCAAATTTGTGTTTTGCCATTTTTGGCAAAAATTCGAAAATTCAAAATGGCCGCCATTTTTGGGGAGGGGAAAATTTTTTGAAAATTGCAAATATTACATTCCTTAGATACCCTGTGGGTCGAAAATTTCGACGAAATCACTCTATCTCGCACGGTTAAGGAGATAGAAGCAAATTTGTGTTTTGCCATTTTTGGCAAAAATTCGAAAATTCAAAATGGCCGCCATTTTTGGGGAGGGGAAAATTTTTTAAAAATTGCCAAGAGTACAATGCTCAGATACCCTGTGGGTCGAAAATTTTGACGAAATCGCTCTATCTCGCACGGTTAAGGAGATAGAAGCAAATTTGTGTTTTGCCATTTTTGCCAAAATTCCGAAAATTCAAAATGGCCGCCATTTTAGGGGAGGGGAAAATTTTTGGAAAATTGCAGATTGCATTCCTTAGATACCCTGTGGGTCGAAAATTTTGCCGAAATCGCTCTATCTCGCACGGTTAAGGAGATAGAAGCAAATTTGTGTTTTGCCATTTTTGGCAAAAATTCGAAAATTCAAAATGGCCGCCATTTTAGGGGAGGGGAAAATTTTTGGAAAATTGCAGATTGCATTCCTTAAATACCCTGTGGGTCGAAAATTTCGACGAAATCGCTCTATCTCGCACAGTTAAGGAGATAGAAGCAAATTTGTGTTTTGCCATTTTTGGCAAAAATTCGAAAATTCAAAATGGCCGCCATTTTTGGGGAGGGGAAAATTTTTTGAAAATTGCAAATATTACATTCCTTAGATACCCTGTGGGTCGAAAATTTCGACGAAATCGCTCTATCTCACACGGTTAAGGAGATAGAAGCAAATTTGTGTTTTGCCATTTTTGGCAAAAATTCGAAAATTCAAAATGGCCGCCATTTTTGGGGAGGGGAAAATTTTTTGAAAATTGCCAAGAGTACAATGCTCAGATACCCTGTGGGTCGAAAATTTTGACGAAATCGCTCTATCTCCCACAGTTAAGGAGATAGAAGCAAATTTGTGTTTTGCCATTTTTGGCAAAAATTCGAAAATTCAAAATGGCCGCCATTTTTGGGGAGGGGAAAATTTTTTGAAAATTGCAAAGATTGCATTCCTTAGATACCCTGTGGGTCGAAAATTTTGCCGAAATCGCTCTATCTCGCACGGTTAAGGAGATAGAAGCAAATTTGTGTTTTGCCATTTTTGGCAAAAATTCGAAAATTCAAAATGGCCGCCATTTTTGGGGAGGGGAAAATTTTTTGAAAATTGCAAATATTACATTCCTTAGATACCCTGTGGGTCGAAAATTTCGACGAAATCACTCTATCTCGCACGGTTAAGGAGATAGAAGCAAATTTGTGTTTTGCCATTTTTGGCAAAAATTCGAAAATTCAAAATGGCCGCCATTTTTGGGGAGGGGAAAATTTTTTGAAAATTGCCAAGAGTACAATGCTCAGATACCCTGTGGGTCGAAAATTTTGACGAAATCGCTCTATCTCCCACAGTTAAGGAGATAGAAGCAAATTTGTGTTTTGCCATTTTTGGCAAAAATTCGAAAATTCAAAATGGCCGCCATTTTTGGGGAGGGGAAAATTTTTTGAAAATTGCAAAGATTGCATTCCTTAGATACCCTGTGGGTCGAAAATTTTGCCGAAATCGCTCTATCTCGCACGGTTAAGGAGATAGAAGCAAATTTGTGTTTTGCCATTTTTGGCAAAAATTCGAAAATTCAAAATGGCCGCCATTTTTGGGGAGGGGAAAATTTTTTGAAAATTGCAAAGATTACATTCCTTAGATACCCTGTGGGTCGAAAATTTCGACGAAATCACTCTATCTCGCACGGTTAAGGAGATAGAAGCAAATTTGTGTTTTGCCATTTTTGGCAAAAATTCGAAAATTCAAAATGGCCGCCATTTTTGGGGAGGGGAAAATTTTTTGAAAATTGCAAATATTACATTCCTTAGATACCCTGTGGGTCGAAAATTTCGACGAAATCGCTCTATCTCGCACGGTTAAGGAGATAGAAGCAAATTTGTGTTTTGCCATTTTTGGCAAAAATTCGAAAATTCAAAATGGCCGCCATTTTTGGGGAGGGGAAAATTTTTTGAAAATTGCAAAGATTGCATTCTTTAGATACCCTGTGGGTCGAAAATTTTGCCGAAATCGCTCTATCTCGCACGGTTAAGGAGATAGAAGCAAATTTGTGTTTTGCCATTTTTGGCAAAAATTTGAAAATTCAAAATGGCCGCCATTTTAGGGGAGGGGAAAATTTTTGGAAAATTGCAGATTGCATTCCTTAAATACCCTGTGGGTCGAAAATTTCGACGAAATCGCTCTATCTCGCACGGTTAAGGAGATAGAAGCAAATTTGTGTTTTGCCATTTTTGGCAAAAATTCGAAAATTCAAAATGGCCGCCATTTTTGGGGAGGGGAAAATTTTTTAAAAATTGCCAAGAGTACAATGCTCAGATACCCTGTGGGTCGAAAATTTTGCCGAAATCGCTCTATCTCGCACGGTTAAGGAGATAGAAGCAAATTTGTGTTTTGCCATTTTTGGCAAAAATTCGAAAATTCAAAATGGCCGCCATTTTAGGGGAGGGGAAAATTTTTGGAAAATTGCAGATTGCATTCCTTAGATACCCTGTGGGTCGAAAATTTTGCCGAAATCGCTCTATCTCGCACGGTTAAGGAGATAGAAGCAAATTTGTGTTTTGCCATTTTTGGCAAAAATTCGAAAATTCAAAATGGCCGCCATTTTAGGGGAGGGGAAAATTTTTGGAAAATTGCAGATTGCATTCCTTAAATACCCTGTGGGTCGAAAATTTCGACGAAATCGCTCTATCTCACACGGTTAAGGAGATAGAAGCAAATTTGTGTTTTGCCATTTTTGGCAAAAATTCGAAAATTCAAAATGGCCGCCATTTTTGGGGAGGGGAAAATTTTTTGAAAATTGCCAAGAGTACAATGCTCAGATACCCTGTGGGTCGAAAATTTTGACGAAATCGCTCTATCTCCCACAGTTAAGGAGATAGAAGCAAATTTGTGTTTTGCCATTTTTGGCAAAAATTCGAAAATTCAAAATGGCCGCCATTTTTGGGGAGGGGAAAATTTTTTGAAAATTGCAAAGATTGCATTCCTTAGATACCCTGTGGGTCGAAAATTTTGCCGAAATCGCTCTATCTCGCACGGTTAAGGAGATAGAAGCAAATTTGTGTTTTGCCATTTTTGGCAAAAATTCGAAAATTCAAAATGGCCGCCATTTTTGGGGAGGGGAAAATTTTTTGAAAATTGCAAATATTACATTCCTTAGATACCCTGTGGGTCGAAAATTTCGACGAAATCACTCTATCTCGCACGGTTAAGGAGATAGAAGCAAATTTGTGTTTTGCCATTTTTGGCAAAAATTCGAAAATTCAAAATGGCCGCCATTTTTGGGGAGGGGAAAATTTTTTGAAAATTGCCAAGAGTACAATGCTCAGATACCCTGTGGGTCGAAAATTTTGACGAAATCGCTCTATCTCCCACAGTTAAGGAGATAGAAGCAAATTTGTGTTTTGCCATTTTTGGCAAAAATTCGAAAATTCAAAATGGCCGCCATTTTTGGGGAGGGGAAAATTTTTTGAAAATTGCAAAGATTGCATTCCTTAGATACCCTGTGGGTCGAAAATTTTGCCGAAATCGCTCTATCTCGCACGGTTAAGGAGATAGAAGCAAATTTGTGTTTTGCCATTTTTGGCAAAAATTCGAAAATTCAAAATGGCCGCCATTTTTGGGGAGGGGAAAATTTTTTGAAAATTGCAAAGATTACATTCCTTAGATACCCTGTGGGTCGAAAATTTCGACGAAATCACTCTATCTCGCACGGTTAAGGAGATAGAAGCAAATTTGTGTTTTGCCATTTTTGGCAAAAATTCGAAAATTCAAAATGGCCGCCATTTTTGGGGAGGGGAAAATTTTTTGAAAATTGCAAATATTACATTCCTTAGATACCCTGTGGGTCGAAAATTTCGACGAAATCGCTCTATCTCGCACGGTTAAGGAGATAGAAGCAAATTTGTGTTTTGCCATTTTTGGCAAAAATTCGAAAATTCAAAATGGCCGCCATTTTTGGGGAGGGGAAAATTTTTTGAAAATTGCAAAGATTGCATTCTTTAGATACCCTGTGGGTCGAAAATTTTGCCGAAATCGCTCTATCTCGCACGGTTAAGGAGATAGAAGCAAATTTGTGTTTTGCCATTTTTGGCAAAAATTTGAAAATTCAAAATGGCCGCCATTTTAGGGGAGGGGAAAATTTTTGGAAAATTGCAGATTGCATTCCTTAAATACCCTGTGGGTCGAAAATTTCGACGAAATCGCTCTATCTCGCACGGTTAAGGAGATAGAAGCAAATTTGTGTTTTGCCATTTTTGGCAAAAATTCGAAAATTCAAAATGGCCGCCATTTTTGGGGAGGGGAAAATTTTTTAAAAATTGCCAAGAGTACAATGCTCAGATACCCTGTGGGTCGAAAATTTTGCCGAAATCGCTCTATCTCGCACGGTTAAGGAGATAGAAGCAAATTTGTGTTTTGCCATTTTTGGCAAAAATTCGAAAATTCAAAATGGCCGCCATTTTAGGGGAGGGGAAAATTTTTGGAAAATTGCAGATTGCATTCCTTAGATACCCTGTGGGTCGAAAATTTTGCCGAAATCGCTCTATCTCGCACGGTTAAGGAGATAGAAGCAAATTTGTGTTTTGCCATTTTTGGCAAAAATTCGAAAATTCAAAATGGCCGCCATTTTAGGGGAGGGGAAAATTTTTGGAAAATTGCAGATTGCATTCCTTAAATACCCTGTGGGTCGAAAATTTCGACGAAATCGCTCTATCTCGCACAGTTAAGGAGATAGAAGCAAATTTGTGTTTTGCCATTTTTGGCAAAAATTCGAAAATTCAAAATGGCCGCCATTTTTGGGGAGGGGAAAATTTTTTGAAAATTGCAAATATTACATTCCTTAAATACCCTGTGGGTCGAAAATTTCGACGAAATCGCTCTATCTCACACGGTTAAGGAGATAGAAGCAAATTTGTGTTTTGCCATTTTTGGCAAAAATTCGAAAATTCAAAATGGCCGCCATTTTTGGGGAGGGGAAAATTTTTTGAAAATTGCCAAGAGTACAATGCTCAGATACCCTGTGGGTCGAAAATTTTGACGAAATCGCTCTATCTCCCACAGTTAAGGAGATAGAAGCAAATTTGTGTTTTGCCATTTTTGGCAAAAATTCGAAAATTCAAAATGGCCGCCATTTTTGGGGAGGGGAAAATTTTTTGAAAATTGCAAAGATTGCATTCCTTAGATACCCTGTGGGTCGAAAATTTTGCCGAAATCGCTCTATCTCGCACGGTTAAGGAGATAGAAGCAAATTTGTGTTTTGCCATTTTTGGCAAAAATTCGAAAATGGCCGCCATTTTAGGGGAGGGGAAAATTTTTGGAAAATTGCAGATTGCATTCCTTAAATACCCTGTGGGTCGAAAATTTCGACGAAATCGCTCTATCTCGCACAGTTAAGGAGATAGAAGCAAATTTGTGTTTTGCCATTTTTGGCAAAAATTCGAAAATTCAAAATGGCCGCCATTTTTGGGGAGGGGAAAATTTTTTGAAAATTGCAAAGATTACATTCCTTAGATACCCTGTGGGTCGAAAATTTCGACGAAATCACTCTATCTCGCACGGTTAAGGAGATAGAAGCAAATTTGTGTTTTGCCATTTTTGGCAAAAATTCGAAAATTCAAAATGGCCGCCATTTTTGGGGAGGGGAAAATTTTTTGAAAATTGCAAATATTACATTCCTTAGATACCCTGTGGGTCGAAAATTTCGACGAAATCGCTCTATCTCGCACGGTTAAGGAGATAGAAGCAAATTTGTGTTTTGCCATTTTTGGCAAAAATTCGAAAATTCAAAATGGCCGCCATTTTTGGGGAGGGGAAAATTTTTTGAAAATTGCAAAGATTGCATTCCTTAGATACCCTGTGGGTCGAAAATTTTGCCGAAATCGCTCTATCTCGCACGGTTAAGGAGATAGAAGCAAATTTGTGTTTTGCCATTTTTGGCAAAAATTTGAAAATTCAAAATGGCCGCCATTTTAGGGGAGGGGAAAATTTTTGGAAAATTGCAGATTGCATTCCTTACATACCCTGTGGGTCGAAAATTTCGACGAAATCGCTCTATCTCGCACGGTTAAGGAGATAGAAGCAAATTTGTGTTTTGCCATTTTTGGCAAAAATTCGAAAATTCAAAATGGCCGCCATTTTTGGGGAGGGGAAAATTTTTTGAAAATTGCAAATATTACATTGCTTAGATACCCTGTGGGTCGAAAATTTCGACGAAATTGCTCTATCTCGCACGGTTAAGGAGATAGAAGCAAATTTGTGTTTTGCCATTTTTGGCAAAAATTCGAAAATTCAAAATGGCCGCCATTTTTGGGGAGGGGAAAATTTTTTAAAAATTGCCAAGAGTAGAATATTTAGATACCCTGTGGGTCGAAAATTTTGCCGAAATCGCTCTATCTCGCACGGTTAAGGAGATAGAAGCAAATTAGTGTTTTGCCATTTTTGGCAAAAATTCAAAAATTCAAAATGGCCGCCATTTTTGGGGAGGGGAAAATTTTTTGAAAATTGCAAATATTACATTCCTTAGATACCCTGTGGGTCGAAAATTTCGACGAAATCGCTCTATCTCGCACGGTTAAGGAGATAGAAGCAAATTAGTGTTTTGCCATTTTTGGCAAAAATTCAAAAATTCAAAATGGCCGCCATTTTTGGGGAGGGGAAAATTTTCCTTAGATACCCTGTGGGTCAAAAATTCTGTCGAAATCGCTCTATCTCTTACGGTTTCTGAGATATTAGCAAATTACTCAAAAGTAGTACTGAAAATACACAATGAAGTACCTAAATGGCTATTACTCATGTACTGACAAAGCTATCAGTCCCAAATGCAATACCAAGCGAGCTATGGACATAACAATCTTGTATTCAAAATTGTAGTAAAATATCTTTAATTATTTTGGCTTAAATGCACGGAAACCAATGGGTACTGAAAATAGCTGTACTTAAGTATTACTCAGTAAGCAAAAGAGGTACAACAGCCAAAAGCAATCCCAAGCAAGCTACTGACCCAATAAGCCTGCATACCAAATTTGGTGACAATAGCTCTAATACTTTTCCTTTAAATGAGCGGAAACCATGCGTGACGCCGGACATCGGACGCCGGACATCGGACAACGGACATCGGACGGCGAAAAAAGCAAAAATAATATATCCACCCCCCAGGGGGGTGGACATAAATAACAATATCGTCTATTACACAGGTCTGCGTTTAGGTTTGAAAATTCTGACTATAAATTCAAGAAGCATGTGAGAATTCCAAAGTTATTTATTTGATTAAAATAGTTTAATGTTCTCTAGCACAAAAATTTTCAAAATGCAGGGGAACAATGTACAAAAGTTCTGAATAATGCAAAGGGTGTGAAGAAAAACAACTGGAAATCCATTACACATACTGACATTAAAGGGAAAAGAGGGGCATCTGGGTAATTGATGCCATGAGAGGGCATAACTTCATACAAACATATTGATGCCTGCAGGGTGGAGTGTAGGGAATGCCCAAATATAATATAATTCTCGGCTTCTGCGCCTTGAGGTGGCATTTGGGCTTGTTGGATCCCCCATCCATTGAAAGATGCTAAACTCCATGTTTTTCACAGAATGATTTTTCTGTGTAAAATGTCTAGAGACAGGAGTGGATTTTTCGGGTTGGAATTTTTGAACACTATTTTGGCACTCATACATCCTGTTCCTGAAGGGTCTTTTGGTTTCTCCAATGTATTGGAGGCCACATTGGTTGCAATTTATAATATAAATTACATTTGATAATTCACAAGTGACTTTGTGTTTAGGGGGCAGTGACTTGCATTTGAATACTTGCTTAGTGTGGAAGCTGGTTATTTGTTCAGCTTTCCTAATTCTGGGGCAATAGGTACATTTCCCAAGTCTGGTGCAGACCGGGGTGTGTAGTGATGGTTTTGCATCAGTTATAGGTTTTGGAGGGTAAGAAATAGTGCTACTGGTCAGAATATCTCTGAGGTTTGGCAGTCTTCTAAATCCCATTAGAGGTTTGGAGCTAAATATTTGTGTTAGTTCCTCAGTATTTTGGATAATGTTCCAATTTCTTTGTACTAGAGAGCCGATTTGTGGGTTCCTAGGGTTGTATTGAGTGACCATTACTGGTGCTTCATTAGCCTTTTTCGAGACAGTCTCTAGTAATTCATCCTGTGAAAATTTTCGAGCTCTGAGATAGTGTTTTTTCAGGCTTTTAAGTGGGTATCCCCTTTTGAGGTAATATCCAGTGAGTTTTTTGGCGTTAGCCTCAAAATCAAGGTCCAGAGTACAGATCCTTCTTAATCTTAAGTATTGACCGAAGGGTCCTTTAGTGAGGACACTTTGAGGGTGAGCTGAGCTGTATTCTAGATACAGATGGGTGTCTGTAGGTTTGTTGAAGAGGGTTGTGATCAGTCCTCTATCCTGGCCAAATTTGACAGTAGTGTCCAGAAAATCAATCTGGGAATAACTCATTTCATGGGTGAATTTGATGGTGTCACGTAAGGAGTTTAAATAGTCAATGAACCTTTTAAGAGACTCCTCTCCATGGGTCCATGGTTTCTTCTTCTAGATTCTCAGCCATGAAATTAATCAAATCTATTTCTTGGTCTGTTAAATGATCAAATTGTTGATTGTCATTATAGAAGTGGAATTTCAAACATAATCTCCTGTGAAATTCCTTGAAGTCAGTCCAAATTTTTGCTTTAGTTGGAGGTCCTGGTGTTGGGCAAAAGGTCAGACCTTTTTCTAGGGCTGACACTTGGTTCTCAGTTGGTTTCCAGTTTTCTGGAAAACATTGATTTCCCATCTTCTGAGACACCAAACCCGGACTCAGTATATGCATCTACTCACAAGTCTAATATGGTTTGTACTAATGTCTGCACCCAAACAGACATATGCACTCTACCCCCCATCAGGAAACCAATACATATAGGGATCAACACTACCCCAGTCATATGTAAAGATAAGGCTGTCCAATTGGCACCCACCAGGATAGACACTGGAACTTCACCACATGTTCTTATGTTGTCGCCCATGCAAACCATTCAAGGTTGGGATTCGCCGGTCACCAGTTCGCCTCGCACTCCATTCTTAGATATACCTTGTTACTACACGGTGGAATATCAGGAAAGGAGAAAATCTATGAACCTACCTGAGGCTGTACCATATCAAGGTGCAACAGAGGAGGAAGACCCATTCCCCCCACACCTCTCACCTGAAGACCCACAGTGGGGAACAGTGACCAACAACACCACCCCTACATTCCAACTGGCTGATTACCTGGACTCTATCTGCTCCAACATTACTCCTCCACTAAACATTTTGTAATTCATTTTATGCTGTCAATGTATATGCATAAAACTGTGACATTGTATATATATTTTATGAACTGTAATTCACATTATCCTGTTAATTCTGTTGTGTTTTAATTTATTACACTATGTATATTTGATTTCTCATGCATTAAATGAGATTTTTTCATTGAAAACCAGTATTTTGGTTTTTTTTCTTTGATATGTTTTTTTCATCAGATTTAAAATTTGTTGATAACCTCATATCACAAATTATGCGATTAATATGATATCCAAAAATTAGCCTGGTCAAGTGGCGACCACTATTCCTACTTGACCATTATGTCCAACATACTTTAATTTTGGAATGTGGCATTTTTGATGGAATTCACGTTAATTTCCACATATGCATCATTCAGCACTCTTGTTAACACCTCTGATTTATGGTCAGGCACGATTTTTACAGAATTAAATCATACACAATTAATAATGGTATATTCTGTAATTCACCCACCATCATCAAGTTTCACTTATTAGAGACCATGTATTTCTGAAGTCAGACTGCTATGCAATCACGCACACGCAATTGAGTATACCTCCACTCAAACAAGACACTTGAGTGACTGTGCTCTCTTAGTGAAATACACTGGATTGCAATCAAACCCTCATATACATCAATATTGAGACCTATTAAAAGTGTATGAGTGACTTTCTGATTTTGGTATAGGGTTAAATAATACCTGGCTACTCCCAATTACCCCAGATATTTTAGGTACAAAACATACCTAAAATTCGAACCTTTATAACCATAATCTGGAATTAAGGGTTATTATTTAATAGTAAATGATCAAGTTTACTGACTCAGTTAGCTACTTATAGTTATTCTTAACCAAATTAGGACTATCAAAACCTATCTTGGATTGAAAACTGTTGAATATTTATTTATTCCCTATTATTAAATTAAAAATAATGGTTTTAAAGCAAAAAATGACTTTTTTCAGGATTTTATCCTCCTGAGCCTCCTACAGAGGATCTATCCGCCGGATGACGGCTCATTTTGACGGCTCAAGGCAGATAGGATTTTTGCACCTTAGGGGCAAAATGGGTTAAAATCTTCAGCCTCTGATGAGAAAATTCAATTAGATTTTCGAAATATTGCCAAGCACATTGGCCAATATAAGGCAGTAGTCATAGGTAACTGCACTTTAGTCACTGCACATATTACTTTTTAATCCATTAATTCAGTCAATCTGTGTAAAAATGAACCATATATTTCAGTCATTACATGAAATGACTGAAAATTTTAGTCATTACACGTAATGACTGGTCATTTCAGCCATTACGCGAAATGACTGAAACTTTGGGTTTCACAGATTGACTGTAACATATATACCTGGACAAGATTTTATAGGTCAAGGTCGCTACAGCAAGGTCAAAGGTCAAATCAAGGTCACATGACGTAGCACACCTACACCCCCTAACCAATGTCCCTAACAAGTATCAACTTCCTACACCTCTTACGGTTTCCAAGATATAGCCCAGACCAGGTATTATAGGTCAAGTTCACTACGGCAAGTACAAAGGTCAAATCAAGGTCACACCATGACGTTGCACACCTACTATCCCCAATCAATGTTCTCACCAAGTATCAGCTTCCTACACCTTACAGTTTCCAAAATATAGCCCAGACAAGATTTTATAGGTCAAGGTCACTACGGCAAGGGTCAAAGGTCAAATCAAGGTCACACTATGACGTTGCACATCTACACCCCCTAACCAATGTCCCTACCAAGTATCAACTTCCTACACCTTACATTTGCTGAGATATAGCCCGGACAAGGTTTTATAGGTCAAGGTCACTACGGCAAGGTCAAAGGTCAGACCATGATGTTGCACACCTACAACTCCTAACCAATGTTCCTACCAAGTATCAACTTCCTACACCTTACGGTTTCCGAGATATAGCCCGGACAAGATTTTATAGGTCAAGGTCACTACAGCAAGGTCAAAGGTCAAATCCTGGTCAGACCATGACGTTGCACACCTACACCCCCTAACCAATGTCCCTACGAAGTATCAACTTCCTACACCTTACGGTTTCTGAGATATAGCCCGGACAAGATTTTAAAGGTCAAGGTCACTACGGCAAAGTCAAAGGTCAAATCAAGGTCAGACCATGACGTTGCACACCTACAACCCCTAACTAATGTCCCTGCCAAGTATCAACTTCCTACACCTTATGGTTGCCGAGATATAGCCCAGACAAGATTTTCAAACTCAAGGTCACTACGGCAAGGTCAGACCATGATGTTGCACACCTACACCCCCCAACCAATGTCCCTGCCAAGTATGAACTTCCTACACCTTACGGTTTCTGAGATACAGCCCGGACAAACTATTTCCCGCCGCCCACCCATCCGGACACCATGGGTGAAAACAATACTCCGGCAGCCCTTAAGGGCTGTGGGGTAACAAAAACGAAAGTTGTTTCCGACTATTATTTTCACAGGACTCGCTTGTGCTTAATTTATATATATTCTCAACCCTTAAAATGGTCAAAATAATAACCAATAGGGTTTAATTTTATATTTTACTTTATTTCGAAAGGCCAATGGCCTGTGAGGAATATAAGATACAGAACGAGCCGACCATTCTTTACAATGTGAACCCGGAAGTGGATTTAAAGTTGTAAAATATGACAAAATTACTCATCTGTTCTGTGAACTGTCATGAAATAAAGATTCTATGATACAAAATAAAGAAAGTGATGGTAAGCTATTGTAATAAAAGCAATAGTTTTCAAGTTACAACTGATTTACTCAACAGTGGGAAGATCAAAGTAGTTAGTGGTGCTCAGCTATGCCATGAGCTACAGGTCTGTAATTTCACTATGTTATGGGTTACCCAAAAGTAAGTGTATAACATATTTAAACAAAATACTCTAATTGCAATAGTTTTCAAGATACAACTGATTAACTTAACACTGAGAAGCTCAAAGTAGCTATTGCTCAGTTATACAATGAGGTACAGGTCTGCAATTTCACTGTTTCATATGTTTATGTTTAAATAAAATTCTCTAAATACTAGTATTTAAATACTGTTAATGCAAAACTTTACAACAAGTTACAACTGCTTTACTCAACAGCGATAACCTGAAGGTAGCTCTTGCTCAGCTATGCCATGAGCTACATGTCTGCAATCTTACTATGCTGTACCTGACACAAAAGTAGGTGAACAACATATTAAAACAATTTACTCTAAATGCAATAGCTTTCAAGTTACAACTGATTTACTCGACACCGATACTATGAAAGTAGGTATAGCTCAGTTATGTAATGAGCTATAGCTCTGCAATTTTACCATGTTATAGCTGACCCAAAAGTAGGTAAACAACTTATTCAAACAAAATACTGTGAATGCAATTCTTTTTGTGTTATAACTGATTTACTCATCAGTGAGAACCTTAAAGTAGCTATTGCTGAGCTATGCAATGAGCTACAGGTCTGTAATTTCACTCTTATAGCGGACCCAAAAGTAGGTGACAAACATATTTAAACAAAATACTGTAAATGTAATAGTTTTCAAATTATAAATGATTTACTCAACAGTAAGAACCTGAAAATAGCTTTTGCTCAGCTATGTAATGAGCTACAGGTCTGCAATTTTACTATGTTGTAGCTGATTCAAAAGTAGATCAATAACATATTTAAACAAAATTCTCGAAATGAAATAGCTTTCAAGATACAACTAATTTACTCAACAGTGAAAACCTCAAAGTAGCTATTACTCAGCTATGCCATGAGCTACAGGTCTGAAATTTTACTATGTTATAGCTGACCCAAGAGTAGTTGAATAACATATTTATACAAAATTCTCTATATGCAATAGTTTTCAAGTTACCAGTGATTTTACTCATTATGGGAAGTACTGAAAAGTCAGAAAGTAGCTATTACTCACTTAGCTATTGGGATAGACACTCAAGTTTCTCACCATGTTGTATCTATGGAAAAAGTAGCTGAATAACATATACTTTTCAAGTTATAAGTGATTATTGCATGATTTCATGAATTTTAATGCATTAAAAATTATTTTAAAAATTCATAAAAAAATAATAAGAAAGATCCAGGCCTGATACTCACACAAGGTAATATACTAGTGGCCTAGTACATATATGCAAGAGAAGAGAAAAATTCCTGCAATAGTGAATGAGAAAATTTATGATAAAGAGTTGAAATTTTCACACTTTGGGTGGGGTGTACTTGACTTGTAATGGCTCTGGGGAACAGATGAACAAACAGATCTGCATTCCTTGAAAAATTTTCATCCTCGATAGTTAATATATCTTTTAAAAAAACAGCATGTCTCTGGGCCTTGTAGTTTTGTAGAAGTTGTTCACGCGTACGCGGACACCGCAGAGTGATGCCATAATGTCAGCTGACTGACAAGCCAGCTGACATAAAATGAAGCACACACAAAAAAGTCTTTAGATCATGATAACCGTTTGCGAAATAAATGTGTTTTTGCGTTTTATGCAAAAATTCAAGATAGCCACCGCAAAATGGCTGGAAAACTGCAATAAGTGGCAGATCGACCTTTACCCTGAGGACCGAAAAGTTTTAATAACAATTTCGAAAAATAGTCACAAAAAATGGCAAAAAAAAATTCATAGCAAAAAAGGTGCCCAGTGATTCTGTGTAAACAATGGGGGTAAAAGATTTCGTGGAAATTGCTCTATTTTGTGAGATATATTTTACTGCGTTCTACACACTAGTTAAAGATAGCCGCCAAAAATGGCTGGAAAATTATTTTTGGCAAAACATGCCCAATGACTCAGACACCCTCTGGGTCAAAAATTTCTTCAGAATGGATGTGAACAGGTCTAGTGCTTTTCATGTTATCATCCTGATGAGCACACCTCTTTAAAAACATGTTCTTGATCATGTGACTTTTCTGATTGGTCAACATGACACCATATTCACAAAATTTTCTCAAGTCTACTGCATACATGTGCCAAGTTTGAAGAGAATTTGCCCAGTGGTTGTAGAGCTATAAGCAATAGAACATCCTGGAGCCAGCAGAGCCGGCAGCACATTCTGTGTAAAGTTCTCCAATATACAAAACAAGCATCAATGTGGGATGCTTAATAAGTAACACAAAATGCAAAATTTGTAGGTTTCATGAAAACAATTAAAGAATTCAAATGTACTGACTCAATTTTAAATTCCACATATTAAGGTTAAAAACTCTTAATATTGTTACAAAGTTGTTTAAGTGTCCAATGATATGTAATAACTGAAGAACAAAACATGATATATTATTTAATTATTTATTGTGACACAAAATTGGATAACATGACGAAGTAAATATGTTACTTTAATATTAGTGTCGGACATGTCCGATATTTAAATACAGTTAAAGCCAGATTAGTCAAAGGGAACTCTTCTAAAAGATGTTTTGATGTCGCAAATTCAGAGATAAAAATAGTGTAGCTTGTAGGGGAGATTGTTGTGGAGGGTTATTTCAGTATTGTGACCATTTCAAACCAGGATCAAAGTATTGTCTTGACACCAACAGGTTCCAGAAAGACAATTATAATTGTGTAATTTTTTGGGCAGTGTACATTAAAGAAAACATTTCATGCCATCATTTCACCCTGAAAACTGAAGGTGCTGTGTTAAAGGCCCAACAAAGTCCTCAAGTATGTTTGGCTAACTTAAAATGGACATCTCTGAATCAGATGCAATCTATTCTGTAAAAATTATAGTCAATATTCAAAATATCACTCAGTACACATAAAATAAATAAAACTAGAAAAAGGTTTTTGCTGACAAAAACGAAGCGGCCCTGATGAAAAAGTGTGAAGTAAGCCGTAAAAGATATCAAGATATGCATCACAAGGAATAGAAAATGTAAAGTTTAGTGCATTGTGTATGTTACCATATTTAACAAATGAAAGAACGACCACAGCTTGACGGAAGAGAAATTGTAGGTGTGAAATTTACTTCTCAAAAGAACGTATGTCCGATGCGTAGGAAAAATGCCTCCTAGGAAATGTACCTCCTAGAAAGAATGCCTCCTGAATATTTTGTGACCAGGAAAAATACCTCCTAAGAAAAAAAGTTCTTTCAAGTATTATAACACTACAGGTTCACATTACAACTTCAGAGGCATCTTCATTTTTCCACTTGAGTCTTATAGTCGCCAATGCCTGTCAAAAACTCACAGTCTTTTACCCATTTTGCTTAGCTGTACAAAGGTACGCAAGTTTCTCTTGTAAGGTTTTGCTGGTGCTTCTCACTGCTTTGGCTGGCTGCTCATCCCTGGCTTCCATTAACATGTTTTTGATATTATACGTTATAGGTTCATATGTAACATGTTTACAGGCTGATATAACTTTTTTTCCTCAGGAGGCATTTTTTCCTAGTCACAAAATATCCAGGAGGCTTTCTTTCTAGGAGGCATTTTTTCCAGGAGGCATTTTTTCTGAGGCATTTTGTCCAGGAGGCATTTTTTTCCCAGATTCTGTATGTCCTACATTCTTTGGTAATGTTCTCGGAGAAGAGGTCTTGAGCGAAAGGGTACATTGACCGAAGGACAGACAAAAAGAAACCGGACAAAAAGAAACTGGACAAAAAGAAACCAGACAAAAAGAAACCGGACAAAAAGTTTTACTAGTAGGACAAAAAGTTTTTATTTTAAAGTTTTTTTGTCTCTGGACCTAGAACAAAGATATTTCTTTTTTATGGCTGTATTCTCTGATGAGCAGTGGATTATCATTATCAATCAATTTATATCAAAATAGAAAACTTATATCAAGACCTATTCTGAGAACTGCTTTACATGATAAAACAACCTTTTGCGAACACTTCCAGAAAATGGAAGAAGACTTCACAGAAAGCTTTGTGTACATGTATCCATCCATGCATATCTTCAAACCACCTTTATTGCTTTTTATTATCTCCATAGTTTAAATGGTAAGATGTCAATGATATCAGGAAGAAAATTTAAGCCTTTTATATACAACTTAAATTGTCCTGAGTAGGTAGCTATTCCTTTCATTTCTACTCAGTAAACCTACTTCAAAGGAAGATTAAAGTCACAACTCAACTCAGGTACATAAAAGATCATAGGATGATTAAAATAATGCAATGTAAGACATTTACTGTAATCAATCAATCAATGGATTAATTTGTATAGAATAAAGGCTGCTTACCTGAATTGAGATTGTATGAATTGGATGCCAGTTATCAATAATAGCAATTGACAGTTATGTGTGATTGGAAGTGGCTTTCCCTTTATACCTTTTTCTCCAAAGAATACAGGGGAGGGGGTCTATTGGTAAATATAGTTATATAAAATGCTCATTTAACAATAAATAAACATTATTAATTGACAAACAGAAGAAGCTATTGATTGGCACACATCCCTTTTTCACATTATGTTTGACTAAGAGACAGCAAATAGAGAAGTCTTTTCTTTACAAGAATAACTGCTATTATGCAAGTTTGACACAAGGTGTTTATAGGAGCCTTAAAGTAATTAGCATTTCTTGAAAATTTAATTGAAATTTAAAGTTAATTTTATAGTGAAACTTTTTGTCCTAGTAGTAAAACTTTTTGTCCGGTTTCTTTTTATCTGGTTTCTTTCTGTCTGGTTTTTTTTTTGTCTGGTTTCTTTTTGTCCTACATTCACATTGACCACAGACATTTCTGTTCAAAATGTCATTAGTATCAGACTTAAGTATAAAACACTAATTGAATGCAGTGAACTTGTGCTTCAACTAAAAACTTAACAAAACCACTAATAAAATCCAGTGAACCAAAGTGCCTTAGACTTTTTGTTCAAAAGTTAATGATTTTGCTTCAGAGTTATTGCTTACAAGAAAAATCAAGTTACAAACAAGTCAAGCTATAGCTCTAGAAAAATGTTACTGGATTTATTGGGAAAGAAAAGTATGAGTTTATATATTGCAATATTTATGAATGATTTAGCAAGTGAAATTAAAAATCTAGGCTTAGGAATAAGAGGAGATCATGATCCATTCCACACTTCAATAATGCACAAAATTAAGACCAAACAAGTTACTGGACTTGTTGTAGCTGTGGAAAAAGTAGCCTAATAACATGTTTTAACAAAATACTGTGAACGCAATACTTTTCAAGTTATAAGTGATTTAGTGCATGACTGCAGGAATTTGAATGCATTAAAGTTTCAAAAATTCATTTCCCACTTGAGCTAAAATTAATTAAATGTAGAAGTCTAAATGAAATGGAAGAAAGAAAACAATATACATTCAAAACAACAGCATAAATATTCCACTTTTTTTTGTTCCACTTTTGCTTCACACACACATATATATCTCTATCTATCATCTCCCTCCATCAAACCCCCCACCTCCCCCACTGAGGCCATTCTTTTTTTTTTTTTCCACTTGCTTTTTATGTGCACTAACGGGGAGTTGGGGGGGGGGGGGGTCTTTCTGCATAGAAATACTTTCCATGATATCACAGAAAACAATTGGGGAGAAGAAGAAAGGGACAAGTCATTCATTTCCACTCAGCTGGAGATAATAAAATGCTGTACAAGAGAAACTGTTTATGAGAAAGTGTTTTTTTGTTTCAGGCATCTTATATTGTGAAAGAAGTCAGGTGTATACATTTGACCAATTTACATAGTCTATGTGAGCAAGTAGGTAGATCATCAACTCCTTCTACAAAACAAAAGTTGAATCAATTGAAGCTTTTTTTTCCAAAAAGGAAAAGTTATATCCCCACAATTCCAAAAGAATGGAATCAGAAGAATGTGTTTTTTTTAATCTTCCTAAAATTGGGAATTTATATTATGTGAACACTGATCAGTTGCAATATGTTAATAACCACATCAGTGCATCATAAATTCGAAAATGTCATAACTTCATAAACTTCATAACTTCAGTGCTTCATAAATTCGCAAATGTCATAACTTCATAAACACTAAGAGATTAGGTTTGCCAGACAGCACAAATATTTTTAAGTATACATATGCCAGGTGTGGTTTTAAAAAGTGTTAAAATAAATGAGGAGGGAGCAAGAAGTATATATTTATCATGTTAACATGGCCAAAGCCTCTTAAGTACAGGAATTTTAAGTGAAATATTATACAAAATCTTACTTTACTATAATCAATGTCAAGTTAAACAGATGTTACTGAACAGTAAATCAGTTAGGGGCTGAAAATCCTCATTTTCACGCCAAGATGGCCATGGCTGTACTTGTATTGGAACTTCAAGGTGGAAAGAAAAATAAGAATGTCCCTAATGTCATCTTTAAAAGTGTACAAAATTTAACTGAGCTCTGCTGAAGAATACAATAGCTGGAGATTAAAAACTCCATAATTTCACTGCAAGGTGACCATAACTTCATGCATATTGCGACTTTAAAGTGACCATAAAATGAGAATGTCCCTTTTGTCATCCTTTATAAGTGCATAAAGTTTAGCTCAGGTCAGTTGAACAATAAGATAGCTGGAGGCTGAAACTTCATTTTTCACTGTAAGGTGACCATAACTTCATTCATATTGTGACTTTAAGGTGACCATAATATGATAATGTCCCTTCAATATCAATATATGTTAGATATGGAAAAAGAAAAGAGCCAGACGGCTTTATTCAAATGTTATGACTTTAGGGAGGCCAAAATTATATTAACAGTTTAAGGTCACCATAAAGTCAGGATAACCCTTTGGTTTGCTATCCTTTATAGATGTGCAATGGTTAACTGAGGTCAGCCGAACAATAAGATACTTGGAGGCTGAAAACCCCCTTATTTCACTTTAAGGTGGCTACATCTCCATTCATACTGAGAGTTTAAGGTGACCATAAGTATTATTTTTATCTACTTCAATACCAGTGATAATTTCAATATAAAAAAAATGAAAAAGAAAGGAGCCAGAGGATTTTATTCCAATTTGATGACTTTAAGCAGGCCATATGTCCATTAACATTTTCAGTTTAAGGTCACCATAAAGCCAGAATATTCCTTTGGCGAATCTTGATATATGTGCCAAGTTTGGTTGAAAAAAGTGAAAAACTAAGTGAACTGGAGGGCTAAAACCCCCTTTTTGGACATTAAGGTGACCTTAAGATCGCAGATACAGGGCTAAAACTTCGGCATGTGAAAGATTATCAAAAAGTAGCTGAATAAGTTATTCCAACAAAACGCCGAAATCCTAACCGTTTTTGAGATACAGACCAAGTACCCATTTTAAAAAAATTTACGAAAATAAAACGCCTGCCATTCAGGCATCTATGGTCCGATTGATAAGAAAATCCTTTCCGACCTTGGAAATTTGGTCTAGAATGTACCTGATGAATTTTACAGCACAGGTGTGTGTGGTTTTTTCCGAAACGCGATGACGGGGTGTTTTGGACTTATGCTTAAGGTTACCTTAAGTAAAGCTTAAGGTCTGCGCAAAGTATCCCAAAAATTTTTCCCGCCCCTATAGTTTTAAAGAAAGATAAGAAGGAAAGAAAAATTTGAAAGGCTAAGAAGTTATTCAAGGGAGACCATAATCCTGCGGCGGCGGCGGTGATCAGTCGAACTTCAGTGAAAACAAATAAGCGTCCCTCACGGGCCGCTTAAAAAGTCTTCAAATATCATTTAATGAACTACTGACCAAAGGATACAATCCTACACCTTTCAGGCAACAAACAACTGAGTTAGTTGTAAACATTATAAAATTTGATTCTTTTAAAATCACAATAAAAACAACTACCTGTACAAAGTATTTTTAACAAGCAATATCAAAAGCAGTATCACAATCACTTATTTATTTCGACATATTTACATATAACATCTACATATCTTCATTTATTGCTCATGGACCATGTTTTATATGCAAAAAATATATTTAAACCATAACAAAAGCACTGAATTTTAGCACTCGGGAAACAGCAAATAAATATGAAATATGTACTATATTCAAAAGTGTACTATTTTTTCATTTGAAACTCCCAATAATGCATTACTCCATTCTTTATCCCTGAATCTAACTCCCTGAAAAAAGTATCATCCTGAGTTAAACTTAAGGCTTGATACAGATACTGAATGTTGTTGCAAAAGCAAATTTATAGACAGGGTTATAGAACTGGAAAATAATATGCAATACAGTGCAGTATTATAGTGTTATATGGACCATAATGATGCCAAGACACATAATTTTATAATTTTCTTTAAGTTTTAAAAACTGAATTGTATTCATGCATTTGAATTTATGAAATTAACAAGGCGAGTCTTTCAGTCAGCTACAAAGCCATCAGACACATGAGCAGTGCAGCAGAATTTATGTCTGGTGACGAAAACAAATTCTGAGTCAAACATATCCTATACCTGGCCTAGAACTCAGATTGCCACCCATCCAAGTACTAGCCTAGTACACTGCTGGTCAACTTTAGTGATGAGACAGTAACTAATCATGCCACCACAATTCATTAAAGTCCAGAGGCAAATAAGAAAAAAACAAAAGTGATCTCTAGGAGTGCAAGCTTCACTAGAGCTTGGGCTTCAACATGTATGTTAACATGCTACACATCAATACAACTTCTGAAGTAGTATGTAATGCTACTACACCCCCTTCTCCATTATTTAATACAGGGTTGTTTGATTAAACTGATGATCAGCATATATCAAATAAGCAGTAGATGATTCATTTTCATTGAATCCACATAACCATTATCTGTCACTCAATATTTGCATTTTATACAACAGGATTTTAAAAACCCCTTTGTTATTAATCTCATACAAAAAAGTCACTAGACTTGTCAGTCACACCATTACTAAAGCCATTAAAGGTGGTCAAGAGTATGTTTATAGCCCTGGGAGTTTTTCCAGAGTATATCCCGAGTATAATCTTTTTCTATTGTAATTATAACTATCACTCAGCTGTTAGTGCATTAGGCACTATACATCATTGTTAATCCTCCCATAGTAAAAAGGTGAGGCTTTGTCAGTAATTCATTTTTCTAAATTGATTTGACACTTTTTTCATCAACTGAAAGACAGATGATTAACATTTGTAAGTGCATCCCAAGTTGAAGTGGAGGGTCAGAGATGCCCCAAAAGGCAGGTTGCGCAGGCAGTAATAAGGTTAGCGACTGCTGTAGTTAAATTTAGAAACAAGGAAAGAAATGTTAGGTCACCCAGTTAAGGTGAATGGATGTGCCAAGAAATGTAAAACTTGTAATCTAGGTGACATAATTGTATCTATGTTATAAACGGACAAATGAAAGGACAGAATTACAATAATTTCGACAGGAACCTAGCTATGATGGTGATCTATCTCCCTGTCAAGTTTGAATTCGATTAGACAAAGAGTTTTCGATTTAGAGTCCGGAAACGGAAATGTTGACGGACAGACAAACAGACAAAAAACGGACAAACAAACACACGGAATGACACCAATTTCAAAAGGAACCTAGCTGTAATGGTGATCTATGTCCCTGTCAAGTTTGAATTCGATTGGACAAAAAGTTTTTTAATTTTTAATTTTTTTTTAAAAAAAAAAATCATGATTTTTTTTTCAACCCTGATTTAATGCAAATTTTATAACAATTTACCCTGTGTGAATTGGATGTCATACATAAGTATCTAAATGCACTTCTGTTGGCCAATGCCAAAAATTGATAAAGATGTAACATAAAAGGATTAAATTCAAAACTCAACTTTGCAGTGAATTATTAAATTAGATACAGGAAATTAACTGTAAAATGTAGTTTTCAAAAGAAAGAAGAACATAAATGTGTTAATGTAAACAACACATGATTGGCACATAATGATGGCTGGTCATCCCGAACAAAGCTATCCATTGAACTGATTATACAGATTCCAAATTGTTGATAGCATGCCGCCAGATTTGGCTGTTTCTGAAGAAAAGCAAAAACATCAGATTATAAAGACATTTTGAAGATAATCAGTCAGAAAATATATGCATAGATGTGTCTACATTTTTTGAAAATACATATTTTACACTGAGTAATGATTTTGATACATGCCTTTTGTATGAAACTGAAGTTTTACTGCCGCCCAAATTTAAATACAAGGTCAGAATCTGACATCTATTTTCTAATGGTGTACTCTACTGACTGGTCCATAACCAATACTCTTTGTGAAATTATCAACACAGATTAAGTTTTTGAAAGCAGAAAGTTAGACATACATTACTCTATGTATATTTTATCTTATTACATTCTACCCAATATTTTGCCTATAATACAACAAGAGGAGAGTGCCCGTGAACGGGCACTGTGTCAGCTGACTGAATGTTTTTGATTTGTGATGGTGATAATGAGAGGAAAGCATAATTATCAGGGAAAGGGCTGTACAGAAATACAGTAAATGGTAACTGAACACATGTTCGAAAGATATTCCGAAGCTGACAGAAGAAAACGACAAAAAAGTTGTGCCCTGCAAATGGTATTATGAAATAAAGTAACAAGGTAATTGTTCAAGGGTAAAAAGTAGGTTAAAAATATTTAAAGAAATACTATAAATGCAATATCCTCGTTCCACCATGAAGAAGGGGTCCAAAGGTCAAATCTGACCATACCAAAAGATTCCCAGCCAAAGAATTTAGGATGGTTTACCATCCCAAACCTCTCGGACCAATAATAAGTGAGTTATAGGCACTTTTTAAGTTTGGCTCTCATTGTTTGACCTTGAAGGAGGGGGTCCAAGGTCAAATCCGACCACACAAAAAAATTCCCAGCCCATGATTTCCTGTAGCTTGTTTACCATCCCAAACTTGTAGGACCAATAATAAGCGAGTTCTAAGCAATTGTAAGTTTGGCTATCCTCAACTGCCCTTGAAGGAGGGGTCCCAGGTCAAATCTGACCACACCAAAAGAATCCCAGCCCATGATTTCCTATATGTTGGTTTACCATCCCAAACCTCCAAGACCAATAATACGCGAGTTATAAGCACTTTAAGTTTGGCTATCTTCGTTTGACCTGGAAGGAGGGGGTCCAAGGTCAAATCCGACCACACAAAAAAATTCCCAGCCCATGATTTCCTGTAGCTTGTTTATCATCCCAAACTTGTAGGACCAATAATAAGCGAGTTCTAAGCAATTGTAAGTTTGGCTATCCTCAACTGCCCTTGAAGGAGGGGTCCCAGGTCAAATCCGACCACACCAAAAGATTCCCAGCCCATGATTTTCTATAGGTTGGTTTTCCATTCGAAACCTCTAGGACCAATAATAAGTGAGTTATAAGCACTTTTAAGTTTGGCTATCCTCATTTGACCTTGAAGGAGGGGTCCAAGGTGAAATCCGACCACACCAAAAAATTCCCAGCTCATGATTTTCTATAGGTTGGTTTTCATTCCAACCTCTGGGACCAATAATAAGCGAGTTATAAGCACTTTTATGTTTGGCTATCCTCATTTGACCTTGAAGGAGGGTTCCAAGGTCAAATCGGACCATATTAACAGATTCCCAGCCCATGATTTCCTACAGGTTGGATACAATGATTTACTCAACAGTGAGAACCTGAAAGAAGCTATTGCTCAGCTATCCCATGACATAGAGGTCTGCAATTTCACTATGTTATAGCTGACCAAAACGTCTGTGAATAACATATTTAACAAAATACTCTAAATGTAATAATTTTCAAGTTACAACTGATTTACTCAAGAGTGAGAACCTCAAAGTAACTATTACTCAGCTATGCAATGAGCTACATGTCTGAATTTTTGCTCTGTTATAGCTGACCTAAAAGTAGCTGAACAACATATTTAAGCAAAATACTGTAAATGCAATAGTTTTCAAGTTACAACTGATTTACTCAATAGTGAGAACCAGAAAATAGCTATTGCTCCGCTATGCCATGAGCTATAGGTCTGTAATTTCACTATGTTATAGCTAACCCAAAAGTAGGTGAACAATATATTTTAACAAAATACTCCAAATGCAATATTTTTCAAGTTATAGCTGATTTACTCAACAGTCAGTGCCCGAGAACAGCTATTGCTCAGTTGTGCCATGAGCTACAGGTCTGTAATTTCACTATGTTATAGCTGACCCAAAAGTAGCTGAATAACATATTTGCACAAATTTCTGTAAAGGCAATAGTTTTCCAATTACAACTGATTTACTCAACAGTGAGAACTTTAAAGTAGCTATTACTCAGCTATGCAATGAGCCACAGGTCTGGAACTTCACTATGTTATAGCTGACCCCAAAATAGGTGAATAACATATTGAAACAAAATACTGTGAATGCAATAGTTTTCAAGTTATAAGTGATTTACTCAACAGTGATAGCCTAAAAGTAGCTATTACTCAGCTATGCCATGAGCTACAGGTCTGAAATTTTACTATGTTATAGCTGACCCAAAAGTAGCTGAATAACATATTTATACTAAATTCTCTAAATGCAATAGTTTTCAAATTACAAGTGATTTACTCAACATTGAGAACTTCAAAGTAGCTATTACTCAGCTATGCAATGAGTCACGGGTCTGGAACTTCACTATGTTATAGCTGACCCCAAAATAGGTGAATAACATATTGAAACAAAATACTCTAAATGCAATAATTTCCAAGTTATAAGCGATTTACTCAACAGTGATAACCTAAAAGTAGCTATTACTCAGCTATGCCATGAGCTACAGGTCTGAAATTTTACTATGTTATAGCTGACCCAAAAGTAGGTGAACAACATATTTAAGCAAAATACTGTAAATGCAATAGTTTTCAAGTTACAACTGATTTACTCAATAGTGATGACCTAAAAGTAGCTATTACTCAGCTATGCCATGAGCTACAGGTCTGAAATTTTACTATGTTATAGTTGACCCAAAAGTAGCTGAATAACATATTTATACTAAATTCTCTAAATGCAATAGTTTTCCAATTACAACTGATTTACTCAATAGTGAGAACCTCAAAGCAGTTATTACTCAGCTATGCAATGAGCTACAGGTCTGAAATTTCACTATGTTATAGCTGACCCAAAAGTAGGTGAACAACATATTAAAGCAAAATACTGTAAATGCAATAGTTTTCAAGTTACAACTGATTTACTCAATAGTGATGACCTAAAAGTAGCTATTACTCAGCTATGCCATGAGCTACAGGTCTGAAATTTTACTATGTTATAGCTGACCCAAAAGTAGGTGAACAACATATTTAAGCAAAATACTGTAAATGCAATAGTTTTCAAGTTACAACTGATTTACTCAATAGTGATGACCTAAAAGTAGCTATTACTCAGCTATGCCATGAGCTACAGGTCTGTAATTTCACTATGTTATAGCTGACCCAAAAGTAGCTGAATAACATATTTATACGAAATTCTCTAAATGCAATAGTTTTCCAATTACAACTGATTTACTCAATAGTGAGAACTTCAAAGTAGCTATTACTCAGCTATGCAAGGAGCCACAGATCTGAAACTTCACTATGTTATAGCTGATCCCAAAATAGGTGAATAACATATTGAAACAAAATACTCTAAATGCAATAGTTTCCAAGTTATAAGCGATTTACTCAACAGTGATAACCTAAAAGTAGCTATTACTCAGCTATACAATGAGTCACGGGTCTGGAACTTCACTATGTTATAGCTGACCCCAAAATAGGTGAATAACATATTGAAACAAAATACTCTAAATGCAATAATTTCCAAGTTATAAGCGATTTACTCAACAGTGATAACCTAAAAGTAGCTATTACTCAGCTATGCCATGAGCTACACGTCTGAAATTTTACTATGTTATAGCTGACCCAAAAGTAGGTGAACAACATATTTAAGCAAAATACTGTAAATGTAATAGTTTTCAAGTTACAACTGATTTACTCAATAGTGATGACCTAAAAGTAGCTATTACTCAGCTATGCCATGAGCTACAGGTCTGAAATTTTACTATGTTATAGCTGACCCAAAAGTAGGTGAACAACATATTTAAGCAAAATACTGTAAATGCAATAGTTTTCAAGTTACAACTGATTTACTCAATAGTGATGATCTAAAAGTAGCTATTACTCAGCTATGCCATGAGCTACAGGTCTGAAATTTTACTATGTTATAGTTGACCCAAAAGTAGCTGAATAACATATTTATACTAAATTCTCTAAATGCAATAGTTTTCCAACTACAACTGATTTACTCAACAGTGATAACCTAAAAGTAGCTATTACTCAGCTATGCCATGAGCTACACGTCTGAAATTTTACTATGTTATAGCTGACCCAAAAGTAGGTGAACAACATATTTAAGCAAAATACTGTAAATGCAATAGTTTTCAAGTTACAACTGATTTACTCAATAGTGATGACCTAAAAGTAGCTATTACTCAGCTATGCCATGAGCTACAGGTCTGTAATTTCACTATGTTATAGCTGACCCAAAAGTAGCTGAATAACATATTTATACGAAATTCTCTAAATGCAATAGTTTTCCAATTACAACTGATTTACTCAATAGTGAGAACTTCAAAGTAGCTATTACTCAGCTATGCAAGGAGCCACAGATCTGAAACTTCACTATGTTATAGCTGATCCCAAAATAGGTGAATAACATATTGAAACAAAATACTCTAAATGCAATAGTTTCCAAGTTATAAGCGATTTACTCAACAGTGATAACCTAAAAGTAGCTATTACTCAGCTATGCAATGAGTCACGGGTCTGGAACTTCACTATGTTATAGCTGACCCCAAAATAGGTGAATAACATATTGAAACAAAATACTCTAAATGCAATAATTTCCAAGTTATAAGCGATTTACTCAACAGTGATAACCTAAAAGTAGCTATTACTCAGCTATGCCATGAGCTACACGTCTGAAATTTTACTATGTTATAGCTGACCCAAAAGTAGGTGAACAACATATTTAAGCAAAATACTGTAAATGCAATAGTTTTCAAGTTACAACTGATTTACTCAATAGTGATGATCTAAAAGTAGCTATTACTCAGCTATGCCATGAGCTACAGGTCTGAAATTTTACTATGTTATAGCTGACCCAAAAGTAGGTGAACAACATATTTAAGCAAAATACTGTAAATGCAATAGTTTTCAAGTTACAACTGATTTACTCAATAATGATGACCTAAAAGTAGCTATTACTCAGCTATGCCATGAGCTACACGTCTGAAATTTTACTATGTTATAGCTGACCCAAAAGTAGGTGAACAACATATTTAAGCAAAATACTGTAAATGCAATAGTTTTCAAGTTACAACTGATTTACTCAATAGTGATGATCTAAAAGTAGCTATTACTCAGCTATGCCATGAGCTACAGGTCTGAAATTTTACTATGTTATAGCTGACCCAAAAGTAGGTGAACAACATATTTAAGCAAAATACTGTAAATGCAATAGTTTTCAAGTTAAAACTGATTTACTCAATAGTGATGACCTAAAAGTAGCTATTACTCAGCTATGCCATGAGCTACAGGTCTGAAATTTTACTATGTTATAGTTGACCCAAAAGTAGCTGAATAACATATTTATACTAAATTCTCTAAATGCAATAATTTTCCAATTACAACTGATTTACTCAATAGTGAGAACCTCAAAGTAGTTATTACTCAGCTATGCAATGAGCTACAGGTCTGAAATTTCACTATGTTATAGCTGACCCAAAAGTAGGTGAACAACATATTAAAGCAAAATACTGTAAATGCAATAGTTTTCAAGTTACAACTGATTTACTCAATAGTGATGACCTAAAAGTAGCTATTACTCAGCTATGCCATGAGCTACAGGTCTGAAACTTTACTATGTTATAGCTGACCCAAAAGTAGGTGAACAACATATTAAAGCAAAATACTGTAAATGCAATAGTTTTCAAGTTACAACTGATTTACTCAATAGTGATGACCTAAAAGTAGCTATTACTCAGCTATGCCATGAGCTACAGGTCTGTAATTTCACTATGTTATAGCTGACCCAAAAGTAGCTGAATAACATATTTATACGAAATTCTCTAAATGCAATAGTTTTCCAATTACAACTGATTTACTCAATAGTGAGAACTTCAAAGTAGCTATTACTCAGCTATGCAAGGAGCCACAGATCTGAAACTTCACTATGTTATAGCTGATCCCAAAATAGGTGAATAACATATTGAAACAAAATACTCTAAATGCAATAGTTTCCAAGTTATAAGCGATTTACTCAACAGTGATAACCTAAAAGTAGCTATTACTCAGCTATGCAATGAGTCACGGGTCTGGAACTTCACTATGTTATAGCTGACCCCAAAATAGGTGAATAACATATTGAAACAAAATACTCTAAATGCAATAATTTCCAAGTTATAAGCGATTTACTCAACAGTGATAACCTAAAAGTAGCTATTACTCAGCTATGCCATGAGCTACACGTCTGAAATTTTACTATGTTATAGCTGACCCAAAAGTAGGTGAACAACATATTTAAGCAAAATACTGTAAATGCAATAGTTTTCAAGTTACAACTGATTTACTCAATAGTGATGACCTAAAAGTAGCTATTACTCAGCTATGCCATGAGCTACAGGTCTGAAATTTTACTATGTTATAGCTGACCCAAAAGTAGGTGAACAACATATTTAAGCAAAATACTGTAAATGCAATAGTTTTCAAGTTACAACTGATTTACTCAATAGTGATGATCTAAAAGTAGCTATTACTCAGCTATGCCATGAGCTACAGGTCTGAAATTTTACTATGTTATAGTTGACCCAAAAGTAGCTGAATAACATATTTATACTAAATTCTCTAAATGCAATAGTTTTCCAACTACAACTGATTTACTCAACAGTGATAACCTAAAAGTAGCTATTACTCAGCTATGCCATGAGCTACACGTCTGAAATTTTACTATGTTATAGCTGACCCAAAAGTAGGTGAACAACATATTTAAGCAAAATACTGTAAATGCAATAGTTTTCAAGTTACAACTGATTTACTCAATAGTGATGACCTAAAAGTAGCTATTACTCAGCTATGCCATGAGCTACAGGTCTGTAATTTCACTATGTTATAGCTGACCCAAAAGTAGCTGAATAACATATTTATACGAAATTCTCTAAATGCAATAGTTTTCCAATTACAACTGATTTACTCAATAGTGAGAACTTCAAAGTAGCTATTACTCAGCTATGCAAGGAGCCACAGATCTGAAACTTCACTATGTTATAGCTGATCCCAAAATAGGTGAATAACATATTGAAACAAAATACTCTAAATGCAATAGTTTCCAAGTTATAAGCGATTTACTCAACAGTGATAACCTAAAAGTAGCTATTACTCAGCTATGCAATGAGTCACGGGTCTGGAACTTCACTATGTTATAGCTGACCCCAAAATAGGTGAATAACATATTGAAACAAAATACTCTAAATGCAATAATTTCCAAGTTATAAGCGATTTACTCAACAGTGATAACCTAAAAGTAGCTATTACTCAGCTATGCCATGAGCTACACGTCTGAAATTTTACTATGTTATAGCTGACCCAAAAGTAGGTGAACAACATATTTAAGCAAAATACTGTAAATGCAATAGTTTTCAAGTTACAACTGATTTACTCAATAGTGATGATCTAAAAGTAGCTATTACTCAGCTATGCCATGAGCTACAGGTCTGAAATTTTACTATGTTATAGCTGACCCAAAAGTAGGTGAACAACATATTTAAGCAAAATACTGTAAATGCAATAGTTTTCAAGTTAAAACTGATTTACTCAATAGTGATGACCTAAAAGTAGCTATTACTCAGCTATGCCATGAGCTACAGGTCTGAAATTTTACTATGTTATAGTTGACCCAAAAGTAGCTGAATAACATATTTATACTAAATTCTCTAAATGCAATAATTTTCCAATTACAACTGATTTACTCAATAGTGAGAACCTCAAAGTAGTTATTACTCAGCTATGCAATGAGCTACAGGTCTGAAATTTCACTATGTTATAGCTGACCCAAAAGTAGGTGAACAACATATTAAAGCAAAATACTGTAAATGCAATAGTTTTCAAGTTACAACTGATTTACTCAATAGTGATGACCTAAAAGTAGCTATTACTCAGCTATGCCATGAGCTACAGGTCTGAAACTTTACTATGTTATAGCTGACCCAAAAGTAGGTGAACAACATATTAAAGCAAAATACTGTAAATGCAATAGTTTTCAAGTTACAACTGATTTACTCAATAGTGATGACCTAAAAGTAGCTATTACTCAGCTATGCCATGAGCTACAGGTCTGAAATTTTACTATGTTATAGTTGACCCAAAAGTAGCTGAATAACATATTTATACTAAATTCTCTAAATGCAATAGTTTTCCAATTACAACTGATTTACTCAATAGTGAGAACCTCAAAGTAGTTATTACTCAGCTATGCAATGAGCTACAGGTCTGAAATTTCACTATGTTATAGCTGACCCAAAAGTAGGTGAACAACATATTTAAGCAAAATACTGTAAATGCAATAGTTTTCAAGTTACAACTGATTTACTCAATAGTGATGACCTAAAAGTAGCTATTACTCAGCTATGCCATGAGCTACAGGTCTGAAATTTTACTATGTTATAGCTGACCCAAAAGTAGGTGAACAACATATTTAAGCAAAATACTGTAAATGCAATAGTTTTCAAGTTACAACTGATTTACTCAATAGTGATGACCTAAAAGTAGCTATTACTCAGCTATGCCATGAGCTACAGGTCTGTAATTTCACTATGTTATAGCTGACCCAAAAGTAGCTGAATAACATATTTATACGAAATTCTCTAAATGCAATAGTTTTCCAATTACAACTGATTTACTCAATAGTGAGAACTTCAAAGTAGCTATTACTCAGCTATGCAAGGAGCCACAGATCTGAAACTTCACTATGTTATAGCTGATCCCAAAATAGGTGAATAACATATTGAAACAAAATACTCTAAATGCAATAGTTTCCAAGTTATAAGCGATTTACTCAACAGTGATAACCTAAAAGTAGCTATTACTCAGCTATGCAATGAGTCACGGGTCTGGAACTTCACTATGTTATAGCTGACCCCAAAATAGGTGAATAACATATTGAAACAAAATACTCTAAATGCAATAATTTCCAAGTTATAAGCGATTTACTCAACAGTGATAACCTAAAAGTAGCTATTACTCAGCTATGCCATGAGCTACACGTCTGAAATTTTACTATGTTATAGCTGACCCAAAAGTAGGTGAACAACATATTTAAGCAAAATACTGTAAATGCAATAGTTTTCAAGTTACAACTGATTTACTCAATAGTGATGATCTAAAAGTAGCTATTACTCAGCTATGCCATGAGCTACAGGTCTGAAATTTTACTATGTTATAGCTGACCCAAAAGTAGGTGAACAACATATTTAAGCAAAATACTGTAAATGCAATAGTTTTCAAGTTACAACTGATTTACTCAATAATGATGACCTAAAAGTAGCTATTACTCAGCTATGCAATGAGTCACGGGTCTGGAACTTCACTATGTTATAGCTGACCCCAAAATAGGTGAATAACATATTGAAACAAAATACTCTAAATGCAATAATTTCCAAGTTATAAGCGATTTACTCAACAGTGATAACCTAAAAGTAGCTATTACTCAGCTATGCCATGAGCTACACGTCTGAAATTTTACTATGTTATAGCTGACCCAAAAGTAGGTGAACAACATATTTAAGCAAAATACTGTAAATGCAATAGTTTTCAAGTTACAACTGATTTACTCAATAGTGATGATCTAAAAGTAGCTATTACTCAGCTATGCCATGAGCTACAGGTCTGAAATTTTACTATGTTATAGCTGACCCAAAAGTAGGTGAACAACATATTTAAGCAAAATACTGTAAATGCAATAGTTTTCAAGTTAAAACTGATTTACTCAATAGTGATGACCTAAAAGTAGCTATTACTCAGCTATGCCATGAGCTACAGGTCTGAAATTTTACTATGTTATAGTTGACCCAAAAGTAGCTGAATAACATATTTATACTAAATTCTCTAAATGCAATAATTTTCCAATTACAACTGATTTACTCAATAGTGAGAACCTCAAAGTAGTTATTACTCAGCTATGCAATGAGCTACAGGTCTGAAATTTCACTATGTTATAGCTGACCCAAAAGTAGGTGAACAACATATTAAAGCAAAATACTGTAAATGCAATAGTTTTCAAGTTACAACTGATTTACTCAATAGTGATGACCTAAAAGTAGCTATTACTCAGCTATGCCATGAGCTACAGGTCTGAAACTTTACTATGTTATAGCTGACCCAAAAGTAGGTGAACAACATATTAAAGCAAAATACTGTAAATGCAATAGTTTTCAAGTTACAACTGATTTACTCAATAGTGATGACCTAAAAGTAGCTATTACTCAGCTATGCCATGAGCTACAGGTCTGTAATTTCACTATGTTATAGCTGACCCAAAAGTAGCTGAATAACATATTTATACGAAATTCTCTAAATGCAATAGTTTTCCAATTACAACTGATTTACTCAATAGTGAGAACTTCAAAGTAGCTATTACTCAGCTATGCAAGGAGCCACAGATCTGAAACTTCACTATGTTATAGCTGATCCCAAAATAGGTGAATAACATATGGAAACAAAATACTCTAAATGCAATAGTTTCCAAGTTATAAGCGATTTACTCAACAGTGATAACCTAAAAGTAGCTATTACTCAGCTATGCAATGAGTCACGGGTCTGGAACTTCACTATGTTATAGCTGACCCCAAAATAGGTGAATAACATATTGAAACAAAATACTCTAAATGCAATAATTTCCAAGTTATAAGCGATTTACTCAACAGTGATAACCTAAAAGTAGCTATTACTCAGCTATGCCATGAGCTACACGTCTGAAATTTTACTATGTTATAGCTGACCCAAAAGTAGGTGAACAACATATTTAAGCAAAATACTGTAAATGCAATAGTTTTCAAGTTACAACTGATTTACTCAATAGTGATGACCTAAAAGTAGCTATTACTCAGCTATGCCATGAGCTACAGGTCTGAAATTTTACTATGTTATAGCTGACCCAAAAGTAGGTGAACAACATATTTAAGCAAAATACTGTAAATGCAATAGTTTTCAAGTTACAACTGATTTACTCAATAGTGATGATCTAAAAGTAGCTATTACTCAGCTATGCCATGAGCTACAGGTCTGAAATTTTACTATGTTATAGTTGACCCAAAAGTAGCTGAATAACATATTTATACTAAATTCTCTAAATGCAATAGTTTTCCAACTACAACTGATTTACTCAACAGTGATAACCTAAAAGTAGCTATTACTCAGCTATGCCATGAGCTACACGTCTGAAATTTTACTATGTTATAGCTGACCCAAAAGTAGGTGAACAACATATTTAAGCAAAATACTGTAAATGCAATAGTTTTCAAGTTACAACTGATTTACTTAATAGTGATGACCTAAAAGTAGCTATTACTCAGCTATGCCATGAGCTACAGGTCTGTAATTTCACTATGTTATAGCTGACCCAAAAGTAGCTGAATAACATATTTATACGAAATTCTCTAAATGCAATAGTTTTCCAATTACAACTGATTTACTCAATAGTGAGAACTTCAAAGTAGCTATTACTCAGCTATGCAAGGAGCCACAGATCTGAAACTTCACTATGTTATAGCTGATCCCAAAATAGGTGAATAACATATTGAAACAAAATACTCTAAATGCAATAGTTTCCAAGTTATAAGCGATTTACTCAACAGTGATAACCTAAAAGTAGCTATTACTCAGCTATGCAATGAGTCACGGGTCTGGAACTTCACTATGTTATAGCTGACCCCAAAATAGGTGAATAACATATTGAAACAAAATACTCTAAATGCAATAATTTCCAAGTTATAAGCGATTTACTCAACAGTGATAACCTAAAAGTAGCTATTACTCAGCTATGCCATGAGCTACACGTCTGAAATTTTACTATGTTATAGCTGACCCAAAAGTAGGTGAACAACATATTTAAGCAAAATACTGTAAATGCAATAGTTTTCAAGTTACAACTGATTTACTCAATAGTGATGATCTAAAAGTAGCTATTACTCAGCTATGCCATGAGCTACAGGTCTGAAATTTTACTATGTTATAGCTGACCCAAAAGTAGGTGAACAACATATTTAAGCAAAATACTGTAAATGCAATAGTTTTCAAGTTACAACTGATTTACTCAATAGTGATGATCTAAAAGTAGCTATTACTCAGCTATGCCATGAGCTACAGGTCTGAAATTTTACTATGTTATAGCTGACCCAAAAGTAGGTGAACAACATATTTAAGCAAAATACTGTAAATGCAATAGTTTTCAAGTTACAACTGATTTACTCAATAATGATGACCTAAAAGTAGCTATTACTCAGCTATGCCATGAGCTACACGTCTGAAATTTTACTATGTTATAGCTGACCCAAAAGTAGGTGAACAACATATTTAAGCAAAATACTATAAATGCAATAGTTTTCAAGTTACAACTGATTTACTCAATAGTGATGATCTAAAAGTAGCTATTACTCAGCTATGCCATGAGCTACAGGTCTGAAATTTTACTATGTTATAGCTGACCCAAAAGTAGGTGAACAACATATTTAAGCAAAATACTGTAAATGCAATAGTTTTCAAGTTACAACTGATTTACTCAATAGTGATGACCTAAAAGTAGCTATTACTCAGCTATGCCATGAGCTACAGGTCTGAAATTTTACTATGTTATAGTTGACCCAAAAGTAGCTGAATAACATATTTATACTAAATTCTCTAAATGCAATAATTTTCCAATTACAACTGATTTACTCAATAGTGAGAACCTCAAAGTAGTTATTACTCAGCTATGCAATGAGCTACACGTCTGAAATTTCACTATGTTATAGCTGACCCAAAAGTAGGTGAACAACATATTAAAGCAAAATACTGTAAATGCAATAGTTTTCAAGTTACAACTGATTTACTCAATAGTGATGACCTAAAAGTAGCTATTACTCAGCTATGCCATGAGCTACAGGTCTGAAACTTTACTATGTTATAGCTGACCCAAAAGTAGGTGAACAACATATTTAAGCAAAATACTGTAAATGCAATAGTTTTCAAGTTACAACTGATTTACTCAATAGTGATGACCTAAAAGTAGCTATTACTCAGCTATGCCATGAGCTACAGGTCTGAAATTTTACTATGTTATAGTTGACCCAAAAGTAGCTGAATAACATATTTATACGAAATTCTCTAAATGCAATAGTTTTCCAATTACAACTGATTTACTCAATAGTGAGAACCTCAAAGTAGCTATTACTCAGCTATGCAATGAGCTACAGGTCTGAAATTTCACTATGTTATAGCTGACCCAAAAGTAGGTGAACAACATATTAAAGCAAAATACTGTAAATGCAATAGTTTTCAAGTTACAACTGATTTACTCAATAGTGATGACCTAAAAGTAGCTATTACTCAGCTATGCCATGAGCTACAGGTCTGAAATTTTACTATGTTATAGCTGACCCAAAAGTAGGTGAACAACATATTTAAGCAAAATACTGTAAATGCAATAGTTTTCAAGTTACAACTGATTTACTCAATAGTGATGACCTAAAAGTAGCTATTACTCAGCTATGCCATGAGCTACAGGTCTGTAATTTCACTATGTTATAGCTGACCCAAAAGTAGCTGAATAACATATTTATACGAAATTCTCTAAATGCAATAGTTTTCCAATTACAACTGATTTACTCAATAGTGAGAACTTCAAAGTAGCTATTACTCAGCTATGCAAGGAGCCACAGATCTGAAACTTCACTATGTTATAGCTGATCCCAAAATAGGTGAATAACATATTGAAACAAAATACTCTAAATGCAATAGTTTCCAAGTTATAAGCGATTTACTCAACAGTGATAACCTAAAAGTAGCTATTACTCAGCTATGCAATGAGTCACGGGTCTGGAACTTCACTATGTTATAGCTGACCCCAAAATAGGTGAATAACATATTGAAACAAAATACTCTAAATGCAATAATTTCCAAGTTATAAGCGATTTACTCAACAGTGATAACCTAAAAGTAGCTATTACTCAGCTATGCCATGAGCTACACATCTGAAATTTTACTATGTTATAGCTGACCCAAAAGTAGGTGAACAACATATTTAAGCAAAATACTGTAAATGCAATAGTTTTCAAGTTACAACTGATTTACTCAACAGTGATAACCTAAAAGTAGCTATTACTCAGCTATGCCATGAGCTACACGTCTGAAATTTTACTATGTTATAGCTGACCCAAAAGTAGGTGAACAACATATTTAAGCAAAATACTGTAAATGCAATAGTTTTCAAGTTACAACTGATTTACTCAATAGTGATGACCTAAAAGTAGCTATTACTCAGCTATGCCATGAGCTACAGGTCTGTAATTTCACTATGTTATAGCTGACCCAAAAGTAGCTGAATAACATATTTATACTAAATTCTCTAAATGCAATAGTTTTCCAATTACAACTGATTTACTCAATAGTGAGAACTTCAAAGTAGCTATTACTCAGCTATGCAAGGAGCCACAGATCTGAAACTTCACTATGTTATAGCTGATCCCAAAATAGGTGAATAACATATTGAAACAAAATACTCTAAATGCAATAGTTTCCAAGTTATAAGCGATTTACTCAACAGTGATAACCTAAAAGTAGCTATTACTCAGCTATGCAATGAGTCACGGGTCTGGAACTTCACTATGTTATAGCTGACCCCAAAATAGGTGAATAACATATTGAAACAAAATACTCTAAATGCAATAATTTCCAAGTTATAAGCGATTTACTCAACAGTGATAACCTAAAAGTAGCTATTACTCAGCTATGCCATGAGCTACACGTCTGAAATTTTACTATGTTATTGCTGACCCAAAAGTAGGTGAACAACATATTTAAGCAAAATACTGTAAATGCAATAGTTTTCAAGTTACAACTGATTTACTCAATAGTGATGATCTAAAAGTAGCTATTACTCAGCTATGCCATGAGCTACAGGTCTGAAATTTTACTATGTTATAGCTGACCCAAAAGTAGGTGAACAACATATTTAAGCAAAATACTGTAAATGCAATAGTTTTCAAGTTACAACTGATTTACTCAATAATGATGACCTAAAAGTAGCTATTACTCAGCTATGCCATGAGCTACACGTCTGAAATTTTACTATGTTATAGCTGACCCAAAAGTAGGTGAACAACATATTTAAGCAAAATACTGTAAATGCAATAGTTTTCAAGTTACAACTGATTTACTCAATAGTGATGACCTAAAAGTAGCTATTACTCAGCTATGCCATGAGCTACAGGTCTGAAATTTTACTATGTTATAGTTGACCCAAAAGTAGCTGAATAACATATTTATACTAAATTCTCTAAATGCAATAATTTTCCAATTACAACTGATTTACTCAATAGTGAGAACCTCAAAGTAGTTATTACTCAGCTATGCAATGAGCTACAGGTCTGAAATTTCACTATGCTATAGCTGACCCAAAAGTAGGTGAACAACATATTAAAGCAAAATACTGTAAATGCAATAGTTTTCAAGTTACAACTGATTTACTCAATAGTGATGACCTAAAAGTAGCTATTACTCAGCTATGCCATGAGCTACAGGTCTGAAATTTTACTATGTTATAGTTGACCCAAAAGTAGCTGAATAACATATTTATACTAAATTCTCTAAATGCAATAATTTTCCAATTACAACTGATTTACTCAATAGTGAGAACCTCAAAGTAGTTATTACTCAGCTATGCAATGAGCTACAGGTCTGAAATTTCACTATGCTATAGCTGACCCAAAAGTAGGTGAACAACATATTAAAGCAAAATACTGTAAATGCAATAGTTTTCAAGTTACAACTGATTTACTCAATAGTGATGACCTAAAAGTAGCTATTACTCAGCTATGCCATGAGCTACAGGTCTGAAATTTTACTATGTTATAGCTGACCCAAAAGTAGGTGAACAACATATTTAAGCAAAATACTGTAAATGCAATAGTTTTCAAGTTACAACTGATTTACTCAATAGTGATGACCTAAAAGTAGCTATTACTCAGCTATGCCATGAGCTACAGGTCTGAAATTTTACTATGTTATAGCTGACCCAAAAGTAGCTGAATAACATATTTATACGAAATTCTCTAAATGCAATAGTTTTCCAATTACAACTGATTTACTCAATAGTGAGAACTTCAAAGTAGCTATTACTCAGCTATGCAATGAGCCACAGATCTGAAACTTCACTATGTTATAGCTGATCCCAAAATAGGTGAATAACATATTGAAACAAAATACTCTAAATGCAATAGTTTCCAAGTTATAAGCGATTTACTCAACAGTGATAACCTAAAAGTAGCTATTACTCAGCTATGCCATGAGCTACACGTCTGAAATTTTACTATGTTATAGCAGACCCAAAAGTAGCTGAATAACATATTTATACAAAATTCTCTAAATGCAATAGTTTTGAAGTTATAAGCAATTTACTCAACAGTGATAACCTAAAAGTAGCTATTACTCAGCTATGCCATGAGCTACAGGTCTAAAATTTTACTATGTTATAGCTGACCCAAAAGTAGCTGAATAACATATTTATACAAAATTCTCTAAATGCAATAGTTTTTAAGTTACAAGTGATTCTACTCATGATGGAAGTTACTGAAAAGCCCAAAAGTAGCTATTACTCACTTAGCTATTGAGACAGACACCCAACTTACTCACCATATTGTAGCTATGAAAAAAGTAGCTGAATAACATATTTTAACAAAATGCTCTAGATGCAACAGTTTTCAAGTTATAAATGATTTTGTGCATGATTTCATGAATGTTAATGCATTAAAAATTATTAAAAAAATTTATTAAAAAAAAAGTAAGAGAGATCCAGGTCTCATACTCACACAAGAGAATCTACCTCTGGCCTAGTACATATATGCAAGATATGAGAGAAATCCCTGCAATAGTCACTGAGAAAATTGTGATAAAAAGTTGAAATTTTCACACTTTTGGTGGGGGTACCCCCCTTGTAATGTCTCTAGCAAACAGACGAACAGACAGATTTGCATGCCTTGAACAATTTTTCATCCTCGATAGATAAGGTATCTTTTAAAAAAAACAGCACGTCTCTAGGCCTTGTAGTTTTGGAGGAGAAGTTGTTCACGCGGACGCGTACGCGTACGCGTACGCCCACGCCGCAGAGTGACGACATAATGCCAGCTGACTGACAAGTCAGCTGACATAAAAACATGACAAATATTTTAAGCTGAATTATGATTTGAGAACATTTATTTAACTTTCAAAGTTTTAATGAGGTCAGAAATTGATATATGTTTTATCTTATTATGTTCAAACCAAAATTTTGCACAGACCACAAAAATATGACAATGTGTTCCTGCTTGCAAGGGTTTTTTAATGAGAGACAATAACACAACAGAAGAAACATTTTTATCTCAAAACTTTACCCTTGTGAGTCCGTTGTACTTTTAGTTACCTTATGAAATTTAAATGGTTTAGACTTAATGTTGCATTCACACTACTATGTAGGTGACGTTTGATGAGTATCTGTAACAATGCAGGGAAGCAGTGGTAAAAACTGTAACACTGTAACCTGCTATAGCAAGCAACTACCAATGTTTTCAGGTTGGGGCGATAAAGTGAACCTAGAACATCAGAGTCAAGACCAGGATGTGAACACACACTTCAGAAATAGAAGGTGCATATGAATTCTCTTGTGGTTTTATTTTGCAGTGAAAAGTAAAGAACTGAAATAGAAAAATAAAGATATATATATATTTTTATTACCTCCGACAGTATTTTCCTCAGTAGAAGTTCTATTTTGTCCAGCTTTCACATCTGCTAGTTTATTAGCTTCTTCATCAGCAGGTAATCTTTCTTGATCACCTTTCACACTTCCTGAACATACACTTACAGAGGAAGTGTCTTTGTTTCCTCTTTGCATCCTATTTTGTATTGACACATCCTGTGACATAGTATCCAAGGCAGATGTAGTGGCGGAGGATCCAGACAATGATATTGTCTCATCTGCTGCACTTAAACACTGATTCGTATCTTGAGCATCAGTAGAAGCACTGGCAACAACTTCAGTCATCAGACTTTGGTAACCTTCTGACTGGTTCATTTGATTAGACTCTCTATCATCTCTCTGAGATATGGTCATTGAATCAAGCTCAGTGGAACTGCCTTCATTTATTGGGAGACCAGTTGGTGACCTATTTGATTGAGTTTGTTTATAATCATCATACGGTGACCTACTTATTACACCTGTAACACAGTAATTGGAGTCGTGCCCCATCTGATTTATGTCCGTGTGAATGTCTTTGCACAGTGTATCATCCTGATCAATAGTATTGGAAGTGACAGAAGGTGAAGGCTCTCCTCTATAAAGTTTCTCTGTTTTAGTTTGGACTGTTGACTTTGAGTGACCGTATTCAACACCAGACATTTTATGGCCTTCTCCTGCCAAACACTGCAAGCATAATACAATTGTTTATCATTATAATTCATCAAAATGCATACCAAATATCCATTTCAGTTGATTAATGAAACATTAAATCACAAAGGACTGGCAGAAATAATTCTACTAAACAAGGATTCAAGATAACTCCTAAAAATAAAGTCAAATTTGGTGTTTTATGTCCCATTAAACAGCCAAGTCTTATTGGGACAGTCCTTTGTCACTTGTGGGGAAATTTCATCAAAAAGGCTTCCTTTTAAGTATCAGATATTTACAACAACTGACTGCTAGAATTTAGTCAATCAATAAAGCTGAAGAAAAACAATCGTTAAAAGCCAAAAAAGAAGCCAAAAGTCAAATTTAAAAATTATCAATATATATATATATATATATTTACATTTAGGTACTCATACCATAGTTAAAATAAAGATGGCTGTCAAATGTCTCAACTTGCTCAATAATACCAACATAAAGAAACATCTGAAGTTTGGGTTCCTTTGCACCTGAAATCAGGTGAATGTGAATGTAAAACAGTAACAAAACTTGACTGAGTTTTCTTCTGGCTTATATTAAACAGCAAAATAACATGCATATCTATAATTAAATGTTTCAAACATGGTACATGTACTTAATAAATTATTCAAATTAATACCTTTTGCACATATTTTGTCATATTTTTATGCATACTGACTTTCTATCTTAAAACTGTTTCATTTTCATGGGCTGTTTGCTTTGCACTATGAGATGGCCCCCACCTCTTAATTCAGGACAAGTTTTTTTGGCCCAACATAAATTTGACTTTGGTCAAGTATATCCACACATTCCACAAGCAAATGATGAACTTACAGGGACTATCCTTCCAACTGGTTTGTCTTCCGTTTCACTGCTTTGCCACTTTAGACTTTTATCTTTGGATGTGTGCCCTAAAACATAAATACAGAAGATAAACAACTGTCATGTAGCTTTGTTAGATGACATTATAAGTTTAACGGTTAAATATTGAGATAGAAAGTGACAAAATCACAGGGTAAAAGGACAAGTTAACAAGTACACACTACAGCTGTCAAATCATTTAATTATTTTTATCAAATTGATCTGAGCTTCCCACTCAATTCCCATTCAGTGCATTTTATTGATATGAAAGGGTAACGTTATCTGTGAAACAAAATTCTACAAACATTACTTTCTTCATAACACAATGCAAATAATTCAAACTATAAGAAAACTAAACAGACCACTTGGATCAAGTTATCACCACAGACACATCCAAATTATCAAGATATGGTCTACTTAATAGTTGTACACAAATTTTACTCAGAACAATAGATTTTCAAGTTTTGGATCTGTATACGTAATACTCCAACTTTTCTTATCTGAATTACATATGAAGGAATAACACCTGTGAATAAGTCTACAAAAGAACATAGCTCGCTAAAAACTGAAAAAGAACAGAGCTAACTACCTGGTGAGCTATGCTTGTTCATTGGAGAACCTACTGCAGCTGGAGGATTTTCACTGGTATAGGACAGATGATGTGTCTTGGTAACCTATAAAGAATACATTTAAAAATATAATCTTGTACTGATGGTATAACATACTTATTAGTTAAATACAAGTCAGAAATGACCAGCGTGATTGTGACGAAACTTTTTATTGAACATGGCTGAAATGCTTTGATCATCAGTCAGATAGTGATTAATGATGTTTTACAAATGATATATCAGTGAAATCAGGATAGACATCAGGGATAAATTTCCTAGTAGAAAAGAGCACTATATTTCCAAGAACCAATACCTTAAAAACAAGATCACTGCCACAGCATTTATCTCCCGCCAGGAATTAAAAGCCAAAATGGGATATTCTGACCAGAAAAAAGGGGGGTCAAATCCCCAAGGAGCAATGATAAGGAAGATAAAAGGCTTTTTCAATACAATGACCCAACTGAACCTTGAAGCAGGGGTCAAAGATAAAATTTGGCACTTGCAAAATATTCGCAGGACATGATTTCCTGCAGGTTGTTTTCACATTCTCGTTCTATCTGTAACAGTTTTTGAATTAATTGACATTTTCAATTTCTGCCAAAATTCAAGATGGCGGCTGGAATTTGGAAAAGGTAAAATTTTTTCAGAGGCATTATATGCAGGGTCTATATTATCCAAAATGTTAAAAATTTGCTAAAAATTGCTCTATCTGTATCAGTTTTCGAGATTTTGACATTTTCAATTTTTGGCCAGATTCAAGAGGTTGGCCGAAATTCAGAAAATTAAAAATTTTTCAGAGGCATTATTTCCAGCGTGTTGGGCATCACAGGGTCCAAAATTTGCTCAAAATCTCTAACAGTTTTCAAGATAATCAAAATTTTTGATTTCTGGCAATTCAGAAAATTAAAATTTTTCAGAGGCATTATATCCAGGGTCTATAGTACCCAACCGTTTCAAAATTCTCTAACGGATTTTGTGATAGTCAACATTTCAATTTCCAGCCAAAATTTTAAACTTAAAAATTTTTCAGAGGTAATGCATACATGGTCTATAGTCCCTAAAGAGGGTCTTCGGTGTCCTAGTTGTTAGCAAGTTTAGCATCTAATCACAGGCAGTCACTTCCGTTTGGGTTCGACTCCCAAAAAGGACAATGCCGTAAACCTGTCGCAATATGACTTTGGCTTTTGAACGGGATGTAAAACCCAACCTTTGACCTTTATATTCTGCAACGGATCCAAAATTTGCTCAAAATCGCCCTATCTTTAATGGTTTATGAGATAATCAACATTTTTGATATTTGCCACAATTCAAAATAGCGGCTGGAATTCGGAAAATTAAAATTTTTCAGAGGTGTATTATATCCGGGGTCTATAGTACCAAGAGTAGGTGAATGACAGATTTTAACAAAATACTCTAAATGCAAAAATTACAAATTTACTCAACAGTGAGAATTTCAAAATAGCTATTGCTCAGCTTTGCAATGGGCTACAGGTCTACTATTTTACTATGTTATAGCTGACCCAAAACAAGGTACGTAACATAATTCTACAAAATACTCTAAATGCAACAGTTTTTTAAACTAGAAATAGGACGCCCTGTTGATAGTAGCTGCGACATATGAATAGAAACAGGATAGCATAGAAGAACACACATTATCATGTGTAATGTCCACCCCATGAATCTTTTGCCAGAATTGTACAGTAGTCTTACAAGACCCTGTTTCATTTGTGAAATATATCAATGATGGTTAAATATTTATTAGTGTACATTAGTGCTGTCACTCGCTGGTGCAAATTAACATCGAATATCGCCCACGTTGACCGACCGAGTACCGACATATGTCGACTTCATAAACTCACCTCAAAACGAAACTATTTAATTAAAACGTAAAATAATATATTGTTTCTCACCCAAATACATCATTTTAAGGTCATATTTGTCCTTTTATTTCGGTTGTTTATGCATTATCAAACGTAGGAACACTTTGAAAACCGTCAGTATATTAAAACAATTATCTAATTCCGACATTATAAAGTGCTGCATAATGGCATTATAATATCATGTACGTCTCAAATAAATAGAACTTCAGTGTTTTTAAAGATTATTTGAAAACTTTACGTCAATTAAATTGACTTATCAAATGTGAAAAAAATAAGGATGCAATTCCGAAACTACATTTGAGCAATGGTTTAATGCTTTCCAGATAGGTCATGTGACTAGATTTGTACGGACTTTGTTGTCAAAAGGCCGAAAATATATTTTAAAATGCTGAATAACCCTTCACTTTTAAAAGATATTCGATCTTTATTATATAAATATGCTAATATCTTTGCAATCGGATTTGAAAAAACGCATCCGATTATTGCTCATAATTGACCTAGCAAACGATAGTATCGGAAGTAGCGAGTGTCGCGACAGCACTAGTGTACATGTAAATTATTTCAGCTTCATGCCTTTTTGCATTGGTTGGGTCGAAAATTTTGACTAAAAATCACTCTATCTTGCACGGTTAAGAAGATAGAAGCAAATTTCTTTTTTTCTATTTTTGGCAAAAATTTGAAAATTCAAAATGGCCGCCATTTTTGGGAAGAGGAAAATTTTTTTTAAATTGCCAAGAGTACATTTCTTAGATACCCTGTGGGTCAAAAATTTCACCGAAATAACTCTATTTTGCACGGTTAAGGCAAATTTGTGTTTTTCCATTTTGGGCCAAAATTCGAAAATTCAAAATGGCCGCCATATGTGGGGAGGGGAAAATTTTTTTGAAAATTGCCAAGAGTACATTTCTTAGATACCCCACGGGTCGAAAATTTCGACGAAATCGCTCTATCCCGCACAGTTAAGGAGATAGAAGCAAATTTGTGTTTTGCCATTTTTGGCAAAAATTCGAAAATTCAAAATGGCCGCCATTTTTGGGGAGGGGAAAATTTTTTGAAAACTGCAAAGATTACATTCCTTAGATACCCTGTGGGTCGAAAATTTCGACGAAATCGCTCTATCTCGCACAGTTAAGGAGATTGAAGCAAATTTGTGTTTTGCCATTTTTGGCAAAAATTCGAAAATTCAAAATGGCCTCCATTTTTGGGGAGGGGAAATATTTTTGAAAACTGCAAAGATTACATTCCTTAGATACCCTGTGGGTTGAACATTTCGACGAAATCGCTCTATCTCGCACGGTTAAGGAGATAGAAGCAAATTTGTGTTTTGCCATTTTTGGCAAAAATACGAAAATTCAAAATGGCCGCCATTTTGGGGAGGGGAAAATTTTTTGAAAATTGCAAAGAGTACATTCCTTAGATACCCTGTGAGTCGAAAATTTCGACGAAATCACTCTATCTCGCACGGTTTAGGAGATATGAGCACATTTGCCTTTTTCAGTATTCAAAATAGCCAATTACTCATTTATTTAATTAATTACACACTCATCTATGAAGCAATTACCCCCAAAAGCAATCCCATACAAGCTATTAACCCAATGAACCTCCATACCAAATTTCAGAAAGATAGGTTTAATAGCATTCTTTAAAATGTCTGGAAACCAAAGAGATACTCAAAAGTAGCAAAGTAGCTATTACTCAGTTAGCTATAGAGCTATCATCACCAAAAGCAATCCCATACAAGCTATTAAGCCAATAAACCTGCATGCCAAATTTGGTAAAGATAGGATAAGAACTGTTGCCTAAAATGTCTGGAAACCAAGTAGGATGGCGGACGGCGGAAAAAGCAAAAATAATATGTCCACCCGTCAGTGGGTGGACATAATTACAAGTGATTTACTCAATAATGTGAATCTAAAAGTAGCTATTGCTCAGCTGTGTAATGAGCTATAGGTCTGAAATTTTACTATGTTATACCCAAATGTAGGTGAACAATATGCAGAAACAAAAGGCTAACTTTTTCAATAATTTAGATAAAAATTAAGGAAGTTGCTCTTTCTCACTTGCAGTAGAGCTCCAAAGTACATACCATCTTGTAGGTAAAGAGAAAGTAGCTGAACAACATATTTTCACAAAATACTCTAAATGTAATAGTTTTAGAGTTAGAAGCCATTCACTTAAATTAGCTAAAAGTGCTATTACTCACTTAGCTTTAGGTTTAAGTCCAAAAAACCTAAAAAGGTTTGAAAGAGCACAAAAATCCATTAAGACATATAAATGCAGTAGTTTGAGAGAAATCTGTGTGACACACCAACGGACACACACATGGAGGCATCCCACGCAAGCACACACACACAGGATGCATTTTAGAATCTCTCACCCATGCTAAAGCCCAGCAGGAGATAATAAATATTACTTACCAATCCACTGGAGTCAGTGCCTACCCTTTCATCATGCTCAGTAGGTGTGCATACATCTGATGATTCCACAGCAACTTTTTTCTCTGAAGTACTTGGCAGAGGCATGTCATCAACCATATCACCGTCTTCTACTATGTCTTCTTCTTGTGCAACATCCAAACCAGCTTTATCCACCTCACTATGCTTTTCTTCAGAATGTCCTGCAGCCATAGTAACCGGATGAACAGGACCTGTTAAATTTGCTCTGATATCTGGTTGATTAACTGATGTCACAAACTTGGGGTCTTTGGCCTGTATCCCAGTGTTATGAAGCATCACCTGGTCTTTGTCATATTCTGCATTTGCAGAAGAATCCATTGACCCTTCTTGTACACCCGGTGATACGTTCTCATGTTTAACCACTTCTGAAGATGTTGATGTGCCATCTGCTTTGTCTGTACATACTTGTCCGTTATCTGGCCTCTCCTGGTTTTCGTTTACATTCATACCTTTGTCAGTGTTCTGTGGTTTTAGGTTTGCTGGTTCTTTTATCACTTGTTCTGTACTTCTTTCAGATTCACTGGCAGTACTCATATGTTTGGATACTGACTGACCTTGATCTCTGGCTTGATCCACTGAACCTGTGAGATATGTCATATTGCTTGAATACAAGTTATACACATGTTAGGTAATATTCTATAAATTATAACTTGTAAAAAAATCAAATTAAAAATCTATACAAGTTGTAAAAATCTCAGCTAATGCAAATAATAATTGCTACAACACTAATTTTTCCTTATTTCTTACTTCAAACAATTTTACCTTCTCTGTTAAAGAGGGGTTTTATTTCAGGTATATATCAGCATTATCCACTGTTTTGGACATGGACTGGTGTTTGTGTTTTTCCTGGTTTCAAATTGTATGAGTTAAAACTGCTAAGTTGTGCTAGATTTTGGTAAAGGATGGGTCGGTATAAAAAAGTGTAGATCAGGAGGCTGCGAAAACCGCTCTGATTTCGGGATTCCATGTTTTAGTACACCCCAGATCAGGCAAGCCATTGACACTAAGTGAAATTCATTAAACCAAAAAGTATATTAATATTGTGTGAAGGTATATTTACACGCAAAGGGTGTAGGATTGTAATGACAATAAATTTACCTTTGAGCAATTGGTTACAATGTCAGTCCTGATTTTTTGTTTAAAAGTTAGTTGTTAATTACAGATGGCAGATTGTTTTTGAGAGAGAGAATCTTGACCAACTAATGTGCATTACTTTTCTTCACTATAACAACTACCTATGTAGATATGACCTATGCAATGTACTGGCAGCACCATTGAACCTCACGTCATACAGATTCGTACTAAATAGTGCAAATACAATAGGAAAACGTCCCGAATGACATATACAGAAAAAATATATCACGAATGAAGATAACAATATTATACGAGTGCGTAGCACGAGTATTATATTGTTAATCTTCATGAGTGATATATTTTTTCTGTATATGTCTGATGAGGGATGTTTTACTTTTATTATCCACCATTTTGTGTGATTTATGGGTCAAATAATATGAATATTTAATGAGAAAACGTGAAACAGACTGTCAAAAAGGATGAGCAACACTGAATATAAAACTTCAATCTTTACCTTGCAATATCTCAGTCATTTCTGCATGGATATTTATGCAACATACATGAGCAGAAGCGCTAGAATAACACCTTTTTAATGATATATTATACATATTTTTAAGTTACATACTTTCCGAGATATTGTTGAAAAACCGGAAGTTAATCACACTCAATATCCATAGTACCGGGGCGCCGGTGTATACAAAAAAAATACATCCCGGTCTGTATTTCCCCGTATTTAGGGCAAATACGTCGCGTGGTGGATAATAAAATGGCATACCTTTCTGTTTTGTAATTTTCTGCTTTTGCCTGATGAACTCATCATCATGTTCTAAGTTTCTTCTCACTTGTTCATCATCCAGTGCTCCTATTGCTCCAAGCCCTACAAACGTAGTATAATATAACTTGGCATAATTATACTCTATCTGGCGTCTCTGTTGTATTGAACTTGACAACAGCTATGTTATGATGATTTTTTGGAACTGGATTCTGGTGTTGCGGCTTAGAGTCTGCCTGGCAGAGATTAAGCGCCATAAAGGTACAGAATAGAATAGAATTTTACTGTGTAGATTCATATTTATATTTTTTCCCTAGAATAAATTTAAATATACTGCACAATTTTATTTGTAGCCCCCCCAAATACATTTTGAATTGAAAGTTAACTCCATTTACACTCCACTTTCATTTGATTTACATCAATTTAACTGATAGTGTTTTCTGTAAAATATTTACACTGACAATAATAATATAGATCTGTGTCGGGTAACAGTGTAATTTGCTCACTATGTGCTTATGGGTTTGGCCTTATGCCTGGTGTAATATGTAGTTACAAGCTGTATTCAAAACGTCAATATCATGAAGGCCTTAATTGAGCCTGAGTTTTCACCAAGGCTTACTAGTTCCACAAAAAGCACTGCTGAGTGATGTCAATGTTAATCCAAATTTCCAACATATTGCCAAAATTTAACTAGAAAATGTTTTTGCTAACAAAAACTAAGCGTCCCAAAAAGGTTCACTGCAATATAATATACAGTAGAAAAAGGTTTTTGAAAATAAAAACATGCTGTGCTGAAAGAAGAAGTGAAAGTTAAGCAGACAGTGTGGAAGTTCATGCATTAACATGAAAGAAAAATTTAAGCTTTATTTTGTTTTCTATGGTCATAAATTGCGAAAAGTTAATTGAATAAATGCTCTGGCTAAGAATGCATAAAGCATCAATACTTATAATAGGTCGAAAAATACACCATAAAACTACTTGATTAAAGAGTAACAGTGCTTTATAAATGCCATATACCTATTTACATTTTAGAAAAAGGCATAGTAAAATGTGAGCCTTTAGAAAGGCAAGAAGTTTGTGACACAATGCTTTGAACACATCTATCTGGTAAATCTGACCAGCTATCTAGACTCTTCACATAAGGTTTCCCAATACCTCTGAATACATTGTAAATCTCTAAAAGCAAGAATAAAAAAACACAAAATCGGCTATTTGATGAATCCAGTTTGATCCATAAAAGGAGTGGGGGTGGGGGTGGGGGGGGTGAGGGCAGGAGGTAAATCTGACCATCTATCTAGACTCTTCACATAAGGTTTCCCAATACCTCTCAATACATTCTAAAACTCTAAAAGAATAAAAAAGATAAAAGGTAAAAACACAAAATCGGCTATTTTATGACCCCAGTTTGACCCATAAGGGGGGATCCGGGGGTAAATCTGACCAGCTACCTAGACTCTTCACATAAGGTTTCCTAATACCTCTTAATACATTCTAAAACTCTAAAAGCAAGAATAAAGGAGATAAGAGGCAAAAACACAAACTCGGCTATTTTATGACCCCAGTTTGACCCATAAGGGGGGGGGGTCCGGAGGTAAATCTGACCAGCTATCTAGACTCTTCACATATGGTTTCCCAATACCTCTTAATACATTCTAAAGCTCTAAAAGCAAGAATAAAGGAGATAAAAGGCAAAAACACAAAATTGAAAATTTTAATTACTTAAATGTAGCTTTTATAAGCTACAAGCTTACCATGTGGGACTTAATGCTGATCTCGCGTTGCCACACCCGGGGCCAACGTCTTAGAAAAAAAGACAGTTCTTGTTAGCCACCGGATATACTGGTAGTTGTCGTCACGTGATAACCTCTGACCTCTCGCCCTACTTTCTCGTTGAAATTTTCTAAAACCTACCCCTCAGCTGTAAACAGCGGGGAGGCAGGGTGGGACTCTTCTAAGTCCCACATGGTAAGCTTGTAGCTTATAAAAGCTACATTTAAGTAATTAAAATTTTCAATTTTATTACGCTACAATAGCTTACCATGTGGGACTTAATGCTGAATTCAACCGCCCGGTGGCGGGATTACAGCTGAGACTGGAAGATATGTCATTTTTTCTAAGATTTTGAATTAATATGTATAGAATAGTGCCAGAAATACCAGTTTGAGTCCCATTTACAGTGCCCCGATCCCGAAGACCGGGCCTGTAACAAGCCAAAAACCTAAATAAAATGACAGTGCTGAAACTGTCTAGATGTTTGATTGTAGGACGGAAGTGCAGCAGTACTCACTTCGAGGTCTAAGGGTCCCTGAGGGCCCTTCACTAGTGACTGACCAACCCATGGTTGGACATCTCATAAATTTTTGCAGCCTGAATATGAGATTAATGACAACTAAATAAGTCCTTAATAGAAGTTACTTGATAACTGAAAAACAAAAATGACCTTACCCGTAACATCTTGAAGGTAAAGGAATACCTAGATCCTGGGAGAGACTCCTGAAGACTTGGTTGTAGCGGATGTGCCCCCCCCCCCCCTTTTTCTTTCCGAGGACAACTGGTCTGAGGGGAAGGATCTAGGACTTGTTGTGCCGCCACCACGGGTCCCAGATACATATTGTTGTCGGTGTCCGACCAAGTAAGGTCTTTTAGGTAAAAATTTGTGAATGTGTTGTGAGCTTTCCAGTGACAGGCTTGCATGATTTGGTCCACCGATACTCCACCGTAAAAGGCCTTAGAGGCCGCGAAGGCCCGGATGTCATGCGCTTTGACTTGGAACAAGTCCAAGGCTTGTTGGTCTGCTTGTTTGTAACAAAGTAGGATGGTTTGTTTCAACCATGAAGAGAGTGTAGCGGGTCTGATGTCTGAGGTATGTCCTTTCTTAAAGGAGATGAAAAGGAGAGAACGAGACCCTCTCAGGTCTTTAGTTCGGTCCAGATAAAACCTCAGGGCCCGCACGGGACACAGGGTCCTGTCTTCCTTAAACTGTCTATCTACAATGGTAGTCAAAGCAGGGATAGTCACTGGTGACACACTTTGAGAACCTTCTCTTGCTAGTTGGTTTTTGGCTATGAAATCAGAAGAAGGGAACAAGGCCACCTTTTCCCATTGGCCTAGATTAGATACTTTGTTCGCGACCCAGGCATGGATTTCGCTGCGGCGCTTGCTGGAGGCCAAGGCTAGCAAGAAAGCAGTTTTGAGAGTAAGATGTTTGAGGTCTGAGTCTTTCATGGGCTCAAATGGTGCTTTGGTGAGCTCGTTAAGGACAACAGAAAGGTTCCACTTGGGTAAATTTCTGGAACTTTTAGGACGATCCCTGTGAAAACTGGAGAGTAACCTATGAAGGTCTGCATTGTGTGCAATGTGTTGGGCCGTTGGGCCCAAAGTGTCAACGATTGCAGTCCTGTAACCATCAATGGTCGAGGGGCGCCTGTTTAAGTCTTGGTACAGGTACATGAAAAAATCCGAGATTTGTTTCACAGATGGAGTGGAGAAATCCACCGAATTTTCTCTGCACCATTTTTCAAATAGGGCCCACTTTGACCTGTAGATGGTCCTTGTTGATGACCGCTGAGGGGCAGCAATTCTCTCTGCCACCTCCACAGAGAAGCCTTGTTCTTGGAGTTGTCCGCTCCTAGACACCAGGCGTGGAGGTTCAGCTGTTGTGGGTTGTTGTGGAACACATACTTGTGGGACTGTTTGAGTATGGTCGTTGACACTGGGAGTTGTAGTGGGATCTCTGTTGAGAGCTGCACTAGGTCCCAAAACCAGGGCATCCCTGGCCAGCCTGGGGCTATCACGATGATCAGGCAATGGCATTGCTTGATCTTTTGGATCACCTTGTGAAGGAGAGCCGTAGGAGGGTAGGTGTAGGCCGTGAGGTTGGTCCAGTTTATGTTCAGAGCATCTATGTTCCAGGCCCTTGGGTCTGGGATAGGAGACACATATAGAGGGAGTTTGTGATTCAGTTGAGTGGCGAATAAGTCTACATGAGGGGTGAACCACTTCTGGCAGATTTGCTTGAAGACCTGTGGGTGCAGAGACCATTCTGTTGACTGCACTTGGTTGGACCTGGATAGCAGGTCGGCCATCACATTCAGACACCCTGGAATGTTATATGGTAGTGATGGCACCAGGTCATGATTTTCCACAGGAGAGCGCACATCTCTGCTGAGTGAGTTCCCCCCTGCTTGTTGATGTAGGCTACCACTGTTGAGTTGTCCGTCGCAACTAACACTGTTTGATTCTGGCACTGGTCCTTGAAGTCTCGAAGGGCCAGGGAGACCGCCTTCAATTCCAGGACATTTATGTGTAGCCTTTTTTTCCGCTCTGACCACAGCCCTTTTGTAGAATTTTGATCTAAGTGAGCGCCCCAACCTTCGTTTGAGGCGTCGGTAAAGAGTTGGATACTGTGGTCCTTGGGATGAAGGTCTGCGCCTTTCATCACATTTGAGGGGTTTTGCCAACAATCTAGGTGGTCTACAATGGCTTCTGTCCAAGCAAGGAGGTTGTCCAGCGACTGAGGATATCTCCAGTGCTCCTTGAGATGAAACTGAAAGGGCCTCATGTGAAGGCGTCCCTCCGGGACCATTTTCTCCGTTGAGGCTAGCAACCCAATTAGAGACATCCAACATCTTGCAGTCAAAACACGTTTTGACTTGAGTCGTAGGATCAAATCCTGAAGTTTGAGCCATCTCTCGTGAGTGGGTCTTACAAGGGCTGAATCTAGGTGGTATTCGTAGCCCACGAACGAAAACACCTGTGTAGGTTTCAGTTCTGATTTTTCTTGGTTGATTATCCAACCCAAGGATTGGGTTAGGTCTACCACTGCCTGTGTGTCCCTTTGGGATTCCTCCTGAGACTGGGACCTGATCAGCCAGTCGTCCAGGTATTGGTGAATTCTGAGTCCTCTTGAGAGGGCCATTAGTTTCACTTCCTTTACGATCATCGTAAAGACCTGGGGGGCTGTGGCCAGTCCGAAAGGTAGGGAGGTGAACTGGAACACCTGGGCCTTGTAGCAAAACCTTAGGTACTTCCTTGAGTTTGGATGGATGGGGATGTGAAGGTATGCGTCTGACAGGTCTATCGACGATACCCACTCCCCTGGGACCACGGAAGTCCTGATGGACTCCGGGGTTTCCATTTTGAACTTTTCTACATGTAGAAAAGTGTTGAGCCTGCTTAAGTCTATGACTGGCCTCCACCTTTGGTGAGGCTTGGGTACTAGGAACAGGCGACTGTAAAACCCGAGAGATTTTACGTTTTCCACCCTTTCGATAGCGTTCTTTGACAAGAGAGACTGGATACAAGTGGCCAAGGCTTGGTCTTTTTGTTGGGCCTTGTACTCTGATAGAATCAGAGGAAATCTGATCAAGTTTGGCTTTGAACGGAATGGCAGAACGTAGCCATTGGTGATAATGTTTAACACGTTTTGAGAACATTTGTTTATTAGCCAGTCTCTCTTGAAAGAACGAGGCGACTTCCTACTGGTGGACTGAGTGAGGCTTTGGAGGAGTCATTGAGAAGGGGGGTTTCCACGCCCCCTTCCCCTATTGTGGGGTCGAAAACGACCCCTGGAGCCTCTGAAGTTGGATTTTCCTCTTCCCGATTGGTTACTGCTTTGAGAGGTATTGCCCCCATAGGGGCGTTTCCTGTAGGAGCCTCTTTTCTTGTGGGGGCCACGAAAGGGCTAATTCTGGTAGGGTGCGAAACCCTGAGAATCTTTTGAGGTGCCTTTTTTGAGAAGGAAGTCTTCACCTTCCTTAACGAGTTGAGACTGGAACAAGGAGGAGTCCCAAAAGGACGAGTTCCTAAGTTCTTGGCGTCTCGTTTCCCCTAGCTGGGGATGTAATAGAGTCATTTCGGCTTCGCGCCTGAGCAAGCCGGTATTAGCCATGGAATATAATTCCCTCTGGAGAATATGGGCTAGAGATTTGCTGAGACAAGTAAGAGCTCTATGTTGGACAAGAACTGTCTTGTTCCAAAAATCCAAGTACTCAGCAACTTCCTCATATCCGCGCTTTGCCACTTTCTCAGGATTGGCACCTTTCTGGATCTGAGATTTTATCTTCTTGACAGTTGACTTAATGCTATGTTGGCATTTTTCCGAGGAAGCATTGCAAGAAGAAGAGGTTTTGGCAAAGGCAGCGGTGAAATTGAGGGTTGAAATATTTTGTCTAGCCTGATGTTCCAGCTCCAACTGGCAGAGGGACTTTGGCTACTGGTGCCCCAGGAGGTCTAGGAGTAATACAGATCTTAGCAAAGTCCGTATTCAACTCCTGAATTTTGTCTTGAAAAGTGGGCTGTCCAACCTTATACCACTTAGAAGTGGATGGAGGAGGCTTGACATATTTGCCCTCAGCTAAATTGGCAGCTTTGAAATCATGTTGGAATTTATCAAAGGCGTCCTTGATAACTGAGCTAAGTGGTAGAATAGAGGAAGGACCTCTAGGTCTGAGCTCTTGACGGCCTTTTTCGTCATCCAGACCCAACACTGAAGTTGAAGACCTAGGCATAGAGTCCCTGGGGTCAGGGAGAGAAAGAATGCGCCTGAATGTGTCTACTTCTTCAGAGTGTTGGGAGGGAATGTCAGACAGTGCTACTTCCCTATAATAAGGGGGGTCTGGATCATGTTGTGGGAGGTCTTGATCAGAAGCTGCGCCAGAGGGCTGAGCCCTAGAGGGCTTAGAAGACCTGTGTCTGGCAACAGGGGAGTGATCTTCCTCTGAAGATGACACATATCTGGACCTAGATTTATGCTTGCTCTTGTCAGAGTGTTTCTTAGGTCTAGTTGGATGGATCCGAGGTTCGTCGGAATCCTCATCCAGTTGATCCGAGGCAGAGCTCGGTGCTACTGTTTGTCTGTGGCTTTGTTTTTTGTGTGAGTACGAGGAATCCTTCGGTATAGCCTCAGAAGGGGCAACGTACTGATCCGAGGTAGTTTGGTTAAGTACTAGTCGAGGAGGGAGTGCTGGACCAACGTCCACATCCATTGCCTCGGACTGAGCATTAGTACTTGACCTCGGAGGGGGTAGGTCCAGATGAGCAGCAATGTTGCTGGATGGACCAGCTTTTGAAGCATGAGACGAGGGTTCAACCTCGGATGGCTTTTTAATTGATAACTCCTCTCGGAGTGATTGAAATGCTTCTAACATGGATGCCTGGAAGGAACCCATTTGCTGCTGTATATGTATATTTAAGGAATCACCTAGGGATTTTTCTAAATTTCTTTGAATTTTGTTTTGCAAAACAGTACCTGGGGTGGGTGGGACAGCTTTAGCTGGGGTCTTTAATGATAAAGAACTGAAGGCGAGTGGTTGAGGACGGGGGGGTGAGGTAAAGAGGTTATCGGCAGCACTCTCTAGGTCTTCATTGGAACCAGTAAAAGAGTCCCCATCGCCTTCACCCAAGAGATCTAGTTCATCTTTAGAACTAGTTTCCGCTTTCTGCTTCTTTAAGTACCGCTTCCTGTTTTGAATTTTTTGCAATTGCTCATCAGTGAGAGACGTGCAAATATGGCAGGGTGCTTCAAAGGTGACACAGGGGTCATCTCCCTTGCCAGCCTCCCTACAGGTAGGGCAGTAATTATGATTATCAAAACTGAAGCAAAAATGGCGGCATTTCTGAGCTCTCGGTTTGTCTTTGTTTGCTTGATGGAGAGACATTTTAACGCAATAAAAAGACGTACAATTAAAATTGCCTGAACCGAGAAAACTCAAAACACGTGGATTGTAAGGAAAATACTTAAGTTGTGAAATCAATAATTTTACAGAACAATCTATGAAATAATTATTATATGAAATGAAATATTCAAATATTAGCCTCCAACAATACGTAAAGACTGAGAAATAAATGAAAATGTCTGTATATTTACAAACTGCTACCAGTCAATCGTGGCCAACGAGAAAGTAGGGCGATTGGTCAGAAGTTATCACGTGACGACAACTACCAGTATATCCGGTGGCTAACAAGAACAATCTTTTTTTCTAAGACGTTGGCCCCGGGTGTGGCAACCCGAGAACAGCATTAAGTCCCACATGGTAAGCTATTGTAGCGTAATAAAATGGCTATTTTATGACCTCAGTTTGACCCCTACGGGGGGGTCGGGGGGGAGGGGGGAAATTTGACTTCTAGACTCTCCACATATTGTTTCCTACTACCTCCCAATACATTTTATGGCTCTAAATGCAATATTTAAGAAGATAATAGGGGGGTTCACATGAATTTTAAGCTTTCTGATTGGTACCTGTGAGAAAAGCACTCATAAATCGGTCAATTTTAATCGGATTGCTCCCACAATCTAATCAGCTCGCGTTTTTGATAGTATAAACATGTGTATGAAGTTACAAGCCTCTGCGGTCAGTAGATTTTCCTGAACTGCGATGACAGGCGGGTGTACCCAAAAAAACTATTTTTTGATCATGTGACCTTGATAAAGATCAAAGGTCAAATTTAAGCATGTGGAAAAATTTTCCCACGCCTAAGGTATATAACTGTCAAATATGGTTAAAAAGCTTGCAATAATAAGGGAGATATTCAAGGGAGACCATAATGCGGCGGCGGCGGCGAGGAAACTGAGGCGAAACCAAATAAGCGCCCTTTCAGGGACGCTTAATTAAAGCCATGATTCAGAATACTTTGATTACAATTGTTTGAACACTATTTTTATGTTTTAAGTCAATGCATTGTTTTAATTTACTCCAAGTCTGCTGTCATTAACACCTCGCCAACATCTTGCAAAAACACAAGCATTTACTTATTTGAATCCCTTGTTGATTGGCTATTGGTATTTCTCCTTCACTGTTTGCAATTGGATCTCTGAGGTTTACTCCTGACATAGTCCTGTCCTCATCAAATGTGGAGTCTGACCTGGGCTGTAAAAAATACAAAAAAGGTATCTGTAATTCAATTTCTGGTTATGTGGGCAAGTTACATGACAAAAGGGACTTTTACTCTTCTTTGGATGAAGAGATCCATTATTAGAGCATCTCCAGTTGAACACCAAACAGGGAGAAAATTACTAATTATGCGTGCATGTGTCCTTTATTTTTCTTATTTTAAATTGAAATCAAGGTCATCATTGCAGTCAGTGGTGGTACAGTGACAATACATTTGCGTCTCACACTGAGAACAGTGTTTGACTTCTTGCCTGACTTCCAGTAGGAAAGCTGGTAGTTGCTTGCCACTGGTTAGCGGGTTTACAGTACACAACCTTGACCAACTGTGTGTATTGGTTTCCTGCAGCCTTCTAACTATCTGTCACCATATAGGGCCCCAAGGTTCTGTCTTACGTCCTCTTCCGTTTTCCCTCTACACAACACCCCTTAGTCAAGTCTTCAGACAAGAGGGTCAGAGATGCCCCAAAAGGCGAGTTGCGCAGGAAATATTGACGGACAGACAAACGGACAAAAAATGGATAAATGAACAGACAGAAGTACACCAATTTCGAAAGCAACCTAGCTAGGAGGATCTATCTCCCTGTCAAGTTTGAATTAGATTGGACAAAGCATTTTCGAGCAAGAGTCCGGAAATGAAAATGTTGACCCACAGACAAACGAACGGACAGAGTCACAACAATTTTGAAAGCAACCTAGCTATGATGGTGATCTATGTCCCTGTTAAGTTTGAATTCGATTGGACAAAGCTTTTTTGAGTTAGAGTCCGGAAACAGAAATGTTGACGGACAAACAGACAAAAAACGGACAAACAAACAGACAGAATTACACCAATTTCGAAAGCACTTGGCTATGATGGTGATCTATCTCCCTGTCAAGTTTGAATTCGATTGAACAAAGCCTTTTCGAGTTAGAGTCTGGAAACGGAAATGTTGACAGACAAATGGACAAAAACAGATGGAATTACACCAATTTCGAAAGGAACCTAGCTATGATGGTGATTTATCTCCCTGTCAAGTTTGAATTCGACTGAACAAAGCGTTTTCGAGTTAGAGTCCGGAAATGGAAATGTTGACGGACAGAAAAACAGACAAAAAATGGACAAACGAACTGACGGAATAACACCAATTTCGAAAAAAACCTAGCTATGATGGTGATATCTGTCCCTGTCAATTTGGATGCAATTTGACAAAGTGTTTTTGAGTTAGAGTCCGGAAACGAAAATGTGGACGGACAGACAGACAGACAATAAACGGACAAATGAATGGACAGAATTACACCAATTTCGAATGGAACCTAGCTATGATGGTGAAGTATGTCCCCGTCAAGTTTGAATTCAATTGGACAAAGCGTTTTTGAGTTAGAGTCCGGAAACGAAAATGTGGATGGACAGACAGATGGACATCAGACACATCAATCTAACAGCGGGTTGGTTACATGCAACCCGCCTAAAAATACACTGGAGTTAAATACCAATTTTATGTTGATGACACTCAGCTGTTCATACACCTATCTCCTCAAGATAGTCTCAAGTCTCTCAACCACCTAAAATCCTGTTTGAATGATATTCATGTCTGGATGTCTGAAAACAAACTTAAGCCTGATAAAACAGAATTCATAGTTTTTGGTGCCAAAGACAGATACAAATGGCGGAGTGACTCATTTCTGGTCAATATCCTGGGAAATTGTCTCTCTCCCACAGATATTGCTCGCAATCTGGGTGTTCTGTTTGATGCAGAGTTTTGTTTCACCAGTCACGTAAATTCTGTCATCAAATCTTGTTTTATTAGCCTCAGGGACCTTCATCGTATCAGGTTTCTTTCCATTGATACATCAGTGGTGATTGCAAATGCTCTGGTCAGCAGTCGTTTGGATTATTGCAATTCTCTATTGCATAGTTTGTCATCCGGTAATGCTACTAGGCTCCAATACGTTCAAAATGCTCTTGCATGGTTTGTCACCGGTGGTTCTAACTTCACTCACATCACATCCAGCTTGAAGACACTTCATTGGCTACCTATCTGACAATGAATCACCTTTAAAACCATAGTTCTTGTGTACAAGTACCTCACTACAGGCCAGCCTAAGTATTTTGCACCATATCTCTCCTTGTACAAATCAGCAGTGAACACAAGATGCTCTAACCCAAAAATTTTGTTCCTCCAGGTTCCTCATTATTGTTCTTCTATCCATAAATCAAAGGTCCACCTCAACAACAGTTTCTCATATGATGCCCCAAAGTTATGGAATGATCTTCCACATGATATACGCAGTGCTCCAAATCTCTCATGCTTCAAAAGTCGACTAAAAACCTACTTATTTCAGAAATCATTTCCACCTTAGTTTCTAACTACCAAACACCGGATTCCCTCCCCGGGTGCGACTTGGAATATGTTTAACATTTTGATGATTTATGCCTAACAAACTGGCTGGTGTGCCTTAGAATCCGCAGATACGGAGATTAAGCACTTGGACAACTGATTGATTGATTGAAAGTGGTTTACGTTGTGTATGTGCAGATGTGAGGAATGTTATAAAATGTTACCTCACAGGAATAAAAAGCTGGCACATTTCGGATATGTCGCCCAAAAGTTTTGCTACCTTCCAATGCAATCACAGCAGCGAAGAAAAGCATTTCCAGCACATTGACATAGTTTGACACTTACTTGTTTTTGCCACATTTCCAAACAGGGGACTATCAGTATGCTGAAGAGAGGAGTAAGATACTTTAAAGGAATTAAACAGGAAGTTCCTTTAAAATATGTTGCGTTAAAAATCTCTGATTACAATTTCAACACTAGATTTAAATTGATGTTGGTTTGGATAAATCCTGGGTCTGAAGAAGATTAAAAATAATTTACACCCACATGGACAAAATTTGGGAATATATTGGCTAGATGTATTTCTGTGGCTTACCAACTCAGCAAGTTGAGGGAGTTGATGTTCAGTTCTATGTAGGCTTGATAATGAGTTTCCATGACTACCAGTATCCACTGTATCAATGCCAGAATTAACATCATCACCATCATCTGAAGAAAAAGTGAATGATGAATAATTAAATTATAAGATCACACTATCTTCTGCAAGTATCAACTGTCTACTGTCAAAATATAAATAAACAAGAAATAGGACGCCCTGTTGATAGTAGGTACGAATAGAAACAGGATAGCATAGAACACACATTATCATGTGTAATGTCCAACCATGAACCTTTTGCCAAAATTGCACAGTAGTCTTACAAGACCCTGTTTCATTTGTAAAATATATAAATGATGCTTAAATATTTGTTAGTGTAGATGTAAATTATTTCAGCTTCATGCCTTTTTGCATTGGTTGGGTCAAAAATTTTGACGAAATCCCTCTATCTTGCACGGTTAAGAAGATAGAAGCAAATTCCTGTTTTTCTATTTTTGGCAAAAATTTGAAAATTCAAAATGGCCGCCATTTTTGGGAAAAGGAAATTTTTTTGAAAATTGCCAAGAGTACATTTCTTAGATACCCTATGGGTCGAAAATTTCAACGAAATAACTCTATTTTGCACGGTTAAGGCAAATTTGTGTTTTTCCATTTTGGGCAAAAATTCGAAAATTCAAAATGGCCGCCATATGTGGGGAGGGGAAAATTTTTTGAAAATTGCCAAGAGTACATTTCTTAGATACCCTGTGGGTCGAAAATTTCGACGAAATCGCTCTATCTCGCACGGTTAAGGAGATAGAAGGAAATTTGTGTTTTGCCATTTTTGGCAAAAATTCGAAAATTCAAAATGGCCGCCATTTTTGGGGAGGGGAAAATTTTTTGAAAATTGTAAAGATTACATTCCTGAGATACCCTGTGGGTCGAAAATTTCGACAAAATCGCTCTATCTCGCACGGTTAAGGAGATAGAAGGAAATTTGTGTTTTGCCATTTTTGGCAAAAATTCAAAATGGCCGCCATTTTTGGGGAGGGGAAAATTTTTTGAAAATTGGAAAGATTACATTCCTTAGATACCCTGTGGGTCGAAAATTTCGACGAAATCGCTCTATCTCGCACGGTTAAGGAGATAGAAGCAAATTTGTGTTTTGCCATTTTTGGCAAAAATTCGAAAATTCAAAATGGCCGCCATTTTTGGGGAGGGGAAATTTTTTTTGAAAATTGCAAAGAGTACATTCCTTAGATACCCTGTGGGTCGAAAATTTCGACGAAATCGCTCTATCTCGCACGGTTTAGGAGATATGAGTACATTTGCCTTTTTCAGTATTCAAAATAGCCAATTACTCATTTATTTAATTAATTACTCACTCATCTATGAAGCAATTCCCCCCAAAAGCAATCCCATACAAGCTATTAACCCAATGAACCTCCATACCAAATTTCAGAAAGCTAGGCTTAATAGCATTCCTTAAAATGTCTGGAAACCAAACAGCTACTCAAAAGTAGCAAAGTAGCTATTACTCAGTTAGCTATAGAGCTATCATCACCAAAAGCAATCCCAGACAAGCTATTAACCCAATAAACCTGCATGCCAAATTTGGTAAAGATAGGATAAGAACTGTTGCCTAAAATGTCTGGAAACCAAGTGGGACGGCGGACGGCGGAAAAAGCAAAAATAATATGTCCACCCCCCATCTTTGTTTGTCCAATAGGTTGGTGGGTGCAATGTAAACAATCCACACATGGGTTTGGATCCACTTTGTCGAATTAACAGATAAGGATGATAGGTCTTCAGTGAATACCACATGTTCCCACAGTCTGGACTCAAACACACAACCACACAGATGGAAAACAAGGATTAAATGTTGGTCTTCTTAACCATGTGGCTATTCAGGCTTCTTTTTACAGTTGGGAGTTTTGAAAGAAGTTTCTCAGATTTATAAGATCTCTGTGATATTTACAGAAGGTTAATATACTATAGTGAACAAGAGCACAAAAATGCCCTAATATTTAGTAAATGGGAAAAATCCAGATTTTGATATATTCTTGTAACCAGGCAGTGATCCGGATCAAGCTCAAAATACACTGAGATCTAAGCTGGAACAAGACCCATCTTCTTATTCTTTTTCATGAAGATCCAGCCTGCTAACAAACAAACAGACAAAAAATCATGTATTTCATACCTTCTTGGTGACGGTAATTATTCGACATAGTCTTACAACTATAATTGAAGTAGACTAAAATATTTACCTGTTCTCTGTAGGTTTTTCATTGAGTTTTGAGCAAGGTTTAAATGTGACATCTGTGCTCCACTGATATGCATACTGTCTCTGTCCGGTTCACTCACTGACTGCAACTGTAACCAATTGACCGATATACAGATGGATCAGAGCAATAAAAGACATATCAACCACTGTAAGCTTCTGTTAACATGTACTTTCTGTCGGTATGGCCTACTCTACTGACAATCCTGATAAAGGACACTGTAGATTTAATTAATCACAGGAGCCAAAGTGATGAGTTATATCCAGAAGCTGGCAACACATGTATTTTATTTGAGGCCAATAGATTTACATTTTGTTATTCCTTGACACTGTATATTAAAAGACTAGTTATGACTATATGACAAATGTAAGTTACAGACCCTGACTTTTTGCACCTCTATTGGATTAACAATCACAAGCTGATATTTTATTGATGAAAATAAATAAGAAAAGATGACCCTACCAAACAAACTGCAGACAAAGAATCAATACAACCCATCTATAAATTTTAAGGTTAAAGACAGTTGCCTGGATTACATGACATAATGTTTGGATCAGGCTGTCACATCTTTGACTTTCAAAAGAACTAAAGTTCTAAATGCTGAAATATCAAGACTTTTAGTCCTAATTTTAGTAATTAGCAGTTGGTCTGCTGATCTGCCTCACACCTTGCATAACTTGTACTTTGCTTCATATATTTCTCACATTTCCTTATGTACTGTGCGTTCTCATATAACTTTGACACAACAGACTTAAAGAAAATCTGTGTTTGTTGGCGAAAAAATGCACAACCCAACAGGCAATGCACATTAGAAGCAACTCTGAATTTGAAAATTTTAATTACTTAAATGTAGCTTTTATAAGCTACAAGCTTACCATGTGGGACTTAATGCTGTTCTCGGGTTGCCACACCTGGGGCCAACGTCTTAGAAAAAAAGATCGTTCTTGTTAGCCACCGGATATACTGGTAGTTGTCGTCACGTGATAACTTCTGACCAATCGCCCTACTTTCTCGTTGAAATTTTTTATTAAACCTACCCCTCAGCTGTAAACAGCGGGGAGGCAGGGTGGGACTCTCCTAAGTCCCACATGGTAAGCTTGTAGCTTATAAAAGCTACATTTAAGTAATTAAAATTTTCAATTTTATTACGCTACAATAGCTTACCATGTGGGACTTAATGCTGAATTCAACCGCCCGGTGGCGGGATTACAGCTGAGACTGGAAGATATATCATTTTTTCTAAGATTTGAATTAATATATACAGAATAGTGCCAGAAATGCCAGTCTGAGTCCCTTTTACAGAGCCCCGATCCCGAAGATCGGGCCTGTAACGAGCCAAAAAACCTAAGTAAAAAGGGACAGTGCTAAAACTGTCCAGATGTTTGGTAGTAGGACGGAAGTGCAGCGGTGCTCACTTCGAGGTCTAAGGGTCCCTAGTAGACCTTCACGTGTGACTGACCAACCCAGTGGTTGGGCATCTCATGAAATTTTTAACCTGAAATATGAGATTAACGACAACTGAATAAGTCCTTAATAGAAATTACCTGATAATTAAAAAATAAAATGACCTTACCTGTAACATCTTGAAGGTAAAGGAATACCTAGATCCTGGGAGAGACTCCTGAAGACTTGGTTGTAACGGATGTGCCCCCCCCCCCTTTTTTCTTTCCGAGGACAACTGGTCTGAGGGGAAGGATCTAGGACTTGTTGTGCCGCCACCACGGGTCCCAGATACATATTGTTGTCGGTGTCCGACCAAGTAAGGTCTTTTAGGTAAAAATTTGTGAATGTGTTGTGAGCTTTCCAGTGACAGGCTTGCATGATTTGGTCCACCGATACTCCACCGTAAAAGGCCTTAGAGGCCGCGAAGGCCCGGATGTCATGCGCTTTGACTTGGAACAAGTCCAAGGCTTGTTGATCTGCTTGTTTGTAACAAAGTAGGATGGTTTGTTTCAACCATGAGGAGAGTGTAGCGGGTCTGATGTCTGAGGTATGTCCTTTCTTAAAGGAGATGAAAAGGAGAGAACGAGACCCTCTCAGGTCTTTAGTTCGTTCCAAATAAAACCTCAGGGCCCGCACGGGACACAGGGTCCTGTCTTCCTTAAATTGTCTATCTACAATGGTAGTCAAAGCAGGGATAGTCACTGATGACACACTTTGAGAACCTTCTCTTGCTAGTTGGTTTTTGGCTATGAAATCAGAAGAAGGGAACAAGGCCACCTTTTCCCATTGGCCTAAATCCAGGCATGGATTTCGCTGCGGCGCTTGCCGGAGGCCAAGGCTAGCAAGAAAGCAGTTTTGAGAGTAAGATGTTTGAGGTCTGAGTCTTTCATGGGCTCAAATGGTGCTTTGGTGAGCTCGTTAAGGACAACAGAAAGGTTCCACTTGGGTAAATTTCTGGAACTTTTAGGACGATCCCTGTGAAAACTGGAGAGTAACCTATGAAGGTCTGCATTGTGTGCAATGTGTTGGGCCGTTGGGCCCAAAGTGTCAACGATTGCAGTCCTGTAACCATCAATGGTCGAGGGGCGCCTATTTAAGTCTTGGTACAGGTACATGAAAAAATCTGAGATTTGTTTCACAGATGGAGTGGAGAAATCCACCGAATTTTCTCTGCACCATTTTTCAAATAGGGCCCACTTTGACCTGTAGATAGTCCTTGTTGATGACCGCTGAGGGGCAGCAATTCTCTCTGCCACCTCCACAGAGAAGCCTTGTTCTTGGAGTTGTCCGCTCCTAGACACCAGGCGTGGAGGTTCAGCTGTTGTGGATTGTTGTGGAACACATAGTTGTGGGACTGTTTGAGTAGGGTCGTTGACACTGGGAGTTGTAGTGGGATCTCTGTTGAGAGCTGCACTAGGTCCCAAAACCAGGGCATCCCTGGCCAGCCTGGGGCTATCACGATGATCAGGCAATGGCATTGCTTGATCTTTTGGTTCACCTTGTGAAGGAGAGCCGTAGGAGGGTAGGCGTAGGCCGTGAGGTTGGTCCAGTTTATGTTCAGAGCATCTATGTTCCAGGCCCTTGGGTCTGGGATAGGAGACACATATAGAGGGAGTTTGTGATTCAGGTGAGTGGCGAATAAGTCTACATGAGGGGTGAACCACTTTCGGCAGATTTGCTTGAAAACCTGAAGGTGCAGAGACCATTCTGTTGACTGCACTTGTTGGACCTGGATAGGAGGTCGGCCATCACATTCAGACACCCTGGAATATGCCTGGCTTTCAATGTTATATGGTAGTGATGGCACCAGGTCATGATTTTCCTCAGGAGAGCGCACATCTCTGCTGAGTGAGTTCCCCCCTGCTTGTTGATGTAGGCTACCACTGTTGAGTTGTCCGTCGCAACTAACACTGTTTGATTCTGGCACTGGTCCTTGAAGTCTCGAAGGGCCAGGGAGACCGCCTTCAATTCCAGGACATTTATGTGTAGCCTTTTTTCCCGCTCTGACCACAGCCCTTTTGTAGAATTTTGATCTAAGTGAGCGCCCCAACCTTCGTTTGAGGCGTCGGTAAAGAGTTGGATACTTTGGTCCTTGGGATGAAGGTCTGCACCTTTCATCACATTTGAGGGGTTTTGCCACCAATCTAGGTGGGCTACAATGGCTTCTGTCCAAGGAAGGAGGTTGTCCAGCGACTGAGGATATCTCCAGTGCTCCTTGAGATGAAACTGAAAGGGCCTCATGTGACGGCGTCCCTCCGGGACCATTTTCTCCGTTGAGGCTAGCAACCCAATTAGAGACATCAAACATCTGCAGTCAAAACACGTTTTGACTTGAGTCGTAGGATCAAATCCTGAAGTTTGAGCCATCTCTCGTGAGTGGGTCTTACAAGGGCTGAATCTAGGTGGTATTCGTAGCCCACGAACGAAAACACCTGAGTAGGTTTCAGTTCTGATTTTTCCTGGTTGATTATCCAACCCAAGGATTGGGTTAGGTCTACCACTGCCTGTGTGTCCCTTTGAGATTCCTCCTGAGACTGGGACCTGATCAGCCAGTCGTCCAGGTATTGGTGAATTCTGAGTCCTCTTGAGAGGGCCATTAGTTTCACTTCCTTTACGATCATCGTAAAGACCTGGGGGGCTGTGGCCAGTCCGAAAGGTAGGGAGGTGAACTGGAACACCTGGGCCTTGTAGCAAAACCTTAGGTACTTCCATGAGTTTGGATGGATGGGGATGTGAAGGTATGCGTCCGACAGGTCTGTCGACGATACCCACTCCCCTGGGACCACGGAAGTCCTGATGGACTCCGGGGTTTCCATTTTGAACTTTTCTACATGTAGAAAAGTGTTGAGCCTGCTTAAGTCTATGACTGGCCTCCACCTTTGGTGAGGCTTGGGTACTAGGAACAGGCGACTGTAAAACCCGAGAGATTTTACGTTTTCCACCCTTTCGATGGCGTTCTTTGACAAGAGAGACTGGATACAAGTGGCCAAGGCTTGGTCTTTTTGTTGGGCCTTGTACTCTGATAGAATCAGAGGAAATCTGATCAACTTTGGCTTTGAATGGAATGGCAGAACGTAGCCATTGGTGATAATGTTTAACACGTTTTGAGAACATTTGTTTGTTAGCCAGTCTCTCTTGAAAGAATGGAGGCGACTTCCTACTGGTGGACTGAGTGAGGCTTTGGAGGAGTCATTGAGAAGGGGGGTTTCCACGCCCCCTTCCCCTATTGTGGGGTCGAAAACGACCCCTGGAGCCTCTGAAGTTGGATTTTCCTCTTCCCGAGGGAAAGGATTGGTTACTGCTTTGAGAGGTATTGCCCCCATAGGGGCGTTTCCTGTAGGAGCCTCTTTTCTTGTGGGGGCCACGAAAGGGCTTTTTCTGGTAGGGTGCGAAACCCTGAGAATTTTTGAGGTGCCTTTTTTGAGAAGGAAGTCCTCACCTTCCTTTACAAGTTGAGACTCGAACAAGGAGGAGTCCCAGAAGGACGAGTTCCTAAGTTCTTGGCGTCTCGTTTCCCCTAGCTGGGGATGCAATAGAGTCATTTCGGCTTCGCGCCTAAGCAAGCCGGTATTAGCCATGGAATATAATTCCCTCTGGAGAATATGGGCTAGCGATTTGCTGAGACAGGTAAGAGCTCTATGTTGAACAAGAACCGTCTTGTTCCAAAAATCCAAGTACTCGGCAACTTCCTCATATCCGCGCTTTGCTGCTTTCTCAGGATTGGCACCTTTCTGGATCTGAGACTTTATCTTCTTGACAGTTGCCTTGATGCTATGTTGGCACTTTTCCAAGGAAGCATTGCAAGAAGAAGAGGTTTTGGCAAAGGCAGCGGTGAAATTGAGGGTTGAAATATTTTGTCTAGCCTGATGTTCCAGCTCCTTAAGAACTGGCAGAGGGACTTTGGCTACTGGTGCCCCAGGAGGTCTAGGAGTAATACAGATCTTAGCAAAGTCCGTATTCAACTCCTGGATTTTGTGTTGAAAAGTGGGCTGTCCAACCTTATACCACTTAGAAGTGGATGGAGGAGGCTTAACATATTTGCCCTCAGCTAAATTGGCAGCTTTGAAATCATGTTGAAATTTATCAAAGGCGTCCTTGATAACTGAGCTAAGTGGTAGGATAGAGGAAGGACCTCTAGGTCTGAGCTCTTGACGGCCTTTTTCGTCATCCAGAGCCAACACTGAAGTTGAAGACCTAGGCATAGAGTCCCTGGGGTCAGGGAGAGAAAGAATGCGCCTGAAGGTGTCTACCTCTTCAGAGTATTGGGAGGAAATGTCAGACAGGGCTACTTCCCTATAATAAGGGGGGTCTGGATCATGTTGTGGGAGGTCTTGATCAGAGGCTGCACCTGAGGGCTGAGCCCTAGAGGGCTTAGAAGACCTGTGTCTGGCAACAGGGGAGTGATCTTCCTCTGAAGATGACACATATCTGGACCTAGATTTATGCTTGCTCTTGTCAGAGTGTTTCTTAGGTCTAGGATGGATCCGAGGTTCGTCGGAATCCTCATCCAGTAGATCCGAGGCAGAGCTCGGTGCTGTGGCTTTGTTTTTTGTGTGAGTACGAGGAATCCTTCAGTATAGCCTCAGAAGGGGCAACGTACTGATCCGAGGTAGATTGGTTAAGTACTAGTCGAGGAGGGAGTGCTGGACCAACGTCCACATCCATTGCCTCGGACTGAGCATTAGTACTAGACCTCGGAGGGGGTAGGTCAAGATGAGCAGCAATGTTGCTGGATGGACCAGCTTTTGAAGCATGAGGCGAGGGATCAACCTCGGCTGGCTTTTTAATTGCCAACTCCTCTCGGAGTGATTGAAATGCTTCTAACATGGATGCCTGGAAGGAACCCATTTGCTGCTGAACATGTATATTTAAGGAATCACCCAGGGATTTCTCTCGATTTCTTTGAATTTTGTTTTGCAAAACAGTACCTGGGGTGGGTGGGACAGCTTTAGCTGGGGATTTTAATGATAAAGAACTGAAGGCGAGAGGTTGAGGACGGGGGGGGGGGGGGGGGTGTGAGGTAAAGAGGTTATCGGCAGCACTCTCAAGGTCTTCATTGGAACCAGTAAAAGAGTCCCCATCGCCTTCACCCAAGAGATCTAGTTCATCTTTAGAACTAGTTTCCGCTTTTTGCTTTTTTAAGTACCACTTCCTGTTTTGAATTCTTTGCAATTGTTCATCAGTGAGAGACGTGCAAATATGGCAGGGTGCTTCAAAAGTGACACAGGGGTCATCTCCCTTGCCAGCCTCCCTACAGGTAGGGCAGTAGTTATGATTATCAAAACTGAAGCAAAAATGGCGGCATTTCTGAGCTCTCGGTTTGTCTTTGTTTGCTTGATGGAGAGACATTTTAACGCAATAAAAAGACGTACAATTGGAATTGCCTGAACAGAGAAAACTCAAAACACGCGGATTGTAAGGAAAATACTTAAGTTGTGAAATTAATAATTTTACAGGATAATCTATGAAATATATGAAAAGAAATATCCAAATATTAGCCTCCAACAATACGTAAAGACTGAGAAATAAATGAAAATGTCTGTATATTTACAAACTGCTACCAGTCAATCGTGGCCAACGAGAAAGTAGGGCGATTGGTCAGAAGTTATCACGTGACGACAACTACCAGTATATCCGGTGGCTAACAAGAACGATCTTTTTTTCTAAGACGTTGGCCCCGGGTGTGGCAACCCGAGAACAGCATTAAGTCCCACATGGTAAGCTATTGTAGGCGTAATAAAATCTACACATTGTTTTTAAAACTTTGAATGATTTGGTGCATTATCTGGATAAATTACAAGATATGTCCTTGCCTACAAGTCAGATGGTTTCTGTCTACTTGGTGCATGTAAAAAGACGAATTTGAAACGTAAGACAAGAAATGGCATAAACCCCAAAACTAAGATGAACACAGCCCTGGGCAGGATATTAAAATCTGTTTCTCCACTGCTTGTTGTAAAGGTTAGAGTAAGAAATCTAAAATTCGCCACCTCTAAAACCTTAGTTAATTTTATGAAGAAAATGATGTTTTTGTCCAAAAATTGGTATTTTTCATTTCAAAAAGCCTTAATTTAGTATACAGTCAACAAATCTCACCACAATTCATTTATTTTATTAGTATTTTCACATGTGGCAAAATTCAGATATGTGGCGAATTTTAGATTTCTTACTCTATAGGAATGAACATTTGTGCTTTTCTGAAAACAATAGTGTAAACATATCCTCCACTATATTCAATTCTGATTCTAACATGACACGCTTGTGTCTGTGATTCTAATTGGTCAATCACAGATGTAAAACCAAGCATAACCTCATGGCTAGTTTTACAAAGGTGGGCGATAATGCCACTTCACTTTTTAAAAGTCAAATTATGAAGAATATGCACTATAAATCTTCATCAAAACAGAATAAAATATCAAAAGTCATGTTAGAATCGGAATAACACACTCCTAGCGTGGGGTTATGCAAGGTTTTACAAATCATAGCTCATTAGAAACACGGAGGCAAAGCCTTCTAATATCGTTTCTAATATGGCTATTTGCTGTAAAGCCCTGCATAATCCCACACTATTCATGTGTTAACATTAACTTGGACATACCAAGCTGTAAAAAATATTGTGCATGCTATCTCAGATTTTTTTACCTCTATTGACAAAATTTTGTTTCTAAAACTGATCTTTATCAATAAATGTGCACAATTTTAACTAGAAATAGGACGCCCTGTTGATAGTAGCTGCGACATATGAATAGAAACAGGATAGCATAGAAGAACACACATTATCATGTGTAATGTCCACCCCATGAACCTTTTGGCAAAATTGTACAGTAGTGTTACAATACCCTGTTTCATTTGTAAAATATATCAATGATGCTTAAATATTTATTAGTTTACATGTAAATTATTTCAGCTTCATGCCTTTTTGCATTGGTTGGGTCGAAAATTTTGATGAAATCACTCTATCTTGCACGGTTCAGAAGATAGAAGCAAATTTCTGTTTTTCTATTTTTGGCAAAAATTTGAAAATTCAAAATGGCTGCCATTTTTAGGGAAAGGAAAATTTTTTGAAAATTGCCAAGAGTACATTTCTTAGATACCCTATGGGTCAAAAATTTCGACGAAATCGCTCTATCTCGCACGGTTAAGGAGATAGAAGCAATTTTGTGTTTTGCCATTTTGGGGAAATATTCGAAAATTCAAAATGGCTGCCATATGTGGGAAGAGGAAAATTTTTGAAAATTGCAAAGAGTACATTTCTCAGATACCCTGTGGGTCGAAAATTTCGACGAAATCCCTTTATCTCACACGGTTAAGGAGATAGAAGCAATTTTGTGTTTTGCCATTTTTGGGGAGGGGAAAATTTTTTGAAAATTGCCAAGAGTACATTGGTCACATTACCCTGTTGATTGATAATTTCGACGAAATCGCTCTATCTCGCATGGTTAAAGAGATCGAAGCAAATTCGTGTTTTGCCATTTTTGGGGAGGGGAAATTTTTTTGAAAATTGCTAAGAGTGCATTTCTGAGATAACCTGTGGGTCGAAAATTTTAACAAAATCGCTCTATCTCGCACAGTTAAGGAGATAGAAGCAAATTTGTGTTGCGATTTTTGGCAAAAATTCAAAATGGCCGCCAATTTTGAGAAGGGGAATATTTTTTGAAAATTGCAAAGAGTACATTCCTTAGATACCCTAAATTTTTTGAAATTGCCAAAAGTACATTGCTCAGATACCCTGTGGGTTGAAAATTTCGACGGTTAAGGAGATAGAAGCAAATTTGTGTTTGCCATTTTTGGCAAAAATTTGAAAAATCAAAATGGCCGCCATTTTTGGGGAGGGGAAAATTTTTTTGGAAATTGCCAAGAGTACATTCTTTAGATACCCTGTGGGTTGAAAATTTCAACGAAATCGCTCTATCTCGCACGGTTAAGGAGATAGAAGCAAATTTCTGTTTTGCCATTTTTGGCAAAAATTCGAAATTCAAAATGGCCGCCATTTTTGGGGAGGGAAAATTTTTTAAAAATTGCCAAGAATACAATGGTCGACGAAATCGCTCTATCTCGCACGGTTAAGGAGATAGGAGCAAAATTTGTGGCCATTTTTGAGGAGGGGAAATTTTTTTGAAAATTGCAAGGAGTACATTCCTTAGATACCCTGTGGGTCGAAAATTTCGACGAAATCGCTCTATCTCGCACGGTTAAGGAGATAGAAGCAAATTTGTGTTTTGCCATTTTTGGCAAAAATTCGAAAATTCAAAATGGCCGCCATTTTTGGGGAGGGGAAAATTTTTTGAAAATTGAAAAGAGTACATTCCTTAGATACCCTATGGGTCAAAAATTTCGACGAAAACGCTCTATCTCACACGGTTTAGGAGATATGAGCACATTTGCCTTTTTCAGTATTCAAAATAGCCAATTACTCATTTATTTAATTAATTACTCACTCATCTATGAAGCAATTCCCCCCAAAAGCAATCCCATACAAGCTATTAACCCAATGAACCTCCATACCAAATTTCAGAAAGCTAGCCTTAATAGCATTCCTTAAAATGTCTGGAAACCAAAGAGATACTCAAAAGTAGCAAAGTAGCTATTACTCAGTTAGCTATACAGCTATCATCACCAAAAGCAATCCCATACAAGCTATTAACCCAATAAACCTGCATGCCAAATTTGGTAAAGATAGGATAAGAACTGTTGCCTAAAATGTCTGGAAACCAAGTGGGCCGCCGGCCGGCGGAAAAAGCAAAAATAATATGTCCACCCCCCCAGTGGGGTGGACATAATAAATCCAACAGAACATACCATGCTGAGATTTCCACTTATGAGTTTTCCATCAATGACATCTCCTGCATAAAAATATAACATAGATTGTTAATTAACTGATCAATTCATTGACCATGTGTTTTTGAAAGAAACGTCAGAAAAGGCACTTTTGTCCCAAAGCAATCTCAATGGTTAATGACACATGAAGGTCCAAAGACTATATAATTTTGAATCATTGATTTTCTTTGATGCACTTACAACCTGCTACTGGAGAAATAACATAGTTACTATAAAAATCTGAATAAGTCTGATTACTTATTACATTCGCAGATTTTTGCTGTTCTACAGTAGCAAAAATAAAAGATAAAGTAGTAAAATGTATAGTTAATAGTAATTAACAGGACATGCATTAAATTATTTAATACTTGGAAAAATATCAGTTACAATGTAGATTATTTATAAATATTGTCAACTTGACAGTTCTGTTGCTAGACTATAAAACAAGTGATCCTGAATGCCCTTTCACACTACAGGTGTTACATCCCGAGGTAGAAGTTTTACTCGGCGGCAGAACCACATCCCAGGTCACCCCATTTTGTCCAAATTGCTCACACTACAGGCAGACGGCCACTGATTGGACACAGTTTTTTTTGACCATCAATAACAGTAGAATGGCAGTAATACAAACGTTGGTCACCGAGAAGTAACCTCAACTCACCTTTGGTAGCTGTGGGATGAACACTTGGTGAAACAACCAATGTCTTAACACACCTTATGTCGCCGTATTACATTCAAAGATGACCGAATCACAACCTTATGTACACCGCGGACCACACCTTCGGTTACTGTAGTCAGAAATTCATATGCGCAAAATCGTCTGTACCAACGGTACCGAAATCAGAGATGGAAATTTTAAACAGTCTAAAACTTCTGTAGGACGCCCAAGGTAATGGACGGTTTGCCACTGACCCACAAGGTCGCATATACGGATGTCAGACAGTGGTCCAAGGACAGGGACGTTTCACAAAATGCAGCCTATTGGGGGCAATACCACCTGTAGTGTGAAAGGGGCATTAAAAAATAGGATCAGATAATATGACAAATGAAGTAATGACAAACTGGTCATAAATAATTTCAAATAAATATTGTTTACATATACAAATTCAATACTACTTTCATAAATTTTATAAATTTTCAATATCTACAACTATATATATCCAGCAATAGAATGTTTTCTATGATTTTTTTAACGATTAATTCCAATTTTTCTGTGTTTTGTTACTGCATTTTCTGTTTATCCATTTGCTATGAATATATATTTATATATGTTAGAGTAAATATGCAAAATCAGTAAATATGTGTATTAAATTTTACTGAAATTTTCAGTAAATATGCACATTTACTGATTTGGTCAGTAAATACACACACTCTAAGAAAATTTCAGTAAATACGTTTTTTTGGTCCAGTAAATACGTGTATTTACTAAAATCATAATAGAGACTTTGTATCTTTAATAGTTGGGTGTTATCTGGTATGTCTTCATAATATATCTTAAATAGTTTTCACTTTTCATATTCAAAGTTTGACACTTGTTTACAATCCAGCACTGGGATAACTATTTTACATCACTTTATAATTCCAAAAGCATTTGCATGTGATATGTGATAAAAACTTGTAATTTTTTTTAATTTAAAATAAATTGTAATGTAAATCAACAAGTTTATAACTTTAAATATCCAAATATTTGTACAATTATGATACTTTATGTATAAGGAAGAACAAGCAAGGTAATAAGATTAACATATATTTATTGTTTAAGAACTGAACTTCATTGTAGTTCTAACAATGTATTTTAAAAATGTATTTCTTTTTCAAAGGTCACCAATAAAATTTAGATCTATAATTAGGGTTGAATAAAATCGCCTTTTAATGTTGTCCCTTCAATCCAGCAAGCCACTCCATAACCACAGATGCCTTAAAAGGGATTAAGTCACTCTGAAAGACATTGCTTTAATCCAGTTGGGGGCTAGATGGCCCTTTTAATGTTTGTAACAACAATCCTTTGATCAAGTAGCCGGCACCTACATTAAAGTCATATATCTGCTAGAAAATGGCAAAATATTTCTACTAACAAATAATCTCTGATTAACATAGATTCTTAAAGAATACATGTGGATTAGTTTGTGTGTAAATCATTTTGTCTTAAATAATAAGGTCGAATTTCTGGTGAATGAAAGTATAGCTAAAATATGTTAAAATTTTGAAACTCAAATGTTAATATAATTTCTAAAACTTTTATTTACTGCCAATAAAAACACTTTTTATGTATCAGTCACATAAAAATGGTGAAAAGTTAAATGATCTTTTATCATTTTTAGGGATGTCACAGGTCCTTTGTAGCTGTGGGATTGAAAATAATATAAGCTTAAATGAAATATTTACTGAAAGCACATTCCCAAAGTTTGTAAACATAAATATTTAAAACTTTTTTTTTGACATAAAATATTGCATGTAGTGTATTGCTAAGTACAATGTATATTGTAATAGTCAACATAACAGAGTAAAATGTTCCAATGTAATGTTTTGGTTTACAGTCCAATATTATATATTCACAATCAGTGAAGATCAAAGTTTCATTTCACATATTTACTGAAAGTCAAACCAGTAAACTTGTGAAATAACACAGGTCATAAATCAGTAAATATGCGTATTTACTGAAAATTTTAGGGAATATGCATAATTACTGACCAAATCAGTAAATACGCATATTTACTGATTTCACATATTTACTGTAATACATATATATACGTAATGTCAAAGCAAAAATGTTTTGTATGATGAAAAATTATTTTTAAAAAAGTCTGCAATACTAAATTTTTCCAAAAACTGTCACTTATTTTAAACAAAGTCATTGAATTTATACACTGAAAAATGAAATTTTCTATGCTTCCATCAACTTTGCAATCTGTACACAACATGCTGTCAGAAATTTACCATTTTTTAAGTTTGCATCAGAGGCAAGTACACGTATTTGATGGAAGAACATCAACTAAAAATCTACTTGCTTTTTATGTCTGGTTAATTAGTTTAGTATGACATTTGTACCTCTGTCAAAAGTCAATGCTTACATTTTCACCTTTAAAGAGGTTTTTCCAAAACGCTTTATGTTTTGGTTTTTCTAAATTGTATTTATTAAAACTCTTATTCAAGGGTTGTCACCCATGTGCATAATAATATCCTGGATTTCTTTTTAGAAATCTATCCTGCAATAAATTAGCCATTACTAGTATTATTTTATTTTTCTATAAATATACTGATATTTATGTTTTGGTTGTTTACTTTCTGTAAATGAAATGAATATTTCCCAATATTAGTTTGTTGAATACTGATGAATTTATGTAATGACATTTAAGGTATTGTGACAACCCAGGAAGAAGTATTAATATCTCAGTTAAGAATTTTGCTGGGTTTTACCAAAAAATGTGTGGAATTAAATTGGCAAAGACACGGATACCTTGTAAGCATGACAAGATATTCAGGACAACTTTACATTATTCCTCTGTTCTTAAAGTTCAAAAATACTTTAAAATACATTAGATAGGGCCTAAAATCCTCAGATGTCAAACTTTATTTTACTTCATATTTGTCAGGTAAGTGATCACATACCATCAAAATCACTATATAGTGATATCTATTTATCTGATATTTTCTTTAAATCTACTGGTCAAACATTGCTTTTCTCAGTTAAAAGTGAACACAGCACTGTGAGAATACTTAAGTACTCTTTAAAGAGTAAGGAGTATTCTAAAGTACAAAACATTATTAATTTTGGGTTTAATTTTTATATTTATGTTGATATGTTCAGCTGCAGATAATGTAACCTAAGTACATTTCTGGCATATTTCATGGAAATAATGTCTCAAATTTGTAAATTTTTTATTGATAAAGTGCTCATCACCGAGTAAAGCAGAAGTGCTACGTATTGCACAATACTGTGTTACATGCAGACTGTTCTTCAATTCCTTCTGAACTTTTGTTTTATCAGATAGCTTTCATGACACCTAAGAGTAAAACTTGATATTATGGCTGACACTATAATGACTCTATGTAAATGCTTTAGGAATATGAAACTTTAAGTTAAAGCAAGTGCTGCTATGGACAAGGGTAAGTTAAGTGAATTCAGCATGTCATTTCATTATTTTATAAACATACCTGTAGATTCAAGAGGAGTGACTGACACCTGGCGTCTTGCTGTTTGACTACTTTGAAAATACAAAAACATAGAGTATTTTGTAACATTGCATTTATTTATGTGACAGAATCCAAAATGTGATAAAATCACTGCTACTGACTTTGCAAGCAGGAATTTTTCTTATGGATCACCCAGTAGAGTGTGAGCCTGGTGAGTGAGATGTGGTGGGTTCAAGTCCATTGGAAAGCTTGTCATATGTAGCTTTCAGAGATAAAGTCAACTCTTTCCACAGTTTTATTTCATCTCTGTTTTATACTAATGTACATCTTTAGAATGCTGTTCACACAAGAGGCGGTATACCCCACAGTTACAGGTGTTAGACAAAACACCCCTGACCTTCATGTACCCTCAAAAATCCGTACAGTGGCGAACCGCCCAATTCCTTGAGTGTCCTACAGAAGTTTTGAAATATTTAAAACCGAGTAAAACTTCTAATCGTACGGCATACCACCTGTAGTGTGAAAGGGGTATTATTTTACAAACCTTCTACACAAAAACTTTCTTTCTGATTCTCTCATAACTCAGATTATACTGTGCTTCAAGTATTCTTGTGCATACAAATAAATTTAAAATTAACTTTTCAAGCAACATAACAAATGTACAAGTTAAATTCAATAGATGAACTAGACCAAGGACGCATCTGTGGCCAGATACAGGATGTATCCACCGACAAAGGCCAACTAACATAGTTTAGAAGATAAACAGCATTTTTCGTTAATAAGCAAACTGAAAGCACTTTTAAGTTTGGCTACCCTTATTTGACCCTGTAGCAGGGGCTCAAGGTGAAGTCTGACCACATCAGAAGATTCGCAGCCCATGATTTCCTATAAGTCATTTTCACATTGCAAACCTCTAGGACCAATAATAAGCAGGAGGGGCCCAAGGTCAAATCTGACCACATCAAAAGATTCGCAGCCCATGACTTCCTAGAAGTTGTTTTCATATTAATGAGTTATTTGAGAAATACTGGCTATCTGCAATACTTCTAGAGATAATTCACATTTACTCATTTTGAGTAGGTGAATAATTAGCTACGGGTCTGAAACTTCACCAAGTGAAAGCTCTCTCAAAAGAAGGTGAATGAATTGAGAAAAATCGGCTATCTACAATACTTTTAGAGATAATTCGAATTTACTCATTTGCAGTAGGTGAGTAATTACCTATGGGTCTAGAACTTCACCAAGTGAAAGCTCTCCCAAAAGTAGATCAATGAGTTATTTGATAAAAATTGGGTATCTGCAATACTTTTAGAGATAATTAGCATTTGCTCATTTTGAGTAGGTGAATAATTAGCTACGGGTCTGAAAATTCACCAAGTGAAAGCTCTCCCAAAAGTAGGTGAAGGAGTTATTTGACAAAAATTGGCTATCTGCAATACTTTGAGAGATAATTCGCATTTACTCATTTTGAGTAGGTGAGTAATTACCTACAGGTCTGGAACTTCAGCATGTGAAAGCTCTCCAAGAAGTAGGAAAAAAAAAAGAAAAATTTGCTATCTGCAATACTTTTAAAGAAAATGCAAAATTACTCATTTTAGTAGGCAAGTAATTTAGCCACAGGCCTAATTTAGACATAAAGCCTACCAACAGAATACTGTGGTGCACCCTCTAATATACCTTGCAAACTTGAGAAGGCTAGCTATAATATTTGTTTCGTTAGAGCGGTAATGGTGAAATCTCTCTACATACTGCGGCTATCCAGTGGATACAATGATTTACTCAACAGTGAGAACCTGAAAGTAGATATTGGTCAGCTATGCCATGACATAGAGGTCTGCAATTTCACTCTGTTATAGCTGACCAAAAATTATGTGAATAACATATTTAAACAAAATACTCTAAATGTAATAGTTTTCACGTTATAACTGATTTACTCAACAGTGATAACCTCAAAGTAGCTATTACTCAGCTATGCAATGAGCTACATGTCTGAATTTTTACTATGTTATAGCTGACCCAAAATTACGTGAACAACATATTTAAGCAAAATACTGTAAATGCAATAGTTTTCAAGTTACAACTGATTTACTCAATAGTGAGAACCTGAAAATAGCTATTGCTCAGCTATGCCATGAGCTACAGGTCTGTAATTTCACGAAGTTCTAGCTGACCCAAAAGTAGGTGAACAACATATTTTAACAAAATACTCCAAATGCAATATTTTTCAAGTTACAAGTGATTTACTCAACAGTCAGTACCTGAAAACAGCTATTGCTCAGTTGTGCCATGAGCTACAGGTCTGTAATTTCACTATGTTATAGCCGACCCAAAAGTAGCTGAATAACATAATTTACACAAATTTCTGTTAATGCAATACTTTTCCAATTACAACTGATTTACTCAACAGTGTGAACTTCAAAGTAGCTATTACTCAGCTATGCAATGAGCCACAGGTCAGGAACTTCACTATGTTATAGCTGACTCCGAAATAGGTGAATAACATATGAAACAAAATACTCTAAATGCAATACTTTTCAAGTTATAAGTAATTTACTCAACAGTGATAACCTAAAAGTAGCTATTACTCAGCTATGCCATGAGCTACAGGTCTGAAATTTTACTATGTTATAGCTGACCCAAAAGTAGCTGAACAACATATTTACACGAAATTCTGTAAATGCAATAGTTTTCAATGTTGTAGCTATGAAAAAAGTATCTGAATAACATATTTTAATAAAATGTTCTAAATGCAACACTGTTCAAGTTATAAGTGATTTAGTGCATGATTTCATGAATTTTAATGCACTTTAGACATTTTTGTCTACCACAGGCTTAATTTAGACATAAAGCCTACCAAAAAGATAGGGTGGCGAGTCCTCTAGCATACCAAGCCGCCTGCCAAATATGAAAGAAATCTGGAAAGAAATGTGGACTGTAGGTCGCTAACAAGCAATATTCCACATTTTAGACATTTTTGTCTACCACAGGCCTAATTTAGACATAAACCATACCAAAAAGATAGGGTGGCGAGTCTTTCGAATTTGTTCAAATTGAAGTTTGGAGTCCCCCAAGGTTCTGTCTTAGGTCCCCTTCTGTTTTCCCTCTACACAACACCTCTTGGTCAAGTCATCAGAAAATATACCGGAGTCCGTTACCACTTCTACGCGGACGACACTCAGCTGTTCATTCAGTTATCCCCTGATGATAGTCTCAAGTCTTTTGACCGTCTTAAATCATGTTTGAATGATATTCAGGTCTGGATGTCTGAAAACAAACTCAAGCTAAATCCTGATAAAACAGAATTCATAGTCTTCGGTGCCAAAGACAGACACAAATGGCTCAGTGACTCACTACCTGTCAATATCCTGGGTAATTGCCTCTCTCCCGCAGATGTTGTACGCAATCTGGGTGTTCTGTTTGATGCAAAGTTTTGTTTCACCAATCACGTAAATTCTGTTATCAAATCTTGCTTTATCAGCCTTAGGGACCTTCATCGCATCAGGAGGTTTCTGTCTGTGGATACATCAGTGGTGATTGCAAATGCTCTGGTCAGTAGTCGTTTGGATTATTGCAACTCTCTTTTTCGCAGTTTGTCATCCCGAAATGCTACAAGGCTCCAATATGTTCAAAATGCGCTTGCACGGTTTGTCACTGGTGCTTCAAAGTACACTCACATTACATCCACCCTTAGGACACTCCATTGGCTACCCGTTAGACAACGTATTATCTTCAAAACCCTAGTTTTGGTTTATAAGTACCTCACCACTGGCCAGCCCAAGTATTTTGCACCATATCTCCCCTTGTACAAATCTGCCATGAATACAAGACGTTCCAATCCCAAAAATTTGTTCCTTCTGGTTCCCTCTTACTGTCCTTCCATCCATAAATCAAAGGTCCATTTTAACAATAGTTTCTCATATGATGCCCCTAAGTTATGGAATGATCTTCCATATGATATACGTAGTGCTCCAAATCTCTCCAGTTTCAAAAGTCGACTCAAAACCTACCTATTTCAGAAATCATTCCCACCATAGCGTCTTACTACCGAACACTGGACCGCCTCTCTGGGAACGACTCGGAACATGTCTAATGTCTCATGATTTATGCCTTACGGATTGGATGGTGTGCCTTAGAATCCGTTGATACGGAGATTAAGCACCTGGACAACTGATTGACTGATTGACTCTACCATATCAAGCCACCTGCCAAATATGAAAGAAATCTGGAAAGAAATGTGGACTGTAGGTCGCTAACAAGAAATCTCTGCGGACATCGACGACGACGATGATGAATCCATAGTATCCCTGCTTCGCGTCAGGGATACAATTAAACAAATTAAAATATATGCTTTAATGCTACAATTTAACAAGGGGTATTTTTCAGTAATTTAAAAATATGTGAATAAAGCTTGTTACAAACCTTTCTGTTGAATCATTCATGAAGGTTGCTGGCCTTGGTTGTTTATCTGAAGAAATATACAAAGGGAACACTCAGAGAGTACAACTCCTTCCCCTGAGTGGTGTGAGAGTAGTTTTTAAAAGCATGAAGTAACATTTTATTATGTTAGTAATTACAATATCCATCAAGGATAATATCGTAATTTCATAACATTTAATATTAAATTTTGTAATATTTATCATACAATGTCAAGAAAATATGTCAGTTTTGAGAATAACTTCATTGTATGTGGAAACTTGTATTACTTTATCTGATAGAAAGACTTAGAAGGAAAAATATGAAAAGTTATAGCACTTCAATAACTGTTTATTGTTTATTACTAATACAAAAACCCAACTGTGACCTTGAACAAAGCACTTCACTGCTATTTATCAAAAATTTCTACAAGATGCACTAAAAACTACTTCTGCATTTATCTGTATAAACACCCCCCTCTAGCTTTGCAAAGAATGAAGTAGGTTTTTACCTCCCTTTCAACAGCCACCACCCTTTCAATTTCAGGTTGCCAAAAAAAAGATGCATTTTAGTACATTCAGAATTGCATTACCACAAACAGGAAATTAAGAAAATCAAAATAAAACATGGCAGTTTCGATGACAAATGACTCAAAACCTACCAAAATACAAGATAAAGGTTTAGAACTTCTTCAGACTTAGTGTTTATTTTGTAATATTTTAAAAAGTTCTTCCACAATTATACATGCTGGCAATCAAGATGTAAGATGTAAAGTGTCTATGATATCCAATTGTCCCTAGACTCCAGAGTTTTTTCATCTACGACTGTCCCAACCCAAATCCCAGGATTTTTTATTCAACTTTGGTTTAACTTCAATGCATATTTTCCATCCATTAAAACAAACATATTACCGTCATCATCTGAAGTGTCTGCATCAGAGAAGTTTTGTGGCCGTGACCCTTTACGTGTACCTTGCAAAAGAAGATAAGTAAAGGATGAACATTACTTTAAATTTAAACAACAGAGTTGGGTGAAATACACTAGTTGTTTCTTCTATCATTTGGCAAAAAACATCCACACACGTTTTATAAAAGAATATCTGGAAAGTTACTGCACTGCTAAGATATGCTCCCCCTCTGTCCCCAAAAACATCTATGTAAAGTTCCCAAATATCTGTCAATATTTGGCTGAAAAAGGTGTCCTAAAGACATTTCCACCTAAAACAAGAAATGTTAAATAGTTTAAACCCATATATGTAACTTTTATTTACAAGAAATAAACAAGGGTGACGTGGTTAGCTTTCACCCAACCACAGAGTCGAATCTTAGGACAGCACTGGGTGTTGAAATCTGTAAACTCTGTATTATCACCCGCATTTAGAAACCGCTTTCAGGGAAGTTTTCAGATTTGTGTCGCGAGATGGGGATTTGTTTACAAATATAAAGGGTCTGTAGATGCGCAGTTTTACAAAGCTGGTTTAAGATGAAAACCACCAGCATATTTCCTGTCCACGGACTTGCCTCATTAATGAGCAAATATGCGCAGTCACAGCAGTTCTTTGTGGGGTTTCCTGACAATATTCTGGTTTAAGATGAAAACTACCAGCATATTTCCTGTTCACGGACTTGCCTCATTAATATTAATGAGCAAATATGCGCAGTCACGGCAGTTCTTTGTGGGGTTTCCTGACAATATTCTACAAGGCTGGTTTAAGATGAAAACTACCAGCATATTTCCTGTTCGCGGATTTGCCTCATTAATATTAATGAGCAAATATGCGCAGTCACGGCAGTTCTTTGTGGGGGTTTCGTAACAATATTTTACAAGGTTGGTTTAAGACGAAAACTACCAGCATATTTCCTGTTCACGGACTTGCAGTTTGAAATTTGATTTCAAAATGAGAAGACATATTTCAATTTTGAAGTGTGGATATATAGTACTGTATATGGATATTTTACAGAAGCAAATTGTAAGTATTTAAATAAAATATTCGTGTTATTTCTACAATATGATGATAGCCATAATGAGCGATAATCAGGGATCAGAGGTTATGCTGTATTTTACCGATGAAGTATTTTGTCGTTTAGCCAATCAGAATCGAGGACACAGAATATTAATGACTTGGGTGCTATGGCCGTGAGTTCAGTATTTGATCTTTGTCGAAACGTCCATTTTATAAAATATTGTGAGGAAATACCAGTGGAAATCCGTGACCTCATATCTTCTCATGAATATTAATGACTTGGGTGCTATCGCCGTGAGTTCTGTAGCTTAAAGTATCTGATCTTTGTCGAAACGTCCATTTTATAAAATATTGTCAGGAAATAAGATTAGCGAACTGGTTTATTTTGTAAATATACTGTAAAACAATTTGGAAGACAACTTCCTCCAAAATAAGAAACGGATTGACAGAAGAATGAAATCACGTGATAACTTCTAGGGCATGCAAAAGCGCCTTCGAGTGGTTGAATGTAAAACTACGGAGTTTGAAATATTTTCTTTGTCTCTGCCAGACGTGTTCTCGATTCTGATTGGCTGAACGAAAAATGTATAGTACTACACTTCATTCATTAATTTCTTTGCGGTTTATTTGTTTGACAAATGAGTAATAGACTGTAGATGCGCAGACAACAATTTTATATTAACAGTGACTGCGTGATAAACCAGCAGACCAATAAATTAATTGGGGTTTCCACGTCTAGAAACCAGCAGACGAAACCGTTAAAAAAGACTTGTTCGAGTAGGCCATCACAATACCAAAGACAATAGTTTCTAGGACATACGGGTTCTTTGAGAAAGCCAGACGAAGTGCCAGACAAGCTTTTTACTTTATAAAATATAACTGAATAAAAGCATTAAAAATCTTCAAAATGGCAGAGTGTATAATATACACATTTATGTACAGATATGTGAAGAAAATATTATGCAGAATTGATATTTAAGGGTTTAAACGGCGAATTTAAAATCGTGACCGCAACTCAGTAAATAACTAGAATCAAAGATTCGACTAAAAAAACTACCTTACCCTTGCCAGTACCACTTGATGATGTCCCTTCACCCCCTGATGGTTGTTCTACAACACCTGTAAATTAGTCAAAAAAGTAAAAATATCCCACAGCATGTGAAAACCACCAGAGTACTGGGCTCCATTTAAGGATAAAACAAAAGAATAAAAATTTGTGGCAATTGTGCTTCAGAAGAGATCAGAGTTCTCAAGTAGTCACAGAAAATTAAGAATGTGTGAAAAAATATCCCACAAGTCATAGAAACAAAAGGAGGTTTCCACACTGGCAACTTGTAGTGAATTTCACATTCTTTAATATAACATATTTATTATATTCAAATATTTTATCATTGTTTACTTACTATTAATCTAAACCATAACAACTGTGACACTTCAAATTTAAGGCATGGGTTGCATATTTTATGCCTTTTTGTTACTTTAATGAGATCGTTTAGTTTCAGTTCACTCAACTTCCTGCAATCAGGGACAATAGTTGAACACAAATTTTTTGGTATCAACATCATGATCAGCCGATCCAGCCCTGAATTAAATATGGAAATCATTTTACACTTAACGATATTAAGCCAAACTTGCTTTTACAAGCAATATCAAGTATTTTACAAAAGAAGAACTTCCCGGAGAACTATTTACAACTCACAAATAGACCTTACCTGTCCTGTCAAACTCAATTGTGTCTTCAATGTCCTTAAACTGAAATTGTACAAAAAATTTAATCGACACCCCGTAGATCAGCAAGCTTTTAAAATAGATGGAAAGAGTTGCACACAGATAAAATTTTCAGATTTAAGTTCACGTACACGAAAATAGCATCAGAGATGCCCGTACCCCACACTGTGGATAAGCAAGCTTTTAAAATAGATAGAAACAGTTGCACACAGTCAGATAACATTTTCAAATTTAAGTTAAAGTACACAAAAATTCAATTTCTATCCTTTTAACACAGAAGAAAATAACCCATTACAAGGGTACTCAGAGATTGCAAACCTCCGCCAAAATAAAAGGAATGATAAGCCATGTATAGTTTATATAGAGTTCCTTGGTTTTCTACCATCTCCAACTTATGACCCACCCATGCATGATCTATTGTCTTTGTAAGCTATTACTTCACTTCTGTTTATTCTTTTAGTTGAGTGGTCCCAAATCAGATTCTGGTTGAGCTATAGTAATTGTCACTGTCAAATAAATCTCCAATAAATTAACTATAGAGACATTAAAAAACTAGATTGGGCCAACTCGGCGCCAACATATCCCCAGACAAGTCATCACTCACGCCACAGGTTTTGATCGGGAATTTTTTAAAGCATAATTACCCATTATTATATGAACTTCAGCACATCAATCTACTCTGTTTGTATCTTCCCAAGAAGATGGTGTATCCCCAGACGCCGAATACATAACTCAAATTATATTTTCAATCTTCCTGCAATGATAACTCTAAACCTATTTTCAAAGTATTTATTAATAAATGATTGATGATTGAATGTCCATTCTAAAATAATAATCCCAAAAGAGCATATCTGTTTCTATATTTGTTGACAAATAAAATATTATTTTTAACTCATCATACTTTTCAATCTTCCTGCAATGATAACTCTTAACCTAATTTCAAAGTATTTAAATGATTGATGATTGAATGTCCATTCTAAAATTCATAATCCCAAAAGCGCATATCTGTTTCTATATTTGTTCACAAATAAAATATTATTTAAAAAAAAATTATTTATATTATTATTTTATTATATTATTTATAGAATTTGTAAATTGTTTTCAGTTATTCATTTCCTCTATTCCTATATATGTGGTCCATATATATGCATCCTAAATATGTGACACAATCTCGAGCAGTTCCGACTCCCCTTTGTGTTATATGATGAAGCCCACCACCTCCTACCCCACCCCTCTCCCCTTCTCCACACCTCTCTCACTATTACACAAGATCTGCAACCCCATTGAGTTCTTTGTTTCTCATTTGATATCACTAAATACCTTTGTTTATTTAATGTCACTCAATATAGCTGGAGGTCCCAGAGGTGGGTGGGGGATGTGGGTTGGGACTACAGCATAAATGGTAAACAAACAATCTGATATATATCAAAGGGGTAATCAAATACAAAAAGAATTGAGAATTTTAAGTATGTGATTATCAACTGAAATGAGTTCATAACTGTAGGAGCTGTGTCAAAATTAACTGAGGCAAGTTGAATAAAACTGGGCTAGTTGAGGGTTAAAAATCCCCTAGTTTTACTACATAAGGATATACTTTTATTAATATTGGGACTTAAAGCTCACCAGAAAATAACAGTGTCCATTTTGCCTACTTGAATATGTTTAACCAGTTTCATTTTTAAAAGTTAAAAACTCAGCAAGCAGAGGTACAACACACAAAAATAAGTTCTTAAAAGACTAAGATAGCCATAACATCATTAATATTCAAAATTTAAAGAGACAGGCACTTCCTTTTAAAAATTCAAAGATTTCAGCTCTATGACCAGCATAGTTTGACAGTTACAGGGCTTTAAAGTGGCATAATGTCCATAAATTGGGTTTCTGTGGGCATTTTACAATTGTTAAAGAGACCTTAGCAATTAAACTACAGATCTGAAACTTTTTGGGGGACATACATAACAAACAAAAATTAGATATAATACAGTTTAAGACTTGTCACACTAAGCATTTCCAAATTACAGGGCAAAATACAGTAGAAAATGTCAAAAAAGGTCACTTGGATGAGTGTCTATGGTCGTCATACACAGGTTCAATGTCTACTACAGGCCTTGATGTTCAGTACATGGAAAAAGAAGACGCTTAATAATGTATTCCCAGTTGAGATTTCAGCCCTGTCAGTCACATAGTTTAACAGTCACAGGGCTGAAAAGTGGCAAAAAGTCCAAATATTGGGTCTCTGTGGGCCTTTTAGAGACCTCAATGTGACCTTCAAATTGAAGCTTCAGACTTAAAATCTTTCACAATCAGAGATTATACATAGAATGTATATCTAATATAGTTTGAAACTTCTCAGACTTACCATTCCAAGTTACAAGGCAAAATATGTAAAAAATGTCTAAAAAGGGTCACTCGGGTGAGTATCTATGGTCGTCATACACAGGTTAAATATCTACTAAAGGCCTTGATGTTCAGCACATGTATAAAGAACATAATAATATATTCCCAGATGAGATTTCAGCTCTATCAGTCACATAGTTTAACAGTCACAGGGCTTAAAAGTGGCAAAAAGTCCAAATATTGGGTCTCTGTGGGCCTTTTAGAGACCTCAATGTGAACTTTAAATCAAAGCTTCAGATTTAAAATCTTTCACAATCAAAGGTTACATATAGAATGTATATCTAATACAGTTTGAAACTTCTCAAGACTTACCATTTCCAAGTTACAGGGCAAAATATGTGAAAAATGTCTAAAAAGGGTCACTCGGGTGGGTGTTATGGTCCTCACACACAGGTTAAATGTCTACTTAAAGCCTTTATTTCTGGCACATGTAAAAATGACATAATGATATATTCCCAGGTGAGATTTCAGCTCTATCAGTAACATAGTTTAACAGTCACAGGGCTTAAAAGTGGCAAAAAGGCAAAATATCGGGTCTCTGTGGGCCTTTTAGAGACCTCAATGTGACCTTCAAATCAAAGCTTCAGACTAAAAATCTTTCACATTCAAAGGTTACACATAGAATGTATATCTAATACATATCTAATATGTAAAAAATGTCTTATAAGGGTCACTCGGGTGGGTGTTTATGGTCCTCACACACAGGTTAAATGTCTATTAAAGGCCTAAATTTGGGGGCAGATATAAGAAAACACACAGATATATTCTCAGATGATATTTAACTTACATGAGACATAGTTTGAAAGCTACAGTGCTTGAAAGTGGCAAAAAGTGCATAAATTGGGTCTCTGTGGGCACTTTTGAGACCTTAAGTCGACCCCTTTGGGTAAACCTACAGCCCTAAAATTTTCTACAGACAAGGATTACATATCAAAGTTATACCTAGTGCAGTTTGAGACTCATCAGAGTTACCACTTCCAAATTATAGGGCAAAATATGTGAAAAATATAGCAAAAAATCCCTAAGTCTTTATGGGCCTCAAACACAATTTTCTCCTCAACTTAAAGTCGTGATTTTCGGCACATGTACTAAGAACACATTAATGTGTTCTCAGGTAAAATTTCAGCCAGCTGAGCATCATAGTTTGTGACCTAGAGGGCTCTTAGTGGCCAAAAGTCCAATTTCTGACCTTAAGGTGGCCATAAGTTCTCTTTTATTGGGAGTTTAAGGTCACCTTAAAATAGGGATCTTCCTTTGGACACCCTTAACATGTGTACCAAGTTTGAAAAAAAAAATATTAATTTGTTTTTGAGTTATCGCGTACACAAGGAAATTTCTACGGCGGCGGCGGTGGCGCGACGGACCTGAATCCAATATATCCCCGACTTTCGTCTGGGGATATAATTATTTTTATGAAAGCCATTTACTGAAAATTTGAGACTATGCTATCACCTCAATCTCTTTTTTCACTGCACGTTTCAAGCGTGTCCATTTCCGTTCATCTGTTGTATAATCACCCTGAAACAAAGGAACAGTCCACTGTTGATATGAATCAATAAAAGTTAATGAATTATATTTTTTTTTCAAACAATGGACTGGGTGATCATTATACTCAAACATAAGTAGACCAACAATATTCACACAGAAGTGACACAGACTTCAGTTTGAATATTGCATAAACTATAATTGTATAAATCACACAAAATAGCATTCAAGGAATTTTGTATCAATCATTTGCTAAACTTAAATATTAATTTAAACAAGGCAATATTTCAAAATTTACAGAAAGCCCATACAGCACAATAAACTTTCAGTCTCAAGTATGTTATGTTCATCAAAGATTTTCCACAAGGAAAGATAAGCGATCATTCAAAAGTGTATTCCTTTTCGAAAAAATCCAAATTTGTCTCCAATTTTACACAGTTGAAATCAATCAATTATCAAACACCTTGGTCATATTTTATAAGCTCAAAACGGTTGTCAGTGTGCAAATATAGTCTTACATTTATTTGTCAGTTTTCTGAACCATTTTGCACTGCCTCAGTTGTGCTTAAGTGGATAAAAAGAAACCTTGTCGCTAGTAGTTTGTATCACCAAAGTATGTATTTACTTTGCATGTCTCACACAGATAAAACCATCAAAATTTACTTGATTTTATTTATTTTGGTTTAACATTGCTTTCAACCCATTGTATAGGTTATATTATGCCAGGTAGTTTTAAGGGCAGATAAAACCAGTGCATACTGTAGTTGGTAAGGGGCTGTATTAACAAAAGTGATCAAGCTCAAGATGAGCCAAAAATCAGCTCATGTTATGTATAAACAGCTGTAAATATGAGCTGATTTCTGACTCAACTTGAGCTTGATTCCTTTTGTGTATACAGGCCCTGGATTCTGCACTGTAAACTGCTGGGTATTGCTAAGGAACTACCAACTTACCCACATAGGGATGGGTCTGGGGTTGCAACCGTTGCTCTCAGAGGTCAGAGGCGAGTTTATTACCCACTACACAACTGAGTAATAAATTGAAACCACACTAGCAAAGTAAGTGAAAGTTGAATATTCAAAAGCAAAGACACATAACCAGCATTAAGTAATAATTCCAGCTACTGGTGATAATTTGACAGTTCCCAAACAATTTAAAATCTGAAATTTGAGAAGAAAGTTAGATCTGAGTTTGAATTTTGCTTGAAGGAAGTTAGTTGTTGTGAGGTACTGACCTGGAAGTGGATGTTCTCCTTAATGTTTAGCTGTGGGTACTTTTTTATGACTGCCTCTTTAGTGATCTCCAGTGTTATGAGTATAAACCTGACATGTCCCTCTGTGCGTGGGTCTTGTACTGTCAGTGCCTGTAATGATGACTCACTCAGGTAGCTGTCCCAAGCCTTCATCATAAATGATGGATCAATTACAAAGAAAGAATATCTGAAAACAGAATATGACTGTGTGAAACCAAAACATGGCTCAGAACGTGTACCCTAAATACAGGGGTCAAATGTACAAGAATGTACATTGTACACACGTCAAGTAAAATGTACTGGACTATTTAAAAAGCAGAATGTACTGGAAGCATCTGTGGAAGTGCCCATATTTGCATTATTGCCCACCCTCCAAAAATGCCCACCCTTTCCAACAAAAAGCAGTGTCCAGATTGTTTAAGGAATTTTTATGAATATTTTACTTAAGTTTCATCCCATTTAAATCATGAAAAGTGCATAATTCTAACCACATTGCAAAGATGTATGTACCCACATAATAAAAGTACGTATTCCCCAGACTGAGAAGTTAAAATGGTTTTGATTTGCAAAGCTGGGTCACGTACAATGCATTTCATTAGTTGTTCATACATGAGATCAGGTACTGAGTATTTATTTTATAAAGACATATACTAGAATGTCATTCCTCATTTTGTGAGGTATGTTGTTTGTTTTTTTTTTTTTTTAAATATTTGCCTTTGAAGTTAATTATTGCCTCACATATAACCAATGCTCACATTATCACCCATCCACAAATTTTCAGGTCTATCTAGCGAAGGGCCGAAGGGGGTGCTACTGCGGACAATTTTGGTATATACAAAAATTTAAACTACAGAAATAAAAGATTCTAGAATATCTACATAAAACACAAATTCTAACATGACACAGATGTGTCTGTGAATCAGATTAGCTAATTGAAGAAATATTTCTGGGTAAAATCAGCATAACCAATGGCTTCCTCTTTTTGTCATTCAAATGTAAATAACAAACACTATTTATAACACTTAAAAACTTGTCATGCTAGAATAGGAATAACCCCCTTCAAAGCATTATATATGCAGAACTTTACCATGGTTTGATGCAATAAACCCCTCAAGCTTCACTTTCGGGGTTTATAACCTGAAACCATGGTAAAATTCTGTGTGTACCATGCTTCTATCATTAAAAAGAGGACCTAAAAGCATAAGATATACCAAAATGTGTACACAAAAGACCAGCTTAATATTAACTTGAATGTGTTCCTACAATTAAATAAGAATGAAAAATCAGAGAAATTCTTCAAGAGGTTAAATTAATGGCCTAAAGTTGTCAAACAAAGTACCAAATCGATAACATTTATCTCATTATTCAAAGACAACCAGACCTAGTCCACCAGCAAACTGAAGCATATTTGTATCCACCACAAAACCTAAAATACTCTAGTTAGTAAGCAATTCACCCAGTACCCATAATAGAAACAATAATGATTGTTACAGGCTCTTTAACTTTGAGCATACCGTTTGGCATTCAAACAGAAACCTGTGGTCAAATCTGATCACATCCTGAGCCTCCCAGCTTTTGATTTACTATTGGTTGTTTTTTCATCCCAAACCTGTAGGATCACTATGAAGCTTTTAAGGACTTTTAAGCTAGGCTAAAAGCTCACTTGACCTTTAAAAAGGGATTCAATGTTAAATCTAACAAAAACAAAAACAGCATCAGCGGACAAGATTTTATAGCTCAAGGTTACTACGGCAAGGTCAAATCAGGGTCATACCATGACGATGCACACCTACAACTCCTAACCAATGTCCCTACCACGTATTAACTTGCTACACCTTACCATTTCCAAGATATAGCCTGGACAAGATTTTAAAGGTCAAGGTCACAAAAGGTGAAATCAAGGTCACATCATGACGTTGCACACCTACAATTCCCCACCAATGTCCCTGTCAAGTATCAACTTCCTGCACATTACAAGATATTGCCAAGACAAGATTTTATAAGTCAAGGTCACTATGGCAAGTCGAAGGTCACATCAAGGTCACACCATGATGCTGCACACCTACACCTCCTAACCAATGTCCCTACCAAGTATCAACTTCCCACACATTACAGTTTCTGAGATATATGCCGGACAATATTTTATAGGTCAAGGTCACTACAGCAAGATCAAAGGCCAAATCCTGGTCACACCATGATGTTGCACACCTACATCCCCTAACCAATATCCCTACCAAGTATTAACTTCCTACACCTTGCAGTTTTGCAGATATAGCCCGGACAAGATTTTATAGGTCAAGGTCACTACGGCAAGGTCAAAGGTCAACTCAAGGTCATACCATAACATTGCACACCTACACCTCTTCACCAATGTCCCTGCAAAGTATCAACTTCCTACACCTTACGGTTTCTGAGATATAGCCCGGACAAGATTTTCAAACTCAAGTTCACTACGGCAAGGTCAAAGGTCAAATCAAGGTCAGACCATAACGCTGCACACCTACAGCTCCTAACTAATGTCTCTACTAAGTATCAACTTCCAACACTTTACGGTTTCTTAGATACAGCCCGAACAAGCTTCTTTCCGAAGCCGCCCGCCCGGCCATCCCGACACCATGGGTGAAAACAATACCCGACAGCCCTTAAGGGCTGTAGGGGAACAAAAAAACAATTCCAGTGTACAATTTCCTATAGGTTGGCTACACACACAAAACATTTAGGACCAATTATAAGTGACTTATTAGCACTTTTACGGATGGCTCCTCTCATTTAAGCAAAGTGTGTCCAAGGTCAAATCTGATCACATAAAAACAATCAGTATATGACTTCTAACAAGGTCCCAAAGTTCTAGGACCAGTAATAAGCAAGATATAGGCACTTTTAAAGTCAGCAGGGCAGGTCATATTGTTTTTCAAGATGAGACCAACAGCACTTCAAGGCTAGCCTTTTTAAAAAAATAAGATATGCTACAAATATGAGAAACCTGCTTGCAAGAGAACAATAAAGGCAAATTTTTACTACACACTGTGGTGGTGTTACCAGTGAAATCCAAAGTATCTGGTGGATACAACTTAGGGGGTGTGGGGGTGGGTGGGGTGTAGTGGTTTGTCAGAAGTGAATTTTTCCACATTTCTTACCCTACCTACTCTCCCTTAGAAGCCTGTAATGCTCATGGATGACGTTCCTCCCAGGAATCATATCACGTTCTGGATTAAAACCATTCACTGGTCTTCCCTTGTCATCTTTAATTGCTTCAAGCCTGCAATGGGAAAATGTTTGCGTTTTATATCTCTAACAACAGGAAAGGTCTTATCATGACAAACCCCCATGCATCTTACATCATATTGTGATCTTTATTTGATTGTATAACAACAATGATCAAAGCCACGTGGTTAAATACCAAACCTAGCTAGAGGATTGCAAAAAAAACAAGGCCACTGCCGCAGCGGTTATCTCCCGCCTTAGAATCAGTAAAAATGGAGAACTAAAGGAGATTTAAGGCCTTTGAAGTAAGATGACCCCACTTGACATTGAAGGAGGGGTCAAAGGTAAAAGTCAGAAATTTCAAATAGTCTCAGGCCTTGACTTGGTATAAGTTGTTTTCACATTTAGAACCCCTAGTAGCAATGATAAGGGAGATATAAGGCCTTTTAATAGGATAATCCCATCTAACATGTGATATGACGGCCATTTTGTTTTTGAAACTAGGCTAAATTACTATCAGGCTAACTTTCCTAGCCATATATATTTTGCGCACATTTGATGAAGCTAGCTGCAATATTTCAAGTTTTAGAGCATCTTAATGATTTTTAAATAATTGCCTATGGTGGCCACTTTGTTTTTCAAAATAAGGCAAAATTTTTCTCAGGCAAAATATTTGAAGGCCAGGACTTTTGATGGTCTGTCTTTATATTCTGAAGCCATAACACCAATAATAAGGGAGAAATAAGGATGTTTTAGTGTGACGACCTCATTTAACCTTGAAGCAGGGATCAAAGGTCAAATTCAACACCTGGAAAAGATTCCCTGTCCATGTCTTCCTACAAGTTGTTTTCATATTCCAAACCTCTTGGAGCAATATTTGGGGAGATATAAGGCCTTTTTAATAGGATAACCTGTCATTAAACATGTGATATGGCGGCCATTTTGTTTTTTTAACTTGACCAAAATTACTCTCAGGCTAGTTTTTCTAGCCATATAGCTTTTGTGGAAATTTGATGAAGCTAGCTAGAATATTTCAAGATTTTAGAGCACCTTTATGATTTTCAAACAATTAGCTATGGCGGCCATTTTGTTTTTCAAAATGAGGTTAAAATTTTGCAGAGACAGGTTTTCATAGCCATAAACATCCCCTGCAAATTTGGTGAAGATATCTTTATAAATGAATGAGATATTAAGGTTTATGCAAAAACGTGACAAACTTTAAACATGTGATATGGCGGCCATTTTGTTTTTAGAACTAGTGCCAAAATTACTATCAGGCTAGCTTTTCTAGCCATATAGCTTTTGTGCAAATTTGATGAAGCTAGCTGGAATATTTCAAGATTTAGAGCACCTTTATGATTTCCAAACAATTGGCTATGGCGGCCATTTTGTTTTTCAAAATGAGGCTAAAATTTTGCAGAGACAGGTTTTCATAGCCATAAACATCCCCTGCAAATTTGGTGAAGATATCTTTATAAATGAATGAGATATTAAGGTTTATGCAAAAACGTGACAAACTTTAAACATGTGATATGGCGGCCATTTTGTTTTTAGAACTAGTGCCAAAATTACTATCAGGCTAGCTTTTCTAGCCATATAGCTTTTGTGCAAATTTGATGAAGCTAGCTGGAATATTTCAAGATTTAGAGCACCTTTATGATTTCCAAACAATTGGCTATGGCGGCCATTTTGTTTTTCAAAATGAGGCTAAAATTTTGCAGAGACAGGTTTTCATAGCCATAAACATTCCCTGCAAATTTGGTGAAGATATCTTTATAAATGAATGAGATATTAAGGTTTATGCAAAAACGTGACGAACGGACGGACGGACGGAAGGCGACCTTCGGCCGCAGGCGGGAGATAAAAAGATAATGTTTTTGCACAGCAAAAACAAAGCATCCCAAAGCATCCCAAAAAAGATATAAAGGTGAGGCTAAAGTATTATGAAAATGCTCTGCTTCTAGCCTTATAATGTTGTGGCAACCACAGTCTGCTTAGTCTGCTATATCTAGCACAGTTTTTGAGATATAAGCATTGTTTGTTTTGCAATTTTTGTGAAAAATTCAAAAACTGAAAATGGCCGCCATCCGAAAATTTGAATGGCTACTTTGCAGAAACCCTGTGGGTCAAAAATTTCTGCGAAATCTCTATCTAGCATGGTTTTTGAGATATACGGTAAGCATTTTTGTGTTTTGCAATTTTTTCGAAAAATTCAAAATGGCCATCATTTTGGGCGAGACAAAATTTTTTTGAAAAATTGGAATGGCTACCCAGAGGGTAAAAAATTCTGTCGAAATCGCTCTATCTCGCATTGTTTTCGAGATATAAGCATTTTTGTATTTACCTTATTTGGAAAATTCATAATGATTGACTAATCATTAATTACTCGACCATTTCTTAACCAATCAATGCCAAAATCTCATGGTTTCTAGATTTTAATAGAATGAATGTGTCTACCAAGTTTCAGGTGCATTGATAAAATCTCTTTCAAGTTATTATCCGGACAAGCTTACCTATCTAAAAAAGACATTTTTGGTCATGTGACCTGTGATTGGTCGAAATAACACTGCAGCATATCCAAGAAATTCCCCAGGGCTACTGCATACACCTGCCAAATTTGAAAGGAATCTGCCAAGCGGTCACAGAGTTATGAGAAAAAGAAAATGTGGAACTCACAGGGCCGGCGGAGCCAGATATCCTCCCATATACAAACAAGCATCCCTTGTGGGATGCTTAATAAACACACAACCACTGACACCTTTTGAGACTATTATTAGTGTGATGACTGATTGCATATTTTACAACCGGTTCCCAAAAGTGAACAAGCAATCAGTGCCTGTGAACAGGCTCAGATGTGTGTCAGTTGACTGTGTGTTTTCAGTTTTAGATTAGAAGGAAAGAACACAAAAATTGTTCGCTACAAATGGTATTCAGAAATAAAGTACCAAGTTAACTATTAAGGTGCAAAAAGTAGGTACAAAACATATCTAAACAAAATACTGTAAATGTAATAGTTTTCCAATTACAACTGATTTACTCAACAGTGAGAACCTCAACAAGAGTAGAGTGCCCGTGAACGGGCACTGTGTCAGCTGACTGAATGTTTTTGATTTGTGAAGGTGATAATGAGAGGAAAGTATAATTATCAGGGAAAATGCTGTACAGAAGTACAGTAAATGGTAATTCAACAGCATGTTCGAAAGAAATTCTGAAGCTGACAGAAGGACAAAAAAGTTGTGCCCTGCAAATGGTATTATAAAGGAAAGTAACAAGGTAACTGTTTAAGTGTGAAAAGTAGGTTAAAACATATTTAAAGAAATACTGCAAATGCAATATCCTCGTTCAACCTTGAAGAAGGGGTCCAAGGTCAAATCCAACCACACAAAAACATTCCCAGCCCATGAATTCCTATAGGTTGGTTTACCATCCCAAACCTCTATGACCAGTAATAAGCGAGTTATAAGCTTTTAAGTTTGGCTGTTCTCATTTGACCTTGAAGGAGGGGTCCAAAGGTCAAATCTGACCACACCAAAATATTCCCCGTCCATGATTTCCTATAGGATGGTTTACCACCCCAAACCTCTAGGACCAATAATAAGCGAGTTATAGGCACTTTTAAGTTTCGCTATCCTTGTTTGACCTTGAAGGAGGGGTCCAAGGTCAAATCTGACCACACCAATAGAGTCCCAGCCAATGATTTCCTATAGGTTTGTTTACCATCCCAAACTTCTAGGACAATAATAAGCGAGTTATAAGCACTTTTAAGTTTGGCTATCCTCGTTTGACCTTGAAGGCAGGGTCCAAGGTCAAATCCGACCACACCAAAAGATTCCCAGCCCATGATTTTCTATAGGTTGGTTTTCCATTCCAAACCTCTAGGACCAATAATAAACGAGTTATAAGCACTTTTAAGTTTGGCTTTCCTTGTTTGACCTTGATAGAGGGGTCCAAGGTCAAATCGAACCACATCAACAGATTCCCAGCCCATGATTTCCTATATGTCTGTTTACCATCCCAAACCTCTAGGACTAATAATAAGCAAGTTATAAGCACTTGTAAGTTTGGCTATCCTTGTTTGACCTTGAAGGAAGGGTCAAAGGTCAAATCTGACCAAACCAGAAGATTCCAAGCCCATGATTTCCTACAGGTTGGTAAACCATCCAAAACCTCTAGGACCAATAATAAGGGAGATATAAGCACTTTTCATGACTGACAAAGAAATGCCCTTGGCAGCCATCTTGTTTTTCAAAATGAGGCCAAAAACATTCCCAGTCAAGATTTTATAATGAGGAACATATCCTGCGAATTTGAGATCTCTGCCCGTAATATCCTTTGCTCTAGAGGGCCAACAAAAGTCCTTGTTTAAAGTTGAATAAACATCCCTGGCAGCCATCTTGTTTTTCAAAATGAGGCCAAAAATATTCCCAGGCAACATTTATGGTTATTAATATATCCTGCAAACTTGAGAAGGCTAGCTATAATATTTTTTTTCGTTAGAGCGGTAATGGTAAAATCTCTCTACACACTGCAACTATCCAGTGGATACAATGATTTACTCAACAGTGAGAACCTGAAAGTAGCTATTGCTCAGCTATGCCATGACATACAGGTCTGCAATTTCACTATGTTATAGCTGACCAAAAATTATGTGAATAACATATTTAAACAAAATACTCTAAATACAATAGTTTTCAAGTTATAACTGACTTACCCAACAGTGATAACCTCAAAGTAGCTATTACTCAGCTATGCAATGAGCTACATGTCTGAATTTTTACTATGTTATAGCTGACCCAAAAGTAGGTGAACAACATATTTAAGCAAAACACTGTAAATGCAATAGTTTTCAAGTTACAACTGATTTACTCAATAGTGAGAACCTGAAAATAGCTATTGCTCAGCTATGCCATGAGCTATATGTCTGTAATTTCACTATGTCATAGCTGACCCAAAAGTAGGTGAACAACGTATTTTAACAAAATACTCCAAATGCAATATTTTTCAAGTTACAACTGATTTACTGAACAGTTAGTACCTGAAAATAGCTATTGCTCAGTTGTGCCATGAGCTACAGGTCTCTAATTTCACTATGTTATAGCTGATCCAAAAGTAGCTGAATAACATATTTACACAAATTTCTGTAAATGCAATAGTTTTCCAATTACAACTGATTTACTCAACAGTGAGAACTTCAAAGTAGCTATTTCTCAGCTATGCAATGAGCCACTGGTCTGGAACTTCACTAAGCTATAGCTGACCCCAAAATAGGTGAATAACACATTGAAACAAAATACTCAAAATGCAATAATTTTCAAGTTATAATTGATTTACTCAACAGTGATAACCTCAAAGTAGCTATTACTCAGCTATGTAACAAGCTACAGGTCTGAAATTTCACTATGTCATAGCTGACCCAAAAGTAGGTGAACAACATATTTTAACAAAATACTCCAAATGCAATATTTTTCAAGTTACAAGTGATTTACTTGAAACAGTCAGTACCTGAAAATAGCTATTGCTCAGTTGTGCCATGAGCTACAGGTCTATAATTTCACTATGTTATAGCTGACCCAAAAGCAGCTGAATAACATATTTACACAAATTTCTGTAAATGCAATAGTTTTCCAATTACAACTGATTTACTCAACAGTGAGAACTTCAAAGTAGCTATTACTCAGCTATGCAATGAGCCACAGGTCTGGAACTTCACTAAGTTATAGCTGACCCCAAAATTGGTGAATAACATATTGAAACTAAATACTCTAAATGCAATAATTTTCAAGTTATAAATGATTTACTCAACAGTGATAACCTAAAAGTAGCTATTACTCAGCTATGGCATGAGCTACAGGTCTGAAATTTTACTATGTTATAGCTGACCCAAAAGTAGCTGATTAACATATTTATACAAAATTCTCTAAATGCAATAGTTTTCAAGTTACAAGTGAGTTTACTCATGATGGAAGTTACTGAAAAGCCCAAAAGTAGCTATTACTCAGTTAGCTATTGAGACAGACACCCAAGTTACTCACCATGTTGTAGCTATGGAAAAAGTAGCTGAACAACATATTTTCACAAAATGCTCTAAATGCAACACTTTTCAAGTTATTAGTGATTTAGTGCATGATTTCATGAATTTTAATGCATTTAAAAAAATTTAAAAAATTTATTAAAAAAAAATAAGACAGATCCAGGTCTCATACTCACACAAGAGAATCTACCTCTGGCCTAGTACATATATGCAAGATATGAGAGAAATCCAAATAGTCACTGAGAAAATTGTGATAAAGTGTTGAAATTTTCACACTTTTGGTGGGGGTACCTCCCTTGTAATGTCTCTAGCAAACAGACGAACAGACAGATTTGCATGCCTTGAACAATTTTTCATCCTCGATAGATAAGGTATCTTTTAAAAAAAACAGCATGTCTCTAGGCCTAGTAGTTTTGGAGAAGAAGTTGTTCACGCATACACGTACGCGGACGCGTACGTACACGCCGCAGAGTGACGACATGTCAGCTGACTGACAAGTCAGCTGACATAAAAAAGCTATTGCTCAGCTATGAAATAAGCTACAGGTCTACAATTTTACTATGTTATAGTTGATACCGTAAGTAGGTATATAACATATCAAAACAAAATTCTCAAATTGCAATAGTATTCAAGCTACAACTGATTTACTCAACAGTGATAACATCAAAGTACATATTACTCATCTATACAATGAGCTACAGGTCTGCAATTTTACTATGTTATAGCTGACCCAAAAGTAACTGGATAACATATTATGCAAAATACTGTAAATGCAATAGTTTTTAAGTTACAACTGATTTACTCAACAGTGAGAGCCTCAAAATAGCTATTGCTCAGATATAAAATAAGCTAGAGGTCTGTAATTTTTCTATGCTGTAGCTGACCCAAAAGTAAGTGAATAACACATTTAAAGAAAATATTCTAAACATAATAGTTTTCAAGTTATAACTGATTTACTCAACAGGGAAAACATCAAAGTAGCTATTAGTCAGCTATGCAATGAGGTACAGGTCTGCAATTTTACTATGCTATAGCTGACCCAAAATTTGCTAAATAACATATTTATGCAAAATACTGTAAATGTAATTTTCAAGTTACAACTGATTTACTCAAGAGTGAGAAGCTCAAAATAGCTATTGCTCAGCTAAGAAATAACCTACAGGTCTGCAATTTTACTAGGTTATAGCTGATCCAAAAGTAGCTGAAACGCATATTTATATGAAATTCTCTAAATGCAATATTTTTCAAGTTACAAGTCATTTTACTCATGACAGAAGTTCCTGAAAAGTCTAAAGGTAGCTATTACTCACTTAACTATTGAGACAGACACCCAAGTTACTCACAATGTTGTAGCTATGGAAAAAGTAGCTGAATAACATATTTTAACAAAACGCTCTAAATGCCATACTTTTCTAGTTATAAGGATCCAGGTCTTATACTCACACAAAGGAATCTACCTGTGGCCTAGAACATATATGCAAGATGAGAGAGAAATCCCTTCAATAGTCAATGAGAAAAATGTGATGAAATGTTGAAATTTTCAGATTTATCATCCTTGATAGATAAGGTATCTTTTAAAGGTAACAGCACGTCTCTGGGCCTTGTACTTTTGGAGAAGAAGATGTTCACGCGGATGCCTACGCAGGTGCTGCAGAGTGATGACATAACAAGACCACTGCCGGGGTATGTATCTCCCGTCGAGCATAACAGGGGAAGAAATACCTTTTCCAAGATATTCACAATTTTTCATTTTCCGCTAAAATCCAAGATGGCGACCGAAAGTGGTGAAAATTGAAATTTTTCCCTTTTGCATAGAATACTCTTGTACTACCCTTTGGGTCAAAAATTTGCTCAAAATTGCTCTATCTCTTACGGTTTTCGAGATATTCACACTTTTTCATTTTCCGCTAAAATTCAAGATGGCCGCCAAAAGTGGCAAAAATTGAAATTTTTCCCCCTTGCAAAGGATACTCTTGTACTACCCTGTGGGTAAAAATTCGCTCAAAATCGCTCTATTTTGTATGGTTTTCGAGACATTCACACTTTTTCATTTTCCGCAAAAATCCAAGATGGCTGCCAAAAGTGGCGAAAATTGAAATTTTTTCCCCTTTGAATTGGATGCTCTTTTACTATCCTGTGGGTCAAAAATTCACTCGAAAAAGTGTGAATATCTCTTATGGTTTTCAGGAAAATTCAAACTTTTTCATTTTCCCGCTAAAATCCAAGATGGCCGCCAAAAGTGGCGAAAATTGAAATTTTTCCCCTTTGAATTGGATGCTCTTTTACTACCCTGTGGGTCAAAAATTCACTCGAAAAAGTGTGAATATCTCTTATGGTTTTCAGGAAATTTCAACCTTTTTCATTTTCCCGCTAAAATCCAAGATGGCCGCCAAAAGTGGCGAAAATTGCAAATTTTAATTAGTAAATTAAATTTTTATTAGTTAATACCTTACCTACCAGACGATAGCTATAGCCCGGCGCCAGCCGGTCCCGCCAAACGAAAGAAAAAGACGTCCCGGGTTTCACCCCCGGCAGGACCGGCACACTACAATCCACTCGCCAGGTGGCCTAGTTCCTGCCTCACTCGCCAGAGGGACGTGACGTCATAGCATCTTTTTCGTCCCTAAGATTGAATGATGAAGGCTGGAAGCGGGGAAGGCCGGGTGGGAATTTCCCGTCTGGTAGGTAAGGTATTAACTAATAAAAATTTAATTTACTAATTAAAATTTGCAATTTCATTGCGTTAATACATCTTACCTACCAGACGATAGCTAGAATAACTACCCAGTGGAAGGAGGGCAGCCTTCTGAGGATTGGAGAAAACTCTTATATTATACCTAGGTGTGAGGTTCTAGTCCTTTGAGGAGACATGTTAGTCTCAAGGGTAACTAGACCCACCTGCCCCCCCCCCCCCCCCTTTTTGACTGCTCTGAGGGGAGGAAGAGAGTAAGAGTTCAAGTCAATGATTCCCACGGTTAACCTGGAAGAGTAGGGAAAGTCCTATACCCAGAGGATTACTCTGAAGTAAAAGACTTTGAGAAGCCAAGGCCTAGGCTAAAAGTGAGCCTACACCTAAAACTAACTAGTATGTACACTATATATAACTATATACAAAGAAGCTTAGGGGACTAGTGGTGGATTTGCTGGGCAGCCACCACAGGACCCAAGTGAAAAAGCTCCTTATCTGCCCAGGCAACATCCTTAAGGTAAAACTGTGTAAAGGTGTTGTGGGACTTCCAGTGGCATGCTGCTAGAATCTGGTCCAGAGATATGCCACCTTGAAAGGCTTTGGAGGCCGCAAAGGCCCTAACATCATGGGCCTTAACCTGATGTAAGGTCAAGGAATCTTGGTCAGAGAGATCATAACACAACACTACTGTTTGTTTGATCCAGGACGAGATAGTGGCAGGAGAGATGTCCTTGTTAAAACCTTGTTTGAATGAAACAAAAACTAACTCCTTTCCCGTTCTTAGGTCCTGCGTTTTGTCCAGGTAGTAGCGAAGAGCCCGAACGGGGCAAAGGGATCTGTCTTCCTTTAAAGACTTATCCAGAGTGGGGGCTAAGGCTGGAATAACCACAGGGGCCACGCACTCTGGTCCCTCTTTTGCCAAGTGATTTTTCGCCAAGAAGCTTGGTGAAGGGTAGAGGGAAACTTTGGACCAGTCAGCTTGGTGTCTGATATTTTTGTTTAACCAAGCGTGAATCTCACTCCTGCGTTTTCCTGAAGCCAGGGCTAGGAGAAAAACAGTTTTGAAAGTAAGGTGCTTCAGAGAAGCCTTTCTGAGTGGTTCAAAAGGCGCTTTTGTAAGCTGGTGTAAAACCAGGGAGAGGTTCCAATCAGGAACCCCCCGGCGCCCTTTGGGTCTATCTCTGTGAAAACTGTCTAACAGTCTAGTCAAATTTTCATCCTTGCCGACATTAACCGAGGTATTTCCCAGTTTGTCTGCAATGGCTGACCTGTAACCATCAATAGTGCTGGGCTGGAGATTCTTCTCCTGGAAAAGGTGCAGGAGGAAATCTGCTATTTGTTTTATAGATGGGTTCCTGAAGTCCACCTGACTTGTTTCACACCATCTGACAAAAACGGCCCACTTCGCTTCGTAGACTGTTCTGGTTGAACGTCTTTGAGGCGCCTCAATTCTTGACGCCACTGGGCTAGAGAACCCCTGCTCCTTGATTGTCTGGGCTCTAGGAGCCAGGCATGGAGATTTAGGTTTGTCAGATCCCTGTGACGTGCCTTGTTGAAAGGTTGGGTCACTAGATCTGGGTGGTGTGGAAGACAAAGAGGAACCCTCGCAGATAGTTCCACTAGGTCCCAAAACCAAGGCATGTTGGGCCATCCCGGGGCAATCAGGATTGCTCTGCGATACCAGTGATCTGACAGCTTGCTGACCACCTTCCCCATCAGAGACACTGGGGGGAAGAGGTACATGTCCAGGTCCTCCCAGGATAATGTCAGAGCATCCACTGACCAGGCCTTTGGGTCTGGAATTGGGGACACAAATTGAACTAGCTTGCAGTTGTACCTTGTTGCAAACATGTCCACTCGGGGATAATGCCAGGTTTGACAAAGGAGGTCGAAGGTCTCTTGATGGAGGGACCACTCCGTCTGAATGACCTGCCTTTGACGAGACAACTTGTCTGCAATTACATTCAGACGGCCTGGAATGTGTCTGGCCTTCAGTACTATTTGATTGAGGCTGCACCAACATAGGAGCCGCCAAAGAAGGGCACAGAGTGAGCCTGACCTCATACCTCCTTCCTTGTTGATGTATGCCACAACCGTAGTGTTGTCTGTGGCAATCAGGACGACCTTTCCTTGCACTAAATGTTGGAATCTTTTTAGTGCTAACAACACGGCTTTTAGTTCTAAGAAGTTTATGTGCAACTTGCTTTCGGGCACTGACCAAGTACCGCTTGCTGTGAAGTCGCCTAAGTGAGCACCCCAGCCTTCTTTTGAGGCGTCTGTAAAGATTTGAACTGCGTGTCGCAGGGGGTGTAAGGGCTGACCCTTTAGGACATTTTCCTCTTGGGTCCACCACTGCAGGTACTGATGGAGAGACCTCGGAATTGGGATCTCCTTTTCCAGAGATTCTGGGACTCTCCAGTGTTTCTTGAGGTGCCACTGAATAGGTCTCATGTGCAGTCTGCCTAGGGTCACCTGTTTTTCTGTCGCAGTGAGAAGACCTATAAGAGACATGAAAGTTCTCACTCGGCAAGATCTGTTCTGTAAAAGCACTGTTATTTTTTGTTGAAGGGCTTCCCAACGATTTTGAGTAGGCCTGACTACTCCGTTGAGTAGGTCGTACTGGTAGCCTACGAAGTCGAAGACTTGTTGGGGTTCCAGTTCTGATTTTTGCATGTTTACCATCCAGCCCAACTCCTGGCAAAGGGCTAGGAGGGACTGGGTTCCCTGGTGGCAAGATTCTTTGGTAGGGGCTCGAATCAACCAGTCGTCTAGGTACTGGTGGATTCTTATACCCTGTGACTGAGCCATTAACTTGACCTCTTTGACCACACCAGTGAACTCCATGGGAGCTGTTGACAGGCCAAAGGGAAGTGCCCGAAACTGGTACGACTGGTTCTGAAAGTGGAACCTGAGGAATTTTCGGGATGTGTAGTGAATTGGGATGTGGAAGTAGGCGTCACTGAAGTCTAGCGATGTCACCCACTCCTCTTGTTGTAGAGAGGTCCGGATTGTCTCTGGAGTCTCCATTTTGAATGTTTTTACGCATAAAAACTGATTTAGAGTACTGAGATCCAAGATTGGCCGCCACTTGTGGTTCGGCTTTGGGACAATGAACAGTCTGTTGAAAAAGGCTAGTGAGGTTTGAACCCTGACCCTCTCTACTGCCTTTTTCTCGATCAGAGCTTGTACAGCTGCTTGCAAGTGGGAGTCTCTGATGGGGTTTGCATAGCCACTTACTATCAGGGGATCCCTTACTAAGGGAGGTCTTACTTTGAAGGGAAGAACATAACCCTCCTTTAATATGGACACTACTTTTGGGTTTGCACCCTTGTGAGCCCATATTTCCCAAAAACTCTGAAGACGTCCCCCCACTGGTTGGACACTTGCAACATTGGGGACATTTGGAACATTTGGAGCAGAAACAAAGTGACCGACAAAAGAAGCACTTTTCACACACTTTATTTGACTTTTGATCTTTGATTTTGGCCTTACGTCTTTCTTTTGTGACTGCCACCTTGTTACAGTAGGTACACGACATACAACATGATAAGAAACATTTGTTGGAACAGATACAAAAGAGTTTCTTGTTACTACACTTTTCACAGAACTGACTGGCCGGGCCACCGGCACCGGACTTGACTTGCAGTAATTGTCATTTATACTGTGTCTTCTCATGAGCCATCTTGGTACCACGTCCGGGTTGACCACCCCGGCCTCTGCCCCGGCCTCTATTGCGGGAACCAAACGCTTTCCAAGCTGGTAGTTCCTTTCCGGCTTGAGAAGTTGTTTTAGCAGTGTCTTGAGGTTTCCAACCAGTACTGTAGGGTTGGTATCTCTGTTTTCTGCCTCTACCGGCGAACCACCCGCGGCCCGGGCCGGGCTGGGAAGTACGTCGGGAAGCTTCTAATTGGTTTATTTCATCCTCAGCTTTTCTAATAGCAGCATCTGGAAATAACCCATATCCATTCAGGGGGCAATTTCTCAAGGAATTGAAAGTATCTGGTTTAATCCCCGGTTTCACAACTTCCAAGTATGAATCCCTACGGAGTAGGGTCAAATTTGCCATCTGCACAAATGTAAAGTCTGCCAAATGTTGTAGAGATTTACCCATGGCGAAACTGACATTCTGGTTAAATGAAGATAAATACAAAAGTTCATCCAATGCACCTTGAGCTTTGACAGAAGACTTGCCTTTCTTAAGTTCACTTTGTAAAATATGCAATTGTTCTTGGAAGGCATCCTGTATTTTGGTAATACAGCGATTAAACCCCGCTGACTGGTTGCAAATATATGAAGACTCTTTTGCTGCTTTCTCCCACTTACGCATAGTGTCTTGTGATAGTGGGCGGGATGGAGGCTGAGGAGATGCAGAAGATATGGTTGAAATCCTGGGGAATGAACTATTGATCTTCGCCGCATCATTTGGCCAAGAATTCACTGATTTACCCGGCCTAGTTGGATCTGTAGGCTCCGCCGGGTGTATCCCATACCATCTGCTCTGGGATTTGGGGGGTCTGAGGAATTGGTCCACATGCAGGCCACCTGGATCACTAGATTTTGAAGGATATCCTTCTATCAGTACAAGGTTTAGAGTTTCTAGTTTTCGGCACAACCAATCTTCTGGAGGAAGATCCACAGAAATCTTGCCCACAGGCTGAGAACGGTGACCTGCCCAAGGATTATCAGTGCGGGATTGAGGAGAAAACTCCAGGTCAGGAATGTGTGTCTATCCCATGAACGCGCGGACGCCTCTCACAGTCTCGCGGTAATTTTGATCTTCACTGAGGACCCGGTCCGGGTCTGAGGTTTCTAAGTCTGGGGATTCCTCTGCGTCAGATAACTCACCCTCTTCAAATGTTTCCTGAGGATTGACATCGCGGAAGGTGACCGGCCCGGAGCCGGAAGAAGGTTGTTGAAATGCAGATTGAGAGGAAGCAGACATAGCAGCTGACGACACAGTAGCCACCGGAGCAGGGTGTTTAAACATAGGTTCTGCTTCCGGGTAGAGGTTTTGAAGTGGAGATTGTCTGTCAGCAAATGAAAAATCCTGATCTCTAGGCTCATCCGGGCCAACAGCCGGACCGGCTGGGCCGGAAGAAGCCGAAGTAGAGACAAAAAAGGGTGTCTGGGAAAGAGCACCTGCTGGAGCAGCATGAGAGACCGGTACTTTGACCGGAGAAAATGTTGGATTTTGTACAGAAGGTGAGGAGCGATGTCCTAAAGTGATAAGAGCCTCAAGCCTGGCCATACGAGTGGCCCACTTTTCGTCCAGTTCCTGAAGATCTTTCTTAAACTGAGGCACAGGAAGGGACAAATCCGGAGCAGAAGAAACAGATACAGCAGGTTCTTGTTCTGGCTGGGTATCAAGTACTACCACAGAAGACGGATCGACTAACACTTCCTTTGCTTTAGCCTTTTCCTTTCTGAGTTTATAGGTAGGAGTACTTAACTTGAGCACTTGCTCCGGGGTAAGGACACTGCAAAAGTCACACTGCAGATTTTGAACACAAGGGTCATCACCCTGTCCTTTTTCGCGACAACGCGCACACCTACTATGTTTGTCAAATGAAGCCATAATATGGCCACACGCACCCTTTTTCTGTCCTGGAGATGCCATGATAGAACAGTTAACTAATGGCAACACTTCCGACACAAATTAAACAGATATAACACAAATATAAAAACTAAAGAGTTCACAGATAAAATCCACAACTTTAAATATCGCGCCAAACGAAAAAGATGCTATGACGTCACGTCCCTCTGGCGAGTGAGGCAGGAACTAGGCCACCTGGCGAGTGGATTGTAGTGTGCCGGTCCTGCCGGGGGTGAAACCCGGGACGTCTTTTTCTTTCGTTTGGCGGGACCGGCTGGCGCCGGGCTATAGCTATCATCTGGTAGGTAAGATGTATTAACGCAATGAAATTGAAATTTTTCCCCTTTACATAGGATACTCTTGTACTACTCTGTGGGTCAAAAAAATTCGCCCGAAATCGCTCTATGTCTTACGGTTTTCGATATTCACACTTTTTTGTTTTCCCGCTAAAATCCAAGATGGCCACCAAAAGTGGCTAAAATTGAAATTTTTCCACTTTGTATAGGATACTCATGTACTACCCCGTGGATCAAAAATTTGCTTGAAACTGCTCTATCTCTTACGGTTTTCGAGATATTCACACTTTTTCATTTTCCCACTAAAATCCAAGATGGCCGCCAAAAGTGGTGAAAATTGAAATTTTCCCCCCTTTGCATAGGATACTCTTGTACTACCTTGCGGGTCAAAAATTTACTCAAAATTGCTCTATCTCGTACAGTTTTCGAGATATTCACACTTTTCCAATTTCTTTAAATTCAAGATGGCCGCCAAAAGTGGCAAAAATTGAAATTTTGCCCCCTTTGCATAGGATACTCTTGTACTACCCTGTGGGTCAAAAATTCACTCAAAATCACTCTATCTCGTACAGTTTTCAAGCTATTCACACTTTTCCATTTTCTTTAAATCCAAGATGGCCGCCCAAAGTGGCGAAAATTGCAATTTCCCCCCCTTTGCATTAGATACTCTTGTACTACCCTGTGGATCAAAAATTCACTCAAAATCGCTCTATGTCTTACAGTTTTTGGGAAAATTCAAACTTTTTCATTTTCACGCTAAAATCCAAGATGGCCGCCAAAAGTGGCGAAAATTGAAATTCTTCCCCTTTATATAGGATACTCTTGTACTACTCTGTGGGTCAAAAATTCGCTTGAAATCGCTCTATCTCTTACGGTTTTTGATATTCACACTTTTTCGTTTTCCCGCTAAAATCCAAGATAGCCGCCAATGGATACTCTTGTACTACCCTGTGGGTCAAAAATTCACTCAAAATCACTCTATCTCGTACAGTTTTCAAGATATTCACACTTTTCCATTTTCTTTAAATCCAAGATGGCCGCCAAAAGTGGCGAAAATTGCAATTTTCCCCCCTTTGCATAAGATACTCTTGTACTACCCTGTGGATCAAAAATTCACTCAAAATCGCTCTATGTCTTACAGTTTTTGGGAAAATTCAAACTTTTTCATTTTCACGCTAAAATCCAAGATGGCCGCCAAAAGTGGCGAAAATTGAAATTCTTCCCCTTTATATAGGATACTCTTGTACTACTCTGTGGGTCAAAAATTCGCTCGAAATCGCTCTATCTCTTACGGTTTGTGATATTCACACTTTTTCGTTTTCCCGCTAAAATCCAAGATGGCCGCCAAACGTGGCAAAAATTGAAATTTTTCCACTTTGTATAGGATACTCTTGTACTACCCTGTGGATCAAAAATTTGCTTGAAACTGCTCTATCTCTTACGGTTTTTGAAATATTCACACTTTTTCGTTTTCCCGCTAAAATCCAAGATGGCCGCCAAAAGTGGCGAAAATTGGAATTTTTCCCCTTTGCATAGGGTACTCTTGTACTACCCTGTGGGTCAAAAATTCACTCAAATGTACATGGATTCGAAGAATGTACGTAAACCATGATGCAAATTGGGTATATTCAGCAAAACCATACATTCAGTCTCCTACAAATCTGATCATGTTGGGATCAGAATATGCCAAATCTGTTGCAAGGAAATGCACAAACAAATTCTGGTCACAAGTCTTGAATGCATGGGGTAAATTACAGTGCAGGATTCAAATGAACAGCAATAATAATGCACTTTACAGTCCTTTGTGGTATAATCCAGAAATATCGAAAGCCCATTTATACTTACCACACTGGTATAAAAAGGGAATAATATGTCTTGGGGATATGATAAACAATGAGGGTGTCTTTGTGACCCAGAATTTGTTGCAAAGCATGTTCGGCATTAAAACAAACTTCCTAGAATACCATACAGTAATTACCTGTATCAAAGGTACACTAGCAAAGCTAAGATTGAAATGCACAGTAAGTGTGAAACCAATTTATCCAAATAATATAAGACTGCTCCAAAAGTCTAAAAAGGGTAGTAGGGACTTTTATAAAAGTACTTACTAATTTTGACAATCAAGACAATAAGCCAATTTATTCCTTCTGGGAGGAATGTTTTAGAACAACCATGTCAAGCTCTGACTGGGATAAAATCTTTAACATATGCTTCAAAACTGTGAAAGACAATTTCCTTGTATGGACTCAATATCACATTTTATATAGAATCTTGGGAACAAAAGACTATCTGGCTACTGTTAAGATAACTACTGACAGAACTTATGGTATTTGTGGCAACCATGTTGAAACAATTAAACATTTGTTTGTTGACTGTGAAAAAGTTAAAACTTTTTGGGGGGGAAATTCAAACTTTTATTAAGGTAAATGCTGAAGCTGACTTTCGAGTAAATGAAAAAGATATTATCTTTGGGTCAATAGAAAATAGTTCAAACATTGCTCTTAATACTATATATTTTGCAGCAAAAACTTACATATTTCAAAATTCAAAGCATAATAGTCAACTGTTCTTGCACAATTTTATCAATTATTTAAAGAAAATATACCTAGAACATGAATATGTGGCCAGACTGGACCAAAAACATGATGTTTTCCTAAAACAGTGGCAGAGCCTTAGTAAAATATTTGTAGGTATGTAACTAATTTCTTCATTATTTTATAGTGCTCATAATCAGTGCTTATCACAAATATGTGCATTTCATTTTATGTTTAAATGGAATAGCTGGTATCCAGTTTGAATAACAATTGATAAGAAATTGTACCATTGTAATGTGTTTTGTATTTTGTTTGTGTGCATTGTATGTAACTGTGACTTCTCCAGTCTAATTGAAAACAAAGTTAAAAAAATGAATAGATAACAATTATATTATAACTAAAATATGATATCAAAAATATTGTAGAAATAGCACACATGTATATGTAAGTTGTATCGTGTCTTTTTTGTTATTGCTATCGTATTGTTTACCGTAATATTTGTCTTTTATATGTTTAAATGTAAAATAACAAATATCTTGTATAGTTTTTGAGATATTCACACTTTTCCAGTTTCTTTAAATCCAAGATGACTGCCAAAAGTGGTGAAAATTGAAATTTTCTCCCCTTTGCATAGGATACTACTGTACTACCCTCTGGGTAAAAAATTCACTCAAAATCGCTCTATCTCGTACAGTTTTCGAGATATTCACACTTTTCCATTTTCTTTAAATTCAAGATGGCCGCCAAAAGTGGTGAAAATTGAAATTTTGCCCTCTTTGCATAGGATACTCTTGTACTACTCTGTGGGTCAAAGATTCACTCAAAATCGTTCTATCTCGTACAGTTTTCGAGATATTCACACTTTTCCATTTTCTTTAAATCCAAGATGGCCGCCAAAAGTGGTGAAAATTGAAATTTTCCCCCTTTGCATAGGATACTCTTGTACTACCTTGCGGGTCAAAAATTCACTCAAAATTGCTCTATCTCGTACAGTTTTCGAGATATTCAGTTTTCCATTTTCTTCAAATCCAAGATGGCCACCAAAAGTGGCAAAAATTGCAATTTTCCCCCCTTTGCATAAGATTTTCTTGTACTACCCTATAGATCAAAATTCACTCGCTAAAAATCGCTCTATTTTGTTTGGTTTTCGAGACGTTCACACTTTTTCATTTTCCGCAAAAATCCAAGATGGCTGCCAAAAGTGGCGAAAATTGAAATTTTTTCCCCTTTGAATTGGATACTCTTGTACTACCCTGTGGGTCAAAAATTCACTCGAAAAAGTGTGAATATCTCTTATGGTTTTCAGGAAAATTCAAACTTTTTCATTTTCCTGCTAAAATCCAAGATGGCCGCCAAAAGTGGCGAAAATTGAAATTTTTCCCCTTTACATAGGATACTCTTGTACTACTCTGTGGGTCAAAAAAATTCGCCCGAAATCACTCTATGTCTTACGGTTTTCGATATTCACACTTTTTCGTTTTCCCGCTAAAATCCAAGATGGCCACCAAAAGTGGCTAAAATTGAAATTTTTCCACTTTGTATAGGATACTCATGTACTACCCCGTGGATCAAAAATTTGCTTGAAACTGCTCTATCTCTTACGGTTTTCGAGATATTCACACTTTTTCATTTTCCCACTAAAATCCAAGATGGCCACCAAAAGTGGTGAAAATTGAAATTTTTCCTCTTTGCATAGAATACTCTTGTACTACCCTGTGGGTCAAAAATTCACTCAAATTCGCTCTATCTCGTACAGTTTTCGAGATATTTACACTTTTCCATTTTCTTTAAATTCAAGATGGCCGCCAAAAGTGGTGAAAATTGAAATTTCCCCCCCCCCCCTTTGCATAGGATACTACTGTACTACCCTGTGGGTCAAAAATTCACTCAAAATCGTTCTATCTCGTACAGTTTTCGAGATATTCACACTTTTCCATTTTCTTTAAATTCAAGATGGCCGCCAAAAGTGGTGAAAATTGAAATTTTGCCCCCTTTGCATAGGATACTCTTGTACTACCCTGTGGGTCAAAAATTCACTCCAAATCGCTCTATCTCATACAGTTTTCAAGATATTCACACTTTTTCATTTTTTTTAAATCCAAGATGGCCACCAAAAGTGGTGAAAATTGTAATTTTCCCCCCTTTGCATAAGATACTCTTGTACTACCCTGTGGGTCAAAAATTCACTCGAAATCGCTCTATCTCTTACGGTTTTCGGGAAAATTCAAACTTTTTCATTTTCCCGCTAAAATCCAAGATGGCCGCCAAAAGTGGCGAAAATTGAAATTTTTCCCCTTTACATAGGATACTCTTGTACTACTCTGTGGGTCAAAAATTCGCTCGAAATCGCTCTATCTCTTTTGGTTTTCGATATTCAGACTTTCATTTTCCCGCTAAAATCCAAGATGGCTGCCAAAAGTGACTAAAATTGAAATTTTTCCACTTTGTATTGGATACTCTTGTACTACCCTGTGATTCAAAAATTTGCTTGAAACTGCTCTATCTCTTACGGTTTTCAAGATATTCACATTTTTTCATTTTCCGGCTAAAATCCAAGATGGCCGCCAAAAGTGGCGAAAATTTAAAATTTTCCCCTTTGCTTGCATAGAATACTCTTGTACTACCCTGTGGGTCAAAAATTCACTAAAATTCACTCTATCTCGTACAGTTTTCGAGATATTCACACTTTTCCATTTTCTTTAAATCCAAGATGGCCGCCAAAAGTGGTGAAAATTGAAATTTTCCCCATTTGCATAGGATACTCTTGTACTACCCTGTGGGTCAAAAATTCGTTTGAAATCGCTGTATCTCTTAGCGTTTGAGATATTTGTGATTTTTCACATTTTCACTGAAAGTAGCAATAATGTAACCATCAGGGAATATGGGTATTTCTTGCTTCAACCAAAATACAGAAAAAAACACTTCCCAACTTCAGGTGTCCAGGAAACAGTTAATATCACACCTACGGTTCTGAAAAGTTTGACAGCACACAAACCACAAAAGACCATGATTTCAAATAAGTTGTCAGTTCCAAACCCATAGGACCAATGATAAGGGAGATATTAGGGTTTTTTGATATGCCTTCCGCCCATTTGACATTAAAGATGTGATATGGTGGCCATTTTGTTTTCAAAACAAGGTCAAAAATTATTCTCAGGCAATTTTACATTTTGTGTAAATCTGACAGAGCTGGCTGCAATATTGCAAATTTAACAAGTAAATTAAATTTTTATAAGTTAATACCTTATCCAATGGACAACTGCTTCACCAGTCGGCACGACCGGTCCCGCCAAAATTGTCAGAAAAAGATGTCCTGTAAAACTACCGGCAGGACCGGTCACAGAGTGTGCATTCGCCAGATGGCGCATCATACTTCATTTCCTGTTTACACCTTGTAATGTCAAAGCATCTTTTTCGTGTCTAATCCTAGTAAGACCCCTAGTAAGCTGATAGCAGGGCTGGATGGGTGGGCCTTGCCTGTCCATTGGATAGGGTATTAACTTATAAAATTTAATTTACTTATTAACTTTGCAATTTGACTGTGTTAATACATCCTATCCAATGGACAATTGCTGAATAACTACCGCTTGGGAAGGCGGGTAAGCTGCTAGGGACATGTATGAACTCATAAAAACACCAAACAGAGAAGGAACATTTTGACCCTGGGTCAGATGACCCCAGAGGTCAAGGTCAGCTAAGGCTAACCAGTTAACCAGAAGTCCAAGGTCGTCTCCCCCCCTTTTCTCTCAGACCTGCTCTGAGAATAGGAAGAGAGGGATGATTTCAGTCCCATAAGAAATAAACTTCCCAAAGGAAGCAAGTCAGAGTTTTTTTTTAAATTGTACAAGTTATGTACATATATACATATTTACATATCTCCTCATTTTTGGGTGTAGTGGTGGACCTGTTGTGCAGCCACCACTGACCCTAATTGGAAAAGCTCAGTGTCAGTCAAAGCCGCATCCTTCAAATAGAACTGTGTGAACGTTTTATGGGATTTCCAATGACAAGCTGACAGAATCTGCTCTAAGGAGACCCCAGACTGGAAGGCCTTATAAGCAGCAAAGGCCCTGACATCATCAGTGCTTGACCTGATGTAGTGTGAGAGCCTCCTGGTCAGAGAGCTCAAAACAAACGGTCACAGTTTGTTTGATCCATGAGGAGATGGTGGCATGGTGAGATGTCCTTATCAAAACCTTTCTTAAAGGAGACAAAGAGCAACTCCTTGTTCTGCATAATATCTGAGGTACTGTCCAAGTAACACCGGAGGGCTCTGACTAGACACAAGGACCTATCAACCTTGAGTGACTTATCCAGAGTGGGGTTGGTATGACCACTGGAGCCACACTACCTGGGCCCTCCTTAGCCAGCTGATTCTTGGATAGAAAGCTGGGTGAGGCGTACAAAGACACCTTAGACCGGTCTGACTGGTGTCTGATGTTCTTATGCAACCACGCATATATCTCACTCCTACGTTTACCAGAACTCAGGGCCAAGAGAAAAACAATCTTGAAGGTCAAGTGTTTTAATGAGGCCTCTTTTAAAGGTTCAAATGGAGCCTTCGTCAGCTGGTATAAGACCAGAGGCAGGTTCCAGGAGGGTATACCCCTCCTGCCCTTAGGCCTGTCTCTATGGAAACTATCCAAGAGACGAGTGAGATTCTCATCTTTGCTGACATTAATGGTGGAGATGCCCAACTTGTCAGCAATGGCTGATCTGTACCCATCAATGATACCAGGCTGTAACTTCCTGTCATGAAACAGGTGCAACAGGAAGTCAGCTATGGCTTTCAAGGTGGTGCCCTAAAGTCCACCTGATTACTCAGAGGCACCACTTTGTAAAAATGGTCCACTTTGCCTCATAGATTGATCTGGTTGATTCTCTTTGAGGAGCCTCAATTCGTGCTGCCACTGCCTCAGAGAATGACTGCTCCTTGATTGCTGTGGCTCTAGGAGGTTCAGGTTTGATAAGTTAATGTGCAGGGTCTGGTTGAATGGTTGAGACACCAGATTGGGTAGCTTGGGCAGGCACAGAGGGATCTGACTGGATATTGCCACTAGATCCCAGAACCAGGGCATGTTGGGCCACCCGGGGCAATCAGAATGATCCTGTTGCATGGGTAGTCTTGTAACTTCTCCACCACTTTGCCCAAGATGGCTGCTGGTGGGAAGGCATATGGGTCCATATTTTCCCATGAACTGAGTGCATCCACTGCCCAAGCCTGGGGGTCTGGTACCGGTGACACAAACAAGTTGTTGAACCTGGTGGCAAACAGGTCCACCTGTGGCTGGTGCCACCGGGAGCATATAGCTTTGAACACTTCTGGGTGAAGAGCCCATTCTGTGTGAATGGTCTGGCCAAGTCTGGATAGCTTGTCTGCTATCACGTTCAGCCAGCCGGGGATGTGATGTGGCATGAGAGTTACCCGTTTCCTGGTGCACCAGGACAGGATTCTCCATAGAAGGGCACACAGGGAGCCCAATTTCATACCCCCTTCTTTGTTGATATAGGCAACCACTGTTGTCAGGTCTGTGGCTACCAGGACTATGTTATTTGAACAGAGGTCTTGGAACTCTTTTAAGGTCAGAAAGACCACTTTTAGTTTCAAGTGATTTATGTGCAATTTGCTTTCTGGAACTGACCAGGTTCCCCTTTCAGTGTGTTCGTTTAAGTGAGCGCCCCAACCTTCTTTTGATGCGTCTGTAAATATCTGCAGAGCATGTTTTAGAGGGGGTAATGGTTGACCGGGAAGAACATAGCTTTCCTCCAGCCACCATCTTAAGTGAGGGTGGAGCGACCTGTGAACAGGTATCACCTTTTCTAGTGATAATGGTACCCTCCGAGTGCCACTGTATAGGTCTCATATGAAGCCGATCTAGGTGGATTTGTTTTTCTGTGGCTGTTAGAAGGCCTATGAGGAACATAAACTGCCGGACCGGACACACCAGACTGGACAGGATTGACAATATCTTGTCTACTAAGGTCTGTCAACCCTCTGGTGTGGGTCTGACCTTGCCCTCCCTGAGGTCGAACTGGTAACCTACGAAGTTGAAGACCTGTTTTGGAACCAGTTCTGACTTCTCCTCGTTTACCAGCCAACCTACTTCTCGACAGAGAGCTACCAAGGTCTGTGTATGCTGGAGACAAGTTTAGTGGGATGTGGCTCTCACCAACCAGTCGTCTAGGTGGATTCTTATACCTCTCTGTAAGGTCATCAGTTTGACCTCTTTGGCCAGCACTGTGAACTCCATGGGTTCTGTGGACAGACCAAAGGGTAGGGGCTTGAACTGGTAGGAAACGCATGTACTTCTTGGACTGACTGTGAATTGGTATGTGGATGTATGCGTCCTTGAAGTCTATGGAAGTGACCCATTCCCCTATCTGTAGGGAGGTCCTTATTGTCTCTGGGGTCTCCATTTTGAATGACTCTGTGTTCAGGAAGGTGTTCAAAGTGCTCAGATCAAGGAGAGGTCTCCACCAGTTGTTGGGTTTGAGTACCAAAAATAGCCAGTTGTAAAACCCCAGAGAATTTTGGTTTACTACCGGTTCAACTGCATTTTTGTTTGTCAGCTGATACAGTGCCTCCAAAGGTGGGACTGCCTTTGTGGGTTGACACAGTTGCTCATGACCGTTGGTGACCTGGTTAGCTTGGGTCTGAACCAGAAGGGAAAGGTGTAGCCCTCTCTCACTATTCTGACTACTTTTGGACTTGAACCCAGAGCTTCCCATTTCTCCCAAAACTGCTGTAGCCTCGCACCTACAGGTGGATTTGTGACAACAGTTGGCACATTGGTGACAGTATTTACAGAACTCAAGTGACCTACACAGAAAACATCATTCACATGCTTTATTTCTGTAATAGTGTGACAATAATTGGGATTTACGCCTTTCTTTTGTGGCAATCCGGTGACAGAATGAACATTTGCAACAGAAGAGATTACATGTAAAAATACAGTCTCGCTCTTGCTGGTCACTGGTGAAGGGTTCAAATCTTGCGTCTTGCTGGATACATGTACAGAGTCCTTCACTCCGGCTACATTTAAAACACAGTAATAATATGCTTCTTGAACCCCTTGGTCAGCTTTTGGGTGAAGTTTGAGGCTTTACCACCACCTTTCTACATAATTTGCAGGTCTCTAATTTGCTTCCAGGCCGGTGTAGTGGGCTTCCAGTCTAGCTAATGCGATGATCTGCCACTTGAGGAAACATACGGATGAAAACGTCCGGGTTTCCTATGTGTGCTGCCAGAAGAACATCTCTCCTCACTACGTGAGATTTCATCTTCAGCCTTGACCAGTAAATTGTCTGGAAACAATGAATGGAGATGAACTGGGGATGTACGCAAGGCAGTTAAAGTGTCAGGTTTTACTCCACCATGTATAAACTTTAAATAGCTGTCTCTATGTGCCAGAGTGAGGTTGGCCATGCTGATGAACAGTCCCTCTGAGAGATCCTGCATTGTAAGCTGCATAGCTTGTGATATTGACCGGTTGAAGGTCACCAAATATTCAAGTTCTTCAACTGCTTGCTGTGTTCTCTCTGCTGTCTTGCCTTTAGTTGAATCTTCCCAGAGTGACTTCAACTGTGTAACCATAGAGTCCTGTACCTTTGTAAGGCACCTTGATAGACCAGCAGCCTGATTACACATTACAGACTGTTCCCTGAATGCCTTCTCCCACCTTCTCAAGGTGTCCTGGCTAAAAGTACAGGAGGCTGGAGCAGAAGGTAAACTTCACACTCCAGAGACCGTACTGTTCAGTTTTGCCGATTCTGGAGACCAGTCAGACACAGTATGGGTAGCAGAGTCTTTCTTAACTGCATGTATGTCATACCACTTTGATGAATGGGGCGTCTTCACAAACTGGTCACGTGACAGTCCACTATTCTCAGTATTTCTAGAAGGGTAACCTTCAACAACAGTTACATTCAGTTTCTCCAGTTTTCGACACAGCCATTCATCCACCAGCAATTTGACAGAAACTTTACCAGTTGTCTTCACTTGGGAACCGGCAAAGGGGTTATCATCCATTGAGGTAGCTGAGTTGTCATTGTCGGGGATATGATGCCAGCCCATGAAACTTCTGACCCCTCTCATAGTCTCCCTGTAGCTGGCATCTTCAGAGAGGTCCTGGTCAGTAGCTGCTTCCGGTACATCACCCTGGGCATTGCCACTATCTGGTGAAGCTGGTTCCCCATCCATCTCCGCCTCACTTTCAGATTTACCAGCAATCTCAGCACTTCTACCCCCGGAAAGTGACTGGTCAGACAGCGTAGTTTCATAACCGGTACGCAGAACCTCAAGACCCGCACCGGGAGTTTGTGGAGACTGGGTGGCTGTCCCTGCACTGGGAGCCGGTAATGGCCTGGTTGCTAACTCATCAGAGGTACCAGGACCCTGAACAGGGTGGGTAGCACTCTCACTCCCATCCCTCACAGCATTTGTACCGGGAACCCCACGAAGGTTGGGTAGCCGTCAACTGCGTAGCCTCACTGGAGGTCTGAACAAGACCGGAACCAGTGCCCTCAGTAAACATAACACTAGTAGAAGCACCCGGATCAAAGAAAGGGTGTTCTCTGGTCACCACAGCAGCAGCACTAACAGGTCTCACCAGAAGAGCAAATGACTGGTTAAGAAGCATAGTTTCCAGACGTGAAAAAATCTCACTCCACTTGTCATCAAGGGACTTGAGATTATCAGAAGTCGGTTTACTGCTGTGTTTACGTTTGCTGGATCTTGGGGAGCATCAGAACACTTCTTCTGCTTTGGTGTAGATTCAACAGAATACAGCTTGTCAGAGCTAACCCGTCCCAACAGTGTTACGTCTGAAGGGTCCACGAGAGTGGGGGTTGTGCTACTGTTATCTTCAGATCTCTTCTGCTCTCTGCATTCTTTCCTTGTTTTGTAGGCTGGGGTGGCCAGTTGCTGGACTTGAGCAGGAGTAAATGCCTTACATATCTGGCAATCTTGTTTTTTGACACAGGTATCGTCTCCCATCCCCCTTTTCACGACAACGCGCACATTTCTTATGGTTCCGAATAGGGCCATAACGTGCCCGCAAGAACCTCATTTCTGTCCAGGAGATGACACAATGATCAGTAAACCAGTAGAAATAATTTGTATTACTTGAAATAAAATGAAATGGTAGTGTTCGTTGTAAAACTTCAAAAATGTATCTCTGAAGAAAAAAGTCTGAACACTCTTTCGCACCAAACGAAAAAGATGCTTTAACATTACAAGGTGTAAACAGGAAATGAAGTACGATGCGCCATCTGGTGAATGCACACTCTGTGACCGGTCCTGCCGGTAGTTTTACGGGACGTCTTTTGGTGGTGGTCATATTGTGTTTTCAAGTGAGTACCAAACTTTTTACAGACCGGTTTTCACAGCCATAAACATTTTCTGCAAATCTGCTGAAGATATTTTCAAAAATTAATGAGATATAAACTTTGATGTAAAAATGTGACAAACACACATATTCACACATGCACATACATACGGAAGGCATTTAACAATCTCCCTACCCATGTCTTTGGCCGGAGGCAGAGAAAAATGCAACTGTAGTAACATTGGTTTAATAGCGCTGCTTTTTCAATTGAGAAGTTTACGACCAAAAAGTATTTAAAGCATTGCTGTGGCTAGATATTCTCCAAAACCTTGTCAGCTGCAGATCCTTTTTTGGGTAACATATCCTGAAAATTTGGTGAAAATTCAATTATGGGTCTAAGCTGTGGAACACCCACAAACTTTAATACCAAAAAACTTACAAGTGTTGCAACAGCATTAGTTGTTAACGGATACCCCCAAAACCTAATCAGCTCTAGATCCTCTTGGGAAAAATATATCCTGAAAATTTGCTGAAAATCCATGCTTGGGTTTAGGCTGTAGAATGTTCACAAACTTTAACACCCTAAAATATTACAAGAATTCAGAAGAATTGTACTGTGTCACCAGCTTTGGTTAAAGACTGAAGTGGATGAAATTCAAAGGGACAAAAATTATGCTGAACATAAATTAGTTGGCTGACTGGCAGTATTTTTGCAGATCCAGACCATCCTTAAGAAGTACCGCGCCATGGTGAGGCTTCAACTTGTTGAAAAATATAGCCTTGATTCAATGTACAGGTCAATGTCTGTCCAATGTCCAAGATACTGTCTGGAAATGGAAAAACTTGAAAAATCAATATAAGCATGTTACTAGTGGGAGTTTAAGGTCACCTTAAAATAGGGCATATCTTGAGGATCAGTTACATCCACATGCCAAATTTGAATTTAGTCCATCATGCCCTTTTTGAGATACTGTGTTGAAAGGAAGTGTGACAACAACACTGACAATATGCTATTACTGGGAGTTTAAGGTCACCTTAATGTATTGCACTTACCTATGGCCAGTTACATATACATGTAAAACTTGAATAAAATTTCTCAAATTATCTTCAGTATACTCTATGAAAAAATAAAAACTTAAAACTCAACATAATTCTTTTATACGTGGGAGTTTATGGTCACCTTAACATAGGACACCTTGAATACCAGTTACAACCACATGCCAAATTTGAATTGAATCTGTCAACCTACTTTTGAGATACTGTCTGGAAATGGAAACAAGAGGAGAGTGCCTGTGAACGGGCACTGTGTCAGCTGAATGAGTGTTTTTGATTTGTGAAGGTGATAATGAGAGGAAAGCATAATTATGAGGGAAAGTGCAGTACAGAAATACAGTAAATGGTAATTGAACAGCATGTTCGAAAGAAATTCCGAAGCTGACAGAAGAAAAGGACAAAAAAGTTGTGCCCTGCAAATGGTATTATGAAGGAAAGTAACAAGGTAATTGTTTAAGTGTAAAAAGTAGGTTAAAACATAATTAAAGAAATACTGCAAATACAATATCCTCGCTCGATCTTGAAGAAGGGGTCCAATAAAAAACTCTAACCACACCAAAATATTCACATCCCATGATTTCCTATAGGATGGTTTACCATCCCTAACCCCTAGGACCAATAATAAGCAAGTTATAGACACTTTTTAAGTTTCGCTATCCTTGTTTGACCTTGAAGGAGGGGTCGAAGGTCAAATCCGACAACACTGAAAGATTCCCAGCCCATGATTTCCTGTAGGTTGGTTACCATCCCAAACCTCTAGGACCAATAATAAGCGAGTTATAATCAATTTTAAGTTTGGCTATCTTCGTTTGACCTCAAAGGAGGGGTCCAAGGTCAAATCTGACCACACCAATAGATTTCCAGCCAATGATTTCCTATAGGTTGGTTTACCATCCCAAACTTCTAGGACCATTAATAAGCGAGTTATAAGCACTTTTAAGTTTGGCTATCTTCATTTGACCTTGAAGGCAGGGTCCAAGGTCAAATCCGACCACACCAAAAGATTCCCAGCCAATGATTTTCTATAGGTTGGTTTCCATTCCAAACCTCTAGGACCAATAATAAGCGAGTTATAAGCACTTTTAAGTTTGGCTATCCTCATTTGACCTTGAAGGAGGGGGTCTAAGGTCAAATCGGACTACATCAACAGATTCCCAGCCCATGATTTCCCACAGGTTGGTTTACCATCCCAAACCTCTAGGATCAATAATAAGGGAGATATAAGCACTTTTCATGATTGACAAAGAAACACCTGTGGCGGCCATCTTGTTTTTCAAAATGAGGCCAAAAATATTCCCAGTCAAGATTTTATAATGAGGAACATATCCTGCGAATTTGAGATCTCCACCTTTTATACCCTTTGCTCTAGGGGGCCAACAAAAGTCATTGTTTAAAGTCGAATAAACGTCCCTGGCGGCCATCTTGTTTTTCAAAATGAGGCCAAAAATATTCCCAGGCAACATTTCATGGTTATTAATATATCCTGCAAACTTAAGAAGGCTAGCTATAATATTTTTTTCGTTAGAGCGGTAATGGTGAAATCCCTCTACACACTGCGGCTATCCAGTGGATACAATGATTTACTCAACAGTGAGAACCTGAAAGTAGCTATTGCTCAGCTAAGCCATGACATACAGGTCTGCAATTTCACTATGTTATAGATGACCAAAAATTATGTGAATAACATATTTAAACAAAATACTCTAAATGTAATAGTTTTCAAGTTACAACTGATTTACTCAACAGTGACAACCTCAAAGTAGCTATCACTCAGCTATGCAATGAGCTACACGTCTGAATTTTTACTATGTTATAGCTGACCAATAAATAGGTGAACAACATATTTAAGCAAATTACTGTAAATGCAATAGTTTTCAAGTTACAACTGATTTACTCAATAGTGAGAACCTGAAAATAGCTATTGCTCAGCTATGCAATGAGCTATAGGTCTGTAATTTCACGATGTTATAGCTGATCCAAAAGTAGGTGAACAACATATTTTAACAAAATACTCCAAATGCAATATTTATCAAGTTACAGCTAATTTACTGAACAGTCAGTACCTGAAAATAGCTATTGCTCAGTTGTGCCATGAGCTACAGGTCTGTAATTTTACTATGTTATAGCCGACCCAAAAGTAGCTGAATAACATATTTACACAAATTTCACAAATTACACAAAGGTCTGGAATTTCACTATGTTATAGCTGACCCCAAAATACGTGAATAACATAATGAAACAAAATACTCTAAATGCAATAGTTTTCAAGTTATAAGTGATTTACTCAACAGTGATAACCTAAAAGTAGCTATTACTCAGCTATGCCATGAGCTACAGGTCTGGAACTTCACTATGTTATAGCTGACCCCAAAATACGTGAATAACATATTTATACAAAATACTCTAAATGCAATAGTTTTCAAGTTATAAGTGATTTACTCAACAGTGATAACCTAAAAGTAGCTATTACTCAGCTATGCCATGAGCTACAGGTCTGAAATTTTACTATGTTAAAGCTGACCCAAAAGTAGCTGAATAACATATTTACACAAATTTCTGTAAATGTAATAGTTTTCAAATTACAACGGATTTACTCAACAGTGAGAACTTCAAAGTAGCTGTTACTCAGCTATGCAATGAGCCACAGGTCTGGAATTTTACTATGTTATAGCTGACCCCAAAATAGGTGAATAACATATTTGAACAAAATACTCTAAATGCAATAGTTTTCAAGTTATAAGTGATTTACTCAACAGTGATAACCTAAAAGTAGCTATTACTCAGCTATGCCATGAGCTACAGGTCTGAAATTTTACTATGTTATAGCTGACCCAAAATACGTGAATAACATATTTAAACAAAATACTCTAAATGCAATAGTTTTCAAGTTATAAGTGATTTACTCAACAGTGATAACCTAAAAGTAGCTATTACTCAGCTATGCCATGAGCTACAGGTCTGAAATTTTACTATGTTATAGCTGATCCAAAAGTAGCTGAATAACATATTTACACAAATTTCTGTAAATGCAATAGTTTTCAAATTACAACGGATTTACTCAACAGTGAGAACTTCAGAGTAGCTGTTACTCAGCTATGCAATGAGCCACAGGTCTGGAATTTTACTATGTTGTAGCTGACCCCAAAATAGGTGAATAACATATTTGAACAAAATACTCTAAATGCAATAGTTTTCAAGTTATCAGTGATTTACTCAACAGTGATAACCTAAAAGTAGCTATTACTCAGCTATGCCATGAGCTACAGGTCTGAAATTTTACTATGTTATAGCTGACCCAAAAGTAGCTGAATAACATATTGATACAAAATTCTCTAAATGCAATAGTTTTCAAGTTATAAGTGATTTACTCAACAGTGATAACCTAAAAGTAGCTATTACTCAGCTATGCCATGAGCTACAGGTCTGAAATTTTACTATGTTATAGCTGACCCAAAAGTAGCTGAATAACATATTTATATGAAATTCTCTAAATGCAATAGTTTTCCAATTACAACTGATTTACTCAATAGTGAGAACTTCAAAGTAGCTATTACTCAGCTATGCAAGGAGCCACAGGTCTGGAACTTCACTATGTTATAGCTGACCCCAAAATACGTGAATAACATATTTAAACAAAATACTCTAAATGCAATAGTTTTCAAGTTATCAGTGATTTACTCAACAGTGATAACCTAAAAGTAGCTATTACTCAGCTATGCCATGAGCTACAGGTCTGAAATTTTACTATGTTATAGCTGACCCAAAAGTAGCTGAATAACATATTGATACAAAATTCTCTAAATGCAATAGTTTTCAAGTTATAAGTGATTTTACTCATGATGGAAGTTACTGAAAAGCCCAAAAGTAGCTATTACTCACTTAGCTATTGAGACAGACACCCAAGTTACTCACCATGTTGTAGCTATGAAAAAAGTAGCTGAATAACATATTTTAACAAAATGCTTTAAATGCAATACTTTTCAAGTTATAAGTAATTTAGTGCATGATTTCATGAATTTTAATGCATTAAAAATAATTAAAAAAATTTATTAAAAAAAAATTAAGACAGATCCAGGTCTCATACTCACACAAGAGAATCTACCTCTGGCCTAGTACATATATGCAAGATATGAGAGAAATCCCTTCAATAGTCACTGAGAAAATTGTGATACAGTGTTGAAATTTTCACACTTTTGGTGGGGGTACCCCCCTTGTAATGTCTCTAGCAAACAGACGAACAGACAGATTTGCATGCCTTGAACAATTTTTCATCCTCGATAGATAAGGTATCTTTTAAAAAAAACAGCATGTCTCTAGGCCTTGTAGTTTTGGAGGAGAAGTTGTTCACGCGGACGCGGACGCCCACGCCGCAGAGTGACGACATAATGTTAGCTGACTGACAAGTCAGCTGACATAAAAACTTAAAATCAATAGAAGTATGTTATTAGTGGGAGTTTAAGATCACCATAAAACAGGGCACACCTTGAGTACGAGTTACATCCACATGCCAAATATGAATTTAATCAATCATGCCATTTTTGGGATACTGTCTGGAAAAGAAGTGTGACGACGACACTCACAATGTATTAGTACTGGGAGTTTAAGGTCACCTTAATATGTGGCACTTATCTATGGCCAGTCACAGATACATGTAAAAATTTGAATGAAATTTCTTAAGTTATCTTCAGCAACCTCTGGAAAAAAGAAAAAGCTTAAACTCAGCATAATTCTTTTATACATATGAGTTTAAGGTCACCTTAAAATACGGCACACCTTGAATACCAGTTACAACCACATGCCAAATTTGAATAGAATCCATCAACCCATTTTCAATATACTATCTTCGAAACGGAAAAACTTAAAATCAATATAAGTACGTTACTACTGGGAGTTTAAGGTCACGTTAAAACAGGGCACACCTTGATCACCAGTTACATCCACATTGCAAATTTGAATTTAATCCATCATGCCATTTTTGAGATACTGTCTGGAAAGGAAATGCGAGGACAACACTGACAATGTGTTATTACTGGGAGTTTAAGGTCACCTTAATGTATGCACTTATCTATGGCCAGTTACATATACATGGACATATTTGAATGAAATTTCTTAAGTAGTCTTCAGCAACCTCTGGAAAAATAAAAAGCTTAACCTCAACATAATTCTTTTACACATGGGAGTTTAAGGTCACCTTAAAATAGAACACACCTTAAATACCAGTTACAACCACATGCCAAATTTGAATAGAATCCATCCAACCATTTTCAACATACTATCTCCGAAATGGAAAAACTTAAAATCAATAGAAGTACTTTACTAGTGGGAGTTTAAGGTCACCTTAAAATAGGGCACACCTTGATCACCAGTTACATTCACATGCCAAATTTGAATTTAATCCATCATTCCATTTTTGAGATACTGTCTGGAAAGGAAGTGTGATGACGACACTGACAATGTGTTGTTACTGGGAGTTTAAGGTAACCTTAATGTAGGCACTTATCTATGGCCAGTTACATACACATGCAAAACTTGAATGAAATTTCTTAAATTATCTTCAGTATACTCTATGGAGAAATAAAAAGCTTAGACTCAGCATAATACTTTTATACATAGGAGTTTAAGGTCACCTTAAAATAGGACACACCTTGAATACCAGTTACAATCATATACCAAATTGGAATTGAATCCATCAACCTCTTTTGGGATATTGTCTGGAAACGGAAAAACTTAAAATTAATATAAGTATGTTACTAGTGGGAGTTTAACGTCACCTTAAAATAGGACACACCTTGAGTACCAGTTACAACCACATGGCAAATTTGAAAAGAATCCATCATGTCATTTTTGAGATGCTGCCTGGAGAAGAAATGTGATGACGACACTGACAATGTGTTATTACTGGGAGTTTAAGGTCACCTTAATGTATGCACTTACCTATGGCCAGTTACATATACATGCAAATATTTGAATGAAATTTCTTAAGTTATCTTCAGCAACCTCTGGAAAAAGAAAAAGCTTAAACTCAGCATAATTCTTTTATACATAGGAGTTTAAGGTCACCTTAAAATACGACACACCTTGAACACCAGTTACAACCATATGCAAAATTTGAATAGAATCTATCAACCAATTTTCAACATACTATTTTCGAAACGGAAAAACTTAAAATCAATATAAGTACGTTACTACTGGGAGTTTAAGGTCACCTTAAAACAGGGCACACCTTGATCACCAGTTACATCCACATTGCAAATTTAAATTTAATCTATCATGCCATTTTTGAGATACTGTCAGGAAAGGAAATGCGACAACGACACTAACACTGTGTTATTACTGGGAGTTTAAGGTCACCTTAATGTATGCACTTATCTATGGCCAGTTACATATACATGGAAATATTTGAATGAAATTTCTTAAGTTATCTTCAGCAACCTCTGGAAAAAGAAAAAGCTTAAACTCAACATAATTCTTTTATACATGGGACTTTAAGGTCACCTTAAAATAGAACACACCTTAAATACCAGTTACAACCACATGCCAAACTTGAATAGAATCCATCAAACCATTTTCAACATACTATCTCCGAAACGGAAAAACTTAAAATCAATATAAGTACATTACTAGTGGGAGTTTAAGGTCACCTTAAAATAGGGCACACCTTGATCACCAGTTACATCCACATGCCAAATTGGAATTTAATCCATTTTGCCATTTTTGAGATACTGTCTGGAAAGGAAGTGTGATGACGAAACAACCACAATGTGTTATTACTGGGAGTTTAAGGTAACCTTAATGTATGGCACTTATCTATGGCCAGTTACATACACTTGAAAAACTTGAATGAAATTTCTTAACTTACCTTCAGTACACTCTATGGAAAAGTTAAAAGCTTAAACTCAACCTAATTCTTTTATACATGGGAGTTTAAGGTCACCTTAAAATACGACACACCTTGAATACCAGTTGCAACCACAAGCCAAGTTTGAATAGAAACCATCAACCCATTTTCAACATACTATCTGGAAACAGAAAAACTTAAAATCAATATAAGTATGTTACCAGTGGGAGTTTAAGGTCACCTTAAAACAGGGCACACCTTGATCACCAGTTACATCCACATGCCAAATTTGAATTTAATCCATTATGCCATTTTTGAGATACTCTCTGGAAAGGAAGTATGATGACGACACTGACAATGTGTTATTACTGGGAATTTAAGGTCACCTAAATGTATGGCACTTATCTATGGCCAGTTACATATACATGCAAAACTTGTTTGAAATTTCAGTTACCTTCAGTATACTCTATGGAAAAGTAAAAAGCTTAAACTGAACATAATTCTTTCAGACATAGGAGTTTAAGGCCACCTCAATATAGGACACACCTTGAATACCAGTTACAACCACATGCTAAATTTGAATTGAATCCGTCAACAAATTTTCGAGATATTGTCTGGAAATGGAAAAACTTAAAATCAATATAAATACGTTACTAGTGGGAGTTTAAGGTCACCTTAAAATAGGGAACACCTTGAGGACCAATTAAATGCACATGCCAAATTTGAATTTAATCCATGATGCTATTTTTGAGATACTCTCTGTAAAGGAAGTGTGACAACGACACTGATCATATTTGTCCTACAACATAGCTGCTAGTGACACAAAAGTAATGCATAATGCAACCTTAAACTCATAAGATTATCAAATATCAGGAATTTACCTTACAAAAGAGATTTTTTTCTTGTGTAGACAGATATACATGATGGATATCAAAAGCTTAAAGTCTTAATTAGTACATCAAATATCTTTCAAACAGCAAAAATTGTCCCAACCTTAAACTCAAAGTTAGTTTGCTGCTGTAACAAAGTTTAAGGGAATCTTTTCCTGTAGGTTTTGTTCACTGTTTGTTACATCCACAACTTGAAAAACGCTTAGAATTGCACAGTGTTTGAAATACTCTTGAAAAATTGCCAAACTTAAAGTAAATATAATTTTGTTGTTACTAGGAGTTTAAGGTCACCTTATTGTAATGCACTTACCTGGGGCCAGTTATATATACATGCAAAATTTGAATGAAATTCCCCAGTTATTTCCAGTATACTCTATGGAAAAATAATGTAAACTCAATATACCTTTTTAATACATGAGAGTTTAAGGTCACCTTAAACCAGGGCACATCTTGAAAACCAGTTACAACCACATGCCAAATTTGAATCAAATCTGTCTACAATTTTTTGAGATACTGTCCAGAAACAAAAAAACATTCAAATCAATATAAGCATCTTACAACTGTGAGTTTAAGGTCATCTTAAATAGGCACACCTTGAGGAAAAGTTACATCAACATGCCAAATTGGAATTTAATTCATCAAGCCATTTTTGAGATACTCTCTGGAAAGTAAGTGTAAAGACGACAATGACTATGTATGTCTTCCATCAAAGCTGCTAGTGACACAAACAAATGCAACCTTAAACTCATTAATTTATAAAATATCAGCAATTTACTATAACCTTACAAAAGAGACCATTTTGTTTTTGTGGAGATATATGTACATGATGAATATCAATGTAAAAAGTCCTAATTTGCATATAAAATATCTTCCACCAAAAATATTGACCCAACCTTAAACTCAAAGTTTGTTTGCACTGTTGTATATTGTAGCGAGTTTAAGGTAATCTTTTCCTGAAAGTTTTGTTCAAGGTTTGTTACATCCCCAACCGAAACACCTAGAATTGCACAATATTTGACATACTATCCAAAAATTACCAAACTTAAAGTGAATATAATTCTGCTATTAATGGGAGTTTAAGGTCACCTTAATGTGTGGCACTTACCTATGGCCAGTTACATATAACTGCAAAAGTTGAATGAAATTTCTGAAGTTACTTTCAGTATACTCCATGGAGAAAGAAAAAATGTAAACTGGCCATAAGTTTTTTATATGTGGGAGTTTAAGGTCACCTTAAGATAGGGCACACCTTCAAAACTAGTTACAACCATATGCTAAATTTGAATTGAATCCATCAAGTCATTTTTGAGATATTGTCTGGAAACGAAAAAACTTAAATTGAGTTTAAGTATTTTACTAGTGGGAGTTTAAGGTCACAAAACTATACAGCACACCCCCAGGGCCAGTTACATCCACATGCCAAATTTGAATTAAATCTGACAAGCCATTTTTGAGATACTGTCCGGAATACAAAGTGTGACGACGACAGACGACGCCGACGACGACACCGACGCCACAAATTTGGATGACGAAGCAATCCCTATATGCCACGCAGCATAAATGCTGGTGACACAAAAAGTGTTGCCATGGCAATAGTTGTTGCTGGATATCCCCACCACCTATTCAGCTCTAGATCCTCTTGGGGTATATATATCCTGAAAATTTGGTGAAAATCTGTGCATGGATTCAGGCTTTGAACCACACACAAGCGTTAAGACCCCAAATCTGGAAAGTGTTGCCATGGCAACAGTTCTTGCCGGATACCCCCAAAACCTTCTCAGTTCTGCATCCTCTTGGGGTACTTTTAACAAACAAATTTTGGTGAAAATCTGTGCATGGGTTAAGACTATTTAACACCAACGAACTTTATGCTCGCCATGGCCACCGCTGCCCGGATGGCGTAGTGGATGACTATAACACCAGTCTTTATAGACTTGGGTCAAAAACTGTACAACAATAATGAAAAAGATACAAGATACAAGCCAAAAACACAAAATCTGCATGTAAATTTCTGACCCCAGTTTGACCCAAAAGGGGGGCAGGGGGGACATCTGACGAGCTTTCTAGATTCCCTGTATTTGGTTTCCTATCACCCACTGATACATTCTAAAGCTCTATAAGCACAAAATATCTATAATTTGGCCCACAGGGGAGAGACAATCTGACAGTTTTTAGACTGTCTGCATGTAGTTCTTATTACCTACAAACATATTCTAAAGTTGCAAAAGCAATAAAGAAGGAGATACAAAACAAAAATACAAAACTTAGAAAAAGTCTGTAGCAAACGTTGCCAGTCTGTATTTCAATGTAGGTTGTTAAATCTTTATCTAGTTTCAAAACTGACCAAGTGGCAAGTTCTACAAAACACTTTGACATTAAAATATGTAGACTGTCATGCATATTGTGGCGGCCCTACATCTGAACCTGTAAATCTTGTTACATACAGATCTGTGAGAATAGTTAAACAGCCTTTCAAGACTCAGTGCATATGGTTTCCTAGTACATCTCATACATTTTAAATCTCTAAATGCAACAGATAAGGAAATAACAGGGAGGGTTCTGATGAATTTCAGCATTGTTTTTGTTACCTGGTGTAAAAACACTAGCAGTTTCTTTGCTGAGCAGTGTGAAGAATAAATGTACCCCAAAAGTTATTTTTGATCATGTGATCTTGTTCATATGGTTTAAAAACACATTCGTAAAATCACAGTATTGTTAGAAATCTTGCAAATTTAACCTAAAAGAGATATATTTTCCAACAAGAAAACTAGAAAAAGGTTTTTGCTGACAAAAACGAAGCAGCCCTGATGAAAAAGTGCGAAGTAAGCCGTAAAAGATATCAAGATATGCATCACAAGGAACAGAAAATGTAAAGTTTAGTGCATTGTGTATGTTACCATATTTAACAAATGAAAGAACGACCACAGCTTGGCAGAAAAGAAATTGTAGGTGAAATTTACTTCTCAAAAGAACGTATGTCCGATGCGTGGGAAAAATGCCTCCGGGAAAAAATGCCTCCTAGAAAATATGCCTCCTAGGAAATGTACCTCCTAGAAAGAATGCCTCCTGAATATTTTGTGACCAGGAAAAATACCTCCTAAGAAAAAAGTTCTTTCAAGTATTATAACACTACAGGTTCACATTACAACTTCAGAGGCATCTTCATTTTTCCACTTGAATCTTATAGTCGCCAATGCCTGTCAAAAACTCACAGTATTTTACCCATTTTGCTTAGCTGTACAAAGGTACGTAAGTTTCTCTTGTAAGGTTTTGCTGGTGCTTCTCACTGTTTTGGCTGGCTGCTCATCCCTGGTTTCCATTATGACAGGTGTCGTGTTTTTCTTGTAATTACATTCCTGCCCATCCTAGTGCATCTAACTGCGATCAACTCCTTACAGAGGGGATAACCTATGTTGTAATTTGATAAGAATGCATATTGTAAGCCATAAAGGCCACAACTATGTCATCAAGAAACCTCACAGCCATAAATCCTGCTTTTAAACTGATCCAGAGTACAGCTGAAGGGATACCTTTCAAGAAGATATTTGTAATTTGTACTTCATGATATTGTACGTTCTGGTTTTGACTGTACATATCTGAAATTAACATGTTTTTGATATTATACATTATAGGTTTCATATGTAACATGTTTACAAGTTGAAATAACTATTTTTTCTCAGGAGGCATTTTTTCCTAGTCACAAAATATCCAGGAGGCGTTCTTTCTAGGAGGCATTTTTTCCAGGAGGCATTTTTTTCTGTGAGGCATTTTGTCCAGGAGGCATTTTTTCCCAGATTCTGTATGTCCTACATTCTTTGGTAATGTTGTCGGAGAAGAGGTCTCGAGTGAAAGGGTACATTGACCACAGACATTTCTGTTCAAAATGTCATTAGTATCAGACTTAAGTATAAAACACTAATTGCATGCAGTGAACTAAGATGCTTAAGAACTATTGTTTAAAATTACTGATTGTGCTTCAACTAAAAAAATTAACAAAACCACTAATAAAATCCAGTGAACCAAAGTGCCTTAGACTTTTTGTTCAAAAGTTAATGATTTTGCTTCAGAGTTATTGCTTACAAGAAAAATCAAGTTACAAACAAGTCAAGCTATAGCTCTAGAAAATTGTTACTGGATTTATTGGGAAAGAAAAGTATGAGTTTATATATTGCAATATTTATGAATCATTTAGCAAGTGAAATTAAAAATCTAGGCTTAGGAATAAGAGTAGGAGATCATGATCCATTCCACACTTCAATAATGCATGAAATTAAGACCAAACAAGTTACTGGACTTGTTGTAGCTGTGGAAAAAGTGAATCCAGGGCAAAACCCCACTGGGCAAAACCCCACTCAGACCAAACCCCATCAGACAAAACCCCACTCAGACACAACCCCACTCACTTATACTAATTTCTGGACAAAACCCCACTTTATAAATTATTTTAAAAATTTGAAGATGTCAAGATGTTTTTTTTAAATGTTAAGTTAAATCTTAGGTTTGAATTGGTTCAGTGGTACTAACTACTCGGGCTTTTATGATAAAAGGAACAGTTAAATCTGGTAGTGTTTGAAGTGGGCTTTGTGTTCAGTGGTAGTAGGTATTCAGTTGCAATTGACAGTTAATCTTGTTAGATCAATCTGTGTATATAAATGTGGGCAGCTATGGTAAGCAATCATTGTCTTCTAGATTTCATTATATTGCTGACAAATTCTGTGATATCTTATGACAAATGTGGGATATTAGGATATAAAGTGCTTAGAAATTTTGTGGTATTTGGTGATACTCGTGAGACATTAGGATATTACAAAGTGCATGACAAAGTGCTTACAAATTTTGTGATATTTTGTGAAAACTGTAGGATATTAGAAAATGCATGACAAAAAACCAGGCAACCTATGGGGAACTTTTTACTGCCATTTACTGCGTGGCGTTGGACTCTGACTGTAGTTTGAAGGTGTTGGACCGTGTGTTTGATGAAAATTAATATAACTGACCAAAGCAATTATGTATTTTGCTTAATGTAATGTGCTTAAATATTAGTGCTTAAAGATAATGTGATTTTGCATTATGTTCTTCATACAAATGTCTATCAATGTCTATTTTTGTCATGACTTTGTATTTGTATCAATTAAAACTCTGCATACAATAAATATTTTGTTTTTTTTTCATGAAGAGTGGGGTTTTGTCCTCATTCTTATTTATCTGAGTGGGGTTGGGTCTGAGTGGGGTTTTGCCTGATGGGGTTTGGTCTGAGTGGGGTTATGCCCAGTGGGGTTTTGTCCGTTTACCGGAAAAAGTAGCCTCATAACATGTTTTAACAAAATACAGTGAACGCAATACTTTTCAAGTTATAAGTGATTAGTGCATGACTGCAGGAATTTGAATGCATTAAAGTTTCAAAAATTCATTTCCCACTTGAGCTAAAATTAATTAAATGTAGAAGTCTAAGTGAAATGGAAGAAAGAAAACAATATACATTCAAAAGAACAGCATAAACATTCCACTTTTTTTTGTTCCACTTTTGCTTCACACACACATATATATATCTCTATCTATCATCTCCCTCCATCAACCCCCCACTGAGGCCATTCTTTTTTCCACTTGCTTTTTATGTGCACTAAAGGGGAGTTGGGGGGGTTCTTTCTGCATAGAAATACTTTCCATGGTATCACAGAAAAGAGTTGGGGAGGAAGAAGAAAGGGACAAGTCATTCATTTCCACTCAGCTGGAGATACATAAAATGCTCTACAAGAAAAACTGTTTATGAGAAAGTGTTTTTTGTTTCAGGCATCTTATATTGTGAAAGAAGTCAGGTGTATACATTTGACCAATTTACATAGTCTATGTGAGCAAGTAGCTAGATTATCAACTCCTTCTACAAAACAAAAGTTGAATCAATTGAAGCTTTTTTTTCCAAAAAGGAAAAGTTATATCCCCACAATTCCAAAAGAATGGAATCAGAAGAATGTGTTTTTTTAATCTTCCTAAAATTGGGACTTTACATTATGTGAACACTGATCAGTTGCAATATGTTAATAACCACATCAGTGCATCATAAATAGCTCATTTTTTTCTTTGAAGATGTCATAACTTCATAAACACGGTTTGCCAGACAGCATAAATATTTTTAAGTATACATATGCCAGGTGTGGTTTTAAAAATGTTAACATGGCCAAAGCCTCTTAAGTACAGGAATTTTAAGTGAAATGTTATACAAAATCTTACTTTACTATAATCAATGTCAAGTTAAACTGATGTTACTGAACAGTAAATCAGTTAGGGGCTGAAAATCCTCATTTTCACGTCAAGATGGCCATGACTGTACTTGTATTGGAACTTCAAGGTGGAAAGAAAATAAGAATGTCCCTAATGTCATCTTTAAAAGTGTACAAAATTTAACTGAGCTCTGCTGAACAATACGATAGCTGGAGATTAAAAACTCCATAATTTCACTGCAAGGTGACCATAACTTCATCCATATTGCGACTTTAAAGTGACCATAAAATGAGAATGACCCTTTTGTCATCCTTTATAAGTGCATAAAGTTTAGCTCAGGTCAGTTGAACAATAAGATAGCTGGAGGCTGAAACTTCATTTTTCACTGTAAGGTGACCATAACTTCATTCATATTGTGACTTTAAGGTGATCATAATATGATAATGTCCCTTCAATATCAATATATATTAGATATGGAAAAAGAAAAGAGCCAGACGGCTTTATTCAAATGTTATGACTTTAGGGAGGCCAAAATTATATTAACAGTTTAAGGTCACCTTAAAGTCAGGATAACCCTTTGGTTTGCTATCCTTTATAGGTGTGCAAAGATTAACTGAGGTCAGTCGAACAATAAGATACTTGGAGGCTGAAAACCCCCTTATTTCACTTTAAGGTGGCTACAACTCCATTCATACTGAGAGTTTAAGGTGACCCTAAGTATTATTTTTATCTACTTTAATACCAGTGATAAATTCAATATAAAAAAATGGAAAAAGAAAGGAGCCAGAGGATTTTATTCCAATTTGATGACTTTAAGCAGGCCATATGTCCATTAACATTTTCAGTTTAAGGTCACCATAAACCCACAATATTCCTTTGGCGAATCTTGATATATGCCAAGTTTGGTTGAAAAAAGTGAAAAACTAAGTGAGCTGGAGGGCTAAAACCCCCTTTTTGGACATTAAGGTGACCTTAAGATCGCAGATACAGGGCTAAAACTTCGCCATGTGAAAGATTATCAAAATGTAGCTGAATAAGTTATTCAAACAAAACGCCGAAATCCTAACCGTTTTTGAGATACAGACCAAGTACCCATTTTTAAAAAATTTACGAAAATAAAACGCCTGCCATTCAGGCATCTATGGTCCGATTGATAAGAAAATCCTTTCCGACCTTGGAAATTTGGTCTAGAATGTACCTGATGAATTTTATAGCACAGGTGTGTGTGGTTTTTTCCAAAACGCGATGACGGGGTGTTTTGGACTTATGCTTAAGGTTACCTTAAGTAAAGCTTAAGGTCTGCGCAAAGTATCCCAAAAATTTTTCCTGCCCCTATAGTTTTAAAGAAAGATAAGAAGGAAAGAAAAATTTGAAAGGCTAAGAAGTTATTCTAGGGAGACCATAATCCTGCGGCGGCGGCGGTCATCAGTCGAACTTCGGTGAAAACAAATAAGTGTCCCTGACGGGCCGCTTAATTATATTCCCAGACAAGCTGTCCATAACTATACAAGGCAGTCAGATAAATGTGTTTATTTTGAGGCAGTTACTATTGGGAATTTATAATGTGCACTTATCAAATGAAATACTAGTATATTCATAATCACATCAGTCTATGTTGATTTATTTATTTATTTGGGGTTTAACGTCACTTTCAACACTGTACAGGTCATATCACGATGGGTAGTTGGAAGGGCGGAGGAAACCAGTACATAGAGTTCGCTAGGGTTGTGTACTGTAAACTGCCGACCAACGGCAAGCAACTACCAGCTTTCCCACTTGAGCCCGTGTGGGGACTGAACCCCGGCCTCAGAGGTGGGAGGCGAGAGTGTTACCACTCTGCCACCGTGGCCCCTCAGTCTATGTTGAAATCCTCATTTTTTGTTTGAGATGTTCACAACTAGGAGGTTTGCCTCATTAAGTCTATTTGCCATGTGTGGTTGAAAAAGCCTCAAACTAAACTAGAGGATCGCTCGCAAAAAAAAAAGATAATGTTTTTGCATAGCAAAAACAAAGCGTCCCGAAAAGGATATAAAGGTGAGTGCTAAAGTATTAAGAAAATGCTTCGTTTCTAGCCTTATACTGTTGTGGCGACCAAAGTCAGCGCAGTCTGCTCTATCTAGCACGGTTTTCAAGATATAAGCATTTTTGTGTTTTGCAAAAAATAAAAAAATAAAAAATGTCCGCTATATTTGGCGAGACAAAAATATTTTGAAAATTGGCATGGCTACTCTGCAGAGATACCCAGCAGGTCCAAAATTTTGTTGAGTTCACTCCATATAGCACGGTTTTCGAGATATAAGCATTTTTGTGTTTTGCAAAAACTTTGAAAATTCAAAATGGCCACCATTTTTGGGGAGACAAAAATTTTTGTCAAGACCACTGCCGTGGTATCTCCCGCCGAGCATTAAAGCAGAAGAAATAGCTTTTCCGAGATATTCACAATTTTTCATTTTCGTGTGTGAAAGGTCTTCCAAAAGTAGGTGAATGAGTTATTTGAGAAAAATTGGCTATCTGCAATACTATTAAGAGATAATTCACATTTACTCATTTTGAGTAGGTGAATAATTATCTATGGGTCTGAAACTTCACCAAGTGAAAGCTCTCCCAAAAGTAGGTGAATGAGTTATTTGAGAAAAATTGGCTATCTGCAATACATTTAGAGATAATTCGCATTTACTCATTTTGAGTAGGTGAGTAATTAGCCATGGGTCTGAAACTTCACCATGAGAAAGCTCTCCCACAAGTAGATGAATGAGTATTTGATAAAAATTGGGTATCCGCAATACTTTTACAGATAATTAGCATTTACTCATTTTGAGTAGGTGAATAAATAGCTATGGGTCTGAAACTTCACAGAGTGAAAGCTCTCCCAAAAGAAGGTGAATGAGTTATTTGAGAAAAATTGGCTGTCTGCAATACTTTTAGAGATAATTCACATTTACTCATTTTGAGTAGGTGAATGATTAGCTATGGGTCTGAAACTTCACCAAGTGAAAGCTCTGCCAAAAGTAGGTGAATGAGTTATTTGAGAAAAATTGGCTATCTGCAATACTTTTACAGATAATTCGCATTTACTCATTTTGAGTAGGTGAGTAATTAGCTATGGGTCTGAAACTTCACCAAGTGAAAGCTCTCCCAAAAGTAGGTGAATGATTAATTTGAGAAAAACTGGCTATCTGCAATACTTTTAGAGATAATTCGCATTTACTCATTTTGAGTAGGTGAGTAATTTGCTATGGGTCTGAAACTTCACCAAGTGAAAGCTCTCCCAAAAGTAGGTGAATGAGTTATTTGAGAAAAATTGGCTATCTGCAATACTTTTAGAGATAATTCGCATTTACTCATTTTGAGTAGGTGAGTAATTAGCTATGGGTCTGAAACTTCACCAAGTGAAAGCTCTCCCAAAAGTAGGTGAATGATTAATTTGAGAAAAACTGGCTATCTGCAATACTTTTAGAGATAATTCGCATTTACTCATTTTGAGTAGGTGAGTAATTAGCTATGGGTCTGAAACTTCACCAAGTGAAAGCTCTCCCAAAAGTAGGTGAATGATTAATTTGACAAAAATTGGCTATCTGCAATACTTTTAGAGATAATTCGCATTTACTCATTTTGAGTAGGTGAGTAATTAGCTATGGGTCTGAAACTTCACCAAGTGAAAGCTCTCCCAAAAGTAGGTGAATGAGTTATTTGAGAAAAATTGGCTATCTGCAATACTTTTAGAGATAATTCACATTTACTCATTTTTAGTAGGTGAGTAATTAGCTATGGGTCTGAAACTTCACCAAGTGAAAGCTCTGCCAAAAGTAGGTAAATGATTTATTTGAGAAAAATTGGCTATCTGCAATACTTTTAGAGATAATTCGCATTTACTCATTTTGAGTATGTGAGTAATTAGCTATGGGTCTGAAACTTCACCATGTGAAAGCTCTCCCACAAGTAGATGAATGAGTTATTTGATAAAAATTGGGTATCCGCAATACTTTTACAGATAATTAGCATTTACTCATTTTGAGTAGGTAAATAATTAGCTATGGGTCTGAAACTTCACCATGTGAAAGCTCCCCAAAAGTAGGTGAATGAGTTATTTGACAAAAATTGGCTATCTGCAATACTTTTAGAGATAATTCGCATTTACTCATTTTGAGTAGGTGAGTAATTGGCTATGGGTCTGAAACTTCACCAAGTGAAAGCTCTTCCAAAAGTAGGTGAATGAGTTATTTGAGAAAAATTGGCCATCTGCAATACTTTTAGAGGTAATTCGCATTTACTCTTTTTGAGTAGGTGAGCAATTAGCTATGGGTCTGAAACTTCACCAAGTGAAAGCTCTTTGGGATAGCTGCTCTGCAGAGATACCTTGAAGACAAAAAATTTCGTCGAAATCGCTCTATGTAGCATGGTTTTCGAAATATTAGCATTTTTGTGTTTTGCAATTTTTGCGCAAAAATTCGAAAATTCAAAATGGCCGCCATTTTTGGCAAGACAAAATTTTTTCGAAAATTGGCATGGCTACTCTGCAGAGATACCCAGTGGGTCAAAATTTTTGTCGAAATCGCTCTATCTAGCACGGTTTTCGAGATATAAGCATTTTTGTGTTTTGCAATTTTGCGAAAAATTCGAAAATTCAAAATGGCCGCCATTTTTTGCGAGAAATTTTTTGTTTGAAAATTGGCATGGCTACTCTGCAGAGATACCCTGCGGGTCAAAAATTTCGTCGAAATCGCTCTATCTAGCAGGGTTTTTGAGATATAAGCATTTTTATGTTTTGCAATTTTTGCGAAAAATTCGAAAATTCAAAATGGCCGCCATTTTTGGCGAGAGAAAATTTTTTTGAAAATTGGCATGGCTACTCTCCAGATATACCCTGTGGGTCAAAAATTTCGTCGAAATTGCTCTATCTAGCACGGTTTTCGAGATATAAGTATTTTTGTGTTTTGCAATTTTTGCGAAAATTTCGAAAATTCAAAATGGCCGCCATTTTTGGCGAGACAAAAATTTTTTGAAAATTGGGAAAAGTATTCCGCAGAGATATCCTGCGGGTCAAAAATTTTGTCGAAATTGCTCTATCTAGCACGGTTTTTGAGATATAAGCATTTTTGTGTTTTGCAATTTTTGCGAAAATTTCGAAAATTCAAAATGGCCGCCATTTTGGGCGAGACAAAAACTTTTTGAAAATTGGGAAAACTACTCCGCAGAGATACCCTGCGAGTCAAAAATTTCGTCGAAATCGCTCTATCTAGCACGGTTTTCGAGATATAAGTATTTTTGTGTTTTCCTTATTTGGAAAATTCGTAATGATTAATTAATCATTAATTACTCGGCCATTTCTTGACCAATCAATGCCAAAATCTAATGATTTCCAGATTTTAATAGAATGAATGTATTTGCCAAGTTTCAGGTGAATTGATAAAATTCCTTTCAAGTTATCATCCGGACAAGCTTCCCCATCGAAAAAAGACATTTTTGGTCATGTGACCTCTCTGATTGGTTGAAATGTCACTGCAGCATATTCAAAAAAATTCCCCAAGGCTACCGCCTAAACCTGCCAAATTTGAAAAGAATCCGCCTAACGGTTACAGAGTTATAAGGAAAACAAAATGCGGAGCCGGCGGAGCCGGCGGAGCCGGCGGAGCCAGAAGCTCTCCCATACACAAACAAGCGTCCCTTGCGGGACGCTTAATGAGCTGAGAGCTATAAATCCACATTAATTACCGGGTATATCAGGGTGGCCATAGCTAAAAGTCTTACATTCTGAGGCTCTTAATAGAAAAGATCTCGCAAATTTCCCTTTGGTTAAGCTTAATCAATGTGGCAAGTTTAACTGATGTAAGTTGAACAATCAGTAGTGGGCCCAAAACCCCCTTTTGTCATCCTTTATAAGTGTGCCAAATTAAACAGAAGGTTGAAAAATAAGGAGGTGAGTTTAAGGTCACCAGATGGTGAGAATATTATTTTGGCAAAGCCTAATATATGTACCAAGGTTACTGAAAAATGTGAAAATCTGTGAGTAAAGTGGGGGGCTAAAATATTGTTTCCAGTACTGAGAGGGCCATAAGGTGGTAGATGTAAAGCTGAAATTTTAGCACGAGAAAGATTATTGAAAAAGTAACTGATTCCAACATAGGGATCTGAGATAAGGACATGTACTCATTTAAATTTGTGAAAATCAAAGGCCTCCAGTTTAGGCATCCATGCTCGGATTGATCTGAAAATCCTTTCTGATGTCTGGATTTATTTCTTAAAGATATCTGCAAAATTTTATCACACAGTTGTATACATTTTATTCTGAAACATGATGACGTTTTGGAGAAATGCTTAAGGTAACCTTAAATGAAGTTTTGAGATCTGGTTAAAGTATCCCAATAATTTTCCCACCCCTATAGTTTGAATGAAACATAGGAAAAAAATCTCCACAGCCAAAGAATGTTTTCAAGCTTGTCCATAATCCAGTGGCAGTGGGGATCAGATGAGCCAACATGAAAACAACTGAGTGCCACTTTACTCACGTTTCAACGAGATGATCCACAAAATCCTGTACTTTGTCACTGTCTCGGTTTGAAAACACATAAAATGTGTACTTGTAATCTTCATCACAGTTTATCCGTCGTGCCATCTATGTTAATAAATTGCAAACAAAAAATAATGACATAAATATGTTCATTTATTATATTTTAGTTAAGGGTGATGTTTACATGATTTGAACTTCAATATGTTAATAATAATGTTGTGGCATGAAATGACAATATCATCAACTGTAATAATGCTAGAATAAAGCCAAAGATAGGTTGAAGCTAACAACAGCCATATAAACTGAATGAAGATTATAAACACTGATAAGTGCCTTCTTTTTTCATGATTTTTCATACTTTCTATCTACACTTGAACTTCATTCAATTACAGAAAACTTAATTTATGTGAAAGTTGGCTTATCTACTTATTAACAGAATAATATATACTATATAACTTAACCAATAGCAAATGCAATATTTCTCTTGTGTGGATCCTGCTTCTATCTCTCATTTCTATCTTTTTCCACAAAAGAAAAATCACTTAAAACCTGCTACAGACTTTCCCTTTGGTGATGGTTTGAGATCAAAAGTTCAAAATCTAAATATTTATAAATACTTTAATTTGCACTATTATACTGTGGAAACTTGCACTGTATACTGTAAAGCAATTAGTGACTGTCGCTGCCTGGACTCGATCCCAGTACCTTTGGTTTACACAGAGAAATAAACACAAGTCTAGCTGAGCTAAAAGGGAATTACTGAAAGCCCAGGTGTTAACATAACTGATACACATAAGTATATTACAAACCACTCCTCAAGGAAAGACCTGTCCCCGTGTTTTACATGAACACATTATAACACTTCAACTCACTTGCCTGTGAGCAGGTGGGGAACCTTGAGGGATCTCCACCATGTACTGTAAAGTAACTAGAAAAATGTTTTTGCTAACAAAACCTAAGAGTCCCAAAAAGGTTCACTGCAACATAATATACAGTAGAAAAAGGTTTTTGAAAACTAGAGATTGTGTCTCGACGCAGTGTATCCCCGGACGGGACATAGTTAAGGCGTGAATATGTCGGTCTTGAGCCTGTTTCCTGGAGCACCAGGTCAGGATTCTCCATAGTACCAGATTACTCCCAAAAGCTAATCACTAGTTCTTTCACTTATATCTGTCTTTAAAAATTACATTTCATGGATCCAGAAGATCCATATAGTGATCCGGATCACTTCCAAAATTCAATCATTTCATCCTTTTACCTTTTCAGACATATTCTAAAAATTTCATCAAAATCCGTCCATAAGTTTTTTAGTTATCTTGTACACAAACATATCTGGCAGCCTGGATCCACATGATCCAGACAGTGATCCACATTACTCCCAAAAACTAATCACTTGTTTTTGTCCCATTTAAGACATTTCCTGAAAATTTCATGAAAATCCATCTATGACTTTTTGAGTTATCTGTCTTTAAAAATTAAATTTCATGGATCCAGAAGATCCAGACAGTGATCCGGATCACTCCCAAAATTTAATCATATCTTCCTTTTACCATTTTGGACATATCCTGAAAAATTTATCAAAATCCATCTGTCAGTTTTTGAGTTATCTTGTTCACAAACAAACAAACAAATAGAGGGCCAAAAATGACCCTCGGTCAGGTACTTTGGCGGTCAGTGGATGACCTTAAATGAAGATCTGTAACCGGTAAGCCTGGATGCTGGTACTCCATCATGTACTCAACCTCCAAAGCCATTTTCAATAGTTTCCATGCAATATAGTCAGCATTAAGTGTGGAAATATCTCCAAAAATGACCCTTGGTCAGGTACTTTGGCGGTCAGTGGATGACCTTGAATGAACAGCTTCAAGGTCAAATTTCTACATGCTTACAGAGGACATATATATGTATTATATATACCAGCCATAGGATGATCTGACTTTCTGTACAGGAGAACTGGGCCAAAAAGTGAAAAAATGGCCAAAATCTGACCTTTAAGAGGCCACCAGTGACTTTGAGATTGACGGTCAAGGCCACAAAACAATAGCGTTCGTGGCATTGCTCATATATACCCACATACCAAATTTAAAAGTTCTAACTAAAATATTTTTTAAGTTATCGCGTCCAAAAGGAAATCTCTGCGGCGGCGGTGGCGGCGGCGGCGTGACTGTACTGAATCCTAAGTATCCCCGACTTTCGTCCGGGGATACAATAAAAACATGCAGTGCTGAGAGAAGAAGTGAAAGTTAAGCAGACAGTGTGGCAGTTCATGCATTAACATGAAAGAAAAAATTAAGCTTTATTTTGTTTTCTATGGTGACGGTCATAAATTGCGAAAAGTTAAGTGAATAAATGCTCTGGCTAAGAATGCATAAAGCATCAATACTTATAATAGGTCGAAAGTTACACCATAAAACTACTTAATTAAAGAGTAACAGTGCTTTATAAATGCCATATATCTATTTACATTTTAGAAAAAGGCATAGTAAAAGGGGGTAAATCTGACCAGCTATCTAGACTCTTCACATAAGGTTTCCCAAAACCTCTCAATACATTCTAAAACTCTAAAAGAATAAAAATGATAAACATGTGTCATCTATGTTTTTTGTCATCTACGTTTTAGTGAATCCGACAGTGGCTGTACAGGGACACACAAGTGCAAAGTACCTAATGTCAAAGCATGCAATGCTCATGTCCATGGAAAACAATACCATTTCATGAAAGGTCAGCAATTTCTACTTGAAACTGAATAACCTTGACTTGGATGTTTTTAATTTGGTTGTATCAAAAAGGAATTTGTTTTCTTTTTTAAGCGTGAGCCTCGAAAGAGTTCGCGCTTCTACAGATCACCTTTTTTTGTCTCCAGACTTTCATCGGTTGTGGCGCAGCGTGATGAGTATTTGTCTGCTCACTGAAATTAAGTGGCAATGGGCTAAGTTAGTATTTGGATGGGTGACCGTCTGAGTTCTAGACCAGCTGTGGGATGTGTCTGAGTTAGAATTTCTTTGTGTCCCCAGACTTTCATAAATTCTAGTGCACTACTCGTGTCTCTGATGGCTTTGCGCTTGAGCTGGGGGACCAAAACACCTTTTAGCCTTGTTCGTTTCTTTTTTCCTAAACATTAAGTCTGTGAATCACAATAAAAGCTAATTTCTCATTCTGTTTGCAGAAGTACCTGTTGACCCCTTTAATTAAGATCATATGAGTAACAACAAAGCTGACCTACAAATCAAGTTGATCTTTGAACACTTTCTTGAATCTGAAACAGTGAAACACAGTAAAACATAGTGAAACAGTGCTCATATTCCAATCTAATAAGATGTTTATTGAAATTAATCTTTGTACATTAACCTTCAAATACAAATTACCGTGCTTGTACTGGTTTCTATAAGCTGGGGCATCATAAAAAAAAAGACAAAACACTTATAGAGTGCAGACCTACACCAAGGTAGTTGATTATCTCCATATTTTAATTTCACCCAAATACTGCATTTTTTATTTTACCTCTCATAATCAAATGAACATGACTATGAAAAAACACAAAATCGACTATTTTATGACCCCAGTTTGACCCATAAGGGGGGATCCGGGGGTAAATCTGACCAGCTATCTAGACTCTTCACATAAGGTTTCCCAATACCTCTTAATACATTCTAAAACTCTAAAAGCAAGAATAAACCAGGAGATAAAAGAGGTAAAAACACAAAATCAGCTATTTTATGACCCCAGTTTGACCCAAAAGAGTGGGTCCGGGGGTAAATCTGACCAGCTATCTAGACTCTTTACATATGGTTTCCCAATACCTCTTAATACATTCTAAAGCTCTAAAAGCAAGAATAAAGGAGATAAAAGGAAAAAACACATAATCGGCTATTTTATAACCCCAGTTTGACCCATAAGGGGGGATCCGGGGGTAAATCTGACCAGCTACCTAGACTCTTCACACAAGGTTTCCCAATACCTCTTAATACATTCTAAACTCTAAAAGCAAGAATAAAGGAGATATAAGGCAAAAACACAAAATCAGCTATTTTATGACCCCCAGTTTGACCCATAAGAGGGGGTCCGGGGGTAAATCTGACCAGCTATCTAGACTCTTTACATATGGTTTCCCAATACCTCTTAATACATTCTAAAGCTGTAAAAGCAAGAATAAAGGAGATATAAGGCAAAAACACAAAATCGACTATTTTATGACCCCAGTTTGACCCATAAGGGGCAATGCGGGGTAAATCTGACTGGCTATCTAGATTCATCACATATGGTTTCCCAATACCTCTTAATCCATTCTAAAACTGCAAAAGCAAGAATAAAGGAGATATAAGGCAAAAACACAAAATTGGCTATTTTATGACCCCAGTTTGACCCATAAGGGGGGGTCCGGGGGTAAATCTGACCAGCTATCTAGACTCTTCACATATGGTTTCCCAATACCTCTTAATACATTCTAAAGCTCTAAAAGCAAGAATAAAGGAGATAAAAGGCAAAAACACAAAATCGGGTATTTTATGACCCCAGTTTGACCCATAAGGGAGGGTCTGGGGGTAAATATGACCGGCTATCTAGACTCTTCACATATGGTTTCCCAATACCTCTTAATACATTCTCAAGCTCTAGAAGCAAGAATAAAGGAGCTATAAGGGGAAAAGATGAAATTGGCTATTTTATGACCCCAGTTTGACCCCTACAGGGGGGGTTGGGGGGGGGGGGGATTTGACTTGCTTTCTAGACTCTCCACATATGGTTTCCTACTACCTCCCAATACATTTTATGGCTCTAAATGCAATACTTAGGAAGATAATAGGGGTGTTCACATGAATTTTAAGCTTTGTGATTGAGATTGAGAAAATCACTCATAAATCGGTCAATTTTCATCGGATTGCTCCCAAAATCTAATCAGCTCACGTTTTTGATAGTATAAACATGTGTATGAAGTTACAAGCCTCTGCGGTCAGTAGATTTTCCTGAACTGCGATGATGGGCAGGTGTACCCGAAAAACTATTTTTGATCATGTGACCTTGATAAAGATGAAAGGTCAAATTTAAGCATGTGGAAACATTTTCCCACGCCTAAGGTATATAACTGCCAAATATGGTTAAAATGCTTGCAATAATAAGGGAGATATTCAAGGGAGACCATAATGCGGCGGCGGCGGCGAGGAAACTGACGCGAAACCTTTCAGGGACGCTTAATTATTGACCGTCTCTGTTGGGACGCGATCCCAATGCCTTTGCTATTCATACAGAAATAAACACAAGCCTAGTTCTTTAACCAGCTGAGCTGAAGGGGAATTTGTCCATTGCATATATGTACATTATAATCAACTCTATATATCAATTTAAATGAATACATTTCTTGATATTACAAAAATGGTGCAAGCAACTGATCACCACTTACCCATTAGGGTCATAAAAATTAACACTGAAAGGCAAGAAGTGGATTCCTGAAGACTAATTCAATGAAGTTTAAAAGGATTTCAGGCAATATTTTTATAGATACACTGAAAAATACAAGACATTCTACGTTATGACCCCAGTTTGACCAGGGGGGGTGGGGGGGTGGGGAGATATGATTTGATTTTTGGAATCCCAGACCATGCTTTCCTATTACTTCTCACTATATTCCAAAGCTCTACTTGCAATAATTAAAGAGATGTTAAGCAATAAGTGAAAATGTGACCAATTTAGAGTCATAAAATAGACCTTGAAAGGGAAGAAGGGGGCAAAAACCTAAATTCCAAGGTTTTTTTTGGAAGAGTCTTGAAGAATAATTGTACTAGGTTGGGCCAACTTGGTGGCAACATATCCCCAGATAGGTCATCACTCTTGCCACTCATCACTCACGCCACTAATACATATGCCATGTTTTACACCATGAGTATGAGTACTTTATGAATTCCATGTATTTATGTACAGCAAAAAAGCAATCAGTGCCTGTGTAAATGTGTTCAGCATCAGTTGACTTTGCATTTTTGTACAGAGTACAAGAAACATTACACCGTCCTACACAAAACACTTTTGTCTCAAACACACACACAAAAAAAAACAAAATGTATGAATGAATGAGTGTGTGGTTGAAGAAAAGTTACAAGTTAAAAAACTTCTAACTTTTAAAAAATAATATTCAAATATTTGGAACTTTAAAGAAATTTAAACTAGAGGATCGCTCGCAAAAAAAAAGATAATGTTTTTGCATAGCAAAAACAAAGCGTCCCGAAAAGGATATAAAGGTGAGTGCTAAAGTATTAAGAAAATGCTCTGTTTTTAGCCTTATACTGTTGTGGCAACCAAAGTCAGCGCAGTCTGCTCTATCTAGCACAGTTTTCAAGATATAAGCATTTTTGTGTTTTGCAATTTTTGCAAAAAAATTCAAAATGGCCGCTATATTTGGTGGGACAAAAATATTTTGAAAATTGGCTACTCTGCAGAGATATCCAGCAGGTCAAACATTTGTTGAATTCGCTGCATCTAGCATGGTTTTTGAGATATAAGCATTTTTGTGTTTTGCAAAAACTTCGAAAATTCAAAATCGCCACCATTTTTGGTGAGACAAAAATTTTTGAAAACAAGACCACTGCCGCGGTGTGTATCTCCCGCCGAGCATTAAAGGAGAAGAAATAGCTTTTCCGAGATATTCACAATTTTTCATTTTCGTGTATGAAAGCTCTTCCAAATGTAGGTGAATGAGTTATTTGAGAAAAATTGGCTATCTGCAATACTTTAAAAAAAAATCAAGTGAAAGTTCTCCCAAAAGTAGATGAATGAGTTATTTGATAAAAATTGGGTATCCGCAATACTTTTAGAGATAATTAGCATTTACTCATTTTGAGTAGGTGAATAACTAGCTACAGGTCTGAAACTTCAGCGAGTGAAAGCTCTCCCAAAAGTAGGTGAATGAGTTATTTGAGAAAAATTGGCTATCTGCAATACTTTTAGAGATAATTAGCATTTACTCATTTTGCGTAGGTGAGTAATTAGCTATGGGGCTGAAATTCACCATGTGAAAGCTCTCCCGAAAGTAGGTGAATGAGTTATTTGAGAAAAATTAGCTATCTGCAATACTTTTAGAGATAATTGGCATTTACTTATTTTGAGTAGGTGAGTAAAGTGAGCTATGGGTCTGAAACTTCACCATGTGAAAGCTCTTCCAAAAGTAGGTGAATCATTTATTTGAGAAAAATTGGGTATCTGCAATACTTTTAAGAGATAATTAGCATTTACTCATTTTGAGTAGGTGAGTAATTATCTACGGGTCTGAAACTTCACCGTGTGAAAGCTCTCCCAAAAGTAGATGAATGAGCTATTTGAGAAAAATTGGCTATCTGCAATAGTTTTAGAGATAATTAGAATTTATTCATTTTGAGTAGGTGAATAATTAGCTACGGGTCTGAAACTTCACCGAGTGAAAGCTCTCACAAAAGTAGGTGAATGAGTTATTTGAGAAAAATTGGCTATCTGCAATACTTTTAAGAGATAATTCGCATTTACTCATTTTGAGTAGGTGAGTAATTATCTACGGGTCTGAAACTTCACCATGTGAAAGCTCTCCCAAAAGTAGATGAATCAGTTATTTGAGAGAAATTGGCTATCTGCAATACTTCTAGAGATAATTAGCATTTACTCATTTTTAGTAGGTGAGTAATTAGCTATGGGTCTGAAACTTTACCATGTGAAAGCTCTTCCAAAAGTAGGTGAATCATTTACTTGAGAAATATTGGCTATCTGCAATACTTTTAAGAGATAATTCGCATTTACTCATTTTGAGTAGGTGAGTAATTATCTACGGGTCTGAAACTTCACCATGTAAAAGCTCTCCCAAAAGTAGGTGAATGAGTTATTTGAGAGAAATTGGCTATCTGCAATACTTCTAGAGATAATTCACATTTACTTATTTTGAGTAGGTGAGTAATTATCTACGGGTCTGAAACTTCACCATGTGAAAGCTCTCCCAAAAGTAGATGAATGAGTTATTTGAGAGAAATTGGCTATCTGCAATACTTCTAGAGATAATTCACATTTACTCATTTTGAGTAGGTAATTATCTACGGGTCTGAAACTTCATGGAGTGAAAGCTCTCACAAAAGTAGGTGAATGAGCTATTTGATAAAAATTGGGTATCCGCAATAGTTTTAGAGGTAATTAGCATTTACTCATTTTCAGTAGGTGAATAATTAGCTACGGGTCTGAAACTTCACCGAGTGAAAGCTCTCACAAAAGTAGGTGAATGAGTTATTTGAGAAAAATTGGCTATCTGCAATACTTTTAGAGGTAATTTGCATTTACTCATTTTGAGTAGGTGAGTAATTATCTACGGGTCTGAAACTTCACCATGTGAAAGCTCTCCCAAAAGTAGATGAATCAGATATTTGAGAGAAATTGGCTATCTGCAATACTTCTACAGATAATTCGCATTTACTCATTTTGAGTAGGTGAGTAATTACCTACGGGTCTGGAACTTCACCATGTGAAAGCTCTCCCAAAAGTAGATGAATAAGTTATTTGATAAAAATTGGGTATCTGCAATACTTTTAGAGGTAATTAGCATTTACTCATTTTGAGTAGGCGAATAATTAGCTACGGGTCTGAAACTTCACCAAGTTAAAGCTCTCCCAAAAGTAGATGAATGGGTTATTTGAGAAAAATTGGCTATGTGCAATACTTTTAGAGATAATTCGCATTTACTCATTTTGAGTAGGTGAGTAATTACCAACAGTCTGAAACTTCACCATGTGAAAGCTCTGGCAAAAGTAGATGAATGAGTTATTTGAGAAAAATTGGGTATCCGCAATACTTTTACAGATAATTAGCATTTACTCATTTTGAGTAGGTGAATAATTAGCTACAGGTCTGAAACTTCACCAAGTAAAAGCTCTCCCAAAAGTAGGTGAATGAGTTATTTGAGAAAAATTGGGTATCCGCAATACTTTTAGAGATAATTCGCATTTACTCATTTTGAGTAGGTGAGAAATTAGCTATGGGTCTGAAACTTCACCAAGTAAAAGCTCTCCCAAAAGTAGGTGAATGAGTTATTTGAGAAAAATTGGGTATCTGCAATACTTTTAGAGATAATTCGCATTTACTCATTTTGAGTAGGTGAGAAATTAGCTATGGGTCTGAAACTTCACCAAGTAAAAGCTCTTCCAAAAGTAGGTGAATGAACTATTTGAGAAGAATTGGCTATCTGCAATACTTTTAAGAGATAACTCGCCATCTAACACAGTTTTCGAGATATTAGCATTTTTGTATTTTGCAATTTTTGCGTAAAATTCGAAAATTCAAAATGCCCGCCATTTTTGGCGAGGTAAAATTTTTTTGAAAATTGGCATGGCTAGATATTGGCAGAGATACCCTGTGGGTCAAAAATTTCGTCGAAAACACTCTATCTAGCACAGTTTTCGAGATATAAGCATTTTTATGCTTTGCAATTTTTGCAAAAAATTCAAAATGGCCGCCATTTTTGGCAAGATGAAAATTTTTTGCAAATTGGGATAGCTAATCTGCAGAGATACCCTGAGGATTAAAAATGTCATTCAAATCACTCTATCTAGCACAGTTTTCGAGATATTAGCATTTTTGTGTTTTGCAAATTTTGCACAAAATTCGAAAATTTAAAATGGACACCATTTTTGACGAGACAACATTTTTTTGAAAATTGGCATGGCTACTCTGTAGAGATACCCTATGGATCAAAAATCTCGTCGAAATCGCTCTATCTAGCACGGTTTTCGAGATATAAGCATTTTTATGTTTTGCAATTTTTGCGGAAAATTCCAAATGGCCGCCATTAGTGAGGCAAAATTTTTTTGAAAATTGGCATGGCTACTCTGCAGAGATACCCTGCCGGTCAAAAATCTCGTCGAAATCGCTCTATCTAGCACGGTTTTCGAGATATAAGCATTTTTATGTTTTGCAATTTTTGCGGAAAATTCCAAATGGCCGCCATTAGTGAGGCAAAATTTTTTTGAAAATTGGCATGGCTACTCTGCAGAGATACCCTGCCGGTCAAAAATTTCGTCGAAATCGCTCTATCTAGCACGGTTTTCAAGATATAAGCATTTTTGTGTTTTCCTTATTTGGAAAATTCATAATGATTAATTAATCATTAATTACTCGGCCATTTCTTAACCAATCAATGCCAAAATCTAACGATTTCCAGATTTTAATAGAATGAATGTATTTGCCAAGTTTCAGGTGAATTGATAAAATCCCTTTCAAGTTATCATCCGGACAAGCTTCCCCATCGAAAAAAGACATTTTTGGTCATGTGACCTCTCTGCTTGGATGAAATGTCACTGCAGCATATTCAAAAAAATTCCCCAAGGCTACTGCATACACCTGCCAAATTTGAAAAGAATCCGCCTAACGGTTACAGAGTTATAAGGAAAACAAAATGCGGAGCCGGCGGAGCCTGACGGTCTCCCATACACAAACAAGCGTCCCTTGCGGGACGCTTAATAAATAAAAAAAAGAAATATCATAAACAACTTTGAAAAAAAAAATGTAAAAAAAACCCAACTCTGGCAAAAAGAAAAATGGCCAAAGGCTACGACATTTTGGCCCACTACGAAGATTTAAATTGTAAAACAAAACTTTGACTATAAACAAGGTCTGACATTTGGGGGGGGGGGAAGTATTTTGACCTTGTGACCTTTGACCCTTTGATAAACTTTTTACTTTCCCCTATGCGATTTTCAACTTTAAAATGCTTTGTAAGTTTGCACGAAAAAATTTGAAAATGAAAAAAAAATCTTTAACTTGGGTTGAGTGTTTTACACAGGGGACTTGTGATTTGATTTCAAATAGTTTTGAAACATGTTGGAAATGAATTGGATTTAGTTTGGAAATTTGTTGGAATTTTGAGCAACACCAGTTTGGAGTAAAAGTTCTTGGAATAATTGGTTGGTCCTGAAAAGGACTGATAGTTGCCAGCTTCTGCCCCAGGGTTGTTGATTGACGCATCTCAGATCTTGTCCTCCTGCCCAGCCGATGCCCCCACATGATTGAAGTAGTCCTTCAGTAGTTCTCGTTGATGTTTGGCCTCACTCGAAGGATACCTGTAGTTCTCATTTACCACATACCCCGCCTGTTCATTCTGTTGGGCCGCCACATCATTTCCTGGGGTTGGTGCCCTGTCTGCTCTGCCTGGTATGTCCTCAGCATATTGTGAAACACCACACACATAAACACAATATCTTTGGCATCTCTTGGTCTTTGCTCCATGGTAGCCAGTAGTACCCTGACAGGCTCACTAAGATTCCAACTACCCTCCGACCTCTGGAGATCCTGTAGTTGGCTATTCTTTCTCCCCTTGTGAGTTGTCTTCTGCTGTAGGGTTTCACCAGCCATGGCATCAAGGCCAAGGCGTCATCATCCAGCAAGAAGTAGTGCAAAGCTGGTCCTCCCTCCACCAGTAGTTTAGATGCTGGAAGCCCCAAGCTAGTGTTGGTATCGAATAATAATATGTATATCGATATCAAACCATATTTTTGCTTCTGTATCGATCGATATTGAAATATCGGGTCATGGGTGTTTTCCGAGAAAGAGCTTCCAAACCCTTTCACGAGTTTTAGAAGTTTCCCGAAACGAAAACAAATATGGCACTTCCGGTTTAGCAGTCAGTGAAATTTGACAAAAAATGATAGGAAAACCAATATATTTCTTAACTTTTATATTTTATTTACATGGAAAACAGCTTAATTGCATCCATTTAGTAGTATGTTCCGATATTGATATTGTACCCTGCATTATCGATATCAGTATATTTAGCATGGATCGATAAATATTTCAATATCGATAAACAATACCAGCACTACAAGCTACCGTCCTCAATCTTGGCCCTCAAATCGCCTCTGTAGAAAATCTGTGCATCTGAGCAGGAACCACTTGACCCACAGTCTATCCAAAGGAATTTGTATTCTGCGTCCACCAGGGCCAGGGGAACTATAGAAAAGAAACCCCTGTAGTTGTAATAGTCACTGCCTGTTTTCTTGGGCTTCTTCATGGCAATATTCTTCCCATCTATGGCACCTACAGCATGATGGGGGCCACTCCATCTGGTTCTGAACTTCTCCTCCACCCTTTTCCATTCATCAGGGGTATGAGGGCAGTGCAAAGTATTCATCCTGAAATTCAGCAAGGATGGCTCGGCAGACCTGGGGGATGAATTTGCAGATGGTGGTGCGGTCAACCAACCAGTGGTACTGTAAAGACGTGTAGGTCTCTCCAGTGGCCAGGTGTCTCAGGGTTATTGCTAGTTTCAATCTAACTTCTAAGAGCTTCCTGAAATTGGTGACTGCATGACTTCTTGATGCATCGGTGTATGCATTCCTCGATGAGGTAAAAAAAGGCAGGGGGCATCCTGACAAAATTCAGTATCCTGGGATGTCTGTGTGTATGAGGTCTGCAAGGAGGTTGTTGTAGCATCCCTTTTCTTGTCTTTAAAGGATCCAGGTTATGACCCAGGGGCTGGTGGCTTTCTTCTTCGCCTGGGGGCTGGCTAGGGCTGAGGTTGTGCTGGTGGCTATATTGCAGGTGATGATGCTGGGTTGAAATGTGTCCTCTGTCTTTCCATTAAAATGTAAATCAAAATATACATAACTTAATAAAAACCAAAAGTACCCTAAGCTGATATATGAATTAAGTGACGTGTAGCTGGCATCTTTCCAGTGGCAAAGATGTTTTTTTGCCAGAAAGAGGGGTTTACATAGTTTTGGTTCGATCACAACTCTGGATCCCGACTTCAGAATTTAATCAGTCCATTCGGAGTGAGTCTGGAAAATGCTAAAGTCCTGTCGGTTTGTCAGTACGGCTTGTCGGGGGTTGCTATGGTTTGTCTATTAGGGGTTTAGGGCTTGTCGTCCCAGCAGGCACAGGTCCAATTCTTGACATCATGTTTTGGTCATGTTAGTATATGACATCAAGTAACTCTCACTCGGACATGATTTAAGGTGGTCACGTCATCTGACACAAATCTGACATCCCGTTTATGTGACATGACATGACTTTATGTGAATAACATACCTATAATATCAACTAGATGTCAAAATGATTACCAGACCTAACGTAATAGTATTATCCTATTCAGTGACATAAACTTGACACCATCCCAACATGACTCTGTGTAGTCATGTAAAATGATAAAAATATGATGTTGGAATAATATGATGTGACATGATATTCTACTCAGACATTGTTTCTGACATCTTAGTGATATTAATATGATGTCACTTTGTTGAGACATTTAAAGTGGAGTATCATCATGTCATTTGAGATCAGATTAACATTAGTAGTCTATAAAATTATGATTTCACTTTTGATAAATATTACAAAATCATCATGTGGATGTCTAAATCATGCCTAAGTCGGAATAATTTATCTAGTCTGTGTTAAGTCAAAGTTGGGTTTTCCATCCTGTAAAACAGCCAGGGTTATTAGGAGAGGCCCTCAGCTTTTTCACATGAGTAGGGGCAAATCCAGGCAGAGGTGACAGCCTGTGATTAGATACAGGACCTACTAACCAACTTGGCCTCTAGCCTGTGTGGATATTACTTTGACAAAAATAATTAATTTTTGGTATAGTCAAAACAATCATGTTTAAAACTGTAACTAAAATGCTGTGTTGGAGCAAAAATCTTCAAGAAATAGGTTGATTTCATAAACTAATGTACACTTTAGTATTTGCAACCAAGCCAAATATTGAATAAATAAAGTAATATGTTTAGAAAAAAGTGCTTCAAATATTCAAACTTTTGTACCCATAATTTGTATCTTTACACATAGTATAAGTTTTTCAACTTCTTTACACATGACATTCATTATTTTCTACCATGGAATAATCTGTATAGTACATGGAAATGACTTATGGCTGTGTCAGGTAAGTGTACACAAATGGCAGTTGTATGTTGGGAGTTTAAGCAATTTAACATAATATTAATGTGAAAACAAGAATTGTTTAAACCAAATTTGTATTACTAAAAATTGGTTTGAGCACTTACGAAATGATGTCAATCAGATTTTTAAATCAGTACATCAAATTGATATCAGTTTCTGATGTCATATAGACATGAAGTCAATCCAAATTAAGTCATCCTACTGATGTCTCATGCTGATATCAAATTTATAATCGGCTACTAGATGTCATTTTTATGGCTTTTTCATATGTCAAATAGACTAGGCTACTAAAGATCTATTTGACATCTAGCATATGCTGTCATTTCGAATTTCAAATAAGCATGAGTTTTGGATGTCATACCCAGTGTCTTTTTGATTTCTTTTTGATATCCTATTGCCTGCTGGGGTGGCAGTTTGCCATCTTGTCATGAAGAAAATGATCCCAATCGCAAGTCAGGTCATGATCGATCTTGATCCAGACAAGCCGGCATGTGCTACGTGCTGTCTTGAAGATGTAACCAGCCCATCATTTTTATGCGTTTTTGTCCCTAATTCCATGACTTTTGCAACTGACCCTAGATGCGTAGAGTCGGTTACTGGGTCTGTTCCAGTGGAACACCCCCATAAAGTTTGTGCACTTGCGTCAATGCATAATCGATATAAAAGCCCTGATGGCCACTACAATGAATAGATGGATTCCGTTACAGTACGTATAATGTTGCCAACCTTTGGTGTTTGCTTACAGTACCTGTAACGATTCCAAAATGAAACTTTCGTGAAACCACTAATGGAGCGTTTTTATCGGCCGTAAACACGACTTCACAGCCTGTAAATTTGTCAAGAACGGTGCCACGGGTCGTATTTACCATTCGTAAGTTGGGTGCCTCAGGAAACTTTCCAAGTTGTGACCTTCACCTCTAATGACAACAAAGATGCAGAATACATGGGATTTTGATAAATAACCCCAGAAAACGTATAACAAATGAAATATACATGTTTTGCATGGTGGATAGCGAAATATTGTGATTTCTTTTATTTCTTTCTCTTTGATAGTTGTGTTTTTTCACACCCACATATAAACACAGGGTGTGAATAACCTAAGAACGGTCATAGCTTTCCACTGGTGGGTACCAACTCACATGTGGTACGCACCATTCGTGAATTTCCGCCTGAACGCAGCATTACGTAATATGGTTGTAGAAAATAATCTCGAAAATTAGTTTTTAAAAGGCTAAAATAACCAACATACAGAAAGCTTTGTGAAAAGACACAATCAACGTTTTAAAATAGAAGAAAACTACTTGTGCTTGGACTTTATAAGCGATTCAACCACAAAGATATCCTCTAAATAAAGGACTTAGGCCTTCGTCCCATTTTTGAGGCTATTTTTGTGATCCGCGGAAATCCCCAGCATAAAGTATGAAAATTTATGTGGTTATATACGGACTTCGGTGGTTATAGATGTGCGTCTGGGGTGATTGCTAAACTGTTGATTTGGAGTGAAAGTAGGTCATGTGTGGCAGGGTTTCGCCAATTGTAGAAAGTCTATCCAAGTCCAAGGGATATGGGTCTGTATTCACAAAGATTCTTGGAATTGCATTTAGAATGACACTTAAGAATAGAAGTTAAAAAGAAATGTATGAAATTCTTAGAAATTTTCTTATAGTGTAGTCCTAAGAAAAATTGTAAGAATCTTTGAGAATACAGATCTTGGAATATGTGAACAGAAAGTTAGAAATTTGAAATAATATAAAGAGGCTGCATTTTATTACAGTACACAAAATAGACAACTTAAAATGTAACACTCTGTTCTGGATGTCGATTTGCAATCAGTTGCTGCATTAAAATCACCAAAGCAACTGTGTTTTTAAAGTTATATTTGTTTATTTGGGGTTTTACATCGCTTTCAACACTGTACAGGTCATATCACGACGGGTAGTTGGAAGGGCAGAGGAAACCAGTACATATAGTTCGCTAGGGTTCTGTATTGTAAACTGCCGACCAACGGCAAGCAACTATACCAGCTTTCCCACTTACGGCCATGATGGGGATCGAACCCCGGCCGCAGAGGTGGGAGGCGAGAGTGTTACCACTCTGCCACCGTGGCCCCTTTTTAAAGTTTTAATATAAGCATACTATGTGCCAGTCTTAATTGCTATGTGCCAGTCTTACATTTAAATCAAAATCTTGGAATGTCCTAAGATTAAGAGTTTTGTGAATAGTAAATTCTTATTCCTAGAAAAATTCTAAGAATAAAAACCATTCTTAGAAAAATTCTAAGATTAAGTTTGAGTCTAAGAATAAGAATCTTTGTAAATAGGAATATTCTTATTCTTAGAATTTTTCTAAGAAAAACGACAATTCTAAGAAAAATTCTAAGAATAAGACTAATTCTAAGCATAAAAATCTTTGCGAATGCAGGCCATGGTCATCACAAAATACTGAGATAGAAAGAAGTTAAAGAGAGCTCAGCACAGCAATGGACAACCCATTCGGAACAAATACATGAACATTTTGACTGATGACACACATTATAAGAGTAATATTAATAACATTAGATATTGAGCTTACATTAAATACTTTTGTAAGAATATATATTTTTAAACAATCCTTTGCTTTGATATATTTTACAAACTGCCTGTTAATAATAATAATAATAATAATAGTAGGATTTATATAGCGCAAAATTGATACAAATCCTCTAATGTTAAAGCAAATATTGTCAGGATTGTACTTCACATTCTCAGATTTTTGGTTTATTTCAGCGGAAACAGTTTTATCTGCACTGTGACTTAGGGTTGTTATGTATTTTACCAATCATTAACTAGTTAATTGTTTCAATTGGACAAGCAAAACCCTGTCTCTACCTCAAACATTATACACATGTATTATAGTTTTAATGCCTCAATTAAATTTCCTATTAAAATGTCCCATCTTAGTTGCATTATGAAAAAACAATACAACAGTCGGGGAATCGTAAAATGGGGTTATTACTTAAGCAGGTGATTTAAAAAAAATAAAATAAGTGCACCCATTGGTTAAGATTTATTCATGCATTTAAACCCCAGAAAACCACAATTTGGAATTATTGATTTGGCTAATTGTTTCTTTGTAAAACTGGAAAATATTTCAAATTCTTCAGTCACAGTAATCATCTGTGAGTCTTAAGAGTTGTCTGTTTGATGTTCCTTTGCATGTGGAATCAATTATTCTGATTTGTGATAAATATTTAAAACATCTAGGATTATGTTATATAAAATATAGTTAATGTTAAAATATGTTATATATAATAATATGTTAAAAATGACATAATTCATTTATATTTGGGCAATCCATCATAGTTTTAGCCACATAGGTGCTAGTATTGAAAAAGTCTTAGAAAAAGGCTAGACTTTTCTATTGACGTCTGGAATGGCTTTTTGTTGTCCTGTACTTGCAGCCTGAACTTATAAAATTCGACACCATAATGCCATTAGTTTATTTGCCATATAAAGTCCAGGAAAGATATGGATTGACCCGCCATTAATTGCAATTAAAATAATTTGTTTCTGTGGTTAATTTTTGTTTGTTATTTCACTAAAATGACTTACTAAAAGTCCACAAATATCTATTTATGAGAAGATAGTTTTTAATCACATAACGTAAAGTTGCTGAGTCAGCACTTTTCATTTTCTAAAAAATTGCAATTTTGGTCAAATGTATGCTAAGTTTCTTAATATATTTATTACTTTTTCTGGTATAAAAATGAAAATGTCCGCAATTGCACTAAATTTAACTATAAAAACAATAGGAGAGTGCATACCTATGCTAAGCAACTCCTTCCAGCCCTATTTTTCCAGCCATATTTTTCCTGTTTTCGATCATAGTGTATATCCAGCATTTTACAAGGATCAGGATAAAACTTAGATACATTATAAACACTATTATGAAAGTGCTTTGCATTTTTTTACCATAGAAAGACTGAAAAAAACAACAACAATGGCACCTAAAGCATATCTAGACAAATATCAAGTAACTCTCTTGTATTTACAGTGCCTCATCATTTGGGATCAACAGAAGTTAAGAGATCTGCAAAATAGACTGAGTTCTTATTTATGATGGGGCACATCTAACAGATTTAGAGTAATCATCACAATGCCCACAGTAAACTGCCTAATCACTGGCTGCCCTTACGCCACACCAGACGTTGATGCCATCTTAGCTGCAGCTCTCATCAACACACACGTAACGACACATGCGGCTGCTACAAACACTGCCATAGCCAAAGCTGAAAAAGTAAAACGTCCCTGCATATCCTATGGCGGCATTAACGAGGAATGGAGGTACTTTACGTCATGCTGGGCTGACTATGTCGAAGCCACAAAAGTGACAGGCAAGGACAAAGTGATACAAATTCTAGAGTGATGAGCAACTACGCAGAGACATAACACGCACGGCTGGTGGTACCCTCACTAACAAAACAGAGGACGAAGTCCTTGATTCTATTAAAATTTTGGCAATACATGAGGAAAAGATCATGGTAGCCCATGTCAGCCTGCACAATATGCACCAGGACCATGATGAACCGATACACGCATTTGAGGCTCACCTCCGGGGTCAGGCTGCCACATGTGGATTTACCATAAAGTGTCCTAACTGCAACCATGATGTCAACTACACAGAACCAATGATATGTGACTGTATTACCAAGGGCCTACAGGATTCAGACATCCAACTTGACCTGCTGGGTGACACTGACCAATTCAAGACCTTAGAAAGCACTCTAAAATTTGTAGAAGCCAAAGAAACTGGTAAACGGTCAGCTGCACAGCTCTAGACTCACAACGCAGCAGCAGCCAGCAGCTCATACCACCGTAACTTGTACAACTCCAGGAAAGATCGCTCTACAGCCAAGACAGAAGTTTGTTTCTATTGTGGTAAAACAGGTCATGGCCGAAATCTGCCTGCTAAGGTACACAAACGGGAATGCCCAGCTTTTGGTCACAAATGTACAATCTGCAGCAGACTCAACCACTAAAACCAAGTCTGCCAGCAAAAGGACAGCATTCATACTCAGGCACCTGGAATCCCCCCAGATGAGCATGAAGGCACTGTGTTTGACTCACTGTGAATGGTAACAGCCACTAACCCATCTCGCAGGAAATACCTCACACTTGTACATACATAACCGCCTCTCTGGCACATGGACAAGGCAACCGTCACAGCCCCAACCCTACATCTGCCTCAGAGTTGAAATCAACCCAAGTGACTTTGAAAGATTTGATTTGAAAATTATCAGCACCCAGATCACACATGTCACTGCCCCATTCATGACTGATACAGGATGTCAAAATTGCTTGGCTGGTGTCAAATTCCTAGACTGCCTTGGGATTACAGGACCTCATACCAGTGTCCCTTAAGATGCATGCAGCCAATAACAAGGGGATTAGAATCCTAAGTGCAGCAATCTTGAGATTCAGTGTTGAAGACAAAAACAACACCATGGTTGAATTACGCCAAATAACATACATAACAGACAGCTCTGACAAGATCTTCCTCAGTCGGGAGGTATGCACCAGTTTAAAGATGATAACTACTAACTTCCCAATGATTGGTGACACAATATCAGATTCTGTCAACACAGCCAATGTCTATCAGAATCATGCGACTCCTCTGCCTCACTGTGACTGTCCAGGATGCCAACTCCCACCAGCTAAGACACTGCCTCACCCAGCAACTAGTACCAACAGAGCCAGGATCCAGGAATACATATTTGAATACTACCATTCCAGTACATTCAACACATGTGAACATGAACCCCTACCAATGCTGGAAGGACCACCTCTCCACCTCATGATATCTATTGATGCAAAACCCATTGCCCAGCACACCCCAGTCCCAGTACCTGTACACAGGCTGGAGTAAGTGGAGACTGGTTTGGATAGAGATATGCAACTGGGTGTATTGGAACCGGTACCTATAGGAGAACACATGGTCACATGGTGTCACAGGATGGTAGTCTGTGCCAAGAAAAAAGACAAACAGAGGCACACCATAGATTTACAGGCACTGAATGTACATGCTCAAGCCTGCTCTGTGCCACCAGGAACTCTGAAAACAGTATGTGATGCATGGAACAACTACCACAATGTCCCACTACATCAAGACGACAGACACCTCACAACCTTTATCACACCGTGGGGCAGGTACCAATATTGCACAGCTCCACAAGGATACATAGCATCAGGTGATGGATACTCAAGGCATTTTATGAGATACCTTCTGACTTCACAAACAAGACTAAATGTATAGATGACACACTCCTCTGGGCAGACTAATTGCAAGAAAGTTTCTATGGAACATGTGAATGGCGTGACCTGTGTGGTAGAAATGGTATCACACTCAACCCCGAAAAATTGCATTTGCACAAGACACTGTGGAATTTGCTGGCTTTGAAATCACCACTAACTGTGTCATGCCCTGCAAACGATTCCTTCAAGCTAGCTGGGATCTCCCCATTCCAGGCAACATCACTGATATACGGTCTTGGTTTGGTCTACTCAATCAGGTATCAAACGTCTTCAGCATGACTGAGAAAAGGCTCCCATTTCGTGACCTCCTGAAACCCCACGCCCCTTTCTGGTGGAATGATCTACTAAATGAGTCTTTCCAACTAACCAAAGAGGCCATTATAAATTAAATCCAAAGCGGCGTCCAGATATTTGACAAGTCTAGACCCACCTGCTTTGCCACTGAATGGTCCAAAGTTGGAATTGGATTTTGCCTCTTTCAAAAACACTGACATTGTGCTGGGAGACTTCTTTTCTGTTGCCCAACTGGATGGCACATCACACTTGTCGGTAGTCGTTTTACACATGCTGCTGAATCCCACTATGCCCCCATAGAAGGAGAAGCCCTCGCTGTTGCAGATGCCTTAGACAAGGCGCGCTTCTTTGTGTTACGCTGTGAGGACCTCATTGTTGCAGTAGAACACAAACCTTTACTGAAGCCTTTACTGAACAGTATGTGATGCATGGAACAACTACCACAATGTCCCACTACATCAAGACAACAGACACCTCACGACCTTTATCACATCTTGGGGCAGGTACCAATATTGCACAGCTCCACAAGGATACATAGTGTCAGACGATGGATACTCAAAGCAGTTTTATGAGATACCTTCTGACTTCCCAAACAAGACTAAATGCATGGATGACACACTCCTCTGCGCAGACTCATTGCAAAAAAGTTTCTACGGAACATGCGAATGGCTTGACCTGTGTGGTAGAAATGGTATCACACTCAACCCCGAAAAATTCATATTTGCACAAGACACTGTGGAATTTGCTGGCTTTGAAATCACCACTAACTGAGTCACGCCCTGCAAATGATTCCTTCAAGCTATCATGGACCTCCCCATTCCACTCAACATCACTGATATACGGTCTTGGTTTTTCCTACTCAATCAGGTATCAAACGTCTTCAGCATGACTGAGAAAATGCTCCCATTTCATGACCTCCTGAAACCCACGCCCCTTTCTGGTGGAATAATCAACTAAATGAGTTTTTCCAATTAACCAAAGAGGCCATTATAAATTAAATCCAAACCGGTGTCCAGATATTTGACAAGTCTAGACCCGCCTGCTTTGCCAATGAATGGTCCCTAGAAGACATTCCAAACCCTAGACTCCGTAATCTGAGGAAAAAAACCCTCTGGTACAAGTTCAGAATGATCCACATCCCCAGTGTCAAACACAGGACTACAGACTGCATATCAAGGCACCCCTCAGACGAGCTCAACCCAGACAGGATGCACCTCACCGATGATGTGTGTGGAGTATCCACCGACAACCTCACCCTCCCTACATTCTCGGAAACTATGGGCCACTTCCTCGCTGGGATTCGACAAGACATATCAGGCCCGATAAAGAGAAATGGCAGAAGGATCACCTGCCACATTATATACAAGCTTATTATGCTTTATGGCACCACCTTTCAACAACAGATGGTGTAGTATTGTACAAGGATCGGATTGTCCTACCACCATCCCTGCGACCTGACTGTCTGAAGGCCCTACATGCTGCTCACCAGAGTACCTCATCAATGATTGCCAGAGCTGAACTCTCCTTCTTCTGGCCCGGCATCACAAATGCCATTGCCTCTGCACGTGACAACTGCACTAGCAGTGGGTGACCATGTGCTCTTCTAAAACCAAGCTGGGAGAAACTCAAAGAAATGGGGCAAAACTGGACAAATTATTGAAGTTAAATAACATAATCAATACATTGTGCGCATTGATGGATCCTGAAGAGTGAGCCTCCAATACAGGAAGGTCCTTAGAAAGTATATCCCCATCCATTCACCTCAACAGGGCTTTGACCTCACCCGAGGCCTAGGATTCCACCTTCTAATAACCCAGCACAACCACATACCACAACTGCTGAACACACACCTGAGCTCACGCCAGCTACCTTGCCACTTAGCACCACATCAGAACAGGATGACAGGTCTCCAGGCATCGACGCTACACCCCTGTGATTGTTGTGATGCCCACTCAACCAATACCAGCCAGAACCTGCGAACCAGAACCATCAAGACGTTCAACCCACACCAGGAAACCTCCTAAGTGGCAAACATCTGGTGATTATGATATGACCAGCTATATCCATAGGGCAGAATAATCCCCTTTTCTACATGCATGATGGGCAGTATACCCCGTATGATTGCATAAAAGATATGATCCTACAATTATATTGACAGTGATATTCAGGAATTAACCTTTTTACATACCTTTGCAAACATACTGTTATTAGTTTCGTTTATATTTTTCTTTTATGTTATCAGTCTGTTATTCCATGTAATTTTCAATCATATACCTGAGTGTTTTGAGAATTTGCATCTTGTGACTGTAATTTCTCTTGCAAAGACTTGGGGGAGATAGACAAATATTAAGTAACTCTCTTGTATTTACAGTGCCTCTTCATTTGTGATTAACAGAAATAAAGAGATCTGCAAAATGCACTGAGTTCTTATTTAATATCCTCCTTGGCAGAATACATTGACACTGGTGGACACACAGGGTGTGTGGATGTGTGTATCCCCCACATACATCGATACACAAACTGTGTGCATCTATTACTGGGCTTTTTCTATTACATTATTTTTAGGGGACAGATAATGGTGGTTATTATTTAAAACGAATTCTTTATGTTTCTTAATTTTCAATTTCAAACTCATTTTGTTTTGTTTACTTGGAATTTGGGTTACACATATGGGGTTAGGTCTAACTCTAAAAGAACTGAATAAAACGTGTTTTTTTTTTTTTTTTTTTTTTTGGGGGGGGGGGGGGGGGCATTGGGTGTGGTAATCTGCCAAGCCACTGACTGCCCGACATTTGACCAAATAATCTCTGATGTAGTCCATCTACTTTTTCAATACTCACAATGCACTTCTGCATGGGTCTCCTTGGTCCTCACCTTATTCATATTAGGCCCTACCAGTGGCTCGACTTCTTCCTACTCTGGCCTGCCATAGACCATCTCCATTTGTTATGCAGCACAACACAGATCAGGACCATTTCTGCAGCAGTTTCTGCAACACGTTCCATTGCACTGAAAAGCACTCTGAATCAGTTGGTCAATATTTCAAATACATTTCTCACAACCCACCTGGTCCGTAAAATCCTGAAGTTGGGTATCCTTTCTTCCCTAGAAAGCTAGAATCTTGAGTAGGGTTTGAGAACATTTATCAAGGTAAATGTGTCATCTGCAAAGAAAAAAGTGTACAACTGGTCCACCTTCTGAGAGTGGTTTAGCCTCTGGAAGACCAAGCATTCCATCCTCCAATCTGGTTTTCAGTTTACAGTAATTGAATATTTGTGCATCAGAACAGGATGCTGAAGTATCAGTGGTCACCCAAATAAATTTATAGTCCACAATGGACCACAGCCATCAAAGCATATGTAGAAAAATGCCTTGCAATTGTAATATTCAATGTCAAACTTCTTAGATTTTTAATGAATATGTTTGGCATCTATGCTACCCATTGGGTTGGTAATATTCCACCTGGTTCAGAAGCCTTGTTCTACTTAAAGCCTGACTTCATGCCAATGATGTGCAAGTTTCTCTAGTGGCCAGGAACTTTAAAGTTATTGGCAACTTCAATCCTGGGAAAACTTCTGCAAAGTCCAGCCATTCTGTGTTCTTGTGTTGGATGGAGCAAGGGGAGATTAAGAGTTGGTTAGAAATAAAAAAGATTGACCAGGTTCGCAGGGCCCAAAGACACAACTCCTCCCATAGTAGAACACCATATAAGAATACATCTACCAAGACTACCCCTTGCGTGTATTACAATAAAGGTGTTTGTATAAAAACATATATGCACGCCTAATAAACATTACAAACGTTTATAAACGTTTATAAACCTAACTATGAACGGTTTATTTAAGGTTTAAAATGATGGGCTCCTAAACGTTCGCCTATAAACGTTATGTATAAACGTTTATAAATGTTCAAGTATCCAGCATGATTCAAGGGAGAATGTAAACAAAACAAACTTCATTTTATGAATAATTTCCCTGTTTACATTAATTTAACCTTGTACAGTGCATTCTATGACATAATGTACTTTTATATCTCCACGTATAATTTAATGATGGCTTCAAGCAACAGTGATACAGCAAGATATAGAACATATAGTAACAGAAAATATTTCTCCAGTTTCTCTCAAAATGGCTGTGAAATCAGATTCGGACTCTAGAAGAACCATTATGAATTAAGTTTTCCAAAGGTATCCCAGTTAATGATGGCATTCTTAATGATACATATTTGGGTACTTAAAGTGGATATTAGCCGAGCTTTTAGTCATATCCGTATAAATCTGAGGGTTGATCTTTTAGGCTTACAACATAGGGGTAAGTTGTTCCTAGACTTATCTCTCCCATTCGGATTTCACTCAGGTGCACTTTTCTTTAGTAAGGTAACAACGAAGCTGGGTTCATAATGACAAAATATGGTCACGATACACTCCTAAATTACATAGATGATTCAATCTATTGCGGCCTGCCTTCATCTATATCACCAGTCTACGGAAAAAGTGTAAAGTTTTCCTGTAATTCATTCCCACTCCCCATGACCTTCCCTGTCATGTTTTATTGGTGTCAGTTGTCAGATTGTGTTTTCTTTCATTTACTAAAACAATATGGTGGTGTACAAGGTACTTGCAGTAAACTGTCTTTTAAACTATTTTCTTGAGTTTTCAGTGTGTTGTGTGTACATGCACTGATACACTGGAAAAAGGAAAACATTCAAATTTGACTTGTTCTTTGAGTGTAGAGGACTATTGGAAAAAAGAAAAAAAGAAACAAGTGATTATAAAACCTACATTAGTCAATATATCAAGAGTATATTTTTAGTAGCCTTAATTATACAATAACATAATTAGTATTTCAATTTTATCCTGTTAATACAAATTGAACCAGAAGTGCTTTTATAGTGCAGATCTCCGCCAGGGAAAATTTCTGAAAATTTGGGATTTGTTGGGTATCTGGAACAAGATTCAGGTATTTCCCAAACTATTTCACACTGGTAACCAAATATGTACACTAAAATTTATTGTGGGAAAAAATAAATTCATTCCTTACATCCATCAAGAGGTTTGTTTATCTGTTTTAGTTTGCGATTACTCCAACAATAACTGGAGATTACATTTCAATGCAATGCATCCCCAGACGTGACATCCCCAGTCATTTTGTAATCATAAACACTTTATGCCAATCAGCTACTGGTACTAATCTACTCAGCCATGGACTTTGATTTGTAAAAGCAACCAAAAATATGGAGGACCTTTTAGTAGTTGATCCGACTAAACATTCACAGTTCATGATTTCTTATGGGCTGTTTTCATATTCCAAAATTCCAGAACCAGTAATGGAGAATATACAAAGCCTTTTTGCAAACACACTTTGACCTGTTGACAGAATTTCCAATCCAATTTTCGGACCTCAGAGCAATACCCCGGAAAGTTTGACATTCCAATTGGAAGTTCTGTTGACATAATTTCAAATTCTGTCGATTGAATTTCAAATTCTGTCAATATTTCTAATTGGAAGTTGTGTTGGCAGAACTTGATATTCAGTTTATAAGCACTGGTGTTTCATTTTTCAATTGATTTAGCTTTAATTACACTATCTTATCATGTATTTTACACTAGCTTTTTACCTACTTCATCACAGGTTTACCTATTTTCTAATTAGTTATAGAGATTAACTACCTACTCATGTGATCAATTTAACATTTAATTTATAGATTTATGACATAGCTTTGTCCTATTATAGTTTTTATATTTTTTCATAAATCATTATTATACACTTAACATTTCTACAAGGTGTGTCACTTAATATATGTTAATTTTTCACTACATGTGTGAGTACAACTACAAATTATAAATATGACTTTTCTGCTATTGCAGTCATTTCATGCATGTCTGTCCAACTGGAAGTTCTGTGGACAGAATTTGAAATTCTGTCAGATTGGAAATTCTGTCACTACATATATATCCGCCAAAGGATAATCTGTCCTGTATGGCAGAGCCTGAAACATAAAAAAAAATTCTACTCTGACACTCAAAACACTCAGTCAGCTGACACAGAGCCTGTTCATGTACACTGATTGCTTATGTAAATAAGGCCTGACCAAAGGAAGAAATGATTTAATTTTGGGAAGGATATGGATAACATTCAGGATAGAAAAACCCCCATAATTTTCAGATATGCTGCACCTGTTGGGGCTTTGCACTCTACAAATGATTTCTAGTCTCTTTTATATTTACGGTATATCAATATGTACAACAAATGCAATCAACCCTCTGTACAGTACACTGGTATGAGTGTAAGTAGCATGTTTGTTTTGATAAGATCTGGAGGCATGCTTCAGAGTAATTTGCGTGACGTGTGGTTTTTTAACTGTGGCTGAAGGGGGCTCAGTGGTGTGGCGGTTAGAGTTCTGGCCTCCAACCTCTGAGCCTGCCGGTTCGAATCTCGGGCCGGGCGCTTCATGTTGGAAAGTTGGTAGTTACTTGCCAATGCCCGGTGGTTTACAGTGCAGTATGCACTGGTTTCCTCCACCTGTAAACTACCCGTCGCAATATGACCTTGGCTGTTGAATGCGACATAAAACAACAAATAAATTAACTGTGGCTGAAATACAGCCATTCTCCAGCATTTTTTCTCTAGACTGTCACAGGTTTATCAATTTCTTCTGGATCTGCTCCAGGATCTTGGCCTAGACATTAATGATAAAAAACTTTGTCTGTCCTCCTGATACCAAGGTTATCTGGCTAGGTATAATCTTTGACATGGTTCACAGAACTATGTCCATTCATAATAAAAAAATACAAGAAATTTGTCAGGTATGCCAGAGTTAGATAAACAATGAAAAATCATTATTTTCTGGCCTGTATGTTACTATTATTAACAGATAACACTGATAATCACATTGTTACATTAACTGAATAATTATTCAAGGACATAAAAGGTTTCAGGTCTATCTAAAATCTTATAATGGGGTCACTTTTTGGCATCATTCTCCCCTCCACAAGCGTATTTATCTGGATGGTTCATAAGAAGGCCTAGGCAGTTATGACAAATGTGTTTATTCTTTGCCCATCCCGAATGGTCACCAAATTATAATATTGCTCATTTAGAAATGGTCAATGTCATGGTTGCCCTTAAAATTTGGGGTCATTGTTGGGCCAATACATCAATCCAGATTTTGTGTGATAACAAAGCGGTGTTTTAGGTAATTACTTTTTGTAGGGCCAGAGATTCAATTTTGGTCACTTGTGCCAGAAATATCTGGCAGCTATCTACAATGCTAACATTATGTTCTCTCATATCCAAGGTTCGGATAACAGAGTTGCTGATCTGTTGTCTTGATGGCAACAAGCTCTCAAGGATGTACACATGCCCCACTGTTAGGTTGAGTCTCCAGTGTGGATGAATACACATTTGGATTTTACTGTAATAAGCGTTCAACGACAGCTCCTTTGGCCACTCAGGCATGCCTGTAACTTTGGTCCGACTTCCGTCCAGTGATTTTGGCGTCATATAAAAAATATTCAACCTCTTCCTGGCCTTCCTTGTAGTAGTAGGCCTGTTGCTGTGTGGGATTTCTACCTTATGGGGCTTTTCCAAGGCTCTATGGTCGGTTGCAAAAGTCGGAGATCGGGGATAAGGGGGGGGGGGGGGGGGGGTGCAGAAAAAATGCCCCCAAAATTTTGGTCAGTTTCTTCTCCAATACAGGACGTAATGCATCCTGGCTTGTCTGGATAAAGATCCTGACCTGTCTTGGGGTCGGGATGTTTTTCTCCACTACTAGATGGGAAACTACCAGGACAAGCCGTAAGCCCTAACAGACAAGTCATAGCAGGACTGGAGCAGTTTCCTGGCTCACCCTGACTGGACTGATTAATTTCTGGAGTCATGATTGAGAGTCGGGATAAAACCAACACTATATAAACCCCTTCTGGCTGCTATAAATAATCATTTATAACTGGAAAGATGCCAGCTACTTACCAGAGAGACTCTCTTTTGTTTTTATTGAGTTTAATATTTTGATTTTCATAATGATTTGGAGACAGAAAAGGACACATCTGAAACCAGGACCACCACCTGCCCTACAGCCAGCACCTTCACCACAGCCAAAGCCACCACCCAGGAGAAGAAGAAAGCCACCAAATCCCTGGGTCATGCCCTGGATCCTTCAAAGAGAAGAAAGAGAATGCTATAGAACCTTCCTGGCTGACTTAATACAGACTGATATCCGAGGCTACTCGAATTTTATCAGGATGCCACCTGCTGCATCAAGAAGTCAGTCATCAATTTCAGGAAACCCTTAGAAGTTTGATTGAAATTTGCAATAACACTGAAACACCTAGGAGAGACAATAGGAGAGACACCGAATGGCGAACCACAATATGTAAATTTGTCCCTGTGGTCTGCTGAGCCATTCTTGAATTCCAGGAAGAATAGAATAGAGTATTTGACCTGCCTTACTGACCCTAAATTCTGGAAAAAGGTGGAGAAGTTCAGAATCAGATGGAATGTCCCCCATGCTATTGGGGCACTAAATGGGAAACATATCACCATGAAGAAATCTGAGAGTGAATATTATAACTACAGGGGCTGCTAGCCCTGGCCGATGCAGAATACAGATTCCCGTTGGTAGAGTGCATCTGCATCAGATGCACATATTTTAAAATGAAGCAAGTTGAGGGAAAACATCAAGAATGACACATGAGGGCTTCTTCCACCTGAATCCCGGGAGGGTGGGCCAGATTTGTACTATTTCTTGCTGGTAGACAATGCCTTTGCCTTGATGCCATGGATGGCGAAACCCTACAGCAAAAGACAACTTACAAGGGAAGAGAGAATAGCACTCTCCAGAGGCAGGAGGGTAGTGTAGAATGCGTTTGGTATATTAGTGAGCAGATTCAAGGTACTACTGGGCACCATGGAACAAAGGCCAAGGGTTGTCAGAGACATTGTGTAACCTGTGTGGTGTTGCACAACATGCTGAGGACACACCAGGGCAGAGCAGACAGAGCATATGATATAGTGGCCCTACAAAATGAACAATTACAAGAATATTTTGAAGACCAAACATCAGTGAGACCCACTGAAAGATTACTTCAATCATCTGGGTGCATTGGCTGGGCAGGAGGACAGGATCCCAGATGGGAGCTACCCTGGAGACAGAAGAAGCATCTAGTTTCCAAGTACCAATTTCCAAACAAATCACCAACCAAGTTCCATGATATTGTTGCCTAACATCAACACAAGTTATGTAAAATATCCCACATTATTTTATTAAGTTCTTTTTCTTGCAAATTTGCAAGATATTTCAAAAGTTCAAAACTTTCTTAACTATCAAAATCTTTTGAGAACTTCAAAAGTTTCTCAAAGCCCTAAACTGAAAAGGTCGGATCCAAAGCTCAAAATCATTCCCAAAAATGTCAAAGATTCTTATAACTCATAGTGTTTTCGACTTTCTGATGTCAATTTTTTTTGCCAAAGTTTTATTTTGGATCTTTGGCCAAACTTTCATTTTTTTCTCAGGGCTGCATTTTTCTTCTTTTACCCAAGTTTTTCTTTTTAAGTTATTATTCCAGAATTTAATAATTTTTTTTTTCAAAATTCAAAATCTTTTAAAAATTATTTCAAGTTTTTTTAGCTTCAATTTTTCAATCACTCACACACTCAGTCATTTTATTTTTGGGGTGTTTGGGAGTCGTGTGTTTGGTGTGGGGTGGTGTAATGCTTCTTGTTTTGGGAATTTTTTGGAACATTCAGTCAGCTCAATAATTGTTTTTGGAAGATTCAGGCGGTCCTGAGAAAGATCTATAAATTTTATAGCAGTGGTCCTGAAAAGGACCAATTGTAGGCAAGTGCGGTGGTTTTACTGCTGCTGCTGCTTCGGGTTGACTGACTGCTGATGAGGCTGGGGCTGGGCTGGCTGCTGCTGAGGCTCTTGCTGTGCGGTGGTGGTTGGAGGAGAGGCGGCTGGTTGATATGGGTCACTCAATGAAAACGGTTGAGGTGTATTGATCTGCTGGTAGCTAATGACTGACTGTAGATTCCCAAAGAAGCTAGAGAGTTCTGATATTTTGTATGAACTTTCTTCACCTGTGGCTGAGACATCTGGTGGTGGTTTGAAGTGCTTTGTCGAGGTCAGTGTAAAAGTAAGAGGTCTTGAATGTCCGGCTTGTTGATTGTCAACAACTACGAAGGAAGTTATTTGCCCTCTGGATTGCTGCTGTCCTTTGGGTGCCACTTGGCTCCACTGTAATAATTAAGATGTATTCCCGACCAGTTGGTCCTTCTTGCTGTGGTTGTTGAAAATTCTGTGGCACATATGTGGAAGTTACACTAGAGCTCCTGGAGAGTGTAGGCTGCTGGGGTTGCTGGGGCTGATGGTCCTTTCCTCTGCCATGCCCTGATGCCCCTGAAAGTTTAACAGCCTCGTTTCTGAATGTTTGAAAGTCTCTTTCTTCTAAAGCCTCAACTAGCCAGGTAGCTGCAGAAGGCTGTTCTGGTGGTCTGCTGCATTGGCCTGGTTTTCATCTGTGTAAACTGGTCCATGACCTGCTGGTCGACAGTTGAATGCTGGGAAACTGTGCTGAGGATTGTAACTGACGGATGTATTGTGGTGTATGTTTGAATGCTGATCACCATACTATCCATTTGGTTTAACCACTGGAGATGTCGTGTGCTGAGGCAGTGGATGTACTGGCTCCTCTGGTCAGAGACTTGAAGGCTGAAGATTTGCCAAGTCCCTTGTGTCTGATGTGAGTCTTAAAGAAGTTAAATTTACCCTGAATCCAGTTCTACCTCTCTGTCATTTCCTTGGGAGCCTGGCCAGACTTGGACTGTTTGAGTTTTCCGTAGTGGGTCCTTTGGGATTCGAACCAAGTCTTGCACACTTTGACAAACAACTTGTGACTGCTGGTAAACCTCTCCCACAGGCATTCCCTCCTGGTCTTGTCATTACAGTGCTCATTGGTCGTACAGCTCCTCGTGATAATTGATAACGTCCACAATAGCCTCCTCATCTAAGTCTGTTAAGTAAATGTTCGCCATTTGTTTGTCTTCTTATGCCTGCCACTGTGTCTATTTGAGTGTCACTCCTTTCAGTTCTTGGGTGCTTTTTGGCCACTCCCTCCTCTGATGAGTGTGTAGTTTCCTCCCTCCTGGCTTACTCCCTCTCCTTCTCCTCCTCTATTGTTTCTGTGCCTCTCCTTCCTCTTTCTCTTCCTCCTCTGTATGTCAGCAGCTGTCTGCTCCAACTCAAACTCTGCAGGTATGTCTGTGGGGACTTTTTTCTTCCTCATTCTTCTGCCCTTTTTAGGCCCCATCTTTCTTTTTAAAAGCAGCATTTTTAAAAACCAAAAACCTATCAACAAATCTGCCCAACTTCTATCTCAACACTAAATCCTAGTTAATTTGTAAAAAAAAACCTTGTCTTAAACTCTGCCAGATTAAATCCATCAGATGCCAGATGATGCATTGCACAAACCGACTCGCCTTATATAGTCATAGATTTCATAATCAACAAGCCATGCATCTGTAAAATGAGTCAGGTTTGTCCTACACACTTCCTAGCTTGTCTGTTGTTGTAACCGCCTGGTCAGTTTTTGTTTATGGCATGTCATGATGTGTTCCCAGATTGCCTTGCTAAGATGTTACCGACTCTACGGTTAAAGATGTGGACACTTCCCGTCTTGACGGGGAGTGACCAAGTCAGGTGCGTAATGTTTACCACAGGTCGGTTTCCTTTCAAGTATTGTCAAGTTTTTGTGTATGGCCTATCGGGAAATGGTGTTCAGGTACTGAACCATGACAGACTTGGAATTGCTTCCAGACAAAATAGTTACAGTACAGGACAAAGTGGGAAGTTGTCCGCCAAGCTGTGGAGACCCTTTACAGACGGTTTCCAGATGGGTGAACCAAGGTCCAGATACAGAGTCAGGGCATGTTTGATATTTTGCCAATCCACCACAACAAGCCAGGAAACTACAACCAATCCTAACTGACATCTGTGAACATTGCTACCAACCCTCGAAAAATCCATAGTTACTGACAAGACGACCCCAGTGGAATTAGATATTCTGGCATTCATGAAATATCCTGTTCAATCGATTTTGTCTCAATATCATATTACAAATCATATTACGGCTGTGAAATCTCTGTGCATTGTTTACAATTGTGACACTTCTCCTTTTAGGGATCAAGGTATCTCTTTTTTAATAACAAGTCCCTTAAAAGTACCTGCAGCTTTACTCCTACGTTGCCAATTTTCATTGATGAGGCATTATTGTTGCAAATTGTAACAGCTGCTGCTCATTTACAGTTTCCTGTGGCATATAAAGTGTTACATTTGCTGGCCTTGTTTTCTTTCCTTAGGTTGTCAAATATATTGCCACATATGGCTAATAGTTTTGACAAGACCAGACATTTGTGTGTTGGGGATATTATTTTTTCAGACTCCAGAACTATATTTCTCATCAAATGGTCCAAGACCATACAGGACCATGTCAAGACTGCTACTCTGGATGTCCCTCATTTAGGTAATTCATCATTATGAGCAGTTCAGGCTTTGTTAACAATGCTTTTGAATGTTCCTTCCCATGCAGATTCTCCTGTTTCTCAGGTTCCAGATAACTAACTTTGCACGGGTCCACTTATTGTTATGACCTTCAGTCACCTTCTGACCTTGCAGCCACTTAACTGGTTAGTTGTTGGCTGCTATTGATTTAATGTAATTTATTATGGTTGAACTTTGACATCATTCAGGTAAGTGATTTGACCTTTCAGTTTGCTGTTTGAACTGTGACCCCAGCATCCGGGCAATTGTAGTGACCTTTTAATCATGTGACTTTTAAATTTGACCTTGGTGTTAAAAATGTTTGTCGTTTTAGGGTTTCTTGATTTTGGATTTTAATTTTTCAGATTACATTTCATAATGTCACCTTCCAGATCACTGTTAATTTGTATATGAATTCTTTTACTATGTGCTCATATATGCGCATATTGCTGTCTTATTATAATGCTCTTACAAGAGCTTTTAGTGGTTGTATTTAAACGTGTATAATAAGTTAATTAATCACATTGCATGTTTTTGGGCTCAATAAAAGACTTTGAAACTGAATATACTAACTTTGTAACTCAATTGACTTTAAACTCAAAAGTAAAGAAGTCGATTATTTATTTTAAACGTCAATTCAGTGAATTTAAATGTTTTTTTTATTGTAAAGGCAATTTATGAAGCCTCAAAGTTGCTGAATCAAGTTTTAAAATTGACTTATTGATTTTTAAAGTTGACATGTTAACATTTAAAATTTATAATTCCTCTTCCTCCACCCTTAATTTTTGCAATTTGTCGTATATACTCTTCCATATTAAAATGTTTACTTTTTCAATGTCCAGTGTGGGTCATATTTTGATATTAAGATGTTTCAGTGGATCAGTACCGAGGAGTTGTAACTGAATATTGGTGTACTACAAAGCTCTCACATCTACTAAATTAAGTATCACCTTTTCATATAACTTGAGATATGCCCCGACTGCAACAGTGAGTGCCTAAAAGGGATGTTGAATCAAAATGTGTACAAATAACATGATTAAAACGGAATCTCTTTATGAATGTGAAGATATTGTTGGCTCCCTTAAATAATTACCTGTGTTAATGCAACAAACATAATATACTGAATTTAGTGACATAAAAATAATTCAATCTGTAAAAAGGTACGGTTAAAAAAGTTGCATATGGTGGGCGCGAAGTATCGATCCACGTCATCTCGAGATGGTACTTGGGCAATCTCTTCATCAAAAGATCGCACGCCCATCTCGAGATTGCTCAAACAATTTTGAGATGGAGCTGCTCCAATTCAAAATGATTTCTATAACAGAATCTCGATATGATTGGCTGTATTTATTTTGAGGTGGTCACTGATTGGTCAATTTTATAACACTTTATAAGGACATCTAAGGATCTTAAGATCCAAGCCAAACTTAAGGTCTTACAGTTTAACCTATTGTTCTGCCTAATACTGACTGATCAGAGGCCAGCAAGGATTAATTGCAATCAACTCATCACTGTCAAGACAGTAGCAAAACAATGTGAAAGTAATAGCTTCATATTAACATTTCTAAGGCATTATGTTGTGCGCCCTCTCCCGTCCCTGGGCTCAGGTTTAACTCAACTCCAAGGCTAGATGGTGACAAAGTGTTTACAAGTAATTCTAATTGTAATAACAGGCTGCATCTTCCTAGCCAGGACCATATTGATTCACTCCATGATCCCTCATAGCCACCATTAGTTATAATTTTCATGGATTATTAATTTGTACATACAACCACCCACTTATATATAATAAGATAATAAGTATATCTGATAGGAAAAATTTAAGCTTCTGATATCATCCATGACTATACCAAATCAAAGCCTTTTTGAAATCATTATTTAAAAATCATCCTTAGTTGGAGCAGCTCCATCTCGAGATTGTTTGAGCAATCTCGAGATGGGCGTGTGATCTTTTTTTGATGAGATCGCTCAAGTACCATATCGATATAGCACGGATTGGTATTCTGTGCCCAACACACACAGTTTTTGGAAAGAAAAAAAATCGATTTTTAACTGGTGTGACAGAAAATCTCATCTTAATGTAAACATAATGTGTACAACCAACACTCTGCAACTGAGTGGGGATCACATCTTGAGATGTTTGCCTCAACTCCACTCCGCGAGTTGGCATAAGGAAGAATTTGAGTTGTTCCCTGCTGCGAGTTGGCCTTCAATGTAAGTGTTTTAAAACCACTGGCCTGTCAGTATTTTTCAAGCTTGTGTTTTGAATCTTCTAGTCTATTAGGCAGGGCACCATGCTACTTTAAAGAAAAAGGCACTGTTATCTCATTTACTGACTTTCACCTAGTTCATCAGTGCATTGTCAAGGTGGTTTTGTTTTAGGAACATCAGTAATTTTGTAAAATAAATAAATTTTAATCTATTTTATATTGGTATAAATTTATTTCATAATGAATAATCAGAGTTAGGTCCCTCGGGTTTAACTCAACTCCAAGGCTGGATGGTGACAAAGTGTTGGGGACTTGTTTTCCAGCAATGACTCTTTCAGATTACCTGCTCCCTCAGATCTACCTAGCTTTGACTCCTTTAAAACAGTTACTGATGAATAAATCCAAAAGGTAATTATGAAATCACCAACAAAATCTTGTCTTTTGGATCCACTGTTAGGCACACTCCTACATTGTTTGAGTTCTTGGTTTGGCGTTGGTGGCGTAGTTTTGGAATGGTTCAAGTCGTACCTCTCTGATCGTTAGCTGAGCATTAAGATTGGCTCTATCCTGTCTGATACAAAGAAGCTCTTGTTTGGTGTGCCTCAGGGCTCTGTCCTAGGTCCTATACTCATTTCCTTATATAATACTCCCCTCAGCAAACTCATTCGAAATCATCCCGGCATAGGTTTCCACTTTTATGCAGATGATACACAGTTATATGTTCACCTCACACATAAGAATGTGGCTCATGCCTTTGACAGGTTGAAAAGTTGCCACTTCTCTCCACTCTTTCAGAAGGAAGCTCAAAACATATCTCATTGCACAAGCATATCCACCCTAACTTCTGCTTTCCCTGGTTTTCTCTCCGTGGCGCTGACCCTTGCTATGTCTCGGGTTTAAGATTATAGTTTTCTGCCTTCTGTTTGGTACACCTAGAGTCTGTCTTGGATGGAGATTAGGCGTTATAAAAATACTATTTGAATTAGAATTAGAAATGTAACATCCAATGTTGATATTGAAATGAAAATTTCGATCATAATTTTTTTTAAAAGTGAGTAACTAACTTTATTTTACCAATGACTAGTTTCTTCGTAAGATTTTAATACAGATTTGAAACTTTACTAGGGAGAAATATTCACTATGAAGTCTTTTAGCTAAAATAACTAAGATTAATGCCTAGTTCAGTCTATAAGTATTTAATTGCAAAATTATTACCCATAACAATCCTACTTTAACAATTATGTTACAATGTGATGCCTGTAAATGAATGTAGCCCCCAAACATATTATTATAATCAAACTCACTTGAAAAGAGTTTTCTGGGGAGAAATAATACTGAAAAGATATTCTTACAGTGATTTTAGTCATGTTTGTTGCATTTCAAATCAGTGGTTAATTTACACCTATTCCTCTGTCCAAGACTGGTAACTAATTATCATGGACTTGTGTCTATCTAGACACAGTTACGTGTTAGTTCAAAGACCTAGTTACGTGTCTGGATGTCAAATAACTTAAGAAAATTGTTCATATATGTTGCTGAAACTATTTCGTGACCATAGGCCCCCACAGCACACATTCTTTCCATTACAGAAATTAACTAATTTATTCTTACCAATTTCTGGGGGCCACGGTGGCAGAGTGGTAACACTCTCGCCTCTCACCTCTGAGGCCAGGGTTCGATCCCCGTCATGGCGTCAAGTGGGAAAGCTGGTAGTTTTTTTTTTTTTTTTTTTTTCATTATATTCTTTATTCACTCTTTTTTTCCATTACGTCTGTGACACCGGGGGGGGCGAGAGTGGCCAACCCCCCATCGGTGCCTTACAAAAATGTCATATGCACAGTATGACTTACATTCATTACATACAATTATAATAGCAATTTTTGTTATAACTTATATGTGCACTTACAGACATTTTATGAATTATTCTTGGTTATGGACAATGGATATAATTATGTGGTGATTTAATACATTATTAACAGAAGGGCATATGGGAGTCTTGATTCTGGGGTTGGGTCAGGATTTTATCTAGACATTTCTACTACTCAATTCCTTCAAAAATATCTTTCAAAAGATTCCATCTTTTTGTGAACTGGTCCGCTTGCAAATTTATCAGGCTTAAGGTTTTTTGTTCCAAATAGGTTTTTTTTAATTTCTTTTTGGAGGAAGAAGATATTTAGTTTATAGGCATTTTTTGCACACCAGAATATATATTTCCTAGTGGTCATAAGTATTAGGTTTAAAGGCCAAAACTTGTTGTCATTTATTAGGTAGCCATGCAGTTTCATTAAATTTGTTAGAACTAGGTTTACTCTAAGTTTATTATTAATCCATTGTTGAACATTATTCCACAGTTGTGTTACTTCGCTGCATTCATAAAATAAGTGTTCCAGGTTTTCATCGTACATTCCACATAAAGAACATGCATTATCTGTTTTTATTTTTAGTTTTTTTAAATAGCTTTTAGTTCCTAGGATGCCATTTAATATACGGTATTGAAACCAAGCAACATTATTGTCTTGAACCGAGAAAAAGCAAATTTTGTATATTAATTTCCATCTTTCCTCCATTGTTATATCTAAATTTTCTTTTTGAACAATACTCGTCCATATTAATTCACAAATTGGTTTATTATTTTGAGCATCTGCGTTATTAAAAATGTTATAATAATTCCTACAACCACTTTTAGACTTAAAGAGTATATCTAGATGGAATGGATAAATTGGCCTTTCTAAGGTCAAATTGCCTAGATTTTTGTGTTTTGACATAAATAATTCCATTTTAGTTTTCATAGTATAGTAGTTTAGTATATTCACATTTATATTAAATTTATTGTTTAAGTCATTTCTACTTATGACATTGCCATCTCTATTTATTACATCATCTATCAAATAGATACCCTTTTTGCACCAATCGGGAAAAAATATAATGTCTTTAGAGATTTGAGAATTGTACCAAATGCAACTTCTCAAGAGTTCACAGTTATTCCGTGCTTGTTGCAGTTTATTTAGAGCTTGCCAATCTTTGAATACATCATGCCAGAATTGATTATGCACATTTGAAGATCTCTTACTGTACCACTGATCTCCAAAATTTAAGATTTGGCTAAATTTTCGTACATTACTGACATGAGTTTGTACCATTGTGAGTTTGGTTGAGTAATTAGTTTTTTCATCCAGCTTATTTTAAGTGCCTTATCAAAACTATGAATGTTGATCATTTTCATACCTCCCTGTATATTGCTTAAAGCTATGGTGGACCTTCTTATTTTATCTGGCTTTCCATTCCATAAGAATGAATATAAAATGGTATTCATTGATTTGAGAAATGATTCTGATCTTGGTAAAGAAGATAGAAGGTGGACACATTGTGATATTAGGTTTGTCTTAATCACTGTAATCTTGCCTTGAGGTGTCAAATATCTATGACTCCATGTTTTTACCAACTTATTAATTTTTTCTAGAGCCTTTGTATAATTAAGCTCTGGTATTGTTGATAAATTTGTTGAAAATTCTATGCCTAGTAAGGTAAAGTTGGTACATCCCCATTCTAAGCTTGTGGTTACATTTAATTTATCTTTTGAAGATTTTTTTGTCCTATCCAGATTACTTTGGTTTTTTCTTTATTCATTTTTAAGCCTGATAAATTTCCATATATCTCAAGAGTATTTAGAGCCGATTGTAAAGAGTGCTGGCTACCATTCAGTATCAGTGTGGTGTCGTCCGCAAACTGTGTTAGTTTAAATTCATTATTCTTTATTTTAAGGCCAACGATATCAGGGTTAAGTTGAATAAGTCTAGCCAGGATTTCTGCTCCAATAAGAAACAGATATGCTGAAATCGGATCGCCTTGGCGACAGCCTCTGTTAATTTTTATTGGTTTTGATAAGAAACCGCACTGTATGACGTATGCCGTTATTTCTGTATTAAAGAGTCTTATCCATTGTATAAAATTTTTACTATATCCTAAAAACTCAAGAACCCTGTACAAAAATTTCCATGAGAGTGAGTCAAATGCTTTCTCAAAATCTATTAACATCAGCAATCCTGGTATGTTTTTGGTTTCTGTGGCATGTAGAAGGTCGTAGATCAACCTAGTTGACTCACTTATGTACCTTCCCTTGATGAAGCCAGTTTGACAATCCGAAATGACGTAATTTAAGGTTTTCTTAAGTCTTTCTGCTATGGTTCCTGATGCTAACTTATATATTACACTCAGCAAGGAAATAGGACGCCAGTTTTTGACTAAAGATCGATCTTTTTTGGCTTTCGGTAGGCATGTTATTATACACTGCCGAAGTGATACTGGCAGGCATCCTTTTGAAAAGCCACAGTTTATAGCATTTACAATGAAGTATTTCAATTGACGCCAAAAAACTTTAACAAATTCAACTGTTATGCCATAAATACCTGGAGATTTGTTTGACTTCATTTTCTTCAGAACTTGTCCTATTTCATCAACAGTTAAAGGTGTGCCAATGTCGCCTTCTACGGTTCTGTTGTTTGATGTGATGCCAAGAGTTTTAAAGTCTAGGTTTTGCAAAGTATCGTCTTTATTTTCAAATAATTTGCAATAGTACTGTTGTACCTGGCTTAGTATTCCTTCCTGATCTGTAATTACTTCTCCAGTATTTAATTTTACCTTTTTGATTGTTTTTTCAATATAATTCTTGTTTTCAAGATTCGACAAGTACTTTGATGGTTTTTCACCATCTTGCAACCATTGTAAGCGAGACCTTACTAGTTGACCTTTTATTTTTCTTGACCTTATGCTTTCTAATTCTGTTTTTTTTATCTAGTAGTAGCGTGGAGTTTATTGAATAGTTTGGATCTTGGGCTTCTAGAATTTCAATGTCTGATATTAACTGTTTTTCTACTTTTGACATTTTACTTTTTTGGGCTGTGGCAAATTTTATAGTTTCACCTCTTATTTGTAGTAGCAACATTTCTAAAAATAAATCATGGTCTATTGTCATCTCAATGTTAGTAAAATTGTTTTTCAAGTATTGAAGATTGTATACAGGAATTGCATATTTGAGCTTTTCTTCTTCTATAATGCTATTTATAAGATTTACATATTCTGGGTATTGCAAGAGGCTGTTATTGAATTTCCACAGGCCTTTACATTGTTTGAATTTGTTTATTGTTAAATCTAGTTCAATCATTGAATGGTCGGATCTATAGCTGGCTCTGATTTCACATGTGTTTATTTTATCCAGTATATTTGAAGATGCAAGGAATAGATCCAACCGGGCCTGTTTTACAGGATTCCTTCGCCTCCAAGTAAACCTTTGCGTATTGGGATGTAAGTCCCTATAAATATCAGACAAATCATGATGTCTCATTAGATCGATAGTAGCTTGTCTAGCTTTGGGATTGTTTATGTGCTTATAATTAAAAGTATCACTCTCCTTATTTAAAGCTATATTAAAATCTCCACATAAAATATTGTAATCTGCATTTACATTCTCTAATAATTTAGAAATTTCTTCGAAAAAGGATGGACTATCATTGTTTGGTCCATACAAGGTTATCAAGTTTATCGTCATTGCGCTTAATTTTATAAGTAAGTTTAGGTAATTGCCATTTTCGTCCTTGTTTCATGACAGTACTTCGTATTCAAAATTATTGTTCAGAAGAATAGCCACACCTCGTGAGTTAGTTTTGCCACCATTTATATAAACTTCATTATTCCAGAGGTCTGTTACAGCCATCATATCATCTTCGATTAGATGTGTATCTTGTAAACACACAATGTTTGCATTTTTATCTTTAAGGTAAGATAGTACGTCCCTTCGTTTTTCCATATTCCTTAAACCTTGGCAGTTCGCGGACAACACCTTAATACTATTCCCTGCACTCGGCATGATCACTTTGGCCAGCACTCAAATTGTTCGTCCTATGTTCTTTGTGTGTATGGATTGTTGTATAACAAACTATGCATAATATCTTGGAGCGACTTCCATATTCCCTATGATACATTGAATTATCTAGATTCTGGATTGGTAAAAAAACAACAAATAGAACATAACATATATACATTGGAATATACACGTGATAATATATTATGTGGTTATTGCCTATTGATAGAGAAAAACATACTTTTTTAAAATAAAAATTTGTTTCATTTACTTGAAGCTGGTAGTTGCTTGCCGTTGGTCGGCAGTTTACAGTACAGAACCCTAGCGAACTGTATGTACTGGTTTCCTCTGCCCTTCCAACTACCCGTCGTGATATGACCTGTACAGTGTTGAAAGCGACGTAAAACCTCAAATAAATAAATCTTACCAATTTCTACGTGGCCAATTTTGAAACTCAGTATTGATTTAAGCAGTACATTAAAATGCAGTGGAAACTTTTGCTACAGAACGGTAACATTTTGAGTGTCAGGTCTTGTGAAGCTAGTAGTTGCAGGTCTGGTGAACCTGGAAAGTGATAACTGATAACCTGTGATAACTGATTTATAAATAGGGAATTATTATATCTAATATTACTTATTTTCCACGTGAGAATATGGTAAAACAACTCAGGTAATTGTCCTGATTAAATTAAATTTCCAATTTTCATGTGTACTAATTTTATAGAACAGACCTTTTGAAGAAATGACTTAAGAATTTTATTACACAACTTCATACTTAAGTAATTGTGTCATACCTAACCCAGCCCCCACCCATAAGTGTTCATCCCCCACCCCAGCACACACAGGCCACTGCATCTCCTGCAGTCCACTAACTTCACTCCACTGTCTATTCTCAGCATCAAACACTTTTAACCTCCGGTTATGCCAGTCACACAGCAGTAACTTACCTCTACTGTCCACATCACTGAAATATGGACAGTTAAACTGACCTAGTTCACTGCCACACTCTCCTGTCTCATACCTAAACTCCCCACTTAGAGTGTAAACAAACACACAGTTTGTGTCACAAGAACTAACATACAGATGAGTCTTAGTTGTACACAGTTTATCTAAATGGCCATAATTACTATACTTCACCAACTTAAACCGGGTATCCGTCACCCATCCGTTCTGATTTCTGACAAAAGTATGAATTTTTCTTTCTTTGTGTTCTAGGGCATATATAGTGTCGGTATTAGTCAAACATACATCACTAAAACAACCTGCACAGATGAGGGTTAAGTATTCACCGTGCTGGTTAAGATGATGCACCCCTGTAGTACTGTCACACACAATCACATCTGTGCCTGTTTTGACTACTCCTGTGACTGACTTGAACTGGCCGTGTGTTATGTGCTTGGTTTGTTCCAAGTCTAAGTTATACACAAGTACACCCTTTTCACAACCACCTACCCACAGTTCATCATTAAACAGGAACAGTTTAGATGGAAAGAAATCCGTATCAACACACTTGACTTGTCTGTAGCTTTGATGGATTTTCTTGTGTCTCTGCTGTTTCTGAAATGAAAAGCTGATGCTGTAATTATATTTAAATTATTTAAAGCATTTATGGTACAATGCCCTGTAAATAGTTAATAGAGTATGTAACCCACAAATCTTTCTTAGTAACTTTTGGAAAATGTTTCACATCCCTAGTAAGAAAGAAATTGAAAGTTAAAATGTCGAGTGTGAAAAAAATGTTTGATATCCCTAATGAGAAGGAAACTGAAAGTTCAAATTTTGCGTGTGAAAAATGTAAGCTTTTGTAAGAAATATATTAAGTTTTTATTTTACCCTTATGTACCCTTACTTTCGTTACAAAAACACCCAGAAAGAAGAAATTGTGGGTTTAAAATGTTAAGTCAAGGATAAAGAAATATTTAAATTTTAAGAGATTTTTCATACAATTTCAGATCCGGTTAATAACAGAGTATTCCCATTTTTGAAGACAAGAACAAGTTTTGGAAGTTAAAAACAACTGCTTGCACTGGTGTGAAATGAAAAGAAATCAGCAGTATTATACACAAATAAACCTAACTAAAAGTTGTTGTATTCCTCTTTAGCAATTATTATAATAGTTCTAGTACAATAGTTACAATAGTTTTAATTCTCCGTTTTTAATATTTTTAACATAAAGATTTACACTTTTAGGGTTTTTTCCTATATGTCACTCATATGGTGCAGGGCAGAAGCTTACCTTTCTGTAACATTTTAGTTCTCTCATCATTGGATGTGTCAGCTCAATTTGTGTAGCTGTTTGGGCATTCCATTCCTCACCCTTTAACACATTGATTGGACACTTCATGCATGAGTCAAATTTTGGTAGTTCTCTGTCTATCTGTTGGAGATCCTTTTCAATTTGCTGACTAAGATTTGCCAAAGTGTCTATCATCAGAAAATAATCCTGACCGTTGGCAACACCTGACAAGAAACTGACTTTCTCTTCTAGCTTAGAATCACATTTACCAAATAATGTCTTTGTCTCTTTTAAAGTCTCTTGCAAATTTTCAATTGTGATATTGATTTCATCTATGAGTTCATCATGATGTTCATCTACTTTCAGTTTAATGTAGTTTCTGCACTTATTGACCTCTGCAATTAAATTCTCCTTTGATTCATGTAATTGCCTTGTGAAACTTGCAACAGAAGATACATTTTCTTGGATCTCAGTTCTTTTGTCATGCAATTTCTTTATTTCCCTTTGAATGTCTCTTTGCTTTTCTTGTAACATGTTAATAAAATGAATTAACTTGTGGTCTTTTGTTGCTTTGCTACCTCTGTGAGCTCTCTCACAATCCTTGCATAGAAATTCCTCACAGACCTTGCAAAAACACTTAGCAGTCTTTATAGAGTCTGTCTTACAAATGTCGCATACAGTCAATGAACTTGAACCCGCCGACAGGAGTTTTTGTGTATTGCTCTCTAGATTGTATTCGTCCACCAAGGTCTGGGTTCTGAAATCCTTTTTAACATCATGTATGGAGCTGGTTTCTCTGCAGTCGGGACACTGAACCTTTGAACTCTGTCTGAGTTGTTGAATGCAGTTGTGGCAGTAAACATGGCGACATTTTAGCGACTGGGGCAAACAGTAGATTTCAAAGCAGATGTTACAAGTGATGAATTCTTTAAGATGTGAAGAGGAGGCCATTGCTGAATCTGAAGTAAAACAGTTTAATATTGGCAGATGTTGTCCCTTAACTAGTTTATTATGAAACTAGCTAACGATTACATTTGTAAAAAATTAATTTATGTACCATTTAGTAACTTCTAGCTGGAGATAAAAAAATGTATTGTTTGGAAAAGTATTACTGGGATCCTGTTATTTAATAGACATCACAAAGAAAACAAATTCTTTCCCAGGAAACATTTAGTGACTTGCTGCCTATTATCTCCATCAAGCAGTTATCACCTGGTATAATTAAAATAGACATAACATAACAAATGGTACCTTCCGAATCAGGTAATAACGTAGAACTCTTTTTAACCTGATCAGAACAAATGCATATAAAAAGAATTTGAAAATATCTGGCCATTACTGAAGTATGAATAAAATAATTTTTTTTTTATTGCTATTAGTGACTGATACCTGGTTGTAATGTATTACAAGGCAGTTTAATTCAAGTGAGTATAAGTGATTACACAAATTTTACTTGTGAAAAAATGTTAAAATTACTGGTTTAGTCACCATGTTAGTCATCAAATTATTTGAAACAATAGAATAAAATAGTGTAATAAATTAAATATTTTAAATAGAACTGATAGAACAACATCTGTATATTTACTAACCTGATTACATGAATTGTATAAAAATCTCTGTGATTATTTCATGATCTATATTTTGGATTCAGAACTGTAATGTATTCCTCTTTATCAATTATTATAATAGTTCTAGTACAATAGTTTTAATTCTCCATTTTTAGTATTTTTAACATAAAGATTTACACTTTTAGGGTTTTTCCCTATATGTCACTCATACAGTCTCTCTCCACAACAAATATGTATCTGTTTCCAACTGAAACCAGTATATTGGCATGTGTTTAGATATATTTTACAATTAAATGGAAACATTATATTGTTGAACTCACAAATATATAGAGATAAAAAATCTGAAAAAAATGTCTTTTATATATGAAATCCTGGTTGATTTATTCCTCAAATGAATGTTATTCCTCAATATTTCTACTCATAAACATATTTTATATTTGTGGGTTCATGTGTGTGTCTGTCACTGGTATGAAAATATCTGAAGAAAACACGCTTAACAGATACATATAAATTTAGGACATGCATATACCAGTTCTTTACAATTGCGGTGACCTCATAATAAGTCTTGGACACTTTATTTGAGCAGTATTGTACTTAGACCTGACTGTGTGTATTGATGTTTGAAAATAGAAGTCAATCATTCAGTTAAGATCAAATACTTCATCCCAAAAATTGATGATACAAGTACACAAGAGACTTCAGTTGAGTACTTTGTAACATAAATAAGTATAATTTAATTTGGTAAAGTAACACAACAAAACTGCCGTAGTTGGATCAATTATATTGACATTTTTGTTGACATAGTTGGGCGCTCTGAGGGAAGAAACTACTGTATAAGTAGAAATTTTCACTGTCTTTTGATTTTGTCAGTTTTACCAAAATAAATGAGCTTGGAAAATGAACATAAACTCTAAAGGAAATTTTGAATTATAAATTTCTCCAAAATAGACTGATTTTCTTAATTGTAAATTAGTGAAATTTGTTTGAGGGGAAATCTCCAGTTATACAATAATACATAAATTCATGTGAATGGAATAATAAGTACTGTACTGAACATATACTTAACCCAGTACGAAGGTAATCATCCATTAACATAAGTTGTTTACATAAACATTTTGGAAACGGTCTTATAATATGTGGCTCAGACTAATAGGGCTTCTCCATTATGGTGATCTGATTGTAAACCTACCTTCTGATTGTGAAAAATAAACCAAACATGATCAATGGGTGTAGTGTTATAGAGGTTTCCGATCATTTCCTGATAGCTTTCCGATTAATGTTGCTATTGGTTCAAGAAGTCTTCCGATAGGCTAGCAAAAAGTTTGCGATAGTTTTCCCGATTGATTTATAAACCCTAAGGATTCACCCATGATGGACAAGATTGCTTTGCGAATAATAAGATATGTTTAAAATCTCTGTAAAATGGACTTTACACTTTGTAAGATAACTTTACAAATGGTACGATAACTTTAAGATTGGGTTCCTGAATGCCAGATCTGATAAAAACTGGGAACAGGAAGCAATGATATTAAACCATTAAATATACTTGGGAACGCCCCTCCTCCCAAATGGTCGAAGATTGCTCTGATTGGTTTATGACTGTTCCCATTGCCTCATGGATGGCAAATTTTCAGGATCGTAACCCAGTCGGGATGTTGAAAAGTGGAACAACCCTGTAACAGTCATATATAAGTAATGCATTCTGTGTAATGTTAATGTCCAATTCTGCCTTGCAAATATAACTTTAATTCTTTTACTTGTTTTGTCACAATAGTTTTATGGCAATTTATTCACTGGAGCAAATCTCAAATGAGTTTTTTTTTGTCTGGGATAAGATTTTGTTTGGGAGTATCACTTATAGAATTACTACAACAAAAATTAACTCATCAAATGGTATAGAGGTTTCTCATTAGAAATTGTGTCATTATAACACCCTTCAGTAGGCAGTTTTCACCATTTCAGCAAAGTGCATGTGTTGTTCCATGCTTTGCTCGTTTTAGATACATACATATATATATATATATATATATATATATATATATATATATATATATATATATATATATATATATATATATATATATATATATATATATATAAATAATTTATTCAGCTACTTTTGGGTCGGCTATAACATAGTAAAATTGCAGACCTGCAGCTCATTGCATAGCTGAGCAATAGCTACTATGAGATGCTCACTGTTGAGTAAATCAGTTTTAACTTGAGAAAATTATTGCATATACAGTATTTTTTTAAAATATATTTTCACCTACTTTTTACACCTTAACAGTTAACTTTGTACTTTACTTCTGAATACCATTTGCAAGGTACAACTTTTGTGTCCTTTTTTTTCTTGCACTTCTACTCTGAAACTTAAAACACACAGTCAACTGACAAAGATCCCGTTCAAAGGCACTGATTGCTTTTTCTGGATGAATAAGATATTGATTTTCTGATGATAATATACACAGCGTCAGTATATTTTTATATACCTTTTAATGTAAATTGTATTTGTTTTACTGCTGACAACCCAATTTATGTATTTGACAAGCATTTGTCTTTGTCATTTTTCTTATCATTATTCCCCTTGTTTGCCATGGGAAGCTTGTTTTGCCTTCGCAAAAACCCTTTTCTAGTTGAAACTGCAATTAAACTAAACAATGAAGTCACATACGTCGACTTTTTCATGTGAAGCTTAATCATTTGACCAAGTGGAACAAAGGCACTGTATCAAAGCAAAATTTTCATATTTTCAATACTATTTACATAATTGAGTAATATATATAGCGTATTTTGGCAACAGTAGGTTACTGTCACAAACAGTGGCTTTGACTATTTAGCGACATTGATGCAGTAGTGTAATATTGTCATTTGAATATTGTCATTTGACTAGTATGATGAGCATATCTTGTTGCAATAACTGTCTCATGTCATGATGATAAAATTGTATCTGGATTCAACCTATTTAAATGTAATAATACCACTGTATTTATTTGTTTTACGTCACGTTCAACAGCCAGGGTAATATTGCGACTGGTAGTTTACAGGTGGAGGAAACCAGTGCATACTGCACTGTAAACCACTGGGCATTGGCAAGTAACTACCAACTTTCCAACATGAAGCGCCCGGCCCGAGATTCGAACCGGCGGCTCAGAAGTTGGAGGTGAGAACTCTAACCGCTACACCACCAAGCCCCCCTGTCTTCAGATAGAGCAAAAGTCAAGTTAAAATCAAATCAATAAGAACAATAATTTGCTCTCCATAGAAAGTCTGTTGATTTATAAGTACTTACAAAAGTTCTCCCACACTTCAATGCTGCCCAGTTTCTAGCGGTGGATATTTGATAAAGTCAGCACCTCCAGATAGAAAGCCTTTTACTATGTTTAGTCTTTTTATTCTTCGACGGTCTGATAAATGCCCCCAAGCCTGTTGCTAAGTAATCAGAAATTGAAGTCACTGCAGTTCTAGTCCTGTGACATTTAAAGGTGGTAATGTCAACGCAACTCATTTTCAGCAGTGATTTGTCCCAACAGACCAGACTGTCAACAGTCACAGGTTTATAGAGGTTGGTACTACTAAATAAACGTGTAGTAGATCCCCGTCACACATTGATATTTCTTCAAATGGGCAGATACAAACAAATTGACATTGTTGTAGCTTTTAAATTCAATAGCCAAGTTGTATTTCCTGGTCGCGTTATCTTTATCAGTTTGCTATATAAAAAGTACATTTTGTATCAGCGAAAAGTATATTAGAATTATCTAATGCTTTTAATATTTACACATGTTGTCCTGTCAGTAACCACAACAGAAGAACTAGTTTTCTTACCAGGGGAGTCCTGGGTGAAGATTTTGTATACCTTTCACGAAATGATTGATTAATGGTGAGGTCCCACAGTCTCTATGAATAACCGATATAGCTGAACGTGCAGAATTAACAGCAATTTGTAATTGAAATTTACACTCTGTTGTATCAGACTTTCAGCTCATATAATAAATTTAAACAATTGAAGAAGTAATTTTATCCAATTCTTGATGAAATAATTTTAGTACAATATCCTTTCATCCAAATTCCTCGAAATTCAGGACAACCAGATCATTCTATCATAACAATCCTCTTCTTTTGAACACTGTTACTCAGTCAGAAATTTAACGCCTTAAATAGCAATTAATATGATTAAAGGGGAAATGCATGGTCTAGCTGTCTGTAAAATAGGGGTCAGACATCTGACTTATCATTATTATTTAAGAATTCATTATGTATCAGAATTTCAGCATTTCAATAAGTAACATGAAAACTATAGGAAAAATTGTTGCACCTCTCAGGAAAAGTATGACAAAATGGTTGAAACTTTCAAGTACTGGAGTAATAAACACTTCATAATTGAGAAAATTGGTTCCAGTGATTTGCAGTATTATAAAAAAAACAAGTTGTCCAGTAGTAGTAAGAAAAGAAAATATCTATGATACTTTAGTATGGTGTCATGAAAGGGTGGGACATTCAGAAAAATTGGGCCGAAGTGAAAGCCAATTATGCCTGGATAAAGCATGATGTGGTGCAGTTATTTCTGCAGACTTGTCCATCCTGCACCCAGAGGCTGCCAACCAAAATCCCACCTGCAGGTACGTCAATCGTCTCTCTTGGACTGATGCAGAGGATAAAGATTGATCTGATACATTGCAATAGCCGTGCTGACCAGGACTTCAAGTACATCCTGCATGTCAGAGATCACTTTACCAAATTTAGCTGGGCCTTTCCTCTGAAGAGCAAGTGTGCTGCTGAAGTGATGTGTGTCGTTGCATGGGGAGTTGTGTGACAAACAAGTTGGGAAATAAATGTTCCACAAAATGCAATGTAGGAAGTACATGCTGCCACAATAGACTATAAGGTTAAAAACTGGTGTGGTTGTGGGTATAGTAGAAAATGAATACATGTAGTAATAGTAATTGTGTAGTAGTTATATGTGTACTTGTAGTTTAATAGGAAACTCTGGTGTGATTATACCCTGTGTTACAATTTTGTTCAAAATAAAGCTTTTTCTCCATCTCTTTATTTTTCCTCCATCTCGTATTGATAAAAGGTCCAAGTTCTATCACAAGAGCATAAAAATAGTTAACTGAAAGTCTCTACTATTTTTTGCCTATTTTTTCAACCTCCAATTGCTAGAAAGTCCAGTTGGGATTTCAAATTCTACCAGTTTGGACTTTTCACTATTTATTTGGGGTTTTATGTCGCTTTCAACACTGTACAGGTCATATCACAATGGGTAGTTGGAAGGGCAGAGTAAAAGCCAGTACATACAGTTGGTCAAGGTTCTGTACTGTAAACTGCCGACCAACGGCAAGCAACTATCAGCATTTCCAGTTGAGGTAGAGCCGTGAACCGAACCCCGGCCTCAGAGGTGGGAGGTGAGAGTGTTGCCACTCTGCAACCGTGGCCCTGGACTTTTCACTATGACATAAATATTAATTCCAAGTATAAGACAAAGAAACCCACCTTTAAGTCCTTAAATACACTAAATAACTTGCTTATTTGAAGTCCTGTAAAAGATTACTTAAAATGAAAGTTCTTAACTACATTCTCTGCATTTTCTTGTGTGTTCTGCTAGGAAAACAGTCACCAAAAATGAAAAAATTAGAAAGTCAGCCTGGTATATTTAAGTTGAATTTCTGTTTCATTTCCGTGAGTATGTAAAACTGTCTTAAGGGAACTGACCATGCCAACTCTTTGATTCTTTAATTAACTCTGTATCTTTAACTCAACTCTCAGAGAATCAGTTCGCAGGATTAGACGGTAAACTAACAATAGAAGAGTTAGCAATTGCTCAATGAATAATAACACATCTCATGGTATAGATGGATTCCTCGCTAAATTTTATAGTTTTTTTGGGGCAAACTATAATTTATAATCTTACAAGCCCTTAATTCAGGATACAATAGAAGTGAAATGTCAAATACTCCAAAACTCCACATTATATCAAGCATTCCAAAGGATAAACAAGGCTGAAAGGGGTTTTGGACTACTAGCATGAGCTGCGAAGCCATCAGAGACACGAGTAGTGCACTAAGGCGGTCATCCATCCAAGTACTAACATCCAATTGCTGCTTAATTTCAGTGATGAGACAGGTACTTATCATGCTATGCCACAATTCATGAAATCTGGAGACAAAAAATGAAAAAAGCGATATCAAGACCAATATAACTCCCTGTCAGTTAACTATAAGATATAGCAAACAGATTAAAATCCCTACTTGATTCAATCATATCTAAAATATACAAACTCGATTCCTGAGTGTAAGGGTTATTGGTGAAAATGCTGGCTTTGTTTATAACATTTTACACTGCACAGAAAAAAATCCAGGCTGTGTATGCTCATTGCCTTCAAAAAATGGTTTTAACTCTGTGTTATTTGATGATCTATATGCCGTTATAAGGTGGATCAATGTCTTCACCACAAACAGCAAAGCTTATGTAATCCAGTCTGCATCCTATAGCTCCTTACCTTTTTATATTATGTGCACAGATTCTGTGCATCATGTTAATGCTTAGTGAAAATATTAAAGTTATTCTCTTTTATAACAAAGAAACATATCAGTATAGTTAAAAGAAAATTGTCAAAAACTGTACCAGTAGTAGGAAGATGTAAAGATATTCTAGATAAATAGGCATAGTGTCTCCTGTACTATACATTATTTTTACCAAGCATAAACAATTGTTCATAGGAGTGGGCCAATACCTATGTTTGTAATTTAAAGCCCATCTATATTTTGCAATACAAAAGAAAATTGCACATATGAATAAAGTCGGTTTTCTCGACCATACAAAGGAATTGTTCCAATAATAAATAAGATAATAAAGTTTATTGATCTGATAAAATTAAATATGGAAGCATTTACAAAGCTAGGAATAAACTGTTACCAAATAACATCCAAAAACTTTACTGTAACGGGGTAAAATTGCGGAAATGTCTTGAGGAAGGAATTTGTAGCTCTAAAAGTATTTTTCTTTTTAAAAAATTATACAAAGTTTTTTTAGTTTTTAATTCTCATAAAAGACAGACTATTTAAAGATAATATTAATGTGCATATCTGGTTATTCATGTATTGTGATAATTACTAATAAATATATATTTTATTATTTCATTGGAGGTAGTTATTTTTGTTATTGTTTCTGTAGGGCAAGGGTAAGTCTTAGAAAAGTATTTCACTTCTCACTCCTTTTCTATCGTATGTGATGATATATTACCTATGTCTTATATAAGTGTGTTGTAATCTGATAATCATTATATAACGATGGGTATATTAAGATGCTACTTATTTGTTAATTTTAGTTATTGTTACATATTGTATGTTCTATATACAGAGTCCTTGGCGATGTGTTACACACACTCCCAGCCAAGATGCTACCATCGATAAATCCCCCTCAGCTCCTGGCCGACAGATTTGTGGAGTTCTTCTCAGAAAAAATTGAAAAAATACGTTCAACTTTTCCTATATCCCAGAAGTCACAACACATCTCCCCAGACTCTCCTCCCCCAGTGGTTTCCACCTTCTCTACTGTTACTGAGGATCAAGTAACTAAAATCATAATGAAATCTCCAAGTAAATCATGTTCCCTTGACCCTTGGCCCACTTTTCTTGTTCTCGATTAATTGGATATTCTCATTTCTCCCATTACTTCAATAATTAATACTTCCCTTGAACAAGGGAAGTGCCCTAATTTCTTCAAGCAGGCCCATGTTACCCCCATCCTCAAAAAATCGTCCTTAGACAAAGAAATTCTTCAAAACTATAGGCCTGTCTCCAATCTGAACTTCATTTCAAAGATACTTGAAAGGGTAGTGGCAGTCCAGTTACAAACTCACCTTGACGAAGCTGGCCTTATGACTGCCTTTCAATCAGCATATAGAAAACATCATTCAACTGAAAGCGCTCTCCTTAATATCCACAACGACATTCTCCTCAATATGGCCAAAGGGTCTGTCACAGCCCTCACCCTCATGGATCTGTCAGCCGCATTTGATACCATTGACCACATCATTCTCCTAGACAGACTTAATGTTCACTACGGTATCAGTGAACTAGCACTTGGCTGGTTCAAATCATACCTGTCAGGAAGGACACACTCGGTCAAGGTAGGTAACACACTGTCCCATCCTGCTGCCCTCCAGTATGGGGTCCCGTAGGGCTCCGTCCTTGGTCCAATTCTGTTTTCCCTCTACACTAACCCAATTAGTTCAATTATTCACTCTCACACTAGTATAAACCACCATTTCTACGCCAATGACACTCAGCTATACATAACACTAACACCAACAAACTTCTCTCACTCTATACAAAAACTAAAAAACTGTCTAAGCGACATTCAAAATTTCATGTCTGCAAACAAATTAAAACTCAATCCTGAGAAAACTGAGTTTATCCCGATAGGCTCCAAAAACAACCGTAAACAACTCCTTCCTCACTTTTTGATCAATATTCTCGGCAATCAGGTCTCACCAGCACAAAGTATTAGGAACCTCGGAGTGGTGTTCGACTCCAATTTTTCATTCTCAGACCTCAGAGTTCATGCGAGAGACCTCTATAGAATCCGTCCCCTCTTAGACCTTAACACATCAGTTCTTCTAGCAAATGCTTTGGTGAGCAGCAGACTGGACTACTGCAATTCCTTATTCTTATCACTTACAGATTTTGAGATAAGAAGATTGCAGTTAGTCCAAAACTCACTCTGTAGGGTTGTCACCCGGTCCTCCAAATACATTCACATTACCCCTCAATTAAAAAAACTGCATTGGCTCCCTATCAAATACAGGATACAATTTAAAATTGGTCTCATCACATACAAAACTCTGAACCAGGGTGAACCAGTTTACCTTAGAGAATTAATTCATCCCTACACTTCTTCCAGGAACACAAGGCGAAGTACCCCCAAACTCAAATTCCTTCACACTCCCACTTTCGACCGTAAGGTTCATAAATCAGTCAAACATTTCTCCAATTCTTTCAGTCACTATGCCCCAGTTCTCTGGAACTCCTTCCCCTTCCAAATAAGAAATAGCCCCTCTGTCACATCTTCCAGGAAACACCTCAAAACCCACCTTTTTAATTCTAGTTTTCCAACTTAGTTTCCTTCCCTCTTGGTCACACCCACAACTCTGGATTACTGACCTTGAACGCCACTTGACTTTCTTTATGATAATGATTTTGTTAAGTCAGCGCACTGAGTTCCCCTTTGTGGGGAAGATATTGCTCCTGCAAAGCAGTAGATTAGATATATTGAAAATTCTCACGTAAAGATATAGAACAGAGTGGAAAGAAATTTGTTGGGATTGCTTCTGCAGAGTAATGAAAGACAGGTTGGTCATTGATTTAAAAACAACCAGTAATTGCTACCTTACTTGCCCCCTGACCATAACAGCATTCATGTAGAGACACAACTGCTAAATGTTGCACAAGAGTTTGGTAAAATATTCTTAATCCTTTAAGTAATATTTTCTAAGACATACTTCAGTTAATGAGTTGGTATTATTATACTGTACTTTTAATTTTCTATGATACATTTATTTTTATTCCATTTCACTACATTTTAACAATAGAGTTTGGCAAAATATCATTCACTTCATCAAATTGTTTCTCTTTGATGTTTGTCTATTTTTTATTATAATTGTGTTATGTTTTTATGGTTCCTGTTCAATTTATACAGATGCTTAATACTAGACTTCTGCTGCAAATACATTGAAAAGTATAAATTAGATTGTTGCACTGTAACACCTTCTGTAGACTTGATATAGTTCTATTAAATACCCATATTTTATTTATGTATTCTTAAAAAGTGTTTATGTTATCTCAGTCACTTGGTGAAATTTGTCACTGCCAGGGAGCCGTTCTGCAAACATGGTCTTAGGTAACATGGTGAAAGTGTTTTCAGTAAATTTTCAAGGTCTTAAAGATTCAAAAAAGGAAAAAAGGATTTAACATATTAAATTATTTACATGAAACCAAATCAAATATATTATGTCTACAGGACACCCATTGGACAGATAATGATGTTAAAAATGTTCGGTAAAGGTAATTGTATTTTCAATTGTTTTTCATCAAATTCAAGGGGGGTTGGGATATTTGAGTACAAAATTACTGGGGAACATAAGGACCACAATGGAAGAGATATTGCCTTGGTTGTAAGCATATAGGACATATCAACTAAACTCATTAATTTATATGCACTAGATAGGGACACCCCAAGACTACACAATTATCAGTGGGGATTTTAATTTGATAGTCGATCCAGAAACTGATAGTTTTAACTACAACCATATTAATAATCCTAAGTCAAGAAAAAAGTCACTGGCATGATTGTGTCAGTTATCTGATCTCTTTTGTAAACTCCACCTATCCCTTAAACGATATACATTATACCTTGAGGCTACCAAACTGACCACTCCACTGTTGAACTAAGCTTTTTCATCAACAAATTTGAAAGAGGCAGAGGACTCTGGATGTACACTTTACAATTGTTACAAAATAAGGACTATATACAATTAGTTAAAGATGCAATCAAGGAAGAGATAGTTAAATATGCAGTACCAGTGTACAGCAAAACATTTTTGAATACCAATGGTTGTAAGATAGATAGATAGATAGTTAAAATTTCAGTGCAAAAACACAAAAGTGTCATACTGCACTAAAAATAAACTAATAAATACACTAATTAATATTTACAACAAACAAATATATACAAACACACAATGATTGGCAAAAAACCAAATCACAAAATCATAAAAATTGACTAGAAGTCACAAAAGATAAGTATACTACAAAGGTAAAAAAGAACAACAAATAAGATAAGACATAAAAATAATGAAGGAGTTTAAATATTACAATATAATTTTTAAAGAGAGACTAAAAAACCATAAACAAGAAAAAGAATGAATTAAAAACCAAAATATAAGTACCACATTATTATGCAAGACTAGATTTTACAGAAGAATAAAGAACAATATAAATTAATTAAAACTTTTTGAACAAACCAACTTCTTTTAAATAATTTAGAACATTAAAAATACTTTCATTAAATAAATTTTTCATTGAATTTATATTTCTATAATATTTAATTCTAGTGTCACGTAGGTCAATACAGTCTAATAATATATGCTTGACTGTATCGGGACAATGACAGGGAATGCACCAGGGCATATCTTCACCTTTCAACAGATAACTGTGAGTAGTAGGGGGGATATTATACTGGGTTTGAGGAGGGAGGAAACTTGAGGACTTTAAGTTTATTCTTAAATTTAGGTTTTTTTTAAAGTTACGGCTTTAAGTAAGGTCTTAAAAATTAAGGAGTTTAAGATAAAATGATAGTTAAGGGGGAGAATGGATAATTTAAAGGACTTTTAAAAAAAAATTAGGGCTTTGAGTTAATACTTTAAGTAGAGCAAAAGTGTTTGTAAAAGGCATGTTATAAAAGGTACACAGGATCAAGCAAGTCCAAGCACACACAAGCTTAATAATTTATAGATCTTTCATACACATGATCTAAGGCACACCGCATGGTCAATGTTTATAAATCTCTTTAAATCCCATATAAATCTCTTTAAATCCCATTTGAATGAAGGAGGCACTTTTAAGGGATTGAGTAAGCAACACCATGGTGAACAGAACAATGTCTAGACAGATCCTGGCTGACAACGTTTTTAAAAATGCTGATGTCAGCATTGTTTCTTTATTTGCAATCTCGAGCTCCACTGATCAACATGACCACCGGCGGCTTTTCATTGTCCAATCAGGACAAAGAATTTTCAAACAATGTTTGGAAACCTAGCATATTTAGTGAGGATAGTGTGGGTACTCCTCAGGCTGGCCTATCTCTGTTTGGTAAAAAGCATACAGGTTTTAGCTTTGGAGGCGGGGCCATGCTAGAGTACATGTGGTACAAGAGATTGGAAAGCTTTACTTATTGGCCAAAACATCATCCAATGAGACCCGAATCACTGTCGGGTGCTTGCTTTTATTACACAGGATTTTCGGATAAAGTAAGGTGCTTTTCTTGCGAGCTCACTCTACAGCAGTGGGAAGTCTTCGGCAACTAGGTATAGGCAAGACCCTCCAGGAGGCTTGCAAAGATGCCACGAGCAAACCTTTTGGCTATCTAGTAGTGGATTTGTCTCCCAAGGGGGAGGAAAGCTATACATTGAGGACGAATGTCTTTCCAAACGAGGCTCCCGTGATTGTATATCAGTAGCTTGAAATGGGTTTTAGACTTCATTAGCAAGAATGCTTCTATCGGGGAAACATGTCTAGGATATTAACATAAAACAGAGATTTTGTGAATTTGTTACTGAATGGTGAGCCTAAACAAGCCAAAACACTCGTGAACACTATAAGTAGACCTCAAACCGAGGCTTTGGTAGAATTCTTGTTCAATATCTACAATATAGCTTCTAAAAAAGCCGACAAGGATATTGTTCACAAGAGGAGGTTGACATTTAGGAAACTCTTGAACAAAAGGCTTAGCTTAGGGAGAAAAACTAAGCTAATATCCAAGCATAAACAACAAATCTTAAAGACCCTTTCTCATTTCAAAGGCATACTTTTAACTTTGATAAAATGAAAAAGCTGGTTTTCATACCACACGAAAGATACAAGCAATTCTTGTCTAGAGAATCTAAAGAGCACTCGGTGCAACCTGAGTCAACAGAAAAGCAGTTGGTGGCAGAGACTACTAGTACGAAACTGCAAGAAGAAGCAGCAGAAAAACTTGTACAAGAAAAACCATCAAATTCCCAAGATCTGGAAAACTTGAGCCAACCTCCGCCACTGCCACCGCCGTCTGGGCAACCAGCGATTTCACTACAAACCAGAGAGGGAGCTAGCGAAAAAGCGAAGCGACAGAGGGAGAGCAAAAGTCCTTCTTGGAGACAAAACTGGAAAGCTTATTAATGCACTAGAAAAGACGACGTTAACCCCTGAGAAAGAGAATTATCTAAAAGAAATCTATTTAGACCCGAGCAAACCGACTTCCTTCGGAGGAGTCGACAAATTGTACCATTACATTAAAGACCAGGGTCAGGCTATTTCAAGGGGCGACATCAAGAAATGGTTGAGTAAACAGACCACTTATTCTTTGTACAGAAAAGCGGTGAGGAAATTCAAAAGACCTAAAGTTATAGTGCCTACTAAGAGGTACATGCTTGATTCCGACACTGCGAATTATGAGAAGTACGCCTCATCTAACGACCGATACAAGCACATTGATGTCTTTATTGATATATTATCGCACTTCCTGCACACAGTACCTCTGAAAAGCCTGACATCCCGAGAAATGGCTGAGGCAATGAGAAAGGTCTTAGAAAGCAACAGGCCTACTTTGTTGAGGTCTGACAGAGGAAAAGAGTACGCGGACAAGGCAGCTAAATTCATGGGGGATCAGGGGGTCAAGCATATAACCACATCGGATCATTCTAAGGCAAATTATGCTGAAAGAGTTATCAGAACCATCAAGACAAAATTGGGGAGATACATGACTTACAACAAAACCCGAAGGTGGATCGATGCACTGGCCAACATCACAGACAGCTACATTAATACCTATGACCGTACCATCAAAATGTCTCCCAAAGAGGCTTTGGTCTCTGAGGATCCCGTACTTTGGAAAACCCAGTACGAGACCCAAAAAAGCGAAGAAAAGTTGCCTCCCCAAAGAGGAAGAAGAAGGAGAGTCAGCCTAAACCAATTTACAAATTTAAAGTCGGCGATGTTGTAAGACTCTCCAAACTGCCTGGCTCTTTCGACAAGGAAATGGATCAGAAATGGACCGACAAACTCTTTAGGATGACCACCAGATCCCTGAATCAGGGAATTCCAAAGTACAAGGTGAAGGACTTTGCCAACGATCCTATAATAGACAAGTTTTCAAACGACGAGGGGAAAGGGCAAAACGCAACTATTAGTGCACTGGGTTGGCTGGCTGTCGAAATTTGACAGTTGGATAGACGAAGATCAGCTCAAAGATTTTTCGAGATGAAATACCTTTTTCTCTCTTCTAAAGATTCTTTGCGAGACCATCCCAACAACAAATGGTACGATTTTATTGTGGAGTTACCTGCCGAACTGATATTAGAGGGAGACTGGGAATGCGCGCTTTTGGACGTCAACTGCATTCCGAGGGTGGATAGAGAATTGGTGGTTTACTGCGATATCGCCGAGCAAAGCATGGCATGGCATCGATTCTGAGGTGTGTCTTTCAATCCACCAACACATTCCTCCATCCTTATTATATAAGAACCAATAGAAATCACATCAGTCATGTGAGAATCAGTATAAGAGACCTGGTCATGGGAAAAATGCCCTCAGAATATGAATTAGATTTGACTTGCACACTAGGCTTGCGCAAGACAAGGCGTCATGCGTAACGCTTGGATAAAACATTTTATGGATATGACTCGTGGACTGATACCCAATAGGAAGAGGTTTTACAAAATCGATGAGTGGCGCCGGCAACATCCAATTAGTGACGCCGACACAAGTGGACGAAGTGTGCGAGACCCAGCCCTCAGACAGGTTCTGGTCAGAAGAAGACGAAGAAAAAGAAGGCTCCTGCCAAGAAGAGCAAAAGCCAGAGAGGCAAAAAGTCTAAAACTAAATCCAAAAGTAAAAAGAAGACTTTGAAAAATAAAAAGAAGAAATAAAGTCATGGATGGTGAGGACACCTACAGTTCCAAGTTGGCTCTCTTTCAGAAACCCTACATAGAATCTAGCATGGACAAATTTCTCCCTACCTCTACTATATCCGACGGATCCGTGATAGAATTTAGAATACCGGGAACCAGTTCGGAATACGTGGATCTGCAAAGATGCAGGCTAAAGGTAAAGTTGCAAATCGTGGATAATCAAGGCACGCCCATCGTAGCTGAAGACAAGGTAGGGTTGGTGAATCTCAGCTTATCCTCCATATTCAGACAAGTGGATGTTCAAATGCAAGAAAAACTGGTCAGCTCTGAGATCAACATATGCTATCCCTACATATGCCATTATAGATGTGCTGCTCAAGTATGGATTCGATGTGAAAGAAGGATTATTACAGAGCAAGCTCTACTACAAAGACACCGCAATGATGGATGCCGTGCCTCCTGGTAACAACAGTGGTTTGGCAGCAAGAACCGCTTATACCTAGAACGGAAACGAAGTCACCCTGGAAGGTCCTATTCATACCGATCTATTTCAACAGGACAGGCTGATCCTGAACGGGGTGAAAATCGTCCTCAAATTTCATCCGAGCAGCAATAAGATTGCCCTGATGACTGGAGATTCTGAAAACTACAAAGTGTCCATCACTTTCGCCATTCTCAAAGGTCGTCACGTCAAAGTCAGCGATGCGGTCGTCGCCCAGAACGAGGCACTCAACCTCTCGCCGGCTCTGCACCCCTACTGGAAATCCAATTTCAAGACCATTTCAATTCCTTTGGGTGTGTCGACTGTGACCAGCGACGACATATTCCACGGAGAGGTGCCGAGCAAACTAGTGCTAACCATGGTGAAGACGCAAGCGTCTTCGGGAGATTATAAATTAAATCCTTTTAAAATCCTGCACAGCAACATCAACTGGATCGAACTCTCGGTAGATGGTCAAAGCGTGCCCGAGTTCATTCCTGTCCATGTTCTTCAACAAGCGTTACACGAGTTCATTCCTGTCCATGTTCTTCAACAACTACCCGCACCACGCCGGAGGCAATTAGATTTCTCGCGAAGAATACCCCAATGGCTATTCCCTCTTTTGTTTTGACATTCAAGGTGAGGTCAAGGGGGATATATAAGGCAAAAAGAGAGCTGGATACACCAAACTGGTGATGAACTTTGCCTCGCCAACACCTAATCTGATGCTGATTCTCTATTCTTCCTTTCCGAGTCTGATCAACAAAGACAAAACCAGAAACGTCATATTGGAGTAAATCTACCATGGATACACATGAACTGGAAACCTACATGCAAAGCGATCCCGAAATATCCAAATATAACGGAGGAGTGCTGCGAAAAGACTTGCTTCCTTTGAGACCAACACGACCGAGTCTGTTCATCGTCAACCAGGACACCAGCGACAAGAGTGGCAGCCATTGTATAGTTGTTTTTCTGAGCGGAGAAGGAGACTTTGCGGAATACTTTGATCAACTGGGAAAAGAACCGGACACGGATTTCAAAAACTATTTGACTCTGCAAAGTAAAGGATACATATTTAATACTCAGAAGTGTCAGAACTACCTGTCCAATTTGTGTGGACATTACTGTTTCTTTTACTGCTACTTCAGGGCCAGAGGTTGCAGCATGGGAACTATTTTGAATATGTTTGATAAACAGAATTTGTTTTACAATGATCAACTGGTGTTTCGCTTTTACCAATACATGAGTCAAAAATAGACGAGTATAGGAAGAATAATAAGTTTTATTATGTGCAGAATAATACAATGGATGTTTATACAATGTAGAAATGTAATAATTATTTGTAAATAAATAGCTATGTACATATATATATATACAGAATAAATGTAGAAATATAGAGTATGTGTCTGAAAATTAAGCCTGATTTTCTTTCTTGAGGGCAGACAAACTTTCCCCCAGCATATTACATCCTGGCAAACGACTGCTGTCAGTTAATACGGCAAAGGAATACTCCATACCGCATGCTAATCTCTCTTTGCTTGCATAAATAATTTCTGCAGATTCTACAGCATGTAATGCCTCCCGAAACTTTTGGCACACCCTGTACTTTTCTGCTAGCACGGTGACCATTTCACTCCCGGTCATTTCTTTGAAGAGACCTTCTCCTCTTTTGTCGAACAAGATGTCTCTTCGACAACAAGTTCTGGGGAAGAAGGTCTCCACATCGGCTGAGTGTAAATGGCCGCACCTTCCCTCTAGTTTCTCAACAAACTCTGACCTTAGATGATCCTTTACGGCATCGCATAAATTTTTGGCAGCCAGGACAAAGTAAAGACTGTCTGTGTCCATTTGTACACATTCGAATTTGCTTCTATCAATGTACTTGCATAAGCAGTCGTAATAGAATTCAAGCATACGGAGCTTTGCATAATTCAAAATGAAGAAGCCTATTTGAATCGGAATGTCCATGGTGATGGCTCCTTTAGCGCTTACGATCTCGTACATTTCATCGTCGAGAGGCGTCGCTTTTCTGAAATTTTGGCTATTTACTACCAGTTTGAATGACGAGTGACCCTTGATGTAAGAAGTGTTGCTGAACTTCTCCTTGTTAAGCAAAGTCGATACATAAGCTGAATTAATTAGGGTCTTGTACGTATCCCCTTGCAGTGCCAGGTCTGAGTCTACATCGGCTTGTCGACGCGCTGAGAGGCATTTTTCCACAAACTCAGAAAAACATCTGATCGGCGAAAATTCGATGACTTCATCCACATCCGTGACTTCCAATCAGTGTTCTAAGTACCACCGCAAAAGTGGGGTGGAGAGAATTATCTTTTTGGCTTTCGTATATGCCATCCACGTAGTAGCCCATCACGTAATGTTCTTTGCCAGAGTTCATTTTATGAGTGATTTTTATTTTTCGGAGTTCAGAAACCCGGTCCATCCAAACAAACATATCCAGGTACTTGTGCTGGATTTCGGGTTTAAAATCATTCTCTTTTTTCCTTCTAACAAATGTGCCGCAAGGCATTTCCTGTCTTAACCAGTAAGGGTACAGAGCATTGGCATCAAAGCCAAAAATCTTTTGGCAGACTTGCTCGCCATTCTTCAGAGTCTGTCCTTCCTGCATGTAAATGTAAATGTAAATGTGGTTTATAGTCTAGTATCAGTATATATACTCTCACTCGACTTTACATTTACACCCTGGCCTGGGTTTCAGAACTCTATTCACACATGTTATCTGTCTCAGTTCCCTCAGGGAACATACTAGGGAGCTGCCACAATACAGCGCTCACACTACGAACCCACTAGCAGCCAGGTACCCATTACTCCTGGGTGGAGAGAGGCACAGTCCAGGTTAACATCTTGCCCAGGGATGTTATCCCAAATGAAACAGTCGGCATCACCGGGGATCGAACCCACGACCCTTGGATTATGAGTCCAACACCCTACCAACTGAGCCACCAGAGACCATGTGTCTGGTAAAAACGATGGATGGACCACCACATATATTCTGTTTGACTTTTCGAAACAAATCCTTGCTTTTGCTGTTGAATAAGGCGAATTTGGCTTTGTCGGTGTTGAACAGCATCTGCCTTGCTGCACCAGGTAGTGAGATGGTATCTTTGAACAGATCCACTTGGTTTTCCTGGTAGAACTTTTGCAGATTCATGACGGCTTCCGTAAAAGGGTCAATGTCCTTTAGGTTATAGTAGATGAGAAAATCTTTGACCGTTTTCATGTTCTGGGTCGATCACAGCTTTTTCAAATCAACATAATTGCGGTAGCCTGACTTCGGTCTAGCCTGGCAAATGCAGTTTGATTTTTCACAATAGGTGCATAACCTTATCGGAGCGTCTAAATAGACAGATGCATACTTGATTTTGGAGAAACCCACGTGATACTCGTTATCTTGAAATGGAGTGATTTTTTCTGCCACTTCGATATTTCCTCCTCCAAGACATTGACTTGTTTCAGCAAACTGTAAAAGTCCTTGTAGGGAGGTAAACTGGTTTCCTCCAGTACCAACGGATCCGAGAGATATTGATAACAAAAAAAACCTTCTCTTCACTCGCTTTGTAGCTGCTTAAAAACTGAGCATAAGAATAGCCCGGGCCAATATATTGGCTAATGTCCAAAAACTTCAAACTTGACATGGAAATCTCCACATAGGCATTATTTTTCTTGACAGTGAAGCTTTCCCCTGACGACATGTTCAAGTGACAGCACAATTTCGATTTCACCAGATTTAAATCATATTTGGCACTGTTAAAACCGAGCACAGGTACGCAACGACAGTAACCTTTTAAGCGCTCTAGCAAAGTATTCAATTTGTTGTGCATCGTTGTACGACATTTTTGTTCTCTGCTTTCGTTCCCTAGCGATTCTCCTTCCTCAGAGCTTAGCTCTCCTTCTCTGTCCTCCTCGTCAGAACTAAAATCATTGTATTGAGCTCTCATTTCACCGGTCTCTTCCAGTCTTTGCAGCATACCGTGAAATGTATTTTGGACATTAATTCTTTTCTTAAATTTCATGCAGGGTGGCTCAAAGTCATCCACCTCTTCTACTTCTGCGGCAGCCTAATCCACTTGGCCATCCGTATTTTCTTGCCGATTTTCATTGCCCTTGTCGGGTTTGTACTTATCCCTAAGTGCCTTGATGCAATGGAATACGTGCTCGAATTTGGTTTTTTGAATGCTCTTTGCCTTTTTGGCAATTTCATGCATCTTGGTTAACATTTCATCAAGTAAAGCGTCGAGATCAGCATTCACAAAACAGGCGCCTTTCTTGTGACCCGGTACATTGGAGCCGACGCCTACTGAAATGGGTACGTGTTTCTCCTCCCAACGTAGTTTGGTAGTACCCAGACCATCTTGCTTCTGCAAAACCGATTCGAAATCGTAAGTTATAAAATAGGGGTAGAAACGATCTGCTCGGGCTACATGAATATTAAATTTTTCTAATTCATCAAAAACGGTTTGTTTTGACTGGTAAAAACCACCCAGAAATTTCAGTTCAGTGACTTTTGAGCAGCAATGTAAATGTCTTTTTAAATGAGCAAAGTTTTTAAAGATCCTGCTACAAGTTGAACATTGGTACCATTTGGCGTAGCTCTCAAAACTTTGGACGTAAGACAAGTGCCCGTCTTGCATGTCGAGATAGACCGTTTGGTCGAAAGAAGACATGCTTTTGTAGTGCAGTCACAGCTAGATTTTCCGACAGTTGGAACACGTTCAGGTTGGTCTGAAAGCAATTTTCCAGATCTGGAAAATCGTATAACTGCACGCCCGGAAATTTAGGTTGGGCTTCTTGACCCTTGTAATCCAACCAATCCGCGTACTTTTGATGCGTCAAGATGTCCAAGCCGACGTGACTCTTCAACTGGTGCCAGGCCAAACACCTGAAAAAACACAAGTTATCCTCATATGACCTCTTGTCTCGATCTCTCTGCGCCAGTTAGGTCAGCAAGCTTCTGCACTCGCTGACATGCCTCGGTAAATTGACGGGTTTGCCGAGCAGATAGTCCAATTTGAAATTTGTAATGAACACTCGCTCCCACCTACTGTCTGATCTGTGCGTCATAATGTACTCGACCGGGTTGAGGTCTTCCAGCTTTCGCCAGAGTCTTCTCAAACTAGCACGATCGGTAATGGTGTGTGGACTGTTCAAGAGGTAAGAGTTTGCATAGGGTATGAAATACCGGTATTCTCCGGTTTCTCTGTTTCTCATGATGAAGCCTAAATTCAGATTCACTTTAAAATTATTGTTATCATTACGATAAATGTTGTCTAGTCTGTTCATAATTTCATCTACACCTCCTCTTAAATCGTCTGTTGGAAAATTGTAATTTTTTATGCCCTCTCCCTCCATGTGGGGAACTAAAATATGGAGACGGTTGTTATCGTATACCCTTTGCAAAGTCTCATTGATAACTTCTCCTTGTTCATTCAGCCAAGGAGGATTGACCAATTCTAGCTGTTGCTGTAAGGCATTGACTTCTGCACCACCGTGTTGGGTTACTTGGTGGTGGTAGAGATCTATTTGGGAAAGTTTGTCTGCAATTACTACACCTAACTACTTTTGGGGACAATTTTTGCATTTTGTTACATATTTTCTCATGTCGGGTCAAAGAAGATTTTAATCTATACTGTTTGTTGCCAAATTTACAACTATAAATGTGATCACAGTTCTTTCGATGTCTCTTAAAATTGTCCTCTCTAATGAAAGGAGGCAGAACAAGATGGACAGGTAAACCTGCCCCGGGAATTTTTACACATCTTTTCGTGTCTTTTACAATTGTCTTTCCTAGTGAAGGTGGCAGTGCAATGACTACACTGCCACTCGGATGGCTTCTGCAAACACTGGTCTTGGTGTTTCAGATTTCCTTGAGTAGTAAAGGAGGCTGAACAATGTCTGCACTGGAAGTCAGATGGCTTGTATCTGCAATTCTTCTCGTGCCTTTTTAAGTTGAAAGAGGTCTGACACTGGTGGCACTGGAATGAGGCTCTCTGAAATAAGGTAGCATTTGTTTAACATAATGGAGCAAGAAAAGTTAATAGTTGGATCTTATATACATGCAGCACATTACAGAGCGCATCATAGCCTCACGTTTTCAGCACTCTGCGGGTGTACAAGTACCAGCATTTGATATTTTATTTATTTTAAATATTGCGAGGAGGCAGTATTAGGTGCGGTGACAGTAAAATATTGCTGGATTATATATGTGTAAAATATTGTTAGTATTTATTTATTTATTTGGGGTTTTACGTCGCTTTCAACACTGTACAGGTCATATCACGACGGGTAGTTGGAAGGGCAGAGGAAACCAGTACACACAGTTCGCTAGGGTTCTGTACTGTAAACTGCTGACCAACGGCAAGCAACTACCAGCTTTCCCACTTAAGGCCATGACGGGGATCGAACCCCGGCCTCAGAGGTGGGAGGCGAGAGTGTTACCACTCTGCCACCGTGGCCCCAAAAAATATTGTTAGAAACCCCATCGTAGCCTCATGTTTTCAGCACTCTGCGGGTGTACAAGTACCAGCATATTTGATATTTTGTTTTAAATATTGCGAGAAGACAGTAAAATATTGCTGGATTATACATTTGTAAAATATTGTTAGAAACCCCATCGTAGCCTCACGTTTTCAGCACTCTGCGGGTGTACAACTACCAGCATTTGATATTTTGTTTTAAATTTTGCGAGAAGACAGTAAAATATTGCTGGATTATATATTTGTAAAATATTGTTAGAAACCCCATCGTCGCCTCATGTTTCTGTCACTCTGTGTGGGTGTACCACTACCAGCATATTTGATATTTTGTTTTAAATATTGCGAGAAGACAGTAAAATATTGCTGGATTATATATTTGTAAAATATTGTTAGAAACCCCATCGTAGCCTCACATTTTCAGCACTCTGAGGGTGTACAAGTACCAGTATATTTGATATTTTGTTTTAAATATTGTTAGAAATCCCATCGTAGCCTCACATTTCTTATGATATATGAATATCAAAACATTATAGTTCCTACAAGAAATGCTTAAAAATCACATTGTTCTTGCACAAATAGAAAGATCAACTTGTTTGTTGCCTTTTAAATCTATATATCTAGTATATGATGAAGTATTTGTATTAATGCAGGCTTTTTTTCAATCTGTTTTGACATTTAATGAAAACAAAGGGAGTAGGGATATTCAGTTATTTGTGTTTGGATTTGGAAGAAGAAAAGGTTTCCAGAATGGTTTTGTGTTTTTGTTTGTGCTAATTAGTGGATATTCAACATATCCAAGTGGATGTGAGTGTAGGATAAACAGAATGGAGTGTTAGATGTCTAAAGCAGATGTTCTGCATCAGAACCAAATAATCACAACAATTGTCTTCCACCAAAGCATTGTTGATGTTGGAATTGTGGTCAGTCACTACCCCAATGTTCAGATCATGCAATTTGATGATTCAGTAGTACTAAACTGCCCGACAACAAGCAGTATGACATTTGTGGGTGGATGCAGGAGCAGCAATACTGTAGACAATAGGGATAAGCTGGATAAAGGTAATTGCTCCTAATAGTAATTGTACTAGCAATGTAAAACTTATAATATACTGCATGTTCATGGCTTGGATCCGTTTTTTTTTAAATTTTCTACAGCAATCCTCCGGTAAATGTTTTGATAGAAATAAGAAATTGGTTCTATATGTAAAAAAGATCTATATAATCACCAGGTTGATTTTGTTCACCTCCAAACCCAGTTTATGTAACTGACATATAATTTTGCCACCTAGTGAATTTCTCCCTCTATGTTATTTGACAATATTAATACAGCTCTCAATGAATAGTCATACAATTTATTTGTTGTTTCACGTCGCATTCAACAGCCAGGGTCATATTGCGATGGGTGGTTTACAGGTGGAGGAAACCAGTGCATACTGCACTGTAAACCACTGGCAAGTAATTACCAACTTCCCACTTTGCAAACAAAAAAAAATGTTTAAAGTGAATATTCATGCAAGTCATTATTTTTATTTTCTAGATCAAGTGGATAGAACACCCTTCAAAAGCACCAAGATTTTGCCAAGCGATGCCGAAGACACTAAAGTAGTGAAGTCGAAGCTCACAGTGCTGAACAACATAAAAAAGGATAATTGGGTTGCAATTGTAGTGAGTGTTATAGGATATTTGGTAATAATGTTGTTTTACACCATCAAACTGTTTTGTCACCTAAAAGTGAAACAGCAGTGCGGCTTCAAAAAAAATCAAAGGCAAATATTGATCCCAATGCAGTTCACGGCTTTGTGCCAAGGCGACCTTTGACAAGGTCACAAACCAGGAAGCAAAGGAATAGGCAAGAGAATATCAATATTGAAGTGAACGAAAATATTTAAAGATTGAACCTACTTTCTGTGTAATGGATTTATCCCAGTACTTTATTTAGATGTAGTTTCATCTAGACATTTATACACAGTTTGGAGTTTCAGCATTTAGACTTTGTTTTTGTTGACTGAAAATATTTTAAGAATATTATAAGCTTTCTGTGAAAGGTATTTATCCCGGTATTTTATTTTTTTAGATGCAGTTTCATATATATATGTGTGTTTGTGTGTATATTTATAGGTCCATAGAGATTTTTAAGCTTCAAAATCAGGGTTTTTTATGAGATTTCTGTATATCTTAGAATTGAATTTGTAGAAATCAGCACTGTGGTTAAAATATGTGTTCATTGTTTTTGTATGCTATTCAGAGTTTCTTGTTGGTTTTCATTTTATATAATGCATTTTATATTTTTTCACTATTAAAGATGTTTCTATGAAAGCAAAAAAAAAACTCTTCATTTGACTTCAGCTGGATTTGTTGCAAGACTTCGGGATGTCGGGTAATCCCTCTCACCAATGCCCAGGCTTCAATCAGCTGCACATTTGGTTGAGTTCTAAGCTGCTCCTTTTCAATTTCTGTGAGCGGGGCATAATTAGATGCCATGTCTGAAATTTTAAATAATTTCTTCCCACTAGTGTGATCTTCAAGTAAGACAATTATTCTGATGCTCATTCTTGGTTACAGAAAAATTACAGCTACCTTACCTTAGACCCCTAAAATTATTTCGACGCCCATATGTATATATCAAGAGTGTTCCCTAACAATATACTGGAGAGACAGAGATTATTATTATTGTTATTATTATTACTTTCTTGCTTCTAGATTAAAAAACATATCATGATGCTCTCTTGTAGAAATATTACACATACATGATGTTCTTATGAGATGAATTTTCATAATGCTCTCTTGTAAGGAAATATGCAAGGGAGTTTAATTTTTATTAAAGAACAAAAACATTATTATTATTATTATTAAAACTTACTTGAAACATTGAAAAAATATTCTAAGTCCAACAAATGAAAAGCACTAATGTCATACACAACCAAAACACTTTATTGTTCCCGGTATGAAAAAAAATTAATGACTTAGAGATTTTGAAAGAGGAAAGGCCTTTAAATTGTTGGGTGGACAGTCAAATTAACAAATTGAGCTACCAATCAGGTTTTAAAGTTACAAAACCTCAAATTCAATTGGTGTAATTATAATTGGTCCCATTAGTACAAGGTATGGATAGGCTTACAAAATAGCATCTGGCTCTCTGTGTGAGTGGTTGGGTGTGAGTGGCTGGGTGTGTGAGTTGCTGGGTGTGTATGGGGGTGTGTGTGTGTGTGCTTGTGTGAAGATTTAGTCCCTCAGATTTCAGTATCTGGTAAATTCAAGTAAACGGGTGATAGGCTATGTTAATAAATCAAGAGTATTTGCTACAGGTTCATGGTTAATATCCCTTTGAGCTACCAATCAGGTTTTAACCCCTTAAAGACCTTATCTGTTGACTAGCAGTCGACAGCAATGTGTATTCTACAGTACCATGTCTGTCGGCTAGCAGTCGACACCCCCATATGATATGCAAGCTTTCCTTTCAGCACTGTAGAATTAAACATCTTGGTATACTGAAATACGGTATATAAAATATTATGTACGAGGCTGTTATGGACAACGAAATCACTTGTGGTGTGTGTTTTAGCAACCTAAACTGTCTGTAAGCTCTTCATCCCGGATTTTCCTTCGGTATAGTAGAATGCTGTTCCCTTGGTGGCGAAGAGGTTAAAGTTACAAAACCTCAAATTCAATTGGTGTAATTATAATTGGTCCCATTAGTACAAGGTATGGATAGGCTTACAAAATAGCATCTGGCTCTCTGTGTGTGAGTGGTTGGGTGTGTGAGTGGCTGGGTGTGTGAGTTACTGGGTGTGTATGGGGGTGTGTGTGTGTGTGTGCGTGAAGATTTAGTCCCTCAGTTTCAGTATCTGGTAAATTCAAGTAAACAGGTGATAGGCTATGTTAATAAATCAAGAGTATTTGCTACAGGTTCATGGTTAATATCCCTTTGGTGCCCATATGCTGAATGTGTGTTTTTTTTCTATATATATATAATTAAGTACAGATTTTCCCTTTGGTATGTCTTGAGGGATATATGCATAGAAAAGTTGCCCCTATTAAACTTGCTTAATCCAGTTTTATTACACTTTTATGATCCCATTTGTCCAAAGAGTACAAAAAAAAGAAGTTGAAGTTGCAATAAAATCTCAGGGTTTGTTTCCACAAGATTCAGCCACTCTCATAATGTAGAATTTATAAATTAGTATGTTACAGAAAGCTTTCTATCATTCACTTTGCAAAGTCGGTTACTTGAGAGCAAATTGTGGTGTAAGGGAAAAAAAATTATGTTGGCTTTGTTTCTCATAGCTCTGCTGGGATTTAGTGAGGCATTTCAAAAGGATTGTTTTGACAAGTGTACTTGCCAAAATACAGCTATTTGGTGCAATGGAATATTCGAGCAACCAAAAGTTGAGTCTCTTTATATATCCTATTCAGACATAAGGAATATGAGTTTCATAAATCAGTTTGTGAATTTGAAGATACTGTCACTTTTTGAAGTGTCCATTGAGTGCAGCTTGTTGCAGGAGGGAAAATCAAAATAGAAATTTAGTGTGGTGGCACCCAGTTGTCCCGGTATTTATGCATTTTATTCATTTATCATTTTCTTTGAGACATAGCTTGTATTTTGTAATCAGTTCAGGGTCTTAGTATGACTGTTACAAGTCATTTTTTTGTTTGGACATTTGTAATAACAAATATTCATTGGTTCTTTCTAAATTTGACAGATTATTCTTGGCGCATAGATTTTCTTTTTCAATAAATTTGTATAAAGCAGTATTCTTAAATTGGTTTCATGGATTTTCAAAATAACAAGCTGCTGCTTTTTTTAAACAGATATTGAGGGGACTACAAGTGTTGTGAGTGTTGGTACACCAAAAGCTATGACCCAGTCCAAAGCAAGTGACAGTTTGAGCTTCATGAGTTCAGCCATAGCCTCTCCCTCCATAAAATCTGATCAGCATTACAACAGTAGGCCAACCCCCTATTCTTCTAGCTATTGTGACAATGTATTGATGACTGAGCAAAGCGCTTCTAAAGAGCCTGTGACCGCTTTCAGAGATATATCTGATTCAACATTGAGCCCTGCTAGCCCCCAGTCTTCCTCAATTGATTTTGCTTTGCCTTTTACCCGCACATCACCCCTCTCTTCCTCCACCAATTCAAGCATTGAGCAGCTATACAGTACAACCCTGTCTAGCTCGTGGTTCAGTAATGCCAGTAAAACAAACGGTGTGACCCAGGCTTCAGTTGAAAAGGATGGTAATTAAAGAGATTTTTGTTTAAAATTTGCTAAATCAGCACTTCAAAGGAAAGTCTAAGCATTCCAAATTTTAAATGGAATTGTTAATTCCTCCGGAGCAAATCAAAGCCCAGTTAGTTGCCATTGTGTGTAGTTGTGCCTTAGAGTTTAAGTAACTTAGTAGAGATTATCAGCTAAGAAAATATTAAGAGCTATAAAAGTACAATCATGATGAGATATTTAGTTTATAGAGATTGCATGCTTAAAAGTATTAGAGTTGCCAATATAAGTGCTAAAATTCTCTTTGTTGTTATTGTGTTTTTTTTCCTTGATATAGATTGGCACAAGATCATGGCGGGATGTCTCGGGGTAGGTTTCGTATTTCTGAGTGGGGGATGCTTCAGCTTTTTCCTCCTGAAGTTCCTGAAGAAGAGGCAGAGGAGGAGGGTGCGTTCACCTATTTTCGTGGAGAATGCCAATTGTGAGGATATAGAACTATAGGTGAGCCATATACATAGCTATGATATATAAACAGCAGAAACTCCATTATCTGACCCTCTATTATCCAAATTTTCAATTATCCGACCTCAAATTAACTCTCTCAACTCCAATAAAACCTGTTTTTTTTTCTATTATTCGACCTTTCTGTTATCTGACCTTATTGTTACTCTCCCAAGAGAGTCAGATAATAGAGGTTCTACTGCATATATATATATGTATAAAACAAGATAAAAAACAAAAAAATGCGATTCAAAAGATTTTAATTTACATATTTTTAACCATGCGCAGGAATTTTGGAACATCTGACAACTGGATGGCAATAATTTTTTGCCCAGGGTTAGCTTGTCACCTAGATTGTTTGTGTAGTAACGCCTTATGGTCAAGACTTGGGTAATGTCAGACACAGACAAGACGATTTGTCTTGTCAATTCCAGTTCATATCCAATTTCTTTGTCCTCTAGTGCCATTTCAGTGTTGACGTATATATCAACATGGTGTTCCTGCAGAAGTTTGATGTGTGTCTTCTGCAAATGCAGAGTTCTCCCTCCTTGTGTTAATAGTAAGCCCTCATCACCGTCCTCTCTTTTAAGTGTGACAGTGCCTAATGTGATCTCTTCATGTGGCGTAGAGGGCTTCAGGGGAGATCAGTCCCTGGTGTGAGTTCTGCAAGTGTAAGAAAAAAAAGTTGGTAATAAGTTAAATATGTAGAGAAAGCCAGTATCAATAGCAATTATATTTTTGGTACCTTCATCTGTAGATTGGCCAACAAAATTACTGAAATAAAAAAAAGTAAATATTTTATTATTCTCTACTTCCAGAGAAGCAAGCCTGTGAAAGAAATCATATGCAGTAGACAAGAATGTTGTACAGTGACTGTAATTTGTGACAAAAAAATTTAAAGAAAATGTATGTATTTTCAAATCAAAATGTAAAGTTAAGAGGAACAAAATATGTCTACAAGTGATTACGGCATTATTGTATTCAGTGCGGTTAGTGAACTGTGTAAGCATGAAATTTACTACGCTTCTATTATCCCCGCATTCTTTTATCCAAAATCATTATTAACTGACCAATAGTCAAACAATAAAATTTCTAATGCTAATATTCACAAGATGCAATTCTACCATCTAGTTTGTCAATTGTGTTGCTTCTTATTTGAATGTAGAAAAAATACATTAAAATTGAAATAAGTAGTGTAGAATAAGATTACATTCTTACAATGTAGGAAAAAAAATAGTCTTACCCTCTGCTCGTAGTAGGCTGGTTCAGGAAAGTGAAAGTTTGAGTTGGTATTGACATTTTCGCCCTGAAAAGAACATTACAAATGCTATTTAGTTGTCAGAATTCAATTTTTTTAACGGTCTTGTATATATTTAGTCATGTTTTAGTCCTGCAAAGAATATTAAAATGGTATTTAGTTGTTAGTATTTCCTGTATAGTGTCAAGTGTCACCTGCTGTAGCAATTACTTGTAACATACCACCAGTCAGCTGTTATAACCAGGGCTTATGTGGGCACTGTATAGATAATTTAAACATTACCAAGTACATTCAGTAAAATATTCCTTTACAAATTATGGTTATATGAAGAGGTGTATGTGTGCTTGTCTTTAGTTAAACATTTATATTAGTACATATCACAATCTTCAGAAAAAAATACATATTGGTTGTTTTAATGATTATAATACAGTAAACATAATATTATTTGTCTTTGAAAATTTCAAAGTATGTCCATAATTAAACCATGATAGAACAATCTACTTACTTGAGTGCATTGTCGCACACACGTATTAGTTCATTGTAGCTGGTGTATTTTCTCAGCCAGCCTTCATTAATTGTGTTTATATTTTTAACATAATGGTCCATTGCACACTTCTTTCAATGATTTCATTTTTAATAACAAGAAAGATTGTACTCACTTTTTAAAATCGTATCCTATATTGAATTTTATCAAGAAGAATCCAAAAGCAGGTTTGAGAGAGAATGAAGTTAGTCAGGCTTTTTTTTGGCATTCTGTAGTATACCCTCAACAGTGGGTCATTTTAGTGGCTGGTCAATTCATTGGATGTTGTATGTTATCATTAATTTGTAGAATATAGTTTGCAAGAATTTTCAGTGGTTAGTGTCAGTAAAAATCTGTGGAATATTCAACCAATTAGAGCCTTTTTTGTTCCTTGTAGCTTAGAATTTAAGTAAAGAGCATTGTGCTGACCAAGTTATTGGTCAGTTTTCAGGGATAATATAAGGTTTTTGTGTATATTATCAAAGATGTGGGTATTGGACTCTAGTATTTTCCAACCAATGAGAAGTTTCTGTCTAAAATGTGCATGCCTTTTTAAATCTTGAAAGAGAGGTCTTTGTTATAGCTACACCAAGTTTACTGACCATAGAATTGATAATTACTGCCTTTTGCATTGCCATCGTTCCTATGGTAATAAATAGTAGTGTCAATTCTTAAGAAAAAATAAAGATTCTTAAAGTTAAAAAAGGGGAAATTGTTCCATTGTGGACTATTTCATATATCTTTTTTTGGAAGAAAAAGTCTTTAGAAATATGCAGTTTGTAAATATATCCATTAATTTTACTAACAGAGAGGCTGCCCTCAGTTACCTTCATTGTTATTGGATTGTTTACATTTACCCTCTAGAAGGATAAGACCTTGTCATTTGTTTTCCCAATGTAGAAATGTGAAGGGCACAGCTTTTATGACTTGTCCAGTGGCTACATTGCACATATTAGCATAAGTAATAAGTATGCTTTTGATGTTAGTTGATGTTAATTGATTTCTTATTGCTTAAAATTGCAAAGAGAAAACAAATGCTCTCAGAATAAATAAACATCAAAAGAACTTGAGTTGTTTCTGTTCACCTTGGTGTTGGTTACTCAGCCTGTTCAGTGCCTGCTTCATTCAAATGGGATTTAAAGAGATTTATCTGGGATTTAAAGAGATTTATAAACATTGATCATGCGGTGTGCCTTAGATCATGTGTATAAATGATCTATAAATTACTAAGCTTGTGCTTGGACTTGCTTGATCCTGTGTACCTTTCATGCTTTATTTTCACAATGTTATCCAAATTTTATGCATTATTTAGTTCAAAGTATTTGTCAAATTCTTGTGCCTCTTGCATGTTTTCATATAAACATTCCTTTTACAAACACTTTGCTCTGCTTAAAGTCTTAACTCAAAGCCCTAATTTTTTTTAAAAAGTCCTTTAAATGATCCATTCTCCTCCCCTTAACTGTCATTTTATCTTAAACTCCTTAATTTTTAAGACCTTACTTAAAGCCATAACTTTAAAAAACCCTAAATTTAAGAATAAACTTAAAGTCCTCAAGTTTCCTCCCTCCTCAAATCCAGTATAATATCCCCCCTACTACTACTGTGTGTGAAATAGATGTGTCTATTTATTTATTTATTTATTTGGGGTTTTACGTCGCTTTCAACACTGTACAGGTCATATCACGACGGGTAGTTGGAAGGGCAGAGGAAACCAGTACATAGAGTTCGCTAGGGTTCTGTACTGTAAACTGCCGACCAACGGCAAGCAACTACCAGCTTTCCCACATAGGGCCTTGACGGGGATCGAACCCTGGCCTCAGAGGTGGGAGGCGAGAGTGTTACCACTCTGCCACCGTGGCCCCAAAATAGGTGTGTCCTATATGGGCTCGAGTTATAACTATTTCCTCCCTACGAGATAAACCCGTCCAAACATGAAAATCTCGTACTGTAGGGTTTATTTGAAGTAGTTTGTTATCAGGACACGCATTCCATTGAGCTTGCCACTTTTGTTTAAAAGCACTATTTACATTCACTTTCAAGTCTGTACAGGGGGACTTTCAAGTCTAAAACATTAAAATTGAAGGCCTGTTTGGCAAGCTCATCTGCTTTTTCATTACCCTTTATGCCTAAGTGACTTGGAACCCAAGCTAAAACAACTTTCTTATTCACTGACAAACAATCATTAAAAAGTTTTAAAATATCTTGAATAAAAGGATGATCACAGTTGTTGCTATCAAGAGCTTGAAGACTAGATGAAGAATCAGTGAATATGATAAAACGAGCCCAATCACATTTTTTTACAATATTAAAAGCTATTTTAAGAGCCTGTAATTCAGCTGTGAATATACTAGCATTGCAAGGAAGTCTGACCTGGGCACTGAGGTTATTAGATGTAGCAGCTGCAGCAACTCTATTTTCTGCCTTTGATCAATCAGTAAATACAGCCCTATGGTCAGGATAACAACTTTTCAACTGAGCAAATAGACTTTGAAAAAGACAATCATTACCAAGAAGTTTCTTTTGATGGGTGAGATATAAGTCTATGTGAGGCTTCTGTACTTTCCAGGGTGGGTCATCTGGCAATGACACAGTCTGAATTAAATCCAGCTGAGGACAGACAGCAGACAAATCTTCCTCTACACGATGCCCAAAAGATCTTATGGCAGATGGTTTCTTATCATAAAGATCATAAAACTGGGGGTTAAAAACAACATCGTAAGCTGGATTGTCAGGATTACTTTTCAATTTCAAAGCATACTGAATACATAATTTATCAAACCTTAAATACAAGGGTGGTTCATTTGCTTCTATATACAAGCTTTGCACTGGAGAAGTCCTGAAGGCTCCCAGGCTTATTCTTAAGCCCTGGTTTTGAATGGGTTCCAATTTCTTAAGATAAGACTTATGAGCAGAACTAAAAACAGCACAACCATATTCCAATTTAGAACGAACAAATGAATGGTAAAGTTTCATTAAAACACTTCTATCTGCTCCCCAATCCATTTTGGCAACTACTTTCAGTAAGTTCATGGCTTTTTCACATTTCTGACGAATATAATCAATGTGTGCCTCAAAATTTAGTTTACTGTCAAATGTAACACCAAGGAACTTAGTTTGTGAAACAACAGGGATTTGTGAGTTATATATTGTCAATGTTGGGTCTGGATGAAGTTTTCTTTTATTACAGAAATGCATGCAAACAGTTTTGGTTTTAGAAAACTTAAAACCATTTTCATCAGCCCATTTTCTACCTTATTTAAACACAACTGAAGTTACCTTTCTATTGAAGCCATATTTCTAGAAGAACAAGTGATTGAGAAATCATCAACAAAAAGAGACTTTTCAAAACTAGCTGGAATCACTTCAGCAATACTGTTAATCTTTAAAATAAATAACGTAACAGAGAGGATGCTATCTTGAGGGACACCCATTTCTTGCCCATGTATATCTGAATAAACAGATCCTAAACGAACTCTAAAAACTCTGTTTGATAAAAAATTCTGAATAAACATGGGCATACGCCCCCTTAGGCCTACTTTATGTAGATCTCTTATAACACAATATTTCCAAACAGTATCGTAGGCTTTTTCTAAATAAAAAAATACAGAGACTACATGGTTGCCTTTTAAAAAGGAATCTCTAATAAAAGATTCAAGTCTTATTAATTGGTCTGTTGTAGTTCGACCTTTTCTAAAACCACTTTGATACTTTGTTAAAATATTATTTTTCTCAAGGAACCAAACTAATCTAGTATTAATCATTCTTTCCATGGTTTTGCATACACAACTCGTCCGAGATATGGGGCCTCTTTCCAGCATTCAGGGATTTCACCTGAAGTCCATATATCATTAAATATATCAAGTAACACCATAAGTGAGTCTCTTGGTAGATGTTTTAGTAGCTGATCTCATCTGGGCCAGCGGCTGTGTCATGAGACTTTTTCAGAGCATCACATAGTTCTCTGATGGTAAATTGTACATTGTAGTTTTCAGAGTTGTCTGTGTCAAAATCCAGGTGTTGTTTTTCAGCATTCACTTGATATTTTATAAAGTTTGTACGATAATTGTTGCTGCTGGAATTCTTGCTAATTTCTTGGGCCAACCTATTTGCTATATCTACTCTTTCTGTTATCTTGGTTCCATCATTATTTTCCAGATGGTGTATTGTGGTGTTATTTTGTTTGCTGCTTATTTTCCTGATCATTTCCCATACCTTCTTAGCTGGTGTCTTTAAATTTAGTTTTGATACATATTCATGCCATGATTTCCTTTTACTTTCTTTAATTACTTTACGAGCATTGGCTCGACAGTTTTCATATTCATTTATATTATCTGATGTAGGATTTGTACAGCATTTATCCATTGCATTTTGACTAGCTTTTTTGCATTCACTGTTGAATCATTCTTTCCATGGTTTTGCATACACAACTCGTCCGAGATATGGGGCCTCTTTCCAGCATTCAGGGATTTCACCTGAAGTCCATATATCATTAAATATATCAAGTAACACCATAAGTGAGTCTCTTGGTAGATGTTTTAGTAGCTGATCTCATCTGGGCCAGCGGCTGTGTCATGAGACTTTTTCAGAGCATCACATAGTTCTCTGATGGTAAATTGTACATTGTAGTTTTCAGAGTTGTCTGTGTCAAAATCCAGGTGTTGTTTTTCAGCATTCACTTGATATTTTATAAAGTTTGTACGATAATTGTTGCTGCTGGAATTCTTGCTAATTTCTTGGGCCAACCTATTTGCTATATCTACTCTTTCTGTTATCTTGGTTCCATCATTATTTTCCAGATGGTGTATTGTGGTGTTATTTTGTTTGCTGCTTATTTTCCTGATCATTTCCCATACCTTCTTAGCTGGTGTCTTTAAATTTAGTTTTGATACATATTCATGCCATGATTTCCTTTTACTTTCTTTAATTACTTTACGAGCATTGGCTCGACAGTTTTCATATTCATTTATATTATCTGATGTAGGATTTGTACAGCATTTATCCATTGCATTTTGACTAGCTTTTTTTGCATTCACTGTTGAACCATGGTTTGTAGCTACCAGTGGACTGTCCAGTTGACTTTGGCACACATTTTGTTGCTATATCATTTAATTTATTTAAAAATGCAGGAAACTTTTCTGTTGAGTCAGTAAAACTATGCCTATTAATATCAAGCGAACACTGTAGTTTGAATTTTGGCCAATCAGCATTTTTAAGATTCCAACGAGGAACATTGTCCTTAGGCATACTCTTAACTATATCAATTAAAATAGGAAAATGGTCACTACCATACTGATCAGAGTGGACCTGCCATGTAAAATCTAGAAAAACAGATGCAGAACATAAAGACAAATCTATTGAGGTGAATGAACCAGTTGCAGGATGAAAGTAGGTAGGTGACTTATCATTAAGCAAACAAATATTAGCGGATTCAAGAAGATGTTCAACCTTATTACCTAAACTATTGGATGAGGAACAACCCCATAAATCACTATGTGCATTAAAATCTCCAATAACTGGTTGCAGGTAACTGCTTGACTAGATTATCAAGATGACTTTGTGCAACATTAAAATGTGGTGGAATATATACATTACATACAGTTATAGTTTTATGCAGAGATACTTTTACAGCAACTGCCTGCAGTTCTGTATCTAACTCAAGTAACTCAAGGAGTATACCTTTCTTAACAAAAATAGAGCAGCCACCAGTGGCTCTCCCATCTACTTCAGACATACAAGTTTTAAAATAACGATCAAATCCTCTAATATTTACATTTTCTGTATCTTTAAAATGAGTATCCTGTAATGCTAAAATGCAGGGTCTAAAATTGGAAATTAAATTTTTAATTTCTTCAAAGTTTGGCCTAAAGCCGTGACAGTTCCACTGTAGTGTTCTTTTATTTTTGTTTGGTTCCATTTACATTTTTATTGCCACTCCGCCCTTGTGAATTTGTGATTGGGGATTCTTCAACACTCACATCACTGTCGTTGTCACTCAAAACATCATATTTATTGTATTGTTTAACTGGGTCATTAGATCCCTTATGCTGTTTGGTCAAATATGCTTTGCTTTGGCTTATTTTCAATTTAATGGGGTCATTTTGAGATGCACTTGTCTGACTTGATGAACTCGTTTTAGTCACTTTAATTGTCTGTTTTCAACTGCACACTTTTTGGGTTGTTTTGTTCATTTCTGTTTGCGTTTCCACTGTTGCTGTTTTCACCACAAGTTTGGTTGCTGCAGCTGCTTGGGCATATGTTGTTTGTTTATTTGGGGTTTAACGTCGCTTCAACACTGTACAGGTCATATCACGACGGGTAGTTGGAAGGGCAGAGGAAACCAGTACATAGAGTTCGCTAGGGTTGTGTACTGTAAACTGCCAACCAACGGCAAGCAACTACCAGCTTTCCCACTTGAGCCCGTGCGGGGATCGAACCCCGGCCTCAGAGGTGGGAGGCGAGAGTGTTACCACTCTGCCACCGTGGCCCCCGGGCATATGTTGTTCTCACAGAATTAAATATGTCCATTTGTTTCTTGGCTTCTGTATATGAAATTCCTCTTTCTGCCTTGATTCTTTGAATTTCCTTTTCCTCTTTCCATTTCGGACATGTTTTATCATTAGAGGCATGCTTTCCTTGGCAGTTAACACATCTTGCTTCATTCGTGCATTGTTGAGAGTCTGTATAATCTTCTTTCCCACATTTATTACAAACTTCATTTTTCCTGCAGTTACATTTAGTGTGTCCAAACTTTTGACACTTGTAGCATCTCACAGGATTCGGGATATACTGTGCCACAGCCACCCTGTAGTAATCCACCCTGATGTATTTAGGTAAGGTCTGGCTTTGAAATGTCAGTATAAAGGTCCCTGTCGGTTTTCTTTGTCCATCTCTAAATACCGAAATCCTGTCTAGCTTGATGACACCTTCAGCTTTCAGGCCTTCTAATATGTCATCATCAGTACAGTCTTTTATGTCTGGGCATCTTATAACCCCTTTCTTAGTGTTTAAACTGTAATGAGGTGAAACATCAGTTGGTATAGCATTGTCTATTGTCAGATTCAATTTTGTAGTTTTCAGTAATTTCTGGCTCTGTGTTTCCTTGTCCACTTCCATCAAAATGTTTCCATTCCTTAACTTCTTTACATTAAACGGATTGGAACCAAGTATGGCAATAATGCTTTGTTAACAGCAAATGGTAACAGTTTGCACAAGGGTCTTTCATCATTTGTACCTTTAATCAGCAAGAAACGTGGTCATGAGCAAATCTGGGCAGAGTCAAAGTCCGTAGTCGTAATATCAGGTCTAGATCTTTTCCTATCAATCAATAGTGAGTTTTGTGTAGCCATAATGTAGTAGATATTTTTCGTTGCCAATGCTCTCCACCCACCCTTCGAGCCCAACAAGGGGATATCACAATAGTGTGGAGCTGAGCCCTGCACACTGATATCAGAGATACATTAGCAATATACTCAAAGACCACAAAGTGAACCTTGATTGACCTGTTAAGCAGCCGCCTTCTAGATACTCCAAACAAAAGCACAAACCAAACACCAGCAGAATACAACAATCAAGTACAACAGTATAAACCATTAGAAACAACAAGCCATCACTAATTTGGAGCACTAGGGCTTGGCACTACCAGCCGATTGATTAAGCCAGGTCATCTTAACCTTCCGACTTAGGTGAAATTGAGGCCAAAGCTATGTATTGCCTCCTCAATGCCGCAACAAAGTATTGGCTCAACAGCCAGGACCCTCTCTTCCACTGACACGGATCGCAACCCACGGCAAACAGGCTGCCCCCAATTAGTCGCCTCTTACGACACGCAGGAGGATACGTTGGGCCTATTCTACATCCCCGGACCCACAGGGGGCTGTAATGAACAGAACTCACTCTGCAGTTATATATATATATATATATATATATATATGTAATATCGAACTGTCATTGCACAATTGTGAATTTATACAGACAGATAATGCATGGGAACAATATATTGTACAGTTTGTTATAATTACTTATCTTATATATTGTATCATTATTTTATCCTGTCTTTACTGAATGTCACTAAAATATTTGAGCAATATAATTCTCCTAACATAGTGGACGTTTATCTTAACACAAGGCGAAGTACCCCGAAACTCAAGTTCCTTCAAACCCCCACCTTTGATCGCAGAGTTCACAAATCAATAAAACACTTTTCTAACTCCTTTAGTCACTATGCCCCTTCCCTTTGGAACTCTTTCCCTTTCCATGTAAGAAATAGTCCCTCTGTTGCATCGTTTAGGAAGCACCTTAAAACTCACCTCTTCAGCTCTAGCTTCCCAACTTAGTCTTTCTTCCCTCCCGGTCACACCCACAATCCTGGATTGCCGACCTTGAATGCCCCTCGACTTCCCTAAGATTATGATTTTGTTTGGTTAGCGCACTGAGTTCCCCTTCGTGGGGAAGATATTGCGCTTGCAAAGCAGTAGATTAGATTAAGTTTTAGGTATGACAATTGCATTTGTTCTCCTGATCAATGAGCCATTACATAAAGACTTTTGGGGAGATGTTGTGGAATGGAAAATGTGTATTTTAACAAATATACAAATATTGAAGAACATTTATTTTTTGTAAAAAATATATCAGTGTACAATAATAGTGTGAAGATCTTCCATAAGCTAAAAATATTCTTCTCTTTTCATATTAGAAAGCAGACTTATTTATATAAAGCATTACCATGTGCTTCAAGTAATGTTCACTTGGTCATTAGTGTAAGCTGGATTGGTGCTGGCAGATTGTTCTGCATATTTATATCATTATATGTAAAATTATTTAACACAGGATGCATTTGTTGCCTCTACATTAATTCTAGATGTGTATATATATCAATTTCTAACCAAGTTCAGTAGTTCAGGGGCCATGTTGGAAAGTTCACCTCTCACCTCTGAGATCCGAGTTTGAATCAAGGTTGCTTGCCGTTGGTTTACAGACAGAACCTTGACCAGTCGTATGTACTGGTTTCTCTGCACTTCTAACTATCCATCATAATATAATCGATACAAAGTAATAGGCAGAATATGAAACACCAAATAAATCAAAAAGTATCATTCCATTAAATTAATTCTTAAAAAATCTGGAAACTCATTGTTTACTGAAAAGGTAAACGGAGTAGTCATTGGAAACAACTCAGTACAGACATTAATGGTCTTAATAATTTTACATGTTCATGTTAATATAATTATGTTAGTTATTTGGTACAAGTAGTAAGTTTGACAATCTGAAATACATTAGATGGACTGCCGTGTTGATGCAGACTGGCTAAACAATATGTCAACTTAGTAGTTGAGAAGAAATATAGGAAGTGACCAGAAATATAGCCAAGATATGATTAAAACAAATCCATTTTTTATTATTGGCACCAATAAAATATTAAAAGGACTCTTGTTCTTGTTTGTTACCAATCCAACTACAACCCCTGTTTTGTTTTGTTAAACTCCGTGACTTCAGACATGTCAGGCGGTTTCTTACTCATGATGTTTCTGTGCTTGTAGCCAACGCTCTTGTTAGTAGTCGGTTGGATTACTGCAACTCACTTTTCAGGAGCCTGTCCAAGTTCAATCTACGCAAATTACAGTGCATCCAAAATAGTGCAGCTAGAATTGTATCAAACACCAGTCGATACACCAGCATAACTCCTGTGCTAAAGAAACTGCATTGGCTTCCTGTTGAACAGCGCATTGTGTTCAAGACAGTCACACTTGTTTATAAGTATCTTCACACAGGTTTTCCCAGGTATTTTTCACCACATCTTTCTTCCTACAGCAGTTCTTATAGTACCAGGCGCAGTGAAAGTGGTGGTAATTTCCTAGTTATTCCAAAGTTCTGCCCCTCTGTTCATAAATCTGTCAAACAGTTTGGTAATAGTTTTGCGTTTGATGCTCCTACTGTGTGGAATACTCTCCCTGATGTGATTTGTGCCTCTCCATCCCTGGCCTCCTTCAGAAAACAGCTTAAAACCTACCTGTACACCAAAGCATATCCACCCTAGCCTGAATCATCCTCCTGGCGTTCTCCGTGGTGTTCGACCCCTGTTATGTCCCTGGACACAGAATTTTGTTGACTGCTTTTTGTTTTGTTGCGCCTTAGAGTCCTCTTGTTTGGGGAGATTAAGCGCTATAAAAGTCCAATTAGAATTAGAATTAGAATTAGAGACTGCAGAAAACCGAACCATAACAACTGTTGCAAAGCACACCTCAGGGACAAACTGATGGTGCTTGGAAATACTATAATTATGAAAATAAAGTCAATGATTTTGGTGATCCTTGGTATGGCTCATCAAGACACAGTGAGAGCAGCTAAAAGGACCAGGAAGAACCTCTGAAGACAGCACCCCATTTATGAAACATAAACATAGCAAGTTAAGAATATAAAGTGCTTTGACAGAGGATCACTGGTTCACCCATCAAAGTTAAACCTGCAAGTGTTTTAACCATATTTTGGGGCTTAAAAACTAACTCTGATATAACTAAACAGAGAGAAAAGGGTTCTACCTTGATGATATTGTGTACTAGTAACTTAGTACTCTGGGAAACAGTGCAAAATAAACTTTTGAAGCATTCAATGAGGCTTTTCTCAACAAATTGACCATAACAGCTAACTCCTTCAAAACCACGGAAGTGCTTCAAAATAATGAAGCAACAGTCAGGACAAAATGTGTTAATCATTCAACTCCATCTGTGGCTTCCCAAATCCAAAAGCACTGCAAGATGATAAAGTAGTTTACCACTGTCGGTGAAATTTCCTCCAACACCAGATATAGACAGAAACCTACAGCTCAGATGTTATATCACACACTTAATATAACACTTCCCCACCAGGGGGACAAGCAAAGAACCAGTTGGGTTAAATAATTTATTATAATTTATGACTATATTTTATGTATCTAACATATTTGTTACAATAAATACAAGATACAATATTAAAATACTAAAACACAGATGTTAAAGGATATTTTTGTATAGATAGTAAAGTAGAAGTCCCCTCCAGACCTAGCACCCACCCTTGCTGGAGAAATTATTTTAAACCTATTTAGGAGTACCTTATGAACCCAATTTTTATTTTATGACCCCAAAAATTTTAGGAAATACTAACTCCCAATGTTATCCAGTATTGAAGGTGAAAAGCAAGGAGGGGTGAAGGAAAGAGGTTAAGGTACCCACTAAGCAATTATACTGGAAATGTTTGGAAATTTTGAATGGTGAATCACCGGGAGCCAAAACATTAAAGATTATAGGGTGAAAACATAGCTCAGCAGGTAAACCAATGATTTATTTTAGAAAAATAATATTTTTTGAAATATTTTTATGATAGAAAGGCACCAAATAGCCAAAGAAGCTCCACACCACAACCATCTACCAGTTCCGCCAACTCACCAGACACATTGGGAACATACACAACTTTACTGATCTTCACCAGTTCCTGATAGACACAGAAGCCAACACTTCCTCCAAGACAAGACACCATCAGCAACCCAGACCATACCTCCTGCCAACACCAAAGAAGACCACAACCAACCCTCAGGAAACACCACTCCAAGTGCCCAGAAAAACAGCACCAGCCACAAACATCCAGCACATCACTCCACTCCTGACTACCAACAACAAATTTTCACCTTAAGAAGTCAACCTACACCCAAACCAGCCAACGTGAAACCACAGAGGAAACGTCCGAACAAGACCAGACAACCACAACCAGCACGAAGCAACCAGCCAACACCCACACAACAACCAGAAACCTATGCACAAAAAGCTGCAACACCACAAAGACAGACAACACAGAACAACCCACAGGCAACATCTACACCAGCACCACATCCACCACCAACCCAGACAGATACGGCAACCACACAAGAACCTCACAACAACCAGGCAACATCTACACAAGCACCACCACCACAACAACCACCTACCTATGCACAGAAGGCAGCCACACCTCCAAGACAGGACCCTCAAAACACAAACCAGTCTAAACCTTCATCACCAGCAGACAACCAAGAATCAGATGAATCAAGCATCCTACATGATTCCCAGGTTCCAGGAACTTCAGCACAAAGGCCAAGAACTCCACCCATCCCTTTCAATAGACATCACATCCCCAAGAACCAGCTGTACGACCACACCCTACCCACCATAGAAGTCAGAGGCAAGCAGAACCCACTTTCCAACTTCTACCCATGTACACTACAATTCAGAGGAATGAACCACATCTCATCTGAACACGCCTACCAGACCATCAAAGCCTTCTTCTGCAATGACATGCACACAGCACAAGAAATCATCCACGCACCTGATGCCATTGCCGCCAAACGCATTTCTCGTAAACTAAAGTTCCACCCCAAACTCAGCAGATGGAATAAGGAAAAAGAAGATCTCATGGCCGAACTACTCCTAACCAAAGCACACCAAGTTCCCATCTTCAGACAAACTCTACTAAATACAGGCCATAGAAGAATTGAACATCCAGTGATTGACAGATTCTGGGGGTCCCTATACAAGAAAATGGAAAAACTTACCAAGGCCAAGACACCTTCTCAAAACTCTTGATGAAAACAAGGCACCACATAAGACCGAAGACCCCTAGGAAGCCCAGCAAACCTAGGATTGGTTATTCATGACCACACCAAAAACTTCCACAAACCAACAACCAACAGAGGAACAACCAACACAGGAACAACCAGCAGAGGTTCAACCAACGAAGGAACAACCAATACATGAACAACCAACACACCAACAACCAACAGCAAAGCAACCACAGGAAGATCAAACACAACAACTTATCATCACCACTACAGATGAGCTGATTCCCATCCATCATCTACTCTTCAACAAACAAAGCAGAGAAACCACACCCAACAACCACGCAGCAACAGCCTCACCAACACCAACAGAAGAATCAAACACCACAGAAACACCACCTGCCAGTCCCACCACCCCTACAGAACCTCATATCCAGATGAGCTTGGAAGACGCACTACCACAGAACAATAGCCAACCTTCAGCCACCATTCCCAACACAGGCAACTCGATTCAAGTCATTAAAGACAAGAAGGTCAACATTCCACAGACTACATGCAAGACCGTCATCATGGGAGACTCCAACCTCAAACTTATAACCAAGACACCTTCGGACACCACACACATACAGATCTGCTCATTCCCGGGAGCAACAATCAACACCATGGAAAAAACCATCCTCCGAGGCCAGCCAGATCCATTCCCTTCCACAGTCCTCCTCTCCATAGGAATCAACAATACCAAGGACATGACCCTGCACCATGCCAAGGATACCATCAAACGACTGTCGAGCCAAGCTACCAAGAAGTTCCCATCTGCGAAGATCTTCATCCCTTTACTGAACTTCACCAACCCAAGGAACAGTTACCAAGTCATCAACCAAACCCTGATGGACCACCCATACCAGTTGAACGTCCTACCCCGGATAGATGAAGACCAATACACAACCGGAGAGGACAACCACCATTGGACCACCACAACAGCCAACAATCTCCTGCAATACTGGATCAATCATTTAAACTAATATCCCAAGAGGCCATACCACCTGCCTCCATAATTAACCTAAGCTCCAAATTTCTTAATCAAGATCACATTTCCACTCTCTCCCAAGGCCTTAAATTCATACCAAAACCCAAACAACCAAAAAATAAAAAGGACACTTCTAATTCCCTCCAAGATTTTGCAAGGAGGATTAAACTCAAATATTTTTTCTTTCACAAACAAAGTATGAAAAGAAAACCGTTTACACCCAAATCGGAATGGATCCCACCTCTCCACTCCATACCTGATGATATTTTAGAAGAACTTGATAACCTTAAGAAAAACACCATACCAATACCTATTAAAAATAAACCTTGTAGGAAATCCAAACACCAGCAAAAAATACTCCAGCAACTCTATAAAGATAAAGATATCATAATTAAACCTGCAGACAAAGGATCTTCAATAGTAATACTCGACACATTTTTGAAGCCAACAGGCAACTTTCAAACAACCTCCATTACAAGCAAACTTCTGAACCAATTTTCCCTAAAGTTAAACAACAAATCTTAGATATACTCCAAAAATTGAAAGACAAAAAAATAATTAACAAACAACAATTTGAATACCTCAGACCGCCTGACAATCCAAGACTAAGACAATTCTATTTACTTCCTAAAATCCACAAAGAATGGTCCAAATGGACAAAACCTACCATACCTCCGGGGCGACCCATTGTTTCTGATTGTTCCAGTGATACCTACAAAATTGCAGAGTTCATAGATTATTATTGGAAACCCATAGCCAACAAACACCCTTCCTATGTTAAAGATACGCCTGATTTTATCCAAAAAATTAGGTCCACCAAAATTCCTCTAAATTCATACCTCATAACCCTTGATGTAGAGAGCTTGTATACTAACATTGACAACCAAGCAGGAATTGAAGCTGTCAGTAAAATATTCTTAAAATATCCACAAAATGGCCGCCCTGACCAAGAAATTCTACAACTCTTAGACATTTCCCTACAAAACAACGACTTCAAGTTCTTCGACTCATTTTACTTACAAACCTGGGGGACAGCCATGGGGAAACGGTTTGCCCCAGAGTATGCAGACATTTTCTTAGCTGATTGGGAAGACGAAGTATTTACTAAATGTCCCCTCAAACCACGTATCTACTTGAGATACCTAGACGACATTTTTATTGTTTGGCAACATTCCCTATCAGAATTCAACCAATTCTTACTCATCCTCAACTCCCACAAACAAACCATCAAACTAAAACCCACTATTTGTTTGTTTGTGGTTTTACGTCGCTTTCAACACTGTACAGGTCATATCACGACGGGTAGTTGGAAGGGCAGAGGAAACCAGTACATATAGTTCGCTAGGGTTCTGTACTGTAAACTGCCGACCAACGGCAAGAAACTACCAGCTTTCCCACTTACGGCCATGACAGGGATCGAACCCCGGCCGCAGAGGTGGGAGGCGAGAGTGTTACCACTCTGCCACCGTGGCCCCCTAAAACCCACTATTAACACCTCATCCATAGATTTTTTAGATGTCACTCTCTTCAAAGGTCCACAATTCCAACAAAATAGGGTACTAGACACCAAAGTTTTTTTCAAACCAACGGACACCCACGAGCTACTTCATAAGTTCTCTTTCCACCCTAAACACACATTCTCTGGCATACTCAAATCCCAGTTCCTAAGATTCCACAGAATTTGTAACAATTATCAGGATTTCATTGATGCCTCCAAAACCCTAACCAAAGTCCTAATAAACAGAGGATACTCAAAAAGCCTTATGAGAAAAACACTAAGGGAAACAATCGACACCCTAAAACGCAGATTTACTAAGACCAATTCCAGATGCACCAACACAAACTGCAAACTCTGCCCACAATATCTTAATATTTCCACCCACATTAAGGACCATAAAAACAAGAAATACCCATTTGATACCACCCTGAAATGCCAATCCTCTAATATAATTTATGCCATTACATGCACATATTGCAACAAACACTACATTGGCCAAACTTCCCAAACCCTAAAGGAATGCTTCACTGGCCACAAATCCCACTTAAGAAATCCATTCTCAACTTTCAAAACATTTCTCCCAAACCCCCCACCCCCACACGGATTTCTCGTCTTTTATTTGGATCATGCCTCTTGAACATGTCACCCCAAATGAAGATCATTCTCTAAACACAGTCCACCTTCTCGAAAAAGAAACAACCTGGATGAACAAATTAGGAACTGAAACCCATGGCCTTAACAGTGACAAAGAATGTCCCAACCCAATTCCATACATTATGACATACCACGACTCAGCAAAACTCATAACTAATCAAGTTAAAAATACTTACCTCAAAATCCAACAAAACCATCCTACTATTTTTAGATCACCACTGGTTATTACCTACCGAAGAAACAAAAATATCAAAGAATATCTCACTTGCAGCTCAGACCCTAAACCTATTAACTAATACTTAAAACAATTCTGTAAAATAAAAAACACCCTAAAAAACTACCCTAAAACAATCACCCTAAACACATCCAATCACACTTCTTCAACTCCCAAACCCTGACCAAAATTAAACATACCTATTCTAAACAAAACTCCCACACAAATAGTAACTATATTACAAACCCTAACCCTAACCCCAAAACCCCTAACCCCTAAAACCCATAAACACATAACCCCTAAACCTTAACCCTGAACCCTTAAAGCCTAACCCTAACTTAGCTCGTGCCTATTAAAGGAAGTTTAATATGAGCCAAAGCAATAAGAGTACTGAGAGGAAAATAAAAATAAATTATTACCTCTTCCTCTCACACAAACCTCTTGGGTTCATTCCAATTCCCCTCTTACTTTCTTTCCCCCTTCTCTTACTTATCAAACTTGTTTTGTATTATTATATTATATATATTTCTTATTATTATATATATTTTATGTGTATTATTATGTTACAAGTTACTACCATTGTCAAATACCTTGACTGAACCCCAGGGGGTAAATACTTAAAGCCCAAAAGGCTATACCGTAGTGTATACATATTGCAATATTACTTGGAGACAAAACAACAAAGTAAACCCTTAAGGTGCCAACAGCTGAAAGCCTACTAGGCTAAATTTTAATACATGTATTATATATTTCTTTCATTTGAGTTTCCTATGTGTATGGTTTTAAAAACAAATTTAAATTTCGTCCAACACCTACCTTCATGTATATCAAATTTCTCCAAATTTAAAATCCTCTTCAACTAATACGTTTTCTCCCCGATCCTCCACCTATTCTTTAAAAGATTCATCATCCTCCTAAATTGAATTTAAAAACTTAATTTTTTAATAAAATAACTTTTTTTTAAAACAACCCTCAGGAAACACCATTCCAAGTGCCCAGAAAAACAGCACCAGCCACAAACATCCAGCACATCACTCCACTCCTGACTACCAACAACAGATTTTCACCCTTAAGAAGTCAACCTACACCCAAACCAGCCGATGCGAAACCAGAGGAAACGTCCGAACAAGACCAAACAACCACAACCAGCACGAAGCAACCAGCCAACACCCACACAACAACCAGAAACCTATGCACAAAAAGCTGCAACACCACCAAGACAGACAACACAGAACAACCCACAGGCAACATCTACACCAGCACCACTAACCCAGACAGATACGGCAACCACACAGGAACCTCACAACAACCAGGCAACCTCTACACAAGCACCACCACCACAACAACGACCTAACTATGCACAGAAGGCAGCTACACCTCCAAGACAGGAACCTCAAAACACAAACCAGCCTAAACCTTCATCACCAGCAGACAACCAAGAATCAGATGAATCAAGCATCCTACATGATTCCCAGGTTCCAGGAACTTCAGCACAAAGGCCAAGAACTCCACCCATCCCTTTCAATAGACATCACATCCCCAAGAACCAGCTGTACGACCACCCTACCCACCATAGAAGTCAGAGGCAAGCAGAACCCACTTTCCAACTTCTACCCATGTACACTACAATTCAGATGAATGAACCACATCTCATCTGAACACGCCTACCAGACCATCAAAGCCTTCTTCTGCAATGACATGCACACAGCACAAGAAATCATCCACGCACCTGATGCCATTGCCGCCAAACGCATTTCTTGTAAACTAAAGTTCCACCCCAAACTCAGCAGATGGAATAAGGAAAAAGAAGATCTCATGGCCGAACTACTCCTAGCCAAAGCACACCAAGTTCCCATCTTCAGACAAACTCTACTGAATACAGGCCATAGAAGAATTGAACATCCAGTGATCGACAGATTCTGGGGGTCCCTATACAAGGAAAATGGAAAAACTTACCAAGGCCAAGACACCTTCTCAAAACTCTTGATGAAAACAAGGCACCACATAAGACCGAAGACCCCTAGGAAGCCCAGCAAACCTAGACCCAGGAACCTAGGATTGGTTATTCATGACCACACCAAAACTTCCACAAACCAACAACCAACAGAGGACCAACCAACACAGGAACAACCAGCAGAGGTTCAACCAACGAAGGAACAACCAATACATGAACAACCAACACACCAACAACCAACAGCAAAGCAACCACAGGAAGATCAAACACAACAACTAATCATCACCACTACAGATGAGCTGATTCCCATTCATCATCTACTCTTCAACAAACCAGAGAAACCACACCCAACAACCACGCAGCAACAGCCTCACCAACACCAACAGAAGAATCAAACACCACGGAAACACCACCTGCCAGTCCCACCACCCCTACAGAACCTCTTATCCAGATGAGCTTGGAAGACACACTACCGCAGAACAACAGCCAACCTCCAGCCACCATTCCCAACACAGGCAACTCGATTCAAGTCATTAAAGACAAGAAGGTCAACATTCCACAGACTACATGCAAGACCGTCATCATGGGAGACTCCAACCTCAAACTTATAGCCAAGACACCTTCGGACACCACACACATACAGATCTGCTCATTCCCGGGAGCAACAATCAACACCATGGAAAAAACCATCCTCCGAGGCCAGCCAGATCCATTCCCTTCCACAGTCCTCCTCTCCATAGGAATCAACAATACCAAGGACATGGCCCTGCACCATGCCAAGGATACCATCAAACGACTGTCGAGCCAAGCTACCAAGAAGTTCCCATCTGCAAAGATCTTCATCCCTTTACTGAACTTCACCAACCCAAGGAACAGTTACCAAGTCATCAACCAAACCCTGATGGACCACCCATACCAGTTGAACGTCCTACCCCGGATAGATGAAGACCAATACACAACCGGAGAGGACAACCACCATTGGACCACCACAACAGCCAACAATCTCCTGCAATACTGGATCAATCATTTAAACTAATATCCCAAGAGGCCATACCACCTGCCTCCATAATTAACCTAAGCTCCAAATTTCTTAATCAAGATCACATTTCCACTCTCTCCCAAGGCCTTAAATTCATACCAAAACCCAAACAACCAAAAAATAAAAAGGACACTTCTAATTCCCTCCAAGATTTTGCGAGGAGGATTAAACTCAAATATTTTTTCTTTCACAAAGTATGAAAAGAAAACCATTTACACCCAAATCGGAATGGATCCCACCTCTCCACTCCATACCTGATGATATTTTAGAAGAACTTGATAACCTTAAGAAAAACACCATACCAATACCTATTAAAAATAAACCTTGTAGGAAATCCAAACACCAGCAAAAAATACTCCAGCAACTCTATAAAGATAAAGATATCATAATTAAACCTGCAGACAAAGGATCTTCATTAGTAATACTCGACACATTTTTGAAGCCAACAGGCAACTTTCAAACAACCTCCATTACAAGCAAACTTCTGAACCAATTTTCCCTAAAGTTAAACAACAAATCTTAGATATACTCCAAAAAATGAAAGACAAAAAAATAATTAACAAACAACAATTTGAATACCTCAGACCACCTGACAATCCAAGACTAAGACAATTCTATTTACTTTATTTAATAATCATTAACCTGAGATATAGCAGGAGTCAATGCCAGGGAGAGAAACTGGGAAGAGCAGAAATTAGGGTGGATATGCTTGTGCAAAGAGATAGGCTTTGAGCTTCTTTCTGAATCAGTGGACAGAAGTGACCGAACGTACATCATCAGGCAAATCATTCCAAATCTTTCGAGCATCATAAGCAAAGCTTAGGCAAAAATACTTAGTAGACTTATATACTGAAGTGGCAAAGTGTGAGACCTCAAGGAACACACCATCAGCTTGGCTTTTACATGTGTTATAAACACTATGTCTAGGCTTAAGGAAAGGTGCAAAGTATTTTGTATAACTACTGTTACGGAACTTGTACACGAGCAAGGCAGTCTTGAATATAGAATGGTGTTCAATAGGCAACCAATGGTGAGTCTTAATGACAGAAGTGATGTGAGAGTACTTAGTGGTGTTGGTTACGAATCTAGACAGACTATTTTGAATACATTGCAGCTTGCAAAGATCAAGAACTGAGAGACTCCTGAACAAGGAATTATAGTAATCAAGTTGACTCCCAGCCAAATCATTCGCAGCCATAAGAGCAGCATGACATGTAAGATAGCCTCTGAGATGCTTAAGATCCCAGATTTAAGCGAAACAGGACTTACAGATATTCTGGACATGCCTCAAAAATGAAAAATCACTATCAAACCACACACAAAGGTTCCGCACTGCTTCAGCCGGAGAGAGGAATTTACCAAGAGTATCAACTGAGTTTTTCATGTTGTGTTTTGAAACCAAAAATAATTAATGCAGTTGTATCTGGGTTTAGCTTCAACTTATTTGCAGAAACCCACTTTTTGACATCATCCAAGCAAGTTTTCAGTAGTATAAAGGCGCGCATTATAACAATACAAAGTTAACCTGAGGTGCAGTTTTGAGCTCCTAAAATTGGATTCCCAATTAAAATTAACGGGGTGGTTAACCTGAGGGGCAGCGAATTTGGGAGGCACCTCAGGTTAACCGGAAGTGCGCATGCGCGAGTAAAAAGTGAGGGGAGTGCGCATGCTCGCGCAAATGGGGAGTGAGTGGGCATGCGCGAGTAAAAGAGGAGGGGAGTGAGCATGCGTGTTGAAAAGATTAGGGGTGTATGGTTAAATTTTGAGAAAGGGTTTTGTTTAAAAGATGGGTACGAAAGTGGAAATAGATATTGGTTACAAAGGTTTTGGAGAGCATGTATTAAGTGTGAGAAGATATCGTTATGAAAACGGGAAAATAAATGTGAGTATGATAGAATGTCGTCACAAACTTTATGATAGATTATATGAGAGTGTAGGACAAATTAATCAATGGATAGACAAGGGTGCTTTTGAAAAATTGTGGTTAAATGAGAGTGTTTGCGTAGAAGTAGTTCAATATAAAGGAGAGAGTCAAATTCACCTGAGGAATACAGATGAGGGTGTGATGTTGACTAAAATGCATTGGGAGAATTTAGTGCGTTTAATGAAGAGATATGAGAAAACATTAGGTTTCGACAGATATTTTGGGGTATAAAATAGTATGAAAGGGGAGTGCGCATGTGCGAGTAAAAAAGTAGTGGAGAGCGCATGCAAAAGAGGAGGGAAGTGGGCATGCGTGCGATAAGAATTTAAATTTGTGCGCATGCGTGAGATAATATTTAGTGAGTAAGGGTATAAATTCAAAGTATTTTAATGATATCGAAAGATGAATGTTGAGGTGGAATTTTTTAAGCAGGAGGAGAAGAAATTGGTGGTTTTGCGAAAGTTACAGGGAGAGGGCAGAGTGACTGATGTGATTCAATTTACAGAGGAAAAAACCGGCAAAATATGTGATTGTGACTTTTGTGATTACAATATTTTTATTTGGGAGCACATGGACACGTTTGAGAAAAACGGTTTAAAAATAAAAGTGGGAGACAAGGTGACCGGTAAAATGCTTTTGGAAATTTTGGAAATTCAGAAGCGGGTCTTTTCAACCATGCATGGTTTCTCTCCGAAACGATTGGAAGACTTGTGCATGGAAAAATTGGGGGAAGAAGAGCAGATGTTATTACCGGAAAGTGTAAAATATAGCACTTTGAGAAGCACTTTATCCAGGGACATTCCTTATTTGGTGCACGATGTCAATCACACGGCCTGTTTAGTTTACGGTGTGACAAAAGGGCTTGAATTATGACCTTGAAAAAGAAGATGAATTGTTGGCCAGTGAGCAGGATTTAATATTTTTAAAGGAAACAGCGAATTACTGTTGATGGGGATGGTGAGACGTTTAAAGCCTGTATTAAAAGATTTGAAAGTGTTTCTTTGAAGGAATTTAGAGAAATGACATTATCGGACGGGTGGACTTGTTGTGTTTCCAAAACGGGATCTTTGCACGTCTTTTGTTATTTGCAGCCAGTTTTGGATTTGAGCAGTAGTAGTGTTCTGCATTTAATAGGTTTGCTTCAGAATCATTATAAAGCCTATGTGATTCAATTTACAGAGGAAAAAACCGGCAAAATATGTGATTGTGACTTTTGTGATTACAATATTTTTATTTGGGAGCACATGGACACGTTTGAGAAAAACGGTTTAAAAATAAAAGTGGGAGACAAGGTGACCGGTAAAATGCTTTTGGAAATTTTGGAAATTCAGAAGCGGGTCTTTTCAACCATGCATGGTTTTTCTCCGAAACGATTGGAAGATTTGTGCATGGAAAAATTGGGGGAAGAAGAGCAGATGTTATTACCGGAAAGTGTAAAATATAGCACTTTGAGAAGCACTTTATCCAGGGACATTCCTTATTTGGTGCACGATGTCAATCACACGGCCTGTTAAAACTATTTAAAAGTATTTAAGGCGCATGCGCGTTCTAAAACATTGAAGAGTTTTTAAATGTATGTCGTTAGAGATTTTTAAAAAATATTTAGGGCGCGTTCCAAGTTTTTAAATGAAAGATATTTGCGCATGCGTGTTCTAAAACATTGGAGAGTGTTTAAACGAAAGATATTTAAGGCGCATGCGCGTTTTAAAATATTTAAACAAAATGCGAATGCGCATGCGCGTGGTAAATTTTAGGAAAAAGTCTTTATAAGGGAGGGGAGCAAAAAGTTTTAGTATAATTTGAAGAGGCGAGAGCGTGTGCACGGAAGAAAAATGGAATTGAGTTCAACTCTGAATGTATCCGTAAAGCAGGGTTTCAGCAGCTATTTGAAGTTGCTCAGAGAAAAAAATGGCAAAACATGGTGGATCAATTTGAGTCGCAATTGCTTTGAAAAAATGTTTGAAATGAAAGAAGATATGATGAAATGGATGCAAAATGGCGAGCCCAAGGAATGTCTTCAGATGGGGACGGTCACTGTGGCGATTAAACTTTTTGAGGGGGAATATTACATGTGTGTTGAGAAAAAAAATGGGGATTACGTAAACAGAATTAATCTGAACGGAACGGAATGGGTTAATTTTCAAAAGCTGTTTGTGAAAATTATGGGGCAGTTGGATCCGAAATTGGAAACCTTTGAAAAAGGGACTCTTGTCCGCTATTTTCCCAAGCACGGGGAAAAGGTGTATTATTTTCACGAAGTGGCAGCAGCTGCGGATTATCCGGATTCGAAAATTTTAAAAAAGAAATTACCCAGTCCCTCTAAATACGAATTTGCTTTAATGGGTCTGAGTTATTTGATTAAAGAAAATCTGAAGCATTATTTGGTTCAAAATTGTGAGGGATGCATTTCTCAATACATGAGTCAGTCGGATCACAATTTATGTCTTTTGGAGTGGCACGATCAGGTGGACGGGTACTTTCACCGGGTTAAATCCTCTTTGGATGCAAAAGAAGTTGCAGAATTTTTTGTTAAAGTGTTGGTGAATTTGGGGATGGAAAGTGATGGTGTGTACGAAAAGACATTAGATTTGAACGAGAAAGATTTGCTGGATCTGGTGAGACCCGTGAATTTTCCTCGAGAATATGAAATGTTATTTAAACCTTTCGTCACCTTTGAGTAAAATTGTTTTCAAAACGTGTAGTTAAGCTGTACATATAGTTGTCGTCATAACAGAAAAAAATGTGACGTCGTTGTAAAAGGTCGTCAAGGCGTCTCTAGGGGGGTAGTGTAAGCAAAAAAAATGTTATTGATACCGTCGTCATAACGAGTTAAAGTTGCCAAGTGACGGACTAAATTTAAGCTTAATTCTTTTGAAGAGAATCATTTGTAAATGAGACGAGATGGGGATAAGAGTGCTTTTTAAGATCTGTGAGAAGGGGGAGGCCTATCCTCGTTTCGAGCAATTGAAACCTTATTTGCAAGGCAAAGAATATTTGGCGGTGAAATTGACAAAAAAAAAACAGACTTTATTAAAATTTTTTTTGAGAGATCGAAATCTCCCTTCCGAAATGATATGTGACTTTAAATCTTTTGAGGTGGTTGATGTAGACTTTTCAAATTTAGAATATAGGGGTTACACAGAAATTGAGCACAGTGGTTTTTTCGGGGTAAAATCCTATTTGAATTTAAAAGAAAGTGTGATCGAACTGCAGAAGTTTTTAGAGGACAACAGTGTGGGGCTGATGGCGTTTCAAGAAATTATTCATGCCTGCGGACTCGCTTTTCACACCAAAGCCATTGAAATTTGCCAATGTTCTCCAGTCATGCTGCACTACTACTTTAAACCCCTGAAGCAAAGCTTTCAGACTCAGGTGATAAATGAAAACTTTGTGCCCACATCGAAAGGACTCGGACAAGCGGAATTTATTTGGGTGAACGGGGCAGCGGAAAGAAGTGAAATGCTGATGCCTTTTTACATGGGTGATTCGAGTGAAGATTTCAACAAGTCTAGCAGAGTGTTTGTGAAAGCCCGACAAGTGATCTTTATTTTTGTGACCAAAGCTTCCGGACATTTTCCCAGTGTGTCCGTGCCTAAAGAAACGGGGTATATACCGGAAAGCCCTCTGCACCCTCTGACGTGGCGGAAGATATTTTCTTCTCGAGATCCCAACAATTTTTTACACGACATCGCCGATCCTCTACCCAAGTGGAGTCTGCAACAGATATTCCCAGCACCGAAAAATCCTCTCATTTCCGAACTGCTTCTGGAAAGGACCAGCTCGCAGACGAGCTCGCAGACGCTTTTTGAGGAACTGGAACAAATATTACCAGATCTCTCCAGTGCAGAAAATGAGCAGAATATGAATTACTTCGAGGACCTGTGGCAAACCACCAATCAGGACCCCTTCATATTCGAATTAGACGATGTATGCTTGACGTGTTTTCATCCTCGAGGACAAGCCTGCCACTGTCACGAAACGTCCTGTGAGGCGTGTTTCAGTCTGTGACGTCACAAGCCTTTTGAAGAATTTGCGTGACATCGCGAAAAGGTATGACGTTTTACGTAACGTTGTCTTTAGAGATGCATCGTTATATAATTTATTTTTTGAATGTGGTTTCGTCGTCTTGACGACGCAAAGACCTTTAAGCTAAAAAGTTCTTTCTGTGTCATTTGATTTCTAGCAGTCAAAGAGGGGGGACGTGTCACAATCATGTCGATTTTGAAGTGTGGAAAATGTCAGAAATATCTTCATCCAGTAAAAAAAAAACAACCAGCGTTTAAACCTTTCTGTCTATGGTGTCTGAACTTTTTAAACAAAGATGATCCAGAAGGTCTTGTAATGCATGTATTTCACTGTGGAAGTCACCCCTTAAAAGACTCTCAAACTAAAATGTCCGCTTTAAAATGGGGTCAAATGAGGTGTCACTGCTCTGTTTACCAAAAGCTGCAAGATTATCTGGACGGGAAGATAGCTTATCCCTTTTTTGGGTGCGAGGCCGCAGTTCAAACAGAACCCGTCGTGGAGAATGTGAGAGCTCCCGAACCTATAGTGATTCATCCAATGGACCGTGCAGAAGAACTGTCCACTTTAAAAATGAAATTTGAAGAGGGTGAATTCGAGGTCAGAGTGGGGAAGAACGGCAAATGCACGTGCTTCAACGGCTTTGAGTGTGAACTGTATTAGTCGAGAAGTTTTCCAAAGAATTTTTAAGAAGTTTTCCAGTTTTCCGAGGGACTTTCCGAGGGACTTTCCAAGAAGGGACTCTTGAGGGGACAAGGAACTTTTATCTGTGCCTTAGAAAACAACATTCAGAGTGTTTCCAGGTGTGTTTTAATGATGTTGAGATATTTAAAACTTCATCGTTTACTGAGGTAATTTGTTGTAAGACAGGCAAAAAAATGTTAACGTTAAAACCGACCAAAAAAATAATGATATATAAATAATGCTTTTACGCGACGCGTCAAAAAAATAATCTAAATTATGGGTACAAAAGTTTGAATATTCAGCAGTAATTAAATCTTTATTCGACTTTTGTTGTAATTTCGAAATTGCGGTGTTTCGACCTCGAGTGACCATTTTAAATTCTTATGACTTTTTTGCCTGCCAAGAATTATTTGTAGTTTACTAAATGTTTTAAAACGTCTTTTCAAATCCACGTTCTGTAATGGAATAAGTCGACATTTTCAAGGGTGAAAAATTGTCTTATTCGTTTATAGAAATTAGATTTAAAAAAGCCTTTTTTAAAACCTTTCTAAAAATAACTCTTGTACAACGTTTTCATGCGTCCACAGGGCGTTTAAAGTTTTCTAATGTGTAATTGATGGTTTTGCACGTTTCCTAAAAAAACTTTTGAGTTTTTTCAACGTTGAAATATGTAATGATTTTCGTGTCTTTTAAAAGAGTTTTTTCCGGGTTGGAAATCTCTAGTGAGACTTAAGTGATGTGTAAATTTAACTTTATAGCTCAAAAAAACTCTGATGGTTAGCCCTTATTCTTCCGACTTGTTCCGAGTCGGGCACTGCTCGTGTCCCGCATTGGAGTGAATTAATTTTGAAATGGCTTTTTGAAGCTCTAGTGATGAGTAATCTTCTTAAAGCATTGTTCCGAGTCGGGCACTACTCGTGTCTCGCATTGCATTTTTGTCTTTGCATTTGTAAAAACCGTAAAGGTGTTTATTGTGCTTTTCAAATGTAAAATTTATTTTTAAACTTTTTAAAAACTTTTTAAAATGGGGAAAGTGTAAAAGAATGTCACGTCCCCCCTCTTTGAAAACTTTTTTAACGGAATATTGGTGAGATACCCCGTGTTTAATTATAAAATGATGTAAAATAATATAAAATATTTGCTTAAAAATAGGTGTTAGATTTTATTTCAAATTTTTAAAGATTTTTGTTGATGAAAAAGTTTCAAATACATTATTTTTAATGCTGATTATCCATTTTAGTGCGTGAAGATGTAAATATGACTTTTAGTGCGTGAAGATGTAAATATACTGTGACTGATAAATTTTAGTGTGTGAAGATGTGAATATAACGGGGTTCTGTGATGGATAAAATAACCCTAACCGAGTCATTTTTTCTGTGATTAACAAAATAATTACTAGAGTGTTTTTTAGTTGGTATTTTAAAGTTTAAAAATTTCTGTTAACCTTTTTAAAAAGGGATGTTTAAAAAAATGTTATGAAATATTGTACATTTTCTGTGATGGGTTTAGTTGTTACATTTTCTGTGATGGGTTTTAGTTGTTACATTTTTTATCGTTGAAATGTATTTGAATAAAACAATTGGTTTCAATCTTTCTTTTTTTTATGGTAGGGAATAAAAATTCCCCTTGATGTTTTTAGGAGCTCAAGTACTTTACAAGTACTTAGAAGTACTTTGATGAAGAGCCGTCCTCCAAATGTTGATATGGGATCGGCATTCGATTTCTTTTCAAAACCACCCTCGCAAGGTATTCCAAGGGAAGCACACAATTGTACACCCCCTTTTCAATTTTAACCTTGTCACTGTGCTGCCTGCCCAGTCGTACAAATAATTTTCATGGTAAAAATCCAAAAGTTCATCTTTGGAGTCAAAACAGGTCAAATTCAACTCCAATCTGTATTGGTTCAAAGGGCTTTCTCGCACTATTTGTCTGGTAAATAGCTTATCTGGTCCCATTTTTACCACCAAACTTATTTCCTGATTCACCAAATCAAGCAGCACAATGAAAGAGAGTGGCTCCGATAAAAAGTCAAAGCAATCCTTCAACTCTTTGGCGTGAACTAAGTAGCTCGACATCTTGAAAAAAATGATGCAGGACGAACGCCCAGACGTCATCCCGATGTCGCAGTTTTGGTGACGTAAAGTGAAAATGTCGTCACAATGAGGAATGACGTCAAAAGATTTTTTTAACTATTTTATTGTCGAAATCACATCTTGACTATTTGTACAGTTCGTCACTGAGAAAATTAAAACAACATCTTGACTATTTGTACAGATATATACATTTTACTGAGAAAATTTTTACAAAGGCATTATAACTGTTCACTTTTAATCGTTAAATTTAAAGCGGGATGAATAAAACTTTAAGAAAATTTTTACAAAGCTAGAGTCTACTTATGACTGTTGTAAAATGCAGTCACTTTTAAATTGTTAAATTTAAGGCGGGATGAATAAAACTTTTCCATGATCTTTTCCATGCTGTAACCCCTGGCCCGGTAGTAGGCGTAAAACAGGCAATATTCTCCGCATTTTACAGAAAAAGACGGCTGCACTTGACGCGTATTTCTGTAAAAAGCGGATTTATTAAAACACAAACTTGCCCGCATTTCTGGAGACGGGAAATGAGCCAAAGGATCAAAATATTCGGGTATGTCGTGGTACCAGATTAAAATCCAGTGCTGCCCCTCTCTGTGAGAAGGATCCGTATTTACAATGTATAGAGTTTTATTGGGAACTTTTACTTTGGGTATTTCATCCGAAGAAATAACTCCTCCATAACACCGCCTTATCCAAGGATCTTTTAATATGAATTCCTGCAGTTCAAACCCAAACATACTTGCTGACGACAGAGTGACGATGGAGTGGGCGACGTATTTATATTAAAGTGACATTTCTGGTTTTATCCACTTTAAACATCGAGGGAAATTGAGAATAGGCAATCAGAGTGACGCTTTCAGCCAAGGCGGTAGCAAAAGACATTTCCAATCGGCACTGTCCGTGTTTTTGTTCCACCATCACATCTTTGGTCCCCTGTCCGTCCAAGTTAAAACAAAAGAAAGCGTATCCGTTCTGAAAATCTTCAAGAGTAACAAAATTGCCTCCCTCTTCGGGATATTTATCGAAAAACATTCTGTAATAAGCATCGGTGTATCCGGCTCCACCAAAATCGGGTTGAAAAGCCTTTTCGGGAACACTGTTCCCGTCCACTGTAAACTGGATGAAATTTACCATGTAATGACGGAAATTAAAAGGATTTCTTTCAGAATCACCCGTATAAGCGGCATTTCCCACCATGGCAATTATAAGGCGACTGGGTTTCATTCCGTTGTACAAATCATCGATGCTGTAACTGCTCACACCCGCTGGGATGGAAAAAGCTTTGACATTACTTTTCCAGTAGGGATACAACGCTTCTCCATGATTCAGAGCCTCATTGTGAGCCAAAATAATTTTGGGATTCATTTTTGCGTGACGTACTTTCAGACTCGCTTCTATAATGACCAATTTGTACGGGGTTCCCGAGGGACTCATGGTAGCAAAATTATTGTTGGAAGGAAACATTTTAATAACCACGGGAACTCCGTTAAGCAAAAGACGGGACTGTTGGGACAAGTCAATTTTAAGGGGTCCCGTCATCTGCACTTCTACTCCCGCAGCAAAGTATCCCGCTCTAGACATCAATCCGCTGTTATTCCCGGGAGGGACCGCGTGCATTGAGGCCGTGTCTTTAAAGTACATTTCGGATTGCAATTCACTCTCTTTGACGCCCATTCCGAAAAACAAGATAATATCCATGATAGCTTTGTAAGGGTAATTAATCCCGACTTCAGAAGTAATATTTTAACCGCCCACCAAAACATCGACTTGACGAAACAGAGATTGCAAGGTTAAATTAACGGGAGCTCCGGTATTGGGGCTGGGTGGTGGACTTCCGTCCGCCTGAACCATTCTCACTTTAAGGACTAGGCGGGTAGTGGACCGAGCTCCCGAACCCGGAATGTGAAATTCAAAAGAAGATCCTTCAGACAAAGTGGAAGAGGGTCTGTATTCCACAAATTGATAGGATTCTATTCCCTCTTCCACCAGAGATTTTTGAAATAAAGCGACGTCTGAAGAATACCCTTCCATGTTGACACTCGAATGACTAAACTGAAGATAAAGTAAAAAAATGTAAAGTGACCTCTATTTATAGCTTTTTAAAATGCAGGGCGAGCTGAGTGCGCGAATCCGCAGGGGCCGGGCTGGGTGGAGTCAAGTTTGTCGACTTTAAAATAGAAATTTTTATTCGCTTTATAGAAGAGTCTTTCACTTTCATGTAATGCAGGTTTGGGAAATCTGAAAAATAAATGTCTTGCTCCGATATCTGACGCAGGACCGGTTTGTAGGTGTTTTGTATAAAACTGTAATCCAATATATCGCAGAAAATAGTCACATCATCGGAGACGGGTTGAGAAAAGCTAAGTAGGGCACAGTGCCAATTTCCTTCCAAATTAAGAATTTCTGGTAATTCGACTGTAAATTCATAAGGTTCATTTTGGGGATAAAATTCTGGAGAATCTGAGGAGCTTAAATATATAAACATGTTTAGTCGAAAGCTTTCAAAGGTTTTGATCTTTTAGCCCTCTTTGCGGGTCTATTTATAGTCTCCTCTTTTCTGATTTGTGCTTTGGCTTGAGCCACTTGTACTTGCGTCGGTTCCACCAATTGCACTTCGCCTGTTTTTCCTTTTTTTGGGTAGAGTGTAAAATTTATTGGGTGGAACGTCCCCTTTGGCCATTTTTATAAAATCTTGATTTAACGTCTCTTGAGAAAACATGCTTACGTTTGAAACCGCCCGAAACAAATAAACTTTTTTCGTGTTGCAGGGTCTTTTATACTTTTCCAGAGGCTTGATAGTCTTTGACTTGACTTTCTAAAATCCAAGAGTTAAATTTGGAAGGCCAACCCAACCATTTCACCAAGACCTCTTTACGTCCTCGTCTTTTTCTGCTTTTTAAAATATTTTCAATTTTATAAACGGTATCTTCGTTTACAAAAGCTTTTTGCATTTCACCTTCATAAAAATAACCCAGAATGGGGTCATTGTTATAATCTTTTAAAGTGTACACCGGAATACCCTGTTTCATCATTCTTTCTGTGACATGAAAAACTTCTCCGGTAAAGGTTTGGTCGTAAGCTCTTTCAAAAGGTCTTTTTAAAAAGCTTAATTTGACTTGCTCACCAATTTTAAATTTGAAGGGGGTGGAACGCGAAGGCCTCTTTTTCAGACGCGTTCCTTTTTCTCCCAAATACTGTTTCACCCATAAATCTTCATCCGACATGGACATGGCTTCTGAGGGAGACATTTTAATACTCCGATGATACGTTTCATTGTAGCTGGAAGTAATTTCCGCCAAAGCTTTGGCCCACTCCCTCGTCTGTTCGTTGTACATATATTTACTTAATTTCATTTTTATGGTTTTAATGGCCCTTTCCGCGTAATTGGCTTTGGTCTCATTAAGCGTCACCACGTGCTTTATGTCTCGATTTTTCAAAAGTGATTTCACCCATCTGTTATTAAACTCGGACCCCCGTCGGTTCTAAAAACTTCCGGCTGAACTTGGTCGAATAACTCTTCTAAAACTTTTTCCATTTCTTTTCCCTGTAGGGTTTTTAAGGGGCGAGTCCACACATAGCGGGTGAAAATATCGATGCAGAGTAAAAAATACGCCTCACCTTCGTTTTCTTTGGCCCATTTGGCATAATTTCCCGTATCGGCATCCCACTGCTTATTTTTCCCGTACACAAAAACCCTGGGACGCCTTATTTTCCGCTTCAAACCTCTCAGAGAAGTATAAGTATCTTGTTTAGCCAACCAGTCCCTCAATTGTTTTCTACTAATTTTTTTCCCGTCTTTTCTAATTTGTTTCATAAGTTTTTGAATGCCGCTCAAAGACCCGGCTTTTCCGGGGTCATAATACAAAGATTCTAAATACTCAGTGTCTGCCATTTTATTTTAAAATTGACTTTTTTGGGTGATTTGTCCGGTATTCCCAGGGGAATAATAATTGGTTGCGAATTTTCCTCCTGAGAAGCGCCCTGAGCTTGAACGGGTTCCACAACGGGTTCCACGGGTTCTTGAACGGGTTCCACAACGGGTTCCTCGGGTTCTTGAGAAGGATGATCTCGCGAATTAATTTCGGCTCGATCTTGATTTCCAAAACCTTTTTTTTCCAAATCTCTGCCTTTTATAACATAAGGCCGCCTCTGCGCATGCACTAAAGACAGGGGTACAGAATCAGAGAGCTTTGCGTACCAACTTTCTAAATGTTCAACGGGTTCAATGGGTTTTCCCGGTTGCAAAGTGTCTTTTAAAAAATCCGTGATGTGTGAAAAATTTAAAATGTCCCCGTCAATAATGACCCTCCCTTTTTCGTCCCAATCTATGGAAGGTTCAGTTTTTAAAAAATGGAGGAATTGTTTGCCTCTGTCTCTAAGTTTTTCGGGAAGTAAAGACAAAATATCTTGGTTGCTTAATTTATTTTCCTTTTTTGTGTCCATGGGTTCCAAACGTTCCAAACATTCTTCAGAGGGCGAAAATAACCTGGCATACTTTTCATACGGAATTAGTATGAGTTTCTTCATTGAGATGCTCTAAAATAAAAGACGAGTGTTCCTGCAAAAATTTCCACAATTGTTCCCAGTATTTTTTCAAAAAGTGATTACTTAAAGGTTTGTGAACTTTTTTGGCAAGCCTTTTATAACGATTGGGATATCGACGGGAGACGTTGTAAATAATTTCTCTGACAGCCGAGTTTTGAGCCAGAGTTAAAGTCCCTAACAAAGCTTGGGCTTGTTTTTTTGTTTTTACGTCCACCAAAAATTTAACAAAATTTTCCGATTTTTTTTAAGTGAGACATGTTGTTCCATGCTTTACCAAAAAAAACTAAATCTAATTTTTAAAAAATTTCGCCTTTTATAGATTTTTTCTCTCAGCAGCATTGATACAACAGTGTATCTTCATCGGGCCAAATATCGGTTCTGAAACGATACGCCTCATCGCTGTGAGGATTTAAATCCACCACCAAATACCCGTAAGGTTTCGAAGTCGCATCCGCATAAGCTTCTTTTAATAATTCTGTCTGTCCCAGCTGCCTTCCGAAAGAGGCCATCTGTCCCACATCTCTGGGATTTCTAAAACAGATCACGTAATGGGCATTTAGGGTAATATTACGCGCGTTTTTACCCTGGCGAAAGAGATTTTGTGTCAGGTAAAACACAGACAAATTTTTGTGATGACTGCCTTGAGTAAACAATTTTTCTACAAATTCGCTGTTCACCGCCTGCTGCTGCAAATCGTCCAAAATGACCATGCAGTGCTCTCCTTCCGAATTCTCAATATCTTGACTCGGAAGACCTTGAAACAATTCAACGCCTTCTTTCTCCATGTCTCCAAACAGAGGTTGCCAAATACCGTAAAAATACAAGATTCTGGTAGGGGGAGAATCAAACATTTTATTTTTATGTTTAATTAAAGTCTGCAACCACGTGGTCTTTCCAGATCCACTGGCCCCCGATAAAATAAAGGTGGAAGGGACGTGAAATAAAATCATGTTGCCCTGTTAGAGACAAAAATAAAAATAACTCAATTTCCCAAAGAAACCCTTTATTTATATCGAAAGCAGTTCACTCAAAAGTTCTCCCCACTGATTGGCTCCGGGCATGTGCTTTAACTCTGTCACCTTAAATAAAACTTTGCTTAATCCGCATCCCCAAAATATATCTTCGTCCACCCACACAAAAGTTTTTCTTTTCCGTCCTTTTAAACAGTCTTTAAAACTTTGATCCGATTCCCATCTTTTTTTTAAAATCAACTTAACTAAATAATATCGATCAAAAACAGAGAGACGTTTTAAAGTTTGACAGTACGCATAAATATTTTGAAAATGTTTAGGTCCCACACTGAAACTGAAAGGGTAAACGGGAGATAAAACATCATCCGTAATTTCTGTGCACTGCTGTTCTTCCCAGGGACAAAGAACGATGTCTAAAGGTTTGGTGTGAATGTCATCTACCAATTCTCTTTTGCAATAAAAATTTCCAATACCGGCTCGCATTTGTTCATAGGTGAATAAGGTGTTGTCTCTCACCCGAAAACCTTTATTTATCCCCACATCGGTTTTACCCGTGAGTAAAACTTCTTTACACTTTTCCAAAGCGTTCCCAATATCCCCTTTATTTAAACCTTTTAGAGCACTTTTACAAAATCCGTCTTTGTCTTCCAACACGTAAGTTTTAGAACACAGAGCCACCATTTCTTGTCCGTGGTCCTTTTCAATTTTAAATAAACCGGCTTGGCGTTTGTCGTAAGCCCTGTGTTTTGCACAACATTCCCTGGGGAACCAGTAAGGATTGGGGATCACTTCCTTTAAATGACAAGATTTAAATATCTTTTCCAAAAACTCTTCTTTCAAATGCGGTTTTACAATGTCGACCAGTGTTTTTCCAGACATGGCAAAGTAGGCGCTGTCCGTGTCCATTTCAATATATTCGAAATCACTTCTTTCCACGTAATAGTCTAAACAGTCGTAATACCACTCCAACATTTTCAGTCTTGCGTACTGTAAAATACTGTAACCTATTTGGATGGGTAAGTTCAAAATCTGCTTCGATTTAGACATTTCCACTTCACAAAAGTCTTCCGAAAATTCTGTCTGTTTCTTAAAATGGGGATCATTGACTTTCATCTGGATATCTTTATCCCCTTTCACATAAATAATTTTTTGATGTTTTTCCTGATCCATAATCATAGATCCGAATCCACTGTTTCCAATTAATTTCATCGTATCCGCTATAATACTCTGATCCTCGTGAACATCACCGGCTCTCCGAGCTTCACTCACTTTATCGTGAAATTCTTTAAAGCAAGAGACGGGAGAAAATTCGATCACCTGATACACGTGCGTGACTTGCAAACCGTGGTCCAAGTACCATTTTAACAGAGGGGACAGCAGCAAAAGCCTTTTGGCTTTCATACCGCCCACAAGTAATTTGCGAGGATGTTTTCCTAAATTCAGTTCCTCAATTTGCTTCTGAGTATATTCGCCCATCGCGTCAAAAGGAATCAGACAGGTGCAAAATAAAGGTGACATTTCACTGAAATAATCGTATAACTCATCCGGCACTTTCACATCCACTTCCACCATGCCAAACAAAGACTCTGTCTGAATATCTTTCAATATTGTTTTAACACTCAGTGGACCTTTGTGCTTTCCATAATAAGCGGGTAAATATCTGTCGTAATTTAACAGGGGTCTTAAATGCTTCACGTAGTCGCATTCCCTTATCTTTTCCACTCTGTAACCGTTTATTTTTAAATACTGTTCTTTTTCCCTTGTTTTTTTTGCTCGTTTTTCCATTAACTTGGGACTCGTTTTCCAAGCGTTTTCGGTTAAGTGACACCTGTGTCCATGAAAAAAACATCCGTCCATTTCATAGACCACATTGTTCTCGCTGTCAAAACCGTCGCAAAAATATTTGCCGATTCTTTTTTCTTTGCCACTGTTTAACTTGTGTTCAATGTCGAGTTTTCCCACGTCCGCCAAATGATCCATCCAGACGTACATGTCCAAATATTTATGCGACACTTCCGGCTTAAAATCGGGAAAATGCCTTCTCACAAAACAACCCGTGGGCATGGGACGGGACAAAGCCCACAAATACAGGGCGTTACAGTCGTAGCCGATGATATTTTTGCACACTTTCTTCCCGCGAATCAGAGTTTCACCCACCTTGTGATGTCGACAAAATATAATGGAAGCCCCACCAATGATATTTCTTTTCACCGTTTTGTACAGATCTTGATCCTTTTTTCCGCACAGCAGAAACAACGCGTCTTTAGACTGCTGAAACATCATTTTCCTGGCAATCCCGGGTACAGAAATCGTTTCTTTCAAATAATCAATGCCGTTGTCTCTGTAAAACACGTGCATTTTTTCAACGGCTTTGACAAAGGGACCCACATCCAAATTGTTGTAATATATTAAAAAATCTTGAAAAGTACGCATATTTTCTTCTTTCCATACTTTTTGAAGAAAAGCGTAATTTTTCGCAATGTCCGATTCCGTTTCACCCAAAGTGTTTTGAACTTTCAAACTGGAGTAAAAAGCCTCCGGAGGAGGTAAATGCGTCCAGTCCAGTTTCTTCTCGTCATCAAACCATTCGTAAGGAAAATAAAATTTGCTTTCGCTTATTTGAAAGGCTTTCAGAAACTTGGAGTAACTGCACCCGGGAGCTAAAAAGTAGCTAGATATGTCTAAAAAACGGAAATTTTTGTCACTCAAACACATGTAACTGTTGTTTTTCTTTATCACAAAATAATTGCTTTTCTGCTCGAGTTCTAAAAGTTGCACAATTTCAGTTTTCATTAAATTCATGTCATATTTTCCCGAATTAAACCCCAAAACTGGAATTTCCTGCAAATAAGTTTCAAATTTTTCCCTGATAGAAACTTCCTTGATCTGATCTAAAATATGCCCCCATTTAAGAAGAGCTGTTACGTTACTGCAGACACTGACACTGACGGGCACGTGACGGGTTTCCCATTTTAATTTGTCCGACACTCTGCAGGGTTCTTTTTGCAAAATTACCTCAAAGTCATACACGATGAACCAGGGAAAAAATGCGTCCTGAACCCCAATTCCACAACTTTTTATTTGATCAAACATGGTCTCCGAAGGCGCATAAAATGTCCCCGGATATTCCCATTTGGTTAATCCTTTGCACTGTTTCATGTGTCTGCGCCACTCATAGGCTTTATAAAACATCTTTTGACAGGCGACACAAGTAAATTTTCTTGCATAACTGTGAAAGTCTTTTATGTAACTCAAATGATTTTTGTACCGGTTTAAATACATGTCATTTTCAAAAGGAAACTTGGATATAAACAGGGGTATCACGGTTTCATCCGGTTGCAATTCGTACACGTGTATATTCACGCGGAAACACTTTTCCAAATCTGGCATATCCGCTAATTCCACGGTTTTTTTACCCGAAAATTCTTTGCACATCTGCAACAGGCTTTCTTTCTCCTGAACTCAATTTCGATGATAAGCCAAACACCGAAAAAAACAATGATCATCTTTATACGGCCTGTTTTGTGAATCCACTTCCATACTCACAATGCTGCGCTTTTGCTTGATATAATCGGGTAACACACCTTTTCCCGGAGGGAAATTAGTCGGAGTGACGTCAAATCTCACATTCGTGATCATGAAAGGTCTCCATTTACTGTTGGGCCTCAAATTATTCACGTATTCCAAAGGATCCAAACGACGAATTTTATTCTGAAATATTCTCAGATATTTTCTACTCCCGATCAGAAAAGGCGAGGGAAACAGAGAATCGTTCACGTGGGGTGCAAAATATCTGTATTCTCCGGTTTCCATATTCCTTAAAATAAGACCTAGAGAAAGATTGATTTTAAAAGCACCGTTTTGATCCGTAAAAATCTCATCCAATTTCCACCAAATTTCATCTACACCGTCCCTCAAATTATTGGTGGGTAAATTGTAAACCACCTTTTGCCCTTGGTCGATTTTACCGTCGGCTAATATCACGTTTTGATTTCCCTCATAAATCTGCCTCAAAGGATCATCTCTCACCGGATCGCCCCAGGGAGGTTCGTCTAAATGAGCCTCTTGACGCCAAGGTCTGTTCTGAAGAGCTCCCCCGTGCTGCATGTTTTGATGCACGTGCAATTCGTGACGTCCCTCAAATATTCCGTCGCACTGACGGCATTGGCATTTTCTCTTTTTTAAGGCAATTCTTCATCTTCATGCCCGTTTGCTCCGTCTGCTATTTCCTTCGTTTGACCCTTCTGTACACATACTTTTTCGTGTCTTTTTTTATTAAACAAGGACGAAAATGTCTTTAAACAATCTTTACATTGAATCACCACAGTGCTCTGCTTGACACTAGTTTGTTTCACTTTACAACGGTGCTGTTCACTCTTTTGTTTTGAAACAAATGACTGAAAACATTTTTTACACTGAATTTTTTTTAAATCTTCCAAAGGACAACCCCCTACATTTACACAGGTCAATTCGTGTTTTACACGTTTTTGCACATTCACAAAACCTTTACCACAAATGTAACAATGTAACCTATTTTTAGCCTGCAATTTAAAACATATTTTTTCATGTCTGTTTTTACTAAAAGCACGCGCAAACGTTTTCAAACAATGTGGACACTGACTCTTCATTTTTGCAAAGCTTTTCTTTCCAGTTTGGGGTTGGGAAGCAAATAACCACTACTGGAAGAAAGAATACTGATCCATAAATCTTTTTCAACACCCCCTCTCGACAAATTATAAAGAGAAGTGGCAATTAAAAGAAATAACACCAAAACCTGAACAACAAACAAAATTAATGATTTAAGCGTGAAATGGTCTGCTGGATTCATTTTTCAATTAAGCTCTCGTCTTCAAAAAGAACGTCTTTTTATATTAAAGTTTTTCTCGCGCATGCGCAGTACCACGCTTTCTAAAATTTACGTCGCGCATGCGCGTTCTATCTTTTATACCCAAAAGTCACATTCACCAAAACGTCACATTCTCGACTTTTCCATTACCTCGCGTAATCTACTTCACTGTCACGTTTCAATCATCTTTCACACATACTCCCTCGTCTTTTGCGCGCGCATGCTCACTCCCCTCCTCTTTTACTCGCGCATGCCCACTCACTTCCCTTTTGCGCGAGCATGCGCACTCCCCTCACTTTTTACTCGCGCATGCGCACTTCCGGTTAACCTGAGGTTAACCACCCCGTTAATTTTAATTGGGAATCCAATTTTAGGAGCTCAAAACTGCACCTCAGGTTAACTTTGTATTGTTATAATGCGCGCCTTTATACTACTGTTTTCAACCCGTCAAAGGCATGAGCCACATTCTTGTGTGTGAGATGAACATATAACTGTGTATCATCTGCATAAAAGTGGAAAACTATGCCGGTATGATTACGAATGACTTTGCTGACGGGAGTAGTATATAAGGAAGAGTGTATTGGACCAAGGATGGTATAGTATCCTAGAAGTAAGTAAGTAAGTAAGTTAAAATTATAGTGCAAAAACACTTGCGTGTCATACTGCACTATTAAAAGCTAATAAATACATTAACTAATATTTACAATAATAAGCAAAAGTATATATACAAAAAACAAACAATTAACACTTGGCTAAAAAAGACCAAGAAAAACAACATTATAAGAAATGACTAGAATAAAGACTAGAGTAAAAAACAACAAAGTAAACAAAATGTAAATTATTATTATATAAAAAGGAGACAAAGTATGAAAATATCACAGTATAATGCATTCTTAAAAAAACTAGATTAGACAAATAAATTTAAATAAGACTAGGTTAGACAAATAAAATAACACAAAGACAAAACACAAAATAAATTAATTAAAACTTTTTCAACAGGCCACATTCTTTCAAATAATTTGTTTAAAAACACTATTTACATTCACTCTCAAGTCTGTATAGGGGACTTTCAAGTCTAAAACATTAAAATTCAAGGCCTGTTTGGCCACAGGTCAAAGTTGGGGTTTTACGTCCCGTTCAACAGCCAGGGTCATATTGGGACAGGTCCTCAGAAGTGCCACTTGTGGGACTCGAACCTACAGAGGTGACAGCCTATGATTAGATGCCAAACTTGCTAACCACTAGGCCACTGAGGACCTTCAAGGCCTGTTTGGCAAGCTCATCTGCTTTTTCATTGCCCTTTATGTCTACGTGACTAGGAACCCAAGCTAAAACAACTTTCTTATTCACTGACAAACAATCATTAAAAAGTTTTAAAATATCTTGAATAAAAGGATGATCACAGTTGTTGCTATCAAGAGCCTGAAGACTAGATAAAGTGTCCGTGAATATGATAAAACGATCCTAATCACAATTTTTTACAATATTAAAAGCCATTTTAAGAGCCTGTAATTCAGCTGTGAATATACTAGCGTTGCAAGGAAGTCTGACCTGGGCACTGAGGTTATTAGATGTAGCAGCTGCAGCAACCCTATTTTCTGTTTTCGATCCATCAGTATATATAGCCCTGTGGTCAGAGTAATAACTTTTTAACTCAGCAAATAGACTTTAAAACATACAATCATTACCAAGATGTTTCTTTTGATGGCTGAGGAATAAGTCTATGTGAGGTTTCTGCATGGTCCAGGGTAGGTCATCTGGCAATGACACAATCTGAATTAGATCCAGCTGAGGACAGACAGCAGACAAATCTTCCTCTACACGATGCCCAAAAGATCTTATTGCAGATGGTTTCTTGTCATACAGATAATAATACTGGGGGTTAAAAACAACATCATAAGCTGGATTATCAGGATTACTTCTCAATTTCAAAGCATACTGAATACATAATTTATCAAACATTAAATACAAGGGTGGTTCATTTGCCTCTACATACAAGCTTTGCATTGGAAAAGTCCTGAAGGCTCCCAGGCATATTCTTAAGCCCTGGTTTTGAATGGGTTCCAATTTCTTAAGATAAGACTTACGAGCAGAACTAAAAACAGCACAACCATATTCCAATCTGGAATGAACAAATGAACGATAAAGTCTCATTAAAACACTTCTATCTGCTCCCCAATCCATTTTGGCAACTACTTTCAGTAGATTCATAGCTTTTTCACATTTCTGGCGAACATAATCTATATGTGCCTTAAAATTAAGTTTTCTGTCAAAGATAACACCAAGGAACTTAGTTTATGAAACAACAGGGATTTGTGAATTATATATTGTCAATGTTGAGTCTGGATGAAGTTTTCTTTATTACAGAAATGCATGCAAACAGTTTTGGTTTTAGAAAACTTAAAACCATTTTCATCAGCCCATTTTTCTACTTTATTCAAACACAACTGAAGTTGCCTTTCTATTAAAGCCATATTTCTAGATGAACAAGTGATTGAGAAATCATCAACAAAAAGAGACTTTTCAAAGCCAGCTGGAATCACATCAGCAATACTGTTGATCTTTAAAATAAATAGGGTAACTGATACGATACTGACTTGAGGGACACCCATTTCTTGTTCATATATATTACTATAGGCAGACGCTAAACGAACTCTAGAAACTCTGTTGGTTAAAAAATTCTGAATAAACACAGGCATTCGCCCTCTTAAGCCTATTTTATGTAGGTCTCTGGTAACCCCATATTTCCATACTGTATCGTAGGCTTTTTCTAAATAAAAAATACAGCGACCACATGGTTCCCTTTTAAAAAGGAATCCCGAACAAAAGATTCAAGTCTTATTAATTGGTCTGTTGTCGTTCGACCTTTTCTAAAACCACTTTGATATTGTGTTAAAATATTGTTTTTCTCAAGGAACCAAACTAGTATTAATCAATCTTTCCATGGTTTTGCATAAACAGCTCGTCAGAGATATGGGACGATAATTGGACGGGTTTTTGAGTCTTTGCCAGGTTTAGGAATAGGTATCACAGTGGCCTCTTTCCAGCATTCAGGGATTTCACCTGAAGCCCATATATCATTAAATATATCAAGTAACACCATATGTGAGTCTCTTGGTAGATGTTTAAGCAGTTGATAATGAATTTCATCTGGACCAGTGGCTGTGTCATGAAAATTTTTCAGAGCATCACATAATTCTGTAATGGTAAATGGTACATTGTAGTTTTCAGAGTTGTCTGTGTCAAAATCCAAGTGTTCTTTTTCAGCTTTGTCTTTATATTTTTGAAACTTTGCACGGTAATTATTGCTGCTAGAATTCTTGCTGATTTCTTGGGCCAACCTATTTGCTATATCCACTCTTTCTGTTATTTTTGTCCCATCATTATTTTTCAGATGGTGTATTGTGGTGTTACTTTGTTTTCCACCTATTTTCCCTATCATTTCCCATACCTTCTTTGCTGGTGTCTTAACATTTAGTTTTGATACATATTCATGCCACGATTTCCTTTTATTTTCTTTAATTACTTTACGAGCATTGGCTTGACAGTTTTTATATTAATTTATGTTATCTGATGTAGGATTTGTACGGAATTTATCCATTGCATTTTGACAAGCTTTAACAGCTTTTTTGCATTCACTGTTGAACCATGGTTTGTAGCTACCAGTGGACTGTCCAGTTGACTTTGGCACACATTTTGCTGCTATGTCATTTAATTTATTTAAAAATGCAGGAAACTTTTCAGTTGTATCAGTAAAACTATGCCTATTAATATCAAGAGAACACTGAAGTTTGAATTTTGGCCAATCGGCCTTTTTAAGATTCCAACGAGGAACATTGTCCTTTGGCATACTCTTAACTATATCAATAAAAATTTGAAAATGGTCACTACCACACTGATCTGAATGGACCTGCCATGTAAAATCAAGAAAAACAGATGCAGAACACAAAGACAAATCTATTGAGGTGAATGAACCAGATGCAGGATGAAAGTAGGTGGGTGACTTATCATTAAGTAAACAAATATTTGAGGATTCAAGAAGGTGTTCAACCTTATTGCCTAAACTATTGGATGAGGAAGAACCCCATAAATCACTATGTGCATTAAAATCACCAATAAATAAATAAGGTGCAGGTAATTGGTTGACTAGGTTTTCAAGATCAGTTTGTGCAACATTAAAACGTGGTGGAATATATACATTACATACAGTTATAGTTTATGTAGAGATACTTTCACAGCAACTGCCTGCAGTTCTGTATGCAACTCAAGTACCTCATGAGGTATACCTTTCTTAACAAAAATAGAGCAGCCACCAGTGGCTCTCCCATCTACTTCAGACATACAAGTTTTAAAATAATGATCAAATACTCTAATATGTACATTATCTGAATCTTTAAGACGAGTTTCCTGCAATGCTAAAATGTAGGGTTTATAATTGGAAATTAAATTTTTAATTTCTTCAAAGTTTGGCCTAAAGCCACGACAGTTCCACTGTAGTATACATTTATTTTTGTTTGGTTCCATTATTTACATTTTTATTGCCACTCCGCCCTTGTGAATTTGTGATTGGAGATTCTCCAACACTCATTTCACTGTCACTATTACTTAAAACATCATATTTATTGTGCTGTTTAATAGGGTCATTGGATCCCTTAAGTTGTTTGGCCAAATATACTTTGCTTTGAGTTATTTTCAATTTAATGGGGTCATCTTGAGATGCACTTGTCTGACTTGATGAACTTGTTTTAGTCACTTTAGTTGTCTGTTTTTCAACTGCACACTTTTTTGGTTGTTTTGTTCCTTCTGGCCAAGTCATTTCTGTTTGTGTTTCTGCAGTTGCTGTTTTCACCACAGGTTTGGTTGCTGCAGCCGCTTGGGCATAGGTTGATTTCACAGAATTAAATATATCCATTTGTTTCTTGGCTTCTGTATATGAAATCCCTCTTTCTGCCTTAATTCTTTGAATTTCCTTTTCTTCTTTCCATTTTGGACATTCTTTATCATTAGATGCATGCTTTCCTTGGCAATTTACACATTTTGCTTCATTCTTACATTCTTGAGAGTCTGTATGATCTTCATGCCCACATTTAGTGCAAACTTCATTCTTTCTACAGTTGAATTTAGTGTGACCAAACTTTTGACACTTGTAGCATCTCACAGGATTCGGGATAAATTGTGACACAGCCACTCTGTAGTAACCCACCCTGATGTATTTTGGTAAGGTCTGGCTCTGAAAGGTCAATGTAAATGTCCCTGTTGGTTTTCTTTGTCCATCTCTGAATACCAATATCCTGTCCAGTTTTATGACCCCTTCATCTTTAAGTCCTTCTAATATTTCCTCATCAGAACATTCTTTTATGTCTGGGCATCTAATGACCCCTTTCTTTGTGTTCAGGCTGTAGTGTGGTGATACAGTGATGGGGATAACATTTTCCATAGTCAAGTGCAGTTTGGTCGTTTTTAGTAGTTTGCTGCTTTGAGCTTCCTTGTCAACTTCAACTAAAATGTCTCCATTTCTTAATTTTCTTATATTGAAAGGATCAGATCCTAAAACAGCAACAATGGCCTTGTTTACAGCAAATGACGACAGCTTAGACAAGGGTCTCTAATTGTCTGTGCCTTTTATCAACAAAAAACGTGGCCGTGAACAAATTGGTGCAGAATCCAAGCTCGTAGTCAAAATATCAGTTCTAGTTCGTTTCCTATCGGTCATTTGGGAGTGTTGAGTAGCCATAGTAAATCAATAAATATTCATTGCCAATGCTCTCCACTCACCCTTCGAGCCCAAAAAAGGGGATTTCATACTAGTGTGGAGCTGAGCCCTGCACACTGATATCAGAGATACATTAGCAATATACTCAAAGACCACAAAAGTGAACCTTGATTGACCTGTTAAGCAGCCGCCTTCTACATACTCCAAACAAAAGCACAAACCAAACACCAGCAAAATACAATCAAAAACAACAGTATAAACCATTAGAAACAACAAGTCATCATTAATTTGGAGCACTAGGGCTTGGCACTACCAGCCGATTGATTAAGCCAAGCCATCTTAACCTTCCGACTAAGTGAAATTGAGGCCAAAGCTGTGTATTGCCTCCTCAATGTGGCAACAAAGTATTGGCTCAACAGCCAGGATCCTCTCTCCCACTGACACGGATCACAACCCACGGCAAACAGGCTGCCCCCAATTAGTCGCCTCTTACGACACGCAGGAGGATACGTTGAGCCTATTCTACATCCCCGGACCCACAGGGGGCTATAGTATCCTAGAAAACCAAACCATGGACCATCTGTCATGGTCATTGGCGATCACAAGATTAGGCAGGGGGGAAGGGGGAATTAATAAATGAGGTTAATTAACAGTGAGGCTTTTTAAAAGAGTGAGAATATTGAAATGGTCAAGAAGGGTAGTAGAATAAATCAATGGAATACAATACATTTATTCAAACTGAAGAATTTATAGCATTGTAGCTACTATGTACACAAATTTATAGAGTCACAACAATTTAAACATGTACAAATTTATAGCATCATAACAAATAAAGGGGATTAGTTCCGGTTTTCAAACAACCATTACTCTGTGTGGGATGGTCCAATTTTAAAAATTCAAAAACTGCCTTAATCTGTGAGTTCAGATGAACATTTTGACACCAAATAACAATGTTACATTCCAACAAAATCAAGTTTAGTTTTATTTACCTCATTTATTTACAACCCTATGTTACAATACCAACAAACTCAAGTTTAGTTTTATTTACTTCATTTATTATTTTATTTACCTCATTTATTATTTAATATATTATATATACACACAACTATACACAAACAACTACACAAAGGAAGATAGAGTCTAATTTTCTTTTCAAATACTAAATCTATGAAAAATAATATTTACCACCACCCATCACACACATACACACATGGAAAACAATGAAACCAAAGTCACTACAAACTACAGTCACAACAATATTTTGTATATTAGTTTCAAGTCTCAGCTGCTTCATTCTTTCAGCCCTCCAGGCAGTGAGACTTAAATTGTATCTGTGTTGTTCAGGGCTTCTCTTCCATTTTTTACGGGATTTTCTTGTTTGAATGTCATTCTCTTCGGCTTGCCTGTTGGCCTCTCATTCATCATTTTCATTAACATCAAATCCAAAAGTTCTACTCATTTCAGCCATTCTTTCCTCCCTGATCCTTAGAAGTCTATTTTCAAGTTTTCTTTTTATGATAATTCTAATTTGACTTTTATAGCGCTTAATCTCCACTGAGTAGTGGACTCTAAGGCGCAACAAGACAATAGGAATATGCAAATTCAAAGTCCAGGGACAAAAACAGGTCGGCACCACGGAGAAGCAATAAGAGAAAATGAGCTAAGGAGGATATGCCTTTGCGTAGAGATAGGTTTTGAGCTTCTTTCTAAAAGAGGCAATAGAGGGTGATGCTTGGATGTCTTCAGGAAGTGAATTCCAAACAGTGGGAGCATCAAAGGCAAAACTGAAGCCAAACTGCTTAGTGGACTTGTGAATTGTAGGTTGAAATTTTGGTACATTGAGGAAATTGGCACAACTCTGACTGCATCTAGTATTGTTAGTAGTGCGGTATGTGGATAGATGTGGAGCGAAATATTAAGGGAAACCAGTATGAATAAACTTGTACACCAGGGTAGCCAGTTTCAACTCTGAGCGAAACTGAATAGGGAGCCAATAGAATTTCCTGAGTACCGGAGTTATCCGAGTGTATTTACATGAATTTGTAACAATTTTAGCAGCACTATTTTGGATAGACTGTAATCTATGAAGATTGACTTTAGAGAGACTCCTGAAAAGTGAGTTACAGTAGTCCAACCGACTACTAACAAAAGCATTGGCAACCGACACAGCTGCATCCTGAGTCAAGAACTGCCTAATATTTCTAAAATCCCTCAGTTGACTAAAGTAGCCTTTACAAACATTCTAGACGTGATTAGAGAAGGAAAAGTCAGTCGAACCACACACCCAGGTTCCTCACAGACTCGGTGGGGTGAAGGGGGATGCCCAGGATATCAATTAAGAAACATGCATTTAACCTTTCTGTTTCTTGGAGCCAAAAAGTATGTACTCAGTTTTATCAGAATTGAGTTTAAGTTTGCTAGCCGACATCCATTCTTTGACATCTTGAAGGCATCTATTCAACTTATCAAAGGCAGCTGAGGCATTCCTGTGTGAGAGATGGACATAAAGTTGTGTGTCGTCGGCATAAAAATGGAAGTTTACACCTTTATGTTTACCAATCAGTGTAATAAGGGGAGATGTGTACAGAGAAAATAGCAGAGGACCCAAAACAGAACCCTTAGGTACGTAGAACAGCAGTTTTTGTAAATTAGACAAAGTAGAACTAATCAATCAGTAACTGTACTTATCAGAGTACAGGTGAAAATGACACCACACACCGTCACAATAAGTGTACTTTTAGGAACACTATTCAATAATGGAGTTATCCCCTTTGACTCAATACCATGCGGTACATAACTTATTTTAGTGGTTATACTTGTAGTACTTTTTTCACATGCTCCTATCACTGTAACTATGTACATAACATTACAGTCTAAAATCACAGAATCAGAAATTCTTACAGAATCCAAGCTTTTTTTTCAGGTGTACACCCAATCTTTGACTTAGGCCAACGAGAGTGGTCCAGTCTTCTAGATCGAGGGCTCACAAAGGTATATGTTTTACATTATTATGGTAAGGTATTTCACTAAGAATATTTAACAAAAAGAGAGAACACAGTAAACATTGTGTACAAGAACAAATAATAGATCCAAGCTTTTGAAAACTGTAGTCAACCAGCCCAATCCAACAAAACTCTTACTTAATAGAATTACTTTGGTAATTTCTGGCTGTCTGGAAACATCATTTCTGTTGACATTTCTGCAATACACTTTTCTGTTTTGTTCTTGACAAATGCACTTTTCATTACACCAGTAAATGGCTTTGACAACCACCATGATCCATAAAATACCAAATACTTTCATAATCGTCTTGATAAATATGATCTGATAAATTTGCAATAAAATTGACTTTTATATACAGCTTTGTAATCCCTGTAAAATAAGAAACCATCCACTTTTACACTACCATGATCCCATTCAATTGCAAAGTCACTTAAATAAAAACCTAAATATTTGTCATACATTTATTTAACTATCATAGCTTCATAGATGCATGTGTTGGGAAAAAGGGGGAAAATTTAATTGTTTCATTTAACTGTGTGGACACAGGATTATCTCATTGTCACTTTATGGTATGGCTTCCATATTATACACATGTTTTCTGAGGATTAAATAAATGGGGTTGCAGTAAGACCAGAAACAATTATCCCTCAATTATAATCCTTATTTTTCATGGCTTCTCATAACAATGGTAATAATTGTTTACAAGACAAAAGTTACACTTGTTCTCATATAATATATATAGGGAGACTTTTAACCAAGCTGAGTCAAATGTGCATATGTAGAAAATTGTCACAGTCTCAAAATGTTTTGGAAATTATTTTTGTTCACACTCTTTATTTACATCTCAGTGTACTGTATGTGCCCTGAGAAATGTGTTTGTGGGAAAGACCAGATATCATGTCTACAATTGGAAACATCTGATTAGTTAAAACTAAGCAATGATGAAAGTAAACAGATACAGAAATTGGTCTTAAGGGACAGTGCATTTCAAATAGATAAAATTCAAAAGGTCTTCCCCAATCTACAACAGATAACACTGATGAAATCAAAATTAATAACTGATGAAACTCAGTCAATAGATATTGAGAAAGAAACATCATTCCTATTCTACACTTTGTGTATGCTTCCAATTTTTGTCACAGCCTTTCTACAGGCCCATCAACAGGAAATTTGCAATGTAATTCAACACATGCATTTAATTCATATATGGGTTCAAATGTGTGTAAGGGCGATAAGAGGGTATCACAAAGACTATAAATTTGATGTACAAAGTACTGACCATCTTGAACCTTGCTATAGGTAAGAAATACCATTAATATACCTCCCTTAGCAGCTTTTAATTGAATTATTGCCAACTGTTGTAATACTTTCAATTTTAATTAATCCATTCCATTTTTATAATATATCACACCAGAAACAATGTAGAAATAACTGTATTATGCCACTGAATTATAAAGGTATAATTTTTATAATAATCTTATTATTGTAGGATATATCATATATTCTATACTTATCTTCAGGAATGATGGTGAGGACATTAGAAAGGACCTATCAGCGACACTTTATGGATCAACTGCTTCTGGACAGACCAGCAGCAAGACAGGATAGACTAGCTGCCGGACAGGACATAGGACTGCCTATACAAGAAAAAAGAGTGTACAATCCCAGACAGACAACTCAGAGACAGCAGCATTACCGTTACACAAACTGAAGACACTTTTTTATCATTTTATAACTATTTGTAATGATCATTTGGTTTAAAATGGCATAACTCTCACACAAGTTCTATGTACTGTAATATATATTAAGGACACTCAATAACACAATTTAACTATAATCTCACCAAAGTTTTATCTAATATAGATATTATTGGAGCAATATATATTTTTATAACTCTTATTTTAAATGTAATTTTATATGTCATTAATATAGGAATAAAAGACATATTTGAGTGCTTTATGATGTTTCTAAACTATCGAGCGGCTGAATATTAAAGCCACGAAGCCCGAATATATTAATAATTTGGTCAAAATAATTAAGAAGTAAATCTTACGCAAAATTCAAAACAAATCCAGTGCCATGTTGGCTGTTCCATTAACTAAACATGCATAGTGATGGATGTGTAAACAGCCTTTTGGTTTAAATATTGTTAGGAAATACCCACAGAATTCCGATGATCTCATAAATATTTATGAGTAGTCGATCTTTAAATGAAATATTGATAAAATCCCCTACTTGACTTAGTATTTGCTGCATATAATTTAAGTTTTATTTCACCGCGAGTTGTTTGTTTACGTTTGTACGTGAAGGGACGATGTACCAGATTTCAACAGCGTGCTTTATTTACCGTTCTATATTCGTGGTTCAAGCATTGCGCAAAAGACGTGTCCACGTTCACTGCGCAGCCTGCCATTTTAGAATTTGAAATAAAGGTTTATATGATATAGATGTCTATTTTCTGCTACATATTCAGTATATCTCAGCACTGATTTTAGGATTCATTTTCCTCACAATTTAAAAAAAAAATTGGAAAGATTTATTCATTAATACTATGATTGGGCTTTTAGACTTTGGGGTTTACGACTTATTCGGTCACAAAGGTAATATGGTACATTGTAGGTGTTTTGACTTTGGGGTTTATGACTCATTCAGTCACAAAGGTAATATGGTACATTGTACTGGTTTTGACTTTAGGGTTTACGACTCATTCGGTCACAAAGGTAATATGGTATATTGTAGAGGTTTTGACTTTAGGGTTTACGACTCATTCGGTAGCAAAGGTAATATGGTACATTGTAGAGCTTTTGACTTTAGAGTTTATGACTCATTCGGTCGCAAAAGTAATATGGTACATTGTAGGGGTTTTGACTCTGGGGTCTACGACTCATTCGGTCACACTTTTGTGGAGGGAAAAACAGCTATTAGGTTTCCACAAAGTGGAAATTTCCAGAAGCCACTACGAGGAGGTTAGCTGTTACGGCTTCCATAATTTTGAATCCAAATTTATTGTTTTACTTTTTTGTATTTTTTTGTTTTTTCCCCAATTTTGAAAGCCAAATTTTTTATATTTTCCCTCCCCCCTCCATTTCCCTACTGTTGACTTTCCTCATGCTCTTCCTACTCTCTGAAAAAAAGAAGAAAAAAACAAAATTCATAACACACATTAAAAATATATACATTCAAATTGTAATCTCTAGTTCTCTCTATTTACTATCAGATATCATCTGTATTCAAATACATTATAGTCAACACATTATTAAATCAAAATATTTACAAAAAATTGCCTTTTTACAGGCTCGTTCAGTAAGCAGTAGCTTAGTAGTAAAGCCCGCTCCAACTCTCCAGTAAGGTGTTCAGCAGGCTTATTATCCAAACTTCTCATGATGGAAAAGAGGATCTCAGCTATTCTACAACAATGCTTAGCTTTGCCTGAACTTGTTTTTGCTTTTGTCATATCCATTTTTTTTTGCTTGATAATAAACCCAACACCAAGTTTGCACCACTAATTATACCCATAAGGAATAAAAAGAAACTACTGACCAATGAGACACTGATTTTCCTGGTGGAGCACTATATGCTTAATTAACTCATTAAAAAAGCAGTTGTTCAGCTTTACCTAAATCCTTTTTTCCCAGTCAAAAACAAGCTTAACCACTCAGTATCTATCCCCTGGATTAACTTCTTATATTGAACCAGCAATAGTTAACATGCAAACAATTATATGCTTGATTAACTCCCTAAACTGAACAGCAAACTGTTAACATGCAAGCGAGTATATGCTCAATTAACTCCTTATACTGAACAGCAAACTCTCAACACATTAGTATTAATATACTTAATTAACTCCTATTGGTGAATCAGCAGATGCAATACTTGTTACTACAAAAAACTAAACATTGTTACTGCTTTCTAATTTCAAATAACTGTACTGATGTTATCTTGAAATTCTATTAGTGATGCTATAAATCAAGCATTTTGATTGGTGAGTTTAAATATACAACGCTTTAGCCCCCCCAAAAGAATGCTATAAAAGCAGGAATTTCAAATTCTGAATATCAACCCTGACAAATTTATCCACTTTACATAAAGGATTTAGCTCTGTAAAACCTGTAAAAGCATCTTTGTTACATTACTGATTTACCTACTTTTTGGATAATTAATTACATTGTTCCAGGTATTAATCATTAAATTTTATGAAAGAAGTAATTAGACATTAATGCATTATCAATAGTATAATGCACACATATAATTTTAAAAAAAAACTTGACTAATAATGTACCCGAAACCCTAAACGGATGCATAATGAAAATAACCAAATACATGTACTCAATGATCGTATATTTTTTGGTCAAATAAAATCAAAACATACACATCGATTACACCTCAGTCTTAAAACCGATGCACTCTTTTAATAATTCAATTATAAAAAAGCATTATGCATAATTTATATTGAAATCATTGGTATTTTTTAAAATTTACATCTATAGCCATACTTTTCCAGAAAACCTAGATATATTTATATTCTAAGCAATAACTGAAAATAGGGTAGTAACTGAATAGTCAAAGTCAAAGTTGGGGTTTAACGTCCCGTTCAACAGCCAGGGTCATATTGGCACAGGTTCTCAGCATTGCCACTTGTGGGACTCGAACCCACAGAGGTGACAGCCTATGATTAGATGCCAAACTTGCTAACCACTAGGCCACCGAGGACCATAACTGAATAGAATTTATTCCTTATAACTTAATAAATATATATTAATTTGACATCCATTGGTAGATTACCTTAGACAGTTGGACACAAAATATGAAAGGATCTAATTGTACCAAATGCTTTGAAATGAAAATATAGCAATTTGTAAAAGTAATCTTTTTTTTATTCTATGATCCATAACTGACTTTATTCTATGATCCATAATTGATTTTAAAAACTAGGTATGTCATAACTGCTATTAGCAAATTCATAATTATGCAGAATTATATGCACCATATAAATATTGCCATTCGCAATAACTGAAATTTTTCTTTTTAAAATAAAACATGGGCGGTCATTGATTTGTATACAAACTTGATGGTCATTATCTTCTTCTATGGAATGGTGGGTTGGTGCTTAAAACTTTTTTAAAATAAAAGAGGAATGGCCATTGGTTTGTTTACAAATGTGCTGGGGAGTATCTTATACTATCTTAATCTACTGTAGCAAAAAGACTTCTTTTTAAAATATAAACGGGACGGCCATTGTTTTGGTCGGAAACGTGCTAGCTGTTATCTTCTACAGGAAGACGTCTATCAAATCTACTGACTCATAGACTGGTACTTAAAACTTCTTTTAAAATGAAGTAGATGATTCGCCCCACTTCCACAACGTCCATGTTTGTTTACAAATGTGCTTTCCAAAGAACTCATCTTCTACCAAATCTACCGAAGTACGAGTTAGTATAAAAACTTCTGTTAAAACAAAGTAGATGATTCGCCCCACTGCCATGACCTCCATATCTTTGTTTACAAACTTGCTGGCCACTATTTTCTTCTACAGAATGGTAGACTGGTACTTAAAACTTCTTTTTTAAATAGAAGTGTCCATAGTTTTGTTTACCAACTAGTTGGCCATTATCTTCTTCTACAGAATGGTAGACTGGTACTTAAAACTTCTTTTTTAAATGGGAACGACCATTGTTTTGTTTAAAAACTTGCTGGCCATTATCTGCTTCTACAGAATGGTAGACTGGTACTTAAAACTTCTTTCTTAAATGGAAACGACCATTGTTTTGTTTACAAACTTGCTGGCCATTATCTGCTTCCGCAGAATGGTGGACTGGTACATAAAACTTCTTTTTAAAATAAAATGGAAACGGCCATTGATTTTACAAACTTGCTAGCCAGATGATTCATTTGAAGATGCTTTGGAAGCCGCTGAACGGCGAGAAGCCCAGTCATCGGAGGTCGACAAATCCGGAGCCACTGAAGAGGCTGTACCGAATGTAGATGCTTCGGCTGAATGGTGGGATGACTCATGCTACGGCTATGGACAAGGCCTTACTCCTAGCCCCGAATAATGGTATGTTTTATGGATCCTTATTATTAAAGTGTAATTCCATCAATAATTTTATAGATTTCGGTACCTCCATAAAATGCGTTACTATCTTACAGGTCATCAGGCAAACAAGAGGTCGGCTTCTGGAATGGACGACAGCCCATCTATAAAGAAGTACGAGGCCGGTGCAGCCGCAACCAAATACTACGACGTAGAGTCTTTGGGGTCTCGCAGTTTCAAAGGTGGGTAACATTTCATTCAATTTTTGTTATGAAGCAACCTTACGAGTAGCAATTCCTTAAAATCTATCATTATTTTGGCAGGCAAAGTATTGAGAGAGCACACCTTTCGCATCAGATTTTGGGAGGAAGTCAATGGAATGCCACTGAGTAATCTGAGTACAGAACTGCACGAAATGTTTGAAGAAGTGATCCGCAGAGGTAGCCAAGACCATCCCGGGGACATGGTGGCCCGCATGTACATATCCCCTGAAAACCTGAGCGACGCCATAATCGTCAGGCCCAGACCCCTGAGTGAAATGACGGCCCAAGCGGTCATGGAAGCAGTGATGACTGCGTTAAACAGTAACAAAGTTGTCCTCGTGACTGACAAATTTCAAATACAACTCGGTATAGCTCAGTTGGAAAGAAGGAGCGGTCACGGACCGTTTAGTCAACGTAGAGAAAGACTGTAAAGCCAAACAATCTATCATCGCCATTAAAAACAGAGACCATCTTTGCTTAGTCAGGGCCCTAGCTGTATGTCTCGCCCATTTAGATGTGGTCGACGCAAAAAGTGATGCAGCAAAACGCGAGGAACGGGGACTTAAAAAGTAAACAAAGTTGACAGAAAAAGATGGCCCTGCATTACCACAAAATAGCCCAAGTGCCTACGGATCGCCCGTCTTTGGCGGACATTTCGAAATTCGAAGATGCCTTGGATGTAGACGTGTACATGTTTGCCGCCCATCTCAATCAAAGAATCATGTACCCCGACCACGAGAGACCACGCAGAGCAAAGAGGGTATACCTATTTTATACTAAGCGTAGTGAAACAGAAGGCCATTTCGACGCCATCACCAAGGTCCCTAGTTTCTTGGCAAGGGGATACTTCTGCCACCAATGTCTAAAAGCATTCGATAATAGGGACAAGCATGTGTGCAAAGAATTTTGTCGGACCTGTAGAAGTACCAAGTGTCCGAAAAGCAAAAATACCATCTGCGACAACTGTCACATGGAATGCAGATCTACGGAATGCTTCAAACACCACCAAATGTAAAAAAATCTCGGTAAAAAGAAGATTCCCGCCCCTTGCAAGAGCTATTGGAGGTGTCTAACTTGTATATCCGTCTTGCAAATGACCCATAGGAGCCAAGAAGAACACCGATGTTGGGAGTTCAAATGTAGGTCCTGCGATGAGTACTACGTGGAAGAGCATTTGTGCTACCTGAGAATACGGAAGGAGGAGAAGCCTTGCAAGTACATGTTCTTTGATTTTGAGTGCACCCAAGAAAGCAGTATCCACGTGCCCAACTTTGCGGTAGCTCAGACTGTATGCGGAGTCTGCGTCGAACAACCGTGCAATCCGGATTCCAAGTGCCATTCCTGCAGTACTAGATGCGCGCTCTGTAACTGTAAAGATCCAAAATCAGGAGATTATTCCGTACACCGTTGCGACGGCTGCGCTAAAAGGGAGACAGTATTTTCGGGTCCCGACACCCAGAAGCTTTCAGGAGAGTGGCTGTTTAATAAAGAAAGGAGCCAATTCACAGCCGTAGCTCATAACGGCAAGAGCTACGATAACTATTTCCTGTTGTCTTACCTAGTACAAAATGCATCGGTGCCCAAGTTAGTGTACAACGGATCCAAGATCATGATGATGCATTTGGGAAAAGGGTATGACATCAGGGTATTGGATTCTGATTCCTCCCCATGCGGCTGGCTGCTCTACCCATGGCTTTCGGTCTGACGGAACAAGCTAAAGGCTATTTTCAACAAAACCTAGAACTGGAACTACAAGGGTTCCTATTCGCCCGTTGAAAATTACGGGATCGATTCCATGTCTACTACCGACTGCAAAAATTTTCTGTAGTGGTACCAGTCTAGAATGGACAAATTTGGTTTTCAGATTTTCAAAACAGATGCTCTTGTACTGCAGGAATGACGTCCAGCTACTTAGAAAAGCCTGTATGAAATTCCGTCAGTTACTGGTAGGCATCACCGGAGAAACGGTGGAACAAACAGATCCGGAAACTTTGGAGGTCAAACGTGACATAGAAAATGGAGTGGACCCCTTGGCATACATCACAATTGCCTCGGTTTGCATGAATATGTTTAGAAGGAAAAACACAAAATCAAAACCGCCGCTGCAAAAGAGGAGGCAGTCCGACACGGAAGACCGGTAGAAAAAACCTAGACCATCAAAAAGGGAATGATACTTTTCCAGCAAGACCAACCCGTGGACGTGGCTGAATCAAATTTCCTGAGCTCGCCTCTCACCATGAGGAGGTTACGTGGCGCGTGATCAATACAGCAAAATTTCTATACAATGGATAGAATGGGAGTCACACAAGAGAGGTATCCGGATCAGACATGCCTTCAACAAGGGTGAGGTCAGATTTCCAGCTCCAGGCAGATACTATAAACTGGATGCATTCCACATAGATCCGGTAACCGGAGAAAACGTCTGTCTAGAATACAATTCATGCGTTCACCACGGCTGTCTTTGTCAAGACAGGGAATCTATGGACAACTACAACAAACTAACCATGACTCAATGGTACACACTAATGGTTGAACAGGTGAGGGTCCTGGAGGCTGCGGGAATTAAGGTGGTGATGAAATGGGACCACAAATTCACGCGAATTGAAAAGCGATCCCGAACTATTCGCATTTGTCAGCGCATTAGACTTGGAAGAATGCCTAGAGCAGAGGGATGCCTTTTTTGGAGGGTGCATGAATGCCGACAAATTGTACCGGAAGGCCGAAGATAGAGAAAAAATAAAGTACGTAGACTTTATGTCACTATATCCTACAGTCAACAAATACAACTGCTACCCAGTGGGTCATCCGATCATCGATGTCTTTGACTTTGCCGACATCCGTGAGTATTTTGGGATCGCAAAAGTAAAGATTCTGCCCCCAAGAGATGTGTACCATCTGGTACTCCCAGTCAGGAGCCACGGAAAGCTGCTCTTTCCCCTATGTAGAACCTGTGTAGAAACAAAAAACCAGGACAGCTGTTCCTGTTCCGATGAGCAGTGTGTCTTGCTCGATACCTGGACAACTCCAGAGATTGTCAGGGCATTAGATAAGGGTTACAAAGTAGTTAAAATCTAAGAAGTTTGCCACTGGCCCGAAATGACGCAGTACAACCCTCAGACTGGAAAAGGAGGCCTCTTTTGCAAACACATCAATGCCTTTTTGAAGGTGAAACAAGAGTCTTTGGGATGGCCCGAATGGTGCAAGACGGAGGAGGACAGAGATAACTACTTGTCTTCCTACAAAACCAGAGAAGGAATCTCCTTGGATAGAGACAACGTAAAGAAGAATCCCAGCTTCCGGTCCTTGGCCAAATTATGCTTAAACAGGTACTTTTTTGATGAAAAAATGTCATCCATATTCTCTTATTTCTTTAACCATAGTAGCTCGATACTTAATCTGTTATTTTTTTGTATTTCAGCTTTTGGGGGAAATTTGGTCAGAGAGAAAAACAGCGGCAGACGCAAATAGTCTCCGCCGCCGCCGAATTTCTAAGGATTCTCAGCAGTACGGACAAATAAATCGTTGACTGGCATATTCTCAGCTCACGCGAGATCAAGGCTGTACAATGTCTTAGAAAGTTCTGTATTTCGATACAGATTCTGTGGTTTACGTCGTGAAACATGGAGAAGACGAATCCCCGGTAGGCGACTTTTTGGGTGATTTGACCGATGAGCTCGACGGCAAACATATTGTAGAGTATGTCTCCGCTGATCCCAAAAACTATGCTTACCTTTTGAACAATGGCGACACGCAGTGTAAAGTAAAGGGTTTTACCCTTAATCACGAAAACGCAAAAAAATCAACTTCTGAACCATGTGTTCCGAGGTATTTCTTTGGCATTTTCATGGTGCTATGATGGGAAACAAATTAGAGAATCCTTGCCAAATGTGTAGGGATGCCAAGAAACAAAGAATCTACAACAGGGCGCAACAGAAATTGTACAATTGAACAAGAGGAGAATATTGAACAATCTGGACACTGTTCCGTACGGTTATGTAGATCAGTAATTTTGTGGTTTTGTTTTTAGACGTATTTGGTTTGCACATAATTTTCCATCGGTTATGATTAATTATGTATTCTTATTTCGTACTTTCGTATTACTGTATGCAAGACATTATCGTTACATTTTTTTATGTATATTTAATCAATAAAACAAAGTAGGTTATTTTTATCTCTCATTCTTTGTCATTGCTCTGGCTGTAAAAAATAATGCAAACCTATCCAACATTCATTTGGAAGCAATCCGGAACCCTTCCAGAGCCATTTAGGAGCCATCCGGAGCCCTACCAGAGCCATTTAGGAGAAATCCGGAGCCCTCCGGAGCCATTTAGGAGCCATCCGGAGCCCCTTCTGAGCCATTTAGGAGCCATCTGGAGCCCTTCTGGAGCCCCTCCAGAGCCATAAGTACTCTAAGGCCCTAAGTACCCTAAACCCTAAGCCCTAAAAACCTAAGAATTTTATAAAAGCAAAAAAAAGTATTGTCCTTAAAAAAGGACCATCATGAAAACTTGTAATGTATGCGATAAAAGCTTTTCTAAAGGCTATAATTACAAGAGACATATTCAGAGGTTTCCCAATAATCATTTTGGAAAGGAAGCTGTACCGTTACCTTTTGAAGCAGTATCCACAGCCTGTGTATCCGGAGCAAGCGGAAAAACTACTTGGCTGTTTCGCTTACTTAGGAACAAGAATGTCACGTTTTCGGAACCAGTAAACAAAATATTGTATTGTTATGGTATCTACCAAGACACTTTTGACAGCATGAAAAGGGAAGTGGAGGGTATAGAATTTCTAGAAGGCATACTGAGTCTGGCCAAGGTAGAACATTTGGCAGACGGAATGCATAATCTCGTGATTTTGGACGATATCTCAGAACGCGTGGTTAAGGACCCGGACATGGAAAGGTTGTTCGTTCAGGGAGTGCACCATTCGAATCTTAGCATGTTTTTCGTTAGTCAAAATTGTTTTAGACAAGGCACATGCACAAGAACGATCACCTTAAACACCCATTACACAGTATTGTTTACAAATATAAGGGATGGGCAACAGATATCAGCTTTTGGGAAAACAAATGTTTCCAGGCAATAATAAAGCATTAGTGAATGCGTACAAGGATGCTACTTTGTGTAAATATGGTTATTTGTTTTTTTTTGTGTTTATTTGGGGTTTTACATCGCTTTCAACACTGTACAGGTCATATCACGACGGGTAGTTGGAAAGGCAGAGGAAACCAGTACATAGAGTTCGCTAGGGTTCTGTACTGTTAACTGCCGACCAACGGCAAGCAACTACCAGCTTTCCCACATAAGGCCTTGATGGGAATCAAACCCCGGCCTCAGAGGTGGGAGGCGAGAGTGTTACCACTCTGCCACCGTGGCCCCTAAAAGGTTATGGTAGATGAAGTGTCCGTTCCATCTCAACCTATCGTCCTGAACTATACCAATGGAGATTTTTCTGAAGCTTACTGGACCCTGATGTGCGAAGAACCCAAATACGGCCAGTGTATAGAAATGAAAGAATATCCCAATGGTTACTGTATATGCGTCTTTAGAATTTTTGGGAGAGTAGGGTAAATCAGAAGGCTTTACCAGAAAATGCTACTATACTGTTGTACGCTGCCAGAAATATACTTTAAAAATTCTATAAAAGGGAGGAACAGGTGCAATGGATACAAAATATTTCTTGATACTCTTTTGGAATCCCGGGTTTTATTGCAAACCTTGTGGTGAACCAGTGGTGTGTCGATGCTACGAGTCTCTGAGTTTAATATTCTGTAAAGAAATCGAAGAGTTTCCGAGATTTAAGCGGTCGGATATATGGAATATAGATGTAGTTAATAGCAGATTATCCCAAATACCGGATTTAGATGACTGGCCTGATCTTGCTATGTTAAATTGGATTGGAAATAGGTATCCAGACTGTATAGAGTTAGAGGGATGGAGTAGCCATATTTATGTGAACAGCGATTGCCCTAGAGACTCTCTATCAACCATTGAAATAAATGACGGTAACAAAGTTTTCTTATGGCCTTTCTTTTTAATGATCATTTTATTTTCGCTTTTCGGATTAGCAGGGGTTACCAGATAATCTACCGATATAGGAGAAGATCTATAAACGATTGAGCAAGAGATGTCCGATCCAAGATATATAATGCGGAGAGTCCTAATTAGAGATCAGTCCATGACCAGATGGCAAAGTTGACACATCGAGTGATTTACTGCGATTTAGGATGTCGGTTAAATCTGGTGAATGTTGCAGAAACATCATTTGACATCGAGTACCATTCATTGTCATTTGAAAGATTATTGTGGAGACACAGGAAAATTAGGTACACTTGCATGATTTATTCGACTAGAAAAATCATTTGTCACGGAGGAAAAGAGCAACTGAGAAAATATGCCAGGCTAGTGGAAAGAAAGGGGTATCCTGTAAGGATGCTTAAAATAAAAATGATTACTATGAGTACTGTATATACTTTACGCAGAAAAGTGGAGTATTGGAAAATAGTGCAGCAATTGCAAGATTCGTATGAACCGGAAATCTTCCACGCCGTCGGATTTATAAGAGAGGGGATACATTATACGGTTTATAAAGGTGAAAAAGTAATCATAACTGGAATAAAATCCGAAAAAGACTTGGATAACAAAGTGAACGGTGTCTTACTAGAGCTAGACTTGTTATAAAAAAAAACAAAAAATAAAAAATAAAACAAAACAAAAAACAAAAACAATGGCAGGTTTACAGTACGGAAAAGCCAAATGTGGTAACAACCTAATAATGTGAGAGTCTTAAAAGATGGTAAAGTCGTAGAATCCTGGCAACAATGAGCCTCGGTTGGGGTCCCGGGGCAATACCCTCGTCTTTGAGTGAATAATACCTTCTGATTGTCAAAAAGAAGGGGGAACCCGGAAACCCTATGAAAATAAAAACTAGGATTACATAGTTTACAGTGTCTCTCGGAACAGCACTTGGTAGTCTTCCGGAATACTCTCTAGCACTGGTGGGGCAGTTTCCTCATGTTGTGTATATTCGGCTTCTTTTAGTCCTAAATTCTGAACGAATTTTCCTACGTTTTCTGCCACGTTACTTAATTCGACCAAATGCAGGTAATTTTGTTCTGCGTCTTCTTCTAAGCAGCTATAATCCCTCTGACCGGGCATCTTGTATTGGCAACCATAACAATGCTCTCTAACTAACTTCTCTGCAATAGTGTAGGGCCATCCTTCCTGTTTGGCGTAGTCCTTCAGAGAAGTCTTGGAGAAGAAGGACTCGGGCGATTGATGCTCTGTAATGTAAAGGTACTTTGTTATGGTTGGTTCTGGAGGAATGTTTTCTTTGTCCTCCGGAGAAAGGATGTCGATGGTTTTCTCTAGAAAGTCTTTCCATTGTTTCTCATCCATATTGATGTACAGATTATTCTTCTTAAAACAGACGTACATCTTGCCATGAAGCGTCTCCAAGTTAGAGTCTGGTGAGTTCGAACTTGAAGTTTTCTTCATTTTTTAGAACATTGGTGACGAAATCGAATTGTTTTGAGAGCTTTGTCCAGACATTATTTGAAAAGCAAATGTAATGATTGTTTTTTGCTGAACTGTATGAAAATACTGTCATTGAATTTACTCTTTTCCGAGTCAGTTCCATGATTGCTGCCAAAGGGCTTCATTGCGATATTTTTATACGGCCCGGTGAGATGGTCATCAATTTTAATGTTGACTGCGGCCTTCTGATTGGTGATGCTGTAAGTCGACGCTCTCTGATTGGTAATGCTATAAATTGGCATCCTCTGATTGGTTATGCTATAAATCCTGTTTTCCCATATCGGTGCATGTGCGCATTGGGGTGTGTATGCGTGTGTGTGTCTGTGTTTGGTGCTTTCAGTATTCCAGAATTTTAAAACAAGCCCATTCTGTTTGGAGGGCATATCCCATTGATGTCCAAGAACTTGTCAGGAACAGTCATCAGAAGGTAATGACATCCTTTACTGTGCTTGAGATGTTCTTCGAATGCGCTGTCTCTTGTTTCGAATGAGTATAAGGTAATACTACACCAGGGACAGTGTACCTTGTCAGCATATCCATTGTTAATGAATCCGGCATGGGCTAATTATTTTGCAGTGATAAGCATGGATTTCGGCCAACTGTTAAAGGTGGCGCTTCTAGTTGAGTACAGGAAATATTTATTATAGTTCAAAAAAGAAAAACCTGGAAGTGCAGTTTTCTCAACTCTGTCGTAATTTGTCGAACCGATCCAGGATAATGAAAAACCTCCGATTCTAGCATCGCTGGTAGAAAAACCTTGATATGTACTTTTCTCAACTGTATCCTGATTCGTTGATCCGATTGTAGAACCAGTCCTGGATAATGAAAAGCCAGTCACAGCAAATTTGCCATCAGTGGTGTGTTCTTTCTTCTTAGACATCTTTATATCTTATGAAAGAGACATGGGTTACACACCTTATATATAATTACTGAGAGGTCAATATTTATAACAGTGGAGTTAATGAGCCATTATTCCAAAAGACCATTTCAAAACCTTTTTTTTACGGTTAATTAACTCCATTCATTAATTCCCCCTTCCCCCTCCCTGATCCCGTGATCGCCAATGACCGTGACAGATGGTCCATGGTTTGGTTTTCTAGGATACTATACCATTATGTTACGGCACCCACCCGTGAGGGGGGTGCCGTAAAATAATGGTATAGTATCGCCCTTACTACTACCAATGCCAAATCAAGAACTCAAGACAAGCTAGGAGGGTGCCATGGTCAATCTTAGTCAAGCAGCACAACAGCGGTATTACGGTATCCTCTTAATGTACTGTTGCAAAATGGTTTTTACAACAAAAAATAAAAGAATATATGTTAGAAAGTCTTGGATTAGTTTTACATTAATGGAATAAGAGGTACACCCCAGTCAAGGAGTTAAACATCTTGGATGGTAAACAATCAACAACATGAAATAAGGCCTTTGATTCTATCAACACAACTACAAAAGGAAATTGTAGTCAGTAACTGGTGTTATTATAACCCTTATACTATTGATTTTATAAACCTTTATATTCATCTGATGAGATCGATAAGCCCATATACCCTGATATTGAGTTGGCATTGCACAATATTTGGTCTCTATTGCAAGCATTGCATAACTCTTTATCTCAAAGCACCTGTCACCTGTTTTTATCACGACATTGAAAACTACAGTATTATTTTGAGAAATTTGATTTGGTTAATGCTTTCCCAAAACATAACTTTTCTTATCACAGTTTTCACACATAAAATTTTTGCTTCTCTCTGTCACACTCAATCAGACCAGCAATCGTGCAACTTAACTGATGAACCATCTAGATATCATAGCTAAAGCCAGAACAGTAAGAATTTATTTATAGTAATAATGTTAATTATCTAACATACAGTATCATTGCACAGTCAACTATCACACATTTACTCATAGTTTAAGCATACATCAAGAAGCAAAGACTGAAGATAGTAAAGTAAACCACCGCAAAAACTACAGTTTTGTTAAACGCCCCATTCCTCTAATTACTGATAAACTTTTTCCTGAGAACTTGAGAATTCCAAGCTTTCCTCACTTCCAATGTCAATACACATGGGTGTTCTGAAATTTTCAAAATTTCCACCTCCATGATTTTTAAGGTGTTGGACGCCTATAAACATAATACCGTCTGAAGTGTAACTAGGGTCTTACTTTAAAGATAAATTTTCTTTGATTTTCTTAGTAAAGCATATGAGCTTATTGATATTTAAGGATATAAATGATGCTTAACAAAACATCCTTTGCACGACACATCAACCATTCTTAGTCCTGCAAGTTAATGTTGTAAATTAAATTTACCACGTCTCCCCTGTAACATTTTTTCACAGAATAAAATTATTGCGTTACATCATTTTTACCACCTTTAACATCCTTGATCGTCAGTATCCAAGAAAGTTTTCTGAACCCATTTGTAGCCAGCCAATAACTACTCTTTTGGTTAAGCTATAGTTATCACTGATCAATGCACTGAACAATGTCCTTTGCTCAGTCAACTGTGAATGCTGGTTACTTGGATAGGCCCCTGACTTATATAGACACACTTAAGGCAAAGCTAGACAGGTAATGTATACTTAGTTTTTATCATATTACCTAGTAACATATTATTCAAGCCAACAGAGGTAGGTTTATTGCTTAAAGGACTTGTCTCTACATATCTCATAGTGTTTTGTCTAAGCAGGATTATTATGTCCAATGAACAAATCTATTGCATGACTGGAAGGGTCAGGGATTTCTATCAGTGTAAGTAACTTACACGAAAGAGAGATTTGAAGATCGCTTATAATTACTCCACTCAGCGCAACAGATAACTTTGAGAATCCACAAAATCTTTATCCAAACGTTTTGTGCGGAGGCAGATCTGGGGGCGGGGGGGGGGGGGGGGATGGAGGACGCACTCCCCTCCCTTCAGAGTTTGACACCTTTGTTATGGGACTTTTTATCCCTGTCCACGCCCCCTTCAGTCCTCCACCCCTAGGTCTGTCTATTACCTGAGTAATATACCTGTTTAAAGTGACAGCTATTATACCTGTGTCACTTTCCAATATCAAAGGGATCTTCTGTGTGTGTACTAAGTTAGGTCTCACCCTCAAAATACTGAGGATTACATCTTTTGTGGATCACTTTGTTTATAAACCTTTTTTTGTTTACCAGTGTATGTTTAAACATGAAATATACAATTTACAAAACTGGAATCACTCACCGCAATTAAAAATTTATTACTACACTTCTATGTGTCAGTTAGAATTTGCTACAGTAGCTATGATAAGATGAAATTGCAAAGAAGTTAAATTTTTAAAATGTTTCATCAAATTTAATCAATTGATTTATTTGTTTTTAAAGAAAAATAATGAAATAATCAGTTAATTTAAAATGAAAAAGTTGAAGAAACATTGTGGCATATAAATTCAGATCAAGTATCTTTCTCTCCTAATTTTTTTACAGTTATCCAATTGTTCATTATGGGAAGCCCCTTTGAAGTTTATTTTAGGTTTCATGTTATTGTATTCATGACAGTAAACTGCTGTATGTGTCTGACAATTGTGTTTTGAAAAAGCCCCAGTAGAAAAAACTGCAGAAACAGTCACAGTAGATTTATTTATTTATTTGGGGTTTTACGTCGCTTTCAACACTGTACAGGTCATATCACGACGGGTAGTTGGAAGGGCAGAGGAAACCAGTACATACAGTTTGTCACAGTTCTGTACTGTAAACTGCCGACCAACGGCAAGCAACTACCAGCTTTCCCACATGAGGCCGTGCCGGGAATCGAACCCCGGCCTCAGAGGTGAGAGGCGAGAGTGTTACCACTCTGCCACCGTGGCCCCCAGTCACAGTAGAAAACTAGTGCATCAACAAATAATCCTAGTAGAAAATACCCAAACCTTTGTTACACGGTGTACACTACTTGGTAGTGCTTGTATAAAAGTGTTATGCACCATTTAATTAGAGGGCTTTTATACTGAGGTATTTTCTACTGCAGATTTTTACAGTGCCATTTTTCTGCTAGAGGCTTTTTCAGTTTACTTAACCATCAGTATGATATATAAAGTCTTTTGATAAGATCGGCATTTTGCCCTCCCTGTCCCATAAAATTGCCAGTATTTTGGACTCCCTTGAATTTTTGACTGGTGTTTTGTCTGCCAACATTTTGTCCATGCACCGCATGATATATCCTGCTACAAAATGTCCAAGTATGAAATATCCATACCAGCGCCACCCCCCACCCCCCCTTTTGATAAATCCTGTATCTGCCTCTGTTGCAAACATTATGGTTAACAGTCGCACAGAACAGAAGCTTCACAGATTAAATCAACAGATGCTAACTTGTAGTAATTTACAGAAGTGATACCGAAATGAAATGATTCTGAAACCAGAATTAGGCCTAAATAGCTTCTATAACAATAAGTAGCCCCGAACTTATCCCTGAATTGTACCCAGTCACTACACAATTCTTAGCAAACAATATTTTAACTCATGTTTAATTCCAGACATTAATTTTGGCTTTTCAAAAATATATGTGTAGGTAGGAATTTCAATCATCAGAATAACATGGATATTCTTCAATTTTTATCACTACATCATGCTTTTCAAATATCGTTTTTGGCCTCACATTAACAGTCAAGAGATTCTTGGTGCAATCACCTCTCTTGTGATTGCATGTCAGTCTCTTTGGGCTTTACTGCATGAATGGCCTCATTCGTTTGTTGCCTTAATCAATCAGTTCTCCCCTTCTATTTTCTACCAATCACATCCTAGTTTACATTTGTAGCTCCCTTATATAATTGCCGTGAGGCATGTGTTTTATTCGAAGGGTTTTTAGTTCTGGACCCAACAAGATCATTTCTAATTATTTGGATATTTTATTTTTACCTGAACTTTCTTGCAGCAGTCTGGCGTCTGTCAGTACTGCGGATAAAGTGATGCTACTTTGTAAGAAGTGTGGAGACTGTCATGAAAAGCCTATCAATAGCAAATGCGATAAAGTCAAGAATTCTAAAGAAGAAAAAAAGAGATACAAGTCGTGAAGGTTTGACGAAGAAGATGCCACATAGCAAGGGGACCAACGAGCTCTCACAGGGTGATAAAGTGCTAGATCTCATACTCAATACCATGTCTACCTTTATGGACAAATTATCCACTATGGAAGCACAGATCTCAGGGCTCACTTCTAGGATGGACTCAACAACAGGAGTCACACCAGTATGCAAGTCACGTTCTCGTGAGAAGTGCAAGCGAGTTGAGTCAGCGGACATATCAGATGATCACACTACTTTGTTTTCAACTGGGCCCCCTATATGCAGTGGTGAAGGAATGGCAATGTTTACACAAACATTTCTAGATACGGTGGTTACATTCAAACCCACACCTACACCAGCAAGGGCAAAGAAGCCAAAGCCCGATGCTGATTTGGGAGTGACACCCTTGGATACTTTTGTACAGAAAATGTTGGACCATCAGTTTGCCAATGTTAGTTCTAACTTACCAAGGGTGACTGCTACTGCTACGGGTGACTGGGATTTTACAGTGCAAGGACCCAACACTTCAACAGGTATGGGCAATAGGGTCAAGGTCGGCTGTGATGATAATCAAAATTTTCAGTATCACACCGACCAGTACGGGAACTCAGTTCAAGTACAAGCGATAATAGGTCAAAAAGTTCATGAGCCAATGTTTTTTCAGGTGATGCAGGAGAAGACGCAAACCCAAACCATGGACCTTTTGAAAGCTAGCCCCATGATTCAGAGATTGGTTGAAGAAAGAGTAGCCATCCTGGAGGCTTGCATGAAGTCATAACTGTCACAAGGTAATAATAACAATAATAGAAAGAAAAGCGGACTGATACTCCTTGTGCCCCCATTTACATGAGATGGCCAAATGAATCTTGCCCGGCTTGAGCAACCAGAAACCATGACAATCTCAGACTAGGCCAGTTTGTGGCAGGTTTTCTCACAATGTCTTGGATACACAGATTGCTGAGATGAGAAGGCACATGTTAGGAGAGTTAGTGGAAACTGTAAAGCTAAGCGAGAACTTGTCATGGCCGATTGCAGGAGGTGCATTTGCTGTCGCTATGCACCGCATAGAAGACAAATGTATCACATCGGTAAACACTAGATTTTTAGCTGGGAACAGGCTTACATTTTCTCAGACGGCAGTGTTTAATGGATCTGTTGACATTATCTCCAAAGACAGCATCTGTAAACCAACTTCCAACCCTAAGCGTGTGGTTTATAAATGGTTTAGCGAGGGTACATGCCCTCACACCCAAGACCATGCTGATTCAAGTGGGACCACGTTCTTCAGACATGTTTGCCTCTATTGTTTCAAAAACCTTAAACATAACAATAACCATACACAGAGTGAATGTTTCAATAAGACAAAAGGAGAGTGCCCGTGAACGGGCACTGTGTCAGCTGACTGAATGTTTTTGATTTGTGATGGTGATAATGAGAGGAAAGCATAATTATCAGGGAAAGGGCTGTACAGAAATACAGTAAATGGTAACTGAACAGCATGTTCGAAAGATATTCCGAAGCTGACAGAAGAAAAGGACAAAAAAGTTGTGCCCTGCAAATGGTATTATGATATAAAGTAACAAGGTAATTGTTTAAGTGTAAAAAGTAGGTTAAAAATATTTAAAGAAATACTATAAATGCAATATCCTCGTTCGACCATGAAGAAGGGGTCCAAAGGTCAAATCTGACCATACCAAAAGATTCCCAGCCAAAGAATTTAGGATGGTTTACCATCCCAAACCTCTCGGACCAATAATAAGTGAGTCATAGGCACTTTTTAAGTTTGGATATCCTTGTTTGACCTTGAAGGAGGGGGGTCCAAGGTCAAATCCGACCACACAAAAAAATTCCCCGCCCATGATTTCCTGTAGCTTGTTTACCATCCCAAACTTGTAGGACCAATAATAAGCGAGTTCTAAGCAATTGTAAGTTTGGCTATCCTCAATTGACCTTGAAGGAGGGGTCGCAGGTCAAATCTGACCACACCAAAAGAATCCCAGCCCATGATTTCCTATATGTTGGTTTACCATCCCAAACCTCCAAGACCAATAATACGCGAGTTATAAGCACTTTAAGTTTGGCTATCTTCATTTGACCTGGAAGGAGGGGTCCAAGGTCAAATCCGACCACACCAAAAGATTCCCAGCCCATGATTTTCTATAGGTTGGTTTTCCATTCGAAACCTCTAGGACCAATAATAAGTGAGTTATAAGCACTTTTAAGTTTGGCTATCCTCATTTGACCTTGAAGGAGGGGTCCAAGGTGAAATCCGACCACACCAAAAAATTCCCAGCTCAAGATTTTCTATAGGTTGGTTTTCATTCCAACCTCTAGGACCAATAATAAGCGAGTTATAAGCACTTTTATGTTTGGCTATCCTCATTTGACCTTGAAGGAGGGTTCCAAGGTCAAATCGGACCATATTAATAGATTCCCAGCCCATGATTTCCTACAGGTTGGATACAATGATTTACTCAACAGGGAGAACCTGAAAGAAGCTATTGCTCAGCTATGACATGACATAGAGGTCTGCAATTTCACTATGTTATAGCTGACCAAAAATTATGTGAATAACATATTTAAACAAAATACTCTAAATGTAATAATTTTCAAGTTAAAACTGATTTACTCAAGAGTGAGAACCTCAAAGTAACTATTACTCAGCTATGCAATGAGCTACATGTCTGAATTTTTGCACTGTTATAGCTGACCTAAAAGTAGGTGAACAACATATTTAAGCAAAATACTGTAAATGCAATAGTTTTTAAGTTACAACTGATTTACTCAATAGTGAGAACCTGAAAATAGCTATTGCTCCACTATGCCATGAGCTATAGGTCTGTAATTTCACTATATTATAGCTAACCCCAAAGTAGGTGAACAATGTATTTTAACAAAATACTCCAAATGCAATATTTTTCAAGTTATAGCTGATTTACTCAACAGTCAGTGCCTGAGAATAGCTATTGCTCAGTTGTGCCATGAGCTACAGGTCTGAAATTTCACTATGTTATAGCTGACCCAAAAGTAGCTGAATAACATATTTGCACAAATTTCTGTAAAGGCAATAGTTTTCCAATTACAACTGATTTACTCAACAGTGAGAACTTCAAAGTAGCTATTACTCAGCTATGCAATGAGCCACAGGTCTGGAACTTCACTATGTTATAGCTGACCCCAAAATAGGTGAATAACATATTGCAACAAAATACTCTAAATGCAATAATTTCCAAGTTATAAGCAATTTACTCAACAGTGATAACCTAAAAGTAGCTATTACTCAGCTATGCCATGAGCTACAGGTCTGAAATTTTACTATGTTATAGCTGACCCAAAAGTAGCTGAATAACATATTTATACTAAATTTTCTAAATGCAATAGTTTTCAAATTACAAGTGATTTACTCAACATTGAGAACTTCAAAGTAGCTATTACTCAGCTATGCAATGAGTCACAGGTCTGGAACTTCACTATGTTATAGCTGACCTCAAAATAGGTGAATAACATATTGAAACAAAATACTCTAAATGCAATAATTTCCAAGTTATAAGCAATTTACTCAACAGTGATAACCTAAAAGTAGCTATTACTCAGCTATGCCATGAGCTACAGGTCTGAAATTTTACTATGTTATAGCTGACCCAAAAGTAGGTGAACAACATATTTAAGCAAAATACTGTAAATGCAATAGTTTTCAAGTTACAACTGATTTACTCAATAGTGATGACCTAAAAGTAGCTATTACTCAGCTATGCCATGAGCTACAGGTCTGAAATTTTACTATGTTATAGCTGACCCAAAAGTAGCTGAATAACATATTTATACTAAATTCTCTAAATGCAATAGTTTTGCAATTACAACTGATTTACTCAATAGTGAGAACCTCAAAGTAGTTATTACTCAGCTATGCAATGAGCTACAGGTCTGAAATTTTACTATGTTATAGCTGACCCAAAAGTAGGTGAACAACATATTTAAGCAAAATACTGTAAATGCAATAGTTTTCAAGTTACAACTGATTTACTCAATAGTGATGACCTAAAAGTAGCTATTACTCAGCTATGCCATGAGCTACAGGTCTGAAATTTTACTATGTTATAGCTGACCCAAAAGTAGGTGAACAACATATTTAAGCAAAATACTGTAAATGCAATAGTTTTCAAGTTACAACTGATTTACTCAATAGTGATGACCTAAAAGTAGCTATTACTCAGCTATGCCATGAGCTACAGGTCTGAAATTTTACTATGTTATAGCTGACCCAAAAGTAGCTGAATAACATATTTATACGAAATTCTCTAAATGCAATAGTTTTCCAATTACAACCGATTTACTCAATAGTGAGAACTTCAAAGTAGCTATTACTCAGCTATGCAATGAGCCACAGATCTGAAACTTCACTATGTTAGAGCTGATCCCAAAATAGGTGAATAACTTATTGAAACAAAATACTCTAAATGCAATAATTTCCAAGTTATAAGCAATTTACTCAACAGTGATAACCTAAAAGTAGCTATTACTCAGCTATGCCATGAGCTACAGGTCTGAAATTTTACTATGTTATAGCTGACCCAAAAGTAGGTGAACAACATATTTAAGCAAAATACTGTAAATGCAATAGTTTTCAAGTTACAACTGATTTACTTAATAGTGATGACCTAAAAGTAGCTATTACTCAGCTATGCCATGAGCTACAGGTCTGAAATTTTACTATGTTATAGCTGACTCAAAAGTAGCTGAATAACATATTTACACTAAATTCTCTAAATGCAATAGTTTTGCAATTACAACTGATTTACTCAATAGTGAGAACCTCAAAGTAGTTATTACTCAGCTATGCAATGAGCTACAGGTCTGAAATTTTACAATGTTATAGCTGACCCAAAAGTAGGTGAACAACATATTTAAGCAAAATACTGTAAATGCAATAGTTTTCAAGTTACAACTGATTTACTCAATAGTGATGACCTAAAAGTAGCTATTACTCAGCTATGCCATGAGCTACAGGTCTGAAATTTTACTATGTTATAGCTGACCCAAAAGTAGCTGAATAACATATTTATACGAAATTCTCTAAATGCAATAGTTTTCCAATTACAACCGATTTACTCAATAGTGAGAACTTCAAAGTAGCTATTACTCAGCTATGCAATGAGCCACAGATCTGAAACTTCACTATGTTATAGCTGATCCCAAAATTGGTGAATAACATATTGAAACAAAATACTCTAAATGCAATAGTTTCCAAGTTATAAGCGATTTACTCAACAGTGATAACCTAAATGTAGCTATTACTCAGCTATGCAATGAGCTACAGGTCTGAAATTTTACTATGTTATAGCTGACCCAAAAGTAGCTGAATAACATATTTATACGAAATTCTCTAAATGCAATAGTTTTGAAGTTATAAGCGATTTACTCAACAGTGATAACCTAAAAGTAGCTATTACTCAGCTATGCCATGAGCTACAGGTCTGAAATTTTACTATGTTATAGCTGACCCAAAAGTAGCTGAATAACATATTTATACGAAATTCTCTAAATGCAATAGTTTTTAAGTTACAATTGATTCTACTCATGATGGAAGTTACTGAAAAGCCCAAAAGTAGCTATTACTCACTTAGCTATTGAGACAGGCACCCAACTTACTCACCATATTGTAGCTATGAAAAAAGTAGCTGAATAACATATTTTAACAAAATGCTCTAGATGCAATAGTTTTCAAGTTATAAATGATTTTGTGCATGATTTCATGAATTTTAATGCATTAAAAATTATTAAAAAAATTTATTAAAAAAAAAGTAAGACAGATCCAGGTCTCATACTCACACAAGAGAATCTACCTCTGGCCTAGTACATATATGCAAGATATGAGAGAAATCCCTGCAATAGTCACTGAGAAAATTGTGATTAAGTGTTGAAATTTTCACACTTTTGGTGGGGGTACCCCCCTTGTAATGTCTCTAGCAAACAGACGAACAGACAGATTTGCATGCCTTGAACAATTTTTCATCCTCGATAGATAAGGTATCTTTTAAAAAAAACAGCACGTCTCTAGGCCTTGTAGTTTTGGAGGAGAAGTTGTTCACGTGGGCGCGTACGCCCACGCCGCAGAGTGACGACATAATGTCAGCTGACTGACAAGTCAGCTGACATAAAAAAGGGACTGGAATAGGGGCTACAGGACCGCACTACTGATTGTTCACAGAACTGTAATAACAATTTTCTTAATCATGGTGATGCGTGTTTCTTAAGGGGTTCTCCCCATGTTTTACAGTGTCAGGCGTGTTGTCTTTTACTTAGTTCTTCTGTTTTTCCTGTGTTAAAGTTACATGGTTGTGGCCCATATGGCAATATCAGAGACATTATAGTTTAAGATTTTATAGGTGTACCTTAAATTAAGTTACAGTTATTTATTTGGGGTTTTACGTCGCTTTCAACACTGTACAGGTCATATCACGACGGGTAGTTGGAAGGGCAGAGGAAACCAGTACATACAGTTCGTTAGGGTTCTGTACTGTAAACTGCCGACCAACGGCAAGCAACTACCAGCTTTCCCACTTGAGTTCCCAATCATAAGGGGTTGCGCGTACCTGTGCGCTCATCCTCTGATTGGAGCTTTCTGAAAGAAAATATCAAAGATTATCATGATAAAGCTTTAGCTGATTATATAATTTATGGCTTTCCTTTGGGTTTGAATCCCGATCATGAAATAGTTTCCAATGCCACAAAGAATCACTCTTCAGCACGGGATTACCTTCAGGCAGTTACTGAGTACATACAAAGGGAGCTTGATAAAAAGGAGAGGGGCGTAGGGTTTCAACTTGAACTTCCAAATTTCGACTCTATTCTCCTACAATTAATTGGAGCTGCTTGGAAAGGACACTTGTTTGTATAAGGTTGACATATCTCGTGCATTTTGTAACATACATATTGACCTGGCAGATGCCATACATCTTGGCATCAAATGGAATTATCAGTTCTTCATAGATAAAAATTTGGCTTTTGGTGCAGTTCAACGCATCTTGGATTTTGTGAGATTTTTAATGACCAAATGTGGTTTCCTTGTCCATAATTATATTGACGACATTTATGCGGTGTGCCACAAGGACACCGCTCACAAGGGTTTTGAAACTCTGCAAGAGATCTTACGTAAATTAGGACTTCCCCTCAATTGTAACAAAGTCTTCCCTCCTTGTACGACATTGAATATTATGGGTATAGATTTTTAGCTGGGAACAGGCTTACATTTTCTCAGACGGCAGTGTTTAATGGATCTGTTGACATTATCTCCAAAGACAGCATCTGTAAACCAACTTCCAACCCTAAGCGTGTGGTTTATAAATGGTTTAGCGAGGGTACATGCCCTCACACCCAAGACCATGCTGATTCAAGTGGGACCACGTTCTTCAGACATGTTTGCCTCTATTGTTTCAAAAACCTTAAACATAACAATAACCATACACAGAGTGAATGTTTCAATAAGACAAAAGGAGAGTGCCCGTGAACGGGCACTGTGTCAGCTGACTGAATGTTTTTGATTTGTGATGGTGATAATGAGAGGAAAGCATAATTATCAGGGAAAGGGCTGTACAGAAATACAGTAAATGGTAACTGAACAGCATGTTCGAAAGATATTCCGAAGCTGACAGAAGAAAAGGACAAAAAAGTTGTGCCCTGCAAATGGTATTATGATATAAAGTAACAAGGTAATTGTTTAAGTGTAAAAAGTAGGTTAAAAATATTTAAAGAAATACTATAAATGCAATATCCTCGTTCGACCATGAAGAAGGGGTCCAAAGGTCAAATCTGACCATACCAAAAGATTCCCAGCCAAAGAATTTAGGATGGTTTACCATCCCAAACCTCTCGGACCAATAATAAGTGAGTCATAGGCACTTTTTAAGTTTGGATATCCTTGTTTGACCTTGAAGGAGGGGGGTCCAAGGTCAAATCCGACCACACAAAAAAATTCCCCGCCCATGATTTCCTGTAGCTTGTTTACCATCCCAAACTTGTAGGACCAATAATAAGCGAGTTCTAAGCAATTGTAAGTTTGGCTATCCTCAATTGACCTTGAAGGAGGGGTCGCAGGTCAAATCTGACCACACCAAAAGAATCCCAGCCCATGATTTCCTATATGTTGGTTTACCATCCCAAACCTCCAAGACCAATAATACGCGAGTTATAAGCACTTTAAGTTTGGCTATCTTCGTTTGACCTGGAAGGAGGGGTCCAAGGTCAAATCCGACCACACCAAAAGATTCCCAGCCCATGATTTTCTATAGGTTGGTTTTCCATTCGAAACCTCTAGGACCAATAATAAGTGAGTTATAAGCACTTTTAAGTTTGGCTATCCTCATTTGACCTTGAAGGAGGGGTCCAAGGTGAAATCCGACCACACCAAAAAATTCCCAGCTCAAGATTTTCTATAGGTTGGTTTTCATTCCAACCTCTAGGACCAATAATAAGCGAGTTATAAGCACTTTTATGTTTGGCTATCCTCATTTGACCTTGAAGGAGGGTTCCAAGGTCAAATCGGACCATATTAATAGATTCCCAGCCCATGATTTCCTACAGGTTGGATACAATGATTTACTCAACAGGGAGAACCTGAAAGAAGCTATTGCTCAGCTATGACATGACATAGAGGTCTGCAATTTCACTATGTTATAGCTGACCAAAAATTATGTGAATAACATATTTAAACAAAATACTCTAAATGTAATAATTTTCAAGTTAAAACTGATTTACTCAAGAGTGAGAACCTCAAAGTAACTATTACTCAGCTATGCAATGAGCTACATGTCTGAATTTTTGCAGCTGATTTACTCAACAGTCAGTGCCTGAGAATAGCTATTGCTCAGTTGTGCCATGAGCTACAGGTCTGAAATTTCACTATGTTATAGCTGACCCAAAAGTAGCTGAATAACATATTTGCACAAATTTCTGTAAAGGCAATAGTTTTCCAATTACAACTGATTTACTCAACAGTGAGAACTTCAAAGTAGCTATTACTCAGCTATGCAATGAGCCACAGGTCTGGAACTTCACTATGTTATAGCTGACCCCAAAATAGGTGAATAACATATTGCAACAAAATACTCTAAATGCAATAATTTCCAAGTTATAAGCAATTTACTCAACAGTGATAACCTAAAAGTAGCTATTACTCAGCTATGCCATGAGCTACAGGTCTGAAATTTTACTATGTTATAGCTGACCCAAAAGTAGGTGAACAACATATTTAAGCAAAATACTGTAAATGCAATAGTTTTCAAGTTACAACTGATTTACTCAATAGTGATGACCTAAAAGTAGCTATTACTCAGCTATGCCATGAGCTACAGGTCTGAAATTTTACTATGTTATAGCTGACCCAAAAGTAGCTGAATAACATATTTATACTAAATTCTCTAAATGCAATAGTTTTGCAATTACAACTGATTTACTCAATAGTGAGAACCTCAAAGTAGTTATTACTCAACTATGCAATGAGCTACAGGTCTGAAATTTTACTATGTTATAGCTGACCCAAAAGTAGGTGAACAACATATTTAAGCAAAATACTGTAAATGCAATAGTTTTCAAGTTACAACTGATTTACTCAATAGTGATGACCTAAAAGTAGCTATTACTCAGCTATGCCATGAGCTACAGGTCTGAAATTTTACTATGTTATAGCTGACCCAAAAGTAGGTGAACAACATATTTAAGCAAAATACTGTAAATGCAATAGTTTTCAAGTTACAACTGATTTACTCAATAGTGATGACCTAAAAGTAGCTATTACTCAGCTATGCCATGAGCTACAGGTCTGAAATTTTACTATGTTATAGCTGACCCAAAAGTAGCTGAATAACATATTTATACGAAATTCTCTAAATGCAATAGTTTTCCAATTACAACCGATTTACTCAATAGTGAGAACTTCAAAGTAGCTATTACTCAGCTATGCAATGAGCCACAGATCTGAAACTTCACTATGTTAGAGCTGATCCCAAAATAGGTGAATAACTTATTGAAACAAAATACTCTAAATGCAATAATTTCCAAGTTATAAGCAATTTACTCAACAGTGATAACCTAAAAGTAGCTATTACTCAGCTATGCCATGAGCTACAGGTCTGAAATTTTACTATGTTATAGCTGACCCAAAAGTAGGTGAACAACATATTTAAGCAAAATACTGTAAATGCAATAGTTTTCAAGTTACAACTGATTTACTTAATAGTGATGACCTAAAAGTAGCTATTACTCAGCTATGCCATGAGCTACAGGTCTGAAATTTTACTATGTTATAGCTGACTCAAAAGTAGCTGAATAACATATTTACACTAAATTCTCTAAATGCAATAGTTTTGCAATTACAACTGATTTACTCAATAGTGAGAACCTCAAAGTAGTTATTACTCAGCTATGCAATGAGCTACAGGTCTGAAATTTTACAATGTTATAGCTGACCCAAAAGTAGGTGAACAACATATTTAAGCAAAATACTGTAAATGCAATAGTTTTCAAGTTACAACTGATTTACTCAATAGTGATGACCTAAAAGTAGCTATTACTCAGCTATGCCATGAGCTACAGGTCTGAAATTTTACTATGTTATAGCTGACCCAAAAGTAGCTGAATAACATATTTATACGAAATTCTCTAAATGCAATAGTTTTCCAATTACAACCGATTTACTCAATAGTGAGAACTTCAAAGTAGCTATTACTCAGCTATGCAATGAGCCACAGATCTGAAACTTCACTATGTTATAGCTGATCCCAAAATTGGTGAATAACATATTGAAACAAAATACTCTAAATGCAATAGTTTCCAAGTTATAAGCGATTTACTCAACAGTGATAACCTAAATGTAGCTATTACTCAGCTATGCAATGAGCTACAGGTCTGAAATTTTACTATGTTATAGCTGACCCAAAAGTAGCTGAATAACATATTTATACGAAATTCTCTAAATGCAATAGTTTTGAAGTTATAAGCGATTTACTCAACAGTGATAACCTAAAAGTAGCTATTACTCAGCTATGCCATGAGCTACAGGTCTGAAATTTTACTATGTTATAGCTGACCCAAAAGTAGCTGAATAACATATTTATACGAAATTCTCTAAATGCAATAGTTTTTAAGTTACAATTGATTCTACTCATGATGGAAGTTACTGAAAAGCCCAAAAGTAGCTATTACTCACTTAGCTATTGAGACAGGCACCCAACTTACTCACCATATTGTAGCTATGAAAAAAGTAGCTGAATAACATATTTTAACAAAATGCTCTAGATGCAATAGTTTTCAAGTTATAAATGATTTTGTGCATGATTTCATGAATTTTAATGCATTAAAAATTATTAAAAAAATTTATTAAAAAAAAAGTAAGACAGATCCAGGTCTCATACTCACACAAGAGAATCTACCTCTGGCCTAGTACATATATGCAAGATATGAGAGAAATCCCTGCAATAGTCACTGAGAAAATTGTGATACAGTGTTGAAATTTTCACACTTTTGGTGGGGGTACCCCCCTTGTAATGTCTCTAGCAAACAGACGAACAGACAGATTTGCATGCCTTGAACAATTTTTCATCCTCGATAGATAAGGTATCTTTTAAAAAAAACAGCACGTCTCTAGGCCTTGTAGTTTTGGAGGAGAAGTTGTTCACGTGGGCGCGTACGCCCACGCCGCAGAGTGACGACATAATGTCAGCTGACTGACAAGTCAGCTGACATAAAAAAGGGACTGGAATAGGGGCTACAGGACCGCACTACTGATTGTTCACAGAACTGTAATAACAATTTTCTTAATCATGGTGATGCGTGTTTCTTAAGGGGTTCTCCCCATGTTTTACAGTGTCAGGCGTGTTGTCTTTTACTTAGTTCTTCTGTTTTTCCTGTGTTAAAGTTACATGGTTGTGGCCCATATGGCAATATCAGAGACATTATAGTTTAAGATTTTATAGGTGTACCTTAAATTAAGTTACAGTTATTTATTTGGGGTTTTACGTCGCTTTCAACACTGTACAGGTCATATCACGACGGGTAGTTGGAAGGGCAGAGGAAACCAGTACATACAGTTCGTTAGGGTTCTGTACTGTAAACTGCCGACCAACGGCAAGCAACTACCAGCTTTCCCACTTGAGTTCCCAATCATAAGGGGTTGCGCGTACCTGTGCGCTCATCCTCTGATTGGAGCTTTCTGAAAGAAAATATCAAAGATTATCATGATAAAGCTTTAGCTGATTATATAATTTATGGCTTTCCTTTGGGTTTGAATCCCGATCATGAAATAGTTTCCAATGCCACAAAGAATCACTCTTCAGCACGGGATTACCTTCAGGCAGTTACTGAGTACATACAAAGGGAGCTTGATAAAAAGGAGAGGGGCGTAGGGTTTCAACTTGAACTTCCAAATTTCGACTCTATTCTCCTACAATTAATTGGAGCTGCTTGGAAAGGACACTTGTTTGTATAAGGTTGACATATCTCGTGCATTTTGTAACATACATATTGACCTGGCAGATGCCATACATCTTGGCATCAAATGGAATTATCAGTTCTTCATAGATAAAAATTTGGCTTTTGGTGCAGTTCAACGCATCTTGGATTTTGTGAGATTTTTAATGACCAAATGTGGTTTCCTTGTCCATAATTATATTGACGACATTTATGCGGTGTGCCACAAGGACACCGCTCACAAGGGTTTTGAAACTCTGCAAGAGATCTTACGTAAATTAGGACTTCCCCTCAATTGTAACAAAGTCTTCCCTCCTTGTACGACATTGAATATTATGGGTATAGTGGTCGACATTGATTCCCGTACATTTAGTATTAGCAACAAGAAAATGCATGAGATTTCACCTAATGTGTAGTGTTATTTCTGAGGGACAGGCTCACAAAACGAGAATTACAATCTCTTTTGGGTAAGTTAATATACATTTCATGTTGCGTTGTTGGTTCTCGTACATTTCTTAATCGCATGTTACATACTCTCAGAGCTAATCACACAGGTAAAAACATTTGGCCGGATGACAGGTTTTTGCATGGACTTGTTACAATTTTTAGAGGTTTTTAATGGCGTTGTCTCTTTCCGATGTAACCCTGTTCAACATCATGTTTATGTGGATGCTACATTAATTAGTTTAGGTGTATGTGGAAATCGCGTTTATGCTGCACAAATACCCGAATCACTTAGAGCTATTTATTCTATTACACATTATGAAATGCTTAATATTGTAGTGGCAGTTAAGGCCTGGGCACACTTGTGGCAGAATTAAGTTGTCCTTATTAGCTGTGACAACCAGAGTGCGGTTTATGTATGTCAGACTGGAAAGACTACCCAGTAAACATTTTTAGGTTTTGCAAACGTTTGATAGGAAACGTTTGGCAAAGGTTAAAAAGATGGGTACGAAAACCATTTATAATAGAATGTTTTTAAAACATTTTTTGTATACCATTTATTAAACGTTTAATGACAAATGTTAGAAAAACGTTACAAATGAACATAATAATGTCTGAATAATAATGGGGTCAGAGGTCAAATTCAATATCTTTTTAAGGTTGCTCACTAATGAAAATATTATTTTTATGTCTAAAATTGTAAGATAGTGGCTTAGAAATTGTGCCCCCATTCAATTCTTACTTTTAGGGATTGCATGTGTGGCAATTTTTGACAAAGTCCTCTAAAATCCCCTATTATTGCTCACCGCCATCTTTGTTTGGACATGTTTGAAGGTGAAGGTTTAAAAATATGGGTTTAAAAAACGTTTTTGATAGAATGTTTTTAAAACATTTGACAAGCAATGTTGTTTAAACATTTTATGTGTACTGTTTATCAAACATTTTATGATGAATGTTTGAAAAACATTTCCAGTCAAACCTAGGTTCTTGAGTTATTTCAGAAATGTTTAATAAACGTTTTCAGTAAAAACGTTTTTATAGAGAATGTTTATAAAACGTTTTTAAACATTACAACATAAACGTTTACTTGGAAACGTTTAGAAAATCATAAGATAGGGTTTAAATAGGTTTTAAAAACGTTTTGTAAACATTTAAACAATTTAAAAACGTTTCTAATGTTTACTGGGTAGGGATCTATTCTTAAATTCATGTCTCCATGTCTTATGGTTCGAAGCAGCACGATTCAAAATTGATTTAAGGGCTGTACATATTCCGGGTAGGGAGAACAGTATGGCAGATGCCCTATCATGTAACACTTTCCAATTTGAAGGTTATGGAAAATGGGAAGTTAAGGTTGATGTTTTAAATGTATGCTTGTAGGTCTGCCACCACATAGCAGACTTCCACTGGAGGCAGCGCTTCAGAGAGTTAACATGGCACTTCGCCCACACACTAGGAAGCAATACGAGAGACAATTTAAACTGTTCCTAGCTTTTATGATATCTAGGAAATTCAGTCTTCGATCATGTTTCTGTCATTTTAGTGTTTTTAGAGTTTTTGGCTGCCAATGGTTTGTCACATCGAGTAGTCTTGAATTATATATCTGCTTTTAAATACATGTTTGTGCGCTATGGATGGCAGGTTATTACATTAGAGGCATCCTTGGTCAAGCATATGCTTGATGGTATTAAATTGTCCATCCGACATGTACCTATCCCCAAAGCTGTCTTTTCCCTTCAACAAATAAGACAGATAGCACGCTTTTGTGACTTATTTCCTGATTCATCGCTTTTCAGAGTTGCGTTTTTGTTGGCCTTTTACGCACTTTTGCATATTTCTAATGTGGCTCCTCGCTTTTAAAAATCTTTTGATTCAACACGCCATCTTCTTTGACAAGATGTCAAGTTTGCTCCCCCTGGTGTTCACTTAGATCTCAAATGTTCCAAGAATGTTCAAGCCCCCGAGAAATATTGTTAAATTACCACAGATAAAGGATTCGAGTATGTAGCCTGTGGCTGCCTTGAGGGCAGTTTTGCAGTCTTTACACTCCCACCCAACCACAAATTTTCACACCTGGCCTCCTCTTAACCCAGACCATGTTGAGGCGAAGACTCCTTTCCATTATAAATTTGATGCAATTCCCTTCACAAGGGTTGGGATTCCACATGTTTAGACGTTCAGCAGCCACTATTGCTTTTGAGGCCAAGGTTCCCCTTCCTCTCTTGCAAATGCATGGTGCATGGCACAGTGACGCCATTTAGAATTACATTTCCCACAATACATCCCAATCTGTACAAGTCCCCTAAGCATTTCAGGCTCTCATTAATTCACTACCATAAATGCTGGCTGGGGTTGGGGGCTCTTTTGCTATTGTTATGATGTATCTTTTGTAAAACTTATTACAAACTGATGTGTTAGAATCTAATAAATTAGATGCTCCAACCTCAGCTATTGTTTGTTACTCTACGTCTCATTGGAATACTTTGGTATAGTACACAAGATCTTGTTCACCTCATTCATTCTCCCTTCTTTTCATCTCTCTGCAAGAATTAGTCTTGCATCCAAATCTCACGGGGGCACAATACAGACTTACATAAATACCGTAGATAAGAAACAAGGCAGATCGCTTTTGGCTCTATTTTGAAGACTTAGGATGGCCATTGTTGACACCTTGGGCCCAGCGGTGCTCCATATTTCTCAAAGCTCGGACCTTAACAGGTTACACTCCAGTTTTCAAAAGGATTGTCCCAAAAGTTCCAGGAACTTTCCAAAATGGAACCTTTCTGTTGTACTTAATGAGCTCACAAAAGCACCCTTTGAGCCTATGTAAGACACAGACCTCAAACATCTTACCCCAAACTGCTTTCTTGCTAGCTTTGGCCTCTGGCAAGCGCTGCAGCAAAATTCATGCCTGGGTTGCAAACAAAGTATCTAATCTGTGCCCCTATGCAGATTTCATAGCCAAAAACCAACTAGTAAGAGAAGGTTCTCAAAGTGTGTCTCCGGTGACTTTCCGGCTCTAACTACCTTTGTAGATGGACAATTCAAAGAAGACAGGACCTTGTGTCCGGTACGTTCCCTGAGGTACTATTTGGATCGAACAAACGACCTTAGAGGGTCGCGATCCCTTCCCTTTGTCTTCTTTAAGAAAGGACATACCTCAGACATCAGGCCCGCTACAATCTCTCTTTGGCTAAACAAACTATCCTACTTTCTTACAACAATCAGATCAACAAGCCTTGGACTTGGTCCCAGTCAAAGCCAATGACATTTGGGCCTTTGCGGCCTCTAAGGCCTTTTACGGTGGGGTATCGGTGCACCAAATCATGCAAGCGTGTCACTGGAGAGCTCACAACACATTTACAATTTTTTACCAAAAAGACCTTACTTGGTCAGACAACCATTTGTTTCTGGGACCAGTAGTAGTGGCACAACAAGTCCTAGACCCTTTCCCTCAGACTACTCATCCTCGGAAAGAAAAGAAGGGGGCACATCCGCTGCAGTCAAGTCTTCAGGAGTCTAATTCCAGGGTCTAGGTATTTGGTTACCTCCTCAGGATGTTATGGTAAGGTCTTTCATCTATCATTACTGTATTTAACTGTATAATGTATTAAAGTTTTATTCACGTGTGCCATAATCTCATATTCAGAGTGACAAGTTAATGACATTTCAAACCCAGGGTTTGTATTCATTGCAGTGAAGCCCTTGGGGTTACACCCGCATAAGTGAGCACGGCTGCACTTACTCCTTCTATCAAAACATTCAGACAGTATCAGGACTGTCAATCATTAATCTTCTGGTTTTTGGCTTCTTGCAGGTCTGATTTTTTAAACTGGAGCTCAGTAAGCTGGACTCAGACTGGTTTTTCAAATGTTCATTCTAATTTATTTATTTAATTCAATCCAAGAAAAATTTACTATACTTCCAGTCTCAGCTGTAATCCCTCAGCCTAGCGGTTGGATTCAGCATTCAGTTCCACATGGTAAGCATTGTAGCAAGTGGAACTGAAAAGAGCCCCACCCTGCCTCCTTGCTGTATTACAGCTGAGGGAGTATGGTCTAAATTTACAATGAGAAAAGGACGATGCGCGATTACACTGTTATGGTACACTCTCAGGACAGAGGGATTCAGTCAACACTAAACATCTATTTTTCTTGGGCGTTGGTTGGATGCATGCGGTCTCCCGAGATACCATTCAGTTCCACATGTTTAGCTTGTAGCTTATAAAAGCTACATTTAAGTAATTAAAATTTTCAAATTTATACAAAACATATTCATGACTTTCATAATGACTAAACTAAAAATACTTGCAAGAAATGGTTGGTTCTTTGTGAAGGAGGGGAAAAACAAAAATCTTCATTTCTGACAATATAAAAAGTGTGATAAAATAAATCCAGGAAATAAGGATTCCACACTCGAAAAATACTGTAGAAACTGTAACCTTGGAGAGCTCATTCACTACAGTCACCAGTGTGGCCAGCCCATGGTCGGGTAGCCGTAATCATTGCAAATAACTTTTTCATACAACATTCAGTCTCAAATTAAATCTTTCATCAACCTTTTATGAAGGCAACATAATTCTGTATGTACAGACATATGGGCTAAAAGCTGTGTTGGTCTAAACTCTGTCTAAACTCTTCTTAGGATTGGCCTTAATGAAACCTTTAAGGTGATGTAGTTATCTCATATTGTTTACATTTTTGCAAGTTCTTTTTGGGTCGTGTGGTGAAGTGGTTCCTCTAGTGTACATTTTCAGAATTTTTGAGGATGTTAATTGTGAAGTCATCCCTCTTACTGTGGACATTGTGTACAATTTCTCTTTGGCTGGTATAGTCATCCCTTTCAAGATGTACATTTTGTATGTCTTTTTGGTGTAGTGTAGTGAAGTTATCCATTTTATGATGCACATGTCTATGTTGGTTTGGATTTAGATTTATTTGTTGTTTTAGGTCGCATTCAACAGCCAGAGTCATATTGCGACGGGTAGTTTACAGGTGGAGGAAACCAGTGCATACTGCACTGTAAACCACTGGGCATTGGCAAGTAACTACCAACTTTCCAACATAAAGAGCCCGGCCCGAGATTCGAACCGGCGGCCTCAGAGGTTGGAGGCGAGAACTCTAACTGCTAAACCACTTAGCCCCCTCTATGTTGGTTTGGTGTAGTGAGATCAGCCCTGTTATGCACATTTTGTACAGGTTCATTTTGGGTGGTATAGTGGTGTAGTACTCTTACCTACTGTGTGTACATTTTGTACAGGCTCATTTTGGGTGGTGTAGTGGTGTAGTACTCTTACCTACTGTGTATACATTTTGTACAGGTTCATCTTGGGTGGTGTAATACTCTTACCTACTGTGCATACATTTTGTACAAGATCTTTTTCGTTATCTGTTAAGTTCTGTGCATTCCTTCCATGCATTCCTTCATTCTGTTTCTCCCAAGTTCCATTCGTCCTTCATTCTGTTCGTCTTTCGTTCCATTGTCCTTCATTCCACTTGTCCTTTATTCCATTCGTCCTTCATTTTGTTCTATCAAAGATGTAATATTTTTGTGATTTTCAGTGTTATCTTTAAAAACCATTTTAAACTATTACTCTGAGATACAAGTTGTATGTAAGCAAACAAAGCCAAGAAGCATGCATATGCTACAGGTAAACCAAACAATACCAGATCTTGTGATGCTAGAAGAGTACAAAAATGTCACAAAGTTTCAGGTCATTTAGAAATAAACCTTGTGTAGATATTTAACACAATATACCAACAAAATGCTTGACCTCCCTACATTTTCAGGTTGTAATGCCAAAATACTGTATAAGTGGTATTTTTTGCGGGAACTTAAGTTCGCGAATCAATACAGAAGTCTACTTTCACAAGAAATTAATTTCGCGGTGAAAGATACTGTATTGTCGCCCAACAAAAAAAAGTGATCAGCTTACATAAACTGTTAAAACATTTCTAAAGTATCAGTCATATCTACATACCCAGTGAATGCCATGTGTTTATCACATAAAATAAAAAAACCCAGCTCACATTGATGTACTGAGAAGTGCAATTTATGTGATAAAAACTTCCAGTCTTTATATTGTTAATCTTTCTCAGCCGCTTAATTGGTGTTTGTGTAGTGAGCTCAGTAACCATTTTTTCAGTCCATCAGTAGATTTCAAAAACGTACTGTCTTACTATTGTTTTAAAAGCAGAGCTACCCAAATGTTAAAATTCTTGCCTGAGATAAGATAAGATATTTAAAATTTTAAGTGCAACAACACCAATGTATTATACTGCACTATAAAAACATTAACTACTATAAATATATTAACTAATATTCACAAACATATATAATATATATATACAAACAATCAAAAACTGGCAAAAATACTAAACAAAAACACAAGACTATACGAAATGACTAGAATAAACAATCTAAAAAATCAATCAACAATACATAAACAACAAACAAACTAAAGACTAGATATTGCAGAATAAATTAACATGAAGGACAAAACACAAAATAAATTAATTAAAACTTTTTAAACAGGCCACATTCTTTTAAATAATTAATGATATTAAAAACGTTTTCACAAAATAATTTTTGCATTGTATTAATATTTCTATAATATTTAATTCTGGTGTCACGTAGGTTGATACAGTCTAATAATATATGCTTGACTGTATCGGGACAATGACATGGAATGCACCAGGGCATATCTTCACCTTTCAACAGATAACTATGGGTGAAATAAGTGTGTCCTATACGGGCTCGAGTTATAACTATTTCATCCCTACGAGATAAACCCGTCCAAACATAAAAATCTCCTACTGTAGGGTTTATTTGGAATAGTTTATTATCAGGACACGCATTCCATTGAGCTTGCCACTTTTGTTTAAAAACACTATTTACATTCACTTTGAAGTCTGTATAGGGGACTTTCAAGTCTAACACATTAAAATTCAAGGCCTGTTTGGCAAGCTCATCTGCTTTTTCATTGCCCTTTATGCCTACGTGACTTGGAACCCAAGCTAAAACAACTTTCTTATTCACTGACAAACAACCATAAAAAAGTTTTAAAATATCTTGAATGAAAGGATGATCACAGTTGTTGCTATCAAGAGCTTGGAGACTAGATAAAGAATCAGTGAATATGATAAAAAGATCCCCATCACAATTTTTCACAATATTAAAAGCCATTTTAAGAGCCTGTAATTCAGCTGTAAATATACTAGCATTGCCAGGAAGTCTGACTTGGGCACTGAGGTTATTACATATAGCAGCTGCATATAGCAGCTCATCAAAACTCTGGCATTATCAAAACTGAATCACCTTTTCATGGCCCTACCAAACCCTAGTCAAGATATTTTGCGAAAAATTGATAATATGTTTTTCAAGTTCATTTGGAATGGAAAACCTGACAAAATAAAGCGAAAAACTCTGACAAAATCTTATATGCAGGGTGGATTAAGTATGATTGACACTTCACATTTCCTCTCTGCATTAAAAATAACTTGGGTGCGTAGACTGTATATGAATCCTCAGTCAATTTGGGCCATTTTGGCAAAGTGCTATCTTGGGTCAACTCATAAATTGGTACTACTTGGTAATTACTATTCTGAAAGCCTTGCAAAGAAAACAACAAACAAGTTTTGGACTGATGTTCTACAAAGCTGGAGTAAATTTTTAAAAGCGTTTCAGATGGAAAAGAATTTAAATGCTTTGAGCCAATCGCTATGGTGCAACGCAAATATATCTAAAATAGAACTGTTTTTTCCAAAATGGTTTGAGAGAGGTATAATCTTAATAGGTGACTTGCTTAGTGCTAACGGGGAACTCGTGTCAAAAAAGGAATTGGAGCAATCATACTCATTTAAAACTAATTTTCTTGAATACTATAGAATAACATCGACTGTAAAGATCTATTTAAAAAAATATAAACTGGACCCAAAGATATTTCAGAAGCCATTGTATCCTAATCAGATAAAGGTCTTATGTAATTCCGAAAAGGGAAGTCAAGACTTTTATAGGTCTTTAAACTATCATGGATTAAGTATAGAAAATACACCAATTTCATATTGGATGAATCTCTATGACGAAACTCCAAATGAAAGCTTATGGAGGAACATTTTTGGAATCTGTTTTAAAACAGTAATGGACAATGATTTGATATGGCTCCAGATCAGAGTGCTATATAGAATCTTGGGTACAAATGATCTCCTATTGAAAATCAGTAAACATGATGATGGAAAGTGTAGCTTTTGTCATAATCAATTGGAAACCATAACACATTTATTTGTGGAATGCCAAATTGTGAAACAGTTTTGGTCTCAACTAAAAGACAAACTTAAACTTGTGTTACAAATTGGGTTAAATCTCAATCCAACTTGTATAATCTTGGGTTCTGAGAAAGGACAGCAAAAAAACACTGCTAATAATTTAATTTATTTAGTAGCTAAAAAGTATATATTTAAAACATCACGCAAGAAAGGATTTTTATCTGTTGATGACTTTTGCTTTTGTCTGCAGAAAATATATCAAGAACAAGAATTTATTGCCAAACTAGATTTTAAACAGGAACAGTTTAGGAAAACATGGGGAATTTTCAACAGTCTTTTTCTTGGGTGAATAAAACATATAACATGATAGCAAAATACTGTTAACTAAAACCTATCTAATTGTAATTTGTCTTACGTAGTTCCTTGTGTTTTTTTTTTTTTTTTTTTTTTTTTTGTTTTTTTTTTTTGGCTTCTGTAGTTCCTTGTATTGTTTTTTTTTGTTTTTTTTGTTTTTTTTTGTTTTGTGCCTTTTGTACTATGTCCTACCTTGTATGTGCTGCAAAAAAATGATAAATAAAAAAAAAAAAAACATATAGCAGCTGCAGCAACCTTATTTTCTGTTTTTGATCCATCAGTATATATAGCCCTATGGTCAGGATAACAACCTTTCAACTCAGCAAATAGACTTTGAAAAAGACAATCATCACCAAGATGTTTCTTTTGATGGGTGAGGAATAAGTCTATGTGAGGTTTCTGTATAGTCCAGGGTGGGTCATCTGGCAATGACACAGTCTGAATTAAATCCAGCTGAGGACAGACAGCAGACAAATCTTCCTCTACACGATGCCCAAAAGATCTGATTGCAGATGGTTTCTTGTCATAAAGATCATAAAATTGGGGGTTAAAAACAACATCGTAAGCTGGATTGTCAGGATTACATCTCAATTTCAAAGCATACTGAATACATAACTTATCAAACCTTAAATATAAGGGTGGTTCATTTGCCTCTACATACAAGCTTTGCATTGGCGAAGTCCTGAAGGCTCCCAGGCATATTCTTAAGCCCTGGTTTTGAATGGGTTCCAATTTCTTAAGATATGACTTTCGAGCAGAACTAAAAACAGCACAACCATATTCCAATCTAGAACGAACAAATGAACGATAAAGTCTAAATAAAACACTCCTATCTGCTCCCCAATCCATTTTGGCAACTACTTTCAGTAAGTTCATGGCTTTTTCACATTTCTGGCGAATATAATCAATGTGTGCCTTAAAATTCAGTTTATTGTCAAATATAACACCAAGGAACTTAGTTTGTGAAACAACAGGGATTTGTGAATTATATATTGTCAATGTTGGGTCTGGATGAAGTTTTCTTTTATTACAGAAATGCATGCAAACAGTTTTGGTGTTAGAAAACTTAAAACCATTTTCATCAGCCCATTTTTCTATCTTATTCAAACATAACTGAAGTTGCCTTTCTATTGAAGCCATATTTCTAGAAGAACAAGTGATTGAGAAATCATCAACAAAAAGAGACTTTTCAAAGCTAGCTGGAATCACATCAGCAATACTGTTGATCTTTAAAATAAATAGGGTAACTGATAGGATACTGCCTTGAGGGACACCCATTTCTTGTTCATATATATTACTATAGGCAGACCCTAAACGAACTCTAAAAACTCTGTTGGTTAAAAAATTCTGAATAAACATAGGCATTCGCCCTCTTAAGCCTATTTTATGTAGGTCTCTGGTAACCCCATATTTCCATACCGTATCGTAGGCTTTTTCTAAATCAAAAAATACAGAGACTACATGGTTGCCTTTTAAAAAGGAATCTCGAATAAAAGATTCAAGTCTAATTAATTGGTCTGTTGTAGTTCGACTTTTTCTAAAACCACTTTGATATTGTGTTAAAATATTGTTTTTCTCAAGGAACCAAACTAGTCTAGTATTAATCATTCTTTCCATGGTTTTGCATAAACAGCTCGTCAGAGATATGGGACGATAATTGGACGGGTTTTTTGAGTCTTTGCCTGGCTTAGGAATAGGTATCACAGTGGCCTCTTTCCAGCATTCAGGGATTTCACCTGAAGCCCATATATCATTAAATATATCAAGTAACACCATAAGTGAGTCTCTTGGTAGATGTTTAAGCAGTTGATAATGAATTTCATCTGGACCAGTGGCTGTGTCATGAGACTTTTTTAGAGCATCACATAATTCTGTAATGGTAAATGGTACATTGTAGTTTTCAGAGTTGTCTGTGTCAAAATCCAAGTGTTCTTTTTCAGCTTTTTCTTTAAATTTTTGAAACTTTGCAAGGTAATTATTGCTGCTAGAATTCTTGCTGATTTCTTGGGCCAACCTATTTGCTATATCCACTCTTTCTGTTATTTTTGTCCCATCATTATTTTCCAGATGGTGTATTGTGGTGTTACTTTCTTTGCCACTATTTTCCTAATCATTTCCCATACCTTCTTTGCTGGTGTCTTTACATTTAGTTTTGATACATATTCATGCCATGATTTCCTTTTATTCTCTTTAATTACTTTACGAGCATTGGCTCGACAGTTTTTATATTCATTTATATTATCTGATGTAGGATTTGTACGGCATTTATCAATTGCATTCTGACGAGCTTTAACAGCTTTTTTGCATTCACTGTTGAACCATGGTTTGTAGCTACCAGTGGACTGTCCAGTTGACTTTGGCACACATTTTGTTGCTATACCATTTAATTTATCTAAAAATTCAGGAAACTTTTCTGTTATATCAGTAAAACTATGCCTATTGATATCCAAAGAACACTGAAGTTTGAATTTTGGCCAATCAGCCTTTTTAAGATTCCAACGAGGAACATTGTCCTTAGGCATACTCTTAACTATATCCATTAAAATAGGAAAATGGTCACTACCACACTGATCTGAATGGACCTGCCATGTAAAATCAAGAAAAACAGAAGCAGAACATAAAGACAAATCTATTGAGGTGAATGAACCAGATGCAGGATGGAAATAGGTAGGTGACTTATCATTAAGCAAACAAATATCAGAGGATTCAAGATGTTCCACCTTATAGCCTAAACTATTAGACGAGGAACAACCCCATAAATCACTATGTGCATTAAAATCACCAATAAATAAACAATGTGCAGGTAATTGGTTGACTAGATTTTCAAGATCAGTTTCTGCAACATTAAAACGTGGTGGAATATATACATTACATACAGTTATAGTTCTATGTAGAGATACTTTTACAGCAACTGCCTGCAGTTCTGTATCTAACTCAAGTACCTCATGGGGTATACCTTTCTTAACAAAAATAGAGCAGCCACCAGTGGCTCTCCCATCCACTTCAGACATACGAGTTTTAAAATAATGATCAAATCCTCTAATATTTACATTATCTGTTTCTTTAAAATGTGTTTCCTGCAATGCTAAAATGTAGGGTCTAAAATTGGAAATTAAATTTTTAATTTCTTCCAAATTTGGCCTAAAGCCACGACAGTTCCACTGTATTATACTTTTATTTTTGTTTGGTTCCATTATTTCGACTTTTTTTACCACTCCGCCCTTGTGAACTTGTGATTGGGGATTCTTCGACACTCATGTCACTGTCACTATCACTTAATGCATCATATTTGTTGTATTGTGTAATTGGGTCATTAGATCCTTTATGTTGTTTGGTCAAATATACTTTGCTCTGGCTTATTTTCAACTTCATAGGGTCATTTTGAGATGCACTTGTCTGACTCGATGCACTGGTTTTATTCCCTTTATTTATCTGTTTTTCAACTGCACACTTTTTTGGTTGTTTTGTGCCTTCTGGCCAAGTCATTTCTGTTTGTGTTTCTACATTCACTGTTTTCACCACAGGTTTAGTTGCTGCAGCTGCTTGGGCATACGTTTTCACAGAATTAAATATGTCCATTTGTTTCTTGGCATCTGTGTATGAAATTCCTCTTTCTGCCTTGATTCTTTGAATTTCTTTTTCCTCTTTCCATTTCGGACATGTTTTATCATTAGAGGCATGGTTTCCTTGGCAATTGACACATTTCGCTTCATTCGTGCATTCTTGAGAGTCTGTATGATCTTCTTTCCCACATTTATTGCAAACTTCATTTTTCCTACAGTTGAATTTAGTGTGACCAAACTTTTGACACTTATAGCATCTGATGGGATTTGGGATGAATTGTGACACAGCCACCCTGTAGTAACCCACCCTGATGTATTTTGGCAAGGTCTGACTTTGGAATGTCAATATAAATGTCCCTGTTGGGTTCCTTTGTTCATCTCTAAAAACCAATATCCTGTCCAGCTTTATGACACCTTCATCTTTTAGTCCATCTAATATCTCCTCATCAGAACAGTCTTTTATATCTGGGCATCTAATGACTCCTTTCTTTGTGTTCAGGTTGTAGTGTGGTGATACAGTGATGGGGATAACATTGTACAGTTCAGTTTGGTCGTTTTCAATAGTTTGCTGCTTTGGTTTTCCTTGTCTAATTCAACCAAGATGTCTCCATTCCTTAATTTCTTCATATTAAAGGGATCAGACCCAAGAACAGCAACAATGGCCTTGTTTACAGCAAATGGTGACAGTTTTGACAGAGGTCTCTCATTGTCTGTACCTTTTACTAACAGAAATCGCGGCCATGTACAAATCTGAACAGAATCCAAGTTCGAAGTCATGAAATCAGGCGAAGTTCTAATCCTTTTCCTATCAGTCGTTTGTCTATTTTGTGTAGCCATAATGTTATAGTATTTATTCATTGCCAATGTTCTCCACCCACCCTTCGAGCCCAACAACAGAATTAAATATGTCCATTTGTTTCTTGGCATCTGTGTATGAAATTCCTCTTTCTGCCTTGATTCTTTGAATTTCTTTTTCCTCTTTCCATTTCGGACATGTTTTATCATTAGAGGCATGGTTTCCTTGGCAATTGACACATTTCGCTTCATTCGTGCATTCTTGAGAGTCTGTATGATCTTCTTTCCCACATTTATTGCAAACTTCATTTTTCCTACAGTTGAATTTAGTGTGACCAAACTTTTGACACTTATAGCATCTGATGGGATTTGGGATGAATTGCGACACAGCCACCCTGTAGTAACCCACCCTGATGTATTTTGGCAAGGTCTGACTTTGGAATGTCAATATAAATGTCCCTGTTGGGTTCCTTTGTTCATCTCTAAAAACCAATATCCTGTCCAGCTTTATGACACCTTCATCTTTTAGTCCATCTAATATCTCCTCATCAGAACAGTCTTTTATATCTGGGCATCTAATGACTCCTTTCTTTGTGTTCAGGTTGTAGTGTGGTGATACAGTGATGGGGATAACATTGTACAGTTCAGTTTGGTCGTTTTCAATAGTTTGCTGCTTTGGTTTTCCTTGTCTAATTCAACCAAGATGTCTCCATTCCTTAATTTCTTCATATTAAAGGGATCAGACCCAAGAACAGCAACAATGGCCTTGTTTACAGCAAATGGTGACAGTTTTGACAGAGGTCTCTCATTGTCTGTACCTTTTACTAACAGAAATCGCGGCCATGTACAAATCTGAACAGAATCCAAGTTCGAAGTCATGAAATCAGGCGAAGTTCTAATCCTTTTCCTATCAGTCGTTTGTCTATTTTGTGTAGCCATAATGTTATAGTATTTATTCATTGCCAATGTTCTCCACCCACCCTTCGAGCCCAACAAGGGGATATCATAATAGTGTGGAGCTGAGCCCTGCACACTGATATCAGAGATACATTAACAATATACTCAAAGACCACAAAAGTGAACCTTGATTGACCTGTTGAGCAGCCGCCTTCTAGATACTCCAAACAAAAGCACAAACCAAACACCAGCAGAATACAACAATCAAGTACAACAGTATAAACCATTAGAAACAACAAGCCATCACTAATTTGGAGCACTAGGGCTTGACACTACCAGCCGATTGATTAAGCCAGGCCATCTTAACCTTCTGACTAAGTGAAATTGAGGCCAAAGCTGTGTATTGCCTCCTCAATGCCGCAACAAAGAATTGGCTCAACAGCCAGGACCCTCTCTTCCACTGACACGGATCGCAACCCACGGCAAACAGGCTGCCCCCAATTAGTCGCCTCTTACGACACGCAGGAGGATACGTTGGGCCTATTCTACATCCCCGGACCCACAGGGGGCAAAATTCTTGCCTGAGAACAGAAGTAAAGTTGTTTAACCCAATTGAAAAAGGTGGCTTTGAATATAAACTACGTACTATGAAAATGGCTTAATTTATGAATGTGTAGTAATGGGGACTTAAAAGGCTACCTAAAAGTCTTTTCAAAGTGTAGACTATTGCTAATGAGGTAACCAAACAACTCAAAATAGGGGGGCAGTAAAGATCACAGGTCTACCTGTGGAGAGGCAAGGCCCACACTAAGCTTGGCAATACATTCTGTTAATGTGATGACATTTTGGGTGAAGACCATACATTTAATTTTAGAAAAAATGGGGACTGCCTCCTTTATTGGTGTATTTGGTACTATCTATTATTTGTGTATTTAGTACTATCTGTTATTCATGTATTCAGTACTGTTATTAGTCCATTCAGTACCATCTGTTAATTGTGTATTTAGTACTGTTATTTGTGCATTTAGTAATATCTGTTATGTATTCAGTACTGCTATTTTGCATTTATTACCATTTGGTGTTTTGCATTGACATGAATACAGCCACATTTAAATGTACACTATTATTATTATTTGGGGTTTAACGTCGCTATCAACACTGTACAGGTCATATCACGACGGGTAGTTGGAAGGGCAGAGGAAACCAGTACATTGAGTTCGCTAGGGTTCTGTACTGTAAACTGCCGACCAACGGCAAGCAACTACCAGCCTTCCCACTTGACCCCGTGCGGGGATCGAACCCCGGCCTCAGAGGTGGGAGGCGAGAGTGTTACCACTCTGCCACCGTGGCCCCCAAATGTACACTAAAGTCATCTGATAATTAATACTGAAGACATAACTCACATTAAAAATTGTTGAAAAGTGAAAGTTAAAACCCTTTTAAACATGAAATCATGGGACATTTATTTTGATGATAAAAAGTTGAGATAGGTTTTGATCAGTTAATCTTCATTTTGTGTGAAAGTAAAAAAAAATTGTGTATAAGTATATATTAGGGTGTGATAGGGGTTGTTTGGGTTGGGGGTACAGAGTACAAGATAACAGGCCTGTTACATTGAGACAGTAACATATAGAATACATAAAAAGCTTTTAACAGATTGAATTTTCTTGTATAAATAACACTGGTTAAACCCAACATGAACAGATTTGTCTTCTGAATATTTTCAGACAGAATTTTTCGATTCTCACAAACATTGGACATTTTATTTTTGATGAATTTTGTCTAAATCAGTTACCATATTTGCCCAACTGGTACTTCCAGTTTAGTTCATATGAAAACACAGAGCCCAGTTTGCACTTTCTCCCTAAGTTACACCCCTAGTGTATAGGATGAATTTTTAAAACATGTGTAAATGAATCGATAGTTTAGGCGGGTGGGTTTGTCTCTCTGTTGTAACATTGTTGTAATATTGTTGTTTATGGAGCCCAGTCATAGTATTTTTGTTGACAGTCTTGCCCCATGTACCACTGCATAGTGGGAGGCTGCAGTACACTGGTGCACTAGGCAACCATCTCAGCTCGGTTGATAATGTTCCCCATCATGTGCACTGGGATGCTGTCTGCTGAACAATACACAGGAGGACTCTCATGTTTTGGTCTATTTGTGAATTTCTAATTGGTCATGTGAAATCTTGTTACAAATTGCCAGTCCAAATTGCGTATAATGTAAATGATTAATAGTTGTCTGGTAATTACCGTAAGATATAAATTGTTGTTACTGTAATAATTGTAAAGTAACAAAATTTAGAAAAAGGTTTAAAAAGAGTAAGTCACATCCTTGGGAAATAGCAGTCACATTTCATTGTTTTTTGGCACACAATTTTTGGTCCATTGTTTTTGTGAATTTGTGACGCATGTAAAATCTGTTACATATTACATAGAGAAATGCAAAATGCATATTATACATATGATTAATAGTTGTCTGTTAATTACAGTGAGACATAGAGAAATGCAAAATGCATATTATACATATGATTAATAGTTGTCTGTTAATTACAGTGAGATATAATTTAGGACTAGTGATAAATGTTAAATTTAGAAATAGGTTTAAAACTAGTAAGTTTTTAATTTAATTGAGACCTAGTGATCATTGCAGCCAACTTAGATCATGAATATTTCAGGCTTTCATGAACCCTGACCCCTTCCTGCTGTGTCCCGGGGGGAAGGGAGGTCTCCTACGGGATTGATGTAGGTTCATGTCATATTAGGGATAGGCAGTGTCAGGCAGACCCTGATGGCCCCTACCGGCTATACGTTTCGTTTTACTTTTTGAATTGATCTAGGACTTAATTTGTCAACATGAAGTTGTGAAATTTTGGACTTTCAACAGGCCTGACCCATAGTGCTATCCTATACTAGGGAGTTCTCCCTCTGGATGGTATAGCCTGTTGTCATAAGAAGGGATTAGGCTGCCCCAGGCGGACCCTGGTGGTCCCTATCAACTAGACAACTTTCGATCCAATATTGACACTTTTGATGCTATTATAGCGGGGTATCTCTTTCCCTTCCTATTCTTGTAACCAATTTTAAACCATTTCTCCCTTAACAATTTGTATGTAGACTTTAACATGTAAATAAATGCCTCAAATGACACATATCATTCCTTGACTTTTGACCTTATCTCTAACTTAATGACCATGCTTTAGTGAACACTGAATGGTATCGTTTGGTGGGCAGTGAGATTTTGATTCTTGTGACTACTAATATAATGTTAAATTAAAAAAGTTTAGAAATAGGTATAAAAAGAACAAATCACATGGGATACAACCGTCACATTTCATTGTTTGGTGGCACACAAGTTTTGGTCCATTGTTTTTGTCAATTTCTAACTGACAAATGTAAAATCTGTTAAAAAGTAGGCTTAAAAATAGTAATGTCTCACTCTTGGAAGTCAGCAGTCAGATTCATTACTGGCACACAACTTTTAGTCCGTTATTTTTGAGAGTTTGTAATTAATACATCTGAAATCTGCCACATATTACATGGGGGAATGGCAAATTGCAAGTTATGGATATGATTAATAGCTCTGTTAACTTCAGTAAGATATAAATTGTTGTGACTAGTGATAAATGTTAAATTAAAAAAGATTAGAAAAACTGGTTTAAAAAGAACCAGGCCAAACCCTAGGGATACTCAAGTCAGATCTCATTGTTTGCTGGCACACAAGTTAGGTTTATTATTTCTGTCAGTTACAGTAAGGTATAAATTGTGGCTAGTGATAAATGTGAAATTGACAAAGTTTACCAATAGGTTTAAAAATAGTTAGGGTCGCACTCGTGAGATTCAGCAGTCAGATTTCATTGTTTGCTGGCATAGAGCAAATGCTGTGAATTCCCTACTTGTGAGTGGCAAGTGTGTTACAGTTGTCCGGGGGTGGGGGGTTAGAGACTGGACCATCCCTGTGCCCTCATAGTTAGAGCAAAGCTCCGAACTCTGGCTAGGAGAATAGGTTCCGCAGGCAGCCTGGTGGCAGGGCAGCCATGTCAGGGGGGAGGGTGAGTACTCGCCTTTGGGGATCCGGCATGGCCCTTTCTCTAGCCCTGGTCCCAGATAGTCAAGTTAATGTTGTCCAGTCCTGTTTGGGTCACTGTTTTAAAGTGTACTTTACTCCCTGTAATCTGTTATTTAAAGCAAATGCTTTAAGTGGTAAGTCACTTATGAGAAGACTTTTATTGGAAGTAAGGTACAGCATGCTAACCTTTTCATGGAAATTAAGCAATATTGGCCACGGTCAGTACTTGGATGGGTGACCGTTGTCGCAAAACAGGACTTTTATTTTTGTGGGTTTTCTTTCATCCCTGCATAGCAAATGAAAAGATCTCTCATTATGTCAACTTCAACCAGACCATATACCAGTAATGTATCTACTTACAAAACATGTTCCAGCTCCTTCTGGGTCTACTGGTTTGGTACCGGATCCAGTTAACCCTCTCACAGAAGATGTTTTGTAAGGGAACAGTTACCTTCCAGTAAGTTTTTACTGGTACCTAGCTACAGTATTCTATGTGAGGCCTTTTCAGTATTTCTATTCCTACCAGTATGGATTTGGCACCGGTGCACTATTCACTAGTCTCTAACATGAGGTATTGTTTTCACTTCTGGACTGTTTTCCCCTGATCTTCTGGACTATATATCTGTTTATATATAGTTTGTAATTAATACATCTGAAATCTGCTACATATTATATAGGGGAGTGGCAAATTGCAAGTTATGGATATGATATTAATAGCTCTGTTAATTTCAGTAAGATATAAATTGTTGTGACTAGTGATAAATGTTAAATTAAAAAAGATTAGAAAAACTGGTTTAAAAAGAACTAGGCCACACCCTTGGGATACTCAAGTCAGATTTCATTCTTTGCTGGCACACAAGTTAGGTTTATTATTTCTGTCAATTACAGTAAGGTATAAATTGTGACTAGTGATAAAAGTGAAATTGACAAAGTTTACCAGTAGGTTTAAAAATAGATAGGGTCGCACTCGTGAGATTCAGCAGTCAGATTTCATTGTTTGCTGGCACAGAGCCAATGCTGTGAATTCCCTACTTGTAAGTGGCAAGCGTGTTACAGTTGTCCAAGCCTGTACGGGGGTGGGGGGGTTAGAGACTGGACCATCCCTGTACCCTCATAGGTAGAGCAAAGCTCCGAACTCTGGCTAGGAGAATAGGTTCCGTAGGCAGCCTGGTGGCAGGGCAGCCGTGTCAGGTAGGGGGAGGATGATTACTCGCCTTTGGGGATCTGGCATGGCCCTTTCTCTAGCACTGGTCCCTGATAGTCAAGTTAATGTTGTCCAGCCCTGGTTGGGTCACTGTTTTAAAGTGTACTTAACTCCCTCTAATCTGTTATTTAAAGCAAATGCTTTAAGTGGCAAGTCACTTATGATAAGACTTATTGGGAGTAAGGTACAGCATGCTAACCTTTTCATGGAAATTAAGCAATATTGGCCATGGTCAGTACTTGGATGGGTGACCCTTGTAGCAAAACAGGACTTTTATTTTTGTGGGTTTTCTTTCATCCCTGCATAGCAAATGAAAAGATCTCTCATTATGTCATCACCAACCAGACCATATGCCAGTAATGTATCTACTTACAAAACATGTTCCAGCTGCTTCTGGGTCTACTGGTTTGGTACCGGATCCAGTTAACCCTCTCACAGAAGATGTTTTGTAAGGGAACAGTTACCTTCCAGTAACTTTTTACTGGTACCTAGCTACAGTATTCTATGTGAGGCTATTTCAGTATTTCTGTTCCTACCAGTATGGATTTGGCACCAGTGCACTATTCACTGGTCTCTAACATGGGGTATTGTTTTCACTTCTGGACTGTTTTCCCCTGATCTTTTGGACTATATATTTGTGAGTTTTCTTTCATCTCGGCCTTGCAATTTTGTCATCAACAACTGGACCATGTGCCGGTTGGGTGACTATTTATAAAACATCTACCATGTACTTCTGGGCCTACTAGTTTGGTACTGGCTCCAGTTTGGTACTGACATTTCGCCACCCTATCTTTTATGTAGGCCTTGGGTCAAAATCAAGCGACTAATAGCTATTTTAAGCCCAGGTGTAAAAATTATGCTCTGGGGAGCCAAAAAAAAATTGACTTGTTACTTGAAAACTATTGCATTTAGAGCATTTTGTTTAAATATGTGAGCCAGCAATAGCTACAACATAGTAAAATAGCAGACCTGTAGCTCATTGCATAGCTGAGTAATAGTTACTTTGAGGTTCTCACTGTTGAGTAAATCAGTTGCAAAAGTGCTTACAACTGGTTTATTATTGGTCCTAGAGGTTTGCAATGTGAAACCAACCTATAGGAAATCATGGACTAGGAATCTTCTGGTGTGGTTAGATTTGACCTTGAGGCCCTCCTTCAAGGTAAAACGAGGATAACCAAACTTTAAAGTGCTTATAACGCCAGGAATCTTCAACCTCTACGTCCTTTATAATTGCTTCTACAGGTTTGCTCTGTTTGAGGATACATAGTCAGCTCACGGCATAATTCTAGTTTTTTATTAGTACCTTGCTACATTATTCCATGCGAGCATTTTTCAGATTTTTTTTGTTCTACCAGTTTTGATTTAGCACCAGTGTGCTATTCACTGGTCTTTAATGGGTTTTCTTTCATCTCTGCCTAGTAAATGAAAAAAATCTCCCAATATGTCATCACCAACCCAACCATTGTGCCAGTCATATGACTGCATACAAAACATCTACCATATGCTTCTCGGTCTACTGGTTTAATACTGGCTCCAGTTTCCCCCCTCAAAAAAGACATTTTCTTGGGGGAGCAGTTACCTCTCAAGTAATTCTTCACCAGTACCGGCCTAGTGGTTAGCAAGTTTGGCATCTAATCATAGGCTGTCACCTCTGTGGGTTCGAGTCCCACAAGTGGCAATGCTGAGGACCTGTCCCAATATGACCCTGGCTGTTGAACGGGACGTTAAACCCCAACTTTGACTTTGTTCACCAGTACCTTGGCACATTCTTCTATGTGAGGATTTTTTTAGTGTTTCTGGTCCTGTCGGTTTGGATTCGGCACCAGTGCACTATTTACTGGGGCGGTATTCACGAACACGGATCAGTAAAGATCAGATCAAATTTGATGAAAAATGATCAACTTTTGATCAGATTTTTGGATCAACAATGATTGGTATTCACGAAACATTTGATCTGATTTTCTGATCAAATTTTGGATTAAATTTGATCTGTGTACTTTGTTGGATTAACTTTCTGATCAAGGTGGATCTTTTAATCAGGCACTACAGAGACAGAGCAACTAATCGTTCCATGACTAACATTGGAATTTTCAGTGCATTGTTCAATGATCACTTGTTCCCTCTCTGGCCAGATATTATTCATCATAACTTTTCTGCATTTGGATGGTACTGTAATATATACATATCCATAAATTTTTAGCAAATCCAAAAATTGATCTACAAATAAAACTTTGGCAGATGAATAATGATACTGCCCGGATTTAAAAAGATTCTTAAACTCATACTTAAACTCAGACACATAATCTCAGTTTTTTCTGCAAACATGAGATTATGTTGAAGTTTGTATTTTCAAAAGTAATCTCATGTGAGACAAAAAATCAACCTCTGAGTTTATGCTTAAACTCAAGCTTAAACCTAAGTTTGTCAACAGCTTAGTCTATGATTTTGTGACATTGTTTGTAAATATACACACACGGAAAACATGTATACAGGTACATTTAAGCAATTGTATGTATCCTAATGTGCAAATATATTACCCCTTTTGGTTGCCATGTTTGTGAGCTATTATTGCAAATAGAATTACTTCTTTTGTTTATATAAATCTAACACATGTATTTCAGAAAAACAAACTACTGAAAAACAAACTGCTCTAAAAATGTTCACATCATTTTGCTGACACAAATTACAAAAAGGAGAAATGTTTACTGTCCTTGACACAGCTACAGATCACACCTACTCAGTGCACTTTGCATGTATTGATTTTTGTCATATTGGCACATATAGGGTCAAACCAAAGGCACACTTATGTTTACATTCCATGGTATAACCAATCAGATTTCTTTAATCATAAACCCAATAGAGGACAGCATGTCAAGGTTTGCATATTATGTGTTTCTTGTCAAGGTTTGCATATTATGTGTTTCTTCAATAGTTTTCAAAACAATGTGGATATTTTGCCAGGGAAAAATATATATAGCTCTAAAACACAGTTGTCTAAACAATGGGGATATTTCTTAATGGTTATATATGCAGCAAAGTAATAAAATAGATGTCACTAAAATACAGCTATATGGATATATTTCTAATATTTTTGTGTGCAGAAAAAGAAAGACACATGGCTCTAAAACATTTGTCAAAACAATGGATATATTTTACAATGGTTATCTGCAGAAAAAAATAACATAAGAGAAACTGTTGCCCAAGATTTGGGAAACAAAATTTCAGTGCTTAATATTATTTATAGCACTGTTATTTTATTTTTCTTTTGATGGGTAAATCTGAAATTTAATATGTACTTTGTAATGTGGTCTAAAAGAATTTATTGAAAACCATGGATAAATACATCACTAAAGTGTTTAAAGAGACAAAATAATTTGTGAGCAGTGATTCTTTCAGTATAGTACAGTTTGAGTAGTAATGATTACAAAAACAGATCATATATTTGATCTTTTCAGCTCAAGTGATCCATGCTTTGTGAATAGCTATTTGATCCACTGGCTCACTTGAAACTTTTTTCTCAAATTTGATCTGATCTTGATCTGATCTTAATCCTTGTTAGTGAATACCGCCCCTGGTCATTAAGATGAGGCATTGTTTTCACTCCGGACCATTCTTCCTTGATCTGCTAGAGCCTGCATTTCTCAATATGCCTATGCCCTAGAGTGGTCACTTTAGCAGAAGATCCGGTTCAGGGAATGGAAGAGGGTGTACTTTCCAATTCAGAACAGAAAGTGGATCAGATCTGATAAATTGCTGTTTGCCAAAGAGTTTCACATGGAAACAGTCCAGGGAGTAACAGTTTTTATGGATGGTCACACAGAAATTATATTCTGGACCAAAAATTCCTTTGAAAGAAAAAATTCACAGTTAGTTAAGAAGATATCTTTTGATATTATCCCAGAAAACGGGCTATGTTGTTAACTGAAGAATTTTCACTGGGATCGCTCGTCCTGCGGAGACCAGTTTGTTCAGTGTGACGTCTCATAGGTCTACTGACAACCACTGAGAACCAAGTGCCCTCAGGCCATCTTTGCATGAAACCAATCCTGTAGCACTTGTGCACAATTGGTAGTTGAATCAAAACAATTCATTGACTACATGGGTTATCCTTATAAACTCTTCAGTTATTTTACCTCTAAGAATTAAAACAGGAAGGTAGCAATTGAAAAACAGAGCCAAAGGCGATCCCAAGGCTTAATTTGTACAACATAATTGAGAAAACTTTTCAAAATTTTCAAAAAATGTCTGATGAAGATAAACTTAACGTTATTTTGAAATTATATGAAAAGGAGCTTGTATGTTTTGTGATTAATGGAATCAGACAAAATGTTATTGACAAGTGATCACATTTTTAGGCTTAATTTGTATAACATAATTGAGAAAACTTTTCTAAAGTTTCAAAAAAATGTCTGATGAAGATAAAGTTGAAGTTATTCTGAAATTATATGAAAAGGAAGCTGTATGCTTTGTGATTCATGGAAGATCCGACAAAATGTTATTGACAAGTGATCTCATTTTAGTTTATATTTATTTATACATTCTTACATTGATTTGTTTATTTGGGGTTTTACGTCGCTTTCAACACTGTACAGGTCATATCACGACGGGTAGTTGGAAGGGCAGAGGAAACCAGTACATATAGTTCGCTAGGGTTCTGTACTGTAAACTGCCGACCAACGGCAAGCAACTACCAGCTTTCCCACTTACGGCCATGACAGGGATCGAACCCCGGCCGCAGAGGTGGGAGGCGAGAGTGTTACCACTCTGCCACCGTGGCCCCTCATTCTTACATTGAGAAAGACATATTAAATTCAGACATATGTTATATTTTTCTTTTCTAGTAGTTGGTATAGTTTTAAACTTTTACAAACAGATATTATTAACTACATTTTGTTTTTTTCAGTATGACAAAGATTGTAACATATTATCAATTTATCAATTTATTATTCTCATAGAAACCACTGTTATTAACTATTACTTCCCAAAAATTGGCAAATAAGTCCATCAGGGTTACGCAAATTGTTTTCCGTTTTATTCTATTATTGTATACTTGTCAATATGTGCATGTCATTATGATAAATATTATATTCTATACTTGTATATTCTGAGCCACATAAAACAGAATCTTTGTTAAACATTCATTTATGCATTGGATGTGCATTAGACAATAAGCATGGACGTCAGGAAATCAAGGAAAAAATTAAGATGGACCTGCCAAATAAGTAGGTTTTAAACCGAATAGGAGTAGTCTGATCACATGATGACAGTGCAATTGGCATTTTTAAGGGTCATCACATTGCAATATTTTTTTACTGAAATCCATGTCAAACCAATGATCTCTTTCATCAACTCAGTCGCTGGTGTTAAATCTTTGTTTTGTTAATGGTTTAGATAATTTTTTTCTTGTTGAGCATCATTTCATGTTACTCCAGAAAAATAATGATTTCCACAAAATGCTGATAACAGAGGTGTTACTGTTCTTGGAAAAATACAAGATTATGTGTACTTACCTGGGAAGTCTAATATTATTATTCTACATTTTCTCTTACATCCCAACGTACATGCATGCACACGTAAGTGTGCTACAAATATCGTTGAAAAATATGAGCATAGCCTTGAGATATGTCACAACTTGAATATCCAAGAACAGACTAGCTACAAGCCACACAGTGGGTTTGAAAAATGCAAGGTACATGAATGTATGATACGACACGTTCATTACCCTTGAGACATGGATGTATTTTGTAACCACAACCTGATTCACATTTCCTCGTTTTCTTCTGTTGCTGTTTTACACGCCCATTTATACTTTACCCTGTGCCCTTAAATTATAACCCCGCTTCTTGAAATGTGGCTTGTGAAGCCATATTGTGTCACCTTTTAGGTTATATTTATAACTAAGAGAAATTATAAATATTAAATTCTTCAACCACTTAATATCTGACCAGTATATGCCACAATGCACTTATTTAGAGATACTAGACACAATATTATACAACAGAAACAAAAGTCCTCACTGTTAATGGCCAACAAAAATAATGAAGTAAACGATGTGGTCATGTGACCAAAAGGCGGAAGGACGGACTACTGCTACTCAATGGCCTGGTTAAGGTTGTTATATAACCTTAAATTGGCATCTCTGTGTTAGCCATTGAGTTGAATGACTCCGAAAAATAGCTACTGTTAGGAAATAGTAGGTATTTCTAATAAAACTAAATTACTATAAAATGTTCCAAATTTCACTGGAATCAGGTACAAACTAGTGCTGCTGCAGTTTTGTTTATTCTTTTATTGATAATTTATATATTGTCCTATCATTTTTGAATATTCAAATATTTGATTATTTTTTATTTTCACATAAATGAGAGCAATGCAAATGTGTAAAACAGCCCAAGGCAACATTTTTGTTCCCGCTTCCATTTTTTGTGTGAACAGCCTTTATGAAGGTACTCTGAACTTGACTTGCAAATAATCACTCATGTTTTATGAAACTACATAAAACTGCCAAAATTCGTGTTGCAATAACCGAAACAAGGTTCCTTAGTTTCAGTTGCATATGGTGTGTTGTAAACAAATTTATTTGAAGTGTTATGTCAAATCAAATCTGTAAGATCAAAGAAAAGTATGATAAATAAAAGACAGGGAAGACAAAATGGACTGTTAATAGGTTTCATATAATAGAGTAGGTTATTTATGGTTATATACGCTATTTTTACAGTTACAGATTTCACTAGTTCACACTCAGTTTGTTGAATACTCACTGGCCAGTTTCAAATAGCTTAAATAGCTTCTGCTTAAATGAAGACATGTCCACATTAAAATGCTTTGATGTATGTTTCAAAGTTAACCAAGATGATCAGCCAAAGATCAGCTTAACTGCTTTGTGAATAAAAGCCTTAGTACTAATCCGATTTTTGGATAAAGTGTTAAGCTAAATTTGGTAATTGATCATTCATTAATCCCTTTTGTGAACATGTCCCTGAATTTGTGAATAGCACAGTAAACTTCAATTGAAATGACACTCAAAGTCAAAGTTGGGGTTTTACGTCCCGTTCAACAGCCAGGGTCATATTGGGACAGGTCCTCAGAATTGCCACTTGTGGGACTCGAACCCACAGAGGTGACAGCCTATGATTAGATGCCAAACTTGCTAACCACTAGGCCACTGAGGACCTAAAAGACACTCAAGAGTACCTGATATAATTATTTCAAATAAAAAGAAATTCTTTTCAATTTAAAGGGAGTTCAATTTAAATGGGCTGTCTGTATTTACCTTAAATGACACCTTAACAACTTGTCCTGGTTTTATCACAACATCATAAACGGCTGCAGATGTCCAGCAATTGTTATAACTTGGTAAACTTGGTAAAAGGTCTTGTCAGAGAATAAAATGGAGAAAATATGGAGCCCCTAAAGAGACACAGAAACAAGCAACAACAGTTCACAATCTTATTACCCTCAAGCAAAAACGTTAACCTAAGTACATCTGTATGATATATGAGTTATGAAATCCATACTAAGGAAAAATATAAATTTTACTTGCTATTTCACAACAGTGTATAATTTGTTTCAAAATATTATGCTTACACCTTAATTAGACTTAATTAGACCAGTTCTCTTTATGTAGATTTCACTGTATAATTGTAGGGAGCAGCTCTGTTACAGCTCTGGTTGGGTTGTCCAAACTCTCAAGGGATGAGGTGTCAACACAAACACAGAGACAGTTGACTTGGTTTGACAATGAGAGTCACCGAACATGGTGGTGATTATTTGATATGTAATTCAATAAACAAAAAGCTTATGAAACACTTTCGGGGTCACACAGAAATAAATATCAAAAAGCCTAAAAATGGAAACTCGTCTAGCATATGTAAATAATATAAAAATTATTACTTGAATTAAATTCTATTAATACAGCCAGTGATCACTACATAAAGAATAATAAATCTCAACAACAGCTTTTGTTGTTGATAAAAATTTAAGCACTGCCTACAGTATATAAATTAGATGAACAATTGGAGATAAAAATTAAATATCATTATATGTTTCATAGGTGATTGAATTAATAAATTCAGTATATTAACACTACAAGCATGAATTGACTACATCAAATCATTATAACAAATTAGTTTGCGAAACTTCTTGCCATTAATATGACAAACTTGCTGTGGCATGTTGATTTTGAAAAAAAATCTCTACTGAGCTTAGTTTCAAAAGAATGCGAAACATTGGAATCAGTTTCATTACTGAATGGAAAATTAGTATTCCAGTGTTTGTTATTTTCATTGAAAAAAAATTGCATTTTACCCTTTATTTCCTCTTACTTATATATTGGAAGTGCTTGGATAAACTTTACAATACCTTTCCTTTTATTGCGCCGAATTCATTAACCAAACCAACATTCACAAATCATTGTCAAAGGCCAAAGTTGGGGTTTTACATCCAATTCAGCAGCTGCCTATCTAGCTCTTATGTCAAAGTCAAAGTTGGGGTTTAACGTCCCGTTCAACAGACAGGTTCTCAGCATTGCCACTTGTGGGACTCGAACCCACAGAGGTGACAGCCTATGATTAGATGCCAAACTTGCTAACCACTAGGCCACCGAGGACCTCATCTAGCACTTATGATTATAGTGGAAATTATGGACACACTTGCATCCATCTACTTTAAAGACAGCTACTTTTTGACTGTGTTAGAACAGGCTAAGCAATAACTGACAAATTTTCACATTGACATAATTTATTTATATGGGGTTTTACGTCGCTTTCAACACTGTACAGGTCATATCACGACGGGTAGTTGGAAGGGCAGAGGAAACCAGTACATACAGTTCGTTAGGGTTCTGTATTGTAAACTGCCGACCAAAGGCAAGCAACTACCAGCTTTCCCACTTGAGGTCGTGCCGGGAATCGAACCCCGGCCTCAGAGGTGGGAGACGAGAGTGTTACCACTCTGCCACCGTGGCCCCCACATTGACATAAATTGTTGTTTCCAACAAGAAATAAATTTAGAAAAAATGCTTGCTGACCATAATAGGTGTTATGACAATAATTATTAGGCAAGAAGTACTGTATAGGCATCTACTTCAAATAAAATTCTTTCACATAAAATAGATTACTACAGAAAAACAACTGCAGACATTCATCACAAGTAACTATAGACTTAATATCTTACCTGAAATAAGTTTCTAAAACATTACCTAAAGGTTAGATCCAATAACTGCACACTAATATATTCTTTTTGGATTTCAGTTGTCAGCATAGGGCTAAACTTTAGGGGGTGTTCCGCTAACAAAAAGCCCAGCTCTACAAATGACTCTATGACTCTAGGGTCAATTTGCAGAGTCCAGAAAAAAGTGCGCAAAATATCTTTATCAGTTTCACCTCCTTGGCAGGATATAGTGCATCCCAGCTTGTCTGGATCAAGATCCCGACCTGACTTGTAGTTGGGGTGTTTTTCTCCATGACAAGACGGGGAAAATATCAGGACAAGCCATAAACCCCTTCCTGACAAGCTGTATCAGGCCAGAACATCAGGCATAATTTTCAATTTTTTGATTGGTCGACTTTTAATTTTTTTCGGAAATTGCTCATGGATTTTAATAGCTGAGAAAAAATAGTCATGTGATGGGATCCAAATAATTTGTTGACTGTCCTTGACTAATTTATCGATTTTTTGATTGGTCAACACTTGATCCCTCTTTTTCCAAGAAATTGCTATCTCGTAAAATAACTGAGTATTTTATTATTATATTACAAAACACTCCTGAGGTTTCTTATTATTTACAGCATACCTGGTCTACCTTTGAACCTCAGTATTCTGATTATTTTCACTGTTTTTGTCATTTTTAAATTATTTAGTTGCCATATATTTAACTCTCATCATACTGAAACTGGACTGAAAATGAGCAGGATAAGACTTAAGTGACAAGGACAAGCTGATTTCATGATAGGATAAGATAGGAAGTGAATAGGACAAGAAGGGAAGTGATTAGGACAAGAGGTGTAGTGACAAAACAAGACAGGAAGTGACTAGGACAAGCCAGTTTCCAGGTGGGCGGAGCCAAGGTCAGGATCAAGAGTGGGAGAGGGTTGGTGTAATATATCAACCAACAGCACAAGCCAGGAAACTACAACCGACCCTAACTGACTCTGTTAACATTGCTTCCGACCCTAGAAAAACCCTTAATTACCGACAAGGCTGTCCTAGTTGAACACCCTTAGTAATAACAAGTTGACAATCTAGTTCTGGAAACATATAAAAGTATTTCATTTGAAAAAGCCAAATTAAAATTCTAGTTTCTGTACTGAGTAGTGGTATTTCACTTGTGAATGCCTACCTACCAGTGAATCCCTACGATATATTTTCTTCTTCAAGTTAAAGTTAGGATTTTATGTTTATGTTTAAAAGCCAGGGTGATCAACTTCAATAAAATATACTTCTCTCAGCTACCAAAGTTCGCCACCTGCTTTAAAAATGATCAAGGAAAAGCAGTATTGACATGAAAGCAACAAGTACTTTTCTCAGCAACAGTAATACAAAAATCTACTGGTTGGCCAGTGACGTTCAGCACAAAGCAAAGTTTGTCATAGGGGGAACGGACTAAAGTGTTAGGTAAATCAACTTAGTTCAAAAACACCATGAACACCATGTATCACTTATTCAATGTATATTTGTATGTAAGTCACTCCGGTAGCACTTATAAACAATACAAGCAAATTTCGCCAGAAATAAGTAGTCACCTATAATAAGAGTAGTAACAGTAATAGTGTAGAAATAAAGTCCTCAGTTTTGTGATTTGTAACCCTAGATAATTCACTAATTTCCGGCGAATAATGGACGAGCGCGTAGAAACGCCACCCTCAAATGGCACGTGCACCACACAGGCTACAGACTACATAGTTGATGATTTTTTCAATAAATATGGTCGAATTGGGTTGCTAACCTTTATACTAATGACTAATTTAATATCAACAATATAATTCACAGATGCTAGAGCTTTACCTGTTTTAATGAGTTGAACTTGGTGTAATAATGCATCACATTCTGTAGTAAGAGAAATGACTGGTAATTTTAACTTATTATGGATGGATTTGAAGCCATGTCTGAAATGTGTGTATCATGAAAGATTAGGTAATCAATATTAATTTTGATGTAAATATTTAACAATCCCCTATGTTTGTTTTAGTAATATCAACTGCCTACTACCTACCCACAAGAAACATTTCCATACATACATTGATTTTTAGATAGATTTAAACAGGCCTCATTCTTTTAAATAATTTATAACATCATAAACATTTTCATTAAATAACTTTTCCATCGTATTTATATCTCTATAATATTTTATTCTAGTGTCACGTAGGTCAATACAGTCTAATAATATGTGCTTGACTGTATCAGGACAATGACATGGAATGCACCAGGGCATATCTTCACCTTTCAATAGATAGCTGTGTGTCCTATACGAGCTCAAGTTATAACTATTTCCTCCCTACGAGATAAACCTGTCCAAACATAAAAATCTCCAACAGTAGAGTTTATTTGGAATAGTTTTTAGGACATGCATTCCATTGAGCTTGCCACTTTTGTTTTAAAACACTATTTACATTCACTTTCAAGTCTGTATAGGGGACTTTCAAGTCTAAAACATTAAAATTCAATGCCTGTTTGGCAAGCTCATCTGCTTTCTCATTGCCCTTTATGCCTACGTGATTAGGCACCCAAGCTAAAACAACTTTCTTATTTACTGAACAACAATCATTAAAAAGCTTTGAAATATCTTGAATAAAAGGATGATCACAGTTGTTGCGATCAAGAGCTTGAAGACGATATAAAGAGTCAGTAAATATAATAAAACGATCCCCATCACAATTTTTAACTATATTAAAAGCCATTTTAAGAGCCTGTAATTCAGCTGTGAATATACTAGCATTGCCAAGACAAAGGTCAAAGTTGGGGTTTTACATCCCGTTCAACAGCCAGGTCATATTGGGACAGGTCCTCAGAATTGCCACTTGTGGGACTCGAACCCACAGAGGTGACAGCCTATGATTAGATGCCAAACTTGCTAACCACTAGGCCACTGAGGACCTGAGCATTGCCAAGAAGTCTGACCTGGGCACTGAGGCCATCAGATGTAGCAGCTGCAGCAACCCTATTTTCTGTTTTCGATCCATCAGTATATATAGCCCTATGGTCAGAGTAATAGCTTTTTAACTCAGCAAATAGACTTTGAAACATACAATCATCACCAAGATGTTTCTTTTGATGGGTGAGGAATAAGTCTATGTGAGGTTTCTGTATAGTCCAGGGTGGGTCATCTGGCAATGACACATTCTGAATTAGATCCAGCTGAGGACAGACAACAGACAAATCTTCCTCTACACGATGCCCAAAAGATCTTAATGTAGATGGTTTCTTATCATACAGATCATAATACTGGGGGTTAAAAACAACATCATAAGCTGGATTGTCAGGATTACTTCTCAATTTGAAAGCATATTGAACACATAACTTATCAAACCTGAGATATAAAGGGGGTTCATTTGCCTCAACATACAAGCTTTGCATTGGATAAGTCCTGAAGGCTCCCAGGCATATTCTTTAGCCCTGGTTTTGAATGGGTTCCAATTTCTTAAGATATGACTTACAAGCAGAACTAAAAACAGCACAACCATATTCCAGTCTAGAACGAACAAATGAATGATAAAGTCTCAATAAAACACTTCTATCTGCTCCCCAATCCATTTTGGCAAGTACCTTCAGTAAGTTCATGGCTTTTTCACATTTCTGACGAATATAATCAATGTGTGCCTTAAAATTCAGTTTACTGTCAAATTTAACACCAAGGAACTTTTGTGAATTATATATTGTCAATGTTGGGTCTGGATGTAGTTTTCTTTTATTACAGAAATGCATGCAAACAGTTTTGGTTTTAGAAAACTTAAAATCATTTTCATCAGCCCATTGTGCAACCTTATTCAAACACAACTAAAGTTGCCTTTCTATTGAAGCCATATTTCTAGAAGAACAAGCGATTGAGAAGTCATCAACAAAAAAAGACTTTTCAAAGCTAGCTGGAATCACATCAGCAATACTGTTAATATTTAAAATAAATAACATAACAGAGAGGATGCTGCCTTGAGGAACACCCATCTCTTGCCCATGTATATCTGAATAAACAGATCCTAAACGAACTCTAAAAACTCTGTTTGATAAAAAATTCTGAATAAACATGGGCATTCGCCCCTTAAGCCTACTTTATGTAGATCTCTTATAACACCATATTTCGAAACACTATCCTAGGCTTTTTCTAAATCAAAAAATACAGAGACTACATGGTTGCCTTTTAAAAAGGAATCTCGAATAAAAGATTCAAGTCTTATTAATTGGCCTGTTGTAGTTCGACAAAGTTGGGGTTTTACGTCCCGTTCAACAGCCAGGGTCATATTGGGACAGGTCCTCAGAATTGCCACTTGTGGGACTCGAACCCACAGAGGTGACAGCCTATGATTAGATGCCAAACTTGCTAACCACTAGGCCACTGAGGATCTCTGTTGTAGTTCGATCATTTTTAAAACCACTTTGATATTTTGTTAAAATATTATTTTTCTCAAGGAACCAAACTAATCTAGTATTAATCATTCTTTCCATGGTTTTGCATAAACAGCTTGTCAGAGATATGGGGCTGTAATTAGACGGGTTTTGGGGTCTTTGCCTGGTTTAGGAATAGGTATTACAGTGGCCTCTTTCCAGCATTCAGGAATTTCGCCTGAAGCCCATATATCATTAACCCTTTCGCTACCATGTATGTCGACTAGCAGTTGACATCAATGTGTATTACAGGGGACCATGTCTGTCGACCAAGGGTCGACGGCAATAATATATATTTCTTCTCTCCCTTCAGTGTACTGTTATATGTTTTCTTTGGTGTATCAGTATTAAACAATTTTTTAAATATTTTATATGAAAGTTATGCTATATTTTTAAAAAAAATTCACCATTTCACCTATACCTGCATATTGTTTACTCATGGTTATTTTTATTTGGGGAATTCCCACGAATTTTCCCATTCGACTTTCATCAATTCCTAATGAAACATACCGAAAAATACCACAAATAAAGTGCATAAGGTAGTGAGTTATTATTTTACATCATTGGAGTTTCTGACGTGATATGACGTCATATGGCTACAGTCCGGTGGAATAATGTTCCTTCAGTAGTGAAAGGGTTAAATATATCAAGTAACACCATAAGTGAGTCTCTTGGTAGATGCTTAAGCAGTTGATAGTGAATTTTATCTGGACCAGTGGCTGTGTCATGAGACTTTTTCAGAGCATCACATAGTTCTCTAATGGTAAATGGTACATTGTAGTTTTCAGAGTTGTCTGTGTCAAAATCCAAGTGTTCTTTGTCAGCTTTCTCTTGATATTTTTGAAACTTTGTACAGTAATTGTTGCTGCTAGAATTCTTGCTGATTTCTTGGGCCAACCTATTTGCTATATCTACTCTTTCTGTTATTTTTGTCCCATCATTATTTTCCAGATGGTGTATTGTGGTATTACTTTGTTGCCACTTATTTTCCTAATCATTACCCATGCCTTCTTTGCTGGTGTCTTTACATTTAGTTTTAATACATATTCATGCCATGATTTCGTTTTATTTTCTTTAATTACTTTATGAGCATTAGCTCGACATTTTTTATATTCATTTATGTTATCTGATGTAGGATTTGTACGGCATTTAACCATTGCATTTTGACAAGCTTTAACAGCTTTAACATTCACTGTTGAACCATGGTTTGTAGCTACCAGTGGACTGTCCAGTTGACTTTGGCACACATTTTGTTGCTATATCATTTAATTTATCTATAAATGCAGGAAACTTTTCTGTTATATCAGTAAAACTATGCCTATTGATATCCAAAGAACAGTGAAGTTTGAATTTTGGCCAATCAGCCTTTTTTAGATTGGAAAGCTGGTAGTTACTTGCCGATGCCCGGTGGTTTACAGTGCAGTATGCACTGGTTTCCTCCAGCTGTAGCTACCCGTCGCAATATGACCCTGGCTGTTGAATGTCACAACAACAAACCACACTGATCTGAATGGACCTACCATTCAAAATCAAGAAAAACAGATGCAGAACAAAGACAAATCTATTGAAGTGAATGAACCAGATGCAGGATGAAAGTAGGTAGGGGACTTATCATTAAGCAAACAAATATTAGAGGATTCAAGAAGATGTTCCACTTTATTGCCTAAACTATTAGATGAGGAACATGCCCATAAATCACTATGTGCATTAAAATCACCAATAAATAAAAAAGGTGCAGGTAATTGGTTGACTAGATTATCAAGATCACTTTATGCAACATTAAAACGTGGTGGAATATATACATTACATACAGTTATAGTTTTATGTAGAGATACTTTTACAGCAACTGCCTGCAGTTCTGTATCCAACTCAAGTACCTCATGAGGTATACCTTTCTTAATAAACATGGAGCAGCCACCAGTGGCCCTCCCATCGACTTCCGACACACATGTTTTAAAATAATGATCAAATCCTCTAATATTTACATTATCTGTATCTTTAAAATGGGTTTCCTGTAATGCTAAAATGTAGGGTTTATAATTGGAAATTAAATTTTTAATTTCTTCAAAGTCTGGCCTAAAGCCACGACAGTTCCACTGTAGTATACTTTTATTTTTGTTTGGTTCCATTATTTACACTTTTAGTGCCACTCCGCCCTTGTGAATTTGTGATTGGTGACTCTTCGACACTCATTTCACTGTCACTATCACTCAAAACATCATATTTGTTGTATTGTTTAATAGGGTCATTAGATCCCTTATGTTGTTTCGTCAAATATACTTTGCTTTGACTTATTTTAAGTTTAATAGGGTCATTTTGAGATGCACTTGTCTGACTTGATGAACTTGTTTTACTCACTTTAGTTGTCGGTTTTTCAACTGCATACTTTATTGGTTGTTTTGTGCCTTCTGGCCCAGTCATTTCTGTTTGTATTTCCACTGTTGCTGTTTTCATCACAGGTTTGGTTGCTGCAGCTGACTGGGCATATGTTGTTTTCACAGAAATAAATATGTCCATCTGTTTCTTCGCTTCTATGTATGAAATTCCTCTTTCTGTCTTGATTCTTTGAATTTCATTTTCTTCTTTCCATTTTGGACATTCTTTATTATGTGATTCATGCTTACCTTGGCAATTGACACATTTTGCTTCATTCTTGCATTCTTGATGGTCTGTGTGATCTTCTTGCCCACATTTAGTGCAAACTTCATTCTTTCTGCAGTTGAATTTAGTATGACCAAACTTTTGACACTTGTAGCACCTCACAGGATTTGGGATAAATTGTGATACAGCCACCCTATAGTAACCCACCCTGATGTATTTAGGTAAGGTCTGGCTTTGAAATGTCAATATAAAGGTCCCTGTTGGTTTTCTTTGCCCATCTCTAAATACCGAAATCCTGTCTAGTTTGATGACACCTTCAGTTTTCCGGCCTTCTAATATTTCATCATCAGTACAGTCTTTTATGTCTGGGCATCTAATGACCCCTTTCTTAGTGTTTAAACTGTAATGTGGTGAAACATCGATTGGGATAGCATTGTCCATTGTCAGATTCAATTTTGTAGTTTTCAGTAATTTCTGGCTCTGTGTTTCCTTGTCCACTTCCACCAAAATGCTGCCATTCCTTAACTTCTTTATGTTAAAGGGATCAGAACCAAGTATAGCAACAATGGCTTTGTTTACAGCAAATGGTGACAGTTTGTATAAGGGTCTTTCATCACTTGTACCTTTAATAAGCAGGAAACGTGGCCATGAGCAAATCTGAGCAGAATCAAAGTCCGTAGTCGTAATATCAGGTCTAGATCTTTTCCTATCAATCAGTAGAGAGTGTTGAGTTGCCATAATGTAGTAATGATTTTTCATTGCCAATGCTCTCCACCCACCCTTCGAGCACAATAAGGGGATATAATAATAGTGTGGAGCTGAGCCCTGCACACTGATATCAGAGATACATTAGCAATATACTCAAAGAACACATAAAAAGTGAACCTTGATTGACCTGTTAAGCAGCCACCTTCTAGATACTCCAAACCAAAGCACAAACCAAACACCAGCAGAATACAACAATCAAGTACAACAGTATAAACCATTACAAACAACAAGCCATCACTAATTTGGAGTAATAGGGCTTGGCACTACCAGCCAATTGATTAAGCCAGGCCATCTTAACCTTCTGACTAAGTGAAATTGAGCCCAAAGCTGTGTATTGCCTCCTCAATGCCGCAACAAAGTATTGGCTCAACAGCCAGGACCCTCTCTTCTACTGACACAGATCACAACCCACGGCAAACAGGCTGCCCCCAATTAGTCGCCTCTTACGACACGCAGGAGGATACGTTGGGCCTATTCTACATCCCCGGACCCAGAGGGGGATGGAACTAAATCAAAAAGAGATGCATAATCAGTAAATAAACTAATAAATATTATCATGACAATAGCAAAATGGCACTTAAACCACTGTAGAACAAATAAAAAAGAATTGAACTTTACTTATTTTTTCAAGTATTGTGAGAGAAAAATTAAATATTTACAAGTGCATTTTTAGGGCAGAAGCTGGGGGAGTTAATAAATACATTTATCAGCTATTAGAAGAAAAATGGAATAGTTTGAGTAGCAAAACTTAAAATTATAAAAAAATGTTGTTCATTAGGTAATTCCTTATATCAATAAAATGATACAGGCTATGGAAGAGGAGCAAAATAAATATTATTTTTGTATGAAATAACTGAAATTGTTCCAGTTAAATTCGGTCACTGTTTCCTGTGAATTTTGTACATCTAAGTACTTTCTTTGACTGTTTGTATTGTACTGAAATTTTTGTATGAGTATGTAAAGTGTGCATCTTTTGTCTTTGTTTTATATGTGTATACGTATTTGTATGCAATGTGTGTCAAAAAAGGAATAATAATAATAATAAAAGATATGTTATTGTAACACTATCACTGATTCAATTGAAGGTTTATATGTGAATATTTCTTATGAAGAAGTGTACAATATTTATTGCGCCTAACTTTCAAACACTTCAAGAATTTTTGGTACCCAAAACAAAACGGCAAACATTTCATATGTGTAACGTCAACTTGTGTTATTACTTCATTGGCAGTAATATATATAATTCATGCCTTAATGATATAGCTGAACAGTAATATTCACACCATTCATATAATTCCACAGCTTATTGATGCATTTAAGTATTCCCTCCATCTTAAAGTACAGTAAAGTTAAAATTTAAGGTGCTTAAACATCTTGGTGTTATACAGCACCAATAAAATTTATAAATACCTTAACTAAACAATATACACAAACATCTACAAAAATATGAATAAAATACATGACTAGATACACAGAACAGAATGTATGTATAACAAGACAAAATAAAATTTAAAGGTGCAACAGATTGCAACATAAGCATTAGTGTAAAATAAAAAACATAAAAACAAGAATACAAATATCACAAGAAAAGATGTACACAACTAGGAAAACCACAATAACTTAACACAAAACACAGAATAAATTAATTCACTACAATTTGAAGAAGAGTCCACTTTCTTTCATTTATTTATTCGGGGTTTTACGGCGCTTTCAACACTGTACAGGTCATATCACGACGGGTAGTTGGAAGGGCAGAGGAAACCAGTAGATACAGTTCGCTAGGGTTCTGTACTGTAAACTGCCGACCAACGGCAAGCAACTACCAGCTTTCCCACTTAAGGCCATGACGGGGATCGAACCCCGGCCTCAGAGGTGGGAGACGAGAGTGTTACCACTCTGCCACCGTGGCCCCGTTTCACTGTATCAGGACAATGACATGGAATGCACCAGGGCATATCTTCACCTTTTAACAGATAACTGTGTGTGAAATAGGTGTGTCCTATACGAGCTCGAGTTATAACTATTTCCTCCCAATGAGATAAACCCGTCCAAACATAAAAATCTCCAACAGTAGGGTTTATTTGGAATAGTTTATTATGTGGACACGCATTCCATTGAGCTTGCCACTTTTGTTTAAAAAAACTATTTACATTCACTTTCAAGTCTGTATAGGGAACTTTCAAGTCTAAAACATTAAAATTCAAGGCCTGTTTGGCAAGCTCATCTGCTTTTTCATTGCCCTTTATGCCTACGTGACTTGGAACCCAAGCTAAAACAACTTTTTTATTCACTGACAAACAATAATTAAAAAGTTTTAAAATATCTTGAATAAAAGGATGATCACAGTTGTTGCTATCAAGAGCTTGAAGACTAGATAAAGAGTCAGTGAATATGATAAAACGATCCCAATCACAATTTTTCACAATATTAAAAGCCATTTTAAGAGCCTGTAATTGAGCTGTGAATATACTAGCATTGCCAGGAAGGCTGACCTGGGCACTGAGGTTATTAGATGTAGCGGCTGCAGCAACCCTATTTTCTGCCTTCGATCCATCAGTATATATAGCCCTATGGTCAGGATAACAACTTTTAAACTGAGCAAATAGGCTTTGAAAAAGACAATCTTCACCAAGATGTTCCTTTTGATGGGTGAGATACAAGTCTATGTGAGGCTTCTGTACAGTCCAGGGTGGGTCATCTGGCAATGACACAGTCTGAATTAAATCCAGCTGAGGACAGACAGCAGACAAATCTTCCTCTATACGATGCCCAAAAGATCTTATTGCAGATGGTTTCTTGTCATAAAGATCATAACACTGGGGGTTAAAAACAACATCGTAAGCTGGATTGTCAGGATTACTTCTCAATTTCAAAGCATACTGAATACATAATTCATCAAACCTTAAATACAAGGGTGGTTCATTTGCCTCTACATATAAGCTTTGCATTGGAGAAGTCCTGAAGGCTCCCAGGCATATTCTTAAGCCCTGGTTTTGAATGGGTTCCAATTTCTTAAGATAAGAAGAACGAACAAATGAACGATAAAGTCTCATTAAAACACTTCTATCTGCTCCCCAATCCATTTTGGCAACTACTTTCAGTGAGTTCATGGCTTTTTCACATTTCTGACGAATATAATCAATGTGTGCCTTAAAATTCAGTTTACTGTCAAATATAACACCAAGGAACTTAGTTTGTGAAACAACAGGGATTTGTGAATTATATATTGTCAATGTTGGGTCTGGATGAAGTTTTCTTTTATTACAAAAATGCAAGCACACAGTTTTGGTTTTAGAAAATTTAAAACCATTTTCATCAGCCCATTTTTCTACCTTATTCAAACACAATTGAAGTTGCCTTTCTATTGAAGCTATATTTCTAGATGAACAAGTGATTGAGAAATCATCAACAAACAGAGACTTTTCAAAGCTAGCTGGAATCACATCAGCAATACTGTTAATCTTTAAAATAAATAACATAACAGAGAGGATGCTGCTTTGAGGGACACCCATCTCTTGCCCATGTATATCTGAATAAATAGATCCTAAACGAACTCTAAAAACTCTGTTTGATAAAAAATTCTGAATAAACATGGGCATTCGCCCCCTTAAGCTTACTTTATGTAGATCTCTTATAATGCCATACTTCCATACTGTATCGTAGGCTTTTTCTAAATCAAAAAATACAGAGACTACATGGCTGCCTTTTAAAAAGGAATCTCTAATAAAAGATTCAAGTCTTATTAATTGGTCTGTAGTAGTTAGACCTTTTCTAAAACCACTTTGATACTTTGTTAAAATATTATTTTTCTCAAGGAACCAAACTAATGTTTTTATTTATTTACTTGGGTTTTTTTATTTATTTATTTATTTGGGGTTTTACGTCGCTTTCAACACTGTACAGGTCATATCACGATGGGTAGTTGGAAGGGCAGAGGAAACCAGTACATACAGTTCGTTAGGGTTCTGTACTGTAAACTGCCGACCAACGGCAAGCAACTACCAGCTTTCCCACTTCAGGCCGTGCCGGGAATCGAACCCCGGCCTCAGAGGTGGGAGGCGAGAGTGTTACCACTCTGCCTCCCTGGCCCCCCCCAAACTAATCTAGTATTAATCATTCTTTCCATGGTTTTACACAAACAGCTCGTCAGAGATATGGGACAATAATTGGACAGGTTTTTTGAGTCTTTGCCTGGTTTAGGAATAGGTATCACAGTGGCCTCTTTCCAGCATTCAGGGATTTCACCTGAAGCCCACATATCATTAAATATATCAAGCAACACCATAAGTGAGTCTCTTGGTAGATGTTTAAGCAGTTGGTAATGAATTTCATCTGGACCAGTGGCTGTGTCATGAGACTTTTTCAGGGCATCACATAGTTCTCTAATGGTAAATGGTACATTGTAGTTTTCCGAGTTGTCAGTGTCAAAATCTAGATTTTCTTTTTTGGCTTTCTTCTGATATTTTTGAAACTCGGTAATTGTTGCTGCTGGAATTCTTCCTAATTTCTTGGGCCAACCTATTTGCTTTCCACTCTTTCTGTTATTTTTGTCCCATCATTATTTTCCAGATGGTGTATTGTGGTGTTACTTTGCCACTTATTTTCCTTATCATTTCCCATACCATCTTTGCTGGTGTCTTTACATTTAGTTTAGATACATATTCATGCCATGATTTCCTTTTATTTTCTTTAATTATTTTACGAGCATTTGCTCGACAGTTTTTATATTCATTTATGTTATCTGATGTAGGATTTATACGGCATTTATCCATTACATTTTGACGAGCTTTAACAGCTTTTTTGCATTCACTGTTGAACCATGGTTTGTAGCTACCAGTGGACTGTCCAGTTGACTTTGGCACACATTTTGTGGCTATGTCATTTAACTTATTTAAAAATACAGGAAACTTTTCTTTTGAGTCAGTAAAACTATGCCTATTGATATCCAAAGAACACTGAAGTTTAAATTTTGGCCAATCAGCCTTTTTAAGATTCCAACGAGGAACATTGTCCTTAGGCATACTCTTAACTATATCAATTAAAATAGGAAAATGGTCACTACCACGCTGATCAGAATGGACCTGCCAAGTAAAATCAAGAAAAGCAGATGCAGAACATAAAGAGAAATCTATTGAGGTGAATGAACCAGATGCAGGATGAAAATAGGTAGGTGATTTATCATTAAGTAAACAAATATCAGAGGATTCAAGAAGATGTTCCACCTTATTGCCTAAACTATTAGATGAGGAACAACCCCATAAGTCACTATGTGCATTAAAATCACCAATAAATAGAAAAGGTGCATGCAACTGGTTGACTAGATTATCAAGATCACTTTGTGCAACATTAAAACGTGGTGGAATATATACATTACATACAGTTATAGTTTTATGCAGAGATACTTTTACAGCAACTGCCTGCAGTTCTGTATCTACCTCAAGTACCTCATGGGGTATACCTTTCTTAACAAAAACAGAGCAGCCACCAGTGGCTCTCCCATCTACTTCAGACATACAAGTTTTAAAATAATGATCAAAGCCTCTAATATTTACATTATCTGTATCTTTAAAATGAGTTTCCTGTAATGCTAAAATGTAGGGTCTAAAATTAAAAATTGAATTTTTAATTTCTTCAAAGTTTGGCCTAAAGCCACAACAGTTCCACTGTGGTATACTTTTATTTTTGTTTGGTTCCATGATTTACATTTTATTGCCACTCCGCAATTGTAATTTTGTGATTGGGGATTCTTTGAGACTCATGTCACTGTCACTATCACTTAATACATCATATTTGTTGCATTGTGTAATAGGGTCATTAGATCCTTTTTGTTGTTTGGTCAAATATACTTTGCTCTGGCTTAATTTCAACTTAATGGGGTCATTTTGAGATGCACTTGTCTGACTCGATGCACTGGTTTTATTCACTCTATTTATCTGTTTCTCCACTGCTCACCTTTTTGGTTGTTTTGTGCCTTCTGGCCAAGTCATTTCTGTTTGTGTTTCTACGTTCACTGTTTTCACCACAGGTTTAGTTGCTGCAGTTGCTTGGGCATACGTTGTTTTCACAGAATCAAATATGTCCATTTGTTTCTTGGCATCTTTGTATAAAATTCCCCTTTCTGCCTTGATTCTTTGAATTTCCTTTTCCTCTTTCCATTTTGGACATGTTTTATCACTAGAGGCATGGTTTCCTGGGCAATTGACACATTTCACTTCATTCGTGCATTCTTGAGAGTCTGTATGATCTTCTTTCCCACATTTATTACAAACTTCATTCTTCCTACAGTTGAATTTAGTGTGACCAAACTTTTGACACTTATAGCATCTAATGGGATTTGGGATGAATTGCAAAACAGCCGCCCTGTAGTAACCCACCCTGATGTATTTTGGCAAGGTCTGGCTTTGGAATGTCAATATAAATGTCCCTGTTGGTTTCCTTTGTCCATCCCTGAATACTGATATCCTGTCCAGCTTTATGACACCTTCATCTTTTAGTCCTTCTAATATTTCCTCATCAGAACATTCTTTTATATCCGGACATCTAATGACCCCTTTCTTTGTGTTCAGACTGTAGTGTGGTGATACAGTGATGGGGATAACATTGTCCATAGTCAAGTTCAATTTGGTTGTTTTCAGTAGTTTGCTGCTTTGAGCTTCCTTGTCAACTTCAATTAAAATTTCTCCATTCCTTAATTTCTTGATATTGAAAGGATCAGAATCTAAAACAGCAACAATGGCCTTGTTTACAGCAAATGGCGACAGTTTAGACAACGGTCTCTCATTGTCTGTGCCTTTTATCAACAAAAAACGTGGCCATGAACAAATTGGAGCAGAATCCAAGCTCGTAGTCAAGATATCAGTTCTAGTTCGTTTCCTATCGGTCATTTGAGAGTGTTGAGTAGCCATAGTAAAATAACAATTATTCATTGTCAATGCTCTCCACCCACCCTTTGAGCCCAACAAAGGGATATCATAATAGTGTGGAGCTGTGCCCTGCACACTGATATCAGAGATACATTAACAATATACTCAAAGACCACAAAAGTGAACCTTGATTGACCTGTTAAGCAGCCACTTTCTAGATACTCCAAACAAAAGCACAAACCAAACACCAGCAGAATACAACAATCAAGTACAACAGTATAAACCATTAGAAACAACAAGCCATCACTAATTTGGAGCACTAGGGCTTGGCACTACCAGCCGATTGATTAAGCCAGGCCATCTTAACCTTCCGACTAAGTGAAATTGAGGCCAAAGCTGTGTATTGCCTCCTCAATGCCGCAACAAAAATTGGCTCAACAGCCAGGACCCTCTCTTCCACTGACACGGATTGCAACCCACGGCAAACAGGCTGCCCCCAATTAGTTGCCTCTTACGACAGGCAGGATACGTTGGGCCTATTCTACATCCCCGGACCCACAGGGAGCAGAAGGTGAGGAGAAAAAAAAGGTGAGTATCATACACACATCATGAAGTATGGCAAAACATTGATGAATCATACACAACTACCAATAACATACCAAATTAAAGAAACTTCAATGAAAAATAACAACTGGTTAATGTTAATCTAAAATGTACTTAACATGTCCTTGGAAATGTATTTACTAGATCACAAAAGCCCAGAAAAGACATTGAGAGGAGAAAATTGATTATGGTTTTAACAGCATGCTATAACACAAATCCTTTGAAATGTAAGGTATTACAGGCCATAAACAGTGTTTAACTTATGCGAATTGGTTGCAGCATAAAGGTAATCCCCTAAGCAGACCACGCTTTCAAAACATATTTATTCGAAACGAAAGGGTCAATGTAGATAAAGATAAAAAAATACAGCACATGAAACTTACAGTGCAACCATATTTCACACAATTATACAGTCATAAAATGCGAAGGTATAATAGCATGGCATGCATGTCATATTCAACAAAGATCTATGATTTTAATTCCTGCTTAAACCTCATTGATGCATGCTGCTTATTTGTCATTGCTCAGTAACCCAAACAGTAACTCTTATCGGTCACTGCTACACTTTCCTTCACCAAATTTTGTGACAAGAAAAATACAAACAAAATTATTAAAAAATATAAAAAAATATAAAAATTCAAAATATATAAATGTATAAAAATATGTTACTGCCAAAAACCACTTGCATCCTTTTTGAGATGTTGAAATGTTTCAATCAACTTGGTCTTTGCCTAGGAAAAAAGGCACTTATGCAACCATTGACATAGATATTAAATCATTTGACCGAGACATATTACAGTGGAAAGATCATTAACGATCATGTCAGCCACATGGTATTCATAATTAAAATTCTCCAATATAGAAGTTCATGAAAGGCAATGACAGTGACAATGTGTGTGAGAATGGGAAAAGTGACCATTTGGTTGTGTCAGAGGAACCATCCAGCAGTACTGTATAGGAAGATACCTGTAATGAAAGTTCAATCTCTTCCACTCATTCAGAATGTCTTTCCATTTCCAGCTGTGATGAGTCACCATGCTCTTTTGACTATGGTATGTCAATAAATAAAACGAATCTATCATGAGTCATAACTGCAATTGAATGTAATGAAGAAAATTGGATGTTCATAGTAGCTAATTCATGCAATTATGTAACCAATAATAACTATACATTACCACAAAGCAGTGAGTGCGTCTACACATGGTTCCTATAAGCATCATTAACAGGTGCTGCTGACCAACATTCATATGTCACATTACATCACCTTTATTAGTTTGCAATACAAAATTACCACTAACAAAATTTTAGCTGTCTGGAAATTGTCACCTTGACTTATACATGTTTAGGATTAGCCACAAAATTAATACCACCAAAATCCAAAGTTCAGTACGGCACTTTCAAACACCAAACCATATAATGCAACATCAACATGTGGCCAAAATTAGTGTCTGCACCAGATTATGTTTTAGGGGATTCCTTGAGCTACTCATTTGTGTGAGACAATGTTCAAATATTGGAAGAGAAGAGACATCAATCACAGGACAACACCAACACTTTTCACATGTGGGCCATGGCATTTTTGTCAAAAAAATGGGTTTTATTTGCATCTTTAGAAGATATTCCTCCTACTGTGCCAGCAATAGAGATTCCACTGTCCACATTTATGCCGTCAGAGACTATTGTGAAGATAGTATACTGTAAACTTGTGGTTCACATTTATCTCTCACTTGAATGACTCTGGTTATCTCATTACCCAAATCCAGTTTCTGGTTTCATGAGCACATAGTATGTCCTTACGTTGACATTAAGCATAGTGAAAGTACTATTGAATTTACGATTGGACATTTCTTAATGTACACCATAATAACATGAATTCATTGTTGTCCCAAAAATTTGAAATATATCTATATTTTGTATTTTCAGTGAAAAAGTGTATGGTACTAGTAGTATGCAGAATAGTTCAGCAACATTTTTTTAATGAAGCATGGGAGGACAAGCATGTGGGAAATGCTGAAGATAAGAATGTAGTTAAGATTTCTGTTAACAGTGATCTTGCAAAGATTAAATCAAGGTTGGATTTAAACATCACTTTCAACAGCCACAGTCATATTGAGACAGGTCCTCAGCATGTGGTACTTGAACCTACACACTCAAGTGACTGCCTGTAATTACAGGACAAACTTCATACCCACTAGGCCACTGTGGACATCAGTAATCATGCAATTGATATTATTGCAATGTTAAGAATCCCTTCTTACGGATACCTTGAAGTTAATGCTACAGTTCAATGATCAACAACACTGCAATTTTATCTTTACAGGTTAATTTAGGGGTAATACATGAGAATCCATCAACAACCACAGGGGCAATGGGAATTATGGATTTCCTTCAAAAAAATTGTCCAAAATTAAATGACAGTATTGTCAAGATACCAGTGAATGGTGATGCACTATCGGTACAATGAATGGTGAAGGTACAGCAATTGTGAGTTGCATCTTCAACAGCTGAGGGTTGTCTTGAAGGATTGGAGCCTGTACCACAAGAATTTTACAAGTCTGGGATTATATTACAAGTAAAACTAAAAATCAATACTTCTCAAAGCACTACTCCTTATTACATGCTCTGAAACGTACAATGAATTAAGCATGAGGTTATCAGCATTCCCTCATTTCATGAAAGACACATCCCTAACATAGTTTCAGCCATATTGAAATGTAAATATTGTTATCTCACATGACAATCAATATCAAGTTGGTCGGCAGTTTACAGTACAAAACCTTGACGAACTGTATGTACTGGATTCCTCTGCCCTTCCAACTACCCGCTGTGATATGACCTGTGCAGTGTTGAAGCGACGTAAAACACCAAATAAATAAATAAACATGCATAGAAACCTAAAGACAATTGTACATTAGTTGTACTGTGTTTTGACTTAGGAATGTTTGCATTGCTAGTATCATAATTACTTTACAGAGGAAACCATGTTATTGAATTGTTTGGAAGTTGGGGTGAATCTTCACATTAATTTGAAATAAACTTTGTTTTCCTAAATTTAAAACTCCACATGTTTGTCTCAATTTATTATTTATCCTTTCAATAAATAATAAATTACATTATCCGGAAATTTGTGTTTGGCTTTGGAAGATATGCCAATCATACCCCATGTTAATTGGTGGAATGACCAAATTATGACAAAATTGTCCTAATAACCTTGTAAACACAATGAACGAAATTGTTTTTGTGTAAAACATAAGAATAAGCAAGACATAGTGAACTAACAAGTAACCTTAGAAAATGAGTATATGATTTTTATTTGTTTTTTACATATACCTATCACATCATCCATATAGTTTTTGCAATAACTGTCACTAGGTATCTCATATCATCAGCCAGGGAAATTGTCAATACAGTTTAACATGAAATGGACTGGAGTGACATGGAGGATCTACTGTCATGTGATGCCAAAGAACCAGAGAATAGCAACGACAATCCCTTTGATGAAACATTTTATGAGTTCTGTGTCTGTAAGAAAGGTAACCCCAAAGTAACAGCATTATTAATCAACATTTACTTATCACATTTTAACATAACTTTTCAGAATAAAATTCTATGTATAACTTCCAGTATAAAGAACAATGTAGATGATTTTATGTATGTAACAGAAAGAGAAGACGCCCCAATGACAAGATGCAGTAATCCCACTTGTCCAATGGGGTTATGGTTTCATCTTGACTGTCTAGGACTATGTACAGAAGATATATCCAAAGGAAATCTGGACTGGTGGTGTACCCCCAAATGCAGAAGTACTGGTTCATCAATATATTGCTTCTACAAATTAGTGAAGGGCCACGGTGGCAGAGTGGTAACACTCTCGCCTCCCACCTCTGCAGCCGGGGTTCGATCCCTGTCATGGCCGTAAGTGGGAAAGCTCGTAGTTGCTTACTGTTGGTCGGCAGTTTACAGTACAGAACCCTAGCGAACTATATGTACTGGTTTCCTCTGCCCTTCCAACTACCTGTCGTGATATGACCTGTACAGTGTTGAAAGCGACGTAAAACCCCAAATAAACAAATCTACAAATTAGTGGCGGATGACGTTGTTACCGTGATATGTGCCAACAGTAGTTGTCCAAATGGGAGATATTTCATCTAAGTTGCTTACAGATTGCATCCTCGTAATTAATAATTTTTGAGTAAGATAAGATAAGATATTTAAAAGTTTCAGTGCAACAACACTAATGTGTTATACTGCACTATAAAAACATTAACTACTATAAATACATTAACTAATATTCACAGACATATATATACAAATAATTAAAAAGTGGCAAAAAAAACAAACAAAAAAACAAGATTATACGAAATGACTAGAATAAACAATGTAAAAATCACAATCAATAATACATAAACAACAAACAACATAAAGTGTAAAAATAAAGTATAGATCAATATCACAGAACAACACGAATCAAGACTAGATATTACGGAATAAATTAACATGAAGGACAAAACACAAAATAATTTAATTAAAACTTTTTAAACAGGCCACATTCTTTTAAATAATTAATGATATTAAAAACATTTTCACTAAATAATTTTTCCATTGTACTAACATTTCTATAATATTTAATTCTCGTGTCACGTAGGTCAATACAGTCCAGTAATATGTGTTTCACTGTATCAGGACAATGACATGGAATGCACCAGGGCATATCCTCACCTTTCAATAGATAACTATGGGTGAAATAAGTGTGTCCTATATGGGCTCGAGTAATAACTATTTCCTCCCTACGAGATAAACCCGTCCAAACATAAAAATCTCCTACTGTAGGGTTTATTTGGAATAGCTTGTTATCAGGACATGCATTCCATTGAGCTTGCCACTTTTGTTTAAAAACGCTATTTACATTCACTTTCAAGTCTGTATAGGGGACTTTCAAGTCTAAAACATTAAAATTCAAGGCCTGTTTGGCAAGTTCATCTGCTTTTTCATTGCCCTTTATGCCTACGTGACTTGGAACCCAAGCTAAAACAACTTTCTTATTCACTGACAAACAATCATTACAAACAGTTTTAAAATATCTTGAATAAAAGGATGATCACAGTTGTTACTATCAAGAGCTTGAAAACTAGATAAAGAATCAGTGAATATGATAAAACGATTCCCATCACAATTTTTAACAATATTGAAAGCCATTTTAAGAGCCTGTAATTCAGCTGTGAATATACTAGCATTGCCAGGAAGTCTGACCTGGGCACCGAGGTTATTAGATGTAGCAGCTGCAGCAACCCTATTTTCTGCCTTCGATCCATCAGTATATATAGCCCTATGGTCAGGATAACAACCTTTCAACTGAGCAAATAGACTTTGAAAAAGACAATCATCACCAAGGTGTTTCTTTTGATGGGTTAGATACAAGTCTATGTGAGGCTTCTGTATAGTCCAGGGTGGGTCATCTGGCAATGACACAGTCTGAATTAAATCCAGCCGAGGACAGACAACAGACAAATCTTCCTCTACACGATGCCCAAAAGATCTAATTGCAGATGGTTTCTTATCATACAGATCATAATACTGGGGGTTAAAAACAACATCATAAGCTGGATTGTCAGGATTACTTTTCAATTTCAAAGCATACTGAACACATAACTTATCAAACCTTAAATACAAGGGTGGTTCATTTGCCTCTACATACAAGCTTTGCATTGGAGAAGTCCTGAAGGCTCCCAAGCATATTCTTAGGCCCTGGTTTTGAATGGGTTCCAATTTCTTAAGATAAGACTTACAAGCAGAACTAAAAACAGCACAACCATATTCCAATCTGGAATGAACAAATGAACGATAAAGTCTCATTAAAACACTTCTATCTGCTCCCCAATCCATTTTGGCAACTACTTTCAGTAGATTCATAGCTTTTTTACATTTCTGGCGAACATAATCTATATGTGCCTTGAAATTAAGTTTTCTGTCAAAGATAACACCAAGGAACTTAGTTTGTGAAACAACAGGGATTTGTGAATTATATATATTGTCAATGTTGGGTCTGGATGAAGTTTTCTTTTATTACAGAAATGCATGCAAACAGTTTTGGTTTTAGAAAATTTAAAACCATTTTCATCAGCCCATTTTTCTACCTTATTTAAACACAACTGAAGTTGCCTTTCTATTGAAGCCATATTTCTAGATGAACAAGTGATTGAGAAATCATCAACAAAAAGAGACTTTTCAAAGATAGCTGGAATCACATCAGCAATACTGTTGATCTTTAAAATAAATAGGGTAACTGATAGGATACTGCCTTGAGGGACACCCATTTCTTGTTCATATATATTACTATAGGCAGACCCTAAACGAACTCTAAAAAGTCTGTTGGTTAAAAAATTCTGAATAAACATAGGCATTCGCCCTCTTAAGCCTATTTTATGTAGGTCTCTGGTAACCCCATATTTCCATACCATATTGTAGGCTTTTTCTAAATAAAAAATACAGAGACTACATGGTTACCTTTTAAAAAGGAATCTCGAATAAAAGATTCAAGTCAAATTAATTGGTCTGTTGTAGTTCGACCTTTTCTAAAACCACTTTGATATTGTGTTAAAATATTGTTTTTCTCAAGGAACCAAACTAGTCTAGTATTAATCATTCTTTCCATGGTTTTGCATAAACAGCTCGTCAGAGATATGGGACGATAATTGGACGGGTTTTTTGAGTCTTTGCCTGGCTTAGGAATAGGTATCACAGTGGCCTCTTTCCAGCATTCAGGGATTTCACCTGAAGCCCATATATCATTAAATATATCAAGTAACACCATAAGTGAGTCTCTTGGTAGATGTTTAAGCAGCTGATAATGAATTTCATCTGGACCAGTGGCTGTGTCATGAGACTTTTTTAGAGCATCACATAATTCTGTAATGGTAAATGGTACATTGTAGTTTTCAGAGTTGTCTGTGTCAAAATCCAAGTGTTCTTTTTCAGCTTTTTCTTTAAATTTTTGAAACTTTGCACAGTAATTATTGCTGCTAGAATTCTTGCTGATTTCTTGGGCCAACCTATTTGCTATATCAACTCTTTCTGTTATTTTTGTCCCATCATTATTTTCCAGATGGTGTATTGTGGTGTTACTTTGTTTGCCACTTATTTTCCTTATCATTTCCCACACCTTCTTTGCTGGTGTCTTTACATTGAGTTTTGATACATATTCATGCCACGATTTCCTTTTATTTTCTTTAATTACTTTACGAGCATTGGCTCGACAGTTTTTATATTCATTTATGTTATCTGATGTAGGATTTATACGACATTTATCCATTGCATTTTGACGAGCTTTAACAGCTTTTTTGCATTCACTGTTGAACCATGGTTTGTAGCTACCAGTGGACTGTCCAGTTGACTTTGGCACACATTTTGTTGCTATGTCATTTAACTTATTTAAATATGCAGGAACCTTTTCTTTTGAGTCAGTAAAATTATGCCTATTAATATCGAGAGAACACTGAAGTTTGAATTTTGGCCAATCAGCCTTTTTAAGATTCCACCGAGGAACATTGTCCTTAGGCATACTCTTAACTACATCAATTAAAATAGGAAAATGGTCACTACCACACTGATCAGAATGGACCTGCCATGTAAAATCAAGAAAAACAGATGCAGAACATAAAGACAAATCTATTGAGGTGAATGAACCAGATGCAGGATGAAAATAGGTAGGTGACTTATCATTAAGTAAACAAAGTTGGGGTTTTTCGTCCCGTTCAACAGCCAGGGTCATATTGGGACAGGTCCTCAGAATTGCCACTTGTGGGACTCGAACCCACAGAGGTGACAGCCTGTGATTAGATGCCAAACTTGCTAACCACTAGGCCACTGAGGACCCCATTAAGTAAACAAATATCAGAGGATTCAAGAAGATGTTCCACCTTATAGCCTAAACTATTAGATGAGGAACAACCCCATAAATCACTATGTGCATTAAATCTCCAATAAATAGAAAAGGTGCAGGTAACTGGTTGACTAGATTATCAATATCACTTTGTGCAACATTAAAACGTGGTGGAATATATACATTACATACAGTTATAGTTTTATGCAGAGATACTTTTACAGCAACTGCCTGCAGTTCTGTATCTACCTCAAGTACCTCATGGGGAATACCTTGCTTAACAAAAATAGAGCAGCCACCAGTGGCTCTCCCATCTACTTCAGACATACAACTTTTAAAATAATGATCAAAGCCTCTAATATTTACATTATCTGTTTCATTAAAATGAGTTTCCTGTAATGCTAAAATGTAGGGTCTAAAATTGGAAATTAAATTTTTAATTTCTTCAAAATTTGGCCTAAAGCCACGACAGTTCCACTGTATTATACTTTTATTTTTGTTTGGTTCCATTATTTACACTTTTATTGCCACTCCGCCCTTGTGAACTTGTGATTGGGGATTCTTTGACACTCATGTCACTGTCACTATCACTTAAAACATCATATTTATTGTGTTGTTTAATAGGGTCATTAGATCCCTTATGTTGTTTGGTCAAATATACTTTGCTCGGACTTATTTTCAATTTAATGGTGTCATTTTGAGATGCACTTGTCTGACTTGACAAACTAGTTTTGGTCACTTTAGTTGTCTGTTTTTCAACTGTACACTTTTTTTGTTGTTTTGTACCTTCTGGCCATGTCATTTCTGTTTGTGTTTCTACATTTGCAGTTTTCACCACAGGTTTGGTTGCTGCAGCTGCTTGGGCATATGTGGTCTTCAAAGAATTAAATATATCCATTTGTTTCTTGGCTTCTGTATATGTAATTGCTCTTTCGGCCTTGATTCTTTTGATTTCCTTTTCCTCTTTCCATTTCGGACATGTTTTATCATTAGAGGCATGGTTTCCTTGGCAGTTAACACATTTTGCTTCATTTGTGCATTGTTGGGAGTCTGTATGATCTTCTTTCCCACATTTATTGCAAACTTCATTTTTCCTGCAGTTGAATTTAGGGTGACCAAACTTTTGACACTTGTAGCATCTCACAGGATTTGGGATAAACTGCGACACAGCCACTCTGTAGTAACCCACCCTGATGTATTTAGGTAAGGTCTGGCTTTGAAATGTCAGTATAAAGGTCCCTGTCGGTTTTCTTTGTCCATCTCTAAATACCGAAATCCTGTCTAGCTTGATGACACCTTCAGCTTTCAGGCCTTCTAATATTTCATCATCGGTACAGTCTTTTATGTCTGGGCATCTAATGACCCCTTTCTTAGTGTTTAAACTGTAATGAGGTGAAACATCGATTGGTATAGCATTGTCCATTGTCAGATTCAATTTTGTAGTTTTCAGTAATTTCTTGCTCTGTGTTTCTTTATCCACTTCCACCAAAATGCCTCCATTCCTTAACTTCTTAAATGGATCGGAACCAAGTATAGCTAGATAGATATTTAAAATTTTTAGTGTAACAACACTAATGTGTTATACTGCACTATAAAAACTACTATAAATACGTTAACTAATATTCACAAACATAAATGACTAGAATAAACAATGTAAAAAATCACAATCAACAATACATAAACAACAAACAAAATAAAGTGTAAAAATACAAAGTATAGATCAATATCACAGTACAACACAAATCAAGACTAGATATTACAGAATAAATTAACATGAAGGACAAAACACAAAATAATTTAATTAAAACTTTTTAAACAGGCCACATTCTTTTAAATAATTTATAACATTGTAAACATTTTCATTAAATAGCTTTTCCATCGTATTTATATCTCTATAATATTTTATTCTGGTGTCACGTAGGTCAATACAGTCTAATAGTATATGTTTCACTGTATCAGGACAATGACATGGAATGCACCAGGGCATATCTTCACCTTTCAACAGATAACTGTGCGTGAAATAGGTGTGTCCTATACGGGCTCGACTTATAACTATTTCTTCCCTACGAGATAAACCCGTCCAAACATAAAAATCTCCTACTGTAGGGTTTATTTGGAATAGTTTGTTATCAGGACACTCATTCCATTGAGCTTGCCACTTTTGTTTAAAAACACTATTTACATTCACTCTCAAGTCTGTATAGGGGACTTTCAAGTCTAAAACATTAAAATTCAAGGCCTGTTTGGCAAGCTCATCTGCTTTTTCATTGCCCTTTATGCCTACGTGACTAGGAACCCAAGCTAAAACCACTTTCTTATTCACTGACAAACAATCATTAAAAAGTTTTAAAATATCTTGAATAAAAGGATGATCACAGTTGTTACTATCAAGAGCCTGAAGACTAGATAAAGAGTCACTAAATATGATAAAATGATCCCATCACAATTTTTTACAATATTAAAAGCCATTTTAAGAGCCTGTAATTCAGCTGTGAATATACTAGCATTGCCAGGAAGTCTGACCTGGGCACTGAGGCCATCAGATGTAGCAGCTGCAGCAACCCTATTTTCTGTTTTCGATCCATCAGTATATATAGCCCTATGGTCAGAGTAATAGCCTTTTAACTCACCAAATAGACTTTGAAACATACAATCATCACCAAGTTGTTTCTTTTGATGGGTGAGGAATAAGTCTATGTGAGGTTTCTGTATAGTCCAGGGTGGGTCATCTGACAATGACACAGTCTAAATTAGATCCAGCTGAGGACAGACAGCAGACAAATCTTCCTCTACACGATGCCCAAAAGACCTTATTGCAGATGGTTTCTTGTCATACAGATCATAATACTGGGGGTTAAAAACAACATCATAAGCTGGATTATCAGGATTACTTCTCAATTTCAAAGCATACTGAATACATAATTTATCAAACCTTAAATACAAGGGTGGTTCATTTGACTCTACATACAAGCTTTGCATTGGAGAAGTCCTGGAGGCTCCCAGGCATATTCTTAAGCCCTGGTTTTGAATGGGTTCCAATTTCTTGAGATAAGACTTACGAGCAGTTTAAGTTTATTTGGGCTTTTACGTCGCTTTCAACACTGTACAGGTGATACCACGACGGGTAGTTGGAAGGGCAGAGGAAACCAGTACATATAGTTCGCTAGGGTTCTGTACTGTAAATTGCCGACCAACGGCAAGCAACTACAAGCTTTCCCACGCAGGAAACTTTTCACTTGTATCAGTAAAACTATGCCTATTAATATCGAGAGAACACTGAAGTTTGAATTTTGGCCATTCAGCCTTCTTAAGATTCCAACGAGGAACATTATCCTTAGGCATACTCTTAACTATATCAATTAAAATAGGAAAATGGTCACTACCACACTGATCTGAATGGACCTGCCATGCAAAATCTAGAAAAACAGATGCAGAACATAAAGACAAATCTATTGAGGTGAATGAACCAGATGCAGGATGAAAATAGGTAGGTGATTTATCATTAAGTAAACAAATATCATAGGATTCAAGAAGATGTTCCACCTTATAGCCTAAACTATTAGAAGAGGAACAACCCCATAAATCACTATGTGCATTAAAATCTCCAATAAATAGAAAAGGTGCAGGTAATTGGTTGACTAGATTATCAATATCACTTTGTGCAACATTAAAACGAGGTGGAATATATACATTACATACAGTTATAGTTTTATGCAGAGATACTTTTACAGCAACTGCCTGCAGTTCTGTATCCAACTCAAGTACCTCATGGGGTATACCTTTCTTAACAAAAATAGAGCAGCCACCAGTGGCTCTCCCATCTACTTCAGACATACAAGTTTTAAAATGGTGATCAAAGCCTCTAATATTTACATTATCTGTTTCTTTAAAATGAGTTTCCTGCAATGCTAAAATGTAGGGTCTAAAATTTGAAATTAAATTTTTAATTTCTTCAAAGTTTGGCCTAAAGCCACGACAGTTCCACTGTAGTATACTTTTATTTTTGTTTGGTTCCATTATTTACATTTTTATTGCCACTCCGCCCTTGTGAACTTGTGATTGGGGATTCTTCGCAACTCATTTCACTGTCACTGTCACTCAAAACATCATATTTATTGTACTGTTTAACTGGGTCATCAGATCCCTTATGCTGTTTGGTCAAATATACCTTGCTCTGGCTTATTTTCAATTTAATGGGGTCATTTTGAGATGCATTTGTCTGACTCGATGCACTGGTTTTATTTACTTTAGTTGTCTGTTTCTCAACCGCACACTTTTTGGGTTGTTTGGTACCTTCTGGCCATGTCATTTCTGTTTGTGTTGCTATGGTTGCTGTTTTCACCACGGATTTGGTTGCTGCAGCTGCTGGGCATAGGTTGATTTCACAGAATTAAATATATCCATTTGTTTCTTGGCTTCTGTATATGAAATCCCTCTTTCTGCCTTTATTCTCTGAATTTCCTTTTCTTCTTTCCATTTCGGACATTCTTTATCATTTGATGCATGCTTTCCTTGGCAATTTGCGCATTTTGCTTCATTCCTACATTCTTGATAGTTTGTATGATCTTCTTGCCCACATTTTGTGCAAACTTCATTCTTTCTGCAATTGAATTTAGTGTGACCAAACTTTTGACACTTATAGCATCTGATGGGATTTGGTATGAACTGTGACACAGCCACCCTGTAGTAACCCACCCTGATGTATTTTGGCAAGGTCTGACTTTGGAATGTCAATATAAATGTCCCTGTTGGTTTCCTTTGTCCATCTCTAAATACTAATATCCTGTCCAGCTTTATGACACCTTCATCTTTTAGTCCATCTAATATCTCCTCATCAGAACAGTTTTTTATATCTGGGCATCTAATGACCACTTTCTTTGTGTTCAGGTTGTAGTGTGGTGATACAGTGATAGGGATAACGTGGTCCATAGTCAGGTTCAGTTTGGTCGTTTTCAATAGTTTGCTGCTTTGGTTTTCCTTGTCTAATTCAACCAAGATGTCTCCATTCCTTAATTTCTTCATATTACAGGGATCAGACCCAAGAACAGCAACAATGGCCTTGTTTACAGCAAATGGTGACAGTTTTGACAGAGGTCTCTCATTGTCTGTACCTTTTACTTCCTCAGTGGCCTAGTGGTTAGCAAGTTTGGCATCTAATCATAGGCTGTCACCTCTGTGGGTTCGAGTCCCACAAGTGGCAATTCTGAGGACCTGTCCCAATATGACCCTGGCTGTTGAACGGGACGTAAAACCCCAACTTTGACCTTTGACCTTTGTACCTTTTACTAACAGAAATCGCGGCCATGTACAAATCTGAACAGAATCCAAGTTCGAAGTCATGAAATCAGGCGAAGTTCTAATCCTTTTCCTATCAGTCATTTGGGTATTTTGTGTAGCCATAATGTTATAGTATTTATTCATTGCCAATGTTCTCCACCCACCCTTCGAGCCCAACAAGGGGATATCATAATAGTGTGGAGCTGAGACCTGCACACTGATATCAGAGATACATCAGCAGTATACTCAAAGAACACAGACGTGAACCTTGATTGACCTGTTAAGCAGCCGCCTTCTAGATACTCCAAACAAAAGCACAAACCAACACCAGCAAAATACAATCAAACAACAGTATAAACCATTAGAATAAACAAGCCATCACTAATTTGGAGCACTAGGGCTTGGCACTACCAGCCGATTGATTAAGCCAGGCCATCTTAACCTTCCGACTAAGTGAAATTGAGGCCAAAGCTGTGTATTGCCTCCTCAATGCCGCAACAAAGAATTGGCTCAACAGCCAGGACCCTCTCTTCCACTGACATGGATCGCAACCCACGGCAAACAGGCTGCCCCCAATTAGTCGCCTCTTACGACACGCAGGAGGATACGTTGGGCCTATTCTACATCCCCGGACCCACAGGGGGAGGAACCAAGTATAGCAACAATGGCTTTGTTAACAGCAAATGGTGACAGTTTGTACAAGGGTCTTTCATCATTTGTACCTTTAATCAGCCGCCTTCTAGATACTCCAAACAAAAGCACAAACCAAACACCAGCAGAATAGAACAATCAAGTACAACAGTATAAATCATTAGCAACAACAAGCCATCACTAATTTGGAGCACTAGGGCTTGGCACTACCAGCCGATTGATTAAGCCAGGCCATCTTAACCTTCCGACTAAGTGAAATTGAGGCCAAAGCTGTGTATTGCCTCCTCAATACCGCAACAAAGAATTGGCTCAACAGCCAGGACCCTCTCTTCCACTGACACGGATCGCAACCCACGGCAAACAGGCTGCCCCCAATTAGTCGCCTCTTACGACACGCAGGAGGATATGTTGGGCCTATTCTACATCCCCGGACCCACAGGGGGCATAATTTTTGAGTAATACATCACATTATTTAATACTTATAAGCACAACCAAAATCCAGACAAATAAGAAATATGAAATTGTTTACATTTCTGGCATTACTGTAACACACATACATCATTAAATTCAAGTTATGGTATACCACAGGTGGAAAATGGTGGTGCTCCCCACAATGCACAGGTGTCAAAGTTAAAGAGGATCACTTGTTGAATTATACCCGTGCACTGACCTACAGGTTTGACTGATGAAATTTGCTTAATCTCAATACAATTAAAGTGATCCATGTATCTACATACAGTAAAACCATGGAATTCATTAACAAAAATTGACAAATGTATATACAGTTCCATAGCAATTTTTAGTGACCGTTGTCAATGTGATTTCAGATGTTTACTTGATTTGACAATGAAAGATTGTGTAAGGAAAATTGACCTTGATATGACGGCAACTCTTTGGAGAGTACATATGCCAGAGTTTTACACCTACAATCACTACAAATACTGCATACTTGGTCATCAGTTACTGTCAGGTACTGAAGTTATATATGAACACACAATTTGTGAAGTAACATAACAGACGTAGGAAACCACCAATGTAGTGTGCCTTTAAAAATTAGTTGACATCACATTATCTAAGTCAATTGACACATGACATATGATTGTACTTTACAACAATTTATGCTTCACAGACAATGCATCTGACAATTTATTATTCCTAATTATTTAAAATGAAATCATACTTCAGGAATGGCTTGTTGGTGGTCACCCAGAATTGCAGCTGAGGTCAAATGGAACAGAACTGCCAACATTACTGGGGGGTTTGGTGGAAATCTTGAATGCAGATTTCAAAGGTAGAAAAACATTGGGCAATTAAACTAACTGTGATCACACACCAGATTCAAAAAATTGTTTACAGACACACCAAATTAATTACAGTAACTTATAATGTTGATTATGCTGGAAAGAACTATACCAATGCTACTTTCCAGCCAAATTAAAATTCAGCCTCAATATAAATGAAATACTTAGGTCATGTCATTTTTTTCAAAATAAATGTTACACATGATATTCAATGACATTTGAAAAACGTTTTCTTGTCTATTTCAAAATTGGTAATTGATGTTAATGTTATTGCATGGAAGTCTTTGTACATATTTATGGTATGATTTGCCAGTCCACAGTTGCCTTGTGGTTTGCAAGTTTGGTATGTAATCACAGACTATCACAAATGTAAGGGTTTGATCCCACAAGTTGGAATGTTAAGTATCTGTCCCTACGGTATTTAATTTTTAATGTTGTTTCACAATGCATGCTGAAGTGATGTCCACCTGCAACTTAAAAGTATGAGCAAGTCGCATGTGGCATATTTCACCAGCAATAAACAGTTTAATATGCATTTTGTTTTCAGAGAACTTAAAGCATTCCAAAGGACTTATGGAGAAGATGTTGTCATGTATTCCAGCAAATTGGTTGGCACTTTCACCCGAAACATCAATGTAAAAAGTAAAGTTAAAATTTAAAGTGCTAAACACCTTGGTGTTATGCAGCACCATTAAAATTAATAAATACATTAACTAAACAACGTGTACTACATGAAGAAATCTGACTAGTTACACATAGTAAAAAAGACATCAAGCAAACAATATTTGAATAAAACACAATACAAGAAAAAGACTAGAGGAACGACAAATACAGACTACAAATACTTTTACTAAACAATATGTATAACATAATCAAATATAAAAAAATCATGACTAGAAATACAGATTAAAACTAAACCAGAATATACAACTAACGGTACAGATACAATAAAACAGGTACAAACCATAAATTGAACAAATTCTAAAAAGGAGTAAAATAAAAGAAAACATCAATAAAATCTAGTCAAAGTTTGTGTTGTTCTGTGATATCACATCCCCATTTAGTCGCCTCTTACGACATGCAGGAGGGCACGTTGGGCCTATTCTACTTCCCTGGACCCACAGGGGGACGAAACATCAATGACATTTATTCAAAGTTGGGGTTTTACGTCCCGTTCAACAGCCAGGGTCATATTGGGACAGGTCCTCAGAATTGCCACTTGTGGGACTCGAACCCACAGAGGTGACAGCCTATGATTAGATGCCAAACTTGCTAACCACTAGGCCACTGAGGACCTTGTAGATGAGAGGAAAATAGATTCCTTCTTTAATCTTCTATGTAAGATGAATAAGCCTCCTACCATGCATAAGATATCAAATTAATTCACTATGTGTAGCAGTATATAATAAATTATGTATGTATATTAAATTTCCCTATGTAGTAAATTTCTTCATTATATCACATGTATGGTCTATGAAGTGATGTATATGGTAATTTTGAACTGGATTATATCTTAGTATGTTTCAGATGTCTGATGCATGAAGAACCTTAACAAATGCACTATAGCATACAAGTGAATTAGCAAGCAATGGAAGACACACAGGATTTACATCAGCACCACAATGCAGGCACCCACCAGCACCATCTTTCTAATGTTTATGCAGCACCAGGAAAAGTAGTTAAGGTTTTGTGAAACATATTGCACCATCTATTTCATAATTTTGGGCATCCAAAGCAAATTGAAATATTAACAACTCAATGTCATCATAATGAACTGTTGATGCAACATAATCATGTGCATCCCATATAGGGGGAACATGTTTTGAAGCTATTGATTATTCATGTGTTTAAAAGGAGTCGTGAGCAAAACTTCAAGAATAATCATGTCCAACCAGGGGTTTCAGAGACACCACATAGAGATATATCTTGTTAACTATGTGTGTGAGAAAGGCACTACTTGCCTTATAGTCTTATTCGTGAATTTGGGTTGTCAGATATCATACCCATGCATAATAGTGCAAACATCTGTTAGTAGATTCACTACTGCCATAATTGTTTTGGGGTTTTACACCACTTTCAATACCAGCCAGCAACCAGCACATACAGTTGGTCAAGGTTCTGTATTGTATACATCCAACCATCATCAAGCATCTACCAACTATCCCACCTAAGGTCCGGGGTTAAAACTGGCAACCTCAGAAGTGGGAGGTGAATGTGTTACCACTGCACACTCATTGCCCCTATAATTGTTATAGGAAAGCATGTACAGATTATTGCTTACACTTTCCATCTTTTTGATATGGTTATATGAACAACCAACTACAGCATTGCTCGACATGCAGGCATCTGAGAAGAGGTAACATCAACATGTGCACTGTAAAAAGGTCATTATTGAAGCAGGCACCATGCCAATACACTGACTGAAAAGTAATGCATGTCAATTGGTAATGGACCCAAAATGAATGCCTAACTATGTCATCATTGGAATACTAATATAGATTAAAATACACGTATGTAAGTAATGCATAATTAAGATAAATTACAAACAATGTACCAATATAATGTATGATAAATATTTGTCATATGAAAATGTTATTAGTACACACTCTTTCTAGGTACATTTATTTATTTGGGGTTTTACGTCGCTTTCAACACTGTACAGGTCATATCACGACGGGTAGTTGGAAGGGCAGAGGAAACCAGTACATAGAATTCGCTAGGGTTGTGTACTGTAAACTGCCGACCAACGGCAAGCAACTACCAGCTTTCCCACTTCAGGCCGTGACGGGGATCGAACCCCGGCCTCAGAGGTGGGAGGCGAGAGTGTTACCACTCTGCCACCGTGGCCCCCTCTTTCTAGGTACAGCACCAGCACATAAAACATTTACATAAGTTAATACTGCACATATTCAATAGTTTATTAACTACTCATATGCACATTCCAAGTGCATTCCCAGGAAACTTTCGGCAAAGGTTAAAAATGATGGGTACGAAAACCATTTATAATAGAATGTTTTTAAAACGTTTTATGTATACCGTTTATTAAATGTTTAATGACAAATGTTAGAAAAATGTTACAAATGAACATAATAATGTCTGAATAATAAGGGGATCAGAGGTCAAATTCAATATATTTTAAGGTTGCTCACTGATGAAAATATTATTTTTATGTCTAAAATTGTAAGACAGTGGCTTAGAAATTGTGCCCCCATTCAATTCTTACTTTTAGGGATTGCATGTGCGGCAAATTTTGACAAAGTCCTCTAAAATCCCCTATTATTGCTCACCACCATCTTTGTTTGGACATGTTTGAAGGTGAAGGTTTAAAAATATAAGTTTAAAAAACGTTTTGATAAAATGTTTTTAAAACATTAAACAAGCTGTTGTTTAAACATTTTATGTGTACTGTTTATCAAACATTTTATGATGAATGTTTGAAAAACATTTCAGGCAAAACCTTCATTTCTTCAGCTATTTTGTAAATGTTTTAAAAACATTTCCAGTCAACCCTAGCTTCTTGAGTTATTTCATAAAAGTTTAATAAACATTTTCAGAAAAAACGTTTGTATAGAGAATGTTTATAAAACGTTTTTAAACATTACAGCATAAAAATTTACTTGGAAACGTTTAGAAAACCATAAGATAGGGTTTAAATAGGTTTTAAAAACATTCTGTAAACGTTTAAACCTTTTAAAAACGTTTCTAATGTTTACTGGGTTGCTTATTCATAAGGGTTGCTTATTCATAACAACATTGCAATACCCTAACACAATGCTATTTGAAAAACAATTATTATGAATATCGAAAGTTAATTTGACAATATAATTTTCTTCACTAAAGCATGTTAAAAGTAATTTACCATAATCCTATGATGGTATTTTAAAATTTGTACACATTTGATGGCATGAAAACATTACTGTGAGAACAATATGAAAGTAGATATCAGTCAATAAATTTAATGTCAAACTTGCAGAAGATGTCTTAAAAACCCATAACCTTAAGGACAAACCGTCACAAATATGGAATTGTGGTGAAAGCAGTGTCTCGAGCCACATTTCATCACACTCCATCATTTTTAGCAGTTATATAAATCCTATGCTTTTACACTTGTAAATAACATGTACAAAGTCAATGGAAAATTTCATCCATACTTTAAAACATTAGATATCCTGCAATGTCACCAGCTCATGCTCTCGTCAGACTCATTTCCGAGCGACCCCCCAAAGTCAATAAGAAATTATATGGGTTTAAAATATTTTTTTGCAACACGTCATACAAGTAAAGCATGGCAATGAATTTCATAAACCTTGTCACCTGACACACAACAACACAAAGTTTAACCCAATAACCAATGAAAGTTATGAAACACCCTCAACTTCAGGGAAGTAAAGGAGTTTACTGCCCCAAAGTAAGAATTATGCAATAATATGCAATATTATAGGAATTTATAAAAGAAATAACCATTAAATCCTAAGGTGACAAAGCAAGCCATTTCAACATGAATATTTGAAAGTCATAAAGTTCTATTACAGCATTTTTTATGAAATTAAAGTTGCATGGCTTTGTGTATGTATATATGCATATTTTGTAAAATCCTAGGATGTGACAAAGAAATGTGCAAGAAATGTCTGCAAAAAAAACCCCAAAGCTAAAGATAAAGAAATTGACGAAAGGTACGAGAAACTTGTAAAGACTGAGAGGGAAGGGAATGAATATACCCTCCACACCGCATCCAATGACCATGCCCCGTGGTTCATTATATCCTGCATTGGTACACCCTTATGGAAATCCCATGTGGTGGCTGATTTCCTGAACACAAGACTCTTCCTGTAGGTGCACATCATTGTCATTTGTGAGACTTAAAATATCCAAGAGCCTCACATTAAGAGGTCCAACTTGCTAAATCACTACAACATGGACAACATAATTGCCTGGTGGTTAATTACATGAAAGTGATGTATACCTGTATACTGTAAATGGGCCACCATTGGCAAGAAAGGGCCATCTTCTCCACTTAGGGTTTGTTGTTTTACTGCCAATCTTAAAGGTGGGAGGTCAGTCTTTTAACACTGTACCATAATGGCACCTTTGATTACGTGTAAGCAAATGTGTTAGATATTGTGTGTGTACAATAAGTACCTAGTGCACCTACTCTTAAAAGTCAAGGAAAGTAAATGGTATTTTGATATTGATATTTAAGGCAACTGTATCTTTGAAATTTAAAGGTGTGCCATATTGACCATATAACCATTATGATGTCTGTTTTGGCTGCTGGGAAGATAATGCCCACTTTTCTCATTTATGAGAAAAATCTACCAACTTTGGCCATCACTGACAACCTTCCTGAAGGATGGCTCCATAGAGTATCACCAAATGGTGGGATTTCCTTCAGTATACATTGTCCAAAAACACAGATTCAAAATTCAGATTGAATAATTCTAATTCTAATTGGACTTTTATAGCGCTTAATCTCCCCAATACGAAGGGGACTCTAAGGCGCAACAAAACAAAAACAGGCAACCAATCTCAATATCCAGGGACAGAAAAAAGTTCAGCACCACGGAGAACACAAGGGTGAGTAAAACTAAGGAGGGTATGCCTTGGTGTAAAGGTAGGTTCTGAGCCGTTTTCTGAAGGAGGCAAGAGAGGGGGACGCACAAATCTCATCAGGAAGAGCATTCCAGACAGTGGGAGCATTGAAAGCAAAACTATGACCAAACTGTTTGACAGATTTATGGACTGAGGGTTGAAACTTGGGAATGACAGGGAAATTACCACCACTCTGACTGCGCCTGGTATTGTAGGAGCTGCTGTAGGAGATGTAAGGAGCAAAATACTTGGAAAAACCAGTGTGGAGAAACTTGTAGACAAGGGTAGCTGTTTTAAAGACTGACCGCTGTTGAACAGGAAGCCAATGCAGATTCTTAAGAACAGGGGTTATACTAGTGTATCTACTGGTATTTGATACGATTCTAGCAGCACTGTTTTGGATGCACTGTAATTTGCGAAGATTGAACTTAGAGAGACTCCTGAAAAGTGAGTTACAGTAATCCAACCGACTACTTACAAGAGCATTGGCCACAAGTATAGAAGCATCATGAGTAAGAAACCGCCTGACATGTCTAAAATCACGGAGTTGCACAAAACAACTTCTGCAGACATTCTGAACATGTTTAGACAAGGAAAAATCAGAATCGAACCACACACCCAGATTCTTGACCCACTCGGCAGGGCAGAGAGGACTACCCAAGATGGTAGAAGGAAAATATGCTTTCAATTTGTCCCTCTGCCTTTTTGAACCAAATACAATAAACTCAGTTTTATCTGGATTAAGTTTGAGTTTACTGGCTGACATCCACTCTTTTATATCGTCCAGGCACCTGTTCAACTTTTCAAAGGCAGCAGATGAATTATTCTGGGATAGATGGATATAGACTTGTGTCATCTACGTAACAATGAAACTTTACTCCTTTGTGTTTACCAATAATCAAACTAAGGGGGGTTGTATACAAAGAAAATAATAAAGGACCCAAGACAGAGTCTTGCAAGGTAATAAGATTTCTGTAATTTGTCATTTAAACAATCTAATATTGAAATGTCTGATTTGTAAGTTGATGATGAAACTTCAAGTCCCTATGCATGTGCATATAAGAAAATATACGTTAGTATTCCTTTGGGACACTTTCCTCATTATCTCACACCTTACAAATGTCTGTGTTCATCACCTGTAAAATATCCCAAACTACTGCGGAATGATGAGCTAATGATGTCTCTTAAGGCATGCAATTACTGTTCTGTGATAATCAAATGGACACTTGAAGACTACTTAGAATTGTATTGACACATGTCACTGTACACTCATCATTGTGTTCCCTTTAAGGGATTCAGGGTAACCTAGGGCACTTGACTAGATTGTGTGAGAGACGGTTAACTTCACCACTTAGCCTCTTTCATATACATACACAATGACCATATGTTATGAAACGTGTAGTGATGTTAAACAATTGACATCTTCATCCATGGGCAACATATATGTAAAATACAGGCCAAAATGTATTCTAGCTCAGGCCTGATCTGCATTATTATCTGCATGTTCTTGATGCATCAGTTAGTGTATAGTTTGAATAAGCTTGGTGAAGTGAGAAACAGTAATTGCTGAAACTCGCCTATAAAATATATCTTAGAGCTGGCAAGATAAATCATGAAACTCTTAGGGGACATAATGTAGTATCAGTATGTGTTACATTATGAAATATTGTGTAGGCCAACACAAATCAGTGCTGAACCTATTGTGGTTGAGATCACTCCAACAGCAACACTGCAGACCAGTACTACACCTGAGCCCACTGAGACGAAAGATGAGAAATCCCCGTGTGCTATGTGGCACGGTGCCTCCTCTGGTAACGAAGGAAGCCAAGATGTTACCTAAGCCCATGCAAGCTGCATTTGCAATCCCTGAGGCCTGTGAAGGAAGCAATTCTAAGGTTACATAATTTTAATGAAACCTACATGCTGTCCTCAAAGAGCAATGATTGTTATTTCATGGTGTGCCAAATTTATATGCAAAATTTAATTCAACAATACCTCCCTGATTTATAATTACTAGACTTGTAGAATCCATTAAATTTTCTATGCATAGAATGAATATTGTCATTCAATGTATATTTCTGTCTGACTATCATTAGAAACATTTATTTGACACTTTATTCACACTTTATTAATTTGCACCTGAAACATATTCTGTGACTGTATGTTACCTATGATACAACAGCCAACACCACTTCACATTCCATGCCAAAAGTGAAACTTTACCTGTTTTTACAGACTTTTCCCCAACGTAGGGCTGTGCCCAGTGGAAGAGTTTTACCCTCCGAAGATTTCATGAGCCAAATTAAAGTGAAGGAGGAAAAAGTTGCGAAAGAGATGAGAGAGAAGGAGGATAGGAAAAGGAAGAAAGAACAGGTGTCGAAGAAAAGTGACAGAAATGTGAAGAAAGCTAAGGTGAATAACTGGACTCACAATTACCAGTACAAACATTTAATGATTGCCACAAATTAAAATTATACACCTTACAGAACTATTAAAAGCCATGCATTATTAACATCTTTTGTTTACAATATTTTGTCGATATTTCTTTATGACTTCCTTTAATAATTTCTTTCATTTAGAAATCTAAAGAACTGCAAGAAGTAGCTGAGAAAGTACCTGATCAGCCTGATGAATGTCAACCATTTGATGTAAGAGAAACATATTACAATCACGGCATATATATTACAAAAAGATTGCTGTGTATGCACAGAAAAGTACATAACTCTCATTAAAGATTATGTACCACTCATCTGTAGCGAAACTCAACACAATTACTTTGAAAATGATAATGTTTCACACAGAAATCATTGGACATTAAACGTTATATTGCATGAACATTGTGTAAGTGAATACATAAGTATGTAATCAATAAGAAAGTTATACCACCACTTCCACATGGTTAGTGGTTCAATAGACACACAGCTGTGCTTTAAATGTTATCATGAAATTCCAATATTTTCCTTTGGTGTTTCAGGAGAGTTTATATCAGATTTGCATGAAGGAAGTACCACCAAAAAAGGCAAGGGAAAGGGCATCAGTAACTCCATTAATTGGGTTGCATGTGATAGATGCAACAGATGGTACCACTGTTCATATTGTGGTTTCAGACATACTGAAATTCCAGATGACTATGTTTGTAAGAAATGCAAATAAAATTTGATATAATGTAATTCTGAATTTTTATTGTTTTAACTTGTCAATCTTAAGTGCATACAACACATGTGCAGGTAAATATCCACAATTAGACTGCATTGGAACTGCAATAATCACCCCCTGAAATTCTAATAATTACTGGATGTTAATCAATAAGGTCCAATATAGAAGCAAGAAATCTTTAAAAAATTTGTGAAAACTATATTTTTTGCACTTTAGATTGGAATAAGTGTCATCATCAATTAATCAAATATATTTAATTGTTAAATTACATTTTTCCATCTGCAGTATTGAAATGAGCTGTGATCAATTTATGCCTTGTTTATCAGCCGTCAACTCCATTACTGAGTATTGTCCATTGAAATCAATACTGAATGAACATGTTATGTCGTACTATCTGAGAATTTCATATTGAATGAAATATAAATCAACCAGACCATTTATTCCATGTTTTTGTATAACAGCTGTCTCACAGAATGCCACCGCTTTTGTTGCAACATTACAGATAATACCTTTCCAAATGACTGTACTGGTTATAAATGTAGTCTGTCAATTGATATTACTTTGCAGTTGCAAATTACCTACCCAAATTTTCATGCTGTTAGGTTCCCATACAAAGAAAACTACAAATATGCATTTGACTTGGACTTTATATTATTATTCTCCTTTTGTAATTTCTGGACTAAGGATAATCTCAAATTGAAGTGAGAAAAGGAGAGACAAGATAATTGTCTCTGCAATCAATGAATAAGTTCAAAGATAGAAGTTGCTTTCATGACCAGGTGCTGCATTACATATTTTTAACCGCAGATTTGTCTGTCGGGAGTATGGCAATGAGGTGTGGCCAACTTATGCCTTGTTTATCATGTAGGAACTCCATGAAGAATAAACCTATTATGTGACAATCAGATATTTACTGAAATATGATTCATAAAGCCCATTTGGTCCCTGCTAAGATGGTAACAACTGCCTACTATGGTATAATTGCTGTATCTGCAAAATTAAATCTTAAACCTGACAAATCATCATATTTATAAGTAATGTATATGTCATGTGAAACTATAATGTGCCTTTTCTTGTTTGGGTCTGCAGCTATTATGTGCCCCCACAAAGAACTCTCCACATTTGGATATAGTGGGACCCTAACAATTCTCCATTAGTAATTTCTCCACTTAGAATAATCTCCAAAGGAATAATTAAAAGTGAGACAAAACAATTTGTCACTTAATACATATATTAAATGAAGCATTTACATTGACTTCATCAGTAGGTGCTGCATTACATATTTTTAACCACATATTTGTCTGGAGTATGCAAATGAGGTGTGGCCAACTTATGCCTTGTTTCTCATGTAGACACTCAATAATCGTCCAGTGAAACCAGTGTACAGTAAACATATTTAGAACTGTCAGCCGAGCAATTATTCATTTTTATGTATATAAAATATTAATTCACTGATTGGTAGTGTCTTGCGAGTACAAACTTTGCCATATCGACGAAAACGCGACCTTCGTCCGCGATCGCGGCCAACTTATGCCGAGAGGCAGTAGGAGATAATTGCAAATATCTTTAATTAAATCAATCGTTTTAGCACTACTGCTTCCCTGCATAAGTTGGCCGCAGTCTAGACCGAGTTTCTGTCCCGTCGCCAATTGCTATTGATATACTGATGGACACAATGGCGAGGGACAGAGCTCACATGTACTTGTTTTCGGTGTAAATTTTGAACGGCATATTTCTACACATATTACAAGAAGTATAAAGTGTTATTTGGTTTCTTTAAGGTCTGTATATGTGCCGTTCACCTATATTTTATGCCAATCAAACTGGCATGTATATATTTCAACCAATTTTCAAAATGTAAACAAACCTTCAACATAACATAGCGGGGCCACGGTGGCAGAGTGGTAACACTCTCGCCTCCCACCTCTGAGGCCGGGGTTCGATCCTCGCACAGGCTCAAGTGGGAAAGCTGGTAGTTGCTTGCCGTTGGTCGGCAGTTTACAGTACACAAGCCTAGCGAACTCTATGTACTGGTTTCCTCTGCCCTTCCAACTACCCGTCGTGATATGACCTGTACAGTGTTGAAAGCGACGTAAAAAAACAAATAAACAAAATCAACATAACATAGTTATCTACAAAATAAATTCCTGGCTTCCAAAAGCAGTTTAATTTAATGGCATATGTATTGTAAACTGGATACAGCTGTAATAGACATTACAAGGAGTTTTGAAAGTGAATACAATAAATCCCCATAGTTACAGATTTACACAGAAAACAAGTACATGTGAGCTCTGTCCCTCGCCATTGTGTCCATCAGTATATCAATAGCAATTGGCGACGGGACAGAAACTCGGTCTAGCCACAGTCATAAGTTGGCCGCGGCTCATCTACAATCTACAGGCTCCAGAAAGACAAACAGGTTTTTGTACACCAATGAAAACTGTTGCATATAATAAGTTTAACAATAATACATGGTTTCAGAGTGTAGTAGGCCACTCATGTTAAAGCCCTGTGAAGCTGTGGTGAGGGCGGCCAACTTATGACTGCGGCCAACTTATGCAGGGAAGCAGTAGAGTGTGTTCTAAATTATGTGTATATGAACATCCAATTAATCAGTGTAAAATGCATGCAAAACTAATGCTACTGCTCAGCCAGTGAATTTCGTCACCTGCTATAAAAGCGTTCAAGGACTAACAATATCCACATTTTACAAAGTGGAATACTTGCCTTGGAGAGCAAGGTATAATTGTGTGCAGGAAGATCATAGTAAAGAAGTTTTAATACTGTCATAAAATACAAGTGACGAACTTCACTGGGGTGACGAAATTCACTGGCTGAGCAGTAGTACTGCCTTGAAGGAATTATTCAAGTTCCAACGTGACGAACCTCACTGGCCGACCAGTAAAAGAAAAGTTAATTGTAAAGAGCTTATAATATTTCATAAAATTCAAGTGACAATCTTGGGTAGCTCAGCAGTAATGTAAGTCTAAATCAAACTATTACTGTAGCCATCAGCATGGAAATTTACTACTAAGCCAGTGAAGTTTCTCAGCCAGTGAAGCTCGTCATCTGCCCTTAAAATATAAAGGGCAAAGTATATTTATCAAATTGAACAAATACTTACAACAATAATGTACAAATCTACTGACTGCTACTGCTGAGCAGTATTGGTAGGTCGTCAGTAAAGCACAGGTCAGTTTGAGTACAGGTATTCTATTTACTTTTATTCCATGGCATACAATAGTCAGCATAAAAATATCCATGCAGTGTCGAAAGGAACATGTGCCTTCAGAGTACAAAACAACCACAATATTTGCACTTGATGAACTTAATCATGATGAATGCAAAACAAATACCTATTCTGGTCTCCAAAAGGTATCAGTACTAATTAAATTCCTTATCAAAGCCATGTTCCACATCACTGAACATCAAATATTAAACAGAGATTTTTAATCATACTTTCCATGTATCTATCAGCAGCAAGTTTTATATCAATCACATGTGCATACTAATTTCCATGTGTTTCTAAAACATATAATCTCATTTTATCTGTAATTCCATGGGGAAAATTTTAAACAATGTGCTCCGCTGACATACCGCAGAATCTCACACACTTTCGAACACTTTCAGAGCAGATTCACATTGATATAATATTGATTTGGAACAATAGTTCTTTTAGAGTATGTTTTTGGCCCTCAGAGGCCCGGTTTGACATTTACTGGTCAGCCTGGGAAGTTTGTCATCCAGTGAATTTGTCATCTGCCCAAAAAACTCACAAAGACAAAGAGTATCTTTATCTAAACAAATAGAATAAATGCATACTATAGATTCTACTACCAATCTATGATTCTAAAGTAAAGATTCATTTTGAAGAAGGTTTAAAGTTTACACAACCATTATTTTTTATAGTGATGATTGATCAATTCATGCCCATGCACCTATTCACGCCCACCCCAAAATTAATAGAAGGCAATGACACTTGCACAATATATTACCAATATTTATGATCAATTTTATTATTATCTATAAATTGGTAATCATCTGTTTGTAAGAAAAAGCATAAACCGTCAAGAAAAGTGAGGGTGGGCGCAAAAAAATTTGCATGGGCATGAAGTGGTCCACCACTAAGTGAACTCTTTCAGTGCTTAAACTCTGGCCATTGCAGGATCATATCATTTAGACCTTGACGGCTTTACTGCCATCTAGATAAGCAGCTTGTCAAATTTATATCCTATCTATCGTGGGAAAACGTGTACTATTGGCATTGTATCTGTACTGCTTTGTATATAACGTTATTGTGCATTTGCCTGTTATAATGAGTATATTTATTTAGTCTGGACTGTGTTTAAAGACTGTTTGTTCTGGTGCACTAAGCAATTGAAGAACTTCCTTGGGTTTTCCCCAAAGCAGTAATTCCTTGCCTCTTACCCTTTTGGTCATACATTGATTAAAGCTCATGTGGAATGCACAGACATCCAGCCTGTCTAGATATGGTCCAAACTGTTGAGAAAGATTTTAGAATCCATATTTTACATTTATTGATTGGCTTGGACCATGGTTCTCCATGGAGTTAAAGGTCTCTGGAGGATCAAGTCCTTTTAATAGAAGGAGAAGTTCATATCAGGACACGTTGAGGTCCTCAGTGGCTAACAACAAGCTCTCACCCCTGTCTGGGTTCCACTCCCACACGTGGCAATGCTAAGAACCTATCCCAAAATGACCCTGGCTGTCAAACGGGATATAAAGCCCCAATTTTACAGTTTGACTTCCATCAAGACAAGTCCCAGTGCATTCTGTATGTGGCACTAAGCTGGAATCAAGGTAGGTTAGTACTGCTCTACTTTACTTGGGTACAGAGCCATGGCATTTACCCACTTAAACCTGCAGATTCCCCTGTGTACACAAATACCCTGTAAATGTGTATTCTGAAAAGTATTCTGAAAGTAGGGGTTTTACATCCCATTCAACAGACAGGGTCACATTGGGACAGGTCCTCAGCATTGTCACTTGTGGGAATCGAATCACTCAGAGGTGACACCCTGTGATAAGATGCCAAAATTGCTAACCCCTTGGCCACTGAGGACCTCACACACAATAATTCTGACAAGTATTCCTATATTCCCTTCAACATGCAAACAATTAAAGAACAGTACTAGTGAATATTGGTAAAATTCACTTAATTTCAGATAAAAACATAATTTGTGAAAATGCTTACATTTAAGAATTTTGTAATATTTCATGAAAACGAGGTTGACACAATATCAATCTAAAATAAACAGTAAAGAGTTGGGGTAACCCAACAAAAAATGAGAAATCTTTGAGGCAAGTGTTAGATTGTTATGGAACTTAATTCAATGACAACTCAGCAATTTTTTTATCTGACGTTGGAGTCCCTACTGCTTATATGCACATGGAAGTCAATCAGTTAAAAATGCGTGATGGCCCTTCTAAAATCAGTTATTGTACTTAATTTCAGTAATATTGAATACAATTTTAAAAAGTGATTATTTTTGTTAATAACTGTTAATAAGTTGTCAGACACACCTTTTCATACTTTACCTATCACTCAGGACTTATGTCTGCTATTTTAAGCTTTCTTTTAATTATATGTGTTGATAAACGAAGTGGCAGGTGTAAAGTGTCACCATGGTATTCAGCAGATCGAGGTCACATGATTAAAAAATATTTTTCTTGTACTGCCTCTTCATCGGATATTCTCAGAAAGTACAACACATAGATAAACAAAATTTCACAAATAGCTTTCCTCATATCAAAATCTAGGTACCAGTCCAATCTCAGATCAATCAGGCCATAATAGACCAGTTGAGAGCCAATTTATTATCGTTAATCGAAACAAAACATGCTCAAATTGGCACTTTTGGATCCATCTTGTGACTATCTTGTCTGATTTGAATACCTTATACAGGTTGGATATGTTATCTAGCATGAATATTGGGTTAATAGCTTCAAAAATTATATGTTCATATTTGTGTTCTCTCAAAATTAACCAAATCAGGTGCCTTGATATGTTTTATAAAGGGAAAGATGAGATTTGTGAAAATGTCAAAAAACGGTTAATTTTGGATTAAGACCTTTAGCATTTATTGATGTGTAATTGAAAACCATGACCTAGGTTTCCAAAGTGGTCATCAGATTTGCCCCCGCCCTCCCCTGTGAGCCCCTTCAAGGTCAAACTGATGTCATAAAGTTGTATTTCTCATAGTTTGCGGTGTATCTTCAAAAATATTGCTAGAATCCTATAAAAATTCATTGAAATATTATTCAAGATTATTCAGACCTTATTATGACAACAAGTTTGAAGTTAATGCAATACATTTTAATTTAGATCTTAAAAGTAAACTTTTAAAATGGGCATCTCTTCCCATGTATCAGACATATGTTAGCTCAAAAATCCATGATAAACAAATAATATTGTGATGTCATGTACAAGGGACAATACAGGAAAAAAACGAAATATGATGATAGTTTGTATCGAGGACTACCACTGGCTAGCAGATTTCGAGGTCAGCCAATGAATTAGAAATAAGTTATATCAACAACTATAGAATTAGTAATTTCATTTGCACAGATAAATTATACAATTCTGCAACAAGTATATCAATACATGTTGTCTTTCATCATAACTCAACGTAACTATTTCATTACAAGTGAATAACAAACACTAAAGAGCAGCTTTAATCCAGTAAAATATTTTATTTGGTACTGAAGCCATGGCTACCTTAAAATATTTACAAATACATAAAACTTCATATTCTATAAAATAAAGGAATATGTACAAATATTTATGTTTTTCATAATGTCCACAAAGAAAACATTATATATCTTTGTAAAATCCTACTAAAGAAAAAAAACCTGGTATAAAGCCAGAAATTAACCTCAGAAGAATTGACATCAATTAATTCAAAGCTGTAACAAATATTTTTGTCCCTTTTGTCTCCTTCCAAAATGTTAAGTATCCCTGTTTCCCCGGACACCTGATATCTGGCACTAATTCATTGTCTTAGGTTCTAATATATTTATGAAATACTCTCCATAGATTGCCTTTTTTGCATACTTAGTAATAATATTATCTTTAGGTTCTTAGCAGTCCCACTAAATATTTAGCCCTAAATGTTAAATTGTTACAAAAAAACTACAAAAAATTTAACCAAATGTTAAATTATTACAAAAAACCTACAATGCTCATACAGTAAACCTACGTCTTGGGAATTTCTATGTGAAGTTACTATAGATTCTTTGTAATGTTACAGAAAATATTATACATAAAGTAGCAAGGCGGTCACATTAAGCTTCAGAATTTAAATGGTTCTAACGTTAGACAATCAGATATAAGTACAATTAACGTGGAAGCGTTCATTTCCACTTGACCTTAAATGCATAAGGCTTTTCAAGTTATATGAGGATCATCTTCAGTAAAATCATAGCCAGTATAAAGACAAGGAGAGGCCTTTTTATGTTGCCATGGTTACAATTATCCTGATCGCAGTAACAGGTGATGGTCTCGGTTTTACAGCTGTCGCCCTCGTCTTGCTCTTGACAACTTATGCAGCCCATGTTATCCACGGATCTGTAATTGCTATTGGTCATGCAGCCTCTTGAAACATACCTGGTTCCTGTAAAATTTGGATAAAACTTTATTTTAATGCATAATGCAAACCATTTTTAAAACAAAATTCTTCTTACAGCCTACAACTGTCAGTGTATTTGGTCGAGTATTTTGTACAATATATCAGGTTTCTTGTATATGTGAGGTACTAGGCGTGACGTTAAATTAATCCATGTATATGTAAAATTGTATAAGAAATACTACTGTATATCACATGAGCCTGCATCACATCTTGCTTGTCAATAAACTCATTTAAAATATGCACCCAATTTCTTATGCCAGCTCAAATGAATCACTCCAATGTCAGTAATTAAAAAGCTACTCATGTATACGGCATTGCTGACCTTTATGCGGGTGTTCCACTGGAGCCAACTGGTTGGTAACTATGTCTTTTTAAGAGTCAGGACCAATGTTTACATGGTCGGTTACAGTCGGTTGCAGTTTCCAGGCTTGAGTCGGAGAAATATCAAACATGTTTGATATTTATGACCATTTCCGACCCCTGTAAGAGACCCTGATTTTATCCCCCTAGCAACAGGCATGTCAGTTAACTTAACAGCCTGTCGGTTACACTTTCTGCCTTGTTGGTTAATGAAACAGGCCTATCTGTATCAAGTACAGGGGGGAACAGTGATTCGCCCATAAAAACAGCAAAATGCAGTTTCTTGAGAACAAATATGCAGTGTGGTTTTATAAAAGTTATCAGAATGAAAAGAGGTTCCTCAAACTGTAAAATGACAGTAGCATTATAAAATAGATTTTGTGAAAAGTACAAATACACCCATAGAACTTGTCCCATGGCAATAAGATTAGGGCTGCTGGAAAGTGGACAGCGTTTCGCCGATTATTTTATACTGTTCCCAAAAAAGTTACAAAGACTGTTAAACACTTTGCAAACAATAATTAAAGCTAAAGATCAACTCTTCTCGTTGTATTGTAGCACATAATGAAGTTATAAATAGTATTTATATTGACCCCAGACACCGTTTAGAGAACATACAGCACATTGCACCAATCAGATGCAGGCATATTTCTAACTGACATATAAATTTTTTTATTCATCTTAATAATCCTGCATGCTGTCAGTTCTATAATCTTAGAAAAGTATCAAGACATGTTGCACACTTTTCTATGCTATAAGGCTCCTTCAGTATCAACACAGATGTTAGTTTTAAATGAGGTACAATAGGAATTGGCAAAACGCTGTCCCCCGCGAATCGCTGTCCCCCTGTATCCGGCTTATCCCAAATATAGAATTCCAGATTGGACATGCAGACAAACAGACTGTGTGGGAGAAATAACCGTACAGTCAGTAACTTTAGCCGGCCTGTCTGTAAATGTTCCCGACAGGCCTGTAATTTTTCCAGTCCAGTCGGGAACTTTTCACATCTGGGTCCTAGAGTTGGGAATTTTTATATAACCGACAAGCTGACAATATTTTTTGTCTTAGTCTTTGTTGGTTTCAAAAATCTGTGGCTATAAAAGGGCCAGTCGGCACACGCACTTCATTCATTTGGGCTTTGACTGTCGAGAGACAACTGGTGTGCAGCTGTTGAGTTTTAAGTTTTCATTTTTTTTGCAAATTAGCTTAAGTTTGAGCTAGGCTGGACTGGAGGGAGTGAAACCTGTTCTATGAGGTTTCACTTTCAAGTTTAAGTTTTTTTGAAGAAGCTGTACATGTAATTAATCAGCATGCCAAGGGGCAGAAGGAGAAAGATTGAAGTACCTGCAGATTCTCAATCACAGTTTGAGTTAAGAGGTACTGCTGAGGATATAGAGAGAAGAAGGGAGAGAGTCGGGAGAGAGGAGAGGGAGAGACAAGAGCAGGTGGAGAGGGAGAGTGAGAGGTTGGAAAGAGAGAGGACAGAAGGGACCGAGCAGATAGAAGAGACTGATAGAAAAGCGACATTGAACGGACACAGATACAGATCTAGAATGCACTCAATCCAGGGAAAAGAAGGGGCAAATGAAGTTGATATTTCTGAGTGATTCTGATGAGGAAGCCATCATGGATTTTGGAACTCTATGACAAGACTCATGCAAAGTTCAAAGACAAGCAGAAGAAAGAGGGACTCTGGAAAACAGTAGCAGCTACCAGGAACAGAACACTGTCAAGAAGTGGTTCGAGACTCATTGACCAGATATGGAAAGCTCACAGCTGCAGCCAAGATCACCGAAAGACAGATCTAGTTGAAGGACAGTTTCAGTTTTCTGCGAGGTCACATCAGAAGGAAGGGAGTGTCTAAGTCTTCCACAGTTAAGTCACCACTGCAGCCTTCGGCAGCCATAGCTTCAGTTCTGGATACTTCACGAGAGATCTGAGATGGAAATCAGCATGGCATTCAGATGTTACTCATCAGACGTCGACCACAAGCCCTTCATGCTGACCAGCTGCAGTCAACACTACCATTGCCGAAGATCCGGTTTTAGATCAGTTCCAGCAGATGAGGTTGATGATTTCAAATTTTTGGGGGTGCACGTCAGGACCTTACTCCAAGTCTAAGACAGTTGTTCTCCACTCCGAGATTGAACACCTGGAGGAGCGAGACTTTTTGACCTTCAGGAATGAGACGGTGAAACTTTTCAGTGAAATACAGTACAAGACCGAAGAATGCAAGAGGCAGGTCACAACAACTCAACAGGTCACCACATTTCAACTTCCAGATGCAACACAGGCCACAGCAGGATGTGAATACACACCATACCGGATCCTCAACCAGTCTCTGTACCAGTAATGCAGCCTACTCATATAGCCAACACAGCCTGCTAGAGTGATTGCCAAAGTACAGCAACCACCAACACCAGCATCAGCGTCAACACAGCCAGCATCTTTCCTAGTTGTGGATGACCAGCAACCTGGGACTTCCAGACAACTGATGTTTATTTTGAGCACACCAAAGACAGTTACATCAGGACAACAGGAAGACTGTCAACACAACACTTCTAGAGTGTCAAGCCTCTTTGGAGGGATTCCAAGTGTACTACAATACCAGCAGATTGACACACCACAACCATTTTCATCCTCCCAACCTCAACCAGCAATGTCACCAATGCCATCTTCCACTCATCAAGAACAGTCAATACCTCCCAGCAAAGTCCAGCCAGCATTGAGTCGCTCCAACCAGCCCTTTTAAGGGCCACTCGAGTAATTATTTACCCGAAAAATTATTCAGCTGCTTGTTTATCCCAAAAACTTCCTGACTTCCTGAGGTGGGGGAAAATTCTTTCTTCAATAAAATCAAAAAGGCTGGTTCCATCCTGGTGAAATTTCTGTAGCCTGGTATGTCAGTTGTGATTAGCTCGTCCAAGAGTGTTCTGTAGTACCCCCTTTCCTATCTCTGCAGTATCCAGGGCATAACTTATGGATTCTGTGACTTCCTCCTCCTTTTACATGGTGGGGGCTGTGGTGGTGGTGCTGGCTGGGCAGGTGCTGGGTTCTGTTGTCTTCTGTGTCTTCAAATCATGAAGAAAAGTAACATATTCAACTCAATAAAAAACCAAAGCACCATCAACTTGTCAAACAGTGTCTCTTGATGTGTTGCTGTCATCTTTGCAGTGTGAAATCAGTGGCACATCCCTAGAGACAGGGGTTTATATTATGTGATATGGATCCCAATTCTGGATCCCGACTATAGATACCAACCAACAAAATCAATCAATCCTGTTGGCATGGGTCGGTAACATGCTCCCAGCTTGTCTGTCTTTACGGCTTGTCTGTTACAGGTTGAGAGCTTGTCATAGTACTTCTATGATTGACGGTGGAATAAACGTCCCCAACCCTATGTCATGTCAGTGAAGTCAACACGTCCTGTCTGTAAGTGTAACATCCTGTCATGGACTTCTAAACCGACTCAGCATTTTTTGCACCTTTTTCTACGACCCCACGACTTTTATAACCGACCCTAGAGTCGTAGGGTTGGTTACAGGGTCAGCTCCAGTGGAACACCCGCATTATACAAACATTCAAACTAAAGGTCAATTGTTTTAAAATTTAAAATTGTGTGACTATATGACATACACTTGGATCCCAAATGGTACAAATGGAGCTCAGTGGTCTTTCCTTTTTGTTCAACAAAAACAACATCATCATTTTTGTTCAACATCATCATTCTAGCATCCAAATAAAATTTTTCTGATGTCAAAATACTAATAAACTTTGGAAAATATAAATCATTATCCTTTTCAGAAATGCAAACGTTTGTTGTATCCACATAATGTCTTCGGTTAAATGTGCTATGGTAGGACACTGGAAATTGGATTAAGAGTTCTATCAGTAGCAGGAAATATTAAATTCTTATTCTATGTTCACTATATGGATGATGCCCATAAAGACTGGACATCAACTGGCTGAGTCTCCACTATAGACAAAAACTGGAAAACTATTGGCAATTTATCAGTGAGACTCATCCAGCCTTATTTGATTTTACTTGTGCTCATACTGTGAGCTAACTCTACACATACTGGTACTAATTCTAATTGGACTTTTACAGGGCTTAATCTCCCCATACAAAGAGGACTCTAAGGCGCATGTGTCTCAGTAGGAAAAAAAATAATGCCGAAAACCTAAATATGAGTGGTTACGATCTTTACTAACCCAAACTCCAAAAGTTACAAAATTTTTGACAAAATTTTACAAAATTGTCAAAAAGCAAGTGGTGGTCGTCACAAAAAATACTAAAATTTAAAAATTGCATCATTAGTTCAAAGATATTAGATATATTTGTGCGTTGTTAAGGACATTTCTTGCCAGTCTTGCATTGTCATATTTTAAATAACTTACCATCTCGATGGTCAATGTATGTGTACTTGGTACAGTAGAGACAGTCAGCTGATGAGTCTAGTGATGTGACATCATCAGAGTTTGAATTAAATTCATCATTGCAGTCTTTAGATTGAGAGCAGCTGAAGCAGGATATAGCCTTTGCTGAAGAAATGAAACAGAAGAAGCACTGACAGACTGAAGCTCATATAACTTTTGTCATGAAACAGTTAACCATAGGAGCCGAGTCAACCTCAAAATGTACCAACTCAAAGCATTTTATCTGTTACATGGTATATTAATGTACTGTCAAATTTTTGCAAACTGTGCAGCAATTTGTTTGAAATTTGTGCCTTTTTAGCACCTCAAGATTACAATATTACTTTCATTGTTTACAATTGTGGTTCATGCTCTTCTGATGTTTATGGTATTTTCTGAAGATGTTGTGCATTAATTCCAGTCAACCAGTTAGTTAATGGCTAAATGCAAGCAGCTACTCTGGTGTCAAATTAAGCTTTCAGCCTTAGTATAGTGAGATATAAACAATTTACAACATGTGAAATACTCTGGTAGCCAGGTTGCTCTCCTAAAACTAATTAAATCTTATGTCTTGAACAATAAATAACCATAGATTCTTCCGATATCCATTTATTAAGTCAACAATTTGAACCAACATAAAAATGAATAAAAAAAAAACAGGAAGGACGTCTCTCTACCGAACTCGACAGAAATGCCAAACAGCTAGTACTAGTATGTGACACTTCCTCCCCCCAGAATTATGGAACCTCATTTGAAGGCAATTGTTCACATTACTACAAGAAGGTCACTTTAACTTATTCAAGAACAAGTATGTTTCATTTGTCAATTTACTCGTTCACCCAACACAGTTATCATAATAAGATATATAATCTTTATAGCCATGTTAGAAAAGCAGTGTTGCTTAGGTTTTGGTGTTTATATATTCCAAACTCTATATTTGTACAACACAAAGTCCTTCATTTTTACTGATGGTTTTTTACACCTTTGTGATCTACAGACAACACATTCACTTGACTGATCGTGAACTTAATACTCTGAATTACCAATTTTACTCTTATGAATAGGCACATTGGCTCATTCAACAAATTTTTCGGGCGAATTGCCAGATGCACTGGGCAATTCTGCAGACTGTTCTGAGCAGTGCTTAATTTAAGCAACGACACTTGGTTCCTGACATTTATCCCCACCTTCCTGGGTCTCTACACTTATTGGGGCACCCCAAAGTTTTTGTCACATCCCTTTTCATTACTACTAAATCCTATTACTGAATTACACATGTAAGGTGTCACCAAACAAACCACCACTCATTTGAACCAAGTTGCACCTAAACTGAAGTTCTTGACCAGTACTTGGTCATTAAGACATTCATTAAGTCATTAATCTTGGTCTGCTAAAGATGTCCCCTGTGCAAGAGATCTGGGCAGATTTTATCCAACCATGTTTTAAGAACGCACTTGAGAAAAAGATCACTTGGCTGTCTTCACAGTTGTACTTTGTGGAGTGATGCGGTTTCTGCCACAGAAACTTATCCATTCTAGTTTGAAAGTCACCACCAACCATCTTCCTGATTCTATGTGTCACCGTTTACACTGCGCTTTCTGCTAAGCCATTACTGAAAGGGTGCTTTGGAACTGTCTGAACATGCTCTACTTAATTTTCTGTTAAGAACTGAAAGAATTCCTGTGACACAAAATTAGTTCCATTATCTGAAACCACTGTATCTGGAATACCATAGTACGAAAAATATTACACATGGCCTTTACTGTATTTCTTGCAGTAATATTGTTCATCACCCTAGTCTCAATACATTTGCTATGAGCATCCACCAAGACCAAAACATTTTTACCTTCCCCTTCAGCAAAGTCAATATGGATCCTGCTCCATTGTTCAGATGGAAACTCCCACGAGTGAATTGGTACACAAGTTGGTGACTTTTGATGGAGCTGACATGACTCACATTCCCGGACTTTGTTTTGCAACTCCTTGTCCAGTTTTCGCCACCAAAAGTAGGATCTGGCCAGAGATTTCATTTTTACAATGTCTGTGTGGGTAGCATGTAACTCCTCTATTAACTTGTATCTATTGTCTACATTTAGTAGTATCACTACCTGCTGCCCCCACAACACGATGTCATCTTCTAAAGTAAGTTAATAATTTCTTCACCAATGCGGAGCTACATTACTGTCCAACTGCTTGGTACTGTGTGGCCATCATTGCAAAGTAAAAGATCGTACTTTACTCAAAATAGGATCTTTGTTTGTGGCTCTTCTTATTTCTTCAGCACCAATAGGACGGGTATGACCTTGTTCTGAGAACACAACTTTTTGATCACCCCTCTCATGCAATTCCATGTGAATATCCGGTGCCTGTTCTGTTTGGTTTTCTCTTGCAGGAATTCTTGACAGTGCATCTGATTGTTTGCTTGATTTTTGCCTGATTGTTTGCCTGATTTTAGTCTTATGCCGCATTTTCTCTTGCAGGAATTCTTGACAGTGCATCTGATTGTTTGCCTGATTGTTTGCCTGATTTTAGTCTTATGCCGCATCAAAATGAATCAGTAAATCACTGCTTCTACTCATTTGCTTATATTTCTTAAAAGCCTTGGTTTGAGTCTCACCCCAAAGAAAATTAGGATCTGATTGCTGCTTGAAAGTCGTCCCCTTAACTATCTGTATGCCCGAACTATACTCCTTTTTCAACATATTGATCAAGGGAGCTATAATATGTGCCATGTTTGGCATAAACTTTCTGTAATATCACAAGAATCCCAAATATGCATGAAGTTTAGCCTAGTTTCTTGGTTCAGTATTCCTAATGGCTTCTATCTTGTTGTCCAAGGGTTTTAACCATAAACCTTGTAGCTTTTGACCTAAAACACCACTGAGTCCTCCAGAAATCTACATTTAGCCAATTTCAAGGTAATACCACTTTGCTGTAATATTTGTAACACCCTTTCAAGATTTTCCAAGTGCTCAGAGTCCTTTTGCCACTGATCATAATATCACCCCAACATGCCTTACACATTGTACATCTGCAATGAGATTTTCAATTGTTCTCTGAAACAGTCTCAGCCCCAAAGCTAATCCATAGGGCAGTCTTTTATACTGGCATAAGCCTCATTGTGTGTTTATTGTTGTACAATATCTGGACTTTTCCTTCAACTCCAATCGGAGGTATGCATTTGGCAAATCTAGTTTTGTAAACTTCTGTCCCCCTTGGAGTGTAACATTTGATCAAGAGTTGGAAAGGGATAATGGTCTGTCAGCAAAACTTTTTGCTGTGATTTCATACTTTCCACACAATCACACACTTCCATCAGGTTTGTTTACTACCACAAGTGGACAGGCATACTTTGAACTTCTTACAGTCTCAATGATGTCCTGTTTCAAGAGATTGTCTAGATTCTGGTTGACCTTTTCTTTCAAGGCAAAGGGTACTGTATTTGCTTTGTACAATCAGGGTTCATCACTTTTTGCCATCAAGGTTATTTGGTGTGAGGTTAGTTTACCACTTTTGCCTGGAACACTTCTTCCTGGCTTAGAAGTATTTTCTCTAATCTACTTGCTGTTTCAATTTAGAGCCTATTCACTTGATTACTGGAGTTGAACTTGTGTGCTTACTGAATATTAACTGTGTCAGTGGCAACGGAAGACCTTCAATCCAGTCTCCACCCAGTTAACTAGCACCTTTCTCTACTACTAACATTGTCAATGTCTTTTTCACCCTAGTTGAGGGCAAGGTAGCCTGCACTTCTGCCTCTCCCAGAATCTTTACAGCTGACCCTGTATATGAATTCAAGCGTGTATGACATGGCTTTAGCTTTGATTTTCGACTAATCTGTCTGAATGCACTGGCCGGCAAAATGGACCATGGGATGCCTGTATCAACCTCCATTATTGTTGAGCAGCCATTAACAAAGACTTCTACTTCAAATGGCTTCATAAGACCATTTATCTGTTGTCCCTTCCCCTCCAGAAATTTTAATTCATCCGCTGATGAATTACCTTCCTCTTCATGTCCCAGATAGTGAGCTGACACAGATTTATTCTTCAAAACTGCTTTAACTTTGGCACATTGACTTCTTAGATGTCCAACCTTGGCACATTTGTAACACTCCATATCCTTAAAATGACATGTTACGGGACTATGATTTTTCCCACAAAGCCAGAATACTGTAGCTGCTGTTGCCTTGTATTCTGAGCTGACTTCTGCACTGACAAGTTCCTCTTTTCCTGGATTTTATTTACCGGTACCTCATCCGGTCCTGATTGCTGATCCTTCTGGATGTCTTCTACATCTTTATTTGCCATTTCCTTGGCTGTGGCATCTTGTAGTGCTTTTTCAAAACTCAATTCCCTTTCACTTAGTAGCTTCCTTTGAATGGATTGGTCCCGGCAACCTACCACTAAACAGTCGCGAAGCTGTAAATTCAGATCTACAATCTCACATCCTTCAGACAGCCTTTTCAAATCTGTTACATATTTGGCAATGAATTCACCTGGTTTCTGACATCTGGTGTAGAATCTATATATCAACACTATCTGATTGGGCTTAGGGCAAAAAATGATCTTTGAGAGTGGTTACACATTATTCAAAAGTTTTATCTGTGGTTTAGTAGACTGCAACAGAGAATACAATATGTGGTATGTCTTAATACCTACACTAGTCAGCAATATTGCCCTTTTCTTGTCCCCATCCTCTATATAACTGGAAACACAGAAAGTATTGGCAATCTCTGTCCATTCCTCAATGAGCATAGGTCTGGATAAAAAATAGGCACTGTCCCAATTGTAGAAGCCATCACTATCTACTTTTCAGTCGCACATACAGGATCGCTTAGCAGTTATTATCGTCGTCGCCAGATAGTTAATTCTTGAACAATAAATAACCATAGATTGTTCCGACATTCATTTATTCATTCATTTAAGTCCATGCTTTTAACATACATCTAAATAAATCATAAAAACAGAAAGGCTGTCTCTCTACCGATCTCGACAGAAATGCCAAATGGCTAGTACCAGTACATGACAAGCCTGTTCCACTTTCACAACTTTGCCTTCTGATCTATTCAGTTATGAATGTCAAGAGCATCACACCAGTGATATTAGAATAATGAATTCAGATTTAGGGTTTGTTTCTAAATTTTTGTTGCCAATCGAGATGCCGGTTGTAAAGTTTGGTCAGGGTATTTTTAGTAAAATTGATCTCAATAACCGGATATCAGTGACATCGAGACATCACGACCCAGACAAATGATCCGATCTAGGGATGTGTCAATATAAACAATGTGTCGATTGGGAGGCCACCAATGTAAAACCGTGACAGTTCTGGGGTTTTATGTTTTAGTACACCACCAATCATATAGGCAACTTACAGGAACTGAAATTTGTATTCCTCTCAACCAAATGACAATAAAAGTGTGGAAAACAATTTTTAGGAAAGCATGGTCTACGAATATTTTACAAGTGTCAAAAATTTGACTTTTATCACCCCTTCTTAAAAGGATGATCTAGGTTGTTATACTGAAAGGGTTTTACATCTACCTTATTATTTGCATTGGACTTGGACCTCTATTTCATGGTCACACAACCAGTTTGGGTTAATACTCGGCAGTAGATAATCATCGTGGCAGTGGTTTGTTTAGTTATGTGAAAGGAAATTTGTCAATATTATTTCCGACAGTGAAACATTTACAAAAAAATATATAGTGAATATAATCGCAAGTTTTAAATACTTATTTCTGGATGATGTCTTCTTTTCTCCAGAGGTAAAATATGTAAATGTGGAAAAGGTAAAACATTTTTTTTTACCGTTAAAACTATTAATCATGCATTGTACATAGACTGGCTCTGTAGTAGCGCTGGTAAAATGTAAACAAGGAAGTCATTTGAATAGAAAAAACCGTAACTTTTTAACCACCCATTTCTTCCATCAAGCCAGTCAGACACTGAATAAAATCAGTGGTGTTTTTTATAAGTTCACTGGGGAGTGGCTCATTTTCAAGCAGAATGTGAAATAAATTTGTGTTTTAAATGTCAAATGGCATTATTTTTCTGTAGAAAGGTTCTGCAGATTTTTATGTTTCGTCCCATGCGTTGTTTATATTTGTCACAGGCATGTTAGTCCAAGTGTGATGTTTTGCTGTGGAAATCATAATAATTATTACAAACAGTAATATCCTAGTATCTTTACATATTTTTTTTCAGAACATTGAAAATAAGAGCAAATATTATGGTGTTACCTCAGTTTGACATTTGACTTTGCTGTAGTGAACTGTACCTTTAAAATCTTGCCTGGACTATATCTAAAAAAACATTAAGGTGTAAGAAGTTGTTCTCTGGAAGGTACGTTACTACACTGGTTTCGAAGTTGTAGGCATATGAGTTTATGATGTGATTTTGTTTTAGTACACACACCCGACTCTGTTTAACCAAAACCCGCAAAAGTCAAAGAAGTTGGTTCTATTTATGCGAACCTCCAGATATACACGTAGACACAAAATAAAGTAGTTTATAATGTTTGAGCCTCAAAACCTGTTCACTTAAGGTCTATACACACTATACCGATCTAATATGATCCAATACACTAGGCCCGGATACAACACAATTTTAAACAGAAAATTAATGGTGAAAAACTTTCAAATTGGACCAGGAACAAGTCAGTTCTGAGGTATTTTAAATCGGGCCCTGTGTTCTATACTGACACAATACCTTTCCATCCCATAACAATTGGAAGAATTCTTCAAAATAAAATTATTCAGTGTACTGTAAGTTCCAACATTCAATTTTCAAATCATATCATTTTTTATCATAATCAGTCAGATTTTGCTCCGTTACACTGAGATGTGACTTGCAAGGGTTTCTCGGGGGGCTCGATGGTGTAGCGGTTAGAGTGCCCGCCTCCAACCTCTAAGGCCGCCAGCTTGAATCTTGGGCCAGACGCTTCATGTTGGAAAGTTGGTAGTTACTTGCTGATGCCCGGTGGTTTACAGTGCAGAATCTTGACCAACTAGTATGCACTGGTTCCTCCACCTGTAAACTACCCGTCGCAATATGACCCTGGCTGTTGAACGTGACATAAAACAACAAATAAATAAATGCACGGGTTTCTCGCCATAGAAAGTCTCCTGTATTACCTTAACTGAACTAATAACTTTTGTAGTCTACAGTTTAATTTATTCCGACACACTAAAATTAACAGTTTCATACAATTTTATACTCAAATCACCCATTTATTTTTATGTATCTTGTTTTACTCCAATAAAGGTAAAGACTTCTTTTATCAAATTCAAATGACAAAGGCATTTTGGTACTTACATGCCTCGAACATACAGCAGAGCATCAAAAAGGCAAAAATAATTCCAGGATATTGATCCATAATTATTTCTCAACGAAATTAAAACAGCCTGTCAAACCAGAAATGTTGAGAACAATCCTGTAGTCACTTATGACAGATAGGGTATACTCAGTGAGGATCTGTTTTGTGTCTTGTGAGACTCTTAAACAAATTCAAACCTAAAGTCTAAACTGTAAACTAATCTATATCGTTATTGATTAAATTTCGCATAATTTACTACTTCTGAAATAAAAATAAAATAGACACTGTAAATGGCTTACAGCCTGACGTGTTTACATATCTATATCTTATACACATTAAATCTTCTGTCAATGTTTTTAATCAACCAGGAAAACATCTTAGCAGCAAAAAATGAATTTTGTATAATTTATAGATTATTACAGTACATTTCACTATTTGTACTGTGTGTATATAAATTAGTCTTTGAATAGAAAAACTGGCCGGCATATCAGCTCCAACCAGAAAAAACTGACTTATATGGTATGTATATTTACAGAAGAGTGAGCTCTAGTAATGGAAAGAATTTAAAGGTTTGTACACTTCTTGAGCCGTGAAAGTTATCCACTGTAAATAAATATATAAGTGGATGGGTTTCAATAAAATTGTGTACCTAATGTGTGTAGCCATTGTAACACTGCTCAGAAAGAGGTAGTTTGTCACCTACCTCAAAAAACTCAGTGTCAAGCAATACGTGGATTAGGAAATAAGGCTGTACACCTGGGTAAGGATATAATAGCAGGGTATTACCTTATAAACCTTATCAGGGACCACAGTGGCAGAGTGGTAACACTCTCGCCTCCCACCTCTGAGGCCGGGGTTCGGTTCCCGGCATGGCCTCAAGTGGGGAAAGCTGGTAGTTGCTTGCCATTGGTTGGCAGTTTACAGTACAGAACCTTGACCAACTGTATGTACTGGTTTCCTCTGCCCTTCCAACTACCTGTCGTGATGTGACCTGTACAGTGTTGAAAGTGACGTAAAACCCCAAATAAATAAATGTACAGTGTTGAAAGCGACGTAAAACCCCAAATAAATAAATATAAACCTTATCAACTCCTGTTTAATCGATGCAGGTGAAGGCCCAGAAAAAGTATAACACTTGATGTGTATGTCTTGTGGAAGACACTGAGATAATTTCTTCCACCGTCCGCTGCACACAACTGAACTAGCCTTTCCATAAGGATCAAGATCAAATTTGTACCAAACTTATACACATATATTTGGTATTAATAGAGTACTCCAACATGTTAGAAGATACAAGCTCGTCAGACATGTCCAAGGTATGAGTATGCAGATGTAAAAGGCAGTATATATAAGAGTACATTATAATTGTACAAGTTTAACTGAAACTTACATAATAAAGTTTATAATGTAAACTGAAAGTTGTCTCTTTAGTACTAATAAATAAACTCGACCCTGCAGTGAGGCTACTGACTGTTTTCACTGAGTGATGTTTCTGTATGAAATTTCTTCAGACAGGAGTAGTTTATCAAGTTGGCTGGAATTACTTGATAGGTAATACCCCTTTCACATTACAGGCGGTATCACCCATGGTAACCAGCGTTTGGTGAAACATCCGTGCCCTTGGATCACCGCCTGATGTCCGTATGTGACCTTGTGAGTCAACGGTGAACCGTCCATTACCTTGCGTATCCTGCAGAAAATTTAAAATGTCTAAAATTTCTGCCACTGAATTTGGTACTGTGGGCATTCACAGACAATTTTGTGGATGTGCATATGAATTTCTTACAATGGTAACCAAAGGTGTGGTCCATGGTGTACATAATGTTATGATCTGTCGTCTTTCGGTGTAATACGGTGACATAAGGTGAGTTAAGGTATTGTTTATTTCGCCACGTGTTCATCCAATGGTTACCAAAGGTGAGTTGAGCTTAATGGAGGTTGCCTTTCTGACCAGCTTTTGTAGTACTGTTGTCCTAGTGTTATTGATGGTTAAAAACCATGTCCAATCAGTGGCTGTCCGTCTGTAGTATGAACAACTTGGACAAAATGGGGTGACCTGTGTGTGTGGGGGGATTCCGCCACTGAGTAAAACTTCTAACCATGGGACATACCGCCTGTAGTGTGAAAAGGGCATAAATTATGAGTGTGCTTGCTGGGAAAATAATGCATACGTTATGAGACCCTGAAGGGGTCGAGGAATAGTGTGCATTATTATAGCAGTGAGACACACTTTTGAATACTTTACCGAACTTAAAGCTCAAGCTTTTTGATACAACCCCAAGAAATATTACACTTTTATGGAATTGTTTTCAAAACTCATGACAAACCAATTAACATAAATTTCAAAATACCTAATTAGTGGTTACTTCTATATTGGCCCATGTGTTTTTATTGGTTTCTGTTTTTTCTTCTATTCTGTAGAACTTCTATTCTAAAATGGATAGCAGGAATAAAAGTGACTATAATAATTTATTTATAACTCAGAACTGTTTATAACTTGGAACACTTTTTGGGCACATAAACTAGGTAATTCAACTAATTGACTAGAATTAAAACATATTTGTTATGTCTTCCTATTGATAAAAAGGTGAATTATTTTGTAATGTACACTTTTCTGGACCAGATAACAGGCACCTGAAATAGTTATGTATCTTGTATGATGCAGTAGAATTATTAGTTATGCATATTATTATTCAGACTTATTTTTTTCTATTTATAGTATTTATCTCATGGTTCAAGCAAAAAGCGAAGTTTTAGGTGTCTGTAAACTAGAACAAAAATGTCACCAAAGGGTCGCAAAACCCAAGCAAAGAGAAGCCAATTTAGAACAGTTTTTTAACCAGTTACACCAGGTAATAAATACCCGACTTTTGGGTTTTAAATATTTATTTTATTTACAATTTATAACATAGTACTAGTAAAACTAAAGTTTTTTGTAAAAGTAAATGACTGAGGGCCAGGAGAACCTGGCAATAAATAACATAGCAGATATATGCACATATATGTGAATTAAAGATTATTAACCACTGTCATGTAAAACAATGGGTACATGTACAACGCCCTACTACAATGTGTGGAGAAAATTTTTATTAAGTTTTATTAATTTTTACCCTGTCTATGATACAGACCAAATGCCCAAAAAATTCGATACACAAAGCAAATTTGCCCAATTTAAACTACAATGCCAAACCACCAACATAAGATAAAATAAATAATTTATGAAAATTTTTGAAGATTTTCAAAAGAAGTCACCCAGAGAGAAAATTGTTGAAATAAGAATTAAAACAATGATTACAGTCAACTGGGATGCTCTCAATAGTACATACAATGATACAGTAATAAAACTAATATGACCTGACCATAATTCTAATTATGTAACTAACAGTTAAGTTTGTCCACTGCATCCAGCAACCTGTCCTGTGATCTGTCCAGTGTCCACTAACACACAAATAAATGTATCCTGTGATCTGTTTAATGTCAGATACCACAAAATATTCTTATCCTGTGATCCGAACCCCGGCTTCAGAGGTGGGAGGCGAGAGTGTTACCACTCTGCCATGGCCCCTACATATATTGGTGTAAAACCATCTTGTTGGTAATTATGGACTTTTCGAGGGTTGGGTGCAATGTTTACAGAGTTGATTAGGGTCAATTGTAGTTTCCCAGATTGTCGCGGTATGTTTAATATTTCCCTCTTAGACTCTTCATCCCAACAGTGGCTCCATCTGGTCTGTCTACGTCCTGTCAAAGTCACTTCCAGATCTGTCCTATACTGTAACTGTCTTGTTGAAAAACAACAGGGACCTAAACTCCTGTAGAAAGTCTCTCTCTGATGTACAGCTGGCATCTTTACACTGATAAATGAGGAGTAACAGCAGCAACAAGGGGTTTATATAGTGTTACTACGTTCTGATTTCAGATATTAATCATTTTGGTCAAAGTAGATCGAGACACTACTCCAGTCTTGTCAGTTTATCACTACAGTTTGTCATTAGGTTGTCATTAGGGCTTTACAACCTTGTCATGATAGTTTCCTGTGTAGTTGTGGAGAAAATCCCCGATCCCAAGTCAGGCCAGGAGGTTGATCCAGACAAGCCAAGATGCACTATTCCCTGTCAGGGAGATGAAACCCACCCATATTTTTTGCACGCTTTTTTCTGGATGTTTTCCCCGATCCCTGACCCTAGAGACAGAGAGTCGGTTGTAGGTTCAGCCCCAGTGGATCACCCCATTATAAATCATCCCTTCAATGATATTAGCAATGGTAGCATATTGACCTGTAAAACAATTATATTAAGCTCTCACTCTGACTTTGAATTGGGATACTGAAAATAGAAAATCCACAACTTTTCCACTCTGAAACATGGGTGTAAAAATCTGGTAAACTGCTTTTCAAGCAGTTATGGTTACACGACAAATCACAAGAAAAGAATATATTGATGTATACCCTTAGTTTACAAAATAATGGCATAAATGATGTTAGTAACACTGTGGTTTACTTTGAATAAAGTATGACAGTCTGCCTTTGAACCTGAGTGCAAACTTTACATATGGTAGTCTGGAATCACCATTTGAAATACATTTCAAAAGCATTTTTAATTCATCAGAACTAAAACTTGTGCACAGCACAGTAATAGTCGCCTCAGTAGTTTATAAATGGATGTACATGTACTTGAATTATCGAAACTTGTTCACTGCGACTACACTGCAATCTCCTTTCACAGACACAAAGGGATGGCAAATACGTTTACTAATCTTACTATTAAAATATATAAACCAGGGACATCTTTTCAAGAAGTTACAACCCAATATGAGCAAACAGTCAATTTTAATCAAAGTGACAAAAACTGCAATATTTTATTGCTCTACAGTAATTTACCATTATGAACTCAATGCTGAGGAAAATTCTTTGTTTGGACAGAGACCAGGGAGGCTCGGTTTTTTTGTTGAAGAGTTGACATACCATTAAGATTTGTGCTTCATTTTGTCGGAATGTTTTCTTGATTTTTCGGATTAGGTTTTTTGGGGTGGCGAGTCCAAGGAAGCATCGGAGTAGTTAGCCCTCAGTGACCCTGGGGGAGTCAGTTTCCCATCCTGGCTTGTACCTAGAGTGTTTTGAGGTGTGGATGGATTGGCTTGGATCTGAGATTATGCCCAGGTATCCTGCCAGTAGAGTCAGATCTGGGGAAGGTTTGTAAATGGTAGCAAATTGAGCTGAAAGCCTGGAGTTAGTTTTGTTTGGGGCAAATCTAATTTATTGCATCCATAACAGACTGATGGGAGGATCTCAGTGGTGCTGAAGTTAAGAACCCTGGGATTTTTCAATCCTTTTCTGTAGTATTGTTTCTATGTTGAGGTGTTTTCAATGACAATGTTTCTAGACCACTCTGCTGAGGCTTTTGTGAAGGAATGGAATGGTAGAAATTGCAAAAGTATGTTCCAGTTCCTCATTTGATCCAACAATTATTTCCTCCCCGAATGGCGGATCCACAAGCAACTTGGACCAATCCTGACGATGTCCATTGAGTAAGGTGGGGGTTCACATCAGACATATTATAACTAAGGGGGTCGGTGGGCATGCCCCCTGGAAAAAAATTTTTTTTTGGTAAAAATAGAGTGCATTTCCTGAAAATTTAACACCACTGTCAAGAAATAATTTTGTACTTTGGGTTGAACCCCTTTACATTATTTTTCAAGGGGGGGGGGGGGGGGGGGGGGGGTTCGAACCCCCTGACCCCCCCCCCCCTGGATCCGCTAGTGGGGTTGTGCTCTCCTTCCTTTGGTAATATTTACAGCTGATTATATTTCTCTCTGCGATTGAAAGAATAGTGCACAGGTGCTTGCCAGTGACACAAAGGTCATCACCTTTACTACCCTCTCTATATAAACGGAACAGTAGTGCAAATCAGAACTGCAACAAAAGTCATGAGACTTAAGAGCTCATGGTTTGAGATTTCCTGCACTGGAAGTGGTTATGTTTACACCACGAGGACCTGACACTAATTTTAAACACAAAACATATCATAACGATACCTTTTGTTCGACTAAAATATCACATATTTCAATTTTCAAATTTATTTACACACAAATTAGTCTGTTTTGGGGTCCAAATGATTAATATATCCACATATAATATTGAATTCATTTTGTTTCATAAAACATGTATATCCAATATGGTAGCCAATAAGAAAGAGGAGGAACATGCCATACTGAGGACCTATCAGGTAACTTCATGCCGCTAGTACCACCTGGCAACCAGTGCTGTCATTATGATTTAGATTTATTTGTTGTTTTGCGTCGCGTTCAACAGCCAGGGTCATATTGCGACAGGTAGTTTACAGGTGGAGGAAACCAGTGCATACTGCACTGTAAACCACTGGGCATCGGCAAGTAACTACCAACTTCCCTACATGAAGTGCCCGGCCCGAGATTCAAACCGGCGGCCTCAGAGGTTGGAGACGAGAACTCTAACCGCTACACCACCGAGCCCCCAACTGCTGTCATTATGAGCTCTATTTTCTAGTGTTGGTCGAGTCAGGAGTAGCCTTCCGAGTTAGCATTGAGTCATCGATATATACCAAGGTATTTAAAAAAGACAGTGTGCCAAGTGTTTAACATAAAATAGTTAGCTATAGGACTAGACTGAAGGTGTGCAGGATAAGATGTAAAGTTTCAGCTGATATACATATATGTACAGTAACTATGTTTCGAAAATATAACACAGTTGCTGGTGCTTTGTCGAGATATGGCACACCTCCGCTATATACAGACAGAAGAGTCTTATCCCAAATGTTGTTTGGTTAAACCCTACTCCTGAGGTTCAGATCAGCAGATTGGCACCCTTCTTCATAGGGCTACAGATAAACTGACCTGGTATTTAGAAAATTTATTAGTACAGCTTAAAATGCCATCTTCAGGACCTTAATTGAATTCTACATCCTTGCCAAATTGACCTTTCCTAAAAGTAAACAAGAATCACATTCTGGCTTTCGTGGAATTGGGCTTCAATAATATTGTAAACTTCCCCATCAACCATTACCTGCCTGCCATCAATTTCACTTAAGGCCATTATTGACATACCTATACTCAAAAATGTAAAATGTTCACACACAATGTACATGGCCTATAAAAGCTGCCTTCCTCCTCTCTTTTGCTTCTTCTTAAGAATTTCAAATCTGCTTCCCCACTCCATATCCTCTTACAATCCCCTGCAGCAATTATCCAGGACCAACATTTTTTGACCCACCAGGAGCCTACATTGTCTTAAAGTGGTCCAAGACTCTACAATACAAGAACTCAGTGAGAATAATCAAGATACCAGCCTTACCCTTCTCTATATTATGCCCGATCAAAGCTTTCAGAAGTTTGCTAGCTATCACCCCACCATGTGATGACAAACCCCTATATTTCAAGTTAAAATTAAGCAGCAGTAGGTCCCATTGACGGATTCCAAATTCAAGAAAAATTTGACCATTATTCTGAAAACTTTATCATTAGAAAAATCCAAAATTACTTTCCACTCATTCCAACAATCAGGTACCACCCTTGCTTTCAAATCAAGTGTTTCCCTTGAGCTATAGCACCTGGTCATCGAACTTTGTCTGGTCCTACATCAACCAAGATCCCAACGCCTCCACCAAAGTGGCTACTGTATTCCAATCCTTACTCTAACTCTGACTTCTACCTACTGGGGTTTGGGGGTTCTCTTGGGCGCTTTAAACCTTACATTCTAGTGAAAACTGGCTCTTTATTAACTTTATCTGCTATTCAGCCATTATCATATTATCAAACGCAGCCATCAGTTTCACCTCGAACTCTAACCTCATATCGCTTCTTTCTCCCTTAATTTTAGTTACCAGTCTAATTTCACCTTAACTCTTATTCAGCTTTTACTAATCAAGCACCTGAGCTCAGTTCAAGTTAAGGTCACCTTAAATTCATCCTCACTTACAATCTTTACTCTGAGATCTTTCAAACCAGATTTTCCTGCAGATGATTGTAATACCCGTAATCCTGTAGCTTTTTAAATTACTCTTCACTTAAGTTGATGAAACCTTCTTTAATGTGACCTTAACTTTTAAATTCAGTGTGTAAATATTTATTAAAAGTGACTGTGTATTTAGAAATAAAATTTAAATTTCAACACACGTTTTTGGTATATAATGTGGTAATGTAGAACATTATATTTATGTATGTGGGACAGTTCATGCAATTCAATTATACATTGAAGTTTAGGATTGAAGAATATTATTCAATGGTTTTAACATGTAGGGCACCGGCATACATGTGCACATTATAGATAAAAGCTCTGCATGGGTGCATATAATTTCACGATTTTAGAGCAAGGATTGTTCAGGGTTCTGAAAAATTCAGACACCCACCAATGCAGGTTAGGAACATGAGCTGCAACCAATTCATAATTAATTCAAGCTGAGCAATGCAGGGGATGGGGTCGGAGCCAAGCCCAGCATCCAAGTCTCAAGACAATCATATCAATTGAGCAGGGGACTAAGGTGTATGCACGTACCGGATTGTTTATTGACGAAGAGTTAATTTTTAAATGCATATGTAGTTTAATTTAAACCATTTTAAATATAGCTTCCGGGAGAGGGGGGGGGGGACATATAATCTAGCTCAGTAGAGTCAATGAAATATGAACATTGTCAAAAACAGATTTTATTTCCCTTTATCCAAAATTTATAGTACGATTCAGATTGTTTCTGTTTCCACTTAACTGGAATATGTTTAGCGTGTTGGGATATCAGAGTATCAGCATCAGAATGCCTTAGGAAACTCGTGTTCATTTTCTGAAAGATATTCTCATGGGTTAGCTTGAACAATGACAGAATTCAGGGCCATTTACACATAGCCGGATGTGCCACGGATATAAGCCACGGTTCCATATATGCTAACTGGCAAGGGATGAGGGTGGGTCATGTAAAAGATTTACAGATCTGCCACGGATCTCCTGTGGAATGCCACAGTGCTCCAAGGACAGGTTTGCAGATGAAAAAACTGCACAAACGATTGGTCTTTTGACTGTTTTTTTTTAATCCGCAAACCCTTTCCGTGTCAGCCTGTAGCAGATCCATAGCAGATCCGGCAATGTTGTGGGGATATTTGTTGGCGCGGAAACATCAAGGATGAAAGTGGGTTTATGGACAATAAGGACACTCATGGATGAGCTACGGATGGGCTATGGATACTAAGGTCCGTAAAGACTTTACGGAAAAATCAAACAGTTCGATTTTTCTGTTACGGCCTAGGGATCTTATCTGATCCTTGACATGTCACTACGCTACTGCAGCATCCTGCTACAGATCTCACATGGACATTACGGATGTTACGGATAACCATACGGACACAAAATATGATCAGTAAATCACTGAACATTTTCAAACATTTTCCAAATTTGGAAACCTGGCGGGATCTGGCGGGTCATCCGTGAATGTGTAACTGGGGTCTAAAGCATAAACGTAGCATAATAGAACTGTATTTAATTGTTACACTCACAGAAAAAACATAACGTAAACTAAGAATAGTTTTAAAACTGTGGGGCTTTTGTACTGCACCAAAACAGGAAAGTAAGGCCCAAATAGAAATTTACATCTTGGTTTTCTGTTTCCTTGCGAAACAACCTTTGCATGTCTGGTTCACCTCCACACAGGAGGCTATGCAATTGAAGCAGTTTGCCTATTCGTTTCCTTACAAAATAACTCCAAATATTATGGATGGATTTTTGCGAACCATTCAGGAAATGCCAACAATTGCACAATTAACTGATGATTAGATTTTGCTGTTGATCCAAATCACCATCTTGATTCAGAAAACGGAGTTTTTTATCATTTGATCACACAAAATCCCATTAATGGATATTAAATACTTAGAAAAGATAATTGTCGGTTATTTTCATGCACACTGGAAAAGAAGACCCAGCACCTTAAATTTGAGGCTCATTTAGAGCTTTCTTATATCATCTCTTATATCAGATACCAGGACTTAACATATCAGTAAATAATGGGAAAACAGCAAATGGTATGCTATCTAACAACTCATTGCATATAGTTTGCAGGATACATTTTCAAGATATTTTATTTAGGTTGTGATATAATAATTTGCTTAGTTGTCGTAAATGCCTGAAATATTGCTCAGATTCAAATCAATACCTGATTCAAATAATGTCCAGAGAAAAAAAACATATAAAAAGCTATTGTTCTGATCTTTAGAGTTGATATAAAACACTTTTTCAGATTGGTACCTGGTCTATGAGTGTTTATCAAAGTGCTCCTATTATTAATAGGAAACACTTCGGGTATAACGATTAGTTGTAAACCTTACAGTATGGTCATCTTAACTTAAAGCCATAAACTGAACATTTGACTCAGCCTTATGATAGTCTGTAAATAGCAACATTATTCACTTATTTCACTGTAAGGTGACCCCAACTGAATTAAGTTCACCTCATGTATATATAGTAATTGAGGCCACCTCATCTTGGTAAACGTAAATAATTGTGTAAAAACTTATTTAAGGTGGCCTCTTTTAGTTGTTCTAAAATGCAAATGTATATTAAATTGTAGTTAGAAAAATAAAACATATATTCCCACTTGCATCTTTCATCTTGGCCTTGAGGTAATGTAGGAAACACTTCGGGTATAACGATAAATTGAAGGTTAATATAATTTCAGTGAGGTGCACTAATATCTAAAGAAACACCTGTAAAACTCAATACAAAATGTTGTATTCAAATTAACATGTCATCCTATATGACAATATGTTTTTAAAAGTACACACCAGAAATTAAGACCATTGTAATTTAACTTTTTGTGATTTATTGATATAAATAATAAAAAAAGTTTCGCATCGCTCATAGCTAATTGTAAGTCTCATATGCATGTAGCGACTTAATTATGCACTGTTTGTTGTAAAATATCACTCTTACACTATCTCTGACCATCGCAAAATTGTATTTAGTAAGTTAAGAATGACATATCAGACTATGTTGGGGCTAGGTGTATTTTTCTGTTTTCGAATATTTACAGTTGCAAACATGTCACTAGAATAAATAAAGAAAAAGATTAAAGTTCTGCAAAGGGGCTATCTTTACAAAATGGATAACTAAAAGGGTTAGCTCAAAAAACAGCTCAAATTTAAGGCCAAATCAAGGCCAAATTTTGTTTTGGCCTACATGCGTGAGATGCAAAGCAATCAGAACCACGAGCAGAGCACTAGAGTAGTACACAATTCATTAAAGTCTGGATACTTAAAATTGAGAAAACGTTATTCCTAGAAGAGTGAACCTCAGAGAGAACTCACACTTAATATTAGGTACTTAAAGGTGATATTTCATCTGTCTTTCACTTATCTCTTTTGTGAATACCAGCCTAATTAAGTGTACTTAATTTTGAATATGCAAAAGGATGACAACTTTTAAAACACCATTTGTTAAAAAATATTAAACGGAAAAAACTGTTATCTGCAAAACCACAAACAATATCAAGGACACGATTAAAAATAGAAATATTATCACACAGGGTACATTGATAACTACAAAGTTCAACATAAACATAGGTTGAAGTCAGTCACATCTGTTTTGTTTCATAAATGTAGAGATAAAGATAGAGTAAGAAACAAAAAAGAACTTGATCTATTCATTAACTTAAATATATTATTTATAACACATTTCATATGTTTTGCACTATTTAACTTAGTTTTTATTTCCTTGTGTCTGAAAGAGACTTACATTAGAGAAAATAATGTATCCATAACTAAACAGTTGGTATAATAGTGAGTGATCAATCAGTTCACGAACCATCAGCTCACATCATGCTATGTACACTAAAACTCTGTTTTGCAACAACCTTAGGAGGACACGACTTTATTAGATAATAAAAGAGATTTTACTTGCAAGTCAATTAGAAAACTTAAAATGGTTCATAAATGAAATATTCAAATATAGAAAACCAAACAATAGGGGCTTTTAAGTTATTCATATCGGACAAGAACACATCTCTGATAAGCATATGTGTCTGTAGGTACAGGCCAAATGTCAAAGTAAGGTTTTAAGTGATATTCAACAGCCAAGCTCATATTGGGAAAGACCCACAGCATTCTCACTTCTGAGAGTTGAACCCACATAGAGGTGACAGTCTGAGGTTAGATGCCAGACTTGCTAACCCACCAGGACATTGAGGAGCTTGTTTGTCCATTTGCACAAAAGTCTCATTCTGCTAAAGAGTCCTTAAACGCGAAAAGTTGCATCTGTTATGTGTGTGGAAAAATAAATGCATGCCACCAAAGTTTGATCAATTTCTACATGCACATGCCTTTGTTAGTTAGTTTTATGCAGGTGTTCCACTGGAGTCGACCCTACAACTCAATGGTTGGCTGCAAATGTTGGGGGTCGGGGACAAAAATCCACAAAAAAGGGCCGGAAAAATCTGAATCGGTTTCACCTGCCTGACAGGACTTGATACATGCCGGCTTGTCTGAAACTAGAGGCCGACCTGCCTTGGGGTCGGGATTTTTTGTACAGTATTAGTCTTGAAACTACCAGGACAAGCCCTAAACCCATGACAAGCTGTAGCAGGTCCCGACAAGCCGTACTGATAAAAAGACAGGACTAGAGAAACATAAAGAATCACCCCGGCCAGACTTGCAGTCAGTATTGCCATTATAGTTCTTGATGAATTTCTGAGCAAAAGGAAGATCAAGTGTCAACCAATAAACAAATCTGAAAGTAAGTCAAGGCTAAATATTTGGATCCCTCACATGACCAGAATGTCCAAATTTACCTTTTTGTTGTTTTAATTATAGTTTCTAGGTTTTTGCTGTAATATTTTATAAGAAATAAATCAATGTATGACTGCTTCAGATTGTGACCAAAAATCCACTTAAAATAACAAATTTCCATTAAAAATGAAAGAAACTGTAAACAAGCACAGGGAGATGTGCTTCTGAAAATATGTCACGTGACAATGAAAATCTCTCGCTTGTAGCTGCCTTTTATACTCCAATTTCGAGCCGCTGGGAAATACCCTATGTAGTTCTGAACATGTGATGGGATCCAAATATTTACTATTGACCTGAATTTAGGTTTGTTGATTGGTCGACAGTTGACCATTTTTTTTCGCAGAAACTGTTTATGGGTTTTACAGTCAGAAAAATTAACATGTGATGGGATCCAAATAGTTTGTCGACTGTCCTTGACCTAAATTTCTCTATTTGCTGATTGGTTCAACACTTGATCCTCTTTTTACCCAGAAATTGCTCTGGTGACAATTAGATTATTATGTGACTAAATAAAACACTGTTTCACTTTTATTAATCACTTACAGCATACATGTGCACCTTTATTATCTGTAAACTTCAAAGTTATGAATATTTTCACTGTTTTGTGTCGTTCATAACATAATTTGTTGACATATTTTCACCTCATATCTTTCTGGAAATTGGGTCAAAATGAGTAGTACTAAGTTGAAAAAGACAATCCGGCTTCATGATAGGACAAGCCTGGAAGTGATAAGGAGAAGACTGGAAGTGATACCGACAAGCCTAGAAGTAATAAGAGAAGATGGGAACTGACTAGGAGAAGCTGGTTACCAGGTGGGCAGAGTCATGGTCTATAAGAGGTGTCAGGGAGGGTCTGGGAAATATCACACATGTTTGACAATTTGCCGACCCAGAGCTACAAGCCAGGAAACTGCAACGGACCCTTACCAACTATGTAAATATTGCTCCTGACCCTCTTAACATGCTTATTTACAGACAAGTTGGCCACATTGGAACACCTACATTAAGAACAGAGAGACCTATTACCTCTATAACCTTCTCCTATGAGCTTCTGTTCTTGGCAAGGTGTGTTTGTTTGCTTTTTTGTTTGTTCATCTGATTGCTTGCAAAATATCTTGAAAAACATTTTAAAAGCTATCCTATTTTGACAAACAAAGCAAAATAAATGATCATACCCCTGCAATGTATACAGACGTCTTCGTATATAATATAAATATAATATAAATATAATATAAAAATATTTAACATCGTTAACTTACATATTCTAAACCCAAGTGTCTGACAGTATGCATATAAATCAAGTTACTTGATATTTTGCTAGCCTGCCCAGTATGACCCTGGCTCTTGAACAAGACAAAAACCATATAACGTTGGCTTGAACTTTGTTAATGGGTTTGAATGCAGAGTAGTCATCAGTTAGTAAATGGTACGTAAGTTAACTTCTATAAATACATGGATGTAATACAGGATTTTAAAATGGATGAAATAATACAAAAGCCCCCAAACATGCAAGTCTCAGTGATTGAGTGGCTGTCAAGTTTGGCAATTGATCATTTGCCTGTCATGCATCTGGTAGTAGGTTTGAATCCACTTCAAGGTAATGCATGGAATTCACAGTGAGTCTGTCCCAATATGACTTTTCCTGTAATGACGGCCATACAACCACCTTTATACAGGCTGTTCTTATTTTTATTGCTGGTTTACATAACATATTTAATGTACTACTACCATTCAAATTTAAAATACATGGTCACACCTAATACAGCAGGATAAAACTCATTTATGCACTGATGTAATGAGGATATCAATCAGCTGGTGTTATATTTCAGTAAGAAGATCTCTTAAAAGAATAGATTACTGCTCTATTTTATGAGAATCATTTTTCTTATAACACAGTTATTTCAAACTGGGTCAACTTATATACGTCTATCAGTCATTTGACCATAAGATAATGATAATGATAAAATTGAAGTTTTTTTAAATACTTTTTAACAAATGTATGTCAGCTAATGGTGGACGTTTCCTTCAAACAGTTGCTGCACCTAAGAAGCTTATCATTTTGTGAACAAACTTAAATGGAGCAATCAATTAAGGAAGAATCTTGCGTCACATATCCTAAAATACGTCCTAAACTTGACATATTTTTAGTCTTGAAAATCGGCATTGTTTTTCACCTAACGTTTATCATGTAATAGCTAGAGTCAAAAGTGACTTGGATAATTTAGCTTAGTTATAAATTTAACCTAAAAGTAAAACTCTTGCAAAACCGAGGTATATTCTATGTAGGTGCCACGTAATTCATGTCAAATTCTGTCATGTTCAGATAAAATCTGTTAAATTCCGGAAGTGTAATGGTAAAATATTGCTATCTGATAATCATCCAGTAATGTTAAGCCAATAATATTGTATTAATTCATGCATAAATGTTCCATCAAATCAGCAAGAATTACATAAGATTTAATTTTTTTTTCTTTTCAAATTAAAATTTTTGGCAACTTTATATTAAAAATCCATTTCAGATTTTAAGGACTTTGTTACGCTTAATTTTGAAAATGGGAGTGTTCCACTGGAACTGACCCTAAAGGGACTCTATAACTCTAAGGTTGGTTGCAAAAGTCATGGCATTGGGAACAAAAAGCTCCCTGACAAGACACTGCACATTCCAGCTTCTCTGGATACTAATTTGACTTGTGGTTGGGATGATTTTCTGCATGATTAGATGGGAAACAGGAGAGGACTGGAGCACTGTCCCGACTCACCCCGACAGGACTGATTAAATCCTGGAGTTGGGATCCAGAATGGGGATCAGACCAACTCTACACAAACCCCCTCTGGCTTTCATAAAACATAACTGGTCACTGCAAAGATGCCAGCTACACTTTTTACTTTTTATTGATTTTAATATTTTGATTTTCATCATGACAGAGAAGGTCACGTTTGGATCCAGGACCACCACCTGCCCTACAGCCAGCACCACAGCAACAGCCTCAGCCATTCCCCAGGAAAAGAAGAAAGCCACCAAACCCCTTGGTCATGCCCTAGATCCTTCAAGGACAAGACAAAGGATGCTGCAGTAACCTTCTGGTTGACCTAATACACACTGACATCCCACGATACCAGATTTTGTAATGATGCCATCTGCTTTTCTTGACCTCATCAAAGAAAGCATACACTACTGCATCAAGAAGTCAGTCACCAATTTTAGGAATCCCTTACAGGTTGGACTGAAAGTGGCAATAACACGGACACATCTGGCAACAGGAGAGACCTACAGCTCTTTGAAGTATCACTGGCTGGTTGGCTAAACCACTATCTGGAAATTCCTTCCCCAGGTCTGCCGAGCCATCCTTGCTGAATTTTTAGGGTTGTCAGAAACGTTGTGTTTACATGTGTGGGTTGCACAACATGATGAGGACACACCAGGGCAGAAGAGACAGGGCACCAACTTCAGCCAATGATGTAGTGGCCCTACAAAATGAACAGGCAGTGTATGTGCCTAATGAGAACTACAGGAATCCTTTTAGGGAGGCCAAACATCAACGAGAACTACTGAAAGGCCCTTTCAATAACATGGCTGGACAGGTGGATAGGATCTAAGGTGTTTCAACCAAAAACCTTGGGGGAAGAAGCTGTTTTCTATCAGTCCTTTTCATGACTACTATCAGTCCTTTTCAAGATTAACCAATTATTCCAAGAATGTTTATTTAAGATGGTGTTGCTCAGGTTTCCAACAAATTTCGAAACAAAATTCAATCCATTTCCAACAAGTTTCAAAATTATTTCGAACCAAATCACAAATCCCCTGTTGCAAACATTCAACCCAAGTTATGTGTCCCCTCCCCCTTAAATGTCAAAATTTGTAAACCTGTAAATTGTTTTTCAAAATTATTTTGTTGCAAATTTGTACGATATTTTAAAGTTCAAAACCATCCAAATCTTAGGGGAAACTAAAAAGTTTATAAAAGGGTCAAAGGTCAATAGACGGAATCCAAAGGTCAAAGTAATTCCCCCAAACGTCAGAGATTCTTTAAAGTTTAAGATTTTTTTAAAATTTTTAATGTTGGGGTGAGCCAAAATTTTATTGCCTTAGCCCCATTTTTCTTTTAGGCCAAAGTTTTAAGTTCTTTATCAAATTTTTTAATGTTTTTTTCTTTTGTACAACTTATTAAACCAAACTTTACTTTTTTAAGATCATCTTTCAAATATTTTGGTTTTTTAACTTCAAAATTTTCTTCAATCACACATTCATTTTTTGTGTTTGGGGCAAAAGTGTTTTGTGTGGGGTGGTACACTTTAATGCACTGACCATGCAACATTAGTTTGTTTATTTTAGCATCACAGTTGACGGAGGAATGAAGGTTCTTAAATGTTCTTTGACCCCTCGACTTTGGGCTTTAAGCAACAGCTATTGATTGATTTCGGAAGATTCGGATTTTCCTTTCAATTGTTTACAATAGTGGTCCTGAAAAGGACCGATTGGAGGCAAGTGCAGTGTTTCTACTACTGCTGTTGTTTGATGCTGGATGACTGTGGAGGAGGCTGTGGCTTGGCTGGTGGCTGCTGTACAGTAGTGGTGGTTGGAGGAGAGGTGGCTGGTGGTTGCATGTCAGCTTGTTAAAATAGCTGTGGTGTGTCGATCTGTTGGTAGCTCAGCACTGACAGTATATTTCTGAAGAAGCTTGAGAGTCCTGATATGTAGTGTGGACTTTTGCCTGTAGCTGAGGCAACTCAAGGTGGATTAAAGTGTTTCACTGGTATCAATGTGAAGGTAAGTGGTCTTGAAGGTCCAGCCTGTTGGTTGTCAATGAGGAAGTCGGCTGTCCTCTGGATTTGCTGTCCTTTGGTTGCCACTTAGCTCTGCTGAGTGCTATGGATGACCTTGTTTGCAGGCCTCTGAGTGTCTTTGGGATGGTTAAGATGTATTCCTTGCAGCTGGTGCTGGCTGCTGTGGCTGTTGAAATATCTGTGACACAAAAGTTGCACTTGAGCTTCTTAAGTATGTCTGTTACTGTGGTTGCTGGGGCTGATGGCCTCGTTCTGTCCTGCTTTGGATGCTTTACAGCTTCACAGCCTTGTTTTTAAATGTTTGAAAGTCTTTCTTTTCTAATCCCTCCAGCTCCAATGCCAGGTAGTTGCAGGAGGCTGTACGTGTTCTCTCCTGCTTTTGCCTGAGGAATAATGACAGAATAGTTCTCATCTGTGTAAACTGGTCCATGACCTGCTGGATGACCAAAGAATGCCCTTGAAGCTACAGTAGAGCTGGTGGCTTGTTAAGGCTGCAATGTGGTGTCTGTGGACCACATGATAATCTCCATACTGTCCTTGTTGGTTGAACCTCTGGAGATTTATGTGCTGAGGCAGCTAAAGCACTGGCTCCTTGGGCCTGGGAATTGAAGGTTGTCGATTTGAAGCTTGTGATTGAAGAGTCCATTGCATCTGATCTGCAACTTTAGGAATCTAAATTTATCCTGTATCCAGTTCTGACATTCTGTCATCTCTTTCAGAACCTGTCGAGAATTTGATTGCGTGAGCTCACTGTAACATGGCCTTTGTGACTCAAGCAAGGTCTTGCACACCTTGACAGGCAGGTTGGGATTGTGGGCGAACCTCTCCCAGAGACACTCCTTCCTTGCTTGAAGAAGTTAATTAGTCTTGTCATACAACTCATATTGGTCTTTCACAAAGTCCACAATAGCCTCCTCATCCAAATCCGTCAGCTATATATTGGCCATGTGCCCCTTTCTGTATTGTGACTATGACTGTGATGTGCCCACCTCTCCTCCAGCTGGCTGTTTCTGTGTCACTTTTGTCTATCCTTGCACTCTTTTATGCCACTTCCTTCTCTGGCGAGTGTGTATCTTCTTCCCTCCTGGCCTCCTCCTCCATCAGTTTCCTTGCCTCTTCCTCCCTTTTTTGCCTCCCTCTCCTCCCTCCTCCGCATTATATATGCTACAGTGTCCCCAAGTTCAAATTCTCAAGGTGTCTTTGTGGGGACCTCTATCCTCCTCACTGGCCTTATGCCCTTCTTAGGACCCATTTTTTCTTTGTTAAATAAGCAGCATTTCATAAAAAACAAAATCCTAAAATGTAAAGTGACCCATCTTCTAAAACTCAACACTGCCCTATATAATTATGAAAAAAAAATCTGCCAGAGGATATCCATCAGATGCCAGATTCCAAAGATGCAAGCCTACTCATCTTATATAAACAGATTTCATAACAGACAAGCCACATATCGTAAAAATGAAGCTGGCTTGTTATACACAGTTCCCAGCTTGTCTGTTGCTGTAACCGCCTTGTCGATTTCTGTTTGCAGCTTGTCTATATGAATTCCCGGCTTGTCCTGCTGAAATGTTACCTACGGTTGGAGACTGGGAGACTTCCTGTTTTGACAGGAAGTGGCCAAGTCAGGTCAATTATGATTATGAAAGGCCAGTTTGCTTTCATGTATGGTTGGTTTGTGTAGACGGCCTGTCTGCAGGTGGAGTTCTGATACTTAATCATGACAACACAGCAAGTTCTTCAAGACAAGATGGTACCAGCATAGACAAGCCATAGAGACTAATGACAGGACAGTTACCAGGTGGGCAGAGCCACAATTCAGATACAAAATCATGGGGGGGGGGGGGGGGGGGGGTCAGTGAAATATCAAACATGCTTGATATTTTACCTATCCACGCAACAAGCCGGGGATTACAAACAATCCTAACCAATTCTGAGAACATTGCTCGTGACCCACCAAAAAAACCTAGTTACCGAGAAGTTGGCTCCAGTGGAAACCCCCATAATATTATAATTTTCCAAACATGATGGCTATATTAATCATTGATTATAAGCCCTGCAGGGGCTGGGGAATAGTATCTTATTCTTGTTCCTGCATTTATATATTATTTATTTATTGCATTTCACTATAATAAATAAAAAACTATATATAAATATTTCTTTGAATTTGAGTATCTGGTGCTAAAGTATTTTGGAATTCTAATTGAAATAACTTGTTAATGTTAGTAAAAGTTTGCGGCATTGCCCTTCTAGTTTGGCTTTTAAACAATAAAATAATATTATGTGGTTTAATTATAACTTTACATTTAGCATATAACCCAGGTCAAGATATTTCCTGAGGTCTGTCTTAACATATTATTAAGTATTAGTATTAACTTTCATTGTCACTTCAAAACTTACTTTGACAAATCATCAGTAAACACTGGTATTTTGCAATAACCCAAAACCTCCTGGGTCCTGGGTTTATTCCTGGCCTGACCTCAAGTGTTATGGTTAGTAGTTTTTTGGCAATACCTGACGGTGTCAGTGCAGAGTCTTGACCCATTAATATTTGCTACTTTACTTCACCCTCTCTTCTTTCCTTTCACGACCTCAAAAGCAATGCTAAACTCAACCCGTTCACTCATTCCTTTGTCGATTTGTTGATTTTTTGTTGATTCAATCAATCAATCAATGATATTACAGATACACTACTGCTGTTTCAGGGTATTACACTTTTTTGAAACAAATTTTAAATGCTTTACTTTGTGTAGGTCCAATATCATGAGAAATAACATGGTGGGTTTTGGGTTGGGTGGCCTTACCACTAGATGATTACCGTGAGAGTTTCCATATGAAATGACATGCAGGCATTATCTTCAGAAATCTTGATAAGTGGAAAACTTATATAATACCTTATTTTATGGGGTAACAGCACAGTTTTGTGTAGTTAACAGTAGAAGATGAAGCTGCTAATACTTCTGTTTATTTTAGGAGCAACCTTTGCCTGGAAAAACTATGATGGGTAAGCGATTGACATGTAGTATTAGAAACACCAGTTCCTTGAATTGTTAAACATCAAGTAAACCTTTATGGATAGCCTATGTACCATCTTGATAGAGATGTAAGCTTACAATGTTGGATTTAAACATCTGTTTCACTAGCTGAGGCTATTTCAGGACTTGCCTTCAATGTATCCAACATGTTCCCATGGCCTGAATTCAAAGTCACCACTATGGAGAAGTAGCCATGTCCTGTTGATGTACAAAAATTTAGTGTAATATGCACCAAATCAATAGAACACACATCAAATGAGCACAGTATAATCATATATAATTAGCCCAGATGCAGGCCCTATCCAAGTTGAAGAACATAGAACAAAAATGTTCAAACCAGTCTCCATAAATAAGGAAATTATTTTTATTCCAAATGGGTCCCTGTTTTGTGCGCTAACGATACCTACATGGAAGGTGAAATCTATGCCTATATGGTGTTGCTTGATCAGTTCCCATCTGATCACTTAAATAGCACTGGGTTTGGTTGGTACTTCTGAGCTGTGGGCCAGGTACAGACAGATACTTAGTGACTTAGATGATCACTTAAATAGCAGTCCCATCACTACTTATCTAAACAAGGTACCAGACATGACATTCAAATCAGTCAATCTATAAGATAAAAGTTGAAGAATTCTTCAAATTAAAAGTTGTTTTGTATGGACTTGTAACTTCTCTTGGTAGATATTAAACACATCACCTTTGGTTTATCAGTTTGTAAGGGGCTTAATCCAAGAAGAATAGTTGCCTTGAAAATGTATATTAAAATCTGACATATGTAACTTTGAAGTAGGAGGTTTTCAGGTAAACCAATTACACATGAATGGGTGTAAACGTTAAGCCAAATGAGGCTGATTCAATTAAAAGTGTAGAAGTAGATATAATAACAAAGGATGGCACGGGGTTCTGGTTCACAGAAATCCAATAATCAAATTTAAATATTTATCCAGACTTAATTCTGAGGTTGGGGTTTATATCTTAATCTAAAGATATTTCTTCTTATTTTTGAAAGCCCCAGCCTTTATGACAAAACTGTTCTAACTTTTGATCATTTTGACAAACTGAAAAGCTTGTAAACACCACCATTTTGATAGGATGATGATGTGTTCACTTCCATGTCAATTTTGGCTCAGCCTACCATAAAAATGTCTTTCTGGGTTTGTAATTCCCTCCTATCTAATAGTTTTTGTTGCAATGTCAAGTTTTATTGGTTATTTTATCTATGTATTAAAGCAAAGAAAATTTTTGTAATTATTTTTGTTCCTCCGTTTCTGTGTGTAAACTTCTAAATTCCTGACCGTACTGCAATTGCAGTTCAAACGCACTGGTTGAAGGTCACAAGAGGCCATACCTTCCGTTTTTCGTTAAAACTGAGTGGCACCTATTGTAGTTTGCATGTTAAATGTAACGGCACTGGAAAATTAAAAAAGTGTTATTATTGGGAATGTAAATGTTCTCTTTCAGAAATATCAACATTTGGTTCCTTTAACTTTCACAAAATAGAATTAAACTGTCTACTAACACAATTCCAGTTCCATAAATCATTCCTGAAGGAAGCATGTGAAAACTATGTGCATGAAGATGTATTTTCATATCAATTCTATCCTAGGTATCAGGTCCTTGAGGTGACACCAGAGTCAGCTGACCAAGTGGAATCCCTCAGAAACATGATGTTCACCATAGATGAAGTAAGTGTAATGCGATAATATCTTACCTTTATGAATATATGCTGCACTAAAACAAAGTAATTATTTACATATTAAATTCTATGAAAGCTGTTGATTCAAATGATTGCAAGTCTACAGAGTAACAGAAAACTTGTTGTTTTGCTTATTTAATTATTCAACCACTTTGTGACACACTGTTTGGCTTAGTAGTAGTATTCAGTTAACTAGATCTTGACTATTTTCTTTGACTCAGTATGACTTCTGGCTAGAACCCACGGCAGTCAATAGACCAGTCCAGGTGATGGTTCAACCCGAGCTTGTTACACAGCTTAAGGGTTCATTTGAGTTGCTGGGCCTGGAAATCACCACCATCCATCAAAACCTTCGGGAGTATGTAGAAATTATTTACAGTTTTTATATAAAATAAACTGAAGTTGCAATCTTAAGTCCTTTTCAGCTATGATAATATCAAAAGAGGCCAACAGAGGATCCAAGAGATGGATTTGATCCTAGAATCAACCTATGAAAACCAAGTAATTAACGCCAAACTAGTGAATTCATTTATAGCAAGGATATATAATGTATTTTGCTACTTTAAGAGAGTTATAATCAGTATATAGTTAATATTTAAAATTTACAGGTTACATTTAATGTCTTGTTCAACAGCCAGAGTAAAACTGAGAGAGACCCTAGCTGTCCACCCCACACAGAGGTGACAGCAGAACCAATATTAGACAATTATTTTTTTATAAAAAGAATCACTTGAGTTTAATTTGGGTGTAACAACACAAAAAATTCTGTATGATGAAAGTTATTCATAGTACATCCCAGTGCTGGTTAAGTGTCAAAGTTGTTGTTACATATACAGCTGAAAATTTTATTGGGTTTAGCTCAGAGTGACTTTGTCCAATGACAAGGGATGCTGTAATGAACCTAAAGGTTATGGTGGTTTTTCAGTGGAAACGACCCATTAACTGACTCTATGACTCTAGGGTTTGGGACAAAAACCACAAAAAAGCGCACAAAAATGATTGGTCAGTTACATGTTCCTGACAAGACATAGACCCTACCGGCTTGTCTGGATCAAGATCCCAACCTAACTTGGGATCAGGATCATTTTCTTCACAACAGACAAGCCGTAGCAACCCTTACAAGCTGTAGTTACAAACAGACAGGACAGTATTTTTCCGACCCACCACTACTGGACTGATTAAATCCTTGAGTCAAGATCCAGAGTCTGTATCAAACCAAAACTATGTAAACCCCCTTCTGGCTGACAAAGACCATTATTTGTCACTGCAAAGATGCCAGTTACATACCACAGAGAATTCATACATCAGCTTAGGGTATTTTTGCTTTTTATTGAGTTTAATATTTTGATTTGCATCCTGATTGAAAGACAGAGGACACATTTGAACCAGCTCCATCACCTGTCATACAGCAACACAGTCTCATCCCCAGCCAGTCCCAGAAGGAAGAAGAAGGAAGCCACAAAACCCCTGGGTCATGCCCTGGATATTTCAGATACAAGAAAAGGGATGCTATACCAACCTACTGGCCGACCTCATGCAAACAGACATCCTAGGGTACCAGAAGTTTGTCAGAATGTCACCTGCCTTTTTACCTCATTGGGAATGCATTCACCACCGCATCAAGAAGTCAGTCAACAAATTTGAGGAAGCAACTGGAAGTTGGACTCAAATTGGACATAAAACCTGAGACACCTGGCCACTGGAGAGGCCTACGTCTTCCTTCAGTAGGACTGATGGTTGCCCCCCATTGACCCCCAGGTATGAGGAGTCATCCTTGCTGAATTCCAGGTGGAATATTTGCACTGCCCTGATTGCTCTAATGAATGGAAAAGGGTGGAGGAAAAGTCAAGAACCAGCTAGAATGTACCCCATGCTGTAGGTGCCATAGACAGGATGCATATTACCATGAAGAAGCCCAAGAAAAGCGGCAGTGACTATTACAACTACAAAGGATTCTTTTCCCTCGTTCTCCTGGCCCTGGTGGATGCAGAATACAGATTCCTGTGGTTAGACTGTGGGTCAAGTGGTTCATACTCAGATGCACAGATTTTCAACAGAAGTCTCTTGAGGAAGAAGATTGAGGACGGAAGCTTGGGGTTTAGAGCTTCCTCAACCTTACACTACTTCTTGCTGGATAACGATGTTTTTGCCTTAATGCCCTGGATGGTCAAACCCTACAGCCAAAGACAACTGTCCAGGGAAGAAAAAATAGCCAACTACAGGATCTCCAGGGGCATGAGGGTGGTGGAAAATGCCTTTGAAATCCCAGTAAGCTGCTTCAGGGTACTAGTGGGCACCATGGAGCAAAGGCCAAGGGTTGTCAGAGACACTGTGTTCACGTGTGTGGTGTTGTACAACATGCTGAGGACACACCAGGGCGGAATAGACAAGAATGGCAGGAAATGTTGTAGCAGCCCCGCAGAATGAACAAGAGGTGTGTGTGCCAAATGAGAAATACAGAAATCCTTCGTGGGAGGCCAAACACTACGTCAATCATGGGGGGGAGGGAGGATTTGGATGGGCAGGAGGACAGGATCTGATATGTGTCAACCAACCACCCTGGGGGCAGAAGCTAGCATCTATCAGTCCCTTTCTGGACTACTATCAGTTCTTTTCAGGACTAACCATTTTTTCCAAGAATTTTTATTTAAGCTGGTGTTGCTAAAACTTCAAACTAACTTTTTTTTTTTTTAAAAATCTGTTTGATTTCCAACAAGTTTCAAAAATAATTCCAACCAAATCACAAGTCCCCTCTTTAAAACACTCAACCCAAGTTATTTCAAAATAGTACCGCCTTCAATTATTTTTGTGCAAGCTAGCCAGATATTTTAAATTTCAAATCTGCAAAAACCCTTAGGGAAAGTTGAAATGTTTAGCCAGGGTCACAGGTCACAAGGTTGAATTCAAAAGTCCAAATACTTCCCCCACGTCAGACCTTGTTTTAAGTCAAACTTGTTTTTTAGCAATTTTAATTTTTTGGGGTTGCCAAAATGTCATGGCGTTTGGCCAGTTTCTTTTTGGCCATTTTTTAAAAATTCATTGTCAGTTTGGGGTTTCTTAATATTTTTTCAATTTTTTTAATAATTTTTTCTTCAAAATTTGGTTTTACGTTTTTTCTTTTATTTTCATTTTTCTTGTTTCGCTCTTTTTGGGTTCAAATATATTAATTTTTATATAATATATTAATATATAAAGTTCATAATATTTCAAAATGATTTTTTAAAAATTAGAAGTTTGTTTAAACTTCTAACTTTTTCTTTAATCACACAATTATTCATTCATTCATTTTTTTGTTTTCTGTGAGGCGGTGCAATGCTTCTTGTTTGTTTTTTCAGAACAGCAGCTTAATAATTGTTTTAGAAAGATGCGGGTGGTCCTGAAAAGGATTTAAATGGTTTACAGCAGGCATCCTGAAAAGGACCAATTGTAGGCTTGGCAGATGTTGTACTGCTGCTGCTGTTTGGCATTGGCTGACTGCGGAGGAGGTGGAGGTTGGACTGATGGCTGCTGATGTTCTTGCTATGGGATGGTAGTGGTTGAAGGAGTGATGGCTGGTGCTGGCATGTCAGCTCGTGAAAACGGTTGCGTGTCTGTTAATCTGTTGGTGGCTCTTCACAGACTGAAGATTTTTGAAAAAAGCTTGAAAGTCCTGCTATATTGTATTGGCTTTCTTCACCCGTAGCTGAGGTAATGGAGGGTAGAAGTGCTTCATCGGTGTCAATATGAAGGTAAGTGGTCTTGAAGTTCCAGCCTGTTGGATGACTAGGAAGGAAGTCGGCTGCCCTCTGGACTGCTGCTGTTGTCCTTTGCTGGCCACTTGGTTCTGCTGAGAGGGTTGGATGACCTTGCTTGAAGGCATCTGTGTCTCTGGGATGGTTAAGATGAATGTCCATGCAGCTGGAGCTGGCTGCTGTGGCTGTTTAAATGTCTGTGGCACAGATGTTGAACCTGCACTTGAGCTACATGAAAGTGTCTGTTGCTGTAGCTGGTACTGCAGATGACCTTGCTCTTCTGCGTTGTTTTGAATATTGCTAAGAAAGGCAACGATGGCAGAGTGGTAACACTCTCAACTCCCACCTCTGTGATCAGAGTTTGATTCACGACCTGGCCTCAAGTGGGAAAGCTGGTATTTGCTTGCCGTAGGTCGGCATTTTAAAGTACAGAACCTTGACCAACTGTATGTACTGGTTTCTGCTGCCCAGACAACTACCCACCATGATATGACCTGTACAAAGTCCAACTAAACTAAGCTAAACTAAATGTTGCTAAGGAGCTTGACGGCCTTGTTTCTAAATGTCTGAAAGTCTTTCTCCTCTTATACCTCCACCTCCGATGCTAGGTAGTTGCAGAAGGCTGTATGTGTTGTTGTCTAGTGCTTTTGCCCGAGGAATGATGACAGCATGTTTCTAATCAGTGTGAACTGGTCCTTGACCTGCTGGTCGACCGAAGACCATCCTTAATGCTGTGGTGGAGCTCGTGACTTGCTGGGGCTGTAACATGGTGACTGTTGACCACATCTTTATCTCCATACTGTCTGTGTCAGTTGAGGCTCTTGAGATTTTGTGTGCTGTAGTAGCTAAAGCACTGGCTCCTCGGGCTTGCAATTTGAAAAATGAAGACTTGCTAAGCCCCTTGCATTTGATATGAGACCTCAGCTTTATCTTAGCTTGTCCTGTATCCAAGTCTGATGTTCCATCACCTCTTTGGGGCCTGTCCAGACTTGGACTGTGTCAGCTTCCCGTAATGTGTCAGTTGCGAATCTAACCAGGTCTTGCACACCTTGACAGACAACTTGCAACTCTTGGTGTACTTGGTGTAGAGAAACTCCTTCCTTACTTTGTCCTAGAAATCTTCACTAGTCTTGTCGTACAATCCTTATGGTCCTTCACAAAGTCCACAATAGCTTCCTTGTCAGAATCAGTGAGAAATACATTGATCATGTACCCCTTCTTGTAACGTGACTGTGATGGTCCTGCCTTTCTTCCAGCAGCCTCTGTTTTAGTGTCACTTCTTTCTGTCCTTAGCCTTTTTTCTGGATGCCCCTCCTCTTGTGAATGCAATTCCTCCAACTCTTGCCTCCTCCCTCCTTGCCTCCTCCTCCCTCTGTTGCTGTGCTTCCTCCTGCTCTCTCCTCACTCCTACGGTGGATATCTGCTGCTGTGTCCCCCAGCTCAAATTCAGGAACTGTTTGTGGGAACTTCTATCGTCCTCATTTTTCTGCCTTTCTTAGGACTCATTGTCAAATAATAAGCAGCAGTGTTTCCGTTAAAAACAAAATCCTAAAGTATAAAGTCAGCCAAATTCCTGTTTTTAAACACTGCCAGGTGTAATCCGTCAGATGTTAGATTCCAAATAAAGCAATGTGCAAACTGACTCGCATTGTATAATCACAGAATTAATCAGCAGACAAGCTGTGAGACTTCCTTTCTTGACGGGAAGTGACCAAGTCAGGTTAGTTAGGTTTACAACAGGCCTTTCAAGTACGGCCAGTGAGTGTAGCTGGCATTTTTGGAGGTAGAGTCATGGTACTGAAGCAGGACAGGACAGAAAGTTTTCAAGACAGAACGTTTACAGTGCAGGACATGATGGGACATCCATGACAGGATGGTTTCCAGGTGGGCGGAGCCACAGTCCAGATGCAGAGTTGTGGATGTTTGATATTTTGCAGATCCGTTGCAGCAAGCCGGGGAACTACAATTGACCCTTACTGACTCTGTAAACCTTGCTCTTGATCCTTCAAAAATACGTAGTTACTGACAGGTTGGCTCCAGTGGGACACCCCCATTACGTTACTATAAGATGCTTTTAATTAGACTGTTTCATTGTGGAGTTAAATCTGGATAGATTTATGGCACCGGCATATGCAAAAGATAATCCTAAATAGTATCATCAGTACAGAAAAAAAGTAAAAATGGTATATTTATGCAGTTATCATATGTGTTTTCTGAAAGAATACCGCCAATGCTAAACCTTTCATGTAACAAATTGGGTTAGCTATTTTATTGTAATACTTGTTAAAATCGGATTCAAAAGTAGTTCTTAAAATTATGTATTTTGGCCTCACACAGTTTCTCGCAGCTGCACATAAAATTGTCCGATTTTTGTGGCCAATATATTCTAGCAGATGAACTCAGAGAAAACAAGGTTGACGGGGGCTTTTGGTCTACTAGCGCAAGCTGCAAAGCCATCAGTGAACTAAAGCGTTCATCCATCCCAGTACTTACGTAGCCCATCGCTGCTTAACTAAATAGATAGGTACTCATCACACTGCACCACAATTCATGACAGTGTGGAGACAAAAAAGTGACCTCTAGAAGGGCAAGCTTTGCTAGAGCTCACACTTAAAAATAAGAAAGTGTTGTTTGCTATCTATATTACTACAGGTGAAAGTCTGTCCATCTGAAATCCCCTAGCCACAGAAGTCCTCGCATTTGGATGTGGAGCCCTCCACAGGAGCAAGTTAGAAATACCACGTCATGCTAGTTAATGTATAGTTAATATATCTTTTTCATTCACTGTCAGTGTTCACGTCTCACTATATCTCTATTCCCTTTCAGAGTTGTTGGGGATGAACCAAGAATCAACGATAAACCAGAACACCGTGATTATGACTACAGTGATTACAACACATATGAAGATGTAAGTCAGTGAATTTGCCCTTGTGCTTTTTATTGAGTCTGTGTTTACAATGAACACTCCTTTATGATTTTTTGTGGGGATATGGCCTGATCAAAGGAAGAACTGACTAAATTTTGGGAATGGTCCAGACGACCCTTTGAATTCTCAGCATTGCCATTTTCAATGATTTGGGGTTTTTGTTTGAGATTGAACCAAAAATAATAAAATACAGTATTTGGGTGAAATTACCAAATCGGGATAAAATCTGCCTTGGCAGAAATAACAGGAAAGTGACCATATTGGAAGGATTTGGACCCTAAAGAGTTACACAGCTGAAAATTTTATTCTATTGAAGTATTTATTGAAAATAATATTTTATTGTATTTTTTATTTGGGGTTTTATGACTCTTCCAACATTGTACAGGTCGTATCACAATGGGTAGTTTTGTGGGCAGAGGAAACCAGTACATACAGTTGGTCAATGTTCTGTACTGTAAACTCATGAGTAATAAAATGCTGATAATTATGACCATCTTCATTTGCGATGTTTCCTTGATATAAACTGCTTTACAATTAGAATTTGACATAAAAAGTAAGAACTGTGAAACTGGCCTCAATAAGTAAAAACACAGCTGGGGGACACGCTTTTAATGTAAGACAGAATGACTGAAACTGTACCAATTTTGCATGAACAGATACAAGAAGAAACATGTTGTATCAAAAATTAAAACCTTGTAAAATTATTTCCAAAAGTCACAGAAATGGAAGGGGGTTTCCCAAAGGATGAGTTTCTGGGGCTCTGGAGAGTTTTGTATTTTTATTTAATATACATGAAGGCTTAGTCATTCTATAATACTTAACATATTCTTAATATCCTTGTAGTTCATGACAGAAATAGACAATCTTAATAATATTTGCAATGATCGTTCAGATGTATCATGTACAACAACAGTGATTGGTCAGTCCACTGAAGGAAGAGACCTCAAATTGCTGATGGTAAGATCTTCATTCTCTTTATATTTCTCCAGGGTAAACAGTTGTAATTGCATGTCCTTTTCAAGAGCTGAGATCATATAGGGGAAGAGGGGGTGGCCCTCACTGTATCTAGATATTCTGCTGTAATCCAACCCACTCCCCTGGATATGAGATTCAAGTGGTTAAATGCTAACCAGCTATTAATCAATTAGCCTCTCAATTTGCCATTGCAATTAAAACAAATGGTGCCTACACTTGCTGGGGAGATAAACCTACAACAAGCTAGCATCCGGTTTCAGGGTTTAAGGGAGCTTAAATACCCTTCATGCCAAAGAAATAGGAAATCAGCTTCGGTCAAAGAGGCCTGAACAATGACTTTATCTTAACTTTGCAGTAGTAGCTCCTGTTGAGTACTGTACACCTGCATAACTTGTCGGATCACAAACAGGTTTTACAAATCTCCCTAATTTATAACTCTTCTGGTCAGTCCCTGCTTGAGTGTCTCCACTGACTCAGTGTTTCTTTATTTTTACTTTTATATTGGAATTTCTCTTCTCGGATATGAATGTATGGGACTATGCTTATCGTCAATATGCTCCTCAATTTGTTTCCTTATTTTTACTTACAAGCTAAATGGACAGTTACTTGGTGGCATAATATACTCTACTAAGTTTTATAGTTACAGCAGACTTTTGCCTTGACTTGTTCACTGTCACACCGGAAGCTAAGATATATTGCTATTAGATGTAAGCCTCTCTTTTATTTACAGATTAACACTGGTGCTGATAACAACTTCTGGGTTGATTCTTGTATTCATGCCCGTGAATGGCTGGCTTGTGCCACTGTGATGAACGTTGTAAACAGGGTAGGTGCATTCGAGGCGTTTATAGTTATAAATTTAAAGTATCATGAAGCATGGATAAACTACTCTGGCACTGATAGATTCAATCTCAACAGAGACACAGTTGTTTACATATATGGTTGTGAGGCTAAAGATCCTCTTAAACTAAGTAACCTTTGTATAGATTATATAGTTATAAAAGTTTTGAAGACAGAGCTTTCGCAAACGGAGATATGTAATGCCCTGATGGTCTAAAACCCTCATAGTAATCACAAACACAAATATAAATCACACTGGTTTAGATATACTTAAACTCAAATTCAAACTTATTTAAAATATTTAAATCTTATCATTTAGGGATTATTTTTAAATTGGTATCCCAGGAGTCTCAAACTCCTGGGCATTCTCATTTGGCTCAACCTATTAAAGTGCCAGAGTATTTCTTTCAAGGCCTGTAAAGAACGTCCATACTGAAGCATTTAGGTTATCTACATTATTTTACACCAAAAGTCTCTGTAAGTGCTTACTGTATATACTAAATCAATGTCTAGTATGGTTGATGTTTGTGTGTAATGCAGATGCTGACTGACGAATCACAGGATGCTCTGAATGTTCTGCTATCACACAACTGGTACATCTTACCAGTGTTCAACCCAGATGGCTACAGTTACACCTGGACTAATGACAGGTAAACTAAATAGCATTACACCATTAAATATAATACTGATAACTTAAGTTACATGTTTATTTGTGACAGCTAACCATGTCAAAGTCAAAATTGGGTCTTGCATCCATTTAAACCAGGAGGGTAATATTCTGACAGGTTATTAGAGTTTCAGGATTAGCTGAATTAAACCTGTAACGACTGAGGAAAACTGGTAGAAATCTTGTATTGTCAATTTGTCTTACCCTTGTTCACGCCATTGTGTTAGACCAGAACTATTGTAGAGGTTGCAAACAATATTCTTGAAGTCTGTATCTGTTTTCTTCTAGATTACACGTCAGCAATTTTTGTGCATTTAATATTCTTTTTATGCCAACACAGTCATCTGTATGGATTTTATGTAGAGGGTGGCTTGCCACGTAAGCTTGCCCTGCAATGTTGTTTTGAAGTATGGTTCATTGTTGTGCTATGGTTTTTATGAAATGCGGTTCGCAACCTCCATAATGACAGGCGAGCATCTTCAGCAAAAAGAATCTAAGTTCTTAGTTTGTGTTATCCTGTAAGAGATTATAGTTTGGTGATCTAATAGGTATTGAAGCCTGTAGCTGTTTATTTGACTATTCACATTACACTCAGCAGATTTTTTCATGAAAATCCCATACTCAAATATAAGTTGCTGTAATTTAGGGTTCAAACCTTTTTATTTAAATTTCATTTTTACCTAAAACGTAAATAGTATAACTATGCTAAAGTGAGTATATACTTCCACTGAGTGTTTTTAAAAAATCATATTATTTGCAGAATTTATAGTGCTTAATCTCTGCATTCGGGCAGACTATAAAGGCACAACTACCATAAGCAGTATTCCAAATTTATTAGCCCATGGACATAGCAGTCCATGGTGTCAGGATGAAGAGATGCAGATGGCGCAGGTTTGAAGGTATCTCTGATCTTTTTAATTTTGTCAATGAAAAACGAACCAAATCTATTTGCTAATGAATTTTCATCATCAGAGGATGGGGGGACAGTGGCATTTGACCAGATCAGTATTCTATTCGGTGCCTGCCATAGCTTTTTACCATCACCACAATTTTCAATGACTAGATCATGGTAGAAATGCCCCTTCTTTTTATTAAGAATATGGTTGCATCTATTTATTTGCCACTGAAGACGGGTACAGTTTTCAAGGGATTTGTCTCTTCTCCATGCACGTTCATACTGCCTTCTCATGCTCTTTGCAGTGCTGTACTCACCAGTTATCCAGCTTGACACTGGTTTAATGAGCTGTTTACTCTTGACTGGTGCATGAATATCTATAAAGTCAGACAAACCGGACATGTACTGTTCATCCAATAAATCGATGTCATCAGATGGTGAACTTACAAATGGGATAGCAAGGACATCACTTCTGAATTTATCAATATCCATTTTGTGATACTGATGGAAGGTAACATCTTTCTGCATTGAAGTATTGAAGGATGAAAAGTCAACCACGCAAGAAATAGTTTTATTATCACTTATGAAGCCTGAACCTTTTACATCAAAAATTGCAGAAAACTTGGAAGGAGCCCTAAACAAGACTAAGGTATAACCATGAAGGTGAGTTGGAAAATCATTGTATTGAGTCATACAGCAAGAATCAATAACTGATTTAAATTCAGAGGCTGTTGGAGACATAACATTGACATGAATATTGACATCAACACAAATCACAAAGGAAGAGGATAAGGAAAACAAAAACCCCACATATGACAGAAAATCTTCAAGAAAATTCACAACAGATGAGGCAGGTGGCTGGTAAATGGCACCAAGAAACAAGTGGTGCCCGTCAGGCATGAGAGAGACAGTGTGATTTTTGAAGGAGGAGAACTCAGGGGAATGGATGGTTTTAAAATCCAGAGCTGTTTTAATGAAAAAGCCAACACTGCCACCACATTTGTTCCCCTACTGGTGTGAGCAAGGGAAAATTCTTCAGGTGTTAATTCCTTTAGAAAAGAGGGTGTGTCTAGAGATTTAAAATGGGTCTCTGTGAGCTGGTGCTGACTTCATCACAGAGAATTTGACCTTTATTCCCAATAGACCGGCAGTTAGCGAAACCAAGCTTCAGCAACCTGGGATTGACTGCGACTTCACCCGACAACAAAACCAGAACAAGCTGCCTGAAGGAGGCCTTTTCATGAAATGTTACCTTGTATGTCTTGACGTAAATGAGCAGGACGGATTTGGCAGTCGGTCCATCATATTTACATACATGCAGACCAACATCACACCGGCTCTTAATTTTGTGTTGAGTCTTATGGCAGTGCAAAAAGAGACCAATACTACAAACAAAGAGACTAACCATCCACATCATTAAGGAATCAAGAGACCATAGGAAAAACAGGACAAGCCAAAATTCACAGCAGGAAAATAGACAATCAATATATATGAGGCATCAAGTAACATTTAAATTTAGTGAAATAATGAAGCAACCGAACACCGAATAATGAACTCAGTGTCCTCAGGATTTAATTTTAATTTTAATATGCTGGAGGACATCCATTCTTGAATATAATGTAGGCAAGAAAACATTTTATTAAACATTGGAATAGCATTTTCAAGAATCTTGACACTGATTCTTCAGATAAGAGATGAGCCACTGTGATGCCTTCAGACACATACACCAAACCAGGAAGTGAGGCAATCAAGGAGTGTAACATGGTATTGCAGATTAGACTGATTGTCAAGTTGATTACTATTGATATAATTGTTGAACTGACAAGCAATTCTTTGCCCTGAATAATAAAGCAATGTCCTGACACAGGACGATAATCCTTCAGATGCTCACTTCGTAGAGATTCCATGGCAGAAGCCTTTTTGAACCTAAGTTGAAAACAACTCTGATCCAGATGCATTAATCAACACAGCAACGGGCAGCAGAAGCAGATAAATACACCATTTAAGAATAAAGAATAAAAGTAGGGATTGGGTCCACAGGACAAGATTTGGTTGGCAAATTTTTGATGGTCTTGAGAAATCCAACTCGAGACACGTCACTAAAACTGGACAAGTGCTAGCAATTGGATTTGGTAAGCCTGCTGTAGAAGTTGTATTTGGGATAGGGTTGTATAGATTACAGATGTCCTCAGATACAAAGCTGCTAACTTGTTGGTAAGACTTATCTGACTGCTGACGATAATAAATAATCTATGATAATCATATGTTTAACTACAATAAATGCACGTAAGAAAACAATGACTTACTTCTGAGATCTTGTCAAGAATTGGATTTTATACCCGTTTATCTTTTTCTTTATTTCATAAAAAAGTTATTGTCAAACATAAATTGTTATTTTATTAACACATATTATTTGAAATTATGGTCATTTTTTGACATGAGCAGAATTTTAAGCAGGTTATTGTGTGTTGATTTATTGCAACAACAGGATCAAACAAATTTCTTTCGACATTTCAACATTTTCATTTATATCCATGGTCACTGTAGCTTCCATCACTGCCACCGTTTTTCTTTTGGTCCACAGTCCATTTCTGGAAGGTGTCCAATGACAAGTAACCGTGGATTACATTTCTATATTTTGTTTTAAGCCAAGTTATGGTGTGTGGCATGCTATGATGCAAAATAGTGGCAAACACACATCAGTGTGCATTTCAGGTTTCCTGTACACTTTATTGTTTTATACTGGCAGGTTCTGGAGAAAGTCTAGAAATGAGAATCCTGGAAGTTCTTGCATTGGGACTGATCTCAACAGGAACCATGATTTTAATTGGAACAGTAAGTGTATTGATTGTGATTGCAAGAGATCCATGATCTTTTAGATTAGGGCATATTTAAATAAACAATACATATAAGTTTACAGCTCCAAATTCGGTTGTTCAGTTTAATTGATACATAGCTAACTCCAAATTTGTAGCAATATACCATAGATTGTTTCAGTTAGCAAAGAGTTATTTGGATCAGCTATTTCCAGAGGATTTAACATTATTACAGAAAGATGGCTTTGTTAGTGTTTTGTCATAATAGTATAGCTATGACAATAAGATTTCATAATTTTTCAATCTGAACAATGTCCAACATGCTCCTGTATTTACAGCGGGTGGTTCAAGCAGCAGTCCTTGTTCTGATACATACCATGGCTCTAGTGCAGCTTCTGAAATAGAGGTTTCCGTAAGTAAAACTATGCTATTTCATTCTCATACTGAGCTATGAATCTCCAATCAGTAGTGATTTCCCACCCCTCACAGCAAGATTATATAAAAATTGAAGTAATAAGGTTGTCATTCCAAATAATCCTTTTAAAAATGAGTCAAACAAGAACTTCAGTTCATCGTTTGGAGATGTTTTTAATAAATTTTTCTGAATGTGGTTTGAACTGATTTGTCGAAAGCTTGCTGTTGTCAGAAGTGTCTAATGTAAAGTTTTGGTGGATGTAAGGGGAAATAAGCTCTTCTGTCTTAGAAGTATCCTGATGTAAAACCAGTATTTGTAAGAGTACATTATATAATCTGAAACCCTATTTTGTAACTGAAAGGTTTCCCTAATTACAATGAAACCCATGCATTTAGGCTAAAAAGTATTTTCAATTTTCTATGCATTAGAGAGTTTCATACTAGCCACCATTGTCATAAAACTATTCTAATTTTCATTCATATGACCTTCCTTGTTATGTTTTAGACAGGAAACCACCAGAATTAATATATCAAAATACCTATTTACTTATCAAAACTGAAAAGGTGGAATAAAAGTACACAAATGTAGCAAGTTAAGTCTTTGACATTTGATATAATATGGTAAGAAACAGTTCTGTTCCAGTGAAAACATATTTCTATATTACTTTTTATTCCCTGCTCTAGATGTCCAGTATATATGTAGACAGAACTTGTGAAGGCGTCCCAACCTCAGAATTTATTACAAATTGTTTCAAATGCCAATGAGGATGTTCTGTCCAAATGTGAGACCCACACGAGACAGCCTAATCAAGTGAAAAGTGGATTGAACCTGGTAGGATCACAACAGAGGGTCGATGAGTACGTTTGATTGTAGCTTGTGACTCTAGTAGGGAGAGGTATGACCCAGGTACTAGCTGTTCAATGTACTAACCCAACCACTTTGCCTTTGTTTCCTTTAAGACTGTGGAATCATATGCATCAGGCATCGACAATCTCAGAGGATGGTTGACCTTCCACACCACGGGTCAGTATTGGCTTGTACCTTACGGGGATTGTAATGATGATCCAACATTTGGACCTGATGCAGTTGAGTCATTTTCTCTATATTTTAAGCCAGGGTATTTAAGTGCATACTACTGCTGCACAGCAAAAGCAAGAAACAGGAGGTGATTTGAAGCAGTTAATCCAAAGACTGCCGTCTTTTCAAAACCATAAACGATACATATTAATATTGAATATAAAATGTCTAGCGATAAGTGAATAATATATATTGATTACCAATTATATGTGATTATACTTAAACAAAACTATTTAAAAAAATTAAAAAGCTTTTCTAAAGCTATTCTTAAGCTGATGAAACTAAATTAATTAAATTCAAAATAATTAAAATAGAGTGAATTTTGTAATCCATTTTGATTTTATGTTGTGTGAAAATTACTTGAGCCTTGTAGCATCAAATATGAACTTTCCCAGAGGCCTCCAATGCCTGGTGGTTAACAAGTGTGCGTCATTTAATGACTAGCTTCTTATATCTTGGCTTCATGTTATGCTACTTATAACAGTTTAGATGGACAGAAAACCAATGACCTCAGCCTATGACCTCACTTTTCTCCCTTTGCCCCAGTCACAGTACTTGCAGTATTTTCAGTGATTATAGATGACCTGAACAATGGAGGTAGAATGCTGTAAAACCGAGCTACAGCACCTCTGGCTACAATTTTGACACAAAAGGGATATAGAATTGGGGAGCCCAGTGAAGATGATTTAACACAGAAAAGATATAGAAAATATACTGTGAATATATAGTAACGTTACACTTGCAGTTATACCCATTTAGGAGAGGTTACTTTTGTACAATATGGTAGGCCGAATTTGGTATGTGTGGCCATGGGAAGCGGGGAATAACACAGTATGCCAGCTTTACTGGAATTCTGACAGAACATGGAGGTATAAGGCAATAATCAAATCGCCTTCAAACGTAGCCGATACTACGTGTGGTGTGGTTGTGGCATTAGCTTTTTATGATTTGTTACCATTACTTCTCCTTTCTTGACATCTTTTACAATGACAATATTGTAATTATATATTGTTTAGTAATGATTTCAGCAATCTGTGGCTGAGACTACTTGTACAGCGATTGAAAATACTTACAATACCAACTGGCTTTGTGGAAATTCCTGTGACGAATTATGTAACTAAAATTATACTTATTTTGACCATGTTTGAACTGTTACTTTTGTAAATTATAGAGATTTTCGTATGTTACTTTATGATATTGTTTAAATATTCATAAGAATATGTCGAATTCTTAAAATATTTGTAACAATAACTGTAACTGTCTATAACTGTCTAGAGACTGGATAACTTGAATAATTTAGTTGCTAAAAGGCATTAAGGTAATATAGATATAAAAACTAGTGAAGAAAACATACTTTCTGACAACTGGAAAAAAAATTCTTATTCAAAGAAATGTTTTCTTGTCCTCATAAAGAATCCCTTTTATCAAGAAATTCCAGTGTTTTCTAATTATAAACCTATGAAACCCAATTTACGTTGTTTCCATGTTCTCAAAAACTATCCTTGGTTGGTATAAGAAGATTGTACCATATGATTATCAATGGCTAACAATGGTAGATTGATTGGTTGATTCATCATTTGTAATTGTCCATCTCAGTCCTGTGTAGTTGTCATCAACAACTAGAAGTATGGTTAAGATGTCATTGACGAAATAATATATTTACCTTTTGTATTTTGTTCCCTAGACCTGTTTATAGGTTCTGGAATAATAGTTTTAGAATAGCATGGAGCGTGTTTTAGAGGAGATAATGTTGAAATCTGTCCTGTCGTTACTTTTACAAGGTTTAGATATACCCATTCGGTTAGTGTAAACATCAAGACATCCCTGTATACAATAATTTCTGTATTGAATACGTTCTCTCCCCAACACTTTGAGAGATCTTAAAAGATTGGTATCTTACCTTGTTCAACAGCCAACAGGGTCATATTGGGATAGGCCCTAAGCATTGTCATTTAATGGAGTCAAAACCACACAGAAATGACTGTGATTAGATTTCAAACTTGCCACAACAATAAGACCAACTGGGATGACACTTAGAGCCGTTTTTGTAAGAATAATGCTAGAACCAGACGGAAGTAGTTACAACATTTAAAATAGTATTCAACTTACATAAAATATGATAACAGTGCTTTTATCTTCTAATGCCCCATCAACACTCCACTAAAAATGAGTGTTTATTACCAGAGTTACATTATATAAACTGCAAGTCTTTTTTATGCTCATGTAAAAGAATTGGAGCACCCAAGCAGTCTAGTTTAAGAATGAACTATGCAGTATTTTACAGCACAGAACAAGTACATCCTTCTACGTTAAAAGTAATCTGTACAGATATTTTCCACTTTCTCCTCCAGATGGAACCAGTGGAACCACAGCTGACTGGGCCATGGGTGCAAAGAGGGTGAAGTATTCATACACTCCAGAGCTGAGAGGACCTGGGTTTGATCCACCTCCAAGTGCCATTGCTCCCTCACTGGAGGAGATCTGGAATGGACTGGTTGCCAAAATAGACGCCATAGCAGAAATTGAAGCATAAAACTGTCTACATTTTATTCTAATGTTATCAGTAACTAATACTGTCACAATAAATATGTCATTTCATTGAGTTATTGTCTTGATAACATTTTGGTCCGTTTTGAGATCGTGGAAAGTGTTAATCGTGATTTGACATTATTATTTTGTAGTCACCTTGGCAAATGGTATTCTTCTTTAGTATGACGGGATAATAACTAAACCATCCAAGTACACTGCACATCACCCCATTGTTATAAACCTACACTTTGCTCCTATTTAATATAGATCATTGTTTAAAATGGTGAGAGTTTACCATAGTATGTAGATATTTTACCTTAATGCTACAGATATATCATAATACACAATGTTGACAAACTGTGCTCTGCTACCAGTTCACTAAGAGGAAACACACTTTGAGAACACAGTTTACTTGACACCCCAAGACTGTTGCATGAATTGCCTAATTGCCTATTGATAGGCACTACATCTCTAACCTGTTTCAAACAAATGCTTTAAATCTATTGGCCACCCAGTGAAGTTCGTCCCTTGTCACAAACCTCTCCAAGACATGAAGTATTTATATTTAGCTAAATAGAATAAGTACTTGTGCTTGTACATGTCCATGGTAGCAGCCAATAGGGAAGAATACTAAGGAGAGGAATAAGGTGGTCTGAACAGATAAGTCTTCAATGGTCATAAACCCAATGACACCATTCTGGATTCGGATTGCTTGAGGGAATTGTATTTAATAGAGCAGCTATGGGAAACTACATCCCCAGGGATTTGGGTCTGGTCAAGGAAGAGAAAGACGGTTACCCTGTGATAGGTTACTAAGCATGATAAGAAATGAGAGATAAATGGTGGTTAATAGTTAATAGATGGTGGGTCATAATGCAAATGCTTGACCGAGGGGCTGCATAACATTGAGTAAATGATATTTATTTGTGCACCCAAGAATCTTAAAACACTTAGTGAAAAAGGTTAAATCAGAATGGATGATCAGTTTACAATAAACCTCCCTTTTAGCCTGCACATGTTATGAGGTTACATTTGATTATTTATATTTGAAAACCGCAAATGGCAGCTATTTCTAAGCCTAATGTTATTCAAGTATACACACAAACTTCGAAAGTTACTGCTCTCAACCTTAACTCGGTACAACTTGGGTACAAATTTTGCAGTATTCGTTTTAAGTGATTTGTTTAGTTCAACTGTGCATTCACCCAAGAGCAAGCCACAAATGAATTTCACAAAAAGAAAGTAAATCATCAAAAGAATTTCCATAATGCATATATCTGCCAAGGCCGAACATCTCCAATATTACTTATGAATGCAAACAGAAAAATTTTTCAACAATTTCCTGGATCCAGAAGGTGATCCGGATCTCCATTGAACTTAAATAATATGTTCCTTGTTCCATTCTCACAAAATTGACCATTACCTTTCTATTTGTTTGTAAACAGACAAACAAACACACCACATGAAATATATAACCATCTTGGCATAGGTAATTAACCTTATTTGTATAACGGTCCCAAATAGGCACAAGGCTCTAAATCTGCACACTATAATTCCTGTTAGACAACTTCCGTTACCATTATTTTTTCCATATATTATATGATACCCTCCATATTCCTGAGAAAACAGGAGCATTATTCAGAGCTTGGTTCTGAGAAGTGGTTCAGAGCAGTAGTTCTCTGGGTAATAGTCATAAGATAACACTGGCAAATCAAAGTAAGAAAAGTAAAATGGCCCACAGAATGCCCATTTTGCAAGTGAAGACACCCCATTTCTATTTGTTTTACTTGTGGGAAATTCTGTATAGTCCTCAGTACGCCCCATAAGACAGGAACAAGTGGTTGAGGGTAATTGGTTTATTAATATACAGCATAAGTAGAATGTTAATCATTGTATACTGAAATACAATTACTAATACTACTGATATGAGACACATACCACGTGATACTGATAATACACAACATGCCAAGATTAATATATAAGCAAACCATGACTACAAGTAAATTACTGTCGAACAAATTTCAAAGGGACATGCAGTAATTAAAGCTAAGCACGCAGCAAACTTGTATAGCTATAGTCGCTGTATAATAAAGACACAATTAAATATTATGACACAAAATCAGCACACAGTACACGTAAATGTTGCAGTTGACACATTTTTAATATCTGTGACCCCAACTGTCTCATACTGTGGTCAATTATACACTTCTCATTCTACCTTCACTTTTTGTAAGTAAGTATTTTACTAGATGTAGCCATAAAAGCTGACGGACAAGATTAGTTGGAAGTCATGCAATATCACGTCAACACCTGTGTATTCAGGAGCCTTATTGCATTTCACATGTATTGTGCAATAATTTGTAAATATTGATAACAGTTGCACATGTTAAAGCACAATAAAATGGGTTATCTGTTAGCCAGTGAGTTAATTGGTCTTGTTCATACCACAGTTATTGCCTGATGTCACTTTAAACAACTGATATCTAAATTTAGATATCCTTTCCAGGTAGTGCACGTTCGACTGTTAATTATTTTTGATATTAGGCTTCAATAAAAATATGATATATTTCCTAGTCAGCATAACCAGTAGTTGTACAGATGTTTCTTCACTGTAAGAAAATATATCGTCAAACCTGAATTGAAAACTGAAGATAAACAACTAGTCAAATACATGACAGACACACATCTGCATTAACCCATTTTATAGCTTTCCCATGGTTAAGTTGGAGCATTGCATGTTATTAAGCGCGAGCACTAGTGCAGCTCATGCTTCTTGAGATCACTATTTTTTGTAAGTTACTGATATCCCGTGGAATTGATAGAATTAATGTGATTTTATTCTTATAGCTTTGAACTCAAATATTTGTAGAAAATATCTTTATGTAAACGTATCACAATTTTTAGACCAGTCTGATAATGTATATTTTACATCTGTAACTGTAAGAAAAAAATTAACTAATATGTACAGTATTTTCATATTAATTTCATATTTTTAGTTTTTTATATTTCAGGTTAGTTTTTTCTAATCATTGATCTTGTATTATTATTCACCATCTGTACTTTATGCATATATATTGCGCATACTCAGCACAATATACTTTACTACAGGACTCGAAGTGCTATTTGACCCATTCCAACTGTACAAATTAAGCCAAAGTACTCAGGTGACTGACGTTCCAATCACTGAAAGATATAATCTCCAAGAAGGGAGAGTCCAGGGACAGACATGGGTCGACATCTAAAAAGCACCCGCCAGGGTATAGCTAAGGTGGATTGTATGCCAGCCTGAACAGGTGAGACTTTAGCTGGTTTCTGAAACCATCTATTGTTTGCTGAGATAGGACAGTTTGTGGCAGCTTGTTCCATTCAGCTGGTGCAGCAACTGCAAAGCCACGCCTGCCTATGTGCTTCTTAGGGCGGTTGAGGAGACAGATAGCCTGTTGCTGTGAGTGAGAGTGCTCGATCTTATTAAAGCTGAAAGATACGGGGGCTGTAAAAGATTGATAGCCCTGAATACCAGAAGATTATACTTAAAGAAAATACAATGTTGAATTGGAAGCCAGTGGAGTTTTTTCAAAAAGGATGTAACTCATTTTGTCAAGTCTGAAGATGATGCAGCAAAGAGCATTCTGGATTCTTGGTAGTTTAGCTATGTTGGACTTGCTTACCCCATAAAGTAAAGAGTTACAGTATTCCAGATGGCTACTGACCATAGCATTTGCCAGAAGTATTGCAGTCTCGACACTAAGAAATTTGAGAATTCGTTGCAAATCACGAAGATGATAGTAACATGCTTGGCAAGCCTTGGCAACATGATTGTCAAAGGAGCTGTCCGAGTCGAAGATAACACCCAGATTCTTTACTTCCACTGATGCAGAGATATTGTTTTGGAGGAGTGGGACAGGGAAATTTGGTGCAAGCGACTCTCTAATGGCTTTTTGACCTATGATGATAAATTCAGTTTTTTTCTGGGTTTAGTTTTAGTTTAACACTTTCCATCCACTCCTGTACTGACTTGAGACACTCAGTCAGCTCTTCCATGCTAGAATCAAAGTTCCTGGAGTTAACTGCTAAGTAGATCTGGGTGTCATCAGCTTATAGGTGATGAGTGACATTGAATTTTGAAATAACTTGACTTAGGGGACTAGTGTAAAGAGTGAAAAGGAGATGACCCAGTACAGAGCCTTGGGAGACTCCAAAAGGGAGGATTAACACGTCAGAGAAACTATTACCTATTTTAATTTTTTGTTTATGGTTTGAAAGGTATGATTTGATCCACAACAAAACAGTACCATCTAGACCATACCAGTCATGCAAGCAGTCATATAAAAGAGAATGATCAATCGTATCTAATGCCTTAGAGAGGTCTAATAATGTTAGGGCCACTGCCTTTCCTGAGTCCACTGAGAGAGCTTTATCATTTTGAATCTTCAACAATGTGGTTTTAGTGGAGTGGGAACTCTTATAAGCAGACTGGTTGACATTTAAGAGCCCCTCACATGACATAAATTCATTTAAGTGTCTTGTCACAACTTTCTCGATAAGTTTTGACATAAAACTAAGGTTTGACACTGGTCTGTAGTTTTTGAGGATATTACTATCAAGGCTCAGCTTCTTTTGAAGGGGGGATTACATATGCCATCTTAAAACAGTTGGGAAAACTACCTTCTTTCTCTAAGTTACAATTTTAGTGGTGGGGGTGATGAGAATATCAGCACACTCCTTGACATTGGAATTGGGTCAAGGTCACAAGATTTGGATGGCGAAGACTTTTGAATTTTGAGTAGGTCTTCCTCGGACACATGTGTGAAAGAAAACAGAGTATTTTTAGTGGAGCTGGGTCTGGTGACTGAAGATGGTGTTGATAACTGCAGTGTGGATCTTATTTTGAGGATTTTGTCATAGAAGAACTTACAGAAAGTGTTTGCAAATCGTTTTTTTGTGCAGTCTGGTAGAACAGCAACAGAGGACCTGTGTAAATCTTTTTGAAACAGTTCCACAAAGCCTTAGGATTTCCTTGATTTTCAGCTACTATGTTGCAATAATGATTGCATTTGGGCTTCTCAAGCAGGAAATTATAGTGATTGATTGCAACCCGATATCGGCTACAATTACTGGCTGAGTTTTCATGATGCCATGGCCGCTCATATTTCCTCTTGAGTCGTTTTGCCTTGAGGATGTCACAGTTCATGAAACTAGTCTAGGCATGTCTCGGTAAATTTTTCTTCTTGATTGGGGCGTGCTTGTCAAGCAGGCTTCTCAAGGTATTAAAGTATTGATGACTGAGAAGACTGGCAGTTTTGTATGGGCATCTAATGAGATCAGATTTCAGGATATCCGTTCTAAAATCTAAGATATTTATCTTATGAATTTTACGGATAGAAACACGTTGAAACCTACAGGACTCCCTGACGGTAAAAATAAGACTAAAAATGATTGCCTGGTGGTCTGATAGTCCCCCAATAACTTTGGGACTAATGGCCTAGGAGATGGAATCCCTCACACATAGATCATCCAAAATATGACCCTGAATATGTGTAGGTGTATTGACAAGCTGTGTAAAACTAAATTGCTCAAGGATATCATAAAATTTCAGTGTCCAGGTATCGCGTTGATCCAGATGAAAATTAACATCACCAAGGAAAATATTTTCACAGCCTGACAAAGCAGCACCTTCGAGGAACATGCCAAATTGGTCCAGGAATTGCGACTTTGAGAGATTTGGGGGTCTATAGAGTACATGAAATATAACATCTTTAGCGCCCTCAGTGCTAATCTGAATGGAGGTACTTTCAAAAGCCTGACAATTGTTTTTTGAAACTTGCTCAAAACTCAAGTCCTCCTTGATGAAAAAGCCAACTCCGCTCCCTTTCTTGACATTTCAAGGTACATGAGTGAACTTATAACCAGGAGTGGTGATACTAGAAACAAAACTTTTACTATCCTCTGGCCTAAGCCATGTCTCAGTGACAGTTATAAGATCAGCATTGTTATCTTTGACAAACTCCAGAAAGGAAGCTGATTTATTTCTGATAGATCTAATGTTGAGAAAATAAAAATAAAGGAAAATGAAGAGTCGGTTGGATCTTCAGGGAAGGACATAGTACATCCCGGCTTGTCTGAATGACCATTTGTGATGTCACAGGCCTTTTTATTACAAGTCTAATTTCTCATGAACACATGACTGACCTTCCCCTTTATTTATGTGACACCTCAAGCTCCCTATCGGAAACCTAGTTGCTTTATTAATTAATTGTCTTGGGAATCCTGGGAACAGATACTGAGAGGAAATTTGATAACTTCTTTTTGTTTTGTGGAGTAAACATTAAAAGGAATGCTTATGTTTTTACTTTAAAATATCCCTTTACTTGCTTCTTATTTCCATGTATAATCATTTGTTAAACTAATGTATGTCCCATTGATAAGTGAAAATAGCAAGTAGGAAAATAGAGATGCATAGAACACTTAGATCCCTTTTCTGTTTATATATAGGATAACAGAATGTCATCCCATTTAGATTGTGTGATGTCACATGTCTTTGAAGTGTCGTTACAATAAACACCAAATCTCAAAAATACATGGCGGCTTCCCTCTTCCCCTCTAACTGTCTTGTAATTATTTTTAAAAAATTGACTCCAAAATTGGGATAAATATATAAAAATATTGACTTACTAACTCAAAAAAGTGATCATAGTATCTAAAAAAAATGAAGGTAATATCTTACCAAATGACTCAATACCTCCAAAACTTGAAATAGTATCTCCAAAAGTTGAGATATTGTCTCAAGAATTGACTTAATATCTGAGATATTAGAAATTGAGATATTATCTTAAAAAATTGACATAGAATCTCAAAAAAATTGAGATTTTTTTCTAAAAAAAGTGACTTAACATCTTAATAATTGAGATAACTATATAAAAAGTTGACCTAATATCTCAATAAAATTTAGACACTATCTCAAAGAAATGACTTCATATCTCAAAAATGGGATAATTATCTAGAAAATTGAGATAACTATCTCACAAATTGAGATACTAGGTTGGTAGGTAGGTTGGTTGTTAGGTTTATTTTTTCTGCATTCCCAATTTTAACTAAGTATTTCACAAACTTTCTCAAGGCAAAATTCTGCCGTTTCATTAGCCTTAAAATTTATCTCCAGGATCTAATTCTTGGAAGTCTGGGAAAGTATTTTATGAAATATAATCAACAAAGCAGATCTTTCTGCATGATAGCCATCACAATAAATAAAAAGATGTCTGTCATCTTCGACTTGCTTAGTTTCACATATAAGACAAACTCAGTGACTTTTGCTTTTATCTACCGTTTTCTATTGATAATGGTAAAGTTTCAGTTCTTAACTTGGCCAAAACTTCATTTCTTTTTAGATTCAGAGACATAGTTTTCTGTTTCTATATGAGTCCTATGTTTACTATAGGTCCTTAAGTTTGTCTTTAATTAATAGTCCGGGCTGTTAGGGACTTGATCGTGCAGATTTGTCTACAAGTATGAAATTTGGCACGGATATAGATTAGCATATAGTGATTGCATTTTTGAGGGTGCCAAAGCCAACACCCATTTGTACTGGCATACTGGTCAGTTCAAAATGATAAGTGGTCAGTACTGAACATGGAACAGAGAATGCATTGTGCAAATGAGTCTATAGGCATGGTATTTTGTACAGATGTACATTAGGATATTCTGTTTCTTTTTTGAGGGTGCTGAAAACAAAAGTCATTTTAATGGCATACTGGTCAGTCCATTGTCGACACTGGGCAGCACTGAACACAGCACCAAGAAAGGATTGTGCAAATTGGTCTACAGGCAATGAAACCTGGCACAAATATAGATAAGGATATAGGGATTCCATTTTGTGAGGTTACAAACGCCATTGGCGATTTGCAAAGGCATACTATTCAGTATGGCAAGTGGTCAGAATGGAACATGAAATAGAGAAAGAATTGTGCAAATTGGTCTACAGGTATGAAATGTGACAGAGATGTAGATTAAGATAAAGTGGCTCTATTTTGTTTAGGACTCCAAACCAATAGTCATTTGTAATGGCATACCGGTCAGTCTATTGTGGACATTAGATAGTACTAAACATGGTGCCACAGAGAAGGGTTGTGCAAATTAGTCTATAGGCATGAAATTTGGCAAAGACTTACGTTAGGGTATTGTGATTACATTTCTGTAGGATTCATAAGTCAGTGATAATTGCTAAAAGTTACATTATAACATTATTAATCTTCCTCAATTCCATCTTCATTTCTATGCTTACAAAGCAATTCATTGCTATGGAGACTGAAGAGAAAATGTAAATGCTAGGGTTTGTTAGCTTGTTTTTATGCATGTTGGAGAAGTGTACTTCAAATACGGAAGAAATTCTACAAGCTTGCTAGAATTGCTGGGAAAATTCCTTCAATAGGGTGTTTGAATAATTACACAGATATTTTCATATTGATTACTTCATCAGACAAGGCTATGGGAACTATAACTGATTCCTCAGTGACAATGGCTTGTAATCTCCAGTTGGTCACAAAGGACACAATTTGAAGCAATGTTGCCACCTCATTTGCATGAAATGACCGCAATAGATTGAGGTCGGGTTTCATGCCTACAGACATATTTTCTCCTAGGAATCTGATTGTAGTTGAAAAAAAATTAAGAGGAAACACTTTTCAAAAAGACAGAAGATGAACCAACATCAATCTTACAACCCAAGAAATCTCAGAATGCCGGTTTTTCAGAATTTCAAACTTCCTCATACAACCAAAATAAAAACAGAAGTCCAAAACAAGACGTAAAGAATAACAAGGAACTAATGACATAGTGCATGCACTTTGGCCATATCTCCAATACTGACACGAATATATTTTAAATTTTGGCTGGTCATTGATGATTGCTCCCATCACCATAAAGCACTGTAGTAGATTTGGTAAGTATTTAACTTATAGAAAGTTATGTTACAATTCAACTTTTACAATTGACTATAATAATTTCATTTTACTATAATAAATGATAAAAAACTTTACATATTATAGCTATATAGTTACTTACATGATTGTCATTGTAATAAATAAATGTGGATTGGTTGGTGTAAAATTTTGACAAATTATAAAGGTAAACTGTAGCTATAACAACCACAATATTATAAAAATAAGTAACCACTATACACTAGGAAATCCCAGACTTTAGTGAGTGGGGTAGGTTTAAGGGAGAAAACTGGCTCCCACACTGGACATGTCAAGAAGATGTCAGCAGAACTTGTTCCATTCTTGCATGATGTGGGTGTGAGATATTAAGCAAAAGCAAATGTAAATGGAGTAGAGCAGGTACCACTGCACAAGTTAGCGCAAATGTAAAGGGGGTTCATAAATAATGAAGATGCTTGCTAGAGTATACTCTATAGATATCTTGTCTTATAATCACATGTCAAGATAAGACTTTAGTATTTCATTTGTTAAGCATAAAGGTTTAAGATTAAGATTTTTTTACATTTATCTAGGTAAATGCTCTGACTAATGGGCTGAATCTAAATGGTATTCATAGCCCAAGAACAAAACACCTGAGTGGGCGCTGGTTCTGATAACTCTTGATTGACTATTCTCCAAGGACTGGTTAGGTTCACCACAATTTGTGTGTTCAGTTGTTCCTCTTCTCAAGATTGGGCCTTGATAAGCCAATCATCTAGGTACTGGTAAAATCTGACTCCCCTGGAGAGAGCCATAAGATTCACTTCTTTCACCATCATTGTGCATGCCTGTTTGACCATGGCTAGCCCAAAAGGAATAGAGAGATGAATTGGAGACCTGTGGGTAAACCAAAGGTACTTCCTTGAAGCTTGTTGGAGGGGGTGTAAAGAACGAGGTCTGAGAGGTTAATTGAGGATACCCATTCCCCTGGTTCCATTTAAACTTGCCTGCTATAAGAACAGTATTGAGTCTGCTTAGGTTTATGGCTAGCCTCCATCTTGATGAGGCTTGGAACTAGAAATAGGGGAGTGTAAAACCCAAGAGACCTTTCTATCCCACCCTTTCAATTACATTCTTAGTCGGGAGAGACTGGAGACAAGAGGTCAGAACTTGATCTTTCTGGTGGGCTCTGTCTCCTGATTTGACCAGGGTAAGTGTTGAATGGCAGAAAGTGATGTTTAACAGATTGTTTGAGAAATTTTCTTTTGCCAATCTCTCCTGAAAGAACGGAGACCTACTACAGGTGGACTGTTGAGGCTGGGAAGTGATTGGGAAGAGGGGTTTCCATGCCCTCTACCCCATATGGTGAGGTCAGAAATAAAATTATTTGCCTCTGTTATTAGAGTTCCTCCTGCCTGAGGAAAATGAATGGTTATTGCTAAGAATGGAGCGTCCCCCAAAGGTGCCTAGAGAAGAAACTCTTCTCTGTCCCTCGCCAGTTGTGAGCTGTGACATCTGGTCTCTCCCAGATTGGGATAAAGTTGGGCCATTTTCGACTTGCCCAACAAGAACGAAATTACCCAAATATAGATTTTTCCCTGGAGCCTATGGGATAAGAGGAAAAACTGGCCTACTATCCCTGGGGTCGGGGATATTGGGGGCCCAACTGAATGATTCAATATCTTCAGTGTACTGGGGGGAGGGGCAAGTCAAGGCGTATCTACTTCCCTGAAAGCCTGGGTAGAAAATTGTGTGAATTTGTTGACACATAGTTCACTGGCCACCTGCCCACTTAGTACAGACTCTTTAATAAAACAACTACTGTGACCTACATGTGATATGCATTGGTAACTTACAGAGAAGTACACAGGCCACTTGGCCATCCAGAAAATAATATTTACGCAGAACCAATTATATTTCACACTGGACCTATGTTCAGAGCTCAGTGTCCTACTGAATAGCATGTTTGCCATCCAGTCACAGGCTATAACCCTTGAGTGGGTTCGACTCTCAGAAGTGTCAATGTTGGAGGTCTCTCACAATATGACTGTTACTGTTGAACAGGGGTATAAAACACAAACTTGAATTCTAAAGAATTAAAGGTCAGCATGGCCTAGGCCTTGACTGACAAGTTGTGAACAGCATCACCAATCACAAGAGACACTAGAACAGCTAAAAACAGAGGTTACATAAGAGTCAGAACTAATTAACCGTCTAATTAGAAAGTAGTCAGTTAAATATAGTTAGTTAGAAAATACAGTTATTAATGAAGTGAAAGCACCAAATAGGCAAACCGATCACCATAAAGGGCACAAATCATAATTTTTATACTGGTGTTCAGGAAAGGCTGCATTTTGCAATTACTGTTTACTTTGATTTTGTCCCAAGTACCAAGCATTGTGTCGCGTGGCTTGCTCTTACTTTTGCATAGACTTTATAACTTTTGTCAGAATTTTCCAGTTTAATTGTACATTCCAATGTGACATTTAAGCAGAAACAGATGACAAAATATTTTGGACCCTTTTTAGGAAACCAATGACATTATGAGAAAGATATTTTGTACAAAGCGCTGCATGTTGCAAGTTGTTACAGGTACAAAATCTCAACTAGTACGTGAATATATAATCTACATAAATTACCTTGTTAAATTGACTTTTAGGGAACCTATACCTTCTTACTGATAAGATATTAGACTAAATACACACTAAAATTAAATCAAACGTGAAGTCACTACTTTTGTGTGAAACATTCCTTCAGCAATAGATGATACCTTCAGTTTGAACCCAAGAGGGCAAAGTAAATATAGAGAATATAAATGTTTTGATTTGAACCCAAACTCTAATTGTGAGAAATCAAGGTGATATAAGATTTATAATAAGTGGCAATTTGAACAGCAGTATTTGAATAAGAAATATTGCCAACATTCATGATCACACAGAAGGCATTGAACTTGTATGTCATAACAGTAACTCAAGTAGTTCTGAAAGTTAGTTATTATGTTTAAAGGAATTTTGTGATAGATTTGTTCAATGTACTTTTTAATAATAAATAATTATGCAAAATAACATTAAATGTATTAGCTGAAGAAATAAATTAGACAGTGGTTATTTAGTGCAAATTTTATAGTGAATGAGTGTTAAATGAAGAGCAAAGTTTTTAGCAAATTACGAGTCAGGACATATGTAACTTGGTGCTGGATGAGATCAACCTGTGAACAGGAAACATCGAATTTTTGCATGTATTGCAGATACACTTTTACTGAATGTGAAGCAGTTTTATAACTTGCCTTTCATAAATGCCAAAGTTGGCAGATTCTAAAATTATATTAGTGCCATAGCTAATGTCACATCAGGACATACCATCAGTGAAACAACTAAAATAGTAATGTTATCTGTTTTAAACACAGTTATAAAATCCAATTCATATTTAGAAATATTTCTTAGAAAATGGTTGTTTTCTAAAAAAAAATTAAAGAATGAAAATGATTCTAAAATAACACGCATGTTAGTGACTATATGCTATTTATGAGTAATTATATATTTTTATATATTTATCACTGATAATTTTGTTAAAATATTTAATGGTATTAACTGTATGCTTATGTGTATTAATGTAAATGTTAATATAAACTCTTTAAAACCTTCTGTATGTCTTTACACGCTGTTCTGTTTTGGGACTTGGACAGTAAATACTCTATGAAAGTGCAAAAGAAACCTGATGAACATGTAAAAATTCAAAAGAAACCTGATGAACATGTCAAAATTCAAAAGAAACATGATGAACGTGTCAAATACTCAAAGTTCCTACCAGTTATGTGTGAAGATATTCCAGTTTAATATCAGTTATATTTAAAATGGTAAACAAAATGTCATGTAATCTTCATAAAAATGGTAATTCATGCTTGAACTTAAGTGGTACAATGGTTCAAGGAAAAGATGGTTTCATTTTGTTCTTGATCACCGTCTGGATTTAGAAATTTTTGAAGGACTTTTTATCACTGTGAGATAGGGTCACTTTCAGTATGTGTGTTTATATCAACAATAACCTTTTGCAACAGTGAAAATTAAGCTCCACTAATTGGGGGAGTATATAATAAATATATAATTGTTTGTTAGAAATGTTTCTTTCAAACAATTTCATTGTTCTACTTACTCAATACTTATATTATTTATTCAATATCCATTATTGTTAATTACTATGAAAAGTGGTAAAACGTTCAAACAAGACAATCTAATCTTTAACATGATCATTACAGTCAGATTGTATTTTATATAATATAGTCTAAACCAAAATTAAATACCCAGTCAAATGGCACAAAAACTATTGCAGTCATCTGAAAAAGCTTAAACTCAGATGAGATCCCTTCTGTGAAAACTATTTGAGGTAAAATAAAGCTGAGCCAAGTGGCTTAGACTTGAGCCAGTAGCTCAGTCTGAGACTAGGCTAAATCACACAACCTTCTTGATATCGGTTCATGGTTGGTTAGGAGACAGAGAGCAATCGTTTTAGCTAAAATTGCATTTTTACTGTAATTGTTTATGTTTTCTCACCTCACATTTAGAGTATTAAAATGAGTGATATGCAAGGGAAAATCTGAGACTGTAAATGAAACAATAAATAGATTATTCTTGTGTGTGGCTTTACTGTTTCAATGCAAGTGTGGATGGGGAGGAGGTGAAGAACAGTTTTATATGCTTTTGCAACAAACATAAACAGAACCTCTGTAAAATTACCTTTTCCAATGGTATATAACAAATACTTGTACATTCCCGAAAAACTCAACTCTTCTTTTAAAGAAAATAGGCAAATTTTTGTAAAACATAAAATGCCTATCTCTCCCCCTTTCTCTCTCACAGAATGTCACAACCCTATTTAACCAACGTCACAAGACTCTCGTTGAACTTTATGGTGTCTGCAAAAGGCAGAGAATATAGAAAATAAACAGTACCACACCAATGAAATAAAATAGAAATGCCTGTGTTACTGTTACTGCTAGTTCACATACATGGCTTGTGGGATTACAAAATTTTATAACTTTGATCTGAATCCTTGCAAAATTCCGGATTCTATAATCCAGAGTAGGATAAAATAGGGGTGAAAACAAACCCAGAGGTCTGCACTCAAACAAGTACTGTTCTATTTTCCTATTACAAACTAAACTGGTTATTTATATATTATTATCTTTTTGCTCTCTGTGAAATAACTGAGATTAAACATAATTCACCTAAAATCATATATTTTTATTGCAACTTTACAAGCCACAGAAATAACATTTAAAATGCAATACAACTTCAGCCTTCAATTGCTGCTATGGCGTCTATCTTGGCAACCAATCCATTCCAAATCTCTTCAAGTGAGGGAGGAATGGCACTTGGAGGTGGATCAAACCCTGGTCCCCTCAGTTCTGGAGTGTATGAATACTTCACTCTTATTTCACCCATGGCCCAGTCTGCAGTGGTTCCACTGGTGCCATCTGGAGAAGAAAGTTGAAAATACCCCAGTCAACTAAAGTAACATTTTTTGTACACATTCGACTCTCCAATGAGTCACTACTTGGCTCATATTTCATTGGTACATACATAAACATTTCACTATTTTGGCAATATCTGATTGGGGATATCTAAATATATATGTTTGTGCAAAAAAAAGAGTACTATTTTCTGTAATGTAACATGAATAATTAAGGCATTCTTAAAGAAATAGTAACGTATCTCAAGCCTTAAAATAGTTAAATACACATGTGATGGTTTAACATTTACATCACAAACTGGTTTATGCATTGATATCTATACAGAGAAGGAACGGTTATGACAATTAATGGTAAATTCACCAATTGTACCCATTGGACTAGAACAACTGCTGACTGATGAGTATGTTATTGTATATTTATTATCCACCTCAAGACGTATTTGACCCATACGGAGCGGCATATATTGTTGGTATATAACGGCACCTCCGTACCATGAATAATAAGTGTCAACAACTTCCAGTTTTTCAATTATTTCTCAGAAACTGTTTAACCTACAAATATATATTATACATCACTAGACAGATCTTTCCATACTCATGTAAGTTAACAATATAACACGCATTCGTAAAATATTGTTTTCATCGTGATATATTTTTCGTATATGTCATTCCGGAAGTTTTTCTATTTTATACTCTGTGCTGTACCTCCGTTACCACAGCACTCAAAGTATTATTTGATCCATCCTAACTGCACAAGTACAGTTCAGGCTTTCTATAGTGACTGATATTCCCAACTGCAAGACAAAATCTCAGGGATAAAAGTTCACCAACGCCCGTGAGGTTCTTTAAAACGTCTAAGTTACACTTACCACAAACCACGCCAAATACCTGTCAGGTTAATTGCATATACAGCCGCTAATGTGGGATCCTGTTTATGTGTCATAGTTCATGGTTAAGGAGTTAGAGGTTTGATTTTACTTACACAGTTCTATACAGGAATTTCCACAGTCCCAGTTAGTGCCATGGGTATTCTCAATTGCATTACATGTCTCCATAGCCACAGAAAGCTAAAAATCAGAAATATTTGCCCAGTCTATTTAAAAAAGTCTATTATCGATCAGTATAATTGTATGACATAAGATGAGGAAAAAAATAAAGTGGTGAGAAATTGTACAGCGAAAGTTGGGTTTTTTACATTTCGTAAAGCAAAAGGCTAAGGACATATCAATATACGTTTTTTTCTAAAGTATTATATCTATAACTGTGGTTCAAGTGCCATTGAAACGAATTTTATGTGTTATCACGATTTAATTTCCTTTCAAAAGTTTTATATATTTGATCAATAATCAATCTGTTCAAAAGTTTTACAGATATTATTATGGTTTTGAAAGGTATAAATGGAGAGTCTAGGACTCAACTGCATCAGTTGCCATTCAATATATGAGAGTAAAATGGTTAAAAGCCAAACATGTTAACTGAGACCTCTTATATGATTTAATACCACAAGATGCAAGTGATTCTTACAAAATAGCCATCAAAAGAGATTGTTTTGAAAACATTCTTGTGTCTGTTTCTAACAATGAACATTTGACATATATTGGACAATGCAATACTTGTTTATATATGCATGTAGTTAATAATTTCAAAAAGATTACATAAACTTAGAGCCTTTGACTCAATTGCACTAGTTCACTTTCTGTTGTTTTTTTCTGCTTTCCTATCCAACAGTTACATACTTTTGATGGCCATGCATTTAAAAATATTACATAACTTAGGAAACAGGCACTTAACTGCATCAGTTCCAAATTCTGGGTCGTACTCACAATCCCCGTAAGGCACAAGCCAATACTGGCCGGTGGTGTGAAAGGTCAACCATCCTCTGAGATTGTCGATGCCTGATGCATATGATTCCACAGTCTTAAAGGCAACAAAGGCAAAGTAGTTGGGTTTTACCTACCTTGAGTATAATTTGAAAGGCCACCCACGCAAGTACTAACCAAGCCCAGAGCTGCTACACTTGGTGATCAGTAGGGAACTTCACCACAGTGGCTGAGTTTTACATAATGGTAAAATTATGGTAACTCAACCCACCCACTTTTTCAACAGGGATAATGATAATGTGATGCTTACTGAAATGGAAATTAACTGATAGATTCTTAAGCCTCATATCTGAGGCCAGCAGAGGTAGATTTTTAAAATGGCATCTCTCTCAGGCTGTCAGTGTGCCATTTCAAAACCTCTTATTTATTTGATCGTTTCCAAATGGTCAATAGTTTCAAAACGGCAAGGAATGTCTATATCTGTACATACTATAGTGAAACATGAGAATTTAGAAGAAAATGAAAGCAAGAAAAAGTTTTGAAAATTTTTATTTAAATGTTGCTTCAACAATGTGTTACTTCATGCCGAGATTGATCTAATAAACAACTTCTTTTCAAAGTAAACATACAATAATAATAAAATTTTATGCACGTCCATTTTACAGGCAAGAAATAATCAATATTACATGTATTTTGGGACTGTTGGTCTGCTAAAGCTGTTGGGTCTGCTAAAGCTGTACGTCATTTAAAAGATGTATTTAGAATGAAGAGGTTGACAATTATTTAAAGTCTTCATCATGTCTTTATTGTTCCCCGGTGTTGTTTACTTATGTGTGACATTTTTGCAGCATTTCAGTCACATTTGAAATGTCTTTACAGTGTAAGAAGTGATCAAACCAAAGTTGATTGGAAGTTCACACACCTGTAAAATAAAGCAGTTGGTTTTTACTTACAGACACTTCTACTTCAGAAGCTGCACTAGAACCACGGTAAGTGTCAGAGCAAGGACTGGTGCTTGAACCACCGGCTGTAAATATACAAGAATGCTATTGGTTAACAGAACAGTTTGTCAGAAAAAAAAGAAACTATCTTTATTAGCTATCATATACCTGACTGTACCAATAAAGCTTTTTGAAACCTTTTGCAAAATATTGATTTAATAAAGACAGCAAATCATAATAAAATTGCGTTAATACATCCTATCCAATGGGAAATTGTTGAATAACTCCTGCTTGGTTGGAAGGTAATTCTAATTCTAATTTGACTTTTATAGCACTTAATCTCCACTGAGTAGTGGATTCTACGGCGCAACAAGATAATAGCAATATGCAAATTCAAAGTCCAAGGACAGAAATAGGTTAGCACCATGGAGAAGCCATAAGAGAAAATGAGCTAAGGAGGATATGCCTTTGCGTAAAGATAGGTTTTGAGCGTCTTTCTAAAAGAGGCAATAATGGGTGATGCACGGTGTCTTTAGGAAGTGAATTCCAAACAGTGGGAGCATCAAAGGCAAAACTGAAGCCAAACTGCTTAGTGGACTTGTGAATTGTAGGTTAAAATTTTGGTACATTGAGGAAATTGGCAACACTCTGACTGCATTACTAGGTAAGTTACTACAAACAAGATTTCCTAACCTATGGTCTAAGCTGATTCAGTAAGGAGACCTATGAGCTCATGGTTGGTTACCAGGACCGGGTTACCATTGCTATACACACTACTGGGCCCAAGTGGAAAAGCCCCGAGTCAGCCCAAGCTGCATCTTTCAGATAGAACTGTGTCAAGGTGTTATGTGACTTCCAGTGGCAGGCTAACAAAATCTGTTCTAAAGAAACTCCCGACTGGAAGGCCTTAGAAGTAGGAAAGGCCCTGACATCATAGGCTTTAACCTGATGCAAGGTGAGGGCCTCCTGAACAGAGAGCTCATAACATAGGATCACCAGGGAAAGGTTCCAGGAGGGGATTCCCCTCTGTCCGTTGGGTCTGTCTCTATGGAAAGTGTCCAGGAGACGAGTGAGGTTTTCATATTTACTGACATAGACTGGTGAAATGCCCAGCTTATCAGCAATGGCTGACCTGTATCCATCAATGATATTGGGCTGAAACTTTTTGTCCTGAAACAGGTACATAAGGAAGTCAGCTACTGACTTTACAGGGGTGCCCTTTGTAAAAATGGTCCCCTTTGCCTCATAGACTGATCTGGTTGATCTTCTTTAAGGAGTCTCAATTCATGCTGCAACTGCCTCACAGAAGCCCAGCTCCTTGATTGCTGCTGTGGTTTTAGGAGCAACGCATGTAGATGTAGGTTTGACAGATCCTTGTGAGGAGTCTGATACAATAGCTGAGTGAGCAGATTAGGCATTTGGGGTAGACACAGTGGGATTTGGCTGGACATAGTCACTAGATCCCAGAACCAGGGCATGTTTGGCTAACCCAGAACAATCAGAATGATTCTCCTGCATTGGTAGTTCTGCAACTTTTCCACCACTTTGCCCAATATGGCCGCTGGTGGGAAGACATATGGATCCATATCCTCCCATGGTAGGCTAAGCGCATTGACTGCCCAGGCCTGGAGATCTGGCTTTGGTGACCCAAATTGGGCTAGTTTGTTGTCAAACCTTGTCACAAAAAGGTCTGATTGAGGCTGGTGCCACCTGTTACATATTGCCTGGAAGACCTCTGAAAGGAGAGACCACTCTGTTTGAACTGTCTGGCCTAGTCTCGATAGCTTGTCTGCTACCACATTCAGTTGCCCTGGAATATGTTGGGCTTTGAGAGTAACCTGCCTCCTGATACATCTCCACAGAAGGGTACACAGAGGGCCCGACTTCATCCCCTTCTCGTTTATATAGGCAACCATTATGGTGTTGTCTGTGGCTACAAGAACTATGTTGTTCTCGCAGAGGCCTTGGAACTCTTTAAGGTGCAAAAAGACCACCTTCAGTTCCAGGAGAATTATGTGTAGCTCTCTCTCTCTGGCAAGGACGAGGTTCCTCTTGCAGAGTGAGAACCCCGGCCTTCTTTTGATGCATCTGTAGACAGTTGCAGAGTATGTTTTAGTGGGTGTTATGGTTGACCTTGGAACACATTGTTTTCCTCAAGCCACCATTTTTAATGAGGGTGGAGCGACCTTGGAACTGGTATCATCTTTTCTAGTGAGTCTATAACCCTCCAGTTGTTCTTTGAGGTGCCACTGAATGGATCTCATATGCAGTCGACCTAAGTGGACCGTTTTTTTTTCTGTTGCTGTCAATAAACCTATTAGGGACATCATTTGCTGGACCGCACAGGTGGGTCCGGTTAACAATTCTCTGATTTTTGCTGTTAATGACTGCCACCGGTCTAGGGTGGGTCTGATCTTGCCCTCTTTCAGGTTGAACTGGTAGCCTACAAAGTCGAAACTTATTTGGGGTTCAGTTCTGATTTATCCATATTGACTAACCAACCTAGATCCTGACAGATAGCTACTAGTGTTTGTGTATGCTGGAGACTAGTTTGTTGGGATCTGGCCCGGAGCAACCAGTCGTCTAGGTACTGGTGGTTTCTTATACTGATCTGTAAAGCCATCAGTTTGACCTCTTTTGTCACAACAGTGAACTGCAAAGGAGCTGTGGACAGGCCAAAGGGTAGTGCTTTGAACTGGTACGTTTTGCCCTGGACATGAAATCTCAGATATTTTGGTGATTAGTTTTTATGGGTATATGGAAGTAGGCGTCCTTGAAATCTATGGACATCACCCACTCTTCTATCTGTAGGGAGGTCCGGATCGTTTCTGGTTTATTTTGAATTTTTCTGTTTTGAGAAACTTGTTGAGATTGCTTAGATCTAGTATGGATTTCCATTTGTTGTTTGGTTTTTGGGACCAAAAATAGTCTTGCAAAAAACAAAGATTCTTGATTTTTGATCAACTCTACTGCATTTTTATTTCTTTAGTTCCTAAGCCTCAGTTCAGCAGAGTGTTGGAACATTTACACAGTAATTGTTATTTAACGACTGTTGACCCCTAGTTGGACATGAGGCAAACTTTTTGAACTTTTGATCACCTTTCTTCTTGCTAAAACATCCCAGTTGTTTACAAGCTGGTTTACCAGATCTATTGTCCTAAGATTGCCTATTCGACCACTTGTAAGGGTGAAACCTGTTGTCCCTCCTGCCACCTGACTGATCATGGGACTGACCATTGTCATCAAATCTACCAATGTCCTCTTCAGCCCTTTTTAAAACAATATCAAGCAATAGTGTAGGCACGTCCAGAGGAGCTTAACGTAAGGCTGCCAGTGTGTCCTGCTTAGCATGAGCTAGATATAAGTCCCTTCTTTGGAGAGTAAGATTCGCCATAGAGACAAACGCGAAATCTGATAGGTGTTCCATGGTCTTGGCTACACACTGTGTTATACTGCTGCTGAAGTTCAAAATATACTGTAGCTCTTCTGTAGCCAACCTTGCCAGCCGACTTCTCTTTGGTTTGTTCAGACTGTAGAATCATGAGTTGGGCCTGCATATCTTGCTGGACCTTATAAAGATCCCTACTGAGTCCAGCTGCTTGATTACAAATGTAGGTGGACTCTATGGCAGCCTTCTCCCAATGCCTGAGAGTATCCTGAGACTATATGCACTGTTAAGCTTTGCAGGGTCACAGTGCCAAAATGAAACAGATCCAGCCGGTCTGTCCTGGTTGGGATGGAGACCTTACCATTTTGACTGTGATTTGCTGTACTTCACAAACTGGTCCCCTGGCAGACCCTCTGCCTCAGAACTTCTAGACGGATTTCCTTGAATGAGTGTCAGGTTCAAACCATCCATCTTTCTACACAGCCAGTCGTCAGTTTGAAGTCCCATTCACTTTGCCTAGTTGCTGCTGCTTGGGTGCTGCAAAGGGGTTATCCTCAGCACTAGAAGTATTTGTATACATATCTGGGATGTGTGTCCAACCCATATAAGAGCGTTCACCACACATTGTCTCTCTATACTTCTACTCTTCTGTTGAAGGTTGGTCTGGATCAGTTACAGAAGTATCCTGTTCTAGATCTGCAAGTTCATCATCCTCATAATGACCAGTGGCCAGTTCATGCACAGCAGAGTCATTATCTGGTATCCATATCAGTCTCTGGTGATTTCTGGTCATGTACAGGTGAAGTGCCAGTAGCGATTGCAGAGATGTTAGCCTTAGGCCTTTGAGAAGCCTTGAGGCCTGTTATCAGTCTAAGGCCGGTGAGATAGATGCTGGTGATGGTTAGCTGGTAGGTCGGCCAGTAGCCTGTGAGTGCTGGGAGCAGAAGGTCGGTTGTCAGACTGGTGTTAGGCTGGTTGCCAGTCTGAGGCTTGAAAAATGGCTTGTCATTAGTTACAGCTCCTTCTGGAGGTAGTTTAGCAGGGGACACTACCATGGGTTGAAAAGTCTTTGATAACAGCAAAGCCTCCAACCTGTTGAATCTCTCTGACCATTTTTGGTCCAACAGTTCTAATTTACTATCAGTGGTAGCCCTGATAGCTTTAGTCGGAGATTTCTTCACAGCCTTAACTTTCTTGTCTTTTGCATCCCTACTACTCGACTCTTCTTGGATGGCTCTAAGTTTATGTTTCCTTTTCTTCTCTTGATAAGAGGGAGTGGACAAACATGCTTTCTGATCCTGGATCAGTATATCACAACATTTACAAAACTTGTGCTTCTTAACACATTTGCCCTTATCTCTGCATCTTGCACAATATGTGTGGGAGTCGAAAACCCACCGTTACATGTCCACAAAGAGCCTGTTTCTGCCCAGGTGAAGCCATAATGATCTATGAGTGTCTATAAACAGTTAGTAGTGTGATAGACTACAAGTAAGTAGCAAGCTAGACACTAATCTACACTATGAATAATTTTCACAAATATCCACCTGCACAATAACGTCAAACAAAAAGGTGCTATGACGTCATGTCTGTATATACAGGAAGGAAGTGATGCGCCACCTGGGAAGTGCACGATTCTTATGTTGTATTTTGTAATATATACACATTGACCATCAATATTTATAGACACACATTAAAATTTATAAAATTTATCAGAAAGCACATGACTCATGTGCCTATCGGCCCTCGGGCAATATCACTTGCCCTCGGGCTTCATAAATCACGATATTGCACAGAAAGTGCTTTATTCTGGAAGTATTATCAATGTATTTGATCGAAATAAATGGTAATGATTTGTTCTTTCACTTATTAATATGGTGGACAAAGCTTAAGTTCAAATTCATTTTAAATGGTAATGATTTGTTCTTTCAGTTATTAATATGGTGGACAAAGCTTAAGTTCAAATTCATTTTGTTTGTATTCATTGGCTTCACTTTCTCTGGACGGCTTTCCAACCCAGTTGTTTTTGCATCATTTTGGTGAATAGATATTAACTTTACTTATTTAAAAATATTGGTAATAATACAATAATCATTTTGGCACAAAACCAGGTATTTTACCTCTCTTGACACTGAAAGCATAGATAGGAACTGCAATTTTCCTACTGTATTAATCTCCATTAATCTAAGAAACATTTCCTTCATGTATTGATTTGATTGCTGTTGTTTTCAATCCATTGTATAGGTTATATCATGACGGTTTTAATGCCAGAAGAATCTAGTACATACTAGTTAGTCAACATTCTGCAGTGTAAACTGCCGAACAATGGTATGCAACTACCAACTTTCTCATATATGGTCAAACTGTTGAACTTAGAGGTGGGAGTCGAGTGTGTCATGCACTACAGCACCGAGCTCCTTACAGAAACATATGCAACCTCCACCACAACATAGTGTGAGACCACTATTTAATAAATTATAATAAAATTGAATTAGTCTGAAAAATAAAATCGTGTGATCTGAAGCTTCTATAAATCATGTATTATCATGGGTGGTTATCTGAAAATACATACATTTGTTTGTCATCAAAGTTTGGCGTACTTACTGCCCCATTGATAGTCATGATTCCTGTTGAGATCAGTCCCAATACAGGAACTGCCAGCATTTTCACTTCGAGACTTTCTCCAAAACCTGCCAGCGGTAACAGTAGTAAAGCCTTTACTTAAGACCGTGGTATTAGTGGGCCAACTAGCCAGTAAGAAGTAATTTATCAGATCCTTCATGTTTTAACACATCAGTAATACTGGTTGAATAGATGAGAAATATTTGTATTGGAACATTTTTATCGATAAAGTATGGTTTGCCCTTTCTATAGACATTAAACAAAATTTTAAGAGGCATGAAAACACCGTTTATTGAAAACTTCAGCTCTTATAGGTAAATATATATACTGACAATTATCACTACAAAGGTAAATGTTTAAGTGGTAAAAAAGAATAAACATGGTAGAAATTCGGGTCTTATTCTAACTATCCCAGGGTTACCCATGGTAACAGATACCAGTTGTATGTAAATGCCAGGGACCCCAAGTAACCTTGTGATGAACCAGTATGACATCTGACCACTAGACCCTCATATCTGTAGCTGTAGGTTACATACCAGCTCATGTAAGCAATACTGATGACCTTTTGTAATATTCAATGCCTGTAGCCATAAGGGTTAAACACAAGGCATGCCATGCTGGTGGTGTAATGACTTTACCTGTCATTAGTCCAGGTGTAATCATAGCCATCTGGATTGAACACAGGTAAGATATACCAGTTGTGTGATTGTAAAACAGTTACAGATTCCTGTGATTCATCAGTCAGCATCTGCAACACACGCATCTCCAATAGTGTACATTGGTTGCACTTTGTACTTTATAAATAACTAATCTGGTTAAACTAAATTAAACCTCTTAGCTGCAGAGGATGCTGCGCCTCTCTCATATACAGTTGAGGCACATTTGCATCAACAATTCACAATGTTTGAGTTAAGGCAAAAGGAAAATGAAAAAAGTTAAAATATGAATAAAAGCATAAAACCAACAATCATGATGGTATTTCATATCTCTGTTCAGTAAAGACCTATCTTCAATTCCTTTACGGCCGTATTAACCACAGTGGAGTAACTCAGTATGAGAGGATCTGGAGCTTCTCCACTATGTGAGTAAACTACCATGCCTATTTACTTGTGCTTATCCTTTAGCACTATAATACTAATCAAAAAGTGGTATATTTGGAGATGATGTAATAGATTCTAGAGGATTTAGGATGCAATCCGTGGTATACTATGGAATCTGTCTGGGTATGACACAAAGGGGGGACATAATCGGGGATCTTACACTGGGACTGAATTTCAGCACAGGCACATTTGTCTATCCACAGTTTTCAAGGTTTGAAATTTGAAATCATAATCCATTAAATGACCATATGAACATACCTTGTTTACAATGTTCATAACAGTGGCACAAGCCAGCCATTCTCGTGCATGGATACATGAATCAATCCAGAAGTTGTGAGTAGCACCAGTTTCAATCTGTAACAAAAGATTTTGTCATATAAACTTATGTCACACTTTTTTTCAGAAGTGAAAACTGAAGAAACACTGTTCAAGCAATCTAAAGTTGAAGAATCCTGGATGTGACGGTTTCTTAGGGGTGGTTGATGCATTATATAAATGTCTCAATTAATGTACAAATTCAAGATAAAGTGTGACAGAATTGTAATGACATATATGTGATGAAGATAATCACAACAATGTACTGGTCATGCTGTGTGTCAATCACGTTGATTCAGTCATTTAATCATTCTTTTTTTTGCTTTGGTGTCGATCTGTAAAAGCATTCCACATACGACAAAAATGACAAATTCTCACTGAACTTTAAGATCTTAGTCAAATTAATTTTAAGAATGAAACATGACATTTTTGAAGATTCAAATGCATCATATGTAAAGACAGAACAGCAGCTTACTATCAGCATTTTGAGGTCTCTCCCTTCAGATGATTGTCCAATCACATCTGTGTAGCATGAGATTGTGATATCTGTACGTTGACTGCAGATTTCATTCAATCTGTCGATCTCTGTTAAAAACTACAAGGATATTTACAAAAACTTACGTATGCATTGTCTGAGCATGCTATTGGCCAAAGCTGTCCACTACATCAAATGGGAGTTGAAAATAAAGACACTTGATATTCTAATCTTAAATACATCAAAATACTATTAATTTTAAGCTTGTATATTTCTGTTTGGAGTAAAGAAAAATGGTAAAAAATAAATAACTTTTTAAAACTTTGAGTCTACATGTAACCAACTTCTTTCATATGCCATGGTAAATAAGAAAATAATAAAAGCTCATTTGGAAAAAAAAATCTCTATTTTGCGGTGTGATTAAAAACGACTTTAACTTATATCGTAAGATTTGAATGCATGAATAGATTAAGTGAGGAATGGATACAGGGCACGGACAAACACAATGACTTACATCAGCAAATGTGTTGTAGTCATCGTAGTCATAAACACGATGTTCTGGTTTATCATTGATCCTTGGTTCATCACCTACAACACTGAAAGGCACAGATATAATTACACAGTGAATTCAAGATTTCACTGTCTTCTTTCTTAATGAAGTGAGATATTCAAAATATGAATACTGAAGCAGAATTATAAATGTCCAACTCTGCCTAGTTGCTTAAAGTAGTTCATTTATTCTGTGTTCATTTTTTACTGACACATATCATTAAACTAATCTATACTGTCTAAAAACATCTCTTTTCCATCAAGAGGGGGACTCTCAACTGTTCTCTACTTGAACATTTTGGGTCAAGTGGGTGACAGGTCAGGACAAGAGTGGAACTATAGACAATCAACGGCACCAAAAACATTCAAAGACACAGACAATTGCCTAATTTCTTCAAAATAATTAAATACAAAGCTATCTGGCCAGAGAATAATCCGAATATTTATAATTAAGTTCAATAGACTGTGGAATTATAACTTATTACTTGACTGCTCTTCGTTATAACACTCATCACTTTACATAATCCGACAGCTATCAACAGTCTGACAGAATATTGATCGATATATAGATTGTGAAAAAAATTAACAGTTTCTATTTTACTGTGAACAACTTACTCTCTCATATTTTCATGGATCACTGTAATTTTAAGGCCTTGCAATTCAAAGGTCCACTTGAGTTGCCCAACATATTCAGGTCCAACCATAACTTGCACAGGTCTGTCTATTCTTCTTGGTTCCAACCAGAAATCCAGCTAAAATATGTACACAGATATTTTTGGTGTTACATCAGTTTTACAGCTGAGGTCATATTACCTGATTATGAATATTTCCCAAGTGTCATCAACACTTTATTATTCGATTTCCAGCAAAAATCAATACAAAATGTATTTTCAAGAAAAGTATTATACCTTAGATTTTACACGTAATTAACTCTGAGGACTAGTGAGCTAGTATCCTGGAAAATAAAATTCTTCTATTGCTAAATATTTCTAAGTCAAAGGTACCCAACCAAGACACAGCATTTGATCCTATGTCAATTTCAGTAATACTTACATTTGCTTTACTGGTTCACCTTCTCAGACAACTGTACTCACCTCATCTCTGGTGAACATCAAATTTCTCAGAAATTCTACATGGAATGAGGTCTCTGGTGTGACCTCAAGAAGCTGGTACCTGCAAAACAACACATGCTTTACAGAGTTATGCCCTGTACCTACACACATGAACCTCTCTGTGAAACTCCTAATGTCAGATTTTAGTGTCAACTTTCCATTTTATTCCATTTCAGTAATACAGCAAAACAGCAGAAATAGAAAAAAAATGAAACATGACAGAACAAGATAACAGACATATATTGCAAATGTAAAAGCGCCATATATGGACATATATATTTACTGAAAGTAAATTAGTTTACAGGCCAGATCTTTGTTTAATACCAAAGTATTCAATTCAAATATATGCATAATCGCTTTGAATGTGCAGATTATATTTTAACAATATTTTGGTGCAGTGTACAGAAACTTACTTTCAAAGTTTACTCAGTCAAGAGTGGGACAGTTATGCAAGATATTTTTACTTTTAAATATTCTACTCGATATGAATTTCAAAATGATACCCATCTTGTATATATTGTTTTTATATTTAGATATCTGTGCTTCTTTATTTATGCTTCAATTGAGAACAGTAATGTCGGATCAACATAAGAGTTGAGGGTCATTACCAGTCATATGTCTCTCTTGCCTGTGATATAGCTGCTATATTTCTCTTCATAAAGGATCATGTGACAATATTTACGCCAATGACACCCAGTTATACATAACACTTTCACCAGAAAATTTCTCTCACTCTATCCAAAAACTAAAGAACTGCCTAAACGACATTCAAAATTTTATGTTCGCAAATAAATGAAAACTTAACTCAGACAAAACTGAGTTCATTCTCATAGGCTCCCAAAAATCGTAACCAACTCCTCCCTCACTTCCCTATTAATATTCTGGGAAATCAGGTCTCGGCAGCGCAAAACGTCAGGAACCTCGGAGTGGTGTTCGACTTTCTCAAACCATGTGTCACAGGTCATTAAGTATACTAGAGTACAAGCGAGAGACCTCTACATAATTAGTCCCCTTCTAGAGTTGAATACATCAGTGCTTTTATCAAATGCGTTGGTGAGCAGCAGGCTGGACTACTGCAATTCACTCTTCTTATCGCTCACTGACTTTGAGTTAAGGAGATTGCAGCTAGTCCAAAACTCACTCTGCATGGTTGTCAGATTTTCTCACATTACCCTTCAACTAAAAAAACTTCACTGGCTACCAGTTAAATACAGGGTGCAATTTAAAATTGGTCTTATTACATACAAAATTCTCAACCAAGGTCAACCAGCTTACCTAAGAGGATTAATCCACCCCTACACCTCTTTTAGAAACACAAGGCTAAGTACCCCCAAACTCAAGTTCCTTCAAACCCCCACTTTTGATCGTAGGGTTCACAAATCAATTACACTCTTTTCTAATTCCTTCAGTCACTATGCCCCTGCCCTTTGGAACTCTTTCCCTCTCCATGTAAGAAATAGTCGCTCTGTTGCATCTTTTAGGAAGCACCTCAAAACTCATCTCTTCAGCTCCAGCTTCCCAACTTAGTTTTCCTTCCCTGTCGGTCACACCCATAATCCTGGATTACCGACCTTGAACTCCCCTCGACTACCATATGATAATGATTTTGTTTAATTAGCGCACTGAGTACCCATTGTGGGGAAGATAATACACTTGCAAAGCAGTAGATTAGATTAGACAAAATTACAGTCACATTTGACGCATGATTAAACCTGATGTGTAATTGTAACTATTGATAGAATGAATACAATTCTGGTTAAATATAAGTAAAACTAGAAGCAATTTCCACCTTAGAAATAGATGAAAGCACACTGACAAATGTCAGCTCTATCCTGGATACTTTTCCCTAAGCTATTTATATTAACCAAGCGCCATCAGGATGATAATGTATAAAGTGATTATTACCGCAAACATGCTTATCACCATTTTCTGCACATAAAGGATGCTGATGAACAAGGTGTAAAAATCGATGTCTGAACTTTCATTGGAGTTTATTTTCGTTCATTTAAAAAGAAACTTGAATGTTTTATCTCTGAATCAGGGAAAATAGACAAAATATTACCATATGATCATCTCTTAGGGTAGTAGCTGTTAACTACATCGAATACATTAAATGTTATATATCATTGATAAAATGATATACACATGCTTAGCATATCTCGTGCTCTCTCTCTTTTTTCTCATGTTTGGTACGGTTGTTAAGATCCGAGTGAAACAAGTTATCTACATATTTCTGTCTATGGCAATGATTCTAAAGTATTATCTTGTTACAGTTTTATTTTATATCATTGTTATTTAAAGATTGTTTACATACGTGATATATTAATCCAATGAGTTTGGGCAAATTTATTCCATTTTTAATATTAATGCATTTTTATATTTGCATGCCACTTTAATAGATCAAACATCCTATTAACAAGGCTGATCAGTGAGAGGAAGGAAATCTGGTGTATTTGACCAGAAGACAACTACTTAGTTGTCCACTGGACACATGTCTTGCCATAAGCAGGAATGTAGATCCTTTCTATCATATTTGCCAGTAGATATGTTGTGCATAAACTTAAGATCGGTAAAATCCTAAGATTTGCTTGCTCAAACTTAGGATCCTAAGTTTAGGCAGAAATATTAAGATTTCTGCCCAATCTTAAGATTAGGCTGCCCAAACTTAAGATGTTGCCTTGGATTGTGATTGGCCTCTTATTGGTTGTCTGTTGTTGGCTGATCGGTTAGTCATTGTTCTTTTTTATGTACAACTCACAACAAAATCAATTAAAATTACCCTTACAGGATAGTAAAATTGAAAACTATTAATAAGAGATTTACACCACAGCAGCTTACAAAGAAGAAAAAGTAATTGATACAAGCCACTTAAGATTGAATGAACACACTTAACAGTAAAATTAATGTAAATATAATATACAGATTACAGTTGAGTTATACAGATTAAAATTTGAGTCATACAGATTAAAATTTGAGTTATACAGATAAAAAATTGGGCTATACAGTTTGAAATATCATGTACAGACTTATTTTGTAAATTCCTTCCTCATATCTAGGAGAATAAATCAACATGAATTGACTTCTAAGACAATAGACACTTAAATCCTATTAGAAACCATCAGAATAATAGATCAACATCAATGAGACCCTAAGCCAATAGGCTCAAATCCTCCAAGAAACCATTTCAATACTAGACAAACAAATCAACATCAATAGAATATTTAGACAATAAGCAAAAATCTTATTAGAAGCCATCCCAATAATAGACAATCCAATCAAGATCAATGGAATATAATAAAAGTAAACCCTGGCAGGGTTATGTCATTTGCCCAGTTATGAGTAGTTTATATTTTATTTGGACTTGGATTTGATGAATATTAAAAGTGAATATGGTTTTATTAATTTGTGGATTGTTAATATTACCATTAACAACTTTTTAATTACTGTAAAATACTTTTACACACTTTTACAAATACTATAATACTAATGTTTAAAATTATTACAAAACTTTATAAGCTTGAGTATTAATTATATCTCATCTGAGAAATTAAATTGAAAAGTTAACAGACCTCATTTAATCATGATTTAACTCAAATATACATCAACAATAAAACAAATACACAATTGTTATTTACAAGTGTAGAATTGCTATTGATAATAATCTTTAAAAAATAATATAAGAAATTTCTCAGCTAAAAAATGTGCATTGTAAGATATAAAATTGACAAACTTAAGACAACACACCAAAGAATTGTGAAGTACAATTAGTAAAGACCTTCCTATATAAGATATGTGATAATGGGATATAATCTCTTTATATAATAAGCCTTTGTATGCTACAGATATATTGACATTATATAACCCTTATATTATCCTTAATTATCTTTATTTATCACTAAACAAGTATCGAGGATTTCATCTTAAGTTTGTGCAGCAAAATCTTGAGATTTGTGGTACAATCTCAAGATTTCTGCCTAAACTTAGGATCCTAAGTTTGAGTAAGCAAATCTTAAAATTTTACCGATCTTAAGTTTAGGCCTTACAGATACATTACGCCTGCATGTGATAGAACAAATAGAATAGTTCATAAAATGAAATGTGAAGATGCTTATGAGACCAAGGTTTCTGCAAATTGACAGGTGGGAGAATCTGGATGAAAGTGAAGATTTTTCCCATTTAAAGCTGTAATGTTACAATAGAAACAGGATTCAACTACAACAGTAAAACAGATATAAAAGTTAATGATCATATCCGGAATAAAAATGTTATATATAAACTGAACGGTTTCAAAAGTGAATCTATAATACCCATGCTCTATTGGCAATTTTTATATGCTACTGGCTACACGAGTCAATCTATGTAACCAATCACCAAGAAATACGATTTCTCCGTTAATTTTGGGCCTTGAAGGGATATGTACAGTCTGGGGCCAACGTACGACCAGAAACAAGTCATGTGCTTTTAATGGCAACTGACCGTCACTGAGGGTGATCAGACATAGTAGAGGAACAACAGACAGGCTTCTCATACAGCAGACCACATAGGACAAGTAGTAGAACCTTTTGCAGCATATAAGAAATAATAAATCCGAAATGGAAAACCAGAGGCAAAATGATATGATCTGTTGAAATTTCTGGAGGCCCAGCTACAAATGTCAATACTAAATGCCACATTGGGAGGTGACAGGATTTTTCACATTGATGACTGAACCTTTGAAGTTGTGGACTGTAAAGGTTGATGAAGCCCCACCCACCTGAAATCTTTTTGAGAGTGGCAATATAGGCCATATCGTGTGGCCAGTTGGGTGTAGAAATCATTAATAGGACATAGGTATTAGGCAGTTTCACAGGAGAAATGTAAATCAAACGTACTAGAGGTAATTAATAATGATGATGTTTGCCTTCTATGTGGCAAGTAAACTTTCTCATCATAAAGTTTGTGCTAACAAATTTATTAGCTCTTTGTTAACTCCGACTTAGCTTACTTTTGTGTAAATCCAAACCTTAGTTTACTGTTGGGTAAATATTTCGCAAAAACCTCTCAAATTTAAAGATAACTCAGACCCCGTCGTTAAGTATTAGTTATGTAAACCCTCAGTTATTAAGTCCAACTAACAATAAACTTATCATTTTCGCATAAAACAAAGTTATTGAAGTGTTTTACAGTAATGTGATGTGCAATTTACTTAAATTTTCAATGATTGAGACATGTCAATTAACATTTATGATCCGGAGGGAATCTCTTAATGACAATGCAACAGCTACTGCCAGTGTAACGACTACTCAAAGAATGTTTTTATTTACTCCCTAACTTCTTTAGTAAAAGTGTCCATAGCATTGTGGTTATAAGTATTAGTTTGCTATTTTACGAGTGCTTCTATTTACAGGCCCCTGCTTCACAAAAAGAAATCTTTCAAGGGAACACGTCAATAACAAATGAACAATTACTTCAGCGATGATTCAAATGTTAGTTGAATGGTGAAATAAAGAAGTTGAGGACCTGTATCAATATGACCCTGGCTGTTACACAGGACGTAAAACACCAACTTTGAACAAGCTGGTGACATATTCACAGTGTTACTAACAACAACAATGGCAAACTGAGGTATGCATCCCGAGCAGCAAAATGGTCATTAAGCTGGTGGCCTTGTGGTCGTGGGCCTGAATCCAAATTGCGTCACATAGACTTTGTATCTCATTTAACAAAAAATCGAAGTTTTGGCAAATACAAACATGGCAATTGATATGAGGTCAATAATGTCAATAATTACATTACTATATTTTTTTCAAAATGTGTTGAATAAAAAAAGACTTCCTGCACCTCAACAATGATTCACCTTTTGCCATGAGGTACATCTAAACTCACAAATAAATGTGCGAGCCCAGATTTATGATTTAGTACATTGACAAAAGAAGCTTGCATTTGTACATTATGGTACAAAACCTACACAATTTACCCTGTGCGGGGTGTCAACTTAAAGTTAACTTGCAAATCAAAAATGAATGGACTTACCCATCATAATTTTTCCAGGCAGATGTTGCTCCCAAAATGAACAAGATGATTAAGAACTTCATTTCTGAACAGTTTTGCGTTAACTGTCTACATATTTATTGAATACACAGATATATATTATTAACCTTATCTTTAGATATAGAGCTGATAGCCTAATTTTAATGTATTGTTCTTGTGCACATGTTACCTTGATGATTGTGGGAAAAATATTAAAAACACATATCATGATCATGAAACACTAAAAAAATCAACTGAAAGTCAGTTTAAAATAATAATTAAAAAAACCAGACTTCTTTTTGACATGGGTTTTATTCAACTGGAAGTGACAGTCATATTTGGAACTTAAGATAACGTATCAGTCTGACAGATATTTTGTGCACTAACTTTCCAAGTATTGTTAAAACTAATTTCCTTTAGGTTTCAATTTTTTGTTGGACCAGTAAATAGGTCTAACAAGCTTCTAGATACAAAACCATGTATTTACTATGGTATCATATGGTAGTTATATTCAGTGGGGTTCATTTTTACTGAAGGTCTGAAAGAGCTTTGACCTATCCTTACTACACAAATAAAACTCAAGCCATAATGACTAACATTCCCATAACTTAAAGAAAAGTCTCAGGGATGATCTTTTATCAGTATTCCATGTTATTTAATGTACTACTGGGGATATGACTAAATGACAAGAGGACTGCCATTTTAAGTGGCCATCGATACCAATACACCACTACCTGTAAAAATTGGTTGACACCAGTTACTTCATGTTCCGAGGTAAACCAGTTACCTACGAAGACACTGAAGCAGATATCTTGTGGGCCATGTAACTTATCTTCTGTCGTTTAAATGAGTCAACATGCCGAATACACGTCAACACATTTTCATACGAGATTGTACCATCAATCCATATGTTGCTCAGTTGTGCAAAAAGGGACTCCATCAATATTAAAGGCATGTTGACTAAGTAAAATGAGAAGTCAATCCAAATTTTGTGATGCTCAAATTAATTAAATGGCAGACTTTCCAGTCAAACAGTTAAATTCCTGAAAATTTCTGGACACAAGTTGCAGTCATGATGTCATAACCCAGTTGTGGATTAGTTTACATGGATGTTGACTTTAAAATTGAATATTCATGTGGTTGGTTAAAATCACCTATTATTTCTGATGGTGGCTATAATTGGGCTAGTGCATCGATAGGCTCATACCATTATTATTAGAATAATCATAATTATTATCATAATTATACGCTATTGTAATTATAGCATTAATTATAATAATTTAGAAAATTAAAAGTAAATTAAATTTTTATAAGTTAATACCTTACCTAACAGACTATTGTTACATGCAGGTGCGAGCCCGTCCGCCAAACTCCAGAAAAAACGTCCTGGGAAACCACCAAGACGTACCGGAACCACCGTCTCCACTCACTAGAGGGCTAAAGCTTCCTGTACTGGCCAGGTGACCATGACGTCACGGCATATTTTTTGGTTTAAATTACCAGTCAAAGTCTACAGGCAGGTAAAATGCGGGGATGGTCGGGTGGGACCGTCTGTTATATAAGATATTTACCTACTAAATTTTCTATCTTATTGCATTAATACATCTTACCTAACATACTATTGCTAGAATAAGTACCCAATGGAAGGAGGGTAGCTGACTGACGGGCTGAAAAGAACTCCAACAGGGGAAATAACCCCAATAACTGGCCTTAGGAACCGGGCATCCTGCTTACCGGACTGGTTTCCCCCCCCCCCCCTTCTTTCTCTCCTGAGACGGGAGAGGGGAAGAAAGAGTTCTAGAGTTCTGCCACCACCAGACCCAGATGATACAACTCTGAGGCAGCCCAAGCCACATCCTTCAGATAGAACTGAGTGAAGGTGCTATGTGACTTCTTATGGCAAGCTGATAAAATCAGTTCCAAGGAGACCCCTTCTTGAAAAGCTTTGGAAGCCGCAAAAGTCCTAACATCATGAACTTTGACCTGATGTACAGCAAGTGACTCCTGATCCGACATCTGGTAACAGAGGATCATGGCTAGTTTAATCCAAGAAGAAATATCCTTGATGAAAGTTTTCTTAAAGGAGACGAAAACAAGCTCTTTGTTGCTCCGCCGATCCTGAGTTTTATCCAAATAATAGCGCAGAGCACTCACTGGACAAAGAGATCTGTCTTCCTTTAGAGATCTATCTAGAGTAGGGATCCCCACTAAAGCCACACTCTCTGGGCCCTCTCACGCAAGCTGGTTCTTTGAGAGAAAACTTGAGAGGGGCAAAGAGAAACCTTGGACCAATCCACATGATGCGGATGTTCCTACTGACTCAGGTGTGAATTTCACTCCTGCGCTTCCCTGAACCCAGAGCCAAAAGGAAAACCATCTTAAAGGTTAAGTGCTTTAAGGACGCCTTCCAGAGGGGTTCAAAGGGGGCCTTTGTCAACTGGTGAAGGACCAAGGAAAGATTCCACGAAGGGATGCCTTGACGCCCTGTAGGTCTGTCTCTGTGGAAACTGTCAAGCAAAACGGACCACTTTGCCTTGTAGATGAATCTGGTAGACTGTCTCTGAGGTGCTTCAATTCTCGTTGCCACTTGTGCAGAGGAACCCTGCTCCCAGATAGCCTTGGCTCCAGGAGCCAGGCATGCAGGTTCATGTTCTGTAGATCCCTGTGTAGGCGGGTCAGGAGATCTGGATTGATTGGAAGGCACACTGGTATCTGGAATGACAACTCCACCAGATCTCAGAACCAGGGCCAACCCGGAGCTATGATGATCATCCACTGGCACTGATGACTCAGAGCCTGGGTCACGTTTGTCAGGATGGGAATTGGAGTGAACACATACAGATCCGGATTGTCCCAACAGAGGCTCAGCGAGTCCACTGCACAGGCTTTAGTGTCAGGGACTGGTGACATGAAACTCGGAAGTTTGCAGTTGTACCTGGTTGCAAACAAGTCCACTTTGGGAAGGTGCCACATGCGGCATATCTAAGCAAAGACCTCCTGGTGCAAGGACTATTCCATCCGAATGACCTGCCAGTGTCTGGACAGCTTGTTGGATAACACATTGAGCTGGCCAGGAATGTGACGTGCCCTCAAGCAAACTTCCAGGAGGTTGCACCTAGACAGGAGAGCACAGAGGGACCCTGAGCGCATGCCTCCTTCTTTGTTTATGTAAGCCACCATGGTAGTATTGTCTGTGGCTACTAGAACTACCCAACCCCGGTAAAGGGGTTCAAACTCCTTGAGGGCCAACAAGACTGCCTTTAATTCCAGCTCTCTTTCCGGAACAAACCAACCTCCCCTTGCAGTATAGTCTGCTAAATGTGCGCCCCAACCTTCGTTTGATGCATCTGTAAAGATCTGAATTGCATGACGAAGAGGGTGTAGGGACTGGCATGGAAGGACGTTTTCTTCCCTAAACCACCAAAGTGAGGATGAAGAGACCTGGGAATTGGGATGATCTTCTCTAACGACTCCAGGATGTGCCAATGGTTCTTCAGGTGCCACTGAATGGGTCTCATGTACAGATGGCCAGAAGGCACCTGCTTTTCTGTTGCTGTGAGGCCTGTCAAGGGCACGAGTTGTCTCACTTAACAACTGGTCCTGGATAGGAGAAAGTTGATTTTGGAGTTCAGAGCTTCCCAAACCTCTAAGGTGGGTCTGACCACTCCTTGAACTAAGTCGTACTGGTAGCCTACAAAGTTGAAAACCTGCTTTGGCTCCAGCTCTGATTTCTTGAGGTTCACCACCCAACCTAACTCTTGACACAACGCCAGAAGGGTTTGGGTATCCTGGAAACAAGTGACCCTGTCCCTTGCCTGGATCAACCAATCGTCCAGGTACTGATGCATTTGGATATTTCTCACCTTATCTCCTTGACAACAATGGTATGAGCTTTAGAGAGGCCAAACGGGAGAGCCCAAAACTGGAAAGTTTGGCCCTGATAATGGAACTGGAGGAATTTCCTCCAGTTTGGACTGATAGAGATGTAAAAGTAGGCGTCGCTGAAGTCGAGCGACGTGACCCACTTGCAGGAACAGCCGAATGGAATCTGGTGTTTCCATTGGAATGTTTTGGCCTTGAGGAAACAGTTTAAGGTACGGAGGTCCAAAATTGGTCGCCGTTTTTGATTCAGTTTTGGGACAATGAAAAGTCTGTTGTAAATGCCAGAGAGGCTTGTACCCTTACCTTTTCCACAGTTTGTTTCTGAAGGACGGACTGCAATGCCTCCTGCAGGTAGCTGTTCCTGAGGGGATGGGAGGGGGGCTTGGTGGTGTAGCGGTTAGAGTTCTCGCCTCCAACCTCTGAGGCCTCTGGTTCGAATCTTGGGCCGGGCTCTTCATGTTGGAAAGTTGGTAGTTACTTGCCAATGCCCGGTGGTTTACAGTGCAGTATGCACTGGTTTCCTCCACCTGTAAACTACCTGTCGCCATATGACCCTGGCTGTTGAATGTGACGTAAAACAACAAATAAATCTAAAATCTGAGGGGTTGGGCATATCTGCTCCTTATCAGAGAAATCCAGGTGAGAGGAGATCTTGAAAGGGAGGTTGTATCCTTCCTTCAGGATCGATACCACTCTTGGACTCGAACCCTTCTGGGCCCAGACTTGCCAAAGTTTTTGCAGTCTGGCCCCCACAGGCAGACCTTCTACAACACTGAGGACATTTCTCACAGGAGGGGCAGAAGGAGACAGATCTACAGAAAAAACATCTTTCACACGCTTTATTTTAGTCCAGATACCAAATAGCCATATTAGTTCAAAGTGTGTTTTGTTGCTATTATGAAGTTTTTTTGTTGATTATGTATCTCTGAGCTGTCCTGATGAAAAATCAGCCGGGTGCCAGCTTCGCACCCTTGAGGAATTTTTTTAAAAGCACAAAAAAACCCCAAAAAACTGGCCACTGTAAATAATGGAAAAATTCTATTTTTACACATATCTTGACTTCTAATGTGCATAGAGACACAATCTTGGTGTCTAAGTCTAGGTTTTTGGTGTCAAGGAATCTATTTATGATATAATACAAAGCTTAACTTGAACATAAATGCCAGATTTGCAGGATAACCTTAATTGCCAAATTCGTTTAACACTTACAAACCTTGAATACAGAATCAAATATTGCCATATTAAAACAAATCCTAGACAAATGTTCCTTAAAATGTAACTACAATGTTATATCCAGATTTATATTTAAATTATATAAAGCAATTTAAGCTCCTAGGGCTTAGATTTAATAATAATGTACATGTACAGTTAATGATGGAAAAAAGTTGACAAATGTGTCATCTTTAAATGATGCTATACAGCTAGTATGGATCATAAATTTTATTCAAAGTGGTAACTGGAAAAAAACACTTTTGAGAAAACGACTATCATGAACAGAAATAAAATGTTTTAACTGGATGATTCGTCTCTGAAGTATGTGATCAATGGAATTGAAAATTCATTTTGGGAAGAGATTGTCAAGTTAAGTTCATAGTTATAAGCTCAATTTTCATAAGGAAATAGATGTTTAAACCTGCCCTCTTTGGAATATTTTTACTCCAAATCTTCTTCTCAGGATATTGCATTATAAAGGTATTAATGACAAAATCGCTTGTTTGTTGAATCTTGAAATTTACTTAGGCACTTCACTTTTGTGCAAATATTTAACATTAAAATAAATTGAGTGCATTTTAACCCACTTATCCACTTTATCACAAAACCATTGTGAATGAAAATTACAAAGTTAAGAAAGAAACTTTAACCTCTTGCAACTTTGATAGTTGATGCCACGTAAAACTCCAAATCTATCAAGTCAAGATCAGAACACTAAAACTGAATGCATAACTTAAAATTGAAATGGTTACAAATGAATATGTTGCACCTTCATTAGAATCTATATTGCTAAAATATTATGTTGCCTACCTATTTAGTACAGATGGCTCTAGAATGAGGAATTTCCATTTTTAATTACTCTAGAGAATTTTAATGATCAAAACGTTTTGAAGATCTGCAACATCCAGTATGAAAAGTGCATCTTTTGTAGTACAATATCTGAAACTATGGAGCACATTTTGGGGGATTATAACTGTGAATATATCAAAGGTTTTGAGGACAGCCTGGGGATAAATTGGTGGGCAAGCTGTACCTGAATAGTGTTTTTAAAGCACACCTCCATGGGGAGCATGGACAAGGGATGAACATGTACACATTTGATAAGAATATTCTGACAAACAGCAGATACACCCAATGGTAATGTGACTGGATAAATTGTTGTGCCATTTCTATTGCAATATTTATGTTGCACGAGGTCTAAGTCAGACTGGGTCAGTGGTGGGACAGAATGGGAGGCTGATTTTAAATTAGGGGTGCTTTGTGATGGGGTGATATACATGGTCAAGAAAGACAAATTACATTGTAAGTAACCACTTCAATTTCAGAGCAAAATTAACTTTTGAATTTGCTATCTTGGATTTCAGAACTGATAATAATGGGTGTTCATATCACGGTCCACCATGGACCTATAACAATCAGTAATGAAGGCAGTTGGCGATCAGATCTATTTCAACTGCTTCAAGCAGCAAAGTTCAGTGAATTATTTTCTTTCTTCCCAATTCCAAATAAATGTGAAATGGTTCTCCTTGCTACAAAGGCAAGTCGGGGGCCACAGTGGCAGAGTGGCAACACTCTCACCTCCCATCTCTTTCCTGATCCTTTCTCTGGAGAGTGGAATTGTTACACATCTGTATAGGTGCAAGATATTTTCCAGTTATCACAAGTTTGATATTTTTGCTGAAATTGTTATCTCACATCTGTCAGATCAAATCAATCAGTCAAAAGTGACAGCACGTATCATTTTTTGTGCAGTCAGATTTGTTTATAGGCTCATGCTTATGTCACATCAGATTTGTGCCATTATAACAGATATTTTCCAGTGATCAAAAGTCTGTTATAATTGCACCAATTCTGTTATATCAAATCTGTTAGATCCAATTAATCAGTGCATATCATTTTGGTGTAATAAGATTTGTTTACAGGCTCATGTTCATGTCACATCAGACTTGTGCCATTTAAAAAAAATTGGCCACATTCTATTGCATCAGATTTTAAATAGAAAGTAAATTAAGGTTTGTTTATTTGTCAATCAAGAGTTGGTGTGATTCATTTTAACATAATTATAAAATTCAAACAAGAGGAGAGAGCCAGTGATCAGGCACTGTGTCAGCTGACCGAGTGTTTTTGATTTGTGAAACTAATAATGAGAGGAAAGCATGATTATCAGGGAAAGTGCTGTACAGAACTACAGTAAATGGTAATTGAACAGCATGTTCGAAAGAAATTCTGAAGCTGAAAGAAGAAAAGGACAAAAAAGTTGTGCCCTGCAAATGGTATTATGAAGGCAAATGACAAGGTAACTGTTTAAGTGTAAAAAGTAGGTTAAAACATATTTAAAGAAATACTACAAATGCAGTATCCTCGTACGACTTGAAGAAGGGGTCCAAGGTCAAATCCAACCACACAAAAACCTTCCCAGCCCATGATTTCCTATAGGTTGGTTTACCATCCCAAATCTCTAGGACCAATAATAAGCGAGTTATAAGCACTTTTAAGTTTGGCTGTCCTTATTTGACCTTGAAGGAGGGATCCAAAGGTCACATCTGACCACACCAAAAGATTCATAGCCCATGATTTCCTATAGGATGGTTACCATCCAAAACCTCTAGAACCAATAATAAGTGAGTTATAGGCACTTTTAAGTTTCGCTATCCTTGTTTGACCTTGAAGGAGGAGTCCAAGGTCAAATCCGACAACACCAAATGGTTTCAACCCATGATTTCCAGTAGGTTGGTTTAACATCCCAAACCTGTAGGACCAATAATAAGAGAGTTATAAGCACTTTTAAGTTTGGCTATCCTCGTTTGACCTTCAAGGAGGGGTCCAAGGTCAAATCGGACCACATCAACAGATTCCCAGCCCATGATTCCTAACTGTCTGTTTACCATCCCAAACCTCTAGGACCAATAATAAGCAAGTTTTAAGCACTTTTATGTTTAGCTATCCTTGTTTGACCTTGAAGGAGGGGTCAAAGGTCAAATTTGACCACACCAAAAGATTCCCAGCCCATGATTTCCTACAGGTTGGTTTACCATCATAAACCTATAGGACCAATAATAAAGAAGATATAAGCACTTTTCATGACTGACAAAGAAACGCCTGTGGCGACCATCTTGTTTTTCAAAATGAGGCCGAAAATATTCCCAGGCAAGACTTTATAATGAGGAACATATCCTGTGAATTTGAGATCTCTACCTATAATACCCTTTGCTCTACAGGGCCAACAAAAGTCCTTGTTTAAAGTTGAATAAACGTCCCTGGCGGCCATCTTGTTTTTCAAAAATATTCCCAGGCAACATTTTATGGTTAATATATCCTGCAAATTTGAGAAGGCTAGTTATAATATTTTTTTCGTTAGAGGGGTAATGGTGAAATCTGTCTACACACTGCGGCTATCCAGTGGATACAATGATTTACTCAACAGTGAGAACCTGAAAGTAGCTATTGCTCAGCTATGCCATGACATAGAGGTCTGCAATTTCACCATGTTATAACTGACCAAAAATTATGTGAATAACATATTTAAACAAAATACTCTAAATGTAATAGATTTCAAGCTACAACTGATTTACTCAACATTGATAACCTCAAAGTAGCTATTACTCAGCTATGCCATGATATACAGGTCTGAAATTTTACTATGTTATAGCTGACCCAAAAGTAGGTGAATAACATATTTATACGAAATTCTCTTAATGCAATAGTTTTCAAGTTACAAGTGATTTTACTCCTGATGGAAGTTACTGAAAAGCCCAAAAGTACCTATTACTCACTTAGCTTTTGAGACAGACACCCAAGTTACTCCCCATGTTGTAGCTATGAAAAAAGTAGCTGAATAACATATTTTAACAAAATGCTCTAAATGCAACACTTTTCAAGTTATAAGTGATTTAGTGCATGATTTCATGAATTTTAATGCATTAAAAATTATTAAAAAAATTTAGTAAAAAAAATAAGACAGATCTAGGTCTCATACTCACACAAGAGAATCTACCTCTGGCCTAGTACATATATGCAAGATATGAGAGAAGTCCCTGCAATAGTCACTGAGAAAATTGTGATAAAGTGTTGAAATTTTCACACTTTTGGTGAGGGTACCTCCCTTGTAATGTCTCTGTTGAATACCTTAACTCACTACATCCCACAATCAAATTCACATCAGAATCTAGCACCAAAAGTGTTGATTTTTTAGACACAACTGTAAAACTTGATGAGAACCGAAATATCATCACTACTCTTTACGACAAACCAACAGACACACACTTATTTCTACATTACACTAGTGCACATCCAAGTACAGTCACTAGCAAAGGTCCTTATGGGCAATACCTACGCCTGAGGAGAATCTGCACCTTAGATCAAGATTCTGAGGAAAATGCAGACAAATTAACTGAATATTACCTTAAAAGAGGTTACCCCAAGAAACAACTTAAAAACCACCATGACAGAGTCAAAAAATTTACACAAAAGGAACTTTTGGACGCCAAAACCACTAAAATAAAAAATAACACACCACCAGTAATGGTGACAAAATACAATCCTAAAAATCCAAATATAAGAAAATTCATCAATTCAAATTGGAAGATAATTGAACATTGTGATGAATTAAAGAAAATTTTCACACAAAAACCATTGATTGGGTTTAGAAAATTACCCAATCTACGTAACATGCTCACAAACAATAAACTATCATACCCACCCAAACCTATGATAGAACTAATAGACCAACCAAAAATCTGTACTAGACTAGGAAGGTGCACATATTGCCCCAGACTCAGAAAAATCTCTTCCTTCACGAGCCACCACACTGGCAACACACATAAATGTGCTAATCTGCCTAGAATTACATGGCTAACCTGCAAAATCAGTAACATTATTTATCTGATTGAGTGTACAAAATGTGGAAAACAATATATTGGTGAAACCGGCAGACCATTCAGATCAAGAATGTATGAACATATAGCAAGTGTTAAGAAGTCCAAAAATAACTCAGAAACCCCAGTCTCAAAACACATTAACTCAGATCAGTCACACACTAATATGAGATTCAGTGTGATACATTGGCTGGGCACGAAAAATAACCCAAACACCCAAAATTGGCGCAGAGCAAAAGAAATGGAATATATTTGGGATATCCCCACCATACACCCTATTGGCATCAATTTGTGTAAATTTCCCTCTTATTGGTATAAATGGTGCCCATATACCTCTATACCCAAACCTCTTTTTGTTTCTATATTGGGATTTTTGCACTTAGTGACCTTATATAGTATAATTATGGACACTCCAAACACCACATATACAACCCAGTGACGCACATAACGACTCATGATGTCATAATGCCTCATAGGTAAATATCATAGCAATATTCATAAAATTTGAAGTGTCCCCTGGTGCCCATATACCTCTATACCCAAACCTCTTTTTGTTTCTATATTGGGATTTTTGCACTTTGTGACCTTATATAGTATAATTATGGACACTCCAAACACCACATATACAACCCAGTGACGCACATAACGACTCATGATGTCATAATGCCTCATAGGTAAATATCATAGCAATATTCATAAAATTTGAAGTGTCCCTAAGCAACCATCTAAGGACCTCAAATTTTCAAATTCATTTCACATCAAAATGCAGTGAATACATGACTTACTGTATAGGAGTTAATAATTCTATCTGTTTCCGGACTGGCATTATAATTATATAATAATTATATATGAATTTTAAACTATAAAATAGTTTGGTGCATATATCATCTTGGATTACTTCACATATGTACTGAGTTTGTTGAATATAGTTGATCCGCCATATAGTGATTGCTACAGTTTTTCCACACAAGAATTCTGCCGTGATATATGAGAACTACGGATTGTTAATCCATTTTTCACACAAGAATGGACCATTTCACATCCACTGGAGATAATGTGTATGTATTTTCCTAATATTATTGAGTAAATATATATGTGAAAAAAGAGACATTTAATTCCTTAATAATCAATAATACATTATTATTATTTATCCCGCATTATGAATCATAATGTTCACTATATGGAATTTTATGACTAAACACCATAAATTGGTAAATCTTCTCTATACTTAAGCCACCGGACGTTTGCGCTAATTATAAGCAAATACTACTTTTAAGCCACAATTTATGCTTTAAAAGACACATTATAATATAAATTAAATAAATATTGTCTGATTTTTCAAAAATAAAAATCTGCTTTGTAAAAATAACTATTATTTACTAATATTATTAGCTCTTGTTTAATGTATTTAACGATAAATACATACATATTGAATACTATATGGCCTGTTTGTATGTATTAAGGACCAAACATTACCAGTGCCATACATGTCATAAAACATTTTCAAGAAAATATTACATGGACAGACATATTAGAGAGGTTCACCTCAACAATAGCCTGAACTGCACTATATGTGATAAAACATATATGAGGAAAGGCGACCTGAAAAGGCACATGATGAAGGAACACCCAGCCCCTGACACCACTCCAATTACAGCAACCAATGTGGATAATTGGGAAATTCCTGATAGCTTTTTTGATCTCCTGAAGGATTTCGAACATCAGAAATTACAACCCACTACAGTCAGTCAGCCCAGCAAAATTATGGCTACTCAAATTGCAGGTAAAAAAGTCATACCCTGTGAAACCAAACACACCTCTAGTAACACTGAATCCAAAAAATTTCAGGACAAAGCAACCAACACCGAACCACTGATCATATTGGCCCCAAAGGACATACAAGATCTAGTAAATGGATTCAACCTCATCTCTTTTGACATCCCTGATGTGTTCATTCAGACAACAGTCACATCACCCCTAGGCCCAAATTTGAGCCTAAATATGTCCCTACCCCTATATCTGACAAACCTAGGACCGAAATAGGGTCCAACATTAGTCAAATAATAAAGGAATCCATGGAGAAAACTAAAAGTTCAACTATCACTAAAGTTCAAAATCTTAAGATTCAGAAAGAGGTGAAAAAACCGAATCTAGATAAATTAGTGGATAAATATTATCCTAGACTGAAAGAACAACTAAAGTCTGAACCCAAATTTGCCCATATGGCCAAGAAACCCAAGCTGGACTGGCTGACTGAAGTATCAAATGCAGTCAACCAATTGGAAGATCAACCAGATGACATTGTATCCTGTTACTCCAGCAGTAGTGAGGAGGAAGAGGAATCAACTGCCACAAATGTAGATGAAACTTTTAGATCAAAACTAGACGAGCTTTTTGGCCCAGTGTCGCCATAAATAGATGCTGCAATGATGCTAATCCACCAAGAATGAACAAGACACTATGTTATTACATTATTTTATTTAAGAATATACCATATTCACAAATAATACATTCCTTTATTTAAGATTATCAACAGACATATCTACTTTAATCAATATTTCGAAATATAAATAAATGGAATATTGGTTACTTACCCTGTATATTTTCCCAAATAAATGTGATATAAATACATATACTTATATCTAATATGCAAAATATGCAACTAAAAGTATTCTGCAAATAAACTATATATATTAATTACAATATGATATCAAACATCAACAATGTAATTAATGATATCTGACAATTACACAAAGACTGGTGAACCTGACCATCTCCTAACTTCCCTAAGTCAGTAGGGGAGCAATGGGATTGAGTGAATTCGAGCAAAGGCCACTATGGTGACCACCCTTGGTACAATCTGAAACATAAAAATGACAATTAGTCACAAAATAATATAATATATACATAACTAGCATCCTGAAACATTATTATTTTCCCTCCAAAAAATCAATAATCTGGAGCTACTGGGGCACCCTCAGGATGGAGTTTGCCGGAGCTACAAATAGTACCTTAGGGGGTCAGACTTTGAAAATTTAAGCCTCTGATGAGACCAACTTCCAATGAGAAGGTCGAAATATATGAAATAGAAACTACCATATATCAGGCAAATTTTGTACTAGCACACAGCATAACTCTTAAGTATGTGCAAAGTTTGGTTGAAAAAAGTGAAAAACTAAGTGAACTGGAGGCCTAAAACCCCCTTTTTTGACATTTAGGTGACCTTAAGAGTGCAGATACAGGGCTAAAACTTCGGCATGTGAAAGATTATCAAAAAGTAGCTGAATAAGTTATTCCAACAAAACGCCGAAATCCTGACCATTTTTGAGATAGACCAATAACCCATTTTTAAAAATTTTACGAAAATTAAACGCTTCCCATTCAGGCATCTATGGTCCGATTAATGAGAAAATCCTTTCCGACTTGGTCTAGAATGTACCTGATAAATTTTATAGCACAGGTGTTTGTTTTTTTCCGAAACGCGATGACGGGGTGTTTTGGAGTTATGCTTAAGGTTACCTTAAGTTAAGCTTAAGGTCCGTGCAAAGTATCCCAAAATTTTTTCCCGCCCCTATAGTTTTAAAGAAAGATAAGAAGGATAGAAAATTTTGAAAGGCTAAGAAGTTATTCAAGGGAGACCATAATCCGGCGTCGGCGATCAGTCGAACTTCGCTGAAAACAAATACGTGTCCCTGACAGGCCGCTTAATAACTTTTTTTTCTCAGGAGGCATTTTTTCCTTGTCACAAAATATCCAGGAGGCATTTTTTCTGTGTGGCATTTTGTCAAGGAGGCATTTTTCCCCCGGATTCTGTATGTCCTACATTCTTTGGGAATGTTCTCGGGGAAGAGGTCTCAAGTGTAAGGGTACATTGACCATAGACATTTCTGTTCAAAATGTCATTAGTATCAGACTTAAGTATAAAACACTAATTGAATGCAGTAGACTAAGATGCTTAAGATCTATTGTTTAAAATTACTGACTGTGTTTCAAACTAAAAACAAAAACACTAATAAAATCCAGTGAACCAAAGTGCTTAAGACTTTTTGTTCAAAAGTTAATGATTTTGCTTCAGAGTTATTGCTTACAAGTCAAGCTATAGGGCTAGAAAAATGTTACTGGATTTATTGGGAAAGAAAAGTGCGAGTTTATATATTGCAATATTTATGAATGATTTAGCAACTGAAATTAAAAATTTAGGCTCAGGAATGAGTAGATCATGATCCATTCCACAGTTCAATAATGCACAAAATTAAGACCAAACAAGTTACTGAAATTGTTGTAGCTGTGGAAAAAGTAGCCTAAGAACATATTTTAACAAAATGCTGTGAACACAATACTTTTCAAGTTATAAGTGTTTAGTGCATGACTTCAGGAATTTGATTTTCAAAAATTCATTTCCCACTTGAGCTAAAATTAATTAAATGTAGAAGTCTAAGTGAAATGGAAGAAAGTAAAAGAAAACTATACATTCGAAAGAACAGCATAAATATTCCACTTTTTTGGTTCCACTTTTGTTTCACATACACATATATATGTTACAGTGAATTTGTGTAATAAGGGAATCCCTAAATTCCCTAAAATTTCTAGGAAATTCGTGAAATCCTTGAAATTTTACATAGGGATTTCATGAAATCCCTGACTATATTTTACTCTTGCACAATTTATTAAACAGAAAAACTTAATGCACATAAGTCATTATTATGCTTCTTTAGGACCATATTTACAACACCAGAAAATAATATGATAGGTGTAAGATTTATTTACAGCTAAAAACTTATTAAAAATGAAACTTAATTATATTTTTGGAAAGAAGATTACCTAAGAATGCTAACATTTATTGAATGACTGTTATTTATTGTCTCTTCAAAGGTCTGAACAAAACCTTTAATCTATCTAAACCTTAAACTACTTAGGATCTCATGCCCTTCCATTGGTGCCTTTGATTTTCAATACCAGCTACCTCCTCAAATAAATAAAATAAGTACTTTTTAGTTTTCACTGATCAGCCTGATCTAATCTGACAAGGAGTGCACCATTGTGATGGAATCTATTCTCCTGCTAATTCTTTAGGCTAATTGTAAGTTTTAAGACATGAAAGAGCAGAAATGACAGTTATAATATGAAAGTGTGGCAAGTATTGATAGGTTAAGTGTTTGTTCTATTCCTTATAATTTACTTTGCTACATTTACTCAAACTGTAAAAAGTAATGATATTTAGTATAGAACTTAAGTGGAATAGAAATACCAGTAGCTTCAAGCAAAATATATTACTATTAAAAATACTTGAAATTACATTAAATTACATATTAGTCTATACAAAACCTAAACTAGTTAAAACAAATGATATATTTTCACATATCATTTCTCAAGTTTCCTGAAGTTAATCAGTTAAAAAGGCGTTAAATAAAAAAGAAAAAAATCAGACTTACTGTAAATGACACACAAAATCATTTTAAAACTAAAAAGGTTTGTTGCAAAATCGCATTAGTTTATACAAAACTTTAACTCAAATGCACAATAATTGACTAATGCACAATAAAAGTAATTTCACAAATCCCTAAAAACCATTCAGTGAATTTGTGAAAAAAATTACTGAAGTTCTAGGGATTTCACGAATTGCCTAGAGATTTTAGGGAATTCGCGAATTCCCTGGCCCATTTAGGGATTTCGCGAATTCCCTCACGAATTCCCTGATTACACAAATTCACTGTAACATGTATATCTCTATCATCTATGCCACACAAACACTCTCTCCCTCCATCCACCCCCCTACCCCCACTGAGGCTATTCTTTTTTCACTTACTTTTATGTGCACTACAGGGGGGTTAGGGGGGGTTCTTTCTGCATAGAAAGACTTTCCGTGAATGTGCCTCTTGATAGATATCACACAAAAGCAAATACAGAGTTAGGGGAGCAAGAAGAAAAGGACAAGTCATTCATTCCACTCAGCTGGAGATACATAAAATGCTGTACAAGAAAAACTGTTTAGGAGAAAGTGTTTTTTGAATCAATTGAAGCTTTTTTTCCAAAAAGGAAAAGCTATATCCCCACAATTCCAAAAGAATAGAATCAGAACAATGTGGTTTTTTAATCTGCCTAAAATTGGGAATTGATATTATGTGAACACTGATCAGTTGCAATATGTTAATAACCACATCAGTGCATCATAAATACCTCATTTTTTTGAAGATGTCATAACTTCATAAACACTAGGGGATTAGGTTTGCCAGATAGCATAAATATTTTTAAGTATACATATGCCAGGTGTGGTTTTAAAAAGTGTAAAAATAAATGAGGGAGCAAGAAGTATATATTTATCATGTTAAGATGGCCATAGCCTCTTAAGTACAGGAATTTTATTAAGTGAAATGTTATACAAAATCTTACTTAAGTATAATCAATGTCAAGCTAAACTGATATTACTGAAAAGTAAATCAGTTAGGGGCTGAAAACCTTCATTTTCATGTCAAGATGGCCATGACTGTACTTGTATTGGAACTCCAAGGTGGAAAGAAAGTAAGAATGTCCCTATTGTCATCTTTAAAAGTGTAAAAATTTAACTGAGCTCTGCTGAACAATACAATAGCTGGAGATTAAATAATAATTTACATAATTTCACTGCAAGGTGACCATAACTTCATTCATATTGGAACTTTAAGGTGACCATAAAATCAGAATGTCCTTTCTGCCACCTTTATAAATGTCGCAAGTTTTATTTAAAAAATGTACACATTAACTAAGCTTAGGGCTGAAAAACTTTTTAAGTTTAAGATGGCCCTAACATTATTAATATTTGAATCATAAGTAAGAGTGTTATTTTGATGTACCTCAATATCAATATATGTTAGATTTTAAAAAAGATGGAAAAACTAGATTGGGCCAACTCGGCGCCAACATATCCCCAGACAGGTCATCACTCACGCCACAGGTTTTGATCGGGAATTTTTTAAAACATAATTACCCATTATTATATGAACTTCAGCACATCAATCTACTCTGTTTATATCTTCCCAAGGAAGATGGTGTATCCCCAGACGCCGAATACATAACTCAAATTATATTTTCAATCTTCCTGCAATGATAACTCTAAACCTATTTTCAAAGTATTTAAATGATTGATGATTGAATGTCCATTCTAAAAAAATAATCCCAAAAGAGCATATCTGTTTCTATATTTGTTGACAAATAAAATATTATTTTTAACTCAACTCATCATATTTTTCAATCTTCCTTCAAAGTATTTAAATGATTGATGATTCAATGTCCATTCTAAAATTCATAATCCCAAAAGCGCATATCTGTTTCTATATTTGTTCACAAATAAAATATTATTTAAAAAAAAATTATTTATATTATTATTTTATTATATTATTTTTAGAATTTGCAAATTGTTTTCAGTTATTCATTTCCTCTATACCTATATATGTGGTCCATATATATGCAACCTAAATATGTGACACAATCTCAGTTCTGACTCCCCTTTGTGTTATGTGTAATGAAGCCCACCACCTCCCACCCCCACCCCTCTCCCCTTCTCCACACCTCTCTCACTATTACACAAGATCTGCAACCCCATTGAGTTCTTTGTTTCTCATCTGATATCATTAAATACCTTTGTTTATTTAGTGTCACTCAATATAGCTGGAGGTCCCAGAGGTGGGTGGGGGGAATCCGGGTGGGGGATGTGGGTTGAGCATAAATGGTAAACAAACAATCTATATAAAAGGGGTACTCAAATACAAAAAGAATTGAGAATTTTAAGTATGTGATTATCAACTGAAATGAGTTCATAACTGTAGGAGCTGTGCCAAAATTAACTGAAGCAAGTTGAATAAAACTGGGCTAGTTGAGGGTTAAAAATCCCCTAGTTTTACTACATAAGGATATAATTTCATTAATATTGGGACTTAAAGCTCACTTAAAGTGTCCATTTTGTCTACTTGAATATGTTTAACCAGTTTCATTTTAAAAAGTTAAAAACTCAGCAAGCAGAGGTATAACACACAAAAATAAGTTCTTAAAAGACTAAGATAGCCATAACATTATTAATATTCAAAATTTAAATAGACAGGCATTTCCTTTTAAAAATTTAAAGATTTCATCTCTATAACCCACATAGTTTGACAGTTACTGGGCTTTAAAGTGGCATAATATCCATAAATTGGGTTTCTGTGGGCATTTTACAATTGTTAAAGAGACCTTAGCAATTAAACTACAGATCTGTAACTTTTTGGGGGACATACATAACAAACAAAAATTATATATAATACAGTTTAAGACTTGTCACACTGAGCATTTCCAAATAACAGGGCAAAATACGGAAAAAATGTCAAAAAAAGCACTTGGGCGAGTGTCTATGGCCCTCATACACAGGTTAAATGTCTACTAAAAACCTTGATTTTCGGCATATGTAAAAAGGACATAATAATGCATTCCCAGATGGGATTTCAGCTCCATCAATCACATAGTTTAACAGTTACAGGGCTTAAAGGTGGTTAAAAAGTCCAAATATTGGGTCATTGTGGGCCTTTTAGAGATCTCGATGTGGCTTTCAAATTAAAGCTTCAGACTTAAAATTTGTTACATACTAAGATTACACATAGAATATGTATCTAATAAAGTTTGAAACTTGTCAGACTTACCATTTCCAAGTTACAGAGCAAAATATGTGAAAAATGTCTTAAAAGGGTCACTCAGGTGGGTGTTTAAGGTCCTCATACACAGGTTAAATGTCTACTTGAAGCCTTGATTTTTGGCACATGTAAAAAGAACATAATAATGTATTCCCAGATGAGATTTCAGCTCTATCAGTCACATACTTTAACAGTCACAGGCCTTAAAATTGGCAAAAAGTCCAAATACTGGGTCTTTATGGGGCCTTCTAGAGACCTAAATGTGGCCTTCAAATTAAAGCTTCAGACTTAAAATTTGTCACATACTAAGATTACACATAGAATATGCATCTAATACAGTTTGAAACTTCTTAGACTTACCATTTCCAAGTTACAGGGAAAATATGTGAAAAATGTCTAAAAATGGTCACTCGGGTGGGGATTTATGGTCCTCATACACAGGTTAAATGTCTTCTTAAAGCCTTAATTTTTGGCACATATAAAAATAACATACTAATATCTTCTCAGATAGGATTTGAGCTCTATCAGTCACATAGTTTGACAGTCACAGGGCTTAAAAGTAGCAAAAAGTCCAAATATTGGGTCTTTGGGAGCCTTTTAGAGACCTCAATTTGACCTTCAAAATTAAAGCTTCAGACTTAAAATCTGTTACATACTAAGATTACACACAGAATATATATCTAATACAGTTTGAAACTTCTCAGACTTACCATTTCCAAGTTACAGGGAAAAAGATGTGAAAAATGTCTTATAAGGGTCACTCGGGTGGGTGTTTATGGTCCTGATACACAGGTTAACTGTCTATTAAAGGCCTAAATGTTGGGGCACATATAAGAAAACACATAGATATATTCCCAGATGATATTTAACTTAGATGAGAGACATAGTTTGAAAGCTACAGTGCTTGAAAGTGGCAAAAAGTGCATAAATTGGGTCTCTGTGGGCACTTTTGAGACCTTAAGTCGACCCCTTTGGGTAAACCTACAGCCCTAAAATTTTCTACAGACAAGGATTACATATCAAAGTTATACCTAGCACAGTTTGAGACTCATCAGAATTATCACTTCCAAATTATAGGGCAAAATATGTGAAAAGTATAGCAAAAAATCCCTAAGTGGGGGTATTTATGGGCCTCAAACACAATTTTCTCCTCAACTTAAAGTCATGATTTTCGGCACATGTACTAAGAACATATTAATGTGTTGTCAGGTAAAATTTCAGCCAGCTGAGCATCATAGTTTGTGACCTACAGGGCTCTAAGTGGCCAAAAGTCCAATTTCTGACCTTAAGGTGGCCATAAGTTCTTTTTTACTGGGAGTTTAAGGTCACCTTAAAATAGGGATCTTCCTTTGGGCACCCTTAACATGTGTGCCAAGTTTGAAAAAAAAATATTAATTTGTTTTTGAGTTATCGCGTCCACAAGGAAATTTCTACGGCGGCGGCGGCGCGACGGACCTGAATCCAATATATCCCCGACTTTCGTCTGGGGATATAATAAAGGGGCCAAACAGTTTTATTCCAATTTGATAAATTTAGGGGGGGGCGCATAGCCCCAATAATATTAACAGTTTAAGGTCACCATAAAGTCAGAATAATCCTTTGGTAAATCTTAATATATATGCCCAGTTTGGTTGAAAAAAGTGGAAAACTAATTGAACTGGAGGGTTACAACCCCCGTTTTGGTCATTAAGGTGAACTTAAGTTTGCAGATACAGAGCTAAAACTTCGACGTGAAAGATTATCAAAAAGTAGCTGAATAAGTTATTCCAACAAAACGCCGAAATCCTGACCGTTTTTGAGATACAGATCAACTACCCATTTTAAAAAAATTTACGAAAATACAACGCCTCCAGTTCAGGCATCTATGGTCCGATTGATGAGAAAATCCTTTCCGACCTTGGAAATTTGGTCTAGAATGTACCTGATCAATTTTATAGCACAGGTCTGTGTGTTTTTTTCCAAAACGCGATGAAAGGGTGTTTTTGAAAAATGCTTAAGGTTACCTTAAGTAAAGCTTAAGGTCTGCGCAAAGTATCCAACAATTTTTCCCACCCCTATAGTTTTTAAGAAAGATAAGAAGGAAAAAATTTGAAAGGCCAAGAAGTTATTCAAGGGAGACCATAATCCTGCGGCGGCGATCAGTCGAACTTCGGTGAAAACAAATAAGCATCCCTGATGGGCCGCTTAATTACACTATGTTATAGCTAACGAAAAAGTAGCTGAATAACATATTTACACAAATTTCTGTAAATGCAATAGTTTTCAAGTTATAAGTGATTTACTCAACAGTGATAACCTTAAAGTAGCTATTACTCAGCTATGCCATGGGCTACCAGTCTGAAATTTTACTATGTTATACCTGACCCCAAAATAGGTGAATAACATATGAAACAAAATACTCTAAATACAATAGTTTTCAAGTTATAAGTGATTTACTCAACAGTGATAACCTAAAAGTAGCTATTACTCAGCTATGCCATGAGCTAAATGTCTGAAATTTTACTATGTTATAACTGACCCAAAAGTAGGTGAACAACATATTAAAGCAAAATACTGTAAATGCAATAGTTTTCAAGTTACAATTGATTTACTCAATAGTGAGAACCTGAAAATAGCTATTGCTCAGCTATGCCATGAGCTATAGGTCTGTAATTTCACTATGTTATAGCTGACCCAAAAGTAGCTGAATAACATATTTACACAAATTTCTGTAAATGCAATAGTTTTCCAATTACAACCGATTTATTCAACAATGAGAACTTCAAAGTAGCTATTACTCAGCTATACAATGAGGCACAAGTCTGGATCTTCCCAAAATAGGTGAATAACACAGTGAAACAAAATACTCTAAATGCAATAGTTTTCAAGTGATTTACTCAACAGTGATAACCTAAAAGTAGATATTTCTCAGCTATGCCATGAGCTACAGGTCTGAAATTTTACTATGTTATAGCTGACCCAAAAGTAGGTGAATAACATATTTATACGAAATTCTCTTAATGCAATAGTTTTCAAGTTACAAGTGATTTGACTCCTGATGGAAGTTACTGAAAAGCCCAAAAGTACCTATTACTCACTTAGGTTTTGAGACAGACACCCAAGTTACTCCCCATGTTGTAGCTATGAAAAAAGTAGCTGAATAACATATTTTAACAAAATGCTCTAAATGCAACACTTTTCAAGTTATAAGTGATTTAGTGCATGATTTCATGAATTTTAATGCATTAAAAATTATTAAAAAAATTTAGTAAAAAAAATAAGACAGATCCAGGTCTCATACTCACACAAGAGAATCTACCTCTGGCCTAGTACATATACGCAAGATATGAGAGAAGTCCCTGCAATAGCCACTGAGAAAATTGTGATAAAGTGTTGAAATTTTCACACTTTTGGTGGGGGTACCTCCCTTGTAATGTCTCCAGCAAACAGACGAACAGACAGATTTGCATGCCTTGAACAATCTTCATCCTCGATAGATAAGGTATCTTTTAAAAAAAACAGCATGTCTCTAGGCCTTGTAGTTTTGGAGGAGAAGTTGTTCACGCAGATGCGTACACCCACGCCGCAGAGTGACGACATAAAAACAGGGTTTTCAGAAGCATTATTTTTCCTGGTTTCAAATTTAACATTGGTTTGTTAAATATTTATATTTTTAGGTTTAAAAGTCAATTTTAGAAAAGAATAATTTTATGCCAAGGACAATTCTTATCCAAGAATATGAAAATTCTAAGCTAAGAAAAAATTTTATGTTTAAGTACAAATTTCATGCTACAACTACACATACTTGTGAATACGGCCCCTAAAACAGGTGGGTGTCACATTGGGTAGTGACTGTGGACATGACTGTGACTTCTGGTAGATAAATTCATGTGTGGATCTGGCAATTGGATAAATAACCAATTAATAACTAATTAAAAATAAAATGGAATACATGCAGTATTACATGTGACAATAATGTAAAACTAGAAATAGGACGCCCTGTTGATAGTAGATGCGAATAGAAACAGGATAGCATAGAAGAACACACATTATCATGTGTAATGTCCACCCAATGAACCTTGCCCAAATTGTACAGTAGTCTTACAAGACCCTGTTTCATTTGTAATATATATCAATGATGCTTAAATATTTATTAGTGTAGATGTAAATTATTTCAGCTTCATGCCTTTTTGCATTGGTTGGGTTGAAAATTTTGACGAAATCACTCTATCTTGCACGGTTAAGAAGATAGAAGCAAATTCCTGTTTTTCTATTTTTGGCAAAAATTTGAAAATTCAAAATGGCTGCCATTTTTGGGAAAAGGAAAATTTTTTGAAAATTGCCAAGAGTACATTTGTTAGATACCCTATGGGTCGAAAATTTCAACGAAATAACTCTATTTTGCACGGTTAAGGCCAGTTTGTGTTTTTCCATTTTGGGCAAAAATTCGAAAATTCAAAATGGCCGCCATATGTGGGGAGGGGAAAATTTTTTGAAAATTGCAAAGAGTACATTTCTTAGATACCTGTGGATCGAAAATTTCGACGAAATCGCTCTATCTCGCACGGTTAAGGAGATAGAAGCAAATTTGTGTTTTGCCATTGTTGGTAAAAATTCGAAAATTCAAAATGGCCGCCATTTTTGGGGTGGGGAAAATTTTTTTGAAAATTGCAAAGATTACATTCCTTAGATACCCTGTGGGTCGAAAATTTCTACGAAATCGCTCTATCTCGCACGGTTAAGGAGATAGAAGTAAATTTGTGTTTTGCCATTTTTGGCAAAAATTCGAAAATTCAAAATGGCCGCCATTTTTGGGGAGGGGAACATTTTTTGAAAATTACAAAGATTGCATTCCTTAGATACCCTGTGGGCCGAAAATTTCGACGAAATCGCTCTATCTCGTACGGTTAAGGAGATAGAAGCAAATTTGCGTTTTGCCATTTTTGGCAAAAATTCGAAAATTCAAAATGGCCGCCATTTTTGGGGAGGGGAAAATTTTTTGAAAATTGCAAAGATTGCATTCCTTAAACACCCTGTGGGTCGAAAATTTCGACAAAATGCTCTATCTCGCACGGTTAAGGAGATAGAAGGAAATTTGTGTTTTGCCATTTTTGGCAAAAATTCGAAAATTCAAAATGGCCGCCATTTTTGGGGAGGGGAAAATTTTTGGAAAATTATAAAGATTACATTCGTTAGATACCCTGTTGGTCGAAAATTTCGACGAAATCGCTCTGTCTCGCACGGTTAAGGAGATAGAAGCAAATTTGTGTTTTGCCATTGTTGGTAAAAATTCGAAAATTCAAAATGGCCGCCATTTTTGGGGAGGGGAAAATTTTTTGAAAATTGCAAAGATTACATTCCTTAGATACCCTGTGGGTCAAAAATTTCGACGAAATCGCTCTATCTCGCACGGTTAAGGAGATAGAAGCAAATTTGTGTTTTGCCAATTTTGACAAAAATTCGAAAATTCAAAATGGCCGCCATGTTTGGGGAGGGGAAAATTTTTTTAAAAATTGGCAAGAGTACAATTCTCAGATACCCTGTGGGTCGAAAATTTTGCCGAAATCGCTCTATCTCGCACGGTTAAGGAGATAGAAGGAAATTAGTGTTTTGCCATTTTTGGCAAAAATTCAAAATGGCCGCCATTTTTGGGGAGGGGAATTTTTTTTAAAATAACCAAGAGTACAATGCTGACAGATACCCTATGGGTTGAAAATTTTGACGAAATCGCTCTATCTCGCACGGTTAAGGAGATAGAAGCAAATTTGTGTTTTGCAATTTCTGGCAAAAATTCGAAAATTCAAAATGGCCGCCATTTTTGGGGAGGGGAAAATTTTTGGAAAATTACAAAGATTGCATTCCTTAGATACCCTGTGGGCCGAAAATTTCGACGAAATCGCTCTATCTCGTACGGTTAAGGAGATAGAAGCAAATTTGCGTTTTGCCATTTTTGGCAAAAATTCGAAAATTCAAAATGGCCGCCATTTTTGGGGAGGGGAAAATTTTTTGAAAATTGCAAAGATTGCATTCCTTAAATACCCTGTGGGTCGAAAATTTCGACAAAATGCTCTATCTTGCACGGTTAAGGAGATAGAAGGAAATTTGTGTTTTGCCATTTTTGACAAAAATTCGAAAATTCAAAATGGCCGCCATTTTTGGGGAGGGGAAAATTTTTGGAAAATTATAAAGATTACATTCGTTAGATACTCTGTTGGTCGAAAATTTCGACGAAATCGCTCTGTCTCGCACGGTTAAGGAGATAGAAGCAAATTGTAAAAATTTTATTGTAATTTAACTTTTTATAAGTTAAATACTTACCTTATCCTCACTAGTGCTTATGTGTTAGCGGGAGCGTACATGGACGACCAGACGAGAATATTGTTTTAAAAACGAATATCCTTGTCGGTACCAGTATGTATGCGTATGACTGCACCTACACCGGAATAACCCCTATTAGCCTCACTTTTAATTTTGGGAGTCAATACGTTGTATTGTAAACCAAAAATCTGGGGTTGGATGGGTGGGAATTCGAATCTAGTGAGGATAAGGTAAGTATTTAACTTATAAAAAGTTAAATTACAATAAAATTTTTACATTTTATTGCATAAAATACCCTTACCTTATCCTCACTAGTGCTTGAGTACAACTAATTCTAATTCTAATTGGACTTTTATAGCGCTTAATCTCCCCAAACAAGAGGACTCTAAGGCGCAACAAAACAAAAAGCAGTCAACAAAATTCTGTGTCCAGGGACATAACAGGGGTCGAACACCACGGAGAATGCCAGGAGGATGATTCAGGCTAGGGTGGATATGCTTTGGTGTACAGGTAGGTTTTAAGCTGTTTTCTGAAGGAGGCCAGGGATGGAGAGGCACAAATCACATCAGGGAGAGTATTCCACACAGTAGGAGCATCAAACGCAAAACTATTACCAAACTGTTTGACAGATTTATGAACAGAGGGGCAGAACTTTGGAATAACTAGGAAATTACCACCACTTTGACTGCACCTGGTACTATAAGAACTGCTGTAGGAAGAAAGATGTGGTGAAAAATACCTGGGAAAATCTGTGTGAAGATACTTATAAACAAGTGTGACTGTCTTGAACACAATGCGCTGTTCAACAGGAAGCCAATGCAGTTTCTTTAGCACAGGAGTTATGCTGGTGTATCGACTGGTGTTTGATACAATTCTAGCTGCACTATTTTGGATGCACTGTAATTTGCGTAGATTGAACTTGGACAGGCTCCAGAAAAGTGAGTTGCAGTAATCCAACCGACTACTAACAAGAGCGTTGGCTACAAGCACAGAAACATCATGAGTAAGAAACCGCCTGACATGTCTGAAGTCACGGAGTTTAACAAAACAACTTTTGCAGACATTCTGAACATGCTTGGACAAAGAGAAATCTGAATCAAACCACACACCCAGATTTTTTACTGAATCTGCAGGGCAGAGTGAGTTGCCCAGGATATCAATTGGAAAACATGCTTTCAACTTATCCCTTTGTCTCTTCGAACCAAAGATGATAAACTCAGTCTTATCAGGATTCAGTTTGAGCTTACTAGTTGTCATCCACTCTTTAACATCATTTAGGCACTTATTTAGCTTTTCAAAGGCAGCAGATGCATTCTTCTGGGATAAATGTATATAAAGTTGGCTATCATCTGCATAGAAATGAAACTTTATTCCATTATGTTTACTGATAATGGAACTGAGGGGGGTAGTGTACAATGAGAACAACAAAGGACCCAGGACAGAACCTTGGGGAACACCAAATAGGAGTTTACAAACATCTGACAAAGTAGAACCAATTTTTACTGATTGGTAACAGTCCATTAGGTAGGATGTGAACCATTTCAGAACGGAGCCACTGACCCCAAACCAGTTTTGGAGGCAACCCAGAAGAGTAGAGTGATCAATGGTGTCGAAGGCAGCAGACAAGTCAAGCAATACCAAGGCAGTGGATTCACCTCTTGACAATGATAAGTGAACCTCATTTTTTATGTAGAGAAGAGCAGTCTCAGTTGAATGGCCCGCCTTATATGCCGACTGGTACGGGTTGTCTAAGTTATTGGCATTAATATGTTCTAACAGCTGCTTAGCAACCACACGTTCTACCAATTTAGATATAAAACTGAGACCTGATACAGGGCGATAATTCTTAAGGTCATTTGAGGGAAGATTTGGCTTTTTAATAAGTGGAGTGACCACAGCAGATTTGAAGGCATCAGGAACGCATCCCTCCATGAGTGAGCAGTTGACCAGCTTTGTAAGGGATGGTAGCAATATATCAATGCATTCCTTAATCAGGAATGTCGGCAGAGGGTCCAACAGGCATGATTTTGTTGGTGATGCTTTAATTATTTTATCAACAGCATCTTCAGAAACTTGCCTAAAGACAGTAATTTGGGGAGGATCTGAAGGAGGGTTAACATCATATTCAGTGCCAGAAGAAGCAAAATTATCTCTATCTTCTTAATTTTGTTGGTGAAGAAGGAGGCAAACTGGTCAGCCAATGACTTTTCGGACTCATGAGATGGAAGTGTGGCATCAGAAACCCTGTTCAGGGTCTTATGGAGCTCACGCCAAAGTTTTCGAGAGTCATGACTATTGTCTGAGATCAGTTTGCTATAGTAGTCTGATTTATCTTTATTTACAAGTGCATTGCACCGAGCAATCTGGCGACGAAGCCTACTCCTGTTAAGTGTACTTTTAGCCCTACGCCAGGTTCTCTCAAATTGGCGCCTAAGGGACTTTGCACGTCGATAATCATCAGACATCCAATCGGCGGACTCCTTTTTCGTCAATTTAGATATAAGAGATGCATGCCTATCCAGAACATCACTCAAATCATGTACATATTGATCATACAGATCGACAACAGCATCAGCTGGAGACTTGACGAAGGACGTATTTTTGAGATCTGAGCGGAAGTCAGACATATTGATACGGTGGAACCTTCTATATTGAACTACATTTGGAGTATGAGACACTTGACAAGGGAAGGCAACTGAACATTTGACTAATGCGTGATCGGAAACAAAGTCACAAATTTTAACATCAGCAATGGTGTCCTGATCACAGGGGGATAAAATCAGGTCCAATATGTGACCATGTAGATGAGTAGGTTTATTGACTAACTGTTTGAGGTCACATGAATCAAGAAAGGTAGTGAATTTCTGACCGTCACCAACTGGAACATCAACATGAATGTTGAAGTCGCCACAAATGTAATATGAAGAATTAATGGATGAAAGGTAACCAACAAATGACATAAATTCTTCCAGAAAATTACAGGTACATGATCCTGGAGGGCGATAGATGCAGGCAAGCAACACTGAATGGCCATGAAGCCCGATTGACACCACTATATTTTCAAATGACTGATAACAAGGAGTTTCAATTATATGGGGTCTGTAGGAGGATCTGATGAAAAAACCCACACCACCACCAATACCTGAGGGACGAGGCTTGTGAGGAAAGTTAAAATCGGGAGGAGTTATAGACCGTAAGAAGCTGTCAGAGTCAAATGGACGTATGTGTGTTTCCGTGAGGCATAGAAGATCAAGGTCGTATGAAGCCACCATGTCGGCAAGGAGAGGACCCTTGTTCCTTACGGATCTGGCATTCAAAACACCGAGTGTAAACGGACCAGGGTTGAGGGATACATCTCCACCCAGTAACAGTAACAACATGAGCCCTCTTCCATTAACCATGGTCGGAAATTTTCGGCAGGAGCACAAATATGATAAATTTTTCGCAACCCGTGTCAAAGGAGGACATGATGTGTAAGATGCTCTGGTGCTGAACCAATCATGCCTGTGGGCCAGTGCCACTGCAAACAGTGCCATGAAGAGGAGTAACCGAGGACTGAACATGACTGGTGGGGTTGTACATCAGTAAGAGCCCCTAGTCTAAGCTCAACAGTGGGGAGCCTCAATAATATAACCCTACACCTAAAAGTCACAACTCTTCATCCTGTGGGCGACTCACAGGCACCCTAACACCCCACACTACAGCCTCACCTTAAGCTAAATGACAACACCACCAGACACCAACAGGAAAATGTCTATATACTGATTGGAAATAAACTTAAAGTGAACTTACAAGACACAAATTAGATTATAAATAATACCCAGTACTTGAAATAGGGGAATTATAGATCAAATTACTACGGTAATTCCCGGCAAATGGGCGATAATACCCGCTTTTATATAGAAGTTGATACAGCAGTGAATTGGGGGAATATATACATAAAACAGGCAGAGAATAAGAAAGTAAGATGAAATTAATATATAAGATAGTGAATCCGTCTAAAAATGTGCTACATATACATAAAAACGACCATTATTGTAAAGAGAATTCCAAAAAGCGTCTCCGCGGTGCTTACTAAAATCACAACCATACAGGTGGTGGGATTTTCAATATTTTTTTGACACCAAATGTAGGAATAACCAAACAATAAGCCAAAGAATCACTATCAAGCACCCTTGTGAGGATAAAGCATTAGGCTATGTTACACAAAAAAGTTAACTTGACAAAATAACACTTGTAAATCTGTTATATTTGCAAGACTAACCTATAGCCCTTGGATCCTTGGCCCTATCTGCAGTTTGAGTTTTCTGTATATCAAAGGCTGTTATCAACTTGCTTGAAAAGGTGGTTGCAACAATAATCAACTTATAACATCAACTTCTAAACTTCCAACGAACCAACAGGAAATATTTACAAACCATAGAGCGGACATCATGTGCCTTGACCCTAGATAATTTTTGAGTTTCAAGGTCAGATTCCTGATAAGCCAAGATGACCGTTTGTTTTATCCAGGATGATATAGTCGCTCTTTGAATATCTCCTGAAAAACCATTCTTGAAAGAGACAAACAAAAGGTGTTTTCCATCCCTAAGGTCCTTTTGTCTTATCAACATAGTATCTTAAAGATCTGACTAGGCATAAAGTCATGTCCTGAGATAAAGATGAGTCCAAAATTGGTTTAAGAGCTGGAATGACCACTGGTTGAACCACATTAGGTCCATCCGAAGCCAACTGGTTTTTGGACAGAAACACTGATGAAGGAGCCACTGTGACCTCCTTCCAACCAGTCTTATGTTTCAGGGATTTGAAGGTCCAAGCATGTACTTCACCTCTCCTTCTACCTGATGCCAAGGCCATAAGGAACACTGTTTTGAAGGTTAGTAATTTCAAAGGAGCATCCTTCAGAGGTTCAAAAGGCGACTTAGTTAATGCCAGAAGGACCAAAGATAAATCCCAAGAAGGTATGCCTCTATCTTTTACTGGTCTATCTCTATGAAAACTCGCAATCAGTCTATTTAGCTCAAAACTGTGACTGATATCAGTGCCTGCTGGTCCCAAATGATCTGCTATAGCTGTTCTATAACCTGCAATCGTAGTGGGTTTCAAATTTTTCTCATTGAATAAATGAATCAGAAAATCTGCTATTGTGGAAATAGATGGTTGTTCGAATTCCACCTGCTTCTCTTTACCCCATGATTAAAAAATGGACCACCTTGATTCATAGACCCTTCTGGATGAAAATCTCTGAGGTGCCTTAATTCTCTCTGCCACTGTGCTTGAGAATTTTTGAGGTGATTTGGTCTCGAGTCCAGATGCCAAACATGAAGATTGAGATAAGGAAGATTTTGATGGAATTTTTGACTGAATGGTTGCTTCAGAAGCCACTCCCAATGTGGAAGAAACAGTGGAGGTTTTGTGGAAAGGTCTATGAGATCCCAAAACCAACTCACCCATGGCCACCCTGGGGCCACCACAATTATTTGACATGCATAAGACCTCATCTTTTGGACTACCTTGGGAATTAGAGCTATTGGACAATAAACATAACCGTCCATTGCCTCCCAAGAGATGTTCAATGCATCTACCGCCATTGCATTTGGATCTGGGACTGGAGACACATATAGGGGTAGCTTGTTGTTCATTTTGGTGGCAAACAAGTCTATCATTGGTTTGTGCCAAATTTGGCAAATCCTTAGAAAAATTTTGGGATGAAGAGACCATTCTGTCTGTATGACCTTGTCCCTGCGTGAGAGGCTGTCTGCTATCACATTCAGACAGCCCTGTATGTGTCGAGCCCTCAGCAAAATTGCTCTGGGATGACAAAAAGCCATGAGACGCCATAACATGAGACACATTTCCAGTGAATGAGTCCCCCCCCTGTTTGTTGAGGTAGGCCACCACTGTTGAATTGTCTGAGGCCACCAAGACTCTCTTGTTCAAAAGATGGGTTTGAAAAGACCTTATTGCTAGAAACACTGCTTTTAGTTCCAGAATGTTTATATGCAAATTTGTCTCTCTGTCCGACCACAGTCCACTGACTGTCAGGTCTCCCAAATGTGCTCCCCAACCCTTGACCGAAGCATCTGTAAACAACAGGAGATTGTGCTCCTCTGCATGTAGGGGAGACCCTGTCAAAACATTTTTTGGATCTTTCCACCATATGAGATGTTTTTTCAAAATTTGTGAGCATGGGATGATTTTGTCCAATGATTGGGGATACTTCCAATGGGTTTTCAAGTACCATTGGAAGGGCCTCATGTGCAACCTGCCCATTGGGACTGTCTTCTCTAGAGCTGCCAGGATCCCTATGAAAGACATTAGGATCCTGGGAGTTGTTGTGACACTGTTGTCTAGATCTTCTATGGCATTTTTCAAAATTTGCCATTTTTTTGCTGTAGGCAAAACCTCGCCCTTGACCAAGTCGAACCTGTAGCCCAGGAAATCGAATTTTTGAGTTGGTATCAACTCTGATTTTTTGAAGTTGATCACCCAACCTAATTCCTGCACGAATTCTACCAGTTGTTTTGACTGCTCCATGCAAATCTGCTGTGTTGGAGCTCGCAAAAGCCAGTCGTCTAAATACTGGTGGATGCAAATACCCCTGTTTTGAAGCATTAACTTTACCTCCTTGACTACACGAGTGAATTCGAGTGGAGCCGTCGCAATGCCGAAGGGTAGTGCTCTGAACTGGAACGAACGCCCCCCCTACATGAAACCGAAGTAGGTTTTGAGATCTTTGGTGAATAGGAATGTGAAAATACGCGTCTGTAAGATCTACAGAAACTACCCACTCCCCTTTGCAAATGGAGTTTCTTATCACCTCCGCGGTTTCCATTTTGAATGTTGGAACTGTTAAATGATTGTTGAGAACACTGAGATCTATTACTGGGCGCCATTTTTTCCCCGGCTTTGGTACTAGAAATAACCTGCTGTGAAATCCCAGAGTTGCAGACATTCTTACCGGAATCACTGCTTTTTTCTGTAACATTTGCTGTACACATTCCAACAGGAAGTTTTGTTTCTGCTGATTGGCATAACCACTGTGAATTGTGGGATGTCGAGCTAATTCGATTGGATCTCTCAAGATGATCTCGTAACCGTGTTTTAGAATGTGTACAACTCTGGGATGACAACCGTTTTCTTTCCATACCTTGTAGAATAACTGTAAACGGCCTCCAGATAGCAATGCTTCTTGAGTATAGTCATTTCCTTCTCCCCCCACGACCTCCTCTGGTGGCCTGTGTGGGTTTGAATTGTGGTTTGTTATCTTGTTGGCCACGAAAAGAATTCTTTGAGGATGTGTTTGGAAATGAAGAGTTATTGTAGTCAGACCTTCCTTTCCTAGAATTGAAAATGGGTTTCGAATCCATCTTCTGTCTTTTGGGAGAACGACTGCGTTCGTATTTGTTCTCCACATTGTTGAGGACTGAGGGAGAAAACAAATCTGTTGAAGTGAAACCAGATCTCCTCAATCTGTTCCTATCGTGCTCGTGTAAGTGAGGGGCTGAGTACTTTAAGATAGTATCCCTCCTAGCAAGCTGCATATTGCAGGACATTGTCATTGAAGCTTCCACAACAGTTTCCAGCGCTCTTTCAATGGAAGCTATAGTTGGGTACTGTAGCTGAATGTAAGACATCAGTTCTTCAATATCCTTACTGAGACTGTCTTCCATGTTGGCCGCACCAGACTGTAAAATATCCTCCATATTAGAAGCACATTTTTCAAGAGCCCTAATAAAGTGACTAACAAACCCCAACACTTGGACCTGCTCGCGTTTTACTGATTCCATAGTAGTAAACTGACGAGTTGGAACAGAAATGTAAGATGGAGCAGAGGTAGATTTTGAGCAAATAGATATGAAGGAATCCTGACATTTAGGTGCAGAGATGGAAAATTCAGAAGTGGTAGACCTGTAGAACTTCATGTTGGGTCTGGTGTAAGGTAGAAAAGTATCTGAATTGAAAGGTGCTGAGTGAAGTCTCTCCCCATTCTCAGATGGATTCCCTGCAACTTTCTTTTCCAATTCTGTCCATCTAGCATTAATTTCCCCCACTGGAGGTAAACACATAGGTAAGACAGATAATTTCTTCTTTCGACCCAAAGATCTTCGATGGAACCTCCTTATATTCCTCTGGAGTTGAAAGTTCTAACAAACCCCTAATAGATGCTAAAAACTGTCTGTAGGAAGGATCTTCGTCTATCTCCTCTTCTTTCGATGGAAATTTTTGTTCAGAGTGAGGAGAGAGAGAACGCGCTCATTTGTGATGCGTTCTCTGCTCCACTTCTTCTTGAACCACACTATGATCTTCCTCCTCAGTTGTTGCAAAAATGGACCTGGCATCTTCACGATTTGCAGTCTCTCCAAACACCTCTTGTGTAGCTGTCTCTGTGGTTTTAGTTTCTAAAACCTGAATACGACCCTGCATAGCTTCTAGACGTGCTAGTATAAGCTGTAAGGGATCATTTGACACAGTTGAGGAAGAAGAAGTGGAAGGTAAATGGGAAGACTTTTCTTTACTGGTAGCTTGAGAGGGCTGAATATCCTCAGACCCTAGAAGGGAATCTTCGACCTCTTTAGAGATCGTTTCTTTAGTGGATTTTTTCTTCTCATAAGCTTTCCTTGCTTTGAGTTTTTTCTTCTGATCAGCCGTGAATTGGAGGCACACAAAGCAATCCTCCTCTTTAGAAGAAACACAGACGTCATCACCTTTGTTCTTCTCTCTACAAGAGAGGCAGAAACGATGGTGATCCCATTCAAAAGAAGTATGGCGACAACCAGCCGCTAACTTCTGTCCTTTACTTTTTATTTGACCTTCTGCCATAGTTGAAAACTGCAAAACAATCTTTGTTTACGATGTACACTCCCTGACGACCAAATTAAAAGTGAGGCTAATAGGGGTTATTCCGGTGTAGGCGCATGCGCAGTCATGCGCATACATACTGGTACCGACAAGGATATTTGTTTTTAAAACAATATTCTCGTCTGGTCGTCCATGTACGCTCCCGCTAACACGTAAGCACTAGTGAGGATAAGGTAAGGGTATTTTATGCAATAAAATTGTGTTTTGCCATTTTTGGCAAAAATTCAAAAATTCAAAATGGCTGCCATTTTTGGGGAGGGGAAAATTTTTTGAAAATTGCAAAGAGTAAACTCCTTAGATACCCTGTGGGTTGAAAATTTCGACGAAATCGCTCTATCTCACACAGTTAAGGAGATAGAAGCAAATTTGTGTTTTGCCAATTTTGGCAAAAATTCTAAAATTCAAAATGGCCGCCATTTTTGGGGAGGGGAAAATTTTTTAAAAATTGGCAAGAGTAGAATTCCCGAAATCGCTCTATCTCGCATGGTTAAGGAGATAGAAGCAAATTAGTGTTTTGCCATTTTTGGCAAAAATTCGAAAATTTAAAATGGCCGCCATTTTTGGGGAGGGGAAAATTTTTTAAAAATTACTAAGAGTACAATGCTCAGATACCCTGTGGGTCGAAAATTTTGACAAAATCGCTCTATCTCACACGGTTAAGGAGATAGAAGTAAATTTGTGTTTTGCCATTTTTGGCAAAAATTCGAAAATTCAAAATGGCCGCCATTTCTGGGGAGGGGAAAATTTTTTGGAAAATTGCAAAGATTGCATTCCTTAGATACCCTGTGGGTCGAAAATTCTGTCGAAATCGCTCTATCTCTTACGGTTTCTGAGATATTAGCAAATTACTCAAAAGTAGTACTGAAAATACACAATGAAGTACCTAAATGGCTATTACTCATGTACTGACAAAGCTATCAGTACCAAATGCAATACCAAGCGAGCTATGGACATAACAATCTTGTATTCAAAATTGTAGTAAAATATCTTTAATTATTTTGGCTTAAATGCACGGAAACCAATGGGTACTGAAAATAGCTGTACTCAAGTATTACTCAGTAAGCAAAAGAGGTACAACAGCCAAAAGCAATCCCAAGCAAGCTACTGACCCAATAAGCCTGCATACCAAATTTGGTGACAATAGCTCTAATACTTTTCCTATAAATGAGCGGAAACCATGCGTGACGCCGGACATCGGACGGCGGAAAAAGCAAAAATAATATATCCACCCCCCAGGGGGGTGGACATAATAACATCAATAACATTCTTTTAATTTGGTGTGTGATTGTACAAATTGATATTTATGTTCTATTTAAACATTATATCACATCGTAAATGGATTCTTTGACCCCAGAAATCCAGACTTAGAGACAAAGAATGTGTCTCTAAGTACAATATAAGCAAAGATGTGTGTAAAAATAGAATTTTCCATTATTTGTGGTGGCCATTTTGTTGTTTTTTTTTTGCCTTTTAAAAAAATTCCTTAAAGGTTCCAGGCTGGCACCTGACTGAGTTTTCATCAGGACGGCTCAGAGATGTTGAATCAACAAAAAAAAACTTCATAATAGCAACAAATCATGCTTTCTTACATTTCTGCTGGACTATAAGGCTGCACATGGAGCACAGTGGTCTACATTAGCCCCTTGTGCACAAGGGTCTTGACCTTTACACTTGGCTCTACAGCCAAAGCAAGAACCATGAGTGTCAAATGGCATTCCCCATGACCAGTGTTCCGGATGGCCCCAGCTATCTGTATTTCACGGGTAATAAGTTTTCAATGAAGAACTAACAAATTGTGCAATTGTATCAATTAAGTTGTTATATGGACCACATGTATAGAAACAAGGCTGAAAGGGGCTTCGGTTTACTAGCAAAGCTATCAGAGACACGAGTAGTACAGTGAGGCGGTAACCCATCCAAGTACTAATGTTGCCCATTGCTGCATAACTTCAGTGATAAGACAGGTACTCATCACAATTCATGAAAGTGCGGAGAATGAAAAAAAAAAATGTATACATGTGAAGGGTTCTCCAACAACCATTTACACTTTTCAAAACAAGGGAACAGTGGTTGTCTTTCAGACAACCACAAAGTCGAATCTTTAGATTAAAGTTGAGTTAAACCCAGAACTAGAAATAGGATGCCCTGTTGCTTGTACCTGCGACATATGAATAGAAACAGGATAGCATAGAAGAACACACATTATCATGTGTAATGTCCACCCTATCAACCTTTTGCAAAAATTGTACAGTAATCTTACAAGGCCCTGTTTCATCTGTAAAATATAGCAATGATGCTTAAATATTTATTAGTATACATGTAAATTATTTCAGTTTCATGCCTTTTTGCATTGGTTGGGTAGAAATTCGAAAATACAAAATGGCCGCCATTTTTGGGGAGGGGAAATTTTTTTGAAAATTGCAGAGTACCTTCCTTAGATACCTGTGGGTCGAAAATTGTGACGAAATCGCTCTATCTCGCACAGTTAAGGAGATAGAAGCAATTTTGTGTTTTGCCATTTTCGGCAAAAATTCGAAAATTCAAAAAGGCCGCCATTTTTGGGGAGGGGAAAATTTTTTGAAAATTGAAAAGAATACATTCCTGAGATATGCTGTGGGTCAAAAATTTCGACGAAATTGCTCTATCTCGCACGGTTAAGGAGATAAAAGCCAATTTGTGTTTTGCCATTTTTGGCAAAAATCCGAAAATTCAAAATGGCCGCCATTTTTGGGGAGGGGAAAATTTTTTGAAAATTGCAAGGAGTACCTTCCTTAGATACCCTGTGTCGAAAATTTCGATGAAATCGCTCTATCTTGCACGGTTAAGGAGATAAACGCAAATTTGTGTTTTGCCATTTTTGGCAAAAATCCGAAAATACAAAATGGCCGCCATTTTTGGGGAGGGGAAATTTTTTTGAAAATTGCAAAGAGTACCTTGGTTAGATACCCTGTGGGTCGAAAATTGCGACGAAATCACTCTATCTCGCACGGTTAAGGAGATAGAAGCAATTTTGTGTTTTGCCATTTTTGCCAAAAATTCGAAAATTCAAAATGGCCGCCATTTTTGGGGAGGGGAAAATTTTTGGAAAATTGAAAAGAGTACATTCCTTAGATACCCTGTGGGTCGAAAATTTCGACGAAAACACTCTATCTCGCACGGTTAAGGAGATAGAAGCAATTTTGTGTTTTGCCATTTTTGGCAAAAATCCGAAAATACAAAATGGCCGCCATTTTTGGGGAGGGGAAATTTTTTTTGAAAAGTCCAAAGAGTACCTACCTTAGATACCCTGTGGGTCGAAAATTGCGACGAAATGGCTCTATCTCGCACGGTTAAGGAGATAGAAGCAATTTTGTGTTTTGCCATTTTTGGCAAAAATTTGAAAATTCAAAATGGCCGCCATTTTTGGGGAGGGGAAAATTTTTTGAAAATTGAAAAGAATACATTCCTGAGATACCTTGTGGGTCGAAAATTTCGATGAAATTGCTCTATCTCGCACGGTTAAGGAGATAAAAGCCAATTTGTGTTTTGCCATTTTTTGGCAAAAATCCGAAAATGCAAAATGGCCGCCATTTTTGAGGAGGGGAAAATTTTTTGAAAATTGCAAGGAGTACCTTCCTTACATACCCTGTGGGTCGAAAATTGCGACGAAATCGCTCTATCTCGCACGGTTAAGGAGATAGAAGCAATTTTGTGTTTTGCCATTTTTGGCAAAAATCCGAAAATACAAAATGGCCGCCATTTTTGGGGAGGGGAAATTTTTTTGAAAATTCCAAAGAGTACCTTGGTTAGATACCCTGTGGGTCGAAAATTGCGATGAAATCGCTCTATCTCGCACGGTTAAGGAGATAGAAGCAATTTTGTGTTTTGCCATTTTTGGCAAAAATTCGAAAATTCAAAATGGCCGCCATTTTTGGGGAGGGTAAAATTTTTTGAAACTTGCAAAGAGTACCTTGGTTAGATACCCTATGGGTCAAAAATTGCGACGAAATCGCTCTATCTTGCACAGTTAAGGAGATAGAAGCAATTTTGTGTTTTGCCATTTTTGGCATAAATCCGAAAATACAAAATGGCCGCCATTTTTGGGGAGGGGAAATTTTTTTGAGAATTGCAAAGAGTACCTTCCTTACATACCCTGTGGGTCGAAAATTTCGACGAAATCGCTATCTCGCACGGTTAAGGAGATAGAAGCAATTTTGTGTTTTGACATTTTTGCCAAAAATTCGAAAATTCAAAATGGCCGCCATTTTTGGGGAGGGGAAAATTTTTTGAAAATTGAAAAGAGTACATATCTTAGATACCCTGTGGGTCGAAAATTTTGACGAAATCGCTCTATCTCTTACGGTTTCTGAGATATTAGCAAATTACTCAAAAGTAGTACTGAAAATACATAATGAAGTACCTAAATGGCTATTACTCATGTACTGACAAAGCTATCAGTCCCAAATGCAATACCAAGCGAGCTATGGACATAACAATCTTGTATTCAAAATTGTAGTAAAATATCTTTAATTATTTTGGCTTAAATGCACGGAAACCAATGGGTACTGAAAATAGCTGTACTTAAGTATTACTCAGTAAGCAAAAGAGGTACAACAGCCAAAAGCAATCCCAAGCAAGCTACTGACCCAATAAGCCTGCATACCAAATTTGGTGACAATAGCTGTAATACTTTTCCTTTAAATGAGCGGAAACCATGCGTGACGCCGGACATCGGATGCCGGACGGCAGAAAAAGCAAAAATAATATATCCACCCCCCAGGGGGGTGGACATAATAATTGTGTTTAGATAACAATATACCACATGGGTAACAAGGAGAGAGCTCATTAGTACCCAATAACTTTCAAGATGTTTAAAAGTGTTTTTGAATAGAATAATGTCATTTACTAAGACTGTTAAAATGTGTTTTTATGATAGATTTACAAATGAAAATCCTAACAGAGAAGGCAATAACCTTTTCTGAGGGAGAAATTCTAAATAGATTTGCAGAACCCAAACAAATTTATTAAATTAGTCATGTGGTGTCTGCCATCTATGAAACTGTCACTGTCCACATGCGTTCATGTGCAGAGCCACCAGATGAATACTTTTTTGTGATCCAAAATAAACTATATCACATCATAAAGACATATAATCCCCATGCATGGCTGTTTCATTGTACATTTTAAACAGTGACCTACAAATGAAGATTAATATTGATCATTACATATACCATATATTTTCTAATTCATGCCCCTTTACTACCAAATTTATAATGAGAGTGTCCGTGATTAATACACAAGACAACACTGTTCCATGCTAACTTCTGATTCACTATGAGCCAAAATTCTTTGAATCATGTGTTTTAATTTCTGCCTCATTTATGGTAGAAATTGATGCTGAATGCATGGGATTTCATTGACACATGTTACATACAGTTAGTTAAGATTTGGATGTATACATGACACTTTCAAGACATATAGTTGGCTCAGTTTCAGTTTCGTCTATTTGCAGAGTAATCAACACTAGGTAATTCTAACTCTAATAGTATTTCTCTAGTATTTAATCTCTATCTGAAGACAGTTACTGGGTTGAAGTAGATTCTGAGGAACATCAAACAAAAAAAATCAGAGATCAGCAATTATTAAGGATGAGACACTACAGGTGAAAAGCTGAAGGTTGTGAAGTAGGTTTCAAATTTGTAAAATAAGATTACAGGAGGAATGGTGGGTGAGCTATAAATCATAGTTCTCAATATCAAAAATATATTAAGTAGATTTCTGATACAAGAACTAAAGGTAAATTTGTCTTTTATTTCTATATTGTTAACTTGCATGAATAATATAATTGACTTTAAATTATTCAATAAAACAGAATTTATAAATATTGTATGATCAGTAAGCCAACAATGTGAAGGCCTTGTTCCAAGATTACATCATAAGTCAAATGTTAGTTTTGTCCATTTCATCATGTATTGTCATAAGGTTGGTACTTGCTTGCCTTGGGATTCATGGGCATATGTTCTACTTCCCTTTCCACATTCAAAGATTACCTATACAATGGTGCAAGTGTATATTAGACCAATGCCATTTAAATTAGTACTTAAATTGGACTTAAGTTGTCTAAACATGGCTAATGAAAGACAGATTTTGGGGCTGTCTAATGCTTCAAACTGTAACTTGGAAAATGCCTTAACTTTGCACAAAACAGAAGACAATTTACATCTTCACATTCACTTGCCACTGCAAAAATTTACATGTTGCGACATAACAAAGATTGATTTATTGCCTTGTCTGTTGTAAAAGTTACATTTGTACTAGAGCTAGGGCCAATACTAGTGTCACTATTTTGGTTCTACTGGTTCAACTCCGACAAATGATATTGTAAAGGTTCTGCTTAATATTACCATGCTTACTTTACTTGATATTAAACAAAATCTAATCAAAGAAAATATGTTGCCTACTGTAGTCACTGTTACATTAGCATTCACCCAAAGTAAAAACATAATGTCATAATGTTAATGTTTTATGACTATTCTCTAGTGTTTTGCAGATAGTAGAATGTTATCTGGAGCCTCCCCATAATTTAGTGAATTTCCCTGAGTGTCAGTTGAATGAATTATGGTATTTCATTAATTACAAGTTTAAAGGAGGAGGTGTGATCTATAACAAATAGAAACAATTTAAACTAATTCTGTATATATATGTATAACTTTATACATCACACACCCGAAACTTTGAGGTGTAAGCACCAGAGATCCTCAATATTGGTACTCTACATTGTATTTAAAGAGGCTTACATGGTTTATACACATCTCTGATGTGGCTACACAACTGCACAGAACAGCAGATCTGTCCAAATATGACTCTGAATGTTGCACACAATAAGTACACACTTTGGTTTTTCCTTTGGAATATTTTTACCAGGAGACAGATAAAGGCTGTCAAGGACAAAAGACATTCCCTAAAATGCAAATTTTAAACACGCAACAGGTATGAAAAAGTTCATGTTATGTACTATATGTGACTTGTAAAACTGATGAAATACCAATTAAGAGTACATGTGTCATGCATACACATTGATACCATTCACATGTAAACCATTTTCAATTAAGTTTCTGACTTTGTATTCATGACAAAGGCCACTTTTCTGAACTTTTATTTGTGCAAAAACTTGCACCCACATTTTTAATACTGCCACTTCCAAATATGTAAATAGTGTTTCTACCAGTGTTTTGAATAACAACCAACACAAGCATAAAAGACTGTTTATTGAATATTGTCTATTGAACCTATTAGTATGTCTGGAAGTCATGTGTTGAAGAACCAGACATTTATATTGGGGAAAATTACTCGAATGAGCACCAGATGACAAAGAAATACACATATGATTTTCTACATCCTGGTATTTTGCAAGAAGCTAGACAAAGGCTAGACAGTGTATTCATTTCATAAACTGCACATTAAAGAAAATATTAATGAAAAAAAAACAAAATGAGTATATACAGTACCTCTTATATTTAATATATGTGTATAGATATTACATATACCTTTAGCTTTTAGAGGATAAAATGGCGTTTTTTAAAAAACAACCAGAACCCAGTACATAACTCGAATCCAAGATTCGACTAAAAATGACGGGCCACAGTGGCAGAGTGGTAACACTCTCGCCTCCCACCTCTGAGGCCGGGGTTCGATCCCCGTGACGGCCTTAAGTGGGAAAGCTGGTAGTTGCTTGCCGTTGGTCAGCAGTTTACAGTACACAACCCTAGCGAACTGTATGTACTGGTTTCCTCTGCCCTTCAAACTACCTGTCGTGATATGACCTGTACAGTGTTGAAAGCGACGTAAAACCCCAAATAAACAAATCGACTAAAAATGAAGCTTTTGGTAAAACCATACAATGTATTATTTTGTGTCACCTGACATAACAGCACAAATCACTATACTGCCTGGATAACTGAACACTCAGCTTGGATAAATTAATACTGAATTGTAGTGATAGAACAATTGTCTACAGATATCGAATGGTCGGTCAAAATTCACATTAGCAGCGATGATCGATCTGGAAGTAGTATCAATCGATTCATCATTATTACTGACAATTTCATGAAATTTAGTTATCTTTCCTTATGTATCTAAATATCCACATACTTTAAAAATATTTTGTGCAGTATTCCTTAATAAATTTGAAAAATTTTGTTGTAATTTTAATTTTTATTAGATAAATACTTACCATTTCCTGACCATAGCTATTTGTTGGTGCCATCCAACTCACTGGCCAACGTTGAGAAACATTTTAAGCTACCTTAAGAAGCCAGTGAGTGAGTGTGGACTAGGAAGCCCCCCAATGGTCATGTGACCACGCCAATAGGCGCCATTCATTGTTTTTGTTGCAAAGCTCACCCCTAGTACCCTAGTACTGAATCCGCGGGGAGGCTGGGGGGGACTATCCTGGTCAGGAAATGGTAAGTATTTATCTAATAAAAATTAAAATTACAACAAAATTTTTCAATTTTATTGCGAAAAATACACTTACCATTTCCTGACCATAGCTGAATACAGCCTTCATGGATGGCGGGCAGTACTAGAATATAAAGACCCAGTAACAACCAAATGAATAGTAACAAACACACCACAAGCATACCGGCATTCATACTCAGACTCACCTCAATCCCGAGGAAGCCGGACTGTTGAGTAATACCATGGAAGCCAAACTCCATATGTTGATACCATTCATACCACCACCACTAAACACATCAAACAGCAAAGTAACAGCAAACAAACTGGACTATTTACAGCTGTACAACCATCTCAGAACACATCTGAAAAACAAGAAGCCAAATATAAGAACCAATACAAATACAGGCTTCAAAAAACATATTCCAAATACAATGACATTATAATAATAAAATATTAGTAATGACATTACCTATTAACAGTTTACAATATGTTGAGCCGCAACCACAGGCCCAATCTTCATAACATCCCCATTATGCCAGCACAAATCTTTCAGATAAAAATTTGTGAAGGTTGAATGGCTTCTCCAAAAACAGGAAGCCAAAATCTCATCTAAAGCAACTCCTCCCTTAAAAGCCAAAGAGGCAGCCAAAGCTCTGACCTCATGTGCCTTGACCTGGGAAACATTCTGAACCTCCTGATCAGATTTTTGATAAGCCATAATGATAGACTGCTTAATCCAAGAAGATATAGTAGCCTTCGAGATATCTTTTGAGTAGCCCTCCTTAATGGCTACAAAAAGAAGTTTCTTGCCCTTCCTGAGATCTTTTGTCTTGTCAAGATAATATCTCAAGGCCCTGACTGGACAAAGAGATCTATCCTGTACCAAAGATGGATCCAATGTAGGTTTCAAAGCAGGGATAACTACAGGTTGAATAGCCAAGGGTCCCTCCGAAGCCAATTGATTTTAGCTATGAAAGCAGTTGAAGGAGAAAAAGTAACTTCTGACCAATCTCTTTTCCTACTGAAGGAGTCAAAAGTCCAAGCATGGATTTCACTACGCCTCTTACCAGAAGCCAAAGCCAGCAAGAACACTGTCTTGAAAGTCAAAATTTTGAGATCAGCTTTTGCCAAGGGCTCAAAAGGAGCCCGAGTGAGAGCAAGTAAGACCAAAGACAGGTCCCAATTCGGAATAGATATATTTGCTGAAGGTCTGTCCCTATGAAAACTAGCAATCAAACGATTCAAATCTAAGCTTTGAGAAACCATTTGACCTGTAGAGCCTAGCCCATCTGCTACCGAGGTTCTGTAACCCGCAATAGTTCTAGGTTTCAAGTTCTTATCAGTGAAAATATGATTCAAAAAATCAGCTATTTGAGGAATAGTTGGTTTTGTGACATCCACCTAATTCTCCTGGGCCCACTTTTGAAATATGGCCCACCTTGAATCATATACTCGCCTTGAGGATTCTCTCTGAGGTGCCTTAATTCTATCTGCCACCTCAACAGAGAATCCTCCTTGACCTTCTTGAATGAGTCTAGATACCACGCATGGAGATTCAGATACTCCAGATTCTTGTGGAATCTGAGACTGAAAGGTTGCTTCAGTAGATTGTGCACTTGAGGAAGCCTCAGTGGAATCTTGGCTGACAATTCCACCAGATCCCAAAACCAAGGCATCCCCGGCCACCCTGGTGCTATCACAATGACCCTGCACCTGTAGGTGATCATTTTCTGAACTAACTGGGGAAGGATGGCCACTGGACAAAAAGCATAGGCGTCCAGAGCCTCCCAAGAGATGTTCAATGCATCTATCTGCCAGGCCTTGTCGTCTGGGACAGGAGATACGTAGGTTGGAAGTTTGGCATTCAAGCTGGTGGCAAACAGATCCACCATTGGCTTGTGCCAAACTTGGCAAATTTCTTGAAAGACCTGAGGATGCAAAGACCACTCTGTCTGAATGGCCTTGTCCCTCCTGGACAGGGAATCTGCTATCACACTGAGATTCCCTGGAATATGTCTGGCTCTGATGTAGATCTCCCTGGCATTGGACCAAGCCAGAATTCTCCACATCAAAGCACACATTTCGAAGGAGTGAGTGCCTCCTTCCTTGTTGATATAGGAGACCACAGTTGAGTTGTCTTTAGAAACTAGCACGATTTTTTGCCTTACTTGTCCTTGAAAATGTTTGAGGGCTAGAAAAACAGCTTTCAGTTCCAAAATATTGATATGCAAGTTTCTTTCTGATTGCTGCCAGACCCCACTTATAGTACAATTGCTCAAGTGGGCCCCCCAACCCTTCTCTGATGCATCTGTGAAAATCAACACATTGTGTTCTTTCTGATGCAGATTCGAACCCTTGAGTAAGTTCTGAGGATCCATCCACCAAGCCAGATGGTCCTTTATCAGTTGAGAAATTGGAACTATCTTGTCCAAGGACTGGGGAAAGTGCCAGTTGGTCTTCAGAAACCACTGAAAATGTCTCATATGGATTCGACCTGAAGGAACTGTCTTCTCCATGGAAGCCATGACCCCAATTAGTGACATGAGCTTCCTTGGAGTAGTAGTGTGACCTTGCAATATGGAAACTGCCAGAATTTTGAGTTTGTCCAATTTCTTTTGATTTGGGTAGACCAAACCTTCTCGAAGATTGAACCGATAACCCAGAAACTCGAGATCCTGAGTTGGATTGAGTTCTGATTTTTTGAAATTGACAATCCAACCCAACTTTCCGACTAGATTGATCAATTTTTGAATATCCCGAGCACAAGAATCCGGATCCTTGGCCCTCACCAGCCAATCGTCCAAATACTGATGGATTCGAACCCCTTGTGAAAGAGCTATGAACTTTACCTCTTTCACTACTCGAGTGAACTCCAATGGAGCAGTCGCAATCCCGAAGGGTAGGGCTCTGAACTGATAAGCCTGACCCTGTACATGAAAGCGCAGATATTTTTGAAACTTTTGGTGTATGGGTACATGAAAATAAGCGTCGGTGAGATCTATGGAAGCCACCCACTCGCCTGCTTGAAGAGAAGCCCGAATGACTTCTGCAGTTTCCATTTTGAATGTGGGAACATGTAAGAATGTATTTACCACACTGAGATCTATTACTGGTCGCCATTTGTTTTCTGGTTTTGGAACCAGAAACAAACGACTGTAGAATCCGAGAGAGTTCTTGTTTTGAACCGGAACCACTGCCCTCTTTTGAACCATTTGTTGAACTGACTCCAGCAAAGCTTTTTGTTTTACTGGATCCGAATAACTGCTTTTTATTGTCGGATACCGGGCCAGAGGTGGTTTCTGTTTGAATGGAAGACAATAACCTTGTTTCAAAACAAGAACTACCCTCGGATGTACCTTGAAGTTTTCCCACACTTTCCAATAATTTCCTAAACGGGCACCAGGATATTGTGTTTGTGTGCTTACCTCCACGTAGTCACTTCCTCCTGCCCCTACCCCCTCGGGCAGAGCCTCTATTGTTGTTGAAAGCACCAGATTGTCTTTTGTTTTGCTCCCCTTGTTTGCTTTGCGAACAAAAATTCTGGAAAGCAGCATTCTGGTACCTGTTTTGTGTCGATTCCTTCTTAGAATCAGTAAAAGAACGGGAACCATAGGAATCTCCTCTGTGTTTTTTGAAAGCCGGTTCCCGGTTAATCTGGCTCCATTGGATGAAATTCTGCTCCACTTCTGCCAGAACCTTGGAATTAAACAATTCCGTTTTTGTGAGAGATGAATTTCTAAGTCTAGCAATATCTTTATCTGTCACATCCCTATGACAAAGTTTGAGAAAATTATCCCTTCTGTTCAATAGCAAATTTGAAGCAAGGGTCATGGAGGTATCCAACACATCATCTAAAGCTTTGCCTAGACATCCCATGATGGTAGATTGGAGATGCAAACAATTCTGCATAAAATTCATGCTCTGTTGTATGTCCTCTTGATCCACAGACTCCTTCATTTTATCTAACTCCGCAAACATTTCATTTGTAGCCTTCTCCATTGCTGATTTGAACCAGAACACATGATTTAAAATCTGTATATTTTCCCTAGAAACTGTCTCCCAAGCCAAATATTGTTTTAAAGGTGTAGAAACCGAGGAAGGAGCTTGAAAGGGAGAAGCTGCAATGTTCTTAAATGCATCCTGAATCCTAGGAGCAGTCAAAGAGAAAGATTGTGGAGAGACTTGATAGAACTTCATCTGTGGCTTTGGGAAAGGAAGGAAATGACCCTTGGACAAAGGTGGATGGTGAGGGTCATTGTCGTCTACATCATTGCTTCCCAAAGCAGAAAACTCCTTATACTTCCATAACTCCACTAATGGTTGAGCAGGAGGCAAAGCCATAGATTGTTGCACAGATTTTTTAACTTGATCTCTGCTTGAAAAAACAGAAGGAGGAACAAAACATTCAACATTCTTCACCTCCAAATCTAGCCATTTTTTGATAGTCTCCAAAGTGTCAGTGTAACCAGGTGAATCTTCCTCTTTAGGATGAACCTCACCCTGTTCCAAATCCGGCTCTGACCTCATGTGCCTTGACCTGGGAAACATTCTGAACCTCCTGATCAGATTTTTGATAAGCCATAATGATAGACTGCTTAATCCAAGAAGATATAGTAGCCTTCGAGATATCTTTTGAGTAGCCCTCCTTAATGGCTACAAAAAGAAGTTTCTTGCCCTTCCTGAGATCTTTTGTCTTGTCAAGATAATATCTCAAGGCCCTGACTGGACAAAGAGATCTATCCTGTACCAAAGATGGATCCAATGTAGGTTTCAAAGCAGGGATAACTACAGGTTGAATAGCCAAGGGTCCCTCGAAAGCCAATTGATTTTTAGCTATGAAAGCAGTTGAAGGAGAAAAAGTAACTTCTGACCAATCTCTTTTCCTACTGAAGGAGTCAAAAGTCCAAGCATGGATTTCACTACGCCTCTTACCAGAAGCCAAAGCCAGCAAGAACACTGTCTTGAAAGTCAAAATTTTGAGATCAGCTTTTGCCAAGGGCTCAAAAGGAGCCCGAGTGAGAGCAAGTAAGACCAAAGACAGGTCCCAATTCGGAATAGATATATTTGCTGAAGGTCTGTCCCTATGAAAACTAGCAATCAAACGATTCAAATCTAAGCTTTGAGAAACCATTTGACCTGTAGAGCCTAGCCCATCTGCTACCGAGGTTCTGTAACCCGCAATAGTTCTAGGTTTCAAGTTCTTATCAGTGAAAATATGATTAAAAAAATCAGCTATTTGAGGAATAGTTGGTTTTGTGACATCCACCTAATTCTCCTGGGCCCACTTTTGAAATATGGCCCACCTTGAATCATATACTCGCCTTGAGGATTCTCTCTGAGGTGCCTTAATTCTATCTGCCACCTCAACAGAGAATCCTCCTTGACCTTCTTGAATGAGTCTAGATACCACGCATGGAGATTCAGATACTCCAGATTCTTGTGGAATCTGAGACTGAAAGGTTGCTTCAGTAGATTGTGCACTTGAGGAAGCCTCAGTGGAATCTTGGCTGACAATTCCACCAGATCCCAAAACCAAGGCATCCCCGGCCACCCTGGTGCTATCACAATGACCCTGCACCTGTAGGTGATCATTTTCTGAACTAACTGGGGAAGGATGGCCACTGGACAAAAAGCATAGGCGTCCAGAGCCTCCCAAGAGATGTTCAATGCATCTATCTGCCAGGCCTTGTCGTCTGGGACAGGAGATACGTAGGTTGGAAGTTTGGCATTCAAGCTGGTGGCAAACAGATCCACCATTGGCTTGTGCCAAACTTGGCAAATTTCTTGAAAGACCTGAGGATGCAAAGACCACTCTGTCTGAATGGCCTTGTCCCTCCTGGACAGGGAATCTGCTATCACACTGAGATTCCCTGGAATATGTCTGGCTCTGATGTAGATCTCCCTGGCATTGGACCAAGCCAGAATTCTCCACATCAAAGCACACATTTCGAAGGAGTGAGTGCCTCCTTCCTTGTTGATATAGGAGACCACAGTTGAGTTGTCTTTAGAAACTAGCACGATTTTTTGCCTTACTTGTCCTTGAAAATGTTTGAGGGCTAGAAAAACAGCTTTCAGTTCCAAAATATTGATATGCAAGTTTCTTTCTGATTGCTGCCAGACCCCACTTATAGTACAATTGCTCAAGTGGGCCCCCCAACCCTTCTCTGATGCATCTGTGAAAATCAACACATTGTGTTCTTTCTGATGCAGATTCGAACCCTTGAGTAAGTTCTGAGGATCCATCCACCAAGCCAGATGGTCCTTTATCAGTTGAGAAATTGGAACTATCTTGTCCAAGGACTGGGGAAAGTGCCAGTTGGTCTTCAGAAACCACTGAAAATGTCTCATATGGATTCGACCTGAAGGAACTGTCTTCTCCATGGAAGCCATGACCCCAATTAGTGACATGAGCTTCCTTGGAGTAGTAGTGTGACCTTGCAATATGGAAACTGCCAGAATTTTGAGTTTGTCCAATTTCTTTTGATTTGGGTAGACCAAACCTTCTCGAAGATTGAACCGATAACCCAGAAACTCGAGATCCTGAGTTGGATTGAGTTCTGATTTTTTGAAATTGACAATCCAACCCAACTTTCCGACTAGATTGATCAATTTTTGAATATCCCGAGCACAAGAATCCGGATCCTTGGCCCTCACCAGCCAATCGTCCAAATACTGATGGATTCGAACCCCTTGTGAAAGAGCTATGAACTTTACCTCTTTCACTACTCGAGTGAACTCCAATGGAGCAGTCGCAATCCCGAAGGGTAGGGCTCTGAACTGATAAGCCTGACCCTGTACATGAAAGCGCAGATATTTTTGAAACTTTTGGTGTATGGGTACATGAAAATAAGCGTCGGTGAGATCTATGGAAGCCACCCACTCGCCTGCTTGAAGAGAAGCCCGAATGACTTCTGCAGTTTCCATTTTGAATGTGGGAACATGTAAGAATGTATTTACCACACTGAGATCTATTACTGGTCGCCATTTGTTTTCTGGTTTTGGAACCAGAAACAAACGACTGTAGAATCCGAGAGAGTTCTTGTTTTGAACCGGAACCACTGCCCTCTTTTGAACCATTTGTTGAACTGACTCCAGCAAAGCTTTTTGTTTTACTGGATCCGAATAACTGCTTTTTATTGTCGGATACCGGGCCAGAGGTGGTTTCTGTTTGAATGGAAGACAATAACCTTGTTTCAAAACAAGAACTACCCTCGGATGTACCTTGAAGTTTTCCCACACTTTCCAATAATTTCCTAAACGGGCACCAGGATATTGTGTTTGTGTGCTTACCTCCACGTAGTCACTTCCTCCTGCCCCTACCCCCTCGGGCAGAGCCTCTATTGTTGTTGAAAGCACCAGATTGTCTTTTGTTTTGCTCCCCTTGTTTGCTTTGCGAACAAAAATTCTGGAAAGCAGCATTCTGGTACCTGTTTTGTGTCGATTCCTTCTTAGAATCAGTAAAAGAACGGGAACCATAGGAATCTCCTCTGTGTTTTTTGAAAGCCGGTTCCCGGTTAATCTGGCTCCATTGGATGAAATTCTGCTCCACTTCTGCCAGAACCTTGGAATTAAACAATTCTGTTTTTGTGAGAGATGAATTTCTAAGTCTAGCAATATCTTTATCTGTCACATCCCTATGACAAAGTTTGAGAAAATTATCCCTTCTGTTCAATAGCAAATTTGAAGCAAGGGTCATGGAGGTATCCAACACATCATCTAAAGCTTTGCCTAGACATCCCATGATGGTAGATTGGAGATGCAAACAATTCTGCATAAAATTCATGCTCTGTTGTATGTCCTCTTGATCCACAGACTCCTTCATTTTATCTAACTCCGCAAACATTTCATTTGTAGCCTTCTCCATTGCTGATTTGAACCAGAACACATGATTTAAAATCTGTATATTTTCCCTAGAAACTGTCTCCCAAGCCAAATATTGTTTTAAAGGTGTAGAAACCGAGGAAGGAGCTTGAAAGGGAGAAGCTGCAATGTTCTTAAATGCATCCTGAATCCTAGGAGCAGTCAAAGAGAAAGATTGTGGAGAGACTTGATAGAACTTCATCTGTGGCTTTGGGAAAGGAAGGAAATGACCCTTGGACAAAGGTGGATGGTGAGGGTCATTGTCGTCTACATCATTGCTTCCCAAAGCAGAAAACTCCTTATACTTCCATAACTCCACTAATGGTTGAGCAGGAGGCAAAGCCATAGATTGTTGCACAGATTTTTAAACTTGATCTCTGCTTGAAAAAACAGAAGGAGGAACAAAACATTCAACATTCTTCACCTCCAAATCTAGCCATTTTTTGATAGTCTCCAAAGTGTCAGTGTAACCAGGTGAATCTTCCTCTTTTGGATGAACCTCACCCTGTTCCAAATCCGGCTCTGACCTCATGTGCCTTGACCTGGGAAACATTCTGAACCTCCTGATCAGATTTTTGATAAGCCATAATGATAGACTGCTTAATCCAAGAAGATATAGTAGCCTTCGAGATATCTTTTGAGTAGCCCTCCTTAATGGCTACAAAAAGAAGTTTCTTGCCCTTCCTGAGATCTTTTGTCTTGTCAAGATAATATCTCAAGGCCCTGACTGGACAAAGAGATCTATCCTGTACCAAAGATGGATCCAATGTAGGTTTCAAAGCAGGGATAACTACAGGTTGAATAGCCAAGGGTCCCTCGAAAGCCAATTGATTTTTAGCTATGAAAGCAGTTGAAGGAGAAAAAGTAACTTCTGACCAATCTCTTTTCCTACTGAAGGAGTCAAAAGTCCAAGCATGGATTTCACTACGCCTCTTACCAGAAGCCAAAGCCAGCAAGAACACTGTCTTGAAAGTCAAAATTTTGAGATCAGCTTTTGCCAAGGGCTCAAAAGGAGCCCGAGTGAGAGCAAGTAAGACCAAAGACAGGTCCCAATTCGGAATAGATATATTTGCTGAAGGTCTGTCCCTATGAAAACTAGCAATCAAACGATTCAAATCTAAGCTTTGAGAAACCATTTGACCTGTAGAGCCTAGCCCATCTGCTACCGAGGTTCTGTAACCCGCAATAGTTCTAGGTTTCAAGTTCTTATCAGTGAAAATATGATTAAAAAAATCAGCTATTTGAGGAATAGTTGGTTTTGTGACATCCACCTAATTCTCCTGGGCCCACTTTTGAAATATGGCCCACCTTGAATCATATACTCGCCTTGAGGATTCTCTCTGAGGTGCCTTAATTCTATCTGCCACCTCAACAGAGAATCCTCCTTGACCTTCTTGAATGAGTCTAGATACCACGCATGGAGATTCAGATACTCCAGATTCTTGTGGAATCTGAGACTGAAAGGTTGCTTCAGTAGATTGTGCACTTGAGGAAGCCTCAGTGGAATCTTGGCTGACAATTCCACCAGATCCCAAAACCAAGGCATCCCCGGCCACCCTGGTGCTATCACAATGACCCTGCACCTGTAGGTGATCATTTTCTGAACTAACTGGGGAAGGATGGCCACTGGACAAAAAGCATAGGCGTCCAGAGCCTCCCAAGAGATGTTCAATGCATCTATCTGCCAGGCCTTGTCGTCTGGGACAGGAGATACGTAGGTTGGAAGTTTGGCATTCAAGCTGGTGGCAAACAGATCCACCATTGGCTTGTGCCAAACTTGGCAAATTTCTTGAAAGACCTGAGGATGCAAAGACCACTCTGTCTGAATGGCCTTGTCCCTCCTGGACAGGGAATCTGCTATCACACTGAGATTCCCTGGAATATGTCTGGCTCTGATGTAGATCTCCCTGGCATTGGACCAAGCCAGAATTCTCCACATCAAAGCACACATTTCGAAGGAGTGAGTGCCTCCTTCCTTGTTGATATAGGAGACCACAGTTGAGTTGTCTTTAGAAACTAGCACGATTTTTTGCCTTACTTGTCCTTGAAAATGTTTGAGGGCTAGAAAAACAGCTTTCAGTTCCAAAATATTGATATGCAAGTTTCTTTCTGATTGCTGCCAGACCCCACTTATAGTACAATTGCTCAAGTGGGCCCCCCAACCCTTCTCTGATGCATCTGTGAAAATCAACACATTGTGTTCTTTCTGATGCAGATTCGAACCCTTGAGTAAGTTCTGAGGATCCATCCACCAAGCCAGATGGTCCTTTATCAGTTGAGAAATTGGAACTATCTTGTCCAAGGACTGGGGAAAGTGCCAGTTGGTCTTCAGAAACCACTGAAAATGTCTCATATGGATTCGACCTGAAGGAACTGTCTTCTCCATGGAAGCCATGACCCCAATTAGTGACATGAGCTTCCTTGGAGTAGTAGTGTGACCTTGCAATATGGAAACTGCCAGAATTTTGAGTTTGTCCAATTTCTTTTGATTTGGGTAGACCAAACCTTCTCGAAGATTGAACCGATAACCCAGAAACTCGAGATCCTGAGTTGGATTGAGTTCTGATTTTTTGAAATTGACAATCCAACCCAACTTTCCGACTAGATTGATCAATTTTTGAATATCCCGAGCACAAGAATCCGGATCCTTGGCCCTCACCAACCAATCGTCCAAATACTGATGGATTCGAACCCCTTGTGAAAGAGCTATGAACTTTACCTCTTTCACTACTCGAGTGAACTCCAATGGAGCAGTCGCAATCCCGAAGGGTAGGGCTCTGAACTGATAAGCCTGACCCTGTACATGAAAGCGCAGATATTTTTGAAACTTTTGGTGTATGGGTACATGAAAATAAGCGTCGGTGAGATCTATGGAAGCCACCCACTCGCCTGCTTGAAGAGAAGCCCGAATGACTTCTGCAGTTTCCATTTTGAATGTGGGAACATGTAAGAATGTATTTACCACACTGAGATCTATTACTGGTCGCCATTTGTTTTCTGGTTTTGGAACCAGAAACAAACGACTGTAGAATCCGAGAGAGTTCTTGTTTTGAACCGGAACCACTGCCCTCTTTTGAACCATTTGTTGAACTGACTCCAGCAAAGCTTTTTGTTTTACTGGATCCGAATAACTGCTTTTTATTGTCGGATACCGGGCCAGAGGTGGTTTCTGTTTGAATGGAAGACAATAACCTTGTTTCAAAACAAGAACTACCCTCGGATGTACCTTGAAGTTTTCCCACACTTTCCAATAATTTCCTAAACGGGCACCAGGATATTGTGTTTGTGTGCTTACCTCCACGTAGTCACTTCCTCCTGCCCCTACCCCCTCGGGCAGAGCCTCTATTGTTGTTGAAAGCACCAGATTGTCTTTTGTTTTGCTCCCCTTGTTTGCTTTGCGAACAAAAATTCTGGAAAGCAGCATTCTGGTACCTGTTTTGTGTCGATTCCTTCTTAGAATCAGTAAAAGAACGGGAACCATAGGAATCTCCTCTGTGTTTTTTGAAAGCCGGTTCCCGGTTAATCTGGCTCCATTGGATGAAATTCTGCTCCACTTCTGCCAGAACCTTGGAATTAAACAATTCCTTTTTTGTGAGAGATGAATTTCTAAGTCTAGCAATATCTTTATCTGTCACATCCCTATGACAAAGTTTGAGAAAATTATCCCTTCTGTTCAATAGCAAATTTGAAGCAAGGGTCATGGAGGTATCCAACACATCATCTAAAGCTTTGCCTAGACATCCCATGATGGTAGATTGGAGATGCAAACAATTCTGCATAAAATTCATGCTCTGTTGTATGTCCTCTTGATCCACAGACTCCTTCATTTTATCTAACTCCGCAAACATTTCATTTGTAGCCTTCTCCATTGCTGATTTGAACCAGAACACATGATTTAAAATCTGTATATTTTCCCTAGAAACTGTCTCCCAAGCCAAATATTGTTTTAAAGGTGTAGAAACCGAGGAAGGAGCTTGAAAGGGAGAAGCTGCAATGTTCTTAAATGCATCCTGAATCCTAGGAGCAGTCAAAGAGAAAGATTGTGGAGAGACTTGATAGAACTTCATCTGTGGCTTTGGGAAAGGAAGGAAATGACCCTTGGACAAAGGTGGATGGTGAGGGTCATTGTCGTCTACATCATTGCTTCCCAAAGCAGAAAACTCCTTATACTTCCATAACTCCACTAATGGTTGAGCAGGAGGCAAAGCCATAGATTGTTGCACAGATTTTTTAACTTGATCTCTGCTTGAAAAAACAGAAGGAGGAACAAAACATTCAACATTCTTCACCTCCAAATCTAGCCATTTTTTGATAGTCTCCAAAGTGTCAGTGTAACCAGGTGAATCTTCCTCTTTAGGATGAACCTCACCCTGTTCCAAATCCGGCTCTGACCTCATGTGCCTTGACCTGGGAAACATTCTGAACCTCCTGATCAGATTTTTGATAAGCCATAATGATAGACTGCTTAATCCAAGAAGATATAGTAGCCTTCGAGATATCTTTTGAGTAGCCCTCCTTAATGGCTACAAAAAGAAGTTTCTTGCCCTTCCTGAGATCTTTTGTCTTGTCAAGATAATATCTCATGGCCCTGACTGGACAAAGAGATCTATCCTGTACCAAAGATGGATCCAATGTAGGTTTCAAAGCAGGGATAACTACAGGTTAAATAGCCAAGGGTCCCTCCGAAGCCAACTGATTTTTAGCTATGAAAGCAGTTGAAGGAGAAAAAGTAACTTCTGACCAATCTCTTTCCCTACTGAAGGAGTCAAAAGTCCAAGCATGGATTTCACTACGCCTCTTACCAGAAGCCAAAGCCAGCAAGAACACTGTCTTGAAAGTCAAAATTTTGAGATCAGCTTTTGCCAAGGGCTCAAAAGGAGCCCGAGTGAGAGCAAGTAAGACCAAAGACAGGTCCCAATTCGGAATAGATCTATTTGCTGAAGGTCTGTCCCTATGAAAACTAGCAATCAAACGATTCAAATCTAAGCTTTGAGAAACCATTTGACCTGTAGAGCCTAGCCCATCTGCTACCGAGGTTCTGTAACCCGCAATAGTTCTAGGTTTCAAGTTCTTATCAGTGAAAATATGATTCAAAAAATCAGCTATTTGAGGAATAGTTGGTTTTGTGACATCCACCTAATTCTCCTGGGCCCACTTTTGAAATATGGCCCACCTTGAATCATATACTCGCCTTGAGGATTCTCTCTGAGGTGCCTTAATTCTATCTGCCACCTCAACAGAGAATCCTCCTTGACCTTCTTGAATGAGTCTAGATACCACGCATGGAGATTCAGATACTCCAGATTCTTGTGGAATCTGAGACTGAAAGGTTGCTTCAGTAGATTGTGCACTTGAGGAAGCCTCAGTGGAATCTTGGCTGACAATTCCACCAGATCCCAAAACCAAGGCATCCTCGGCCACCCTGGTGCTATCACAATGACCCTGCACCTGTAGGTGATCATTTTCTGAACTAACTGGGGAAGGATGGCCACTGGACAAAAAGCATAGGCGTCCAGAGCCTCCCAAGAGATGTTCAATGCATCTATCTGCCAGGCCTTGTCGTCTGGGACAGGAGATACGTAGGTTGGAAGTTTGGCATTCAAGCTGGTGGCAAACAGATCCACCATTGGCTTGTGCCAAACTTGGCAAATTTCTTGAAAGACCTGAGGATGCAAAGACCACTCTGTCTGAATGGCCTTGTCCCTCCTGGACAGGGAATCTGCTATCACACTGAGATTCCCTGGAATATGTCTGGCTCTGATGTAGATCTCCCTGGCATTGGACCAAGCCAGAATTCTCCACATCAAAGCACACATTTCGAAGGAGTGAGTGCCTCCTTCCTTGTTGATATAGGAGACCACAGTTGAGTTGTCTGAAGAAACTAGCACGATTTTTTGCCTTACTTGTCCTTGAAAATGTTTGAGGGCTAGAAAAACAGCTTTCAGTTCCAAAATATTGATATGCAAGTTTCTTTCTGATTGCTGCCAGACCCCACTTATAGTACAATTGCTCAAGTGGGCCCCCCAACCCTTCTCTGATGCATCTGTGAAAATCAACACATTGTGTTCTTTCTGATGCAGATTCGAACCCTTGAGTAAGTTCTGAGGATCCATCCACCAAGCCAGATGGTCCTTTATCAGTTGAGAAATTGGAACTATCTTGTCCAAGGACTGGGGAAAGTGCCAGTTGGTCTTCAGAAACCACTGAAAAGGTCTCATATGGATTCGACCTGAAGGAACTGTCTTCTCCATGGAAGCCATGACCCCAATTAGTGACATGAGCTTCCTTGGAGTAGTAGTGTGACCTTGCAATATGGAAACTGCCAGAATTTTGAGTTTGTCCAATTTCTTTTGATTTGGGTAGACCAAACCTTCTCGAAGATTGAACCGATAACCCAGAAACTCGAGATCCTGAGTTGGATTGAGTTCTGATTTTTTGAAATTGACAATCCAACCCAACTTTCCGACTAGATTGATCAATTTTTGAATATCCCGAGCACAAGAATCCGGATCCTTGGCCCTCACCAGCCAATCGTCCAAATACTGATGGATTCGAACCCCTTGTGAAAGAGCTATGAACTTTACCTCTTTCACTACTCGAGTGAACTCCAATGGAGCAGTCGCAATCCCGAAGGGTAGGGCTCTGAACTGATAAGCCTGACCCTGTACATGAAAGCGCAGATATTTTTGAAACTTTTGGTGTATGGGTACATGAAAATAAGCGTCGGTGAGATCTATGGAAGCCACCCACTCGCCTGCTTGAAGAGAAGCCCGAATGACTTCTGCAGTTTCCATTTTGAATGTGGGAACATGTAAGAATGTATTTACCACACTGAGATCTATTACTGGTCGCCATTTGTTTTCTGGTTTTGGAACCAGAAACAAACGACTGTAGAATCCGAGAGAGTTCTTGTTTTGAACCGGAACCACTGCCCTCTTTTGAACCATTTGTTGAACTGACTCCAGCAAAGCTTTTTGTTTTACTGGATCCGAATAACTGCTTTTTATTGTCGGATACCGGGCCAGAGGTGGTTTCTGTTTGAATGGAAGACAATAACCTTGTTTCAAAACAAGAACTACCCTCGGATGTACCTTGAAGTTTTCCCACACTTTCCAATAATTTCCTAAACGGGCACCAGGATATTGTGTTTGTGTGCTTACCTCCACGTAGTCACTTCCTCCTGCCCCTACCCCCTCGGGCAGAGCCTCTATTGTTGTTGAAAGCACCAGATTGTCTTTTGTTTTGCTCCCCTTGTTTGCTTTGCGAACAAAAATTCTGGAAAGCAGCATTCTGGTACCTGTTTTGTGTCGATTCCTTCTTAGAATCAGTAAAAGAACGGGAACCATAGGAATCTCCTCTGTGTTTTTTGAAAGCCGGTTCCCGGTTAATCTGGCTCCATTGGATGAAATTCTGCTCCACTTCTGCCAGAACCTTGGAATTAAACAATTCCTTTTTTGTGAGAGATGAATTTCTAAGTCTAGCAATATCTTTATCTGTCACATCCCTATGACAAAGTTTGAGAAAATTATCCCTTCTGTTCAATAGCAAATTTGAAGCAAGGGTCATGGAGGTATCCAACACATCATCTAAAGCTTTGCCTAGACATCCCATGGTGGTAGATTGGAGATGCAAACAATTCTGCATAAAATTCATGCTCTGTTGTATGTCCTCTTGATCCACAGACTCCTTCATTTTATCTAACTCCGCAAACATTTCATTTGTAGCCTTCTCCATTGCTGATTTGAACCAGAACACATGATTTAAAATCTGTATATTTTCCCTAGAAACTGTCTCCCAAGCCAAATATTGTTTTAAAGGTGTAGAAACCGAGGAAGGAGCTTGAAAGGGAGAAGCTGCAATGTTCTTAAATGCATCCTGAATCCTAGGAGCAGTCAAAGAGAAAGATTGTGGAGAGACTTGATAGAACTTCATCTGTGGCTTTGGGAAAGGAAGGAAATGACCCTTGGACAAAGGTGGATGGTGAGGGTCATTGTCGTCTACATCATTGCTTCCCAAAGCAGAAAACTCCTTATACTTCCATAACTCCACTAATGGTTGAGCAGGAGGCAAAGCCATAGATTGTTGCACAGATTTTTTAACTTGATCTCTGCTTGAAAAAACAGAAGGAGGAACAAAACATTCAACATTCTTCACCTCCAAATCTAGCCATTTTTTGATAGTCTCCAAAGTGTCAGTGTAACCAGGTGAATCTTCCTCTTTAGGATGAATCTCACCCTGTTCCAAATCCGGATCCGGCTCTGACCTCATGTGCCTTGACCTGGGAAACATTCTGAACCTCCTGATCAGATTTTTGATGAGCCATAATGATAGACTGCTTAATCCAAGAAGATATAGTAGCCTTCGAGATATCTTTTGAGTAGCCCTCCTTAATGGCTACAAAAAGAAGTTTCTTGCCCTTCCTGAGATCTTTTGTCTTGTCAAGATAATATCTCAAGGCCCTGACTGGACAAAGAGATCTATCCTGTACCAAAGATGGATCCAATGTAGGTTTCAAAGCAGGGATAACTACAGGTTGAATAGCCAAGGGTCCCTCCGAAGCCAACTGATTTTTAGCTATGAAAGCAGTTGAAGGAGAAAAAGTAACTTCTGACCAATCTCTTTTCCTACTGAAGGAGTCAAAAGTCCAAGCATGGATTTCACTACGCCTCTTACCAGAAGCCAAAGCCAGCAAGAACACTGTCTTGAAAGTCAAAATTTTGAGATCAGCTTTTGCCAAGGGCTCAAAAGGAGCCCGAGTGAGAGCAAGTAAGACCAAAGACAGGTCCCAATTCGGAATAGATATATTTGCTGAAGGTCTGTCCCTATGAAAACTAGCAATCAAACGATTCAAATCTAAGCTTTGAGAAACCATTTGACCTGTAGAGCCTAGCCCATCTGCTACCGAGGTTCTGTAACCCGCAATAGTTCTAGGTTTCAAGTTCTTATCAGTGAAAATATGATTCAAAAAATCAGCTATTTGAGGAATAGTTGGTTTTGTGACATCCACCTAATTCTCCTGGGCCCACTTTTGAAATATGGCCCACCTTGAATCATATACTCGCCTTGAGGATTCTCTCTGAGGTGCCTTAATTCTATCTGCCACCTCAACAGAGAATCCTCCTTGACCTTCTTGAATGAGTCTAGATACCACGCATGGAGATTCAGATACTCCAGATTCTTGTGGAATCTGAGACTGAAAGGTTGCTTCAGTAGATTGTGCACTTGAGGAAGCCTCAGTGGAATCTTGGCTGACAATTCCACCAGATCCCAAAACCAAGGCATCCCCGGCCACCCTGGTGCTATCACAATGACCCTGCACCTGTAGGTGATCATTTTCTGAACTAACTGGGGAAGGATGGCCACTGGACAAAAAGCATAGGTGTCCAGAGCCTCCCAAGAGATGTTCAATGCATCTATCTGCCAGGCCTTGTCGTCTGGGACAGGAGATACGTAGGTTGGAAGTTTGGCATTCAAGCTGGTGGCAAACAGATCCACCATTGGCTTGTGCCAAACTTGGCAAATTTCTTGAAAGACCTGAGGATGCAAAGACCACTCTGTCTGAATGGCCTTGTCCCTCCTGGACAGGGAATCTGCTATCACACTGAGATTCCCTGGAATATGTCTGGCTCTGATGTAGATCTCCCTGGCATTGGACCAAGCCAGAATTCTCCACATCAAAGCACACATTTCGAAGGAGTGAGTGCCTCCTTCCTTGTTGATATAGGAGACCACAGTTGAGTTGTCTGAAGAAACTAGCACTTTTTGCCTTACTTGTCCTTGAAAATGTTTGAGGGCTAGAAAAACAGCTTTCAGTTCCAAAATATTGATATGCAAGTTTCTTTCTGATTGCTGCCAGACCCCACTTATAGTACAATTGCTCAAGTGGGCCCCCCAACCCTTCTCTGATGCATCTGTGAAAATCAACACATTGTGTTCTTTCTGATGCAGATTCGAACCCTTGAGTAAGTTCTGAGGATCCATCCACCAAGCCAGATGGTCCTTTATCAGTTGAGAAATTGGAACTATCTTGTCCAAGGACTGGGGAAAGTGCCAGTTGGTCTTCAGAAACCACTGAAAATGTCTCATATGGATTCGACCTGAAGGAACTGTCTTCTCCATGGAAGCCATGACCCCAATTAGTGACATGAGCTTCCTTGGAGTAGTAGTGTGACCTTGCAATATGGAAACTGCCAGAATTTTGAGTTTGTCCAATTTCTTTTGATTTGGGTAGACCAAACCTTCTCGAAGATTGAACCGATAACCCAGAAACTCGAGATCCTGAGTTGGATTGAGTTCTGATTTTTTGAAATTGACAATCCAACCCAACTTTCCGACTAGATTGATCAATTTTTGAATATCCCGAGCACAAGAATCCGGATCCTTGGCCCTCACCAGCCAATCGTCCAAATACTGATGGATTCGAACCCCTTGTGAAAGAGCTATGAACTTTACCTCTTTCACTACTCGAGTGAACTCCAATGGAGCAGTCGCAATCCCGAAGGGTAGGGCTCTGAACTGATAAGCCTGACCCTGTACATGAAAGCGCAGATATTTTTGAAACTTTTGGTGTATGGGTACATGAAAATAAGCGTCGGTGAGATCTATGGAAGCCACCCACTCGCCTGCTTGAAGAGAAGCCCGAATGACTTCTGCAGTTTCCATTTTGAATGTGGGAACATGTAAGAATGTATTTACCACACTGAGATCTATTACTGGTCGCCATTTGTTTTCTGGTTTTGGAACCAGAAACAAACGACTGTAGAATCCGAGAGAGTTCTTGTTTTGAACCGGAACCACTGCCCTCTTTTGAACCATTTGTTGAACTGACTCCAGCAAAGCTTTTTGTTTTACTGGATCCGAATAACTGCTTTTTATTGTCGGATACCGGGCCAGAGGTGGTTTCTGTTTGAATGGAAGACAATAACCTTGTTTCAAAACAAGAACTACCCTCGGATGTACCTTGAAGTTTTCCCACACTTTCCAATAATTTCCTAAACGGGCACCAGGATATTGTGTTTGTGTGCTTACCTCCACGTAGTCACTTCCTCCTGCCCCTACCCCCTCGGGCAGAGCCTCTATTGTTGTTGAAAGCACCAGATTGTCTTTTGTTTTGCTCCCCTTGTTTGCTTTGCGAACAAAAATTCTGGAAAGCAGCATTCTGGTACCTGTTTTGTGTCGATTCCTTCTTAGAATCAGTAAAAGAACGGGAACCATAGGAATCTCCTCTGTGTTTTTTGAAAGCCGGTTCCCGGTTAATCTGGCTCCATTGGATGAAATTCTGCTCCACTTCTGCCAGAACCTTGGAATTAAACAATTCCTTTTTTGTGAGAGATGAATTTCTAAGTCTAGCAATATCTTTATCTGTCACATCCCTATGACAAAGTTTGAGAAAATTATCCCTTCTGTTCAATAGCAAATTTGAAGCAAGGGTCATGGAGGTATCCAACACATCATCTAAAGCTTTGCCTAGACATCCCATGATGGTAGATTGGAGATGCAAACAATTCTGCATAAAATTCATGCTCTGTTGTATGTCCTCTTGATCCACAGACTCCTTCATTTTATCTAACTCCGCAAACATTTCATTTGTAGCCTTCTCCATTGCTGATTTGAACCAGAACACATGATTTAAAATCTGTATATTTTCCCTAGAAACTGTCTCCCAAGCCAAATATTGTTTTAAAGGTGTAGAAACCGAGGAAGGAGCTTGAAAGGGAGAAGCTGCAATGTTCTTAAATGCATCCTGAATCCTAGGAGCAGTCAAAGAGAAAGATTGTGGAGAGACTTGATAGAACTTCATCTGTGGCTTTGGGAAAGGAAGGAAATGACCCTTGGACAAAGGTGGATGGTGAGGGTCATTGTCGTCTACATCATTGCTTCCCAAAGCAGAAAACTCCTTATACTTCCATAACTCCACTAATGGTTGAGCAGGAGGCAAAGCCATAGATTGTTGCACAGATTTTTAAACTTGATCTCTGCTTGAAAAAACAGAAGGAGGAACAAAACATTCAACATTCTTCACCTCCAAATCTAGCCATTTTTTGATAGTCTCCAAAGTGTCAGTGTAACCAGGTGAATCTTCCTCTTTAGGATGAACCTCACCCTGTTCCAAATCCGGCTCTGACCTCATGTGCCTTGACCTGGGAAACATTCTGAACCTCCTGATCAGATTTTTGATAAGCCATAATGATAGACTGCTTAATCCAAGAAGATATAGTAGCCTTCGAGATATCTTTTGAGTAGCCCTCCTTAATGGCTACAAAAAGAAGTTTCTTGCCCTTCCTGAGATCTTTTGTCTTGTCAAGATAATATCTCAAGGCCCTGACTGGACAAAGAGATCTATCCTGTACCAAAGATGGATCCAATGTAGGTTTCAAAGCAGGGATAACTACAGGTTGAATAGCCAAGGGTCCCTCGAAAGCCAATTGATTTTTAGCTATGAAAGCAGTTGAAGGAGAAAAAGTAACTTCTGACCAATCTCTTTTCCTACTGAAGGAGTCAAAAGTCCAAGCATGGATTTCACTACGCCTCTTACCAGAAGCCAAAGCCAGCAAGAACACTGTCTTGAAAGTCAAAATTTTGAGATCAGCTTTTGCCAAGGGCTCAAAAGGAGCCCGAGTGAGAGCAAGTAAGACCAAAGACAGGTCCCAATTCGGAATAGATATATTTGCTGAAGGTCTGTCCCTATGAAAACTAGCAATCAAACGATTCAAATCTAAGCTTTGAGAAACCATTTGACCTGTAGAGCCTAGCCCATCTGCTACCGAGGTTCTGTAACCCGCAATAGTTCTAGGTTTCAAGTTCTTATCAGTGAAAATATGATTCAAAAAATCAGCTATTTGAGGAATAGTTGGTTTTGTGACATCCACCTAATTCTCCTGGGCCCACTTTTGAAATATGGCCCACCTTGAATCATATACTCGCCTTGAGGATTCTCTCTGAGGTGCCTTAATTCTATCTGCCACCTCAACAGAGAATCCTCCTTGACCTTCTTGAATGAGTCTAGATACCACGCATGGAGATTCAGATACTCCAGATTCTTGTGGAATCTGAGACTGAAAGGTTGCTTCAGTAGATTGTGCACTTGAGGAAGCCTCAGTGGAATCTTGGCTGACAATTCCACCAGATCCCAAAACCAAGGCATCCCCGGCCACCCTGGTGCTATCACAATGACCCTGCACCTGTAGGTGATCATTTTCTGAACTAACTGGGGAAGGATGGCCACTGGACAAAAAGCATAGGCGTCCAGAGCCTCCCAAGAGATGTTCAATGCATCTATCTGCCAGGCCTTGTCGTCTGGGACAGGAGATACGTAGGTTGGAAGTTTGGCATTCAAGCTGGTGGCAAACAGATCCACCATTGGCTTGTGCCAAACTTGGCAAATTTCTTGAAAGACCTGAGGATGCAAAGACCACTCTGTCTGAATGGCCTTGTCCCTCCTGGACAGGGAATCTGCTATCACACTGAGATTCCCTGGAATATGTCTGGCTCTGATGTAGATCTCCCTGGCATTGGACCAAGCCAGAATTCTCCACATCAAAGCACACATTTCGAAGGAGTGAGTGCCTCCTTCCTTGTTGATATAGGAGACCACAGTTGAGTTGTCTGAAGAAACTAGCACGATTTTTTGCCTTACTTGTCCTTGAAAATGTTTGAGGGCTAGAAAAACAGCTTTCAGTTCCAAAATATTGATATGCAAGTTTCTTTCTGATTGCTGCCAGACCCCACTTATAGTACAATTGCTCAAGTGGGCCCCCCAACCCTTCTCTGATGCATCTGTGAAAATCAACACATTGTGTTCTTTCTGATGCAGATTCGAACCCTTGAGTAAGTTCTGAGGATCCATCCACCAAGCCAGATGGTCCTTTATCAGTTGAGAAATTGGAACTATCTTGTCCAAGGACTGGGGAAAGTGCCAGTTGGTCTTCAGAAACCACTGAAAATGTCTCATATGGATTCGACCTGAAGGAACTGTCTTCTCCATGGAAGCCATGACCCCAATTAGTGACATGAGCTTCCTTGGAGTAGTAGTGTGACCTTGCAATATGGAAACTGCCAGAATTTTGAGTTTGTCCAATTTCTTTTGATTTGGGTAGACCAAACCTTCTCGAAGATTGAACCGATAACCCAGAAACTCGAGATCCTGAGTTGGATTGAGTTCTGATTTTTTGAAATTGACAATCCAACCCAACTTTCCGACTAGATTGATCAATTTTTGAATATCCCGAGCACAAGAATCCGGATCCTTGGCCCTCACCAGCCAATCGTCCAAATACTGATGGATTCGAACCCCTTGTGAAAGAGCTATGAACTTTACCTCTTTCACTACTCGAGTGAACTCCAATGGAGCAGTCGCAATCCCGAAGGGTAGGGCTCTGAACTGATAAGCCTGACCCTGTACATGAAAGCGCAGATATTTTTGAAACTTTTGGTGTATGGGTACATGAAAATAAGCGTCGGTGAGATCTATGGAAGCCACCCACTCGCCTGCTTGAAGAGAAGCCCGAATGACTTCTGCAGTTTCCATTTTGAATGTGGGAACATGTAAGAATGTATTTACCACACTGAGATCTATTACTGGTCGCCATTTGTTTTCTGGTTTTGGAACCAGAAACAAACGACTGTAGAATCCGAGAGAGTTCTTGTTTTGAACCGGAACCACTGCCCTCTTTTGAACCATTTGTTGAACTGACTCCAGCAAAGCTTTTTGTTTTACTGGATCCGAATAACTGCTTTTTATTGTCGGATACCGGGCCAGAGGTGGTTTCTGTTTGAATGGAAGACAATAACCTTGTTTCAAAACAAGAACTACCCTCGGATGTACCTTGAAGTTTTCCCACACTTTCCAATAATTTCCTAAACGGGCACCAGGATATTGTGTTTGTGTGCTTACCTCCACGTAGTCACTTCCTCCTGCCCCTACCCCCTCGGGCAGAGCCTCTATTGTTGTTGAAAGCACCAGATTGTCTTTTGTTTTGCTCCCCTTGTTTGCTTTGCGAACAAAAATTCTGGAAAGCAGCATTCTGGTACCTGTTTTGTGTCGATTCCTTCTTAGAATCAGTAAAAGAACGGGAACCATAGGAATCTCCTCTGTGTTTTTTGAAAGCCGGTTCCCGGTTAATCTGGCTCCATTGGATGAAATTCTGCTCCACTTCTGCCAGAACCTTGGAATTAAACAATTCCTTTTTTGTGAGAGATGAATTTCTAAGTCTAGCAATATCTTTATCTGTCACATCCCTATGACAAAGTTTGAGAAAATTATCCCTTCTGTTCAATAGCAAATTTGAAGCAAGGGTCATGGAGGTATCCAACACATCATCTAAAGCTTTGCCTAGACATCCCATGATGGTAGATTGGAGATGCAAACAATTCTGCATAAAATTCATGCTCTGTTGTATGTCCTCTTGATCCACAGACTCCTTCATTTTATCTAACTCCGCAAACATTTCATTTGTAGCCTTCTCCATTGCTGATTTGAACCAGAACACATGATTTAAAATCTGTATATTTTCCCTAGAAACTGTCTCCCAAGCCAAATATTGTTTTAAAGGTGTAGAAACCGAGGAAGGAGCTTGAAAGGGAGAAGCTGCAATGTTCTTAAATGCATCCTGAATCCTAGGAGCAGTCAAAGAGAAAGATTGTGGAGAGACTTGATAGAACTTCATCTGTGGCTTTGGGAAAGGAAGGAAATGACCCTTGGACAAAGGTGGATGGTGAGGGTCATTGTCGTCTACATCATTGCTTCCCAAAGCAGAAAACTCCTTATACTTCCATAACTCCACTAATGGTTGAGCAGGAGGCAAAGCCATAGATTGTTGCACAGATTTTTAAACTTGATCTCTGCTTGAAAAAACAGAAGGAGGAACAAAACATTCAACATTCTTCACCTCCAAATCTAGCCATTTTTTGATAGTCTCCAAAGTGTCAGTGTAACCAGGTGAATCTTCCTCTTTAGGATGAACCTCACCCTGTTCCAAATCCGGCTCTGACCTCATGTGCCTTGACCTGGGAAACATTCTGAACCTCCTGATCAGATTTTTGATAAGCCATAATGATAGACTGCTTAATCCAAGAAGATATAGTAGCCTTCGAGATATCTTTTGAGTAGCCCTCCTTAATGGCTACAAAAAGAAGTTTCTTGCCCTTCCTGAGATCTTTTGTCTTGTCAAGATAATATCTCAAGGCCCTGACTGGACAAAGAGATCTATCCTGTACCAAAGATGGATCCAATGTAGGTTTCAAAGCAGGGATAACTACAGGTTGAATAGCCAAGGGTCCCTCGAAAGCCAATTGATTTTTAGCTATGAAAGCAGTTGAAGGAGAAAAAGTAACTTCTGACCAATCTCTTTTCCTACTGAAGGAGTCAAAAGTCCAAGCATGGATTTCACTACGCCTCTTACCAGAAGCCAAAGCCAGCAAGAACACTGTCTTGAAAGTCAAAATTTTGAGATCAGCTTTTGCCAAGGGCTCAAAAGGAGCCCGAGTGAGAGCAAGTAAGACCAAAGACAGGTCCCAATTCGGAATAGATATATTTGCTGAAGGTCTGTCCCTATGAAAACTAGCAATCAAACGATTCAAATCTAAGCTTTGAGAAACCATTTGACCTGTAGAGCCTAGCCCATCTGCTACCGAGGTTCTGTAACCCGCAATAGTTCTAGGTTTCAAGTTCTTATCAGTGAAAATATGATTCAAAAAATCAGCTATTTGAGGAATAGTTGGTTTTGTGACATCCACCTAATTCTCCTGGGCCCACTTTTGAAATATGGCCCACCTTGAATCATATACTCGCCTTGAGGATTCTCTCTGAGGTGCCTTAATTCTATCTGCCACCTCAACAGAGAATCCTCCTTGACCTTCTTGAATGAGTCTAGATACCACGCATGGAGATTCAGATACTCCAGATTCTTGTGGAATCTGAGACTGAAAGGTTGCTTCAGTAGATTGTGCACTTGAGGAAGCCTCAGTGGAATCTTGGCTGACAATTCCACCAGATCCCAAAACCAAGGCATCCCCGGCCACCCTGGTGCTATCACAATGACCCTGCACCTGTAGGTGATCATTTTCTGAACTAACTGGGGAAGGATGGCCACTGGACAAAAAGCATAGGCGTCCAGAGCCTCCCAAGAGATGTTCAATGCATCTATCTGCCAGGCCTTGTCGTCTGGGACAGGAGATACGTAGGTTGGAAGTTTGGCATTCAAGCTGGTGGCAAACAGATCCACCATTGGCTTGTGCCAAACTTGGCAAATTTCTTGAAAGACCTGAGGATGCAAAGACCACTCTGTCTGAATGGCCTTGTCCCTCCTGGACAGGGAATCTGCTATCACACTGAGATTCCCTGGAATATGTCTGGCTCTGATGTAGATCTCCCTGGCATTGGACCAAGCCAGAATTCTCCACATCAAAGCACACATTTCGAAGGAGTGAGTGCCTCCTTCCTTGTTGATATAGGAGACCACAGTTGAGTTGTCTGAAGAAACTAGCACGATTTTTTGCCTTACTTGTCCTTGAAAATGTTTGAGGGCTAGAAAAACAGCTTTCAGTTCCAAAATATTGATATGCAAGTTTCTTTCTGATTGCTGCCAGACCCCACTTATAGTACAATTGCTCAAGTGGGCCCCCCAACCCTTCTCTGATGCATCTGTGAAAATCAACACATTGTGTTCTTTCTGATGCAGATTCGAACCCTTGAGTAAGTTCTGAGGATCCATCCACCAAGCCAGATGGTCCTTTATCAGTTGAGAAATTGGAACTATCTTGTCCAAGGACTGGGGAAAGTGCCAGTTGGTCTTCAGAAACCACTGAAAATGTCTCATATGGATTCGACCTGAAGGAACTGTCTTCTCCATGGAAGCCATGACCCCAATTAGTGACATGAGCTTCCTTGGAGTAGTAGTGTGACCTTGCAATATGGAAACTGCCAGAATTTTGAGTTTGTCCAATTTCTTTTGATTTGGGTAGACCAAACCTTCTCGAAGATTGAACCGATAACCCAGAAACTCGAGATCCTGAGTTGGATTGAGTTCTGATTTTTTGAAATTGACAATCCAACCCAACTTTCCGACTAGATTGATCAATTTTTGAATATCCCGAGCACAAGAATCCGGATCCTTGGCCCTCACCAGCCAATCGTCCAAATACTGATGGATTCGAACCCCTTGTGAAAGAGCTATGAACTTTACCTCTTTCACTACTCGAGTGAACTCCAATGGAGCAGTCGCAATCCCGAAGGGTAGGGCTCTGAACTGATAAGCCTGACCCTGTACATGAAAGCGCAGATATTTTTGAAACTTTTGGTGTATGGGTACATGAAAATAAGCGTCGGTGAGATCTATGGAAGCCACCCACTCGCCTGCTTGAAGAGAAGCCCGAATGACTTCTGCAGTTTCCATTTTGAATGTGGGAACATGTAAGAATGTATTTACCACACTGAGATCTATTACTGGTCGCCATTTGTTTTCTGGTTTTGGAACCAGAAACAAACGACTGTAGAATCCGAGAGAGTTCTTGTTTTGAACCGGAACCACTGCCCTCTTTTGAACCATTTGTTGAACTGACTCCAGCAAAGCTTTTTGTTTTACTGGATCCGAATAACTGCTTTTTATTGTCGGATACCGGGCCAGAGGTGGTTTCTGTTTGAATGGAAGACAATAACCTTGTTTCAAAACAAGAACTACCCTCGGATGTACCTTGAAGTTTTCCCACACTTTCCAATAATTTCCTAAACGGGCACCAGGATATTGTGTTTGTGTGCTTACCTCCACGTAGTCACTTCCTCCTGCCCCTACCCCCTCGGGCAGAGCCTCTATTGTTGTTGAAAGCACCAGATTGTCTTTTGTTTTGCTCCCCTTGTTTGCTTTGCGAACAAAAATTCTGGAAAGCAGCATTCTGGTACCTGTTTTGTGTCGATTCCTTCTTAGAATCAGTAAAAGAACGGGAACCATAGGAATCTCCTCTGTGTTTTTTGAAAGCCGGTTCCCGGTTAATCTGGCTCCATTGGATGAAATTCTGCTCCACTTCTGCCAGAACCTTGGAATTAAACAATTCCTTTTTTGTGAGAGATGAATTTCTAAGTCTAGCAATATCTTTATCTGTCACATCCCTATGACAAAGTTTGAGAAAATTATCCCTTCTGTTCAATAGCAAATTTGAAGCAAGGGTCATGGAGGTATCCAACACATCATCTAAAGCTTTGCCTAGACATCCCATGATGGTAGATTGGAGATGCAAACAATTCTGCATAAAATTCATGCTCTGTTGTATGTCCTCTTGATCCACAGACTCCTTCATTTTATCTAACTCCGCAAACATTTCATTTGTAGCCTTCTCCATTGCTGATTTGAACCAGAACACATGATTTAAAATCTGTATATTTTCCCTAGAAACTGTCTCCCAAGCCAAATATTGTTTTAAAGGTGTAGAAACCGAGGAAGGAGCTTGAAAGGGAGAAGCTGCAATGTTCTTAAATGCATCCTGAATCCTAGGAGCAGTCAAAGAGAAAGATTGTGGAGAGACTTGATAGAACTTCATCTGTGGCTTTGGGAAAGGAAGGAAATGACCCTTGGACAAAGGTGGATGGTGAGGGTCATTGTCGTCTACATCATTGCTTCCCAAAGCAGAAAACTCCTTATACTTCCATAACTCCACTAATGGTTGAGCAGGAGGCAAAGCCATAGATTGTTGCACAGATTTTTAAACTTGATCTCTGCTTGAAAAAACAGAAGGAGGAACAAAACATTCAACATTCTTCACCTCCAAATCTAGCCATTTTTTGATAGTCTCCAAAGTGTCAGTGTAACCAGGTGAATCTTCCTCTTTAGGATGAACCTCACCCTGTTCCAAATCCGGCTCTGACCTCATGTGCCTTGACCTGGGAAACATTCTGAACCTCCTGATCAGATTTTTGATAAGCCATAATGATAGACTGCTTAATCCAAGAAGATATAGTAGCCTTCGAGATATCTTTTGAGTAGCCCTCCTTAATGGCTACAAAAAGAAGTTTCTTGCCCTTCCTGAGATCTTTTGTCTTGTCAAGATAATATCTCAAGGCCCTGACTGGACAAAGAGATCTATCCTGTACCAAAGATGGATCCAATGTAGGTTTCAAAGCAGGGATAACTACAGGTTGAATAGCCAAGGGTCCCTCGAAAGCCAATTGATTTTTAGCTATGAAAGCAGTTGAAGGAGAAAAAGTAACTTCTGACCAATCTCTTTTCCTACTGAAGGAGTCAAAAGTCCAAGCATGGATTTCACTACGCCTCTTACCAGAAGCCAAAGCCAGCAAGAACACTGTCTTGAAAGTCAAAATTTTGAGATCAGCTTTTGCCAAGGGCTCAAAAGGAGCCCGAGTGAGAGCAAGTAAGACCAAAGACAGGTCCCAATTCGGAATAGATATATTTGCTGAAGGTCTGTCCCTATGAAAACTAGCAATCAAACGATTCAAATCTAAGCTTTGAGAAACCATTTGACCTGTAGAGCCTAGCCCATCTGCTACCGAGGTTCTGTAACCCGCAATAGTTCTAGGTTTCAAGTTCTTATCAGTGAAAATATGATTCAAAAAATCAGCTATTTGAGGAATAGTTGGTTTTGTGACATCCACCTAATTCTCCTGGGCCCACTTTTGAAATATGGCCCACCTTGAATCATATACTCGCCTTGAGGATTCTCTCTGAGGTGCCTTAATTCTATCTGCCACCTCAACAGAGAATCCTCCTTGACCTTCTTGAATGAGTCTAGATACCACGCATGGAGATTCAGATACTCCAGATTCTTGTGGAATCTGAGACTGAAAGGTTGCTTCAGTAGATTGTGCACTTGAGGAAGCCTCAGTGGAATCTTGGCTGACAATTCCACCAGATCCCAAAACCAAGGCATCCCCGGCCACCCTGGTGCTATCACAATGACCCTGCACCTGTAGGTGATCATTTTCTGAACTAACTGGGGAAGGATGGCCACTGGACAAAAAGCATAGGCGTCCAGAGCCTCCCAAGAGATGTTCAATGCATCTATCTGCCAGGCCTTGTCGTCTGGGACAGGAGATACGTAGGTTGGAAGTTTGGCATTCAAGCTGGTGGCAAACAGATCCACCATTGGCTTGTGCCAAACTTGGCAAATTTCTTGAAAGACCTGAGGATGCAAAGACCACTCTGTCTGAATGGCCTTGTCCCTCCTGGACAGGGAATCTGCTATCACACTGAGATTCCCTGGAATATGTCTGGCTCTGATGTAGATCTCCCTGGCATTGGACCAAGCCAGAATTCTCCACATCAAAGCACACATTTCGAAGGAGTGAGTGCCTCCTTCCTTGTTGATATAGGAGACCACAGTTGAGTTGTCTGAAGAAACTAGCACGATTTTTTGCCTTACTTGTCCTTGAAAATGTTTGAGGGCTAGAAAAACAGCTTTCAGTTCCAAAATATTGATATGCAAGTTTCTTTCTGATTGCTGCCAGACCCCACTTATAGTACAATTGCTCAAGTGGGCCCCCCAACCCTTCTCTGATGCATCTGTGAAAATCAACACATTGTGTTCTTTCTGATGCAGATTCGAACCCTTGAGTAAGTTCTGAGGATCCATCCACCAAGCCAGATGGTCCTTTATCAGTTGAGAAATTGGAACTATCTTGTCCAAGGACTGGGGAAAGTGCCAGTTGGTCTTCAGAAACCACTGAAAATGTCTCATATGGATTCGACCTGAAGGAACTGTCTTCTCCATGGAAGCCATGACCCCAATTAGTGACATGAGCTTCCTTGGAGTAGTAGTGTGACCTTGCAATATGGAAACTGCCAGAATTTTGAGTTTGTCCAATTTCTTTTGATTTGGGTAGACCAAACCTTCTCGAAGATTGAACCGATAACCCAGAAACTCGAGATCCTGAGTTGGATTGAGTTCTGATTTTTTGAAATTGACAATCCAACCCAACTTTCCGACTAGATTGATCAATTTTTGAATATCCCGAGCACAAGAATCCGGATCCTTGGCCCTCACCAGCCAATCGTCCAAATACTGATGGATTCGAACCCCTTGTGAAAGAGCTATGAACTTTACCTCTTTCACTACTCGAGTGAACTCCAATGGAGCAGTCGCAATCCCGAAGGGTAGGGCTCTGAACTGATAAGCCTGACCCTGTACATGAAAGCGCAGATATTTTTGAAACTTTTGGTGTATGGGTACATGAAAATAAGCGTCGGTGAGATCTATGGAAGCCACCCACTCGCCTGCTTGAAGAGAAGCCCGAATGACTTCTGCAGTTTCCATTTTGAATGTGGGAACATGTAAGAATGTATTTACCACACTGAGATCTATTACTGGTCGCCATTTGTTTTCTGGTTTTGGAACCAGAAACAAACGACTGTAGAATCCGAGAGAGTTCTTGTTTTGAACCGGAACCACTGCCCTCTTTTGAACCATTTGTTGAACTGACTCCAGCAAAGCTTTTTGTTTTACTGGATCCGAATAACTGCTTTTTATTGTCGGATACCGGGCCAGAGGTGGTTTCTGTTTGAATGGAAGACAATAACCTTGTTTCAAAACAAGAACTACCCTCGGATGTACCTTGAAGTTTTCCCACACTTTCCAATAATTTCCTAAACGGGCACCAGGATATTGTGTTTGTGTGCTTACCTCCACGTAGTCACTTCCTCCTGCCCCTACCCCCTCGGGCAGAGCCTCTATTGTTGTTGAAAGCACCAGATTGTCTTTTGTTTTGCTCCCCTTGTTTGCTTTGCGAACAAAAATTCTGGAAAGCAGCATTCTGGTACCTGTTTTGTGTCGATTCCTTCTTAGAATCAGTAAAAGAACGGGAACCATAGGAATCTCCTCTGTGTTTTTTGAAAGCCGGTTCCCGGTTAATCTGGCTCCATTGGATGAAATTCTGCTCCACTTCTGCCAGAACCTTGGAATTAAACAATTCCTTTTTTGTGAGAGATGAATTTCTAAGTCTAGCAATATCTTTATCTGTCACATCCCTATGACAAAGTTTGAGAAAATTATCCCTTCTGTTCAATAGCAAATTTGAAGCAAGGGTCATGGAGGTATCCAACACATCATCTAAAGCTTTGCCTAGACATCCCATGATGGTAGATTGGAGATGCAAACAATTCTGCATAAAATTCATGCTCTGTTGTATGTCCTCTTGATCCACAGACTCCTTCATTTTATCTAACTCCGCAAACATTTCATTTGTAGCCTTCTCCATTGCTGATTTGAACCAGAACACATGATTTAAAATCTGTATATTTTCCCTAGAAACTGTCTCCCAAGCCAAATATTGTTTTAAAGGTGTAGAAACCGAGGAAGGAGCTTGAAAGGGAGAAGCTGCAATGTTCTTAAATGCATCCTGAATCCTAGGAGCAGTCAAAGAGAAAGATTGTGGAGAGACTTGATAGAACTTCATCTGTGGCTTTGGGAAAGGAAGGAAATGACCCTTGGACAAAGGTGGATGGTGAGGGTCATTGTCGTCTACATCATTGCTTCCCAAAGCAGAAAACTCCTTATACTTCCATAACTCCACTAATGGTTGAGCAGGAGGCAAAGCCATAGATTGTTGCACAGATTTTTAAACTTGATCTCTGCTTGAAAAAACAGAAGGAGGAACAAAACATTCAACATTCTTCACCTCCAAATCTAGCCATTTTTTGATAGTCTCCAAAGTGTCAGTGTAACCAGGTGAATCTTCCTCTTTAGGATGAACCTCACCCTGTTCCAAATCCGGCTCTGACCTCATGTGCCTTGACCTGGGAAACATTCTGAACCTCCTGATCAGATTTTTGATAAGCCATAATGATAGACTGCTTAATCCAAGAAGATATAGTAGCCTTCGAGATATCTTTTGAGTAGCCCTCCTTAATGGCTACAAAAAGAAGTTTCTTGCCCTTCCTGAGATCTTTTGTCTTGTCAAGATAATATCTCAAGGCCCTGACTGGACAAAGAGATCTATCCTGTACCAAAGATGGATCCAATGTAGGTTTCAAAGCAGGGATAACTACAGGTTGAATAGCCAAGGGTCCCTCGAAAGCCAATTGATTTTTAGCTATGAAAGCAGTTGAAGGAGAAAAAGTAACTTCTGACCAATCTCTTTTCCTACTGAAGGAGTCAAAAGTCCAAGCATGGATTTCACTACGCCTCTTACCAGAAGCCAAAGCCAGCAAGAACACTGTCTTGAAAGTCAAAATTTTGAGATCAGCTTTTGCCAAGGGCTCAAAAGGAGCCCGAGTGAGAGCAAGTAAGACCAAAGACAGGTCCCAATTCGGAATAGATATATTTGCTGAAGGTCTGTCCCTATGAAAACTAGCAATCAAACGATTCAAATCTAAGCTTTGAGAAACCATTTGACCTGTAGAGCCTAGCCCATCTGCTACCGAGGTTCTGTAACCCGCAATAGTTCTAGGTTTCAAGTTCTTATCAGTGAAAATATGATTCAAAAAATCAGCTATTTGAGGAATAGTTGGTTTTGTGACATCCACCTAATTCTCCTGGGCCCACTTTTGAAATATGGCCCACCTTGAATCATATACTCGCCTTGAGGATTCTCTCTGAGGTGCCTTAATTCTATCTGCCACCTCAACAGAGAATCCTCCTTGACCTTCTTGAATGAGTCTAGATACCACGCATGGAGATTCAGATACTCCAGATTCTTGTGGAATCTGAGACTGAAAGGTTGCTTCAGTAGATTGTGCACTTGAGGAAGCCTCAGTGGAATCTTGGCTGACAATTCCACCAGATCCCAAAACCAAGGCATCCCCGGCCACCCTGGTGCTATCACAATGACCCTGCACCTGTAGGTGATCATTTTCTGAACTAACTGGGGAAGGATGGCCACTGGACAAAAAGCATAGGCGTCCAGAGCCTCCCAAGAGATGTTCAATGCATCTATCTGCCAGGCCTTGTCGTCTGGGACAGGAGATACGTAGGTTGGAAGTTTGGCATTCAAGCTGGTGGCAAACAGATCCACCATTGGCTTGTGCCAAACTTGGCAAATTTCTTGAAAGACCTGAGGATGCAAAGACCACTCTGTCTGAATGGCCTTGTCCCTCCTGGACAGGGAATCTGCTATCACACTGAGATTCCCTGGAATATGTCTGGCTCTGATGTAGATCTCCCTGGCATTGGACCAAGCCAGAATTCTCCACATCAAAGCACACATTTCGAAGGAGTGAGTGCCTCCTTCCTTGTTGATATAGGAGACCACAGTTGAGTTGTCTGAAGAAACTAGCACGATTTTTTGCCTTACTTGTCCTTGAAAATGTTTGAGGGCTAGAAAAACAGCTTTCAGTTCCAAAATATTGATATGCAAGTTTCTTTCTGATTGCTGCCAGACCCCACTTATAGTACAATTGCTCAAGTGGGCCCCCCAACCCTTCTCTGATGCATCTGTGAAAATCAACACATTGTGTTCTTTCTGATGCAGATTCGAACCCTTGAGTAAGTTCTGAGGATCCATCCACCAAGCCAGATGGTCCTTTATCAGTTGAGAAATTGGAACTATCTTGTCCAAGGACTGGGGAAAGTGCCAGTTGGTCTTCAGAAACCACTGAAAAGGTCTCATATGGATTCGACCTGAAGGAACTGTCTTCTCCATGGAAGCCATGACCCCAATTAGTGACATGAGCTTCCTTGGAGTAGTAGTGTGACCTTGCAATATGGAAACTGCCAGAATTTTGAGTTTGTCCAATTTCTTTTGATTTGGGTAGACCAAACCTTCTCGAAGATTGAACCGATAACCCAGAAACTCGAGATCCTGAGTTGGATTGAGTTCTGATTTTTTGAAATTGACAATCCAACCCAACTTTCCGACTAGATTGATCAATTTTTGAATATCCCGAGCACAAGAATCCGGATCCTTGGCCCTCACCAGCCAATCGTCCAAATACTGATGGATTCGAACCCCTTGTGAAAGAGCTATGAACTTTACCTCTTTCACTACTCGAGTGAACTCCAATGGAGCAGTCGCAATCCCGAAGGGTAGGGCTCTGAACTGATAAGCCTGACCCTGTACATGAAAGCGCAGATATTTTTGAAACTTTTGGTGTATGGGTACATGAAAATAAGCGTCGGTGAGATCTATGGAAGCCACCCACTCGCCTGCTTGAAGAGAAGCCCGAATGACTTCTGCAGTTTCCATTTTGAATGTGGGAACATGTAAGAATGTATTTACCACACTGAGATCTATTACTGGTCGCCATTTGTTTTCTGGTTTTGGAACCAGAAACAAACGACTGTAGAATCCGAGAGAGTTCTTGTTTTGAACCGGAACCACTGCCCTCTTTTGAACCATTTGTTGAACTGACTCCAGCAAAGCTTTTTGTTTTACTGGATCCGAATAACTGCTTTTTATTGTCGGATACTGGGCCAGAGGTGGTTTCTGTTTGAATGGAAGACAATAACCTTGTTTCAAAACAAGAACTACCCTCGGATGTACCTTGAAGTTTTCCCACACTTTCCAATAATTTCCTAAACGGGCACCAGGATATTGTGTTTGTGTGCTTACCTCCACGTAGTCACTTCCTCCTGCCCCTACCCCCTCGGGCAGAGCCTCTATTGTTGTTGAAAGCACCAGATTGTCTTTTGTTTTGCTCCCCTTGTTTGCTTTGCGAACAAAAATTCTGGAAAGCAGCATTCTGGTACCTGTTTTGTGTCGATTCCTTCTTAGAATCAGTAAAAGAACGGGAACCATAGGAATCTCCTCTGTGTTTTTTGAAAGCCGGTTCCCGGTTAATCTGGCTCCATTGGATGAAATTCTGCTCCACTTCTGCCAGAACCTTGGAATTAAACAATTCCTTTTTTGTGAGAGATGAATTTCTAAGTCTAGCAATATCTTTATCTGTCACATCCCTATGACAAAGTTTGAGAAAATTATCCCTTCTGTTCAATAGCAAATTTGAAGCAAGGGTCATGGAGGTATCCAACACATCATCTAAAGCTTTGCCTAGACATCCCATGGTGGTAGATTGGAGATGCAAACAATTCTGCATAAAATTCATGCTCTGTTGTATGTCCTCTTGATCCACAGACTCCTTCATTTTATCTAACTCCGCAAACATTTCATTTGTAGCCTTCTCCATTGCTGATTTGAACCAGAACACATGATTTAAAATCTGTATATTTTCCCTAGAAACTGTCTCCCAAGCCAAATATTGTTTTAAAGGTGTAGAAACCGAGGAAGGAGCTTGAAAGGGAGAAAGCTGCAATGTTCTTAAATGCATCCTGAATCCTAGGAGCAGTCAAAGAGAAAGATTGTGGAGAGACTTGATAGAACTTCATCTGTGGCTTTGGGAAAGGAAGGAAATGACCCTTGGACAAAGGTGGATGGTGAGGGTCATTGTCGTCTACATCATTGCTTCCCAAAGCAGAAAACTCCTTATACTTCCATAACTCCACTAATGGTTGAGCAGGAGGCAAAGCCATAGATTGTTGCACAGATTTTTTAACTTGATCTCTGCTTGAAAAAACAGAAGGAGGAACAAAACATTCAACATTCTTCACCTCCAAATCTAGCCATTTTTTGATAGTCTCCAAAGTGTCAGTGTAACCAGGTGAATCTTCCTCTTTAGGATGAATCTCACCCTGTTCCAAATCCGGATCCGGCTCTGACCTCATGTGCCTTGACCTGGGAAACATTCTGAACCTCCTGATCAGATTTTTGATAAGCCATAATGATAGACTGCTTAATCCAAGAAGATATAGTAGCCTTCGAGATATCTTTTGAGTAGCCCTCCTTAATGGCTACAAAAAGAAGTTTCTTGCCCTTCCTGAGATCTTTTGTCTTGTCAAGATAATATCTCATGGCCCTGACTGGACAAAGAGATCTATCCTGTACCAAAGATGGATCCAATGTAGGTTTCAAAGCAGGGATAACTACAGGTTAAATAGCCAAGGGTCCCTCCGAAGCCAACTGATTTTTAGCTATGAAAGCAGTTGAAGGAGAAAAAGTAACTTCTGACCAATCTCTTTTCCTACTGAAGGAGTCAAAAGTCCAAGCATGGATTTCACTACGCCTCTTACCAGAAGCCAAAGCCAGCAAGAACACTGTCTTGAAAGTCAAAATTTTGAGATCAGCTTTTGCCAAGGGCTCAAAAGGAGCCCGAGTGAGAGCAAGTAAGACCAAAGACAGGTCCCAATTCGGAATAGATCTATTTGCTGAAGGTCTGTCCCTATGAAAACTAGCAATCAAACGATTCAAATCTAAGCTTTGAGAAACCATTTGACCTGTAGAGCCTAGCCCATCTGCTACCGAGGTTCTGTAACCCGCAATAGTTCTAGGTTTCAAGTTCTTATCAGTGAAAATATGATTCAAAAAATCAGCTATTTGAGGAATAGTTGGTTTTGTGACATCCACCTAATTCTCCTGGGCCCACTTTTGAAATATGGCCCACCTTGAATCATATACTCGCCTTGAGGATTCTCTCTGAGGTGCCTTAATTCTATCTGCCACCTCAACAGAGAATCCTCCTTGACCTTCTTGAATGAGTCTAGATACCACGCATGGAGATTCAGATACTCCAGATTCTTGTGGAATCTGAGACTGAAAGGTTGCTTCAGTAGATTGTGCACTTGAGGAAGCCTCAGTGGAATCTTGGCTGACAATTCCACCAGATCCCAAAACCAAGGCATCCCCGGCCACCCTGGTGCTATCACAATGACCCTGCACCTGTAGGTGATCATTTTCTGAACTAACTGGGGAAGGATGGCCACTGGACAAAAAGCATAGGCGTCCAGAGCCTCCCAAGAGATGTTCAATGCATCTATCTGCCAGGCCTTGTCGTCTGGGACAGGAGATACGTAGGTTGGAAGTTTGGCATTCAAGCTGGTGGCAAACAGATCCACCATTGGCTTGTGCCAAACTTGGCAAATTTCTTGAAAGACCTGAGGATGCAAAGACCACTCTGTCTGAATGGCCTTGTCCCTCCTGGACAGGGAATCTGCTATCACACTGAGATTCCCTGGAATATGTCTGGCTCTGATGTAGATCTCCCTGGCATTGGACCAAGCCAGAATTCTCCACATCAAAGCACACATTTCGAAGGAGTGAGTGCCTCCTTCCTTGTTGATATAGGAGACCACAGTTGAGTTGTCTTTAGAAACTAGCACGATTTTTTGCCTTACTTGTCCTTGAAAATGTTTGAGGGCTAGAAAAACAGCTTTCAGTTCCAAAATATTGATATGCAAGTTTCTTTCTGATTGCTGCCAGACCCCACTTATAGTACAATTGCTCAAGTGGGCCCCCCAACCCTTCTCTGATGCATCTGTGAAAATCAACACATTGTGTTCTTTCTGATGCAGATTCGAACCCTTGAGTAAGTTCTGAGGATCCATCCACCAAGCCAGATGGTCCTTTATCAGTTGAGAAATTGGAACTATCTTGTCCAAGGACTGGGGAAAGTGCCAGTTGGTCTTCAGAAACCACTGAAAAGGTCTCATATGGATTCGACCTGAAGGAACTGTCTTCTCCATGGAAGCCATGACCCCAATTAGTGACATGAGCTTCCTTGGAGTAGTAGTGTGACCTTGCAAAATGGAAACTACCAGAATTTTGAGTTTGTCCAATTTCTTTTGATTTGGGTAGACCAAACCTTCTCGAAGATTGAACCGATAACCCAGAAACTCGAGATCCTGAGTTGGATTGAGTTCTGATTTTTTTAAATTGACAATCCAACCCAACTTTCCGACTAGATTGATCAATTTTTGAATATCCCGAGCACAAGAATCCGGATCCTTGGCCCTCACCAGCCAATCGTCCAAATACTGATGGATTCGAACCCCTTGTGAAAGAGCTATGAACTTTACCTCTTTCACTACTCGAGTGAACTCCAATGGAGCAGTCGCAATCCCGAAGGGTAGGGCTCTGAACTGATAAGCCTGACCCTGTACATGAAAGCGCAGATATTTTTGAAACTTTTGGTGTATGGGTACATGAAAATAAGCGTCGGTGAGATCTATGGAAGCCACCCACTCGCCTGCTTGAAGAGAAGCCCGAATGACTTCTGCAGTTTCCATTTTGAATGTGGGAACATGTAAGAATGTATTTACCACACTGAGATCTATTACTGGTCGCCATTTGTTTTCTGGTTTTGGAACCAGAAACAAACGACTGTAGAATCCGAGAGAGTTCTTGTTTTGAACCGGAACCACTGCCCTCTTTTGAACCATTTGTTGAACTGACTCCAGCAAAGCTTTTTGTTTTACTGGATCCGAATAACTGCTTTTTATTGTCGGATACTGGGCCAGAGGTGGTTTCTGTTTGAATGGAAGACAATAACCTTGTTTCAAAACAAGAACTACCCTCGGATGTACCTTGAAGTTTTCCCACACTTTCCAATAATTTCCTAAACGGGCACCAGGATATTGTGTTTGTGTGCTTACCTCCACGTAGTCACTTCCTCCTGCCCCTACCCCCTCGGGCAGAGCCTCTATTGTTGTTGAAAGCACCAGATTGTCTTTTGTTTTGCTCCCCTTGTTTGCTTTGCGAACAAAAATTCTGGAAAGCAGCATTCTGGTACCTGTTTTGTGTCGATTCCTTCTTAGAATCAGTAAAAGAACGGGAACCATAGGAATCTCCTCTGTGTTTTTTGAAAGCCGGTTCCCGGTTAATCTGGCTCCATTGGATGAAATTCTGCTCCACTTCTGCCAGAACCTTGGAATTAAACAATTCCTTTTTTGTGAGAGATGAATTTCTAAGTCTAGCAATATCTTTATCTGTCACATCCCTATGACAAAGTTTGAGAAAATTATCCCTTCTGTTCAATAGCAAATTTGAAGCAAGGGTCATGGAGGTATCCAACACATCATCTAAAGCTTTGCCTAGACATCCCATGGTGGTAGATTGGAGATGCAAACAATTCTGCATAAAATTCATGCTCTGTTGTATGTCCTCTTGATCCACAGACTCCTTCATTTTATCTAACTCCGCAAACATTTCATTTGTAGCCTTCTCCATTGCTGATTTGAACCAGAACACATGATTTAAAATCTGTATATTTTCCCTAGAAACTGTCTCCCAAGCCAAATATTGTTTTAAAGGTGTAGAAACCGAGGAAGGAGCTTGAAAGGGAGAAAGCTGCAATGTTCTTAAATGCATCCTGAATCCTAGGAGCAGTCAAAGAGAAAGATTGTGGAGAGACTTGATAGAACTTCATCTGTGGCTTTGGGAAAGGAAGGAAATGACCCTTGGACAAAGGTGGATGGTGAGGGTCATTGTCGTCTACATCATTGCTTCCCAAAGCAGAAAACTCCTTATACTTCCATAACTCCACTAATGGTTGAGCAGGAGGCAAAGCCATAGATTGTTGCACAGATTTTTTAACTTGATCTCTGCTTGAAAAAACAGAAGGAGGAACAAAACATTCAACATTCTTCACCTCCAAATCTAGCCATTTTTTGATAGTCTCCAAAGTGTCAGTGTAACCAGGTGAATCTTCCTCTTTAGGATGAATCTCACCCTGTTCCAAATCCGGATCCGGCTCTGACCTCATGTGCCTTGACCTGGGAAACATTCTGAACCTCCTGATCAGATTTTTGATAAGCCATAATGATAGACTGCTTAATCCAAGAAGATATAGTAGCCTTCGAGATATCTTTTGAGTAGCCCTCCTTAATGGCTACAAAAAGAAGTTTCTTGCCCTTCCTGAGATCTTTTGTCTTGTCAAGATAATATCTCATGGCCCTGACTGGACAAAGAGATCTATCCTGTACCAAAGATGGATCCAATGTAGGTTTCAAAGCAGGGATAACTACAGGTTAAATAGCCAAGGGTCCCTCCGAAGCCAACTGATTTTTAGCTATGAAAGCAGTTGAAGGAGAAAAAGTAACTTCTGACCAATCTCTTTTCCTACTGAAGGAGTCAAAAGTCCAAGCATGGATTTCACTACGCCTCTTACCAGAAGCCAAAGCCAGCAAGAACACTGTCTTGAAAGTCAAAATTTTGAGATCAGCTTTTGCCAAGGGCTCAAAAGGAGCCCGAGTGAGAGCAAGTAAGACCAAAGACAGGTCCCAATTCGGAATAGATCTATTTGCTGAAGGTCTGTCCCTATGAAAACTAGCAATCAAACGATTCAAATCTAAGCTTTGAGAAACCATTTGACCTGTAGAGCCTAGCCCATCTGCTACCGAGGTTCTGTAACCCGCAATAGTTCTAGGTTTCAAGTTCTTATCAGTGAAAATATGATTCAAAAAATCAGCTATTTGAGGAATAGTTGGTTTTGTGACATCCACCTAATTCTCCTGGGCCCACTTTTGAAATATGGCCCACCTTGAATCATATACTCGCCTTGAGGATTCTCTCTGAGGTGCCTTAATTCTATCTGCCACCTCAACAGAGAATCCTCCTTGACCTTCTTGAATGAGTCTAGATACCACGCATGGAGATTCAGATACTCCAGATTCTTGTGGAATCTGAGACTGAAAGGTTGCTTCAGTAGATTGTGCACTTGAGGAAGCCTCAGTGGAATCTTGGCTGACAATTCCACCAGATCCCAAAACCAAGGCATCCCCGGCCACCCTGGTGCTATCACAATGACCCTGCACCTGTAGGTGATCATTTTCTGAACTAACTGGGGAAGGATGGCCACTGGACAAAAAGCATAGGCGTCCAGAGCCTCCCAAGAGATGTTCAATGCATCTATCTGCCAGGCCTTGTCGTCTGGGACAGGAGATACGTAGGTTGGAAGTTTGGCATTCAAGCTGGTGGCAAACAGATCCACCATTGGCTTGTGCCAAACTTGGCAAATTTCTTGAAAGACCTGAGGATGCAAAGACCACTCTGTCTGAATGGCCTTGTCCCTCCTGGACAGGGAATCTGCTATCACACTGAGATTCCCTGGAATATGTCTGGCTCTGATGTAGATCTCCCTGGCATTGGACCAAGCCAGAATTCTCCACATCAAAGCACACATTTCGAAGGAGTGAGTGCCTCCTTCCTTGTTGATATAGGAGACCACAGTTGAGTTGTCTTTAGAAACTAGCACGATTTTTTGCCTTACTTGTCCTTGAAAATGTTTGAGGGCTAGAAAAACAGCTTTCAGTTCCAAAATATTGATATGCAAGTTTCTTTCTGATTGCTGCCAGACCCCACTTATAGTACAATTGCTCAAGTGGGCCCCCCAACCCTTCTCTGATGCATCTGTGAAAATCAACACATTGTGTTCTTTCTGATGCAGATTCGAACCCTTGAGTAAGTTCTGAGGATCCATCCACCAAGCCAGATGGTCCTTTATCAGTTGAGAAATTGGAACTATCTTGTCCAAGGACTGGGGAAAGTGCCAGTTGGTCTTCAGAAACCACTGAAAAGGTCTCATATGGATTCGACCTGAAGGAACTGTCTTCTCCATGGAAGCCATGACCCCAATTAGTGACATGAGCTTCCTTGGAGTAGTAGTGTGACCTTGCAAAATGGAAACTACCAGAATTTTGAGTTTGTCCAATTTCTTTTGATTTGGGTAGACCAAACCTTCTCGAAGATTGAACCGATAACCCAGAAACTCGAGATCCTGAGTTGGATTGAGTTCTGATTTTTTTAAATTGACAATCCAACCCAACTTTCCGACTAGATTGATCAATTTTTGAATATCCCGAGCACAAGAATCCGGATCCTTGGCCCTCACCAGCCAATCGTCCAAATACTGATGGATTCGAACCCCTTGTGAAAGAGCTATGAACTTTACCTCTTTCACTACTCGAGTGAACTCCAATGGAGCAGTCGCAATCCCGAAGGGTAGGGCTCTGAACTGATAAGCCTGACCCTGTACATGAAAGCGCAGATATTTTTGAAACTTTTGGTGTATGGGTACATGAAAATAAGCGTCGGTGAGATCTATGGAAGCCACCCACTCGCCTGCTTGAAGAGAAGCCCGAATGACTTCTGCAGTTTCCATTTTGAATGTGGGAACATGTAAGAATGTATTTACCACACTGAGATCTATTACTGGTCGCCATTTGTTTTCTGGTTTTGGAACCAGAAACAAACGACTGTAGAATCCGAGAGAGTTCTTGTTTTGAACCGGAACCACTGCCCTCTTTTGAACCATTTGTTGAACTGACTCCAGCAAAGCTTTTTGTTTTACTGGATCCGAATAACTGCTTTTTATTGTCGGATACTGGGCCAGAGGTGGTTTCTGTTTGAATGGAAGACAATAACCTTGTTTCAAAACAAGAACTACCCTCGGATGTACCTTGAAGTTTTCCCACACTTTCCAATAATTTCCTAAACGGGCACCAGGATATTGTGTTTGTGTGCTTACCTCCACGTAGTCACTTCCTCCTGCCCCTACCCCCTCGGGCAGAGCCTCTATTGTTGTTGAAAGCACCAGATTGTCTTTTGTTTTGCTCCCCTTGTTTGCTTTGCGAACAAAAATTCTGGAAAGCAGCATTCTGGTACCTGTTTTGTGTCGATTCCTTCTTAGAATCAGTAAAAGAACGGGAACCATAGGAATCTCCTCTGTGTTTTTTGAAAGCCGGTTCCCGGTTAATCTGGCTCCATTGGATGAAATTCTGCTCCACTTCTGCCAGAACCTTGGAATTAAACAATTCCTTTTTTGTGAGAGATGAATTTCTAAGTCTAGCAATATCTTTATCTGTCACATCCCTATGACAAAGTTTGAGAAAATTATCCCTTCTGTTCAATAGCAAATTTGAAGCAAGGGTCATGGAGGTATCCAACACATCATCTAAAGCTTTGCCTAGACATCCCATGGTGGTAGATTGGAGATGCAAACAATTCTGCATAAAATTCATGCTCTGTTGTATGTCCTCTTGATCCACAGACTCCTTCATTTTATCTAACTCCGCAAACATTTCATTTGTAGCCTTCTCCATTGCTGATTTGAACCAGAACACATGATTTAAAATCTGTATGTTTTCCCTAGAAACTGTCTCCCAAGCCAAATATTGTTTTAAAGGTGTAGAAACCGAGGAAGGAGCTTGAAAGGGAGAAGCTGCAATGTTCTTAAATGCATCCTGAATCCTAGGAGCAGTCAAAGAGAAAGATTGTGGAGAGACTTGATAGAACTTCATCTGTGGCTTTGGGAAAGGAAGGAAATGACCCTTGGACAAAGGTGGATGATGAGGGTCATTGTCGTCTACATCATTGCTTCCCAAAGCAGAAAACTCCTTATACTTCCATAACTCCACTAATGGTTGAGCAGGAGGCAAAGCCATAGATTGTTGCACAGATTTTTTAACTTGATCTCTGCTTGAAAAAACAGAAGGAGGAACAAAACATTCAACATTCTTCACCTCCAAATCTAGCCATTTTTTGATAGTCTCCAAAGTGTCAGTGTAACCAGGTGAATCTTCCTCTTTAGGATGAATCTCACCCTGTTCCAAATCCGGATCCGGCTCATCTGAAGACTCTGAATGAGATCTTTTCCTAGCCACACCGGATTCATCAGAAGCAAGACCGGATACAGATTGTCGGTCGAATTCAGCCCTTGTGATTGTAGATGACCTTTTGTCCAGCCGGCCCGGGGCGGTAGAAGTCGCAGAAGAAGATGAAGGTTTAGAACTCGCCAGCGGTTGCTTGGCAACCTGACAACTGTCCCTGCCGGAGCTAGTACGACTGCCGACAGTTTCAGAGTCCTTGTGTTCCAAATTCTGAATTCTTTGAGATAAAGCAGCAAACTCAGAGAAAAACCTGTCCAATTTGTCTTCTAGAGACCTACTTTTATTAGAAGCAGTAACAGAAGAAACTGAAACTTCATCCTCATCTAACAAAGAGTCATCAATACCACCTTCTTTACCGCCATTGTCCACCAAAGCAGAAGAATTCTGAGTTTTCTTGCTTTTATATCTATTCCTATTAAGCAATTTCCTCTTCTGATCTTCAGAACAAATAGCACACTCTGAAGATTTAACACAGGGATCGTCACCCTTCATATCATCCCTACACTTAGGGCAGTAGTGATGATCATCCCATTCTGCCATAAAATGGCCACAGAAAACACTTTTCCTCTGTCCTTTTTTAACCTTGTCCTGAGAAGACATTGTCACTACATATGCCTCACTACAGAACTAAAAATCCACAATAAATCCACGAAATAACTCCAGAAAAAAACAAAAATTTCCAAAACACATCCACACTCAATGATGGCCAACAAAAACAATGAATTGGCGTGGTCACATGACCATTGGGGGGCTTCCTAGTCCACACTCACTCACTGGCTTCTTAAGGTAGCTTAAAACGTTTCTCAACGTTGGCCAGTGAGTTGGATGGCACCAACAAATAGCTATGGTCAGGAAATGGTAAGTGTATTTTTCGCAATAAAATAAAGGATTTGTCATGAATTTCAGGTTTGTTTACATCTACCGCCATATTTACAGAAAGTGACTGTTTTGGTAGAATTCTAAATGTCAGAACACCGTTATTTTTACCGCATAAAAATAAACTTCATCCCGGAATGTGTTTTGGTATAGAACCAACAATGGAATCGATTATGGCTCAATTATCGTTCGGAAAAATGGATGATTAATCGATAATGCAAAGTGGAGGCGATTCCCATCACTACCGATTTATGTAATTTTCTTTTTAATTAATAAAGTCAAGTAAGTTCCAAGGTTCAAAGTATTTACAAAAACAAACATATCCTGCTTTTTTTCCCCCCCGACGGTAAATTTTTTCATTACATACATTCACAAAACTCAGTGGACTCAACACAACTTTGAATACTCTTACATTTATGAGTAAGACGTTTGTTGTTTAGTTTTCAAAACTAAAATACCTTGTATCAAATTTTTTCATGCTTTATTCATTTACTGCATTGTAGTCATTGAGATCTATTACAAAAAATATTGAAGTCAATTATAAAATAGCCAAGGCAATATAGGTGTAACCTTGCCAAAGTAAGTCTTAAATCTTTTTGAAATTAAAATGAATCAGTTTGTAAGTGTAATTAGTCTGGTATGTTAAAAATAAACTAGAAGAATGTTTTTGCTGACAAAAACGAAGCGGCCCTGATGAAAAAGAAGTCACCCATAAAAGATGTCAACATATGCATCATACATCCCATTCAACAGCCAGGGCCATATTTGGACAGGTCCTCAGTATTACCACTTGTGTCAATTATGAGTAAACTTAAGATAAAGCACTATAATGTGGATAAGGATGTTATTTTTACCTTCTTGTGTGATAAAAGTGACAACATACTTCACAGGGGTTGTTTCCAGTCACAATCGACTGCTCTAGTTGGAAAATAAATAAAATAAGTCCATCTTTGGTAGTTTTATCCTTCACCCAAATAATGCCCCCCCCCCCCCCCCCCCCCTGAAATTAGCTGTAAATGCACCCATAGCAAGAGACACCTATGAATACAAAGCTTTCAATTTTTCCTCACTATTTCTGCATGCAGTTTATTGGAAACAACAAAAGCAGAAGCTCCATAAATACCTTTCTAAAGATTAATATATAATATTTCTATAACTGACATAGTTCCATGGAATTACTCATGGTATTAAAATTGGCACTTGTTTATAAGAAATTGGCTAATATCCTGGTTTTAGATCCAAACGCATTGAGCAGTGGATAATAAATTAAATATATGAATAACAGATGACTGAATAAATCAGTTTCTACATTTCCCTCAGAAGCTGCAAGAGACATAAAGATGCAACTTTGGCCTAAAATGAGATGTCATGTAAGAGTGCATTTTAGATTTGTGGTCCACACTTTGGACAATTCAAACATCACAATGATTGAATGAAAAGTGGAGTGTATGTGTGTATCCCAGTAAACATTACAAACGTTTATAAACGTTTAGTAAACCTATAAACGTTTTTAAAACCAAATATAAACCTAAATATTAACAATTATTCAATACCATAGGTTTATAAACGTTTCAGCAACATTAGTTTGGTTTATAAACGTTTATAAACGTTTATACATAAACGTTTATGCATAAACGTTTATAAACATTTATACATAAACGTTTATAAACGTTTACAAAGAGTGAAGAATATCTTAACCTCGCTTTGATTTGGGATGATGACATCAGCACAGCCATTTTGAGAGAAACTGGAGAAATATTTCTGTTACTATATCTTGTTGCATCACTGTTCTTTGAAGCCATCATTATATTCTAAGTAAAGATATAAAAGTATATAATATCATCAAATTATATACTTCTATGTATTTACTTAGAATGTAATGATGGCTTCAAACAACAGTGATACAGCAAGATATACTTACAGAAATATTTCTCCAGATTTTAAACACATGTACAAACATCTATAAACGTTTATGTATAAACGTTTATAAATGTTTGTACATAAACGTTTATAAACGTTTATAGGCAAATGTTTATGGACCCATCATTTTAAACCTAATCTAAACCGTTTCTAGTTAGGTTTATAAACGTTTATAAACGTTTGTAATGTTTACTGGGATGGGTGAGTGAATATGTGTAATCAGAAAATATGGGTATTTACTGTTAACAAATATGTGGCATATTACACATAAACTAGATATTATGATTATTCATTTTGAATTATATTAAACTTAACAAATGCACTAATGTATCTTTCACCTACTTATAATAACTACATACAATAATACAAATTATATAAATAAGGCAAACAATTCACAAATCAAAATTGCATAAACTGTGACAGAACTATTTCACCTTAATTCATAACAGAAAGACAGGTAAATATAATGAAGAATAATCATAGAAAAAATAAATATGCCTGTATGCAAAAACAAAAGGGAAAACAAACCAATAGTGAATATACATTGTACTTAAAACTACTTGGTAGATAATATAAAAGCTACAAAATCATGAACTGACACAAATTATGTAATAGTGCATTCAACCACACTCTAGATTATAATCAAAAATGCGTAAATTGGGAAATTCAAATTAAATATCAGTTAAAATAAACCAATCCTTTGAGGTGGACACATTAGACAACTGTAGATGTTATTTTTGAAAGTACACAACGTCTTAATCATTATAAAGAGCTACTGGACTTCCTAGACACTTTGCCTCTTTGTGGAGTAGGCAGTTATCCAATCACAGCCCTACACTAGAACAATGTCTTCAATTTCCATTTTAATACATAAGCAGTTTACAAAGTACCAGAAAACATTTCCAGTTCTGCTGGACTTTCAACATAAACATGTAAAAGCTCTGAGTCAAAAGTTGTCAGTTTGTATTTCAATGTAGTGATAAGTCCTACAGAATAAATAGTTTAATGTTATTTTATATAAAAAAATGTTCAGTGTGGCTGGCCCTAATCCCCAAATAATTTCAGGAAGTGAAAAAATATATATGAACAGTTTTCTAAAGTTACAAGACATCCAGACCCGTAACACTAGAAAGATTCAGGTCCATGAGAACAGGTACAAGTCTTGGACAGTGGGTGAGGTGTTCATCTCCAACAATGAGTATATTCTAACAAATTTTTGATTCATAGCTAGAACTAGAAATTGAATTCCTGGGTTAAAGTTCTTGGATATAAATGTGTAAGAAAACAGAAAAAGCTCTGTAAAATTACTTTGGTGTATGAGCCCTGTGTAACTCGATGCATCAGAAGTATGACAGTAGAAATATCTAAGCTTGGATACATATCCAATGTCTAATTTTGCCATTTTTATGACTTTTCTATGTATTTTGTTAGCTTTTCAAGGTTTCCTTTCGTTGATTCTACAGATGCATTTTGGTATGATTTCTGTGTTTTTAGACTACGCTGTACATTAGTTGATCTTTTTGGCAGTTTTCTGTTTCTGTTCTGTGAGTGCCCGTGATGGGTGTAAGTACACTGCCAGTTCCAGGTGTTTCTGACCGGCGGCTCTCACAAACCCTGTGTTAGCAGTAACTGTCACTGCCTCTAGAAAGTCCCCTGTCCCAAAGATCATCTGAAACACAAAAATACAACTACAAGTTTTAAAACCCTTCTTAACTGTATTTAAATGAACCACAAAATTAGAGTTAATGGCCATGATATGCCCAAATTATAAATTATGCCTGGTTCAGAACACCTTATTTCAAAAGATTTACGTGCAACTTGTGCAATGGCAATTTGCTATTATTTCAGCAAGATTTCAAAATAAAATGTCTCACATTAAAACTGAACTATGAATACGCCATAAAATATGTGAAAAACACTTTTGAGATTTTACCAAACACATTTTTCTTCAAATTGTCTTTCTGCTTGGTTCAGCAAATAAAATCCGGAAGCACACATAATGTGTACAAAATATCTTACAGTGTATTAAAACAGATTTCAACCAAACACATCCATAAACCTAGCAAGATGCTAAGGGTAACCAATAAGTTGAACTGCAAAATTAAACTGCTGGTAAATGCTAAACAAGTGCTATATCAAGTGCAAAACTTCACAAATCCACCCAGTAGGCAACCTATTTTTTGGTACATGAAAACACATACCATTCTTTCCTTACAGACAAAAAAAAATCTAATGATACTGAAATATACTAAATCCAGCATGTGACATATCTGACCAATATACCCAGACATATTGATGAACTTTCTGCCAGTTAGGAGGTTATTTATCTGAAAGTAACTAAGTGCATTAAAATCATTTACTCCGGCCTACTGTTATTCAACTTCAGTGGGTCCAGCTACACACTGTCATTTTCAAAATAGTGTCATAAATAGAAATTTCCGGTTTTTACAAGGCAGTCCTACTTATGGACATTTTTATCTGATCCATTTAGATTCCACTTAATAAAGTTTTGAATACAAGTCACAGAAAAAAATAAGCAGCATCTGACAATGCACAAAGCCAAGTGCTGAAAAAACACAAAATGAACTGCACAGATGCATCCTTGGTCGAGGGATTTGAAATTTACAAAGAAAGACGATTACAGTACCCTCGACCTTTTCCTTCAGGGGCCGAGATTAATAAAAATATATCTTGCCCCGAAAGGTATAGGTAAAGGAAAGTTCTACTGAATATCTGCTAACTGTTGAGGTGAGGGTTTCATTGTGGGTTGTTTCTGTTCTATTAAGATTCGTGCAGAGTGCAGATACACAGCCAAGTCGATGCCCTGATGATGCACGGCCCTCACAAACCCCGAGTTGGCGGTAACAGTCACGACCTTCAACATATCCCCCGTCCCAAAAATCACCTGCAAACAAACACCAGTCATCAGCAAATGTAACTTTATTGATGTGAAGTTTGTGGAGTTCAACAGAAACAAGGTCTGGCTCTAGCTGTACTTTTCTACCTGCTAATATAAAACTATTTCAATTAAAGGTAATCCCGTCTCCCCGCAAAAAATCAAAACTTATAATGTAAGACTATTTAAATTTTAAAAAGTAATCCGGTCTCCCCCCAAAAAATCAAAACCTCAAACCTGCTCCCACATAGAGTAACATCACAACATCGTAAGCATGTATATCTGCACAAACTTGAAGGTTTAAAACTTGAGGTAAAATCAAAATGAGGATTTGATGTCCTGTTAGACACCTTGGGACAGGCCCTCAGGCATTGCCACTTGAGGTTTGTCCCAATATCACCCTGGCTGTGGATGTAGAAATACTTGCCATATGACCACCACCTTAACACAACACTGAATATTAGACTGTTAAACACACTTGGTGAATCTTAACATGTTACTATTCAAAATAGATTCTGTGTAGCAACAATCATACAAGAATTGGTATATAGGTATAACGACTAACTGCCATTTATACAAACAAATACACACCATTTTCTTATGTTTTCTTTTCCTGTATCAAATGCCAGACTTGTTACACTTAGGCCTAATTTGACTTACACTGGGTCTAATTATAGAGTTTTTTTTGTATTAGGACAATGAAATAAACATGTACATGCCATCACCATTAGAACTGAACATAACATTATGATCTTTATGAGTGCATTGTGAATATGTTAACATTACCGTAAGAAATCTGTTTAAAATGTGAGTGACTGTGCACAAGTTGAACCAGAAGATGTTGAGTTTGGGTACAAGTAAAACCAAATTTTGTGGTTCCCCCATGTTGAAAAATGCTGTAATTTTATAGATATAACTTTCTTTATTTCTTTATAACTACAAACAATTCCTGTAGACAATGGAGTTTCTACTTGCACAAATTCTAAAGTATTATAACATAAATGTATGCAAGTAACTTCCATTAGCCCTGGTGTCCTTTCAAATGGAAAGTTCAAAGTTTATGATTTTCCATCCCTTTTAACTGCTGGGGTCATATTGGGACAGGCCTGTGACAGCTGAACCTACAGTGGGGACAGCTTGTGATGAGATGCCAAATTTGCTAAGCACTAGGTCACTGAGAAGCTCAGATAAACTGAATTGTCGGGCTCAATGGGTCGTACTGAATACAAAAGACCTTTTTCCTGGATCCATCAAACTTTAACATAATAAAAAACCATGAAATCCACATTACAATGTTTGAGAGATTGATAATGAAATTTATATACATTTCTATAATAGATAGATAGATAGTTTATTTATTATAGTGACTTGTACATACATACATATTATAATCCATATTGCAATAAATTAAACGTACCCAGCCCTGCATGGGCTTATAAGTCACTGTTTGACAAAAGGTGTGAAGATTTTATTTTTATATCTACAAACATTTCAACGGCACTCAAGTAACATTATCACATAAGATAATAACTGTTCTTTTACATCAACAAACATTTTAATGACATTCAAGTAGCATTATTAAACAAGATACCTTTCCGTCTTTCCCAATTATTTTGTAAAAACTTTGCCAAACCCTTCTGGTGATTTTTAACGCTCGACGATAGGAGAGGGTTATTGTAATCAGTTTGTTTCTGTCTGTCCATCTGTCTGTCTGTCTGTCTGTGCACCGTTTCGCTCTTATAACTCAAAAACTATAACACCAATCAAGCTCAAATTTGGTGGGCAGGTATTTTATGGGGTACAGACAGATTCTTCCAAATTGGGTGTAATTTGTGTGAAAATTAAAGCCAGGAGAGAGTTTTTTTTATTTTTAATTGGGCTTTTACAATGAAAATTCTACTTCTCTGTCTGTGCACCATTTTGCCCTTATAACTCAAAAACTAATCTCAAATTTGGTGGGCAGGTATTTTATGGGGAACAGACGGATTCTTCCAAATTTGGTGTAATTTGTGTGAAAATTAAAGCCAGGAGAGAGTTTTTCTTATTTTTAATTGGGCTTTTACAGTGAAATCTGCTTCTCTGTCTGTGCACTGTTTTGCCCTTATAACTCAAAAACTATAATATCAATCAATCTCAAATTTAGTGTGCAGGTATTTTATGGGGAACAGACCGATTCTTCCAAATTTGGTGTAATTTGTTTGAAAATTAAAGCCAGGAGAGAGTTTTTCTTATTTTTAATTGGGAATACACAGTGAAACTGCTTCTTTTCATCACATAGGTAAAAAAATTGCAAATTTAATAAGTAAATTAAATTTTTATAAGTTAATACCCTATCCAATGGACAATAGCTTATCCGGTCGGCGCAGACCGGCCCGCCAAACGTCAGAAAAAGACGTCCTGTGTTTCCACCGGCCAGGCCGACCCAGTCCTGTGCACTCGCCAGGTGGCGTGTAGTACTTCCTTCCTGTCTAGACAGCGTGACGTCATAGCATCTTTTTCGTTGTCTAAACCTATTGGACCCCTAGTAAGCTGATAGCGGGGTCGGAGGGAGGGTCTTGTGTGTCCATTGTATAGGGTATTAACTTATAAAAATTTAATTTACTTATTAAATTTGCAATTTTATTGCGTTAATACATCCTATCCAATGGACAATAGCTGAATAACTACCGCTTGGTCGGCGGGTAAGTTACTAGGGATTAAAGTTGAACTTATGTCCGAGATTATAAACATCTCTACTTTAGCCTGGGTGGACCTTGAAGTCAAAAGGCACCCTTAAGGCTATGGTCGAATATCATCATCCGGTTGTCCGGAATGGAACCGTCAGAATCGACCTTGCCCCCCCCCCCCCTTTTTTTAACAGACCTGCTCTGAGGTAGGGGAAGAGAGGGATGAGTTCAATCCCATAAAATAACACCTCCTGGAGGAAGTACGTGAGAGATTTTTTTTTTTTTTTTTTTTTTTTTGTTGTTCTTAACTAAACGTGCTATATATACAAATATGTGCAGTATTTACATATGTACAGATCTCCTCTAGGTACCAGTCTGTTGGTGGATCTGCTGAGCAGCCACAACCGGTCCAAGATGGTAGAGCTCTGAATCAGCCCAGGCCACATCCTTCAGGTAGAATTGGGTGAAGGTATTATGAGATTTCCAGTGGCAGGCTGCTAAGATCTGTTCTAAGGAAACTCCCGATTGGAAAGCCTTAGAAGCCGCAAAGGCCCTGACATCATGAGCTTTAACTTGATGTAGGGTGTGGGCCTGATGATCAGAGAGCTCATAGCATAGGATCACAGTTTGCTTGATCCATGAGGAGATAGTGGCAGGGGAGATGTCTTTGTCGAAACCCTTCTTGAAGGAGACAAAGACTAACTCCTTGTGTTGCCTGAGGTCTGAAGTCCGGTCCAAGTAGTAGCGCAGTGCTCTGATTGGACACAGGGATCTGTCAGACTTGAGGGATTTATCTAGAGTAGGAGCCAGGGCTGGTATGACCACTGGGGCTACACTCTGTGGACCCTCCTTGGCCAGCTGATTCTTAGAGAGAAAGCTGGGGGATGGAAAAAGAGACACCTTAGACCAGTCCGACTGGTGTCTGATGTTTTTATGCTGCCATGCATGGATTTCACTCCGTCTTTTGCCAGAGCCCAGGGCCAAAAGGAAGACAGTCTTGAAGGTCACATGCTTCAGAGACGCCTCCCTAAGTGGTTCGAAGGGAGCCTTTGTCAGCTGGTGTAGTACCAGGGAAAGGTTCCAGGAGGGTATCCCCCTCCGCCCTTTGGGTCTGTCTCTGTGGAAACTTTCCAAGAGACGAGTGAGGTTATCATTTTTGCTGATATTGATTGATGTGTCACCCAGTTTATCAGCAATGGCAGATCTGTATCCATCAATGGTGCTGGGCTGTAATTTCTTGTCCTCAAAGAGGTACATTAAGAAGTCAGCTACTGACTTTACAGGTGGTGACCTGAAGTCCACCTGATTAGTGTCGCACCACTTTGTAAAAATGGTCCACTTTGCCTCATAGACTGATCTGGTTGACTTTCTTTGAGGAGCCTCAATTCTTGCTGCCACTGCCTCAGAGAAGCCCTGTTCTTTGATTTTTGTGGCTCTAGGAGCCAGGCATGGAGATTTAGATTTGTCAGATTTCTGTGAGGGATCTGATTGAAGGGCTGTGTTAGCAGACTGGGCAGGTTGGGTAGGCTGAGAGGGACCTGGCTGGACATGTTCACTAGGTCCCAAAACCAAGGCATGTTGGGCCACCCCGGGGCAATCAGAATGAGTCTCTTGCACGGGGAGTCCAGTAGCTTCTCCACCACTTTGCCCAATATGGCGGTCGGTGGGAAGGCGTATGCATCCAGATCGTCCCATGGCAGGGTGAGAGCATCCACTGCTATAGCCAGGGAGTCCGGTACCGGAGAGACAAACTGAGGTAACTTGTGGTTGAACCTCGTGGCAAATAGGTCTATTTGAGGCCGGTGCCATTGATTGCATAGTTGTTGGAAAACTTCCGGAAGGAGGGACCATTCTGTTTGGATTGTCTGACCCAGCCTGGATAGCTTGTCGGCTATCACATTTAAATGGCCTGGGATGTGTCGGGCTTTTAGAGTCACTTGTCTCTGGGAGCACCAGGTCAAGATTCTCCATAGTAGGGCACACAGTGGGCCCGACCTCATGCCTCCTTCCTTGTTTATGTAAGCTACCACTGTAGTGTTGTCGGTTGCCACCAGAACCATTTTGTCTACACAAAGGTTTTGAAACTCTTTGAGGGCCAGGAAGACCGCTTTGAGTTCTAGATAATTTATGTGCAGTTTGCTTTCTGGCACCGACCAGGTCCCTCTTGCAGTGAACTCGTTTAAGTGAGCGCCCCACCCTTCTTTTGATGCGTCTGTAAATATCTGCAGAGCATGTCTTACTGGGTGTAGTGGTTGGCCTTGAAGCACATTGTCTTCCTCTAGCCACCATTGTAAGTGGGGGTGCAGGGACCTTGGTAGGGGGATAATCTTCTCTAGAGATTCTGGTACCCTCCAATTGTTCTTGAGATGCCACTGTATGGGTCTCATGTGTAGTCGGCCGAGGTGAACCTGTTTTTCTGTGGCTGTTAGTAGGCCTATCAGGGACATGAACTGTCGGGCCGGACAGGCCGGTAACGACAGGAGTAGATGTATCTTGTCCTGAAGGCTTTGCCACCGGTCCGGTGTAGGTCTGACCCGACCGGACCTGAGGTCGAACTGGTAACCTACAAAGTCGAAGATCTGTTTGGGTTCCAGCTCTGATTTCTCCAAATTCACCAGCCAACCTAGGTCCTGGCACATTTTGATCAGGACTTGGGTATGGTGGAGACAAGTTTTGCGGGATTTGGATCTCACCAACCAGTCATCTAGGTACTGGTGGATTCTTATACCCTTGTGTGTGGCCATCAGTTTCACCTCCTTTGCGACCACAGTAAACTCCAAGGGGGCTGTGGACAGGCCGAACGGCAGGGCCTTGAATTGGTATGTTAGCCCTTGGACGTGAAATCTCAAATATTTCCTGGATTGTTCCTGTACTGGAATATGGAAATAGGCGTCCTGAAAGTCTATGGATGTGACCCATTCCCCTTGTTGGAGTGATGACCTGATGGTTTCCGGTGTCTCCATCTTGAATTTCTCCACCTTGAGGAAGAGATTTAGTTTGCTCAGGTCTAGGATAGGTCTCCACCTGTTGTTTGGTTTCGGAACTAGAAATAGCCGGTTGAAAAACCCTAGGGACTTTTGATTTTGAACTAGTTCCACTGCATTTTTGTCGATAAGTTGATGTAATGCCTCCATCAGGTAGCTGTCCCTGTGAGGATTGACATAGCAACTTACGACTGTGGGATATCTTGTGAGCCTGGGTCGAATCCGGAAGGGGAGGGGGTAACCCTCTTTCAAAATATGAGTTACCTTCGGACCGGCCCCTAGCTCCAGCCAAACTTTCCAAAAGTGTTGGAATCGAGCCCCTACAGGATAAGTTGTGACAACATTTCTGACATTTGTTACAGGTTGGACATAAGACAATTGAGTGACACAAGAAACACCTTTCACATATTTTACTGTATGATTCTTTTGAAAGGGATGACAACCTGCTACCCCGGGACTTATTTCTTTCTTTTGCGAAAGCCCGGGGGCAGTATGAGCATGGTTCACAACATTTAATTTTACAAAAGTGTCTTTGTATTGTCTTTGATCTGTAACTGGGCTCCCGGCCAGCAGTCCTTCCTGTGATTTGAGAACACATTGATTGTCATTTATAGGACTGCTGGCCCTTGGCTGGTCGCGAGGAGTAGTAAGATGATTTGCCCCTGCCTCTCTTGCTTTGTCCTCTGTATCCCACATTTTTCCAAGCTGGACGATCCGGCTTTTTATTGTCTGGTCGCTTTTCAGGTCGCTCATATGGGTGGAAGCGAGCTTTCTTCCCGGTGTGAATCTGTCCTTTCGATTCAAAGGCGGCTATGTCCTGCTCTGCCTGCTTTAAGGCTTCTTCTGGGAAAAGTGTAGACATGTTAAGCGGACCTGTCCGGAGAGCAGCCAAGGTGTCCGGCTTTATACCAGGTTTGAGGTGAGATAGGTATGCATCCCTCCTGGTGAGTGTGGAGTTGGCCACTGTAATGAAGACAAAATCAGTAAGATGTTCAAAGGTCCTGGCCATAGCTTGGGTGATACCCGAGTTAAAATCCAGGAGGAACTGCAATTCCTCAGCAGCACCAGAGACCTTGGATGAAGATTTTCCCTTACTAAGATCCAACTTAATGACTTTTAACTGTGATCTCATATTGTCCTGCACTTTGTTCAGACACCTATTGAATGCTGCGGCCTGATTGCACATGGTGGATGCTTCGCGGGCTGCCTTCTCCCAGCGTCGTAGATTGTCCTGAGAGATCTGACGCGAAGGGGGAGGGGTGGAGGCAATACCTGCTGCTCTGGCAATCCTGCTGTAGGTGCTGTTAACTTTGGCTGAGTCGGTATTCCAAGAAGACAATGACTTGCCAGAAGCGGACTTTTGTGGGTCAGATGCCAAACCGTACCATTTCTGCTGTGATCTGGCTGGTCGTATAAATTGGTCTTTCAGTAAACCACCCGCCTCTGAGCTGCGAGACGGGTAGCCTTCTACCAAGGTCAAGTTAAGTTTACCCATTTTTTTGCACAGCCACTCATCCGTGGGCATTTTGACCGACACCTTCCCTGTGGGTTGAGTCCTTGGGCCAGCAAAGGGGTTGTCGTCCGATGTAGATGTTGTGGTATCAATATCCGGAATGTCTGTCCACCCCATGTAGGACCTGATCCCCCTCATCGTCTCCCTGTAATTCTGATCCTCTGAGAGGGTCTGGTCGGGATCAGTCACAGTGTCATCCGGGTCGTTGTCGGACACCTCCCCTTCGTCTACAAAGATATCCACTGGGGGTCGGTCGGAAAACTCAGATTCGGAATCAGTGTCCATGGAAGCTGAGTCATGTTTGCCGGCCGGTGCTGAGGACGATTTACTGGAGGCCTGAAGAAAAGGTGAGCCGGTCCCAGGTAAATCTGAAAGTTGGTCGGTGTTTGTTTTGTCCTGAGGCAATTTGCTGGTCGATTGAACCTTGGAGCCAATCTGAGAGACACCCTGCAAATCTGAAGATTTCTTGACAGTAGATGAAAGCGATTTGTCCGTTGCCTGTCTCTGAGGAGAGTGGTCGGTGCTGGACAAATCTGAGGTTGGTAGTTTTTCAGCCGGTCGGATGAAAGGTTCTGAGGATTTAACTACACCAACTGGTGGGGTGTGCGTCGGTGTGATCTTAACCGGAGCAAAGGTCGGTTCTTGATTATCCAAGGTTTTTGCAATGAGGAGAGCTTCTAGTCTATTAAACCTCTCCGACCATTTAAGGTCTAACTCGTCAATCCGGGAATCTGCTGCGGATTTGTGAGCTTGAGGTGGCGATTTAGAAGGCTTTCCTTCAGCAGTCTCGTGTTTAGCGGAAGATTTCTTTTCCTGGGATTCTGTTTTCTTCTTTTTCTTTTCAGAACTCAAACCCGGGGATTTGACTACCCCTTGGGCGTCCACAGCTCCCACTACCGTCACAGAGGACGGGTCGATGAGAGAGGAACTAGCTGAGTCTTTGTTTGGTGTATCAGAAGATTTCTTAAGCTCTCGCTTTTCCTTTTTAATCCTATAACTAGGAGTGGACAACTGTAAGTGTTGGTCCTCTGTGAGGGAGTTGCAAGCAGGGCAGTCATTATGTGAAATACAAGGATCTGAGCCTTTACTTTTTTCTCTACATCTAGCGCAGAAACTATGGCTGTCGAAACTGGCCATAATGTGACCACAGCTCCCGTGTTTCTGGCTAGGAGAAGACATAATGTACTGAAAGGATGTGAAAATAAGATACAAACGTTCTATGACACTCCCACAACAATGTTATATAACTTCCGAAACACTTCTTGAAGATAAATTGACAAATTCCAAAATATAAATTCACTCTCAAATTTTCGTGTACACAGGGCACGCGCCAAACGAAAAAGATGCTATGACGTCACGCTGTCTAGACAGGAAGGAAGTACTACACGCCACCTGGCGAGTGCACAGGACTGGGCCGGCCTGGCCGGTGGAAACACAGGACGTCTTTTTCTGACGTTTGGCGGGCCGGTCTGCGCCGACCGGATAAGCTATTGTCCATTGGATAGGATGTATTAACGCAATAAAATCAATATTTTGCTTTCTGATGATGTCATCACTCAGTGATGTCACAATGCAACTGTCATTGTGAGGTCACAAACCTAGCTTGTGATACTTGCTGTCTTTAAGTAAAAATATTTCTTCTCATTTTAATAAACATAATAAAGAGGGAGGTGGTATGTTCATCATTTTTATTAATTATTATTTCTGTTTTATTTTCTCTTTTTTTTATTTCAATTCCTTGACAGTCCAGGGTGTAGTTACTAAAAGAAAGATCAGGATCTTAATTTGGATACAAAAAATTCATGATTTTTCAGAGGTCCCATTTCAATGTATTTTAAATGACTAGCTTTCTACTTGATATTTCTATGAAGATTAATTTACATGTTTGGTTTTATTTTATTGTCTTCCTTACAATACTTTATATCACTTGATGAACTGGTCACATGGAGTCGAGCGTTTTGCTCTCTCTGAGTGCATCTTGTTATTGATGTATTGAATTTATCATTATTACTCATTTCATTGAAATTAATAACAGAGCATGTAATACTGTTCAAAATGATCTCTGTAATCTTTATAAAATGGGCAGATCATTAAAAAATGATATTCATCTTTGACGCGTCCCATGTTATAACAATGACAAATACATTCATGTAATCTTAAATGTCACTCTATAGTTTCTTGAAATTGGATCAATTATGGTATTAAAAAGACCAGTTTCAACTCTGATTGGGAGAATTCCTGCTCTAAACTGTGCCAAGAGTGAGCGCTGATACCGAGTAAGAAAAATGTTGAGATATTCCTCTGTAGCATAATCATCCTTAAATGTTTGGTATGTATGCAGCTTTGGTTTCAAATCCAGGGTATGTTTCCACTGTAGTTCATAGAGAGATTCCAATTTGCTTAAGGCAAGGTTTAGATCACATGGATGCTGATTTTGATAAACGTGTGACATATCTTATAAAGACAAAATTGTTTTTATATCACCGCACCAGCTATTCCCATCATTTTCATAATCCCAATTAAAAATTTTCTTTGTTACTCTGTCATCAGGCATCCCAATTAATCTATTCCAAAATCTTAATAGCAAGATATCTTCGATACTTATCAGTCAGCCAACCAGTATCCCCATGCAGTACAGCATTAGAACTATACCGGTGCACACCCAAAAAATATCTAGCAGCTTTGTTAAGAATCAGATCTGGAGTTTTTACACAAGTGGCACCCCATACACCAGAGCCATAATCAAGTACTGGTAATACAATACCATTCAGAAGTTTAGTTTAGTAAATGTTTTGTAGCCAACATCTTTGTAACATTTGAATTTAGAAATAATACCACTTAATGCCCGGCCTGATGAGTCATTCAGGGTTTTAATACAATCTTGAAATGTTAAATGCTCATCCAAAATTACACCAAGATATTTATATTTCCATATACTAGTAATATTTTTTATTTAGAGCAAATATAAAATTGAAATCTGTTTCCTCGATTCTTTTTTTTCGAAAGTGAATGACGTTACTTTTGGCTACATTTATATTTAACCTCCATTTCATGCACCAGTCGTACATTGTGGTTAGCATTTTCTGTAAATCTGTTTGTGTTCGCTATAAGTACCATGTCCTCAGCATACAACAAAATTGAGAGCCTGTAGTTGTTAATATTAATTCCAAGGTTTAAGTTTATTATTTCTTTGGCAAGATTATTAATATAATACTGGACAGTATTACACTGCACTTTCATAACACTAAGTAGAATGACTATGATCTTTGTATTTAGTCCTACAACAGATTCTATGAGAAAAGCTGGTCTAATAATATCTGGTCACTGAAAGCAATTAATGCCAAGCAATATTTATTGAAACTTACACTTCATTGAAATGAAAAACAGGTTTGTGATGATGAAAATTAATCTGCCAGTGGGTGACATTATGGAGAAAAAACAATAAGTCAACACTGTGTAACTGGAGCCTCCAATATCAGGAGGATTTGCCTCTAATCTTGGATCACTGTCACTTGTGCCCACAAAAAATACAGAATTTTCTGACACTAGGATCCTGACATTGCTTCCACTTCAGATTGTAATAATGGGATATGGCTGGATAAAACTGGGCCTAGGTAAAATGCTAATACAAAGTCAATACAAAACTCTATTCAGGAGACACTGTATACTGATAAAATATAACTTCTGAAACATTAAACTTTGTGTCCACTGTCAGTAAACTTTGCATAACTGGAAACTAAAATATTCCCAGCATTTAATTCTAGTGGTGGCTATTATAATGTTTCAATGATACAGCCTTGCTGCCAAAATCACAGCATGAAACCATTTGTAGATACGGCCAGTAGATATCTTCAAAACCATTTGCCGTGTATTTATCCAGTTTAGAAAAGGTTATGCCTTATTTACTACATCAGGAAGGTACTCTTTGTCAAGTTACATCCCTTTGAATTCTGTCTGTTGGTAATTGGTAGCCAGTGATAGCTGGTAGCATGGCAGTGCCTACAAAACACTTGGCACAGTTTCATGCTGACCTCACAACTACCCCCACCTGTATTTGTGTTCCACTTGCTTTTGTTCTATAACTTATACGGAGTGTGCTGCACCAAAACTTATCAGCAGTAGACTTTTGGGGTAAATAATTATATGCAACTGACACAAATATTGCCACTTAAACCTAAATTTGACTTAGAACAATTGTACTTAATGTACAGTGTAAGGAAGCAATAAAGAGAGGTTATACTCTGTTTTTAAATCAAGGACAATTTCATGGTGGCAAAGATTCCACAAAGCCAGTCAAACCTTAATACACCAACAAGGTACAAGCTTGAGCACTACTGCATTATGTTACCCTGAAATAGGCATTGTTGTATAGTACACATTTATCTTTTCCATTGTAGACACTGAGTCACCATGTTGACTGCTGCAAATTTTTTTATCCAATGGCATCCTTTTTTTTCGCCAATCACTGACAGCTATAAAATGTACAATAATGGCTTTTACATTCTGTGCACATCCGCAGCCTTTTTGAGGACAATTATACATATTACTGTACTCTCCTCTCTTTAACATAATACTCTTTTGAAACGGATCATCATTTTGAAACTTACCAAGATCCACAGGTGATAACTTAATCTACAAAAATGTAAATAAAATGACTTAAATAGAACAAAACCTAAATTTATTCTAGTCTGCATTCATAGACTGCAAGGCATTCAGAAACACAAGTAGTTCACTTGAGTTGTGTACAATTTATGAAAGTCAAGTGACAAAAAGAGGATACAACTGTAAATCTCTTAAAGTACGAGCCTCAGAGGGAGGTCGTGTTTAAAAAGAGTAATTCTTTTATACTCCAAAGTAAGCCTTAGATCGCTCTTTAACTTGAACAAGCACTTAAGCAAGCAAATAATCAAGAACTTTTAGCCATCCCTCCAGTACACACCTTGGCTCTCTCCTTTATCTTTGCACTGGGCTTGAGATTTTGCACCCGCTCACTGGGACAGTCTGGAACGATTTGAATTCTCTGCAGGAATTGCTCAGCCCGCTGTTTTTCTGATGGACCTCCAACTGTTTCCAGTATGGATTTGAAGTCCTGGAGAGCAGTCTCACATGTCAGCAGCTGCTTCCCTAAAGAGACAATGACTAAAAATGTTCACTTTATGAAATTAGATGGCGTCACCCAAGTGTATCAGCAAAGGTTCCTGTTTAAAGGTCAAGATTTTTGAAAATAATACCTTCTATTTTGGTGGATCCATTAGTTTCACTTTGAATAAAACAAAATCATGAAACTCATTATGCAGACCTGTACTTGATCGTTGCAATGAAAAGGGTGAAATATGTCCATTTCCAACAACTGAGTGTAAAGTAACCACTCTTGAAGAAAGGACATTTTTAATTGAAATAGACTGTTTATGTAGGCAGTCAAACAACAGATATAATGAACAACTGCAAAAAATGTTCAAATGAAAGAAAAAACACAAAGCCTGCTCATGGCAGAATTTAAAGTGTGATCAATGTTTGTAATCTGTAACATACTGCAAGCATAAACAGATTAGATGTTTTGTAATCTCCATTTTTATTACTTTTCATGTTGCTTTTATTTTGTAGAAATTATTGACTTTCCTTATATTCTTTGTACACTGTTTAAATAAAAGTCAGATAAAAAAGTCCTGTCTTCATTGTCAAAACCTGCTGGGTTGCCACCATACACTAAATGGCTTGTAGTCCCTCTTTCCGTGATGCCATAGCATATTTTTCATCCATCTAACTTTGAATGACCCCTAATAAAGTAGTATGTTTGGTAGTCAAACAGGCCCTGCCACCTTTGAAAACCCTGCTGGGTACGGTGACAGGCTGCATAAGTTCCAACTGGAAGGCCTTAGAAGCAAGGTCCTCACATCATGGGCTTAACCTGATGTAGGATGAGGGCCTCCTGATCAGAGAGCTCATAGCACAGGATTACAGTTTGCTTGATCCATGAAGAGGCAGCATGTTGTAGACTGCTTGCCTAAAGCCTCTCTTACATCCTATCGTACGTGCACATACACACTGGTTACAGAGAAAAATCGCCTAATTTGCAAGGGACACTTAAGCTATACTTGATATTTTAGAACAGAATCTCAAGGTCACAGAGACCCCGCAATGAAAATTGACATGCACATTATTCTCTGCGTGCAGCATGCAGCTATAAACTCTGTTGTTGGGAGAATACACCTTGTTTGCAAGTGAAAATCTCTACCACCAGGCTACATTCATATTTTTTAACACTATATGCACACACTTATGTGTGTATACACGTATGATGGAATGTAAGAGTGGCTAAAGTGAGTGCTCCATCCTTCTTTTGATGTATGTGTAAAAATCTGCAGAGCATGACTAAGGGAGTGTACTAGTTGACCTTGAATGACATTTGCATCCTGAAATGGGTCTGCCATATTCCAGGGTTGGTCAAACCCTGCCCTCTCTGAGGTCGAACTGGTAACCTATGAAGTGGAAGACCTGTTTGGTTGCAGTTCTGATTTGTTTGTGTTTACTATCCTAGCCCAGATCCTGACACAAGCCTACCAGGGTCTGTGTATGCTGGAGACAGGCTTGGCGGGATGTGACTCTGACCACCCAGTGACCTAGGTATTTCCTGTACCCCTTTGTGGAGCCATCAACTCCTTCACCACTACCATGAATTTTGAATTAATAGGAATTGATCTGAACACCTAAACGCAGGTACTTCCTGGATTCTGTGTGTATTGGAATGTAGAAATAGGCATCCTTGAAATCTATGGACATTACCCATTCCCATTTGGAGGCAGGGGGAGGGGGGGGGGGGGCTTATACTTTCTGGTGTTTCCATTTAGAATTTCTCTGTTTTCAGAAATCTTTTCAGTGCACTGGGGTTCCAGGATAGGTCTCCACCGATGGTTTGGCTTGGGAACCAAGAATAGTCAATTGAAGAAGCCTACAGATTTCTGAATGTTGACCATTTCTATAACTTGCTTTTGCATAAGTGTTATGTAATGCTGCCATCAGGTAGCTGTTCCTGAGCATAGCCACTTATGATGGTCAATGACCTTGTCATTGGTGGCTGCGTGGTCATATCGGGAAAGAAAGTATGTAGCCTTATTTGAGGATTTTTAAGATTTTGAAGCTGACCCTAGCGTTTCTCACAATTGGTACAGTCTGGCAGATTTTCAGCAACAACTGGGACATTAGTGACAGCTTGGACAAAACTCAACGGATCTACACACGAAACACTTTCAACAAACTTTTTTTTTTTTTTTTTTTTTTTTTTTTAATACAATGGTATATTTCAGAATAACTTCTTATCAATTTTTTGTAATATACTGAATTGGAAAATTGACAGGAACTTTCCTGCTTATCTATTTCATTAATAGGAACTTTTCCTTACACCCCTAAAATACAGGGTAGGGGAACACATTCAAATCTGCATCTTTAATTCTGCCCGAGTGTTTAATCACACATACGTATTAAGATTAAAGGAAACACTTTCTTTGATTTCTGCTACATAAGTAATCACAACTTACAACTTATCAACCTGGATAAGTTTATTTATTTCTCCACACCAGTCACATTAGAAACATACATATATTCAATACAAAAGGAATACATACATACAACATATACTTATTCAAAACAGTGTAATTACAGAACCAGATTTACTATTGTAAGAAATATTAATTTTTTTTTTTAATATTGTCAAGAGAAAACAGAAAAGAAGACATTTTAGGCCAAACAGTTTTTACATTGAATAGCACAGTATGACACAGGAGGGGGGGAAACAAGAAAGAGGCTGTGCTGTGGTTCTTAACACAAACATACCCTAACAGGGTTCCATTTTTCATTGAATCGTGTTACAGTCACATCTTTTTTAATTACTATATTATATTCAATTTCCATAACCTCCTTTATCAAGTGCATAGCCTCAGGTAAATTAAGTCTTTTTGACAGAAATTTAGTTACATAAATATATTTTTTACATATACTGAATATATTATTTATTAAATCTTTCTTATTTTTGTTTAATACTCCTAAAATAATACACTTTGCATTCAAAAAACTATCCAGGTCTAGCTTACCGAGAAAATTTTTCCTAACTTGTTCCCAGAACTTTTTAACAATTGGACATCCCCAAAATAAGTGTTCTATAGTTTCACATTCTATGCCACAAAAGCTGCATTTATCATTATCCTTGATCTTACAGATCTTCAAAAATTTATTAGTTGTTAATATTCTCTGGAGTATTTTAAATTGAAAACTCCTCAATTTCGAGTCAATTGTACTAGTTAGGTTGGCAACAAAATATTTTTGTAAGGTTTCATATGATATATTCTCATTGAGAGTATTGCTCCATTTCTGTTCAGTGGTTCTACGTTTAGTATTATATAGTTTCATAAAGGTCCAATATGTTCTCTTGCAAACTTTATCAAATTTTAATAGGTCTAGTAGCACTTTCTGTGGCATGTTGTGGTCATCCAATTTTTTTTTAAATTCTGAAATTTCTAAACGCCATGGTCTTGGGAGAGAGTGAATAAGTGAATAAAAATCTACAAAGTTAATTCTAACATTGAATTTTTGCACAAAGTCTGAGTAGCCAAGTATATTTCCAGACTCATCAAGCAAGTTATTTATATATTTGATACCCTGTTTTTGTAATTCTTTTTTCTTCAAAATTAGGTTTGGATGTACCAAGTAAAAAGTATTCCAAAGGGGGTAGGTTCGAACATCTATTTCTTTTTCAAAATTAAGCTTATACTTTTTCCAGGCTATGAGAACCTCTTCCCAAAATAAATTGCCCATTCTTTTAGTCATATACTCCAGAGAATAGCAATCTAGTTCCCAAATCTGATTTTTGTCCATAACACTCAATTTTTCAAAAATGGTTTGCCAATCACCACATTTTATAAAAGTCCGTTTGATCCATGCTAGCTTTAAGGCATCATTTAAGCAGAACAGATTTGTCAACTTTAGTCCCCCTTCAACAAAATCCTGCTCTAATTGTGACAGTGTCATTCTCGGTTTTGATGTACCCCAAATGAACTTTCTAAAGAGTTTGTGTAATAAATTGAGTATTTCTTCTGATGGTTTTGGGAGGACCGACATTGGATATACAAGTTTAGGGATGGCCAAAGACTTAATAACTGTTATTTTGCCCACAAGTGAAATTTTTCTTTTTGCATAAGAATTTAAAAGTTTTTCAATGTTAGCTAACCTGGGTTGATAGTTTTTATCCATCATTAATTCTATATTATTGGTAAATTCGATCCCAAGAAGCTTGAAGTGTTTTACCCAGTTTAGGTTTAAATCTGGACATAGATTGTTATTTGCATTCTTCAGGAAACCAATCCAAGCTACTTGGGTCTTTTGCATGTTCATTTTAAGACCTGAACATTGGAAAAATTTCTCAAAAATGGTTATACTTTCCCTGAGAGAATTTTCTGATCCATCTAAAAGTAAAAAAGTATCATCAGCATATTGCCCAATTTTGTACTGATCACTCCCTATCTTTATACCTTGGATATTGTTATTATTTTTTACCGTCATAGCTAATGGTTCTATAGCTAGAATAAATATATATGGACTCAGAGGATCTCCTTGTCTGCAACCCCTGCCCAAATGAAACTGCTCTGAAAGGTATCCATTATTTATAACACATGAACAGGAGTCTGTGTAGAGAATTTTAAACCACTTTATGAAACTGCTACCAAAATTATAAGCTCTTAAAATTTTGGTCATGTACTCCCACTCTATGGAGTCAAAGGCCTTTTCAAAATCAATTAGTAGAATAAGTCCTTCTTTTCCTTTCTTTTTTAATATGCTAATGATGTCATACACCAAACGAATATTTTCACCTATGTATCTGTCTTTTAGGAATCCCTTTTGAGAACTGCTTATGATATGTGGTAAAACTCTTCTCATTCTCATAACCAAAATTCCTGACAATATTTTATAGTCCACATTCAAAAGTGTGATTGGACGCAAGTTCTTCATGAATTCTTGGGATTTTTCACCCTTTGGAAGACAGGTCAGAATTCCTAGTCTTTGGGTTATTGATAATTTTGATTTTGTAAATGCTTCATTTAGACTGTCAATTAAGAATTTTCCTAAGTCGTTCCAAAAAAATTTATAAAATTCAGCAGGGAAGCCATCACTTCCCGGTACTTTGCCGTTTTTCATATTTTTTAAAACCTCTTTTGCCTCAGCTTCAGTTATTAGACCTTCACATTTATTTTGGTCATTTTCGGACAACTTTGTAATATTTTTCCTGTCTAAGAAAAAGTTTGCATCTGTTGAACTTAAGCATTTTGAACTATAGAGGTCATTGTAGAATGATCTCATTTCCCTTAATATGTCTTTCTGATTATAGATTAGCTGGCCGTTGACATTCAATTTTGAAACAGACTTACTTGAAGAATTTCTCTTTTCTATATTACAGAAGAATTTTGTTGGCTTTTCCCCCTCTTCATAATATTGAACTTTACTTCTCATGACTATTGCCCTAATTTTCCGTTGACGCAGGGCTTCCAGGTCATTTTGAAGAGTCCTTAGGTCTGTTTCAATTTGATGCAATATATGCTTAGAAACATTCCTCTGCTGGGTGCAGACAAGTAGATCTCTGAGCTTAAGAATGTTATTTTCCATAGTTTGTTCCTGTTTTTTTTCACATTTTGCTTTATACGAAGAATATGATATTGTTTTACCCCTAACATTTAGCTTGATCATTTCAAAGATCATTTGATTGTCCATAACTGTAGTAGTATGATCAGACTTTATGTCTGAAATTGTATTTTGGATCTCTGTTTTTATCATTTCAACATACTGTATATCTTGTAATAGAGAGGTATTCAATTTCCAATAGCTCCTTCCACGTGTTATATTAAAATTTTCTAGGTATAAATATATAAAGGAGTGATCAGTCCTATATCCATGATACATCCCAACTTTAGATATGTTTAATTGAATGTCAGGGGTAACCAAATAAAAATCCAGTCTAGCCATTTGCCTTGGTGACTTTGTACTAAACCAAGTATATTTTTTAAGGTCTTGGTTGGCTGTTCTCCAAGGGTCTGTGAGGTCAAGAATTGTTTTTATATATTCCACCTTGGATTGAGCACTTTTATTATTTTCGTGGACATATCCAAAGGTGTCAAGCTGATAATTTTGAACCAAGTTCCAATCGCCACAGATGACAATTGATGAGATATCTGATTCTAAAAGTTTTTGTTTCATATTAATGTAAAAGTTGGGATCATCTCTGTTTGGACCATATATGGTTACTAATAGAAATTCAAAATGTTTTGAAACCAAAAGCTTCACAATGGTAAGATTACCATCATTTTGTTTGTAAATCGATTTAATTTCAAAATCTAGGGTTGCAGAAAAGAGAATTGCAACACCTCTACTGGCGGAGGAGTTGGAGTTCAAAATGCATTTCCCACCCCAATCATCCATAAACTGTTCTTCAGTAGCAGAATCCGAATGTGTGTCTTGAAGACAATAAATATCCATTTTTTTACTCTTTATCCAGTCAAAAACGTCTTGTCTTTTTTTCGTATTTGCTAAAGCCTGACATTCATACTACCTATTCTCAAGCAGCCGTTTATAGCTTGTACATTATGCATTTATTGCTGAAGCATTCACACAGCATGCTAATTACGTACATCAGTAAACATATATTTTTATATGATATTTGGTGAGAGCTTAACATAGATCTAAATGTGACTTGGAATTGGAGATTATAGATGAACAAAAACAACATTAATATTAATAATATTAGTACAACAATACAGTAATACAGTACAGTGAAAAACAAAAAAAAACAAAAAAAAAATAAAAAGAAATGAATCAGTTATAAGGTTTCTGATATTTGTTTTATATATGGCGGGTATTAAATAACACATACTCCAGAACTGTAAATGGAAAAACTAACCCAATAACCTTTTTCAGAAGATTATGCTGGGAGTACTTTTAGTAGAAGTAATATACATTTGTTATTATATTACATGATAGTCTCCATAATAGTCTCAAAAGACCTATGCTAACTGGAACAGCAGAATTGTCTACTTGTTTTTGTCACTTGTATTGTTTTTAATTGGTGAGAAGAGTAAACACTCAAATAATGATCAGAGATATTCTACCAAATTTTTAATACCATTTTACTCTTAATGCAATAGTTTTGAAGTTACAACAATTTACACAACAGTGGTAATCTTAAAGTAGCTATTACTCCGCTATACAATAAGGCTACATGTCTGCAATTTTGCCGAAAAACATACTTGTACAAACTTCTCTAAGTTCAAAAGCTTTCAAGTTACAAATGTTTTTAGTTATTATTGATGGTACTGAAAAAGTCAAGAAGAAGCAATTGCTCACAGAGAATATGTGTACAAATTTCTCTTAATGTGAAGCTTTCAAAGAAGAAGCTTTTCAAGAAGAAGCAATTGCTCACCGAGCTATTGGGGGAGACACCCTAGTTACTCACCATGTTGTAGCTATGGAAAAAGTAGCTGAATAACATATTATAACTAAAGGCTCTAAATGCTATACTTTTGAAATTACAAGTGATTAAAAGCATGATTTCATGAATTTTAACACATTTAAAAAAAAAATTTTTTTTTTTTTTAAATTAAGACAGATCAATCCCACAAGACCATCTATCAGTGACCTAGTACATAAATGTATATGCATGTTAAAAGAGAAGACCCTGCAATAGTCCATGAGAAAAATTGTGATCAACTGTTGAAATTCTCTTGCTTTGGGTTAGAGTACCTCACTTGCTCTGTCTCTGGGCCTTGCACTTTTGGAGAAGTTGTACATGCAGACACTAGAGTGATGCCATGTAATGAGCTGACTTAAAAAGGTAGTGGTATGTCTGATCCACACAGTAATGATACACACCAAATCAAGAAACAGTTGACATACATATATTCTTAAATTCAATTCTCACATCTTTTTACGCCAAAAATTAACCATGCGTCTTATTAAGAATTAAGTAGAATTGTAGGGCAATGTAATATAATTGTATTCTATTTAGCAGTACCATTACTCACAAACATGAATCGCAAATTATGAACAAATATTGCAAAGCACCTCTTCAATATCAATATGAAATATGCCAATATAAAATTTACTAAAAGAAGATATCTTATCATAATTGATAGACTTTTCAGGGTTTAGTTTTGTACAAAAATATATTACATTTTGTTAAAGACCAATAGATGTGACATACATTCTTAAATTCAATTTGCATATCTTTTTATGCCAGAAATTAAACCATGCGTCTTACATTACATTACAATGCGTCAACATTACTCACAAACATAAATCACAAATTATGAAACAAATACGGCAAAGCACCTCTTCAATATCAATATAAAATATAATAATATACTACAGACAATTATCTTGTCAAAAGGGTTAACAATTTTTAACTAAAATAAACCTGTTACACATAGTGTGTATTTTCTTAGTTCATGAGAAAAGTTTCCTAAAATATATGACATATAGGACACTTATATCATACTATAGGATAGCATAGTTTGAAAACAAATGTTATTCCAGTACTGTCTAATTTATCCACCACAAGAAATTACTATATCAGGACATCAGTTTTCATAAAAAGTCTATTTCAATTTACAAGTTTGATCTAAGTTCCATGAGGAGTTTCCCCAATTGATTCTTTCCTGGCCATTTATTGATATCTTTAATTTTTGGATCAGATGAGCTAAGACCGCAAGACCAAAACTGGTCGTACTTGTTGGCTTCAATGATTCTTCTTTGTTCTGTACGGAACAGAAATTGCTTGAAGTACGGTTTGGAGAACTTTGCAGACAAACCTGTACGCATCACCTGAACTGCCTGTGTTGTGTACCACTCTGTATTAGATGACTTGAGCTGATCTCCAAGGCTCTTCATATTAACTGGATCTTTTGCAAGAAGAATTTTCTGCACAATGTCTCTTCTTTTGGCAAAGATAGCACGTTGCGCTTGATAATATTGTTCTACACAGTTGTAGGTAACACCCTCTACGTCAAACACTGCTGGATGGAAGTTACTAAGTGGAGAGAACCTCCCATAGAAAGCGACATGTTCTCCAGACATTACCATACTAAGAGCTGCAGTATCCAGATCAAGCTTGCTTATTTCATCCAAACTGTATTTTTGGCCTTTATAATAGAGTTTATCCCCGGTTATATATGAATCTTTGTCCTTTTGCTTGGCAATTTTCAACACAGGTGCCAGAATACGTCTAGCTAGTCGTACATTGTCTGTGTAATCATGGTTGATCCATATTTTGTGGGTGCTTCCTTCTTCCAGTTGCTCGTTTGATGCCTTTGAAGAAAGTAGTGATCTTCTAGACATAATTTCTTCTTTATGTGCGTAGTTAATAACACGTGCAATGATTGGACGAGGTTTTGGATGCTCTGATATGGCTCCAGCAAAAGTCAGAGTTTTCTTCTTTCCAACTCGGTGCACTCGTGAAAATTGTATTCTTTTCCTTGCATCCTGGATTAACAACTTTTCTGTAAGTAGGTCAAAGATCACCTCAAAACAGTTTTCATTTTGAGATTCTTTTAGACCTTCAAAAATGATATTTTCTCTTCTCGAGTATTCCTCCAGCCTTGTTAATGAAGATTCCAGTGAATCACATCTTACTTTCCATAAGTTGTTATTATAGCACTCACCACCCTTACTTTTAGTTTCTTCACTTAGTGTGTGTAAGTCTGTTTTCACTTTTACAATAGTGGCATTTGAAATTTCAAGGCTTTTTTCCACATCATTGATCATTAGTGACAGCTTGGACAAAACTCAACGGATCTACACACGAAACACTTTCAACAAACTTAATTGATTTTACAATGGGACTTTATCTTTTCTGTAGCAAACTGTAATCCTGTGCTATGCCTGACAACAAAATGTACATGATGTGCAAGTAAAGAGTTTACATTTAAAGTCTGACAAGGTTCTAAAGTCTTTCTGCCCAAGGTCAGTCATGTCATACAATCTGCAGCTATACAGTAATTGTCATTTATAAGATGACTGACCCTTAGCTGGTTGGGATGAGTAGTTGGATGCCAACAGCCAATCTTTCTTTCCATGGCCATGTGAACTAATAGTATTCCAGGTTGGCTGTCTGGACTGGCTGCTGTCACTAATACTACTCCTGGTTGGCAGTCTGGACTGGCTGCTGTCATGAGATGACTTCTCATAAGGGAGGTGCCAACCCTTCTTGTGTAAAGAGGAGCTAGGGTGTCTTTCTTTGTAGTACTGGATTGTGTCATCTTCAACCTTTTTCAAGACACTGTCAGGAAACAGGGTGGCCATATGGAGGGGTGCCGATTTGAGAGCAGCAACAGTGTCTGATTTTATGCCAGATCTGAGAACCTGCCAGTGTGACATTAGCTGTGGAGAAAATAAGAAAGTCTGTTAGATGCTGCATTGTCCTGGCCATAACTAGACTGATGCTCTGGATAAAGTTCATGAGGGACTGCAGTTCATCAGTAGCTGTCTAGGTTCTGGTATATGATTTCCCTTTGCTCTAGTCACCTTGGATGATCTTCTCCTGAGTTTGCATGTTTTCCTGTACTATAGTCAGGCATCTATTGAACCCTGTGGCTTGGTTGTAGATGTAACTAGACTTTTTTGCCGCCTTCTCCCACTTTCTTAGAGTCTCTTGTGATGACAGTGGGGTGCATGACAGGCCTGAAGATCTGGCAATCTGGCTGTCGCAGCTCTTCATTTTTTGCTGACTTGTTATACCAGAAGGAAACTGCACTAGAGTTTTTGTCCTTTTTAGTAGGAACACTGTACCACTTGCTGTGTGACCTTGGTGTCTCCATGTATTGATCTTGCTGTAAACCTCCAGCCTCAGAACTTCTAGAAGGGTAGCCTTCTACTAAAGTGATATAAGCTTATCAAGTTTCTTACAAAGCAATTCATCAGTGGATAAGTTGACTGATGTCTTGCCTGTTGGTTGCTGCTTTGGCCTGCCAAAAGGGTTATCATCAGCAGATGAGGCAGAGCTGTCAAAGTCAGGGATGACCTAATGACTCACTCCTGGTCTCTCTGTAGTTCTATTCTTTCGAGAGAGTCTGGTCAAAGTTGACCACAGTATTATTCAGTGTTGATTCTGGGAATTTCATAAAGTGGGGGTGATCCCCATCACTGCACAAAATGTGGGGGAGGGGCTAAAAATCTGGGGAATGATTTCATGATATTATATTCAGTTTAACTCAATCAAAAACACTTTTTCAATCTATTTAGTCATTTTTATGCCGGAATAAAATCAAATCCAAGAGTAGTACATAATATAAGTAAGCATGTTATAAGTAAGAATGTAATAAGTAAGAACTTCGCCTGTCCTTGTCCGTGTCCATGACTTCAATCAGTGTCCATGTCCTTGTCAGTGACAACAACTATCCTTATTACCCGCTTTTTGTGTCATAGTTAACTCAGATTGTTCTGTTAAGGATAGACAGGGGGAAATTAATTTTGATGTAACCGTAAAGCAATGTTGTGGTTTTAAAATCTTGTCACAGTATTTTTAGTAAAATTCTCTTGAGACAGAAATACTGGGCCTATTGACCCACCCCAAGTATTTACTGGTACAGTACACTGTCAGTAGGGTCAGCATCGGCTTGGCTGGCCCATTGTTGCTACAACCCCGACTGTCAAAATTGTTTTTCTTGCCTCCATTTTTAAAGTAACAATCCACTGTATGCTTCATTTGATATTTTTGGGTGTAATAACAGTTATACATAAATAGTGTTTGTAGCACACATTATTTTTTAGTTCTTTCACAACTTCATAAACGATCACGAAACCAAATTGTCAAGAAGCATTATCCAAAATGCATTTGAACGGAAATCAAACCTGACAAACTCTCGATCAGTGCAGTGTTTCAATCTTCTATATCTCTCATCTTTTTGCGTTTATATATTTCTGTATCGCCTTGTGAACCACACGTTCTTATACAATTTTTTTTCACCGCAGACCCCAAGAAAATGTGAACGGAAATCAAACCTGACAAACTCTCGATCTGTGGAGTGTTTCGATTTTCTATATCTGCACTATTTTCCATATCACCTTGTGAACTATGTGTTCTCATATAATTTTTTTCACCGCAGACTCTAAGAAAATCTGCATTTGTAGGCAAATTAATGCACAATCCCACATAAAACGTATCCTAGAAGCAATACTTGCTCATAGTCGGACAGTTCCCCTTCATATACATACATATGAGATTACAAATGAAGCTTTTCGGGACATCTGACATGTGTTCACCAAGAAAACTCTCATTGAATATTAATGGTGAAAAATCCACTCCTTATCCCACTAAAATAGAGATAAGATAGAGCAATGAGATATCTGTAACACTCCTGATGAGTAACAAATTGAGTTCCCAACAACTTCCCAACAAAAAATCCAGGATCTTTGAGGAAAGTAATTGCAAATACTCAGCTGAAACCCAAGAAAAACTGATATTCTATGAGATGCAGTCAATCCTAAGATCCTTGAAAAAGTCCTGGGAGAGGTCCTGCTAGACAACTTACAAAAATTCTTATCCACGATTAGACATGCTCTCTAGCTGCTGCAGAGACCCAGAGAACCTGTACTCCTGAATAATAAATTAGACAACTGGTACTAGTTTATATGTACCGGTGCCGGGTTCCAGCAGAAAAACCGGTATAAAACCACAAAATCAAATGCCCATTGCTGAGATGAAACACAACTCCGGGAATCTGTAACCCGATTCCAGACCTTTGGGGAGGTATGGAAACTCGATTGTGTTAGAATGACGTCATGCAGGTATTTTCCTCCGTGAAAAGTTCCGACTGAACCTGACCGGAAGAATTAGAAGCTGTGGCTGATCACTTCTGCATCCGGAACTTGTCCACGATGCAGCAACCAATAAGAAACTATGATGTCTGCTCTCACTGGGGAATCCCACCGGACACCCATTCGAGTGAGATTGTCGCGGTGAGATGTTTGCTACCACAACGCCTGGCTTTAGAACCCGGCGTGAGAAAAGCTTTATGACAATCGAATTGTCTCCTCTCTTCAGGTTGCCTCCATTTGTCGCCTAGCAACATGTAAACTGTCCCCGTTGGAGCTAGTATGACTGCCAACAGTTTCAGTGTTAATAATGTTGTAAATCTTCAATCAAGTGAAAATTTGCATAAAAAATAAAATAACTTCTCTCATCTCGAGCCTTTTGAAGAATTCTGAGAAGAAAGTCTTCATCCAACGACGATACAACAATGCCGCCATCTTAAAAATAGTGGTCATACATCCACCAAAATATGGCCACAAAAGTCTATTCCTCTGTCCTTTTTCTCTTAAATTCGTCCTGAGAAGACATTGTCAACACAGATGCCTTACCACAGAACTCAAATTCCCACAAGAGCTCCAAAAACTTTATAAAAATCCAAAATAAAATAACACATCCACACTCTAGGATGGCCAACAAAAATAATGAAGGTTGTTTACTAGCGTGGTCACATGACCACTAGGGGGACATGCTAGTTCACACTCACTCACTGGCCTCTTAAGGTATCTTAAAACGTTTCTCAACGTTGGCCAGTGAGTTGGATGGCACCAACATATAGCAATGGTCAGGAAATGGTAAGTTTATTTTTCGCAATAAAATAATGCACAATCCCACATAAAACGTATCCTAGAAGCAATACTTGCTCATAGTCGGACAGTTCCCCTTCCTTTTCTAGACACTTATGAGGTCGGTTGGTCATATCAGAGTCGGTATCTGGTTCAGGTGATCTGACTGCAAAGTCAGAGACTAAATTAAAGTCACACAATGAAGTTCCACACCTTATCACCCCCAATTAATATCTCCACCAAGTATAAACTTCCTAGATCTAATGTTTTCCCAGATTCAGGACAAGATATTCCCAATCACCCAGCCAACAAACTACATTCCATGGGTGAAAATAATACATACAAATTTGAAAAATCCCAAATATTTGGACTTTCATTTGGATTTACTATAAATTTTGAAGCATCTGCTTGAAACACTGTGCCAAGTTGAAGTGACAAACTGCTTCAAATGAAACATTATTAACGCTCGACGATAGGAGAGGGTTATTGTGATCAGTTTGTTTCTGTCTGTCTGTCTGTCTGTGCACTGTTTTGCCCTTATAACTCAAAAACTATAACATCAATCAATCTCAAATTTAGTGGGAAGGTATTTCATGGGGTACATTAATGGATTCTTCCAAATTTGGTGTAATTTGTTTGAAAATTAAAGCCAGGAGAGAGTTTTTCTTATTTTTAATTGGGAATACACAGTGAAACTGCTTCTCTTCATCACATACGCAAAAATCAATATTTTGCTTTCTGATGATGTCATTACTCAGTGATGTCACAATGCAACTGTCATTGTGAGGTCACAAACCTAGCTTGTGATACTTGCTGTCTTTAAGTAAAAATATTTCTTCTCATTTTATGTCTTGAAATTGACATATTAAACATAATAAAGAGGGAGGTGGTATATTCATCATTTTTATTAATTATTATTTCTGTTTTATTTTCTCTTTTTTCTTTCAATTCCTTGACAGGCCATCACAAAAAATTACCATGCGTGATTTTCACCAAGAAGTGACCTTTAAGCAATATTTTTACCTCCACCAGCGGTTTATGTTTTTGTGAGCTAATTGTTTAATTGTCTATTTGTCTGTTTTTTTTGTTGAATCATTGATTCGAGTTATGTACTGGGTTGTGGCCGCGATTTTAAATCGGCCGTTTAAGCCCTTAAATATCTTAATTCTGTATAATATTTGTTCACATATCTGTACATTAAGGTGTATAGTATACACTGCCATTTTGAAAATCTTTAATGCTTTTATTCAGTTATATTTTATGAAGTAAAAACCTTGTCTAGCAATATGTCTGGCTTTCTGTAAGGTCCCGTATGTCCTAGAAACTATTGTGTTTTCCATTGTGATGGCCTACTCGAACGAGTCTTTTCTTTTTTTAACGATTTCGTCTGCTGGTTTCTAGACGTGAAAACCCAATTAAAGTAAACATATTTATTCGTCTGATGGTTTATCACGCAGTCACTGTTAATGTAAAATTGTTGTCTGCGCATCTACGCAACTTCATTCATTCACCGAAGCATGACAATTAATTTTAAAAGTATTTTTTATGAACCAATCGCATAGCTTGACAGGTATTTGTGTTTAAAATATTTGTCTGCGCATCCCTAATTGTAGTTCAAGCTTTCATTCAATAAAAAAATTAACTCACAAATTTCATTGTTGTAAGTGCTCAAGTGTCACGCAGTGTTAGTGTAAAATCGTTGTCTGCGCATCCCCCATATTTTTAATGACCAATATCTAGTAAAAGATCTTTTACTGAGTAGACGCTTGTCAATGAGTGCATGTAAACTGCGAATTTGTAGTATTTTCATTCTCAAGCAAAACAGACCTTTTCTAGTTAAAATAATTCCAAAAATTATATATTTTACAGACAAAATATTTCACAACTTCTTCTAAAGAAGAAACGGATTGACAGAAAAAATGTAATCACGTGATAACTTCTAGGAAACCCGAATACAAAAGCGCCTTCAAGTGGTTGAATGTAGAACTACGGAGTTGTGCATATTTTCATTGTCTCTGCCATGAATCAGTCTGTAGTAAAATAACATCCATTCATTTTTCTGTCTATCTATTTTGAAGGCCGATATTAGAAGACTTAACAACTAACACGTTCTGAAACTGGAGGGGCACTGTACACGGAATATATTTGCAATTACATGTACTAAGGTCATCGTTGTGAGAAATGGAAATAAATAGCGATAAAGATGTAGAAAGCAAATGAATTCATGAATTTTATTGTCGTATGACCACCAAGTGTCACGCAGTCACTGTTGGTGTAAAAACATTGTCTGCGCATCACCCCAAAGTTTATTGGCCAAAGTCTAGTACTACCGTGACGTCATTCATTCATTAATTTCTTTGCGGTTTATTTGTTTGACAAACGAGTAAGGCTGTGACTACCTACTTTAAACACAAATATCTGTCAAGCGATGTGACTGGTTCATAAATACTTTTAAAAATTAATATTGTCAAGCTTCGATGAATGAAGTCACGTAGATGTGCAGACAACGATTTTTTATTAACAGTGACTGCGTGATAAACCAGCAGATGAAAAATATATGTACTTTAATTGGACTTTCACGTCTAGAAACCAGCACACTGATAAATATGAACTTTAATGAAATCACTTCATTCATAATTTCTTTGCGGTTTATTTGACAAATGAGGACGAAGATTGTACACAACGTATCTATACACGAAAAGTACCGACTGCCACACGTACATAAATCACAAAAAAAAAAAATATAAAGGCAAATACATTTTCTTAGTTTAAATTAAATTATTGAATATTTTATTAAAATACTTACAGTTTCCTTCTGTAAAATATCCATATACTAACACTTTAATTATGTCTTCCAAATATATTTTACCTAATATAAACCAGTTCGCTAATCTTATTTTATTATGCGGGTATCCACGCTTCAAAATTAAAATATGTCTTCTAACTTCAAAATCAAATTTCAAACTGCGCATCAACAGACCCTTTATATTTGTAAACCTTTCACATCACGTCACTGCAAATACCCATCTCGCTACACAAAGCTGAAAACAACTTCTCCTGGTTTGCAAATGCAGGCGATAATACCGAGTTTATAGATTTCAACAACCAGTGCTGTCCTAAGATTCGACTCTGTGGTTGGCAGAAAGCCAGCCACTGTACCCTTGTTTTTTTTTGTGTGTGTGTGTGTGTTTAGATTACTCTGGACAGAACTAATGAACAGATCTTTATTTAAAAATTTGTGGGTAGGACCTGACTGAAGGAAGAAGTTACTAAAAGAAACATTTGGATCTTATTTTGGATACAAAAAAATCATGATTTTTCAGAGGTCCCATTTCAATGTATTTTTAATGACGTTAGCTTTCTACTTCACATTTCTATGAAGATTAATTTACATGTTTGGTTTTATTTTATTGTCTTCTTTACAATACTTTATATCACTTGCGAGACTGGTCACATGGAGTTAAGTGTTTTGCTCTCTCTGAGTGCATCTTGTTTTTTTCCTGTAATGGCCTATATGCACCAACCTGATGTGATACAATCCACATTTAATTTAGAACTGCTAATACAATATACCTTATCTATATGCACTGATGCAAATACCTCACCGGCAAAACCTGACTACCATACTTGGTCTGATTTTATCATTTTTTTTTTATCAGTGTGCTTGGTTTAAATCGGGAACGTATCTAGGAAGGAGGGCATTGGTTGGTGATGCACAAGCTTTCCTTGTCTCATCTTGATTAAACAAATACTGTTGAATAGCTTAAAATTGAGTAGAATATAGCTTACCATTTACTTATTAAATGTATTTATTTGGAGAGGTTTTTTACATCAGGCCTTAGGCTAGTCCTTGTGATTGGAAGTTAGAAGCAGTTGGTCAAGGTTCTGTAAACCGCTGACCAACAGCCCGCACAGCGCAGGGGATGACTATAACACCCAGCCTTTATGGGCTGGGGTTAAAAACTTAAGCCTTAATCAAGGCTACTGACTGTGTATTACGATGCAAAGTTCACATTAATATTCTCATTATATTGATTTTACTTACAACACCACAAAAGTCGATAACAATTATTTCATTTTCTTTACCTTGAAATAGTTCCTCCAGCTCAGGCAGCAGAGCTTTCTCTCTCTCCTCAGCAGCCTGTTGTGATAAGATGGGTTCCACAAACACGTAATGACACAAACCGTGGGTCAAGTTCGACACATATGAAATCAGCGTGGTGATGTCTAAATTCAATTTCCATATCTCTGGTGCACGGTAAAACACGGACTCTGCCCCTGTAGGAAACTGCCTGATGACTCTTTTTTCTAGACTATCGTCATCAGCATTATTTCCATCATCACAGTCAGTAATGGGGTCATCTGAGGTATCGGTAAATCCTTTAAGTTCTGGTATAGTTATGTCAGCGGAAGCACTTAGTTGTGTCTTGGAAATCTGACTACATTTTATACCAGACTGAGCAGTAGTAAGTGATAAATCTCTACCCTCAGTGTTTACAATGGGCAGCCACTTCACATCAGCCTGTGAAGTACCAGTATATCCCTCATTATCACAATAAGCCTCGTAGCTTTGGTCTCTATTTCTATTTTTTACCTTATCTACCATATCTCCATGTAAACCACCAATTACACGGCTCCTGTTATCTAGTTTATAACACTCTTCCCTAGATTTTTCCATGCTGAAAGACTTTTCACTGGGTAATGGGTTTGGGTTTATACTCTTCTCTAATCCTTGGATAACATTACATAAATGCCTGTCCTCTCCTATAATAACTCCTTCTACTGCTTCATTTGGTTTAGATTCTGTAATCACACTGCTGGTTTTCCTTATCTCAATATCCCTCACATTAGACAGATAAGACCCCTCAACTCCCCAACCTCTGATACCCCCCTTATCACAATTGCTGCAGTTTGTGGCTGATTTGTCTTGCTTTAGTTTCAATTTGGAGAACATTTCTGCTGCTGATAATAGTTCATCATCAGAGTCTGAGTCAGTTCCCAGTAATTCCTCATTCCTGTGTGTAACATCAGAACTTGCGAGAAGTATTTGCTCAGAATCAAGCAGATCATCATCTGATTTGGTGGAATTGAGTTCAGTCAGTTCATCAGGTTCAAGTTCTATCACCTCTCCCTGTACTAATACCCCTGTGTGTTCTATGGCTTCTTTCAGCTGTGCAGTGATCCCTGTAATTATAGAACAGGATCAGAGTGTTTTCTTTATTGAACATTATAAAAAGCTTACATGTTAAAATGTTCTGCTAAATACTACAAAGCCCTAATTGAGTACAAGCAGTCCTCCAAAAAACCAGCCAAGTATCCCCATGCTGTAATTTCACAAATATCCTGCCTTTTTTATGAAATTTGGAGTAACCTCAACCACAAACCCCAAATCACTGAAAATGGGGCTGTTGAGAATTCAGAAATTTTTGTATTTTGTAACTAGAGTATGAAGCTAATCTTTCCCAAAACTTAATAACTTTTGCCCTTCCCATATAAAAAGTTTCATAAAGATGTGTTTTGGAGAAATTAAAAACACAAACATAAAGACAAACTGACAAATGAACACAACAAAAAACATAACTTCCTTTGCAGAGGTTATAAAAATTTAATTAAAAGTTTTTGTGTGTCACAGTTCCAGAGTTAATTAGCTTTACGTCAATACTAGTTTTGAACACCTCTAAACAAATACCAACAATCCCAACATCTTGGGAAGAATGGGATGAATTAAAATATCAATAATATATGTTTTGTAGATTTATACTCCACACAATATCTGCTTTAGACATTTCTGCTGAAAGACATATCCTCAGGGATAACCATTTATCAACGTCCCTGGGGATTCTTCAGCATGCCACTTTGGATAGGATCCAATGACACCACTTTGGTCAGTGGAGCCCCTATGTATCTGCCTGTACATGGGATTGAACTCAGGTCCTCTCAGTCCCAAGGACAGGGTGTTTTCTACCAAGGCTAGTGGCACATAATATTCTCCCAGCAGTAAATAAGTGTACTTTTAATCCCTCAAGTAGATTGATTAAGATGTAGGTAGTTCATGTAACCATTTTTATTAAATACAACAAAGATGGTCCATATTGTATTATATTCTGTTTGAGTACAACTTGAGGAAGTTAAAGTAAATTTCAAACCAGGTTTGAGGTAACAACATCAGAAACAGTTTTAACTCATTGGTATAACTTAGTTTAGAAGTCAGCCATAACTTCAAATTCACTGGATATTGGAGGATCTAGCTCTTGAGTTCTAGAAGCCACTAATATAATAGAGAGTTTGTTGAACTGTCCTTACCCTGTACAAAGATGAAGACCACTTGTGGCACCCTGAAGTTCTTAGGATGCTTGTGTGCACACTGCTGATACTGTAGTGCCTGGTGGACTATACTCCTCTCCCCAAACTGTCCCCCTCCTGGAACATCACATGATATGCTAAATGTACTAATGGTACAAGTGCAAGTTGTCATATATACACAGCCAACGGTCCATTATTGGTCAACAGGATGTGTGTCCTCATGATACTGCTGCAAATTAGAGACCTTTCCCCAAATCTCCTGATTTATTAGTACGGTACAAGTTTTATTATCAGACCCTCTTGCAGGAGAAACAATTAGGTAGGATAATAGTAGAGCTAAAATAACAGGTTTCAATGGAGTTGCGAGAGTGGGTTCGAGGTCAGATAATTGAAAATTTGGATAATGGAGGGTCATATAATAGAAGTTTTACTGTATAATATATGGCAAATTTCATCTGCATGTTGGTTATCTGTGATTGGAAAACACAATTTGTGTTCCCAAAATAGAATTTTGCATATTGCATAATAATCCTGTGACCAAGCTGTCCTGCTGAAAAATAAGTAATATCAATGTAATTCATGTTGTATAAGTCTATGTTGTGATGTATATGAACACTTTTTTTTTGCATTTTCATGCTACCATTTCTGAGCCTCAGTGTACTTTATTCCTGTCTCCTCAAACTGTCCCCCTCCTGAACATGACATGATGTTAATATCATTGATGTAGTAACTCATGATACCCTATTTTTCTGCTACAAAAAATGTTCTGGCAAAATCAAATCTTGCATTTCAAAACATGAGTTACTGATGAAAAAGATAACTTCACTACAGGAAAATGAAAGAAACTGAAATGACAAGCAAAATGTAATATAAATCAATAATATTTTATTGTAAGTTCTATTACTGATTTACTCATAGATAAAGTGCTTACAAGCTGGATTTTATTCAGCAATAAACCTAAACATACAATCCTCTTTGGCTAGGTACTTAATTTTGAAAGATTCCCAAGATACCTATCATATGTTTAACTTAGTATATAATATAGGGAGTAGGTGCCTTTATTTTTAGTATTGTGATGTCACACTCATGGCCTTAAATAAAGGGAAAATATTGCCATATTTCTTTACTGAGAAACTTTTTCAACTAACTTATCTCTATAATGGATTCAAGGACATAAGAGCAACGACATCAGTAAAATTCATCAGTCCTTGGACAGGTACGATATGCCAGGCACAAAGCAAATATGAGGAGGCAAATATGCATCCAGGAAAAGTTATGCCTTGACATTTCACTCAAGAAGGTTGGTAATATGGAAAATGATCTTATGTTTTGTCAAAGCAGAGGAGATATTAGCTAGGATTTTTGATTTGGTATGCTCTGATTTTATGGGGTATTATATATCTCATTAATGATTCTACTAACAAAACTGTAGGTCTGGGCACACTGGCTTATAAGCTACACCCCTAGAAAGGCTGTTCCAAAGTCTAAGAATATCATTAGCAAAAACAGTTATTCAATCTGAACCTTGGAGTTATGGAACTCTGTGTTATGTGCTGAAACTTTCAAGTTAAGCAGATGAATAGTATTCAAACTCTTTACGATTAAAATATAGGTCTGAATATTTTAATTACAAGACTGAAAAATAAATCTACAGTCATAATTATAAAGTATTTCAGCCAAGACCCAGATTATACAGTCAGACTACTACATGCATTGTTACACCAGAGTTACTTGGGATTACAGTAAGGCATAATAGTAGTAATACTGTAGTTGATTAAATAAGAAATATCCAGAATATTCCATGGTTGTGGCTCACCTCAGACTTTTTGTGTTATCATAAATAAGAAGTTACTTCTTCTTTTGCTGATATATTAATGATCTAAATAGTTCTTTAAGGCACATGTACATCTGAGAGGTGCAATAAAGCTTTTACAACCTGCTGAGCCGGTGGATTTGCCTGACCTTTTGAATTAATATAAAACTTAAAAAGTCATTTTCATTACAACTTTAAGTATAATTATATTTTAAAAATAAAGCTGAAACAGTCCGTCTAGCTTTGTGTGTGGCTTATGCCCCTGTTCCACCAAAAGATTAAGCCCCGATCCTGTCGGCGACCCTTAATCGTGCACAGTCGGTTGAAAAAAGACAAAAATGGGCGGGAATACTGGGTCGGTACTGAAGTCTGGGATTAAGAACAGATCGTCCCCAGGACGCCTCAGGACACCTCAGGACGCCTCAGGCGGCCGCAGACAGTCCCCGACTGGTCTGGGACTAAGAACCGACTAAGCCAGTTTTCGGGTCGGTTTCAACCACAATCCTGTCGGACACAAACCGACTGGGTCCCAGGACGCCTCAGGCCTCCTGGGACTAAGAGCCGACTAACACACGATTAACTACCGGCGTCCTCAGGCGTCCTCAGGCCTCCCCAGACCACGATCCCCGATTATTGTTTTGCAAAGTTGCTGGATTTTCTGGGTATATATATATAAAATTTGCGATCTAATCATCATTGCTTTTCTAGGAACACACCAGGATGCCACCTTTTAATGGAAGACAGATTCAACAACAACTTAGGGCTTTTTTGGTTTTTATTCAGTTACAAATAATCATGTATTTCCATTTTTTACGTCAAGCACAGCAACCACCACCAGCACCACCAGCACCCATACAGAGACCTAGAAGAAGGCACAACATGTGGGTCAGGCCATGGCTACTGCAGAGAGAGGAGAGGGGGGCCTACCACAACATTATGGCTGATCTGTATGCCACAGACATTCCAGGATTCACCAACTACATGAGGATGACCCCAGAATTCTTTGAAATGATGAAGACCAGACTGGAACCACGTCTAGCCAGGCAGGCCACCAACTACAGAGCTCCTATCAGTGTTGGGGAGAAGTTAGCCCTCACCATCAGATATCTGGCCACTGGAGAGTCATACACATCATTATCCTGTCAGTTCAGGGTTGGCAGATCCACCATTTCCAAGTTTCTACCAGAGGTCTGCAGGGCCATCCAGGATGAGTTCACCAGAGAGTACCTCAAATGTCCTACTACTCCAGATGAGTGGAAAGAACTGGAAAGGGAATTCAGGATCAGGTGGAATGTTCCACATGCCCTGGGAGCCCTGGATGGAAAGCATGTGGCCCTGAAGAAACCCAAGAACTCTGGAGCCCTCTACCACAACTACAAGGGGTTCTTTTCCATTGTCATGTTGGCCTTGGTAGATGGGCAGTACAAATTCAGATGGGTGGATGTGGGTACAGAAGGGTCTTGCTCAGATGCCCAGATATTTAATGCCTCTCAGCTGAAGAGGAGGATTGAAGATGGCAGGATAGGCTTCCCTGACCCAGCTCCTATAACACAGGGTGGTAGAGATGTCCCCTACTTCATTTTGGCAGATGATGCCTTTGCCCTGAAGACCTGGCTCATGAAACCCTATGGCAGAAGGCTGTTAACAAGGGAGGAAAGGATTGCCAACTACAGAATATCAAGGGGCAGGAGAGTTGTGGAGAACGCTTTTGGCATCCTTGTGTCAAGATTTAGAGTCATGAGGACCACCATTGAACTACCCCCAGAAACAGTTAGAGAAGTGGTCATGACCTGTGTGGTTCTGCACAATATACTCAGAAGCCAGTATCAAGGTCAACCTGCTGGTCAGCAGCCTGGGGGGGATGATGATGATGATGTGCCTGGTGATTGTGGATTGATTGGTGGTGCTGCTGGTGGTGGCCAAGACAGAAACCCTGCTAGAGAGGCCAAAAGACAGAGGGATTACCTGAAGGACTACTTCAATAATGAGGGAGCAGTGGCCTGGCAAGATGGCAGAATATAAGTCCTGTTGCAGTAAACAGTCCTTTTCAGGACTAACTATAACAGTCCTTTTCAGGACTACCAAATATTCCAAAAACAATTAATCAGCTATGTGGACAAACAGACAAATCCCATGCCAAGCATAACTTGTTGAGACGGACAAACAGACAAACCCCATGCCAAACATAACTTGTTGAGACGGACAAACAGACAAACCCCATGCCAAACATAACCTGTCGAGACGGACAAACAGACAAACCCCATGCCAAACATAACTTGTCGAGACGGACAAACAGACAAACCCCATGCCAAACATAACTTGTTCAGACAGACAAACAGACAAACCCCATGCCAAACATAACTTGTTCAGACAGACAAACAGACAAACCCCATGCCAAACATAACTTGTTCAGACAGACAAACAGACAAACACAACTTACTCACCCAACAAACAGACAAACCCACTGTTAAACAAAAGCGAAACACAAAGTGACACATAATATCCTAAATTGAATAATTATTTTATATATTTTCAAATCCACATCATAATTTAAACATTTTTCTTTTTTCATGGCTGGGAAACTTATTTGTAGCAGAAATTTTTTTATGGAAATATTCAATTTTAAATATTCATTTCTAATCACAAAAATTTGGAAAATATAACCATGGACCTAGTTTTGCTTTCAATAATGGGGGATTGTGTTTGCTAAATAGTTTGTCAGTTCGTTGGCATGGGTTCTATTTACTTTTGGGTTTGGGTGTTTGTTGGTTGGTGGTTACTGGGGTTGGGTTTTTTGGGGGTAGTTGGGTATTAGGTTTGGTACTGGGTTTGTTATTTGGGGGTTATGTTTGGTATTGGGTTTGTCTGTTTGTGGGTTGGTAAGTATGTAATTATGCCTTTTAACTCTAGGGAAGGTGCAAGTGTTGGACTTTTCAATTACAGATTTTAAACTATCCCATGGATTTTAATCTAAAAATGGGCTGATTAATGGCCATATTGGGAGTTACTTTTAATATTTTTTTTATGTGGCCTTTTTGGTTATGTGTAGTACCATGGGTTATTTGTTTCATGTTTGGGGTGGTGTAAGTGTTGGACTTTAATTTTTTTTTTCTTGTGATAAGTATTTGTACTGAACTTTTTTGTTTTGGGAGGGGAATTGGAAGAACACGTAGCTGAATAATTGTTTTTGGAAGATTTGGTGGCCCTGAAAAGGGCCTGGCAGGTCAAAGACCCGCCCTGACTGGATGGCTACTGAGGAGGCTGCTGCTGCTGTTGAGGCAGTGCTGAAGTGGTGATAGTAAAGAGCTGCTGCTGCGGTTGTTGCTGCTGCTGCTGCTGCTGAGGCTGCTCGACGATCTGTGTTGATGTCAGATCTGGTAGCTGGCTTAAGATTCCACTCAGATTGTGTCTGCTCCCTTCGTCCTGTACAGTTAGGACAGATGTAGGGTTGCTGAAGCCAATGGGGCTTGGTGTATAGTACACAAAACTGCTGCTAGCTGCTGCTTGAGTGGAACTTGACGCCTGTGGAGTGGTTGTTGGCAGTAGGCCGACCCTCTGGGACTCCGTGGTAACAGTGGCTGATCTTCTGGGCAATGGCTGACGTCTGCGGTTACTCTTAATATTTTCGATATCTCTGAATATCTTGCCCTTTAATTCTTCAAATTCTTCTTGAGTCATCTTTTCGGCCTCTGATGCCACGTAGTCAAAGAAGGGCTGCCTGTCTGACTTCTGATGCAGAAAACCTGAGATAAGTGTCCTCATCTGCTCAAAGTGTTCGAGAATCTTGGAGTCTGTAGTTGAAACGGGTGTTGATGTAATGATGGACTGACTCCTCTCCCTCAGGACACTGGACTCGAGGTGTTCTGTGTCAGTAGTTGACCCACGTGATTCGTCCTGCTTGCTGGTATTTGGACTGGCCTCAAAACCTGAACTTCTATTGGCCCCCTTTCTTCTGATGTGGGTTTTAAGGAAACCCATCTGTTGGTAGACCCAGGACTGTCTCTTGGTCATCTCCCTCGGGGCTTGGCCAGATTGGAGCTTAGACAGCTTTCCATAACGGGTTCGCTGGGACTCAAACCACCTTCTCACATCAAAGGGCTGGAGCTTAAGTTCTGCAGATATTTCTGCCCAGAGAGCCTCTCTTCTGTTCCTGTCGTGGAAACGTGAATGTTCCTTGTCATACAGTTCAGGGTGCAGCTTGACGAATTCTACAATGGAAACTTCATCACTGTCTGTAAAAGTGGCACACACCCTGGCTCTCTTGGCTGAAGAATGGCACTCCGGATCTTCCTCACACCTCTCTTCTTCTTCTGCCACAGCTTCCCCAATAGCTGGATCTTCCTGAATCTCCTCCTCCTCTCTCCTCTCACTTCCTTCTTCTGTAATAACTTCACTCCTCTCCTCTACTTGACTTTCCTTCTCCCTCTCATCCATCTTTTTCCTTCCTCTCTTCCCTCCTTTCTCTTTTCTCATGATCCAGTCGACAAAATAATAAAAAAATAGTAAAATGTGTCTCCTAACTGTGAAATTTGCCTTAAGCTCAAGTATATAAAATGTAAAATAAAAATTGAAAACCCCTACAAATCAGTGACACACGTCTCTCAGTAGCCAAACAGTCAGTAACAATGACAAAGTGTGCGCGGTCGCTTATATAGTCCCAGACCTGCTCATTGCCTCGTTTTAATTTCCAACGCGCGGAAAACAGTCGGTTCTTAATCGGTTGTTAGTCCCAGGCCGCCTGGGGCGTCCTCAGGACGCCGCAGACTGAAAATGCGTGGTCCCAGGCGTCCTGGGGAGGCCGGTTTGGATCGGTTAGGGTCGGTTACCCTTAGTCGGTTCTTAGTCCCAGACCTTGATTTTTGGGTCGCAGGACACCGCAGACGGTCTGAGGCTTCCGGGGACTAATAAAACCGACTCACTTTCAGACGCATGAAATTCATACGCATCATATTTGAGTCTGGGATTAAGAACCGGCCGCCTGGGACTAAGCTACGGAGGTCTGGGACTAAGGGTCGCAGGACGCCTGGGACAACAACCGACTCTGTAAATTTGGGTCTGAGGAGGCCTGAGGACGCCTGGGACTGGACATTTTGTTGACGGCGGGAAATAGGAATCGGTTGTAGTCGTGTGAAATATCAAACATGTTTGATTTTTCACACGGCCTCAACCGACCACAACCGATCCTTACAGGAAGCCTGGGACTAAGCAAATATTTCAAACCGACCTCCCAAAACCCTTAATCGGGAGCCTTAGTCGTGTGGTGGAACACCCACATTACCATTGGAAGAGACTGGTTATTGATAAGTTAACCGATAAGTGACTACAAATGCTCAATTATGATTCTGAAGCATTATTGTTTATCACAATAAAATACTGACTAGACTGATATTTTGCCATAATTATCTCCCGCCTGTGGCCGAAGTTGGGAGATTATAAAACGCCTTCCGTCCGTCCGTCCGTCTGTCCGTCCGTCCGTTCGTCACGTTTTTGCATAAACCTTAACATCTCATTCATTTATAAAGATATCTCCACCAAATTTGCAGGGAATGTTTATGGCTATGAAAACCTGTCTCTGCAACATTTTAGCCTCATTTTGAAAAACAAAATGGCCGCCATAGCCAATTGTTTGAAAATCATAAAGGTGATCTAAATCTTGAAATATTCCAGCTAGCTTCATCAAATTTGCACAAAAGCTATATGGCTAAAAAAGCTAGCCTGATAGTAATTTTGGCACTGGTTCAAAAAACAAAATGGCCGCCATATCACATGTTTAAAGTTCGGCACGTTTTTGCATAAACTTTAATGTCTCATTCATTTATAAAGATAATGAAGATATCTTAAAGATATCTTCACCAAATTTGCAGGGAATGTTTATGGCTATGAAAACCTGTCTCTGCAAAATTTTAGACTCATTTTGAAAAACAAAATGGCCGCCATAGCCAATTGTTTGAAAATCATAAAGGTGCTCTAAATCTTGAAATATTCCAGCTAGCTTCATCAAATTTGCACAAAAGTTATATGGCTAGAACAGCTAGTCTGACAGTAATTTTGGCACTAGTTCAAAAAACAAAATGGCCGCCATATCACATGTGTAAAATTCGGCACGTTTTTGCATAAACCTTGATATCTCATTCATTTATAAAGATATCTTCACCAAATTTGCAGGGGATGTTTATGGCTATGAAAACCTGTCTCTGCAAAATTTTAGTCTCATTTTGAAAAACAAAATGGTCGCCATAGCTAATTGTTTGAAAATCATAAAGGTGCTCTAAATCTTGAAATATTCCAGCTAGCTTCATCAAATTTGCACAAAAACTATAAGGGCTATGAAAACCTGTCTCTGCAAAATTTTAGCCACATTTTGAAAAACAAAATGGTCGCCATAGCTAATTGTTTGAAAATCATAAAGGTGCTCTAAATCTTGAAATATTCCAGCTAGCTTCATCAAATTTGCACAAAAACTATAAGGGCTATGAAAACTTGTCTCTGCAAAATTTTAGCCACATTTTGAAAAACAAAATGGCCGCCATAGCTAATTCTTTGAAAATTATAAAGGTGCTCTAAATCTTGAAATATTCCAGCTAGCTTCATCAAATTTGCACAAAAGCTATATGGCTAGAAAAGCTACCCTGATAGTAGTTTTGCCACTAGTTCAAAAAACAAAATGGCTGCCATATCACATGTTTAAAGTTTGTCATGTTTTTGCATAAACCTTAATATTTCATTCATTTATAAAGAAATCTTCACCAGATTTGCAGGGGATCTTTACGGCTATGAAAACCTGTCTCTGCAATATTTTAGCCTCATTTTGAAAAACAAAATGGCCGCCATAGCTAATTGTTTGAAAATCATAAAGGTCCTCTAAATTTTGAAATATTCCAGCTAGCTTCTTCAAATTTGCACAAAAGCTATATGGCTAGAAAAGCTAGCCTGAAAGGAATTTTGGCCTAGTTCAAAAAACAAAATGGCCGCCATATCACATGTTTAATGACAGGTTATCCTATTTAAAAGGCCATATATCTGCCCAAATATTGCTCCAAGAGGTTTGGAATATGAAAACAACTTGTAGGAAGACATGGACAGGGAATCTTTTCCAGGTGTTGAATTTGACCTTTGACCCCTGCTTCAAGGTTAAATGAGGTCGTCACACTAAAACATCCTTATTTCTCCCTTATTATTGGTGCTATGGCTTCAGAATATAAAGACAGGCCATCAAAAGTCCTGCCCTTCAAATGTTTTGCCTCAGAAAAATTTTGCCTTATTTTGAAAAATAAAATGGCCGCCATAGCCAATTATTTAAAAATCATTAAGATGCTCTAAAACTTGAAATATTGCAGCTAGCTTCATCAAATATGCGCAAAATACATATGGCTAGGAAAGTTAGCCTGATAGTAATTTAGCCTAGTTTCAAAAACAAAATGGCCGTCATATCACATGTTAGATGGGATTATCCTATTAAAAGGCCTTATATCTCCCTTATCATTGCTACTAGGGGTTCCAAATGTGAAAACAACTTATACCAAGTCATGGCCTGAGACTATTTTGAAATTGCTGACTTTTACCTTTGACCCCTTCTTCAATGTCAAGTGGGGTCATCTTACTTCAGAGGCCTTAAATCTCCTTTAGTTCTCCATTTTTACTGATTCTGAGGTGGGAGATAACTGCTGCGGCAGTGGCCTTGTTTATACATTCATCAGTTAAAATCCCAATACTTACTAAGCCAGAAATGCAAAATATATAAAGCAACACAGACCCTAAGTATTTCCCATTGCTACCAAAGTGATCACATAACCCGTGAATCAGAGATGAGCAGAGGTAAAATATGGTTTGTTAAAAGCTTTAAGTTAATGGCACTATTTGTGCAGATATAAATATATTTTACTTTTTAAAGTTTAATATTGGACTTGAATCTGTTGAATCTAATTACTTTTATGTGACAGTATGCATATTTTCTTGCACTATATTTTGTCATTCCCCCTCCACAAATATGTAGTTAATCCTTGAACAATGAGACGCCCAGAACCCCTTGTTTTGTACATCAGTGGTGATTCCAGTAATCAATCAATGAAATAATATTCTCTGTGTATATTTGTTATATGCTGTCTGCAATTTTTTTATAGCTCTTCAATGTTGCTCATAAATATAATGGGATATAAGGTCACTAGTCTGAAGGGTTAATACTCCTGTAAATCTGCTTTGTAGAAAAAATAATGCCTTGTAAATAACTGATTTTCCGGCCAGAACCTCTTTTCATCCATTTGCTAATTGATCACTAAAATCATGAATTACAGGCAATGTTCTTGCAATTTAACAATCTGAACAAAAGTCAGAGTTACAAAATAATGTGGAATCACTGAGATCTATCATCATTGTCAGTCATTAGTGACAGCTCATTAAAAGCCCAATTTACACATTTCCCTGATACAACAGGTACATTTTGGATTTTAACCAGGTCAACCATAACAGGTGGCATCATGGGATAAATTTGGAAAATTTAATAGTAATTTAAATTTTTATTAGAAATACTTACCATTTCCTAACAGTAGCTATTTGTTGGAGCCATCCAACCCAATGGCCAACGCAGAGATGCGATTTTAAGGTTATATAACCACCTTAATAAAGCCATTGGGTTACAGTAGTCCGTCCTCCCGCCAATTAGGTCACCTGACCTCCTTTGTTTACCTCATTATTTTTGTTGGCCATCAATACCTACTATTGTTTATGTGGGGTGTTATTTTTTGAAACATTCATGATGAATGCTACATCACTTTAAAATCCCAATCTGATCTGATTATGATCCAGATTGGGAGAGTATAAGTATATATTAAGCTATTTTTCATTCAATTTGGGTACAGAAACCAAAGTTTGCATCCATTTCTTGGTCAGATTGTGAATGGGTTTCTTCAGATTGAAGAAATGTAAACAAGTCATCATGAACAGATGTATCAATGTATATTTCACATAATATAACCTAATTTGAAGAGTTGATACATCAAGGCATCTGATGAGACATTTAATGTTGGCCTTTCTCAACCCAACATTTTTTGGAAGTTAGCTGAGGAAAAATCTGCAAACAGGATTGAAATATCAACCCAGAAAATCCTAAAATGTATTTTTACAACCATTTACAACCAAAGATCTTTTGAATGCTAGTTTCAAAATGACATAATAATGGTATTCTGCAATTTTTTTTCAGTAAAAAATCTGTATCAATGCAATTATACTAGTGCAAAATGTACATAAATGTCAACAAAGTGTTACATATATTGGACACTATATTAGTACATTGTATATTACATATATTAAGCACTATATTAGTGCATTGTTTAATTTAAGTTTTATGTTTATACATTGTCATAAAAGATAATTGTGTTGTTGGTTCTTTTTGTGTGTTGACATTTAAAGTAAGGGAGTTATTGACTTTTGTGTTTTAGTGTTTATTGATCTGTTCACAGACTGGGGGAAATCCCCCCCTCAGTGGTTATGTTAGATTTGGGGAAACCCAATTACCAGTAGTTTCTAGAACTTCCTCCTTTAGCCTAGATGGTTCAAGCTTTTCTGAGTTGGTTCTGTACAATTCCAGAGAAATCTGTGGATGTATATAAGGAATGTACATCTGACCACAAAAGAACTTTGTATTCGCTGGCTATAAGGAGAGCTATTGTGTTTTGAAATATAATATAACTTGTGTTGCTGTGAACTTTTACTGGAGTGAACTAGATACATTGTCTGGACAGATTTATTGCACTTTGGATATTTTTGGATATTGTACAGTTATATAACAGAGAGTGGATTTACTGCATCTTGGACATTGTCCATATCTTGGAGCAGACAGTACAATTGTGTTAACTCTCTAAAAATCTCCAGACAGACCTTCTGTGTGACTGGATATATAAAGGATAGCAGGACAAGCTCCTTTTGTGTTGTTGAGTGTGGGACGGGTCACAGGATATAGATATCTGTGTGCGAGTGAACGCTGGACAGATCACGGGACAGACCACAGGACATTGGACAGATCACAGAATATACCACAGGACGGATTACAGAACAGATTGCGGGATACGGCGGATAAACTTATTCTTAATCTCAGTGGTCAGGTCAGCTAGATCTTGTTATTATATTATTGTGCTTAGTTAAGGGCATACCAGTTGACTGTAATCATTATTGTTAATCGCTAAATAAATTTGTTAAGTTTAACTTTTTGCTTTTTCTGTTACAACTTAAAGACAACCGGTAATTGCTACCGTGCTTGCCCGTGACCGTAACAAAAGATATAGTTTTAAAGCCATTTGTACATGTTTGTTTACATAAGTTATACATGATGGCTTCCAACTACCTTAATACACAATGCTTTGTATGTGGAAGACAAAATAGTGAATCTTTGTTGTTGAAAAAAAGATTATTTTAACTAATCCTACTGAATAATCTACACAACATATCCAGATTTAAGTCATCAAAACAATCTTGTTTGCTGAAGTATATGTTTTGAATAAAATATTAAGCTAATTTAACATACATACCTGTGTCCAAGTTATAGTTCAAGTAGATATGTCCCTATGAATTGGCTGCAAAGTATGCATTTATTAATAGCACAAAAAAGCTATTTTTAGAGCCATACCTTATTATTTTTTATTGTCTGCAATATAAAGCTGCTTATATGTTTAAGATAAAAGACCTGAATGTGTTAAACATAGACATTATATACCTGGTCCACCTATCTGCACTACACTCTCAGAAACTGGCAGTCAAATTTTTGCCATTTGGGTAATGACCTACATTTCCTGTTTGGTTTTACCATTACCCTTGAACCTGTCTAACACTCCGGATGTGTTACTTTTTTACCCTATTTTATTGGAATTATTACAATTCACTGACTCTTTAATAATGCCAACCCTGGATGTGTAAATGTGCAGTCATAAACTACATAAAATGCAAGTTAAGATGAATTATTTTTTTCTGTTTTCAGTGGGTTTTTTTTACCTTTGAGACAGATATTAAAGGGTCTTAATATATTGGAGGCCTTGTATTTTCTATTGGCTTGTTGGGGAAAACATAATTTAAGATTAAATTATTTCATCTTTTGAAACAAAACATAGAAGTTTCAATCAAAAATGCTTTAAAATCTACAAAAATACAAGTTAAAGTGTGTAGAATATTGTAAAATACTATGAAACATTTTTTGGTTGAATATTTTGGTGAACGTATATTAAAATAGCAAATACTTAAGGACACTGGTTATGGGTAAATGCAAATGGAAGGAAACCACATCAGTGCCTGTCAGTAAATAAGATTCTGGATTACAATTTTTTACACTAACAGCAAGTTATATATTGTAGAACAGCAAGGTTCTACAATATATAACTTGCTGGCCCCTGGAACTTTTGTAACAGGGAACAAACAAAATGCATCCATCATGTTGAAACAAAAAATATAATCTCTTAATTTACATAGACAGAATAATGATATTACTGGGAAAACTGGATCCATTGCTTGTGATAATATGCCAGACAGAGAGGTTTTTAGAACAGAGATGGCAGACAGAATAGGCCTTTTGAGAGATCAGAACCATAATCCAAACAAAGGCAGAGAGAATAGGAGTGTTTGATATACTGTTTCAACTTAAATAAATTAATGCACCAGAAATCATTGTCACGGACAACAAATGAAATGAGAAATAATAAATTACACAATGTTTTCATGTAGTGGATGATACAAGAATAACTTCTATATATCAACACTTTTGAATGGATTTCTACATCGACTGTAAAGAGCATTGTGACAACTTATTAAATTAAATGATGATTAAATAAAATATCAGTTTGACATAAATAAGTGTTGATTTTAGTTATTTAAAAATTTTGTATAATCCATCACCACAGCACAAAAAGTAGTTGATGAGCTAAAACAAAAGGGAATGATTTCAATGCATTTTACTTTCCTCCACGAAGCAATAATCCACTGTATGCTTCATACTACATATTCAGATGTTACACACTTAAATTGTATCTCCAGAACATAAGATATGTGGCGAAAATTTTTCCCCTTTGCATAAGATACTCTTGAAGTTTTTCTCCTTTGCATACGACACTGTTGTACTACCCTGTGAGTCAGAAATTCGCTCGAAATTGCTCTATCTCGTACGGTTTTCGAGATATTCACACTTTTTCATTTTCAACTAAAATTCAAGATGGCCGCCAAAAGTGGTAAAAATTGAAATTCCCCCCCTTTGCATAGGACACTACTGTACTACCCTGCGGGTCAAAAATTTGCTCTAAATCGCTCTATCTCTTACGGTTTTCGAGATATTCACACTTTCATTTTCTGCAAAAATCCAAGATGGCCGCCAAAAGTGGCGAAAATAGAAAATTTTCCCTTTTTGCATAGGACACTCTTGTGGGTCAAAAATTTGCTCGAAATCGCTCTATCTCATACGGTTTTCGAGATATTCACACTTTTTCATTTTCTGCAAAAATCCAAGATGGTCGCCAAAAGTGACTTACTGAAAGGGAAACAATCAAAGTAGCTATTACTCAGTTAGCTATGGACTTACAGCTCTGAAACTTTGCCACGATACAGAACATTAAAAAGTAGGTGAACAACATATTTGACAAAAATCCTCTACATGTAATAGTTTTGCAGTTATAAATGATTTACTCAATGGAGAACCATCAAAGTAGCTATTACTCAGTTAGTTATGGACTTACAGCTCTCAAAATTTGTCATTACACAGTTAGTACAGAAAAAAGTAGCTAAACAACATATTTGAGAAAAATCCTTTAAATTCAACAGTTTTGCTGTTATAAGTGATTTCCTCAATGGAGAACCATTAAAGTAGCTATTACTCGGTTAGCTATGGACCTAGAGCTCTCAAAATTTGCCATGACACAGATCATTAAAAAGTGCGTGAACAACATATTTGACCAAAATCCTGTAAATTTAACAGTTTTGCTGTTATAAATGATTTACTCAATGGAGAACCATTAAAGTAGCTATTACTCAGTTAGCTATGGACTTACAGCTCTCACAATTGCCATTACACAGTACATCAAAAAGTAGGTGAAGAACATATTTGACAAAAATCCTTTAAATTCAACAGTTTTGCTGTGATAAATGATTTACTCAATGGAAAACCGTGAAAGTAGCTATTACTCAGTTAGCTATGGACCTACAGCTCTGAAACTTTGCCATGACACAGAACATTAAAAAGTACGTGAACAACATATTTGACAAAAATCCTGTAAATTTAATAGTTTTGCAGCTATAAATGATTTACTCAATGGAGAACCATCAAAATAGCTATTACTCAGTTAGTTATGGCCTTACAGCTCTCAAAATTTGCCATTACACAGTACATAAAAAAGTAGCTAAACAACATATTTGAGAAAAATCCTTTAAATTCAACAGTTTTGCTGTTATAAGTGATTTCCTCAATGGAGAACCATTAAAGTAGCTATTACTCGGTTAGCTATGGAGATACAGCTCTGAAACTTAGCCATGACACAGAACATTAAAAAGTAACTGATTAACATATTTGACAATAATTCCCTAAATTCAATAGTTTTGGAATTATAAGTGATTTACTCAATGTTGAAATTCAAAGTAGCCATTACTTAGTTAGCTATGGAGATACAGCTCTGAGATTTCTAGACTCCCTGCATATAGTTTCTTATTACTTCCCAATATATTCAAAAGCTCTAAAAACAATAACAAAATAGATAAAAGCGGAAAAAAACAGGCAAATTGTAAAAATTTTATTGTAATATATTTTTTTTGTAAGTTATAAATGCTTACTTTATCTTCAGTATTGCTATGTGTTGGTGGGAGCAAACATAAATGACCAAACGAGAATACTTTTTAAAGAAATCGTCTTGTTGGTACTACTTCCCATATGGTGAGTGCGCATGCATATAGTCAATGAAGAAGCCCAATTCACTTCACCTTAATTTTGGGAATATATATATATAATGTTATGTACAAGTTGAGATTTTGTACAAGTTGCAACTTGTACAAGATTGGCTGTACAAGTCGTAACTTGTACAGAATTTCACTATCAAATAATCCCAACTTGTACAATACTGTTGTACAAGTTGGATTTAAAGAGAAGTTTGGTTATATTTAATAAATTTGAAAATTTTAATTACTTAAATGTAGCTTTTATAAGCTACAAGCTTACCATGTGGGACTTAATGCTGTTCTCGGGTTGCCACACCCGGGGCCAACGTCTTAGAAAAAAAGATCGTTCTTGTTAGCCACCGGATATACTGGTAGTTGTCGTCACGTGATAACTTCTGACCAATCGCCCTACTTTCTCGTTGAAATTTTTTATTAAACCTACCCCTCAGCTGTAAACAGCGGGGAGGCAGGGTGGGACTCTCCTAAGTCCCACATGGTAAGCTTGTAGCTTATAAAAGCTACATTTAAGTAATTAAAATTTTCAATTTTATTACGCTACAATAGCTTACCATGTGGGACTTAATGCTGAATTCAACCGCCCGGTGGCGGGATTACAGCTGAGACTGGAAGATATGTCATTTTTTTCTAAGATTTTGAATTAGTATATACAGAATAGTGCCAGAAATACCAGTCTGAGTCCCTTTTACAGTGCCCCGATCCCGAAGATCAGGCCTGTAACGAGCCAAAAAACCTAAGTGAAAGGGGACAGTGCTAAAACTGTCCAGATGTTTGGTAGTAGGACGGAAGTGCAGCGGTGCTCACTTCGAGGTCTAAGGGTCCCTAGTAGACCTTCACGTGTGACTGACCAACCCAGTGGTTGGGCATCTCATGAAATTTTTAACCTGAAATATGAGATTAACGACAACTGAATAAGTCCTTAATAGAAATTACCTGGTAATTAAAAAATAAAATGACCTTACCCGTAACATCTTGAAGGTAAAGGAATACCTAGATCCTGGGAGAGACTCCTGAAGACTTGGTTGTAGTGGATGTGCCCCCCCCCCCCCCCCCCCCCCCCCTTTTTTCTTTCCGAGGACAACTGGTCTGAGGGGAAGGATCTAAGACTTGTTGTGCCGCCACCACGGGTCCCAGATACATATTGTTGTCGGTGTCCGACCAAGTAAGGTCTTTTAGGTAAAAATTTGTGAATGTGTTGTGAGCTTTCCAGTGACAGGCTTGCATGATTTGGTCCACCGATACTCCACCGTAAAAGGCCTTAGAGGCCGCGAAGGCCCGGATGTCATGCGCTTTGACTTGGACCAAGTCCAAGGCTTGTTGATCTGCTTGTTTGTAACAAAGTAGGATGGTTTGTTTCAACCATGAAGAGAGTGTAGCGGGTCTGATGTCTGAGGTATGTCCTTTCTTAAAGGAGATGAAAAGGAGAGAACGAGACCCTCTCAGGTCTTTAGTTCGGTCCAAATAAAACCTCAGGGCCCGCACGGGACACAGGGTCCTGTCTTCCTTAAACTGTCTATCTACAATGGTAGTCAAAGCAGGGATAGTCACTGGTGACACACTTTGAGAACCTTCTCTTGCTAGTTGGTTTTTGGCTATGAAATCAGAAGAAGGGAACAAGGCCACCTTTTCCCATTGGCCTAAATTAGATACTTTGTTCGCGACCCAGGCATGGATTTCGCTGCGGCGCTTGCCGGAGGCCAAGGCTAGCAAGAAAGCAGTTTTGAGAGTAAGATGTTTGAGGTCTGAGTCTTTCATGGGCTCAAATGGTGCTTTGGTGAGCTCGTTAAGGACAACAGAAAGGTTCCACTTGGGTAAATTTCTGGAACTTTTAGGACGATCCCTGTGAAAACTGGAGAGTAACCTATGAAGGTCTGTATTGTGTGCAATGTGTTGGGCCGTTGGGCCCAAAGTGTCAACGATTGCAGTCCTGTAACCATCAATGGTCGAGGGGCGCCTGTTTAAGTCTTGGTACAGGTACATGAAAAAATCCGAGATTTGTTTCACAGATGGAGTGGAGAAATCCACCGAATTTTCTCTGCACCATTTTTCAAATAGGGCCCACTTTGACCTGTAGATGGTCCTTGTTGATGACCGCTGAGGGGCAGCAATTCTCTCTGCCACCTCCACAGAGAAGCCTTGTTCTTGGAGTTGTCCGCTCCTAGACACCAGGCGTGGAGGTTCAGCTGTTGTGGGTTGTTGTGGAACACGTACTTGTGGGACTGTTTGAGTAGGGTCGTTGACACTGGGAGTTGTAGTGGGATCTCTGTTGAGAGCTGCACTAGGTCCCAAAACCAGGGCATCCCTGGCCAGCCTGGGGCTATCACGATGATCAGGCAATGGCATTGCTTGATCTTTTGGATCACCTTGTGAAGGAGAGCCATAGGAGGGTAGGCGTAGGCCGTGAGGTTGGTCCAGTTTATGTTCAGAGCATCTATGTTCCAGGCCCTTGGGTCTGGGATAGGAGACACATATAGAGGGAGTTTGTGATTCAGGTGAGTGGCGAATAAGTCTACATGAGGGGTGAACCACTTCTGGCAGATTTGCTTGAAGACCTGTGGGTGCAGAGACCATTCTGTTGACTGCACTTGGTTGGACCTGGATAGCAGGTCGGCCATCACATTCAGACACCCTGGAATGTGCCTGGCCTTCAATGTTATATGGTAGTGATGGCACCAGGTCATGATATTCCACAGGAGAGCGCACATCTCTGCTGAGTGAGTTCCCCCCTGCTTGTTGATGTAGGCTACCACTGTTGAGTTGTCCGTCGCAACTAACACTGTTTGATTCTGGCACTGGTCCTTGAAGTCTCGAAGGGCCAGGGAGACCGCCTTCAATTCCAGGATATTTATGTGTAGCCTTTTTTCCCGCTCTGACCACAGCCCTTTTGTAGAATTTTGATCTAAGTGAGCACCCCAACCTTCGTTTGAGGCGTCGGTAAAGAGTTGGATACTGTGGTCCTTGGGATGAAGGTCTGCGCCTTTCATCACATTTGAGGGGTTTTGCCACCAATCTAGGTGGGCTACAATGGCTTCTGTCCAAGGAAGGAGGTTGTCCAGCGACTGAGGATATCTCCAGTGCTCCTTGAGATGAAACTGAAAGGGCCTCATGTGAAGGCGTCCCTCCGGGACCATTTTCTCCGCTGAGGCTAGCAACCCAATTAGAGACATCAACACGTTTGGACTTGAGTCGTAGGATCAAATCCTGAAGTTTGAGCCATCTCTCATGAGTGGGTCTTACAAGGGCTGAATCTAGGTTGTATTCGTAGCCCACGAACGAAAACACCTGATTAGGTTTCAGTTCTGATTTTTCTTGGTTGATTATCCAACCCAAGGATTGGGTTAGGTCTACCACTGCCTGTGTGTCCCTTTGGGATTCCTCCTGAGACTGGGACCTGATCAGCCAGCCGTCCAGGTATTGGTGAATTCTGAGTCCTCTTGAGAGGGCCATTAGTTTCACTTCCTTTATGATCATCGTAAAGACCTGGGGGGCTGTGGCCAGTCCGAAAGGTAGGGAGGTGAACTGGAACACCTGGGCCTTGTAGCAAAACCTTAGGTACTTCCTTGAGTTTGGATGGATGGGGATGTGAAGGTATGCGTCTGACAGGTCTATCGACGATACCCACTCCCCTGGGACCAGGGAAGTCCTGATGGACTCCGGGGTTTCCATTTTGAACTTTTCTACATGTAGAAAAGTGTTGAGCCTGCTTAAGTCTATGACTGGCCTCCACCTTTGGTGAGGCTTGGGTACTAGGAACAGGCGACTGTAAAACCCGAGAGATTTTACATTTTCCACCCTTTCGATAGCATTCTTTGACAAGAGAGACTGGATACAAGTGGCCAAGGCTTGGTCTTTTTGTTGGGCCTTGTACTCTGATAGAATCAGAGGAAATCTGATCAAGTTTGGCTTTGAACGGAATGGCAGAACGCAGCCATTGGTGATAATGTTTAACACGTTTTGAGAACATTTGTTTATTAGCCAGTCTCTCTTGAAAGAACGGAGGCGACTTCCTACTGGTGGACTGAGTGAGGCTTTGGAGGAGTCATTGAGAAGGGGGGTTTCCACGCCCCCTTCCCCTATTGTGGGGTCGAAAACGACCCCTGGAGCCTCTGAAGTTGGATTTTCCTCTTCCCGAGGGAAAGGATTGGTTACTGCTTTTGAGAGGTATTGCCCCCATAGGGGCGTTTCCTGTAGGAGCCTCTTTTCTTGTGGGGGCCACGAAAGGGCTTATTCTGGTAGGGTGCGAAACCCTGAGAATCTTTTGAGGTGCCTTTTTTGAGAAGGAAGTCCTCACCTTCCTTAACGAGTTGAGACTCGAACAAGGAGGAGTCCCAGAAGGACGAGTTCCTAAGTTCTTGGCGTCTCGTTTCCCCTAGCTGGGGATGTAATAGAGTCATTTCGGCTTCGCGCCTGAGCAAGCCGGTATTAGCCATGGAATATAATTCCCTCTGGAGAATATGGGCTAGAGATTTGCTGAGACAAGTAAGAGCTCTATGTTGGACAAGAACTGTCTTGTTCCAAAAATCCAAGTTCTCAGCAACTTCCTCATATCCGCGCTTTGCCGCTTTCTCAGGATTGGCACCTTTCTGGATCTGAGATTTTATCTTCTTGACAGTTGACTTAATGCTATGTTGGCATTTTTCCAAGGAAGCATTGCAAGAAGAAGAGGTTTTGGCAAAGGCAGCGGTGAAATTGAGGGTTGAAATATTTTGTCTAGCCTGATGTTCCAGCTCCTTAAGAACTGGCAGAGGGACTTTGGCTACTGATGCCCCAGGAGGTCTAGGAGTAATACAGATCTTAGCAAAGTCCGTATTCAACTCCTGAATTTTGTCTTGAAAAGTGGGCTGTCCAACCTTATACCACTTAGAAGTGGATGGGGGAGGCTTGACATATTTGCCCTCAGCTAAATTGGCAGCTTTGAAATCATGTTGGAATTTATCAAAGGCGTCCTTGATAACTGAGCTAAGTGGTAGAATAGAGGAAGGACCTCTAGGTCTGAGCTCTTGACGGCCTTTTTCGTCATCCAGACCCAACACTGAAGTTGAAGACCTAGGCATAGAGTCCCTGGGGTCAGGGAGAGAAAAAATGCGCCTGAAGGTGTCTACTTCTTCAGAGTATTGGGAGGGAATGTCAGACACTGCTACTTCCCTATAATAAGGGGGGTCTGGATCATGTTGTGGGAGATCTTGATCAGAAGCTGCGCCTGATGGCTGAGCCCTAGAGGGCTTAGAAGACCTGTGTCTGGCAACAGGGGAGTGATCTTCCTCTGAAGATGACACATATCTGGACCTAGATTTATGCTTGCTCTTGTTAGAGTGTTTCTTAGGTCTAGTTGGATGGATCCGAGGTTCGTCGGAATCCTCATCCAGTTGATCCGAGGCAGAGCTCGGTGCTACTGTTTGTCTGTGGCTTTGTTTTTTGTGTGAGTACGAGGAATCCTTCGGTATAGCCTCAGAAGGGGCAACGTACTGATCCGAGGTAGTTTGGTTAAGTACTAGTCGAGGAGGGAGTGCTGGACCAACGTCCACATCCATTGCCTCGGACTGAGCATTAGTACTTGACCTCGGAGGGGGTAGGTCCAGATGAGCAGCAATGTTGCTGGATGGACCAGCTTTTGAAGCATGAGACGAGGGTTCAACCTCGGATGGCTTTTTAATTGATAACTCCTCTTGGAGTGATTGAAATGCTTCTAACATGGATGCCTGGAAGGAACCCATTTGCTGCTGGATATGTATATTTAAGGAATCACCCAGGGATTTTTCTAAATTTCTTTGAATTTTGTTTTGCAAAACAGTACCTGGGGTGGGTGGGACAGCTTTAGCTGGGGTCTTTAATGATAAAGAACTGAAGGCGAGAGGTTGAGGACGGGGGGGGTGAGGTAAAGAGGTTATCGGCAGCACTCTCTAGGTCTGCATTGGAACCAGTAAAAGAGTCCCCATCGCCTTCGCCCAAGAGATCTAGTTCATCTTTAGAACTAGTTTCCGCTTTCTGCTTCTTTAAGTACCGCTTCCTGTTTTGAATTTTTTGCAATTGCTCATCAGTGAGAGACGTGCAAATATGGCAGGGTGCTTCAAAGGTGACACAGGGGTCATCTCCCTTGCCAGCCTCCCTACAGGTAGGGCAGTAATTATGATTATCAAAACTGAAGCAAAAATGGCGGCATTTCTGAGCTCTCGGTTTGTCTTTGTTTGCTTGATGGAGAGACATTTTAACTCAATAAAAAGACGTACAATTAAAATTGCCTGAACCGAGAAAACTCAAAACACGCAGATTGTAAGGAAAATACTTAAGTTGTGAAATCAATAATTTTACAAAACAATCTATGAAATATATGAAATGAAATATTCAAATATTAGCCTCCAACAATACGTAAAGACTGAGAAATAAATGAAAATGTCTGTATATTTACAAACTGCTACCAGTCAATCGTGGCCAACGAGAAAGTAGGGCGATTGGTCAGAAGTTATCACGTGACGACAACTACCAGTATATCCGGTGGCTAACAAGAACGATCTTTTTTTCTAAGACGTTGGCCCCGGGTGTGGCAACCCGAGAACAGCATTAAGTCCCACATGGTAAGCTATTGTAGCGTAATAAAATTACAATTTTATTAAAAATATTTCTTATTTTATGTGTATAAATATCCAAATTCCTTATTGATGCTTGTAAGACTCCAGCTTTGTTCTCATTGGAGTTGTGAAACTGTGGACTGAGGTCTTTTTCTTTTTAATAATACCTAGGCAGAAAAGTTGCAACAACAATAAGAATCATACTTCAAAGATGAAGGTTAACAAAGTAATAAGTAAGAAATAGAAATCCTCATAAAAACATGATTATACATGATAAGATTACCAACACCAACAAACCCAAAAGTCAGATACAACCATCAGTTGGGCAAGTGTGACTCAAACCTTTAAAATAATATAAAGATATGTATTAAAAGTGTCATAATTGGCAACAAAATTATGAAAATATACAGGTCAACAGATAATTAAAATATTTACTTTCTCATCAAAGAAGTATAGTTTAGAGTAAATGTATCAGTCACGAAGATGGGATGTCAATTTTATGAATTTTAAAGTATAAATTCATTAAAATACACTTGTGCATCTGATAATATGGACAATACAGGTGCAAATTTTGTACATGTTGCAACTTGTACAAGTCAACCTGTACAAGTTGCAACTTGTGCAAGCTGTTTGTACAAGTTGCAACTTGTACAGATTTCTTGTACTCCCCTTGTACCATACTTCAAAAATGGTCCACCTTGACTCACAGACTCTTCTTGATGAAAGTCTCTGATGTACCTTAATTCTATTTGCTGCTGACTGAGGATTCTTGAGATAATTTAGTATGGAGTCCAGATGCAAAACATGGAGTGTGAGATAAGGTAGATTTTGGTGAAATCTCTGCCTGAATGGTTGTTTGAGGAGATGTTCCCAATGTGGTAGTAGTAGTGGTCTGGTGGATAGGTCTATCAGGTCCCAAAACCAGCTCATCCCTTTCAACCCTGGTGCTACTACTATCATTGGACAAGTATAAGCATGTACTAGTTTTGGAAGGAGAGCTATTGGACAGTAGGCAAAATTGTCAAGTGCATCTGATGAGATACTCAATGAATCTACTGCTATCACACTGGGGTCTGGGAATTGGAGAAACATGCAGAGGTTCGTTTTTGTTCATTTTTGTTGCAAACATGTCTACCATTGGTCTCTGCCAAATTTGGCAAATCGTCTGAAAAATTATGGGATAAAGAAACCACTTTGTATGATTTTGTCTGAGAGGCTGTCTGCTATCACATTTAGAGAGCCCTGAATATAGCAAGCCCTCAGCAAAAATTGCTCTGGGATTGCAGATTGCCATTAAATCATGTCAGACAATTAGACACTTGTCTAAGGAGTAAGTCCCCCCCCCCTTGTTTTTTGAGACAAGATACTACTGTGGCATTGTTTGAAGCAACTAGAAGTCTCTTGTAAATTTTAAAGGTGAGTTTGAAAAGCCTTTCTTGCAAGAAACATAGCCTTCTATTCTAACATATTTATATGAAGTTTTTTTCAAGCAATTGCTATGAAAAGAATCCTGGCATTTGGGAGCTGTCATGGTGAATTTTGTTGATCTAGATCTATAAAATATCATGACTGGCCTAACAGGGCCAATAATGACTATATGGAAAAAAGTGTCTTGTGTTGAAGGGGGAAGAAAACAATCTCTTCCCATTATAAGTAGGATTTCCAGCCACCTTTTTCACAAGCTCTGACCAGGAGGATATTATTTATTCAACTGGAGGAAGAGACATTAGCAATGTCTTCCTTTCTTTGTTAATTGACCCGAATATTTTGGCAGGGATTTTCTGTTACTGTTGTCTTCAGGTGTAGGTAGATCTATCAGACTTCTGACTGAAGTTAGTTATGCCAGGTCATCATCTGTCTCTTCCTCTTTAGCAGTGGAGAATTTATATCAAGTGCGAGAAGACATAGAACATCGGTGTTTATGGGATGTGCTGGACTCAGAAAAGTCTTCATTTGCCACAGAATGGTTGTCTTCTGTCATAGAGAAAGGAATGTGGTGAGGTGAAGGTTTGGGTTTGCGTAGTCCTTAACAAGTCAGCCTCTGACGCATTTACCTCAGAACAGGAAGCAGAGCTGTTGAATTCTTCGCAAAAGAAAACTGTGTCCAAACAATGTTTGCTTTCTTGCGACCAAAATTAAAGTGAAGTGAAACTCAGTTTTCATGGACTATACACATGTGCACTCACCGTATGCGCAGTAGTACTGACAAGAAAAAATAGCATCAGAGATGCTCATACCCCACAGCCTGGGGAAATAGTTTTCAATACCATGATATAGAACCTAACCAAGTGTCAACATTCTACATCTTATGGAATCCAAGAAATAGCCCGGACAAGATTTTAAAACTAATGGTCACTATGACAAGGTCAAAGCTCAAATCAAGACTGCAGCATGATGTGTCACACCTACACCCCCTAGCCAATTGTCCTACCAAGTATCAACTTCATACACCTTACGATTTCCGAGATATAGCCCAGACAAGATTTTATAGGTCACAGTCACTATGGCAAGGTCAAAGATCAAATCAAGGTCACACCATGACATTGCACACCTACACCCCCTACCCAATGTCCCTATCAAGTATCAGCTTCCTACACCTTATGGTTTCCGAGATAGAGCCCGGACAAGATTTTCAAACTCAAGGTCACTAGGGCAAGGTCAAATCAAGGTCAGACCATGACATTGCACACCTACACCTCCTAACCAATGTCCCTACCAAGTATCAACTTCCTACACCAAACGGTTTCTGAGATACAGCCCGGACAAGCTTTTTCCCGCAGCCCACCCACCCGCCCATCCGGACACCATGGTTGAAAACAATACCCAAACAGCCCTTTAGGGCTATGGGGTAAAAACTCATTTATGTTTGCTCCTGCCAACACATAGCACTAGTAAGGATAAGGTAAGGCTATTTTATGCAATAAAAATATGTTATCCCACATTCAACACCACATGCTATAAGCAACGCGATGAGTCATTTGACTCATTTTCTTTTATCCAAAACTTACTCTCTGTTAATCATTTGCAATGGCACCTAAAGATTATGCCTACAAATTCAACTTTCATAATTTTTCTTTTAACATGAATGTAGTTATTTTCACAACCATCAATTTTGCCCAATTTTTTTTTGAAAAGGTCATTAATGCCCAAATTTACTTTTGCCACATTCAATCTCATCCAAGTTGTAATAAGGGACATTCCCCCCCCCCCCCCCCCCCCCCCCCCCCCCAATTTTTTTTTTGGGAAAATACAGGTTTGGATACATGAGTTATTGTCCATAACAGCCCAGACTGTATACTTTGCAAAAAAATTACGGTAAAAGTTCTACATTTCACAATTGATGAAGCTGACTATCAAATCACTGACATATTTTATCAAAAGTCTAGATTTTATGTAACATGTTGTTTCACAATTTTATTTTACAGTGCTAAATAAAATATGAATTTCTTAATTGTTGCCAATTAACATGCATTTCACTGTGGTGATGAAAACTGTAATTGCTTAATAAATGTTACTTCCCACTGGCAGAATCCTTTACTTTAAATATAAAAAAATTGGCAAAATGTCCCACTTTGAAATGACTACTTTTCCAAAATTGGTTAAAATTGATTTTGGTGAAAATGACATATACCTTTTAGCCTATCTTTGAAAGAGAAACGGAAATGAGCACTTATTTTCTAATAATTTTGCTGAAATGACTATGAGTGTTAAAATTGTTTTTTTTTTTTTACCATTTATGCAAAAATTCAATCGGCCTTCAGAAAATGGCAAGAAAATTCTTTCTTGAAAGAATGCAAGATGACTCTGCTTACACCCTGCTAGACAAGAATTTAATCTACATCACTCAATCTCGCACTGTTTCAGTGATAAATGCATTTTTTTGCATTTAATGCAGACATTACAGATGGCTGCCAAAAATGGAGGGAAAGCGACATTTGGCAAAAAGTACGACATGACTGCGTATGTCCTAGGAGCCAAAAATTTTATTTTACACAGAAATTCAAAATGGCCGCCAAAAATGCCAGATGACATCTGTGTTACACCCTGGGGCCTATTTTATATTTTACAATTTCATTGAATGTCACACCGTATCTGAGATAAAGGTATTTTAAATTTATGTTTTAGGAAGAAATTAAAGATAGCCACCAAAAATGGTGGCAAAATCTGTTTTGGCAAAAAGCGGCACATGACTCAGTGTATACCTAAGGGTAAGAAAGTCGCTCTATGTCGCATCATTGTTGAGATAAATGTGTTTTGCGTTTTACGCAGAAATTCAAAATGGCCGCCAAAAGTGGTGAGAAGCTGATTCTTGGAAAATATTTAATCGACCTATCTCGCACAGTTACTGAGATATTACAGATTTTTCATTTTCATTGTCAAGAAAAAAACAATTTTCTCTATGTCACATTATTTCCAAGATAAATGTGTTTTGCGTTTTACTCAGAAATTCAAATTGGCCACCAAAAATAGTGGGAAGGCGATTTTTGGCAAAACTTTCATCAAAGTCGCTCTATCTAGCACTGTTACCGAGATATTAAAGATGTTTTCATTTTCATTGTTAAGAAAACTTGTGGTAATTAGTTAATTGTTAATAAGTCAGCCTTTTTGTATCAGATCACTTCTACAAGTTAATGATTTCCAGACATATATATCACAAACCTACTCTCCACATTTCAGGTGAATAGGCGAAGGGCTTTTTAAGTATTTATCGTACGGACAAGCACACCCCCTTTTAAAAACATGTTTTTTTCAAATTGAAGCAACAAGTAAACAAATATTGGTGACTGATAGAATAAGTTCCATTAATATTATTTCAAAGTCTTTATAGTAGACCTGTGAATATACATTAGAATTAAGGTATTTTACCTGCCCATGTGAGATGCAGGGCTTTTGGTTTCCTAGCAACCACTTTGGTCCAAGTATATCCATGGTTACACACAATATCCACACAGATGTCTGCTTTGCTGTCATGGAGATGAAACATCTTGTTTACATTGCACACACCAGGTAGAGTTTCCAATGCTTTCACTACAGCTGAAATTAACAAAAATGTCCACAATATTTTGTGGTGTAATCTATGCGTAAATCAAAACTGGCTTACTGGGGCTTCACACACACAAAAAAAAAGAAGAAAATTTTAATAGTTAAATGTAGCTAAAAGCTTAGTATTTTGGGCTCCATGTTAACTGGGGAGGCCACTCTTGACTTGGCCAATCCCAGAAAAAAGAGTTCATAGTGACATACAATATTTTGTCCTTCCTCTTTCAAGTTGGAATTTCAAGTTTATAGCACCCCACAGGTCCAAAGAAGTCTTTGAATATTAGCAGTCTTATAGCTATGAATTGTTGAAAGAATTGCTTGTTCATGTCCTGATAAAAATGCATCAAGAAGTCCACCGCATTTTCTCCACCCATTTTTCAAATTTGGCCAATTTAGATTGCTAAATGGTTCTCATGTCCTTTGATGGCCAGTAACTCTCTCTGATGCTTCAAAGTGCAAATTTGTTGTTGGAATTGCTTACTCCTAGGTAACAAGCCTGCAAGTTGAGATACTCTGCATTGTTGAAACATTTAGCTGCTGGACATCTGAAAACACTGGTCCAGAACTGAAATGGTATTTATGTAGATAAGTGGTCAGCTGAGAGCTATCACTACAAAGAGAAAATTGCACTGTCCTGGTATTAGACTGGTTTGAGTTTAAGCACATGCTGTGAGGCCCAACCCATTCATGTCTAAAGCATATAAAATTATTCCTAAAGCCTGTGATCTGGCACTGGGAGACAAACAGTGAGTTTGGAAGTGAGGCAAGCAATTCCAACTCAGGAGTAAACCACTTTTGGCACAGTCTATTCAAGGTAACAAGCCTGGAAGTTGAGATACTCTGTGTTGTTGAAACATTTAGCTACTGGACATCTGAAAACACTGGTTCGGAACTGAAATGGTATTTATGTAGATAGGTGGTCAGCTGAGAGCTATCACTACAAAGAGAAAATTGTACTGTCCTGGTATTAGACTGGTTTGAGTTTAAGCACATGCTGTGAGGCCCAACCCATTCATGTCTAAAGCATATATTCCTAAAGCCTGTGATCTGGCACTGGGAGACAAACAGTGAGTTTGGAAGTGAGGCAAGCAATTCCAACTCAGGAGTAAACCACTTTTGGCACAGTCTATTCAACAGCTGAGTGATCTCAACCCTAGCAGCCTGACTTGGTGATTATGAACTCTTTTTTTCCTAGGGTTGCCTGATGGAAAAGCCCAACCAAACTAGACTGTGCTGACTTGATGCCAACATATCCCACACCATAGGCATTCACACAGTATTTTTAGAGCACCCATTTAGTGTGGTTTACAACACACACACACACAACATAAACATATAAACAAACATGCATTCAGATTAATCATACACAATCTGAAACTCCTATTGTTGGTGCAAAAAGAAAGTCTACTTATTGTGGGGCATATCCCAAGGGGGTGGGAGGAGGTGGTGGTTGGTGGGTGGGTTAGGAGATATTGAAGAGAAAAGGCTGACATAAAGATGCTGATATTCGTCAAAGTACAGAGGTCAAATTCTGGTTTAAATTCCCCAAAACTTGATAAGTATTACAGCTAAAGAACTTCCATTTAAGAGACCTTAAGATGACCTTAAAATTAAAGCTACATGCTTCAAATTTAATGAAAGATTACATCTCAAAGTTATACCTAATATAATCTTACACTTGTCAGACTTACCTTTTCCAAGTTATAGGGCAAAATATGTGAAAAATATCAAAAAATGTTTTAGCAGGGTCTGTATGGGCCTCGAACACAATTTTAACCTCAACATAAAGTCTTTATTTTAGGCAAATTTAAGAAGAATATATAAATGTGTTACCAAGTAAAATTTAAGCCAGATGAGCCATATACGTTTTGCCCTAGAGGGCATTAAGTGGCAAAAGGTCAAATTTCTGACCTTAAGGTTGCCATAACTTCTATATTTTTGGGAGTTTAAGGTCATCTTAAAAGAGGGTGCCTCTTCTGACTCAAATACATGTGTGTGCCAAGTTTGAATAAGATCTGTGAAAGCGAGTTATATATTATACATAATTTACTAACTATATAATTTACTTAATAAATTTGCAATTTTATTGCATTAATACACCTTACCTAATGCACAATTAGTTAGAATAACTACCACTTGTAGGTTGGATGGTTTACTAGGGACTTAAGATTGAACTCATGATGAGACAATGTAGAATCCGAGGGACATCGGCTAATAACAGGCTAATAATAAGTGTTCTAAGGAGACTCCTGACTGTAAGGCCTTAGAAACAACAAAGACCCTAAGATCGTGGGCTTTAATCTGATGTAAAGTGAGGGCCTTCTAATCAGAGAGCTCATAGCATTATTAGGATCACAGTCTGCTTGATCCATGATGAGATAGTGGCTAGTGAAATATCCTTGTCAAAGCCTTTTATGAAGGACAGAAAGACCAGTTCTTTGTTCTGCCTGAGGTATGAGGTCCTGTCCAGATAGTAGTACAAGCCTAGGGCTCCAACTTGATATACAGACTAATCAGCCTTGAGCGATATGTCCACAGTTGGAGCCCGGGCGGGAATTACCACTGGGGCCACACTGTCTGGACCCTCCTTGGCTAGCTTATTTTTTAAAAGAAAGCTGGTTGAGGGGTAGAGAAACACCTAGGACCAGTCTGTCTGGTGTCTGATGTTTTTGTAGAGCCAAGCATGGATCTCACTCCTATGCTTGCCAGAACACGGAGCTAAGAAGAAGACAGTCTTGAAGGTCAGATACATCAAGGAGGCCTCTTTAAGGGTTTCTGTCAGTTGGTGCAGGATCAAGGAAAGGTTCCAAGCAGGAATACCTCTGCAACCCTTAGGTCTGTCTCTATGGAAAATATCCAGAAAACGAGCGAGATTTTCGTCCTTCCTGACATTTATGGGTGAATTTCCCAGTTTGTCTGCTATGGCTGATCTGTAGCCATCTATAGTACTTGGCTGTAACTACTGCCCAGGCTAGGGAGTCTGGAACTGGTGACACAAACTGAGGCAACATGTTATTGAACCCCGTTGCAAAGAGGTCTATTTGGGGTTGGTCCCACCTGGTGTATATCAATTGAAAGACCTCTGGAAGGAGAGATCACTCTGGATGATCTGACTTAACTTGGATATCTTGTCTGCTACCACGTTCAGCCGGCCTGGGAAGTGTCAGGCCTTGAGGGTCACCTGATTCCTGGATCACCAGGACAGGATTCGCCATGAAAGGGTACACATTGGACCCGACCACATGCCTCCTTCCATGTTTATGTAGGCAACAACTGTGGTGTTGTCTGATGCTATGAGTACAATCTTGCATGAACGAAAAATTGCAATCTGGTTTGTAATACCCAAATACAATGGCTATCTGGTCAAAGTTGGTCGATTCCGGAAGGGGAGGGTGTAGCCTTCCTTGAGGATTCTTATGACCTTGGAGCTGGCCCCTAGGACAGTCCAAGTTTTCCAAAACCAGTTCAGTCTGGCTCCTACAAGCAGATTTTGAGCAACAGTGTGGACATTCGACAGGTTACAGGTTGGACAGAACACAACTGATTTACACAGGAAACACTTTTCACACACTTTATTTGTTTTACAATGGGACTTATGCCATTCCTTTGTGGCTGCCGGGCGACAAAAGGTACATGACTCACAACAAAACAATTTACACTCAAAGTCTGACAACTGTCCACAAACATCTCTGTCCCTTAAGCCATTTTCACAAAACCCCTCTGATTACACAGTAATTGTCATTTATCAGAACTCTCAGCATCTGACTCTTGCCCGGATGCTATGAATAGTTGGAGGTTTTGCCTCGTCCTTGTTTGCTCTGACAATGATGGCTGAGTGTCTTCCATACTGGTGGACCAGAATTCTGGCTGATGTCCAGTGTTTGCTAGCAGACTGAGGATATGAGTGATACTTGATTCCTTCTCAGAGCTACCTGAGTGATAAGACGCTTAATTATCATCATGGTGGTTATCTCCTTTTCTACTTTTGCGATAACACTGTCCGGAAACAGAGAGGTCATATGAAGGGCTGAGTTCGTGACAGCAGCCGGTGTATTGTGTTTAACCCCTGCCTTCAAATAATCCAGGTTACAAGTTATCACGTCAGGTCAGAATGAGATTTGCCATGTTAACAAACACAATGTCTGACAGGTCCTGCATGGTTTTGGCCTAACATGTGTGATAGTCTGGTTAAAAGTCATTAACTAGGCTAGTTCCTCAGCTGTTTCCTATGTTTTGGTGGCCCACTCCCCTTTGATTTATCATACTGAATGATTCTAATTTGGGTGGCCATGCTGTCCTGGGCCTTGGTTTAACAGCGACTAAAGCCGGCTGCCTGGTTGCAATTGAAGGATGAGTCCCTGGCTGACCTCTCCCATCTTCTCAATGTTTCTTGTGCTATAGGCCAGGAAGCTGGTGATCCAAAAGACAGGGACTGTCTAGCAATTCTTGTGAAAGAACTACTGAGTTTCACCAGTTCACTGGGCCAGAAGTACACTTTCGACAGGGAAAAGTCTTTATGTTCTGAGTGAACATTGTACCACTTCTGAGTATGAGGAACCTTGATAAACTAGTCCCCGTACAGTCCATTGGTCTCAGAAGCACGGGTAGGGTGGCCTTCTGCCAAAGTGACTGGTTAGCAATTCCATTTTCTGGCAGAATCAGTGATCTGATGAAAATTTCACTGATATTGTGGTTGATATAGGTTGTCTAGGACCTGGGACCAGCACAGGGGTTATCATCTTTCCTGTTCTGGAATAACTATATCTTGGTCAGAAACCTGGCCTTCTTCCTCCATAGGGTTGACAGGAGAGCTGTGGTAGATCTGTTGTTCCAAGTCAGAGTCAGGATTATATTGAGCAGCAGCGCAGGAAGCAGAAGCAGTGAGTAGGACCTTCTTGCCAGTTGGAGTATGACTGGAAAATATCTGGCTGTCCGGTAGACTGCAGCCTTGGCATCTCACTGAAACTGGTATTGGACTGGCCTTGACTGGTAGTACTCTGGCTGACCGATCCGGTAGAGTGCAGCACTGGCATCTCCTGGACCCAGTATTGGGCTGGCTTTGACTGGTAGTACTCTGGCTGACCGGTCTGGTAGACTGCAGCACTGGCATCTGACTAGCACTGATAGGCTGGCTTGAAGAGGTCTGACTGGGCAGACCGGTAGGTTGCATAAAAAGTCTCTCTGAAGTGACAATACTGGTCGGCTGCTTCAGTGGAGAAACTGGCATTGTGACCTGTTGAAACACTGGTTGACTGGTTAAGGTTGCTAGAGAGTCTTAGCCAGAAGCATGGCCTCTAATTTGTTCAACCTCTCTCACCACTTCGCATCCAATAGCTTATCATCATCACTAGCAGAGCTACTTGAGATGGACTACTTGGATGATTTTGTCTTGGTAGTTTCTTTAGTAGGGGTTGTCTTCTCGGAAGCAGTCACATTCTCTGCATATTTATTCTTCTTGATATGTTGGACCACAAAATGTAAAGTGCTGCAAAACGTAAAGTAGAGCTGCAAAACGTAAAGTTGCAAAATGTAAAGTGCTGCAAAATGTAAAGTAAAGTTGCAAAATGTAAAGTAAAGTTGCAAAACATAAAGTGCTGCAAAATGTAAAGTATGATGCAGGTTGTCACAATTCGAACTGAAGACACTAAAAGTAAAAATTTCATCAAGCTCTAAAATTGAGATACTATGTTTCAAGTGATATATGGAAGCATTAATATATGTCCTTTCAGTTATTTTTTTTTTCAAATTCAGCTCATGGTTTTAAAGATATATTGGCCTGAATCTTATTAGCTCATTACATATGTTTGGTAGATGTAAGAGAGTACATAGGAATTAGTTTGTTATCAATCACAATTTGGCACAGATGATCTATTTTAAAATCGTTTATGTACTTCCATTCTTTGTGAATAACACTAAATATTCAATTATAAGATATTTGAGTCAACTTGTATCTGATGACAGGTTTAAGTTGTCTCTATTCATGATTTCGTTATTTCGATCTAGTATGTGTAGAAGCTTGACATGGAAACTGAACCAAAGTGATAGATATTCCAGCTATTAAATTTACACCACCTTTTTGGTACCTGTTTTATGAAATGGTGAAAAATATATTTATAAGAACTTTATATTGCGATGGATCTCCTAATAATGATGATAACCCTTAGTGCGGTGGTCAAGTTGATAACACACTTGCCTGACAAATTTATAATCTGGGTTCAAGCCTAGGTAAGAGATATACAAAGCGATTCAGATTATGACCAACTGTGGCAACTGTGGTTCTCTCTATTATTAAAACCGCCATATGAGGAAGGTAAAGAGGAAATTTTATTCTTTTAGTGTCTTCAATTCGAATTGTGACAACCTGCATCATACTTTACATTTTGCAGCACTTTACGTTTTGCAACAGTTTTTACTTTACTTTACATTTTGCAACTTTACTTTACATTTTGCAGCACTTTACATTTTGCAACTTTACGTTTTGCAGCTCTACTTTACGTTTTGCAGCACTTTACGTTTTGTGGTCCAACAGATCTCCCCTAGAACCTAGAGACAGCCAGGATCAACTAGGGAGGGACAAGGGCTGGCCAACTTCTTTTCTTTTCTCGCTTTGTGCGTGGAGGTTGTTAGTTGAGATTTTGGATCACTAGTAAGTAAATTACAGAACTGACAGTCAGTCTTTAGAACATAGGGATCAGTACCCAAACCCTTTGTCGTGATACTGGACGTATTTGTTGTGCTGGTTGAATGTGGTCATAACATGCCCACAACTTCCACGTTTCTGTTCTGGTGGGGCCATGATGTATGTAGAAAGATTCACAGAAATAAGTTGTATTTTTGGTGAATTTTACAAAATTCTTTACAACTTCTGAAAGGCGTCTGAATGCACATGGGCCAAACATCAAAAAGATGCTGACGTCACACTGTCTAGACAGGAAGGAAGTAGGTAACACCAAATAGCTAATGCATCACATGACTGCTTGTGCTGGTTCATGCACAGAACATCATTTTCTGATGTTTGGCGGGACTGGTTGGCGCTGACTGGTATAAGTAATTGTCCATTAGGTGTATTAGTGCAATGAAATCATATAATAAGTCATATTCATTTGTGATATATATTTTTTGGTATATACCATTCAGAAAGTTTTCAGTGCATGAACTGACAGATATTATTCAGTGCAGAATCTTGACCAACTAGTTAGCTATGGCAGCTATCTTCCATCCCCTCATATATACACCTGATGTGACTTTACCAAATACAATATTGCCCAGAAGTTTACAGTTCAGAAACTTGCCCAGCTAGTAGTATAGTTTGTCTCAATTGATCTCACACACCAGTGGTCAAGTACCGTACAATGTACTAAAAGTGTCATCAAACCCAGTTATTAATAGTAGATTTTCAAATATATCCTGACCACTGTATGTTTTTAGACGTCCTGAAGAATTTGTTAACAATTTGAATCCAACCTCTATATAAAATATGAAAACAGAGCCAAAATTTTAACCATTGCATTTCGCACAAGGTACTGCATTATTAAACAGGTATCTATTTGATTCTACTAGGTTATATAATTTTGGAAATTCACTGTAAATCAAATCAAACCTCACCTTCTAAGTGTCCCAAGTTACTGGAGTTCAGATGGATTTCTTTTCCTCTGTCATCTTTTTCTCTGAGCTTCAAAAACATGAAGAAGAACAATCTTTTGAATTTATGAAATGACATCATCTTACCACAGCCAACCAGAATCAATTCTTAAAAGCTAAATAGGTCATAGTGGACTACATTACTGCATGAATGAAAACCAGTTTGGAACTTAGGTTTTGTGGTATTATCACCAGATTTGTAAACAAAATATGATTAGGCTGACTCGCCAACATATCCCCACACAGTTCATCTCTCTAGCCATAGGCATTCATTGTGTATTTTTGTAACACCCATTTTGTGAGACTTAGCATTATTTTTAACCACTTGTTTGGTCAATCTTCCTGCAATGATCAGATTTCTTCTTTTTCAAAATATTTAAATGGTTTTAGTACTTTCTAAAATAGTAGCACCAAACTTTTTGTAAGGCTTCTATGCCTTTAATATATTAGTGGAAAGAGGTAATCATAAAATAATGTGATCAGATCTTAGCAGATTCACTTATATCTCAAGAATTTAGGATTTATTTCTTACATGCATATTGTTGGGGATTGTCTTCGAGTGAAAAGTTTATTGTTTTGCGCCTTAGAGCATGACAACACAGTTTCAAAAGAAAGACTAAAAGTTTCTAACTATTTAATTATACTTCTTTATGTTTATGTACAAATATTTACAAGATGTTCTCACAACACTATGTTTCTCAAGTCAGAAACCCATTCTGTTCTCTCCTGGTCTCCTCTCAAGTCAGAAACCCATTGTACACTGTTTTCTACAGTGGAATGCCCTGACTTATGTTGGCAAATTTGACGGCTTGGCCGCAACTTGCGGACACAACAATACCAAGCAACAACTTTACAACCTGTTGATTTGAACATAAATACAGCACACACACCGTACAATGCGGTTACGGATGCTCTACGGTTATGACTGCTCTGCGGTTACGGCCAATCTATGGTTGTGGCTAATCTACGGTTGCGGACAATCTACGGTTACGGCCTATCTACGTTTGCGGCCAAACTATGGTTATGGCTAATCTAAAGTTACGGCCACTCTACGATTGCAGCCAATCTACAGTAATGGCCAATATACGATTGCGGCCAATCTACGGTTGTGGCCACTATATTTTGTTACTACGCCTCTCTACCCATTACAGTTGCGTTCTGCTATATTTGGACTATATGCACTATCAGAGTGCAACTTTAGTTCAATAGTTTATCTTCCGTGAAATAGCCTGTCATAGTCTATAATTACATTATTCTAAAATAAAAATTCACAATAATATAAACACTCACACATTCAGATTTACACAAATGCCACACTTATCTAAACCCCTGCTGCTAAATCAAACAGAAGGTCCACTCATTGTCCCCAGCATTGTGAGATATATCTCAAAGGGACTATGCATGCTAGAATGGATGGTGGTGGTGGTGGGGGATGGGGTAACGAGATACTGAAGGGGACAAGATTGACAGAAAGATGCTGATATTTGTCTCAGTACACAGGTCAAGTTCTGGTTTAAAACTTGAAATGGCAATAGGGATTGTAGAGACTATGTGAAAATCGACTATGAGACTATGATTTATATTTGAAAGTTTAATGTAGAAGGATAACTCAATTTATGTTAGTTTAGAAGTTATGAGCACGATAAGATAAAAATAAGAAAAATTTTATAAAAACTAATAATCACTTTCCAAACAATCATTTTTCACCCAATAAATCTTAATATTAACTGGGATAAGGCAGAGGTAAAGCCATATGACATAATTTCTGAGAGAAAGTGGTCCAAAAGGGACACACTGGGCCCTGTGGTAATTATGGAAACTTTAATGTGAACTTATAATTAAATCTACAGAGTTTAAACTCCCCACAGACAAGTATCACACATCAAAGTTGGAGCTATTTCAGTTTGAGGCTAGTGATGCTGAGCCTTTTCTAAATTATAAGACAAACTATATGGTTCTCACACACAGGTTAATTGTCTATGCAAAGCCTTGATTTTTTGCACAATCATGTAAAATGAAAGTTTTTAAACTATTCTCAGATAAATTTCATCTCTATCAGTCACATAGTTTGACAGCTATATGGATTAAAAGTGACAAAAAGTCTATAAATTGGATCTCTATAGGCATTTTAGAGACCTTAAGAGGACCTTAAAATTAAAGTTACAGAATCCAAATTTTTCAAAGACAAAACTTAAATGTAGAAGTTAATTTTACCACAGTTTGACACTTGTCAGACTTAATATTTCCAAATTACAGGGCAAAGTATGTGAAAACTGTCAGAAAAATGTCTAAGTGGGGTCTTTATGGGCCTAACACAAAACTAGAAGAATGATTTTGCTGACAAAAATGAAGCGGCCCTGATGAAAAAGAAGTTACCCATAAAAGATGTCAACATATGCATCATAAGCAATAGAAACTGTGAACTTTATTGCATTGTGTATGTTACTTATCCCTATTTTCATCTTTAATGAGTGCGCACAATTAAAGTGAGGTCAGCTGAACGATACAATAGCTGGAGATTAAAAACTCCATAATTTCGCTGCAAGATGGCCATAACTTCATTCATATGGGGACTTTAAGGTGACCATAAAATAAGAATGTCCCTTTTCTCATCCTTTATAAGTGCATAAAGTTTAGCTCAGGTCAGTTGAACAATAAGATAGCTGGAGGCTGAAACTTCCTTTTTCACTGTAAGGTGACCATAACTTCATTCATATTGCGACTTTAAGGTGACCATAATATGAGAATGTCCCTTCAATATCAATATATGCTAGATATGGAAAAAGAAAGGAGCCGGATGGCTTTATTCAAATGTTATGACTTTAGGGGGGGCCAAAATTATATTAACAGTTTAAGGTCACCTTAAAGTCAGGATAACCCTTTGGTTTGCCATCCTTTATAGTGTGCAAAGTTTAACTGAGGTCAGTCGAACAATAAGATAATTGAAGGCTGAAAACCCCCTTATTTCACTTTAAGGTGGCTACAACTCCATTCATACTGAGAGTTTAAGGTGACCATAAGTATTATTTTTATCTAGTTTAATACCAGTGATAATTTGGATATAAAAAATGGAAAAAGAAAGGAGCCAGAGCATTTTATTCCAATTGTATGACTTTAAGCAGGCCATATGTCCATTAACATTTTGAGTTTAAGGTCACCATAAAGTCAGGATATTCCTTTGGCAAGTTTGGTTGAAAAAAGTGAAAAACTAAGTGAACTGGAGGGCTAAACCACCGTTTTTTGACATTAAGGTGACCTTAAAATTGCACATACAGGGCTAAAACTTCGGCATGTGAAAGATTATCAAAAAGTAGCTGAATAAGTTATTCCAACAAAACGCGGAAATCCCGACCGTTTTTGAGATACAGACCAAGTACCCATTTTTAAAAAATTGACGAAAATAAAACGCCTCCCATTCAGGCATCTATGGTCCGATTGATAAGAAAATCCTTTCTGACCTTGGAAATTTGGTCTAGAATGTACCTGATAAATTTTATAGCACAGGTGTGTGTGCTTTTTTCCGAAACGCGATGACGAGGTGTTTTGGACTTATGCTTAAGGTTACCTTAAGTAAAGCTTAAGGTCTGCGCAAAGTATCTCAAAAATTTTTCCCGCCCCTATAGTTTTAAAGAAAGATAAGAAGGAAAGAGAAATTTGAAAGGCTAAGAAGTTATTCAAGGGAGACCATAATCCGGCGGCGGCGATCAGTCGAACTTCGGTGAAAACAAATAAGCGTCCCTGACGGGCCGCTTAATTATAACCTAAATATAAAGTCTTGATTTTTGGCCTATGTAAGAATATAGTAATATGTTCCCTGGTAAAATTTTAGCCAGACGAACCATAGTTTGTGACCAAGAGAGCATAAAGTGGCAAAAGGTCAAATTTCTGACCTTAAGGTGGCCATAATTTCATTTTATTCACCTCTAGATCCTCTTGGGGTAAACATATCCTGAAAATTTGGTGAAAATCCATGTCTGGGTTTAGGCTGTGGAACACCCACAAACATAAGACCTGAAAATATTAAAAGTATTGCCATGGCAACAGTGGTAGCGGGATACCCCTCAAAACCAGCTCTAGATCCACTTGGGGTAAACATATCATGAAAATTTGGTGAAAATCCATCCAGGGGTTTAGGCTGTGGAACATCCGCAAACTGTAAGACCCGTAAATCTTAAAAGTGTTGCCATGGCAACAGTGGTAGCCGGATACCCATCAAAACCTAACCAGCTGTAGATCCTCTCGAGATAAACATGTCCTGAAAATTTGGTGAAAATCCGTGCAGGGGTTTAGGCTGTGGAACACCCACAAACTTTAAGACCCCAAAATCTTAAAAGTGTTGTCATGGCAACAGTTGTCACCAGATAAACCTAAAACCTTATCAGCTCTAGATCCTCTTGGAGTAAACATACCCTGAAAATTTGGTGAAAATCTGTGCAGGGCTTTAGTCTGTGGAACACCCACAAACTTTAAGACCCAATAATCTTATAAGTGTTGCCATGGAAACAGTTGGTACCGCATACCCCCAAAATCTAATCAGCTCTAGATCCTCTTAAAGTAAACACACCCTGAAAATTTGGTGAAAATATACGTGCAGGGGTTTAGTCTGTGAAACACCCATAAAGTTTAAGACCCGAAAATCTTAAAAGTGTTGCCATGGCAACATATGGATACCCCCCAAAACCTAATCAGCTCCAGATCCACTTGGGGTCCAACTGGTTTGAAATGATTGTCTCATCCGGCCTCTGACAGGTCAAACCAGTGGCGCCGGTAACCACAGTATAAGGCTTGGATTTGGGTGACTTGTGAGATTTCTTTTTGCACTTATCACATTTTGAAAAACGAGCACACTTTGAATGCTTGCTGAAATATTCCTCCACTGGAGACCTCACCATACATTCTCACCTCACTCTGCTACATGAAAAGTCCGGTGGGACATTCTGTCCTAAGACTAGAAAAACACTTAGGACATTTTTGGAGAATTTAGGACAGAATTCTAGTCAATCAAATTTTCATTCTACAGGTTGCTAAAATTAAGTCATTAAAGTCAATTACCCTATATGAATGAAAAATAAAGTAAAATTTACTGAATCCTAATAAAAATCTCATTTTAGTGAAAATATCAAAAAGTCTTTATGATGTTCAATGATCATGCATTACTGAAATGAGAACTCATGGCCACAGAACCTAAGGATGGTGATCCATGAGGTTTTCATGCTATTAAAATGTCCACTGGCAGTAAACATTACAGCAAATAAACTTTCAATCTGATTTTTTTTTTCAGTGAATCAAAATTTGTATATAATTGTATCCAACATGACAGAATTTTTTTTCTTAAATTTTAATTCATATTTTGAAACCAAAAAGAATTTGAAAGCCAAGGGTGATCAAAATCATTTACTTTGGAGTTTTCATGTCATGAAGCTGTTTACAAGTGCTCTGAATTTAAAGTTTTTAAAATATTTTTCATCAAAATATGACTTCAAATACATTAATTTATTCACAATGCCATGGTATCATGGGATAACAACGAAAACACAATTTTCTTTAAGTTTAATACATTTATAACACGAAAACCAATGTTCCAAGCGCCAATCACCTGTAAACTCGATTTTCAGTATTATTTTCATTAAGAAAATACTATCACAAAAACTCCAATTACACGAAAATACCACCCAAGTCATTAATATTCATGAGAAGATGTGAGGACACGGATTTTCCCTGCCAGTGGGTTGTCCTTGTAATTTTTTATACAATGAAGCATAGACGAAGATCAAATACTTTAAACTCGAGAACTCACAGCCACAGCACCCAAGTCATTAATATTCATGAGAAGATAGGAGGACACGGATTTCCAGTGGGACTTCCCTGCAGGTCATGTGGCTTGTCACAAGACTTCATAAAAGACGTGTAGACCTTGCTACGATAAAAATCACGTAGATTTCGCGAGATTTTAGGGTTGTAACATGACTTTATATTTTGTACATAAAAAGACTGCTAGATCTTCTATTATCGCCCACGGATACGACTCGGACAATATGTCCTAATATGCTATTTAAAATTCGGGGTTTTGTTGCAAAATTCGGTCAATGACCGATGGCCGATGCGAATCTGAAACCCTGTACCATGGGTCAGGTAGGGGATTTGGGTTCAATGCAAGGTCTGCCAGAGATTGGCCGATTGAGAACCTTAGGTATTGAAATGACAATAAAGCTTCAAACCTTGTAAATCATTCATCAAGTTGTGCAGCCATTTTATTAAAATATTTAAAAGGACACATAATCCAATTTATTTTGCAAAATATTAACAGAACTGGTACTGAGCACTGACTGTGCATGCACAGATTCATCATCTTTGTGAGTCCCAACCAGAGCGCAGCTCAGAACATTTTTTTTTCTAACGTTTGGTGAGACCTGCTGTGCACCAGGCAAATGCATTTGTCCATGAAGTAAGATGTATTACCGCAATAAAAATATCCATTTGAAGTTCAAGTTTTACCTTTAGTCTTTTCAGTATATTGTTGGGGCTTCACAACTGGTCTGAATCATGGTAAATTTCCTTTTACATACAGTCTGTTACAGTCTCTCAGACTTTATTTCAACAATAAATATCTTCAAAGAAGCAAAGCAGGTCATGGGTTGAAATTAACTATTTAAGATAAACCAGCTCGAGTTCAGAATAAATATTAGTGAAATTCATTCCAGTTTCTTCAAAAGGTAAAGGAAAATTGCCAACAAGTATGAAATATTTACTCTGGTGAACTGATAAAACAAACATCCCAGAGCCTCAATATATTTTTGATGATATTGATTAAGTAGTTAAATTAAATAATGGGATGTCACAGATTAATTGCTATGGACCTCAGAATACCAAAACATTGCACACTCATATTTAGTCTTTATATTTTATAAATATTAAACTCTCACTCAGTATTTTACAGTTTTATATATTTTGAGGCTTGAAATGATTGTCTTGTAACTACATGTGGTAAAAATTTAATTTCACAACCACTGTACCCTAATTCTTGAACTCCTACTTCAGCAGAGTATGAAATCACTTTCCAATATTATGTAGAGCATAAGCCCTCATGTTTCACATGCAGCAGGCTTTTGAAGCTATTATACAGGTGAAAAACTGTTAAAAGCTGTTACCCAACTCATAACACAAGTCATACATCATTCCCACCCAAATGACCAATTTCTTTCTTTTTTAATAATTCCCAAAACCCACATTATGTAAAAGATTTCCATGGCATACAATTTATCACTGCCACATTTAGTACAGTAAGCAGAATCCTAATGAAATCTCCCTCATAGATTCTGTGCAGAATAATGTGATACCTCCCAATTTATATTGCATCAAGATAAATATTTTAAAACCAATGCCTGTCCAGCCAATTTCTATTTGGGCATCAGTGGTACTGTCCAATCTTGTTTAACAACAACATGTATATATTCATATACCAGTAATAGGGGGCCATGGCACACAAAACTATAATGAAACAAATCAACTCAATTTAGTTTGTTTTTACATCCCATTCAGCCAGGGTCAAATTTCGACAGGACCTCAGTAGCTCTGTTAAAAATGTTTTTGCCTATCCATGCACACAAATAACAAGAGGAGAGTGCCCGTGAACGGGCACTGTGTCAGCTGACTGAATGTTTTTGATTTGTGATGGTGATAATGAGAGGAAAGCATAATTATCAGGGAAAGGGCTGTACAGAAATACAGTAAATGGTAACTGAACAGCATGTTCGAAAGATATTCCGAAGCTGACAGAAAAAAAGGACAAAAAAGTTGTGCCCTGCAAATGGTATTATGAAATAAAGTAACAAGGTAATTGTTTAAGTGTAAAAAGTAGGTTAAAAATATTTAAAGAAATGCAATATCCTCGTCCGACCATGAAGAAGAGGTCCAAAGGTCAAATCTGACCATACCAAAAGATTCCCAGCCAAAGAATTTAGGATGGTTTACATCCCAAACCTCTCGGACCAATAATAAGTGAGTCATAGGCACTTTTTAAGTTTGGCTATCCTTGTTTGACCTTGACGGAAGGGTCCAAGGTCAAATCCGACCACACAAAAAAATTCCCAGCCCATGATTTCCTGTAGCTTGTTTACCATCCCAAACCTGTAGGACCAATAATAAGCGAGTTCTAAGCAATTGTAAGTTTGGCTATCCTCAATTGACCTTGAAGGAGGGGTCCCAGGTCAAATCTGACCACACCAAAAGAATCCCAGCCCATGATTTCCTATATGTTGGTTTACCATCCCAAACCTCCAAGACCAATAATACACGAGTTATAAGCACTTTAAGTTTGGCTATCTTCCTTTGACCTGGAAGGAGGGGTCTAAGGTGAAATCTGACCACACCAAAAGATTCCCAGCCCATGATTTTCTATAGGTTGGTTTTCCATTCCAAACCTCTAGGACCAATAATAAGCGAGTTATAAGCACTTTTAAGTTTGGCTATCCTCATTTGACCTTGAAGGAGGGGTCCAAGGTGAAATCCGACCACACCAAAAAATTCCCAGCTCATGATTTTCTATAGGTTGGTTTTCATTCCAAACCTCTAGGACCAATAATAAGCGAGTTATAAGCACTTTTATGTTTGGCTATCCTCATTTGACCTTGAAGGAGGGTTCCAAGGTCAAATCGGACCATATTAACAGATTCCCAGCCCATGATTTCCTACAGCTTGGATACAATGATTTACTCAACAGTGAGAACCTGAAAGAAGCTATTGCTCAGCTATGCCATGACATAGAGGTCTGCAATTTCACTATGTTATAGCTGACCAAAACGTCTGTGAATAACATATTTAACAAAATACTCTAAATGTAATAGTTTTCAAGTTACTACTGATTTACTCAAGAGTGAGAACCTCAAAGTAACTATTACTCAGCTATGCAATGAGCTACATGTCTGAATTTTTGCTCTGTTATAGCTGACCTAAAAGTAGGTGAACAACATATTTAAGTAAAATACTGTAAATGCAATAGTTTTCAAGTTAAAACTGATTTACTCAATAGTGAGAACCTGAAAATAGCTATTGCTCCGCTATGCCATGAGCTATAGGTCTGTAATTTCACTATGTTATAGCTAACCCAAAAGTAGGTGAACAATATATTTTAACAAAATACTCCAAATGCAATATTTTTCAAGTTATAGCCGATTTACTCAACAGTCAGTGCCTGAGAATAGCTATTGCTCAGTTGTGCCATGAGCTACAGGTCTGTAATTTCACTATGTTATAGCTGACCCAAAAGTAGCTGAATAACATATTTGCACAAATTTCTGTAAAGGCAATAGTTTTCCAATTACAACTGATTTACTCAACAGTGAGAACTTCAAAGTAGCTATTACTCAGCTATGCAATGAGCCACAGGTCTGGAACTTCACTATGTTATAGCTGACCCCAAAATAGGTGAATAACATATTGCAACAAAATACTGTAAATGCAATAGTTTCCAAGTTATAAGTGATTTACTCAACAGTGATAACCTAAAAGTAGCTATTACTCAGCTATGCCATGAGCTACAGGTCTGAAATTTTACTATGTTATAGCTGGCCCAAAAGTAGCTGAATAACATATTTATACTAAATTCTCTACATGCAATAGTTTTCAAGTTATAAGTGATTTGCTCAACATTGAGAACTTCAAAGTAGCTATTACTCAGCTATGCAATGAGTCACAGGTCTGAAACTTCACTATGTTATAGCTGACCCCAAAATAGGTGAATAACATATTGAAACAAAATACTCTAAATGCAATAATTTCCAAGTTATAAGCGATTTACTCAACAGTGATAACCTCAAAGTAGCTATTACTCAGCTATGCCATGAGCTACAGGTCTGAAATTTTACTATGTTATAGCTGACCCAAAAGTAGGTGAACAACATATTTAAGCAAAATACTGTACATGCAATAGTTTTCAAGTTACAACTGATTTACTCAATAGTGATGACCTAAAAGTAGCTATTACTCAGCTATGCCATGAGCTACAGGTATGAAATTTTACTATGTTATAGCTGACCCAAAAGTAGCTGAATAACATATTTATACTAAATTCTCTAAATGCAATAGTTTTGCAATTACAACTGATTTACTCAATAGTGAGAACCTCAAAGTAGTTATTACTCAGCTATGCAATGAGCTACAGGTCTGAAATTTTACTATGTTATAGCTGACCCAAAAGTAGGTGAACAACATATTTAAGCAAAATACTGTAAATGCAATAGTTTTCAAGTTACAACTGATTTACTCAATAGTGATGACCTAAAAGTAGCTATTACTCAGCTATGCCATGAGCTACAGGTCTGAAATTTTACTATGTTATAGCTGACCCAAAAGTAGCTGAATAACATATTTATACGAAATTCTGTAAATGCAATAGTTTTCCAATTACAACTGATTTACTCAATAGTGAGAACTTCAAAGTAGCTATTACTCAGCTGTGCCATGACCTACAGATCTGAAATTTCACTATGTTATAGCTGGCCCAAAAGTAGCTGAATAACATATTTATACGAAATTCTCTAAATGCAATAGTTTTGCAATTACAACTGATTTACTCAATAGTGAGAACCTCAAAGTAGTTATTACTCAGCTATGCAATGAGCTACAGGTCTGAAATTTTACTATGTTATAGCTGACCCAAAAGTAGGTGAACAACATATTTAAGCAAAATACTGTAAATGCAATAGTTTTCAAGTTACAACTCATTTACTCAATAGTGATGACCTAAAAGTAGCTATTACTCAGCTATGCCATGAGCTACAGGTCTGAAATTTTACTATGTTATAGCTGACCCAAAAGTAGCTGAATAACATATTTATACGAAATACTCTAAATGCAATAGTTTTCCAATTACAACTGATTTACTCAATAGTGAGAACTTTAAAGTAGCTATTACTCAGCTATGCCATGACCTACAGATCTGAAATTTCACTATGTTATAGCTGGCCCAAAAGTAGCTGAATAACATATTTATACTAAATTCTCTAAATGCAATAGGTTTTAAGTTACAAGTGATTTACTCAATAGTGAGAACTTCAAAGTAGCTATTACTCAGCTATGCAATGAGCCACAGATCTGAAACTTCACTATGTTATAGCTGATCCCAAAATAGGTGAATAACATATTGAAACAAAATACTGTAAATGCAATAGTTTCCAAGTTATAAGTGATTTACTCAACAGTGATAACCTAAAAGTAGCTATTACTCAGCTATGCCATGAGCTACAGGTCTGAAATTTTACTATGTTATAGCTGACCCAAAAGTAGCTGAACAACATATTTATACGAAATTCTCTAAATGCAATAGTTTTGAAGTTATAAGCGATTTACTCAACAGTGATAACCTAAAAGTAGCTATTACTCAGCTATGCCATGAGCTACAGGTCTAAAATTTTACTATGTTATAGCTGACCCAAAAGTAGCTGAATAACATATTTATACGAAATTCTCTAAATGCAATAGTTTTTAAGTTACAAGTGATTTTACTCATGATGGAAGTTACTGAAAAGCCCAAAAGTAGCTATTACTCACTTAGCTATTGAGACAGGCACCCAACTTACTCACCATATTGTAGCTATGAAAAAAGTAGCTGAATAACATATTTTAACAAAATGCTCTAAATGCAACACTTTTGAAGTTATAAATGATTTTGTGCATGATTTCATGAATTTTAATGCATTAAAAATTATTAAAAAAATTTATTTAAAAAAAACTAAGACAGATCCAGGTCTCATACTCACACAAGAGAATCTACCTCTGGCCTAGTACATATATGCAAGATATGAGAGAAATCCCTGCAATAGTCACTGAGAAAATTGTGATTAAGTGTTGAAATTTTCACACTTTTGGTGGGGGTACCCCCCTTGTAATGTCTCTAGCAAACAGACGAACAGACAGATTTGCATGCCTTGAACAATTTTTCATCCTCGATAGATAAGGTATCTTTTAAAAAAAACAGCACGTCTCTAGGCCTTGTAGTTTTGGAGGAGAAGTTGTTCACGCGGACGCGTACGCGGACGCCCACGCCGCAGAGTGACGACATAATGTCAGCTGACTGACAAGTCAGCTGACATAAAAAACAAGAGGGTCAGAGATGCCCCAAAAGGCGGGTTGCGCAAGCAGCAATGAGGTTAGCGACTGCTGTAATTACATTTAGAAACAAGGAAAGAAATGTTAGGTCACCCAATTAAGGTAAATGTGTTAGGCGTGAAGTGTAAAACTTGTAATTTAGGTTACATAATTGTATCTATACTATAAACGGACAAACGAATGGACGAAATTACACCAATTTCGAAAACAACTTAGCTATGATAGTGATCTATCTCCCATTGTCAAGTTTGAATTTAATTGGACAAAGCATTTTTGAGTTAGAGTCCGTAAACGAAAACGAAAGTAAAAACCGGACATACGAACTGACGGAAATATATCAATTTCGATAGGAACCTTAGTCTAAGCTATGATGGTGATCTATCTCCCTGTCAAGTTTGAATTTGATTAAACAAAGCGTTTTTGAGTTCAAGTCCAGAAACAAAAAATGTTGACGGACAGATGGACAAACAGACACATCAACCTAATAGGAGGGTTGGTTACATGCAACCCGCCTAAAATATATACATTACATCATAGACATACCATTTGGGAGGTCTATCCAAGGCCCAGTCCTCATAAACCTAAATGTTGATTCAGATTGATAATCCCTATTATCTGGATCCAAATTTTTTTGGCTTGTCATAAGTATTACCAGTAACCAAGGGATTAAACAATCTCAGACATTGCTTGTCAAATTGATTTTCTAAAAATTTTTTTTTAAATTGAACTGAAACTTTGTAAGAGTTTTTACATCTTTTATTAACTAGAAATTGCATCACTTCAAGGTGCCAAAAGTGTAAAAAAATGTCACAAATTTGACACTCAGAAGGACACCTGATTGGCCTTATTGTGGAAGGCTGACAGGCCACAAAATAATTATGTCTCCAAGGCCGTACCAATAATATACCAATATTTCTATATAATTATATACCAGTATATATTGGGTATAAAGTAAAATGTCTTTGGTCATGTGACTATACTTAACGTTACAGCATTATGTACTTTGTCTGGGGATTAACAGTTATCAATTAAAGGTAATATTGTGTGTCAGCTCTCATTTATGTAGATATAAAATTGCATGTTGATTTGTCAAATATTATGTTGTTTATAAATTAAATGTTCTTGTGGTGGTGGAAAATGCAGGTTTAGCTCAATAGTTATTGTAGCTGACCCAAAAGTAGGTGAATAGCATTCAGTTCCACATGGTAAGCTATTGTAGAGTAATAAAAGCAATAATTTTCAAGTTACAACCGATTTACTCAACAGTGAAAACCTAAAAGTAGCTTTTGCTCTGAGTTATGCCATGAGCTATACGTATGCAGTTTTACTATTTTACAGCTGACCTAAAAGTAGTTGAATAACATGTTTTCAACAAAATTCTCTAAATGCAATAGTTTTCAAGGTTACAAGCAATTTACTCAACAGCGAGAACCTCAAAGTAGCTATTACTCAGATTCCAATGATTGCAATGAGCTACAGGTCTGCAATTTTACTATGATATAGCTGACCCAAAAGTAAAGTTCTGAATAATATATTTACACAAAATTTTCTAATTGAAATAGTTTTCAAGTTATTCTAAGGTGATTTTACGCATATGATAGAAGTAAATGAAAAGTCAGAAAGTAACTATTACTCACTCAGCTACTGGAATAGGTGCCCAAGTTACTCACCATGTTTAGCTATGGAAAAAGGAGCTGAATAACATATTGTAACAAAATGCTCTAAATGCAGTACTTTTCAAGTTATAAGTGATTTAGTGCATGAATTCAGGAATTTTAAGTCATCAAAAAAATCATAAAAAATAATTAAGAAAGCTCCAGGCCCGATACTCACAAAAGGGAATCTACTAATGGCCTAGTACATATACGCAAGATAAGAGAGAAATCTTTCACTAGTGAATGAGCAAATTATAATAAATGGTTGAAATTTTCACACTTTCAGGGTAGGGGTAACCTCACTTGAAATGGCTCTGGCGAACAGATGAAAAATCAGATTTGTATGCCTTGAACAAGTTGTCATCCTCGATAGATAAGGTATCTTTTTTTTTTTAAAAAGCATGTCTCTGAGCCTTGTACTTTTTTGACAAGTCAGCTGACATAAAAATATTTGAACAGAAATTAAAGAAAGACTGTGTTAAATGTTTTAAAAGAAAAAAGCTCTCCTGGACCTGGTTTACAGAAAGCCAAAAAAGAAATCAGATAGGGACATTCATATTTTGTATATCTTTTGAGGCATTTTATGTCTCTGAAAATTCATTGCTATTTAATATTTTTATAAGATAAATATGCTTAAGATAATCGTATTTGTGAAATCCTTTTTTGCTCCATTGTAAAAAAAATACACAAAGTCATGTTGTCAGATGTTATTATTAACATTTTTAATTCACACATGACTCTGTATCTGAATATCATGAAAGCCCAAGGTTTTTACATATTATTAAGGCTTTTTGCATTCTCTCAAAACAGACAAGGCATTCTTTCCACAAGGCTCTACTTCCATGAAGTACAGATAAATGTCCTATTTTGAATTGTTTACCCCAAAAAAGATTTACTATAAGCATATCCCTTAATGAAAAGAAATGAATACATCTTGATAATTATCCTTATCAACCTTATCACTCAGTGTGCAGACACATTATGTAACACACAGATGTTAACACACAAAGCACAGTGGGGCATCAGTGAATGAGTGGGACTTGCCATGAATCTGCCTCCAGATAGATATCACATAAAAGCAAATACCGAGTTGGAGGAGAAAAAAGAGAGAACTCATTCATTTTCAATTAGCTGGAGATACATAAAATACTGTACAAGGAAAATTTACTGTTTAATATGAGAAAGTGTTTTTTTCCAGTCATTTTTATCTTCTGAAAGAAGTCAAGTCTATACATTTGACCAATTTACATAGTGTATGTGAATAAGTACCTAGATCAACAATACCCGCTGCTAAACAAAAGCTGAATTAATTAAAGCTTTTTTCCCAAAAAGGAAAAGTCATATCCACAAAATTCCACAAGAATGGAATCAGAAGATTGTGGGATTTTTTAATGTGCCTAAAATTGAGAATTTATATTATATGAATACTGATCAGCTGCAATATATTATTAACCACATAAATACCTCATTTTTTCTTTGCCATAGATGCCATACCTTCCAAAACCATAGGAGGTTAGCTTTGCCAGATAACAGAAATTTTGTCTTAAGTATACATGTGGCCGGTGTAGTTTTAATAAGTCTTAAAAGGTGGGAGCAAAAACTATATATTTATTAAGTTGGCCAAAGTCTCTTAAATACAGGAATTTTAAGTAAAGTTAACTAAAAGTCTTCCTTAAACTTAATCAATGTGTCAAGTTGAACTGATGTCATTGAACAGTAAGTCAGTTGGGAGCTGAAAACCTTCATTTTTACTTCAAGATAGCCATGACTGTACTTGTATTAGAACTCCAAGGTGGAAAGAAAATAAGAATGTCCCTATTTTCATCTTTAATAAGTGTGCAAAATTTAACCGAGGTCAGCTGAACAATACAATAGCTGGAGACTAAAAACTCCATAATTTCACTACAAGGTGGCCATAACTTCATTCATATTGGGATTTTAAGGTGACCATAAAATAAGAATGTCCCTTTTGTCATCCTTTATATGTGCATAAAGTTTAGCTGAGGTCAGTTGAACAATAATATAGCTGGACGCTGAAAACTTTTTTCACTGTAAGGTGATCATAACTTCATTCATATTGTGACTTTAAGGTGACCATAAAATGAGAATGTCCCTTATGCCAACCTTTATAAATGTGGGAAGTTTTATTTTATAAATTTAAACATTAACTGAGCTTAGGGCTGACAAACCCTACATTTTAGTTTAAGATGGCCATAACATCATGAATATTTAAATCATAAGGTAGTAAGAGTCTTCTTTTGATCTACTTCAATATCAATATACGTTAGATATGAAAAAAGAAAGGGGCCAGACGGCTTTACTCCAATTTTATGACTTTGGGCGGGGGGTGGGGGGGTGGGGGGGTTGGGTGGGTGTGGCATAGCTCCAATTATATTAACAGTGTAAGGTCACCATAAAGTCAGGATAATTCTTTGGTAAATCTTAATATATATGCCAAGTTTGGTTGAAAAAAAGTGAAAAAATAAGTGAACTGGAGGGCTAAAACCCCCTTTTTTATATAAAGCTGACCTTAAGATTGCAGATACAGGGCTAAAACTTCGGCATGTGAAAAATTAAAAAGTAGCTGAATAAGTTATTCCAACAAAATGCCGAAATCCTGACCGTTTTTGAGATACAGACCAAGTATCCGTTTTTAAAAAATTTATGAAAATAAAACAACTCCTATTCAGGCATCTATGGTCTGACTGATCAGAAAATCCTTTCCGACCTGCAGATTTAGGTCTAGAATGTACCTGATAAATTTTATAGCACAGTGGTGTGCTTTTTTCCGAAACGCAATGACGGGGTGTTTTTGAAAAATGCTTAAGGTTACCTTAAGTAAAGCTAAAGGTCTCCACAAAGTATCCCAAACATTTTTCCCGCCCCTATATTTTTAAAGAAAGATAAGAAGGAAAGAAAAATTTGAAAGCCCAAGAAGTTATTCAAGAGACACCATAATCTGGTGGCAGTGGTGATCAGTCGAACTTACGTGAAAACATTTAAAAATAAGAGAACCTGACGGGTCGCTTAATTTATAGATCTATTGGAAATGCATTTCACTCCCTGTAAACCTACCACATCCAGGTTTTCAGGTCACTGGGCATAGCACAGAACTGTATTTAACGGAGGCTAATTAACTCACCACTCAAACCATACTGGTGTATACTGGTCAAATGACAGCCTTTGACAAAAGCTTTGGTCACTTCTGTTAGACTAATGAACCATTCATGAAGTAATTACCACCAGACATTGCTTGCTTTTTCAGGATAAAAAGATGTCACATTTCTCTTCCAATGACTTGAAAATATGCAGTTTTTAATTTACTTTACAGCATATTGTTACTTGTTACTTGTAAAAAAAAACAAAAAAATTATTTTTCTACACCTTTTGGAAACTGCAGACCACAACAGTAACCAAGAACAATATAGACCTCTTGTTAAATTTAATTTGGCTGTCAAAACAAAGGCTTCTTAACTATAATCTGCCACTGTGGCCTCAGTGAGTAACACACTCCTAGGAACACAGTCAGATGACTTGGCTTCAATTTCAGGTATAGGCAGATACATAGTGTCTTGGTTGAACACTTAAAATGGCAATAATCAGATGTACTTTTTTGTGTTTATATAATAATGATAAATATCCTTTAGTTAAAAGGTGAAGGATTCAACCTTTATATATTTTTGGGGGCTATGACATCCCAGTCTATACAAATGGAGTCACATGACCTGTCAGAAAAGCATTAAATCATTGCTTGAAATTTCAGAATGGGGAACTTCATTTTTTTTAGGTCTGTAGCTACGGTAAGGTTAAAGATTAGAGAGAACAGAACTTTAAAATAGTGTGTGTTAACATTGTCCAATGTATCATTGTATGGCATTTAAAAAACAACTTAAAGTACTCCTACAGTGCAGGCCTCCATCAAAGCAGCCGAGTGAAATAGTGTTATAATTTCACCCAAATACTTCTTTTTTCATTTTAATTGAATAGCATGACCATCAATATATACCAAAAAACAAAGCTGCAAACAAAAGCAATGAAAATTCAGTGAAAATGGGACTTTTCTAGCCTGTTTTGTATCCACAGTATGATCTGGATCTTTCCAAAGTTTAATCACTTCTTCCTTTCACCACAGCTTACCCAGAAGAAAAATTTGGAAAGATCTGTTTATTGGGTTTAGAATAATTGTGAAATCGCCCAGACAAGTAAAGAAACAAATGAACGCACCCAAAAACATAACCTTCTTAGGGAAGGTCATCATATCTCTACACCAGGTGAAGTTAACAATCACTGCATACAAAGTAATACAAAGGGCTAACGAATCTTGATGAAGCCAGTCTGGCTCTAGGTAAATAAAGGCCCTGTGTCATAAAGTAAGACCAATGCATGTTAAACAAGTAACAATTATAAAGCTCACAACTCTGTCCAGATATATCTAATCATGGTAAATAAGTAAGAGTAATGTATCTACATCAGGTGAAGCTATCTTTGGTCACCAAGAGAAGTGACATACAGTAGAAATGACTCAAATTGTCTGTCTCCCCACAAACAACTTGTGATTTATGACTTGCATCAACAATTTCTTGTTATGACTCTTTCTACTAGCAATCCACTTTTTTGTTGCATTGCAACAGAATTTACTGGGGATGGATTGGCAGGCATGTTGTCTCAGTATTGAGAGCATTTACTGAAATACCATGATGAGAGTTTACAAGATTCATTTCACTTGTCAACATACAGAATTCATCCGTAACTTGAAATAGTGAACACAGATTATCAATCTGAAGAAACTGTAAGGTTTTACCCTATATTTTTATGTATTTGCAGACTTTTGTAGCAATTTTGTTGCCATGTGTTGGTAAACCAGTGACAACACTTTATAGCATCCATCTCGCTTGTCAACACATATAATGGAAATCTTTTTCTGGCATTTGGCATTTAATCGAATCAATATTGTAATAATTATATATTCCTCATAAATTTGGTGAAATATCTTAATATTTTAATTTATATTTTGTAAACATTGAAGAAGACAATTATTGCTCATATATGACTGCAGTTGGGTTTAACTGTATCTGAGTAACAACTGTATGAAATGCCCTTTTGTAAACCCTGGAAACTAATTTTGATCTTTGTACAAGTTTCTTTGTATGCAAATATAAGCAAAAATGGACAATTATTAAGACCAACTCTTAATTCTGGGTTCACTGCTTTGTTTTGTAAAACAGCACATCTCAATATTACTGGGTGTATCATTTGGCTCTGTGGACACTGATATTGATTATAAAAACATTTCAATATCATTTGATATCGGGGGGTTACTATTTTCTACAAAAGAGTCCAAATCCAGGATACCAAAACATTTTTGTTATAGTGTATCCCCGACTGTTAACAGGAAGTGAAATTTCTCCAAACAAACATTGCAGTTCTGATACAAAAGGTGTTAAAATTAGATAAATATTACAATTTCTTTTGATATAGGCTTTGGTTTAAATATATGCAATAAGAGTATAAACAATATACCCACTACTCAAAATGGTGTGACCATGAAGTAAACAAAGGCATCATGTCTTATTACTAAGCCAACCAGGATCATATCAAAAAACAAAAGGAACGTCTTCACTGATCTGGAATATTACTAACTCAGTACAGTATCACACCTGAAATAGAACTCTTAAGAGGGTTTGTTTGTATATAGTATATTTAATAACTTGTATTCATGTTAAGGCAAAGAAACCATGTTGATTTTCCCAACAAATCTTGCCACTAAACAATGTCAGATGACATCCAATTTGCTACCTCTCTTACATCTTCCAGATCAAAATTAAAATATTGCCTGTTTGTTCTCCAAAGCTATTCAACCTTAGTAATTCTTCCTTCCTGGTGCCTCTGTGGTTGTTGGCCTTTTACCCCACATAACAAATTTTTGGACTCTTGCTAATGGATATGTTGCATCTTAGAATCTGTAGTTTACTGAGTTTAAGTGCTATAAAACTGAATTTGAGTTATGTTCAAGTTGTGTTAAATCATCTAGAAATACAGTAATTACAATGTTCCTGGGAGAACTTTAAAATGCCAAAATAATTTAATATGTTTCTATTCTCAGACACAAGGCCATTCTAACCATACACATTGACAAAAACATCTTTAAAATCAGATAGAAGTCCCTGTTTAAACTGAACAAACTTACTTCTACACCTTTTCAGCTGGAGGTCATTGTTAATGTGCAAAATATCTTTTAATCTGATTGAGGTTGGAAAATTCAGTTTTGCATTTGCTCCTATCATCAGTGTGTAGAGACCTGGGCTGGTACTCATAAAAAATCATAAACTCATTCTCAAACTAACCACAGTCTCAACTCAAACACATAAGACAGTATAAAACAACAAATTTTGTATGTTCAAGTGAAATCCTACCCAAGTATATGCACAACCTCAAATCTGAGTTGGAGTTTAAACTTAAATTTAGGGTATAAACCCTACATGACAAAAATTATATTCAAATTTGAGATTGAGACTTCTACAAATACCTGAGCCAAGGTATGTCATAGCAATAGCAACTTTATTATCTAATGCCTGATGGAAATAACATAGTTCATAGGAACATGCACTAAAAGAAGCTCAAACCTCCAGGATGTATAGCCTGCCCCATGTGTCATATAGTCAGGACCAAAACACCCATAAGCATAGCACAGCACAGCTTAGTATAGCATACATGATCAGCACAGCCATTATCTGCTTACTAACTGGCCTGCATTACACTCCCCTTATTAATTACTCCTCCTTCCTCTGTGTTTGTCAGCCAGTCTTATTGATCTGTCCATAAAGCAAATTACTGGCGGTAAAATGACACACTCCCTGAGGGCACACATGTTCCAGGGAGATGATAAGCTGTCATCAGGCTGGTCAGGATATCAACAGAAATCATGCCAAAGTAAGAGTAGTCAAATATGGGGTGTGATGTCTATGTAACCAGGTAAGGTAATATTTTGGACACTGGTCATAGGTATTGTCAGCAACTGGATTCAAACCCACTGCCACATGAGTGTGAGACAAGTGATTGTTATAATAGGACATACATTTATGGTAAACAATGGTCTCTTCCAATGATTGTGTGAGAAATGTAAAATTCATCATTGAAAATGCATGAAATGTGTTAAAAAAGGGAATGACATAAAATCTAATACTATCATGTTAATTTACCAAGACTCCTATGCTGAGAATGGGCACATTTAAGTAGACCTGATACCTATGTAAAAAGAATTACGGCTAAATATTATTAAGGATAATTTAAAGAAACCAGAAATTAATGGCAGATTTCAATAGTTATTATACGATGATAAGGTTCCCTCTATTTGGACCTTTCATATCTACTTAAAGGAAACTTTACTTATTAGAGTTGTACTTGCATTTAATCTGGGAGTTAATACAGAGTAAATTACTGTACTCACAATCAATCTGGCATAAACACACATTCAATAAGTACACTTGCAGTGAACTTAGGGTAAAAGGGCAGAATATATAAATGTAGTTGCAGTCAATTTGGTGGTAAATAAATGCAAACACAGAAAGACAGTCACCACGCCTTAAATAAGGCTAAATCTAAAAGAGAATGAAAACAAGTACACAATGGGCAAGTTCCACCGAGTCCAGTCAACATAGTTCAGTGTAAGAAACTCCTGACACTGACCCAAAGCAACATGTGTCAATGGAGACAAGTGTGATAGTACTGGTTTATTGGATATTCACATACTGGTCAAATTCAGCAGTAAGGTTTTTGTCTCAGTCAACTGCAATGGTCGCACTATTTCCTGAAAGATTGGAAGAAATAGCTTTTACACTGTGTGAGTACATTATCTTGAACTGCCTGGTCATTCAGGTCAAATAAGCTGGATACTTTTTATATCAATCAGTTCAGATTGTTATTGTTGTTCTTGAAATGAAAAAGATAAGGAAATATGAAATTTGCTAATATGTGCATTTTGTGATATTCGCCAGTGAGGAAATCCCCTTCTATTTTTTCAGTCTGAAGGAATTCCTTACACATTTTCATTGTTTTGTGGCAATATTAGCCCACTGATCTCTGCTGATGTAAAATTGGCAAAAACTTTTCACGAATTTAATAGTCCTTTAAAGAGGTACACCCCTGCGGTTAATTTCACAAATTGTCATAAATTTCACACTTCTTTGTCTTGGATAAAAAGGAAACTGAAACGCCTGATCAATAAATTTGCAAATTTAATAAGTAAATTAAATTTTTATAAGTTAATACCCTATCCAATGGACAATAGCTTAACCGGTCGGCGCAGACCGGCCCGCCAAATGCCAGAAAAAGACGTCCTGTGTTACCACCGGCTGGCCGGTCCGTAGTACTGTGCACTTCCCAGATGGTGCCTCGTACTTCCTTCCTGTCTAGACAACCTGACGTCATAGCATCTTTTTCGTTGTCTAAACCTATTAGGCCCCTAGTAAGCTGATAGCGGGGTCGGTGGGAGGGTCTTGTGTGTCCATTGGATAGGGTATTAACTTATAAAAATTTAATTTACTTATTAAATTTGCAATTTTATTGCGTTAATACATCCTATCCAATGGACAATAGCTGAATAACTACCGCTTGGTCGGCGGGTAAGTTACTAGGGACTTATGTGAACTCACAAGTAATAGCAAATTTTAACCTATGGCCTAGGCTGACTTCGTCAGGAGACCTATAGGTCCAGGCCTGGGTTGACTTTAAGGTCAGGAAACCCTGTAAGGCCATGGTCGGTTGCCAGCAGCCGGTTACCCGGGGCTATACCGCCGTCGCCCCCCCCCCCTTTTTGCAGACCTGCTCTGAGGTAGGGGAAGAGAGGGATGAGTTCAGTCCCAGAATGCCAATAAACCTCCCGAAGGAAGCACGCCACACTTAATTCTTATGTACATGAAGAACTGTTATGCGCATATACAAATCTCCTCAATCTAAGGGCCACCTGTGGATCTGCTGAGCAGCCACTACCGAGCCCAATTGGTAAAGCTCTAAATCAGCCCAAGCCCTGCCCTTCATATAGAGCTGTGTGAAGGTATTGTGACTTCAGTGGCAGGCTGACAAGATTGGATCAAAGGAGACTCCCGACTGGAAGATCTTAGAAGCAGCAAAGGCCCTGACATCATGGGCTTTAACCTGATGTCAAGTGTGGGCCTCCTGGTCAGAGAGCTCAAAACATAGGATCACAGTCTGCTTGATCCAAGAGGAGATAGTGGCAGGTGAGATGTCTTTGTTGAAATCTTTCTTAAAGGAGACAAAAACCCACCTCCTTATTCTGCCTGATGTCTGAGGTCCTGTCCAAATAGTAGCACAATGCTCTGACCGGACAGAGGGACCTGTCAAACTTGAGGGATCTATCCAGAGTTGGGGCCAGGGCTGTTATAACCCCAGGGGCCACACTGTCTGGACCCTCTATGGCCAGCTGATTCTAGGATAGAAAGCTGGGAGATGGATACAGGGACACCTTGAGCAATCGGATTGGTGTCCAATATATCAGTTTGCCAAGCATGAATCTCACTTCTGCACTTGCCCGACCCAAGGGCCAAGAGGAATACCGTCTTGAAGGTCAAATGCTTCAAGGAGGCCTATTTGATTGGATCAAATGGAATCTTAACTGGTGCACAGCTAGTGAGAAGTTCCAGGAGGGTATGCCACTCCTGCCTTCGGGTCTGTCTCCGAGGAAACTATCCAGGAGACGAGCGAGATTTTCGTCCTTGCTGGTGTTGAAGGGTGAATTTCCCAGTTTATCAACAATGGGTGACCTATAACCACCAATGGTGCTGGGTTGTTTGCCAAGCATGTATCTCACTTCTACACTTGCCCGAACCCAGGGCCAAGAGGAAAACTGCCTTGAAGGTCAAAAGCTTCAAGGAGGCCTTTAATTGGTTCAAAATGAACCTTGTCAGCTGGTGCAAAAACCAGGAAGAAGTTCCAGGAGGGGATTCCCCTACAGCCTTTGGGTCTGTCTCAGTGGAAGCTATCCAGGAGACGAGTGAGATTTTCATCCTTACTGATATGGATGGGCAAATTTTCCAGACTATCAGCAATGGCTGACCTGTACCCATCAATGGTACTGGACTGCAACTTCCTGTCCTGAAACAGGTACCTAAGGAAGTCAGCAACTGACTTTACAGGGGGTGCTCGAAGTCTACCTGATGAATGATACATCACTTGGTAAAAATGAACCATTTGCCCCATAGACTGATCTGACTGACCCCCCCATTGAGGAGCCTCAATTCTTGCTGCCACTGCCTCAGACAAGTCCTGCTCCTCGATTGCTGAGGCTCTAGGAACCCTGCATGGAGATTAAGATTTGTCAGATTTCTGTGAGGGATCTGATCGAATGGCTGTGAACAGGCTGGGCAGATTGGGCAGGCCCAGCGGGATTTGGCTGGACATGGCCACTAGATCCCAAAACCAATGGATGTTGGGCCACCCCGGAGCAATCAAAATGATTCTCTTACATGGGGAGTCTTGCAACTTCTCCACCACTTTGCCCAATATGGCTGATGGTGGGAAGGTGTATGCTTTAAGATCCTACCATGGCCGACTGAGCACATCCACTGCTGTGGCCAAACGATCCGGTACCGGTGACACAAAAACAGAGGGAACTTGTTGTTGAACCTCGCGGCAAATAAGTCTAGTTGGGCCGGTGCCACCTACTGCATAGAGTGGAAGACCTCTGGAAGGAGAAACCACTGTTTGGATGGTCTGGCCTAGCCTGGGTACCTTGTCTGCTACCACATTAGGCCGGCCTGGAATGTGTCATGCTTTAGAGTCACTTGTTTCCTGGTACACCAGGTCAAGATTCTCCATAGTAGGGCACAAAGTGGGCCCGACCTCCTGCCTCCTTCCTTTATGTATGACACTACTGTAGTGTTGTCGGTTGCTACAAGTACTATCTTGTTTGAGCAAAGGTCTTGGAACTCTTTAAAGTCAGAAAAAACTGCTTAAAGTTCTAGATAGTTTATATCCAACTTGCTTCCCAGAGGGGACCAGGTTGCTCTTGCAAAGTGCTCATTTAAGGGAGCGCCCCACCCTTCTATTGATGCGTCTGTAAATATTTGCAGAGCATGTTTTATTGGGTGTACTGGTTGGACTGTAAGGACATTGTCTTCCTTCAGCCCTCATTGTAAATGGAGGTGCAAGGACCTGGGGATTTGGGATCACCTTTTCCAGTGATTCTGGGACCCTCCCGTTGTGTTTGTGATGCCACTGAATGAATCTCATATGAAGTTGGCCTAGATGAACTTGCTTTTCTGTAGCTGTTAGCAAACCTATCAAGGACATGAATTCCCGGACCGGGCAAGCCGGTAGGGAAAGCAGTTTCAGCATTTTCTCTTGAAGGTTCTGCCACCGATCTGGAGTCAGCCAGACCCGATCGGGTCTGAGGTCTAACTGGTAGCCTATAAGATTGAATTCTTGTTTGGGCTCCAGCTCTAATTTCTCTAAGTTCACCAGCCAACCTATTTGCTGACACATTATTTACTAGTTCCTGTGTATGTTGGAGACAAGCCTGGTGGGAGCTGGCTCTCACCAACCAGTCGTCTAGGTACTGGTGGCTTCTTAAAACCTTGTGTATGGCCATCAATTTCAACTCCTTTGGTATCACGGTGAACTCAAAAGGTGCTGTGGACAACCCGAATGGCAGGGCCTTGAACTGGTATGCCCGACCTTGGATGTGAAATCTCAGGCATTTCCTGGATTGTTCTTGTATAGGTATATGGACGTAGGTATCCCTCCTTCAACAGTTGTACTACCTAGGGTCCAGCCCCCAAGGCTTCCTAAGTTCCCAAAAAGGGCTTAGTCTGGACCCTATAGGCAGACTGTGTGCCACATTTGCGACATTTGGTATTCTGACAAACATTTTCTGTCCCTCCGGACACTGGTCCGGTCTGGTGACAATGATCCAGGTTAACAGTCTCTCGATTTTTATTGTGATCTTATTTTCACATTAATAAACTCTTCGCCCCGGGCCAGCAGCCTGCAAGGTGCAGCATTTACAGAGCAATTGTCATATGTGAGATGTCCGTCCCCTGGCCGGACCTGATGACAAAATTTATTATTATCTCTGCAGTCAAGTCCAGCACCGATAACAGGTTGTTGAGAGGTGTGATAAGGGAAGGTTGCCTGGCAGTAGCTTGGGACACTGTCATGTCATCAAGACCACTGACCAGTTTAAGAATTCTCTGTAACCAAATTAACCTAAGGCAACTCTGTCCGGCACCCGGACTCCATACCCGTTACTTTACTGTAAACAGTAATTCTCTGTAACCGGCAAAAACTGGCAGGTTGGGGTCACCAATGAATTTTGACAGCTACTGGTCTATATTTAGCCAGCTTTCTTTTTTTTTTTTTTTATGTAACCAGTTGGGTTGAAGCACTGTACAGTAAGGGCTGTGTAGCCAACACCCTGTTAGTAGACTTGTAACCCATAGATTGAAGCAAGTGTACAAGGCTGTGTAGCCAGTACCAGCCGGTACACTCTGTAACCAGTTGTTGAAGCCAGTGTACAAGGCTGTGTAGCCGGTACACTATAACCAGTTGAGGCTACTGTATTAGGCTGTGAAGCCGGTAGCCGGTCGGCACATACTGTAACCAGTTACTGAAGTAACTGTACAAGGCTGTTTAGCCGGTAGTCGGTCGGTACACTCTGTAACCAGTTGTTGAAGTAAGTGTACAAGGCTTAGCCAGTACCCGGTCGGTACCCTGTAGCTAGTTGTTGAAGTAACTGTACAAGGCTGTGTAGCCGGTAGGTACACTCTGTAACCAGTTGCTGAATGAAGTTTACAACTATCTTGTGTTGAATTCAGTTTCCTCCACGGCTTATTTGTAGATTTGACAGTTGCTGGGAAAGCCCTTGTGAGCTATAAATAGAAAAGTGTTGGTCGGTGTGTCACGTGACCAGCTTGCTGGTCGGACGGCAACGTGATTGGCTGATTGGAGATGACGATCAGCTTCGTGACCTGGTCGGTGAATCACGTGACCAACTTCGGGGAGATGCCCTCCCTGGCCGCGTTCTTTCCTTATATCACAGTAAACGTGAGGAGACTGGTCGATTGATGCCTGTAGCAGAGAAGTCTGTACCAGTGCGCTGGAGGTGAATTTCAGGAACTAAAAACTGGAGTCACAGTAGACGTGAGTGCAAAGAATGTACTTCCGACCTTCTTGTTCGGTGAATCACGTGATGAACTTCGTGACAAGTCGGTGAATCACGTGACCAGCTTCGTGATTCGGTAGGAAGAACACGCGATTGGCTGGCTGAATATGACGTCAGAGGTCACGTTCTTTTTTGCTGACCGACCGGCTGATGCTTTTAAAGCAGAGAAGCCTGGGCCGGTGCGCTCTGTAGATGAAATTCCTTCCTTCTTTTGTGATAAAACCAGTGAACTGGCCATCCACAACCCCCACTACCGACAACAAAGCCGGGTCTGCAAGGGAGGGACTGATATCACCTTCTATTGTGAAGTCGGTTCTTCTCAGCCGGCTGTACACTCAAACCAGTGTCCTGGCCATCCACTGCCCTTATTACCGACACACGTGCCGGGTCCACAAGGGTGGGACTGAGAGTGAAATTCCTTCTATGATGTAGATATGAAGTTCTGATGAAAACACTCGAGCTAGGCTGGTGTGACTGATGCTATACAGCAGAGAAGTCGGTACCAGTGCGCTCTGAAGAATGCATCTCTTGCTTGGGGAATTCCTTCTATTTACAGTGTTCAAAACTACGTAGATTGAAGTTCCCCGTGATTTCTATTGGTAGTACTAGAAAGACGTTTCTATGGTGACTGTAGCCTCAAACAAAAGACACGGATAAAAATACCTGTAAGTAGTATATCCATAATTCCTCAATAATGATCTGCCCCTAACAACACAAAGGTTGAATGGGAGGAAACTAGTAAAATGGGTGCCTTTATATTTCGCGTCGTGACTGCCCTATCATCAACACTAAATTGAGTCAGCTAGGGAGCGTTTCCAGCAGATTTAATAATGTATATCCGTGCTTGAGATGTAGATAACACTTTTAAACTAAAATATTTGCAATGCAGGTGAAAAATCCATCATAATGCACACTTTTCCTTAAAATATCTGGAGATTGATGAAAACACGTTCGCACAGTACACGTGCCAAACGAAAAAGATGCTATGACGTCAGGTTGTCTAGACAGGAAGGAAGTACGAGGCGCCATCTGGGGAGTGCACAGTACTACGGACCGGCCAGTCGGTGGTAACACAGGACGTCTTTTTCTGGCGTTTGGCGGGCCGGTCTGCGCCGACCGGTTAAGCTATTGTCCATTGGATAGGATGTATTAACGCAATAAAAAGTGCTATATATACAAGAAATCAATCATAAACTTTGGAGAAATGCAGAAAGTTATTACTTATATGTTTATAAAATACAAAACTGGATATAAATAGACAGGGTATAATACTTAACTGGCATTAACTTGATTTGCTCAGTGTAATTTAGAGCCAGTTGCAGTTACATGTTTTGACAAGGTATATAAGCCTCAAGAACTCATTAGCGGAGCAAAAATTGATTTGTTATTTGAAGACAAATGAAGAAACCGGTTGATACCATGGCTACAGATGATATCCCTGTTCCATTGTCATGTGTTTGCGTCTCGACCACCCTGATTATATGGTTGGAGACGTAATCTTGTTGCTCATACGACTTATCTTATGAGGTGCAAAGTTGGGAGCATAACCAGATATCTCAGGCACGTATTTCATAGATATTCAATATCTTTACCAGTGTTGACCAGTGTCCAAAATATAACATTTTAGTCATGACACTGTCTTTAGACTAACTTAGTGGTCAAAATGACTTATTCTTTTGACAGGACAACCTTTTAGGTCCACTTTTTCATGAGTCAACTAATTTTTCTATAATCATTCTTACAACTGAGGGGGGCCATGGTGGCAGAGTGGCAACACTCTCGCCTTCCATTTCTGAGAAAAGAATTTGAATCCACGCCCGACCTCAAGTGGGAAAGCTGGTAGTTGCTTGCCATTCAGGTCCGCAGTTTACAGTACAGAATCTTGACCAACTGTATGTATTGGTTTCCTCTGCCCATAAAACTACCCATCATGATACGACCTACACAAGGTGTTGAAAGCGACATTAAAACCCAAATAAACAATCTTACAACTGACTTGTCTTATATCATGAGTAAATCATGTCTTAGTGATCCCCCAATTAATCCACTCTGCTTCCAAGACAGATCCTGATTTAGTGCTAGGAGCCGTTCACTATCCGGTGCAGCCCTGTCTCTTTGGTTGTGAGACTCATCGGTAATAATACAGATTTTTATTGGAAGGGGCCTTTGTTTTTTTTAATTTTTTGGGGGGGGAGGGGGGAGGGAGGGGAAATGGCAGTTTGGCCAGAGTTGCTTGAAACAGGGCCACATTGTAGGTCTTACAGTCAATTGTGAATGCAGAATCAACACCTTTATCATGTTCATTATCAGTTTCAAGGTGGATACCTTGAGATACAAAAATAATCTGCAATGACTTAACAACCAGTGAGAGTTAAATGTATTTCTAGAAAGAGATTTATGAGGTACCCCGAAATATGCAGATGAGAAAGCATATAAGAAATACATACTGTGACTCATTATAAAGTAAAACCAATTAAAACGAATATTTTTTTCTGATAAATAATTTGGATATGAACACATCATACTACAGATGGAGTAAATCTAGACAATTTCTAACACAGAGTTTACTGTTACAGTGATTAGGCTATGGATTCAATGTGCCTGAGTGACACACTATTTAAATAAACTACTTAATTTAACAGGCTGAATTTTTTTAAACTTTGTGTTGAAAAGTTATCTTGAATAATTAATTTATTGGTACAAAAATATAAAGCCAAAGAATCAGTAATTTTATTTGGATTACTGTGATTAATCTACATACCTGCTAGAAAATGTGATTCAGAGATATAGCACTTAAAACTACAGATTATGATAAATGAAAACTATGAAAAGTTATGTCACAAAGAAAAAGTGATATTTGTTTGCATGTTAAAGTACCACTGGAAGGTAACTGTGATTCATACTTCTCACAGTTTGTTGAGAGTGATAAATTGAAAATGGGAAAAACCCTGACACCAAGCAACAGTGATGTTTTTATGGATATGATATACTGCTAAGTCATAAATAACTCCCTGGGTAAAGTTAGGCTTGCTACAGATGTACATACTGCACAAAAATATGGATACATATTGCTTAAGATGAGATGCTTAAGATATCAGAGCCTAAGATGAATTAAAAGTTAAAACAATATTATGTTTAATTCTAAGAGAAGACCTCATCTTTTATTTCATTAGTCTATGTTCTTAGATGTATATTTAGCAAATGTATTTGAACAACACAATAAATTAATTTGAAGAATAGATAAACAGACACTACAGATACAACAGCACACATTTCAGAGATAATAAGCAATTATTTTGTGTGTCAACATATACATTAGATATTAGACTATTTTAAAGAATACCTAATACCTTAAACCAAAAAATATTTGATATAAGTGTATATTACTACTCATATTTTCAGAATCTGAAGCTATTTTCCGAGTTCTTTATTTGAGAAACCTTACATATTTAGAACCTGTAAATGTCCTTAATACTTTCAAGTGTGGATAACTGCAGACATTTTGTATGACAGAATCTGTATTCTGAATTTGTGCTCAATTAACTTAAAGCATCCAATATCTAAACATGAAACTGACAAATGCTTTTAAGTAAAACTAAACTACTCCAAAACTGCTAACAATTGAGGTTCAGTTTCACTCAGTACAGCCACTGACTGTTTAAAGCATCTCATCTCAAAGCATTTTTACTGAGGAGTATTTGTAACCTTGATTCTGACACACTTATTTCCTATAGTAATCTAGTCAATACTTGCTCAGCACACACATACACACACCAAGTGTTATTGAATAAAAGTGCAAGCAAGGGAGACCTCAGCGGTTTCTCTGTTCCTTTTTATTTTTCGCAAACAATAAGCAGTTAGACAAACATGCGGTATAATTAGTAATCTCTACGTTTTGACATCAATACGCAACACATAGTGAGGTCTCTCTTGAAACTGACATTTATGTTGTTGCTTTTTGTGCTGCCTTAAATAGAAAGACTGTTCTCATCAAATATTTTCCCAAGCAGATTGTGATTACCTGTTGGATAATGGATATCCTAGCTATTTACCTGTGACATATTTGGGTTCAGTGGAGTTAACAAAGAAATCGCCAGATACTGGATAATCATTTCTACCAGGTAAGCAGTGCTAACTTTGTTGTATATATCTTAGAGTATTTTGTTGATAAACTGTGGTTGTACTAAAAATTGTTTTGCTACAAACATTCTAGAATTGATTTTGAGATGAATGGCCTGAGGTAGCCATCAAAGGTAGCAACTTCTAAGGATGTCTACTGTCTTAGCTACTTGATTGTGATATTATATATTCTTATATATAGTTCAAATCACTATGTCAGCAAATCTCCATACTCTCCCTTTAATTATAATACATAGAGGTGATATTTTGGCACATGACGTTTATTAAGCTTGGCCAACTAGTATAGACTATAGGGGTATGACTCTTGGTGGAAGACAGGGCCAGGTGTTTATTGTTCAATATGAACAAATTTGGCTACCTGTGTTTTACTTGTAACCAATGGAAGTATCAGTAAAGCAAGTCTGGCAGCTGATAAAAACAAATTATTGAAAATATTAACATATATGACTTCAAATATCTGTGAAAAAATTGTGCTAAAAATGCACATTAGGTGGGTCAATTAAATTCACTTAGCTCACCCATTTTATATGTGGAAAGAATATTTTAAAAATTTTCGCAAGTACTTAGTTTGTTAGTATTAAGTTTATCGATATAAATTTACAGCTTGAGTACCCAGGCATGCCAACAGTGCCTCAGTTTAGGCTTGGTTTGTAAAAATTACTTTAAATATTGTATTTTTGATCAAATAATTGAGCAGAATGCTACAGTGATTTGAAATGTAATTATATTAATGTCTACAAAACAGGATATTACTGAACCAGAATTTCATTTCTCATTAAAATATCACAAAAAATTTGCAAATGTTCATCCAGGAAAACATTTATCAAACTGTGTCAACCATAATATGCTGTAACTGATGCCTCCAAGGACTGCAATGTAATGAATACCGTGATCTATCTAAACCTAGAACTTCATTTATTCACAGGATGTGGTTCTAGTTGAGACAACTTCTTATTATAACTACAAAACCATACCATTTTCTAATGTTCTGACTTCTTCCACGGACCAGATTTCTCTGATAAAAATATAACATGGCAACTTTAATAAGTAAATTGCAAATTTTAATTAGTAAATTAAATTTTTATTAGTTAATACCTTACCTACCAGACGATAGCTTATGCCGGCGCCAGCCGGTCCCGCCAAACGAAAGAAAAAGACGTCCTGGGTTTCACCCCCGGCAGGACCGGTACACTACACTCCACTCGCCAGGTGGCCTAGTTCCTGCCTCACTCGCCAGAGGGACGTGACGTCATAGCATCTTTTTCGTCCCTAAGGTTGAATTGCAAGGCTGAAAGCGGGGAAGGCTGGGTGGGAATTTCCCGTCTGGTAGGTAAGGTATTAACTAATAAAAATTTAATTTACTAATTAAAATTTGCAATTTCATTGCGTTAATACATCTTACCTACCAGACGATAGCTAGAATAACTACCCAGTGGAAGGAGGGCAGCCTTCTGAGGATTGGAGAGAACTCTTATATTATACCTAGGTGTGAGGTTCTAGCCCTTTTGAGGAGACATGTTGGTCTCGAGGGTAACTAGACCCACCTGCCCCCCCCCCCCCCCCCCCCCCCCTTTTGACAGCTCTGAGGGGAGGAAGAGAGTAAGAGTTCAAGGCAATGAAATTCCACGGTTAACCTGGAAGAGTGGGGAAAGCCCTATACCCAGAGGATTATTCTGAAGTAAACGACTTTGAGAAGTCAAGGTTTAGGCTAAAGGTGAGCCTACACCTAAAACTAACTAGTATGTACACTATATAAAATTATATACAAAGAAGCTTAGGGGACTAGTGGTGGATCTGCTGGGCAGCCACCACAGGACCCAAGTGAAAAAGCTCCTTATCTGCCCAGGCAACATCCTTAAGGTAAAACTGTGTAAAGGTGTTGTGGGATTTCCAGTGGCATGCTGCTAGAATCTGGTCCAGAGATATGCCACCTTGAAAGGCCTTGGAGGCCGCAAATGCCCTAACATCATGGGCCTTAACCTGATGTAAGTTCAAGGAGTCTTGGTCAGAAAGATCATAACACAAAACTACTGTTTGTTTGATCCAGGATGAGATAGTGGCAGGAGAGATGTCCTTGTTAAAACCCTGTTTGAATGAAACAAAAACTAACTCCTTTCCCGTTCTTAGGTCCTGGGTTTTGTCCAGGTAGTAGCGAAGAGCCCGAACGGGGCACAGGGATCTGTCTTCCTTCAAAGACTTATCCAGAGTGGGGGCTAAGGCCGGGATGACCACAGGGGCCACGCACTCTGGTCCCTCTTTTGCCAAGTGATTTTTCGCCAAGAAGCTTGGTGAAGGGTAGAGGGAAACTTTGGACCAATCAGCTTGGTGTCTGATATTTTTGTTTAACCAAGCGTGAATCTCACTCCTGCGTTTTCCCGAAGCTAGGGCTAGGAGAAAAACCGTTTTGAAAGTAAGGTGCTTCAGAGAAGCCTTTCTGAGTGGTTCAAAAGGCGCTTTTGTAAGCTGGTGTAAAACCAGGGAGAGGTTCCAAGCAGGAACCCCCCGGCGCCCTTTGGGTCTATCTCTGTGAAAACTGTCTAACAGTCTAGCCAAATTGTCATCCTTGCCGACATTAATCGAGGTATTTCCCAGTTTGTCTGCAATGGCTGACCTGTAACCATCAATAGTGCTGGGCTGGAGATTCTTCTCCTGGAAAAGATGCAGGAGGAAATCTGCTATTTGTTTGATAGATGGATTCCTGAAGTCCACCTGACTTGTTTCGCACCATCTAACAAAAAGGGCCCACTTCGCTTCGTAGACTGCTCTGGTTGAACGTCTTTGAGGCGCCTCAATTCTTGACGCCACTGGGCTAGAGAACCCTTGCTCCCTGATTGTCTGGGCTCTAGGAGCCAGGCATGGAGATTTAGGCTTGCCAGATCCCTGTGACGTGCCTTGTTGAAAGGTTGGGTCACTAGATCTGGATGGTGCGGGAGACAAAGAGGCACCATCGCTGACAACTCCACTAGGTCCCAAAACCAAGGCATGTTGGGCCATCCTGGAGCAATCAGAATTGCTCTGCGATACCAGTGATCTGACAGCTTGCTGACCACCTTCCCCATCAGAGACACTGGAGGGAAAAGGTACATGTCCAGGCCTTCCCAGGACATTGTCAGAGCGTCCACTGAATAGGCCTTTGGGTCTGGAATTGGGGACACAAATTGGACTAGCTTGCAGTTGTACCTTGTTGCAAACATGTCCACTTGGGGATAATGCCAAGTTCGACAAAGGATGTCGAAGATCTCCTGATGGAGGGACCACTCCGTCTGAATGACCTGTCCCTGGCGAGACAACTTGTCTGCAATTACATTCAGACGGCCCGGAATGTGTCTGGCCTTTAGTACTATTTGTCTGAGATTGCACCAACATAGGAGCCGCCAAAGAAGGGCACAGAGTGAACCTGACCTCATACCTCCCTCCTTGTTGATGTATGCCACAACTGTAGTGTTGTCTGTGGCAATCAGGACGACCTTCCCTTGCACTAATTGTTGGAATCTTTTTAGTGCTAACAACACGGCTTTTAGCTCTAAGAAGTTTATGTGCAACTTGCTTTCGGGCACTGACCAAGTACCGCTTGCCGTGAAGTCGCCTAAGTGAGCACCCCAGCCTTCTTTTGAGGCGTCTGTAAAGATTTGTACTGCGTGTCGTAGGGGGTGTAAGGGTTGACCCTTTAGGACATTTTCCTCTTGGGTCCACCACTGCAGGTGCTGATGGAGAGACCTCGGAATTGGAATCTCCTTTTCCAGAGATTCCGGGACTCTCCAGTGTTTCTTGAGGTGCCACTGAATAGGTCTCATGTGCAGTCTGCCTAGGGGCACCTGTTTCTCTGTCGCAGTGAGTAGACCTATAAGAGACATGAAGGTTCTCACTCGGCAGGATCTGCTCTGTAATAACCCTGTTATTTTTTGTTGAAGGGCTTCCCAACGGTTTTGAGTAGGTCTGACCAATCCGTTGAGTAGATCGTACCGGTAGCCTACAAATTCGAAGACTTGTTGGGGTTCCAGTTCTGATTTTTGCATGTTTACCATCCAGCCCAACTCCTGGCAAAGGGCTAGGAGGGACTGGGTTCCCTGGTGGCAAGATTCTCTGGTAGGGGCTCGAATCAACCAGTCGTCTAGGTACTGGTGGATCCTTATACCCCGGGATTGAGCCATTAGCTTCACCTCTTTGACCACACAAGTGAATTCCATGGGAGCTGTGGAGAGGCCAAAGGGAAGAGCCCGGAATTGATAGGACTGACCTTGGAAATGGAACCTGAGATATTTCCTGGACTTCACATGGACTGGAATGTGGAAATAGGCGTCGCTGAAATCCAGCGATGTCACCCACTCTCCTTGTTGCAGTGAGATCCGAATTGTTTCCGGGGTTTCCATCTTGAATGTTTTTACGCTCAAAAATTTGTTTAGAGCACTGAGGTCCAAGACTGGTCGCCACCTTTGGTTTGGCTTTGGGACTATGAACAGTCGGTTGAAGAAGGCTAGAGATGTCCGAACCCTTACCATCTCTACTGCCTCCTTTTGTAGTAAGGCTTGCAAAGCCTCCTTCAGGTAGAGGTTCCTGAGGGGGTTTGCATAACCACTGACTATTAGGGGGTCCCTTACTAGTGGGGGTCTGACTTTGAACGGGAGAATGTAGCCGTCCTTCAAAATGGACACTACCCTCGGGTTTGAACCTAGGAGGGACCACTTCTGCCAAAATTTTTGGAGACGTCCCCCTATCCGATGAGCATTGACAACATTGAGGACATTTTGAGCAATGGGGGCAAAAACGCAATGATCTACAGAAAAAGCATCTTTGACAAATTTTATTTCTTGTCTCACTCTTGATGAGGGACTTGTGTCTTTCTTTTGTGACTGCCCTCTTTTTACAACAAAAGGTACAGGACTGGCAACAGGACAAAACACAGGTTGTTGAACATACACAGAAAAGTTTTGTTCTCTTACATTTATGACATTTATCTTTGACCGGGCCACCGGCACCGGGTTTTGAACACAATAATTGTCATTTATACTGCCCTTGATCCTTAGGAGGGCGGGTGCCGCGACCGGGCTGACCTCCCCTTCCTCTGCCTCTAGATCTGCCACGTCCCCCAAAGGACTTCCATGCGGGTATGTCTTTCCCTGCGGAAGCACCGGTCTGAGTAGATTCCTGTCCTTGCTTCCAGTTAGTGGGGTAGGGTTGGAATCTGTTCTGCTTTTTATGGTTACCGGCGAACCCACCGCGGCCCGGACCGGGCTGGTTGGTACGCTTTATGGTTTCAAATTGTTGAATCTCATCTTCCGCTTTGCGGATGACCGCATCTGGAAACAAAGCATGAGTGTTCAGAGGGCAATTTCTCAAGGCGGAAAACGTGTCTGGTTTCACTCCTGTTTTTAAATGTTCCAAATATGAGTCTCTGCGGACTAAGGTCAAATTGGCCATCTGGACAAAGGTGAAGTCCGAGAGATGTTGAAGAGATTTTCCTACCGCAAAACTCACATTTTGATTGAATGAGGTTAGGTAATGCAACTCGTCCAATGCTGACTGAGCCTTGCTAGAAGATTTACCCTTTCCTAATTCTGTTTGTAAAATCTTAAGTTGCTCTTGGACACTGTCCTGTATTTTGGTAATGCAACGGTTGAATCCAGCGGACTGATTGCATATATAACTCGTTTCCTTAGCCGCCTTCTCCCACTTCCTGAGGGTATCCTGGGCAATGGGGCGTGAAGGAGGTTGAGCTGAAATAGAAGAAGATTTGGAAATTCTTGTGAAGGCATTGTTCAGCTTTGCGGCATCATTGGGCCATGTAGTAACATACTTTCCCGGTCTGGTAAAGTCTTTAGGTTCGGCCGGGTGAATCCCATACCATCTACTTTGAGATTTGGGGGGGCGGAGATATTGGTCCATATGCAACCCTCCAGGCTCTGAAGATTTGGACGGGTATCCCTCTATGAGTACAAGATTAAGGTTCTCTAATTTCTTGCACAACCAGTCTTCTGGTGGAAGAAGGACAGAGACTTTTCCTACCGGCTGAGCTCTGTGTCCAACCCAGGGATTATCAGCACGAGTAGCAGGCGAGTATTCCAGATCTGGGATGTGAGACCAACCCATGAAGGCTCTGACTCCTCTTACAGTTTCACGATAGTTTTGATCTTCACTTATCGCCCGGTCCGTCTCAGTGTCAACAACGTCCGGATGATCTTCCAGTTCTGATAATTCCCCTTCTTCTGCTGGTTCCGGTTGGGTAAATTCCCGGGTAGATACCGGAAGAGTTTCAGTACACTGTTCAAATGAGGACACCGGGCCGGAAGAAGCAGGTTCGGCAAAAACCGGTTCCGGGTCCTGATACAAATTCTCCAGTGGAGATACCATGTCCACAGGTGAAGAAGTAGTAGCCGTTACAGTATGTGTTCTATCCGGACCAAAGGCCGAACCGGCCTGGCCGGAAGGAACAGATGGTGGTAGGAAAGGGTTAGAAGACAATACTCCGGCTGGAGGTTTGTGAGCGACCGGTGCCTTCACCGGTGAGAAAGATGGCTGAGAAGAAGGACGTGGTCCAATGGTTAAAAGTGCTTCTAAACGAGCCATGCGTACAGCCCATTTCTCATCCATTTCCTGAAGTTCCTTACGGAAGTTAGGTTGAGGAAGAGTAAGGTCTACAGAAGTATTGAGGGGAGGAACAGAAGGTTCAGAATCCTGCGATTCAACTTGCGCCACCACAGTAACAGTAGAAGGATCAATGAAAGTGTCTTTTCCCTTTGATTTTTCCTTACGTAGTTTATAAGTTGGTGTAGCCAACTGGATAACCTGTTCCGGGGTTAGAACTTCGCAATACTCACAGGGTAGTTTCAACACACAAGGGTCCTCCCCTAAACTTTTGTCCCTGCATCTAGCACAACGTGAATGACGGTCAAAAGACGCCATAATATGCCCGCAGGCCCCTTTCCTTTGTCCTGGAGATGCCATGATGATGTAATTATCCGATGACAACACTTCAGGCACACACAAATAAAATGAGAAGAAATATCCACAAATACAAAATGTTTTCAGAAAATTCAAACTTTTCAAATCGCGCCAAACGAAAAAGATGCTATGACGTCACGTCCCTCTGGCGAGTGAGGCAGGAACTAGGCCACCTGGCGAGTGGAGTGTAGTGTACCGGTCCTGCCGGGGGTGAAACCCAGGACGTCTTTTTCTTTCGTTTGGCGGGACCGGCTGGCGCCGGCATAAGCTATCGTCTGGTAGGTAAGATGTATTAACGCAATGAAATTACATTTTTATAAGTGAACACCTTACACAATGGACCATTGCTATACTGGTAGGTGCGACCAGTTCCCACTAAACGACACAAAAAGTCATCCTGCATTATCTAATGGCAGGACTCAGGTCTAGCAGTGTGCATTCGCTAGGTGACGCCGGTGTATAACACAGGATAACTTTTTCTGTTGTTTGGCGGGAGCGGTCCTGCCGACCAGTGTAGCAATTGTCCATTGGGTAAGATGCATTAATGCAATAAAATGTAAGTAGATGCTGTACATAGTAAGCTACCATTCATGCAGACATTAAAATGTATCTCAAATTATGTTTAATTCGTAATGAGTTTTCTTGTTATATATATTCTAATTGTCATTTCACTATTTGTTTCAGCCTTTTTGTATACTGAAACAATCAACCACTTCTTCAAAAGGTCATATTACCTTTCTGGAAAAATTTGTTGAACCATACAAATTCAAATACAAACTAGAAAAAGGTTTTTGCTAACAAAAACGAGCGGCACGGATGGAGACTTGAGTTAATAAAGCTGTAGTAGTTGTGGTATGAGACTGTAAGGAGAAGGTAAGCTATACTGTGTTTTGTGTCTAATGGAAAGTGGATTATCTAAAAACTGTATCAGTTGCAGTACTAGACTGCAATCAGAATGTGAGCTTTTAAATTATTGCTTTTCGTAGAGTGGTATATTTTATGAAAAGAATATATCATTTTTGGTGTAAGTTAGAGATCGTAAAGTTGGGATTGTAAATTTTCTCCAGGAGATATTTAATCCTAGATTTATAATGATAAAGATACACTGTAGTAAACTATAACGCACTATAGATAGGGACATTCATATGTTTTATATCTTTGAGGCATTTTACAACTCTGAAAATTCATTGCTATTTAATATTTTTATAAGATAAATATGCTTAACATAAAAGAACTGTTTATGAGAAAGTGTCTTTTTCCAGTCATCTTATCTTCTGAAAGAAGTCAAGTCTATACGTTTGACCTATTTACGTAGTGTATGTGAATAAGTAGCTAGATCAACAACTCCTGCTGCTAAACAAAAGCTGAATTAATTAAAGCTTTTTTCCAAAAAGGAAAGGTAATATCCACATGTGGGATTTTTTGAATGTGCCTAAAATTGGGAATTAATATTATATGAACACTAATCAGCTGCAATATATTAATAACCACATCACTGTATGCTAAATACCTCATTTTTTTTCTTTGAAGATGCCATAACTTCAAAAACACAAGGAGGTTAGCTTTGCCAGACAACAGAAATTTTGTTAAACAAAAGCTGAATTAAGCTTTTTTTCCCAAAAAGGGAAAGCCATATCCATATGTGGGACTTTTTTAATGTGCCTAAAATTGGGAATTTATATTATATGACTACTAATCATGTGAAAGATTACCAAAAAGTAGCTGAATATGTTATTGCAACAAAACGCCGAAATCCTGACCATTTTTGAGATACAAATCAAGTACCCATTTTAAAAAAATTGATGAAAATAAAACGCCTCCCATTCAGGCATCTATGGTCCGATTGATCAGAAAATCCTTTCTGACCTGTGGATTTAGGTCTAGAATGTACCTAATAAATTTTATAGCACAGGTGTGTGTGGTTTTTTCCAAAACGCGATGACGGGGTGTTTTTGAAAAATGCTTAAGGTTACCTTAAGTAAAGATTAAGGTCTGCGCAAAGTATCCCAAACATTTTTCCCGCCCCTACAGTTTTAAAGAAAGATAAGAAGGAAAGAAAAATTTGAAAGCCCAATAAGTTATTCAAGGGAGACCCTAATCCGGCGGCGGCGGCAATCAGTCGAACTTACGTGAAAACAAATAAGCGCCCCTGACGGGCCGCTTAATTAATGTAAAGTAGCTTTTTGAGTCCTATTCCTGTAAATTAAAATAGTGCAATAAAACAGTCATCACTTTCTTCAGATGATACTGACTCGAATTTAGCAATTTTATAAAAAAATTTCTCATTTTCTGATTACCTCTGAGTATATCGGGACACAAAATTCATTGCACCTTTTTGCAAGAAAGGGATTTTTTATAAATTTCATTTAAAATTTTCAGTTAGAAGAGAGAAAGGAACAATGTCTTATTGATTTTACTCGACATGAGTGATCAAAATGTTGATAACTGCTTCAATTTTTAATCATTTCACTGAGACTGTTACACCCAACATTATGCTATCCATACTGTATGAAGAATATTAGGAAGGTTTCATTTTTATGAAAAAAGAAAAAGGCATTTCTTGCAAAGCAGTGGCATAAACAATTTATTACTGAATGGTCTTGTGTGTCATTAAGTGTCATTAAAATATAAATAACTTCCATATTTCCATAAGTTTTCTGATAATTTCAAGTTATCATCTCAGTCTGCAAAGTTTCACAAATCTAGCACCGGTTTTACATCAGTGACAAAGCACTTCATTAATAAATGTCCTGGATGTATTCATTAAAATATAAATAACTTGTGTACTTCAGTAAGTTTTTGTTCATCTTATTATCATTGAAACATTTCACCCATGGGACTTTGGTCTAATTTTAATGAGACAATGACGAGAAATTTTCTCATAACAGTTTGGAATGCTTTATTTTTTAATTGTCCTGGACATACGAAATTATAATTTGAATAAATGTCACATTTCAACAGTTTTGATTTTATCATAACAGCAGTCAGTCTGAAGCAAATATTGCAAGTATAATTTGATGTCATTTTTATGAGATTTACTTGAGGAATTCAATGAGAAAGTCCAATGTTCCAAGAACCCTGATATTATTTTGTCACGGTATTGGGATTGCCATTTCAGCTACAGATACAACTTTTGCTGCAATTTTCAGTGCGATTACCTCTTTTACTAGGAGGTTTTGTTTCTGATTGCACTGATATTCATTTGTTTGTCTGGGTTCATGATTACTCCTAAAGTAATGATCATTCTGAGCGTTTTTATATGGGAAGGGCCTAACCAAAGGAAAATGTGATTAAATTTTGAGAAAGATCCAGATCATTATTAATTCTGATCACAAAAAATCTCAAATTTTCAAAGCTCCAATTTTAGATTTACTTTAAATGACTGTGACTGATTGACATTAGTCCAATAATAATAAGTGGATCTTCATGAGTTTTTAGGTCAGTAGGCCCTGGCCAGAGGAATAAGTGGTAACAGATCCCCTTGATTTTTTGTATCCAAAAAAAAAAAAAAAAAATAAGCAATCAGTGCCCCTGAACAGGCTCTGTGTCAGCTGACTTTGTGCTTTGAGCTTCAGAGCACAAGTGAAAGTAGTAAAGGACAAACATGTTGTGTACTGCAAATGGAATTCAAAAGTAAAGCACAAAGTGAACTGTTAAAATGCTTCCTTAAAAAGTAGCTGCACAATGTATTTCAACAAAATGCTCTAAAAGCAGCAATTTTCATTTACAAGTGATTTTACACATTATGGAGGTACTGAAAAGTGAGACAGTAGCTATTACTCACTTAGCTATTGAGATAGACTCCCAAGTTACTCACCATTTTGTACCTATGGAAAAAAGTAAATGCAATACTTTTCAAGTTATAAGTGATTTAGTGCATGATTTCATGAATTTTAATGCATTAAAATTATTTTAAAAATTCATTAAAAATAATTAAGAACTCAGATCCAGGCCTGATACTCACACAAGAGAATCTACGTGTGAACTAGTACATCTATGCAAGATAAGAGAGAAATCCCTGCAATAGTGAATGAGAAAATTGTGATAAAGTGTTGAAATTTTCACACTTAGGGTGGGGGTAGCTCACTTGTTAAGGCTCTTGGGAACAGACAATTTAACAGATTTATGTGCCTTGAATACTTTCTTCATTGATAGATAAGGAATCTTTTTTAAAAAACAGAATGTCTCTGGGCCTTGTACATATAGAGGAGGGACTGGTGCCACAGAGTGATGCCACTGTGTCATTATGAGTGACAAGTCAGCTGACATCTGGAAATGCCCCTGGTGGACGTCATTGCTGTACGAGTGCTTTTAAGTTCTTCTGTTTTCAAAGAGCACCTGGGACCATATTCACAAAGGTTACCTGTCTATTCTTAGCTTTAAATAAAGAATTTGTCTGCAGTATAGATAATTATCTCTCATTTCAAAGAACTATTCTGAAGTATCATGAGGGATTTGTTCCCTTTTTGAGTGAAGAGCTGTTTAAAAAGCTTGAAAATTAATCAGCAAAATGCTCTGCTATTCTTCCCTTTATTCATAGTGCAGGCACTTTTTATAACTAACAATGATTAATTGACAAATCGAACTTTCTGTATAAACAAAGCACCATTTTTAAATAACAGTAATAAAGAAAAATCTAAAAGGCAAGTACCAGATTTTCTTTAATCAGGAACTCTAGCAGGATTGTTCAAATAATTGATATTTGAAATAAATTTCAACTGTCTGTAAGTTTAGTAATTCGAAGGTGTCACTGTCGGCAAGTTTTTTTAAAGTATAAACTTTATCTCAATAAAATTTCTTGGAAAACAACTAGTATTTAATATTACTCTACTGACTAAAATATCAAGTCTAGGTACAAGTTTTGTTACAAATTTTTCTGACTGACATGAGAACTTCATACTGTAGCAGAAATAAATGGTTTTGGAAACCATCATAGGTATATAATAATAATAAACTTTTATAAACAGATTCCAAATAAATCAATAATCATTACAGCCATAACCAAAATGAAATATTGATTTGACTATTTATTATATTGATTTGACTATTTATTATTTAACAGTAAATAAAAAGTCTTTGCCCCTGATGTCTAATAGTGGTCCTGCCAACTTCCTGAATGTAAGTTTCCAAATCCCCCCACCCTAAACCCCTGCTTCCTCTAGGTTTTAATTTAAAATCAGCTTGAAAGGTTGACGTTTGACAGAAAGTAATCTCAAAACTGCTACAGCAAGTGATCTCAATATGCTTTGGGATTAAAAAGGACCATTAGTGCAGGTTGTTCAGAAGGGGTTCGGTTCATTTTTACAGTTTAAATTACCTTTCAAGATACAAAACATAAGATGTATTAAACAGTAAGAAAAGACTAATAGAGAAATCGCATGACAATATGATATGTTAACTTAAATAGAATGCTTCTGGAAATAAGAACTGAAAAAAAACCACAAACTGATCCACAAAAATGATTCAATAACCTTGCCATTTTGGACAAATTCTGCACCTCAGATATTCAATATCAATTTGGTGAAATATAAATTCTTATTAAATTTAGAGGCACTAGATATTTAGATAAAGTCTGTATTTTGGTATCTTCATTTGAGCCCAGAGTAATGAAATCTCAAAGTTTAAAGCTAACTTTCAAAATAGTTCCTATTAACCAGGAATTCAATATAACAAGGTAAACTTCAAGAGAAAGGATTGTGTAATTACGAAGTTTATATTAATTTTCTCTTTCTTTACACAGGAATTTTACAACATTATTATAATAGATCTATTTAAGTGGTTGATCCGTATTTAATCAGTAGTATCTGCTGCTGTGTCCTTGTAAGGCACTTGCCTAGGAACTCAAAGGATTTGGGCGCAATCCTGCGTATAGACAGGTAGATTATATTTTAAGTGGCTAAAATAACCACTATTACATCCTCTGTTACAATTGTCAGTCACTTGAATCTCAGCTTGGGCTGTATTTGTGCAGTCAGGGTGTGTCAAATATCGCTTGAGTACTATACTAAAGAAGAGACATTTTGCTAAGTATAAATATACAATACAAAAAAAATTGCAAATTTAATAAGTAAATTAAATTTTTATAAGTTAATACCCTATCCAATGGACAATTGCTAAACCGGTCGGCGCAGACCGGCCCGCCAAACGCCAGAAAAAGACGTCCTGTGTTTCCACCGGCTGGCCGGTCCCAGTACTGTGCATTCGCCAGGTGGCGCATGGTATTTACTTCCTGTCTAGACAACATGACGTCATAGCATCTTTTTCGTTGTCTAAAACTATTAGACCCCTAGTAAGCTGATAGCGGGGTCGGTGGGAGGGTCTTGTGTGTCCATTGGATAGGGTATTAACTTATAAAAATTTAATTTACTTATTAAATTTGCAATTTTATTGCGTTAATACATCCTATCCAATGGACAATTGCTGAATAACTACCGCTTGGTCGGCGGGTAAGTTACTAGGGACTTATGTGAACTCACAAGTAATAGCAAATTTTAACCTACGGTCTAGGCTGACTTCGTCAGGAGACCTATAGGTCCAGGCCTGGGTTGACTTTAAGGTCAGGAAACCCTGCAAGGCCATGGTCGGTTGCCAGCAGCCGGTTACCCGGGGCTATACCGCCGTCGCCCCCCCCCCCTTTTTGGCAGACCTGCTCTGAGGTAGGGGAAGAGAGGGATGAGTTCAGTCCCAGAATGCAAATAAACCTCCCAAAGGAAGCACGCCACACTTAATTCTTATGTACATGAAGAAACTGTTTATACATATATACAAATCTCCTCAATCTAAGGGCCACTTGTGGATCTGCTGAGCAGCCACTACCGAGCCCAATTGGTAAAGCTCTGAATCAGCCCAAGTCCCGCCCTTCATATAGAACTGTGTGAAGGTATTGTGACTTCAGTGGCAGGCTGACAAGATTGGATCTAAGGAGAATCCCGACTGGAAGGCCTTAGAAGCAGCAAAGGCCCTGACATCATGGGCTTTAACCTGATGTTAAATGTGGGCCTCCTGGTCAGAGAGCTCATAACATAGGATCACAGTCTGCTTGATCCAAGAGGAGATAGTGGCAGGTGAGATGTCTTTGTTGAAACCTTTCTTAAAGGAGACAAAAACCACCTCCTTATTCTGCCTGATGTCTGAGGTCCTGTCCAAATAGTAGCATAATGCTCTGACCGGGACCTGTCAGACTTGAGGGATCTATCCAGAGTCGAGGCCAGGGCTGTTATAACCCCAGGGGCCACACTGGACACTCTATGGCCAGCTGATTCTAGGATAGAAAGCTGGGTGATGGATACAGGGACACCTCTGACCAATCGGATTGGTGTCCAATATATCAGTTTTGCCAGGCATGAATCTCACTTTTGTACTTGCCCGACCCAAGGGCCAAGAGGAATACCGTCTTGAAGGTCAAATGCTTCAAGGGGGCCTCCTTGATTGGATCAAAAGGAGTCTTAGCTGGTGCACGGCCAGTGAGAAGTTGCAGGAAGGTATGCCACTCCTGCCTCTGGGTCTGTCTCTGAGGAAACTATCCAGGAGACGAGCGAGATTTTCGTCCTTACTGATGTTGAAGGGTGAATTTCCAGTTTATCAACAATGGGTGACCTATAACCATCAATGGTGCTGGGCTGTTTGCCAAGCATGTATCTCACTTCTACGCTTGCCCGAACCCAGGGCCAAGAGGAAAACTGCCTTGAAGGTCAAATGCTCCAAGGAGGCCTTTAATTGGTTCAAACTGAACCTTGTCAGCTGGTGCAAAAACCAGGGAGAGGTTCCAGGAAGGGGTTACCCTCCGGCCTTTGGGTCTGTCTCAGTGGAAGCTATCCAGGAGACGAGTGAGATTTTCATCCTTACTAAAATTGATGGGCAAATTTCTAGACTATCAGCAATGGCTGACCTGTAACCATCAATGGTGCTGGGCCGCAACTTCCTGTCCTGAAATAGGTACATAAGGAAGTCAGCAACTAACTTTACAGGGGGTGCCCCGAAGTCCACCTGATGAATGATACACGACTTGTAAAAATGGCCCACTTGCCACATAGACTGATCAGATTGATCCCCTTTGAGGAGCCTCAACTCTTGCGGCCACTGCCTCAGACAAGCCCTGCTCCTCAATTGCTGAGGCTCTAGGAGCCCTGCATGGATATTAAGGTTTGTCAGATTTCTGTGAGGGACCTGATTGAACGGCTGTCAACAAGTTGGGCATATTGGGCAGGCTCAGTGGGATTTGGTTGGATGTAGCCACTAGATCCCAAAACCAAGGCTTGTTGGCAGCATAAGTCTATTTGGGCCGGTGCCACCTGCTGCATAGAGTGGAAGACCTCTGGAAGGAGAAACCACTGTTTGGATGGTCTGGCCTAGCCTGGATAGCTTGTCTGCTACCACATTCGGCCGGCCTGGAATGTGTCATGCTTTAGAGTCACTTGTTTCCCGGTACACCAGGTCAAGATTCTCCCTAGTAGGGCACAAAGTGGGCACGACCTCATGCCTCCTTCCTTGTTTATGTATGACACTACTGTGGTGTTGTCAGTTGCTACAGGTACTATCTTGTTGAGCAAAGGTCTTGGAACCCTTTTAAGGCCAGAAAGAACTGCTTTAAGTTCTAGATAGTTTATATGCAGCTTGCTTCCCGGAGGGGACCAGGTTGCTCTTGCAAGTGCTCGTCTAAGCGAGCGCCCCACCCTTCTATTGATGCGTCTGTAATTATTTGCAGAGCATGTTTTATTGGGTTTAATGGTTGGACTGTAAGTACATTGTCTTCCTTCAGCCATCATTGTAAAGGGGGTGCAAGGACCTGGGGGTTGGGATCACCTTTTCCAGTGATTCTGGGACCCTCCAGTTGTGTTTGTGATGCCACTGAATGAGTCTCATATGAAGTTGGCCTACATGAACTTGCTTTTCTGTAGCTGTTAGTAAGCCTATCACGGACCTGAATTCCCGGACCGGGCAAGCCGGTAGGGATAGCAATTTCAGCATTTTCTCTTGAAGGTTCTGCTACTGGTCTGGAGTCAGTCGGACCGGATCAGACCTGAGGTCGAACTGGTAGCCTACAAAATTGAAGTCTTGTTTGGGCTCCAGCTCTGATTTCTCTAAGTTCACCAGCCAACCTAGTTGCTGACACATTATTTACTAGCTCCTGTGTATGTTGGAGACAAGCCTGGTGGGATCTGGCTCTCACTCACCAGTCGTCTAGGTACTGGTGGTTTCTTAAACCCTTGTGTATGGCCATCAATTCACCTCCTTTGGTATCACGATGAACTCCAAAGGTGCTGTGGACAAACTGAAAGGCAGGGCCTTGAACTGGTATGCCCGACCTTGGATGTGAAATCTCAGGCATTTCCTGGATTGTTCTTGTATAGGTATATGGACATAGGTATCCCTCCTTCCACAATTGTACTACCTAGGGTCCAGCCCCCAAGGCTTCCTAAGTTCCCAAAAAGGGCTTAGTCTGGACCCTACAGGCAGATTGTGTGCCACATTTGGGACATTTGGTATCCTGACAATATTTCCTGTCCCTCCGGACACTGGTCCGGTCTGGTGACAATGATCCAAGTTAACAGTTTCTCTGTTCTTATTGTGGTCCGGTGGGGCTGACACAACTTTTCACATCAATAGACTCTTTGCCCCGGGCCAGCAGCCTGCAAGGTGCAGCATTTACCAGAGCAATTGTCATTTGTGAGATGTCTGACCCCTGGCTGGACATGATGACAAACTTTATTATCTCTCCAGTCAAGTCCAGCACCGATAACAGGTTGTTGAGAGGTGTGATAAGGGATGGTTGCCTAGCAGTAGCTTGGGACACTGCCATATCACTGTCATATCCCCAAGACCACTGACTGGTCTAAGAATTTTCTGTAACCAAATTTACTGTAGGCAACTCTGTCCAGTACCAGGACTCCATACCCGGTACTTTACTGTAACCAGTAATTTTCTGTAACCGGCAAAAAAAACTGGGAGGCTGGGGTCACCAATGAATTTAGACAGCTACTGGTCTATATTTAGCCAGCTTTTTTTTTTTTTTTTTTTTTTTTTTTTTTTTTTTTTTTTTTTTTGTAACCAGTTGGGGTGAAGCCCTGTACAGTAAGGACTGTGTAGCCAGCACCCTGTTAGTAGACTTTGTAACCGGTAGGTTGAAGCAAGTGTACAAGACTGTGTAGCCAGTATCAGTCGGTACACTCTGTAACCAGTTGTTGAAGCAAGTGTACAAGGCTGTGTAGCCCAGTACCAGTCGGTACACTCTGTAAACAGTTGTTGAGGCAAGTGTACAAGGCTGTGTACCCAGTACCAGTCGGTACACTCTGTAAACAGTTGTTGAGGCAAGTGTACAAGGCTGTGTAGCCCAGTACCAGTCGGTACACTCTGTAAACAGTTGTTGAGGCAAGTGTACAAGGCTGTGTAGCTAGTACCAGCCGGTACACTCTGTAACCAGTAATTAAAGCAAGTGTACAAGGCTGTGTAGCTAGTACCAGCCGGTACACTCTGTAACCAGTTGTTGAAGCAAGTGTACAAGGCTGTGTAGCCAGTATACGTGTGGGTACACTCTGTAACCAATTGCTAAAGCAATTTTACAACTATCTTTTGTGTTGAATTCAGCTTGCTGTAGTTTTCCTCCATTAATTAAAGAATTTCTTTAATCGCACGTCTTATTTGTAGATTTGACAGTTGCTGGGAAAGCCCTTGTGAGCTATATTTAGAAACACTTAGTGTTCAGTGTGTCACGTGACCAGCTTGCTGGTCGGAAAGACACGCGATTGGCTGATTGGAGCTCGTCAGTTGTGGCGTTCTTTTGTGATACTTAAACATGCAAATGCGCAGTATCCTACTCATCCACAAACCCCACTACCGACAACGAAGCCGGGTCTGCAAGGCAGGGACTGGAATCACAGTAGACGTGAGTTCTGAAGAACGCACCTCCGACCTTCCTGGTCGGTGAAAACACGTGACCTGCTTCGTGATAGGTCGGAAAGACACACGATTGGCTGACTGGAGATGACGTCAGTATTCGCGTTCTTTGTGTGATGCTTTACCGGCAACTTTACAGTCCACAAAACCCCACTACCGACAACCAGGCCGGGTCTGCAAAGCAGGGACTGTAGTCACAGTAGACGTGAGTCCTGCTTCGTGATTGGTCGGAAGGACACGCCATTGGCTGACTGGATATGACGTCAGAGGTCGCGTTCTTTTGAGCTGGCCGGTCGGCTGATGCTTTAAAAGCAGAAAAGCCTGGACCAGTGCACTCTGTAGATGAAATTCCTGGCCGGTCTGAAGTCGGTTCTTCTTCTCAGCCGGCTGTACACTCAAACCAGTTTCCTGGCCATCCACTGCCCTTACTACCGACACAAGTGCCGGGTCCATAAGGGTGGGACTGAGAGTGACAAAAGTTCCTTCTATGTAGAAAATACTTGAGAGGTCGGTTGAAGAAATCTGAAGAATTCATCTCATGCTTCTGATTAAAAAGCACCAAATACTCGAGCTGGGCTGGTGTGACTGATGCTTTACAGCAGAGAAGTCGGTACCAGTGCGCTCTGAAGAATGCATCTGTGATGGGGAATTCCTTCCATTCACAGATTTCAAAACTACGTAGACTGAAGATCTCGTGTAGAGACGTTTCTATGGTGATTGTAGCTGGAAGGTTATAGATGAAAAATTCAAACAAAAGACACGGATAAAAATACCTGTTAGAAGTATATCCATAATTCCTCAATATTGTTGATCTGCCCCTAACAACACAAAGGTTGAATGGGAGGAAACTAGCAAAATGGCTGCCTTCATATATCTGGTCGATTACTGCCCTATCATCAATAATAAATTGAGCCAAATAGGGAGCGTTTCCAGCAGATTTCTAAATGTATATCCGTGCTTGACCAGCTGGTAACACTTTACAAAGAAACTCTCCACATATAAGGTTTAAAATCCGTCATAAAGCACACTTTTCCTTTAAAATTCTGGAGATATTGAAAACACGTCTGCACAGTACACGCGCCAAACGAAAAAGATGCTATGACGTCATGTTGTCTAGACAGGAAGTAAATACCATGCGCCACCTGGCGAATGCACAGTACTGGGACCGGCCAGCCGGTGGAAACACAGGACGTCTTTTTCTGGCGTTTGGCGGGCCGGTCTGCGCCGACCGGTTTAGCAATTGTCCATTGGATAGGATGTATTAACGCAATAAAATACAAAATACTAATTACTTAGTACAAAGACTTTACCTTAATGGTCTTCCTTAGGCTTCGATTATCTAAGCTCTGGCAAAAAAATTGAGAATACGTACATTTGTTCAAAACCTTTCTTAAAGTTCTCTTTTGATTTGACTTTGTTAAATTAATAATGAACATGTCCTGAAAAGGTGTCAACATAAAAAATGTGTCTCATTTCCACTTGGCATTCTCCCAGAAAATATTTTTCCTTGACCATTAAGGATGTTCAAACTTCATGGAATATAAAAATTCTCAACTGTTACCTAAAATATCTTGTGCTTCTAAATTGGATTTAAATACATATAATTTACATAGTACCAAATTTATTCAAAGATCCTCTGATTGTCCAAGAAAAGAATATTCAACAGCAAGGAAGTCCAGTAATTTTATATGGGTAATTTTTATGGTTTTTTGCAATTGTTACGTACATAATGTAACTATGTTAAAAATAACCATGATAATGTTTCAGTGTTTAAGTGCAACACAAAAAGTATTTTCATTATATTAGGATTGTATAAAAGAGCTACCATTCTAGTCTGACTTACCAATTTAAAGCAAAGTTTTTATAAAGTTTCTTCATGGTAACAAAATACAGTTTCTTCTAATGATTTAAATGTCTATTAACCAATGTATACTTGTACATTATTACAAGATAGACATCTCATTTAGTCTATTTTTACCAATGCAAAAAATACAAAATAACAGTATTCAGTTTTTGAATGGCTTTAAAAAAAATAACTTAAACCTTACTTGCACCTGGCTGTGTATCTTGGTACACTTTCTTCTGATGAAAATTCATGGACAGTTAAGAAAACAAGTAGGTGATGAGCTGTGCTTTGCTCCTTTACCATCGCTATGACAACTAAGCTGCTGGACTTATGAGATGCATTCGGTAACCTTCATTCCTCAAAACAATTCAACATCGTTAAGACTAGGGTTAATTTGCAACTGACACTAACAAGCCAGGAAGCAGACATTATCTACTCGTGAGAGTGCCTAATATATCCCACTTAATTAATCTGCACGTCACATAAACTCGCTGAATGTTTGGTAATGATCTTAATTCAATAAATTTATATACTTTTTTGCTTATAGGTAATAAATCTTGGGAAACCTCATCATTAAAGCTTTGGCAAGTCATTTAAATATGACAATTCCTTATTTATTTACATCCAGTATGCGATGCTGTCCTTAATGACCCCTCAACTTGAGATGGGACCTCACAAAGGTAACACAATGTGTAGAAAAGTGATGGTCAACCCAAATCAATCCAGCAATCAACTTATTATGTGCTGTTAATTTAGAGTTATATTGTTTGAACTTAGTCAATGTAGCATACTACTACAATGAAAATTGGTTTGATTTTGTGAGGGAAAAGTTTTCATTTGCAATATTTCATGTGCCACTCTAAACCCTTCTTACTTAAATTAATTGAGACCGTAAATATTTTAGAACAGAAAAACATCACACTGTACTTATAATTAGTGGCGGTTACTGATGTTGGGTTGAAAATCATTATATAATCTCACCAACTGGAACACTTAACCACACAAAATATGATTGAATATATTGGTTACTACAAATTTTCATATTTTTGAGGTTCGGGTTTTTTTTCAATAAAATCACCTTTCATATGTATATTTTATGACATTATTCAAATTCCAACCAACTTTATTTCCAATAAAAAGCAGATTTTAAAGTTATTTATATCAGTAAGTACAAATTCCGCTTTCTGAAATCCTGAGATGAGCAAATAAGTTTAGCACAATAAGAACACAGGATTAATTACAAAATAAAAAACAGGTTATAGTGGAAAGTCCTGCTTAATTAGGCATTTATTCTGGTTCTATGATAAGAACATTTTTTTCCCTTCATTTTCTACTCACTTGACAAAGAGACCAAAATTTATGAGAGGAAGAGCTTCCAACTTTACTTATTCCTGAAATAATTAGCAAAAAAAAAATTCTGCTTAATTGACAGTAATTTTATTGTTTTATTCATTCCTAAATGATTCTCATTTGATTCTTGAGTGAAAATCAAATAAAAAACTTTTATAACATTTTCCCCCATTGATGAAAATTTTACCGGAGGAAAAGAAGATGTTCCATTGAGCCGTCTTTTAATGGATGTACTCACGGAATCCCCCCATTACTGCTAGCACAGGTCTGTGTCACAAAAATAGAACAAGCGCATCTAAAATGTTCAGCTTTCTCTGTTTGTTGATCATGCAGTAAAAGGGAAAATAGTTTGTTGACAGAAAAAAAAAAAACTCTGAAAAACCTTTCACTTCAATCAAAAAATGTTTTTATAATATACACAGCAAGTTAATTTAAATAATGTAATACTTAATTACATATTTTCATTTTTTAAATCAGTTTCCAAAAGTGGAAATTCATCAAAACAAGAGGAGAGTGCCCGTGAACGGGCACTGTGTCAGCTGACTGAGTGTTTTTGATTTGTGAAGGTGATAATGAGAGGAAAGCATAATTATCAGGGAAAGTGCTGTACAGAAGTACAGTAAATGGTAATTGAACAGCATGTTCAAAAGAAATTCTGAACCTGACAGAAGAAAAGGACAAAAAAGTTGTGCCCTGCAAATGGTATTATGAAGGAAAGTAACAAGGTAACTGTTTAAGTGTAAAGAGTAGGTTAAAACATATTTAAAGAAATACTGCAAATGCAGTATCGTCGTACGACCTTGAAGAAGGGGTCCACGGTCAAATCCAACCACACAAAAACATTCTCAGCCCATGATTTCCTATAGGTTGGTTTACCATTCCAAACCTCTAGGACCAATAATAAGCGAGTTATAAGCACTTTTAAGTTTGGCTGTCCTTATTTGACCTTGAAGGAGGGGTCCAAAGGTCAAATCTGACCACACCAAAAGATTCCCAGCCCATGATTTCCTATAGGATGGTTTACCATCCCAAACCTCTAGAACCAATAATAAGCGATTTATAGGCACTTTTAAGTTTTGCTATCTTTGTTTGACCTTGAAGGAGGGGTCCAAGGTCAAATCCGACCACACCAAATAATTCCCAGCCCATGATTTCCTGTAGGTTGGTTTACCATCCCAAACCTTAAGTTTGGCTATACTCAACTGACCTTGAAGGAGGGGTCCAAGGTCAAATCTGACCACACCAAAAGAATCCCAGCCCATGATTTCCTATATGTTGTTTTACCATCCCAAACCTCTAAGACCAATAATAAGTGAGTTATAAGCACTTTTAAGTTTGGCAATCCTCGTTGGACCTTGAAGAAGAGGTCCAAGGTCAAATCAGACCACATCAACAGATTCCCAGCCCATGATTTCCTATATGTCTGTTTACCATCCCAAACCTCTAGGACCAATAATAAGTGAGTTATAAGCACCTTTAAGTTTGGCTATCCTCTTTGGACCTTGAAGAAGAGGTCCAAGGTCAAATCAGACCACATCAACAGATTCCCAGCCCATGATTTCCTATATGTCTGTTTACCTTCCCAAACCTCTAAGACCAATAATAAGCGAGTTATAAGCACCTTTAAGTTTGGCTATCCTCTTTGGACCTTGAAGAAGAGGTCCAAGGTCAAATCAGGCCACATCAACAGATTCCCAGCCCATGATTTCCTATATGTCTGTTTACCATCCCAAACCTCTAGGACCAATAATAAGCAAGTTTTTTTTTCACTTTTAAGTTTGGCTATCTTCGTTTGACCTTGAAGGAGGGGTCAAAGGTCAAATCTGACCACACCAAAAGATTCTCAGCCCATGATTTCCTACAGGTTGGTTTACCATCCCAAACCTATAGGACCAATAATAAGGGAGATATAAGCACTTTTCATGACTGACAAAGAAACACCTGTGGCGGCCATCTTGTTTTTCGAAATGAGGCCAAAAATATTCCCAGTCAAGATTTTTTAAAATGAGGAACATATCCTGCGAATTTGAGATCTCTACCCATAATACCCTTTCCTCTAGAGGGCCAACAAAAGTCCTTGTTTAAAGTCGAATAAACGTCCCTGGCGGCCATCTTGTTTATCAAAAATATTCCCAGGCAACATTTTATGGTTATTAATATATTCTGCAAACTTGAGAAGGCTAGCTGAGCGGTAATGGTGAAATCTCTCTACACACTGCGGCTATCCAGTGGATACAATGATTTACTCAATAGTGAGAACCTGAAAGTAGCTATTGCTCAGCTATAGCATGACATAGAGGTCTGCAATTTCACTATGATATAACTGACCAAAAATTATGTGAATAACATATTTAAACAAAATACTCTAAATGTAATAGTTTTCAAGTTACAACTGATTTACTCAACAGTGATAACCTCAAAGTAGCTATTACTCAGCTATGCAATGAGCTACATGTCTGGATTTTTACTATATTATAGCTGACTCAAAAGTAGGTGAACAACATATTTAAGCAAAATACTGTAAATGCAATAGTTTTCAAGTTACAACTGATTTACTCAATAGTGAGAACCTGAAAATAGCTATTGCTCAGCTATGCCATGAGCTATAGGTCTGTAATTTCACTATGTTATAGCTGACCCAAACGTAGGTGAACAACATATTTTAACAAAATACTCATAATGCAATATTTTTCAAGTTACATTTGATTTACTCAACAGTCAGTACCTGAAAATAGCTATTGCTCAGTTGTGTCATGAGCTACAGGTCTGTAATTGCACTATGTTATAGCTGACCCAAAAGTAGCTGAATAACATATTTTAACAAAATGCTCTAAATGCAATAGTTTTCCTATTATAACTGTTTTACTCAACAGTGAGAACTTCAAAGTAGCTATTACTCAGCTATGAAATGAGCCACAGGTCTGAAACTTCACTATGTTATAGCTGACCCCAAAATAGGTGAATAACATATGAAACAAAATACTGTAAATGCAATAGTTTTCAAGTTATAAGTGATTTACTCAACAGTGATAACCTAAAAGTAGCTATTACTCAGCTATGCCATGAGCTTCAGGTCTGAAATTTTACTATGTTATAGCTGACCCCAAAATAGGTGAATAACATATTGGAAACAAAATACTCTAAATGCAATAGTTTTTAAGTTATAAGTGATTTACTCAACAGTGATAACCTAAAAGTAGCTATTACTCAGCTATGCCATGAGCTATAGGTCTGTAATTTCACTATGTTATAGCTGACCCAAAAGTAGGTGAACAACACATTTTAACAAAATACTCCAAATGCAATATTTTTCAAGTTACAACTGATTTACTCAACATACAGTACCTGAAAATAGCTATTGCTCAGTTGTGCCATGAGCTACAGGTCTGTAATTTCACTATGTTATAGCTGACCCAAAAGTAGCTGAATAACATTATTTACACAAATTTCTGTAAATGCAATAGTTTTCAAGTTATAAGTGATTTACTCAACAGTGATAACCTCAAAGTAGCTATTACTCAGCTATGCCATGAGCTACAGATCTGAAATTTTACTATGTTATAGCTGACCCCAAAATAGGTGAATAACATATTGAAACAAAATACTCCAAATGCAATAGTTTTCAAGTTATAAGTGATTTACTCAACAGTGATAACCTAAAAGTAGCTATTACTCAGCTATGCCATGAGCTACAGGTCTGAAATTTTACTATGTTATAGCTGACCCAAAAGTAGCTGAATAACATATTTATACGAAATTCTCTAAATGCAATAGTTTTCAAGTTACAAGTGATTTTACTCAAGATGGTAGTTACTGAAAAGCCCAAAAGTAGCTATTACTCACTTAGCTATTGAGACAGACACCCAAGTTACTCACCATGTTGTAGCTATGAAAAAAGTAGCTGAATAACATATTTTAACAAAATGCTGTAAATGCTACACTTTTGAAGTTATAAGTGATTTAGTGCATGATTTCATGAATTTAATGCATTAAAAATTATTAAAAAAATTTATTTAAAAAAAACTAAGACAGATCCAGGTCTCATACTCACACAAGAGAATCTACCTCTGGCCTAGTACATATATGCAAGATATGAGAGAAATCCCTGCAATAGTCACTGAGAAAATTGTGATAAAGTGTTGAAATTTTCACACTTTTGGTGGGGGTACCTCCCTTTTAACGTCTCTAGTAAACAGACGAACAGACAGATTTGCATGCCTTGAACAATTTTTCATCCTCGATAGATAAGGTATCTTTTAAAAAAAACAGCATGTCTCTAGGCCTTGTAGTTTTGGAGAAGAAGTTGTTCACGCGGACTCGAACGCCCACGCCGCAGAGTGACGACATAAACTTGTCAGTCAGCTGACATAAAAACGGGTATGTCATGACCAAAATTATCACAATGGGTACATGATGCACCATAAATTTACATATAAATATGAACTGCACTATGCTTTTGAAGAGCTTTTTTTCCCTAACAAAATGAATAATATCTTGATAGAATATAACAAAATACTATGAAATATTTTTCATAGTGAAAATATTGAATAGTGAGGAAACCAGTTATGGAGTTTGGCATCTAATCATAGGCTGTCACCTCTGTGGGTTCGAGTCCCACAAGTGGCAATGCTGAGGACCTGTCCCAATATGACCCTGGCTGTTGAACGGGACGTAAAACCCCAACTTTGACTTTGACCAGTTATGGATACAGGGAAATGGGAGATAGCAGGAATAGTATCTTTCAGTCAGTAAATAAGTTCCTAGTTTACCCATATCTTATACATAAATAATGCTTATTTTAACACTTCCTCTCTCACATTTAGTAAGACATTTTATCAACTTTACTGTTACAATCTTATTGCACAAATCATACTGTGTAACAGTTCACTGTAATGTTTTATTTAAGTCTCCTACAGTTAATTCTATAGAAATAGAACCTCTGATCTTCCAACAAATCGATGAAGAATATGCCATATTACATTTATGAATCATAGTGACCTTCAAAAATGGCATTCATAATACGCAGAATTTATGTACATTTACAAGAAAGTACAAAGCCCATAACATTTAAACCTCCATATAACTTTGGTTTGGCCTGCTACAGTTCAAGGTTAGATGGTTGATGTCATTAATCCAAAGGACTTAGTCCTCTGTGACAAAGGAATCCCCTTGATTTAAATGTCACAAGCCAATTTAACTAAACTGTTGTCAGAAATGTCGGATTAAAAACTCTTTCACGTCCTTCAAAAACTAAAAATAAGACATACCTTAAGTCCTTCCCATATTTTCTTTTTTTTCACAGAAAATAGTCAACAGCTAAATATAATTTTCTGAACAATTATTTATAAAAATTGCAATTAGTTTAAGTTTTTAACAAATTTATTTCAAGAGTCCAGTTTCATTCATCATAAAACTAATCTCTGTTTTGTACAAAGTTAGAAGGGAAATTTGTGGTGTAGTGGGTAACACACTCACCTCCCACCTCTGATGTCATTGGTTTGAACCCCAGACCAGAACCTATGTGGAAGAGTTGGTAGTTGTTTACCGATGGTCAGCAGTTTGCAGTCCATTGTTGTACCACAATTAGGTTTTGTTCATTTGAAAACCACTGCAGTGCCAGGTAAAACAGAGCTTCCATACACACTTTAAGGCAAAGATTCCTACTCTTACATTATCTTCCCACATTGGGGAAAGTGATACTGTACCATTAGATCGAAAATGTGAATAAGAGGATAACATCTTTCCAACCCCGCAAGTAAATTGACTGGACCCCTTTGGCAACAAAGGCCAAGATTTATGATATCAATCTATAAGCCTACGACAGCTAAACAATTCCTCCTCCAGAGAGCTGTTAGAGACTAAACTTCTTTTCACGTCCATTCTTTGCCGTTTTACTCTCTGAGCCTTAAAATCAAACTTTAATGTATCAAAACGGTGGTTATTATCAGAAATATTGAATTATTCAGGATATCCATCTTAGTATATTATTTTTAAATTTTTTAGATAGATGACAAACTTGCAGCTTAGGTCATAACTTAGCAGAGGACTTTTGTGAAAATGAATACATTTTCATGGGTGTTCAATTTCATTAAGATCTCTGATGCTGGTATTGACATGTTCTTGCTTGAAGCAGCTTTATATCACGGCAACTTCATACTGACTCTATGAAGGGAATACATGACTGTTCTTGACAAACTCGGTGTTATACAGTTCTTTTAGGGTAAAAGATTTACAGCATTTCATAAATTGAATAAATATTACTGACTTACATATCTCTGAGAGAAAAAGTATCAATCTTACTAAATCTCAGATGGACCATATAACTAAATACCCTTCATCTTTGAAATGCTTATATTAAATTTTGTTTTAAGTAAGTTTTTTATGTTTTCCACACTGTCTTCCTGCCAGCGCAAAACCATTTTGATATCACAATAAGTTGTATTTTTGTGATGTTCCAACAAATAACTTTAAGAAGGATTTTAAAACAGTGTAGTACCTAGCTGTAGTTAGCCAAATCTGAATGCTTTCATCACCCAAAAGTCGCTTCTATTCTGTAAGATTTTTACTACAATATTGATGTGACCTGGAACTCACTTTGTATTTTGCTGATGTTTTACACAATAGAGCTAATGACATGGAGCTCTAGGTAACAGGTCAATGGTATTAGGAAGTGGTAGGAAGCAAAAGCTTATGTAATATAGTGGAACTCTCTGCAAGACAAAGATGTTCCAGTGGAAAGGTGATATGTGGAACATTATGCTTAGCCTAAAGTAAACCTTTCATAGTCTCACATACATATTTTAACTCTTAAAGCACCTTCAAGACACATAACAGTCTTTGTATTCTGATTGGCTTTGAATATGAACCATTAATAAAATTCTTTAAAAACCGCTTGCAAATAGCAATACAATAATATTGTAGTCAAGACTGTTTCTGAAAGTTAAAACTTTCTTTCCTGTGAACTAAATCAGTTACATTGTTTGCTGGGCATGGATTTTCACTGGTAAAAACCTAAGACTAAAGATTCTGTGTGCAAAACTACTAGACACTGACAAACAACTTCCTAATTCTGGGCAGGAATTACATGCAGGACCTGAGAGGTGGGAGGCGAGTGTTACGTTGTTATGCACATATTTTATTGGTAAGGCGATCAATTATTGGCACAAACTTCACAGCACTTAAAGTGGTACACTCCATTGTTCCAGCATTCTCAATATGTCACAGATTACCACAATAATTTCACTTGTGTAACAGCAACAAGCAAATTAAAATTGAAGTTAGCTCTGAAGCTTTCTTTTAGATAATTATGTTGTTTAGAACAATGTAGATATATAATTCACTCTATATGACTTCAAATTAAATCTTTAGATGTACACAAATTTGAGCCTTTTTCCCTGACAAGGTGATAAATGTTCCCCATCAATGCATAACAATGTGAACAAAAGACTGTAACTGGTTCAACACTTAGCAGTTCTTTCATGGAATTTCATAAAGAACAATTACACGTCAAGTGGCACAAGACAATGTTATAACTTTACCATTATTTATATCTAATCAATATCAAGTTAAGAACAGTTTAAGATGCTTCGTTTTAGTAATTTTTTTTACTCTCATACCATCTAGTCATTTATCATACTCTCAGGTTCTGAAGGTATCTTTGCTTTATGACTAAAAGTCATTTTTGTTCAATAACATGTGCCCAGACATGCGTGCAGAATTACTGGGAGCCTCCACTCCCCCAAACTAATATTGGGTTTGACTAATGGGTTGAAACATGGGTCTGAGTATCCATAGTGTGAAAAATAAACAGAATTTTAATTTAGACAAGCTTCTACACCTTACAGATTCAAAGATATAGTCTGGGCAAGATTTTAATTGTCAAGGTAACTATATAGCAAGATCAAAGGTCAAATCAGGGTCACACCGTGGTCAGGTTGCACACCTACACATCTCAACCAATATCTCAAATATCAACCCAGGTATCAACTTCCTACACCTTACGGTTTGCAACATACCATGTCGATTCTAGAAATTTTGAAATGCGGGGGCAGTTCAATAAAAATGGGAACTTGTACCTCCGCCAAAGAGGGATTAATTTCAGAAGCATTTGTCTATCCGTATGTTTGTTAGCAGGATTACCCAAATGCTACTGTATGGATCTTCGTGAAAAAAATAGAAGATGGAAACTGATCCAACTTAGATCACATTAAATTATGTTACTTATCTGGATCAGCGCTTGTATAAAAAAACTATCAAAGACCTGGGGCCATATTCTATAACAATACTTTTCTAGCAATATTTTTAAAAATAGAAGCGCCTCGATGAAAGACCAAATGCTTTAAACTGGGGAACTCATGGCCACAGCACCCAAGTCATTAATATTCATGAGATGATATCAGGTCATAGATTTCCATTGGGGTTTTCTAGCAATATTTTATAAAATGGAACCCTCAACAAAGATCTAACACTTTAAACTTAAGACCTCATGGACATAGCTCCCAACTCATTAATATTCATGAGAAGATATGAGGTAACACACATGCTGTATGAACTGGTTCAACAGTATTGTTGTTAGTATCTGACATTTGCATCATCCACTTTCAAACTGTAGTATCCATTTTGTTTTCATATGAACTAACATTTTTCACTGAAAAAATGACCAAATATAACCTTCATGATGATAAAATTAAAGGATTCTCATGAAACGATCGGTGCCCTTCCATTTTGTAAACATGCGGGATCGTGTCTTCTACTGAACGCGCCGAATATACCGAATTGCGGGCTAGTACTAAAAGTCACGAGACATCACGCGTATCCCGCCCTCTAGAAGCATCACTGAAGATATAGACCAGACAAGATTTTAAAGGTCAAGGTCACAATGGCAAGGTCAAAGGTGAAAACCGTTTACACCATGATGCTTGCACCCCTACACTCCCTAGTTAATATCCCAACCAAGAAACAACTTTCCTAAGACCTTATAGTTTGCAAGATATAGCCCAGACAAGATTTTAAAGGTCAAGGTCACTATGGCAAGGTCAAACATACAACAAGTTCACACCATGACTTTGCAGACACACTTCCGACATCTAAGGGTTTCCTGTGACATGGCTCGGTCAAGGTTTTCTAACTCAAGGTCACTGCAGCAAGGTGAAATCAAGGTCACACCATGACACTGTACACCTACACCCTCTAAACTAATGTTCCTACCAAGTATCAATTTCCTACACAAGAAGGTTTCTAAGATATAGCCTGGACACAATTATAAATTTCAAGGTCACTACAGCAAGGTCCAATCAGGGTCACACCTTGATGTTGCACATATATATCCCCGAACCAATGTCCCTACAATGTTTCAACATCTTATACCTTAGGGTTTTTGAAATACAGCCCAGACATAGGTTTTCACACTATAGGTCACTACAGCAATGTCAAAGGTGACAAATCAAAGTCACACCATGACGTTGTACACCTGCACCCCCCCAACCAATGATCTTACCAAGTTTCGAATTCTTATATGTTACAGTTTCTGGGATACAGCCCAGACAAACTTTTTCCCATTGCCCACCCACCAAACTGGATGCCATGGGTGAAAAAAATATCGCGAGCACTGCAAAACAATTTTATCTTAAAGAAATTCTCCAAGTTTTATTACATTGGTAGGTATCATCAACAAATGTCATGGGTGTACAACTAAAATGGCCAGAACTATCTCATTTCTTACCTGACTTAAAACAACAATTCCACTTACTTTGATTTGAATTACAATAGCTTTACATAAACAAAGTGTGCTATATATAAAAATAAGATACTACCTATTACCCTTTTCTTTACATATACAGAAATCATTTCCAAGATGGCTGCTCTTATGGTCAAGCTTGTTTCCCGTAGATTAGGTCCAAAAATCAGTGACAACTAGGCCATTGACACAGCTTATGCACTCTTGATAAAACATCTGGAATGGCTCAGTAAATGTTTCCGTTTAAATGAACTCATTATTGAGAACTCATTGAGATGGAATTGGCACTGGTCACAATAACTGGTTGTTTTCAATACATTACAATTGACTGCTCTGTTCATGGTTTTGCAACATAAAGGTTATTAGCTATATTAATCTTTTCATAAAAATGACCAATAGAAATTGACATTCTCATTTGGAATTATTTAAACTGTTCAAGTCTTGCACATATTTTAAACAGACCAAGAGTGTGGTAAATTTGAAAAATTTTGTTGTAATTTTAATTTTTATTAGATAAATACTTACCATTTCCTGACCATTGCTATATGTTGGTGCCATCCAACTCACTGGCCAACGTTGAGAAACGTTTTAAGAAACCTTAAGAGGCCAGTGAGTGAGTGTGAACTAGCATGTCCCCCTAGTGGTCATGTGACCACGCTAGTAAACAACCTTCATTATTTTTGTTGCAGAAAATACTCCCCTAGTACTGAATCTGCGGGGAGGCAGGGGGGGACTATCCTGGTCAGGAAATGGTAAGTATTTATCTAATAAAAATTAAAATTACAACAAAATTTTTCAATTTTATTGCGAAAAATACACTTACCATTTCCTGACCATTGCTGAATGCAGCCTTCATGGAAGGAGGGCAATACTAGAATTTAAAGACCCAGTACACCACTCTGCACAGCTATCATACACAGCACAAACCTATAGGCATTCAGATCCAAACTAACCTCCCAGATGAGGCAGTGAAACTGTTGAGCACTACAAAACAACACAGCCTTGTTGCTGTTGTTGTTGCTGTTGTAGGAAGGAAGTAATCATAACAGAGACTCACTACCTAGCCTACAACTAAAACATTATGAGAAGTTTACATTGAAATTTACATGCATACCACAACATATAAACTTCCAACAGTCACCACATACCATACAGATCCCCTAAATCATAGTATGTAGTTGAAGTTCTCACAAACTGACAGTCATTGTCACAGTTGAATGTTGCATCTAGACAAACATCCAACACCCACACAGGTGACACAAATATTGGAAGTGTCATCAGCATATTGTGTAATTCCAAGCCTGAATGAAGTCAACAATTCTGCCTAATAAAAAGACAGATAGTATGACAGACATACAGATGCAAATGTATACTAAAGTATCAAAATAGGTATCACACATATACTTATAAGATAACAAACTGTAGGACACAATATCAAAGTCTGACCACAAGCAAACCAAGCAGGTGAGACTGAAAATTGGTGAAAAAGTTATGGTTTCCAGTAACAGGCATCTGAAAATTCATATACAGAAACACTATACTAAAACCTAAAGATTCTTGCTTTGACTCGCTGCTGTTGAGAGTCAGAATTTGACTTCTCCTCAGTCAAAAAGCTAGTCTGCCTACAGCAAGATAAGATAGTAGACCTGAAAATATCTGCTGTAAAGCCTTCCTAACTAGGCACAGACAAGACATAATAATTCCTCATTGAATCCTTTGTCCCAAGTAAAAGTATTTCAAAACCTCACAAGACAAAGAGATCTATCTTGAGTAAAACTGCTGTCCCAGTGATTGAGAGCTGGCATATCGACCGGCTTAACTGAAGTAGGCCCATCCAAAGCCAACTGAATCTTGGCTAATAAATGGCCAGAGCCACTTGTGAGCAATACTCATTCAAAGTAAGGGAAGACAAAGCTAACGAAAATACCCTTCTTCCTTTGCCTAATGCCAAAGTCAAAAGAAAGACCGTCTTGAAAGTTAATAACCTCCAAGAAATCTTCCCCAAAGGCTCAAACGGCTGTCTGGTGAGACCAAACAAGACCAGAGACAAAAGGTAAAGAAGGCTTAACCTATTGACTACTGGATTGTCACTATAGAAATATGTCAACAATCTATACAGCTGAAGAGTTCTAGAGACTTATTCTCCTTCAAGGAAAGCAATCTACCATTGTTATTCTGAAACCAGCAATAGTAGATGGCTTAAGATTCCTTTCCTTAAAGAAATAATTAAGGAAATTTGCTACATCTAGAAAAGAAGTATCTGAGAAGTTCACCACAAAGAAGCCTCAGATGTGCATAGATTTACCAGGTCCCACAACCAAGAACATCCACCATGACCATCATGATTCAATCATGATGAATCTGCACCTGAAGGTGGTCATCTTCTAAATCACCTGAAGAATCCTTGGCTATCCTGGTGCAATCATGATGATTCTGCACCTGTAGGTGATCATCTTGAGTCACCTGAGGAATGAGAACCACTGGAAACAAACACAAAGCTGTCCAGATCCTCCCAAGAAATGAGTAATGCACCTGATCCCCAAGCCCCACAGTCTAAGAAAGGAAACACATACACTGGAAGCTTAAGATTCAGGTTGTTGGATACCAATGGCATAATGATTGAACTCACCAGCAAGGGAAGCCTTAAAAAGGAACCTTTGTGGAACAGATCCACCAGATCCCAAAAATAAGACATCCCTAGCCACTCTGATGCAATCCAGATGATTCTGCACTTAAATCTTGGAGTAGCCTTTCTTAATAGCTACAAAAAGAATTTTCTTGACTTTCCTGAGATCTTTGACTTATCCAGATAACCTCTCAAGACTCTCACTGGACAAAGAAACCTATCTTGCACCAAAGCATGATCTAAAGAAAGTTCCAAAGCAGGAATGACTACAGGTTGAAAATCAAAGGAGCCTTAGAAGCCAAATGATTCACCTGCATCACCTGAAGAATCAAGGTCACAGGACCAACAAACTGTCCAGTCCATCCCAAGAAAAGTTGAAAAAGACAAGCTTGTGGTTCAAACTAGTTGCAAAACAAACCCATCATTGGTGATTGTAATCAAAGACAGATTTGATTGAACACCTGAATCAGAATAGAAGATTCAAAAGTCATCCAAAACACATTCAATTTGAATCATCTTGACTCTCATGAACAAAGAATTTGTTGGAATATTTGTATACCCTGGGAAGTGATATGCCTGAACCTGAACCCATGGCATTCGTCCAAGGAATGATTATTCAGATAAGAAAAACATTCCTGAAAGTGGATACCTCCCTACCTGTTCAGATAGGAAACCACTGATGAAATATCTGGGGAAATCAACAGATTCAGAATCCGAATCAGACCTCCAAATGATTCTAAAGGTAGTAGCCCTGTTACTGTGGAGTCTTGAGCCCTCATGATACAACAGACCAATGGCTGTTTGATGCCATAATTGTGCATCCCAACCGTTAAAGAAAAGATCTAATAACAGAAGGAGATTGTGCTCCTTCTGATAAAGTACAGGGAGCTCCTGCAAACTGAAGATGATCCCTAAGAACCTGAGAACAGAAAAACTGGTACATTATCTGTGTATAATGTGTGGTATCTGTTGTACATTAGCAGCTAAACAAATGACCCAATGGCACTGTTTTGTCCTATGAAGCCATACCGCCACCAAAGAAATGGCTTCCTTAGAAACCATTAGCCGGAGAAAATGCTTTGCTATGAGTGAAGAAGTACCCTAAGGTGGAATCTGCAATCCAAACTAAAAATCCTGGTGCTTTAGACAAGATGTTGTTTTTTTTTTTTTTTTTTTTTTTATATAAGCTGGTGAACACCCAATGCCTTCTACTGCAGCCATCAGGCTCACTATCCGTTGATACAATAGTAAAGTCGAAAATAAACCATTTCCAAGAGCAAAGCAATGAAATGGTCTATATATTGGTAAAGCATGATGCGTTCTTATAGATCCCACAACCTCACCATGGACTAACATAGCAAACAGGCAGTGAACCGGTGTGAACTGTCATCAACAGGGAAGTGAAGATAACAATTCGCGTGAATCTGGCTATGGAAGAATGCAACTGCACTGTAAGGAAACGCGTTAACACACCCATTCACTTACAAGTAACAACTCGCAAAAAACCCCAACAATATGAAAATAAGGTATTTAATTAGGCTTATTTACCTCAACTATTAGTGGTAGCCATCTCTTCCCAGCTTATCACAACCGATAAACTGTAAAATTGTAGCGATATCACCATCTTACTGGTGTTATCGCCCTTTTGTCGATCATTTCATACACAGCTTTTATGCAAACTGATGTCTCCCGCATTTTATTCATTTATTCTTCAAACACATGTGCACAACTGCTTCTGTAAAAAGTAAAGTATGGTTGAAAGAATCCTCTTACTATGTTGAGATGTAAAATGTAGAATATCTGCCACTAGTGGACAAACATTCCTCCTAAAGATTACTCCCAACCCCTCTAAGACTTACAGAGGAGGAGAGTTTGAAACAAAGTTGGAGGATTAATTATCATAATGGGAACAAAAACTGCCCTGGGGCACTAAACCCTTTTCTAGCCATGAGTAGGAGTTTGCTCCTTCCCAGACAGAGGAAACACTATACCCGAGATCACAATATGAAGTTTTCCTGGACATTTGACCAAAAGTTCAGCAGGAGAAAACCTCATTAAGAGTGAAAAATGCACTTTTATTCTACCAAAATCATGTAAGAGATAAGATAGAGAAAAGTAAGACTTGTAACACTCCTGATAAGTAACAAGTTGAAGACTGCTCCCAGCACTGCCCAACAAACAATTCCTGACTACTGAGGCTGTAATTGCAAACTCTGCACACAGCCCAAGGCATAAAAGAAACTCTGTGAGATCCTGCAATCCTTAGCTCCTTGAAGACATCCTGCCAGAGGTCCTGTTAGACCACTTAAAAAAATTATCCAGGCTTTAACATGCTCTCTGCAGCAGAAACCCAGAGAACCTGTATTCCCGAATAATAAAATGATAATGGCTACTAGTTCATAAGTACCGGTGCCGGTCTAAGAGCAGCCGGAAAACCGGTAAGAAACCACAGAAACAAATGCCCATTACTGGGATGAATCACAGCTCCGGGAATCTGACAAACCGATTTCTGACCTTTTGGGAGGTATGGAAACTCGATTGTATTCGGATGACGTCATGCAGGTATTTTCCTCCGTGAAAAGTTTCGACTGAACCTCACCGGAGGAAATAAACGGTGTAAAAGATCCACTCTGCATCCGGAACTTGCCCACGATGTAGCCTCCAAGAAAATCAATGATGTCTGCCACCACGGGGAATTCCAACCGGTGGCCTATTCGGTAGAGGAAGATGTGGTGAGATCTTTGCTACCAAACGCCTGGCTATACGAACCCGACGTGTGATAAGCTTTGTGACAATCGAATTGTCTCCATCGTTTCCTTTGTCGCCTAGCAACATGTAAACTGTCCCTGCCGGAGCTAGTATGACTGCCGACAGTTTCAGTGTTAATAAATGAAGTAAATCTTCAAAACTGCATAAAAAGAACTCCCATATGATGTAATACGAGAGTTATGAAGAAAAACAGGCATTCTGAGCAGCAGAAGATCTTCATCCAGCGACAAACATCCCTGTCGCCATTTTACAAAAAGTGGTAAACAATCCGTGAAGAAAAGTCTACAAAAGCACTTTACCTCTGTGCTTTTCCTCTTAATTTTGTCCTGAGAAGACATAGTCAACACAGACGTCTTATAACAGAACTCAAAACCACAAAAAGTCCAAATACTTAATAAAAATCCGAAAAGAAAATAAACATCCACACTCTAGGATGGCCAACAAAAATAATGAAGGTTGTTTACTAGCGCGGTCACATGACCACTAGGGGGACATGCTAGTTCACACTCACTCACTGGCCTCTTAAGGTTTCTTAAAACGTTTCTCAACGTTGGCCAGTGAGTTGGATGGCACCAACATATAGCAATGGTCAGGAAATGGTAAGTGTATTTTTCGCAATAAAAACAAGGGCACTCAGAGAGCACATTCTTTCATCAAGGCTCAACACCTCCAATATCACTTATGAGAGCAATGATAAAAATCCTTTAAAAAATTCTGGCTGGCCACGGAAAGTACAGAATAACAGAGTATGCAAAGTTTACTGTCTCAAGTTTGACAGTACCTAGGCAAATGCAGTTTTATACAAAATATCTAGCTATGTGATTTGGGATTTAAACTGCGAAATCAAAAATGTAAACAAATGTGGATGAAAATATTAGATTGTAAACAACTTAAAAATATTATGATACTTTCTTGTAGAGCCATCCTTCATGTTCATGTTATTACAAACCACTTATATTTTAAACTACTTCAGAAACAGGCCCCTGCCACAGCGGTTATCTCCCGCCATAGAATCAGTAATAATGGAGAACTAAAGGAGCTATAAGGCCTTTGTAGTACGATGACCCCACTTGACATTGAAGAAGGGGTCAAAGGTAAAAGTCAGCAATTGGAAAATAGTCTCAGGCCTTGACTTTGTATAAGTTGTTTTCAAATTTGGAACCCCTAGTAGCAATGATAAGCCGAAGACATAAGGCCTTTTTTAATAGGATAATCCCATTTACCATGTGATATGACTGCCATTTTGTTTTTGAAACTAGGCTAAATTACTATCAGGCTAACTTTCCTAACCATATATATTTTGCACATATTTGATGAACCTAGCTGCAATATTTCAAGTTTTAGAGCATCTTAATGATTTTGAAATAATTGGCTATAGCGGCCATTTTGTTTTTCAAAATAAGGCCCAAATTTTTCTCAGGCAAAACATTTGAAGGCCAGGACTTTTGATGGTATGTCTTTATATTCTGAAGCCATAGCACCAATAATAAGGGAAAAATAAGGACGTTTTAGTGTGACGACCTCATTTAACTTTGAAGCAAGGGTCAAAGGTGAAATTTAACACCTGGAAAATTTTCCCTGGCCAATATTTGGGGAGATATAAGGCCTTTTTAATAGGATAACCTTGTTTGACATTAAACATGTGATATGGCAGCCATTTTGTTTTTTAGAACTAGGCCAAAATTACTGTCAGGCTAGCTTTTCTAGCCATATAGCTTTTGTGCAAATTTGATGAAGCTAGCTGGAATATTTCAAGATTTAGAGCACCTTTATGATTTTCAAACGATTAGCTATGGCGGCCATTTTGTTTTTCAAAATGAGGCTAAAATTTTGTCAGAGACAGGTTTTCATAGCCATAAACATTCCCTACAAATTTGGTGAAGATATCTTTACAAATGAATGAGATATTAAGGTTTATGCAAATACGTGACGAACAGACGCACGCACGGAAGGTATTTTATAATCTCCCGACCATGGCCTTCGGCCGCAGGTGGGAGATAAAAAGTCACTTTACAGTGGCTAAGCATTCCTTGGCTTCTGAACTAGCCTGAATTTTGAATCTGGCAAGCAGATGAGTATGTAATCTGAGACTGCAATGAAATGAGAAATTGGGTATTGGTGGACATAAAAGTTGGGAATGTTCATAAATTGATAATATTTTAAATGTCAACACCAACATATTAACAAAACTTTATTCAAGCAGATCAACAGTTTTTAAAGGAATGAGAGAGTTTTTCACATTTCTGTTGACATTATTTTTCATACGTATACTCACCAAAGCAACTAGTCTTTTTCTAACTGTTCTTTAAAAATTTTTTTAAATTTTCTTTCAAGAACATAAATCCTTGCTCACTGTACCTCTGAAACTCAACCAGTACAGGGAAAACATGTTAGAATAATTTTTTTTTGTTATAGATTGTGGAGAATCAATTATATATACACAAGGACAATGTTAAATTCCTTAAGAGAAACCACATTGTCAAAAATGTATAAGATGTGGCTTCAAAGGATGCTCAGATACTACACAAGTTTTAAGTTTCTTTAAAAACCAGTTGAGAACTGCAGTAATTTATCAAATGTCATCAAATAACCCAGAACCAAGGAATTATTATTATTATTATGTATTTATACTCAGCGCAATATCTCCATATACTACAGGACTCAAAGCGCTATTTAACCAATCCGACTGTACAGGTACAGCCCCCAACTCACAAGTAACTGACATTCCCCTAACTGGAAGATAGAGGCTCAAGGATGACCATTTATCAACGTCCTTGAGGTTCTTTAACCTGCCACTGGGGATAGGACCCAATGACAGAGGACCGCCATTTTAAGTGGTCATCCGAGCCACTATGTATCTGCCTGTACCTGGGATTGAACCCACGTCCTCTAAGTTCCTAGACAAGTGTGTTACCCGCTAGGCCAAATACACTAGTTACAAGAGTTCCATAGAAATTACAGGATTAATTGAAAATACTGGTACATAACAATATCAGTGTTGATGATCAACTTCTATTATAGAATCTCCAGTCTTTTGAATATTTGAAACAAAATCATTCCAGTTTAACTAGAAAAAGGTTTTTGCTGACAAAAACGAAGCAGCCCTGATGAAAAAGTGCGAAGTAAATCGTAAAAGATGTTAACATATACAATATGTTGGTAATGCTTATAATTGTATGAATGATAAATTAATTAACTGATGTCAGTTGATCCATAAGATAGTTGGAGGCTGAACACCCCTTCTGTTACTGTCAGGTGGCCATAACTTCATTCATATTGGGGCATTAAGTTGACCATAAAATAACAATGTCCCTTTTGCCATCCTTTATAGGTGTGCAAAGTTTAACTGAGGCCAGTTGAACAATGAGATAGTTGCAGGCTGAAAACCCCCTTATTTCACTTTAGGGTGACTACAACTCCATTCATATTGAGAGTTAGGTGACCATAAGTATTATTTTTATCTATTTTAATACCAGTGATAATTTAGATATACAAAATGGAAAAAGAAAGGAGCCAGAGGATTTTATTCCAATTTGATGACTTTAAGCAGGCCATAGGTCCATTAACATTTTGAGTTTAAGGCCACCATAAAGTCAGGATATTCCTTTGGCAAATCTTAATAAATGTGCCAAGTTTGGTTGAAAAAAGTGAAAAACTAAGAGAACTGGAGGGCTAAAACCCCCTTTTTTGACATTAAGGTGACCTTAAGATTGCAGATACAGGGCTAAAGCTTCGGCATGTGAAAGATGATCAAAAAGTAGCTGAATAAGTTATCCAACAAAACGCTGAAATCCTGACCGTTTTTGAGATACAGACCAAGTACCCATTTTTAAATAATTTACGAAAATAAAACGCCTCCCATTAAGGCATCTATGGTCTGATTGATAAGAAAATCCTTTCCGACCTTGGAAATTTGGTCTAGAATGTACCTGATAAATTTTATAGCACAGGTATGTGTGGTTTTTTCCGAAACGCGATGACAGGGTGTTTCTAAAAAATGCTTAAGGTTACCTTAAGTAAAGCTTAAGGTCTCCGCACAGTATCCCAAAAAATTTTCCCACCCCCATAGTTTTAAAGAAAGATAAGAAGGAAAGAAAAATTTGAAAGCCCAAGAAGTTATTCAAGGGAGACCATAATCCTGCGGCGGCGGCAGTGATCAGTCGAACTTTGGTGAAAACAAATAAGCGTCCCTGACGGGCCGCTTAATTATTAGGAATTGCGACTTTTGCTTTTGAATGCAAATAAGCTAGAGTAATTAGAATACTCTGAAGCCTTAATCCCTGAATATATGGAACAACCACAACTATTTGATAGATCTGAAATTACCTGTCCCAACTTTCTTAGTACATTCTGAGGTAAAGTTATGTTTGAATATATTTTAGGTTTAAGCCTAGTGTCTAGGCTGTGCAACATTACCTTTATCTAAAAGGCAATAAATAACAGAGGTGCTCACTGTATTGAAGTAGGATAATCATCAGTCAGTCAGAAATCCCCAAACAACAAAGCAAATGTCTTCAACATGATGGAAAACCTACACGGCTTCAGCAATTGATTAACTTTTGTGCTCTAACACATTACACTGAAATCTCTCTACTTTAAGAACACCTTTAACTGTAAAACATATCACAATGAAATCGCTAACAATTACTGGTACCTTTACTTTATAAAATATTACAATGAAAGCCTGATCTTTTACTTATATCTTAAACTGTAAAAATATATTACACTGAAATCCCCAAAAATTTACTTATAGAAATCCCAATAGATTAGACACACCTTTAAAATTTAATGTAACTGTAAAATATATTTTAATGAAATCCCTACATTTTCTATTCACTTTAACTGTAAAATACATTAGACTGATATCCATATATTATACAAAAATGTCATGTACCTTTAACTGTAAAATATATTGTCGGTACACTGCATCTTATATTTTACACAGCCCTTTAACTGTTATAATAGTAAAACCTCATTTACTGTTGAAATGTTGTGGCAAGTAAAACTCTATTAGTGCTTTTAAGTAAAAATAAATGGCAGGTTGTTTTGAGGCTTATCCTATTGACATTAAATCCATCATCTGAAATTTCAGCTAAAATTCTTTTCTTTTTTTCAATGACTTAATGGGGTGTATTTTACAGACATTTCTAAAGTATTAAAAATTACACTAAAAACTCTATTTTACAGACACTTTAATATGTTGGACAACTCTCATATGTTGGACAACAGAAGTGCATAATACAGTTATTATCTCCCGTCTGCGGCTGAAGGCCACGAACAGGAGGTTATAAAATGCCTTCCGTACGTGCGTCCGTTCGTCAAGTTTTTACATAAATCTTAATATCTCATTCATTTATAAAGATATCTTCACCAAATTTGCAGGGAATGTTTATGGCTATGAAAACCTGTCTCTACCAAATTCTAGCCTCATTTTGAAAAACAAAATGGCCGCCATAGCTAATTGTTTGAAAATCATAAAGGTGCTCTAAATCTTGAAATATTCCAGTTAGCTTCATCCAATTTGCACAAAAGTTATATGGCTTGAAAAGCTTAAGCCTGATAGTAATTTTAACCTAGTTCAAAAAACAAAATGGCCTCCATATCACATGTTTAATGTCAAATGGGGTTATCCTATTAAAAAGGCCTTATATCTCCCCTAATGTTGCTCCCAGAGGTTCGGAATGTGAAAACTTGTAGGAAGTCATGGCCTGGGAATCTTTTCCACATGCTGAATTTGACCTTTGACCCCTGCTTCAAAGTTAAATGGGGTCATCACCTTAAAACGTTCTTATTTCTCCCTTATTATTGGTGCTATGGCTTCAGAATGTAAAGACAGACCACGAAAAGCGAAGGCTATGGTTGAGAGATTATAATTTATAAAACACCTTCCATACATGCATCTGTTCGTGCATCTGTCCATTCGTCTGTTCATCACGTTTTTACATAAACCTTAACATCTCATTCATTTATAAAGATATCTTCACCAAATTTGCAGGGAATGTTTATCGCTATGAAAACCCGTCTGTGCAAAATTTTGGCCTCTTTTTGAAAAACAAAATGGCCGCCATAGCCAATTGTTTGAAAATCATAAAGTTGCTCTAAATCTCAAAATATTCCAGCTAGCAAATTTGCACAAAAGATATATGGCTAGAAAAGCTAGCCTGACAGTAATTTTGACATAGTTCTAAAAACAAATGGCCGCCATATCACGTTTAATGTCAAATGGGGTTATCCTATTAAAAAGGCCCTAATGTTGCTCCTAGAGGTTCGGAATGTGAAAATAACTTATAGGCAGTCATGGCCTGGGAATCTTTTTCAGGTGTTGAATTTCACCTTTGACCCCTGCTTCAAGGTTAAATGGGGTCATAACACTAAAATGTCTTTATTTCTCCCTTATTATTGGTGCTATGGCTTCAGAATGTAAAGACAGACCATGAAAAGTCCTGGCCTTCAAATGTTTTGCTTGAGAAAAATTTGGGCCTTATTTTGAAAAACAAAATGGCCACCATAGCCAATTATTTCAAAATCATTAAGATGCTCTAAAACTTGAAATATTGCAGCCAGGTTCTTCAAATTTGTGAGATCTCCCTTATCATTGCTACTAGGGGTTCCAAATGTGAAAACAACTTAAAGGAAGTCAAGGCCTGAGACTCTTTTCCAATTGCTGACTTTTACCTTTGACCCGTTCTTCAATGTCAAGTGGGGTTATCTTACTACAATGGCCTTATATCTCCTTTACTTTTCCATTATTACTGATTCTACGGCGGGAGATAACCACTGCGGCAGTGGCCTTGTTTAATATAATGTGCAAGCTGAGATAATTGAGAACTTGATAAAGCTTAATTTTACATTAATTTTAGCTAGTTTAGCTAATGAGCTTGGACAATGAAAATTAATTCCTAGTGAAATTTTAAATCTGTATTAATCTCTAAAGTAAATAATTTACTCTCAAAACATTTGATATTGGTGTCATTTTGAAGCATGCCATAATTGTATATATTGTACTGTCATAAAATAGTCTGACAGCCTGTACTAAACACATTTTAATTTAATTTTTACGTTGACACATTTTATAAATGATATTTCACCAGAAAATTTAGACCATTATTTTCGAGGAATCTCAATATCAGTCCAATTTGTATTAGCGCCTGAGGCTCTACTGACCCTCGCACTATTAGGGATCTTTCTTTTCTTTTTTTTTTTTTTTGTCTTCAGCGGACTTTCATGAAGGGTGGCATAGAGTGATGAGTACCTGTCTTGACACTGAAGTTAATCAGCAATAGGCTATGCTAGTACTTGGACAGACCATCTGAGTTCTTGGCTGAGTATGGAAATTGTATATGACTTGGAATTTGTTTTTGTTGCCAGATTTTCATAAATTCAAATGTACTACTTGTGTCTCTGATGGTTTTGCAGCTTGTGCGTGGAAACCAAAAACAATTTTTGGCCTTTTTACTAAAGTGGCTTGGACATGACATTCCATTCATATGAACCTTAAGCTTGGTCATACATACATCTAGCCATTTTCCATTATTTTATTAAGACTATTAATGTTTCATTTAATGCATTTATTTAATGTGATCTAAGCATATATAATTTTCAAAGCCTTATTCAGCAGGCATTAATCTGAACCAGGCATTTTAAATTTTAAAATATAAAACAGTAAAAGCTAGAATCCGGGAGTTCTGTATTGGGTATTGAATCAGGCGATACTTCAAAAAGTTATGGAATCTGTTATCAGAGTTAAATGTTAAATTGAGCAACCCAACGGTCGAGAACTCAAGCCAAAAAAATTGCAATGTACTTTTCATTACTTCAAAATCGTGCAAATTTAAAGTAAGTTGATCCGTTTGTTTGTTTTTTTTGTTTGTCTGTTTGTTTGTTAGCACATTCAAGGCCACAGTTTTTCAGCTCTGATTCTCATTTTCTTCCTATAACATTATCATTGGCCAGAATAGAACACGGCCAAATGTGGGCCCTGAAACATAAATCAGTTCGATTTTGACTGGGCTAGAACGTTTTTTTTATATGTGCTGCTAGATTGCAGCAAGATTTTAAAGTTACCAGTAAGCCGAGTGCTCATTTGTATTGCAATTTGTTCATATCTGTGTTAATTTGCCAAATATCCATCAGACAAATTGTACAAAAAATTGTAATGACTCTGGGATATTTTTGTCAACATAAATAGGATAGAGTCCCTGAGCACCTGATGTAAAAAAAAAAGAAATTGGATTTAAACATAATGACAAAAATAAAAACAAAGCTAAAAAGGAAATAGTAATTTAAGAGGGCTTTGCAGCAAATCCTAACTGGCATCCTGACAGGAATTAGGGTCAAATCATTCTGGCGACCCCCACAAGAATGGACGGGCAACTTATTCTACAGATGATTTCTATTAAATATTACATGGGATCAACAAGGAAAATTGAAGTGGTGGACTAGCCTCATCCAGGCCTCTTCATAATATGACAGACATAAATAAATATAGCACAACCCTTAAATATGAAGAAACAGGAAGTATAAATAAATTTAACCTTCAATGGGCCATTCAACTGTAAGAAAAGTTGGTATCCAAGAAATTTTTAAAAATACAAATTTCTCATTGTGACATATAAACTTGAATAAAGACATCTTAGAAGTATGAATTTTACAGGCATTTAAAAGTTACTAAATATTTATTTGTATCACAATATCTAAACAGTTTTAATGGTGAACCAAAAAGAATTTTTGGTACATGCCTTTTATCATTCACATTTGTCTGAATATCTTCTACCAGAATTATTGAAAAGGCACTTTGAAATTGTAATTTGAACTCTGAAATAAGCTACTTAATCAAACTGGAAATTTGTTAGCAAAATTTAAATCTTGGCAAAAATTCAGAATTATAATAATAAGTAAAAAGTAGAAGTCATTCCCATTCAAATTAAATATCTCACGTTTACAAGACAAAATGAATTTGTGATACTGAAGTATAAAAGAAGTTTTCTCAAATGACTTCAGAGTGTATTTTATTCAAATAGCCACAAATAATGAAAAAAATTTGCATGGTTTAGTGAAACAAGTCTAGTGCAGTTTTTCAGAACATAAATTTCCAATTCAGTAAATAATAGAGGAAAAATTACATCAAGTACAAACCAAGGAGTATAATCAAATGGAGGAAAGTGTTTTTCTGTTTCTGAAATTCAATTATACGCTGTGTCAAGGTTAAACAGCAGAGAGCTTTTAGCAAACAGGAAGAAGGGTGTATCATGGGGGAACCCAGGGCATTTGGAGGGGTTGCAGAAATAGCAGAGATACAGAAGTCCAAGTTTCCATATTGGTGGCTTCACTTTGGGATAGGCAATTTGTGACTGCAATATTCTTCTCTCACTGAGAAGTAACACTAAATATATTATCACATTTGCAACTCTGACTTCTGATAAGTGAATTGAGATAATATTTTCTGCGCTCCTGAAGCAAATCTAACTAGAAATATGTGAATGTTGAAGTTTTTCTTGTTATTTGGTAACATTTATGAATATGTGTGAGGTACTTTTTGTACTGCAGTCAAGAATCATTAAAAAAACTGAGAAACGCACAGAAACAATACACTAAAAATCATTGTCACGTTGTGTGCATGGAAATACAGGCTTAGGGTTGACAGGGTGCCAGAAACAAAAGAGGTGGGGTAAAAATGGGGTAAATAAAGGAGAGGGGAGTATAATGGATAACTAAGGGACGGAGTTTAAGGACTGGGGAGTAAAAAGGGGGATCCAAGTATAGGCTAAATAAACAGGGGGGGGGGGGGGGGGGGGGGGGGGGGGGGGGGAATCAGTTAAGGAATACTGGGACTCGAGAGAAAGCTTGTGCATTGTCCCCCTCTCATCCAGGCTTTTGTTTAAAGCATTATGGAAGTTTGGTATGAAATATCAGAATGCTTTGTTTTGCTCAGTCTGCGACTCTCTTGATGCCTCGATCTTCTCTTTTACTGTAGTGAGTGAAATTGTGGACCAAGTCACAAAAATGTAGGACAGAAACTTGCTTCTTCATGATGTTTTCAGTGTTTTTATATGTTTCTATGCCTGAAAGGTTTTAATGACTTTAATGGGAAAATGTATTATTCTGTTAGTGGATAAATCTATTGTTTGATAGCAGCTTTTGTCAAAACAATTAGGTTTATGGTGAGGAAGTAAATTGAAACATTAAATGGTAATCTTTCTATTACAACTCAGTTGGTGATTGCAGGTTTCACTGAAATAAGAACAATGCCTATGGATTGCATTTCTTAATCATGTTGATTCAACTGAACAGGATTGTTATAGCTGTCATTTGTTAGCAATGTTACAACCAATTTACAACTGGTGTGCTTAATTAAAGCATAATTTTGAAGGATTTTACATCAACCAATTCAGGAAATTGCTTTCTCTGCTACATCAGATCAACAGTAACAAGGACATAATATGTGTACATATTACAAACTGATGCCTGCAAAAATCAATATAGTGATGCACACCCCGAGTGTATAAAGTCTGAGTTTGTAAAAAAGTCTGACTGTGTCAGTTCTTCTTGACAGGAGTAATTGCAAAGTGTTTTACAAGCGGTGTATAAATATATGCTAAAAACTGTTACTAAATATAAGAAAAATCTGGGTTTAGCAACTTAAAGGGAGAGCTGAGTAAAACCTTACATTAATTTGGATAACTAAATCTGTAAGTTTACTGTTTTACCTTTTTAACATTTACGGCTACTAATAATACCAGCTTAAAATCTGCACTCTATAAAAGGCACAGAGGCACCAGCCTATGATTTGATGCCAAACTTGCTTACCAATTGACTATCAAGGACCTTTTTCTTTAATTACAGAAATGACTTTTTGCCTGATATTGTACCAGGCTTACTTTCTGATTTAATTTTTGTATTAGTTGGTCTTGGATAGTAATTGAATGTTGAACTTTCAAAAGGATAACTTACACAATGTGATAAAATGCCAAAATTTGGTAATGGCTTGGCCACAACCTAAAATATGCAGCTGACATTGTAAGAAAACAGGTTATACTTAATCTGACATATTTTCAAATGTAATCTCCATACAACAAATATAAGACACAAACATTTTAAAGAAAAGTTACCTAGAGTCAAGAAAATAATATTTCTGTAACATTCAAGTCAGTTTTCTTCTTACTGGCATGTTCTGTTTATTTTTATTTTTTGCATGGACATCAAACACATTGGGAATATAAAGCACAAAGTATAAGGTCTCAATTGATACTCAATTTCCATCTAGGGTTTTGTTCTAAAGGAAGTTTTCACGCAAAGGCAACATCCTTGTTATATAAGGACCGGAAGAGACACTAAAATATTTGTCAATTAAGAAGAAAATTATAGGAAGACTCCAAGGCCATGTTTTTGACTACAAAATAGTCTGCCTTACAATCAAGCCGAGTCTGAACTTAACCAGTGTGTTATAGCTATAAACTGTTGTATTATTATTTAAAAGATCATTTGTATTTTCAAAGTCACATTTGCTTCTTTATTCATGACATTTATGCTGATACGATCATGGGCATTGTACATCCTAAGACTAAATCACCAAACATTCTATCAACTTACATTTAGTTATTGAGTTAAAGGGGTAAAGCTCTGGTGTTGTTACATGTAATTTTGTATCCATGCATCATTTTGTAGAGAATATATTGACGTAAAAGCTCTTTTGATTACTTTATTTTGCGAAATAATTACTGACAAGTACACATTGAGAATATTTTTTTTAAAAAAAACTGAAAAAAATTTTCCCTAGGCAATTCAAATTGTCCACAATAGTTTCTGTGCATTGTGTTACCCTATAATTAAATGAACAAGAGGGTCAAAGATGCCCCAAAAGGTGGGTTGTGCAGGCAGCAATAAGGTTAGCGACTGCTGTTAATTACATTTAGACACAAGGAAAGAAATGTTAGGTCACCCAGTTAAGGTGAATGTGTTAGACGTGCTAAGAAAATAAATGTAAAACTTGTAATCTAGGTTACATAATTGTATCTATGCTATAAACGGAAAAACGAAAGGATGGAATTACACCAATTTCGAAAGCAACTTAGCTATGATGGTGATGTATCTCCGTGTCAAGTTTGAATTTGATTGGACAAAGCCTTTTTGAGTTAGAGTCCGGAAACGGAAATGTTGACGGACAAACAAACGGACGGAATTATGCCAATTTCGAAAGGAACTTAGCTACAATGGTGATCTATCTACCTGTCAAGCTTGAATTCGATTGGACACAGCATTTTCGAGTTAGAGTAAGGAAACGGAAATGTTGACAGACAGACAAATGGACAAAAAACAGACAAACGAACGGACAAAATTACACCAATTTCGAAAAAACCTAGCTATGATGGTGACCTATCTCCCTGTCAAGTTTGAATTCGATTGGACATAGTGCTTTCGAGTTAGAGTCCGGAAACAGAAATGTTGATGGACGGACAAAAAACAGACAAACGAAAAGACGGAATTACACCAATTTCGAAATGAACCTAGCTATGATGGTGATCTATCTCCCTGTCAAATTTCAATTCGATTGGACCAACCGTTTTCGAGTTAGAGTCTAGAAACGGTAATTTTGAGGGACAAGCGGACAAAAACAACGGACACACGAATGTACGGAATTACACCAATTTCGAAAGGAACCTAGCTGTAACAGTGATCTATCGCCCTGCCAAGTTTGAATTCAATTGGACCAACCGTTTTCGAGTTAGAGTCTGGAAATGGAAATTTTGATGGACAGACAAACGGACAAAAAATGGACAAACAAACAGACAGAATTACACCTATTTTGAAAGGAACCTAGCTGTGATGGTGATCTATCTCCCTGTCAAGTTTGAATTCAATTGGACAATTGAAAGCGTTTTTGAGTCCGGAAACGAAAATGTGGATGGACAGACAGACGGACGTCAGACACATCAATCTATTAGGCGTTTGGTTACATGCAACCTGTCTAAAATCAATTTCATGCTGACTTTTGCATAGAGTATAAGGTTACACTATCAGCAATCTTGGAATAAACAAATGTTTTGTGAATTCATTTGGTCAACTTTATTATCGCCCGCCTGCGGCCGAAGGTCTTGGTCGGGAGATTATAAAACACCTTCCGTACATGTGTCCATTCGTCACAGTTTTACATAAACCTTAACATCTCATTCATTTATAAAGATATCTTCACCAAATTTGCAGGGAATGTTTATGGCTGTAAAAACCTGTCTGTGCAAAATTCTAGCCTCATTTTGAAAAACAAAATGACCACAATAGCTAATTGTTTGAAAATTGTAAAGGTGCTCTAAATCTTGATATATTCCAGGTAGCTTCATCAAATTTGCACAAAAGCTATGCATGTAGAAAAGCTAGCCTGATAGTAATTTTGGTCTAGTTCAAAAAACAAAATGGCCTCCATATCACATGTTTAATGTTAAACAGGGTTATCCTATTAAAAAGATCTTATATCTCCCCTAATATTGCTTCTACAGGTTTGGAATGTGAAAACAACTTGTCGGAAGTTAGGCCTGGGAATCTTAAGTTCCACATGTTGAATTTGACCTTTGACCCCTGCTTCAAGGCTAAATGGGGTCGCCACTCTAAAACATCCTTATTTCTCCCTTCAGAATGTAAAGACTGACCATGAAAAGTGAAAGCCGTGGTCGGGAGATTATAAAACACCTTCCATCTGTGCGTCTGTTTGTGCATCCACCCGTGCATCCGTTTATCACGTTTTTACATAAACCTTAACATCTCATTCTATTATAAAGATACCTTCACCAAATTTGCAGGGAATGATTATGGCTGTAAAAACCTGTCTAAACAAAATTTTGGCCTCATTTTGAAAAACAAAATGGCCGCCATAGCTAATTGTTTGAAAATCATAAAGGTGATCTAAATCTTGAAATATTCCAGCTAGCTTCATCAAATTTGCACAAAAGATCTATGGCTAGAAAAGCTAGCCTGATAGTCATTTTGGCTTTGCTCTAAAACAAAATGGCCGCCATATCAAATGTTTAATGTCAAATGGGGTTATCCCATTAAAAAGGCCTTATATCTCCCTTAATATTGCTCCTAGAGGTTTGGAATGTAAAAACAACTTGCAGGAAGTCATGGCCTGGGAATCTTTTTCAGGTGTAGAATTTCACCTTTGACCCCTGCTTCAAGGTTAAATGGGGTCATCACACTATAACATCCTTATTTCTCCCTTATTACTGGTGCTGAAAAGTACATGAAAAGTCCTGGCCTGCAAATGTTTTGCCTGAGAAAAATTTTGGCCTTATTATGAAAAATGAAATGGTTGCCATTATTATTAAGTCAATTATTTCAAAATCATTAAGATGCTCTAAAACTTGAAATATTGCAGCTAGGTTCATCAAATTTGCACCAAAGATATATGGTTAGGAAAGTTAGCCTGATAGTAGTTTGGCCTTGTTTCAAAAACAAAATTGGAAATTTTAATTACTTAAATGTAGCTTTTATAAGCTACAAGCTTACCATGTGGGACTTAATGCTGTTCTCGGGTTGCCACACCCGGGGCCAACGTCTTAGAAAAAAAGATCGTTCTTGTTAGCCACCGGATATACTGGTAGTTGTCGTCACGTGATAACTTCTGACCAATCGTCCTACTTTCTCGTTGAAATTTTTTAAACCTACCCCTCAGCTGTAAACAGCGGGGAGGCAGGGTGGGACTCTCCTAAGTCCCACATGGTAAGCTTGTAGCTTATAAAAGCTACATTTAAGTAATTAAAATTTCCAATTTTATTACGCTACAATAGCTTACCATGTGGGACTTAATGCTGAATTCAACCGCCCGGTGGCGGGATTACAGCTGAGACTGGAAGATATGTAATTTTTTTCTAAGATTTTGAATTAAAAGTATAGAATAGTGCCAGAAATACCAGTCTGAGTCCCATTTACAGTGCCCCGATCCCGAAAGCCGGGCCTGTAACGAGCCAAAAACCTAAGTAAATGAGAGACAGTGCTAAAACTGTCTAGATGTTTGATTGTAGGACGGAAGTGCAGCCGTGCTCACTTCGAGGTCTAAGGGTCCCAAAGGGCCCTTCACGTGTGACTGACCAACCCAGTGGTTGGGCCTCTCATAAAAATTTTTTAAAACCTGAATATGAGATTAATGACAACTAAATAAGTCCTTAATAGAAATTATTTGATAATTAAAGGATAAAATGACCTTACCCGTAACATCTTGAAGGTAAAGGAATACCTAGATCCTAGGAATGACTCCTGAAGACTTGGTTGTAGCGGATGTGCCCCCCCCCCCCCCCCCCCTTCTTTTTTCTTTCCGAGGACAACTGGTCTGAGGGGAAGGATCTAGGACTTGTTGTGCAGCCACTACGGGTCCCAGGTACAAATTGTTGTCGGTGTCCGACCAAGTAAGGTCTTTTAGGTAAAAATTTGTAAATGTGTTGTGAGCTTTCCAGTGACAGGCTTGCATGATTTGGTCCACCGATACCCCACCGTAAAAGGCCTTAGAGGCCGCGAAGGCCCGGATGTCATGCGCTTTGACTTGGACCAAGTCCAAGGCTTGTTGATCTGCTTGTTTGTAACAAAGTAAGATGGTTTGTTTCAACCATGAAGAGAGTGTAGCGGGTCTGATGTCTGAGGTATGTCCTTTCTTAAAGGAGATGAAAAGGAGAGAACGAGACCCTCTCAGGTCTTTAGTTCGGTCCAAATAAAACCTCAGGGCCCGCACGGGACACAGGGTCCTGTCTTCTTTAAACTGTCTATCTACAATGGTAGTCAAAGCAGGAATAGTCACTGGTGACACACTTTGAGAACCTTCTCTTGCTAGTTGGTTTTTGGCTATGAAATCAGAAGAAGGGAACAAGGCTACCTTTTCCCATTGGCCTAAATTAGCTACTTTGTTAGCGACCCAGGCATGGATTTCGCTGCGGCGCTTGCCGGAGGCCAAGGCTAGCAAGAAAGCAGTTTTGAGAGTAAGATGTTTGAGGTCTGAGTCTTTCATGGGCTCAAATGGTGCTTTGGTGAGCTCGTTAAGGACAACAGAAAGGTTCCACTTGGGTAAATTTCTGGAACTTTTAGGACGATCCCTGTGAAAACTGGAGAGTAACCTATGAAGGTCTGCATTGTGTGCAATATGTTGGGCCGTTGGGCCCAAAGTGTCAACGATTGCAGTCCTGTAACCATCAATGGTCGAGGGGCGCCTGTTTAAGTCTTGGTACAGATACATGAAGAAATCTGAGATTTGTTTCACAGACGGAGTGGAGAAATCCACCGAATTTTCTCTGCACCATTTTTCAAATAGGGTCCACTTTGATTTGTAGATGGTCCTTGTTGATGACCGCTGAGGGGCAGCAATTCTCTCTGCCACCTCCACAGAGAAGCCTTGTTCCTGGAGTTGCCCGCTCCTAGACACCAGGCGTGGAGGTTCAGGTGCTGGGGGTTGTTGTGGAACACCAGCTTGTGGGACTGTTTGAGTAGGGTTGTTGACACTGGGAGTTGCAGTGGGATCTCTGTTGAGAGCTGCACTAGGTCCCAAAACCAGGGCATCCCTGGCCAGCCTGGGGCTATTACGATGATCAGGCAATGACATTGCCTGATCTTTTGGATCACCTTGTGAAGGAGAGCCGTAGGAGGGTACGCATAGGCCGTGAGGTTGGTCCAGTTTATGTTCAGAGCATCTATGTCCCAGGCCTTTGGGTCTGGGATAGGAGACACGTATAGAGGGAGTTTGTGGTTCAGGTGAGTGGCAAATAAGTCTACATGAGGGGTGAACCACTTTTGGCAGATCTGTTTGAAGACCTGTGGGTGCAGAGACCATTCTGTTGACTGCACTTGGTTGGACCTGGAGAGCAGGTCGGCCATCACATTCAGGCACCCTGGAATGTGCCTGGCTTTCAATGTTATGTGGTAGTGATGGCACCAGGTCATGATCTTCCACAGGAGAGCACACATCTCTGCCGAGTGTGTTCCTCCTTGTTTGTTGATGGAGGCTACCACTGTTGAGTTGTCCGTCGCAACCAACACTGTTTGATTCTGGCACTGGTCCTTGAAGTCTCGAAGGGCCAGGGAGACCGCCTTCAATTCTAGGACATTTATGTGTAGCCTTTTTTCCCGATCCGACCACAGACCCTTTGTAGAATTTTGGTCTAAGTGAGCGCCCCAACCTTCGTTTGAGGCGTCGGTAAAGAGTTGGATACTGTGGTCTTTGGGATGAAGGTCTGCACCTTTCATCACATTGGAGGGATTTTGCCACCAATCCAGGTGGGCTGCAATGGCTTCTGTCCAGGGAAGGAGGTTGTCCAACGACTGAGGATATCTCCAGTGCTCCTTGAGGTGAAACTGAAAGGGCCTCATGTGAAGGCGTCCCTCCGGGACCATTTTCTCCGTTGAGGCTAGCAACCCAATTAGAGACATCAAACATCTTGCAGTCAAAACACGTTTTGACTTGAGTCGTAGGATCAAATCCTGAAGTTTGAGCCATCTCTCTTGAGTGGCTTTTACAAGGGCTGAATCTAGGTGGTATTCGTAGCCCACGAACGAAAACACCTGAGTAGGTTTCAGTTCTGATTTTTCCTGATTTATTATCCACCCCAAGGACTGAGTTAGGTCTACCACTGCCTGAGTGTTCACTTGGGCTTCCTCCTGAGACTGGGACCTGATCAGCCAGTCGTCCAGGTATTGGTGAATTCTGAGTCCTCTTGAGAGGGCCATTAGTTTCACTTCCTTTACGATCATTGTAAAGACCTGGGGGGCTGTGGCTAGCCCGAACGGGAGGGAGGTGAACTGGAACACCTGAGCCTTGTAGCAAAACCTTAGGTATTTCCTTGAGCTTGGGTGGATGGGGATGTGCAGGTAAGCGTCCGACAGATCTATCGACGATACCCACTCCCCTGGAATCAGGGAGGTCCTGATGGACTCTGGAGTTTCCATTTTGAACTTTTCTACGTGTAGAAAAGTGTTGAGCCTGCTTAAGTCTATGACTGGCCTCCACCTTTGGTGAGGCTTGGGTACTAGGAACAGGCGACTGTAAAACCCGAGAGATTTTACATTGTCTACCCTTTCGATAGCGTTCTTTGACAGGAGAGACTGGATACAAGTAGCCAAGGCTTGGTCTTTTTGTTGGGCCTTGTACTCTGACAGAATCAGAGGAAATCTGATCAAGTTTGGCTTTGAACGGAATGGCAGAACGTAGCCATTGGTGATAATGTTTAACACGTTTTGAGAACATTTGTTTGTGAGCCAGTCTCTCCTGAAAGAACGGAGGCGACCTCCTACTGGTGGACTGAGTGAGGCTTTGGAGGAGTCATTGGGGAGGGGGGTTTCCACGCCCCCTTCCTCTATTGTGGGGTCGAAAACGACCCCTGGAGCCTCTGAAGTTGGATTTTCCTCTTCCCGAGGGAAAGGACTGGTTACTGCTTTGAGAGGTATTGCCCCCATAGGGGCGTTTCCTGTAGGAGCCTCTTTTCTTGTGGGGATCACGAAAGGGCTTATTCTGGTAGGGTACAAAACCCTGAGAATCTTTTGAGGTGCCTTTTTTGAGAAGGAAGTCCTCACCTTCCTTCACTAATTGAGACTCGAACAAGGAAGGGCCCCAAAAGGACGAGTTCCTGAGTTCTTGACGTCTCGTTTCTCCTAATTGTGGATGTAATAGAGTCATCTCGGCTTCGCGTCTGAGCAAGCCGGTATTAGCCATAGAGTATAATTCCCTCTGCAAAATATGGGCTAGAGATTTGCTGAGACAAGTGAGGGCCCTGTGTTGGACAAGTACTGTCTTGTTCCAAAAATCTAAGTAGTCAGCTACTTCCTCATATCCGCGCTTTGCCGCTTTCTCAGGATTGGCACCTTTCTGAATCTGAGATTTTATCTTCTTGACCGTAGATTTGATGCTATGTTGGCATTTTTCCAATGAAGCATTGCAAGAAGAGGAGGTTTTGGCAAATGCAGCGGTGAAGTTGAGGGTAGAAATATTTTGTCTAGCCTGAAGTTCCAGCTCCTTGAGAACTGGCAGGGGAACTCTGGCTACTGGGGGCCCAGAAGGTCTAGGAGTAATACAGATCTTAGCGAAGTCCGTATTCAACTCCTGAATTTTGTCCTGAAAAGTTGGTTGTCCCACCTTGTACCACTTTGAAGTTGAGGGAGGAGGCTTGACATATTTTCCCTCAGATAAATTGGCAGCCTTAAAGTCATGTTGGAATTTATCAAAGGCGTCCTTGATAACTGAGCTAAGTGGAAGGATAGAGGAAGGACCTCTAGGTCTGAGCTCTTGACGGCCTTTTTCATCATCCAGACCCAACACTGAAGTGGACGACCTGGGCATAGATTCCCTGGGGTCAGGGAGAGACAGAATACGCCTGAAGGTGTCTACCTCTTCAGAGTATTGTGAGGGCATGTCAGACAAAGCTACTTCCCTATAATAAGGGGGGTCTGGATCATGTTGTGGGAGGTCTTGATCAGAAGGTACTCCTGAGGGCTGAGCCCTAGAGGGCTTAGAAGACCTGTGTCTGGCTACAGGGGAGTGATCCTCCTCTGAGGAAAATGACACGTATCTAGATCTTGATTTATGTTTGCTCTTGTCAGAGTGTTTTTTGGATCTAGAAGAAGGGATCCGAGGTTCATCGGAATCCTCAATTAGTTGGTCCGAGGCAGAGCTCGGGTCAACTGGCTGCTTATGGCTTTGCTTTTTGTGAGAGTACAAGACCTCTTCGGGATGACCTTCAGAGGGGGCAACGTACTGATCCGAGGAAGGTTGAGTAGATACTTTCTGACGCGGAGGAAGTGCTGGACCGAAGTCCACATCCATATCCTCGCTTGGGATGTTAGTACCAGATCTCGGAGGGGGCAAATCCAGAGGGGCAGCAGTATTACTGGACAAGCCAGGTTTTGAAGCAAGAAGAGAGGACTCTACCTCGACTTTCTGTTTTGCAGCCAACTCCTCTCGGAGTGACTGAAAAGCTTCCAACATGGATGCCTGGAAGGTACCCATTTGCTGCTGTAAATGTATATTTAAGGAATCACCGAGTGATTTCTCTATGTTTTTCTGGATTTTATTTTGCAAAGCCGTACCAGGGGTGGGTGGAATAGTCTTGGCTGGCGTTTTCAAGGACAGGGAATTGAAGGCAAGAGGTTGTGGACGGGGGGGTGAGGTAAAAAGGCTATCAGCAGCACACTCGAGGTCTGCATTGGATCCAGTGAAGGAATCCCCGTCGCCTTCACCCAAAAGATCTAGTTCATCTTTGGAACTAGTTGCCGCTTTTTGCTTTTTCAAATACCGCTTCCGGTTTTGAATTTTCTGTAATTGCTCATCTGTGAAAGACGTGCAAATTTCACAAGGGGTTTCAAAGGTGACACAGGGGTCATCTCCCTTGCCAGCCTCCCTACAGGTAGGGCAGAAATTATGTGTATCAAAGCTAAAGCAGAAATGGCGGCATTTCTGAGCTCTCGGTTTGTCTTTATTTGCTTGATGTGTCGACATTTTATACGCAATAAAAAGACGTACAATAGAATTGCCTGAACCGAGGAAAGCTAAAAACACGCGAAAGTCAAGAAATACTTAAGGTGTGAAAATCAGAATTTTACAGAATGATCTATAGCATATAATTAAAGAAATATGCAAATATTAGCCTCCAACAATAGGTAAGAACTGAGAAAAAAATAGAAATGTCTGTATATTTACAAACTGCTACCAGTCAATCATGGCCAACGAGAAAGTAGGACGATTGGTCAGAAGTTATCACGTGACGACAACTACCAGTATATCCGGTGGCTAACAAGAACTGTCTTTTTTTCTAAGACGTTGGCCCTGGGTGTGGCAACCCGAGAACAGCATTAAGTCCCACATGGTAAGCTATTGTAGCGTAATAAAATTGCTGTCATATCACATGTTTGATGTTAAATCATCTGGGATTATCCTATTAAAAAGTCCTTATACCTCCCTTATCATTGCTACAAGGGGTTGTAAACAACTTAAAGAAGTCATGGCCTGAGATTTTTTTCCAATTGCTGACTCTTACCTTTGACCCCTTCTTCAATGTCAAGTGGGGTTATCTTACCACAAAGGCCTCAATATATATATCTCCTTTAGTTCTCAATATTTACTGATTCTAAGGCGGGAGATAACCGCTGTGACAGTGGTCTTGTTAATAGTTTTCATAACCCTAATGATGTGTAAACGAATTCAGAAGGATCCAGATTCATCAGCAGAGTGACTTTGTTCTGTAGTTTCAGGTTGAGTATTTTGTCATTCTTTAACTTACCTTGTATTCATGTATTTGCTATTTTTATTATCTTCCATATTTTGACCTTACGTGTTGTAAACACAAAGCCTAGTTTCAACGATGGCGAAAGAAAAAAGCAAAAATGAAAAAAATCTAAGAGTTATAATTGTAGTTATGTGAGTTAATTATCACAGTAGGTTGATGAGATAGTGGACAACTGTGCAGTTGTTTAAGGTCCCTTTGGAGTAAAGTTGAACCTTGAGCTGCTGGACAAATCCTCTTGAACAACATGACGCAATTCATTGTTATGGACACTCAGTTCGAAAAATAATTTCTAACTAAAAATCACCTTTCAGAGGACATCAGAATACCCTCAGAAATTATTCTTTTAAAACGTTATTAAGATTTAAAAATTTTTAATAATCACCAATATTGCCATCCAACTGTATTTGCAACAATTACTATTATTAACACCTAGGTCTCATTATGCAATATTCCAGGCCTTTATAACTATGGCAGAACATCAACTTCAGAAAACAAGAGGAGAGTGCCCGTGAACGGGCACTGTGTCAGCTGACTGAGTGTTTTTGATTTGTGAAGGTGATTAGAGGACAGAATAATTATCAGGAAAAGGGCTGTACAGAAATACAGTAAATGGTAACTGAACAGCAAGTTCGAAAGAAATTCCGAAGCTGACAGAAGAAAAGGATAAAAAAGTTGTGCCCTGTAAATGGTATTATGAAGGAAAATAACAAGGTAATTGTTTAAGTGTAAAAAATAGGTTAAAACATATTTAAAGAAATACTACAAATGCAATATCCTCGTTCGACCTTGAAGAAGGGGTCCAAGGTCAAATCTAACCACACAAAAAAATACATTCCCAGCCCATGATTTCCTATGGTTTACCATTCCAAACCTCTAGGACCAATTATAAATGAGTTATAAGCACTTTTAAGCTTGGCTGTCCTCATTTGACCTTGAAGGAGGGGTCCAAAGGTCAAATCTGACCATACCAAAAGATTCCGAGCCAATGATTTCCTATGGGATGGTTTACCATCCCAAATCTCTGTCACCAATAATAAGCGAGTTGTAGGCACTTTCAATTTTCGCTATCCTCATTTGACCTTGAAGGAGGGTTCCAAGGTCAAATTGGACCATATCAACAGATTCACAGCCCATGATTTCCTGTCTGCTTACCATCCCAAACCTCTGGGACCAATAATAAGCGAGTTATAAGCACTTTTAAGTTTGGCTATCCTTGTTTGACCTTGAAGGAGGGGTCATTGAAGGTCAAATCTGACCACACCAAAAGATTCCCACCCCATGATTTCCTACAGGTTGGTTTATCATCCCAAACCTCTACGGTCAATAATAAGGGAGATATAAGCACTTTTCATGACTGACAAAAAACACCTGTGGTGACCATCTTGTTTCTCAAAATGAGGCCAAAAATATTCCTAGACAACATTTTATGGTTATTAATATATACTGCAAACTTAAGAAAGCTAGCTATAATATTTTTTTTCATCAGAGCAGTAATGGTGAAATCTCTCTCTACACACTGCGGCTATCCAGTGGATACAATGATTTACTCAACAGTGAGAACCTGAAAGTAGCTATTGCTCAGCTATGCCATGACATAGAGGTCTGCAATTTCACTATGTTATAGCTGACCAAAAATTCTGTGAATAACATATTTAACAAATTACTCTAAATGTAATAGTTTTCAAGTTACAACTGATTTACTCAACAGTGAGAACCTCAAAGGAACTATTACTCAGCTATGCAATGAGCTACATGTCTGAAATTTTACTATGTTATAGCTAACCCAAAAGTAGGTGAACAACATATTTAAGCAAACTACTGTAAATGCAATAGTTTTCAAGCTACAACTGATTTACTCAATAGTGAGAACCTGAAAATAGCTATTGCTCCGCTATGCCATGAGCTATAGGTCTGTAATTTCACTATGTTATAGCTGACCCAAAAGTAGCTGAACAATATATTTTAACAAAATACTCCAAATGCAATATTTTTCAAGTTATAGCTGATTTCCTCAACAGTTAGTACCTGAGAATAGCTATTGCTCAGTTGTGCCATGAGCTATAGGTCTATAATTTCACTATGTTATAGCTGACTCAAAAGTACTAGCTGAATAACATATTTGCACAAATTTCTGTAAATGCAATAGTTTTCCTATTATAACTGTTTTACTCAACAGTGAGAACTTCAAAGTAGCTATTACTCAGCTATGAAATGAGCCACAGGTCTGAAACTTCACTATGTTATAGCTGACCCCAAAATAGGTGAATAACATATTGAAACAAAATACTCTAAATGCAATAGTTTTCAAGTTATAAGTGATTTACTCAACAGTGATAACCTAAAAGTAGCTATTACTCAGCTATGCCATGAGCTACAGGTCTGAAATTTTACTATGTTATAGCTGGCCCAAAAGTAGCTGAATAACATATTTATACGAAATTCTCTAAATGCAATAGTTTTTAAGTTACAAGTGATTTTACTCATGATGGAAGTTACTGAAAAGCCCAAAAGTAGCTATTACTCACTTAGCTATTGAGACAGACACCCAACTTACTCACCATATTGTAGCTATGAAAAAAGTAGCTGAATAACATATTTTAACAAAATGCTCTAAATGCAACACTTTTCAAGTTATAAGTGATTTACTCAACAGTGATAACCTAAAAGTAGCTATTACTCAGCTATGCCATGAGCTACAGGTCTGAAATTTTACTATGTTATAGCTGACCCAAAAGTAGCTGAATAACATATTTATACGAAATTCTCTAAATGCAATAGTTTTCAAGTTATAAGCGATTTACTCAACAGTGATAACCTAAAAGTAGCTATTACTCAGCTATGCCATGAGCTACAGGTCTGAAATTTCACTATGTTATAGCTGGCCCAAAAGTAGCTGAATAACATATTTATACGAAATTCTCTAAATGCAATAGTTTTTAAGTTACAAGTGATTTTACTCATAATGGAAGTTACTGAAAAGCCCAAAAGTAGCTATTACTCACTTAGCTATTGAGACAGACACCCAACTTACTCACCATATTGTAGCTATGAAAAAAGTAGCTGAACAACATATTTTCACAAAATGCTGTAAATGCAACACTTTTGAAGTTATAAGTGATTTAGTGCATGATTTCATGAATTTTAATGCATTAAAAATTATTAAAAAAATTTATTAAAAAAAAAGTAAGACAGATCCAGGTCTCACACTGACACAAGAGAATCTACCTCTGGCCTAGTACATATATGCAAGATATGAGAGAAATCCCTGCAATAGTCACTGAGAAAATTGTGATAAAAAGTTGAAATTTTCACACTTTTGGTGGGGGTACCCCCCTTGTAATGTCTCTAGCAAACAGACGAACAGACAGATTTGCATGCCTTGAACAATTTTTCATCCTCGATAGTAGTGCTGGTATTGTTTATCGATATTGAAATATTTATCGATCCATGCTAAATATACTGATATCGATAACGTAGGGTACAATATCAATATCGGAACATACTACTAAATAGACGCAATTAGGCTGTTTTCCATGTGAATAAATCATAAAACTTGAGAAATATATTGGTTTTCCTATCATTTTTTGTCAAATTTCACTTACCGCTAAACCGGAAACGCCATATTTGTTTATGTTTCGGGAAACCTCTAAAACTCGTGAAAGCGTTTGGCAGTTCTTTCTCGGAAAACACCCATGACCCGATATTTCAATATTGATCGATACAGAAGTAAAAATATGGTTTGATATCGATATACATATTATTATTCGATACCAACACTACTCGATAGATAAGGTATCTTTTAAAAACAAGAGGAGAGTGCCCGTGAACGGGCACTGTGTCAGCTGACTGAATGTTTTTGATTTGTGATGGTGATAATGAGAGGAAAGCATAATTATCAGGGAAAGGGCAGTACAGAAATACAGTAAATGGTAACTGAACAGTATGTTCGAAAGATATTCCGAAGCTGACAGAAGAAAAGGACAAAAAAGTTGTGCCCTGCAAATGATATTATGAAATAAAGTAACAAGGTAATTGTTTAAGTGTAAAAAGTAGGTTAAAAATATTTAAAGAAATACTATAAATGCAATATCCTCGTTCGACCATAAAGAAGGGGTCCAAAGGTCAAATCTGACCATAGCAAAAGATTCCCAGCCAAAGAATTTAGGATGGTTTACCATCCCAAACCTCTCGGACCAATAATAAGTGAGTCATAGGCACTTTTTAAGTTTGGCTATCCTTGTTTGACCTTGACGGAGGGGTCCAAGGTGAAATCCGACCACACAAAAAAATTCCCAGCCCATGATTTCCTGTAGCTTGTTTACCATCCCAAACCTGTAGGACCAATAATAAGCGAGTTCTAAGCAATTGTAAGTTTGGCTATCCTCAATTGACCTTGAAGGAGGGGTCCCAGGTCAAATCTGACCACACCAAAAGAATCCCAGCCCATGATTTCCTATATGTTGGTTTACCATCCCAAACCTCCAAGACCAATAATACGCGAGTTATAAGCACTTTAAGTTTGGCTATCTTCGTTTGACCTGGAAGGAGGGGTCTAAGGTGAAATCTGACCACACCAAAAGATTTCCAGCCCATGATTTTCTATAGGTTGGTTTTCCATTCCAAACCTCTAGGACCAATAATAGCGAGTTATAAGCACTTTTAAGTTTGGCTATCCTCATTTGACCTTGAAGGAGGGGTCCAAGGTGAAATCCGACCACACCAAAAAATTCCCAGCTCATGATTTTCTATAGGTTGGTTTTCATTCCAAACCTCTAGGACCAATAATAAGCGAGTTATAAGCACTTTTATGTTTGGCTATCCTCATTTGACCTTGAAGGAGGGTTCCAAGGTCAAATCGGACCATATTAACAGATTCCCAGCCCATGATTTCCTACAGGTTGGATACAATGATTTACTCAACAGTGAGAGCCTGAAAGAAGCTATTGCTCAGCTATGCCATGACATAGAGGTCTGCAATTTCACTATGTTATAGCTGACCAAAACGTCTGTGAATAACATATTTAACAAAATACTCTAAATGTAATAGTTTTCAAGTTACTACTGATTTACTCAAGAGTGAGAACCTCAAAGTAACTATTACTCAGCTATGCAATGAGCTACATGTCTGAATTTTTGCTCTGTTATAGCTGACCTAAAAGTAGGTGAACAACATATTTAAGCAAAATACTGTAAATGCCATAGTTTCCAAGTTACAACTGATTTACTCAATAGTGAGAACCTGAAAATAGCTATTGCTCCGCTATGCCATGAGCTATAGGTCTGTAATTTCACTATGTTATAGCTAACCCAAAAGTAGGTCAACAATATATTTTAACAAAATACTCCAAATGCAATATTTTTCAAGTTATAGCCGATTTACTCAACAGTCAGTGCCTGAGAATAGCTATTGCTCAGTTGTGCCATGAGCTACAGGTCTGTAATTTCACTATGTTATAGCTGACCCAAAAGTAGCTGAATAACATATTTAAACAAAATTCTGTAAAGGCAATAGTTTTCCAATTACAACTGATTTACTCAACAGTGAGAACTTCAAAGTAGCTATTACTCAGCTATGCAATGAGCCACAGGTCTGGAACTTCACTATGTTATAGCTGACCCCAAAATAGGTGAATAACATATTGCAACAAAATACTCTAAATGCAATAGTTTCCAAGTTATAAGTGATTTACTCAACAGTGATAACCTAAAAGTAGCTATTACTCAGGTATGCCATGAGCTACAGGTGTGAAATTTTACTATGTTATAGCTGACCCAAAAGTAGCTGAATAACATATTTATACTAAATTCTCTAAATGCAATAGTTTTCAAATTATAAGTGATTTGCTCAACATTGAGAACTTCAAAGTAGCTATTACTCAGCTATGCAATGAGTCACAGGTCTGGAACTTCACTATGTTATAGCTGACCCCAAAATAGGTGAATAACATATTGAAACAAAATACTCTAAATGCAATAATTTCCAAGTTATAAGCGATTTACTCAACAGTGATAACCTCAAAGTAGCTATTACTCAGCTATGCCATGAGCTACAGGTCTGAAATTTTACTATGTTATAGCTGACCCAAAAGTAGGTGAACAACATATTAAGCAAAATACTGTACATGCAATAGTTTTCAAGTTACAACTGATTTACTCAATAGTGATGACCTAAAAGTAGCTATTACTCAGCTATGCCATGAGCTACAGGTCTGAAATTTTACTATGTTATAGCTGACCCAAAAGTAGCTGAATAACATATTTATACTAAATTCTCTAAATGCAATAGTTTTGCAATTACAACTGATTTACTCAATAGTGAGAACCTCAAAGTAGTTATTACTCAGCTATGCAATGAGCTACAGGTCTGAAATTTTACTATGTTATAGCTGACCCAAAAGTAGGTGAACAACATATTTAAGCAAAATACTGTAAATGCAATAGTTTTCAAGTTACAACCGATTTACTCAATAGTGATGACCTAAAAGTAGCTATTACTCAGCTATGCCATGAGCTACAGGTCTGAAATTTTACTATGTTATAGCTGACCCAAAAGTAGCTGAATAACATATTTATACTAAATTCTCTAAATGCAATAGTTTTCCAATTACAACTGATTTACTCAATAGTGAGAACTTCAAAGTAGCTATTACTCAGCTGTGCCATGACCTACAGATCTGAAATTTCACTATGTTATAGCTGGCCCAAAAGTAGCTGAATAACATATTTATACGAAATTCTCTAAATGCAATAGTTTTGCAATTACAACTGATTTACTCAATAGTGAGAACCTCAAAGTAGTTATTACTCAGCTATGCAATGAGCTACAGGTCTGAAATTTTACTATGTTATAGCTGACCCAAAAGTAGGTGAACAACATATTTAAGCAAAATACTGTAAATGCAATAGTTTTCAAGTTACAACCGATTTACTCAATAGTGATGACCTAAAAGTAGCTATTACTCAGCTATGCCATGAGCTACAGGTCTGAAATTTTACTATGTTATAGCTGACCCAAAAGTAGCTGAATAACATATTTATACGAAATTCTGTAAATGCAATAGTTTTCCAATTACAACTGATTTACTCAATAGTGAGAACTTCAAAGTAGCTATTACTCAGCTGTGCCATGACCTACAGGTCTGAAATTTCACTATGTTATAGCTGGCCCAAAAGTAGCTGAATAACATATTTATACGAAATTCTCTAAATGCAATACTTTTGCAATTACAACTGATTTACTCAATAGTGAGAACCTCAAAGTAGTTATTACTCAGCTATGCAATGAGCTACAGGTCTGAAATTTTACTATGTTATAGCTGACCCAAAAGTAGGTGAACAACATATTTAAGCAAAATACTGTAAATGCAATAGTTTTCAAGTTACAACCGATTTACTCAATAGTGATGACCTAAAAGTAGCTATTACTCAGCTATGCCATGAGCTACAGGTCTGAAATTTTACTATGTTATAGCTGACCCAAAAGTAGCTGAATAACATATTTATACGAAATTCTGTAAATGCAATAGTTTCCCAATTACAACTGATTTACTCAATAGTGAGAACTTCAAAGTAGCTATTACTCGGCTATGCCATGACCTACAGATCTGAAATTTCACTATGTTATAGCTGGCCCAAAAGTAGCTGAATAACATATTTATACGAAATTCTCTAAATGCAATAGGTTTTAAGTTACAAGTAATTTACTCAATAGTGAGAACTTCAAAGTAGCTATTACTCAGCTATGCAATGAGCCACAGATCTGAAACTTCACTATGTTATAGCTGATCCCAAAATAGGTGAATAACATATTGAAACAAAATACTCTAAATGCAATAGTTTCCAAGTTATAAGCGATTTACTCAACAGTGATAACCTAAAAGTAGCTATTACTCAGCTATGCCATGAGCTACAGGTCTGAAATTTTACTATGTTATAGCTGACCCAAAAGTAGCTGAATAACATATTTATACGAAATTCTCTAAATGCAATAGTTTTCAAGTTATAAGCGATTTACTCAACAGTGATAACCTAAAAGTAGCTATTACTCAGCTATGCCATGAGCTACAGGTCTGAAATTTCACTATGTTATAGCTGACCCAAAAGTAGCTGAATAACATATTTATACGAAATTCTCTAAATGCAATAGTTTTTAAGTTACAAGTGATTTTACTCATGATGGAAGTTACTGAAAAGCCCAAAAGTAGCTATTACTCACTTAGCTATTGAGACAGGCACCCAACTTACTCACCATATTGTAGCTATGCAAAAAGTAGCTGAATAACATATTTTAACAAAATGCTCTAAATGCAACACTTTTCAAGTTATAAATGATTTTGTGCATGATTTCATGAATTTTAATGCATTAAAAATTATTAAAAAAATTTATTAAAAAAAAAGTAAGACAGATCCAGGTCTCATACTCACACAAGAGAATCTACCTGTGGCCTAGTACATATATGCAAGATATGAGAGAAATCCCTGCAATAGTCACTGAGAAAATTGTGATTAAGTGTTGAAATTTTTACACTTTTGGTGGGGGTACCCCCCTTGTAATGTCTCTAGCAAACAGACGAACAGACAGATTTGCATGCCTTGAACAATTTTTCATCCTCGATAGATAAGGTATCTTTTAAAAAAAACAGTACGTCTCTAGGCCTTGTAGTTTTGGAGGAGAAGTTGTTCACGCGTACGCGTACGCATCCGCGTACGCCCACGCCGCAGAGTGACGACATAATGTCAGCTGACTGACAAGTCAGCTGACATAAAAACAGCATGTCTCTAGGCCTTGTAGTTTTGGAGAAGAAGTTGTTCACGCGGACGCGGACGCCCACGCCGCAGAGTGATGACATAAAAAATGAACAGTTTTGCTTTCAAAATCAGATACTACTTATTCACAATGCAATAGAACCTCTATTATCCAATCCTCTTTGGGGGATTAACAATTAGGTCGGATAACAGAAGGGTTGGATAATAGAAAGCCTAAAATAACTGGTTTAAAGTAGGTTGGAGTAGGGAGAGTGGGTTTGAGGTTGGATAATTGAAAGTTTGGATAATAGAGGATCGGTAACAGAGGTTCTACTGACTATTAGTTGGACCTTGCTGATTCTCACTGAACCAGAAAAAATATATCAGTGCTTCTATACTGGAATTTCTAGATAAAAAGGAAAATTTCTAAGGAAAAGTCTCTTTGAGGACCTGCTATAAACTGCTACTTAAATGGGAATTCTACTTTGTATTAAGCTACTTATTGGGTTAGATTGTATAATAACCTAAGCGTTTCATGCCTTTGAACACATCATCCCTGGGTTTAATGCATTGATCATGGCCAAAGCTTTGCATAATTCAAGTAATCTTATAATGGCAAATAAATGTGCTCAAGATTAAAAGATTCTTGCAACAATTTCTCAAGCTAACCCGCGGCTTTCTATTTTTCTGCAGCTGGAAAGAAAAGAGTGACAGCTAATTGAAAAATATGAACTGCAAAGCCGCATCATTTGTACGAATGATGCCAGTCTTTTCCAAATAACACTCTCAGTGGGAAATGTAAGAAATAAGATTAATGACTTCATTCTGTTAAATAAGGAATTACCACACACATTTCAAAGGTCATATGGTTATAAATTTTCAAAGAGACGAGATATCATTTTGTTACTATTAAAGCAACACTATCAGAGATTTATTTTTGACTAATGAAAAATTCAGTTGAATAGTTTAGTTTTAGATCTACTTTGAAAATGCCAAAAACCTCTAAGCTTTGGGTTAACAGAAGTACTTTAACAAATTTATCCATTGATAAATACCTATTCAAAGACACTGTTTTACATGACACTGAACAGAAAAACTTTCCTTATGAAAAGACTTTCAAACTGATATAGTAGATCAGAAATTACCTCAAATTTATGTATAAGTATTGCTAGCATTAGAAACATAAATTATTGCAAAAACTAGAATGAAATTCAAGTGTACATTTAGTCTACTTCACTTGTTACTTTAGTTCTGAAAATATTTCAGAAAGGTCTTCAATAGCCTAGTGGAATCAGCAAGTTAGGCATCTAATCAGTGTCAGGCTGTCACCTCTGTGTGGCTTCAACTGACCCACAAGTGGTAATACTGAGGGCCAGTCCTAATATGACCCTGGCTGTTAGAAACCGTCACTTTGAATTTGAATATATTTAAGAAACAACACCATAAAGAACAACAACCACTGCCTCAGCTTATGTCATATAGTTAAACAATAAAAAACCTTAGCTGAATATAAATTGTATGACAGCTTCAAAGCCATGTGACCTAAGTGCCCTAAGTGTGTGCTAATTATTCACAGAATTCTAACTGCTAAGGAAACAAGCTAAACCTTAATGGCTTTACCATTCTTACCATTATACAACACATATTTGTTGAAACTGCATAAGAAAATAAGAAAATATAAGACAAGAAAATTGATTGCTGAGCATGAGCTTTAAGCGTACAATCTGCAAAATCGAACTCAAATTCCCATTTGAATCCTTTCCACTTTGCCTAAGTGTTGTAACGACTTTGACCCCTGGCTATGTCCCACACAAGTCCCATCCCCTGATTTATGTTGTCACTAATGTCCTCAGTAGAGCACTGAGTTCTGAGTACAGACATTTGTGCAGATACAGACTGTAATGAACTGTGTGGCTGTGCTGTGTGGCACTTACATATACACACTGATTTAGGAATAGCATGACTTCAACAATATCGATACAACATTTAGCAAAGGAATAACTGGACCTGTACATTTTGTTGTGTAAATTTGATTTGATTGATATCAAATTTTAAACTGAATTATAAATTGATGTGAAAACCATCTAAAGCCCTGATAATGATGAATGGATAGACTAATAGCCACAAGGTCCAAACAAGCATCCGACTGGGGAGAAATAGTTACGCTGATACCAAAGGCAAGTCTGAAAACATGATTTTTTTAGTTTCTTTTTATACTAAAAGAAGCCATACTTGTTTGTAATTGGGCTGTAATTTATTCCAATCTTATGGCAAAACTTATGGCTACCAACCCATTTTCAGGAGTACAAACATCAGAAACCAACAATCTTTTGCCAATATTGGGCAAGCTTGACAGAAGTTAGTCTTTTATTGATGAAAAGTGAAATTTCACAGTTGAAGTGTTTGAGATGAATTCAACCCAGGTTTTTCTCTCTTACAGAATCATAGCAATTCAATACAAACTGTCATTTTGTTGACAGTGACATACTCACCTGCAGTGGGAAATATGTCTGTTGCTTGCTGACGACGGTTTAAACTGCTGCATCTGATACTCGTATTCAACAATAACTTCCATCCTCTTAATTGCCCAATGTGATAACTCAAACAATGTGTTTGCTGTCGCAATATTGACCCTGGCTACTGAGCAGAATGTAAAACACTCACTTTCACTTTGATAAACATTGTGTTGAATGTGGTGTTAAGCGTTATCAAACTATTTTAATAATAATTGACCAGAAAATTGGATGGGCTGAAACTTAGCTGTAAGTCATCAAATGAAAATCCTTGTACTGAAGTGTTTATTAATTTAACCCTTGTAATTGTTTCTATTTCTAAACTCAGTGCCACAGGCACGGACATAAAAAGCTTGCGCTTTATATCATCAAAGTGCTGTAAAAGACAATGCCATAATTTGTGTATAACCAAAAGACAACCTCTATTCTCCAAACATGCTGGCAGAGTGAGATTTTTGTAAATAGATAATAAAAAATCCACTAACTGGAAGAGGCATTTTACTGTGAATGAGCAGGGGAAATATATTTGGGAAAGACCAGAACTGGATTAATAAAATACTATCAAAGTATTCGGACAATGGAAGATCTGAGCCAATAAGTGCATACAAATTTTACAGTAAAACACTTTTCATAAAATACGACAAAGTCTACCGGCTATCATGTTCTTACAAAAACCTGCTTAATACAGCAATATGCAGTTTAAGTGGAAATAAACTCTTTGTACACAAGTATACACTCAATGCCTAACAGAGCTTCACATAAACCACAACAGTGATAGATGCAGATGGAATTACCTTGATATCACTGCTATCTTCAATAATGTATCAGCAACAGAATGCAATACAATTTATATAAAGCATTCAAAAACTGATACTAAAGCTAAACTAATCAAAATCACTTTTGTCAAAATATCATGGTTTAAGAATCTCTTATTGTAGTTATACAAATCCTTGCTCTTCCAAACAATCATTTCCAAAACAGAGACTCTTCTATTAAATACCGAAGTAACAGTTACAGGTGGGATTACTTTTGATATTGTAACAAAGGTTGTTAGTTCTTGGGTTCACTTGGCTTAATGAACGTGCGTTGTCAGTCTGCATGACACACAGAGACTCTGAAGTCTTGTGAGGTTTGTGTCTCAGATTTATGTCACACAGGCACCATGTGCAGCAGGGTGTGTTTCTTTTTCTATTGTTTTCGCTCTTGCTGAGATGAACCTATACACTAGTAATGGGGTGGCGAGAATCCCAATCTGTATCAAATAGCTTTACACAGAATATTTACCTGACTGCAGCAACACACCGAGCCATATCTGTAGTTTTTCACACTTTCTTAAACTATAGTTAGCTGATTTTTAATCAGTACGAGGGTATCATTATACAAATTAAAACCACTGACAATTACAAACCGTTTCAAAACTTTGACCAGACAATAACTTTTAATGTCCAGGCACATATTTCTTCTTAGTGAACTGATATATGTTTAAAAACATTAAAGGGACACAGTATATGGACACCAACTATACATTCAAAGGAAAACTATAATTACAAAACTTGGTTAATGCAAATTAGGATGATGGTGGGATGAACAAGTTCTGTGAGGTCAGTATTAAGTATTTGGGTCATTACGGTTCCCCAACCATTGAATTAGACTAAATCTCGTGTGTTTGCAAGAGTGGCCATCTACTTTAAATTGTCTTGAGACTGACTTGAAACTATCCATGCTGTTATTTTAACACTTAGCAATGTGTTCATACCTTCTATGTTTTAATACACTCCCTGTTTCACCTATATATTGTTTTGTCTAAAGACGATTCAACTGAATCATAAATAATCTGGGTTACGACTACTACTTGTCATGATTTTATTTGGGGCAGTTAATTAAAAAAAGTTAACATTGAAATTTTAAGGCCTCAGGACTAAAAGTACTAATGCTACAAGGCCAAACATACAGAAATGACACAAAGTGACATCTTTTATCTTGTTTGATTATTTCCAAGTAAACAATTTATCCAAGCATGATCCAATTAGCTCAATATGAAAGCCAATATCTGTTCTATAAATTGTGCCTTAGATATTTTTAAATTACACCTGAGAGTTTTTCTTTTGTTAAAGGTGTGAATTATCTTTCACTATTGGCCACTTTCTGATTTTGGCCATGTATAGAAGTCTTTTTAGTACATTTCCAAAGAAACCCTTTTACATTTATTGCAACTAAATGATCATACAAAACGAAAAAAATAGACACCAGAAATGTAGAAATGAGAAGTAATGAAAATTATAAATTAACGAAGGTAATTTCAGACCTTCGGGACCTTGTAAACAGTCCATTATTTTCCAATATTGGACACTTACTTGGCCATTAACCTATACATATTAGAAATGGTAAATGTAGACTGTTTCATGAAAACTTTGTAGAATTGTTCATTCTGTGGAAATAGGAGATGAACACACAATACTTAAATCACACTATTCCATGCTATTTAATTCTCTCCATACAAGCTAAAAAAATTCAACTTGTCAGGGTTGTTTGTTGTTTGACAAATTTCATTTTCCATTGTAATAATTGTAAATAAGTTAAGATTTGTATTTAGGTAGGACAAGTTCAAGACAACTCAGTATTTTCTGTTTTTAAAATGTTTGAAAAACTTGCCACAAGCTCTAAAGCTTAGACTCTTACATCCTGCTGTTTCGGTAATAACACATATGAATTTTTGTGAAATTTACGGCAATGGCCAGTTTGTGCGGGAAGTACATGTTTGTAATGACACATTGCTTACAAAGCAAGTGAATCTTGTGGCTTGTCTACATGCTAGTTACTTCTACGATCACACCGAAATTAATTTCTTCACTGCGGACTTGATGTGCTGTGTAATAAAAAGCCTGCAAACCACGTGGGTATAACCGTAATGTAATCTACTGCTTTACAGGAACAATATCTCCCCCAACAGTGGGGAACTCATTGTGCTAAGTAAACAAAAATATTGATTAATTGGATAGTCCAAGTGAGAAAACCAGAGTTAAAGAGGTGGGTTTTCAAATGTTTCCTGAAGGAAGTGACAGAGGAGCTATTTCTTGTCTAAAAGGGGATAGAGTTCCAAAGAGTGGGTGCGTAAAGACATAAGGAATTAGAAAATGTTTGTGTGATTTGTGAACTCTGCAGTCAAAGATGGGGATGTGAAGGAACTTAAATTTTAAGGGCTGCTGCATCTGGTATTTCTAGAAGAGGTGTAGGGGTGAATTAATTCACTTATGCCCCTTTCACACTACAGGCAGTATGTCCTGCGGTGACAGGTGATCCTTTATCGTCCCATTTTGTCCAAGTTTTACACGTTTTGCAAAGTGCCCCTGTCCTTAAACTACCGTTCAAGGTTCATATGCTACCATGTGTCACAGTGGTGAAACATCCATTTACCTCCACTTACCTTATCTCCCCGTATTAAACCAAACGACGACCGAATCACAACCTTATGTACACCATTGACCACACCTTCAGTTATCATAGTCAAAAATTCAACTGTGCATGCGCAAAATTGTCTGCGCAATTGCTCATGGTACCGAAATCAGGCAGAAATTTTAAATGGTTTAAAACTTCCGTAGGACTCACAAGGTAATGGTTGGTTCACCACTAACTCGCAAGTATACAAACTGACATCAGACAGTGATCCAAGGACAGGGACATTTCACCAAACACGGCCTACCGTGGGCAATAACGCCTGTAGTGTGAAAGGGGTATTAGGTAAGCCGTGATTGGCCATGTTTTAGAATTTTGTATGTGATAAGGCCACTTTTAAATTGTACCCAATACATGACTGGGATCCAATGAAGTTTTTTTCAATTGGGGTGATGTGGGAAAACTTAGAGGAGTGAGTGACAACCCTGCAGAGTGGGGTTTGGTTATACTGCAATCTTTTTAACTCAAAGTCAGTGAGTGATACAAACAATCCATAACATGGGTGTAACATGGATATCTTGAGGGTGTCACTTACCTATAACATCAAGGTTAAATGGTGAACAATGTGTGTGCAAATACATTCACATGTAAGTGAAGCTTCATAATGACTACTTTAAGGACGAGGTCTTGAACCAAAACTTGAAATACATATTCATGCAACCACACACTCGGACATAGTGTGAATGTACCATAAGGTGCCATGGAAAAATGCTATCTCAACTCTCCATATGTAATCTGAACAACAAAACAAACTATTGAGTTAGAACACACACTTGAAGCAACAAATTCAAATCTCTGCTGTGAAGTTTAAAACACAGTGAGAAAAGTCAAAGTATCTGAAACTGCATTACATATATTGGTCCGGCATCTTTTTTATCAGTTTTGTGTAGAAGAGATCAAAGGCTTTTCAAAGCATAGTCACAATTGTACAAAGAATAGAAGGGAGGTGTCTGACTCACAAATATCACATACTGTGGTGAATATGACACTTCTTACTGTACCTGGTACATCATGCATGAAAATGAAAAACAGGAAAAGTTTTGGGAAATAAATGTCTCACCAGACCTGATATTTACATGCACTTGAAACATGCTTCAACTCATGAAAGTGCTGTTTGAATAAGTTAAACTATCTTTTTTCAAAAATATTTTCATCAATGCATTGACATCTTGAGGTGGCAATAAAATATAATGTTTCACTGCAAGGAATTGTCTTTCGTAAGACATCTGGAAATCAAGTCCACATTTTTTTCCTCAAATTATTTGTTAAATGTAACAGTTATATGATATATAAAATATAACAGTTATATTATATATAATTATTAATATGTAATAGTTATATTTCAGGGCATTATCACCAGAAATGAGGAGGTTATGACCATTTCACTTTAATTTAAATGATACTTTGATATATGCTCAGCCTGGTAGAACTTATCAATTTGACAAAAGTTAGAGAATTCCAAATAAATCATTAATTTTTGTATGGGATATCAGATTTTACCACTTAGTAATCTGGTTCACCAACAGTCTCCTGAAAACTCTATATACATCATCAATGGCTTGTCATGCCAACACTGTTATGCAGATCAAAATTAGATCTTAAGTTCAAAACGACAATGGTGCTTTGAAGCCCCTTTAACCATACAACACATTTTACAGGGCATCAAAGACCTAAGCTTGTTTACTTTGTGCATCAGCAAAAAATGCAATAAGCTCACTTGTCCTGAAGAAATTTATCACAAGTAGATGCAGATGTTTTGTATCTAATACAGCTACTGTAACAGCTGCTGGCTTGGTTATTTTTAATGCAGTCTAAAAGTGCCCTGCTTCTCTTTAAGAGTTACAAATCACGACATAATATTTTCCAGAAGTAGAAAAAAATCCACTCTCCACTTCAGTTGAAAGTTATTATGAGATAAAATTGCTGACGTAGTTTAGAAGCAGACAATTAGTAACAGATACTGTTAATTACGTCAAAGTCTTGGGTTTTTTTAAACTTCTTGTTAAGTAAGTGAAACTGTTATATTATCTGAACATATGGGCTTTTAATAATTTAAGCGGTTTATTTTTTCGGAACTGGACTCTTCTAAGACCTACTGAATTACTGAGTGCAAACTTTAGTTTTGATTATCACACCAAAATGATACTTAAGTTAATCTTTCAATGTTTAATTCTCAAATCAAAAAAATATGGTTCACAGGAGTACACTGACATGTCAACGTTAAAGGTTAAACATCTTGGAAAATTATAAATACTTCTAAAAGCTGAATTCAAATTTCAGAGTAACTGATTTCTTTAAAGTCAAATCTAAAATGAACATATATCTCAGAGGCAAAATTAAACTTTCTTGCTCAAGCAAAGTCAAAATTTCAAGCTCAGACAAAACATTGATTTTGCTGAGGTTATATCACACAAAAATCAAAGTTTGAATTGTTTCCATCCAGTAGAAAATTTAATGTGGTTTTGAAATTTTGAATTTGCCTGCAATGCAATTAAATCCTATTGCTACATTTGCTTTATTAGTTTATGCTTGGGCATAACTGTTGTATATCTCATTGGAATACAAATTACTAGTATATGCAACACCTCCGCAGCTGGTTGGTGACCAGTGTTGGGTATATTGATTCAAAATTAAATAACACCTCTAAATAAAAGAAGAGTGAAATTTTGTAAGATTTTTATTGAGCCTGAAATGCAAATTATCCTTTGACAGCCACATTGTTAGAATATCATTTGACAGCAAAAAATATCTGGTACATTTTATCATCTGTAAAATTTATACTGCAAAATTCCACATGAAAATATTAATAATTTATTATATTTTAAAAACCTTCCCAATGTTATTGTGTTGTTATCACACTTTTTTCCAGGACAAAAGAAAAAAAAAACATCAACTCTTTTTGAAAATGGGAAAAAATCCAAAAGGGAGCATCTTTCATTGAAACCGACAGTCCATCAAGAAATACAGTGAGAAACCTCTCCACTTCAAACATTTCTGAAAAGACTCCACCTTTTGAAATCTCATCTCTTCTTATAATTATCTGCCATCTCTGAAGCAAGCCCCAGCAGACTCCAATTTTACAGCAAAAATTCTTTCATTTCATAGATGCACAATATTTTATACTGTTTTGTTTCCACTGGCATATGATTTTGGCTTACCGAATAATATGAAGACTAGCCTAAGGGTATTTTTATACCCCTTTCGCTTTTGAGGTTTGAGTATTTTTACGGATAATAAGCCAAAACTGTGGTGTTTTCCATGGTGGGGTTTTAGGGTAGGGTTTTAGGATGGGCAACAACAAATGTCATTCACATATGGTATACATCTAATCCATTGAACTTCTAATACAATGGCTTGATTTGTTTATACAACTAGCTTTTATGATCAACCATTGCTCATTACTGGACAAATAAATACACTACTTAAGGCATATGCCCTTCGTACAATGCAACACTTGAGGAAAAGAAGCAATATTCAGTGCATCTTAACACTTCAAAATAGTTAGGACTATCTTGAACAATATTTGGCTTGCAATCATATATAAATAATTCTATTGTATTCTATGCTGGATTTTTATAGAAATAAATGGACTCTATATTCTAAGAATCATGCAAATTACTGTAAAAAGTCAAGAACAAAAGACATATACAGTCCCAACATCAATTAAAGCCTTTGAAACACTGGGTATTTGAAATACACTATTGCTATTTTAAGTGCTGGACATGCTATTTCTGATTCTATGTACAAAATATAGAGTATTAAAATAATCAGCAGCCTAGCCTCCATCAGTGTCATCATACAATGAAGTCTTTTAAGTCTCTGAGCATTAAACAGTGTTGCCACTTCTGACACAGCATAATTATTTAGATGGACCACTTAATCAGTATTTAATTCCGAGTTACAAATTACAATTCACATATTCTCAGTTTTTGCAAATACTTCCTCAACACAAAATTGACTCGATGTTTTCAGGAGTTTGAAACTACTGTAGCTGAATGCAAACCAGCTAAAGGATAAGCTAAGTAAAATAACAACAACATTGGGTGACCTTGTGTTTTGTTTACACACACACTCAACAGTAACACTGAGTATGTTTTGTGCTCCAAGCTCACATCTGAAGAAATCTAACAGAAAATCCAATTCAGTTCATTGACTTTATTACATTCTATATATTATGTTATAAATGTTTGAAAACTTCTTATTTTAACGTTACAACAAACTGATTGACTATATTATGGTTAAGCAGATGAAAATACATTATTTACTCTTCTGTAGCCTATTTGATTTTTTAAACTCATTTCCACCCTTCAAGTTTGAATGTTTCCAAACTGTTTAACAGTAGTATTCATCTTCTATTTTTCATACATTCTACTGTCCAAACTGGACCTACCTTCCTCCGTTTATGACAAGATAAATTGCATTATTTTACCAGTAAATGTAAATTCAATGTACATGAAATAATAGTTTGTAGATAAATTTATGATTAACACAAAATACAGTATAACAAATAAAATCACATTGAATAATTAGAATAATTTAGAACTCTCAATTAATTCTCCAAAGCATGTGAAATTTGACAGAGAGGAAACACCCTTCTACTGGCCTTTGAGAAATTCTTTACAAATCTGGGATGTCACATTTCTTACTCAACACTACCTAGAAGTAAATTTTGGGTCCAGGAAAACAATTAAATACACCAGAGCAGATTTCTACAGGCCTAATAGCCCTCATCATATGCCCTGAATTAGCCTCCAAGAATTCCCCAGAACAATTCCGTCGGTAGTTACTTGCAAGCATTAATATACACACAGTGTCTGGTTATTCCTACATGAAGAACAATAAGCATCAAACAGAATATTGAAGGTCAGGGATAATAAATTGGAATAAACACTCAAACCTAAAATAATCAACAATTTAATCTTACATTACATATATACTCTGTCCAAAAAAACTATTGGTAAATATTCAAAAATGTAACAAAACATATATTGAGATGATTTGAGTAGACTAATGTTCTTCCAGTAATGATATTTATTAGTTTTCTATTAGACCCAACTAAAAGCCTACCCTTTCATAGAAAATGTGAGTCTGGTGTATGTTTATACAATTAGTGCACTCATCTGGAGGTCTTCCATATTTTATACCAGCTAAACAATGGGTTCTCTGGGTCCCAAGGAGTTTTCATTATCAATAATTTATAGCCATGACTAATGACTTTCCTGTTTCTCCTGTCTATTTCCAGGTATCAATTTGGTGAAGACTGGCAGGTCCACTTTTCAGCCAATCACATGCCGTCTTACATTATGAGGCCACAGGAGGATTTGTGTCACTAGCCCACAGTGAATACAGGGAAAATGGACCTTGAATCAACAGTAATCTTATACAAATTGGTAGGGAGCATTGCTGGGAAAGGGCCTGTGAAATATGATCCTCTTTGTTTGACAAAGATGTGAGATGACACTGAGACAGTAGTATGGGACATGTTATAGTGGAAGAAAGGGAGAAACAAGAATAGAATATGAACATTTGTAAAATTGTCATTAAAACTGTAATTAGAGCTGGAATAAACTTTAATTGAATAATAAATTTATGTTGGAAGGATCTTAATTTAAAGCCCTGTCACACATATCTTGTGCTTTAAAAGACAGGGTCTTCAAGCTCACCAATATTGGAAATTTGTAAATGGTGAAAAAAGATAGTTATTGTATAACAGGGACCCTGGAACTAGTGTTAATAATGACCTGCACATTAGTGTGTATTTGTACTACTGGGAAAAGGTGTCTTCTGCAGTATTATGTATCTTTGGACAAATGTAAATGATATAACATGTCATTAGTGGACACTATTTAACTGAAGAATATACTGCATTTGTGGAAAATGCATTTGTGGAAATTATTTTATACAGAGCAAAAGAGTTAACTACAGCTTTGTAAATAACAGTGTACCTCACATGGAATAACAAAAAAATTTTTATACAAGCTTTGAACACACAGAGTATATTTAAAACAAGATGCAGACAGAGTTGACAGAGACATCCACCCTGGTTTACAGTACAATCCCAGTGTCATTGGAACTACTCTCCTCCACCAAAGATTCTATTCATGTAAAATGGTACTTTGAAGACCACTCTTTCAAAGCAAAGCTGGAAGGCTACAAGCTTCAGTATAGAGCTGAGGGGAGTCATGTGGTACAACACACACAAAGTATACTTCCTCCTAAGTCAGATTATGATATCAAGAACCTGCATGAGGATACTCAATACAGTATCTGCCTGGAGATGTTTCCAGATCTGAGTAAGCCATATGTGGACCATACATGTCTCGAAACTACAACTTCAACAGATTCACTTTCTGTAGCACTTGGCAGCACCTTTGGTGCATTTCTCGCTCTTGGCATCATAATCATGTTCGTCTTCATTGCAAAATGGCAGCATACTCAAAGGATCAGAAAACGGATGAGCGTCAGTGAACAAACTGCTAAGGCTTGCGAATGTGAAGATTGCGGAGAATTAGACCCAGAGATGGAAACTAGTGGCTTGAGCATGCAGGTAAATGAAGATACTATAAAGTTCAGTGAGATAGACAGTGCAGCATCATCACAGGTGTCCTTACAACTACAACAACACCAGACAGATGACCCAATGGCAAATGGTATTGTTGTTGCTGCCGGGAGTTTACAAAATTGTAGCAGTGATTGCTCAGATCCCCTCAGCTCAATTAATCTCCGGACAAACAGCACAGAATGCTGTACCTACTCTCCTTCATGTTCTCATACCAACTGTACCATAATTGAGTGCGGTCAGAACAGTCCCCATATAAAACGTTTCAAACGAGGCTACCTGATCAGGCAAAAAAGCATAGAGTCCCAGCCGTCTCGGCTGGGTTACCAGCTAAGTCTGGATTCCTATGAGTCATCTTGCAGGGGATCACTACCAAGACAATTCAGTCAGGATAGCTCAAGGTGTTCATCCTGTAGCCATACACAACTACTCATTAAACAGAAGAGTCAAGACTCTGCATACTTGAACCAGAAATATTTAGCGCCTACCGCCGATGGGACATATGAGGAGTTTAACAATGGTGATACTACAATGAACAATGGTAGTCACAACAGATATAGTCCAGATTACTCCTCCAAACAATACTCATCCCACGGTATTCTCAACAAAAGCCACAACCATCACAAACACCCGTATCAAGCCCCTGAGAGTCATCAGCAATATCAAAACTACTACACTAAGCATCCTCACGACAACAACAATAGAAGTGATTCTCCCCATAAAACCACTGAGATTAGCAACAAGCCACCTGATGTACGCCCTAAAGACAGGTCTGAATACAGTGGTCTAAATACAGACAACAAAAAGACTGCCAATACACCCAATGATCCTCTACTCAATGCTCACATTAATAATTCTCAATCTATTAACCTCTCAGGCCTGGAACAAGCACAAGCTGCTAGCGAGAGAAATGGTCAGATGATTGGAACATTACGGACAAACAACAGCTGCCCCAGCTGGTGATATGATCTACTGATTAAGAAATGTTCAGGGTACATTTGTTTTAGGTTTGTAATTAATACATTGTTTAAACAGTTGTTTTGTTGGTATTAAGTATTGGTCACATGAATTATCAATCCGGGTACTTGTTTTTAATGTGAACCAACCGGAACTTAACCAAATTGAATGAAGAAATATGGCAATTGTGGTAAACAAAGATATCAAAAATAAAATGTCAAATATCTGTGCACTATGGGAAACTATGTTAAAAATGAACATCAGACAGACAAAGCTTGTTTTATACTGGCTTTCACACAATGTTATTTATGAAGAGAAATAATATTTCAATATATTTACGAGTTCCTGGCTCACTAGTTTGCACTCTGCTTCTCTGCACAGGTTTCGGGACACCCTGTTACAACCTTAGTAATAATAAGTGTAACTGGCAATTAATTTTCATTTTAAATTAGTATGCCTTCATCAAAACAAAATTGTGATAAATATGAATTACATAAATATAAACATGATAAATTTAAACAGAGAAGTTGGTATATTTTACAATGTTGAACTGTAAAGACCAAAAACTGAGAATCATGAGTAATTGTTTGGTTATTATGATGTTTATGAAAATATTTAAATTTTTAAATTAACACCAAATCACTGAGATATGTGCTCAAGTTTTGACAGTGATAATTACTGTGGGAAACAGAGATATTGTACCTTTTTGCTGTCATTATTGGGAAAAGTTGCTGCTCAGAAATATAATTCAAGCTACTTCAAATAATAAAATAAACCTATCATAATAACAGACCTGTGCATGAAGTGAGTACACATTTATTTTTAAATATCTTTATTAATGCACATAAATATTTGCTTGCATTTAGACCAAAACACACCAACTGAATCAAGATGTAATTAATTACTTATCTGTGTCTGCTTTGGACATGTTATATACTGTTGGAAAGGTCTGGTTATGTACCTTTTCAATCATATATCAAAATGTATATAATTATTGTGGACAAGTGATCCCATATAAACATACCACATTTCTTTCTTATGCCTCAAATAAAGTTTCATTCTGTACTTTATTATTATTCGGTTCATTAACATTAGACCCTGTCATTTCCTCCACAAACAATCATGTTGTTACTGCTTATATTAGTTATCATATCAGCCCTGAGTGAAAGAGCCTCCTTAACTTGGGTGTAACATTTAAGGCGTGTATAGGTCTGGATTAAATATTGGTACCCGATTTTATGTTGTAAATCATTTTCCTAAACAATTCTTTGTAAGAGTATGTTTTCCCATCCCTTATTTATCATTGCTGTATTTATCCAATTAAATACCCTGGGGCAACAGATTTTGACAAGGGAACAACTGATGGCAGCACGCTATAGACACTTTAAAACCTGCATCTTGATTGCCAGCATGTATAATAGTGGGAGAACTTCAAACATTAGAGACAAGCCTTAAATCCAAAAAATGTATACACTTTTATCTTGTATTTGTGTATGTTTTATGATCTTTTTGATAAATCTGAAAAGTGCCATGCTTTCTGATTTTCTTCATTTCCGGTCAGCAGTAATTCGATTGAGGGTGTACTAAGATGCAACTTTTTTGGAATCCCAGAACTGCAAAGGTGTAGGGGGGCATTTAACAGGGAAGGGGCATTAATACGAAAAAATATGGTCAGTCTATTGACAAAAGCATGTTGGATGTTACTATATTTTTCTTAGCATGATGGTGGTTATATTCATGTCTGATCAATGTCTTGTCCAATGGTGTCATATCCAGGTCATATTCTGGAAAAAATATGTCACATTCAATATATAAAGATTCTGTTTCAAATGACTTCCTGGTGAGCTGCTTCACATGATGATTTATATTTAACAAAAACAAGTTCATCCACACTTAAAGGGGGAGGGGGTCCATAAAGAAAATGTGTTATAAATGTGATTTTGAAAAAGATATACAGTAGAACCTCAATTATCCGAACCCCATGGGAGACATACAATCCGGCTGGATAATCGAGGGGTTCGGATAGATGAAGGAAACCGAAATTCACGGTCTATGGGTTACCGAGTGGGCGATAATTGAAGAATTGTTGTTTTTATGCAATATACATAGACGCTGGTGTTCGTTAATAAAATAATTTAATATATTTGTGTTATATAATATAAGTGACCCTTCAATTGTCATTTATTTGCTCCAAATCCATGGATATTATTATTATTTTTATTTAAAATATTACGCAGACTTGAGCTGGTTGTGTTCGGTTGGTATTTGCATTGTTAGCATTTTAATTTTAGATTAACATCGTCCCGCATTTTGCCAATTGAAAAACTCCGGGAGATTATTTATTGTAAAACCCCAAGCGAACACACCTTCAGTGACATGGGAGTTTGATTGGTAATGCATTGTTGACGTCTTTTCTTTTCTAAACGTTGTCAGTCTGTGAACCTACTCCGGGAGATTATAAATTTGCGAAACGCAATCAAACACACTTTAAATTCATTGATTGGCGCATTATCAAAGAAGTTGTGTAGCGGGGTTGTGTAATTGAATTAACCCCTCCCCTATTGTAACAATGGTGAAGTTAGGCGTCTCTGTGAATGGTACGTTTTACAAAGCACTACAATTTATCGTTTACGAGACTGTGTAAAATCTTGTATTATCGCTCACGCTTGACCGTGCATTATATGTAGGGAGACATCATTTCGGTTCGGTTAATCCACAGATTCGGATAATAGAAGGCCGGATAAGCGAGGTTCTACTGTATAAAAAATTATAAATAATATTATGTGGGTCTTGCTATGTATATATGACTAAGATATGGAACTGCCAGTTACAGCCTCAGAGAGTTACGTAATAACTATTTAGATGGATAATAGGAATGCTAGCCTATGTTTGAATTAATGGAATTTTTGGAAACAAGCAAATGCACAAATTCTAGCTGCACACACTGTTCTCATTAAAGTTTATAAGCTCTCTGTAGCCATAATTTTATGACATGAAGAATATACTTTTACCTTAGCTTGGTCAGGCTACTACCATGTGAAATTCATCTTCAAAATGTTCTTTTTTTCTTGTTGTTCCGAGAAGACATGTGAAAGATGATTAGATTTTGACGGATTATCTCATTGTAAAAAAATCATTGTAAACAACAGTGATCAACAGTATTGTATTTCTTATATCAGGCTATCTAATTACAAGATCATCAAATTATTTTTTGTACCATTTACATTTATAAATTTTGTATAATATTATTCTTCAGTCAATACCTACATCCTCAGTTCAGATTTTTATCTATTTTCAAATTACTTTCTCACCCACTTGACATTTTCACTTGAAACTAGACACCATAAAACAACTGAAATTTTGTTTAACTGTTCAATGATAACTATTGTTCTGAAAATGATTAAAAATCCCCACAGCATTTGTAATGTTTACACTTTACTTACGATAATTGAAAGCATGTTCCGGTTCAATAATGCTTGAGGTTGGGACCAAACCACCCAGAGCAAAAAAAATCAATGTTATCCAATCAAAAATTACCCAGCAAGACAACTGAAAAATCGATATTCAACCTACATTTCACACCCCACTAGTTTCTCCAATGATCCTAAGATTACCTTCTGTAATGAAGATAAATAAAAATAATTTACATAAGAACATCACCAATGAAAAAACACTAGGGCCACTAAAGAGCAATTATTTATCAACACATCTGAGCAGTATGAATTTCTTGTTTGGACCCTTGAAAGGACAATGGGAACTATTTGTTATGTTGTTATGTTGCCATATTGCATGTTTAATGTCAAATAAGGCATTATTATTAAATCTGTATACCCCAGTCGGTGGCAGTCTCATAACAGGTGGTATAACCCGCGTTTATAGGCATTGGGTGAAATGCCAGTGTCCATCAACTACCATCCGAGGATCGTATATGAACTTACCACACAGTGGCAAAACATCCAATTCCTTGTGCATTCTACAGAAGTTTTAAAATATTTAAAATTTCCGCCTCTGACCGCCTATAACTGAAGGTGTAATCCACAGTGTATATAAGGTTGTGACTCACATGGTGTATCCACTAAATTTTAATATTTTTCCATGACTTTTCCATGACCTCTTCATGACCAAAGCTTTAAAATCAAGGACCTTTTACATCCTTCGTGGCATGAAAGAGACATATACTGAGGCCACGAGCTCCTGCCAGTTTTGCCTTTGAGAACCACGTGCAAGGTTCCAGTCACAGTACAGGAAGATATGAGAGAAACCAAAATTTGATCTGATTGCATAAACGTATCCTTGTACTGAAATGCTGGATGAAAGAAAGGAACAATACCGTTTCGCAAGAGGATGCCTTTTAATTTCCATGACTTTTTATGAATTTTCCAAAACCATGTACATTATTTCAGCTTTATGCCTTTTTGCATTGGTTGGGTCGAAAATTTCGACGAAATCGCTCTATCTTGCACAGTTAAGGAGATAGAAGCAAATTTCTGTTTTTCAATTTTTGGCAAAAATTCAAAATGGCCGCCAAAATGGCCATATCACATTTAAAGTCAAAAGGGGTTATCTTATTTAAAAAGACCTTATATCTCCCTTTTTACTGCTCCTAGGGGTTCAGAATGTGAAAACAGCTTATAGGAAGTCATGGAGAGAGACTTTTTTCCAAATGTTAAACTTGACCTTTGACCTTTTCTTCGATGTCAAGGACCTCAAAAAGGCCTTGACTGGAATGTATGTCTTTTAGATCTCCATTATTACTGATCCTAAGGTGGGAGATAACTACTGTGGCAGTAGTCTTGTTGTTGTATGAGTTTATTAATATCGTCAATGACTGTTCTTATACCTGTAATTTTGCTTCAAATTAACATAGTCAGATCAACGTATTCTCATTTATGTATTTCAATGCGATTTAAAAAGCAATAATAAAATATATTAAAGTACTGTTGCAGTTTCTTTTTCTACACTATTCTATGACTGGCCTTGATTTGAAAAAATTGAGTTTAATGTCACTTTTAGACACACTATATTTAAGCACTGCATACTACTAGGTCAAGATTCTGTACTCAGAATCACTAGTCACATGACTAAGCCACTACCAATATTCTCACTTTAGGTCACAGCTTGGATTTGAACCTAGAACCTCGGAGTTGGCAGGCAAAAGTTAGTTGTTGGACTAATGAAAAAGATGGTAAACTGGAAACCTATTAACCGACTGAAAGACACTGATCGGTTTAAGTTTCGTTTTCTTAAATTAATTAAAACATTCATTATTTTAATATAAATTTACTAACATATTACACTACAAAAATATTGTACAGTATTTTGTAATATTCTATCAATATATCACACGTTTTGTTTTCAAAAGTCTTCAAAAAGCACATCACCGTTCATTATTTATATGTGAGTTACAGCTCATGTATGCATTTGAAAACTTATGTCTCAACTTTTACTAAATCAAATGCACCCAGTTTACGCCAAATTTCCACTTTCGGTAACCGGTTTTAAAATTTGCATTCAACCACAACATTAGTTGGACCAGTTCCAAAAAATTAAACCAGTTTCCAGGTCTATGAAACTGATTGAAACCCAGTATTTTGTATGCTTGAGACTTGTATATTAAAAACAATACCATTGCCGTGGCGTGTATCTCCTGCCGAGTATTAAAGGGGAAGAATGGTGAAAATTGAAATTTTTCCCATTGTACAAGAAACTGTTGAAGTACCCTAAGGTTAAAAAAAATTGCTCTAAATCACTCTACCTCTTATGGTTTTCGAGATATTTACAATTTCTTGTTTTCAGCTAAAATCAACGATGGCCGCCAAAAGTGTTGAAAATTGAAATATTTCCCCTTTACAGAAGAAACTCTTGTACTACCCTGTTGGTCAAAAATTGGCTCGAAATTGCTCTATTTGTTACAGTTTCCGAGATATTTTCAATCTTTTATTTTCCACTAAAATTCAAGACGGCCACCAAACGTGGCATAAATTTAAATTTTTCCCTTCACTGAGGATACTCTTGTACTACCCTATAGGTCAAAAATTGACTTGAAATCCCTCTATCTGTTATGGTTTCCAAGATATTTTCAATGTTTTATTTTCCGCTAAAATTCAAGATGGCCGCCAAAAGTGGCAAAAATTTAAATTGTTCTCCTTTGCACAAAATACTCTAGAAGTGCACTATCCTGTGGGTCAAAAATTGGCTCGAAATTGCTCTACCTCTTACAGTTTTTGAGATATTTTCAATGTTTTATTTTCCACTAAAATTCAAGATGGCCCCCAAAAGTGGCAAAAATTAAAACTTTTCTCTTTTGTATAGAACACTTTTATACTATCTTGTGGGTCAAAAATTTGCTCACCCTCTATCTCTTACAGTTTTTGGAGTTATTCCCAATTTTTTTATATTCTGCTAAAATCCAAGATGGCCACCAAAAGTATCGAAAATTGAAATTTTCCCCTTTGCATAGGATACTCTTGTACTACCCTGTGGGTCAAAAATTCACTTGAAATCACTCTCTCATGGTTTTCGAGATATTCAAAATTTTTCATTTTCCGCTAAAATCAAAGATGGCCACCAAGAGTGGAGAAAATTGAAATTTTTCCCTGGGCACAGGATACTACTGTGTACTACGCATTGGGTTATAAATTCCCTCAAAATCGCTCTATCTCTTAACTTCCCGAGATATTTTCATTGTTTTATTTTCCACTAAAACCCAAGATGGCCGCCAAAAGTGGCGAAAAATTGAAATTTTTCCCCTTTGCATAAGTTACTCTTTTACTGCCATATGGGTAAAAAATTGGCTCGAAATAGCTCTATCTCTTACATTTTTCGAGATATTCGTGATTTTTCACATTTCCACAAAAAGTATCAATAAAGTAGCTATTACTCACTTAGGTATGGAGATACACTTCCAAACTACTGACCATATTGTAGGTGCTGAAAAAGTACCTCAACAACACATTTGAAGAAAATATTTTACATGCAATAGTTTGAGAGTTATAAGCCAAAGTTCAAGAAAACAAGACCACTGCCGCGGTATGTATCTCCCGCCGAGTACCGCAGGGGAAGAAATACTACATTGAAATTTTTCCCCTTTGCATAGGACACTGTTGTACCATCCTGCAGGTCGAAAATTCGCTTGAAACCGCTCTATCTGTTATGCTTTTCGAGATATTGACACTTTTCCATTTTCAGCAAAAATCCAAGATGGCCGCCGAAAGTGGCGAAAAATGAAATTTTTCCCCTTTGGACAGGACACTCTTGTATCACCCTGTGGGTCAAAAAATCGCTCGAAATCGCTCGATCTGTTACGGTTTTCGAGATATTGACACTTTTTCATTTTCCGCAAAAATGTAAGATGGCCGCCAAAAGTGGCGAAAATTGAAATTTTCCCCCTTTGCACAGGAGACTCTTGTACCACCCTGCAGGTCAAAAATTTGCTCAAAATCGCTCTATCTCTTACAGTTTTCGAGATATTGACACTTTTCTATTTTCCGCAAAAATCTAAAAAGGCCGCCAAAAGTGGTGAAAATTGATATTTTACCCCTTTGCACAGGACATTCTTGTACTACCGTGCAGGTCAAAAATTCGCTCGAAATTGCTCTATCTCTTATGGTTTTCGAGATATTCACACTTTTTCATTTTTTTCCGCTAAAATGCAAGAAGGCCGGCAAAAGTGGCGAAAATTGAAATCTTTCCCCTTTGCATAGGACACTTTTGTACTACCCTGAAGGTCTAAATGCAATAGTTTTCAAGTTACAAGTGATTTCACTCAGGATGGAAGTTAGTGAAAAATCCAAAAGTAGCTATTACTCACTTATCTATTGAGATAGACACCCAAGTTACTCACCATGTTGTTGCTGTGGGAAAAAGTAGGTGAATAACATATTTTAACAAAATGCTCTAAATACAATACTTTTCAAGTTATAATCGATTTAGTGCATGATTTCATTAATTTTAATGCATTAAAAATTATTTTAATAATTCATAAAAAAACTTTAGCATGTGAAATATCTCCAAAATGTAGGTGAATGAGTTATTTGAGAAATACTGGCTATCTGCAATACTTTTTGTGATAATAGGCAATTACTCATTTTGAGTAGGTGAGTAATTAGATATGGATCTGAAAATTCACTAATTGAAAGTTCTCCCAAAATATAGGTGAAGTGAGTTATTTGAAAAATACTGGCTATCTGCAATACTTTTAGAGATAATTCGCATTTACTCATTTTGAGTAGGTGAGTAATTACCTACAGGTTTGGAACTTCACCATGTGAAAGCTCTTCCAAAAGTAGATGAATGAGTTATTTGATAAAAATTGGGTACCCACAATACTTTTAGAGATAATTAGCATTTACTCATTTTGAGTAGGTGAGTAATTACCTACGAGTCTGAAACTTCACCATGTGAAAGCTCTTTCAAAAGTAGATGAATGAGTTATTTGAGAAAAATTGGCTATCTGCAATACTTTTAGAGATAATTCTCATTTACTCATTTTGAGTAGGTGAGTAATTAGCTATGGGTCTGAAACTTCACGGAGTGAAAGCTCTCCCAAAAGTAGGTGAATGAGTTATTTGAGAAAAATTGGCTATCTGCAATACTTTTAGAGATAATTCGCATTTACTCATTTTGAGAAGGCGAGTAATTAGCTATGGGTCTGAAACTTCACCATGTGAAAGCTCTTCCAAAAGTAAATGAATGAGTTATTTGAGAAAAAATGGCTATCTGCAATACTTTTAGAGATATTTAACATTTACTCATTTTGAGTAGGTGAGAAATTAGCTACAGGTCTCACACTTCACCAAGTGAAAGCTCTCCCAAAAGTAGATGAATGAGTTATTTGAGAAAATTTGGCTATCTGCAATACTTTTAGAGATAATTAGCATTTACTCATTTTCAGTAGGTGAGTAATTAGCTAGGGGTCTGAAACTTCACCAAGTGAAAGCTCTTCCAAAAGTAGGTAAATGAGTTATTTGATAAAAATTGGGTACCCACAATACTTTTAGAGATAATTAGCATTTACTCATTTTGAGTAGGTGAGTAATTACCTACGAGTCTGAAACTTCACCATGTGAAAGCTCTTTCAAAAGTAGATGAATGAGTTATTTGAGAAAAATTGGCTATCTGCAATACTTTTAGAGATAATTCTCATTTACTCATTTTGAGTAGGTGAGTAATTAGCTATGGGTCTGAAACTTCACGGAGTGAAAGCTCTCCCAAAAGTAGGTGAATGAGTTATTTGAGAAAAATTGGCTATCTGCAATACTTTTAGAGATAATTTGCATTTACTCATTTTGTGTAGGCGAGTAATTAGCTATGGGTCTGAAACTTCACCATGTGAAAGCTCTTCCAAAAGTAAATGAATGAGTTATTTGAGAAAAAATGGCTATCTGCAATACTTTTAGAGATATTTAACATTTACTCATTTTGAGTAGGTGAGAAATTAGCTACAGGTCTCACACTTCACCAAGTGAAAGCTCTCCCAAAAGTAGATGAATGAGTTATTTGAGAAAATTTGGCTATCTGCAATACTTTTAGAGATAATTAGCATTTACTCATTTTGAGTAGGTGAGTAATTAGCTACGGATCTGAAACTTCACCAAGTGAAAGCTCTTCCAAAAGTAGGTAAATGAGTTATTTGAGAAAAATTGGCTATCTGCAATACTTTTAGAGAGAATTCGCATTTACTCATTTTGAGTAGGTGAGTAATTAGCTACGGATCTGAAACTTCACCAAGTGAAAGCTCTTCCAAAAGTAGGTAAATGAGTTATTTGAGAAAAATTGGCCATCTGCAATACTTTTAGAGAGAATTCGCATTTACTCATTTTGAGTAGGTGAGTAATTAGCTATGGGTCTGAAACTTCACCATGTGAAAGCTGTTCCAAAAGTAGTTGAATGAGTTATTTGAGAAAAATTGGCTATCTGCAATACTTTTAGAGATAATTAGCATTTACTCATTTTGAGTAGGTGAGTAATTAGCTACGGGTCTGAAACTTCACCAAGTGAAAGCTCTCCCAAAAGTAGGTGAATGAGTTATTTGAGAAAAATTGGCTATCTGCAATACTTTTAGAGAGCATTTGCATTTACTCATTTTGAGTAGGTGAGTAATTAGCTATGGGTCTGAAACTTCACCATGTGAAAGCTCTTCCAAAAGTAGATGAATGAGTTATTTGAGAAAAATTGGCTATCTGCAATACTTTTAGAGATAATTAGCATTTACTCATTTTGAGTAGGCGGGTAATTAGCTACGGGTCTGAAACTTCACCAAGTGAAAGCTCTCCCAAAAGTAGGTGAATGAGTTATTTGAGAAAAATTGGCTATCTGCAATACTTTTAGAGAGCATTTGCATTTACTCATTTTGAGTAGGTGAGTAATTAGCTATGGGTCTGAAACTTCACCATGTGAAAGCTCTTCCAAAAGTAGATGAATGAGTTATTTGAGAAAAATTGGCTATCTGCAATACTTTTAGAGATAATTCGCATTTACTCATTTTGAGTAGGCGGGTAATTAGCTATGGGTCTGAAACTTCACCATGTGAAAGCTCTTCCAAAAGTAAATGAATGAGTTATTTGAGAAAAATTGGCTATCTGCAATACTTTTCGAGATATTTAGCATTTACTCATTTTGAGTAGGTGAGAAATTAGCTACAGGTCTGACACTTCACCAAGTGAAAGCTCTCGCAAAAGTAGGTGAATGAGTTATTTGAGAAAAATTGGCTATCTTCTATACTTTTAGAGATAATTCGCATTTACTCATTTTGAGTAGGTGAGAAATTAGCTAGGGGTCTGAAACCTCACTAAGTGAAAGCTCTTCCAAAAGTATATGAATGAGTTATTTGAGAAAAATTGGCTATCTGCAATACTTTTAGACATAATTAGCATTTACTCATTTTGAGTAGGCGAGTAAGTAGCTATGGGTCTGAAACTTCACAATGTGAAAGCTCTTCCAAAAGTAGGTGAATGAGTTATTTGAGAAAAATTGGCTATCTGCAATACTTTTAGAGAAAATTCGCATTTACTCATTTTGAGTAGGTGAGTAATTAGCTATGGGTCTGAAACTTCACCATGTGAAAGCTCTTCCAAAAGTAGATGAATGAGTTATTTGAGAAAAATTGGCCATCTGCAATACTTTTAGAGATAATTAGCATTTACTCATTTTGAGTAGGTGAGTAATTAGCTACGGGTCTGAAACTTCACCAAGTGAAAGCTCTCCCAAAAGTAGGTGAATGAGTTATTTGAGAAAAATTGGCTATCTGCAATACTTTTAGAGAGAATTCGCATTTACTCATTTTGAGTAGGTGAGTAATTAGCTATGGGTCTGAAACTTCACCATGTGAAAGCTCTTCCAAAAGTAGATGAATGAGTTATTTGAGAAAAATTGGCTATCTGCAATACTTTTAGAGATAATTCGCATTTACTCATTTTGAGTAGGCGAGTAATTAGCTATGGGTCTGAAACTTCACCATGTGAAAGCTCTTCCAAAAGTAAATGAATGAGTTATTTGAGAAAAATTGGCTATCTGCAATACTTTTAGAGATATTTAGCATTTACTCACTTTGAGTAGGTGAGAAATTAGCTACAGGTCTGACACTTCACCAAGTGAAAGCTCTCGCAAAAGTAGGTGAATGAGTTATTTGAGAAAAATTGGCTATCTTCTATACTTTTAGAGATAATTCGCATTTACTCATTTTGAGTAGGTGAGTAACTAGCTACGCATCTGAAACTTAACCAAGTGACAGCTCTCCCAAAAGTAGGTGAATGAGTTATTTGAGAAAAAATGGCTACCTGCAATACTTTTAGAGATAATTCGCATTTACTCATTTTGAGGAGGTGAGTAAGTAGGCCAAAGTTCACCAAACCATTTTCCCCTTAGCATAGGATACTCTAGTACTACCCTGTGGTTCAAAAATTTGCTCGAAATTTCTCTCTCTTACAGTTTGAGAGATATTTCTGATTTTTCACATTTTCACTAAAAGTAGCAATAAAGTAGCCATTACTCACTTGTACATTGAGCAACAGTTGTGAAACTTAAATATGTTACAGTTCACAAAAAAGTACATGAACAACATATTTGAGAGAAATTGTGTAGCTGCAATACTTTTGAAGATATAAGCCATTTACTCATTATGGTTATCATTAAAAATTGAAAAAGTAGCTATTACTCACTTAGCTATGGAGATACACTTCCAAATTACTGACCATGTTGTAGCTGTGGAGAAAGTAGCTGAACATCATATTGGAACAAAATTGTGTAGCTGCAATACTTTTGAAGATATAAGCCATTTACTCATTGACAGTTAAAAGTCATATAATTATATTAGGTAAAAGCGCTATTACTCACTCAAAAGTAGGCCAAAGTTCACCAAACCTTCCCCCCCCCTTAGCAATAGGATACTCTAGTACTACCCTGTGGGTCAAAAATTTGCTCGAAATTGCTCTATATCTTACGGTTTGAGAGATATTTCTGATTTTTCACATTTTCACTAAAAGTAGCAATAAAGTAGCCATTACTCACTTGTACATCGAGCAACAGTTGTGAAACTTAAATATGTTACAGTTCACAAAAAAGTACATGAACAACTTATTTGAGAGAAATTGTGTAGCTGCAATACTTTTGAAGATATAAGCCATTTACTCATTATGGTTATCATTAAAAATTGAAAAAGTAGCTATTACTCACTTAGCTATGGAGATACACTTCCAAATTACTGACCATGTTGTAGCTGTTGAGAAAGTAGCTGAACATCATATTGGATTAAAATTGTGTAGCTGCAATACTTATGAAGATATAAGCCATTTACTCATTGACAGTTATAAGTCATATAATTATATTAGGTAAAAGCGCTATTACTCACTCAAAAGTAGGCCAAAGTTCACCAAACTTTTTCCCCCTTAGCAATAGGATACTCTAGTACTACCCTGTGGGTCAAAAATTTGCTCGAAATTGCTCTATATCTTACAGTTTGAGAGATATTTCTGATTTTTCACATTTTCACTAAAAGTAGCAATAAAGTAGCCATTACTCACTTGTACATTGAGCAACAGTTGTGAAACTTAAATATGTTACAGTTCACAAAAAAGTACATGAACAACATATTTGAGAGAAATTGTGTAGCTGCAATACTTTTGAAGATATAAGCAATTTACTCATTATGGTTACCATTAAAAATTGAAAAAGTAGCTATTACTCACTTAGCTATAGAGATACACTTCCAAACTACTGGCCATGTTGTAGCAGTGGAGAAAGTAGCTGAACAACATATTGGAACAAAATTGTGTAGCTGCAATACTTTTGAAGATATAAGCCATTTACTCATTATGGTTGTCATTAAAAACTGAAAAAGTAGCTATTACTCACTTAGCTACGGAGATACACTTCCAAACTACTGACCATGTTGTAGCAGAGGAGAAAGTAGCCGAACAACATATTGGAACAAAATTGTGTAGCTGCAATACTTTTGAAGATATAAGCCATTTACTCATTATGGTTATCATTAAAAATTGAAAAAGTAGCTATTACTCACTTAGCTATGGAGATACACTTGCAAACTACTGACCATGTTGTAGCTGTGGAGAAAGTAGCTGAACAACATATTGGAACAAAATTGTGTAGCTGCAATACTTATGAAGATATAAGCCATTTACTCATTATGGTTATAATTAAAAATTGACAAAGTAGCTATTACTCACTTAGCTATGGAGATACACTTCCAAACTACTGACCATGTTGTAGCTGTGGAGAAAGTAGCTGAACAACATATTAGAACAAAATACTGTAAATGCAATAGTTTCAGAGTTATAAGCCATATAATTATATTAGCTAAAATAGCTATTACTCACTCAAAAGTAGGCCAAAGTTCACCAAACCCCAAAAATATTGAAGAGCAAAAAAATTCATTAGAACTTGTGATTTACCAAAAATGTGTAACTGTAGTAGTTTCAGAGAAAACTGCGTGACACACGCACGCACGCACGTACACACGCACATGGTGCAAATTATGATCTCCCTCCGGCGAGCCGGGCGGGAGATAACCAAAAAATATTGAAGGGCATAAAAATTCATTAGGACTAGTAATTTACCAGAAATAAGTAACTATAGCAGTTTTAGAGAAAACTGCATGGCACACGCACGCACACACCCCCCCACATACAGGCAGCTGTATGTACACACATGGTGCAAATTATAATCTCCCACCGATACGGAAGGCGGGAGATAATTAACCTCAAACATCCAGAAGCCATAATTGACAGATATTTTGAAGCTAATTAACTTCATTTGCAAATGAATATAAAGTAAAAATGGGAGATGTTTCCTTTAAATTTATACATTTTTTATAATTTTCACAAAGTATTAACCGGAAGAAAGTCTAAAATAATGCCATTTTTAATAACCAGTTCTTATGGATTGCACCGCTTCTATCATTATGAAACATGGTACTCTGGTTTACTACTTCCCACCAAAATTACCGTATGTGTTAACTACAAAGCCACTAAGGCTGAAACGATTAGCAGAATTTGCTAGCTGGGTGTGTTACCCGAACTCTGCCTGTATTAGTTGAAGCAGGGACAAAACAGAATTCCTATATTGTAATGAAACTTTCCTGGACTATTAATAAAAATAATACCATAGCTTAAATCACTCAATGATTTATAGCTTATGAGATAAAGTAGGTCTGCTGTAAAACTCTGATTATTTGAATTATGCTGAATACTCAATCATATGAACAAACTTCTGGTTTTCATTTTTATTTGATATTATACAGCTTTTTAGTTACTGAACTTTTCATTGGGATTAAGTCTTTGTTCTAGAAACATTAATATTCAGTAAGCATATTTATTGCAGATTCTTTGGATTATGAATTTCAATCTAACAGTATGTCCTTGGAACAAAATTGTTTTACACCATTACAAGCAATTACAGCAAACTTCTGTTAAACCCTTTGTCATGACATGTCTGTCATGAAACGGTATTTCCAAACCCACAGAATCACGAAATGACCTTGGGAATCAAAGAAAATGGCAGCAACTCCACAAACAAACCTTTGTCACAATTTAGACGCAAAATAGGAATCAAATGAAAAAATGCATGCAATACTGTAACTTGAAAATATACACTCCAAACACACTTAAATCAGTCTCTCTGAAATAATGTACACAATAAGACTTTCTATTTCAGTACCATGAACCAGCCTTAAACTTCAAAGACACAGAACTTGGGTTTTCACGGTTATTTCAAATATTCAGTTTCTGTGGTCATATGAAGACAGGTCCTCTGTTCATCCCGCAGTTGTTATCATGAGCTGGATTCATTAACCCACAAATATCAAACTAATGTTAACCAATCAGTCCCCGAGGCCACCTAAATAAAATCCAGGAAGAAAGCCCTCAGGCGAAAAGGCCTCTACTTGCATATGTGGACAAGAGACCTCAGCCAGTTTTGGCAACCTGTACAGAGAAACCCTCTAATAGTTATGTGGCCTGTGGATAGAATGTTTTTCTCCTAATAGCTTTTTGAATGAGCAATTTTCTCTGTCTCAATTTTAATTAACCAACAGGACTTGTTTTGTTGTTAATTGAAGATGGTAAACTGGAAACCCATTTGCCAACTGAAAGACAGTGATCCGGTTACATTTCATTTTGGTCTAACCAAAACCGGTTTCATCACATATTCATTATTATACTTTAGTTTACCAAAATATTAAACTACAACAAGTATTTCAAAGAATTTTATAGTATTCTATGAAAATATCACCCATTTTGACCTTGAAAGTCTTCAAAAAGTCCATTGTGGTTCATATTTATATGCGAGTTAAAGCTCATGTACGCATTTGAGAACTTAGGTTGTCACATTTAATAAATTAAACATATCCGTTTTTTGCCTAATTTCCGCTTTTGGAAACTGCTTCTAAAATTCGCATTCAACCACAACACTAACTTGTTTCATGTAAAGTAACCATCTGACTTCTAATATCATAATAACTCATACTATCACAACAGACATAAACCAAAATTGTAAAATGACAATGTTAATGACTTTAAAAATCTGTACATACATGTGTTCATACAACAACCTGAGCATCAGTTTTAAATAACATGCAAAATCTACACACTGTCACAGCATTTATAATTCTGCACTTGCATGTTTTTTTTTATTTAAATAGGAATACCATAACCAAATAAATACCCAGGGATGAAATACATTTTTCACAAGGGGGGCAACTATTACAGATAAAGAACACCTCTTGAGAGACCCAACTCTGGCCTTTGCAAAGGTCAACAGTAGAGGAGAGTGTTTAATAGGGAGGGGCATCTATACACATTAGAAGACATTCTAATGATTCTCAAAGTCTAAAAATGATCCACAAGATGATTTATCTCTAACCATCAAAGTTAAGAAAGCTTAAACAGAGGTCAACTTCTCAGTGCTGATTCTAGAAATTTTGAAATGTGGGGGCAGTTCCCCCCCATGTCCGAAAAATGTGGGGGCTTGGTCAATAACAAGGGTGAAGTAGTTGGCCTTCTGCCAACCACACCGTCGAATCTTAGGACAGCATTGGGTGTTGAAATCTTTAAACTCGGTATTATCGCCCGCATTTGCAAACCGCTTCCGGAGTTGTTTTCAGATTTGTGTAGCGATATGGGTACTAGTATTTGTAGTGATGCCATGTGAAAGGTTTACAAATATAAAGGGTCTGTAGATGCGAAGTTTTACAAGACTGGTTTAAGATAAGAGCTACCAATGCACTTCCTGTTCACGGACTTGCCTCATTAATATTAATGAGCAAATATGCGCAGTCACGGCAGTTCTTTAGGGGGTTTCCTGGCAATATTCTACCGTAGATGCGCAGTTTGAAATTTGATTTTGAAATGAGAAGACGTATTTCAATTTTGAAGCGTGGATATATAGTACTGTATATGGATATTTTACAGAAGCAAATTGTAAGTATTTAAATAAACTATTCGTGTGTTATTTCTACAATATTACGATAGCCATAATGAGTGATAATCGGATCAGACGTTATGCTGTATTTTACCGATGAAGTATTTTGACGGAAAAATGAAATCACGTGATAACTTCTAGGACATGCAAAAGCGCCTTCGAGTGGTTGAATGTAGAACTACGGAGTTTGAATATTTTCATTGTCGATTCTGATTGGCTGAACGACAAAGGTGTAGTACTACCGTGACGTCACTTCATTCATTAATTTCTTTGCGGTTTATTTGTTTGACAAATGGGTAGATGCGCAGACAACAATTTTACATTAACAGTGACTGCGTGATAAACCAGCAGACAAATAAATTAATTGGGGTTTCCACGTCTAGAAACCAGCAGACGAAACCGTTAAAAAAGACTCATTCGAGTAGGCCATCACAATGGGGAAAACAACTATAGTTTCTAGGACATACGGGTTCTTTGAGAAAGCCAGACGAAGTGCTAGACAAGCTTTTTACTTTATAAAATATAACTGAATAAAAGCATTAAAAATCTTCAAAATGGCAGAGTGTATAATATACACCTTTATGTATAGATATGTGAAGAAAATATTAGGCAGAATTGATATTTAAGGGTTTAAACGGCGAATTTAAAATCGTGACCGCAACTCAGTACATAACTCAAATCAAAGATTCGACTAAAAATGGGAACTTGTACCTCCGCCAAAGAGGCATTAATTTCAGAAGCATTTGTCTGTCCGTATGTTTGTTAGCAGGATTACACAAATGCTACTGTACGCTACTACTACAAATGCTGCTGTATGGATCTTCGTGAAAAAAATAGAAGATGGAAACTGATCCAACTTAGATCACATTAAATTATGTTACTTATCTGGATCAGTGCTTCGATAAAAAAAATCTCAAAGACATGGGGCCATATTCTACAACAATATTTTTCTAGCAATATTTTTTAAAATAGAAGAGCCTCAATGAAAGACTAAATGCTTTAAACTGGGGAACTCATGGCCATAGCACCCAAGTCATTAATATTCATGAGATGATTATGAGGTCATAGATTTCCATTGGGGATTTCTAGCAATATTTTATAAAATGGAACCCTCAACAAAGATCTAACAATTTAAACTTGAGAACTCACGGCCATAGCTCCCAACTGATTAATATTCATGAGAAGATATGAGATAACACACATGCTGTATGAACTGGTTCAACAGTATTGTTGTTAGTATCTGATGTTTGCATCATCCACTTTCAAACTTTAGTATCCGTTTTGTTTTCATATGAAATAACATTTTTCACTGAAAAAACGACCAAATATAGCCTTTATGATGATAAAATTAAAGGATTCTCATGAAACGATCAGTGCCCCTCCATTTTGTAAACATGCGGGATTGCGTCTTCTACCGAACGCGCCGAATATACCGAATTGCGGGCTAGTACTAAAACTCGCGAGATATCGCGTATCCCGCGCTCTAGAAGCATCACTGCTTCTTAATACCCCTTTCACACTACAGGCGGTATCACCCGCGGTGACTGGCATTTAGTGAATCATCCCTGTCCTGGAATCACCGTCTGACGTCTGTTTCCAAACTTGTGAGCCAGTGGTGAAACGTCCATTTTCTTGCGAGTCCTACTGAAGTTTTACAATGTTCACTATTTTGCAAGTCCTACTGAAGTTTTACAAATTTTCACCTCTGAATTCAGCACCGTGGGCATGCAGACGATTTTGCGCAAGCCATGCGAATATGATTATTTCACTACGGTAAGCGAAGGTGTGGTCCACAGTGTGCATAAGGTTGTGACTCCACCGTCAACAGGTGTAAAACAGCAACATAAGGCAAGTGGAGGTACATGAATGTTTCGCCACTATGACACAAGGTTGCATACGAATCTCGAATGGTTGTTGAAGGACAGGTATGTATCGCCAAATGCCTATAACCATGAATTACACCACCACCACCAGACGAAATGAGGCGACCTAGGAGGCGGTTCCACTGCCAAGGAACACCTGTAATTGCTGGATATACCGCCTGTAGTGCGAAAGGGGCATAACTTTTGTACATAGATAATTAACTTCTTGCCAACATCACCAAATATGTCAGACTTTAGTCTAAACTGGGAGATAATATATTATCAACAGCAAAACAATACCTATCCCAGTCTAAAATTTTGTCTACACAACCAGAAGATTGTAACATAAATTAGAAAATTTCACAGGCAGCAACTAGAAATAGGATGCCCTGTTAAGAGTAGCTGCAACATATGAAAAGAAACAGGATAGCATAGAAGAACACACATTATCATGTGTAATGTCCTTGACCTTACAAGACCCTGTTTCATTTATAAAATATATCCATGATGCTTAATATTTAATGGTATACATGTAAATTATTTCAGCTTTATGCCTTTTTGCATTGGTTCAAAATTTGCTCAAAATCACTCTGTCTCAAAAGGTTTTTGAGATATCCAACATTTTTGATTTCCGATAAAATTGAAGATGGTAGGCGAAATTTGAGAAATTTGACATTTTTCAGAGGCAATATACCGAAGATCTCTAATATCCAAATGGTCAAAAATTAGCTTGAAATTGCTCTATCCCTTACGGTTTTCGAGATAAATGATATATTCAATTTCCGCCAAAATTCAAAATGGCGGACAAAATTCTGGAAATTCAACTTTTTTCACAGGCACTTATCTCAGGTCTCTAGTACCCAAAAGGTCCAAACACTGCTTGAAATCACTTTATTTCTAAGGGTTTTTGAGACAAATGCTATAAATATTTTTCAATTTCCGCCATAATTCAAGATGGAAGCCAAAATCTCGTTCCCAAGATAAATGCATTTTTACATTTATGCAGAAATTGAAGATGGCCACCAAAATTGGCAGCAAAGCGATTTTTGTTAAATGTCTCCAGTACACTCTGCAGATACCCTGTAGGTTAAAAATTTCATCAAAATCACTCTATCTAGAACCGTTTTCAAGATAAATGCGTTTTACACAGAAATTCAAGATGGCGGGAAATTGTGAAAAAGTTGCCAGCAGACTCTGCAGATAACCTGCAAGTCAGCTATTTCGTCGAAATCACTCTATCTCGAACAGTTTCAAAGATAAATGTGTTTTGCATTTGACACAGAAATGCAAGATGGCCACGAAAAAAAATGGCGGGAAAGTGACTTTTGCAAAATGTTGCCAGTACACTCTGCAGATACCCTGTGGGTCCAAAATTTTGTAGCAATCACTCTATCTTGCATCGTTGCCAAGATAAATGTGCTTTGCGTTTTACACGAAAATTCAAGATGGCCAATAAAAGTGGCGGGAAAGTATCATTTGCGAAAAGTCACCAGTAGACTCTGCATATACCCTATGGGTCAAAAATTTCATCGAAATCACGCTATCTCGCACCGATAAATGCGCTTTTGCATTTTACGCAGAAATTCAAGACAGCCGCCAAAAGTGGCGGGAAAGCGATTTTTGCTTAAAGTCGCCAGTAGACTGTTCATATACCCTGCAGGCCAAAAATTTTGTCGAAATCGTGCAAAGTTTCCAAGATAAGTGCTTTAACGTTTCAGGCAGAAATTCAAAGATGGCCGCCAAAAGTGGCGGGAAAGTGGTTTTTGTGAAAAGTCGCCAGTACACTCTGGACACCCGGGGGTCGAAAATTTTGACGTAATCACTCTATCTCGCACGGTTAAGGAGATAGAAGCCAATTTGTGTTTTTCCATTTTTGGCGAAAATTCAAAATGGCCGCCATTTTGGGGAGAGGAAATTTTTTTGAAAATTGCCAAGAGTACATTGCTTAGATACCCTGTGGGTTGAAAATTTCAATGAAATCGCTCCATCTCGCACAGTTTAGGAGATAGACATATTTATGTTTTTTGCTATATAGCTATTACTCAGGAGGTTAAAGCTATTACCATCAACAACAATATCAAGCAAGAAATTGACCCTATAAACCTTCACACCAAATTTTTAAAAGATGAGTTAAATAAGTTTCCTTTAAAAGAGTGAAAACAGAAGTGCAATTCAGAGTAGGCTCAAAGTAGCAAAGCAGCTATTACTCAGATAGCTACAAAGCTATCATCGACCAAAAGCTATCCTGGGCCAAACTATTGACCCATTATTATCCTTCATATAATTTTTTTTTTACTAAAATGCTGGATGAAAGAAACAATGCTGTTTCGTGAAAGGATGCCTTTTAATTTCCATGACTTTTTATGAGTTTTCCAAAACCTGGAGTCAATTTCCATGACTTTTCCAGGCCTAGAAAAAAATAATGGAATTCCATGACTTTTCAAAGTTTTCCATGACAGGATACACCCTGCTAAAAGCAATCCCAAGCAAGCTATTGACCTAACTATTGCTCATACCAAATTTGAAAAAGATATCTCAAGCTATCAACCCAATCAACTTTTCCTTGAAATGACCGGAAACCAAGCGTGACGGATTCCGGATGGCGGACAGCGGAAAAAAACAAAAATAATATGTCCACCTCCCAGTGGGATGGACATAATAAGGTTAGTGACTGCTGTAATTAAATTTAGAAACAAGGAAAGAAATGTTAGGTCACCCAGTTAAGGTACTAAATGTGTTAGACGTGCTAAGAAATGTAAAACTTGTAATCTAGGTCTATGCTATAAACAGACAAACGGACGAAATCACACCAACTTTTGATAACGTGATCCATCCCCCCTGTCAAGTTTGAATTCGATTGGACAAAGCATTTTCGAGTTAGATTCTGGAAATATTGACGGACAGACAAACGAAAAAAACCCCGGACAAAATTACACCAATTTCGAAAGCAGCTTAGCTATGATGGTGATCTATCTCCCTGTCACGTTTGAATTCGATTGGACAAAGCATTTTCGAGTCCTGAAATGAAAATGTTGACGGACAGACAAACGAACACACAGAATTACACCAATTTCGAAAGCAACCTAGCTATGATGGTAATCTATCTCCCTGTCAAGTTTGAATTTGATTAGACAATTTGAGTGCGAAACGGAAATGTAGACAGACAATCGGACAAAAAACAAAGAACGAACAGACAGAATTACACCAATTTCGAAAGCAACTTAGCTATGATGATGATCTTATATAATCTCCCTGTCAAGTTTGAATTTGATTGGACAAAGCATTTTCGAGTAAAGAGTCCGGAAACGGAAATGATGTTGGACAGACAAACAGACAAAAACGGACAAACGAACACATGGAATTACACCAATTTCACAAGCAACCTAGCTATGATGGTAATCTCTCTCCCTGTCAAGCTTGAATTTGATTGGACAAAGCGTTTTCTAGTTAGAGTCCGAAAATACTGACAGACAGACAAACGGACAGATGGAATTACACCAATTTTGAATGCAACCTAGCTATTATGGTGATCTATCTCCCTGTCAAGTTTAAATTCAATTGGACAAAGCGTTTTTGAGTTAAAGTCCAGAAACGAAAATGTTGATGGACAAACGGACAAAAGAACAGACGGAATTACACCAATTTCGAAAGCAACCTAGCTATGATGATGATCTATCTCCCTGTTATGTTTGAATTGGATTGGACAAAGCGTTTTCGAGTTAGAGTCCGGAAACGGAAATGTTGACAGACAGACAAATGGACAAAAAATGGACAAATGAACGGACAGAATTACACCAATTTTGAAAGGAACCTAGCTATGATGGTGATCTATCTCCCTGTCAAGTTTAAATTTGCTTGGACAAAGCACTTTCGAGTTAGAGTCCGGAAACGAAAATGTTGAAGGACAGATGCCGGACACATCAATCTAATAGGTGGGTTGGTTACACTCAACCTGCCTAAAAATAGCAAAATGGATATAACATAGCATTGTAACAAGTAAAATAGCATCAGAGATGCCCACACCCAAAAGCTCAGTATTGACTTTTCCATAATGAGTACTCAAATTATAGTGATAGTGAGTAAAACAAGTCTTGAACCTGGAGAGCACTAACTTACCACATGACAGTACTGGAAGTTTCAACTGAATAGCAGTGTTCACAAAGTGCTCAGTGATTAAATAACGTAAGTATTTACAAGACAATAAAGACAATAAAGCAAATTTACACAGCTCCTCATAAATTTTTATAATGCCCCATCTAATTTTGTTATTTAGTTCTTTAAATGTTACCTTTCAGTCTGTGATATGTATAGGTTAATGGCCAAGTAAGTGTCCAATATTGGAAAATAAGGGACTGTTTACGAGGTCCCAAAGGGGAGAGGAATGGGAAAATGTATTAAGGATAAATCCTATAAAGTTGGTAGACATAGCGGTTGCTGTGCTACTTGTATTTTTATATGGAGTAAATTTCACCTGCAATTTCTAGAAATTTTGGAAGTGAGATGTTTGATAAAATTCAGAGATGCTCCACTGAATAGAAGTGAATGCTTCTATTCTATACAATTGAGACTCACCAGTTTACTTCATATGAATCACTTTGGTTTTTGAACTGAATTGTTGGAAGATATTCAGACTGGCTGTTACTAGAAACTATATTGAAGGTTATAATGATCCCTTTTTTAGTAAAAAAAACACTGAAGATGAGTTATTTTAGTTAAAGGTCAAAGGTAGGATTTTTACGTCCCATTTAACAGCAATGGTCATATTGGGACAGGCCTTCAGTATTGTCCCTTGTTGGGGTGGAACCCACAGAGAGCTGACAGCCTGAAGTTAAATTCCAAACCTCTTAACCCACCAGGCCACTCAGGAACTGTTATTTTAGTTTATGATCTTGGAAATATCTATTATAACTGAAAGTTTTAACCAGTACTGTTTGTCTTTGTAGTAGGAAGTGAACAATGAAAAAAAATTAATTAAAGTGAATTTCTTAGAACATTAATGAAATGTTCTCTTTAGTTAAAGGTATAAAGCATTCACTTCTATTCAGTGGAGCATCTCTGAATTTTATCAAACATCTCACTTCCAAAATTTCTAGAAATTGCAGGTGAAATTTACTGCATATAAAAATACAAGTAGCACAGCAACCACTATGTCTACCAACTTTATAGGATTTATCCTTAATACATTTTCCCATTTCTCTGGTAATTCAATCTTTTACATCGTGTGGAGCAATTCCAATTTACAGGCTTGAGGCATTTGGGCAAATGAGCTTAACACTGACCTATTGTAAGGAGAGGCAGTAATATATCAAGATATTAAGTTAATGTTTCTACGCAGTGTAAATCATACCAAATGGCAGTCCATATTGCATTAAATTTGCAACTATTTTCAGGACACTTTATACAATATGTATAAAGACAGTCAACCTGCAATGCCGAAGTTTTTATCAAAGTAAAATGGTAATGATATAAAAATAAAAATAAAGTTATTGGGTCATGGGATTACTGTCACATTTTGTTTTGATTATGGAACAACATTCAAGTTTTTACCTTTTGTTGTCCAAAATCAACAATATTAAGTTTCAAACTATTTCTATAAATTTATAAAACTGCTTTTAAAAATATGAATAAAACTAGAGGATCACTTGCAAACCAAAGCGATTGCTTTTGCATGGCAAAAACAAAGCGTCCCGAAAAGGAGAAATAATGGCAGCTTAATCATGTCAGAAAGTTCTGCTTATAGCTCAACAAAGCCAGAATATAGGAAAAGTAGTTCCTGGGCAGGGTACTTATCTTGGATACAGTGTGTTTAAAAAATTTTGATGAAATTGTTCTATCTTGCACGGTTAAGGAGACAGAGGTAATTTGGTGTTTTGCAATTTTTGTTACAAATCTGACAATTGACAATGACCCCCATTTTTGGGAAGGGTAAATTTTTGGGGGAAATTGGTTAGAGTAGTCTGCTTACATACCCAAAGAAATGGCCGCCATTTTTGGCAAGTGAAATATTCATTGAAACTTGGAAAGGCTAGTCTTCACAGATACTATGTGGGTCAAATATGTATGACGAATTCACTCTGACACGGTTTTCGAGATACAAGCATTTTTGTGTTTTGCAATTTTTGCAAAAAATTCGAAAATCCAAAATGGCCGCCATTTGTGGGGACACAAAATTTTTGAAAATTGGGTCAGTTACTCAGCAGATTTACCCTATGGGTCAGAATTTTTGTCAAAATTGCTCTATCTAGCACGGTTTTCGAGATACAAGCATTCAAAATGGCCGCCATTTTTGAAATATTCATTGAAACTTGGAAAGGGTAGTCTTCACAGGCACCCTGTGGGTAAACTAAAAAATTTTTGCCAAAATCGCTATATCTGGCATATATACAAGCATTTTTGTGATTTTTGCAAAAAATTTGAAAATTCAAAATGGCCGCCATTTTTGGCGGGTGAAAATTTTTTAGAAAACTGGGTCAGCTACTCAATAGAAGTACCCTGTGGGTTAAAAATTGTGTCGAAATTGCTCTATCTATCTTTTTGTGCTTTGCATTTTTAAAAAAAAATTCAAAATGGCCGCCATTTTTGGCAAGTGAAATATTTGTTGAAACTTGGGAAGGCTAGTCTTCAAAGATACCCTGTGGGTCAAAAATTTTGCCGAAATCCCACTAGTAAATTTTTATTTTATGAAGAAAATGGTTTCAAAAAAGCACTCATATATCAGTATTGTTTTATATGTGTCCCTTATGAGCCTATATTTCCAATTTTGTGTTTTGCATTTTTTGTCAAAAATTCAAAAACTGAATGTGACCCCCATTTTTGGGGAGACAATTTTTGGAAAATTGGAGAGAGTAGCTTGCTTAGACAAAACCTGTGGGTCAAAAATTTTGACTAAATCGCTCTATCTTGCACGGTTAAGGAGATACAAGCAGTTTTGTGTTTTACTCATTAAGACAATCATTAATGCTTAATTAATCATCAATACATTCAGTCATATTTTAACCTATCCCTGCCAAAATTTAAAGTCGCCCAAATCTTTATATGAGGAAGGTATTTGCTAAATTTCAGGTGGATAGATAAAATGCTTTGTAAGATATCATCTGGACAGGGATGCCCTAAAAAAACGCATTTTTGGTCATGTGACCTCTCTGATGTTTTAAAATGTCATCGCAGCATATTCAGAAAAATTTCCCAGGGCTACTGCATACACCTGCCAAATATGAAAAGAATCCGCCTTATGGCTGCGAAGCTATTGCGAAAAGAAAATGTGGATCCAGCGGAACCGGCGGAGTCGCTTCTCCCATACACAAACAAGCATCCCTCGAGGGACGCTTAAATAGCATCAGAGAGCCCCGTACCCCACAGCCTGGGGAAATATTTTTCAACACCATGAGATAATGTATAGAAGTAGTGAAACAGTATAAAGATTAGGATACTTTCAGAGCAGTGTCCGTTATATAAAGGTCCAAATAATGTTTAAGAAGAGAAAATAATGTCTGAGAGAAAGAAAATATATGCAAAGATGAAACATTAAACAAGACAATTCAATAGCAAGATGACAGCATTAATGAGTCAACTAAAAATAATGATGCTGTAAAATTTATTAACAGGAGAAGAGATATCAATGGAAATAATACATATAAGTACATATAATAATCAGTTGCAGCAATCCATATATCATAAGAGAAACGTGTCTCAAATATGGAAGGTGAACACACTTTGGCAGAGCCAAAGCTAAAGATCACACCATGATACACACCTACACCCCCTGACCAATGTCCCTGCCATTAAGTGTCAACCTTCTACACCTTACAGAATTCAAGAGCCCGGACAAGATGTTAGGTCAAGGTCATAACGGCAATGTGAAAGGTCAAATTAAGGTCACACTATGATGTTGCACACCTAAAACCCATAACCAATGTCCCTATCAAGTATCAACTTCCTGCACCTTATGGTTTCCAAGATATAGCCTGGACAAGATTTTATAGGTCAAGCAAGGTCAAAGGTCAAATCAAGGGAACACCATGACGTTGCACACCTACACCCCCCTAACCAATGTCCTTACAAAGTATCAACTTACTAAAACCTGATGATTTCTGAGATATAGCCTTGACAAGATTTTCAAACTCAATGTAACTACGGCAAGGTCAAAGGTCAAATGAAGGTCACACCATGACGTTGTACACCTACACAACCCAACAAATGTCCCTACCAAGTATCAGCCTCCTACACCTTGAGGTTTCTGAGATAGAGCCCGGATAAACATTTTTCCACCAGCCAGCCATCTGCCCACCCATCAGGACACCATGGGTGAAAACAATACCCCGACAGTCCTTAAGGGCTGTGGGGTAAAACCTAAATCTTCATCAAGTTGGAGAATCCATGAAATACAACAAACCCTGAAAAAATAAAACAGTATTTCTTCAAATAAATCATGTAGCATTTTATAGCATTTTTATGATATATATTTTGAATCTTGAAAAAAACCTGTAGCCAAGAACATATTTTAAACTAGCCAATTTTTGTTTTTCATGATGAAAACAACTATCAACCGGATAAATCAGATTTGAATTTATAAGCTAATGTTCAACTTCTAGGTAATGGAACTATGTATCATATTTCTCTACTATGAAAATTAAAACACAGAGACCAACAAAAAGAAAAACAGAAATGTCATCAACAAAACCTTTTTTTATAACCCTTTGAAATGAAAAAGAAACCGGGATAATTGGTATCTCGTTTACTCATTATTTCAAAGATTGACTTCCTCAAAAGCACTTTAATTTTTTACATTTATTTTTGAAAACACATTCCCAGTGTGCACTTTTCAGTGACTTTGCTCATGTTTCCACATTATTGGCTTTTGTGATAGCGATGTACCTGGTAGGGTGTAATGTCAATAAATATAGTAGAAGCCTCTTTTATTCTGGGACAGTAAACTTCTGTTAAATGATACAAGTGTCGTTATAACAGAAGAAGTTATTCTAATTCCAGTTCAACTTTTATGGCACTTAATCTCTGCAAACCATGCTTTGTAAAAGGCAACATATCCATTAGCCAGAGTCGTAAACCAGATATGGGGGGGGGGGCAGGATTGGGGGGCATAAAGATTAAAGAGATCATCAGCCAGTGAGACACACCAGGGAGCAAGACCACTACCGTGGTATGATCTCCTGCCTCACTACATCAAAAAGTAGGTGAACAACATATTTGACAAAACGCCTTTAAATTGAATAGTTTTGCTGTTAAAGTGAAAGCTCTCCCAAAAGTAGGTGAATGAGTTATTTGAGAAAAATTGGCTACCTGCAATACTTTTAGCGATAATTCGCATTTACTCATTTTGAGTAGGTGAGTAATTAGCTATGGGTGTGAAACTTCACCAAGTGAAAGCTCTCCCAAAAGTAGGTGAATGAGTTATTTGAGAAAAATTGGCTACCTGCAATACTTTTAGCGATAATTCGCATTTACTCATTTTGAGTAGGTGAGTAATTAGCTATGGGTGTGAAACTTCACCAAGTGAAAGCTCTCCCAAAAGTAGGTGAATGAGTTATTTGAGAAAAATTGGCTATCTGCAATACTTTTAGCGATAATTCGCATTTACTCATTTTCAGTAGGTGAGTAATTAGCTATGGGTCTGAAACTTCACCATGTGAAAGCTCTCCGAAAAGTAGGTGAACGAGTTATTTGAGAAAAATTGGCTATCTGCAATACTTTTAGCGATAATTCCCATTTACTCATTTTTAGTAGGTGAGTAATTATCTATGGGTCTGAAACGTCACCATGTGAAAGCTCTCCCAAAAGTAGATGAAGGAGTTATTTGAGAAAAAATTGGCTATCTGCAATACTTTTACAGATAATTCGCATTTACTCATTTTGAGTAGGTGAGTAATTAGCTATGGGTCTGAAACTTCACAAAGTGAAAGCTCTCCCAAAAGTAGGTGAATGAGTTATTTGAGAAAAATTGGCTATCTGCAATACTTTTAGCGATAATTCGGATTTACTCATTTTGAGTAGGTGAGTAATTAGCTATGGGTGTGAAACTTCACCAAGTGAAAGCTCTCCCAAAAGTAGGTGAATGAGTTATTTGAGAAAAATTGGCTACCTGCAATACTTTTAGCGATAATTCGCATTTACTCATTTTGAGTAGGTGAGTAATTAGCTATGGGTGTGAAACTTCACCAAGTGAAAGCTCTCCCAAAAGTAGGTGAATGAGTTATTTGAGAAAAATTGGCTATCTGCAATACTTTTAGCGATAATTCGCATTTACTCATTTTCAGTAGGTGAGTAATTAGCTATGGGTCTGAAACTTCACCATGTGAAAGCTCTCCGAAAAGTAGGTGAACGAGTTATTTGAGAAAAATTGGCTATCTGCAATACTTTTAGCGATAATTCCCATTTACTCATTTTTAGTAGGTGAGTAATTATCTATGGGTCTGAAACTTCACCATGTGAAAGCTCTCCCAAAAGTAGGTGAATGAGTTATTTGAGAAAAATTTGCTATCTGCAATAGTTTTAGCGATACTTCGCATTTACTCATTTTGAGTAGGTGAGTAATTAGCTATGGGTCTGAAACTTCACCAAGTGAAAGCTCTCCCAAAAGTAGGTGAATGAGTTATTTGAGAAAAATTGGCTATCTGCAATACTTTTAGAGACAATTCGCATTTACTCATTTTGAGTAGGTGAGTAATTAGCTATGGGTCTGAAACTTCACCAAGTGAAAGCTCTCCTAAAAGTAGGTGAATGAGTTATTTGAGAAAAATTGGCTACCTGCAATACTTTTAGCGATAATTCGCATTTACTCATTTTCAGTAGGTGAGTAATTAGCTATGGGTCTGAAACTTCACCAAGTGAAAGCTCTCCCAAAAGTAGGTGAATGAGTTATTTGAGAAAAATTGGCTATCTGCAATACTTTTAGCGATAATTCGGATTTACTCATTTTGAGTAGGTGAGTAATTAGCTATGGGTGTGAAACTTCACCAAGTGAAAGCTCTCCCAAAAGTAGGTGAATGAGTTATTTGAGAAAAATTGGCTACCTGCAATACTTTTAGCGATAATTCGCATTTACTCATTTTGAGTAGGTGAGTAATTAGCTATGGGTGTGAAACTTCACCAAGTGAAAGCTCTCCCAAAAGTAGGTGAATGAGTTATTTGAGAAAAATTGGCTATCTGCAATACTTTTAGCGATAATTCGCATTTACTCATTTTCAGTAGGTGAGTAATTAGCTATGGGTCTGAAACTTCACCATGTGAAAGCTCTCCGAAAAGTAGGTGAACGAGTTATTTGAGAAAAATTGGCTATCTGCAATACTTTTAGCGATAATTCCCATTTACTCATTTTTAGTAGGTGAGTAATTATCTATGGGTCTGAAACTTCACCATGTGAAAGCTCTCCCAAAAGTAGGTGAATGAGTTATTTGAGAAAAATTTGCTATCTGCAATAGTTTTAGCGATACTTCGCATTTACTCATTTTGAGTAGGTGAGTAATTAGCTATGGGTCTGAAACTTCACCAAGTGAAAGCTCTCCCAAAAGTAGGTGAATGAGTTATTTGAGAAAAATTGGCTATCTGCAATACTTTTAGAGACAATTCGCATTTACTCATTTTGAGTAGGTGAGTAATTAGCTATGGGTCTGAAACTTCACCAAGTGAAAGCTCTCCTAAAAGTAGGTGAATGAGTTATTTGAGAAAAATTGGCTACCTGCAATACTTTTAGCGATAATTCGCATTTACTCATTTTCAGTAGGTGAGTAATTAGCTATGGGTCTGAAACTTCACCAAGTGAAAGCTCTCCCAAAAGTAGGTGAATGAGTTATTTGAGAAAAATTGGCCATCTGCAATATTTTTAGAGATAATTCGCATTTACTCATTTTCAGTAGGTGAGTAATTAGCTACGAGTCTGAAACTTCACCATGTGAAAGCTCTCCCAAAAGTAGATGAATGACTTAAAAAGTAGATGAACAACTTATTTGAGAGAAATTGTGTAGCTGCAATACTTTTGAAGATATAAGGCATTTACTCATTATGGTTATCATTAAAAATTGACAAAGTAGCTATTAAGGTTTGCGAGATATTTGTCATTTTTCACATTTTCACCAAAAGTAGCAATAAAGTAGCCATTACTCACTTGTACATTGAGCAACAGTTGTGAAACTTAAATATGTTACAGTTCACAAAAAAGTAGATGAACAACTTATTTGAGAGAAATTGTGTAGCTGCAATACTTTTGAAGATATAAGGCATTTACTCATTATGGTTATCATTAAAAATTGACAAAGTAGCTATTACTCACTTAGCTATGGAGATACACTTCCAAACTAGTGACCATGTTGTAGCTGTGGAGATAGTAGCTGAACAACATATTGGAACAAAATTGTGTAGCTGCAATACTTTTGAAGATATAAGCCATTTACTCATTATGGTTATCATCAAAGTAGCTATTACTCAGTTAGCTATGGAGTTACAGCTGTGAAAATTCACAATACAGTATTTCCAAAAGATAGGTGAACAACATATTCGACAAAAATCCTCTATATTCAATAGTTTTTGAGTTATAAGTGACTTGCTCAATGGTCAAATGTTAAACTTAGTGTAGCTATTACTCAGTTAGCTATGGTGCTACACCTTGGACACCTCACCATGATATAGTACATGAAGGAGTTGTTGAACAACATATTTCAGGCCAATATTGTAAGTAACAGTTACACAAAGACAAAATCAATTTACTCATTTTGCTCATTGTTAATAACAGAAAATAGCTATTACTCACTTAGCTATGAAGATAGAACCCTAAAAATGGTACCATCTTGTAGGCATGGAGAAAGTAGCTGAACAACGTATTTTACAGAAACACTCTAAATGCAGTCGTTTTGGAGTTATGAGCACTTTACTCAAAGTAGCCACCATTGCTATTACTCACTTAGCTATGGTCCTAGGTATGAAATAACAGCATCAAATGAAAGGACATAAGCAATAAGGTCATAAAAAACATTGAAAAGGCCAAGGAGAAACAACCAGTGTGATGTACAGCCCTTTATAAAAGCGTGACACACACTCAATAACACATGCACACACGCACGGAATGCGTTTTATAATCTCCCGCCCGGCCGGCGGGAGATAAAAAGTAAAAATAAGGTGCATAAGCCCCGGAGAACAGGTGGGTATTTTAATTTTGTTCTGAAGGATGTAAGCGATGTAGCAGATTGGGTGTCCTCAGCATCAGGGAAATCGTTCCACATTGTAGGTGCATAATAAGGAAACTTTGGTTGAAATATTTCTTCGGTCAGTGTATACAAGAGGAAGAAAAGTATGAGACCAAGAAATAATCTGGCATGTCTACTTTAACCTGGTAACATAGGAAGAACTTGTTAAGTCCAATGTATAAAACCAGGGAAATACATCCTGGAAGAGCTGCAATGATACTGGTCAAGGGTGGATAACACATTCTACAGTAGATAATAACAAATAATAATCTTACCTCCAATCCCCTTGTCTTCAATAAGTATTCCACAAATATTGATTAAAATATTAAAGTAGCCTGTTATTAACCATCACTCAGTAAACTAGACAAAAGTTTTTGTACACAAAAACAAAGCGTCCCTACAGCTTTTAAGCTTTATATAAAATGCTAAAGGACTAATGTGAAGAGGTAAATGTTATTGGTGAAGAGAAATTTTCGTGAAAAGGACCATGTTAGGATCACAAGAGTGACCTTAAAACGAAAAAAACACTCAGTGCCTATGAACGGGTTCTGTATCAGCTGACTGTGTGTTTTCAGCTGCAAAGAAGAAGAAGCACTTTAAAGTTTGGCTGTGCTTGTTTGACCTTGAAGGAGAGGCCCAAGGTCAAATCTGACCACATCAAAAGATTTCAAGGCCATCATTTCCTATATGTAGGTATACCATCCCAAACCTCTAGGACCAATAATAAATGAGTTATAAGCACTTTAAAGTTTGCCTATCCTCGTTGGACCTTGAAGGAGAGGCCTAAGATCAAATCCGACCACACCAGAAGATTCCCAGCACATGATTTCCTACATGTTGGTTTACCATCCCAAACCTGTAGGACCAATAATAAGTGAGTTATAAGCACTTTTAAGTTTGGCTATGCTCGTTTGACCTTGAAGAAGAAGCACTTTAAAGTTTGGCTGTGCTTGTTTGACCTTGAAGGAGAGGCCCAAGGTCAAATCTGACCACATCAAAAGATTTCAAGGCCATCATTTCCTATATGTAGGTATACCATCCCAAACCTCTAGGACCAATAATAAATGAGTTATAAGCACTTTAAAGTTTGCCTATCCTCGTTGGACCTTGAAGGACAGGCCTAAGATCAAATCCGACCACACCAGAAGATTCCCAGCACATGATTTCCTACATGTTGGTTTACCATCCCAAACCTGTAGGACCAATAATAAGTGAGTTATAAGCACTTTTAAGCTTGGCTATGCTCGTTTGACCTTGAAGGAGAGGGCCAAGGTCAAATTCGACCACAGCAAAAGATTACCAGCCCTTAATTTCTACATGTTGGTTTACCATCCCAAACCTCTAGGACCAATCATAAGCGAGTTATAAGCACTTTAAAGTTTGGTTATGCTCATTTGACCTTGAAGGAGAGGCCCCAAGATCAAATCTGACCACACCAGAAGATTCCCAGCACATGATTTCCTACAGGTTGGTTTACCATCCCAAAGCTCTAGGACCAATAATAAGCCACTTATAAGCACTTTTATGTTTGGCTATCCTTGTTTCACCTTGAAGAAGAGGCCCAAGGTCAAATCTGACAACACCAAAAGATTCCCAGCCCATGATTTTCTATATGTTAGTATACTATCACAAACCTCTAGGACCAATAATAAGCAAGTCATAACCACTTTTATGTTTGGCTATACTCATTTGACCTTGAACGAGGGGCACAAGGTCAAATCTGACCACACCAGAAGATTCCCAGCACATGATTTCCTACATGTTGGTATACCATCCCAATCCTCTAGGACCAATAATGAGCGAGTTATAAGCACTTTTAAGTTTGGCTATGCTTGTTTGACATTGAACGAGGGGCCCAAGGTCAAATCAGACCACACCAGAAGATTCCCAGCCCATGATTTCCTACATGTTGGTTTACCATCCCAAACCTCTAGGACCAATAATAAATCAGTTATAAGTACTTTTATGTTTAGCTATCCTCTTTTGACCTTGAAGAGGAAGCCCAAGGTCAAATCTGACCACACCAAAAGATTCCGAGCCCATGATTTCCTACATGTTGGTATCCCATCACAAACCTCTAGGACCAATAATGAGCGAGTTATAAGCACTTTTAAGTTTGTCTATCCTCGTTTGACCTTGAACAAGGGGCCCAAGGTCAAATCCGACCACACCCAAAGATTCCCAGGCCATGATTTCCTACATGTTGGTTTACCATCCCAAAGCTCTAGGACCAATAATAAGTGAGTTATAAGCACTTTTATGTTTGGCTATCCTCTTTTGACCTTGAAGAAGAGACCCAAGGTCAAATCTGACCACACCAAAAGATTCCCAGCCCATGATTTCCTACATGTTGGTATACCATCACAACCCTGTAGAAGCAATAATAAGCGAGTTATAAGCACTTTTAAGTTTGGCTATGCTCGTTTGACCTTGAACGAGGGGCCCAACGTCAAATCCGACCACACCAGAAGATTCCCAGGCCATGATCTCCTACATGTTGGTTTACCATCCCAAACCTGTAGGACAAATAAGAAGCGAGTTATAAGCACTTTTATGTTTGGCTATCCTCGTTTGACCTTGAAGAAGAAGCCCAAGGTCAAATCTGACAACACCAAGAGATTCCCAGCCCATGATTTTCTATATGTTAGTATACCATCCCAAACCTGTAGGACCAAAAATAAGCAAGTCATAAGCACTTTTAAGTTTGGCTATACTCGTTTGACCTTGAACGAGGGGCACAAGGTCAAATCAGACCACACCAGAAAATTCCCAGCACATGATTTCCTGTATGTTGGTATACCATCCCAATCCTCTAGGATCAATAATAAGCGAGTTATAAGCACTTTTAAGTTTGGTTATGCTCATTTGACCTTGAAGGAGAGGCCCAAGTTCAAATCTGACCACACCAGAAGATTCCCAGCACATGATTTCCTACATGTTGGTTTACCATCCCAAAGCTGTAGGACCAATAATAAGCGAGTTACAAGCACTTTTATGTTTGCCTATACTCGTTTGACCTTGAACGAGGGGCCCAAGGTCAAATCTGACCACACCAGATGATTCCCAGCACATGATTTCCTATATGCTGGTATACCATTCCAAACCTCTAGGACCAATAATAAGCGAGTTATAAGCACTTTAAACTTTGCCTATCCTCTTTTGATCTTTCACGAGGGGCCCCAGGTCAAATCTGACCACACCAGAAGATTTCCAGCACCTGATTTCCTATATGTTGGTACACCATCCCAAACCTCTAGGACCAATAATAAGCGAGTTCAAGGCTTAATCGTAGTAAATTTTTTATGAACTTATAATCAATCGCCCGTCAATCGCTCAATTATGGCCCGATTGATCCCAACATCGATTGGCGCCTAGATTCCTCTGTCAGAAATGTGCCTGATTGGCTCCTTAAGATACAGAAATTCAACAAGCAACACATACAATGCATTCAAATGTTTAAAGTTACGGGATATAACAAAATTCAAAACATGTACTCATATTTTCAAAGCTCATAGGAATTTGCTACCACCTAAACTAATGGAATGATATAGATATGTCAAGCATGTTCATAACTATAATACAAGGAACTGTGGAAACATTTATCAAAATATCCCGAAAACTTTCCAAAAAAGTAGATGTCCTAGTATTATAGGGGTTAAACTGTACAATCAAATTCCATCACATGTAAGATTGTTGCCATCTATAATAAGCTTCAAAAAGAGATTAAAAGAAGAATTCCTCACTAAATATAAAAAACCATTGCCTATCTAACAAATTATGGTATGACAAATGGAAGTTACGGATCTGTGTACTAAATCTGTGTGTATCTTAATCTATATTTTTACCATTAAGTACTTTGTCAAGTATGTTAAAATTTAATTAACAGACAAACAGTTCAAATTAGCATATTCATTGATAAATAGCTTCTTTGTGTCATAAATCAAAATCTATTTTATCTGCTGTATTTCTTTCTTGACTTTCTGTTGTCAGTTATGTCCAAGTTAAGTAATATTTACTAATAAGTTCATTTGAACTTCAGGCATTTCTGTTTAGTATTTATTGTATGTTCTTAAGTTTATGTTGTCAGTTCTCTCCAAATTTAGGGATGTCTAGTTATAAGTTCATTTGAACTTCTGACATTTACTTTCAGCATTTATTTTAAAATGTTGTATTATTTCATTGTAATGTAATGCTGAATAAAGATCTATCTATCTATCTATCTATGTATTCCTCCATAATAGTAAAACACCCGACACCATGTTTGTATACATAGTTCTTCACAATGTGTGTGGTTTTATTGCTGTTTACCTTTATAAAAGGATCCAAGAGTTCAAGAGGAAATTATTCCCATAAACTGATACATTTGTTGTGTTTTTAACATCTGCATTTTCCAACTATCTTAGTCTTTCCCAAAGTCTCTATTTATAACTATATACCTCGAAGCAGGACCCAAGTCCAGCTTATGGTTTCCCTTAGGTTGGTTTCATATTGCAAACCTTAGGACCAATAATACGTGAGTTATAACCACTTTTAAATTTGTCATTACAGGTTAGAATGTTTGGTCAAGGTTACTGTAAATATAAACCACCAGCAATTAACCTTACTTATTTCAAAAACAGTTCTACAGCTTGAAAAATGCAACAATTATAATATTGTAGGTCATTGTTTTCCTTAACAAAAATATGTGTCCGGTGTATAAAAAAACAAATTATCTGAAAGCTATGTCATATGTAGATAATGTCAGTACAGTAGTGAGTAGCACACCATATTATTTCTACAATGTTCTGTGACATATTACAGGAAATAAAATGAGTATGATGCAATGTATATTATTATAGGGACTTGTTAAATATGATGCCCATCTTGGGCACATCGATTACCAATATTCCATCAGACAATGCCACAAAGTGATCTGATATTAAAAAGGTGATAAAAATGTTAATTTCAACAGAAACAATCTGTGCACCTGAACAAGGCTACATGATTGTTTTCATCCTTGAAGTATACAACAGTGTCTTTTCTCTAAATTCTCATTGAGTGAGTTAGCCTTGCTTAAGGCTCAAATTTGTACCATATGTTTTCATACTTGTACACAGATATTTGGTATTCATAAAGCACTCATGCATGTTTTGAGATATAAACTGAGCAGACATATCATGTGTAAAATCCAGTACATGTTAATTGTAAGAATACATTATGCAAAATGACCATGTTTTCTGTATATTTTCTCTTAATTACTAGGGTACTTGAGCCTTAAGCAAGGCTATGAGTGAGTGTAAAGAAAAGGTTGAATCTACTATTAAGGTGGCATGGATCTGTATACTTTTTGAAAAAAGCAGTAAATCAGACATTTACAACTGTAGCAACTTACTATCCTAATATATATCATTAGAACATAATTCAGTGGTAATTCACTTCAAAATATGGTAAACTGAGTGAAGTTTCTGTTTGTTGGATTAATGAAGGGGAAAGATTATAAATTCCTTTTTACAAATATAAAAGAAAGAGAACAAAGTAATATATAGAGTTGTTGTACTCTACAGGAAAAAATATATGTAACTTTAGTCAAAAGCAAGAGGTTGCAAAGTAAATACACTTGTCACAGATATGAAGGCCAACTGCAAAACATTTCAAAATCACAAATGAAAAAAAAATTGCAAACCATGAACTCCTATAGGTTGGTTAATATCCAAAACTTCTAGGACCACTAATAAGCGACTCATAAGCAAGTTATAAGCACTTTTAAGTTTGCCTATCCTCATTTGACCTTGAAGGAGGGTCCCAAGGTCAAATCCGAACCCAAGAAAAGATTCCAAATCCATGATTTCCTACATCTTGGTTTACCATCCCAAACCTCTAGGACCAATAATAAGTGCTTTATAAGCACTTCTAAGTTTGCCTATCCTCATTTGACCTTGAAGGAGAGGCCCAAGGTCAAATCCGACCACACTAAAATATTAACAGCCCATGATTTCCTGCATGTTGGTTTACCGTCCCATACCTCTAGGACCAATAATAAGCGAGTTATAAGCACTTTTAACTTTGACTACCCTCGCTTGACCTTGAAGGGGGCCCCAAGGTCAAATCCGACCACAGCATAAGATTCCCTGCCCATGATTTCGTACATGTTGGTTTACCACCCCAAACCTTTAGGACAAATAATAAGTGAGTTATTCACTTTTAAGTTTGGCTATGCTCGTTTGACCTTGAAGGAGAGGCCCAAGGTCAAATCCGACCACACCAGAAGGTTCCCAGCCCATGATTTCCTATATATTGGTATACCATCCCAAAGCTCTAGGACCAATAATAAGTGAGTTATAAGCATTTTTATGTTTGGGTATCCTCGTTTGACCTTGAAGGAGAGGCCCAAGATTAAATCCGACCACACCAGAAGATTCCCAGCACATGATTTCCTATATGTTGGTATACCATCCCAAACCTCTAGGACTAATAATAAGCGAGTTATAAGCACTTTTAAGTTTGCCTATCCTCGTTTGACCTTGAACAAGGGGCACAAGGTCAAATCTAACCACACCAGAGGATTCCCTGCACATGATTTCCTATATGTTGGTATACCATCACAAACCTCTAGGACCAATAATAAGCGCGGTATAAGCACTTTTAGGTTTGGCTATCCTCATGTGACCTTGAAGGAGGGGCCCAAGGTCAAATCTGACCACACCAGAAGATTCCCAGCCCATTATTTCCTATATGTTGGTATACCATCACAAACCTCTAGGACCAATAATAAGCGAGTTATAAGCACTTTTAAGTTTGGCTATCCTCGTTTGACCTTGAGGGAGAGGCCCAAGGTCAAATCTAACCACACCAAAAGATTCCCTGCCCATGATTTCCTATATGTTGGTATACCATCCCAAACCTCTAGGGCCAATAATAAGCGAGTTATAAGCACTTTTAAGTTTGACTATGCTCGTTTGACCTTGAAGGGGGGGGGCCCCAAGGTCAAATGCGACCACACCAGAAGATTCCCAGCACGATTTCCTATATGTTGGTATACCATCACAAACCTCTAGGACCAATAATAAGCGAGTTATAAGCACTTTTAAGTTTGGCTATGCTCTTTGACCTTGAACAAGGGGCCCAAGGTCAAATGCGACCACACCAGAAGATTCCCAGCCCATGATTTCGTATATGTCGGTATACCATCCCAAATCTCTAGGACCAATAATGAGCGAGTTATAAGCACTTTTAAGTTTGGCTATGCTCGTTCGACCTTGAAGGGGGGGCCCAAGGTCAAATGCGACCACACCAGAAGATTCCCAGCCCATGATTTCCTATATGTTGGTATACCATCCCAATCCTCTACGACCAATAATAAGCGAGTTATAAGCACTTTTAAGTTTGGCTATGCTCGTTTGACCTTGAAGGGGGGCCCCAAGGTCAAATGCGACCACACCAGAAGATTCCCAGCACGATTTCCTATATGTTGGTATACCATCACAAACCTCTACCACCAATAATAAGCGAGTTATAAGCACTTTTAAGTTTGGCTATGCTCTTTTGACCTTGAACGAGGGGCCCAAGGTCAAATGCGACCACACCAGAAGATTCCCAGCCCATGATTTCCTATATGTTGGTATACCATCCCAAATCTCTAGGACCAATAATAAGCGAGTTATAAGCACTTTTAAGTTTGGCTATGCTCGTTCGACTTTGAAGGGGGGGGGGCCCAAGGTCAAATGCGACCACACCAGAAGATTCCCAGCACATGATTTCCTATATGTTGGTATACCATCCCAAACCTCTAGGACCAATAATAAGCGAGTTATAAACATTTTTATGTTTGGCTATGCTCGTTTGACCTTGAAGGAGAGGCCCGAGGTCAAATCTGACCACACCAGAAGATTCCCAGCACATGATTTCCTATATGTTGGTATACCATCACAAACCTCTAGGACCAATAATAAGCGAGTTATAAGCACTTTTCAGTTTGGCTATCCTCGTTTGACCTTGAACGAGGGGCCCAAGGTCAAATCTAACAACACCAAAAGATTCCCAGCCCATGATTTCCTATATGTTGGTATACCATCCCAATCCTGTACGACCAATAATAAGCGAGTTATAAACATTTTTATGTTTGGCTATGCTCGTTTGACCTTGAAGGAGAGGCCCGAGGTCAAATCTGACCACACCAGAAGATTCCCAGCACATGATTTCCTATATGTTGGTATACCATCACAAACCTCTAGGACCAATAATAAGCGAGTTATAAGCACTTTTAAGTTTGGCTATGCTCTTTTGACCTTGAACGAGGGGCCCAAGGTCAAATCCGACCACACCAGAAGATTCCCAGCCCATGATTTCCTATATGTTGGTATACCATCCCAAACCTCTAGGACCAATAATAAGCGAGTTATAAGAACTTTTAAGTTTGGGTATGCTCGTTTGACCTTGAAGGGGGGGCCCAAGGTCAAATGCGACCACAGCAGAAGATTCCCAGGACATGATTTCCTATATGTTGGTATACCATCCCAAACCTCTAGGACCAATAACAAGCGAGTTATAAGCACTTTTCAGTTTGGCTATCCTCGTTTGACCTTGAAGGAGACGTCCAAGGTCAAATCTGACCACACCAAAAGATTCCCAGCCCATGGTTTCCTATATGTTGGTATACCATCCCAAACCTCTAGGACCAATAATAAGCGAGTTATAAGCACTTTAAACTTTGCCTATCCTCGCTTGACCTTGAACGAGGGGCCCAAGGTCAAATCTGACCACACCAGAAGATTCCCAGCACATGATTTCCTATATGTTGGTATACCATCCCAAACCTCTACGACCAATAATAAGCGAGTTCAAGGCTTAATCTTAGCAAAATTTTTATGAACTTATAATCAATCGCCCGTCAATCGGTCAATTATGGCCCGACTGATCCCAATATCGACTGGCGCCTAGATTCTTCCCCCAGGAATGTGCATACCAAATTTGGTTGACCCACACCCAGTACTTTCTGAGGAAATCTAGTGAAAAGGAAGTAAATTTTTTTTTGAATTTTTGATAATGTGACCTTGATAAAGGTCAAAGGTCAAATTTATGCCTGTCAAATTTCCCCACGCCTATAGAAGAACACTGCCACATATCATTTGGATAGGCCTAATAACAAGGGAGATATTCAAGGGAGACGATAATGCGGCGGCGGCGGCGGCGGCGGCTGACTGAAAACCGGGGGTGAAACCAATAAGCGTCCCCTTTTCAAGGGACGCTTAATTAGATATAGAGAAACAAGTTTAATAACATCAGAAGAAGACACAAAAATGTTTTGGACAATAAATTATAATAATTGTAATTTGTAGATGTTAGATTCTGGGTGTCAATTTAGCCACAGAGTGATACTTTACTTTTTGCTGTAGATTGCTTTCTTGTCCAATCATCTGAATATGGCAAAAATTCAACACTGAGGTGCAAAAAATACTAATTTAGGGATAAATAACAACTAGAAAAATGTTTTTGCTAACAAAAACTAAGTGTCCCAAAAGGTTCACTGCAATATAATATACAGTACAAAAAGGTTTTTGAAAATAAAAACATGCAGTGCTGAGAGAAGAAGTGAAAGTTAAGCAGACAGTGTGGAAGTTCATGCATTAACATGAAAGAAAAATTTAAGCTTTATTTTGTTTTCTATGGTCATAAATTGCGAAAAGTTAATTGAATAAATGCTCTGGCTAAGAATGCATAAAGCATCAATACTTATAATAGGTTGAAAGTTACACCATAAAACTACTTAATTAAAGAGTAACAGTGCTTTATAAATGCCATATATCTATTTACATTTTAGAAAAATAGTATCAGAGATGCCCGTACCTCACAGCCTGGGGAAATATTTTTCAACACCATGATATATAGAAGTAGTGTAACAGTACAAAGTTCAAGATACTTTCAGAGCAGTGTAAGTTATATTAAGGTCCAAATAATGCTTAAGTAGAGAAAATAATATCTAAGGAAAAGAAATGTATATAAAGATGAAGTATTAAAACAAGACAATTCAATAATAAAATGACAGCATTTATCAGTAAACCAAAAATGGCCGAATTATGGTTTGGATGTTTTGAATATTACCCTTGCATACAGAAGTGGTAATACATTCATGAATGCTTATGTGTGGTGTTGGAGAAAAGCCTGTGGCTCACTTGATGAAATTCCATCTGTTACAATGGGAACTTGCAAAAGGAAATTCTTAATGAATTCTAATATGACTTTAAACAGTGCTTAATCTGCATCAACAGACAGACGCAAAGGTGCAACAAGATTTTAAAGGTCAATACAGCAAGGTCAAACGTCAATCAGTGTTACACTATGACGTGGCACACCTAAAACCCTCAACCAATGTCCCTACCAAGTATAAACTTCCTACACTTTACAGTCTCTGAGGTATAACCCAGACAAGATTTTATAGTTCAAGGTCGCTACAGCAAGGTCAAAGGTCAAATCAAGGTCACATGACGTAGCACACCTACACCCCCTAACCAATGTCCCTAACAAGTATCAACTTCCTACACCTCTTACGGTTTCCAAGATATAGCCCAGACCAGGTATTATAGGTCAAGTTCACTACGGCAAGTACAAAGGTCAAATCAAGGTCACACCATGACGTTGCACATCTACTACCCCCAACCAATGTCCTCACAAAGTATCAGCTTCCTACACCTTACAGTTTCCGAAATATAGCCCAGACAAGATTTTATAGGTCAAGGTCACTACAGCAAGGGTCAAAGGTTAAAGCAAGGTCACACTATGACGTTGCACATCTACACCCCCCTAACCAATATCCCTACCAAGTATCAACTTCCTACACCTTACAGTTGCTGAGATATAGCCCGGACAAGGTTTTATAGGTCAAGGTCACTACGGCAAGGTCAAATCAAGGTCAGACCATGATGTTGCACACCTACAACTCCTAACCAATGTTCCTACCAAGTATCAACTTCCTACACCTTACGGTTTCCGAGATATAGCCCGGACAAGATTTTATAGGTCAAGGTCACTACAGCAAGGTCAAAGGTCAAATCAAGGTCAGACCATGACATTGCACACCTACACCTCCTACTCAATGTCCCTACCAAGTATCAACTTCCTACACCTTACAGTTGCTGAGATATAGCCCGGACAAGGTTTTATAGGTCAAGGTCACTACGGCAAGGTCAAAGGTCAAATCAAGGTCAGACCATGATGTTGCATACCTACAACTCCTAACCAATGTTCCTACCAAGTATCAACTTCCTACACCTTACGGTTTCCGAGATATAGCCCGGACAAGATTTTAAAGGTCAAGGTCACTACGGCAAGGTCAAAGGTCAAATCAAGGTCAGACCATGACGTTGCACACCTACAACCCCTAACTAATGTCCCTGCCAAGTATCAACTTCCTACACCTTATGGTTGCCAAGATATAGCCCGGACAAGATTTTCAAACTCAAGGTCACTACAGCAAGGTCAAAGGTCAAATCAAGGTTAGACCATGATGTTGCACACCTAAACCCTCCAACCAATGTCCCTGCCAAGTATGAACTTCCTACACCTTATGGTTTCTGAGATACAGCCCGGAGAAACTATTTCCCGCCGCCCGCCCATCAGGACACCATGGGTGAAAACAATACCCCGACAGCCTTTAAGGGCTGTGGGGTAAAAAGGCATAGTAAAATGTGAGCCTTTAGAAAGGCAAGAAGTTTATGACACAATGCTTTGAACACATCTATCTGGTAAATCTGACCAGCTATCTAGACTCTTCACATAAGGTTTCCCAATACCTCTCAATACATTCTAAAACTCTAAAGGAATAAACGAGATAAAAGGCAAAAACACAAAATCGGCTATTTTATGACCCTAGTTTGACCCATAAGGGGGGATCCGGGGGTAAATCTGACCAGCTATCTAGACTCATCACATAAGGTTTCCCAATACCTCTTAATACATTCTAAACTCTAAAAGCAAGAATAAAGGAGATAAGAGGCAAAAACACAAAATCGGCTATTTTATGACCCCAGTTTGACCCATAAGGGGGGGTCCGGGGCTAAATCTGACCAGCTATCTAGACTCTTCACATATGGTTTCCCAATACTTCTTAATACATTCTAAAGCTGTAAAAGCAAGAATAAAGGAGATAAAAGGCCAAAACACAAAATCGACTATTTTATGACCCCAGTTTGACCCATAAGGGGAGATGCGGGGGTAAATCTGACCGGCTATCTAGACTCATCACATAAAGTTTCCCAATACCTCTTAATACATTCTAAAACTGTAAAAGCAAGAATAAAGGAGATATAAGGCAAAAGCACAAAATTGGCTATTTTATGACCCTAGTTTGACCCATAAGAGGGGGTCCGGGGTAAATCTGACCAGCTATCTAGACTCTTCACATATGGTTTCCCAATACTTCTTAATACATTCTAAAGCTGTAAAAGCAAGAATAAAGGAGATAAAAGGCCAAAACACAAAATCGACTATTTTATGACCCCAGTTTGACCCATAAGAGGGGGTCCGGGGGTAAATCTGACCAGTTATCTAGACTCTTAACATATGGTTTCCCAATACCTCTTAATACATTCTAAAGCTCTAAAAGCAAGAATAAAGGAGATAAAAGGCAAAAACACAAAATCGGCTATTTTATTACCCCAGTTTGACCCATAAGGGAGGGTCTGGGGGTAAATATGACCGGCTATCTAGACTCTTCACATATGGTTTCCCAATACCTCTTAATACATTCTCAAGCTCTAGAAGCAAGAATAAAGGAGATATAAGGGGAAAAGATGAAATTGGCTATTTTATGACCCCCGTTTGACCCCTACAGGGGGATCGGCGGGGAATTTGACTTGCTTTCTAAACTCTCCACATATGGTTTCCTACTACCTCCCAATACATTTTATGGCTCTAAATGCAATACTTAAGAAGATAATTGGGGGGTTCACATGAATTTTAAGCTTTCTGATTGGTACCTGTGAGAAAATCACTCATAAATCGGTCAATTTTCATCGGATTGCTCCCAAAATCTAATCAGCTCACGTTTTTGATAGTATAAACATGTGTATGAAGTTACAGTCAGTAGATTTTCCTGAACTGCGATGACGGGCGGGTGTACCCGAAAAAACTATTTTTTGATCATGTGACCTTGATAAAGATCAAAGGCCAAATTTAAGCATGTGGAAAAATTTTCCCACGCCTAAGGTATATAACTGCCAAAAAAGGTTTAAAAGCTTGCAATAATAAGGGAGATATTCAAAGGAGACCATAATGCGGCGGCGGCGGCGGCAAGGAAACTGACGCGAAACCAAATAAGCGCCCTTTCAGGGACGCTTAATTATAGTCACTTCAAAATATGTTCAGCATTAGATTTTTCACTGTTTTGTTGATTATAATTTTTGCCAGATTTGCTTTGATTGTTTCAAAATGTTATTCATTTCCTACAAGATTACAGAAGTAAATAATTGCTTTTATTTGTCTCATACACGTTAACCAAAATTAATATTTTGAAACAGATATAAAATTGAAAATTTTCAAGATAATTTGTAAATTTATTTTGGCATCTTTTATCTTGGCTGCAATAAGCAATTTGGCATCAAACAACATTTTAGCAGTTATACCTGAGAAGTGCCAATTGATCATACTATCGAATTTGTGCGACAACAGTTTATCCTTGCGTAGGAAAAAGGTTAATCTACCGAAACAAGGTGGCCTTTTTATCTTTAATGAGCCTGGTTTGTGGTGGAAACAAGCCAACTATTTGATGGATTACTAAGTATCTTCACCTCCTCAGATCTCTACATTAAGCCATGCAATTAGCTGCTTTAAAATGTTCTAACTCAGATGATTCACCTTTGAAGCGAGGACTACCACAAGATTAACATGATATTGGATCATTTTTACATAAGTGTAGGGATGAAAGCACAATTTCAACTCAAATTTAACTTTGCATTTTCATCAATATCGAAATATGGTCGCCACAGCCAATTATTTTGAAAATCATACAGATGCTCTAAATCTTGAAATATTGCAGCTAGCTTCATCAAATTTGCACAAAAGATATATAGCTAGGAGAGCTAGTCTGATAGTAATTTTGGCCTAGTCAGCAAAACAAAATGGCCGCCATATCAAAATGGACGCCATGTCAAATGGGGATATCCTATTAAAAAGGCCTTATATCTCCCTTACCATTGTTCCTAGGGGTTCGGGATGTGAAAACAATTTGTAGGAAGTAAAGGCCTGGGGATCTTTCCCAGGTTTTGAATTTGACCTTTGACCCCTGTTTCAAGTTTAAATGGGGTCATCATACTAAAACGTCCTTATATCTCCCCTATTATTGGTGCTAGGGCTTCAGAATATAAAAACAGCCCATGGGAAGTCCTATGTTTTGCCTGTGAACAATTTTGGCCTAATTTTGATGAACAAAACGGCCGCCGTAGCCAATTATTTGAAAATCACTAAGATGCTATAAAACTCGAAATATTGCAGATAGGTTCATCAAATTTGCACAAAAGATATGTGGCTAGGACAGTTAGCCTGATAGTAATTTTGGCATAGTTTTGAAAACAAAATAGCAGCCATATCACATTTAATGTCAAATGGGATTATCCCATTAAATTATATCTCCCTTATCATTGCTACTAGGGGTTTGGAATGTGAAAACAACTTATAGGAAGTCATGGCCTAGGAATCTTTTCCAATTGCTGACTCTGACCTTTGACCCCTTCTTCAGTGTCAAGTGGGGTCATCTTACTACAAAGGCCTTATATCTCCTTTAGTTCTCATATATTACTTAGTGATCCAGTAAATGGGGAAATCCAGATTTTTTTGGATGCAGTGATCCAGATCACTCTCAAATTTTAATGGGATCTAAGTTGGACCTGAAGACTCATCTGATGATGAAGTTCCAACAAATGGTGTTTTCCATAATCCTGCTGACAGACACATTGAACAACAGTCATGAAAATAATGTGCCCTTGGCAGAGATATTTAAGAGAGATCACCACTTTAATATCAAAACAGTTGTGATTACAACACTGAAATCCAGGAAGCTCATATCAATCAACACTAAAATATAGACACATGGTCCTTTCCCCATTTATACAGTTGTAGATAGTTTAACTTTCCAATAATGCTTGTTGGTTTCCACAAGCAACCAATTACCTGCTAGAAACTGGTTTTAAGAATGTATTAAAATATTTTTTAAGACTAGTAGTGAAGTATATTGCACTAATTTGGTGATTTTCACATTTGGTAATTTTTGCTAAAAGGGCAAAGAATATTAAAACAGTAATTTAATATATGGTGTGTTTTTTTGGTAACTTTTAACAATATTTTGTTGATATCTTGAAATAAAGTTTATAGAAAACGTAACTGGTTGCTTTGCCTCCAAAAACCCACGAATCACCAGAAAAACCAGTTTTTCGTTGAAAACCTTATGTGCCTTACCTTTTCCTTAACTTTAATATTATTGAAGCTGGATCAAAGATGATTACAACTTACTTGTTTAATTGAGAGCAGGGTATATTTTATCATATTTCAATAATTTACTTATTTGTTCAATTCATTTTCCAGCTTACTTGTCAATGATGTTCCTAATCAAGGGAAACCACTTTCAAAGGAGGGACTACAAAACTCTACTTTTGAATTATTTTGACATTTTTACCTGTCTCAAAGATGACAACAAGTTACCTATTCATTTGAAAGTAAACTACATTTCATCACATAATAGTTATTTACTATGAATCATTTTCCATTTTTTCATTTTTTCAAAAACACACTTCCTTAAGACTACAGCAAAAAAAAGGTTTTGAAACATGACATTTTGTTATCTATGCCCAAGATGACTATATGAGAGAAAAGTGATCAGGCAATCTATTTTTACATATCATTTCAATTTTTCTATTTAGATTCTTTAAAATAATCGAACACACATGATTCACCTTAAATAAATGGATTGGAATCTATGTTTCACATAATCATATGCTTTGTAAAATGTGAAATACAGATAATAGGACAAAATAAGCAATCATATTGTGCCATTTAATTGACAATGTGTAAACCATACCTTCAGATTTATCACCACACATGTAAATTGTTTTATATTGACTTTTAAATAGTAATTCAATCCCTGCATGAGAAAGCAGTAGTCAGATCATTTTTCAAAATCATAAAATTATCTAGACCCAGTGAATCAGAGAGCGCATGCAAACTGTATCCACCAGAAACACAACTCAAAAAAGCCAGTGAACCTGATCATTTGACCTTGAAGGTGGGGCCCAAGGCCAAATCTGACCACCTCAGAAGATTCCCAGCCCATGATTTCCTAATAAGTTGGTTTCACATTGCAAACCTCTAGGACCAACAATAAAAGAGTTTAATTGTCCAAGGTCAAATCTGACCACATTAGAAGATTCCTAGCCCATGATTATCTCCCGCTGGCCGATAGGCCCGCTACAGGAGATTATAAAATGCCCTGTGTCCGTGCGTGTGTGCGTCCGTTCGTCACGTTTTTACAAAAGCCTTTCTATCTCTTAAAATATTATAGCTAGAGCTTCCAAATTTGCAGGATATATTCATCATTGGAAAAACTTGCCTGGGAATCTTTTTCGGCTGATTCGGAAAAACAAGATGGCCGCCACGGGTGTTAACAAGATGGCTGCCATGGGTTTTTTTCAGGTGTTCTGCCATGGGTTTTTTTCGTTGATTTAGATGGCTGCCATAAGTGTGTAGTTGCACTTTTATACAGCCTAAAAATAACCTGCTTGGTATTTTTCAGACCTAGGTCCATAGCTAAGTGAGTAATAGCAATGGTGGCTACTTTCAGTAAAGTGCTCATAACTCCAAAACGACTGCATTTAGAGCATTTCTGTAAAATATGTTGTTCAGCTACTTTCTCTATGCCTACAAGATGGTACCATTTTTAGGGGTCTATCTTGATAGCTAAGTGAGTAATAGCTATTTTTTGTTTTTAACAATAACCAAAATGAGTAAGTTGCTTTTATCTTTGTAACTGTTACTTACAATATTGGTCTCAAATATGTTGTTGAACAACTCCTTCATGTACTATATCATGGTGAGGTTTCCAAGGTGTAGCACCATAGCTAGCTGAGTAATAGCTACACTAAGTTTAACATTTGACCATTCAGCAAGTCACTTATAACTCAAAAACTATTGAATATAGAGGAATTTTGTCAAATATGTTGTTTATCTACTTTTTGATGTACTGTGTCGTGGTGAATTTTCAGAGCTGTAAGTCCATAGCTAACTGAGTAATAGCTACTTTGAAATTTCTTAATTTCAACATTGAATAAATCACTTATACCTCCAAAACTATTGAATTTAGGGAATTATTGTCAAATATGTTAATCGGTTACTTTTTAATGTTCTGTGTCGTGGAAAAGTTTCAGAGCTGTATTTCCATAGCTGAGTAATGGCTACTTTGAATTTCAACAATGAGTATTAATCACTTATAACTCCAAAACTATTAAATTTAGAGAATTATAGTCAAATATGTTGCTCACTTACTATTTGATGTACTGTGTCATGGGAAATTTTCACAGCTGTATCTCCATAGCTACCTGAGTAATAGCTACTTTGAGGGTTTCCATTGAGTAAATCACCTTTAACAGCAAAACTGTTGAATTTAGAGGATTTTTTTCAAATATGTTCTTCACCTACTTTTTGATGTACTGTGAAATGGCAAATTTTGAGAGCTGTAGGTCCATAGCTAACCGAGTAATAGCTACTTTAATGGTTCTCCATTGAGTAAATCACTTATAACAGCAAAACTGTTGAATTTAAAGGATTTTTCTCAGATATATTGTTTAGCTCCTTTTTATGTAGTGTGTAATGGCAAATTTTGAGACCTGTAAGTCCATAACTAACTGAGTAATAGCTACTTTGATGGTTCTCCATTGAGTAAATCACTTATAACAGCAAAACTATTAAATTTACAGGATTTTTGTCAAATATGTTGTTCATGTACTTTTTAATGTTCTGTGTCATGGCAAAGTTTCAGAGCTGTAGGTCCATAGCTAACTGAGTAATAGCCACTTTCATGGTTTTCCATTGAGTAAATCGCTTATCACAGCAAAACTGTTGAATTTAAAGGATTTTTGTCAAATATGTTGTTCACCTACTTTTTGATGTATTGTGTAATGGCAAATTTTGAGACCTGTAGGTCTATAGCTAACTGAGTAATAGCTACTTTGATTTTTGCGGAAAATGAAAAAGTCTTAATATCTCAAAAACTGTAAGAGATAGAGCGATTTTGAGTGAATTTTTGACCCGCAGGGTAGTACATGAGTATACTATGCAAAAGGGAAAAAATTCAATTTTCGCCACTTTTGGCGGCTATCTTGGATTTTTAGCAGAAAATAAACATTGAAAATATCTTCGAAATGGTAACAGACAGAGCGATTTCGAGCGAATTTTTGACCCACGGGGTAGTACAACAGTATTCTGTGCCGAGGGGAAAAATGTCATCTTGGATTTTAGCGGAAAATGAAAAATTATGAATATCTCGGAAAAGGTATTTCCTCCCCTTTAATGCTCTGCGGGAGATACACACCGCGGCAGTGGTCTTGTTTCCTATAGGTTGGTTTCACATGCCACACCTTTAGGACCAATTATAAGCAAGTTATAAGTGCTTTTAAGTTTGGCTATCCTCATTTGACCTTAAGGGAAGGGTCCAAGATTAAATCTGACCACATTAGAAGATTCTCGGCCCGTGATTTCCTATAAGTTGGTTTCACATTGCAAACCTCTAGGGCCAATATCAAGCAAGTTATAAGCACTTTTAAGTTTGGCTATCCTGTTTGACCTTGAAGGAAGGGCCCGAGGTCAAATTTGACAACATTTGAAGATTCCTAGTCCATGATTTTCTATAGATTGGTTTCACATGCCAAACCTCTAGGACCAATAATAAGTGAGTTATAAGCACATTTAAGTTTGGCTATTCTCGTTTGACCTTGAAGGAAGAGGAGTACAAGGTTAAATATGACCCCATCACAAGATTCCCAGCCCATGATTTCCTATATGTTGGTTTTACATGTCAAACCTCTAGAACCAATACTAAGGGAGATGCAGGCACTTTTAAAGTCCATTACATTGGGTACTTTGGCACTCAGTGGATGACCTTGAATGAAGAGTTTCAAGGTCAAATGTCTGCACGCTTGTATAGGATATGTATATCTGCTAAACATATCACCTATGAAGAGATTCAACCTTCTACTTATGAGAACTAGCCAGTGGAAAAAGGTAGATAACTTTCAAAGAAATGCCGAGGGCGGCCACAGTGTTTTTCAGAATGAGGCTTAGTTCAGTCCCAGAGAAGCTTACCTCCCAATGAAGATATCCTGCAAATTTTGTGAAGCTAGCTGGTGAAGTTTTCTGTTAAGAGGGTTAACGTCGAAAATCTCTCTAGGCATGGCAGTGGCAGCGGCATAGCTCAACGCTAAACCAAAGTATCCATCCGATGCATCCAGTCGATACAATTAGTAGCAAAAGAGTTTTTGGCTTCTTCTAATGTGAACAGGTTACCTTCATTATTATATAAATCAGCCGGGTAGATAATTCCTATTCTGTACCATTGTCGCAAGAAGAGGGTTTCTTCAGATCATTTTTCAAAGTCATAAAATCAATTACAACTTCAAATTAACTATTAAATTACAATTTAATCCCTACAAAGTCAAACAATTTTTTAAAAAGCATAAAATAAATGACAGTATTAACTAGTGTTCTTAACAAAATACCAGTATGCTGCATTTCATTTTCCTCGGGACTAAAATAGCGACAACCGCTTTCAAGTAATGGGAACTGGTATTGAAAAATAAATTTATTTATCTGCAATACACAGCTAACATTGTTTGACGATATAAGAAATATTGGAAATATTATTAAATATTTCATAAAATATTTTCAAATGGTTAAATACGATGTACATTTTATAGACATTTCTCTCCTGCTTTACAGATTTATCTCATGTACGGACATCTTAATTTTTCACCAAGGCGAATTCTAAAACAAACTAAATATACTGGATATTGTTTCATTTTCACGACCTGGAAACCAGTTTTCGCCTATGCAAATGATAGCACCACTAGTTTTAACTTGTAAATTAAAAGTTATGAATCTGTAAAATTTATTAATTGAAGTATAGCTGTCCATGGAGATAGCACAATTAAGGAAACTACAAATGAAATCAGTTGCAGCTATCCATAAAGTTTTGTGACTAGATATTAAATAAATGTGAAAAGTGACAGCAGAAAACATTCTGACAGATCCAACATTAAAGGTCACACCAAGGTCACGCCATGATGCTACACACCTACAACATCCAACCAATATACAAACCATGGGACAAATTTCTACACTTTACAATTACTGGGATATAACCTGGTAGGTTTTTAAAAGCCAAGGTCAACTACAGCAAGGTCAAAGACCAAATGAATGTCACACAATGACACTGGACTGCCACATTCCCCAACCAATAACCCTCCCAAGTATCAACATCCTATACTCTATCATTTCTATATCTCTATCAAGTCTAGACAAGATTTTAAAGGTCAAACCCACCACAGCAAAGACAAAGGTCAAATCATCGTCACACCATCACATTGCACACCAGACTAGTATACCACTCAACACTTCTTAACCGTTTTACACCATTTAAAAGGCAAACTAGGGCATATTTAAGATACTGTTCCCGATGAAAATTAAGCTCTCAAAGGGCCTAAATTACTGATGTTTTCAACAAGTTCTTAGACACACTTCACAAGTTTCACTGTGTCTGCAATAAATAAATGAAAAGTGGAATTCCAATTTACTATTCACACAAATTACAATAAGATATTAGGATAGACCCTGTCTTACCGTTCTAAGGAACTTGAGCTCTGCCTGTATCTTTCTGGCAAGTTTGCTGTTCCCTTTGACAGTATGTTGCGCATAGCATCTCTGTATAAGATCCTCAGCCAGTGATATGGCCTGTTCTACACGTTCACTGGAAACAGTGGATGAAGCCATGGTCGTTTCTGTAAAATAATATAGTGAATGAGTCTTCTGAGTGTCTCAAATATTAGGTCTTACTGACCAAGTGGTTATCCTGTCAAAGAAATCACCTCTATGGTTATGGGTTTGAATCTGGATACATTGCTTTAAACAGTCACTTCTGAGAAATCATTAATCTGCCACTGGGGGCACCCTTTACTAGTAAATTAAAGAGACAATCATCAAAATTTGTGTGAAGTTTCCATTAAGATCAAAGGCTCAATGTAAGTGTACAAAATCACACTCAAATGTGTGAAGAATTTCCCACATCAGTCAAGGAAATAGAAGGCTGTTTCCTCACTGGATAATTTCACATAATGTAGCAAATTTCACAATTTCACCATATAAGGAGTAGTAGTATTCAACTGCAACTCTAGCAACTAACATGTGACATAGACTTCCAATTAATGACTGGCAATCATGTTAACAAGGGTTAGAATTTCTCAGCCAGATAATGCAATGAGAACTAATAAGAAACTCCAGCAAATCTGTAACCAGGGCTCACTGACTGGTTTTTTTATCTTAAATGTTTGTATCTCACATAACCAACACTGGTAGTAAATTTTAACTGTATTTGAACAGCTTTTATAATGGTGGATGATGCAGAGGAAATGATGTGAAATTCACCACAGTATCTAGTACTATTTTCAAGAATCCCCTTATTTATCATAAAATACAGGATACTTTTGCAGGTTTTTCAAAATTTGGGATCATTTTACTGATATATTTGCAATACTTATACATATTTGGCTTCTATTTTTTATTTTCAAGAATTGACCCTGTAGCGAATTCACATTGGTGTGGCAAACTTCACATTCATTACTCAATAAAAGTCAATGTTGCGCTTTTATGTCCCACTATTACAGCCCATTTATTACCCTGTAAGCAAATCTAAGCCCCTGTTGTTGCCACAATCATCACAATAACTAGAAATGCCATCATAGTTTTACTCCAGGTTGCTGAAGGAGATCTACACCATAACAGCAACATATTCTAAACATAGTCCTTCTTCGTTAAATAATGATGCCACAAAGACCCCTGCTCAGTTGTCACTAGGGGCTACTGTGGACTATTAATGGCATCTTCATTAATTTATAATCCCCCAACAGCACAGGATCCATGACAAGACTCATTAAGAAATATGTTGGGTTGATAAATGGGCTACCACAACAAAAAGTCAAGCTTCCCCAAGGCACCTTACATGCAGTCAACAGCAAAATAACAGTAACAAAGAGAGGAGTAAGTTTAATCAGTTAAATACTAAATCTACATGGAACACTTCGTGAAGAAACATTTATGAGAGAAACTTAACCCCTGCGAAATGTTGGTGAACAGTTCCAGAACTTTCAATAACAGCTATAGCCCAGTTCTTGAACGGTGTTCAATACCATCCTAAAAGTGTTCCACTAATAGTTCCAGAACGTTCTGTAATGTGCGAGAAATTAACTTTCAATACAATTCTACAATGTTCTGCACCAAATCATTCTATAAATTTGAAAATTTTAATTACTTAAATGTAGCTTTTATAAGCTACAAGCTTACCATGTGGGACTTAATGCTGTTCTCGGGTTGCCACACCCGGGGCCAACGTCTTAGAAAAAAAGATCGTTCTTGTTAGCCACCGGATATACTGGTAGTTGTCGTCACGTGATAACTTCTGACCAATCGCCCTACTTTCTCGTTGAAATTTTTTTATTAAACCTACCCCTCAGCTGTAAACAGCGGGGAGGCAGGGTGGGACTCTCCTAAGTCCCACATGGTAAGCTTGTAGCTTATAAAAGCTACATTTAAGTAATTAAAATTTTCAATTTTATTACGCTACAATAGCTTACCATGTGGGACTTAATGCTGAATTCAACCGCCCGGTGGCGGGATTACAGCTGAGACTGGAAGATATGTAATTTTTTTCTAAGATTTGAATTAATATATACAGAATAGTGCCAGAAATGCCAGTCTGAGTCCCTTTTACAGAGCCCCGATCCCGAAGATCGGGCCTGTAACGAGCCAAAAACCTAAGTAAAAAGGGACAGTGCTAAAACTGTCCAGATGTTTGGTAGTAGGACGGAAGTGCAGCGGTGCTCACTTCGAGGTCTAAGGGTCCCTATTAGACCTTCACGTGTGACTGACCAACCTAGTGGTTGGGCATCTCATGAAATTTTTAACCTGAAATAGGAGATTAACGACAACTGACTAAGTCCTTAATAGAATTACGTGATAATTAAAAAATAAAATGACCTTACCCGTAACATCTTGAAGGTAAAGGAATACCTAGATCCTGGGAGAGACTCCTGAAGACTTGGTTGTAGCGGATGTGCCCCCCCCTTTTTTCTTTCCGAGGACAACTGGTCTGAGGGGAAGGATCTAGGACTTGTTGTGACGCCACCACGGGTCCCAGATACATATTGTTGTCGGTGTCCGACCAAGTAAGGTCTTTTAGGTAAAAATTTGTGAATGTGTTGTGAGCTTTCCAGTGACAGGCTTGCATGATTTGGTCCACCGATACTCCACCGTAAAAGGCCTTAGAGGCTGCGAAGGCCTGGATGTCATGCGCTTTGACTTGGACCAAGTCTAAGGCTTGTTGATCTGCTTGTTTGTAACAAAGTAGAATGGTTTGTTTCAACCATGAGGAGAGTGTAGCGGGTCTGATGTCTGAGGTATGTCCTTTCTTAAAGGAGATGAAAAGGAGAGAACGAGACCCTCTCAGGTCTTTAGTTCGGTCCAAATAGAACCTCAGGGCCCGCACGGGACACAGGGTCCTGTCTTCCTTAAACTGTCTATCTACAATGGTAGTCAAAGCAGGGATAGTCACTGGTGACACACTTTGAGAACCTTCTCTTGCTAGTTGGTTTTTGGCTATGAAATCAGAAGAAGGGAACAAGGCTACCTTTTCCCATTGGCCTAAATTAGCTACTTTGTTAGCGACCCAGGCATGGATTTCGCTGCAGCGCTTGCCAGAGGCCAAAGCTAGCAAGAAAGCAGTTTTGAGAGTAAGATGTTTGAGGTCTGAGTCTTTCATGGGCTCAAATGGTGCTTTGGTGAGCTTGTTAAGGACAACAGAAAGGTTCCACTTGGGTAAATTTCTGGAACTTTTAGGACGATCCCTGTGAAAACTGGAGCGTAACCTATGAAGGTCTGCATTGTGTGCAATGTGTTGGGCCGTTGGGCCCAAAGTGTCAACGATTGCAGTCCTGTAACCATCAATGGTCGAGGGGCGCCTGTTTAAGTCTTGGTACAGGTACATGAAAAAATCTGAGATTTGTTTCACAGATGGAGTGGAGAAATCCACCGAATTTTCTCTGCACCATTTTTCAAATAGGGCCCACTTTGACCTGTAGATGGTCCTTGTTGATGACCGCTGAGGGGCAGCAATTCTCTCTGCCACCTCCACAGAGAAGCCTTGTTCTTGGAGTTGTCCGCTCCTAGACACCAGGCGTGGAGGTTCAGCTGTTGTGGATTGTTGTGGAACACATAGTTGTGGGACTGTTTGAGTAGGGTCGTTGACACTGGGAGTTGTAGTGGGATCTCTGTTGAGAGCTGCACTAGGTTCCAAAACCAGGGCATCCCTGGCCAGCCTGGGGCTATCACAATGATCAGGCAATGGCATTGCTTGATCTTTTGGATCACCTTGTGAAGAAGAGCCGTAGGAGGGTAGGCGTAGGCCGTGAGGTTGGTCCAGTTTATGTTCAGAGCATCTATGTTCCAGGCCCTTGGGTCTGGGATAGGAGACACATATAGAGGGAGTTTGTGATTCAGGTGAGTGGCGAATAAGTCTACATGAGGGGTGAACCACTTTCGGCAGATTTACTTGAAGACCTGAGGGTGCAGAGACCATTCTGTTGACTGCACTTGGTTGGACCTGGATAGGAGGTCGGCCATCACATTCAGACACCCTGGAATGTGCCTGGCTTTCAATGTTATATGGTAGTGATGGCACCAGGTCATGATTTTCCACAGGAGAGCGCACATCTCTGCTGAGTGAGTTCCCCCCTGCTTGTTGATGTAGGCTACCACTGTTGAGTTGTCCGTCGCAACTAACACTGTTTGATTCTGGCACTGGTCCTTGAAGTCTCGAAGGGCCAGGGAGACCGCCTTCAATTCCAGGACATTTATGTGTAGCCTTTTTTCCCGCTCTGACCACAGCCCTTTTGTAGAATTTTGATCTAAGTGAGCGCCCCAACCTTCGTTTGAGGCGTCGGTAAAGAGTTGGATACTGTGGTCCTTGGGATGAAGGTCTGCGCCTTTCATCACATTTGAGGGGTTTTGCCACCAATTTAGGTGGGCTACAATGGCTTCTGTCCAAGGAAGGAGGTTGTCCAGCGACTGAGGATATCTCCAGTGCTCCTTGAGATGAAACTGAAAGGGCCTCATGTGAAGGCGTCCCTCCGGGACCATTTTCTCCGTTGTGGCTAGCAACCCAATTAGAGACATCAAACATCTTGCAGTCAAAACACGTTTTGACTTGAGTCGTAGGATCAAATCCTGAAGTTTGAGCCATCTCTCATGAGTGGGTCTTACAAGGGCTGAATCTAGGTGGTATTCGTAGCCCACGAACGAAAACACCTGAGTAGGTTTCAGTTCTGATTTTTCCTGGTTGATTATCCAACCCAAGGATTGGGTTAGGTCTACCACTGCCTGTGTGTCCCTTTGAGATTCTTCCTGGGACTGGGACCTGATCAGCCAGTCGTCCAGGTATTGGTGAATTCTGAGTCCTCTTGAGAGGGCCATTAGTTTCACTTCCTTTACGATCATCGTAAAGACCTGGGGGGCTGTGGCCAGTCCGAAAGGAAGGGAGGTGAACTGGAACACCTGGGCCTTGTAGCAAAACCTTAGGTACTTCCTTGAGTTTGGATGGATGGGGATGTGAAGGTATGCGTCCGACAGGTCTATTGACGATACCCACTCCGCTGGGACCAGGGAAGTCCGGAGGGACTCCGGGGTTTCCATTTTGAACTTTTCTACATGTAGAAAAGTGTTGAGCCTGCTTAAGTCTATGACTGGCCTCCACCTTTGGTGAGGCTTGGGTACTAGGAACAGGCGACTGTAAAACTCGAGAGATTTTACGTTTTCCACCCTTTCGATGGCGTTCTTTGACAAGAGAGACTGGATACAAGTGGCCAAGGCTTGGTCTTTTTGTTGGGCCTTGTACTCTCATAGAATCAGAGGAAATCTGATCAAGTTTGGCTTTGAACGGAATGGCAGAACGTAGCCATTGGTGATAATGTTTAACACGTTTTGAGAACATTTGTTTGTTAGCCAGTCTCTCTTGAAAGAACGGAGGCGACTTCCTACTGGTGGACTGAGCGAGGCTTTGGAGGAGTCATTGAGAAGGGGGGTTTCCGCGTCCCCTTCTCCTATTGTGGGGTCGAAAACGACCCCTAGAGCCTCTGAAGTTGGATTTTCCTCTTCCCGAGGGAAAGGATTGGTTACTGCTTTGAGAGGTATTGCCCCCATAGGGGCGTTTCCTGTAGGAGCCTCTTTTCTTGTGGGGGCCACGAAAGGGCTTATTCTGGTAGGGTGCAAAACCCTGAGAATCTTTTGAGGTGCCTTTTTTGAGAAGGAAGTCCTCACGGACTGTGCATTAGTACTTGACCTCGGAGGGGGTAGGTCCAGATGAGCAGCAGAGTTGCTGGATGGACCAGCTTTTGAATCATGAGGCGAGGGATCAACCTCGGCAGGCTTTTTAACTGCCAACTCCTCTTGGAGTGATTGAAATGCTTCTAACATGGATGCCTGGAAGGAACGCAATTGCTGCTGGATATGTATATTTAAGGAATCACCCAGGGATTTCTCTAGATTTCTTTGAATTTTGTTTTGTAAAACAGTACCTGGGGTGGGTGGAACAGCTTTGGCTGGGGTCTTTAGTGATAAAGAACTGAAGGCGAGAGGTTGAGGATGGGGGGGTGAGGTAAAGAGGTTATCGGCAGCACTCTCAAGGTCTGCATTAGAACCAGTAAAAGAGTCCCCATCGCCTTCACCCAAGAGATCTAGTTCATCTTTGGAACTAGTTTCCGCTTTTTGCTTTTTTAAGTACCGCTTCCTGTTTTGAATTTTTTGCAATTGTTCATCAGTGAGAGACGTGCAAATATGGCAGGGTGCTTCAAAAGTGACACAGGGGTCATCTCCCTTGCCCGCCTCCCTACAGGTAGGGCAGTAATTATGATTATCAAAACTGAAGCAAAAATGGCGGCATTCTGAGCTCTCGGTTTGTCTTTGTTTGCTTGATGGAGAGACATTTTAACGCAATAAAAAGACGTACAATTGAAATTGCCTGAACCGAGAAAACTCAAAACACGCGGATTGTAAGGAAAATACTTAAGTTGTGAAATTAAAAATTTTACAGTATAATCTATGAAATATATTTAAAGAAATATCCAAATATTAGCCTCCAACAATACGTGAATACTGAGAAATAAATGAAAATGTCTGTATATTTACAAACTGCTACCAGTCATCGTGGCCAACGAGAAAGTAGGGCGATTGGTCAGAAGTTATCACGTGACGACAACTACCAGTATATCCGGTGGCTAACAAGAACGATCTTTTTTTCTAAGACATTGGCCCCGGGTGTGGCAACCCGAGAACAGCATTAAGTCCCACATAGTAAGCTATTGTAGCGTAATAAAAGAAAAATATCTAGAACCAGTTGTTCAACATTGTTCAATATAATTATCAATAATTTCAATATAAGTGATTTACTCAATATAATTATCTGAAAGACGTTCAATAAAATTCTAAAATGTTCTATTCCAAAACATTCTAAAAATAAACAAGACCACTGCCGCGGTGTGTATCTACCGCAGAGCATTAAAGGGGAGGAAATACCTTTTCCGAGATATTCACAATTTTTCATTTTCCGCTAAAATCCAAGATGACATTTTTCCCCTAGGCACAGAATACTGTTGTACTACCCTGTGGGTCAAAAATACGCTCGAAATCGCTCTGTCTGTTACCATTTCGAAGATATTTTCAATGTTTATTTTCTGCTTAAAATCCAAGATAGCCGCCAAAAGTGGCAAAAATTGAATTTTTTCCCTTTTGCATAGTATACTCACGTACTACCCTGTGGGTCAAAAATTCACTCAAAATCGCTCTATCTCTTACAGTTTTCGAGATATTAAGACTTTTTCATTTTCCGCAAAAATCAAAGTAGCTATTACTCAGTTAGCTATGGACCTACAGGTCCCAAAATTTGCCATTACACAATACATCAAAAAGTAGGTGAACAACATATTTGACAAAAATCCTTTAAATTCAACAGTTTTGCTGTGATAAGCGATTTACTCAATGGAAAACCACGAAAGTAGCTATTACTTAGTTAGCTATGGACCTACAGCTCTGAAACTTTGCCATGACACAGAACATTAAAAAGTACATGAACAACATATTTGACAAAAATCCTGTAAATTTAATAGTTTTGCTGTTATAAGTGATTTACTCAATGGAGAACCATCAAAGTAGCTATTACTCAGTTAGTTATGGACTTACAGGTCTCCAAATTTGCCATTATACAGTACATAAAAAAGTAGCTAAACAACATATCTGAGAAAAATCCTTTAAATTCAACAGTTTTGCTGTTATAAGTGATTTACTCAATGGAGAACCATTAAAGTAGCTATTACTCGGTTAGCTATGGACCTACAGCTCTCAAAATTTGCCATTTCACAGTACATCAGAAAGTAGGTGAAGAACATATTTGAAAAAAATCCTCTAAATTCAACAGTTTTGTTGTTAAAGGTGATTTACTCAATGGAAACCCTCAAAGTAGCTATTACTCAGGTAGCTATGGAGATACAGCTGTGAAAATTTCCCATGACACAGTACATCAAATAGTAAGTGAACAACATATTTGACAATAATTCTCTAAATTTAATAGTTTTGGAGTTATAAGTGATTTACTCATTGTTGAAATTCAAAGTAGCCATTACTCAGTTAGCTATGGAAATACAGCTCTGAAACTTTTCCACGACACAGAACATTAAAAAGTAACCGATTAACATATTTGACAATAATTCCCTAAATTCAATAGTTTTGGAGGTATAAGTGATTTATTCAATGTTGAAATTAAGAAATATAAAAGTAGCTATTACTCAGTTAGGTATGGACTTACAGCTCTGAAAATTCACCACGACACAGTACATCAAAAAGTAGATAAACAACATATTTGACAAAAATCCTCTATATTCAATAGTTTTTGAGTTATAAGTGACTTGCTGAATGGTCAAATGTTAAACTTAGTGTAGCTATTACTCAGCTAGCTATGGTGCTACACCTTGGAAACCTCACCATGATATAGTACATGAAGGAGTTGTTCAACAACATATTTGAGACCAATATTGTAAGTAACAGTTACAAAGATAAAAGCAACTTACTCATTTTGGTCATTGTTAAAAACAGAAAATAGCTATTACTCACTTAGCTATCAAGATAGACCCCTAAAATTGGTACCATGTTGTAGGCATGGAGAAAGTAGCTGAACAACATATTTTACAGAAATGCTCTAAATGCAGTCGTTTTGGAGTTATGAGCACTTTACTGAAAGTAGCCACCATTGCTATTACACTTAGCTATGGACCTAGGTCTGAAAAATACGAAGCAGGCTATTTTTAGGCTGTATAAAAGTGCAACTACACACTTATGGCAGCCATCTAAATCAACGAAAAAAAAAAACCATGGCAGCCATCTTTTTAACACCCGTGGCAGCCATCTTGTTTTTCCGAATTAGCCGAAAAACATTCCCAGGCAAGTTTTTCCAATGATGAATTTATCCTGCAAATTTGGAAGCTCTAGCTATAATATTTTAAAAGACAGAAAGGCTTTTGTAAAAACGTGACGAACGGACGCACGCACGCACGGACAGAGGGTATTTTATAATCTCCCGTACCGGGCCTATCGGCCGGCGGGAGATAAAAATATCAAGAACCAGAAGTTCAACATTGTCCAAGATAATTATTTAAAGGAGGTTCAACAAAATTCTAAAACATTCTGTACTAAAAGGTTCTATAAATCAAAAATATCTAGAACCAGTAGTTCAACATTGTTCAAGATAATTATTTAAAGGAGGTTCAATAAAATTCTACAACATTCTGTACCAAAAGGTTCTATAAATCAAAAATATCTAGAACCTCTAGTTCAACATTGCTCAAGATAATTACTTAAAGGAGGTTCAATAAAATTCTAAAACATTCTGTACAAAAAGGTTCTATAAATCAAAAATATCTAGAGCCAGTGGATCAACATTGTTCAAAATAATTATTTAAAGGAGGTTTAATAAAATTCTAAAAATGTTCTGTACCAAAAGGTTCTAATGCAGATCCAAGGATACCTTCACTGGTATAAATCTAATTTTTTATGTTATTTATTCTCATGGCCTGTACTGAATACTATCAGCACTCTCTGAAATGCCAAGGGGCAATATGACCAAATATTGGACGAGTGGGAGATGGATGGTTACAGCAATTAAAACCATGGTAGAACCTGTTGGAAATGTATGGGAGATAAAACCAGATTGAGGAGTGTGTGTTTATTTGCAAAGGATTGGGACGTAGGATAATAGGTCTGGCATTTTCAATAGTTTGCTGTCACCTCTACAGTTGTGGGTTCAAACTCAGTTCATGTGTAGGATTCACTGATGGCCTATCCTGATACATCAGCAGTTAGGAAATGCATGCAAAATCCCAATACTGAGAGTTATTTGTACAAAGTAAATAAAGTCAATATTAAAGGTATGTAAGAACTGGAATAAGGAATTTGGCATTCTCCACAAAAGCAGCTTATGTTTTAGTAAATGTTATGATAATTTTGATTTGCCGGAATTGATGTCTGAAAAAAATAAGAAAAAATTTGGTGAAATTTGAAAAATATTTAAATATGTTTCACCTAAAATAAGCATTTTTTCTTTGAAAACCATTTGAGGAACTTTATTATATTTACTTACACTTATGGTAATTTATGAAAACTCTTATCCAGTTTGCATCATTAACATAAGCTGAAGGAGATCTGGTGTGGAAAATAATTTAGTGGTTGTTCCCAAAATTTCAACTGCTGACATCTATGTTACTACTTTCATTGATTTTACTTCACATGTGTCTTTACACCCCTGATGTTTGTTTGAAAACTACTTGAATTCCTACATTTAACTCCTTTTTATGAGATAGCAAACAATCATCTCAGCTTTAACAAATTTAATGGCAGGAAAGTATTTTATAGTTACTTTACAGACATAGCCATACAGGAGTATACATTACACATTAGTCTGAACAGCATTGGAGCCCTAATACTCCTTTTGTAAATGTTTACTTGCACCCTTTGTGCATCTGTAACTCACAAAATAGAAAAATTTCCATTGATCACAACTTTAATTGCTCTGAAATGTTTACAATGGGAAGATAATGTCAAACTGACACAAGAAAACCTCAGCTGTGTTATTTTCAACAAGACTTTCATTTTACCTGTACATTTTTCCTTTATAAGTGTTTAATGTGAATATGATAGTCCCTTAACTACTATTATTGTTAGATAGGCATTCAGTACCACCACATTAACAATACTTTGTATGTACAGTAAAACAGTATAGTTTACCCTTCACTGAGTGGCAGGCCATTAATGAGAGTGCTGAATTATTAACAGCTCTCCTCTGACATCATCAAGTATTTGCTTAATACATATATTGTACACTCACTTCAAATTTTCAACTTACGATATCTCCCTTATGTCTGTATGGATATTGATCAAAGATAAGCAAGAAAAATAGCATCAGAGATGCCCGTACCCCACAGCCTAGGGAAATATTTTTAACACCATGAGATACAGAAGTACTGTATCAGTACAAAGTTCAGGGCCGGGATTCACAAAAGGTCTTAAGCAAAAAATTGTCATAACTTTAGGAGAAAAGTCTTAACTCTGGAAGAATTTTGTCATAAAGTTAAGACTTTTTTTTGCTTAGATAAAATGGGATTCACAAAAGGTCTTAGACAAAAATTTGTCTTAGATTTTGTCATAACTTTAAGACCACTGCCTCCCAGCACTGAGGTCGGCGGTTCAAATCACGGAGCTTATGTGGGAACGTTGGTAGTTACTTACCAATGGTCGGCAATTTACAGTACAGAACCTTAACCAACTGTATGTTTCCTCTGCTCACAAACTACACAACGTGATATGATCTGTACTGTGTTGAAACTTGAAAGCGACGTTAAACCCCAAATAAATAAAATATAACTATCTCAGTCAGATGTCATAATGACTTTGCAGGAAACAAGTGTATGTGATGTCACAATATTATACACTCTGATTGGGATGGCTTCTTTATATAATTCGGTTAAAAGGTTCTATATTTTTTGTCAAAATGTATGGCTTCTTGTTAAAAAAGAGTTGGCAATTTAAAAATAAATATATAGTCTCCTTGATTGGAGAATCTTCTAAATTTGAAAATTTTGTTTATGGTCATTATGATAAGATATGATGATAGTCATCTAATAATAATAGTAATAACATAATTTTTACAGGGCTTTATGGGTAAAATTTCTAGCAGCACTTCATTAATTATTAACAGCCCTTGGGCTGTTTTAATGCTTAATGTCATGCAGCTAAAAACCTATAATGCCCAAAATTTACATTATTGTACTACAGTAACTCTATAAACCTGATACCTCTCATCCATCCAGAGCTGGCACTCCAGAGCAAACATTGTGAGGGTCGTAAGACTTACCTCTTACCTATTGAAGGTTGGGAGTGAAATTGGGTCGATCAAGGCCAGTTATCCCAAATTTTAAACATATTTAAAAACATTTGGGTGAGGATTTCTATCGAATGCTGCCATGTGAGATATATATGGTCGGCTACATCTAATCTACAGGCTGATATGACTTAACTTTAGGGTGTTATGACTTATCTTTATGAATGGCAAAGGTTGACAGCAAATCAGACTATTATCTTTTCACTTCGGACAAATCATGTGTTTTGCCACTTCTACCACCAATTTTAAAAAAGATCATTTAAATTCGAGATGTCTCCTGGTGAATCTTGGAAATTAAATGGGGTAACTTGCCTTCTATTAAACATTAACAATATATGAACACAGACATTCATCAAAACAGAAGTTATGGCTATTACTGGGGAGTTTATACAACCACAGTTGAAAACAATTCTGGCACAAAATGTTTTCAATGCTACCACAACCGAACATTTGTTTTGACAACTTGTTTAACTAAGAAATGAAGCATGTCACTGGAACGTCCAACAACACGGAAATCAATCCTAATGTTGCTGCAAAACATAAATATAAAACCAAGTTTGGAAAGATCTTTCAGAACTATGAGGAAAAAAACATATTTTTGTAACTGCCTCTTTCTTTATTCTCATGAATAGTTAATACACATTTGCGATGACAGTTGAGGCCATATTAGTAAAACTCTGTTTAACAGAATTCTCCTTTTACTAGAAATATCAGGTTCCATTTCCAATGCCATGGTATCTAGAATTCCTGGTTCAACAAAAACATTTCTCTTATCCTTATCCACCTGAGCTGCAAATAGATTAATGGGCGAAAGAAAACTTTGGAATTTTACCAAGGAATCTTGGATTATTTTGAATTTCAAGAACCAAACAATAAATAACACAACAGTAGTAGACTAAAAATATGATTCTTGGTAGGGTGACCAACAACTTTAGATTTCAAAAGAAAGCCTAAACATCTTACGATCCCTGTTTAATATTATTTTACATCATTACCAATTTTACTACAATATAATCTGAGTGCCCCAATATTGGAATGTACACAAGTGAATCACATAAAATAACTCTCTAAACAATATCTGATTTAAAAAATTAAATATATTCCAAAATCATCCGCGGAAGCACACATGCTCCTGTTATCGCCCATCCAGGAAAACACAAAACATGCGTAAACACCCACCCATTCCAACAAAATTTTAAGTCCAGATTGCTAAAGGATTTTTTATAGTTACTTTAATTAATTTTCATCTGCTAAACTTTGTGAAAAGTGCATTTTTTTTAGCATTACAACAACAGAATTATAAACGCATAATAAAAGTGGGAATTCCCCACACAGAGAAGTTTCAAGGGTTTTGATTGGCTGAGCCATGGCAGGTACAATGTATTTTAGTGGTAACGTTTGTATGTGAGATAATGTACTGAGTATATACTTTATAAAGACAAATACTGGGATGTTATATGTGGGTTATTAAATTCAAAGACAATATTTTGTAATTTTATGAGGTATGTTATTTGTTTTCTATGCATTTACTTTACTTATAGTCTATCTCAGTGTATCGCCAATGTTCCTGTAATGCTCATGCCCCTATTCTCACCCATCCCCAACTTTTCCTTTCTTTCCATAGACGCTACCACAGATGATTTCTAATTCTAATCTACTGCTTTGCAGGCGCAATATCTTCCCCACAAAGGGGAACTCAGTGCGCTGAATTAACAAAAATCATTATCATAAGGAGATATCATTTCGGTATAATACATGTATGGGTTTTTAAATTGTATTAACTACATAGGTTAAAGCTGTGTTATCTTTAGATAAACTAGACCAAGAATGCATCTGTGGCCCGATACAAGATATATCCACTGGAAAAGGACAATTAACATGGTTTTGAAGATAAACAGCATTTTTCAAGATGGCGGCCAAAAGTAAGAAAATGAAAAATTATTCACAGGAATTAAACGAACAGTCATTATTATCCAGTGGGGCCAATGTTTACCGGAAATTAATCTATCTAAGTTTTCAAGATAAATGACATTCGCTAAAATTTAAAATGACGGCTAAAATTTGGAAAGGTCTAAATATACCAGAGGTTCTAGAAAAGTTCCCAGGAGGTCCAAAATTTGCCCGAAGTTGCTCTATCGGTCTATCCCTTACAGTTTATGAAATAAGCGATATTTTCCACTTCTGCTAAAATTAAAGATGCCAAATGAAATTCTAAGAAGTCTTAATTTTTTTCAGATTCTAGTAGTCCAGGGGGTCCAAATTTGCCCAAAATCACTTTATTTCTTACGTTTTTCGAGATAAACAACATTGTCTATTTCTGCCAGAATTCAAGATGGCGGCTGAAATACAGAAAATAGCATCACATATGCCCATACCCCACAGCCTGGGGAAATAGTTTTCAATACCATCAGATACAGAAGTGTTGAAATAATACAAAGATCGGGATACTTTCAGAGTAGTGACAGTTATCTAAAGCTCCAAATAATGTTTAAGTAGAGAGAATAACATTAAGAGAAAGAATATGTATGTAAAGATAAAGTATTAAAACAACACAATTCAATAGTAAGATGACAGCATCAATCGGTACACTAAAATTTAAGAAGCTGTAAAACTTATTAATTAGAGAATAGCTGTCAATGGAAAAAGACAATTATGCAAAAGTGCATATAATGATCAGTTGCAGCAATCCATATATCTTTGTCATAAGAGAAATATGTCTCAAATATGGCAGGTGAACACACTTTGGCAGAGCCAAAGCAAAAGGTCACATCATGATTCACACCTACAACCCCTAACCAATGTCCCTACCAAGTGTCAACCTTCTACACCTTATGGAATCAAAGAAATAACCCAGACAAGATTTTAAAACTCATGGTCACTATGACCAGTTCAAAGGTCAAATAAAGGTCACACCAAGACGTTGCACACCCACAACCCCCAACCAATGTCCCTACCAAGTATCAACTTCCTACACCTTACCGAGTTTCCGAGATATAGCCCAAACAAGATTTTATAGGTCAAGATCACTGCGGCAAGGTCTAAGGTCAAATCAAGGTCACACCATGACACTGCACACCTACACCTACACCCCCTAACCAATGTCCGTACCAAGTATCAACTTCGTACACCTTACATTTCCTGAGATACAGCCAGGACAAACTTTTTCCCACCTGAGTCACCCATCCAGATACCATGGGTGAAAACAGTAACCCGACAGCCCTTAAGGGCTGTGGGATAAAAACTATAGGTTGGTTTCACATTGCAAACCTCTAGGACCAAGAATAAGAGAGTTATAAGCACTTTTGAGTTTGGCTATCCTCGTCTGACCTTGATGGATGGACCCAAGGTCAAATTTGCATTGATCAGAAGATTCCTAGTTCATCACTTCCTATAAGGTGGTTTCACATTGCAAATCTCTCGGACCAAATAATAAGTGAGTCATAACTACTTTTAAAATTGGCTATCCCTATATGACCTTGAAGGAGGGGTCCAAGGTCAAATCTGACCATGTCAGAAGGTTCCTAGCCCATGATTTCTTACAGGTTGATTTCACATTGCAAACCTTTAGAAGCAATAATAAGCATTAGTTATGAGTACTTTCAAGTTTGGCTACCCTTATTTGACATTGTAGGAGGGACCAAAGGTCAAATCTGAACACATCAAAAGATTCCTAGCCCATGATTTCCTCTTGGTTGGTTTTACAATGCAAACTCTAAAACCAAGAATCAGCGATTTATAAGCACTTTTAGGTTTGGCTATCTTGTTTGTCCTTGAAGGAGGGGCCCATAGTCAAGCCTGAACACATCAGAAGATTCCTAACCAATGATTTCTTATAAGTTGCTTTAACATGCGAAACCTCTAGGACCAATAATAAGGGAGATATAGGCACTACGTGGGGTGTTTTTGCACTCCCTGGATGACCTTGAGTGAAGTGCTTCAAGGTCAAATGTCTCCATGCTTTGTAGATGATATATATATATATCTGTTATGCATATCATCTATGAAGAGATTCAACCTTCTAATTATTTGAACTAGCCAGTGAAAAAAGGTAGATAACTTTCAAAGAAATGTCCAGGGCAGCCATATTGGCTTGTAACAATTTATTTTGTATCAACGACTTATTTTGTATTACCTGACTTATTTTGTATCAATTTTTGACTTATTTCGTATTACCAACTTATTTTGTAGCAAAATTGCCTTATTTTGTATTACTTGGCCGACTTATTTCGTACCAACAGCTGACTTAATATGTTACAAAACGGTGCGCAGAATTTTGGCAAGATTTCAGGGTGATACAAAATAAGTCGATAATACAAAATAAGCTGCTCTATAGACAACTTGTTTTGTATCACTGACTTATTTTGTAGTAATTTCAATTCACCTTTTATAGTGGCTTGTCTCCATCAAAGGATGGACTCAAAGGAATTTAATCCTTACTGGATTCAATCTTGTAGTCCATTTACCATTCACCTGATAGTAATTCTTATTTTCAGCACTGACATTGATACAAAATAAGTTGATAATACAAAATAAGCTGCAATATAGACAACTTATTTTGTATCACTGACTTATTTTGTATTATCACGTTATAAAACTCCAAACTGTGTAAGGAATTTTGTTTTTAAAACTGTGGAACTCTTTGTTTATTTATTATTTTAATGTTACATTAACACTTTGGCATAGATTACACTAAAACAGAGATCATAAGTTAGAAAATACATCCAATGTGTTATAATTTTCAAATATTTGCCTCTTATTAGCCATTCCATGAAAGGACATGCAATTTTCCTTGGATGTGTAGCCATTCCTATTGCAAATTGAAGATCCTTGGACATCTCAAAAACTACAATAGGTGCAATATGTTAAAAAAGACATAGCAATCTTTTGGAATGATGATCAATGTGCCAAACTTGACATTATTTTTTCATCCTTTTCATGTAATTTTCATGATAATTTTGTAGAACAAGGACTTCTTACAATGGTAATTAGGACATAAGAACTGGAAAAATTGTATTTATCCCTGAAATTTTAGTATTGCAAAGATTTTGGTTATTAAAATGATACACAGTCATTCTTGTTTTCCTTCTGATACATAAAAAATGCTTAATGCTACCAATGGATAAACACATTTGCCACCTTCTCTATAATATTCTATTGAATAATGCTGAGCTGACATGTGAGTACCATTTCCCTGTTGTCTATAGAATTGGACATTTTGCAAAACAGTATTTGGGACATATGTAGCTTTTACGCTGTGCAGGTATTGGTGTCAGGCTGGGCAGTTGGGCGGTCTCTCGGCCAAGGGGACAGGCTGGCTTTAGTAATAACTCATCCCTGCTGTATCTCATAAACCATAACGGGTAGGATGTTGAACCTTGATAGAGACATTGAGAGACATTGGTTAAGGGGTGTAGGTGTGCAGCATCATAGTATGACCTTGATTTGACCTTGCCGTAGTGACTTTGATCTTTAAAATCTTATACCGCCCAAATCTTTCAACCTGTAAGGTGTAGGATGTTGATACTTGGTTGGTTAGGAAGTATAGGTTAGCAATGTGCAGTGTAACATGTTGACCTTTGAGCTTGTCATAGCACTGCTGACCTTTATAGTGTTTAAAAGGTTGATACTTCACATGAACATTGGCCGGGGGACAGGTATATTGTTCAATTTCATAGTCTTACATCAATGCTCCCTATAACTTTTACTCTGTAATGTTGAACATGAATATAATATTTAGGCAGATGTTTCTTGAGTGTACGAAGTGTATATTTTAACATCTAATCTCATTGAGTTCATTGATTTTCCCAAGGTTGTGGGATCTGGCCATCTCTGATGCTATTTTTTATTGGGAAACAACATATTTGTTGCAACCAGTTGCAGCATTTTAACCTTTTTATTCTAGTGTTACTACCGATAAACCAAATCTGAGCTCTATGTAAACTTTATCTGACTCAACAAGGGGATTTATACTTCCACAAATATATTCCAGGCCAAGATTTAACACCAAACTCAAGTTCATTTACAGATGCAGATATAATTTTCAATATACTACTGACTAGTCTAATTAACTATATCTCTGTTGAATGTTAGTGCTGAAAATAAGAATTACTATCAGGCGAATGGTAAATGGACTACAAGATTGAATCCAGTAAGGATTAAATTCCTTTGAGTCCATCCTTTGATGGAGACAAGCCACTATAAAAGGTAAATTGAAATTACTACAAAATAAGTCAGTGATACAAAACAAGTTGTCTATAGAGCAGCTTATTTTGTATTATCGACTTATTTTGTATCACCCTGAAATCTTGCCAAAATTCTGCGCACCGTTTTGTAACATATTAAGTCAGCTGTTGGTACGAAATAAGTCGGCCAAGTAATACAAAATAAGGCAATTTTACTACAAAATAAGTCGGTAATACGAAAAAAGTCAAAAATTGATACAAAATAAGTCAGGTAATACAAAATAAGTCGTTGATACAAAATAAGTTGTTACATTGGCTTCATATATCAATAGATATTGAATATCATTTAATACAGTAAAATGTTTAAAAATTTGTTGCAACCTCAGACTATACAATAAAAGTTTTGTTGGTGAAAATAAGGCATTTATTATAATAAAATGATCATAGATGAAATATAAAATGCCTAGAATTATGATAAACATTGTTTGGTGTTCTTCCTATTCTAACATTGCAAAATATGTTATTTAACATTATTAACAAGAATTCAGTAGAATTGTACTGTCACCAGCTTTGGTTAAAGACTGAAGCTGATGAAATTCGAAAGGACATAAATTACGCTGGATAGACAAAATTAGTTGGCTGACGTGCAGTATTTTAGCAGATCCAGACCATCTTTCAAAAGGATTGAGTCATGGTGAAGCCCCATCTTATTGAAAACTAGATTGGGCCAACTCGGCGCCAACATATCCCCAGACAGGTCATCACTCACGCCACAGGTTTTGATCGGAAATTTTTTAAAACATAATTACCCATTATTATATGAACTTCAGCACATCAATCTACTCTGTTTATATCTCCCCAAGGAAGATGGTGTATCCCCAGACGCCGAATACATAACTGAAATTATATTTTCAATCTTCCTGCAATGATAACTCTAAACCTATTTTCAAAGTATTTAAATGATTGATGATTGAATGTCCATTCTAAAATAATAATCCCAAAAGAGCATATCTGTTTCTATATTTGTTGACAAATAAAATATTATTTTTAACTCAACTCATCATATTTTTCACTCTTCCTTCAAAGTATTTAAATGATTGATGATTCAATGTCCATTCTAAAATTCATAATCCCAAAAGCGCATATCTGTTTCTATATTTGTTCACAAATAAAATATTATTTAAAAAAAAATTATTTATATTATTATTTTATTATATTATTTTTAGAATTTGCAAATTGTTTTCAGTTATTCATTTCCTCTATACCTATATATGTGGTCCATATATATGCAACCTAAATATGTGACACAATCTCAGTTCTGACTCCCCTTTGTGTTATATGTAATGAAGCCCACCACCTCCCACCCCCACCCCTCTCCCCTTCTCCACACCTCTCTCACTATTACACAAGATCTGCAACCCCATTGAGTTCTTTGTTTCTCATCCGATATCATTAAATACCTTTGTTTATTTAGTGTCACTCAATATAGCTGGAGGTCCCAGAGGTGGGTGGGGGGAATCCGGGTGGGGGATGTGGGTTGAGCATAAATGGTAAACAAACAATCTATATAAAAGGGGTACTCAAATACAAAAAGAATTGAGAATTTTAAGTATGTGATTATCAACTGAAATGAGTTCATAACTGTAGGAGCTGTGCCAAAATTAACTGAGGCAAGTTGAATAAAACTGGGCTAGTTGAGGGTTAAAAATCCCCTAGTTTTACTACATAAGGATATAATTTCATTAATATTGGGACTTAAAGCTCACTTAAAGTGTCCATTTTGTCTACTTGAATATGTTTAACCAGTTTCATTTTAAAAAGTGAAAAACTCAGCAAGCAGAGGTATAACACACAAAAATAAGTTCTTAAAAGACTAAGATAGCCATAACATTATTAATATTCAAAATTTAAATAGACAGGCATTTCCTTTTAAAAATTCAAAGATTTCAGCTCTATAACCCACATCGTTTGACAGTTACTGGGCTTTAAAGTGGCATAATATCCATAAATTGGGTTTCTGTGGGCATTTTACAATTGTTAAAGAGACCTTAGCAATTAAACTACAGATCTGAAACTTTTTGGGGGACATACATAACAAACAATACAGTTTAAGACTTGTCACACTAAGCATTTCCAAATAACAGGGCAAAATACGGAAAAAATGTCAAAAAAGGCACTTGGGCGAGTGTCTATGGCCCTCATACACAGGTTAAATGTCTACTAAAAACCTTGATTTTCGGCATATGTAAAAAAGGACATAATAATGCATTCCCAGATGGGATTTCAGCTCCATCAATCACATAGTTTAACAGTTACAGGGCTTAAAGGTGGTAAAAAGTCCAAATATTGGGTCATTGTGGGCCTTTTAGAGATCTCGATGTGGCTTTCAAATTAAAGCTTCAGACTTAAAATTTGTTACATACTAAGATTACACATAGAATATGTATCTAATAAAGTTTGAAACTTCTCAGACTTACCATTTCCAAGTTACAGAGAAAAATATGTGAAAAATGTCTTAAAAGGGTCACTCAGGTGGGTGTTTAAGGTCCTCATACACAGGTTAAATGTCTACTTGAAGCCTTGATTTTTGGCACATGTAAAAAGAACATAATAATGTATTCCCAGATGAGATTTCAGCTCTATCAGTCACATAGTTTAACAGTCACAGGCCTTAAAATTGGCAAAAAGTCCAAATACTGGGTCTTTATGGGGCCTTCTAGAGACCTAAATGTAGCCTTCAAATTAAAGCTTCAGACTTAAAATTTGTCACATACTAAGATTACACATAGAATATGCATCTAATACAGTTTGAAACTTCTTAGACTTACCATTTCCAAGTTACAGGGAAAAATATGTGAAAAATGTCTAAAAATGGTCACTCGGGTGGGGATTTATGGTCCTCATACACAGGTTAAATGTCTTCTTAAAGCCTTAATTTTTGGCACATATAAAAATAACATACTAATATCTTCTCAGATAGGATTTGAGCTCTATCAGTCACATAGTTTGACAGTCACAGGGCTTAAAAGTAGCAAAAAGTCCAAATATTGGGTCTTTGGGAGCCTTTTAGAGACCTCAATTTGACCTTCAAAATTAAAGCTTCAGACTTAAAATCTGTTACATACTAAGATTACACACAGAATATAAATCTAATACAGTTTGAAACTTCTCAGACTTACCATTTCCAAGTTACAGGGAAAAAGATGTGAAAAATGTCTTATAAGGGTCACTCGGGTGGGTGTTTATGGTCCTGATACACAGGTTAACTGTCTATTAAAGGCCTAAATGTTGGGGCACATATAAGAAAACACATAGATATATTCCCAGATGATATTTAACTTAGATGAGAGACATAGTTTGAAAGCTACAGTGCTTGAAAGTGGCAAAAAGTGCATAAATTGGGTCTCTGTGGGCACTTTTGAGACCTTAAGTCGACCCCTTTGGGTAAACCTACAGCCCTAAAATTTTCTACAGACAAGGATTACATATCAAAGTTATACCTAGCGCAGTTTGAGACTCATCAGAATTATCACTTCCAAATTATAGGGCAAAATATGTGTAAAGTATAGCAAAAAATCCCTAAGTGGGGGTATTTATGGGCCTCAAACACAATTTTCTCCTCAACTTAAAGTCATGATTTTCGGCACATGTACTAAGAACATATTAATGTGTTGTCAGGTAAAATTTCAACCAGCTGAGCATCATAGTTTGTGACCTACAGGGCTCTAAGTGGCCAAAAGTGCAATTTCTGACCTTAAGGTGGCCATAAGTTCTTTTTTACTGGGAGTTTAAGGTCACCTTAAAATAGGGATCTTCCTTTGGGCACCCTTAACATTTGTACCAAGTTTGAAAAAAAAATATTAATTTGTTTTTGAGTTATCGCGTCCACAAGGAAATTTCTACGGCGGCGGCGGCGGCGGCGCGACGGACCTGAATCCAATATATCCCCGACTTTCGTCTGGGGATATAAATATAACTTAAACTGGTAGTCATATGACCATACAAATTAATGCATTGTGCAAGATGTCCTGTCTTGTCTGCCTCCGCTGTTCATGGAGGAAAGAAGGACTTATATATGTCCACCTCCTCTCTTCATTGAGGAAAGAAGGACTTATATTTGTCCGCCATGTTGTGGGAGAGCAAACAAGCAAGATCATTGTCTAATCTTGTGAAGTGTTAGGTCACTTGGATACTTTTTTATATCCACAATGTAGAAACAGAAAAAAGTGTTGCCATGGCAACACTAGATTCCTGATATTGCTGAAAAGCTAACCAGCTCCTATTCATGCAGGGGGTTTGGAATGCAAAAAATCCACAGAAATATAAGTCAAAGAAACAGAAAAAGGTGTTGCCAAAAAAACTAATCATCTGAAATCTGTCCAAGGGTTTGTAATGTAAAGATACCTGAGAAAGATTTTTAAGCCCAAGAAACATAAAAAAGTGTTGCCATGGCAACTGTTGCCGAAAAACTAATCAGCTCCAATCTGTGCAGGGGTACGGAAAAAAGAACTCATAAAAATATTTGTAAGTCAAAAAAAAAAAAAGAAAAAAGTGTTGCCAGCTTTTGATGAAAAGCTAATCAGCTCCAGTCTATGCAGGAGTATGGAAAGCAAAGAACCCATAAAAATATTCATAAGTCCAAGAAACAAAAAAAAAGTGTTGCCATGGGAACACTTGTTACCAGGCATCATTGAAAAGCTAATTAGCACCAATCCATGCAGGGGTTTGGATTGTAAAGAACACTAAGAAAGACTTTTAAGCTGAAGAAACAAAAAAAAGTGTTGCCATGGCAACACTCGTTGCCAGGTGTTGCCGAAAAAACTAATCAGCTCCAATCTGTGTAGGGATATGGAAAGCAAAAACCCATAAAAATATGGTCTGGAAACAAAAAATCTTCAACTCAATACAAGTATCTTACTACTGTGAGTTTAAGGTCACCTTAAACAGGGCACACCTTGAGGAACAGTTACATCAAAATGCCAAATTGGAATTTAATTCATCAAGCCATTTTTGAGATACTGTCTGGAAAGTAAGTGTGAAGATGACACTGATCATGTATGGCTTCCATCATAGCTGCTAGTGACACAAACTAATGCAACGTTAAACTCATAAGTTTATAAAATATCAGCAATTTACTATAACCTTTCAAAAGAGACCATTTTGGTGGAGAACTATGTACATGATAAAGATCAAGGTAACAAGTCCTAATGAGCATATAAAATATCTTCCAAACACCAAAAATATTGTCCCAACCTTAAAGTCGAAGTTTGTTTACATTGCTGTATATTGTAGCGAGTTTAAGGTAATCTTTTCCTGGAGGTTCTGTTCAAGGTTTGTTACATCCACAACTGAAACATGCCTAGAATTGCACAATATTTGAAACTGTTCAAAAATTACCAAACTTAAGTGAATATATTAACGTTATTGCTGGGAGTTTAAGGTCACCTTATTGTATGGCACTTGGCTATGGCCAGTTACATATACATGCAAAAGTTGAATGAAATTTCTTAAGTTATTTTCAGTATACTCTATGGATAAAGGAAAAAATGTAAACTGGACATAAGTTTTTTAAATATGGGAGTTTAAGGTCACCTTAAAATAGGGCACACCTTCAATACTAGTTACAACCACATACCAAATTTGAATTGATCCCATCAAGCCATTTTTGAGATATTTTCCGGAAACGAAAAACTTAAACTCAATATAAGTATCCTACTAGTGGGAGTTTAAGGTCACCAAACTATACAGCACACCCTGATAAGCCGTTACATCCACATGCCAAATCTGAATTAAATCTGATACACCATTTTTGAGATACTGTCCAGAATACAATGTGTGACAACGACGCCGACAAACGACGACGCCACAAAATTGGATGACGAAGCAATCCCTATATGCCACACAGCATAAATGCTGGTGACACAAAAATAGCCAGCCTCACCAGGCAAGCACCCCAGCCTGCAGGTACAACTAAATGGGCAACAACATTGAGATTTGGGAAAATCTTAGGAACAACTTCAGTAGTAAGAGGTAAGAAATATACAGAACCCATGAGATATTGTCAGATGTAAGAACTTTTATGTAGTTGAAAAAGGAGGGGGGAACTTACATATTTTATTTATTCATTATGTAAGTTTCAAGCCCAAGGACCAATATATAAGAGATATATGGCCATTTTAGTATGAAGACCCCACTGGACCTTGAAGCAAGGGTCAAAGGTTAAATTTGACACTTGCAAAATATTCACAGGCCATGATTTCTTATTTGGAACTCCTAGAACCAATTATAAGTGAGATATAAGGCCTTTTTAACACGATGACCCTATCTGACCTTGAAGCTGGGGTCAAAGATCAAATTTGACACTTGTAAAAGATTTGCAGGCAATGATTTCCTGTAAGTTGTTTTCACATTTGCAACCCCTAGAACCAACAATAAGGGAGATACAAGAGTTTGTTGATATGATGAACCTCCCACCCATTTGACATTAATGACATGATGTTTTCAAAACAGGGCCACAATTACTCCAGGCAAGCTTTCCTAGCCATTTACATTTTATGCAAATCGGACTATTTTATAAATGTTAGACCATATTTATGATTTTAGAAAAATCGGCTATGGCGGCCTTATTGTTTTTCATCGTGAGGTTAAAATATTTTTAGACATATTTTCCATGGAAATAAAGATTCTCTGCAAATTTGAAGATATCTGCTAAATGAAAGAGATATAAAGGTTTATATAAAAATTTGACAAACGCATACACGCAGGAATGCACATATGGTAGTGGTGTGAATGGTAAACCGGTATACAGCATTTCATTTCATTTAGGTAGAAATGACAAAATCCGCAAAGAATATTTAAGTACTGGTTATTGAAAATCTTCATTATATTAGGCTTTCTACTGGTTAATACTTTGTCAAAGCAATAAAGAACAAATATATTTGTGGAAAAAACTTCCATTTTAACTTTATACTCATGGTAAATGAAGTTTATAGATTTCAAAATATCTCCCAAATGTATATTTCCTCTTGACAAGATAGTTCATGTACACTTGTGTAAACGTTTTTACCATATCTCTGCAAACTTTCGAAATCCTGGATTTCGTTCAGTTTCAAAGCCCTGAAAACCGGTTTTATTTTCAGTACCGACCTGACCACTAACATATGGAGGGCATTTCATAATCTCCCAACCCTGGTATTGGGTCAACAGGAGATAAAAATGCAACTGTAGTAACATTGGTTTTTAATGATCCCCCTTTTTCAATGACGAAGTTTAAGACAGATAAATATTTAAGTATTGCCATGGCAACAGCTATTACCAGATACCCTCCAAATGTTAATCAGCTCTAGATCTTCTTGGGGTTAACATATCCTGAAAATTTGTTGTAAATATATGCATTAGTTTTGGGCTGAGAAAAAACCAACAAACTTTAAGACCCAGAAATATCAAAAGTTTTGCCATGGCAACAGTGGTTGCCAGATGCTCCCCAAAACCTAATGAGCTCTAGATCCTCTTGGGTAAACGTAGCTTGAAATACTGGTGAAAATCCATTAATGGGTTTAGGCTTTGGGACATCTGCAAGCTTTATGCCCGCCAACGCCTCCCGGACTGCGCAGGGGATGACTATAACCCAAACCTTTATGGGCTGGGTTGACCAATTAAAAATAGGACAATACAAGTCTGTTGTATCCTTAACAATCTAAATGGAGTTATTATCAGAACAGTCAACATGTACACAAATAATTTTACCATAGTCACCGGCCAATCAGATTCACCAACAATGCTGGGTCATGTTAGAATGAGGATTTAAATATAAAATATATGGCAAGTTTCTGGAAATGTTATTAAAAGGGACATTTTCAGTATCATTATTAACCCAGGTGGCTGTATCAATAATTATTAAAATAAAAATAATTCTTTCCCATATTTAGTGATCTATTTATTTTTGATTGCTATACTTCAATTAATATACTTGATCCAATTTTTATCTGATAGGCAATTTTAAAAACACATTTATAAGCGAATGTTTATTCCATATAACACATACAAAAACTAGAAATAGGCCGCCCTGTTGATAGTAGATGCAAATAGAAACAGGATAGCATAGAAGAACACACATTATCATGTGTAATGTCCACCCATGAACCTTTTGCCCAAATTGTACAGTAGTCTTACAAGACCCTGTTTCATTTGTAAAATATATCAATGATGCTTAAATATTTGTTAGTGTAGATGTAAATTATTTCAGCTTCATGCCTTTTTGCATTGGTTGGGTTGAAAATTTTGACGAAATCACTCATCTTGCACGGTTAAGAAGATAGAAGCAAATTCCTGTCTTTCTATTTTTGGCAAAAATTTGAAAATTCAAAATGGCCGCCATTTTTGGGAAAAGGAAATTTTTTTGAAAATTGCCAAGAGTACATTTCTTAGATACCCTATGGGTCGAAAATTTCAACGAAATAACTCTATTTTGCACGGTTAACGCCAGTTTGTGTTTTTCCATTTTGGGCAAAAATTCGAAAATTCAAAATGGCTGCCATTTTTGGGGAGGGGAAAATTTTTTGAAAATTGCAAAGATTACATTCCTCAGATACCCTGTGGGTTGAAAATTTTGACGAAATCGCTCTATCTCGCATGGTTAAGGAGATAGAAGCAAATTTGTGTTTTGCCATTTTTGACAAAAATTTGAAAATTCAAAACGGCCGCCATTTTAGGGGAGGGGAAATTTTTTTTTAAATTGCCAAGAATACAATGCTGAAATACCTGTGGGTCGAAAATTTTGACGAAATCGCTCTATCTGGCACGGTTAAGGAGATAGAAGCAAATTTGTGTTTTGCCATTTTTGGTAAAAAATTCGAAAATTCAAAATGGCCGCCATTTTTGGGGAGGGGAAATTTTTTTGGAAAATTGCAGATTGCATTCCTTAGATACCCGGTGGGTCGAAAATTTCGACGAAATCGCTCTATCTCGCACGGTTAAGGAGATAGAAGGAAATTTGTGTTTTGCCATTTTTGGCAAAAATTCGAAAATTCAAAATGGCCGCCATTTTTGGGGAGGGGAAAATTTTTTTTAAATTACCAAAAGTACAATGCTCAGATACCCTGTGGGTCGAAAATTTTGACGAAATCGCTCTATCTGGCACAGTTAAGGAGATAGAAGCAAATTTGTGTTTTGCCATTTTTTGGCAAAAATTCGAAAATTCAAAATGGCCGCCATTTTTGGGGAGGGGAAAATTTTTAAAAAATTACCAAGAGTACAATGCTCAGATACCCTGTGGGTCGAAAATTTCGACGAAATCGCTCTATCTGGCACGGTTAAGGAGAAAGAAGGAAATTTGTGTTTTGCCATTTTTGGCAAAAATTTGAAAATTCAAAATGGCCGCCATTTTTGGGGAGGGGAAAATTTTTTAAAAATTACCAAGAGTACAATGCTCAGATACCCTGTGGGTCGAAAATTTCGACGAAATCGCTCTATCTCGCACGGTTAAGGAGATAGAAGCAAATTTGTGTTGCCATTTTTGGCAAAAATTCGAAAATTCAAAATGGCCGCCATTTTTGGGGAGGGGAAAATTTTTGGAAAATTGCAAAGATTGCATTGCTTAGATACCCTGTGCGTCGAAAATTTTACCGAAATCGCTCTATCTCGCACGGTTAAGGATAGAAGCAAATTAGTGTTTTGCCATTTTTGGCAAAAATTCGAAAATTCAAAATGGCTGCCAGTTTTGGGAAGGGGAAAATTTTTTGAAAATTACAAAGATTGCATTCCTTAGATACCCTGTGGGTCGAAAATTTCGACGAAATCGCTCTATCTCGCACGGTTAAGGAGATAGAAGCAAATTAGTGTTTTGCCATTTTTGGCAAAAATTCGAAAATTCAAAATGGCCGCCATTTTTGGGGAGGGGAAAATTTTTTAAAAATTACCAAGAGTACAATGCTCAGATACCCTGTGGTTCGAAAATTTTGACGAAATCGCTCTATCTGGCACGGTTAAGGAGATAGAAGGAAATTTGTGTTTTGCCATTTTTGGCAAAAATTCGAAAATTCAAAATGGCCGCCATTTTTGGGGAGGGGAAAATTTTTTGAAAATTGCAAATATTACATTCCTTAGATACCCTGTGGGTCGAAAATTTCGACGAAATCGCTCTATCTCGCACGGTTAAGGAGATAGAAGCAAATGAGTATTTTGCCATTTTTGGCGAAAATTCAAAATGGCCGCCATTTTTTGGGGAGGGGAAAATTTTGTAAAAATTACCAAGAGTACAATGCTCAGATACCCTGTGGGTCGAAAATTTTGACGAAATCGCTCTATCTGGCACGGTTAAGGAGATAGAAGCAAATTTGTGTTTTGCCATTTTGGGCAAAAATTCGAAAATTCAAAATGGCCGCCATTTTTGGGGAGGGGAAAATTTTTTAAAAATTACCAAGAGTACAATGCTCAGATACCCTGTGGGTCGAAAATTTTGACGAAATCGCTCTATCTCGCACGGTTAAGGAGATAGAAGCAGATTGGTGTTTTGCCATTTTTGGCAAAAATTCGAAAATTCAAAATGGCCGCCATTTTTGGGGAGGGGAAAATTTTTTGAAAATTGCAAATATTACATTCCTTAGATACCCGGTGGGTCGAAAATTTCGACGAAATCGCTCTATCTCGCACAGTTAAGGAGATAGAAGCAAATTTGTGTTTTGCCATTTTTGGCAAAAATTCGAAAATTCAAAATGGCCGCCATTTTTGGGGAGGGGAAAATTTTTTGAAAATTGCAAATATTACATTCCTCAGATACCCTGTGGGTCGAAAATTTCGACGAAATCGCTCTATCTCGCACGGTTAAGGAGATAGAAGCAAATTAGTGTTTTGCCATTTTTGGCAAAAATTCAAAATGGCCGCCATTTTTTCGGGAGGGGAAAATTTTGTAAAAATTACCAAGAGTACAATGCTCAGATACCCTGTGGGTCGAAAATTTTGACGAAATCGCTCTATCTGGCACGGTTAAGGAGATAGAAGCAAATTTGTGTTTTGCCATTTTTGGCAAAAATTCGAAAATTCAAAATGGCCGCCATTTTTGGGGAGGGGAAAATTTCTTAAAAATTACCAAGAGTACAATGCTCAGATACCCTGTGGGTCGAAAATTTTGACGAAATCGCTCTATCTCGCACGGTTAAGGAGATAGAAGCAGATTGGTGTTTTGCCATTTTTGGCAAAAATTCGAAAATTCAAAATGGCCGCCATTTTTGGGGAGGGGAAAATTTTTTGAAAATTGCAAATATTACATTCCTTAGATACCCTGTGGGTCGAAAATTTCGACGAAATCGCTCTATCTCGCACGGTTAAGGAGATAGAAGCAGATTGGTGTTTTGCCATTTTTGGCAAAAATTCGAAAATTCAAAATGGCCGCCATTTTTGGGGAGGGGAAAATTTTTTAAAAATTACCAAGAGTACAATGCTCAGATACCCTGTGGGTCGAAAATTTTGACGAAATCGCTCTATCTGGCACAGTTAAGGAGATAGAAGCAAATTTGTGTTTTGCCATTTTTGGCAAAAATTCGAAAATTCAAAATGGCCGCCATTTTTGGGGAGGGGAAAATTTTTGGAAAATTGCAAAGATTGCATTGCTTAGATACCCTGTGGGTCGAAAATTTCGACGAAATCACTCTATCTCGCACGGTTAAGGAGATAGAAGCAAATTAGTGTTTTGCCATTTTTGGCAAAAATTCGAAAATTCAAAATGGCCGCCATTTTTGGGGAGGGGAAAATTTTTTAAAAATTACCAAGAGTACAATGCTCAGATACCCTGTGGGTCGAAAATTTCGACAAAATTGCTCTATCTGGCACGGTTAAGGAGATAGAAGCAAATTTGTGTTTTGCCAATTCGAAAATTCAAAATGGCCGCCATTTTTGGGGAGGGGAAAATTTTTGGAAAATTGCAAAGATTGCATTCCTTAGATACCCTGTGGGTCGAAAATTTCGACGAAATCGCTCTATCTCGCACGGTTAAGGAGATAGAAGTAAATTTGTGTTTTGCCATTTTTGGCAAAAATTTGAAAATTCAAAATGGCCGCCATTTTTGGGGAGGGGAAAATTTTTTAAAAATTACCAAGAGTACAATGCTCAGATACCCTGTGGGTCGAAAATTTCGACGAAATCGCTCTATCTGGCACGGTTAAGGAGATAGAAGCAAATTTGTGTTTTGCCATTTTTGGCAAAAATTTGAAAATTCAAAATGGCCGCCATTTTTGGGGAGGGGAAATTTTTTTAAAAATTACCAAGAGTACAATGCTCAGATACCCTGTGGGTCGAAAATTTCGACGAAATCGCTCTATCTCGCACGGTTAAGGAGATAGAAGCAAATTTGTGTTTTGCCATTTTTGGCAAAAATTCGAAAATTCAAAATGGCCGCCATTTTTGGGGAGGGGAAAATTTTTGGAAAATTGCAAAGATTGCATTGCTTAGATACCCTGTGCGTCGAAAATTTTACCGAAATCGCTCTATCTCGCACGGTTAAGGATAGAAGCAAATTAGTGTTTTGCCATTTTTGGCAAAAATTCGAAAATTCAAAATGGCTGCCATTTTTGGGAAGGGGAAAATTTTTTGAAAATTACAAAGATTGCATTCCTTAGATACCCTGTGGGTCGAAAATTTCGACGAAATCGCTCTATCTCGCACGGTTAAGGAGATAGAAGCAAATTAGTGTTTTGCCATTTTTGGCAAAAATTCGAAAATTCAAAATGGCCGCCATTTTTGGGGAGGGGAAAATTTTTTAAAAATTACCAAGAGTACAATGCTCAGATACCCTGTGGTTCGAAAATTTTGACGAAATCGCTCTATCTGGCACGGTTAAGGAGATAGAAGGAAATTTGTGTTTTGCCATTTTTGGCAAAAATTCGAAAATTCAAAATGGCCGCCATTTTTGGGGAGGGGAAAATTTTTTGAAAATTGCAAATATTACATTCCTTAGATACCCTGTGGGTCGAAAATTTCGACGAAATCGCTCTATCTCGCACGGTTAAGGAGATAGAAGCAAATTAGTGTTTTGCCATTTTTGGCGAAAATTCAAAATGGCCGCCATTTTTTGGGGAGGGGAAAATTTTGTAAAAATTACCAAGAGTACAATGCTCAGATACCCTGTGGGTCGAAAATTTTGACGAAATCGCTCTATCTGGCACGGTTAAGGAGATAGAAGCAAATTTGTGTTTTGCCATTTTTGGCAAAAATTCGAAAATTCAAAATGGCCGCCATTTTTGGGGAGGGGAAAATTTTTTAAAAATTACCAAGAGTACAATGCTCAGATACCCTGCGGGTCGAAAATTTTGACGAAATCGCTCTATCTCGCACGGTTAAGGAGATAGAAGCAGATTGGTGTTTTGCCATTTTTGGCAAAAATTCGAAAATTCAAAATGGCCGCCATTTTTGGGGAGGGGAAAATTTTTTGAAAATTGCAAATATTACATTCCTTAGATACCCTGTGGGTCGAAAATTTCGACGAAATCGCTCTATCTCGCACGGTTAAGGAGATAGAAGCAGATTGGTGTTTTGCCATTTTTGGCAAAAATTCGAAAATTCAAAATGGCCGCCATTTTTGGGGAGGAGAAAATTTTTTAAAAATTACCAAGAGTACAATGCTCAGATACCCTGTGGGTCGAAAATTTCGACGAAATTGCTCTATCTGGCACGGTTAAGGAGATAGAAGCAAATTTGTGTTTTGCCAATTCGAAAATTCAAAATGGCCGCCATTTTTGGGGAGGGGAAAATTTTTGGAAAATTGCAAAGATTGCATTCCTTAGATACCCAAAAGCAATCCCAAGCAAGCTACTGACCCAATAAGCCTGCATACCAAATTTGGTGACAATAGCTCTAATACTTTTCCTTTAAATGAGCGGAAACCATGCGTGACGCCGGACATCGGACGCCGGACATCATCGTAATAAAGCCCTATCAAACATTTTGTATGTCTTGTTTTTATTGTCACATTTCTTACACTCAGTCCACTACTACAGCTGATGTCATGTTACAGAGTTATAAAAACAATGACACAGCTATAGTTGCATAAATATTTTCCATTTTTTTTCTGTAAATTTACATTTGTTCATTCCTCCAAAACAAACAAAATTATTGAAAATTGTTTATTTAAGTTGCACACACTTGTTTAAAAGGTCAAATAAAATGTCTGCACTCCGCTATTCATTTTAAAAACATCTAAAAATGGATACAGCTGACACTTGTATGTACTTGTTACATAAAATATTCATGAAAGAACCAATCCACAAAGCAAACTTGCCTTTCCGGTAAAATTTTGGGTCCCAGAACATTGCACATTTGCATATCAAGTGAGACACAATTTACAATGTTTGAGACACCAGGTACTAAACTGTTACTTGTTTACCTGCATGTAAACCAAAACCAAAATTCTCAACTAGTTTTCAAATGTATCTTTTAACACTAGCAAATTTTAAATATTGTTAAAAGACTAAACACTAACAAGAGGAGAGTGCCCGTGAACGGGCACTGTGTCAGCTGACTGAGTGTTTTTTCATTTGAGAAGGTGATAATGAGAGGAAAGCATAATTATCAGGGAAAGTGCTGTACAGCAGTACAGTAAATGGTAATTGAACAGCATGTTCGAAAGAAATTCCGAAGCTGACAGAAGAAAAGGACAAAAAAGTTGTGCCCTGCAAATGGTATTATGAAGGAAAGTAACAAGGTAACTGTTTAAGTGTAAAAAGTAAGTTAAAACATATTTAAAGAAATACTGCAAATGCAATATCCTCGTTCCACCTTGAAGAAGGGGTCCAAGGTCAAATCCAACCACACAAAAACATTCCCAGCCCATGATTTCCTATAGGTTGGTTTACCATCCCAAACCTCTAGGACCAATAATAAGCGAGTTATAAGCACTTTTAAGTTTGGCTGTCCTCATTTGACCTTGAAGGAGGGGTCCAAAGGTCAAATCTGACCACACCAAAAGAATCCCAGCCCATGATTTCCTATAGGTTGGTTTACCATCGCAAACTTCTAGGACCATTAATAAGCGACTTATAAGCACTTTTAAGTTTAGCCATCCTCGTTTGACCTTGAAGGCAGGGTCCAAGGTCAAATCCAACCACACCAAAAGATTCCCAGCCCATGATTTCCTATATGTTGGTTTTCCATTCCAAACCTCTAGGACCAATAATAAGTGAGTTATAAGCACTTTTTAGTTTGGGTATCCTCGTTTGACCTTGAAGGAGGGGTCCAAGGTCAAATCGGACCACATCAACAGATTCCCAGCCCATGATTTCCTATATGTCTGTTTACCATCCCAAACCTCTAGGACCAATAATAAGCGAGTTATAAGCACTTTTAAGTTTGGCTATCCTTGTTTGACCTTGAAGGAGGAGTTAAAGGTCAAATCTTACCACACCAAAAGATTCACAGCCCATGATTTCCTACAGGTTGGTTTACCATCCCAAACCTCTAGGATCAATAATAAGGGAGATATAAGCACCTTTCATGACTGACAAAGAAACACCTGTGGCGGCCATCTTGTTTTTTAAAATGAGGCCAAAAATATTCCCAGTCAAGATTTTATAATGAGGAACATTTGAGATCTCTACCTATGATAGTCCCTTTGCTCTAGAGGGCCAACAAAAGTCTGTGTTTAAAGTCGAATAAACGTCCCTGGCAGCCATCTTGTTTTTCAAAATGAGGCCAAAAATATTCCCAGGCAACATTTTATGGTGATTAATATATCCTGCAAACTTGAGAAGGCTAGCTATAATATTTTTTTTGTTATTGCGGTAATGGTGAAATCTCTCTACACACTGTGGCTATCCAGTGGGTACAATGATTTACTCAACAGTGAGAACCTGAAAGTGGCTATTGCTCAGCTATGCCATGACATACAGGTCTGCAATTTCACTATGTTATAGCTGACCAAAAATTACGTGAATAACATACTTAAACAAAATACTCTAAATGCAATAGTTTTTGAGTTACAATTGATTTACTCAATAGTGATAACCTCAAAGTAGCTATTACTCAGCTATGCAATGAGCTACATGTCTGAATTTTTACTATGTTATAGCTGACCCAAAAGTAGGTGAACAACATATTTAAACAAAATACTGTAAATGCAATAGTTTTCAAGTTACAACTGATTTACTCAATAGTGAGAACCTGAAAATAGCTATTGCTCAGGTATGCCATGAGTTATAGGTCTGTAATTTCACTATGTTATAGCTGACCCAAAAGTAGGTGAACAACATATTTTAACAAAATACTCCAAATGCAATATTTTTCAAGTTATAAGTGATTTACTCAACAGTGATAACCTAAAAGTAGGTATTACTCAGCTATGCCATGAGCTACAGGTCTGAAATTTTACTATGTTATAGCTGACCCAAAAGTAGCTGAATAACATATTTATACGAAATTCTCTAAATGCAATAGTTTTCAAGTTACAAGTGATTTTACTCATGATGGAAGTTACTGAAAGGTCCAAAAGTAGCTATTACTCACTTAGCTATTGAGACGAAATCACTCTATCTCGCACGGTTAAGGAGATAGAAGCAAATTAGTGTTTTGCCATTTTTGGCAAAAATTCGAAAATTCAAAATGGCCGCCATTTTTGGGGAGGGGAAAATTTTTTAAAAATTACCAAGAGTACAATGCTCAGATACCCTGTGGGTCGAAAATTTCGACGAAATTGCTCTATCTGGCACGGTTAAGGAGATAGAAGCAAATTTGTGTTTTGCCAATTCGAAAATTCAAAATGGCCGCCATTTTTGGGGAGGGGAAAATTTTTGGAAAATTGCAAAGATTGCATTCCTTAGATACCCAAAAGCAATCCCAAGCAAGCTACTGACCCAATAAGCCTGCATACCAAATTTGGTGACAATAGCTCTAATACTTTTCCTTTAAATGAGCGGAAACCATGCGTGACGCCGGACATCGGACGCCGGACATCATCGTAATAAAGCCCTATCAAACATTTTGTATGTCTTGTTTTTATTGTCACATCTCTTACACTCAGTCCACTACTACAGCTGATGTCATGTTACAGAGTTATAAAAACAATGACACAGCTATAGTTGCATAAATATTTTCCATTTTTTTTCTGTAAATTTACATTTGTTCATTCCTCCAAAACAAACAAAATTATTGAAAATTGTTTATTTAAGTTGCACACACTTGTTTAAAAGGTCAAATAAAATGTCTGCACTCCGCTATTCATTTTAAAAACATCTAAAAATGGATACAGCTGACACTTGTATGTACTTGTTACATAAAATATTCATGAAAGAACCAATCCACAAAGCAAACTTGCCTTTCCGGTAAAATTTTGGGTCCCAGAACATTGCACATTTGCATATCAAGTGAGACACAATTTACAATGTTTGAGACACCAGGTACTAAACTGTTACTTGTTTACCTGCATGTAAACCAAAACCAAAATTCTCAACTAGTTTTCAAATGTATCTTTTAACACTAGCAAATTTTAAATATTGTTAAAAGACTAAACACTAACAAGAGGAGAGTGTCCGTGAACGGGCACTGTGTCAGCTGACTGAGTGTTTTTTCATTTGAGAAGATGATAATGAGAGGAAAGCATAATTATCAGGGAAAGTGCTGTACAGCAGTACAGTAAATGGTAATTGAACAGCATGTTCGAAAGAAATTCCGAAGCTGACAGAAGAAAAGGACAAAAAAGTTGTGCCCTGCAAATGGTATTATGAAGGAAAGTAACAAGGTAACTGTTTAAGTGTAAAAAGTAAGTTAAAACATATTTAAAGAAATACTGCAAATGCAATATCCTCGTTCCACCTTGAAGAAGGGGTCCAAGGTCAAATCCAACCACACAAAAACATTCCCAGCCCATGATTTCCTATAGGTTGGTTTACCATCCCAAACCTCTAGGACCAATAATAAGCGAGTTATAAGCACTTTTAAGTTTGGCTGTGCTCATTTGACCTTGAAGGAGGGGTCCAAAGGTCAAATCTGACCACACCAAAAGAATCCCAGCCCATGATTTCCTATAGGTTGGTTTACCATCGCAAACTTCTAGGACCATTAATAAGCGACTTATAAGCACTTTTAAGTTTGGCCATCCTCGTTTGACCTTGAAGGCAGGGTCCAAGGTCAAATCCAACCACACCAAAAGATTCCCAGCCCATGATTTCCTATATGTTGGTTTTCCATTCCAAACCTCTAGGACCAATAATAAGTGAGTTATAAGCACTTTTTAGTTTGGGTATCCTCGTTTGACCTTGAAGGAGGGGTCCAAGGTCAAATCGGACCACATCAACAGATTCCCAGCCCATGATTTCCTATATGTCTGTTTACCATCCCAAACCTCTAGGACCAATAATAAGCGAGTTATAAGCACTTTTAAGTTTGGCTATCCTTGTTTGACCTTGAAGGAGGAGTTAAAGGTCAAATCTTACCACACCAAAAGATTCACAGCCCATGATTTCCTACAGGTTGGTTTACCATCCCAAACCTCTAGGATCAATAATAAGGGAGATATAAGCACCTTTCATGACTGACAAAGAAACACCTGTGGCGGCCATCTTGTTTTTTAAAATGAGGCCAAAAATATTCCCAGTCAAGATTTTATAATGAGGAACATTTGAGATCTCTACCTATGATAGTCCCTTTGCTCTAGAGGGCCAACAAAAGTCTGTGTTTAAAGTCGAATAAACGTCCCTGGCGGCCATCTTGTTTTTCAAAATGAGGCCAAAAATATTCCCAGGCAACATTTTATGGTGATTAATATATCCTGCAAACTTGAGAAGGCTAGCTATAATATTTTTTTTGTTATTGCGGTAATGGTGAAATCTCTCTACACACTGTGGCTATCCAGTGGGTACAATGATTTACTCAACAGTGAGAACCTGAAAGTGGCTATTGCTCAGCTATGCCATGACATACAGGTCTGCAATTTCACTATGTTATAGCTGACCAAAAATTACGTGAATAACATACTTAAACAAAATACTCTAAATGCAATAGTTTTTGAGTTACAATTGATTTACTCAATAGTGATAACCTCAAAGTAGCTATTACTCAGCTATGCAATGAGCTACATGTCTGAATTTTTACTATGTTATAGCTGACCCAAAAGTAGGTGAACAACATATTTAAACAAAATACTGTAAATGCAATAGTTTTCAAGTTACAACTGATTTACTCAATAGTGAGAACCTGAAAATAGCTATTGCTCAGGTATGCCATGAGTTATAGGTCTGTAATTTCACTATGTTATAGCTGACCCAAAAGTAGGTGAACAACATATTTTAACAAAATACTCCAAATGCAATATTTTTCAAGTTATAAGTGATTTACTCAACAGTGATAACCTAAAAGTAGGTATTACTCAGCTATGCCATGAGCTACAGGTCTGAAATTTTACTATGTTATAGCTGACCCAAAAGTAGCTGAATAACATATTTATACGAAATTCTCTAAATGCAATAGTTTTCAAGTTACAAGTGATTTTACTCATGATGGAAGTTACTGAAAGGTCCAAAAGTAGCTATTACTCACTTAGCTATTGAGACAGACACCCAAGCTACTCACCATGTTGTAGCTCTGAAAAAAGTAGCTGAATAACACATTTTAACAAAATGCTCTAAATGCAACACTTTTCAAGTTATAAGTGATTTAGTGCATGTTTTCATGAATTTTAATGCATTAAAAATTATTAAAAAAATTTATTAAAAAAAAATAAGACAGATCCAGGTCTCACACTCACACAAGAGAATCTACCTCTGGCCTAATACATATATGCAAGATATGAGAGAAATCCCTGCAATAGTCACTGAGAAAATTGTGATAAAGTTTTGAAATTTTCACACTTTTGGTGGGGGTACCTCTCTTATAATGTCTCTAGCAAACAGACGAACAGACAGATTTGCATGCCTTGAACACTTTTTCATCCTCGATAGATAAGGTATCTTTTAAAAAAAACAGCATGTCTCTAGGCCTTGTAGTTTTGGAGGAGAAGTTGTTCACGTCCGCGTACGCCCACGCCGCAGAGTGACGACATAATGTCAGCTGACTGACAAGTCAGCTGACATAAAAATGAAGTGATGTTCTATTCTGTCCAAAACATGTCTGACTTTCTCACTAACTGTGAAGTTTTTGCTGACATTTTTACTTAAAAATTGACACTCATAAAATTCCAAGGCCAATTTTAAAGTGCATATTTTAACAGCAACAGTGTATGTGTTTTCAATTTATTCAAGTTTTCAATCACTTTTGGGTTTTTGGAAATGATCATTCCTGGGTTCAGCCCCTCATTTTCGAAATATCTCTTAGTAACCAAAATAAAAAAGAAATGACAGTGATACGTTGGTGAGGTACAATTTTATCTTTATTAAAACATGCTTTTATGTGGAATTGGGGCAAAACCTGTGGCTCACTTGATACAATACCATCTGTTACAATGGGAAGTTGCAAAAGTAAAACGGTAAATGAATTCTAATATGACTTTAACAGTGCTTAATCTACACCAAAAGACACCCAAAGGTGCAACAACCAAGATTCAAGTAAAAAGATATAAGAGAGATATAAGAGAGATAAATAGTATCAGATATCCTCATAGAGACATAAAATGGCATCAGATATGCAAGATCAAAGGTCCAATCCATGTGACACCATGACGTTGCACACATATAACCCTTGACCAATGTCCCTACCAAATATCAACTTCTTATACCTTATGGTTTCCAAAATATAGCCCAGACAAGGCATTATAAGTCAAGGTCACTACGGCAAGGTCAAAGGTCAAATCAAGGTCACACCATGACGTTTTACATCTACACACCCTAGACAATGTCCCTACTCAGTATCAACTTCCTACACCTTACGGTTTCCGAGATATACCCCGGACAAGATTTCATAGGTCAAGGTCACTACGGCAAGGTCAAGTCAAGGCAGGCCTGGGCAAAATGTATTCGTATTCGTATTCACAAGTATTCGAATACATTTTTTAAAGTATTCACATTCGTATTCGAATACTTTTGTGAAAAATGCAAAGTATTCGTATTCGAATACATTTCAAAAGTATTCGTATTCATGAATACTTTTATGAATATATTTAATATTTTTCACTTTTTTTTATTTTTTTCACCCTGTACTGACAAGTTTTAGATATAAATATGAAATTTGGCTGTCTATCATTATGTGCCTAAGAAAACTAACAAGACATTTAATAAATACTTTTAGTCAGTAAATACTATATAACATAATAATGACAGTGTCATGCAATTAGTTTGTGTTTAACTTTTATATTGATAAATGACATCATGTGTGTTTTAATCCACACTGGTTTTCATAATGTAGTGTTATTATAAAATTATAAAATTCATGAAATTATAAACACCAAGCTACCTACCTCAAAATGACCAACTGTGTTTGCCTTTGCTACAATAGGGGATTAACTTGTGTGTGTTTCAATACCAGTGTCATTGATAATTCTTAGGCAAACTTACGTGACACCTATTGTGACAGTCTTGTAGTAGTAGTAATCCCATCATAAAGATTTCCAAAACAATGGCTATCTCAGTTAAATACAAGATGTTTAGGGCACTATGATGTCCTTTTTAAAAAAAAAACAAAAAAAAAACCATATTTTTAGTAGCTCATGTTTATTAGATTGAATATTCAGATCTTGGAGCAAAAGTTGATTCTTGTCAAATATGATGTGAATCTGATCCATCATTTACTGAATTGTGCTTTCATGTTTGTATATTTTATTCAGAAAGGTAAAATTATTAAGATTTATTAAAAATGATTGTATGAATTTGGGTTTAGTTAAAATATATTCATAAATGTATTCGTAAATGTATTCGAATACTTTTCAAAAAGTATTCGTATTCGTATTCGAATACTTTTGAAACTGATGTATTCATATTCGTATTCATGGAAATGAAAAGTATTCGTATTCGTATTCGAATACTTTTGAAAGTATTCGGCCCAGGCCTGAATCAAGGTCACGCCATGATGTTGCACACCTACACCCCTAGCCAATGTCCCTACCAAGTATCAACTTCCTACACCTTAAGTTTCCGAGATATGGCCCGGATATAATTTTAAAGGTCACTACAGCAAGGTCAAAGGTCAAATCAAGGTCAGACCATGATGTTGCACACCTACACCCCCTAGAGAATGTCAGTACCAAGTATCACCTTCCTACACCTTACAGTTTCCGAGATATAGCCCGGAAAAGATTTTATAGGTCAAGGTCACTACGGCAAGGTCAAATCAAGGTCACACCATGACGTTGCACACCTACAACCCCTAACCAATGTCCCTACCAAGAATCAACTTCCTACACCTTACGGTTTCCGAGATATAGCCCGCACAAGATTTCAAACTCAAGGTCACTACAGCAAGGTCAAAGGTCAAATCAAGGTCACACCATGACATAGCACACCTACACCCCCTAACCAATATCCCTACCAAGTATCAACTTCCTACAACTTACAGTTTCCGAGATATAACCCGGACAAGATTTTATAGATCAAGGTCACTACGGCAAGGTCAAAGGTCAAATCAAGGTCAGACCATGACGTTGCACACCTACACCGCCTAACCAATATCCCTACCACGTATCAACTTCCTACACCTTACGGTTTCCGAGATATAGCCCGGACAAGATTTCAAACTCAAGGTCACTACGGCAAGGTCAAAGATCAAATCAAGGTCAGACCATGATGTTGCACACCTACACCTCCTAACCAATGTCCCTGTCAAATATCAACTTCCTACAACTTACGGTTTCATAGATACAGGCCGGACAAACTTTTTCCCGCTGCCCGTCCGCCCATCCGGACACCGTGGGTGACAAAAATACACCGACAGCCCTTACGGGCTGTGGGGTAAAAAAACTGATTAACTATCTCACAAACCAGGATTGGGACAAATACCGCCAATGACAATCAAATACAAATAAATTTATTTTTCAAACATCATATACAAATACATCAATTTTTACAGGCACCAAATTCAAATACGGTAACCATGAATAGAATAGAATCATTTATGTAGCGCAAAATTGATACGACATCCTCTAATGCACTTAAAGCAAAAAAGGGAAATTTGAGGGACATGCCGGGTCAAAATCCTGATTTAGCGCCGCAAGGGGAGAAATACTATGGTGGGGGGTATGCAAGTCTAAACAAGTAGGTCTTTAGGTGGCTTCGAAACCCTATGATTGTGTTCTGAGATCGTACCGATTGTGGGAGTCTGTTCCATTCAGTGGGAGAAGCCATTGCAAAACCTCGCCTACCAATGGCCTTCTTGGGACGAACTGAAGAAAGAGAAAGCCGATTTCCGCGAGTAAAGCTTAGGACTGCAAGCGAGCCCGAAAATGCGCCTCGATTCCTCGTATTAGAAGAATCGACTCAGACTCGGTTAATCGCTAGATTATCGCCCACGAAATAAACTGCTTCATATTTTGACATATCACGCCTTATAAAATGGTTACAAACCACACAACAGGAAAGAATGTTGATAATTTATTGAATTTGGGGAAAAAGACGCCTTTATAATGCAAAATATAAGAAACTTTAACCATCTTTATATTGCGAGATTAGAGGCATCTTCGAAATACGTTATAATAAAATGCCGTCTTATAAAACGTTGTTACACAAAGAATTAAAGTTTGCAAATACCGCCTTATATTAGTAAAATATATAAATATATTCATATATTTAGAGAAAAAATAGAATTTTGTAGTAGATTTTACGTCTATGTTCAGTTGTTTTCGAAGACCCGGTTCACTTTTCTTGCGTCGAGTATTGTACTGAATCGTTTCGTTTCTGAGTAACCGAAGAATCGTTGCAGCCCTAGTAAGGCTACTGGGTTTGATTAAGGATGATAAATATGAGGGTTGGGAGAATTTGATAGCCTTGAATGTAATAAGATTATATTTGAACAGGATACGGTATGAAATGGGGAGCCAGTGTAGTTTTTGCAGATAGGGAGTAACATGGCTTGTATTATCAAGTCTGAAAACAATTCTGCATACATGTCAAATACAATTACAAAATAATAAAATACAATTCACATAAATATTTATATAAACTAATTCCCAAAAATAACACAGATACACAGGAAACTGAACACCTCCATCAAAAAAGTTTAATTTATAAAAATATAATTCTGAGACGGTATTAAGAATATTAGGAATTAATATATATGTGTTTGAGTATATCTGCAAAGTCAGTAAAAATGTGTATTTACTGGTATATTGTCTGTTATTTCTAAACTATCTCACAAACCAGGGTTGGGACAAGCACCGCCAATGACAATTAAATACAAATAACTTTGTTTTTCAAACATCAAATATAAACTAGAAATAGGATGCATTGGCATGCGTAATGTCCACCCAAAGGGAACTTAGGGAAGCATGAGTTTTGCTCTAAAACTTGGACAAAATTGCCAAGAGTAGATTGCTGAGATATCCTGCGGGTGGAAATTTTGAACGAAATTGCTCTATCTCGCACGGTTAAGAAGATAGAAGGAAATTTGTGTTTTTGCATTTTTGGCAAAAATTCGAAAATTCAAAATGGCTGCCATTTTTGGTGAGATGAAAATTTTTGAAAATGGCCAATAGTACATTTCTTAGACACCCTGTGGGTCAAAAATTTCGACGAAATCTGCTCTATCTCACACGGTTAAGGAGATAGAAGCAAATTTGAAAATTTAAAAAGTAAATTAAATTTTTATAAGTTAATACCCTAACCAATGGACAATTGCTAATCCGGTCGGTGCAGACTAGCCCGCCAAACGACAGAAAAAGTCATCTTATATGAGTGCATAATGCCCCCACAAGCGAGCCGGTCCCAGTGTGCACTCGCAAGGTGGCGCATTGTACTTACTTCCTGTCTAGACAACGTGACGTCATAGCATCTTTTTCTTTGTCTAAACCTATTAGGCAGCTTATGACCAACAACTCTTACCCACAACTCGGACCCTGGATATATTGCTCGGAAATACTAAATATATTGCTAGGAAACCCCATGGACTTCTGTCTCCTCACATTTTCTAATTTGCATAATTTATTTTATAGTTTTATAATAGCTTTAGGAAACCCCCACCAAATTCCATATTTTTATTTTAAAATATTGCTAAGAAATGCCGCAGACTCCTCAAGTTTTCTAATTTGCATAATTTAATTTCTTGTAGTTCTATTTCTAGAAAACCCCTATTTATGAACTCAAGTTTTCTTATTTTGCATAATTTATTTTAGAATAGGTCTAGGAAACTCCCAAGGAATTCCATGACCTCACGTTTTCTAACTTGCATAATTTATTTTGTAACAGTTGTAGGAAACCTCCACTTATGCCTATACAAGTATTTGATATTCAAGCAGAAATAATGTTTATTCTTATAAAATGTTTTTGTACGAGTTGTTGGGTCATGCGATGCCGCGGTCACGAGTTGCATGTAAATCAGATTCGCTATACCCACCAGTAAATACCCAGCCATGCTGGTTAATATTTTTGATTTTAAATTCTAGTGACAGGGTATGATGATATTTTTAGTGAACCAAAGAATCAAATGACTTCTTTTTCTAATTATGGATGCAAGTTTTTAAACATAATATTCAATGCTAATTAAGTTTATAACAAGTAAATATAACTAATGCATTTTGACAAACATCTCTATTATCGGCAATTCTTGCCGTAAAACAGAATTAGAATTTAGTATCTCGCGACCATAGCACCCTAGTCATTAATATTCATGAGAAGATATGAGGCCACGGATTTCCCCTGGCATTTCCTTGCAATATTTTATAAAATAGAAGCATGGACGAAGACGTTAAACTACAGAACTCACGGCCATAGCACCCAAGTCATTAATATTCATAAGAAGGCATGAGGTCACGGATTTCCCTTGTAGTTTCCTAATAGAAGACTTTAAACTACAGAACTCACGACCATAGCACCCAAGTCATTAATATTCATGAGAAAGTATTAGTATAGGGATTGTTGCTCGATCTTTCAATATCGATCGATCATCCCACAGAACTGCCGATATCGACACACACTACCAGCATTTCAATATCGAAATAACATACAACAAACACAAAAATTATAAAAAAAATGGCAATTTTACTGCTTAAATGAATATTTATTGTATAAAATCGTTTTAAGAGGCACATTTACAACTGAAACAAAACGGGGTCAAGTCTGGCGCCATCTTTGTTTACATTGCCAGTGACCTACTTCCTGTTTCACGGAAGAGATACAAACCTGACAGATAGTGCACAGAAAGGCAAGAAAACTCTTGTTTAATGTACGTTTTGTTCATTTTATTTAATTTTATATTGCAGAAATATATTTTTGATGCATAAGTAGTATCTTTTGATATTTTCATGAATTTATATGTGCACGTTTTCAAAGAACCTGTATTATCGCCCACGGCTTATGTTAACGGTCCCGATATTGAAATATCGATCGATCCATAACCCTAAATTTTCATTCGATATCGATCCTCAACATGGCTCTTGATCCCTATACTAGAAAGTATGAGGTCACGGATTTCCCCTGTAGTTTCCTAACAATATTTTATAAAATGGACGTCTCAATGAAGATCAAACACTTTAAACTACAGAACTCACAGCCATAGCACCCAAGTCATTAATATTCATGAGAAGGTATGAGGTCAGGGATTTCCCCTGTAGTTCCCTAAAAATATCCCAGCAGGCTCACACCTTGAAATGTCGTTGATTTACAGTTGAAAACAGGTACTGACATTGAAATCCACATTATCAACTACTAAACCTAAGTTAGTTTTCTGACATGAAAAAATAGTGATATTTTGACCAGAAATCATGGTGATTTTTGGTTGAAAAATGGTGATTTGGGGTTGGAAAACTGACACTGACACAATTTCAACACTATTTCAAAGCTGGATTTCTGACTGGAAGAAGTAGTGCTACTTCACACAAAAATCAACACTAAATCAAGTTAGGTATTCAGACATGAAATCTTAGTCATGTTATTGAACAGAAAACAGGTTGAATGTAGGGAAACGAATGACTAGTGATCGTTGATTGATTGAAAGTTCTTTTTCCAGAGGGAGATATAGCAATTGAGTTAAATTTTTGAAAGAACTGTTACTGCAATAGTTTTTGAATTTGTAGGTATTTGTACCCAAATATAGTTTTTATAATTTTTATTATATTTTGATTAATGCAATTCCTGATAATTTGCACCAAATATAGTTTTTATCATTTTTATTATACTTATATTTATTATAGCACTAGAAAGAGTGACAAAGTTCAAGTATCTTGGTCACTACATCACAGAATCCCTTAGAGATGATGAAGATATGAAAAAGCAAATACAGTTAAATTATGCTAGAGCAAATATGCTGAGTCGTACTTTCAAAAACTGTTCTCCTGATGTAAAGTGTCTTTTATTCAGAACATTTTTGTACAGTCAATATTGCTGTTGTTTGTAGAATTCCTATTCCTATAATGTTTATGCAAAGCTTGTAGTGTCATACAATAATAGTTTTAGGTCTCTAATGAACTATCCTATTTATTGTAGAGCCTCTCAAATGTTTGTGGAAAACAGAACTATGACCTTCAAAGAAATAGTGAGATTACATTGTGCTAGTTTTTTAAATAGAATTGTGAAAAGTGAAAATAAATTCATCAGCAATTATTACTTCAGTCATATTACGAAATTTTCTAAATTAATTGCAAACTGGAATAATGTGTTATTTATAACATAGGATTGTATTTATGTAAAGCAAGCTGAATGATGTAGAGTGTTAATTTCTCTTGTATATTTACTCATTACTTATTACCATGTTCGTTTAATATGGACCAACGTTGCTTTCAACATGATTTCATCCATTGAATTCAACCTGATTTCAACGTTGGTTTCAACATGATTTCACCAGTTGGATCCAACTAAAAATGGTTTGCAAAATCTACACATATTTCAACCAGATTTCTACGTTGGATTCAACCAGATTTCAAAGTTGCGTGCCTGCTGGCATGTTTCTCACAGACATCCGTGAATATTGACATATCCATGACACAAGCCGATAACTTGCTGTTAACGGATCCATGTCAATAGACACGCCGTTTATAGAAATTTCAAAATATGATGGCGGCCAACTTATGTCCGCGGCCAAGTTATGCCTAGAAGCAGTATGTTTCCCGAAAAAAACACGAAACAATCTAAAATAGGGACAAGTGAAGATAGAGGCGTCGCTCGGCAAACCGACGGAAGATCTCCCCCCTCGACCATGTTTTAGTGACATTTCGACTGAATGCGCTTCTCTCTTCACTTGATCCCCAAAATAGTCATGCAATACCTGGTATTTATATTGGCAGATTAATTGATAGACGAATCCACGGAAAGTGTTGACAATGATATGCTGCCGTCTGGAAAGTAGTCGTCGGTCTTTCGTCACCAAGTGGGCGATAAAAGGGGATTCACTACAAAGTCTTTACTAATCAGATGACACATTACAAAAACACCTTTACAAGTATAATTGAGCTTCCTATAAAGGAAAGTTATCCAAATCACCAATGACACTTGGCCAATTATTAGAAGCAACGTGTTGCAAAAGTCGAGATGATTCTGGTACATAATAAAACACGTAAACCCGTTACTGCAGTTCTTCTCCCCGAACTGCAGAATCAATATTATTCCTTTGGGAATTGACAGGAAGTAACATTCATTCATCTGGGCCGGGATTCACAAAAGGTCTTAAGTCTTAGGCAATTTTTTTGCTTAGACAAATCTTAAAGTTATGACTTTTGTCTTAGCTAAGATTTCTCTTAAATTGGGATTCACAAAAAGTGCTCAGCAAAATCTTAGCTGAGACTAAATTTGTGCAAAAAGTCTTAACTACTTTGAATTCAAATTAACAAATTTTGGTAAAACAAAAACATTTTTCATTGATAAATGCATCAAACATGCTCTTCATAAGTATAAAACAGATTTGTTACTTTTTTTGTAAAATTATGTAAAAATAGTAATATTTGTGTTTTATTGTGAGTCAGTCATTTTTATGACAATATTTTTACCACAAGAAGGTCAAATGTACAAACTTATAGGTAATTAAATGATGTAAATTTCTATTACAATCCACAGAAACTACTTCTATAGGAAGTATAGATCCCCATAGTATATATTTTGTTGGCATAATAAAGGGTAAAATGTAAATACATGCAATGGAATATTTTTAAAATGACTAATTCTGCCCTGCAGTGGTCTTAAAGTTATGACAAAATCTAAGACAAATTTTTGTCAAAGACCTTTTGTGAATCCCATTTTGTCTAAGCAAAAAAAAGATAGCATTCCGATGTTGGGCCAACGTTCCCAAAGTTGGTACATCCATCAGTCCAACGTTGGCCCAAAGTTGGCAAAATCTACCGACCATGCGACCAACAGCCAACATCAGTCCAATGGCAGAATGCTATCTGGGAAGAGACAAAAATGCACTCTACTCTATTATAATTATGTATACTCATTATAATTAATTAATGTTATCGTGTATGTTTCTCGCTCTATAAAAACTATGGCAGTTTTGAAATGGCCATTGGTTATTTCAAATCAGCCAAATAATACATTTTGTCATTTTAAAATTTCTTTTAGTACAGAAATAGTCTAGCAATTTAAAATCCTAACTGATTGGAGAACATAAATCTGAATTGATCTTCAATGAGGCCCTTGGATTTTAAAAGATTTCTTGAGTAGATAATTTGTAAAATTTGTAATTAGCTTTAATTAATATTTTCTTGTGCTTTTTAATTAGATACACAGAGGTCCTTAGTGGCCTAGTGGTTAGCAAGTTTGGCATCTAATCATAGGCTGTCACCTCTGTGGGTTCGAGTCCCACAAGTGGCAATTCTGAGGACCTGTCCCAATATGCCCCTGGCTGTTGAACGGGACGTAAAACCCCAACTTTGACAACTTTAATTAGATACATGTTAATATGTTTGTTATTTCACTGCAAAAAGTATTCTCTAATTATAGAAACCAAAATAAATCAAAGTCTTTGTGCCATTTGACATTGTTTGTTTGCCTCAAAAAATAAAATAAAGTGTGTTATTTAGTGTTGAATTATTTGCAATTGGTTTTTATGATTTCTCAAATGAATTTGTATATATTTTTCCAACATTCTATTGGTGTTGATTTGTTCCACTTATGACTGAGTAAATAACATAAAAGTGATAAACAAGGGGTAAGAAATATGCCATATATATACACATCCCTTTTCTGTATAAATATTTGTTTAGGTTCATTTATTTATATATATTTGTACATGCATAAACCATATACAGCTTTATACAAAAATTATGAATAGAATATAGAAACATGTTACAAAAAGAACAGGAAAAATGAAAAAAATGAAGACAAAATAGAATAAACATCAAGTGGTACAAACAACCCTTAAAATTTCTTCAATCCCTCTGTGTAAGAAAACATTAATTTGTTTGCAGTAAATCAGGTGCATCATGTCTCTGACAACTTCGGCTTATATTAGGAGTCTTTGGTGATATTACTGCTATATAATCTTTCATTTTCTTTTCAAAAGTTGTTATTTTCATAGAAGCGATATCATCCTTTACTTCACCACATTTATAACAAAATGATTTACATTCTAGATCCGCTGCCATTGAGTGCTAAATTCAATAACAGTTTGTTATACACATTGTCAGAATATAACAAAGATAAAACAAATTTAAAAATTCTCTTGTGAAGTTGACATTCAACAGATAAGTCATTACAGATCAAGGGTAAAGTGTAGCAATGAGTACTACAGAGTAAGTTCAGAGTTATCTCATACATTTTCCCCAATAACGAAGAAAGATTCAACACATTTAAGAGAGTGATCCCATAAAACACTGCCCAAACGCAAATATTAAATGACTAGTATTCATCGTAAGTTCAGTATTTTACTTATAAGGTCTTTGTGCCCCAACTGAGGTCCAATTAAATGTCCAACATGTTTTTCAGCAGGCAAACATTCAATATAGTTATTATCAATACACACCCTTTCTATGGCTTTTCCAAACACCATTCATTTGCTTTTATGACTTTTCACCAAGGTCTGTACACAATTTATACATATTATTGAGCTAATATACTGTGAGTGACAATAAAAATAATGTCATCTGCATAGCCAAAGACTGTTGCAAAGATATTTCCAACATGACTTCCTAAATTTGTACTTTTTAATTCACTGAATAAGTTATCAATATAAATAGTAAAAAAAATTGGAGATAAAATACCCCCCCCCCCCTGTTTAACACCATTTGATAGAGAGAATTGAGAGCTAGCTGAGTTGCCCCATTATATTACATTCACAGCCTGATACCTGTTTACAACATATACACATCAACAATTGAACAGTTACAAAGCACATACCACAAGTTACCAGGGTGTTGTAAAAAGCTTGACTAGCATCAAGCATTTTTATGGGAAAAATGTCACAGGGTGAAAAAGACAATTGAAACTCAGCAGCATATAAATGGGGGTTTAAATATGATAGACATACAGTCAAAATTGTATTCACTAAAAGCAACATGGACTCCAACATTTCTAAACAGTAGAAATAAAATAGCCAAAAGTGTTAACACGTATCTAACTTCTATAAATTTAAATATGTCACTAATCTTGAGGACAACATTTTGTAAAAGTGAATCCTTTGATATTATTAAAAAGATACCAATGTTATATCAGCAAATCTTTATCTCCCTTGATGAATGTAAGACTATAAAACCAATAAACAATCTGTCTGATTTTGAATCACAGCCTATATAGGGAAATGAATATTTCAAATTTAAAAATAAACATTTATACTACAGAAATTGGATTGAAAGTAATATAATTTTTATCAAGGATCTATTTGACAAAATGGTTGCTTTATTAGTGAAGAAACCTATTAATTAAATTACAAACCAAACAAAATTGGATGACAGAATATTTGACACTTAAAAAAATTATCAATAAACTAGCAAAACACAAATTTACTACCAAACAGGTTCAATTCATACAGAATTCTACCAGTATGAAAACTCATTTTTGGCCAAAAGGAAATCTAATTCATCCAAAAAATATTAAAACAAAAAAAAATTTATAATGTTCTACTTAAGAAAAAGTATGAAAGACCTTGGAAATGAAATTAATATTAACTTGGCGAAGGTTTATGCCCAAAATTTTAAGTGTTTGAAATATAGTAAATTTACAGAGTTTAAGTTTAAAATTATATATAATATACTTCCATGTGGAAATTTATTATGCAATTGGAATAACAATTATAGTGGATTATGTGTTTATTGTGGTGAAGCAGAAAATATAACTCACCTTCTTTATGAGTGTTCTAGAATTAAAAATATTTGGCGTGTAGTCACCAATTGTATGAAAACTAATATATTGTTGAAACATGTTAGTCTTAGTATTCAATTTAGCATTGAAAACTATGTTTTGCAAACCCAAAATATTTGTATTGTAATAATATCCTATGCTATTTACAGTGTATGGTGTAAATGCAATATAAACAATATAAATTATAAAAATATTGATGTCAAAAGTAATATTAAACAACAATCATCTTTTTATCTAGAGGTATTTAAAAGCACCTTTGGTAATCCAAGAAAGGAACACTTAAAATGTCTAGAACATTGTATACTCTATCACCTAATTTGATCATTAATTTATTTAATATCAGTATATGAAATGTGTATGAATGTCTTAAAATATATAAATGCATATATATGTGGCACATGTACATCTACCCGATGGAGGGTTTGCCACTCTCGCCCTCCCAGGTGTTTGCACTGAAAGAGTGAATAAAGAGTGAAGACTACAGATTATTAAAGGTCAGATATAAGGGTCAACCTGACCTATGAGATTAAACTAAAATTAGAAACAAATAATATTAAAAAGTAAACCCAAAACCCAAAGGTAAAGTGCTTTCTGGCCCTGGACTAAGGGTGATATACGCCATGGAACCCTGAATCTGAAAGAAAGGCTGGTCTGGCTGAACAGGTCAGGTAGGCAGCATGGACTTCAGAGTTTTAACAGGACATAAGCTAGAAGCACCAAAAAACAGGGATGGAAATAGTGGTGTAGGAGTCTCTGTCTTGAATAGTAACAACTACGTGGCCCCAGCATATAAAAATATAATGTAACAACACAAAGGTGTCTGGTACAGTCAAAAGATTTCACAGCATGTAGAAGTTTGTTAGGCAATCTAAGAAAGGGAGTGCTGGGCCACAATAAAAATACGTAGTAATATTTGGTGGGCAACCAGGAAAGTAAGTTTTGGTTGAAGCTTTCTACTAATTTGCAAAGACTTAACAAATAAGGGAATTCTCTGGTCCCGAAAGGGTGTAGTCACAAGCATAAATGACACACAAGGCCCCAAATTAGCTCCTAATTTGTACTCCTCCTCTATGCATCTTTCTACATGAGAGGGTTAAAATCTTGCTGTAGCATGATTAGTGATAGTGCTCTCAAGCTTTCTGTTCTTATAAAAGTCTAAACAGAAGCCAAATTTGATAAGATCGACCAATTCGTTATCAAAGTAATTGCAATGTGCTTCCTCCAACTAGGAATATTATGCCCCTGTTCCACCAAAATATTAAGCCCCGATCCTGTCGGCGACCCTTAATCGTGGACAGTCGGTGGGAAAATAACAAAAATGGGCGGGAATACTGGGTCGGTACTGAAGTCTGGGATTAAGAACAGATCGTCCCCAGGACGCCTCAGGACGCCTCAGGCGGCCGCAGACAGTCCCCGACTGGTCTGGGACTAAGAACCGACTAAGCCAGTTTTCAGGTCGGTTTCAACCACGATCCTGTCGTACACATACCAACTGGGTCCCAGGACGCCTCAGGCCTCCTGGGACTAAGCCCCGACTAACCCACGATTAACTACCGGCGTCCTCAGGCGTCCTCAGGCCTCCTCAGTCTTCCCCAGACCAGGATCCCCGATTATTGTTTTCCAAAGTTGCTGGATTTTCTGGGTATATATATATAAAATTCGCGATCTAATCATCATTGCTTTTCTGGGAACACAGCAGGATGCCACCTTTTAATGGAAGACAGATTCAACAACAACTTAGGGCTTTTTTGGTTTTTATTCAGTTACAAATAATCATGTATTTCCATTTTTTACGTCGACCACAGCAACCACCACCAGCACCACCAGCACCCATACAGAGACCTAGAAGAAGGCACAACATGTGGGTCAGGCCATGGCTACTGCAGAGAGAGGAGAGGGGGGCCTACCACAACATTATGGCTGATCTGTATGCCACAGACATTCCAGGATTCACCAACTACATGAGGATGACCCCAGAATTTTTTGAAATGATTAAGACCAGACTGGAACCACACCTAGCCAGGCAGGCCACCAACTACAGAGCACCAATCAGTGTTGGGGAGAAGTTAGCCCTCACCATCAGATATCTGGCCACTGGAGAGTCCTACACATCATTGTCCTGTCAGTTCAGGGTTGGAAGATCCACCATCTCCAAGTTTATACCAGAGGTCTGCAGGGAAATCCAGGATGAGTTCACCAGGGAGTACCTGAAATGTCCTACAACCCCAGATGAGTGGAAAGAACTGGAGAGGGAATTCAGGATCAGATGGAATGTTCCACATGCCCTGGGAGCTCTGGATGGGAAGCATGTGGCCCTGAAGAAGCCCAAGAACACTGGAGCCCTCTACCACAACTATAAGGGGTTCTTTTCCATTGTGATGTTGGCCCTAGTAGATGGACAGTACAAGTTTAGATGGGTGGATGTGGGTACTGAAGGATTCTGCTCGGATGGCCAGATATTTAATGCCTCTCAGCTGAAGAGGAGGATTAAGGATGGCAGGATAGGCTTCCCTGACCCAGCTCCTATAACCCAGGGTGGGAGAGATGTCCCCTACTTCATCCTGGCAGATGATGCTTTTGCCCTGAAGACCTGGCTCATGAAACCCTATGGCAGAAGGATGTTAACCAGAGAGGAAAGGATTACCAATTAAAGAATTTCAAGGGGCAGAAGAGTGGTGGAGAACGCTTTTGGCATCCTTGTGTCAAGATTCAGGGTGATGAGGACAACCATTGAACTACCCCCAGCAACAGTCAGGGAAGTGGTCTTGACCTGTGTTGTTCTACACAACATACTGAGAAGCCAGTATCAAGGTCAACCTGGTGGTCAGCAGCCTGGGGAGGACGATGATGATGATGTACCTGATGATTGTGGATTGATTGGGGGTGCTGGTGGTGGTGGCCAAGACAGAAACCCTGCTAGAGAAGCTAAAAGACAGGGGGATTACCTGAAGGACTACTTCAACAATGAGGGAGCAGTGGCCTGGCAAGATGGCAGAATATAAGTCCTGCTGCAGTAACCAGTCCTTTTCAGGACTAACTATAACAGTCCTTTTCAGGACTACCAATTATTCCAAAAACAATTAATCAGCTATGTTTGCTACAGATGGACAAACCCCATGCCAAACATAACTTGTTGAGACGGACAAACAGACAAACCCCATGCCAAACATAACTTGTTGAGACGGACAGACAAACCCCATGCCAAACATAACTTGTTGAGATGGACAAACAGACAAACCCCATGCCAAACATAACTTGTACAGACGGACAAACAGACAAACCCCATACCAAACATAACTTGTTCAGACGGACAAACAGACAAACCCCATGCCAAACATAACTTGTTCAGACGGACAAACAGACAAACCCCATGCCAAACATAACTTGTTCAGACGGACAAACAGACAAACACAACTTTCTCACCCAACAAAAGCCAAACACAAAGTCACACATAATATCCGAAATTGAATTATTTTTTTTATATATTTTGAAATCCACATCATAATTTCACCAATTTTTTTTGTTCATGGCTTGGAAATTTATTTGTAGCAGAAAGGTTTTCATGGAAATCTGTAATTTTAAATCTTCACTTCTAATCACAAAAATGGGGAAAATATAACCATGGAACTAGTTTTGCTTTCAATAATGGGGGATTGTGTTTGCAAAATAGTTTGTCAGTTTGTTGGCATGGGTTCTACTTAATTTTGGGTTTTTGTGTTTCTTTCTCGGTGGTTACTGGGGTTGAGTTTATTATTGGTAGTTGGATGTTGGGTTTCTTATTGGGTTTGTTATTTGGGGGTTATGTTTGGTATTGGGTTTGTCTGTTTGTGGGTTGACAAGTATGTAATAATGCCTTTTAACTCTAGGGAAGGTGTAAGTGTTGGACTTTTGAATTAAAAATTTTAAACTATCCCATGGATTTTACTCTAAAAATGGGCTGATTAATGGCCATATTGGGAGTTACTTTTTATTTTTTTTATGTGGCCTTTTTTGTTATGTGTGGTACCATGGGTTATTTGTTTCATGTTTGGGGTGGTGTAGGTGTTGGACTTGAACTTTTTTTTCTTGTGATAAGTATTTGTACTGAACTTTTTTGTTTTGGGAGGGGAATTGGAATAACATGTAGCTGAATAATTGTTTTTGGAAGATTTGGTGGCCCTGAAAAGGGCCTGGCAGGTCAAAGACCCGACCTGACTGGATGGCTACTGAGGAGGCTGCTGCTGCTGTTGAGGTGGTGCTGAAGTGGTGATAGTAAAGAGCTGCTGCTGCGGTTGTTGCTGCTGCTGCTGAGGCTGCTCGACGATCTGTGTTGATGTCAGATCTGGTAGCTGGCCTAAGATTCCACTCAGATTGTGTCTGCTCCCTTCGTCCTGTACAGTTAGGACAGATGTCGGGTTGCTGAAGCCAATGGGGCTTGGTGTATAGTACACAAAACTGCTACTAGCTGCTGCTTGAGTGGAACTAGATGCCTGTGGAGTGGTTGTTGGCAGTAGGCCGACCCTCTGGGACTCCGTGGTAACAGTGGCTGATCTTCTGGGCAATGGCTGACGTCTGCGGTTACTCTTAATAGTTTCGATGTCTCTAAATATCTTGCCCTTTAATTCTTCAAATTCTTCTTGAGTCATCTTTTCGGCCTCTGATGCCACGTAGTCAAAGGAGGGCTGCCTGTCTGACTTCTGATGCAGAAAACCTGAGATAAGTGTCCTCATCTGCTCAAAGTGTTCGAGAATCTTGGAGTCTGTAGTTGAAACGGGCGTTGATGTAATGATGGACTGACTCCTCTCCCTCAGGACACTGGACTCAAGGTGTTCTGTATCAGTAGTTGAGCCACGTGATTCGTCCTGCCTGCTGGTATTTGGACTGGCCTCAAAACCTGAACTTCTATTGGCCCCCTTTCTTCTGATGTGGGTTTTAAGAAAACCCATCTGTTGGTACACCTAGGACTGTCTCTTGGTCATCTCCCTCGGGGCTTGGCCAGATTGGAGCTTAGACAGCTTCCCATAACGGGTTCGCTGGGACTCGAACCAACGTCTCACATCAAAGGGCTGGAGCTTGAGTTCTGCAGATATTTCTGCCCAGAGAGCCTCTCTTCTGGTCCTGTCGTGGAAACGTGAATGTTCCTTGTCATACAGTTCAGGGTGCAGCTTTACAAATTCCACAATGGAAACTTCCTGGCTGTCTGTAAAAGTGGCACACACCCTGGCTCTCTTGGCTGAAGAATGGCACTCCGGATCTTCCTCACACCTCTCTTCTTCTTCTGCCACAGCTTCCCCAATAGCTGGATCTTCCTGAATCTCTTCTCTCCTCTCACTTCCTTCTTCTGTAATAACTTCACTCCTCTCCTCTACTTGACTTTCCTTCTCCCTCTCATCCATCTTTTTCCTTCCTCTCTTCCCTCCTTTCTCTTTCCTCATAATCCAGTCGACAAAATAATAAAAAAATAGTAAAATGTGTCTCCTAACTGTGAAATTTGCCCTAAGCTCAAGTACATAAAATGTAAAATAAAAACTGAAAACCCCTACAAATCAGTGACACACGTCTCTCAGTAGCCAAACAGTCAGTAACAACGACAAAGTGTGCGCGGTCGCTTATATAGTCCCAGACCCCCTCATTACCTCGTTTTAATTTCCGACACGCGGAAAACAGTCGGTTCTTAATCGGTTGTTAGTCCCAGGCCGCCCGGGCGTCCTCAGGCCGCCGCAGACTGAAAATGTGTGGTCCCAGGCGTCCTGGGGAGGCCGGTTTGGATCGGTTAGGGTCGGTTACCCTTAGTCGGTTCTTAGTCCCAGACCTTGATTTTTGGGTCCCAGGACACCACAGACGGTCTGAGGCTTCCGGGGACTAATGCAACCGACCCACTTTCAGACGCATGAAATTCATACGCATCATATTTGAGTCTGGGATTAACAACTGGCCTCCTGGGACTAAGCTAGGGAGGTCTGGGACTAAGGGTCGCAGGCGGCCTGGGACAACACACGACTGTGTAAATTTGGGTCTGAGGAGGCCTGAGGATGCCTGGGACTGGACATTTTGTTGAGGGCGGGAAATATGAATCGGTTGTAGTCGTGTGAAATATCAAACATGTTTGATTTTTCACACGGCCCCAACTGACCACAACCGACCCTTACAGAAGGTCTGGGACTAAGCAAATATTTCAAACCGACCCCCCAAAACCCTTAATCGGGAGCGTTAGTTGTGTGGTGGAACACCCACATTAAGGTTAGTGCTTAATTGAATCCTTAAACCTAGGAAATAAGAAAGTCCACTATCTGAAATCACCTTATGAGACTGAATGGTATCTGGGATACTGTCCCATACAGGTGTTTAAATATAATCTAATTACTTTCAAAGCCATAAAATTCTCAAAACCTACATACTTATCATCCTTGATCAAAACCAGTAGCCTAACTCGTGGAAAGTGGCTATCTCTTTCCTAATTTTGTCCTAGAAAGAGCATTTCTAGGCGAGGTTTTACAATGGATTCCCCCACTGATTGGAACAGAATCCCACAATTGGTCCGATCACAGCACACAATAACAGTTTTCTGAAGCCAGCTAAAAACCTATTTGTTTAGACTAGCATATCCTCCACCATAGTATATCTCCCCGGTGGGTGCCAATTTGAGTCTCGACCTGATTCTTCCCTGGACTTTCCCTTTTTTGATCTCGAGCGCATTAGTGGATGTTGTATCAATTTTGCGCTATTTAAATGTGTTTATATTATTCTATTTTATACCATAGGATTACCTTGAAATATCAATAGGACTAAGAGGTACACAACCAAAGGTGGTTCGAATTTGCTGTTGACACTAATGCAATTCTTGACACACGTACAGTACCTGTCAGTCATTTGGTCAGTCCCGATAGAACCTAAGTGCTCAGTATCCTTGGTATTTGATTTATTGGTAACCTGAGCATTATTATGAGTGAACTTAAAAACCTTGTACCTATATATGTACATATATGTATTTTGAAGCCCTAATAGCGGGGCAAGGGGGTCAAATTCCCGACATATACTGTCTTCTTCCATGCCTGATTAAACCTGGAATTGGTTACTGCAGGGAGTGTCAAAAGCATCATTGGTAAAGATTGGTTTCTTTAAAGATGAACCTACCTGTAACTTGATATGAAACTTCTTACCTGAAGTGTGGAATTGATCCTGACTACTAAGTTGTCCATTCGTGTGTACCAATTATCTGTCCTCATGTTTTTTGCTACCAAGTACTTCAGTACTATTAGTACTATTTACAGAGAGAAAAGTACTAGGTGTATAACAAGTTGACCTACCTGCACTATTAACATGGTTTTTGTGTGAATTGGGAAATTCCCTGTCACACTTACCCAACACAACTTAAGCAAAAGTTTTGCTATCACATGAGCTGCAGAAAGCTAAAGCTTTATTGGCAATCAACCTAATTCGTGATTTAGAAAGCTCAAGCAGTTTATCTAAACTGGAAGAAGTGAAAGCAGATTTGGTTACCAATCTATAATTGTGGGCACGACCAACTCTAGCTATGCCCTGACTTAATCTTTTTCTTAACCATTCTGGCTCTTTCTACAATCTAGTTGTGAATGGTGAAAAATCTTACCATCCTTTGTCTAACGGAAGGAGCAGATGTGCTTGTAAACCACCATCCTTTTTCGTGGATTTTTTATGAGGCACACATCTTTAAGTTAAAGTAAACACAAGGGAATGATTCGGCACCACTTGAGCCTTTATCTGGCACTTCTGAAGTGCTACTCTATGCCTTTTTGCATGTGCTCTTTGAACCCTATCGATTTTCTCTGTGTCAGCTGAGCTAGTAATTTTACCTTGCTCCATGAGACATAATACTACAGCATGGCTGGCCTTTGCAGAAGCCCAGAAGAAGTCATTGGTGTCGTCTAAAATATTTATCACATAATCTAACATGTGTTCTTTGACCTAGGTCTGAATATCTGATTCCTCCCGGATGGTTCAAGCCAAACATCCCGTGATAGGGAACAGCTGGTAAAATGTAACTCTGTCCTTATTTTGGCACGTCAGGACAAACTCGGGTGGCCATTTGTCCACATAGGGCACAAAAACTTCCACCGATCCACCCCTCTGAAATTTAATTTTTTTCTTACCTGGTCTGGTGTGTTCTGACAAATGCCTAAGTCTTTTCCGAACTTCCTCCTGAATCTGTATCTCTTGCTTTAACCTATCAGATGGAGGGACATAGCCCGACTGAGGCATCGCCAATGCATCACTCTGAATTTTCTTACCCCATGCAAGTGGGATATGTGCTTTTTCAGCAGGGTGCTGAATCTCGGGTTTCATTATTTTAGAACTTTCATTTATTTTGCCACTAGTATGCTGAAGACTGTTCTTTTTGATACTGTCTAAACATAGGCCAAATGGATTTAAGTGTGCCATAATTGCTGATTTATGACATTTTGATCAGAGGATGAGGAATTTAAACCCCAGCAGCCAGGGCACTACGGTTATTTGAAGATAAAGGGGATAAAGTTTGGTGTGCATGCCAAATTAAATCAGATAAGTCAATGTAAGATTCACTGTCCAAAAGCTAGGAAAACACTTGCCCGGCCTGTGAAGAGTCAACATGTCTTCCTGACGCTGTCAAAAAGTCCTCGTCTGTGGCCCACTGAAGATGGACACAAATGCAACATTCTTTCCTGCTGGACATAATACTCCAAATGACGGCACCTAAAATGAAAAAAAAAAATGAGACACCCGAGACACTTGCATATCTTCCAGAAGATTCTGTATTCAGTTTTATTCAGTTGTAATAATGACATACATCACATGTACACACTGTTATGACAGAAATACTTTTAGAGATTTGAACGTCAAAAAAGATTATTAAAGTAAGGATATGTCTAAAGAAGCGAATTTCACAAGCAATGTGATTTTTTTTATTTATTCACACATTGAGTTTGCAGTCTTACTGAAATTGGTTCAACAAAACAGTTTCAAGTTAGAATGAGTCCACGGGATGATGAATAATAGATCGTTTTGTTGGCTTCAAATTAAGTTTCTGACATTTTCCGACTGGCAAAAAGATCCTGTGGGATTATTAAGTGACAAAGTGGAGCTAATTATGTTGCATATTTCATTCAGTTGGCACAAATCAACGATCAGGATATAATTCGCATCAAAGCAAAAATGTAATATACTTAGTGAAAAAATTGAAGTTTACAGTGCAATGTGAATTGCTGATGAAAGAGCATATAAAATAACCATTTTGAGGTCTGATAGTGTTACTTAACAACAAAGTATGTTATTGTCTTAATTGTCTGTTGATGTCTGCCAGCAAGCGATCTTGTACATTTTTCAGCACTGAGAAATTAAAAGGCTTAGGGTGTTAGAAAGTATTGCTTAAAATTAGTACTGACGGGAATTTCATAGAGACAGCTATAATACCACAAAATCAAGCCTCTAGTTAATGCTGGGCGGGAGTGGTGGTGGGTGGAGGGCCTGGGGTACAGAGGTATAATCTTGTATTGGTTCAAATGTCATTTTTGATAAAATACTTTTCGCAACACATTAGCTTTGAGTGAGATATGCACTGATAATTAATTGTGATTTGCTCACAGACAGATTTTGATATTTTAACAGTTTATTTACAAAATGAAAATTCTATTGAAATAACTGTACATTTGAATGAAGAAGTTTGTGGGAGTCTCAATTTAGATTAATTAGTTCTGGTTTGAATAATGTACTCATGTATGTGAGCACTGAAGGGTTAATTTTTTCATGCTCAGCAAGTTACACTGGGCATCATCATCCTGTTTTGTAGGTCAAATTAATAATTTTCAGTTCTGCTGATTATATGTTTATGCAGTTACTTTATATTGGTATTTGTTTCTACCAAGAGTTTTCTTGTTACCATCATCTCACCAAAAGGTGTAAACACATAGGCTCCTCGTATTTCCCAAATATGTTTTATGTAATGAAAATATATACAAGCCTATTAAACTATATTAAGCTGTCCTGAGTCATAACAAAATGCTGTAGTTTCTATGACCAAAGTTTGTACCTTAGGGGATGTGATATAACAATGTTTTAGCCTCAGATAAGAACAAGAAGAAGCAATATTCTTATGTACCAGGACACATAACCTCTTGATATGTACAAGACAATCAGCTTTTCAGCTGTATTATAAGAGGTTTTCATGAAAACAATATATTTTGTAATGTGTCTCAGACGTCACAGGTCCTTGGTTGCCTAGTGGGTCAGCAGTTTTGACATCTAATCATAGGCTGTCGCCTCTGTGTGGGTTCCACTCCCACAAGTGACAATACTGAGGACCAGTCTCAATATGACTCTAGCTGCTGAACAGGACGTAAAACTTGGACTTTGGCATCACATTGCAAAACTTCCACACATTATGTTGAAAGCTCAGTTAACCTGTCCATCAATTGCTCTGATCCTTGGTGTTACAGCTAGTTTCAAGCGGTCGAGTTGTGGCATAGTGTAGTGATGACCTTAGTGCTTCATGACTTATTGTGGCGACCTTAGGGTGAAGATTCTCTTTCAGAGAATCCATATTGTGTTCAACACACCACTCAGTCATTAACCCTTCATTGGAAATGCACATTTATTTGCTGGAATAATATCGTAAATTCTCAGGATGGAAATAGTCAAATCAATAACTTTAATAAACCTATTTAAGAGAAAATATATAAAATATGCTTTTATTTTCTAGTTAATCTTGTTGAGCATCATTAACATATTCTATTTGGACAGACAATATTTTGTCTTGGATTTTTATCGAAATAACCGCATACATCTGATTTGATGTATCTGCATTGTACTGAGTTGATGTATGTATTGCCAAAATACCTGTGCGTATTAGTACATGCTTTGAGATATTTATTGCTAAACTTGCATGTATACCACTGGTTTGTTGTATTAATGGCTTTGATATATAAATAACAAACAACAGGCTGGTATGGCTCTGAAGTATATCAGCTGTAAGATATTTACTTGGTCATATTTTCTTGATAAATCATTGCAATGGCAAATACCTCAGCTACCTTGTACCCAGCTATGGCCAAAGTCATGGAATATTTCATCCTTCAGCTTTGCCAGCACTATGTCTATGTTTCATAATGATGCCTGTTTTCCTCCAAGTTAGATGATTGGATTACGCTGAGATCAAACGATCACATGATAAATCTTCTGTGTGGGCGATAATTGGTCTCAGGTGGCGTAGACTCCAAAGTCCAAGCTTCTTTCGAATTGTACCTGAATCCTAATTAATGTAGAATTTTTCCAAGCGTGTGGAGGGATGAATAATTTATCATATTCAAAATGTGCTCATATCATACAACAACGATAGTAAAACATGTGTAGCTGAGGGTATTTGCAAGGGACATAAATGTGTCACTTGACTCTGACATTTGTGGTTGTGGGTTTAAACCAATGGCGATATGGTGTTTTCTCTGACTGTACTGATATGACTTTAGATGTTTGAAGAGAAATATATATTGTATTTCAGCTAAATCAGTGCCTGGTAATGATAAATATATATTACACATGAATCAGAGTTACAAAGATATCATTCAGTCAGATGTCGGCCTGGGACAATACATCTGCATTCTGTTCAGGTTAACGTGGCCTTTTTTTCTGCTGACAACATTCTTCTATTTAGAGTCAGGTGTTTCTAGCTTGTCTTTTGCTTGTCGGTCGGCAGTTTAGAGTACAGAACCTTGACCAACTGTATGTACTGGTTTCCTCTACCCTTCGAACTACCCGTCGTGATATGACCTGTACAGTGTTGAAAGAAACATAAAACCCCAAATAATAAATAAAAAATTGTAGCTTATCTTATTCAACTCTATGGCATGAGATCAAATCTCTACCTTTTGCAAGGTCAATACAGTAGTCGGCCATAAGGTATTTGTAAAACTTGACATTTTGAAACTATATCATGTGAAGACTACCCGTTATGCCAAACAAGTAAAAAAAATTAACTTGAAGGAATTTTCACTCCTTAAAAATAAAAAATAATAATCACAAGCAATTTTCAAAAATGGCCAGCTTTACTTAAAAGATGAATGCATGTTTAAAATGTGTTGTTTATGCAATGATTTGTCCATAGTTAATGCCGTAAGGTCATTGAAGAGTATCGGGAGAAAACTAATGCTCATTGCCCGGATTTACAAATGGTCATTTGCAGAATCATTGTCCGTAACATTATTACGGGTGTGATAGAGTATACATGTACGGGTGCGTTATGGAAATACAGTCCCTGCAGTCTGGGGTCAACAAGTGCTTAATTAAGTTTTCTCGGTGGATGTGCATGACTTCTGCTGGCCAACCCTTCTGTCAAATGAGTGTGGGATGTCAGCCATACGTCAGGACAGTAGATGTTTGGCCTCTTACAAATTTGATCGTATTTAACATATGAATCTTCAAAATATGTATTCGTGAGCCTTACTAGGGTTACCTTTTAATTTATATACTTTAGATATTTTATTTATTGTAATGACGTGTGAAAAATTAATGAAATTCAGATTGTCTGCCATTCATCTAGTCCACTATGGGTCTTTTATGCCATTAAAATATTTGTCCTCCAAGTGTAGACTTGTATCATTTCAAACAGAAGTAGAAATTCTTTCAATGAGCAAAAATCTGTTGCAAAGTGCAACTCCATCATCCATAAAAATAGTCACTGTTCAATATTCAACTTTTATGTTTCATTCGTTCAAAACAGTCATGGAAATCTGCAGCATAGGGGGACCATGGACACATGTGTTGATATTTTAGACACCCTTTAACACGAATCCAATCCCAAGCTAATGGGCGAGCTGGCAAAGTAATTGGGACTCAATATTTCCTCTGAAACCTTAAACCCGTCGATTAGTAGCAGAATAAATCACTTTTCGGTGAAATAGCAAACTAACAAGAAATGTTATTCCCTGCTTTTTAGTATGAAATCTGACAGTTACTTGCTTCTGGTCTATGGTTTTGCAGTCCATTTGCTTTGCTCTGTTTCCTCCATCTGTGAAACTGTCAAAATATGGTCTATGCCAACAAAACAATGATTATCCACAGTCTCTTGGTTCTAACGATGGCCTTAACCACAACTATGTTATTAAAGCCAAGATAAACAAGCTTTGGTTAATTGTTTAATAAAAATGCTAAAACTTTGTCAGGGCCAATTACGTTCAAATCCAGAAGCCGCATATAGCAATATAAAAAATGTACGGATTTTGGAACCCGGTTTAGAAGTCAGCCCATCACGGGATGGGCTATAGCCGAACTTAGGATCCTAAGTTGGGTAGCCCATCTCAAGATGGACTTACTTCATCTTAGTTTGTGCTAGAACTTATCAAGCACACTTAGGATGCTGAAATCAGAGAATGATTTTAAAGGTAAAATGTAACATTGACCCATATGATAGAATGAGCAATGTTCATTTTAAAACTGATATACATATTAGTCCAATTTATATCACAATCCCTGGTTTGATTTAATCATGAGACTGAAGTTAACCCTTGTCAATTTTATTACTTACATTTCTACTAAACATTCTGTTATCCTCAAATGTTATACTGGATTCTTCGTGCTTATCCCATCTAAAGATATTGGACATTCTAATTGGAATTAGTCTTGTATATTTTCATTTTAATCTTATGACCTTAAGGCCCAACCTAAAGCAGGAAAGTTGGTACATGTAGTTACTTGATGCTGTCACATGGTTTATAGTGCAGAATCTTGACCACCAACTATGAGCCTGGTGTCCTTCATCCCCTCAACTAGTTTTAGAAAGCTAACTTAAGACTTACTGTTTAGAATAGCTTACCAAGTACCATAGTTACCCTCCCCTTGTAGACACTTGCTGGGTTAACGACCGTCCCTTTTTGGGGCAGTAGAGGGTGTTCATCTAGTGCTGTATAAATGCTTCTATTATTAATATTATTATACCAGATATTATATAACTTGCACAGTGTACTAAAAGCAATGTATACACCCAAACTAATCCATCCATTAATCAATATATATTAATAGAGAGCATTTTCAGGTTGAAAATACAAAAATAACCTCTGTGGACTAATGTATATCAATTGACTGATTTACCAGTGATTTCCACACACAAGTGATATCAGATATGTACGTGGATGGGAGAAAGCTGTCCAAACGGGCTGCACCAGATTCACATGGTGCTTGCAAGAACATGTATATCAATTCCAGGCTATTTAAACTCCTTTCCCAAAAAGTTCTGGCATGGAATAGAAGGAAGCATCAACTTTTTTCCGATGATAACCTCTGAACCCAATTAGAAGCCACAAATCCTGAAGGTTTTATCTGCTTCTTTCTGTTCTGTGTGTAATTACAGGAACTCACAGTGAGAAAACTGCAAAACAATGGTGTCAGAGATGCTCTATTTGTTTTCAGAGATGCTGGCCACTGTAACCTGTTATCTCTCTGTGCAAATGCACAGTTAGTTCAGTAACAGCACTCAGTTTTAGGTTTTACTAATTGAGTTTTAAGTTTAAACTCAATTTGCAGTCGTTTACCTGCTATGATTGTAGTTATAGGTTCATTTTTGTTGACAATTGTTGTATGAAAAAAAATGGATAACAGGAATACATTACAGTTTACAACAAGTAAAGTAATAATAATAAAAACTAAAATGCCAGTGATTGTATAGTGCTTATAGCAATAACTATGAAAATAAAAAAAACAGTGTTATACAGCCTATAGCAATAGATTTAAAAAAAAAAAAGTACAGGTATAATATTCTGTTATATATGGCCAATAACATAAAAGTAAAAGACCCAATTGACATTGGATTTAAGTAAAACTCAAAAATGTATTATCATTAAAATAGAATTTTTTTTAAAAATAAAATTTTTGCTTTACACACAGCTTCAGATATGGATCTCTAAGAGTAAAATTGAAAAATAACACCCAGAGATCGCATACATCCACCAAAGTATGTAATATGATGATATATAATGGAAATCTTGGAGCAATAAGATGGGAGATATAACGCTTTGTAAAATATCAAGCGGTCATAAATTCAACATAACCCTCACTAATAAGTGAATGAGCAAATTTACAACACCCACAAGATGTTATGGTTCCTTGCTTGATCATGTGTACACCAACAAAATAAATTGTGCCTCTACCAACGTGTCAGACATGTATGAAAAACAAGGGACATAATAATGATCAAATGGGGAAAATCTGATTAGTTTTTGTATCCAGACAGTGATCTAATTTCCTCTCAAAATTTAATGGGATCTAACAGTCATGAATGTTATACTCTCCTTGGTAATTGTGTATTAGATGCGTTGTTTAGAAAGTATGATTAAAAAGAAGAGACTCACTATTCGGTCCTGCATGTGGGTGCCGGGCAGATCAGTCCTGGGTAGTCCTATTATCGATATAGTTTCATAGTTTAGTTGCCACCAAGCAAGATATGTGTCAAATAATTCTATTGGCCAGTCTTAAATCACGTGGGCCCTTGCCCTTCCCTCTGCCATTTCAAATCTGGAGGGCAAGGAGGTGACATTGAAAAGAAGAAATTTTAAGTTTCATATGTGATCTTAGGTTTTTAGTTTTATGTGTTTTATTGTCGACATGGCTGGCACATCCACTCGACAATACAATCTACGCTCTGGCAAGCAGGAGATCCTTCAACTCCCAGTACAGCTACAGTTGGAAGACAGCAAGTTCCTCGCACAGCTACTGAAACAACAAAATGGGCAAGTTTCTGACTCTGAGTCATCTATTTCTGAATCAGATTGTGAGGCCTTAATAGCATCAGATCAAGACTCATATGTCGGATCCCTTAAAAGTAGTTCTCCCAAGGAAAAAGTTGTTACTTCGGCAGAAAGTAGTACTGTAAATCAAGAGGCTATTAACATTAAAATTCTGTCTCAATTAGAAAAACTTGGTAAAAGGCTTGATAGTATTGAAACAAATGTTAACCAGTCAAGTGGTACCAAAGTTCATAGTAAAAAGGCCAAGAGGAAAGTTGACTCCTCGGCCACAGTGTCACCCAGCAGTCAAGTCCCTCAAATTCCAGATTTAAACGCATTGAGACAAGATATGTCAGTTCAGGCTTTGGTGGAACAGCGCCTCAGGCAGCTCGCAGATACTGAACAAAAAGGTACTAAGATAAAATCTTTGCGTGGTGGTTCCGTAGAGGTTCTGGTTCCCAACCGTGTCAAGTGGCCTCATGAATTTGTGTTATCGGGGTCTAGTAAGGAACGTGTGTCGTATGACCAGCTGTCTATTACTCAATGGGTGGCTGGCTTTTGCCGCATCATGAAGGAAGAAAAAAATTCAAAATTCAAAGAACACATGTTAGATTATATGATATCTCTATTTGATGATGCAAATGATTTTTCTTGGGATGCGGCAAAGGCCAGCCACGCGGTCCTCCTTTGCAGAATGGAGCAGGGGGAAATCAGTGATTATGGTCAGACTGATAAAATAGACAGGATAAGGCGTGCCAATGCCCAAAGACACAATGTACAAACTAATCCCAGCCAAAGTAGTAAAAAAGTTGGGCCAAAACATGCCAAATCCATGACTTGTAATTACTTTAATGCAGGTACATGCTCCCATACCAGGACACACGAGACCAGAGGAGTTGTATATAAACATGTTTGCTCGGCTTGTTTTGCCAATGGTAAATCATTTCCACACTCAGAAATCGAATGCAGATCTAAGAGTAAAAAACACTCAAAAAACGAGTAAATATGGGTGACCATACTAGCATGATCACCCATATTCACAAACCAAGAGTATATTACTCGTCGCTTATCCCTGAAGCTAGGCAGGCTTGTAACACAAGTAAAACTACAGCTTGCTACTACTTTCATAGGGAAAAATGTTACCAGACAATCAAACCAAATAAATCATATGCTGACGCCTTGAAACTTAAAAATTATGTCCCTACCAACCAATCACATGAACCCCTCTGTCAAGCTAGTACTAACGCGGGTTCCACTCCTGTTAACAGAGTAGAAACCACACCTGTTACAACTTCAGCAAATCGGGTCAATGCGACCACATGCTTTACCAAGATCAATAAACGCCAATATCAGAAACCTATCAAACTACATAATAGGTTTCATGCGCTTCAGCATATTGACACAGAATACGATAGAAAGTCAAATGAAGTTTGTCAACAGACGGAAGATGTGCACAACAAGCTTGGTGTTTCTAGTCCGGTATTGGATGGTAGGTTGAAAACTACATTGGCGGGCAATAAAAACAAAACTGGGTGTTCCGGTAGGGATCTCATCCACAACAAGCTTGCTTGCGCACGGACTGAAGACAGGGTCACACTGTCTCCGGATGTATCAACTGCCACAGAAATCCGTACGCAATTTAGTGATTCGGCTAAAGCATTTGACAAAAACTGTGACCTTCATAGTACGAATAATGCTGACCAGTTTCAACAGGTACTCACTGCTGATACTGATATTGTGTATAACTCTGGCTTTGGGTTTTTGCCCCTTGAACCTCTTCGGCTATACACTGGTGATCCAGTATACTATCAGACCATTCCAGACATAATATCCACCCATTTGAAAATCAAAAACAGTGGTTTGCCAAATTTCCTTAAATGTCGCATTCCAGTTGAATCAAAATTGAATGTCGACAGGTGGCGTTCACACTTAGCCGATTATTGGGATCAGCAGTTGTTAGACTTTCTGCAATATGGATTTCCAATTGATTTTGATCGTAATTGTCCCCTTGAGTCGACCTTTGTTAATCACACATCTGCATTACAAAATGAGACACATGTTTCCAACTATCTTCAAGAAGAATTGCAATATGGAGCAATTATAGGTCCTTTTATGGAACCCCCATTCCCCATTCATGTCTCACCTCTAATGACCAGAGATAAGCAGGACTCTATTCAAAAAAGGACCATCATGGATCTCAGTTGGCCCAAAGGGTTGTCCATCAACAATGGCGTGGATAAAAATACATATCTATCCACACACTACCTCCTCAATTACCCATCAATAGATAACATCACTGCCTCACTCTGTAAATTAGGTCCGGCTGCCCAGCTCTTCAAAATAGACATCAGTAGAGCTTTTAGACAAATCAAAATTGACCCTGGCGACATAGATCTATTAGGCATAAAATTTCAAGACCAGTATTTTCTCGATTTATCGGTACCTTTTGGGTACAGGCACGGTTCAAAAATTTTTCAGCGTTGCACCGACTCAATCCGCCACATTATGTCAAAAAATGGGTTTCCAGGACTATACAACTATATAGATGATCTGATTTTTACAGGATTGCCCTCAAAAATTCACTCAGCTTATCAATTTTTACAAGGCCTGCTCCAAGAACTCGGCCTTGACATCAGTCAGAAGAAACTAGTTCCCCCTAGTACCTCCGTTACTTGCCTTGGGATATTAATTGACACCATACACAGAACCATCTCAATCCCACCTACAAAGCTACAGGAAATCACCAATATGTGTAAAAATTGGGCTACTAAAACCTTTTGCAGCAAAACTCAATTACAGTCCCTGTTAGGTAGCCTTTTATATATCACTAAGTGCGTCAAACCAGCCAGGATTTTCCTAAATAGAATCCTACAACTCCTGCGAGAAAATTTTCATAACACCAAGATCATACTAAATGCAGAATTCTTTAAAGATTTGGCCTGGTTCAATGTATTCCTCGGTCAATATAATGGAGTCACTTACTATGACCAAAAATTCTCTCGGATTCCAGTACATCTAGACGCCTGTCTTACAGGGCTTGGGGGAAATTATGGAACAATGGTGTACTCCCTCCCGATTCCACTAGGTTTCATGAAATACACCATTGTCCATCTAGAAATACTTAACATTGTCGTGGCAGCAAAAATATGGGCCAATAACTGGGCCAATCAAAAAATCCAGATCTTTTGTGACAATATGGCAGTAGTAGAAGTCCTAACAACTGGTAAAACCAGAGACTCAACCTTAGCTACGTGTGCCAGAAATCTGTGGCTCATTGCAGCCCTATACAATATCAATTTTACCTTCTCTCATATTCCTGGGGCTGATAATTCTCTTGCAGACCTCTTGTCAAGGTGGGATAACAGCCAACATCACAATAACAAATTGCAAAAACTAATACAAAATCCTATCTGGTTAAATACCCATATTGATCTTACCTTATTAAATTATGTTATATAATTTTGCACTAGTTTTTCCTATTTTCAGAATTCCATGGTCCTGCAGCCCAGCTGGCCACCTCGGCAGCCAATAGGATGATCCATGGCTTCAGGCCTTCTACTCTCAGGCAATACACTCGTATGTGGTCTGACTTCCAGGCCTTCCAGGTGGCAGCTGGGCTGCTCACCTCCCAGGTAAATACACACATGATATTAGCTTTCATGGAATATCTACATTCCAATGCTCAATCCAAGTCGAACATAGCCAACTATGTGTCGGCCATCAGGGCTTTTCACATTATATATGGCCTCCCCACTGCTCCTTTCAAGGATGAGCGACTTCCACTCTTTCTGAAATCCATCCAATATGCTGCTCCATTAAAACCCAAGAAACAACACTTAATTGACATTCCTATGTTGCTCAACATAATACAACAGTCAGACAACATGGCTAATCCCATAGTGTTTAAAGCTCTCTATCTCACTTGTTTTTTCTCATTTTTAAGACTGTCGAATATCTTGCCCCATTCTGCTCATTCCTTTGACTTCACCAGGCAACTGGCACGGGGGGATTTCATTGTGCACCACCAGTCTGCACTTCTCCTCATAAAATGGTCAAAAACCATTCAGAACCGTAGGGATACCGTCACCCTTCCTCTCCCCTTCTTAGGGTCTTCCCCACTCTGCCCCATATCAGCCCTTACAAATATGATCCAGGCTTTTCCAGCAGAACACAATGAACCCTTATTCATTATTCCCCTCAAGCATGGCTTTGCCCCACTCACGGACTCTGTAGCCAGAAAACATCTAAAAGCAATATCAGCAGCTCTTAATATAACTCCTCCACTTACATTCCATGCTTTCCGGAAAGCTGGTGCTTCATGGGCTTTCCACAATGGTGTTCCCCTGGAATTCATTAAAAAACATGGTACATGGAAATCTGACGCCATTCATACCTACCTTCTCTCAGCACCTTCATTTTCCTCCCCTGTGTCCCAAGCTTTTACTCGCCACCTTCATTCCTAGTTCACTACCACCTACTTGGCACTTGGGTGCTTTTCATCTTAAAAATTCCACATGTTACAAGCCACTGTGAAATTTTGGTTTACGTATGTGTGGCTTACCTTTACTCCACCTAATAACCATGTAGATATAACATCGCCTTACAGGCTAAAAGTCAAAATTATCCTTCTAAAATTCTAGCCGTACTCTCTTTTTAATTGGTATACTGCCTTACAGTACGGCTCTCCTCCATGGTGGAGTTAGGCTATGGTGGAGTTAGGCTTTCCATATTTTTTCTTAGTAGGGGCCCTCTCAGTACATATGTAGTAGTACATTGGATACATTTCTTCCGCTGCTTGCATGTTCTCACTTTATGGGTTGAACTATCTAGTATGGCGTGCCATACTGGGGTCACCAGTCTTTCCTCGGGGTCAAGGAAATTGCTTGTCCTCGGCATAAATTTTTCATTCCTATCTGACCTTTCAGGTGACCTCTTCTTTTCTCAAGGTCGAGTCAAATTGGCGGCCTTGGAGCTAAAAACTTTTCTTTCTATTTGAAATGTTTGTGTTTACCTGCAACCAGCGGACCTGTAAAAGCAAGTTCAGAAATGATTATGTATTAAATAAAATAAATGTCAGATTGATGTGCATAAAAATATAAATTGGTAGATTGAATATATATATATTTTAACCCATCAATGTCTTTTATTGTCTTGGGGGGACGTACTGGGGACTGTTCGGTCCTGCATGTGGGTGCCGGGCAGATCAGTCCTGGGTAGTCCTATTATCGATATAGTTTCATAGTTTAGTTGCCACCAAGCAAGATATGTGTCAAATAATTCTATTGGCCAGTCTTAAATCACGTGGGCCCTTGCCCTTCCCTCTGCCATTTCAAATCTGGAGGGCAAGGAGGTGACATTGAAAAGAAGAAATTTTACCCTCCCCGTGTTTCTCCCTCCCATGTTATTAATTATTGTCATTATTATAGAACATAGTACTGCTGTGCTTATTTGTTTCAGAGCATCGTTTTTGTATGATGGATGTTCTTTATATATTACAAAACATGAAGCTGCTCAGCACCTCCCTTTCCCCTGGGTTTTTAAGTTGGGTCAAGGATGACCGCCGCCCAGGTTGCACTAGAGACACAATAGTTATGTGTAGTAATTCTGTCAGTTGATACCAGTCCCTGTTGGGGACACAGTGTGTTCTTCATACTCAACCAGAGCCGCAAAGCATGGAGGTGCCGCAGTCAACTCTGTAGTATGCCACAATGCTGTGGGAGCGGAGTCTCCGCCAGCCGCTACTTGCTGGAGGCGTAGTGCCCTTCACGACTTATTGTCTCACATTTCACATTTAGTTTATTATGCTTCTAATGTTTAGATATTATTTTACCTGTGGTTTTACAATCTACATGGCATACATATTATTTACATATATATATTATTCATATTTTGCCATATGTTTTCTCATTATTTTATTATGTCTTTTACTGGTTTTTACTCTCAATCTACCTATCTGACTTGGATTGATGGACCTTACAGTTTATGTAATCTATGAGCTGCATCCTGTTAGTAGGGGGCCGTAATGCTCGGTCACGTAGCTGTAAATATTTGAGCTAGACGGATTACAGAGGTCATCTTTCCTCTGACCTTGCAATGTATCCTTAAATAAAATAACACTGAAGCCAGAAGTCCTCTGGCTTTTTCTTCATGGGATACCTAGGGTTTGGTACCAAGTAAATCTACTACATGGGGTGGGTGCTTTTCATCTTAAAAATTCCACATGTTACAAGCCACTGTGAAATTTTGGTTTACGTATGTGTGGCTTACCTTTACTCCACCTAATAACCATGTAGATATAACATCGCCTTACAGGCTAAAAGTCAAAATTATCCTTCTAAAATTCTAGCCGTACTCTCTTTTTAATTGGTATACTGCCTTACAGTACGGCTCTCCTCCATGGTGGAGTTAGGCTATGGTGGAGTTAGGCTTTCCATATTTTTTCTTAGTAGGGGCCCTCTCAGTACATATGTAGTAGTACATTGGATACATTTCTTCCGCTGCTTGCATGTTCTCACTTTATGGGTTGAACTATCTAGTATGGCGTGCCATACTGGGGTCACCAGTCTTTCCTCGGGGTCAAGGAAATTGCTTGTCCTCGGCATAAATTTTTCATTCCTATCTGACCTTTCAGGTGACCTCTTCTTTTCTCAAGGTCGAGTCAAATTGGCGGCCTTGGAGCTAAAAACTTTTCTTTCTATTTGAAATGTTTGTGTTTACCTGCAACCAGCGGACCTGTAAAAGCAAGTTCAGAAATGATTATGTATTAAATAAAATAAATGTCAGATTGATGTGCATAAAAATATAAATTGGTAGATTGAATATATATATATTTTAACCCATCAATGTCTTTTATTGTCTTGGGGGGACGTACTGGGGACTGATAAATAAATGGGAAAATCTGGGTTTTCATACTTTATATTCAGGCAATCATCCGGATCAGTCTCAAGACCAGTCCGGATTTTTTTTTTGTATTGAGACGGTGATCCACTCTCAATGGGATTTAAGTCGGACCAAATCCCATCTTCTGTCCCATCTTCTGTTTTTAGGTAGATCCAAGCAGTAGTGCTTGCGTAATTCTGCTAACAAACATACAAATGGACAGTCAGACAAATGTTTATGAATACAATAACTCCTCGAAGAAGGTAAAATATAAAGTACAGAAAATAATAATAAAATTAGAAAAAAACAACAAACATAAAACAGTAGAATATGTAGTGGGTTAGTGTATGTAAGATGCTCAGAGTCGTTCATTACTGGATGTTATCATGCATTCATGAAGCCATTGAGATATGGATGATGGAGTAACTGAATGAAAGATCGGGAAACAGAGTAAATATACTGAGTAACACACGTACTGATTAAGATAAACTGCACTTGACTTCTTACTGAGTAGGATAACATGTGGATATAGTACTTTACAGAATAACACAGAACTATGTTTATTTTCAGATTTAGGCAGTAGCTGTCATTCCGTCATGCAGTGTAAACATAGCATGAAGGCCCTGCATTCTGTTGTTTGTACAACGATTTCTGAATGCCCCCTCCCGAAAGTGAGATTATTGGTATTCTCGACAATCTCTTTGAGTGTCAATGTCTGTAATGCCCAGGTCACACTGTGGCGATGTTTAGTGGCGAATATGCGCGATCCTGCAATTCGTCCTTGTTGGTAGCATATTCTTGGCCCATCTTCACTGTTCTCCACCATTCTCCATGGATCGTCATCTGGCTACAACAGTTTCAAACTGTTCAAAACTATCGCCACGCTTCGTCCATTTCTTCGCAATTCTTCACAGATGGTGGTGGGTTCGTCGACTTCGTAGCACCCTCGTACCCCAATTCGCCATTTCGTAGCAGGCTTCTTCATTGTTCTTCATTGTTCGCCAACTTTCCTTTGAAGATTGTCGACTGAAAGACGAAGAGCAAACAGCGATATTCGCAGCAGGGAAGCCATGCATCGTCGCCCATGAAGAATATGCTACGAGGCCCCGGAGATATTCGTCGCTCCTCTCAGCCAATGAGAAGTGAATGTCGCAATAGTTCGTAGTTGATTGGCGAACTGACTGCGCATACGAAGAACTGGCTACCAATCAGCTACGACCTTCGTAGGTCGTGGCGAACTGACTGAAGACTATAAAAGCAGGGCCCCGCGAACAATTGTCATCACTTGCGAAGTTTTCTTCAATGCGTACACATCGATGAACTTTGGATAAATTTTTGGATATATTTCATACAAGAAATATGGTGAAGAGACCTGGACTTGGAAAGAGGAAGAGGGTCACTCTTCCTCCTATTGAAGCATCGGAAGAGCCTGAACAGCCTGAACAGCCAGAAGAGCCAGATGAACTGCCTGCCACTCAAGCTTCAGCATCAGACCCAGGGGATACAGCCACTCAGGCCACCCAGCCGGACGACACAGATGACTTGGACGAGGCAACCCAAGACAGCCAGTCCCAGGGGAGGTTCAAGAAGAAGAGGCTGGTGAGGATGACAGATGGCTAAGAGGATGAGATGGCTGAGTGGCTCAAGAACCATCCAGAAATGTATAACAAGGCCAAGAAGGAGTACAGGGACACGGACAGGAAGGAGGCTGCTTGGGCCACCCAGGCCAGGGCCATGGGCCTGGAAGGTGAGTTAGACTAACAATTACGATTTAACCTTTTCATAGTTTCAGGTAATAATTTAATTTTGATGGAGGTGCTACGTGTACAGTAATGTGTAAATGGCCTTATGTTGAATGTTTACTTATTCTGTTAATTTATGTTATTTTGAAATGTACTGTTATCATGTGATGTATTAGGCTTCACCCATTTGCTGATGACACCACAGATGTGAAGCAGTTTAAAACTTAATGGACTACCTATGGATACAAGTTTGTAGCTGTAACACTAATGTTTTGCAAAAATCTGTAAAGTTTTCTGCAGTGACATAGAAGTTCATACTTCTTACTTCACAGTAGCTACCTGAACTGTTTCTTGAACATATATACTATATGCTTAACATGTGTCTTTGTTTTACTGTACTTTCAGTTGAAACCAGCTTCCACCACAACTGCCTCTGCCTCTGTCACAGCCACCTCAGCCTCTGCTACCTGCGCATCTGCTACCACCGCTGCCTCTGTCATCACCTCATCGGCCTCTGCTACTTCTGCAACTGCCACCATGCCTTTGCACCTATCCACCGACTTGGATCCTGCAGATGAGCCTGTGGAGTCAGGATCACTGGGTGAACCCAGAGTGTGCAGCACTCCTCCTCCAGGTATCAGCCTCTCTGGGTTTAGTGGCAGGAGAACCACAAGGAGAAGTGCCAGCACTGAGTCAGAGCTCCTGGACAAGATGTGCAAGCAGAGCGACAACAGTGCCCAGATCTCTGACAGGCTGGACAGACTCTTGACATCCATGGAGGCACAGACCAATGACAGGACTGCTTGGGCTGGCTGGATGTCAAGTGCCATGTTGAAGACCCACGAGGATCTCTGGCCCACATACCAGATGCGCAGTATGGACCTCCTCAACCAGACCATCAAGGAGTCCAAGCTGCTTTCGGAGAGGGACATCCAGAGGCAGGAGCTTGATAGGCAGAAGCAGCTGGATGATAGGCAGAAGCAGCTGGACGACAGGCAGAAGCAGCTGGACAGTATGCAGCAGCAGATGAAGGTGCAGCATTAGCAGCTGCAGCAGCAACTTATTTTCCATCAGCCACAGCCACAGCAACAGTACACCATCACACAAATGCCTCCGCCACCCGCACCTGGGCCCGCAGCTCTAGCCTCCTCTACCCCTTTGCCTCAAGGGTCAGACACCCAGAGCCAGACAACTGTTATTTTCCAGACCCCATCAGGGGCCAGTACCTCTGGACAGTCAGTGGGTTCATCATCCAGCACTTCATCCACCAAGTTTGTTATCACAGACACCGAGGGAAGGACAATAGGACTGTCAGACCTGAATTTGTCAGATTTAAATGCGTCCTTTGCAGGTATTCCTAGTGTGCCTTCAACACCCATGACACCTGTGACATTACTTAATCAGGATGATTCACAAGGTTCTTAGGTTTAGTAATAACTTTGTCCCAATAAGTAAATGAAGTCTATAGACACTTAAGATGTAATTTAGGTGAGATGTAAAAAGTAATTATCAAACAGGTGTAAAGTAATTTATTTATGTAGTTTTGCTATGTTTTGCTTATCAAGCATTACTATGATTATTACTATTATAAACCAGGTTTCCCTTTGACAGCTGTTCTTGTGGGTAGTATGTTAACCTTAGCTGTTATTAATGGTATATGTAACAAGTTTCACTTTGACAGCTGTTCTTGTGGGTAATATGTTAACCTTAGCTGTAACTAATGGTATATGTAACCAGTTTCACTTTGACAGCTGTTCTTGTCAGTTGTATGTTAACCTTAGCTGTTATTAATGGTATATGTAACAAGTTTTACTTTGGCAGCTGTTCTTGTCAGTTGTATGTTAACCTTAGCTGTGAGCTAATGTGTCATTGAGCTATTGTGATTTGTCCTTTTTGACCTTGTTGGAATAATAAATTGTTTATGTGATTGCTTGTTTTTCTCATGTTTCAAAAACATTGGCATAATACTTGGAAGGTGTCACATCTTAACATGAAGGATCCAAAAAAAAGTGGCCCAGTGGTTACCAAGACCTGTTAGACCCAATGTGAGTGGTTCACTATGGAAGTTTCACAATTTCGAATGAAATGCAGAAATGTAACATAAACAAATTTTAACAGGTGGCCAATGTTAAAATTTGTTTATCTTCCATTTCTGGATTTCATTATGCTCTGATTCCAAAGCAGTCGGCGTTTGGTTGCAGAGTTTCCACCTTGGAGCTGGTTAGATTTCTTAACTTTCCTTCAGTTATGGCCTCGATTGATATTTGACCTTTGTGACCTTCTTGCCCCTGTGGTGGCTAAGTTGTGAACTGGTTTGTGTGATCCGTTACATGTTGACCTGATTTTGTTTCAGACTTGACCTCTTTGACCCTAGTATCAAGATAATACATATATGAAGTGCAATATGACAATAACTTTATTGCAATACAAGAACATTGCAACTTTATTTCAACAAGTATATAACGCCCAATACAAAATATAACACAGATAATGATGCAGCACTGAATCATAAAAATACTTAACACAATACAGTCACTATTGAGAAATGTCCTTGGCATATGTGAAAGTCTCAAATCATGTCTCTTTGCCACGCTGTGGCCCCTATTGGAGCATTATAATAATGCTTCAAATACAGTCTCTGTCTCTTGGCAACCTGTGTGTCCCTGTTGCCACCAGCCACATCCTCAATGTCCTGTAAACAAGCACCTTGCCTCCACTGTCCTGGGATAACTCTGTGGTTGTCATCCTCCTCATCACCCAGTCCCTGGTGGATACCTGGATACCTCAGTCTCATGATGTTGTGCAACGTGCAACAGGCCAATACAATAGAGGTAACAGTCTCTGGATTCTGGGTCATGGTGGTGAGGAGACAACCAAATCTGTTGGCCATGATGCCAAACACATTTTCCACCACCCTTCTGGCACGAGACAGTCTGTAGTTATAGATCCTCTCCTCATCAGGAAGTCCTCTGGCACTAAACGGCTTCATCAACCAGGTCCTCAGAGAGAAGGCATCATCCCCAATGAGAAAATATGGCATATCACGGTCATCACCAGGCAATAGCTCTGCATCAGGTACATCTAAGGTGCCATTAATAATGCCTGAGCGCAAATCGCAGTCATTGAAGATCTGTGCATCAGAACTGGATCCATTGGTGCCAACATCCACCCAAAGGAACTTGTACTTGGCATCCACCAGAGCCAGAAGTATTATAGAATGGAAGCCCTTGTAGTTGAAATAGAGTGAGCCACCATTCTTAGGACACCTGATTGCCACATGCTTGCCATCTATAGCCCCCAGGGTGTGATGGAAATTCCATCTGGAAGAAAATTCTGCAGCAACCTGCTTCCATGCATCACTGGTACAGGGACACTGCATGACTTCCTCACCATATTCTGCCATGATGGCCTCACAAGTCTGTCTTACTATGACTGAGATGGTGTTGTGTGCTACCCTGAAGCCAAACATCAGACTCCTGTACTTCTCTCTAGTGGCCAAGAAACGAAGTGTGATTGCAAGTCTGCATCCAGGGTTGATAGACTTCCTGAACCATGTGTCATATTTCTCAATTCTGGGCCCCACCCTCTGCAAGACCTCTCTGAACATGGCAGGGTCCATCCGGACAAAATTTCTGAAAGACACCACATCCTCAGCCTCCAGCTCCCTCATCAAATGATCATAGTGTCCATAGTCCAACCTCCTGGAGAGCCAGGGCTTCACCCAATACCTCCTGGGCCTTGGTCGACGCCTTCTCTGTCTATCAACCAGTATCTGTGCAATCACAATCTGATTCTGTACATTTAAACGATGAGCCTCATACAGTTGCTGCAATAATCTGAGTCTCTGTAGATCCATAGACTTTGATGTACACTGTCCGACGTCTGATGAGAAATGAAGTGAATCCAGATGATCCAGGCTGTTTATATAGGAACTGGCATTATCCACGAATTGGTCGTCACTTCTTCTCAGCACGTTCTTCCTCCTCGTCGGGGGCTCGTCACAGCTCGCTCGACCCTCCACCATGGTCGTGGCTCTGTGCAAGAACATCTCACGGAAATCGCAACACTTCGCATTAATTCGTACATATTTCTACGAAGTTTGTTTGATCTTCGTCAACGTTCTTCACAGAAACAAGATGTTCTTGACTGGGTGATGAGAACATAGTACCAAGATCTTCCACAACATGAAGATGATGGTAGCCCATGGTAGCCGGATCAAAGTAATTCGTGGATTTTTCAAATTTTAACCACGTGACCACACTTTTCCGCCCTTTCTGTGGCGAACTACCACGATTTCTAATTCGCAGGAAATCTTCCTATTCGCCAGTTAATTCGTAGTGGCCTCGCCACAGTGTGACCTGGGCATAACTTGAAAACTATGAATCAGATTGGGGTCATGTTTTCACACAAGGATGGGGTATATCAGTGGCTCAGTCCTCTGAAAGATGATCAGAATCTGTTTTTATATGATTAAAAAAAATATCTGCAGACTTGTTTCAAGAACTATTCATCATATCGGGATAATTTATTCACATTGGGCGAGGTCTATCTGTAGCTACCCATGGCTCTGGATTGAAAATACATTTCTTTTGTTTAGTTTTAGCTTTATCCTAAGGCAAGGATTTTTGCATTCATTAACCTGCTTGATTAAGTTTGATATTGCCTTGACATATCATTAATTTATGCCTAGGTCACACACTGGAGAGAGTGCTACGATCATCTCGACGAGTATAGAAGAATACAGGCAATTTTAAATTCGCCAAAATTCGCCAAAAAAGTGTGGGGAAGTGTGGTCACGTGTCAAAAAGATGTTCATGCTTCTATGATGTTCTATGACGTTTTTCGACTGTCTTGAGATTATGCCTCAACAAAATAAGATTATACTCAGACTAGATGAACCCACCAGTGGGTGTTCTCTTGGCGGTTTTCTTCTAAACTTTGTCTTCAGAGCTTTCAGATGAGACATGGACATTGTCATTCACCTGACTGACTACACTGACATAAGGTCCCTTGCTGTTGTAAACCCCAGTTGGGCTTTTCTGACGAATAGCGGCTGATACAGGCTGATTATATTCATCCTGGTCTTCATTCCTTGGTGTTGAACATCTACTAGTTGTCCTAAAATAGCTAGGAACAGGAGTATACAATGACTGAGACATCATGACCTGCTTCTGAGGAACCTTAGTAATAGTTTGTTCATCTGAAGACCCCGGATAATTCAACTCTGAAACTGGCCTCAAGTCCAATCCAGTCCATTGCAGGCCTGGTAAATTGGATGGAAGCTCATATTCCAAATTGAATGTATGCCGAATGGTTTTGAGCTGGCGGTTCACTTTCTCCAATGTTGGCTTGCGCTTGGCTTCAAATATCTTGCTTTGGACATCAACATTTTGCTCGAAAGCTTTTTCAATGTCAACAAGACACTTCTCATCAGCCACACCTTCCAGTTGTTTCTTCTATTTGAACTAGGATCTGTTCATGTTTCTGTAATGCAGCTTCATTTTCTGTCACAAGCTTGGATAACTCTGTAAAGGAAGTTTCTAAGTCCTTTTGCAGAGCTTGAAAAGCTACATCCTGTTCCACACCAGTTCGATGTTTACTGATCAAAGGGTTGTGGTCACAGGGAGCATGCTTCAGATTCTGCACTTCCACTTTGACATCCTGCACCTGTTGAGCTAGACCATCTAGATCTCGATGCAGCAAAGAGACTTCCTGCTGATGTTGACTCTCAGCATTTTCAAATCGTTGAAGAGAAGTTATCACTTCATCTTGGGATCTCTGAGTTTCTTTGACTGCCTCCAGTTCCTGGTCTAACATCACAGACTTCTTTGTTTTGGATGTGTTATTCTTGATCGTGATTAGAAATGACCAAATATCCTCAAGTCCTGGTTTTCCAGCAACTATTGGTATGGAGTCTAAAGTTCCAGGTTCAAATCCTGCAGTCCCCTGACTGGGAAAAACCTGATAGGATGAGCCAGACAACTCTACTTTTGGCGACTGTAAATTCTGATGATCAGTCGACAATCCTGACAAATGCAAAGATTCTTTGTCAGGGAAAGCACACTGGTCATCCGAGTCTTCATCGTCCTTCTCCTCCACCTCATGGAAATCATCAGTGCCAACCTGAACTACAAGGTGTTCCTGACTGGAGCAAACCTTATCATCAGCTGACACATGTTATTCACTGAATAGGATGAAACCCGAGTGCTGAAGTTTCTTGATCACAGAATTGCTGACAACTTTGGATTTCTGAAGGTCATGCTAGGTCAGCGTACCACCATTTTCTTTCCTCAGGTTCAATATTCTGTCTGCCTTTGCTTCACCAATGCTTTTTATTGACAATAAATCAGCCTTGGTTACATCTTCGATGTGAACTATTTTTTTCCACCGGTAGCCATTTACAGTTTTTTTTAAAAAAAGTGAATTTACTCAATTCAACCAACAAACTGACAAACACCGGAAAATCAATAACCAACTAGCAAAACAATGCCAAGTCAATTAATGAAATTTCACGCAAATGACACACAAATCCGATAATTTAACTTGCAAGACGGAGTAAAGTTAAACCGAATTCAATTCCATGAATGTTCACGTGCCTGTGCTCTTGATGTACGCGAGTAAGAAGATGACTGTCGTCTTGAATAGTAACTTGAATCCGAGCGCCTTCTTGCATGTCTTGGACTAGACGGCAAGCCAAATGTTACTTTGCGCTTTGATTCAGCGTCTTGTTTGGGAGATTCCACCTTGGTAACAACAGATCTTGGTCTAGATCTTTGAGGTGAACGTCCATATCTGCGAGATGTAGATCTCTCTCCAGATCTATCTGTAGCTTTTGAAATTTTGGGAGTAGAACTCGGGCGAGTTCTATCCCTCTGTGTGATGTGAGATGAAGTAGTTTTCTGGTTTGACTTTTTCGTATTATCTACCATATTAACACCTGTAGAAAGAAAGAAGTAAGATAGGTCTTGTGGTTTTCCAACATGATCAATGGGTATAGTAGTTAGTAGACTTGACTAATCATGCCAACACCAAACCCTCATGCACTTGACTAGGAAATTCCACCAAATCTTATCTAAATCTTATCTACTTAAATATAGTCCTGCAAATTAAGCGGCCTCCTCCTTTCATGACCACATCTGCTGGTCTGTAATTCAGGTAGCTGATCTCCAGAATCAAGCTGTTGTTCAGTTTCAAGTGTAGATTCCGGAATGGAATCCCACAGACGAAGATTTCGAGAGGCTTAGGACAAGTATCATCAAGGATCCACGTTATGTTGGCCTAGGTGAGATTGGGTTTGATTCAGTGCTCACTTTGGAAAATTTAAACATAAACAAACTCTACTTTGTAGAAAGTTCATACAGATGTTTATTAGGGAAGAGCTGTACTACAGCAAAACCATTGTGATTCACTGCAGGGATAAGAGAAACAGTATGGATGCCTATAAAACCTGTCTCAAGGTCTTTGAGGAGGAAATACCTGCATTCCATAGAGAGGTTACAAGCATTCATTTTCACTCTTTTAACCGGGGTTTGTCTACACTTGGCGACTGGTTGGCGAGATTTCCTAGAATAAGGATTGGAGTTACAAGCTTGCTTTTGCGAAAGGGCTGGGATCCAGAATTTGAAGCCGTCGTGGAGCATTTAGATCTGGAGCAGATCCTTTTAGAAACAGATTCTCCATACCTGACACCCCCAGTTCATGGTAGCTGTGCTTACAATACCCCTTATGGTCTGGAGGAAGTAGCTCGACGTGTAGCTCAACTGAAAGACACAACTATCAAGGCAGTGCCGACCACTACCGGAAAAAACGCTGCAGATCTCTACGGTCTAAAGGTCTGAGGGTATTGTGCATGTGAACAGAGTAAAATGGACGGAATATTAACATTGTTCTACATGGCGAAATGAATTGTTGCAAAATTCATCAACATTGTTCAACATAATGGACTGTTATGGATATCTCACATTGTCCCTGTTACCGGATAGTTGGAGGGATTACAGCAACATTGTTCATCATATTGAACTGTTAAGCATCTTCTAAAACAGAGGAATTACCAACATTGTTCTACAAGTTCCAGAACTGTTGTTCTATCACTCCATGAATGTTCACGTGCTCAGTCTCAAAAAATTAGCTGAATTCTTAACTTTGTTCTCCAACTTCCTGAACCGTTGAGGAGTCTCAAAAGAAACCAGAGGGATTATAAACATTGTTCTACATGTCAAGAACTGTTGTAAGTTCTCTGAAAAGAAACAAAAGGATAGGCAACACTGTTCTATATGTCAAGGACTGTTGCAATTTAATTAAAAACCTTGGTCTGGTCTGGCTACAACCCACCCTGGCAACCTCGGATGACTGATGGACCTGTTCTCAACAAAACAGGGAGGAATGAAGTAAAGCCGCTGAGTAGTTTCGAATGGAAGTCTGTTTGCCTACCATTTGAGTTTTAGCATCTCCCCACTGGAAGTACAGAACAGGAAATGATCCTGAAGGCTTCAGTTATCTCTGCATATTCAAAGAGTCAACATCTAAAAAGAGAATCTCAAGACATCACTACAGATAGCTTTTGGTGAGTCTTTCTTTTCACAACAATACCATATGAAGATATCTGGAAAAGTTTTCTACAATTACCAACAAATTTGGTATGGGTAGGCTAGAATCAATGAGATCTGTAAAGAATCACCTACCACAAAGAGAGAATGAGTTGGGAACGAGGAAGAATGTTCTGCAAATTTACTGAGAACAAGAAGGTAACGCCACTTGTTGGTGACTGCTCTACAGCAAGACTACGACATGGAAGAATAAGCTACCTATTTCGGTGAATTGTCATGGCAAACTTAAGATCAGCGAATACTGGCGATAATTTTGAACATCAGGTTGATTTATCCATGAAGTGGCAAAAATGGAGAGGACTGAAAACAAATAAGTAATAATATGGAATTCATCAAGAACATTGAGGAATTTTATATTCACAGATGTTTACTACTAAATTTGCCACTGGCTGACCTGGGCATAATGATGAACAAAGGGATGACATTTACAATCCTTTGGATTGGAATCAGGGTTTCTATATGAAGACAGCCCTGTCAACAACTTGCCAACTGGGGGATTTTACCTTCAGTATATATTCCTAAATTGTTCTGCAGATAATGTATATGTACACTTGCATAAATTTATGGTGACTGCAAATAATATAGCTACAATTATGATCAACCAGGTTTCTATTTCCCCCCAAACCGTACAATGTTGCTGAAACATAAAAGAAGGAATGGTTGCTTGCTTAAATTTTCCAATTCTCTATCATGGGGATAATTCTTTAAGGCTACTATTGAATATGGAAATCCTTTGAAGTGGAAGTGGTGCCCATGTGGATATTAACCCCATAAAACTCCAGTCCTTTTTCAAAAGAATTGATGAGGTACAGAGAAAAACGTTATTTGAAAACAGCTTATTCCTATCACACCATTCATCTTGTGTTGACGTCTACCAGCTGAAGTGGCCATTAACAAGTGTTGTGAGAAATCCTTAACCACACTTCCCTTTCCCACCAACTTTCACCTGTACAGGAATTGCAGCTGTAATAACTTAACCTTAGTCTTTAACTGACTTACAGGTAACTTGTAAATTTCATTTCATTGGTAATTTGGGAACCTTTTAGGTTTTGTGAAAAAATATGAAATGAATAACGAAAATAAATCAAAATCACGAACGAGTGACTTGGTATTGTCACACAAATCCATCACTCTAAATACAGTACCTGCTTTAAAGCTGTGTGAGATCTTTGTGTTCAGTTCCACTACAGCTTTCTCTCTAAAGACACGTTCACAAGAATCCGTTAGGCTATTTTGAAGGATTTATTTTGAAGGATTTGAAGGATTAATTTGGTCCTTTTCTCATAATTAGAAGCTATTTGGAATGATTATTTGAAAAAGAGAACAACAACAAAAAAAAACATTGAGCAAACTCCGATAATGTCCGAATTTAATCCGGTATGGATAATATTTCAGAGCTTTTCTGTTACTTGGGATAACACCAGGGCTTTGTTATCAATCTGTTAACAGATCAATATAATCTCTGATGCATATATGTACGTAGAGTTAAATATGGGGGCGTGACTGGGGGGTTCTTTAGTACGAAATAGTCTGAAGCACCAGTGTTGCGAATATAGTGGATGTAATAATTTTGTCAACATAAAATATATCTGTAAAAATAAAGCACATGATTAAAGAAAATGAGGTATGGAACTACTGTCTGCATAACAAGTTTCATCCTTGCCAATTATGGAGTTAAGCAATGTTTTAAAAGTTTCATGATTGTATCTATTGAAGGTTTCTCTACAAAAATGAAATGCAATCATTTGATTGGTTACTTCTATTATAATAGACAGATTTGCGGTATTTTGATTGACAGCATTTTCTATGTCCATTATGAGCATCTCCAACACTTGGACACGTACACCCACTTTTAGCCATTCATGACATGTTTTGGGTTTCCTGTTTCAATGGAGACATTTAACAATTGATCTATCGTTTATCTGGAAATGTGTGAAAGCATCATATTACAGCCTTTTTTTCAGCAACGTGTACATAAAAACCAGTAAGTGGCTTTCTTTGGATGAAACCTGCCATGTTAATATATCAATGTCCCCAGGGTTCTTTCTCCTGTCACCCTGTAACAGACGATTATTTTCATCAAGGGAGCAGTGAAAGCATATTGACATTACCTAAATGTTCAACAGAGAGGTATTTTGCCTGCATGCGACCTTTTCATCTTGACATCACTTATCCAAATATCAGATTCAAAAATCAAAAACCGATTGGAATAGCAAGCAGGCTTGTAGACATGTAGGTGTTTCAGTAAAAGAAATTAAAGATAATTTTGTTGAGGCCAACAATAAACAGGAAATGTGATACCATTTAGTAGTTATACTTTTGAGGACTTCATTATGCTTGCAATGTCAAAGTTTAATTTAATATTTACGCTTTACATGCTAACTAGAGACTAATCTTTTGATGATACAAATCATGACACCTTTATTATTAGTCAAAATTGACAAAATCACGTTGGTTCCAGACAATAAATCAGTGACATCAAGGCAATTGTTCAACTCTTGTGAGGTAAGCTTTTATATGTCTACAGTACAAGGTATCAGTTTTAATCATACCCATCACCTTTTCATCAGAGAACCAACGTATGGTTTCCTTAACAGGCTAGTTTTATACAGAGTGAACAAAAGCATTAGCAGTGAGATCCGATAGTCAGTCTAATTGCCAACTAGTGCACTTACCAGCATAGTGCAGTCTTGTTAATGGTCTTCCTTCTCTGAGATCAACTATTGATCATGACACACTCCTATCCTGTTTGTCGTCTAGATTTGGTTTTGCTGGATCGGCACTAAAATGGTTTAGATCCTACCTCCAGGATCATTTTCAGTCAGTCAAGATTGGTTCCAGTCTTTCGAATTTGTTCAAATTGAAGTTTGGAGTCCCCCAAGGTTCTGTCTTAGGTCCTCTTCTGTTTTCCCTCTACACAACACCTCTTGGTCAAGTCATCAGAAAATATACCGGAGTCCGTTACCACTTCTATGTGGATGACACTCAGCTGTTCATTCACTTATCCCCTGATGATAGTCTCAAGTCTTTTGACCGTCTTAAATCGTGTTTGAATGATATTCAGGTCTGGATGTCTGAAAACAAACTCAAGCTAAATCCTGATAAAACAGAATTCATAGTCTTCGGTGCCAAAGACAGACACAAATGGCTCAGTGACTCATTTCCTGTCAATATCCTGGGTAATTGCCTCTCTCCCGCAGATGTTGTATGCAATCTGGGTGTTCTGTTTGATGCAAAGTTCTGTTTCACCAATCATGTAAATTCTGTTATCAAATCCTGTTTTATTAGCCTCAGGGACCTTCATCGCATCAGAAGGTTTCTTTCTGTGGATACATCAGTGGTGATTGCAAATGCTCTGGTCAGTAGTCATTTGGATTATTGCAATTCTGTTTTTCGCAGTTTGTCATCCCAAAATGCTACAAGGCTCCAATATGTTCAAAATGCTCTTGCACGGTTTGTCACTGGTGCTTCAAAGTACACTCACATTACATCCACCCTTAGGACACTTCAATGACAACGTATTATCTTCAAAACCCTAGTTTTGGTTTATAAGTACCTCACCACTGGCCAGCCTAAGTATTTTGCACCATATCTCCCCTTGTACAAATCTGCTGTGAATACAAGACGTTCCAATCCCAAAAATTTGTTCCTTCAGGTTCCCTCTTACCGTGCTTCCATCCATAAATCTAAGGTCCATTTTAACAATAGTTTTTCATATGATGCCCCTAAGTTATGGAATGATCTTCCATTTGATATACGCAGTGCTCCAAATCTCTCCAGTTTTAAAAGTCGACTCAAAACCTACCTATTTCAGAAATCATTCCCACCATAGCTTCTTACTACCGAACACCGGATGACCTCTCTGGGAACGACTCGGAACATGTCTAATGTCTTATGACTTATGCCTTATGAATTGGATGGTGTGCCTTAGAATCCGTTGATACGGAGATTAAGCACGTAGACAACTGATTGATTGATTGATTGAACTTCAGCTGATAAAGTAGGATGTACCTATGATAACCTCTTTGTTTATTAGAATAAGAATCCAGATGAAATATAACACGGGAATTTTAAGTGATATCTGTGGGGCAGCATAGAAGCTGTTGACACTACAATATTTAATGTTAGTGTCTCACGCCCCTTTCAGCATATGACAACATATTGATTGGAAACAGAAAAGGTCAAAGTTGAAATTTTACAGAAGAATCCTGGATATAACTTTATTGATGAAATTGAATTCTTGTTTGGTTCTATTTTTGCAAATTGTTAGATTATGTCATAGTTTACATCTTTATATATTTTAGAATCAAAGTTTTCAGGATTAAAACCACACACATTCTGATTGCAATAGATTCTCATATTAATAATGTTAATATAAACTCCAATTAAGTGTTTAACTCCAGTTGAATTAAGAAAGTTTTCTAATTGCAATAAAATGTTGATTATTTAACTTTTCTTTGACAATTTTATTTGCTGTCTAAAAGTTAATTGTTACTCTTGTGTGGAATGTTCAACATCAAGTCGGTTTGACAAGAAACTATGTGTGTTTAATTTAATAGTTGGTACAGAAACACAGGTTCAGTAGAGAGTATATTTAAAGATTTTGAGTAGTTTATTCTTTGTATTCTTATTTGTGATAAATTAATATAGGGCATAAGTACCCTGTACAGGACACTATATTTAAGACCAGCACACATAATTGATTTTCCATGTAACAACAAAGATAAAGCTATTTCTGCAACCATATCTTGCATTCCTACTTTTTGCTACATCAAAACCTAACTTACATCAAAATTTAAACTATTTTTATTTCAAATTCAATGGATTGCTTCATGAATGAAAGTGAAATGCTATCAATAATCAACTTAGAACTTAAAGGGGCTAAAATATGGTTTTCTTTAAATCATAATGTATTAAGTGTTTACAGATAGATTAAAGGAGCCATGGTGGTGCAGTTGTAACACACTCGCCTCCCACATATGCGGTCTGCAGTTCAAACCCCAGACCCTATGTGGGAAAGTTGGTACTTGCTTACCGATGTTCATCATTTTACAGTACAGATCTTTGACCAACTGTATGTATTGGTTTCCTCTGCCCATAGAACCACCCATCGTTGTATGGCCTATACAGTGTTGAAAGAGAGGATAAAACTCAATTAAATAAATAAAAAAATAAATCTACAGATAGATTCATGGCTGTGTCTATATATAATATTCTTGAGTTAGTGTCAAATACATTTTTATACTGTATCTTCATCAAAAATATGAACATGTTTATTATACATTTCCAACCTTGAAGCTAAAGTTCAAGGTTCGAGGTATATCTTATTTCAACTACTTTTATATTTATCTAATCAATACATTTTTTGTTGCCTTTAATATTCCTCTGATAAATTCTAAGATGCAACGATTCTGATTAGCAAAAAGTTACAATGATGGAAAGGTCTTGTTAACTTCTGAGTTATACAATGGCCATATTCATTTTTATCAGTCAGATGTCACCAAAGTGTGAGCTCCTAAACTTTTGTAATCATCCATGTCACCAAGTGTCATGCTGCTGCAGATATATCCTCAATAAATCCTTTAAGTGTCTCTGGAGACAAGGATTTTAACAATATAATCTAGCTTTGTCTGTCTTTCCAAATTATGATAAATACTCCATTAAACATGGTAGAAGCTTTGAAAACTTTGAACTTACTTAATGCACTATTATTTAAAATGTATTTACTTACATGTTCATATTGTAAAATCCATTTTCAGGATTTATATAAAGAAACTTCAACTTCATATAAAACATAACTAAAATCAACACACTAGGATTAAGTAAACTGTTGAAATAATAAATGTTGAGAAACATTAAAACCCTTACACTACAGAATACTTAGAATGAAAGAGTTCCTGTACAAACCTGAGATTTTAATTACCTGTGGATACTCTGGGGTGATTATGTAATCAAGAGATGCTGGTGTGCTGAACTTAATTAAGACAGACAGAGATAATAAGTAAGAAAAATGGACAAATACATAGAACTTTGCTTGTGATGCTCACACTTGGCTTGTATGTGTGTAAGAATCTTACCAAAACAGATGTTTTGTTTAAAAATGGGCTTCTATGCATTAGGTCTACATGGCATCCTTCATACAGTGGTTTTCATACAATGACAAGCAGAGCTGTATGGTATTAAATGATCATAGTTCTTTTCATCTCGTAAAATCAAGCTACACAAGTGTTAAAATGTTACTGTCACAAAGCAACCATGGTAGCAATTATTTAACAATCAAAATAATGATTATAGTCAACTGGTATGCTCTCAATAGTACATACAATGATACAATAATGAAACCAATCTGACCTGTCCACAATCCTATCCATGTAACTACAGCTAAGTTGTCTTCTGTATCCAGTAATCTGTCCTGTGATCCATTCGGTGTCTACTAATATACAAATATCTGTATCCTGTGATCTGTTGAATAACACAAAATGTCCTTATCCTGTGATCCTTTCAATATCCAACAACACAAAATGTCTGTATATAGATATTCAGAGAGTTTGCACAACTATGCTGTCCACTCCAAGATATGGACAATGTCCAAAATACAGCAAATCCACTCTCTGGTAGAACTACACACTATATTCAGATACAAACACTACCTAAAGTACAACAAATCTACTTTCTTGTAGATCCTGACCCTGTATCCAGTTCACTCCAGTAATAATTCACCACAACACAAGAAGTTTATATCCACTTGATACTAAGTTGATAGTAGTTATAAGAAACAATTAGCTTTCCTTATAGCCAGTGAATGCTATGTTTATATGTGGTCAGATGCACAGCACTTCTCTACAGCTGCGGAAATGACCAGAAGGTTACAGAACTAACTTGAAGGTAAAATCTGTCACCAGAATCAGTGAGGAAGTTCTAGAAACCGGTTTAAGGGGTCTCCCCAAATTTATTAATAGAATCACTTAGGTTATGGAAGCCTAGAGGGATTTCTCCCAGTCTATAAATAGATCAATCTAACAGAGTACAATAAACATAAATACCACATATTACCAAAAAGCCCAATAACTCAATTACCTTAAATGATAATACATACACAACTCTCTCCCTTTTATTAAGCAATGCATTAGCACAGTGCTTTTATATATGTAACATAAATTAACACTGTATTGGAGATATTCCAAAACAGTTGGCCTAACAGCAATGTATTGGAAGAGAGCTAATCTTCTTTCATTCTCCCACCCCAAAGGTAAAGAGGTCAATTAGAATACCAATTCTAAAGAAAATTAATTTTTTTGGCTAAACAAAATAGATCAGGATGCAAAGCATCCCAAGAAATTGAATTATTTAAAACCAAGATATCAAAATTATATCAAATCCAACTTTATCTCCTTCAAGGATCACACCACTCACAAGGTCAAGTTCACTCTAAAACAAGATGTAAATATTCGAACCCATCTTCCTTGAAAAAACTAATAGGGCTGCAGAACCCAAGTGCCAACAAGCCTGATGAAGCCGGTACCCGTCATTTTATAAACAGATTGAAGTAAGAACCAGACTTTGGGTTTTTATTTTTTTTATTTTGCAATTATTACACAAAACTAATAGACTAAGGTTTCTTGTAGACATAAAATTTATATGACTAGTAGCCAAGCTAACACCTGGTTAATTAAAATAAAATTATAATAATGCTCTAATACAGTGCGGCATCAGCAGAATAAAGTAATTTGCATAATTTGCATAATAATGCATTACTACAGTGTGGCAATAGAAAAAAAAAAGATTTAACCTCAGTTCACAATGGCCCCCCAAAATTATTTACAAACTCTAGCAAATTGGAAGCCAAAAATTCAAAATAACCCGATTAAATTTTGCAATGCCTAACATAATCAAATAAAAATGTTCAAAATAAACTATTTTGATCAGCCTTGAAAAGAAATCGCCCAAATACCCATCAAGGACGTAGGTTAGAGTGAAAGTTTGTGGCAGGGGAGAGGAGAGATTAGATTTTGATGTAATATTTTGCCAAATACAGAGGTCCAAGTGCCTTGTTGCAATAGGGATGCCATGGTCAAATGTCCAGGAGGCTCCAGGTCTCCTGAAAGAGTGGAATATAACTTTAACATCTTACCACCCCAAAATTGTCAAGATTCTTTTAAGGTGCTTACTAACCATGCTATTAGTAAGGGTGACCCCAGTACCCTTTTAAAATATACAAAACAACCGGTCATTTTTGGGATCCAGGAACCAACTCCTGCATTTCCTTGAGAGCAGTAAAAGGATATAATACAGATCCAGGGAGACTGGTAATTGAAATCCTAGCCATTTTATTCCTAAACTGGATAGTTTTTGACCATTTTAGTAGAATAACAGACAGCTGGTTAAAAGTATGACATCACCTCTTGCCGAATGTTCAGTTAGATCAAATCTTGAGGTAATATGAGGTACCATATTTGAGAGCCTCAAGAAAGAGAAGAAGACCTATAGGTACAAGTTTATCAATGTGCTTGGATGATCAAGCTTTGAAGAGACCAAGACGATCTGTTTAACATGTCTTCTGGAAAATGGAGTTACTTTTACCAATAAAGGCCTGTTAATCTTCAGAGAGCAAACAAACGGGTGACAGCCCAGAGACCACCAGGAAGGCCAAATAATTAGCATACATCCCAGCGTAAGCCCTCTGAGTAAACACATATGAAAGACTGAAGCAAATGGTCAAACGCCTGAGTGATCAGCAGGGCTGCACCAGGCGATAAGCCTGAAACACTGAGTGTCATTATTTGAAAAGTGTAGGTCAATACGAGTGGGGATCCAAACCAAATCCAAAACATATGATTTCAGAAAATTCCAAGAAGATTGGTCAGATTGATATCTGGATTACAAATCAGCCATGGCACTACGTTTAATAGGTGTATTTTAATATGTAAATAAAATGTAAAAGCTAAATATTTCTGGCACAGGATCTCGGCATTGCATCCCTAGTTCTACCTGCAGGCCAAGACCTCCACCAAACGCCAGTACTGACAGATTGACTTTAAGGCCAACTAAGGTCAACTATTGCTCACCTAACATCCGAATCCTGTTTTCCCTGGTCATGAATGGGGATATGTCAAAAGGGCCCAGTATTGCTTTATGACTTAATTATTCACTAATGTATTAACATCTTGAGCAAATCACTTGCTGACGAATGATTAATCTCAGTAGAACATAACCATGAAATCCTGTCAAAATCCGAGGCAATCCGAATTCCAGGAAGTCCAGAAACAGTTTATCCCAAAAATATTTAAGGTAATGCCTCAAGCCCTCAATATTTAAGTTAGACGAAAGTGGAATTGGCATACCCAGGTAATTTGGACATCCAAAAGCATGTACCAGTCCGTAGGGAAGCAATGAATCAGAGGTAAAAACATTATCTGAGTATGAGGGCAAGTATAAGTTGTCAAAGAGATGAGAGGAATCACACTAAATCATTTCTCCATCTGTGATTTACATGCAATGTAATCTTCACATAACTTTGCCTGCTTAATGGCTCCAGATTCTTCTTAACTGAAGCTGAACACTGAAATGGCAGAGTTTCAGTGTAGTTCAGAGAGCTGTACCAGTACTGTTGAACCAGGCAATGTGGGAGTTGTGAGGCTGTGTTGCTGACCGTCAATTTGATTAACAAATGCATTGTTGCTCTGAGATTCAACTCTTAGGGCTGGGATAAAGAGCTGTATCACATTATATTATTTGATTTGGTACATCTTGTTTATATCAGTTCCTGGTAAGCGTGCATATATCAATTAACAATCAATCACTTTGTTTCAGAAAATGTCACAAAAAGTATTCAAGTGTAAAGCGTGTGGTGACACTCATGAAGTGCCAATAAACTCTAAATGTCAAAAAGTGAATGAAATGGAGGCGAGTGCACAAGATGAAGGAACTGTTGGAGTTGCTAACGCAGAACAAATGGACATTAATAAGCAAATATTGAGTGAATTAAAGCAGTTGAAAGGTAGAATAACTAATGTGGAAGAAAAAGTTGAAAATCAAGACAAAGGACTAATGGTGTCGTCAAAATTTGTGAGAAGTAACCAGTCAGCAGCGTCACAGGGCCATGGTGATGGTGATTTGATACTTCTCTCACTAAGTAGACTGAGCTACACAATTTTATTCTATCAGGTTTGAGCAAAGCTAGGTATCTTATGATAATAGGTGGTAGGTGTCGGGTTTCAGCGCTATTATCCAGGAGAAAACTGAAGTGGAAACCAAAAATCATGTGCTTGAATATCTCTCGGATATCATGGAAGATTCCCATATTTTTTACTGGCAGTCGGCTAAAAGTGCTTTTATGCAAAATGGAGGAAAACAAAATTAACTGATATGAAACTACAAAAATCGACCATGTCTGAAGAGTTCACGCTCAGAGCTAGCCATTCTGTGAGTAATAAAACAAGTCAGAAAGAAAAATCTGTTTCCTGCATATTTTATCAAAAAGGTATATGTCACCAAAAAGCAGATCATGAGAACAGTGGTCAGTTATATCTGCATGTATATTCCACTTGTTTTGGATTCGTAAAAATGCTGGTAAAATAACATGTGGCCAGGTTGACAATTACCCCTGGTGTTTCAGAAACAGACTTGACAAAGATCAAAGTGTCATAAGCTCTTGGATAGAGTTGTCAAAAGATAAAATCAATTGTCAAAAGTGGGAGATGAGAAGTAAGTTTTATGGCCAGGTTGACACATAAAATTCTGAAAGTTTGCAAATAAACCTCTAAAAGTCGCACATAATAGTGTGCAGGTTCTTGACAATACAAAGTGTGATATTTCACAAGGTTTCAAAAACTATGAGCGTCATAGCAAAATCAAACAACAAAGCAATCATCTCATCAACAGGTGCAAAAACAGGAGCTTTAAAACAATCACTATCGCTCACTCCCAAAGGTTCCAATAACCCCCTGTTCCAAATTAATTCAAGTCGACATGTGGGTGTCGGCAAGGTCAGCACTGGGGGGTCAGCAGTACGAAAATTTAAAATATTTTAGAAATTCCCTAGTGTGGTGTGGTGGCAGCCTCTGATTGGTTGACCACTGGTCAGTTGAAATAACTGACCATGCCTCTTCCATTTGCATGCTGACTATCCACGAGGAAACATCTGAAAATCACAGCACCAGTTTTACATACAAGTTTTAGGGTTTTTTTAGTTTTTATTGTTTAGTTAGATTGTTCAATTCATGTCACTTATCATTTGACATGGCTGAGAAGAGAGCATACAACTTGCGTTCTGGTGGCAGTGAGGCTGTTACAGTACCTTTACAGTTTGAAGTATCAGATGAAAATTTCATGTCGAGACTTCTGCAGTGTCAACAAAGTACTTCACAGTCAGGTCAGGTGTCAGATTCCGACTCGGGTAGTGAAAATAACAGTAGTATGTCAAACGCCGATTCTGATAATGAACAAACACGAGGTAGTGAAAGTACTGGTGTTAACAAACAAGTACCAAGTAGTTCGAATACCTGTCGAGATTCAAATGCTGATACTGTTTCACAACAGGCGATTAATTTACAAATACTCTCACAGCTAGGGGATATTAGTAAGCGTTTGCATGCTATTGAAAACAAAAAACCAAAGAAAAGTACCGACACTTCTAAATTTAAAAATAAAAGTACAAAGAAAGCTGTCGGGACTCATACCCCAGTCACACTGCCTCCCACTCAGGTTTCTGCTCAACCTCTTCTGAATTTACAGTTTCTCAGAAATGATGCATATATTCAAGCACAAGATGAGCAGCGACTGAAAAATTTGGTTGAAGATAGCAAGTCAGGTACTAAAACTAAGTCCCTGAGGGGTGGGTCAGTCGAAGTGGTTGTTCCCAATAGAATTAAATGGCCACAAGAATATGTCTTAGCGAGTTGAAAAAAGGAACGTGTCCAGTATGACCAGTTATCTATTTCACAATGGGTGGCTGGCTTTTGCCGAATCATGAGAGAAGAAAATGATATAGAAAGTAAAAATTCTATGTTAGATTATCTTATAGCTTTGTTTGAAGATGTTCAGGATTTTTCATGGGATTCGGCAAGGGCCAGCCACGCCGTTCTGTTATGCAGAATGGAACAGGGTGAAGTAAAAAATTACACAGACACAGACAAAATAGACAGAATTCGGCGTGCAAATGCTCAACGACACCCTGCTCCACCTCCTGCATCTACATCTTTCAAAAATCAAAATCAAAAGACAAGTAAATCCATGCCATGTACCTACTACAATCAGGGCAGTTGTTCATTTAGCAGAACACATGATACAAAGGGTGTAACATACAAACACATTTGTGCAGCTTGCTTTGCATTGGGTGGTAAGGTCTATCCTCACCCTGAGAATGAATGTTGCAATAAAAACAGAAACAATTCATCAAAAAACGAGTAGGTTGGGGTATGTCGGTTCAGCAGAACATGCCGGTTCTGAGGCATGCCCTCAGTGGAAATCATAGGATTTATTATGCTCAAATTTTATCTAAGGTTGCATTGGAATGTCAAGCATCCAAAAACTTGGCTTTGAAATGGTTTCAGGATTGGAAAAAATTCCAAGAAATACAACCGGGCAAAACGTATGCACAAGCGCTTATGTCAGGCAAAAAATTGAACCCAGGATGGCCAAACTCAAAATCAAGACACAATAAATTTCCCACACACCAAGTATCTAAAAACAGCAACTTTTACAGGGATAGTAACCCTATCAAAAATAACTGCAAGATTCCACTCCAAGTTAATACAGTCAGAGTGCTAGATCATGGAAGCAGTGTGGCTGGGGTTCCCAAAGAATCAGACACTCGGGTTTAAATAGAGATAAAGAATAGATTTCACGTATTTCAAGATACTCTACATCATGAACATCTTGAGGACCAACGGGGTCACAGTTTTCGAGTTACACATAAACAGGCTAAGGTTCATAAAAAATACAAGGTGGCCCCAACAACATTACAGACAAAAGTGCTGCGAAAGGCACAGATTGGAGAAACTTTGCAATCTAATACTCCACAAAAAACTGAGGGTACAGATCTGAATAGCCAGAAAGTTAACAATATCCAGCAAGAGGGTGATGTTATAGACATAGATAGTCATGTGACTGATTACCAGCCGGCTATAAACGGAAAGTGTGACCCACACAATAAAGAAATACTAGAAAGCAACCCAAAAAATACTAACAAAGTACTTGGGGGATGCAATAATCCAGGAATGTGTGTTGAAAAACGAAAATGCATAGCACAAACTGGTGGATACTTTGGTTTTGTACCTGAAACGTCTCTTAAGCTTTACCAGGGTCCCCCTGTGTATTGGAAGGATATTCCTACCACACTTCAAGCACATAAATTAGTTCAAAGTAGTGGTACACACAACTATCTCAGTTGTCGGATACCTGTTAATTCACATCTAAAAATTGATAAATGGGCATATTATCTTAGGGATTATTGGGACCAGCAAATAGTAGATCTCCTACATTACGGATTCCCATTGGACTTTATCAGAAATAGTCCCCTCACACCGACTTATGATAACCACACTTCTGCTCTTGCAGATATTGAACATATTAGGCAGTATGTGGAGGAAGAGCTGCAGCATGAAGCAATTATTGGCCCCTTTGATACAGTACCCTGTACTCTGCATTTGTCTCCTTTAATGACTAGGGCCAAACAGGACTCTGATAAAAAACGTACAATCATGGTTTTAAGCTGGCCACCTAGCCAGTTGGTTAATGTTGGTGTAAAAAAAGATGTCTACCTTGACACAATCTATTCCTTGCATTACCCTTCCATAGATAATATCACAGAAACACTGGTCAAGCTGGGGCTAGCTGCCCAACTCTATAAGATAGATATCAGCCGTGCCTTTAGGCATCTTAGAGTAGACCCAGCAGATATTGACCTATTAGGTTTTCAAGTCGACACGCGTCATTATAGTGACGTTTCGATGCCGTTCGGGTTTCGCCACGGTTCTTTGTTTTTTCACAGATGTTCTGACGCAGTCAGGTATATTATGACGTCACATGGTCACAAGGGCTTGTTTAATTACATAGACGACCTGATGTATACTGGACTTTCCTCTGAAATTCATAATTCTTATAATTTTTTGCTAAAGTTATTGCAAGAACTTGGACTGGACATTAGTAGTAAAAAGCTGATTCCTCCCTCCACCTCTGTCATTTGCTTAGGTATACTAGTAGATTCAGTCAATAAGACTATATCTATACCTGAACAAAAATTACAAGAATTTAAGAATACATGCCACAAATGGGCGTCAAAAACCTACTGTAGCAAAACTGAACTGCAGTCATTGCTTGGTTTACTTTTGTATATAACAAAATGCATCAAACCAGCCAGATTCTTTTTAAACAGAATGTTACAGTTACTGCGAGATAATCATGAGGTGAAAAAATTTTTATTAAATAAGGAATTTTTCTCAGACCTCACCTGGTTTCACGCATTCCTCTCTCAATACAATGGGGTTACATACTACCATCAAAGTCCATGTCATTCACAAATTCACTTAGATGCCTCCCTTACAGGACTAGGTGCTGTCTTCCAGAACATGGTTTACAGTCTCCCCTTGCCTAGAGGTTATATGGGCTATAATATAGTCCAGCTTGAAATACTGAACATAGTAGTTGCATGCAAAGTTGGGCAAATCATTGGGCCAACAAAAAAATTCAGATTTGGTGTGATAACCAGGCGGTGGTTGAGGTTCTAACCACTGGAAAATGCAGAGATAACACTCTTGCAGTGTGCACCAGGAATATTTGGTTAATTTCAGCCATCCATAATTTCCAAATACAAGTTCAACACATAGCTGGTCAAAAGAATGCAACAGCTGATCTTTTGTCCAGATGGAGTAATTCCCCACTAGACATCAATAGATTAAGTAATCTGGTGCCTGGTTATGCATGGATTCCCACTCATTTAGACCTCACACTTTTAAATTATGAAATATGATTCTCATATATTTTTGTATTTTAGAATTTCCACCTCAGGCAGCCCAGTTGGTCACCTTGGCTTCTACCAGGTTGCTAGATGGCTTCAGGCCTGCAACGAAGCGACAGTATGCCAGGATGTGGCTTGATTTTCAAGCTTTCAGGGTGGACACTGGGCTGCTTCAACAACAGGTAGATGTGTTTACTCTTTTGTCATTCATGGAGTATCTTTTCCAAAATTCTCAATCTCATACAAATATAGCCAACTATATGGCTGCTCTTAGAGCCTACCACATATTTCATGGTCTGAATACCATTCCTTTCAAGGATGAACGCTTGGCCCTATACCTCAAATCACTTAGAATCCAAGCTCCTTTAGCTCCTTCCAGGCGATCTGGGCTGGATGTACAATTGCTTACAAGAATTATTCACACATGTGATTCCTTTAGGTTTCCAGCAATATTCAAACCTTTGTATTTGCTTTGTTTCTTCTCCTTTTTAAGAATATCGAATATTCTACCACATTCAGTATCATCTTTCGATTATACCAGGCAACTAGCTAGAGCTGACTACATAGCCACCCCAGACGGGGCCATCCTACTGATCAAATGGTCAAAAACTCTCCAAAACAGGAAAGATATTGTCACTATTCCTATTCCTTTACTAGGAGACACCCCTTTATGCCCCATTGCGGCCCTTAACGGAATGATACGGTTGTATCTGGTGTCTGACAATGAACCTTTATTTGTTGTCCCCAGAGCTCAAAGTCTGGTGCCTCTTACTGGTTCAGTGGCAAGGAAACACCTCAAAGACATTTCTCATCACTTGGGTTTTCCAAAATCCATCACATTCCACGATTTCTGTCGTGTTGGTGCCTCTTGGGCATTCCAGAATGGTGTCCCCTTGGAACATATTATAAAACATGGCACATGGCGGTCGGATGCCATTTGGACATACTTGTCTTCCTCTCCTACTCTTGAATCTCCCGTTTCCACAGCTTTCAAGGTTGCCCTACATACCTAGCTTCATACTTGGTGCTTGGGTGTCATTATTACACATGGAGAACCACATTTTAATGTAAAAGTGCAGACTTATTATCTTTAACATACATGGTACATGACCTATGACCTTTTACTACCTTTTTCAAGGCCGTACACAGTAGCTCTTAACTTAAATCATGTTCAAAGTTAATTCACCTATTCAGGTTTATCTAACCTTTCACTTAGTATCTAGTAATTTAACACTCACAATTTATATTGTCCACCTATGTGGCCTTTGACCTATGACCTTTACTATTCAAGGGTCATGTACAGTTTCTTGTGTAAAGTTAATATATATACGTATCTTGTTAAACACACTGGACAAGTGAGACCTGATTGCCTTCCTATTCTAAGTTATGGGGGTACTCGTAAACTTTCATCTTTATTTGACTACTTACAGTGACCTTCTGGTCCACTGTGACCTTTGACCTACCTTATTGAAATTTGGATTTGACATCACTTCTATTGGGTCATGTTTCGGACCTTTGACCTTGGCAGGTCAATTTTCTAACCATCAAAACTCTACATTGTTATTTATTGAATTGGTCGTCAGGTCTCACTATGCAGGAGGTGAAAGTTTTTAAAAATAAAATAATATATTTGTAATATATTGTGCCAGATAAAAACAATCAGTAGATAAATATAATTATAAACCCCTTCTTAGTGTTTTTCTTCTGACCACCAGGGTGCTGATGTCACCAACACTGGGTTCCCCTATCAGATACAAGACTCAGGAAACATTTTTCAATCATATTAACCAAGTTGAACCTTCATACTTCAAACATCACATTTCACTCACTTCCGCATTCAGGTGCTACTTGGGCCTTTAATGCCAAGGTTCCACAGCAGAACATCCATAGCCATGGTACCTGGACGTCGGAGTGTGTGTGGTCCTACATTACTAAGGATCACCAGGCTTCTGATGTTGCACTGAACTTCCAACAACTACTCCATGCTTGATACATACATTTGGGGGTTTAGGGGATATACACACCTTCCTTTCAGTTTAAATTTCTCAAAAAATATAGCTCACTTAAAATGTGGCTTAGAACCACATATGTACATTTAAATCCATAAAACATTATGAGGTTACCTAAAAATCTTCACTTTTACTCTAATATGACCTTAAAGTTTAAGTCATTTTAACTGAGGCCACCTTAATTTGGCCAAAATATGTATAACTCACCTGGATCTGATAACGGTAGTATTGTATATATGGTGACTTTTTAGTGTCACCTGTTGTATTAGTAGTATCAATTTTAGCTTCATATTAAGGTCACCTTAAATTTAGAGACTCTAATGTGTGGGTGACCCATTATGTAACATTAATTGTACAGTAAGATGTAAAGTGATATATCCAGCTATTGCTGTCTATGTTAATATACAATGTGTTAAGTATGCATACAATATGTAAATAAATAAAGATTTAGTTAAAATATAACATAGTAAAATTAATAAAATTATAAATCCCACCAGTGTCTCATTAACATGATATAGGTCACTGGTACTATACACATATCTACCAGCAGAGTACTTATTTTTACAGTCCTATCAGTATCTTCCTGGACATAATCAGGCTGTGATAAAGCCCTGCTGACCATGCCCAGGGTTACTTTTTTATTATTTCTGCCCACAATCAAGAGCAATGTGAGCACTAATTTTCTTATCTTGAGTAAAGCATTAGCTACATATAAATGTCTATAGATAATACCTTGTGTTTTGTGGTGTTTTGAGAAATTACGAAAATTGCCAAACTGAGTAAGAGGGACATGCTTTTGAGCATTTGATTTTCTGATCCAGTCGATTTTATCAATTTGTTACCAACTTGAAATCTCACTTTGCTAAATCCGACATAACAAAACTGCATGGCTCGACTTGGCTGCTTGCCATTGGAAACCATTTGAATCATCAATCAGAGACACAGAATAATCGAGCATATGATCTTTGATAAAATGGCAATTATCCTTCCTCCCAATTCCACCAAACCGAGCCGTCCACTGTGTATTGTTAAGTTGGTTATAAGTAACCCTGTCTTTGGGATTCCAGGCTAAAACATACTTATGAAGCCATTTAAATCTTACTTTCACAGAAACCCACCTTGCTGAGACTTAAATTTTGGATCCGTACCTTTTTGTCAGCAGTTAGACAACTGTCTAAGTCAGTCCTTGACCTCCTCTTGAATCAACATATCATGTCTAAGAATGTCCAAATCGGGTAAGTTTTTATGTGAACGATCCTCAACTGGGGATTCAGTTAGACTTGAACTTGCAGTATCCCCTAGTACACACAGATTTGTTTGGCCTTTAGCCGGGCATCTGAAGCCAAATACTTTTCTAAGGCAGTTAAACAATTGCCTTACAGTTCCCAAGAAGTTAAAATTTGTAATGAAAAGCAATGTGGGATTAAAATTTTTATTTAATTTAATATTTTAAGTTTTCTACATCTACCTGATATTAACCAGGCACATCATTTAAAATATTGTACATTTTTTAATGCTTGTATTCCCTTAACTGGCCAAAAAACCCACCCAGCAAATGAAACACATGTTTGAACTTTAACCGAGGTCAGTTCCAAGATGACATCCCGACCTTCGACCCTTGAAGGTCAATATCACACGACCAGGTCACTGAAAGGCCAGCAGCTTGGTCAGTAGTAAATAATTACATATCTAAAGTCCTTTGGTTCTATAAACTGCCCAAGCTGCCAGCCAATCGAGCAGCAATCATGCAAGCCACAGGAAGTTATGCAAGGTCAGGCAAGACCTCCAAGGTCAAACAGAGGTCAAATTCCCAGCTGACAGACGTGGCCGGGTAAGGCAAGAAGGCCAGTAGCTAAAGTCAGTGTATTCTAAATTGCTGATGGTATTTGATCTTCATTTAACAATTAAAATGTAAGTATTTTTAGTAAAATTGTTATGAATGATATATAAACAATGTACAGGGTGAAGGAAAGATACCCAAACCCCAGTAGGACTAGTGACGTAAAACCTGTTGAAATGCAAGGGCGACCGGGGACACAGCAGTGACAGCAGAGGAAAGGTAGGTCCAGATAGCATCAGATTTCCATATGCCATGTTTCATAATGTGCTCTAAAGGCACCCCATTTTGAAAAGCCCAAACAGCCCCACCCCTACGGAAATCATGGAATGTGAGTGAGGGGTTTAAGCCCAAGACCCCAGACACATCTTTCAGGTGCTTACGAGCTACTGAATCCGTTAGGGGAACCAAGCTTTTACTTTTGGGAATGACAAATACTGGGGAATTATCTGACCCTGGAAAAATCTGGAACATTGCTTTAAGTGCTGACACAGGACACAAGTGTGAACCCTGTAGGTCAGGAAGTGATATGGTTACAACATCTCTTCGATTTTGAAGGGTTTTTGACCATTTAATGAGGAAAACTGCCCCAGTGGCCCCAAAAATGACATCTGCTCTAGCTAAATGTCTAGTAAAATCAAATTGGGTAACCGCGTGGGGTAAGACATTTGACATTCTGAGAAAGGAGAAAAATATAAGCAAATATAATGGCTTAAAAATTTGAGGAAATTGCATATGGTCACAGAGATGGATAATTTTTTCAAGCAAAGGAATGTCAAGGTGAGGTAGAACCCTAGGTTTAAAGGGTCTATGAATCCTGATAGCCTTCAAAAAGAGAGGCAGCCGCTCATCCTTAAAAGGAGCAGTTTCAAGGCCATGAGCTATGTGTTTGGCTCTAATGGCTGATAAATAGTTTTGCAATTGAGCAGCACTAATGTTATTTTCATGGAGATATTCAAGAAAAGACAATAGAAGTGTTACATTCACCTGGTAGGATGGCAGCCCAGCTGCTGCCTGGAAACTGATAAAATCTGCCCACATTCTGTGATATTGCTGTAAGGTGGATGGACGAAAGCCAGACAATAGCTTTGCAAAGGCAGAGGAGGCAAGCTGGGCTGCAATACCCACTGAATCTACAAAAGAAAAATGTATATTATATACAATAATTTAATAATCTAAGATCCAAGTGAGTGGGAACCCAAGTGGGGGTAGGCAACAACTGCTGCAAGGCCTTATAATTTTCAGGCGAAAACTGCCATCTGGAAAGCAGATCAGCTAAAACATTGTTCTTGCCTGGTATGTGTAACACTATGATGTGAATATTAAACATTGCACAAATTAACTATATATTTCTTGCCATTAAAGCCAAGATATTGTCTGTGGCCCTACCATTACGTAACACCTCCACCACTGCCATATTGTCACAATTGATTTTTATACGTTTGTTAGCCCATTGTTGGGCCCAAACCTTGAGGGCCACTACTATGTTTAGAATCTCAAGGTGAGCAATGTTGTAATTCATAAAGTCCTTTGGTATGGGAAGTGCATAGACCATGGACTCATAACTGCCACCGAGGCCTGTAAAACAAGCATCTAGGTGGACTTCAGAGTGACAATTTTGTTGTTCATAGTATGTAATTCCGTTATAGTGAGATAAGAAAGAGTTGAACCAAGCTAAGTCCTTATGAAATTCAGATGTGATGATAATTTTAGTTTTATCATAATTGTCTCTTAACAATGTGAACATCCTGTTAAGAAAGAAACGTGAATGTTTAACACATTTTGATACGTATAACAGAGAACCCAACAATGATTGGAGATCTCTCTTACCACAGTAAGTTTTACTACTCCATTGTACACATAGTTGAGTGATTTCTGCTAGCTTCTCTGGTGGTATTGATATAGTTTTGTTAATGGAATCTATAAGAATTCCCAAGCAAGTAACTAGGGTGGATGGAGGTACCAATTTTTTAGGACTTATGTCCAGAACTAGGTCTACAAGTAAGTTCTTCAGAAAATTAAAAGAAGCATCCATTTGTGAGGGTAAACCAGTGTATATTAGGTCGTCTATATAATTAAACAGCAAGGGATAACCATGTTCAGCCATGATATAACGAATGGCATCTGTACAATGCTGAAAAATCAAAGACCCATGACGAAATCCGAACGCCAAGGAACAATTTAAGAAGTATTGGTTCCCAAATTTTATGCCTAGTAAATCAATATCGCCTGGGTCGACTTTTATATGATGAAAAGCCCTGCTAATGTCAATTTTGAACATTTGGGCAGAAGGACCAAGATTTCGTAACGAATTTGTTATAAGATCAACTGATGGGAATTTGAGTTCATAGTGAGTACTAAGATATACATCCTTGGCCACCCCATTGTTTATAGAAGTGCCCTTGGGCCAACTGAGGTCCATAATGGTCCTTTTTGCAGTAGAGTTTTGTTTATCTCGTACAAGTAAGGGGGATATGTGCATATCAATGGGTTTCTTATGAAAAAGGCCTAATATGGCCTGATATTGAAGTTCCTCTTCTAAAAATTTTGAAATATGGCCTGTGTTATCATTGGCAGAAGTATGGTTCTCTTCCACAGAATTTAATGGACACTTCCTATCAAAGTCAAGGGGAAAACCATATTCTAATAAATCACATAGCTGTTGGTCCCAGTAATTTGCCAGATAATGTCTCCATTTAGGGATATTAAGACCTGAATTCACAGGTATCCGACAACCCATGTAATTTGGCAATTTACTGGCTTTTACTAAAGTATGGGATTGGAGAATATCTGGGAGCTCATTCCAAGTAACTGTAGGTCCTGCATACAGCTTAAGTGAAGATTTAGGAATAAAATCAAAGTCCTTAGTTTGTTTTAATTCTAACTGCTCAAACATGTGGTCATGTGGTGTAACATATGTTAAATTAATAGATGGCTCTAAGGTCATCTGTTGATATTGAGGCTCTAAGTTTCCGGTTTGAGTATCATCATCAATTACCTTGTGCATGCTGAGACTATTCGTGGTTGTACCGTGACAGTCCTTATGGAAAGCAATTTCTTGTTCCACCAACTGTTTGTTTGACTTATGAAGCAAGGCTGTTGTATCATTGGAACATTATTTTGCTTCTAAATTTTTTGAAGAACCATTGCTAGCTGGCTGCTTTTGTGTAGGGATGATGTTGCTAACGTTATTAGAACCCCTGTCCAAAAACCCATTTTTGTTTTTTTTCTCACCAAAGTACTTTTGGTCTGGTCAGTCAACATGGGCTGAGAAACGTAAACATCATCCATAGGGATTTACAGCAAGGGTTGAAACCTATTGGTTAATTGCAATGGCTTCATGGTGTCTGTGGCCTCGGTCACACTGCCCGAGAATTGAGAATTGAGAATTTGCTTGTTGATAACTGTTCCGAGGTTTTTTGCCAAACATGCCATTATGAGCATCAGAAGTGCTTGTATATAGCATATGACGTCTTCTGGGGGCTTGCCAAACTTCCCCAGATTTTGGTGATTCTTGGTGTAAATTACACAACAAAGCTTGTGCATAGGATTTATTTTTATCTATTGTGTCAAAAGCTTTGAAGTTTTTAAACCACTGTAGTGCCATTGCTTTATTGGCAGAAAGTTCAGATTTACCAGCCGGCAAAAAAGAATTGTACAAAAATCTAGCATAAAATGTTGGGGTGGGGACTGATTCGAACCCACCACTCTTTACTCGTTTTTTGACAATTTCTTGTTTTTGTTTCTACAATTTTGTTCCGAATGATTGAAAGTTTTGCCTAACTGCTGAAAACAAAAAGCACAAATGTGCCTATAAGTGACACCTTTAGTGTCATGTGACCTTTGATGAACACATGTGCCCTGATTGTAGTATGAACAGTTAAGGACTTTACCTTTGATCTCTTTCTGTGAATTTTGGGGGTCATTAGTTGATGAAAAGGTATGTCTTTGAGCATTGGCTCGCCTAATTCTATCTAACTTCTCATTTTCAGTATAATTTTTGACCTCACCCTGTTCCATTCTACAAAGTAGCACTGCGTGGCTGGCCCTTGCCGCATCCCAAGAGAAATCATGGGCATCCTCCATAAGAGCAATTAAGTAATCAATCATATGCTCCTTGACCTGGGGATTCTGCTCCTCCCTCAGGATGTGACAATAACCAGCCACCCACTGCACCACTGACAACTGGTCATATTGAACTCTTTCTTTTTTAAAACCCGAAAGGATGAATTCTTGAGGCCATGTAACCCTATTTGGGACCACCACCTCGACATGACCTCCCCTAAGAGATTTAATTTTTGTACCTGTACTATCCGGATTTGTGAGATCTTTCAGTCTTTGATCCACCTGACTCTGGATAAGGGCATCATTCCGGATATCAGCTAAATTTGGCATGTTGAGAGTCGCATGCTGTTGAGGTGGCAGTGTGACCGGGGCCATTTGAGGACTAGCTTTCTTTTTACTGGAAGACTTTTTCTTCTTCGGATCCGAATCTTTCTTTGCACCTTTTTTCTCCAGAGTGTTAAGTCTATCACTAATGGAGGAAAGCTGTGAAAGTATCTGTAAACTTATTGCCTGCTGAGTGGCAACATCGGATAAAGCACTGACCCCAGGTAAAGTACTTGAAGTACTAGAAGTACTGTGTGTATTTTTGGTGGGGGGGGGGGGGGGGTTGTTCATCGCCCGAGCTTTCCACTACAGCACTGCAATCTAAATCTGACATGTCTGATTCACCCGCATCCGAATTTTGTTGATTTTTTGCTAATTTTGACAAGAAGTCCAAATCACTGTTCATATGAATTTGTACAGGCAACTGCACTGAGTTTGAAACAGAACGTAAATTATACTGTTTTTTGCCTTTCTCTGCCATTTTTGTTCATTCACACAATATTAAGCACAATACACGTGCTGTGCCACACAATGAATACTTCAAATAATATAACACAAAGTTTTATAATAAAAATATAAAACGGTTGGCAGCATACAGAATGTTAATGTCAACCGTATCACAAAACAGTATTAACACAAGATTAGAAATGAAATATTACAGTTCACAGCATGTAAAATGTTCATATGAACCGTATCACAGAGCAATGTCAACACCTTAATTTATAATCACGATTCTCAGTTAAAACATATACAAAACAATGTATGTAAATAAAATATGTAAAATGAATTTATAAAATAGATTAAAAGACACTTAGTTGCATAGAAGTTGGTTGAAGTCTGCTGAAGTCTTCTAAAGTCTTCACAAATTTTTTATAGGTGTTGCCTCGTGTGATTCCAACTTCAAAATGGCAGAGTGAAGGAGGGTTCAAAAGCGATGACCAATGGTTGACCAATCAGAAACTGCCACGAGAATTTTTGTATGAAGTAAAATAAATTAAGGTTTGAAGAATTTCTTCAGAACTGACCTCGGCCACACCCTCATGAGGCCCCGAAATATGAGATAGGATCCTCTGATTAATCAAAGCCTGATCTGGTTGATCCTCTTTAGTCAGTACTGATATTGCCTTCCATTGCCATGTGGTGTTTTTGAGATTTTTGAAAATATGTTAATGCTTTACAACCGGGGAATTATCTTCTGAATCAGTACTCTCATGTGAGACCCAAAGTGTCAATGACACATTTGATATCACTTTCAGTATCAGACCTAAATTTTAAACCCAAATGACCAGGCTGAGAAGGAAATTCATGAAAAAATACACCAGCATTTTCGAATTTAAGTTCAATCGGAATATTAACCATTTATCGTGAATTGGAAGGATACCTACCAATCTTGTTTCTGATGAGATGCCAAACCAATTAATGTGTGCAGATAAGGACAAGTCCCAGATAACAACAATGAATTAAGTTTTAAAAGAAAGAATAAATAAAGAAAATATAATTTTTAAATCATTTTGTCAGCTGCCAGTTCAAATCTGAGCATAATCCCCTTGATCAAAGCAGGGGTCAAATCTCTGCCTTATCACAAACAGCCATATGTCAATTAACTCACACATATTTTGACAGGAGTGATGGACAATTGGGGGTAAAGGAATGGTTAAGTTTGGCACCTAAATGCCAACCCACAAAACGTACACGGTTTTTGGTTATAGCATACTAAAAAACAGGAGTTCCAAGTTTAGGCTTATGCTATAGAAAGCAAAGCTATAAGGGATTAAACGACCATAGTTCTTTTCATCTGCTAAAACCAAGACCATAGTTCTTTTCATCTGCCAAAACCAAGCTATAGACTATGGTACATACTGAGTCTGGAGATGCAAATAGAATATTATAGAAAGATTTTAAATAATCACAATATTATCAAGCTACAAATATTAAATAAATACTGTATTGGAGATACAGTTGACCTAACAGTTGACCTAACAGCAGCATATATCACAAGAGAGTTAATGTAATGTGTTATTTTATAAGCATTCATGTGTATGACAGAAAAAATCAACTGCATTTGTTCCACTTTTCGGTGTCAATGCTTAGAGCCTGTCCCAAGATGACCCCGGCTATTGAACAGGATGCAAAACTTGAAAAACTTGACCATTATTCATAAAACACAGTAATATTACCAGGTGGATATCACTCTTGGAATGCAGTTATACTTATACACCTTTTCATGCTAGAGTTATGAGCTACAACTGAATAAGCCAGTGTGTGTGTGTTTTTCTGGTTTTATTTGGTTGTGGTTCAGCGCCCTTTGTATTTAAGTAGGATGTCTTTGTGGGGATTTGTATTTGGGTAGGATGTCCTTGTTAGTATTTGACACAACTCGAAGCAAGTGTTGCATTCAGGAGAGTGTTGCATTCAGGACCTATTTTCAATGTTTGGAAAGCCTGCAAGATCCTAGAAATGCCATACATACATATTAGAGGGATGAACGGGCAGGCGGCTGGAATACCAGGGTAGTTCAATCTTCACTGTGTACTATCAAGATACTGGGTATCTTATCAAAGTCATAAGGACGAGTTTGTCAAGCCAAATATGTACACATATGACCGTAAGGAATGTTGTAGCCTTAGTATTAGGCCTGAAAAGATGAGCCACGAGTATTAGGAAGAGAATGACTCACTCACAAAGGTTTTAAATGTGGGAAATATTTTCAGTGAGAGTCCAAGATAGTCTCAATTCGACCATGACCCTTATGAATAAAAAAATGGTCATACAACCAATACAGTTATTCTTAGGACTGCTGGGTAAGTGGGTGCAGCAGGAGGGGGTTTCCAGAGGCAAATGCATTCTCATGATGTCATATTTTCTACTCTACTTTACTCAGATTGACCTTTAGCTATGACTTTTTAAACCTTTTCTTTTACAAAATGCAAACCACATACTCCTTCAGAAGAAAAGCATACAATTCAGAGGTTCAGTGTTGCTGGTTTGAGTATTCTGTTCTCTGGAGACCCAAACACACTCAGATGTATAACCACTCACCCACACACACAACTAGCCATACCCCCTTCACTCTTTCTCCCTCTCCCCTCTCTCTACATCCTCAGCTCTATTACTCAGCCGGCCCAGTGGTGTGTGTACTGGTAGCATGTGATTTATATATAAAGTGTGGGAGATTATACAGTGACTCCATCCATTCAGGTGGTACACTGTGCTGCTGTCTCTGCAAACAACAACTTATCTCAACAGGTTTTTCTTTACATTTTTCACAAAACGTACACTAGTTGATGTGTTTTGTCTTTATTTCATCATTATGTTACCCGTGGTGTACATCATCTTCTTTTACACAGATGCTATTGATGACTGAAAGATATATCTAAAGAAAACTGCAAAAAACAGAGATACGTCAGTCATAGACTGAAGAATATTAAAGAGACAAAAAAGGTTTAATCTATAGCTGGAAACAAACAAAAAGATTTGAAGAAGTGAGCATACGAATCTGTAGATACTAGCAGTGTACTTATCTGGAGTAAGCTAAATATACACGAGCATAAAAAGTATATATACACAGGCATCTGTGAAATATAATTCTTGTGGTTATGTAATATTTATTTACTAGAAACAATTCAACTGTTACTGTGTCATCTATACCTGTGGCTAACTATATATGGGGACAGGCCTTCATTTGGAAAGTAAACATTAATATTTATATTCAAAAACAGAACAAAAGAAACACATTAAGAATCATATTTGGATAAAGCAGTTTCCACATTTTGGGGAGCACGGTAACTCTGTTGTACTGATACAGGAAAGGTGAGTATATTATAGCGTTAATCACTCTGTGAAATGGGTTTCCATGCTTTTTTGCTTTTAGTTCAAGATAAAATAGATCCAAAACAAATCAGTGGCTTACTTCATGTGTTTTTGGAGTCTACAATTAGAACTACTTGCGAGAAAGATTGAATGGTAAAGCAATTGTACAAATGCATTAGTGAGATTCAATTCTAAAGCTTAACACAGAAATGCGTCTGCTGGAAAGAACTTGTTTTGATGAAATGTTACTTCAAAACCTGCAGCATATGATTTATTCAGAGGTCACCTGTGTACATGACTTTAAGGTGTTCACTCTACTTCTAGACTGACTTTACTTGTAAAATCATTATCCAAAATATTTTTAAAATGTTAATGCATTTTCATGATCCAAGAAGGCAAGCCTACCTTTCTATTCCAAACTAAAAATACTGAAGCAATTGTCTTGAAATAGACAAGATTCTTTATGTCTTAATGGCAGACGTGAACACCTGAGTTAAACAGAAAGAATGAATAGTCTCTAACAGGGAAATTTTCACTTTGTAATAATTGTCAGGTACCTGCCGTTTGATGCCGAGATCACCATACAACTGGTAAGGGTAGGGAAACAAGTGATGGTGACAGCTTTTATGTTTAAAGAAGCATTGGCTTAATCGTCACTCTTTTTTCTGAATCATGTTATTCCTTATATAATTTTTCCCTTCCTCTGGCAACTGGTTTTAGTTTTAAACTTTTTAAATGTCTACCTTCCACAGGCAGTGTACAGGTCACTGCCCATAACAAACATTAAGGTTGTCATATAATTTCTGTAGCTCTTCCACACATTTTCCTCCTTGTCCTGTGTCATTCTGTCTCTTTCTGTGTCTCTAGTCAAGTTGTATGCTTCTGGTAATGCTAACTACTGTGTCTTTAGTGTATTATTACTAGGTCAAATTTTTTGGCATACTTGGCTCTTTCAGAGGGTTGTTCTTTTCTGAAACAAAACCGTAACAAGAGATTTGTAGCTTGGTTTTACAGCAGGCACAGTATTCTACCTCTGTCTTACCTGCCATCAACAACTGCTGGAAATACTGGCAGTTGAGTGATTTTATGTAAAAAACAGCAACAAAAACATTGAAGGGAAGATGGCCAAATAGGATAGTCTTTGTTGGCTTAATTAATAACCTAATTACAACATGGTTCTGATGACTATACAGGCGGTCAAAGTCATTACTTTGCGTTTGATTGACGCTAAAATATAAAAAAGGAAACAGTTAAAGTCTGTGAATCATCAACTTTTTGTCTTGTTCTATAACATAACAAATAGTTTATTATTACCTTAATATCTGTAGACCTTTTATTCAGAAAGCAGATGTGCACCTGTGGACCTCCACAAGTTTGTTATTAAATTAATTTTGTTATTAGACTATTTTGTTATTAAATTGGATAGTCCGATTTAAGCCAAGATGTGATTCTTATATCAAAGAAAGGTGTGATATGTGAGTATTACCACCAGGTCACTGGGTGGTGAAACACCAACTATCATCACAGGATATTATCATTTTAAAATGTCCCAGAATATTCTAGTAGTTTCAAATGGTCTATTACTACTAAATAAATCAGATTTTATCAAACATCTACAAAGATGTAAAAAAATGAAAGGTATCAAATGTGCCTATCTGCAGCCAGTTATAACTGGTTATGCAAAACTATAATGACAGGATGCTGTAATTTGAAACGATCCAGAATATCCAGTTTGAAATAATCTGTTTCAATTGATTGCATGCCACGTGCATAATTTACAATAAATTACACTTTGCATGACATATATTTCATTCCTAAGTTACCATAAAACGAGACCGACTTTGTCGAAGGTCCTGAAAGATGTGAGGTATTAAAGACACGTTTGACCTGTATGTAACTCTTCATTACCACTGGATTGCTGACAGCTGCCAAAATATATTTGTAATTCTCGGGTTGAAATCCCTGAAGGGCAAAGAATAATTTTTTAGTGGACACCCTCTGTTAATTAGCTGTTTTTGTTGTCCTTGTGATCATAGACATGTCTACTTGCAAGATCCATTTGTTGGAATTACAGCAAGTTACACATTTTAGTTTACAACACCACTTTGTGACGGTACCCCATTAAATTTAGGGCAAACTAAATGGTCAAACTAGACTATGCCCCATTTAAGACAACCTATAACTGATGTTTATATTACCAACCACTCAACATGTGCTGAGGATTCACTGATATAAATGAAGCTTGAAAAGAAAACATACTTGATACTTTACGGAGTTTTCCCTGAAATTAAACAACTTTTGACAAAATAGTAACATAATTTCGGATCAGAAGACTTATTTTGTGTATTCATTTAAAGTATAATTTAAAACTAAATTTTGCTGTAAGTCCCACCTGTGTTTCGTCTATGACATATATTTAGCATTTGGTCCATGTCAGTTATTTATTAAAATCTTCGAAGAACTGACAAGAAATGCAAAAATATCAAAAAATTGCTCAATTGAATAAATACTGAAGTGGACACTGATGGGTCAACTAATGAAAAGTCAAGCTTAATTTTGTGGCAAAAATGGTTGCTTAAAGTGGTTTTTTTTTGGCTCTCAAGCGTATACCCCTTTCACACTACAGGCGGTATTACCCACGGTAGGCCTCATTTAGGGAAACGTATCTGTCCTTGGATTACCGTCTGACATCCGTACACGACCTTGTTAGTCAGTGGCAAACCGTCCATTACCTTGCAAATCCTACAGAAGTTTTAAATTGTTTAATTTTCTGCTTCTGATTTCGGTACTGTGGGCATGCGTAGACAATTTTGTGCATGTGCATTTGAATTTCTGACTACGGTAACCAAAGGTGTGGTCCACGGTGTACATAAGGTTGTGATTCGGTCATCTTTTGGTATAACAAGGTGGCATCAGGTGAGTTAAGGTATTGGTCATTTCATACGACAGCTACCGAAGGAGAGTTGAGATTGCTTTACGGTGACCATCATGTGTAGTACTTTCATTCTACTGCTGAAACACTGTGTCCAATCAGTGACCGTCTGCCTGTAGTGTGAACAACACTCAGATAAAATGGGGCGACCAGGGGGTAAGTTCCGCCGCCGATAAAAATTTCTAACCACGGGACGACTTCCTGTAGTGTGAAGGGGGCATTAGGACTATATGTGTGTTGTATTTCACTGACACTTCTATAAATACAATATATTGACACATCATTGAGACAGATTCAAAAATATCACAGGATTTCTATGCCTGCTGTGGGATTTCAATTCTCCTTTCCTTCTGACATTTAAACTAGAAGAGAACTGCTTTTCGAGCTGCAAAACATCCCACCAAGCTTTTCAACCTTTTGTTTTAGAGCTGTTTTTACCGGATAAATTAGCACAAAGTTGAAGTTAATTAAAATACATCTGTTCATTGATAAAAATATCAACGAATCAGTACAAGATGTTTGCAGATTTACAGTTGTGAATGAAAGAGGCAAGCAAACTCCAGCAAAGTACAGGCTGGGGTAAAAATAGAGCACACCTTTCAAGAGAGATGAACAAAGAAACCTGCTGAATTCTTCTTTTGTGGGAAATATTCTGCCATTAAGAAATGAATCCCTGGCTCAGTTTTATTCTGATCTTTTGATATTTTAGAATACTATTAGGATTATGTAGTTTTATCAACAGGTCACAATATAGCTCATGTTGTGAGTATAAATGTGAAGCAATAATTAGACCAAACACTCAAAAATACCTGTTTAATAATATCTCAAATAAAATAAGTGTTCACTTGTGAGGTTAAGATATTCTAATCAGCTACTCGATTGTAATGTGATGTGTCCCAATGTTACTTGTCAGAGTTTATTTCTTAACTAAAATATATTTGAATGACTAAAATGGTTTTATACTTAACACTTATCTAACATTTCCTTCGGGTGTAAGAATTCCAAAACAGATGGAATGCAAAGAGTTTAAATATAATGTCATTGCAGTCACTTTCTGATTTAAACAAGGCCAAATAGTTGCGAATTGGTTAAAGGTCAAACTCAGGTTGTTTAGTCCAAACTGAACTAAACTAATAGCAATATACTTCTGTACAAACTCTGAATACTTTACAGGTATGTTTTCTTCTTGCCACCCTTCTAGTGTCTATGTAATAAACATAGTGCCACCCGCGGAGTAATACATTGCACACACAAGAACGAATCTAGTGCCTCATACTAATGGTAACATTAACTTTAAAATGCAAATTTTAATTCCATCATACTTAATTCAGCATATTTAGACCGAAATTAGCTATGTACTTTGTGAGCTTAAATTTTTACTGAGCTAGGGAAAGAATTAGGCATGGTTAATTTAACAATACACTGACGCATTGAATAATTTGAGTCTTTAGGTTAAGTCAGGGATCATGCATTATTTGATATGTGAGTGACCTATAGCCGCAAGTTGTAATAACATGGAGGTAGTCATGAAATATGTGTCTGCTGACGGCTCCCACTAACAACAATAATCTTCTTAATCTGCTATCTCATGTGAATAAAACCACAACGGTTGTGGATTTCTTTAGAAACAGTTTTTCTGATTTATTATGTTATTATATACTTGGGTTTAAAGCCTAGGTGAAGTGTCTCTGATATGTGGTATGCTGGGACCGTAACTAGAAAAAAACATGGTGTGGATTCCTGTATACAATTGGAAATTAACCACTATTACCACATAACCGTTTATTGAGTCCTATATTTGCACAAAGTAGGCGTATTAGTGTTAATAGATAAAGTTATTTCGATTGGATAAGGTTAAACAATATCATTTAAATATACAGTAAAGTTGCCAAACCTACCTGAATAAGTTATTCATTATGTGGCATTCTTTTGTTCAGTATAGTAGCCAATCTAAGTCTCTTTTTAAATTAACAAAACAACTATTTTTTTCTACTTACGTATCAAATGTATATATCTATTGGGTGTTTTACATCATGCCTGATACCTTTGTGTTAGTTATATTATGACAGGTAGTTATAAGAAAGCAAGAAATCAGACCATAAACTTGATATAGAAATAGACAACGACGAGCGAGGGGTTATAGGCGATTTTACAATGATTAGCGATATTAGGATCACGAAGGCGGAGCCTGAGTGATTCTAATGCGGTAATCGTTGTAAAATCGCCTATAACCCCGAACTCGGAGGTGTCTATTTCTATTCTAACATGACATTTTAGAAGATCTTATAAATTTAGTTTTGAAGCTATTTTATAGAAAAATATACGAATATTCTATAAAGACTTTTTTATCGAGGGTGCCGTTGAATTATTGGAAGAGCCACAAATTAAGATAACCCTTTTCTTTGTTAAAGGTCCTTAAACTTCAACACATTCATATCAGTAAATTCTATGTTCAAATGTAAGAATCCCTGAATATCTTGTTTACCATTATTTGTCTATTTAATGAAAAAAACCTAGGCTGTTACTTCAAGTTTTCTTTTTGCGGCGCAGCATTGTGAGCAATAAAATAGAACTCATGAAGTTAGGCGGGGTTTTACAGAGCAATTTTTCGTGTCTTAGCCAATCAGAATCGCGGACACAGCCGTGTCATGTTAGAATGAAGGTTTTTGTATTGTACACCGCCAGTCAAATACCTGCTTTCCTGCTTGAGGTTTGGCTTGGATACAAAATCCTATCTCAGAGGTGGGAGGCAGGCTACCACTGAGCCACTGTGACCCCTCTCACATGTCAGAACAACTTTTACAAATGTGAATTGCAGGCATAGGTTATTGGAATGAATGTAGTGTTTAAACGAGTGGTACAAAAATTAAGTGATACTATTTATCATTTAAAAAAAATGGATTAATAATGTTTTTATCGTTTTCACTTAAAATTACCTGTTTAATATAATTGACCCGTGAAAAAGTTAAATTGTGCTGCATTTATTGATTAGAAGTTTTTGTTTTGACTTTGATTTAACAGAACTTATTAATATTCTGTCTTTAATGAGTCTGATCCATGTAATAAAATTATCAAATATAATTATAAAAGCTTCATATAAATAAGGAACTGAACATTGTGTGACAGAATACACAAACCATAAGTTTTTTTCAGTAATTCTACGCCTGTAAAGGCTGCTATATCTGTTGCTTATTCAGCTTATCTCCATCACGAGCTATTTGCTGTATTTCTGAGTTACTCTGTATTCCTGTGAGTTTATACAAGATAAACCTGCTATAAATGAGCATTTTATCATGTTCGCAGCTTGACCTATAATCTGAAAACAGGTGATCCATTCCAATGTACAGAGTGAGTGCGTGCATAACAAGAGATGTGTTTACGTACTGTTGCAGATTTTTTTCCAACAGGCCTCAGCAGATTTAGTGAAATTGAACAGTTATAGTTATAGGAGAATAATACAAGTCTTGTAAGACCCATCCTGTCAGAGAAGGAGACAGAAAGAATGATGCTTAAAATGTTTTAATTTGTATAATTTATATAAATTATCTTTACAATGTGCATCTGTTGTAATATAATTTTAAATCTCTCTGTTTACAATACTTTTTAGATTCAAACAAATCTTTGTTATGGTGTAATATTAATGATCTGAAATTTACTGTACATTAGGTTTCCACAAATTAGCTACTATATGCGATTTGTTGGAAAACATGGAATATAACAACTTAAATTTAATTTTTCTGTTAAAAAAACATAAATAAGAGTTAAGAAACAGTAGGTAAAGGTAGCTGTTGATTGTACTCGATAACATGTAATAAGGTAACATAAATGCAATAATATACCGTTCCCACTGCTGATTATATTTTTGTTAACACATCACTGTGTATTCAGTTTACATTAAAAGGCAGACTATCAGGGAAAAAACAACATACTGTTCTTTAAAAAGCCACATTTTTTTCTTTAGCGGCATTTTTGTTTGTAAATGCCAAAGCTGTGTTGATCTGCTTGATAAACCGAGGAGTTTATATCTTGAATCAAGGGATCAGTTTCCACTGGAATTCTGAGACCCTGGACATAAAGTCAAAAGGTAATGCCAAACAGTCAGACAGCTGAATAATTCATTACACGACCAGCCACTGTAGGTATAAGTCTTGCGTTTTCAAAGTTTTTTTCTTCCTTTTTTGTTTTACAAAATTAAGATTAATGTGGAAATCTACTTTAGCTTATCAAGACCCAAAATAGAGAAGAAGGTCTAAACATGATTGATGGAAATCTAAACAGTGGATCCAACACATTAAGGATGGTGATATTAATTTGGATGTGAGAGGTATTTAAGTAACACCATTACACAGGACTAAGTTCCCGGGGGTAACAAAAGAAGATTAATAAGCTCATAGGTTTAAGAGTTTGCAAGATAAATCAAATGTAATGTTACTACATTATACATTATTATAAGCCACATATAAAAGCGAAATAAAACATTTTACTACAATTTAGGTCAAGCTGAAATTGATCCTATGAATATTAAAGCATTCCCTTATAATTTCAAAGAGGCAAAATTCAATACAAAGTCACTATAAATTGACATTGCATTTAAACTTTAAGACTAGCAACTATAAAGTATTTAATCACAGTTGTTACACTGAGAAATTCCTCACGTTGCTACATATTATGGCTTTTTCATTAACCTTTCATGGCAACAGTTCAGAATGATCCATTCAAGCAATTTATGTCAATCATTACATAATTTAATAAGTTGCATTGATGAATTAGAGATTTTTAAATCCTCTATGATAAACTGGTACTGGTAAATCATGAATTCAGAAAATGCTTTTTACTGATTAATTTTAATCTGCCACTGTGGCCTAGTGGGTAACATACTCGCCTAGGAACACAGAAGATGTGGGTTCAATCCCAGGTACAGGCAGATACATAGTGGCTCGGATGACAACTTAAAATGGCAGTCCTCTGTCATTTGGTCCTATCCCCAGTGGCAGGTTAAAGAACCTCAAGGACGTTGATAAATGATCATCCTCTGTCTTTCAGTTAGGGGAATGTAAGTAATTTGAGAGTTGGACTGTAGTTGTACAGTCGGATGGTCATATAGCGCTTTGAGTCCTGTAGTAGATTGAAATATTGCGCGGAGTATAAAAAACAAATACAAAATTAATAATTTAAATTGCTTGTCATATTTATTAACATATTTGATCAACAAAGTGATTTTTATGTTATATCAATTTACATCTTGAATAAGCGAACCATTCAAACCAAAATCGAACAAATATTGGAAAGCTTTTTTAATAAATGTATGAAACAACAGCAAATACTGCTCAACAGAGAAGAGCATTTTTATATTTATCTGATAAGACAGTGTTTTTTTAACCAGTCATAATCTTTATGATAAGTGTTTCCACTCAATTCAGGCAGATAACCTTATAATCTAAATAACATAATTAGTCCTAATGAATTCTGCAATGGTTGCTTAATCCCAAGACATCATATTATCTTCATCCTCCATTGCTGCAAAGTGTCTGGAAATTACAGTGGGTTTTTGGACAAAAGAACAAAACTAGAAGTAATAATACCAGAATGTTGGTTATATAATCCTTAATCTCTTAAGGCACTGCTCATCCATCGGTAAGTGTAAGCCATTGGCAATGTACAAAACAAATGGAACTTCTTCTGCAAGGTAAATAAAGAAACTCCCAATTTTTGAAGAAGCTGATGGCATAATTTACTTAATGTAGAAGTTTCTTTAAACAATGTTTAAATTCCAAACAATAACAATGAAACATTTATGTAAACAATCCCACAGTTTATGGACAAAATGGTTTTTCAGATAAAAGGTATGTCTAGAGTATGCAACAGGGATGACTTGAGGCCTTTAATTATTAGCTATTTAGAAGTAATCTGGATGAATGTGAAACAGTGCAGCATCTGTATTTTATGTCAGAGATAATTTGATATGAATTTATCAGTCGAACTATCTTGCTTATTTGCCTGTTAATCCTCTTGATGAAGTATCCATAACAGTTAAACTAATATAGCTTTTGAGAACATTGCTTTTTGATTAACACCTACTGTGAAGATATAATTAACAGTACCTATCATATGAAAACTGATACAAATTTTCTATTTGTGTACATGGAAATGTCTCAATACCTAAAATTTTTTACACATGATGAAATCAACAAAACAATTCTGTGGGAAGAAAATGAATTGGTATGAAATTAGGCGTTAGCAAATTCATACAGCATAAAATAAAGAATTGTATTTCATTGATAGATTTTTTTTCAATTCAAATAAAACATTCACAAAATTTCTAGTTCAATAGGCAATAATGAAGTATACTAGCATACTTAATATGTATAATAACTTTTATGTATATGCCACAGTGGAGACTTTGATTCAGGGGAATCAGTGATTCCCCTAGTGGAGATCCTGATCGGAGTATCCACTAGTGGAGATTTCGATCCATTATTTAAGGGCTGTAATCACAGTCTCCACTAGGAGTAACTCTTATACAGCGCCACTAGGGGTACTCTTATCGTGAATAAATCTGACTCGATGAAATAGTGATGAACCATTAACTCAACCAAATGTGCTGAACAGGTTAAACATTTTAATGACAGGCTAAAAATGACATATTTTTGTGATTGCAGATTTCTCGACAGGAAAACTGAGTGTAGAATTGCAGTGCGTACTCCATCCACCAGAATTCTGGAACATACAACTAGGATTAGCCGCAATAATGGGTGTTAAATTAGCACAGTGACACACTAAAATACCTTAAGTTTGCATAAACCATCTTCAGTTTAGAAAACAGTACATCAATTGGTTAGAATAATGTCTTCTCCAAAGAAGAAAGGCATGTTGAGGAGATTCTTCTCAAAGAAAGGAGATGATTCTGATGAAGAAATAACCAAGAAAACTAAGGACATAAAGTTACACAGAAGCCAAACTGTGGACCCCAGAGGTTCTTCCCAGTCCACAAGGGTCATTGATGATGATATAATGAATGCACCAGTAGGTCTGAAAAAGAAGATGCCGGGGAGGCAGTCAAATGTAGAGGAAGAAGGCAATGGAGGTGCCCAAAAGAAACAGTCTGACAAAGCACGCAAAATTAGTACAGCGGCAAAAAAGAAACAGATAAAAAGGAAAGAATCTAGCGGTATAAAAGTAGATGTCACTGTCCCAGTATCATATCCCTGCACTCCAGAATTGATACTGGAGTACCACAAGAAGAAACCATTCCTTAGTTCAAATGAGGAGTGGTTACTAGTAGAGCTGAATGAGTTTGAATGTTTGGTTGATAGTGAGGAGATTATCAAAGTGATTGCAAAGCATTCTAAATTCTTTGAAGTTGACCCAGATGAATTGTGGGCAGAATTCTTTGAATATGTTGAGGAAATGCCAGCATATGATGAAGTTATTAATTATGACATTTGGCAAGAGTTTAGGGATGAGAAGTATCCTTGCTAAACAGTGTCATAATTATATAGAGATTAAGAGAACAAGATAATAAATCCCGCAAAACAACTTCATCTGTTCATGATTACAGAAAATAACTGGGATAATTTAAACTTTTTCCCAATGTGTTTCTTTACTCTTTCTGGTGTGACACACATTTTTTATTTAGTAAAGAATAAAATTGGTGATGGCAATATAGAGTTGTTTGGTACCAATTTATATGATGTGATAAACAAGAATCTTTTATTCATGTTGTGTATGAAAAATTACAGGAGTACATGTTGGTGGCATGAACTGAAATTTCGGTATCCACCAAATGCTCATCAATCCTCTTATGTTCTGATGTTTATTATTATATTATCTTAAAATCAACTATAGTTTTGCATTGTGGTTGGAAAGTCTAACTGAATGAAAGTTTATCTTAAAATTTTTCCATCTCTTTATTCTATTTTATCATTAAAGTCATTCCCTTTTGCATTTTATCTGTAATCTATGTGATCCAGTCAGTCTCTACATTTTCGCAAGCTAATTTCTCAAATCTTCTGTGAGACAAATTATATGATATTTGTTCCCTTACACTGAATATTATTTTGTTTCTTGTGTTCTTGTTATAACTTTTCTTGACTTATTTTTGTGCTACAAGCCTCCTAACATAAATTTGTGAAAGTTTATAATAGCCTTTTAGCCAAGAATTACTGTATCAGTAGACATTTCTGTATCAGTAGATATTAACTGCAGCTATTTTGGCCAATGACTTTGATACTAAACATCAATTCCCAGTGAAATTGAATATCTGTAAATACCTCCTCGGTGTATACTGTTAGTGAAAAATAATTCTAGTAAATTTACGAAAAAAAAATAAAAACAGTGAAATTTTCTTCTTAACAAAATTTTTACTTATACAGTATTCAGTGTTTGTATTTTTTTACAATTATTCCTGTAGTAGCGGATTGAAGAACTTTTTTATTTTTCTGTAGATATTGAAGTGAAACGTACTACCTCCAATGGTGGAGATCTCAAATAATAGCTGTATGAGGCATTTACATGACTCTGACAAATGAAGGGCATTCATTGATAAAAATATGACACTCATTTTTTTTTATTTTCACATTTGTTAAATTTAAAGTCATTCTTAGTTTTTGTGATTGCTTAAGATTATAGGTCATATTTTTGTAGGTTATACTCTTTAACGTATACCTTGAACAGCGATGGTTTAGCTTCATCTTGGATAATCAGAGGAACAGATAGGTGTATGTGTAGATATTATAAACATAAAAGTTCACTCCCATCTTTCAGTTTTCGAATGATATGTACTATTTTTCCTTTTTCTACTCGTAATTTGTGACCCCTTTTATTTGGAAACTGACTCTAGATCCTTGAAATATCTTGCCATTTGCTTATCAACAAATAAGTATGTGTCTTTTTCAGAGGTGGCTAGAGGTGTTTTATTTACGTTTAAGACTATTTCAAAATCTTAGTAATTCCAGAATGCATGGTAACAATTCAGTGCTCAAGTAGCCATAAGGAATAAGTGTTTTTCTTGTATGAATATGATATTTGTAAAATTGTTATGTTGCAAAAATAAAAGCACATAAAAAATTTAAATTTTGAATTTTTAACACGTGTGTTCCGCCAATTGTATCAGAGACGAAAAAGCAGTGTGCATGTATAAATTTTCCAAGTCAAGTATTTTTTGGCTAGCAACTGTATGTTGTACTTATACAATAAGCCTACTCACGAGAAGAAAATTTGACACATAAGTATGTATCAATATGTATAATTAAATTTCTAAAACCACTTATAAGGTCACATTTTATCACACATCATAAACTCAAATTTACCAAGGCCGGCTTTTAAAAGATATAGCTTTTTCTGTCAGTTATTCAATAAAATGTTTAGAACAGAGGATAACTGAAAAGAGGGTATATATGTTAAAACAACAACTAACACAAAACTGACAGGTTAGTGTTGAGACATGTGGCATCTCAGACAAGGCAGATGCTATTCTATGTAGCATTGGGAACTGTTACTTGTTGGTACAGTAAATAAAGCATAAGGTATCCTGGTGATACTTTATAAGCATGGAGAACATGCATTTATTGATGAGTTTTTTCATTTCAGCCCAGTAAGATATAAGACTAGTATCTTTCCCCAGTTTTACCTGATTACTACTCCACAAATGAGTTATTTTTCAAAGCAGATGTGCTCTCATAATGCTACTGTCTATTCACAGGAAACATCACTCTACAAACAGATCCCTGCTATCTGCCTGTGGTGATATTGCTCCTGCTTAAAAAACCTATTATCTCAAACATTACCCAATTTACAGATATTTTTCTAAGATGACTATCAGAGTTAAGCTATATAATTACTAAACCCTTTTGCCACATCAATACTATAAGTGAAGAAGCTGTATGTTTTAGTAACTTTTCGACTGACGCATATCTGGATAATGTGTTTGGAGTTGCAAACACATATGTGTTGAATTAATATGAATGTAAGATCATTAGCACAAACTTCCTCGAGTAATAACTGCAGAATTATGAAGATATCAGTTCCAGATGTATAACCATAAATCACTGGCACATAGAGCAATTTCTCTTGTACCAGATTGTACATAAATACCTATCATAATATAATGCTAATAATTCTCACCATGCAAGTGGTCAAAGCAGAAATACAGAGCCCCTTGAGTCAGTAATTGCTGTATGCATCATTACATTGTAGTGTGAAATTGTTCAGTGTTCTGATCTGCTGTATATATGAGTGAATGTGATGTTGTGTTTTTGCTTTGTTGATGGTGTTATCGCCTTATCAACCAATTTGGCTGATGCTGCTGTTTGGTTGAAAATGTCAACTTTTGAAGGACAGTCTATTTGAGCCTGCAAAACTCATAAATGTATTTTGTCCAAAACTTACATTTGTAGCAAAAGTTAAAAAACACACACAGTACACAGGTGATTTCCACTAATAAAGAACTCCTATATCTTAGCACTTTGCTGATATTAAAAGATGTTAATTATTATATGTAAGAATTCATTTTTTGACCAGCATTTTTTTCTTTATTACAAATAAAACGGAGCCTTTAACAATGCTATTTTTCGGCACCTTTTACATACTATAAAAGGCATATATTTATACACTGTTGACTTGTTTTTAAATACAGATTTATTATTCAGAGTTTACTTCTATCAGAAAAAAACCACAAGAGGGAATTTAGTGGTGCAGGAGATCAGAGCAAATTAGTTGATCAAGATTACACTGTAATTAACTCTTGGACATTGGCCAACTCTCTCACTTAAAGATTTACAACCCACAGATGTGATAGGTACTTGTGGTGACCCACTCAGAAGCCTTGTCAATCCAGTTGGTGACAAGATGTAGGACATTTCCTGGTTTAAGCCCGAAGGCGTGAATCCTTACTTGACCTCTATTTGCTATTGTACCATTAATTTGTCAAATCTGTACATGTTTATCACAAAGTTAATGAAAATGATCGCTTGGCGATGTTCCACAAATTTACCTTGCACCACACACACATCAATTTATTTTTCGGCCAAAGTCAAGGTTGCGTTTTATTTATTTATTTGGGTTTTTATATTGCTTTCAACACTGTACAAATTATTCTATGATGGGTCGTTTTGTGGGCAGAGGAAACCAGTACATCAAATTGGTGAAGGTTCTGTACTGTAAAATGCCGACCATCAGTAAGCAACCACCAACTTTCCCACATGAGGTCTGGGGTTTGAGCTGCCGACCTCAGAGGTGAGAGTCGAGTGTGTTACCACTGTGGCCCTTAGATACCGTTTCATGTTTCGTTCAATATCCATGGTCATATTGAGACATGCCCTGAGTATTGAAACTTGTGGGAGTCCCAACAACAGAGAGGTGACTGTCTGTGATTAGATGCCAAACTTGCTAACTTGCCAGACCAATGGACCCTCTTTCTTTGCTGACGCAATTATTAACACTTGCTGAACTCTGCTGGAAATATTGGCATTTATTCATGTCGCAGTGTTACTGGGTGAAACACAACCAATTTATAAAACAACTGCTCATTTGTAAACAATGCAAACTGACCTCAGTCTGAAGTAAAAGACATATTAACCTATACGTATTAGTCTGAAATTTTCGAGTGGACAAAAAGCCAATGGCAGAATCATTCTTCTGAAGACAAAACATTGCTATAAAAGAATGTTGGCTATGATATTTAAAGGTATCTCGTTTGACATCAACTGGCCGTAATCAACCATTATCAACCAATAGGTGAATACTTTGTTTTAGTGTGGTACTAAAGGATAGTAATTGAGGTAAAGCCAAGGTGGAAACATTTAAAATAGTTAAGCAAATTACCATACAAAATATTATTTCCGGAATTGCTAATTTGAAATTAGTTTCACCAATGCTCCACTGGTCTGCAACAGGGGAAAAGTTATAGTTATCTGTGTGTTTATTCGGAGTCATTGATAAATACGTAATGCTTAAAATGCAAACCAACACCAAACCAATTATATTGCATCAAACATATGTGCAATTGAGACTTCATTAGCCAGTTGGTACCGTAAAAAGCATCAAATGTCTCTGTAAATTAAAAAGGGTTCTTAAGTTGCCTTGTGGCTATCAGGTCTATCAAAATGTTCACCTGTCTCTAACCTCTGTGATCTTGGGTTTGAGTCCAGCCCATGACAACATGTGGGAACTGCTGGTAATCTGTCCCAACATGATGACCCCAGTTGTTAAAAGGAATGAAAAAAAACCCTACTGTGATATCCAAATAATGTAGTATCTGTGCATAAAAACATAGGACATTGGAACTGTTAAGAAACATAAATCAGTTGAAGTATATAATCCTCTCAATGCCGTCTCGTAACCAATATGAACCTGTTCTCTGCTTGTCTGTGTAAATCCTCATTGCTCTTTCTTTCATCTTTATTTTTTTTCTTCACGGTGAAAGTCAGTAAAGTTCTTATCTTAGTAATACTGCAAAGATCAAAGCAGCGTATAACGACTAGTCACTGAGTACTTATCTAGTAACTACACCACCCAGATTGGCAGAAGCTGGTTGTGTCTGTAGGAATTAGCATATCAGCAACAGGTTGTGACCTACATATGCATTACATTGCTTTTGTATAATTTAGCATCACTGTTATGGATCCACTCAGCGACACCACCCAAAATGCCACCGCATAAGAATATAGTTTGCAAGAATTTAATCGAATCAGTTCCAGTGTTTCATTTGCTGCCATATGTTTCATGTTCTGTAAAAATGTCTAGGAACTGATGATTGTACAATACAATAGGCGAACTTCCCAAGACATATACAAAAAATATAGCATGAATGAGGATAACATTATGGTAAGAGTGCATAACACAATTATGTTTCTGTTATCTTCATAAGTGATATATTTGTTTTCAAATATGTCTAATAAGGGATGTTTTACTTTTATTATCCTCCATTTTGTGCGAATATTATGCAAACTAAGTCCATATTTAAAGAAAGAATGGCAAAAAAGTTGTGACAACATTCTACATTGATTTAAGTGTAACGAAAAGTAGTAGAAGCTCTGTAAACATACTTTACTAATAATCTATACAAAATATTTATAGGTTATACAGTTTGAAAATTATTTACCAAAAATTCTATACATGTTGATTTATTTGTGACCCTAATCATTCATGGTAAGTTGCTCTGTGGAATACAAAAAAAAATTTGATCTGTATCCACCAGTAATTAGGTCAAGTATGGCTTATGGTGGATAATAAAAATTAATATGATATTTTTGGGAAGTTGTGGTTGATACAACATAAACCTTGTCTACATGTACCGACAATAGAATGATACAAGTTGTTGTCAAATAAATTTTATTTGTCAGAATTCTCTACTTTTTATATTGTAGATGTTGTCAGCATAGATAATACAATTCAAGTTAAAATGACCAAAATATTTCAGTTTCTGGTCCTATTTTGAAAATTTGTTTCAAAATTTTCCAGAGTTTAAAAATGGCTTATACTTGTATATCTGAGTATATTATGTTAAATCGGGTTGGAGTTCACATACATAATGTTATGATAGTTATGAGAATCATAATTACCATGTTGGTCATTTTTTTAAAAATTTCATAACAAGATAAGACACCAGTGAATATAAAATAGTATCAGAGATGCCAGTACCTCACAGCCCGGGGAAATAGTTTTGAACACCATGAGATACAGAATAACTAAAACAGTTCAAAGATCAGCAGATTTTCAGAGTAAACAATGTCAGCTTTGTAAAGGTCCAAATAATATTTAAGGAGAGAAAATAATGTTTAAGAGAGACAAATTTATGTAAAGTATTAAAATGACAAGTCAATAGTTAGATGATGGCATTAATAAGTAAGCTAAAAATTATAAATCTGAAAAATTTATTAATTGAAGTATAGCTGTTAAATGGAAATAGCGCAATTAAGTAGAAGTACATTTAACAATCAGCTGCAGCAATCCACATATCTTTGTTATCATAGAAATATGTCATAAATCTGGTAGGTCAACACACTTTGGCAGAGCCAAGGTTAAAGGTCACACCATGACAATGCACATCTAAACCCCCTAACCAATGAGATATAGCCCAGACAAGATTTAAGGGTAAGGTCACTACAGAGAGGTCAAAGGTCAAATCACTGTCACACCATAATGTTGCACACCTACACCTCCTAACCAATGTTCTTACAAAGTATCAAGCTTCTATACCTTACGGTTCAAAAGATATAGCCTGGATAAGATTTTAAAGGTCAAGGTCACTACAGGAAGGCCAAAGGTCAAATCAACGTCACACCATGACGTTGCACATCTACACCCCAATAAACGTTCCTATTAAGCATCAACTTCCAATGTCTTGCAGTCGATGTGATATAGCCCAGGCAAGATGTTTAAACTCAAGGTCACTATGGCAAGGTCAAAGTTTAAATCAAGCTCACACTATGACGTTGCACACATACACCCCCTAACCAATGTAGCTACCAAATATCAAACTTTTAAAGGTCAAGGTCACTACAGCAAGGTCAAAGGTCAAATCAAGGTTACAGCATAATGTTGCACACCTACACTTCCTATCCAATATCCCTACCAAGTATCAACTGCCTACACCTTACGTTTATGAGATATAGCCCAGATAAGATTTTCTAACTCAAGGTCACTACATCAAGGTCAAAGGTCAAATCATGTCACACCAAGACGTTGCATACCAACACCCCCAACCCCAACCAATGTTCAAGTAATATGACAAATATTAATTATATTATGCCAGATATAATATTTTAACTACCTTCTTTTAAAAGGAACTACTGCACTCTCAAATGACAGGACAGGGCAAGGTTTCAAACCGCTGAACAGAGACACAGTGTGGGGTTACTGACACAGCACCAAGCCTGAAGTAATCATGTGTATTTTTCACAGCAGTGAGCCAAGCAAATATTAAAAAACAACAAGATATATAACTGCACCAACGCACAGTATTTTTGGTAGATCTGAGGTAGAGATGAACTTACTAATATTTAGAAAACAAAGAAACAACATGAGCACTCGGAGAGCAGACTTCACATACAGCAGTATATTACTCAGTATATTACTCATTCTGTTCCAGAATCAAGGATATTGACCCGATCATGTCCAAATTTGAATCATTTCTCCCTGGTAACAGTTCTGATGCTACGTAAATATTCATAACCAACTTTGCAATAGGTTTTGAGATATTCCCACAAACAAACACTAGTAACTTCGAAACTTTGCCACAATCTAACAGTGTATATTAAAAATTTCATAGCAAAGTCAAAATTAAACTGAATGGGCCCAAATGTGGCGTTATTCTATTTGGGCCAATGATAATGTTATAGGGAAATAATGAGAGTCATACCTAAAAAACTGTGGCATAGAATGTGCTAACAAACAAACATATACATGCAAAAAACACACAAAAAACAACAACAAATAATTAAAAAAATCATAGCAAAGTCAAAATCAAACTGATTGGGCTCAAATTTGGTAGTGCTCTATTGTGGCAAATGATAGTGAATGAGAATCATAGCTTAAAAACTGTGGCCTAAAATGTGCAAACAAACATACAAATGAATAACATATTTCACAAAATATTTTAAATGCAATAGTTTTTAAGTTACAATTGATTTACCCAACAGTGTGAAAACCTCAAAGTAACTATTGCTCAGCTATGAAACGAGGTACATGTCTGTAATTTTACTATATTATAGCTGACCGTAGGTGAATGACATATAGATTTACTCAACAGCGAGAATCTCAAAGTACCTACCTTCTGCTATGGAATAAGCTACAGGTCTGCAATTTTACTATGTTATAGCTGGCCTAAAAGTAGGTGAATAACAAATATAAACAAAATTCTTTACATACAATAGTTTTACAAGCAATTTACTCACCAGTTAGAACCTAAAAGTGGCTATACAATGAGCTTACAGGTCTGCAACTTCATTATGTCATAGCTTACCCCAATGTAGGTGAATACCGTATTCAAAGAAAGTCACTATGTACAACACTTTTGAAGAAATTTGACATGGTCTCATTTTCAAATTTTGCTACAAATCAGAAAATAGCTATTATTCAATTACTTACTATCTTATAGCTAAAGTAAAAATACCTGGACAACATATTTAACAAAAATACTCTAAACGAAATATTTATAAGCCATTTACTCAAAGTAGATAAAATGGTCATGGCTATGTGAAACTGCTACCGATTTTATTCAAATTCAGTCCTGCTGTATTTTCACCCATGTCAATGTTAAAGGAGAAAAATAAATACTTTAAATGCAATAGTTTTAAAGTTATAAGTCATTTACTCAAAGTAGCTAAAATGGTCATAGCTATGTGAAAAGGCTACGGATTTTATTGAAATTGGGTCGTGCTTTATTCTGACCCATAACAATGTTGTAGGAAAAATGCGAATCCTAGCTCCAAAATTGTGACCTAGAATATACTAACAAACAAAACATACAAACAAACAAACCGACTGACCAACATGCTTTGAAATTGAAAGACTTCAAAGTAACAAAACGACTGGGTAACATACTTTGAAATCATGAGAAAAATCTTTGCACAGACCCGCCATTGACTTGTATGGCAGCGTTTATTAAAAACCGTCATGGCATGTCAAAAACGATTGAATGGGCTCAAATATGGCTGTGCTCTATTCTGGCCAATGGTGTTATGGGAAAAATAGGAATCATAGCTGAAAAGCTGTGGCCTAGAATGCTCTAAACAACTGATTGACCAACATCTTGCAATATCGAAGAAGCAAGAAACAAACAGATTGAGTATCATACTGTAATACTGTAATTTGCAAATTAACAAGTAAACAGAATTTTTGCAAAGTAAAGAGTTAGATTTGCTTATTGTATTGGAAAATATTACCTTCAGAGGTGAGTCTGATATAGCTTTTTGAACAACCCAGAAAATAAAATGATCATCTGGCATTTTTATTGCTTGCAAATATTTTATGCATTCTCTCTTGCAATGACTGGATTATAAACCATGTGTGCATCTCACCTTTACCTGAATTGTGTTAATGGATTGTTATTAAAGGGATCTTATTATTCTAAAGATTAGCCTTACTTGATGATTTCCTTCGTGAAAGATTAGTCTTGGGAACAAATGACAACTCAGCTCGTGCCAGAATGTTTAGGAAAAAGGCCTTAAACCAGGATGCAGCAATTCACGTCTTTCTAGGACTAGGTACACTTCCAGGTTATGTACATCTGCAAACAAATCAAGAAGTAGCTACACTTGATGCAATGTTAAGGGGAGGCATCATAGCACCTGTGACTGGGTCCCGTCCATGGCTGTAATAGAGCACAAAGTTACGCATATGCCAGTCTCCATCTGGCTTAATTAAAACACTCAGGAGGTCTCAAGAGGCACTCAAGATTATCCAATGCTTTCAATAGAAGAGATCCTTCCAAGCTTACACAATGCCAAGGTATTCTCCATCTTGCTTGCAGCAGATGGATACAAGCCATATCCAAGCAAAGTAGCAGTCATTGTCAAAATACCAAGGCCAACCAATGTAGAAGAACCCCCAAAGGATTTTAGATTTCATAACCTTGCAAAGTTCCTCCCTCACTTGTCTGACGTGTGTCAACTGCTGAGATACCTATGTGACAAGATCAATCAATTCTGCTTGTAATCATGACAAGAACAGGCACTTACCAAAGCAAAACATCTTGTGTCTATGGAACTGGTGTTGACATACTATGATGCAAATAAGCCTATTATGATACAGACTGACAGTTCTTACAAGTGTCTTGGATGAACGATCCTTCCAGATGGAAAACCAATTGTTTTTGCATCAACCACGTTGTCAACTACACAGAAAAAAATATGCAGTAGTAGAAAAAGACATGCTGGCAATTTGGTTTGCTACCAAGAAATTCAGCATGTACATTCTTCACAAAGAGACTGATCATACGCCACTAGAAGTGATCTTCTAAAAATCATTACTTGCTGCCCTTATTTGCCTACAAAATATGTTGTTGCAATTACAACACTACAACCTGAAAGTGAAATACCTAAAAGGTTCAACCCAATACATTGCTGATTTACTGAGTCATGCAAAATCACCCAATTCAGTTCCAGATGTAGAGTCTAAATCATTTGATGTCTTTTATCTTTGATTAGGTGACATAAGACATACAGAAAACACTAGTGTTTAAAAAACAGTCAGGCAGACATCAAATTAGCCTCAGAAAATGATCCCGCTTTCCAACTTTTGGAAGTGACTGTCATGGAGGGATGGTGTGATAGCAGAAAACAAACTCCAGCAATGATACAATACTGAACTTTGATGAATACTGGAACTTTCGTGAGGAAATCACCATACAATATGGGATCTTGTACAATGGTTTGCATATGATTATTCCTATATCTCTGAGAGCTGACCGGCTGAAGAAACTTCACAGCAGTCATGTAGAACAGAAGGCTGCATCAGGAAAGTAAATGGTACAAGTCCATGGTATAAGTTGCTCACTGCAACAACAACTCCTGTCTTCTGACAGTAGACTATTTTAGTGATTATTTTGAAATTGACAGACTTTATTCTACAACATCAAAGTCCATAATACAGAAGTTACAAGCACAATTTGCAAGACAGAGAATCCCGGAAGAAGTGATCACAGTCAACAAAACCAACTTAGTGAATGGTGACTTTTCAAAATTTGCCAATGAATGGAAATCTGATCACAAATCTGGTCACTTATGTTCAAATGGTACAGTGGAATCAGCAGTGGCAATTGTCAAGACATTGATGAAGAAATTAGAAAGGTCAAAATCAACATATACCAAGCCCCACTGGAATAGTGAAACACTGACACCATCAACATGTCATCAAACCCGCTTCAAAGACTCTTTTCAAGAAGGAAGAACCAAAACTCTTCAATTAACACCAAGCTGCTTGAACTTAAAATTCAATCTGATGTGACAGGGAAGATTGAAAAGAAAAAGAAGTTAGTAAAATACTATCATGAGAAAAAGCACAAATTCACTACCAGAGTTAGATGTTGGACCGCCTGTGTATGTGCAACCAATTTCAGGACACCATAACACTGATTGGGAACCAGTAATTTACAGTAAGAAACTCACTAACAAATCTTATTTGGTACACTTGAATGGAAAGACCTACCACAGAAATAGAGTACACCTGAAACCAGGTTACTGATCATGATTACTGCAAAGTTGCACAAATGGAAATACCAGATGACACATCTACGGCTTTGGTCACTATTACAAACAACCACAGCAGTACAGGTTTTATAAGCCCAGTGAGTTGTAACACTAATGACAATAAACAAGATCCAAATAGGAGTGGTGAAGTGAGAAGAAGCTCCAGAAATAGAACACAAAATACACCATGCACACATATACCCTGAATCTGTATTCAAGCAAAGACCTTAAGTTAATGTTTATTCTAAGTTGATTTATCACTCAAGGCAAGAATAATGCTATTTGAGTGATAACATTGATGCAGTTGCAGTCCACCTTCTGATATCACATTGGATAAATTTTATATGAATTAGTTGACAACTCAATATACATTAAATTTGTTTTATCAAGTATGCTCTATTCAGACTCTAAAAGTATTGATAATTATGCAGACTTTTTTGTTTTTATTTTTCTAAAAAGGGGGAGATGTTACATTTAGTTAATACATGTAATAGCAGTACGTGGTTACCATATCCTGTATTGATTCATATTTGAAGTGCACTGTGATGACCTATGAATGTGCTCTAACAAAGGCAATTAAAAATTCATTGTGTGTGCCAAGCACACAGCTTTGGCTAATATACTTTTATTCTAAAAGTTTTGTGTTTCAATCCATATTCACATACACAAATATGAGGTCCTCAGTTGCTAGTGGTTAGGAAGTTTTACATCTAATCACAGGCTGTCATCAATGTGACACAAGTGGCAATGCTGAAGGCCTCTCCCAATATGATCTTGGCTGTTTAATAGTGCAAACATTTTAAACTTTAATCTAAAGACCAGATAAGATAAAATAACAGATTATATCTCTAACGTTTTTGTTTTCAAATTTTGAAAAACAGTTTTAATTTTTGAGATATTTTACTCAATCTAATTAACAAGTTGAGTTTGAGCTTGCATTAAAGGACTTACCACTTTCACCGTACCTATCATATTACCTAGTCTGCTGGATGGACTTTATACACAATTCCTAAGATAGATCAACATTCCAATGAGTAAATTGTTTGGACCAAGTAACCTTTTCAAAAATACCAAGACAAGTTATGATCATCAGACATTGCCAACCACCTATTGACTATTAGATCTAAGCCTGGAAAAAACTTCAAACTCACACCCCCATACGATGGAGACTAGTATATTTCTCTCACCACTGCATCATTTTGCTTTCTTTCGCTTGTCTTCAATCATGAATTGAGAGCAGGAAGGCAAGCGTGTTTCACTTACCCCTGCATCACTTTGCTTCCTGCTCCACTTCAAAGCATTGCGTCAGAGTAGGGAGGCTAGTATGCTTAGCTTAACATCATATCACATTGCTTCCTGTCCTATTTTAAATGATTACATTAGAGAATTATGTTTTCCTTACCATGGCATTACTTTATTTATTTATTTATTCAGTGTTTTATGCCATACCTAGTACCTTATGGGTTATATTGTGATGGGTAGTTGGAAGGGCAGAGGAAACCAGTACATACAGTTGGTCAAGGTTCTGTTATGTAAACTGCCGACCAACAGTAAGCAGCTACCAGCTTTCCCACATGAGGTGGATGGGATTCAAACTCTTATCTGAGAGTTGGGAGGCCAGTGTGTTACCACTGCACCACCGTGGTCCCATTATATTACCTTGCTTCATGTCCTGCTTCATGGGGGCATGTCTAAATTTATTTCTTATTAAACATGGAAGCTGATGAGGCTGATAATTCAATATGAGATTAATTGTAAGGTAATATATAAGTTGGTGTACGTCTGTTATATAATAAATAAATTACAAACATTCATTCAACAATCCAAGACATTTATGTACAAACATTTAGTATGATAATTGGGGATTGAACCGACCCAAACAATAGAGAGTTTGCAAACAATGTTTTATTGAAAACGTAGCACAACAAACGTAACATAAATTAAAACAAGATCTCGGCGTAGATCAACGTGGCAAGGCACTTTCTAACGTGAAATACGTAACGGCTAGCACTTTCGACGTTGTGAAATGACGTTCAGCACAGAAATCACTGACGTGTGACGTAGCGGAAACCAGATACGAGCTTCAAAAACGTTGTTTGCAAACTCTCTAATGAAAAGAAAGCTAACGTTTGACCTTGGTATGTATTCTAGTGTAAAATTAAGTGTCAGTATATCATAATTTCCTTTAATCAAATAACAATGCAAAATGAGACAGAAAATAAGGCGGATAAGTATTCTGAAATTTATTGGACCTTGTTCTGGTTTAAACTTGATGTATAGTATCTGAACAGTTGCTCTGAAAAGAAAGAAAATAAAACCTCAGATTCAAATCAAAACACAGCATGCACTGATAAAACAACTTTATTATATTATAAAACATAAGGCTTAAAATAATTTATTATCAAAGTTTTACACCAAATCAAGTTTGAACCTTATAAAGTGTGTTCTTAAAGATTGGAGATCTCCATATTTAAGATGGATAATACTTTGACCTATTTATTTTATAATCTAAACAAAGGCGCCAGTGTTTCTAAACTTGTATCCTGTTCTTTGAGATAAGCACTGGCCAAGATAAGGTATTATCTTACAATTCTGTAGCAACCACTGACCATGAAATGGAAGTATACAAATGATCTACGCTTCAGTGGTCAAAGAAACAAATGTCATTTCTCACATATTCTATTATCGCTCAGTGTGTGATGAAAGCAATCATTTAGTAGGGTTAGTGGTGGAAAATAATTCTGAGGTGGTAACACCAGTTAATGTGAGCCATAAATATAGACTGCTCACTGCTTCTGTTCTTTCTTTTCTGTGAACTAGGCAGATTTATGAAGACGCCTGAAATGTGTTATGAAGAATTGATGACTTGTCGGAATGTTCTCTTTAAGATGCCAATAGAAAACTATTGGGTCCATACTAGCATGATACCAGAAATATATGTCTGCTTACACCCACGTGAAGGGAAATCCAGGAAAGTCAAGTTTGTTTCAATAGAAAAGAGAGAATGGTAACTGGTTGGTTACATTGGGAATTGATATTAACAGGCGTTACAAAGATTATATTAATAACTATTTACTTTGTTTCTTTTGTCAAATATGTCAAATTGAACAGCAAACAGGATGACAACAAGTTCCATACTTGCGTCAGAAGTAGTGGAACTTTCATATGCTAAGCTGTATTCTGTTAAGTAATTCTATTATTCCAGGGGTTGTTTGTGCTTCACATTTAGGTATATGTTACTCACAGAAGTTATTCTGATATTGAGTATGTTTTGTGTCTATTTTGTTAAATATTATCTATTATTGTAAAGACAAAATAATTACCTTTTAATTGATAAATATTCAGACACATTTTGTTGTATCTGAAGGCCAAATACTTGAGATGGGCATCCAGTCAAAGCAGATTTTTTTTGTTTTCTTTTAACAAAATTCAGAATATATTATGAACTGATCTGTTTATGAGTATTTGCCTATGTGTGTGGTGTATTATTCTTCGAAAGCAAAGACCAAGAATTGCTATCAATAAACATGTGCAGTGTGCAACTTACAACCAAATTATTAAAACCTTAAACATTAATACCCAGTAGAATTTTGAGGGTTACATTTTGCAATGCAATAAAGCAATTTGCTGTCTTCATAGTTTAGCAAACCTGGGGTCTTTTTAAATCAGGGTTTTAATAATCAAAAAATCAATCAATCAATGCGCAGCATTTACTTAAATGGTATATTAAATGAGAGTTGGGGTCTCATTGAACAGCCAAGGCTATTAAGAAAGCCATCACAATATATACACAATGAGCCAGGTGCTTTGAGTCAATGATTGTGATATTTCTGAAGACTTTCCACTTCAGCCTTTAAATAAGATTTCAACAGAATTTTGATAGATTTTTACACATTCGTTTTAACAGCAAAAGTGATGAGATTAAAAGGACATATTCCTTATGTTGCTATGAGTTAAGTATGAGAACCTATGACCATGCAGTTTAGAAACAAGTGATTATTTGCAAAACTTTACCAAGAACATATTGAGGCCACATGTATCAGTTATAGAAACGTACCAGTATATAGTTATACTATATGCTGGACTGAACATTAGACTAAACAAGTCTCCTGTGCTTACTGCGTGTTATGACGTACATAGGGTTTGACAGCCCAGTTTCTTTATGTGTCGGTCAGGAAAGGAAAGTTCGTTTCTTCTTCAACTTCTTTTGTGTAAATGTACCACATAAAGCTGCCAACAGCTGCGATTCACAGCTCTCACTATCAAAAACTAATGAATCCACAGCTGTTCTGATGCTGCTACATGCTGAATCTACAGTCATTCTGTTAGCTGAATTCAAGACTTGCAAGACTCAAGACTTTGGTCAATAACCTAATTCACTTCAAAGGCACAAGTGGCTCATAAACTTCACAGACACCCTAAATACAACTGATTTTGTCAAACATCTGACTTATACTACATCACAAGCGACTGAAAATTACCACTACTACAGAAACACAGAGATTACCCTAGTGGTGAAATATATATGTCACATATCACTGGATTCGTCCACTAAGTCAACCACTTATAGTAAATTGGAAAATTCCTAGCACTGAATCAGTTCTTATTTATAAACCATATTATTCAATAACAGAAAATAACCCCACTCAATAATCAAAACTGATACACATGTTCAGAGTAATTTGTGACCCTGCTTAGTTTGATAAAACCACATTTTGTATTTGGACAAAAATAATCAAATTTATAGTCTGTTCAGTCAGGATGTATCTTTGTATTACAAAGGTCACAAATTCCACAAACACAAAATGTTTCACTCTTATTTGTGTAAGAACCAGTCTCTCAGATATACCTTAAAACATTTTTGAACCCATCTACTTTGCTACAGCTTTCCTACTCATCTTAGCATCTCCTCCACGATCACACACACAGCCCTGGGATACCTAGAATTATCCTCCTTTTAAGTCTGCAAGCTGTGTCCATATTGGTCATGTTATCATGATTAAAATTAGAAATTGCTTTCTTGCCTCTTAGAAATCATCATAAAAAGTTGGTTGGCTTGGTGTTTTGCAAATACATTGTAATTTTGTTCGCTTGTATTAATATTTACTCATAGCAATTTATACGAATTAATCTTTACAGTCAATTCCCATTTGTGTGGTGAATAACTGTAAAAGGTGCAGTCAGATGAACTGTCTTTTAATAATGTCACGATGTAAAATAAATGTAAATTGTCCTGTGACTCAGTGATAGACATGCCCATGCTATATAATTCCTCCCTGATATTGCTCCAAGCAGTCAAAACCCAGATGTTCAGCACATCCCATTTGTTTTCATAACTGACTTTAAGTGAGACAACATTAATCTGGGTAGAACACAAAAATGGTTTTACGTGTCCCAAGAGTCAAAGGCAAATTGCATGTCATCCAGCTACAAGTTATCAATTTTTAAAGGTTCAGGTAGATGGCAGATGGACATAGCCTGGGGGTGCACAGCCTTGCCATAGAGGTGGTCTTTGAAATCTCTTTTGAAGAAAAAATGATAACTTATGTTTTTGATCAAACAGTACAAAATTTTCTAAGTGTGTATTGCAAATAGAAGAGCCAGATGGAAAATATTACCTAATACTGATATCATAACTGGATTGCCTATTTCCTTAAATTTGTAATTTATTTCATTTATATTTTTGTCATTTTGGTGTCCTCAGATGGTCAAAGGCAATTTAAAGCCTGAATAATTTAACAAGGCAAGCTTTCTGCTGTGCTTTAGGGCAATTTTTATACTGGAACATTTATCAATTAGCTCCATGCTTTGAAAGGTGAACAGCTGAAAAAAATTCTATTTTTCTAAAGCCAAAACAACCTTCTATCTTTGTTGGAGCATCATTTGAGAATTTAAAATAAATCTTAATTAACTTAATGTCTGTACTGGGAAATTCATAGGTATAACAACATCAATATGGATATTCGTCAAATTCGCTGTACCACATACATGGTTTTTTTCAGCCTGAAAATGTATGACTATTGTTTATTTTGCATATACAAAACACCACAAAAACTGCAAGGAATCCTGGGACATAACCAAGCACTACAAATTCCTATTGTTACGTTATTATACACATGTTGGCCATGTGAATAATGATAAAAATAAATGTAATATAGTACGTTATTGTTACATATATTACAATATTAATTGGAAAATATTTACAAATCAGGATTTAAAGTAGAATGGGTCATAAATACTACGGTTTCAGAGAGAAATAGTTTATTAATGAAAGAAGCTCTCACGAGAGAATGCTATGACTTAGAAGCAAAAATGGTTATGCATCTTACAGTCTGCTAGTACTGAGGTGGGGGACCTTCAAATATTGATGAGGCCAAGTTAAAGTTGATGTTTTATGTCTGGTTTAACTGCCAGGGTGTTATCATTTGAGGTTCTCAGTATTGCCACAGATGCTAAAAACGCTCATCCAAATTCCAACCTCATTTGATTTCCTCCTTTTGGTCAGCAACTAACTAAGATCAGTGACATAGAAGTGCGAACACACCATATACTGATAAAAGGGTGGTAAATGACTGGCCTGGCTGTTCTTTTATGTTAACTTAGTTCACACTATTTAGTAAATAAATTGCCAACTTCTAAAATTTAGGCCAAAGCACAGAATTTTAATTATTTTGCCCTCGCTGTGCTAAAGTAAAAGATTCCTGTCGGAAGGTGAGATCATAATCAGTTTCCCAAGAAGTTAAGGAAAAGAGTGATATGGGAATATTATTTTTTATTTTATAATTTATATCTACCTGATCTTAACCAGGCACATTATTTTAAAATATTTGTAAACTATATGTTATCATTCTTGTATTGCATTAGCTGGCCAAATAACCCACCCAGCCTAATGAAATATGCATTTCACCTTTAACTGAGATCAGCTCCAACATAAAAGCCTGACCTTCTACTTTGTGAAGGTCAAGATCACAACATGACAAGGTCATTAAAAGGCAAGCAGCTTGGGCAGTAATCAATTAGTTACATTTCTAAAGTCCTTTGGTTCTATAAACTGTCCAAGCTGCCAGCAATCGAGCAGCAATCATGCAAAGACAAGAAAGGTTATACCAGGTCAAAGCAAGACCTCCAAGGTCAAACAGAGGTCAAATTCCAAGCTGACAAACATGGCAGGGTAAAGCAAGATGGTCAGTAATAAAGTCAGTGTATTCTAAATTCCTGATCCTAATGGATCTTAATTTAAAACTTTAAAAAGTTACTATTTGTGTTAAAATTGTTTGGCAATCATGTTTAAGCAATATGTAAAGGGTGAAGACAGAAAATACCCAAACCCCAGTAGAATTAGAGACGTAAAGCATGTTGAAATGCAAGGGCAACAGAAGACACAGCAGTGACAGCAGAAGAAAGGTAAGCCCAGATGGCATCCGATTTCCAGGTACCATGTTTCATTATATGCTCCAGGGGCACCCCATGTTGAAAGGCTCAAGCAGCCCCACCCCTACGAAAATCATGGAATGTACGTGGTATGTCCAGACCCAGTGACCTGGAAATGTTCTTTAAGTGCTTACAAGCTACTGAATCAGTTAATGGCACCAGGCCCTTTGCTCTGGGAATTACAAATACTGGAGAGTTGTCAGACCCTGGAAATCTCTGCAACATTACTTTCAAGGCTAATACTGGACACAAATGAGATCCAGCTAGGTCAGGAAGAGAAATGGTTGCAAAATCCCTTCTATTGTGTAAAGTTTTAGACCATTTAATTAGTAAAACAGCCCCAGTGACCTCAAAGATGACATCTGCTCTTGCTAACTGCCTAGTATGATCGAATTTTGCAACAGAATGAGGCAAAACATTCGATGATCTAAGAAAAGAAAATAACATGGTCAAATATAATGGTTTAAAAACTACTGGAAATTGACATTGATGACACTGCTTGATTATTTGCTCAAGCAAGGCAATATCTAGGTGAGCCAACAACCTAGGTTTGAAAGGTCTCTGAATCCTTATAGCTTTGAAGAAAAGAGACAGCCGCTCATCTCTAAAAGCAGCAGTTTCAAGGCCATGAACTATGTGCATAGCCCTAATGGCTGTTAAGTAGTTCTGCAAATGACCAGAGCTGATATGGTTTTGATGAAGATATTCAAGAAAATATAACAGTACTTCAACGGTTACATGATGAGATAGCAGCCCAGCTGCCACTTGAAAACCTATAAAATCCATCCACATTCTGCGATACTGATACAAGGTAGAGGGGCGAAAGCCAGACAATAATTTTGCAGCAGCACAAGTGGCCAGCTGGGCCGCTCTTCCCATATCATCTACAAAAGAAATTATACAGAGTAGTTTAACAGTGTAAGATCCAAATGTGTAGGTATCTATAGAGGAGTTGACAACAATTGGAGTAAAACTGTCATCTGGAAAGCAGGTCTGCCAGGATATTATTTTTACCTGGCATGTGTAATACTAATATGTGGATGTTAAACATGGCACAAATACGCCATATATTGCTTGCTAATAAAGCCTGGGTGTTATCTCTAGCCCTACCATTACATAATACTTCAACTACTGCCATATTATCGTAGTGAACTTTAATACGTTTATTGGCCCAGTGCTCAGCCCAGACCTTGAGGGCCACAACAATGTTTAATATTTCCAGATGTGCTATGGTATAATTCATGTAACCCTTGGGTATTGGTAGTACATACACCATGGATTCATAACTGCCATCAAGGCCTGTAAGTCAAGCATCAAGGTGGACTTCAGAGTGGCAACATTTTTGCTCATAATATGTGACCCCATTAGAGTGGGATAAAAAGGAATTAAACCATGCTAGGTCCTTTCTAAATTTGGGTGTAATTAAGATTTGTTTATTCTCATAATTATATATATCTCTTAATAATGCTAGCATTCTGTTAAGGAAGAACCTTGAATGTTTAACACATTTGGAGATATATAGCAGGGAACCAACCAATGATTGTAAGTCTCTTTTCCCACAATATGTTTTGATGCTCCATAGTTGGGTCATTTCTGCAAGCTTTTCCTGTGGAATGGACACTGTTTTTGGATGGAGTTTATTAGAATACCTAGGCAAGTAACTGAAGTAGATGGAGGAACCAATTTCTTGTTACTTATTTCCAAACCTACTTCTGCTAAAAGATTCTTGAGAAAGGTGAAACAGACATCATTTGAGAGGGCAAACCAGTATAAATAAAATCATCCATATAGTAAAACAATAGTGGATAACCATGTTCAGCCATGATGTAATGAATGGCATCTGTACAATGTTGAAAAATTAACGAACCATGACGAAATCCGAATGTTAAAGATCGATCCAGGAAGTACTTATTTTGAAATTTTATACCTAATAAATCAATGTCACCTGGATCGACTTTGATATGGCGAAAAGCCCTGCTAATATCGATCTTAAACATTTGACCTGAAGGGCCAAAATGTCGCAATGAATTTGTTATCAGATCAACAGATGGAAAGTCACAATGGGTACCTATATATTTGGCTATTCCAATATTGACAGAGGCACCCTAAGCGAACTAAGATCCATAATAGTTCTTTTTGCACTAGAGTTTTGTTTATCTGTTACAAGTAAGGGTTGTATATGCATATCAATGGGCTTATCATCAAAAGGGCCTAATATAGGTTCATATGTGAGTTCTTAGGGATGTGTCTTTTGCTTACCCTGGGTGTCACCTTCCACTGAAATGGGCCAAGAATGTGCAAGCGCCTGAGCACTTCTTGTCTTGTAAGCTCCCGGAAGTACGGGACCCTGACTTATGCCCTGTGAAAGCCATCAGGGAATTGCTGCATGCAGCTCCCAGGGACCCAGCAGCACCACTATTTCTTTTGTTGGATGGCTCTATCCTGTCTCAACCCCTTCTCAGAAAATGTTTGACCTCCATCCTTCAAATTATGGGCCTCCCTAGGTTATCCTATGGGTTCCATACTTTCCGTAGGTCTGCCGCCTCCATTGCATTTGAGGCTAATGTACCCCTCCAAGCCCCCAATGCCAACCTAGCATTTATGGTAGTGACGGGTTGATAATAGCTTGAGAAGCTAGAGGGACCTGAAGTGACTATGATCAATTCACCTCTTTCTGTGAAGGGGTTAGTATATAAACCAGCACACGCGGGTAGTCTGGGCTTTTGAAGTTGATTCAATGATCTGGAAAGCAATAAGATTACCCACCCTCCCTGAATTCCCCGTGTTAACATTGTTAGGGTTTTGTATGATTTTATCACAGTGTCATTATTTTATAGTTTTTATTGTGTACTTGTTTATGTGTTTCTAATATGTGGGGGCTAACAGTTCTCAGTCCCTGCCCTCATCTCTTTGTAAACCCTCATGTATTTTAACAAATGTAGAATGGGTCAAAAATATTCCATGCTCAGTTGTCAACATGTAATACAGTATCTGTTGCACCTGAGTATAGTAATATTTTATAAAGTTGTTTATGCCATGGTCAAAATTCTATATGGTCTTGGGTGGCAGAAACATTAATGTGATAAAATACCTCATCAGTTTTTATCCAGAGACTATTCGCAGACTTGATTGCCATAGTACCACAAGGATCAATGTTATATACAAAAATGCCATTGCCCTCAAGAAATCTTCACATTAAAACATTTAATTACCTTTTAACTGACAGCTTTCCTGCTTGTTCTTCACTAACTGGGCTCTTGAACCGGTCTTTTGGGATTTCCTGGTTTTTATGCACATATTACTTTCAAAATATTTCTGTTCTATTGTTTGAGTTGCTTGCAGCAGCTCATCATTACTAATATCAGAAAATTGGGGATATCCACTTATATTACCCACTTGCAGTTCTTGATTTGGCATAGATGTGTGGTCATTTTCAGCAATTAAATCAGAACTTTCCAGGTTTTCTAAGAAAAAAACTGCATCAATAGCTGAGTCTGTGTCATATGACAAGGACTTGTCTAAAGAAAACTTGTCTTGTGTAACAAAAATACTATCACCACTATCACTATCCATGGCTGACATGCTTGTTTTGTCTGTATGTATTCTGCAAAACGTTCTCTACAACTAAAACTGACCCACATTTGATGAACACTAACTCTCCAATACTCAAAAAACTCTCCAATACACAATGAACAGTACTCAGTATAATGCCCTGTTTATGGACATGAGGAAATTTAATTTTAGGGACAGACTTTTCCTTTGTTGAGGGGGGATTATTTTAATATTAAATGGGATTTACAACGGACAAACTCCTTGGAACTCTACAATGCCAGAAAATATTGAAGAACTCAGCCCTAGCAGGCCTTGTTCTGCAATATTTTCTGGTATTGTAGAGTTCCGAGGAGTTTACCTGTATTATTCTAGAACCTTCCATTTAGCCAATATATAAAGGGTTGAAAACCTGGCCACAGGGTATAGTTTGTTGAGTTGGTTAGCTTTATGGACTGCTATACTGTGAATCACTTTATTTCTGAGTCAAATGGATATAACCCAGTTGTTCTATACATTTTGTGGTGAACTCATTGGAGTGAACTGGATATAATTTGTGGATCTACCAGAGATTGGATTTGCTGTATTTTAGATATTGTGCAAATCTAAATATGGTGTGTGGATCCACCAGAAAGTAGATTGGCTATATATTGAATATTGTTTGCATCCTTGAGTGGACAACATAGTTGTGTAGTCTCTCTGAAAATCTCAATAGACATTTTGTGTTAGTGGACACTGAAAAAAAATCATAGGACAAATTGGTGGATACAGTTGAGAAACTTAACTGTTTATTAAGCGGATAGGATTGTGGTCAGGTCAGACTGGTTTCATTATTGTATTATTCTATGAACTATAAAGAGTATCTCACTTGACTGTAATTATTATTTTAAAAGTTAAATAAATTTGTCAAGCAAAACTTTTTGTTTTTTCCTGTTGCAACTTGGAAGCAACTTGTAATTGCCCCATGAACCGTAACAGTTGCCATTCAATTTAGGAAAAAGAAGAGAAAACCTTTGTTTCTGCATTGAAGAAAGTCAAATTTTCTCCAGACATATTTCTATTTAGCCCTGTATTTTATTCTGTGAACAGATAATGATCAAACGTGTAATTGCATCATGTAAACAGATACTGTCTCAAAGAAATGCCATCTGAATGATTTTACCACTTCAAAGACAATAAAATATTGTCAACAACATTGAATGCAGCTTTCACTGAAAAAATTGAATTTGCATAGAGTAGATGACATCAAGATGCCATTTTGTCTTGAGAAGTCATTTATATCCCTGGCATATTTCTGAGACATTCAGTAACTGTCCCTACTGGTAGGAAAACACAACCAAGTCAAAGGGTGTCGTCCAATTACTAATGATGGTGAAAAGCTTTACACAGGGAAATGAAATTGGCCTATCAAAGTGATGTCAACTGAGTGTCAATGCTTTCATCTTAATGTATGCTTTTCAAGCATTACTAAGTGAATAGTCTTGCTACTCTTTATTGTGGGTTGATTAAATTTAATCAGTTGCGTGTAAAGAAAAGTGCGGACCAGTTTGGCTGATATAAAAAAGTGCACCAAATGTCTTTGCTTCTTGCAATGAATTTTTTAACCTTACAGATGCAGAGATGTTAAACACATATTGCCAAGAAGCTTCAATATTTCAAACCAAGGTCCTACATAAAGGTTGCAAACAATATTTTATTCCCGTATTTTTCCGCTATGTTGCGTTGGTCTCCATGGTGATCTTGTTTTAGTTTATGTTGCATTTTTGTGATACATTTTCAATAAAACGTTGTTCGCAACATCTCTATTGTCTGTATTAGCAGTAACGTGACTTTCATTATTTAATTTGGACATTTTATATAGTGTAATGATCTAGAGAGTTTTCTCTTTTGTTAAGTATATATTATCCAATCTTTATAACTACAATATGTGGCTATAGTGGATAACGTACATACTGTTGGTTGCATTATATCATAAGGAGAAATATTTGAACTGAAAATTTTGATAGCACTTTTCATACAGTTTAACAAATATGTAATATCATGGTTTATCTTGTAAATGTTGCATGTATATGTATCAGAGGTACCCCGTCTTTTAAAATTTAGTCTACATTATATAATAAGGTGTATTATTCCATAACTGCATTCTTATTTGCAAATTTTACTTTTGGTCTATAATGATTTTGAAAACCAAGTTCTTTCATTATAGAAAATTCATGTTTTACGTTTCTAACTTTTTAAACATTATATTACAAATGTCAGAAATTAAAATACTTGAGTTTAGCTTATATTAGCATAAACATTGATGTCTCCAGAATATCCCATTACAATTTTATTGTCATCTTATTTAAATGAAAAAAGTACTTTCGTCACAATTAATGTTTCAAAATAAACATTTCTTTTGTCACAAATTTTATTGTAAATATATATTTCATCAATGTCAAATGTTCTAAAATTTAAGGAATTCATAAATATAATACCAGAAATAATCCAGTTCTTAAAGAAAAGAGTAACATGCTGTTTTAATGCATTATTATAATGTATAAAATGAGCATTTCTACATGGGATGTCATGTAGAAGATTGTTTAGATTCTGAGGAAGTAACACCTTTAGTTTGAATATAAGCCAGAATCAGGGCCAGGATGTTCTAAAATAAGGATCGACTTGATTAATAGTGGCTGTGTGTTCTATGTAAAATATGTGCACGCAATTAAATTATTATATATCTTAATAGAGTCAGCTATTGACTCCCAAAGAATGCCCACTATGCCTTCTCATTTTAGGTTTGAGTGTCCCTGTGTCCCTGTTGCCCTCAGATTTAATCTTACACACAAAATCTACCATACATAGTCCCTCATTCTTGTATAATTTATGCCGGGCTCACACCGAGCTACGTTTCTTACTGTAAGTTTGTAATGGGAAAATTGGAGTTCTGCCTCCAATTTTCAATTTGATTACTGTACCTCCGCCCAAATGGGGTCAAACCCATTTTTCCCTTTGCTAACAGTCACCTAAACCGTCGCCTTCGCTTCTACATATATTTGGCCTTTCCTACAAGTGTAATTGTGCCATAGTAAGTAGGATCCCGTCAAATTTTCATCCCGTCATTCCCCATCTGTATCTGTCCTTAAATGTTGCCTTACTTTGGCAACCATTCATGCTACATATTATGCTAAGTCTGTCACCGCTGTAACCATTGATGTCATTGGACCAACTTTGTATCCTGTGAAAGGCACCGTTGCCAGCCTTTGTAATATGTTTGGAACCTTTGCTCACCGTTACAGAAGCTACCGTAGTTGTACGTTTGTCTATGTTTACACTCCCTCACTATCTTTTGTTATCCTTCGCTTTAAGTGATATAAAGTGATCTTAAGTGTCTAACCATCTCTACTGCACCATGTCAAGCACTGATTGCATACTCCATGGCATTGGTCCTTATTTTGGGACAAAGCCGTCACTCAAAGTCTGTTGCCATTTCAACTGTTGACCAATTTTGCTTCACCTCGACTACTGTTTCAAGACCCGTTGCAATACATTGAAGACCTCTCTGGTCCATCAGTCAATGTCTCCTCACCAGCCATTTCTTTACGTTTGTGGTACATTGTCAGACTTTGCTTTAAGTTCTTTGCCTTTTCATCTCCTTGTCTCACGTTTTCTCCCATTGATATAGGCTCCCATCACTTCACCTGTCTCTCCATTTCTACAGTTGGGTGACCGTAGGTCTTGTACACAGATGGGAAAAAGATATTATCTCATTCATTGTAATTTGTTGCTTCATTTTAATCTACGTCTTGATAACCCTGCCTTCACATTGTTGCACTTCTCTCTACTCATCGACCTGTCCCCCCCATGTGGGATCACTTACTGTGCCTTTTAGGAACATAGCTGTGGCCACCTCTTTATTTGCTTGTTCCGCTCCATTGGTAGACCTTGGTATATATATGAGGCATTTTGGTCAAAAATGGTCATTTTACTTAAAGACATTATCATGGATAGAGCATTACAACAATTTAAGTGCCAGAAACAGAAGGAGACGTAGGAGAAGAATCTGAACAAGGGGCTGGATACTTGAAAACCCCAGGTTTGGACTGTATGAAAACCTCCTGGGAGATTTAGGGAGACATGATACAAGACGCAGAGTTATTCCAATTAATCTTTCAATGAATCACTCCTGCAATTGCAAGAACACCTGACAATTACAGGGCACCCGGCTACCCAGGGGCACAGTTGGAACCAAGTCTGATGTTGGCTGTAATTTTGTGGTATCTTTTTTCGGGCAGCATGTTCACCGACCTCCAGCAGGGCTTTAGGTTAGCACCGAACACCATATCTGAAATGGTCCAGGAGTTCTGCCAAGCTATTGTTGACAAATGTTGGGAGGCAATTTATACTGACACCCAGTACACATGGTCAATGGTGTGCTGTTGCAGATACCTTCCGTTATCATTGGAATTTTCACCATGTTCTTTGAGCTATTGATGGGAAACATGTTGATTTCCAGAAGCCACCCCATGCTGGTTCCGATTTTTACAATTACAAGAAGTTCCATTCCATCATCATAATAGCTGTTGTTGATGCAAAATAAAAATATATCTGGCTGAACATTGTGACCAATGGGACAGAGGGTGATGCCCAGATATGGAACAACAGCCAGCTAAAGTTGGGGATGTCCACTGACAGGCTTCATCTCCCTCAACCTTCCTGGTAACACTGCCGTCATTCCATTTTTCCTCATTGGTGATGACGTCTTTGCTCTGGAAGAGTTCCTCATGAAGCCTTATGGTCATCGGAATGTGACTTTTGAGGAGAGAATTTTCAACTACAGACTGTCACGGGCAAGACGCGTAGTTGAAAACACCTTCAGAATTATGTCCATGCACTTCTGAGTGCTCACAACTACTATGAGACACAGACCAGAGATTGCCGATACCCAGGCTCCCATGCTGGATTGAGAGGCCAACTTGATCCCAGGTGCCTGGCGGAATGGATATGATATGCACAATCAACAGAAACATTGCTAGTAGAACCTCACAGAAAAGGGCTAAAGCCCAGAGGGACTTGAAGTTATACTATAATGGCATTGGTGTTGTGCCCTGGCAGAAACAAATGATCTAGTTTTCTGATGTGTTCTTCTATGGGATTTGTGGGCAATGACTGAGAATTTGTTATTTATTATGGACTTTTTAAAAGTCGGGGACTAACTATCTATTTATTGATGCATATTTCTCCTAACTTATATTTCTTTCTTAAAATTATATACCTAAGTATGTGTGTCACAGGTCACACATGTGACCCTTCTTTCTAATTATTATGCTTTTAAATAATTATTCTGATGTTTATATTGCTGTTTTATCTCTTGCACATTGTCACCATGTCTTCTTAGGAATGCTAATAATTGTGTTAATTAAAAAATAATAAAAAAATTTAAAAAGTAATAGCAGTAATCTCTGTAAGTAACTCCCAACTCTTCCATATAACTAAACCATGTGGTAAGTCATTTCTTAATATGGGACCTGGCCTCCCTGGCAACACCTTGACCTCTGGCTTATGACCTGGCTATGGCACTGGATTTATTATAATGCACCTTGTTTTGGAACAGTTGGGCCTTATAGAGTCTTTCAAATGATGACATTTAGTGCTATGAAAGTGCACATGCTATTAGATTACATTTTCTTATAACTGCTACAAGATCTCTATCAGTTTAGAGGTCATATCATGAAAGGTAGGTGTAAAGGCAGAGGGAACCAGTGCATACAGTTGGTCAAGTCCTTGTACTGAAAATGAGCTCCAACCAAGACCAAGCAAACAAGTAACACCCACCCTGGATTTGAACCCTCACCTCAGAGGTTGGAGGCTTTAACATTTAGATGCATTTTACAAATGCATCCCCTTTACAAGTTGTCAGTGAAGTACCCTTCTTGATGGCATATAAGATGATGAAGTTTTGAAAATCTGGTGACACCAGTAATGCAGTAGTTAATCAAAGATGTGAAGTAATCATTGTAAGTAACTGCCAACTTTTCCACCAAATTTGATGTGTGGTAATTCAACAGTATGTTGAACGAGTCCTAGTGAGCTTTGTGCTGTGTGGCCAGTAAAGACAACATATTTCAACAATATCACTTGCATTCATAACAAGTATTGTCAAAAACATGACCAGGTGTGATTATGCAACCAACAATGGTTTAAAAAACTGTAAAATAATTACAGATTACCACCCAGGGGATATTTAACAGACTACAGCTACTACATAGCACTCTGGAATTTAATAAATTGTGTATAAATGCAACATTTTCATATACTACACTTACTCAAAAATTACATTTTTATCTATATTTAAAATTGTACTGAGCATATAACAATGCACAAGCAATGACTTTCCACACATTAAAGGTCATCAACTTGTTTCTGTGTCTTTTGAAGGTGCCCTAGTGCTAGTGGCTAGAGTGGCAGTCTTGGTAGACTTAGTAGTCGTGCTTGTGGTACTCAAAGTGGCCACGGTGGGAGTGAATGATGTGGTAGTGACATTTGCAGTCTTATCAGTGACCTCCATTGGCTGAAGTGGTTCTGGTAGAGGGCCGGAGAAGGAGAATGTGGAGGCAAGGGTTGACGGATCAACCCATCTGTGAATCTAGTGACCTCCATACCTCATAATCATCCCCACTTCTGAATTGGCGTCAACTGATACTATTTGTTGAACTGATACAGCGCATTCCCTTCCACAACAGGTTTGAGGTGGTTATCTCATAAAGGCTTAAATTGGTATCCTCATGGTGACATGTCATGGGATGTCACCAGACACATATGAAGTCTGGAGGCTCCAAGACCTGGGCAGTGTTGGTCAGCTGAGGAGTATCCTGCACCTCAGGAGTATACCGCTGAGGCTGCTGAGGAAAGGTTGGCTCTTGTAAGACTTGTGGCTGCTGCTATGGAATGGTAGGCTGTTGTGATAAGACTTGTGGCTGCTGCTGTGGAATGGTAGGCTGTTGGAAGACTTGTGGCTGCTGCTGTGGAATGGAAGGCTGTTGGAAGGTTTCTGGCTGCTGCTGTTGTGGCTACTGCTGCTGCCTCTCCCTTTGTTGCAGTACCAGACTGCACTGCCTGTGAAGCACAAAATACAAAGAATAATTAAAAAATGGATTTAATACAACATAATGCTACTGCATAGAACAAACTGTACTTTTATTATTATTCTGCATTATTATTTTTATTATTTTTATAACGAAGGTTATTATTGTTATAATTATTATTTACATACTTTCAAAGTGCTTACATTGCATGTGTACCGACTTGCAAGAAAGGCATACCTAGACATGGAATTCTACATATGGATGTATTTACTTGTGTTTGTGTTTTAATATGCATCCAGCACCAAGGGTGATATTGTGATAAGTAGTTCACGATTTATAAGCAGTACTGGTACAAGGTATATGGTCTTGATTCTGCACTGTTAAGCAGCAAGTATCAGCAAATAACTACCAAATTACTAACAACATTAATCACTACACAGAGATTTGAGCCTGAGACCTCAACGGATAAAAAGAAGTGAGCAATAAGCTCATTATGGCACATTTAATTTATAATAATTATAAAATGTTTAGGAATACACTTACAAGAGTTACTGGGCCTTTTGGTTGACAGCAGCTCTGTACTCAAACCTAAGGGAGCTGTGGATGCCTTTGCAGATGGCTGTCATTGTCCTGTGGAAAGACTGGATGGGCCAGTTGGCATCGCCACCTATGGGTTGTATGAACTCGACCATTCTTTCCTGCAGTTTTGTGGTGGCCTCTGACTGCTGGATCATGCGCTTCCCAGTCTGAAGGATGAAGGCCTGGCAGTCCTCTGTATCAGACGTCCTCTTTCATTTCGCAGCCCGGGGATTCTGCCTTATGGCCTCAGGGGTGGTAGCGGACAGGCCAGACAGGTTTGACATCTGCAAGAAATTGCAACACATTTTAGTATTAGACATGTTATACAGAATTTTGTGGTGATAGATACATTGATAGCTGTATGGTCTGTTGACAAAGACACAATATCAGTTACACTTAGAAAACACCTTTTACTTTTTAAGACAAGTTGTCGCTTATTAGTTACTAATAATATGTGTTCTTTACAGGGTGGAATTTCAGAATAATGTTTCAGAATACATGCATGAAACAACAATACTGCTGTAAATATGAGGAAAAGAGACAGCTACAAATGCTCAAAATTGTACAGAAATATTTACCACACCCTCATCCTTCTCATCTGAGGCAGCAGCAACAACAGAGGCACCTGACAGGGCAGACTGGGGCCTGCCTATCCCTAAAGGCCCTGCCTCATGGCCATCATCACCAGCAGCAGCAACTATCTCTCCTTGGCTGGCTGTATGGCGAACTAGTACCATGGTCTTAGTGATGGGCCAAGTGGAGGGTGGCTGTGGATGTTGCCATGTGCCCATGGGGTTCTTGGGCTCCAGGTGGGTCCACCTAAAAAGGATAAACATTAAAAATAAATAGAATAGGGTTTCGTGGACAGTGACCCCACAGACCTCTTACATTTATGGACCCCTTCTTACGAACCTATCCAATACATATCAAGTGCCTTCTTTACATTTCTATGTGCAGTGTACTTTATTACTTCCACCTCAATTTAAATTCCTTTCAAATGAATGGCTAATGATATTACTTTATATTATTACTTACTTATTACTACTCATTACTTATGTACTATTAATGCTCGACGATAGGAGGGAGTTTTTGTGATCAGTTCGTTCTGTCTTTCTGTCCTTCTGTCTGTACACATTTCCACTCTTTTAACTCAAAAACTATAACACCAATCAAGCTCAAATTTGGTGGGTAGATATTTCATGGGGTTCAGACAGATTCCTCTAAATTTGGTGAAATCTGATTGAAAATTAAAGTCAGGAGAGAGTTTTTCTTATTTTCAATTGGGTGTTTACAGGGAAATCTGCTTCTCTTTGTCTCATATATGCCAACTTGATTGTTTAACTTACCATTTTGCCAGCATTTTGGCATTGATTTTTACACAATTAAACTATCAGAAGTGCTGTAATAATACTTTTCTAACAATATAAATAACTTATTTGTAGGTTACATAGAAACTCACAGAGAAAAATTTTGTTGTGATATTGATGTAATATTGACATTTGGCATTATCATTCAAACATTAGACACAAACAACTGCCACTGTAGCTCTAAATGTACATTATTTGGTTTGTGATCTTAAGGGCTTGGGTTGAAATCACTTTTGGGTCTGTGTTTTTTATTGTATAGATAATGGCCAAGTAGTACTGCATTATGTTAATGGCCTCTGAGGCCTCTGAAGTAACACGAGGCAATTATCTATTATAAAACCCTGTGAACTGAAGCCAATTTATTAATTCAATAATTTAACACCTTTTACCAAATGATCAACCTAGACAATCTTTGCAATGTTTCCTTTGGTGTGCATACTACATGTGGCATTCACTAAATTTGTTCTATGTTTTTTTATTTTAATACACAACACAACATTGTTTCACCATGTGTTTCACTGGTTTTCCTTTATAGGAAAGTATAATTTTGGATAAAGCTTGAAAGGTTTAAATATAATCTGACTGCCATAAAGTTTAACCATGGATAATGATAATCAATAAAATATGGATCTGTGATTTAAAGAAAGCATTTTCCAAAAAACAATTTAAATTGGTCATATAACAATGTTAAATACTGTGGATAATTTGTTGTGGTGAGTGTTTCATGTTATTGTATTGATCTTTGCTTATTTGAAAAGAGTAAGCTATTATTTTTGCATGTAAGTACTAGAAACTGGAGAATTACTTGTTATATTTTGTGTTGAAGTTTTTGGGTTTTTCAAGATTTTTATTTTTTTGTGCTTCTTTGTCTCTAAATTTTGAATGAAGGAAAAATGCCTCCTGGAAAGATTGCTTCCTGGAAAAATAGCCTCATAGAAAGAATGCCTTTTTCACATTTTGTAATCCAGAAATACCTCCTATAAAAATTAATCCACAACATTTAACAACAAACTTCATTTCAACCACAGGCAGTGTATCATGTTAGAAGTATATAACAAACTGTAACAAAGTAAATTAAAATCTATGTTTTGAACTTAAAAACATTGAAAATTAAATCAAATTTAAATCCAGCAGTAATGCATTTCAGTACTGCATTATAGCGCATGTTTTTTATCATTTTACTTGAGCTCAAAACTTCCCTCATGCAAGACATGCCTACTTCCCTCATGCGTGACAATTTGGATTGTACATCAATAACAACGTACATTTTGAGCCACTGAAACACTCCTTTTAATGTAGTATGCTGGGTTAGATTTTAACAATGTGTTTGTTTTAAATTTAGCTGCACCTTTGATTAAGTACACAGAAGATTACTGTTCAGTGAGATTGTAAAGAAAATGCAAAGAATTAAAAAATATCCAACTTTATAAATTAAATTACTTGTTTTGTATTTGTCAGGAGCTATTTTTCCAAGGTAGTAGTTTTCCATGAGGTATTTTTCTATGCACTCTGAATGTCATGCAAAATTAAAAAGACTTTGTAAATGTACCCACTGAACTAATTAATTTGATAGAACTTGTGAAAAGAGTTCAATATTGAATGCATTGTGCCGAGGAAGACTGGCAAATACCCTTTTGTTCTTGGCACACTGCCCATTGAACTAAACCACATTCCACTGTTAGAAAATAATGTAGTGTTAACTCACCATTATGTAAAAATAATGAAGGGCTGACACAATGGAAGGGTCACCCTTCTTGGTTTTATATGTATCTATCTTTTATTTATTTATTTTTATTATTGCTCAATGATAGGAGAGGGTATTGTAATTAGTTTCATTCTTTCTTTCTGTCCTGTCTGAACACCCTTTTGCCCTTATAACTCAAAAACTATAATATTAATCGAGTTTAAATTTGGTGGGAAGATACCGCATGGGGTACCGATTCTTCAAAGTTTGGTGAAATTTAAGTGTAAATTAAACTTAGGAGATAGTTTTTCTTATTTTCAAATGGACATACACAAAGAAATCTACTTTTTCCTCACAAACGTAAATCAATATTTTGCTTTCTGATGATGTCATTATTTAATGATGTCACAATGCAATTGTCTTTCACAATTTCTGTCATTTTTGCTGTCTTCAGTTAAAAACATTTCTTCTCATTTTATGTCTTGAAATTGACAAAACATAATTAAGAGAGTGGGGGTGCATTCATGATTTTTTTACATTTTTATTAATTTCTGTTTTCATTTTTGTTCTTTTTCTTTCATTTTCCTAACAGGCCATCACAAAAACTTTACTCTGAGTGTTTTTCTTTTTTTTTCTCACAAATAATAAAACTTTATTGACCCTTTTTTCACAATGTTATATACTTAACTAAGCCCCGGGAGGGCGAGGGTTCAGACCCTCCATCGGGGTTTTTACAAAGATTTTTCATACACAGTATGAACAACTGTCACCTTTAAGTATCTGTGCATACATTTATACAGATAGAAATTCATCAAATGTTACTGAAACACATTCTGAAATACTACCCACTTTTTACAAAATTTATCATGTTTTGCTTCAAGCCTGGACAGGTATTCTTGTTCATTATATTTTTGTTTTAGATAGTTTTGAAATTCAAAAATATGATGTTTTCTTTTATTTCTTGAACACCAATAAATGTAGTATTTCCCAACAATGTATATAACATTAAGACAAAAATAAGGGGAGTAAAAGCCAGTTGTTTCCTGTTTTCCAAATAGTATATCAACTAGATCTAAACTTAAAACTACATCTCCTTTTCTCATTAACCATATTTGAACATTTTCCCAAAATATTTTACTTATTTCACATTCTAAAAAGAGGTGTACCATGGTTTCCGGATCATTGCTACAGAGTGAACACAAAGAACTAGCAGTATAATGAATTTTGTGCAAATATTGCATTGTTCCAAGCAGTCTGTGGATCACACGATACTGAAACCAGGTAAGAGTGTTATCACATATAGTATGAAAGCAAATTTTGTGTGCAGTAGTCCAATATTTTTTATCTAAATCTATTTTTAGTATGCCTGTCCATTTTGTAATATAGTTGTGGGCCTGCTTTGTACCTTTTCTAACTAAGATGTTGTAAAGATCCTTGCTTCCCTGACTAGATTTGGTCAACACTTTCATCTGAGGTAACATAAAGGGCTTTTCAAATGATTGATCAGTTGGTTTTATTTTCTGTAGATAATTTTTTACAGTTGAAAAAATTCTATGATAAGTTAAAAATTAATTGGGCTGTTGAATAAGGTATGAATTTCTTCCAAAGTTAAAATATTTCCATCTTTCGTCAATAAATCTATTGAGGAAATAATACCTTTCTGATATAGTGAAGGTTCAAATAACAGAGCATGAGAATTTTCCTGATTGTACCATAGAGGTCCACAAATGTTCTCATAAGGTTCGCAATATTCAAAAAGTTTAGTCATAAAATCGCCCCAACCAAACAGAACGTCTTTCCAAAAAATATTAGTGGTGTTGCCTGCACATTTATATGACCATTGTGGTCCCATGAAAAGCAGTTTATTTCTAGGACCTGTATTTGAAATTGCTAACTTTATCTAAGGAGCATCGACATTTACATATATCCTGCGTAGCCAAGTCAGTTTCAGAGACTTAATAAAACGTTTCAGATTTATCATTTTGAGTCCTCCTTCTAAATAGTCTTTGCATAATAAGTCTCTGCTGACCTTATCAGGCTTTCCATCCCAAATAAAATTGTAAAAACTTTTATTCATTTTTAATATAAAATCAACATTTGGACTTGGAATGGACATAAATAAATGTGTAAGCTTGGGAAGTAATAAAGTTTTAATCACAGTTACCTTTCCCAGTGGTGTTAAATAACGATTTTTCCACCTATTTACTATAGTTTCTACTTCAGAGGCAACTAGTTCAAAATTTAGATCCACCATTTTGCTTAAATTTACAGAAAACTTTATCCCTAGAAAACTAAACTCTGTAGCTCCCCATATAAAGTCTTCTTTTATATCTAGTTTATCTTTAGAGTATCGCTTCTTTCCAATCCAGACTAACTTGATTTTATCAGTGTTGATTTTCAGTCCTGACAGTGTACCAAAAATTTCTAAAGTATTTAAGGCTGCCAGAAGGAACCCACTGAACCATCCAAAATGAGTGTGGTGTCATCAGCAAACTGGGTTAGTTTACATTCCATATGATCAATGGTAATCCCCACTATATCCTTATTAAATTTAACAAGTAGTAGGAGTACTTGAGCACACATAAGAAATAAGTAAGATGCAATGGGATCTCCCTGTCTGCAACCACGTTCAATATTAAAGGGATCAGACAAAAAAACCACATTGGATAATTGAAGCTGTAATATTATTGTTAAACATTTTTATCCACTTAATATAACCTGACCCAAATCCTAAAAACTCCAAAACAGAGTATAAAAACTTCCAAGACACAGAATCGAATGCCTTTTCAAAGTCTATTAACATTAAAAGTCCAGGAATTTTATGTTTCTCTGTGAAATGCATCAGATCATAGATAAGTCTTGTATTTTCTCCAATGAAACATCCTTTTACGAAGCCTGCTTGATTTTTAGAGATAATTTTGTCCAAGATTTTTTTTATTCTATTGGCTATTGCTGTTGATCCGATTTTGTATATTACTGATAAAAGTGATATGGGGTGCCAATTTTTTAGAAATTCTCTTGGCTTATTTCCCTTTGGCAAGCAGGTTATTATACACTGTTGCAGAGATGTTGACAGGGTCGAAGTGTCATTTTTTTCTCCAAGAATTGCATTCAAATCTATGTCATTTGACATTTTAGTTTGGTTCCTGAATACTTTTTCATAGAAGCATTTTAATTCATTTAAGATTTCCTTTTGATCAACAATACACTTATTTGGAGTTTCAATTCGTTTGACGGTTTTCTCAGTGTAGTTAAAGCTTTCTAAGGCACAGAATAATTTAGAAGGTTTTTCACCATTATGTAGCCACTGGGCTCTTGACCTGACAATGTTCCCTTTAAGTTTTTGTTCTCTCATGTCCTGCAGTTCTCTTTTTTTATCATCCAAAAGATCCCCAGAGGATAAAGTATTCAAATTTTCCAAAGTTTTTATGTCTGAAGTTAGATTTTTTTCCTTTGTGTCAAGCTGTCTCTTTACTTTTGTTGCAAATTTGATAGTTTCTCCCCTAATTTTTAGTAAAAGAAATTAAAGAAATTGAGCATCATTGATCCGAAAACAAACATCGGAATTCTTGAGTATATTTAAGTATTCATGACTATATACAAGAACTGAATAAAACTTTTTTTCAGAATCGATCAAGGAGTTAATCATGTTGACATATTCTGTATTTTTAAACAGTGAACAATTAAATTTCCATATTCCTTTACCTTTGACGAATTTACAAGTGACCAAAGTCATTTGGACTATTGAGTGATCAGTTCTATAGCCCGGTTGAATAGTACAGGTGACCACAAAGTCCATTAGTGTATTTGATACAAGAAAGTAATCTAGACGGGCTTTTTGAAAGGGTTTTTTCCTATGCCATGTATATCTTCTAATGGTGGGGTTGAAGATACGGAACGCGTCTGCTAAGTTGAGGTTTGACATCATTTTATGTATTTCTATTCTTGCTTTAGGATTATTCACTTTTTTATAATTATAAGTATCTATGTCAGTATTCAGTGGGACATTGAAGTCACCACAGAGTATTGTATAAGGTTGTTCACTGGAATTAATGATCTCAGCTATTGTCTGAAAGAAACTTGGAGAATCATTATTAGGAGCATAGATAGTAATTAGTTTAATATAAATGCTGCTCAACTTCAGGTCAGCAGAAATAAGGTTTCCCAAGTCATCATTATAGTGAGACAGAATTTCGTATTCAATATTTTTCTTAAAAAGTATTGCCACCCCTCTAGAATTTGTACTAACTCCATGTATCAAACATTCACCATTCCATGTTTGTTTGATTAATTTGACATCTTTACTTAGCCAGTGTGTGTCTTGCAGACAGAAGATATTTGCATCAGAACTATTTAGGTACTCAAGCACATCATATCTCTTTTTAAAGTCCCTTAAACCTTGGCAAATTACTGACAACACCTTGATTTCATCATTCATCATAACCAACCCAATGGGGCCCTGATGACAGCTGGTACATATTTACTAAATGATTATCTTTCAATTTCTTACAATATGTCACAGACATTGGAATTCTGCATCCTTTTATATCTTTTGGACATAATTTACCAAAATTAGTCCATATGTGTATGATAAAAAAATTTCAAAGAACACAGTAAAGGAAAGAACTTCAGTGGGAATGAATAAAAACTTAAATAAAAATAAAAGTGAAAACTTAAACAAAGATAAAGAGAATAAGTTATGGATCTACAGCTGTCCATAACTTAAAAGATATGTAGTGACAGTGTTACAAGTAGGGGGAAGTCTCTTAGTAGTGTAACAATTAAACATTCAATAGTGATATGAATATATAACTGTTTAAACCTAGAAGTGCTTCTTTGTTGAGACATGCATCATAATGCATTTTTGTATCTTTTTTTGCAAAATAGAGCTGAAATTGAGTTTAGAAAGGAATTACACCACATGACTGTTATCAAATGCATTGAATGAAGGTTAGAACTATAATCATGCGGAACTTACTGAAACGTGTCACTTCTTAGGTGACAACTCTCATCCATTTTAGAGGATGTTTATGCTACTGTTAATGAAATAAATTTTCAGGTGTCATTTCAAATACACTACATAACTGTTATCAAGTGCATTCATTAAAGGCTAAACCTTGAGTGGTAAAAAACTTGCTAAAAACGCATCATTTCTCAGGTGACAGCTATTATCCTTTTTAAGGACTATCAATGAAGTAACTTTTCAAATGTCGTTGCTGCATGTATATTCACAAACACAACATGTGATATACAGGCAAATAGGTTTGTCTTTTCAATTCTTGTAAAAAATTGATGAATAATCTTGATTAATCTTGGCCAGTGTTATAGATAATTACACCTTCATTTGATACCAAAATTTAGCTAAAACAATTAAAAAAAGTGAAGGTATCACAATTAACAAAATAAGGTATGCGCGTCATATACATGCTTGTTTTAACATTAGATTATCACTGGGCTGCAATTTGCTCCAAAGAGTATTAGAAAAATAAATATGCTTATATTAACTTGATCAGTATGAAAAGCAGGTATTTCGCATCAATTACTTTAAACTGAAATGACACTTGTATAACAGTAAAGAAATGGAGACCAGGTACTTCAAATGTATTGTAGTGAACTAATAATTAGCCCCAACCTAAACTTAAACAAACCTTTTCCTTAATCAATACAATTGAATATTGTTATATTGTTAGTATTCATAAAGACTGTGATGCATGAAAGTGCAGTTTCCTTTAAATTTTGTAAAGATACAGAGTATACCAGATAATTTTTAACAAATATATTTATGCAGACTGAGACTACCACAGAAAATCTATATACAATGTCAAGAGTGATTACCCAAATTAATCACAATACAGTTTCATTTCAACCACCACCGTCAAACACTACATAGAGGTCATGAAATGAATTGCATTATAACTTTTCCTAGCAGAAAATAACTACACACTACCAATACAGAAGGAAGTCACGGTTGTAAGAAAAGAAGTTACCATATTGCTCTGACATGGAATTGAGCATTACAATACTGCCACAATGATGACAAATGTGACTGAAAAGAAAGTGGTTTGAATCATTTTCGAGTTATCCAAAATTTGTATAATGTTGACCAACTTTTTGTTAATGTGGAATATGTTTTGTTATTCTAAAAATAGAAAAAAAAATAATAAAATAAAGTAAATTAAGGCACTATCTTAATAAAAAACAAGAGCATTTACCTTTTAACAATGAACACAACAAACATAGTGATAATCATTATGGGTTAGATTAATTCTTTTTTGCTATTTGAGTTTATGGCCATTACTTTTACAGTACCTTTTAAAGAACATTTTGTTTATAGTTTAAATTCACAGACTTCTCTTGTTAGTTCCTCTATGCATTGAAACCTTGAGGGTCCAATGTGTGTGCCTCCATACCATCAGGTCACAACAACTAGTCTGTTAGTGATGCTCTGTTCCTTCATAATCCTCAATATGTGGCGCCCTGCAGACCATTCTACGTCATCCTCATGATGTTCAATAAGCCCATCGCTTGAAGCTATTCTGTACGCATATACGTTATGAGTAGCACAAGCAACACGTGGATCCATGAACAATGCTTGTAAGCAAAAAGCAACATCATTTCTGTCATGAATGTCAGTTATGTGTCCTTGGAAATTACTTCCTTGTACAAGTTTAGGTTGAGTATGGTTGAACCTTTTCTGTTGCATCATCTCATCATCTATATCTGGTCCGTATATTGGGTCTGGTTTGGCTTCTATCATTTTGTTGTCCACCATGAGTTTTTCACCAAACCATTTTGTTGCCTTAGACTCTTCTTTTGCCTTTTTGTATTGAGGCCATAATTTTTGTTTTCGTTCGTTGAGCTCAGGTGGAAGCTGCTCTACCACTGAGTACTTCTGACAGCTGTCCATGTTTTTGGTATGGCGAAGGATCTTTATCTTGTCTTGTATAGAGCCAAAACATGCACTGATTGATCTTGATCTCCTGCTGTTAACCTTTCCCATGCGATGAGTGTTTTCTATCACCAAACTGTCGATGAGGTCCTGTGGCATCATGAGCTGATTCATGAAGAACTCGTTTAGGACTTTGCGTACATCCTCACCTCTAGACTCTGCCAGGTTGTAGAATAACAGATTCTTCTTCATGCTTCTAGCCTTCTGTTGCAGCAGTTCCTCGCGAGTCTCACCTACCACTTTTTGCAATCTTGTCAAGCAGCCTTCAAGGACTCGAGCTTTAGTTTGTGCATTCTCAAGGCTTGCATTTAAGTTTCTAATCTCCTCATCTTTTTTTTTGTACTGAAGTCGTAAGGCTGTCAACTTTGGCAACTAATGTATTAAGCAATTGTCTATCCTCTTCCTTATTCTTGGTTATTAAGTCCTTTATTTCAGTTTTAAAACCTTGTAGCTCCTGAGTAAATGATTCTGTCACAGACTTAATAGCAGCCACAGTTTTATCATGTGATTGCATTGTGAGTTCAGGAGTTTTCAAACTTCTACTTTGGGATACTTGTATTAGAGTTTCTTCATCCGTAGAATTACTGGCTGAAACATCATCTAAGTTCATCATGAGCAATGGAGAGATATTCTTACGCTTTTTAGTTTTTCTATTGTCCTGAGATTTTGCCTCTCCTAGTATCATGCTATCTAATGTTCTTTGTATATAACTATCACTTTTTTCTTGCGGTCTTGGAGTACTTGATAATGTCTGTGTGTGTTTACCTGAAGGTGTATCCATTTGCAGGAGTGTCTGGGAAGTTTGTAAAAAATCCAAGTTGTCCCCACAATAACTGTCTTTTTCAGCGGTATTATTTACATATATGTCATAGTAACTATCCACAAAATCTTCCAAATCAGTCAATGTTGTGTTTAGATTAGTGCTGTCATTAGTTTTTTCTGGGTCATTCACAGGCACAGATGTATTTTCTTTATTCCACTTTTTTCCAAATAAGGTGTTTTCCATTGACATTCTTTTTTACATGGGTACATACTTGGTGAAACTTCAAAGTCTATCCTTTTTATTCACTGTAGAACACTGGCCCAGTTTTTTGCACTTTTCCTATGTTTTAATACATTGACTAACCACTGTTCACTCCTGCAGGTTTGCACCCTTTCCCCACCAAGTCTATTCCAAAGACATGTGTTATGAATGCATCAATTATATTAAACTTATAGAAACACAGTACAGACTTGTGCCCTTTTTCCTGAGTTTATAAATATTTGCAAGAACTGTTCTTTTCTATATATTTATGCCTTTTTTCCCCTCTGAGTTTACTATAAGGGCATAGTATATCAATTATATTTGTTGATTTTATCAATAAAAATACCTGTTGAAGGTTTTTATTGTAAGTAATATTTTGGCATCACTGTTATCCATGTATAATAGTAGGTTATAGTAGCAAGTTTCAATCTACTTTACTGTATCCATACTTGTGTTTTTTAACATTTTCCCCCTATAATGAAATGTGCTGTCACTATGCTGCCATCTAATTTTGAATGAAATAAAAATGCTTCCTGGAAAAATAGCCTTATAGAAAGAATGCCTTTTTCACATTTTGTAATCCAGAAAGACCTCCTATAAATGTTAATCCACAACATTTAACAACAAAATTCATTTCAACCACAAACAGTGTATCATGTTAGAAGTATATAACAAACTGTAACAAGGTAAATTAAAATCTATGTTTTGAACTTAAAAACATTGAAATTTAAATCAAATTTAAATCCAGCAGTAATGCATTTCAGTACTGCATTATAGCGCATGTTTTTTATCACTTTACTTGAGCTAAAAATTTTCCTCATGCAAGACATGCCTACTTCCCTCATGCGTGACAATTTGGATTGTACATCAATAACAATGTACACTCTGAGCCATTGAAACACTCCTTTTAATGTAGTATGCTGGGTTAGATTTTAACAATGTGTTTGTTTTAAATTTAGCTGCACCTTTGATTAAGTACACAGAAGATTATTGTTAAGTCAGATTGTAAAGAAAATGCAAAGAATTAAAAAATATCCAACTTTATAAATTAAATTACTTGTTTTGTATTTGTCAGGAGCTATTTTTCCAAGGTAGTAGTTTTCCATGAGGTATTTTTCTATGCACTCTGAATGTCATGCAAAATTAAAAAGACTTACCCACTGAACTAATTAATTTGATAGAACTTGTGAAAAGAGTTCAATATTGAATGCATTGTGCCGAGGAAGACTGGCAAATACCCTTTTGTTCTTGGCACACTGCCCATTGAACTAAACCACATTCCACTGTTAGAAAATAATGTAGTGTTAACTCACCATTATGTAAAAATAATGAAGGGCTGACACAATGGAAGGGTCACCCTTCTTGGTTTTATATGTATCTATCTTTTATTTATTTATTTTTATTATTGCTCAATGATAGGAGAGGGTATTGTAATTAGTTTCATTCTTTCTTTCTGTCCTGTCTGAACACCCTTTTGCCCTTATAACTCAAAAACTATAATATTAATCAAGTTTAAATTTGGTGGGAAGATACTACATGGGGTACCGATTCTTCAAAGTTTGGTGAAATTTAAGTGTAAATTAAACTTAGGAGATAGTTTTTCTTATTTTCAAATGGACATACACAAAGAAATCTACTTTTTCCTCACAAACGTAAATCAATATTTTGCTTTCTGATGATGTCATTATTTAATGATGTCACAATGTAATTGTCTTTCACAATTTCTGTCATTTTTGCTGTCTTCAGTTAAAAACATTTCTTCTCATTTTATGTCTTGAAATTGACAAAACATAATTAAGAGAGTGATGGTGCATTCATGATTTTTTTACATTTTTATTAATTTCTGTTTTCATTTTTGTTCTTTTTCTTTCATTTTCCTAACAGGCCATCACAAAAACTTTACTCTGAGTGTTTTTCACAAAGAAGTGGTTCTTATCCCACAGCCCTTAAGGGCTGTTGGGGTATTGCTTTCACCCATAGTGTCCGGATGGGCTGGTGGCTGGGTAGGGAAGTGGTGGGAAAAAGTTGATACTTGGTAGGGACATTGGTTAGGGGGTGTAGGTATGCAACGTCATGGTATGACCTTAATTTGACCTTGACCTTGCCATAGTCACCTGGGTGTAGGACGTTGGCAGGGACATTGGTTGGGGGTTGTAGGTGTGCAGCGTCATGATGTGACCTTGATTTGACCTTTGACCTTGTTGTGGTGACCTTGACCTATAAAATCTTGTCCAGGTTATGTCTTGGAAACTGTTAGGTGTAGGAAGTTGATACTTGGTAGGGGCATTGATAAGGGGTTGTAGGTGTGCAATGTCATGGTGTGACTTTGATTTGACCTTTGACCTTGTTGTAGTGACCTTGACCTTTAAAATCTTGTGTGTGCTACATCTCAGAAACCGTTGTAGAAAGTTAATACTTGATAGGAACATTGGTTGGGGGTGTAGGTGTGCAATGTCATGGTGTGACCTTGATTTGACCTTCGACCTTGCCGTAGTGACCTTGAGTTTTAAAATCTTGTCTAGGCGATTTCTTGGATTCTATAAGGTGTAGAAGGTTGACACTTGGTAGAGACATTGGTTAGGGGGTGTAGGTGTGCATCATGGTGTCTGAGAAAGTGTGTTAACCTGCCATATTTGAGACATCTTTCTCTTATGACAAAGATATATGGATTGCTGCAATTGATTATGATATGCACTTTGTGTTATTTCCATTGAAACCTATTTTCCAATTAATAAATTTTACAGCTTTATAATTTTTAGGTTACTGATTGATGCAGTCATCTTGCTATTGAATTGTCTTGTTTAAATACTTTATCTTTACATACATTTTCTTTCTCTTAGATGTTATTTTCTTTACTTAAACATTATTTGGAGCTTTATATAGCTGACACTGCTCTGAAAGTATACACATCTCTGTTGAAAACTATTTCCCTAGGCTGTGGGGTACGTACAGGCATCTCTGATGCATTTTTTATCTAACAGTTTTGCCTTCACCAGGAGTTTATGTTTTTGTATGTTCATTTGTCTATTTGTCTGTCTGTTTTGTTGGGGGGGTTTGTTTAGATTACTCCAGAAGAAATGCGCAGATCTTTGTAAATAATTTTATGTGAGAAGGCCCTGGCCAAAGGAAGAAGTTACTAAAATTTGGGAAAGATATGGCTCACATTTTGGATACAAAAAATCATGAATTATATAAGGTCTTATTTTTAATGTATTTTCACTGACTTTGGCTTTCTACTTGATATTTCTTCAAAAGTAAAGAAAAATTTGATGATAAATTTTAGTAGGAAGGGCCTAGTCAAGGAAAAGTAATTACATTTTAGGAAAGATCCACTTAATATTCTAGATACCAATAAACCTCCAAAATTTCGGAAAATTGGAAGTGAGTACTCAGTGGTTTCTAGTAGACTTTGTACCCATTTTATCAATTAACACTAAGTCTTACAATTATGTCAGCTATAGAATGGTGTGCATGTGTTCAAGTATGCATGTGTTCCTCAGTGCAGAGAAATCCACTGAAAATTAATTAACATTTTTGGTTTCTTTTAAATATTTTCCAATATAGCTTTAAATATATATATATATATAATTCTGAGGTGGGTCACATTGAGTCAAGTGTTTTGCTCTCTCTGAGTGCATCTTGTTAGTGACACATAACAGCAATTTTCTCAAATCAATGGAAGTATGGTGTTCAAAGTAAACTCACCCTGCTGGTGATGATGGCCCCCTTGGTCCAGATGTGTTACCTGGCAAACTCCATGAATGATGCCCTTGGTCTTCTCTGTTGGGTTCAAAGGGGCTATGGAACCACTTTAGGTGTCTCCCGGCTCCTGGGCACTTTATTGGGCTCCTGGGCAGGATTGCCAGAACTGCTACAATCTCTCCACTGAAAAAAAAATAGTTACATCATTTAACCCATCACAATCTCTAGGGAAGTTGTGTACAGTGGCACTGTAGTTGATGTGCATACTATTCTGATTAATTTCTACTTTAGGATTCTCAACAATCATTCACAAAATTAAAAAAAAATTACAAGTATTATACTTTTGTCTACAAATTGTATCAACAAACATTATCAATAATAAATATTCATTATGTGAACATACATGCACAACATAGCCCCATAGATATTCTTTGTCAGTATCCTGTCACATGATGTGAAAAAATCACAATCCACACCTAGCAACTTCTTGTTCATTCATTCTCAACATTATAGTAACTTTCAGGTACACTTTACAATTATTTCATTTTACAAATCTGATGAAAGGTATACACATACACTCATTATCAGTACATAATGAAATTTAAAAATGTTAAAAAAATAACTGAGAAATAAGTTTTTACTTACAGGTGAAATCATCAGGGTCATACTTTTTATCATTGGACCAAAGGACTGGCGTTCTTTTCCATGAACTCAAAGAATGCATCCAGCACTTGATCTGATAACTCAATGTTGGCCATCTTTGGTACCTCTTTTTGTCTTCTTTTGGTGGGCTAGGAGGAGGTCTGGGTTTGGGTTGTGACATTTCCTGGCTGGCCTCCAGCTGCTCCTCAGTGACCTCTGTTTCCTCAGAAACTTCAGGGGCATGTGGCTGGAGCCTGGGATTCTTCAGTCTTCATCTTCTTGCCTTTGCTTTTCCCCCTATGGATATTTTTTTAGAGAATTATTGTCTAAAACTGGTAGATGCACAAGTATATCCACAAGTATATACAGAAGTATATCCAAAAATAAAATTAAACTCTCTCTAAGTGCATGCGCATCTGTCACCAATGATATTTGATTTTAAAATACTGCTGTGTTCCATTGAAATCTATATATATACAGGACGGAACTCCCCAGCAACCAATCAAATTGCTTCTCCCTTGTTGCCTATCGACGAAAATCAGCGGGAGAGGATGGGGTACGACAGGACAGAACATAGTGGGAGGTAGAAGGAAGTAATCCAACAGGAAGCTACAGGAAAGGCGACGGAAAAAATAATGCCACTTAGCTCGGTGGGAGGGACAAAGTGTAGAGACGGATTGAGGGGGGACAAGACGGGGAGACACGGGATACAAAGGACAGTGGCAGGAGGTTAGATCTACCATCAAGGAAAGTTGGAGAAATGACATGACGGGGATTAAACACACAGTGATATGGGGCGACATTACACAAAGGGGCTTGATGCACACACCGTTACATAACCTCTCTGTGTCTTACATTATTTTGGATTACTTCACTACCCACTGAGAGCCATCTTTCATCCTGTATATAACCGTCAGTCTCTGTTTGGGATGAGTGCAACATGGGAGGAAAAGTGAAAAATTTTCAATTTTCATCTTTCCATCATGCATTTCGATAACTGTTCCTCATTTCACTTCATGTCTACAATAACTTCATCCTATCAAATGTACCATTGCCACCATTTTTGCAAATTTTCTCGACATCAGGCGTCAGAATCTCCGTTTGAGTTTTTCTTTGGAATCCCACGTAATTTTTATTTAGTAAATTGTCAAATTTATTATAAAAGTCAAATCCACTTTCTTGACACAATTATAATAGTTTTGGAAGTATGAGATGTTTCATAAATTTACGACTAGTGGTTAAGCTTCTCATTTTTCATCATTTCGATAAAGTTTCTAGTCTTTGTAAGCTAGAACTCTAAGTGCTTATTTTGTCTGTGATCTGTACCAGTGAAAATGTCAAGACACAGATATGGATTAGTTGGCCATAGTTTTGAACAAGCAAGATTTTCAAACTTCTAAACGCTTTCTTAAACTGATGCTATTTGGACTTATTGTTTTAATAAAAATGACATATCATCATGCTCCATTCTTTTTTTTTAATTTCAAATTCTGAGAGTGATTTCTTTGTAATTACCTTCTTTTAATTTCCTGGTGAGGATTCTACTATTAGTAGGGGGCCATAGTGGCAGAGTGGTAACACTCTCGCCTCCCACCTCTGAGGCCGGGGTTCGGTTCACGGCACGGCCTCAAGTGGGAAAGCTGGTAGTTGCTTGCCGTTGGTTGGCAGTTTACAGTACAGAACCCTGACGAACTGCATGTACTGGTTTCCTCTGCCCTTACAACTACCCATCGTAATATGACCTGTACAGTGTTGAAAGCGACGTAAAACCGCAAAAGAAATAAATAAATCTACTATTAGTATGAACATTAAAGCTGACACTGGAGCCGCCTTGTCGAATACCTCATGCTTGTGTGATTCGGGAAAATTGGCTTGAAAAGAATTGAATAAAAAGTAGATAATAAAAACAAAGCATCCCTCATTAGAAAGATGAACAACATGTATCATCAATAAAAAGTCAATATTGTACTACACACTCTTATTATAGTGTTATATACATTTGTAATACAGATTTTGTTTGTGTCATTCTCGAAATGTTCCAGTTATCTTCTCTCAATGTAAATAATACAAACATACATCATTCAGGACATTTTTCAAACTCTGTAGACTTTATACAATATCTCTTAATATGTTATAGTTGGATTCAATGTAGCTTGCTTTTGGTTCGCTCCAAAGTTCTTAAAACACAATTTCTTCAGACCAAATAAACCACTCCAGCCACTCAGTCTGTTTGGAATTCCTTACCAATAGTTTTGTACTCTGTGAGGAATTCTTCTCAGAGGTTAAACCCAAGAAATCTCCTTTACCTCTAAGTACTCTGTGTTCTCTCCACGCTGCCATAGACCCAAGAAACCCTGCAACTACTGAATGGTAGTGTCACACTTCTACTGGTGAATGGTTCCGATCTTGTGTCCCTCAGTTGCACAGGACACACTTAATAGCTATCAAAGCCTTAGGGGATCAGATGGCTGCTCGGATGGTATTTCATAGGTCCCATTTACTAGCCAAGGTTATATAAAGAGACAGACCTTTAGTTTTTCTACATGTTGCCATGACCTGGATTCGAACCCACCATAACAGACATAAAATTCTAGTGATTGTATGACAAACTTAGTCACAACTTAATTACAGAGGTCTTCCGCACACCAGTCATAGGGGAAAGTTGGTGAAAGTGGATAAGCATGCCCATATTTTTTTTTAATTTGAGATAATGAGATCACAATTAAAAGAGAAATCCTTGAAATTTTAACAAGAAAATGTGTCACTAATGCAGATAAGAGATCCCTAAAAAGTACCAGGAAAATTCCAGAAGAGCAAAGCTTGCTCAAACATGAACGGCTCTAAAAAGCTAGCTTTCAAGATTCGAGCCATGGTATTTTAAAATAGTATAAAGACCTTTTTGTTGTGGATCTGAAATATGCAAATAATTCAAACAATATGTCCAGTTCCGGAATTGATTTACGTGTTTTTCAATTGTCCTCAGTGGCAGGCTAGGTCAGCAGATTTGGCATCTTATCACTGAATCGTTATAGGGTTACCTGGAAAGTGTGACTGGGGAAAAGGCTGAAAACTAACCTTTAAACACTGCACATTCTCTGCATAATGGCAACTTAGACTTAACACTGACAAATGCGTTATTTTCTTGTTGAGAGAAGAATGATGTATTAGTCTAAACCACCACCTGGTCATGTAGTAAACAGGGATAGTGGTAAGAACACAAGAGCCCTGTTAGTGGCCTGCTACTGGGAAATTGATTAGATTTCTGGGAGTAGAGATTTTAACCCTTTTACATACAGTGGTACCAGTCACCCAGTGAGGTTCATTACCCAGAATAGTTTGCCACTTGCTATCAAAAATATCAAGTATAGGCACTATTTATATTTAAATCAATTTAACTGAGAGTTTCCCACAGTGAGGTATAAAACTACAATTGCAGTTAATTATGGAGAAGTTTTAATATTGGCATAAAATGAAGGTGACAAACTTCAATGGCTGATAAAAACATCACTGTTTGAGGAATACAAAATAACAAAGTATAAAACAAATGGGGAGACTCTCTTTGAATTGAATGCCTTTAACGTGAAATCCAAAGTTAGGATTTAACATTCTGTTCAACAACCATGGGCACATTGCAACTGGCCCTCAGCATTGTCACATGCTTATTAAGTAACAAGTAAAATTTAGGTTTGCCGCCCCATTTAACATCTAAGGGTGTATGCTGCAGATCCTAATGTGATTAAAAAACATAAAATAACATTATGTCAAAGAATAATATTTTTTCACCAAATTTGACAATCGTTAGGCGACTGAAGATTATTGTAAATTAATAATTATTACATATAGAATGGATCTAGGTTACCAGGGGCGGTATTCATGAACACGGATCAGTAAAGATTAGATCAAATTTGAGCAAAAATGATCAACTTTTGATCGGATTTTTGGATCAACAATGATTGGTATTCACGAAACATTTGATCTGATTTTCTGATCAAATTTTGGATTAAATTTGATCTATGTACTTTGTTGGATTAACTTTCTGATCAAGGTGGATCTTTTAATCATCCACTACAGAGACAGAGGAACTAATGGTTCCATGACTAACACTGGAATTTTCAGTGCATTGTTCAATGATCACTTGTTCCCTCTCTGGCCAGATATTATTCATCATAACTTTTCTGCATTTGGATGGTACTGTAATATATACATATCCATAAATTTTTAGCAAATCCAAAAATTGATCTTCAAATAAAAATTTGGCAGATGAATAATGATACTGCCTGGATTTACAAAGATTCTTAAACTCATACTTAAACTCAGACACATAATCTCAGTTTTTTCTGCACACATGAGATTATGTTGAAGTTTGTATTTTCAAAAGTAATCTCATGTGAGACAAAAAATCAACCTCTGAGTTTATGCTTAAACTCAAGCTTAAACCTAAGTTTGTCAACAGCTTAGTCTATGGTTTTGTGACATCGTTTGTAAATATACACATTATGTATTTCTTCAATAGTTTTCAAAACAATGTGGATATTTTGCCAGGCAAAAATACTGTGGCTCTAAAACACAGTTGTTTAAACAATGGGGATATTTCTTAATGTTTATATATGCAGCAAAGTAATAACTATATGTCACTAAAATACAGCTGTATGGATATATTTCTAATATTTTTGTGTGCAGAAAAGAAAGACACATGGCTCTAAAACATTTGTCAAATCAATAGATATATTTTACACTGGGAATCTGTATAAAAAATCTGTTGCCCAAGATTTGGGAAACAATATTTCTGTGCTTAATATTATTTATAGCACTGTTTTACTTTTCTTCTGAAGGGTAAATCTGAAATTTAATATGTACTTTGTAATGTGGTCTAAAATAATTTATTGAAAACAATGGATTAAATACATCACTAAAGTGTTTAAAGAGATAAAGTAATTTGTGAGCAGTGATGCTTTCAGTATAGTACAGTTTGAACCTCTATTATGTGAACAGTTTGGGAGTGAGATTTTTGTTCAGATAATGGAAGGCTCATAAATGAAGAGGAATTTTAACCTAAAACAATAAGCAACTACAAATTGGGAGAGTAGTAATGATTACAAAAACAGATCAAATATTTGATCTTTTCAGCTCAAGTGATCCCTGCTTTGTGAATAGCTATTTGATCCACTGGCTCACTTGAAACTTTTTTCTCAAATTTGATCTGATCTTGATCTGATCTTAATCCTTGTTAGTGAATACCGCCCCTGAGGTATTATTAAATAATATTAAATAACCCTGTTGTAAATATTTCATTCGCATCTGTATCTGTCCCTCCTGCTCAGTATTGACAGGTCCTCAGTGGTCAGTAATTTCCGTATGACATCACAGACTGTCAAATGTGTTTTGATTCCACTCCCACAGATGGCAATGTAGGTCTGTCCCAATGTCACTGTACCCTTATTGGTCAAGGAGTCGTGGATCCTTAAGTTTGAGTTGTTCAGTATGGGAGATTCATCTGAGAGCCTGGCTGTAAGTAATATATTTTGTAGCTCTGGCACTAAAAAGTCCCAAAGATATAAGGACTTTTTCCCACAAATATATTCATATTTAAACTTTCATTTAAGCTTCAAGAATAAAAGAATATGCAACAAAGTCAAGCTAATGGCAAAATAAAATTACACTTTATTTACCATTTTGTTAAGGTGACAGTTTGTTGCTACATTATGGTTTGTTACACAGGTCCCTGTTGATAGGTGTGTTATATTTGGATTAATCTCCTGAGGCCTTATGCACTAACATTCCTATTCTTAGTCCTATCTTAGTCATAAAATTTATGACACTTGCCTCAGTTAAGATGAGTCCTAACTGGGTATTCACAAAGTATGTCCTAATTTTATCTTAGTCCAAAGTTGCAAATCCCGCGACAGTTTGTATAACCACATTATAACCACTGAGATTTCATCACATGATTTAAACATTCTCGTCTGCTTTTTCTGTCATAATGGATGAATTAAGTATAGTTGAGAGGAGTTCTAAACAAGATTTGGAAAACAAATGCACATTGAAACAAATTTTTATACACAATGGGAAACAAAGGTAGAGGAAAAAGTTTAAATTTGATTAGAGTTGAAAAGGAAAGTTTGATGGAACAATGTATTAAACATAATAATATTACCTATGGAGCTTTGTCAGCTGCTGTGAAGGAATTATGGAGAGAAATTACAAACAAAATAAACCAAAGTGGTCACAACAAAAGAAGCATTGCACAAGTGAAGAAAAAGTAGGCTATCATGCGGAGCGAAAGCCCAATATCCATGCTGTCTCCAATCACTCGCTGAATTGAACCACATGCAAGAAAATGTAGACCTGTCATCACCTGCAGTGGTACAGGTATTTTATCACTTCTTCATGTACTTCTACCCAGCTATTCTTCAAGCATGTCACACACAAAAAAACTATCCCATGAGTTGTCAGTCTATACTTTCCCAGTAATTCTTCATCAGATAATGTATCCAAGGAGTTTGTTCTATCTCAAAATATCCGATCACGCCTTAAAAAAATGATGATTCTGTCTGTCATACGCTAAAATCTGCCTTGCAGCCATGATTTTAGGACCTTTTCTAAATATTTAAGACAGTCTCTAAGCATTTCTACTTTTATGGCAATAGTTAGAACTAAGATAAGACTATGATGCTTTGTGAATACCAATTTCACTAGGACAAATTTCCTAAGATAGGAATGTTAGTGAATACCGCCCCAGGTTTCTACCACATTCTGTCATGAGTAAGACTTTTACCAATGGCACAGAGGGGGAAACAAAAGCAATGTCCCTATGTTTTGGAGGGTGACACTAGATTTTCAAGGGCATTCAAGTACACCTCATGTTAAAGAACAGAATGGCATGTTACAGCACAGAATGGCATGTTACCTAGTTGATTTCACAATGCTAGGTATAACATTTGATCGCCAAGATGAAACAACCCTGTAAATTTGAATAAGTTAGTATGACAAATTTATACCTGTCAATTTGGACATATAGTTTTATTTGGATAAATTTTGGCAAATCGGCATATGATTTTGGTAGATGAATGGTAAAAGAACATTTTTACATATGTGGCTAACATCAACAGATATCCAGAATTTGGTTACAATTCTGTTAATCAGGAGAGAAGCATCGTCTGTAAAATCTCTGTGAAAATCTACAATCAGCATACAAATGCAGAAGCAGATAATCAAAAAGTGATACTCATTGAAATTTTAGACTTATCAGCTGCATTTGCCACTGTTGATCATTGCATCTTGCTGCACCGACATTTAAAAAATATATAAAAAAATATAAAATATGTTTTAAATTGAAGACAAAGCTTTAAACTGGGTTAGAACTTATTCAACAGGGATAGCTCAATCAGTAGTTGTTGGTAGCTGTGAATCTCATAAAAAGGTTCTAGAATGCTGTGTGTCTCATGGATCAGGCCTTGGGTCTGATCTATACTGCAAATGTACATTACCTCTACGTATCATCATCAGAATGTTTAGTATACTTTCCCATATGTATGCTGATGCAACACAGCTTAACATATCTACTGACCCAAGTAATTTTGAAAATGAAAAAAAAACTGTAGAACAATTCCACTGGCTCAAGCTCAATGAAGAAAAAACAGAGTTCTTGATGGCAGGCTCAAGACAGCACTCAAAAGTTATTATTGACTCATTTAATGTGGCTGGTATTCACATGAAATCCAGCACGTGTTAGAAACCTAGGGGTAATCATTGACCAAGACCTATCTCTTAAATGTTATGGGGTAAGCACGGTAGCAATTACCGGCTGCTTTTAAGTTGCAACAGGAAAAGACAAAAGGTTTAACTTAACAAATTTATTTAACAATTAAAATAATGATTACAGTCAACTGGTATGCTCTCAATAGTGAATACAATGATACAACAATGAAACCAATCTGACCTGGCCACTGTAACTGACAATAAAGTTTGTCCACTGTGTCCAACTCCAGTTCAGTAATCTTCTGTTTTTATTCTTCATTTTGTGCAAGAAGACTAAAAGGTTGTGATCTGTGTATACAACGGTGGGTTTTGATGATGAAGATATGTAGATATAAAAATGTTGAATGGCCAAAATAAGTGCTAAACATTCTTTTTCTATTGTGGAGTAGTTCTTTTGATGTACATTAATTTTTTTTTGAAAAATAGCGAACAGGATGTTCGATATCTTTATCATCAGATTGCAGTAAAACTGCACCTGCACCCACATCACTGGTGTCCACAGCCAGCCAGAAAGGCTTACTGAAGTCTGGAGCAGTCAGTAAGGCTCCAAGCAGAGAAGGTTTTTTACTTTGTCAAATGATTTTTGAGAAGCCTCTGGCCAGTGATATTTTATACCCTTTTTCAGTAGCTCAGTCAGTGGAGCAGTGACCTCCGAGAAATTTTTGCAAAATTTTCTATAATATCCCGCCATTCCAAGGAACCCTCATTAAACTTTTCTTATTTTCAGGAATGGGGTAGTCAATGATGCTTTTGACTCTGGCCTTAATTGATGTCACAACTCCATGACCTACTATATGCCCTAAGTAAATAACCTTTGCTTTTACAAAGTCACTCTTTGACAAATTTACAGTAAGGTTTGCCTCTTTGAGCCGAAACAGAACTTGCTCAAGTCTTTTTAAATGTTCTTCCCAAGTATCACTGAAGATGATAATATCATCCACATACACCCCAACACCTTCTAAGTCTTTTAAACATATATTCATTAGTCTTTGAAAAGCGGCTTGGAAATTTTTCATGCCAAATGGCATTACCCTGTACTGATATAGACCATCTGAAGTCACAAAGGCTGACATTTCTTTAGCCCTCTCAGTAAGAGGCACACACCAATATCCTTTCAGTAGATCACATTTTGTGATATATTTGGCATTACCAATCCGATCAATACAGTCTTCCATCCTTGGGATAGGGAATGAATCCGTTTTACTCAAAACATTGACTTTTCTGTAATCGGTGCAATACCTGATTGAACCATCTGGTTTTGGGACCAAAACACATGGAGATGCCCAACTACTTTGACTTGGTTCAATTATATCTTTGTCCAGGATGTATTGCACTTCCTGCCTTAATTTTTCGAGTTTGATAGGGTTTACCCGATACGGATGCTGTTTAATCGGACGGGCATTGCCAACATCCGCATCATTGGTCCTATTAGGGTCACCTGGAAACACTGACTTATACTTCAAGAGCAATTCAGTAAGTGAGACCCTCTTATCTGATGGTACATGACTCAGTTTGGTTTCCAAATCATCAAGAATCTCAGAATTACTCAACCTAATTTTACATTCAACATCAAGATCAGGAGTGTCACCCCATGTTTCATGCTCCTGATTAATGCCATTTTCTACATTACAGTCAGTAACCATGACAAGCTTTTTCACCCCCCTTTCAAAGTATGGTTTTATCCTATTTACATGACATAGTTGGGTTTGCTTTCTTCTGTCAGGGGTCTCAATGATGTAGTCCAGATCACTTATTCTCTTTAACACCTTGTATGGCCCATGATACCTGGCCTGTAGTGTATTCCCCTGGACAGGCAATAACACCAAAACCTTGTCACCTGGTTTAAAGATATGGTTTTGTGATTTTCTATCATAAAGCATCTTCATTTTTGACTGAGAATTTTTCAAATTTTGTTGTGCCAGCTCACAAGCCTTTTTCAACTTATTTCTAAACTTTGAAACATACTCTAACAGATTTAGGCTCTCAGTGTTCTCAGATAACCAATTCTCTTTTAACAGCTTGAGAGGACCACAGACTGAATGACCAAAGACCAACTCAAAGGGACTAAAGCCTAAGGACTCTTGAACTGACTCCCTAACTGCAAAAAATAATAAGCTGATGCCTTCATCCCAGTCTTTTTCATTGTCTAAAGAATATGTCCTAATCATATTCTTCAAAGTTGAATGGAACCTCTCAAGCGCACCTTGTGATTCTGGGTGATAAGCACTAGCTTTGATCTGTTTGTCACAGAGTTGAAATACAACCTGTTGAAATAGTCCTGACATAAAATTTGACCATTGATCTGACTGGATCTCTTTTGGTAAGCCAACTAAAGTAAAGAAATCGGCTAAAGCTTTTGAAATTTTTGGTGCAGTTATGGTGGTCAAAGGTATGGCTTCTGGGAATCTGGTTGAGGCACACATAATGGTAAAAAAATATTGGTTTCTGGATTTGGTTTTTGGCAAGGGGCCTACACAGTCAATTAACACTTTGCTAAATGGTTCCTCAAATGCTGGAATGGGTTTAAGACGAGCTACAGGAATATTTTGGTTTGGCTTCCTTACCATTTGACAAATGTGACAAGTTTTGCAAAATTCTGCCACACAGCGCTGAATTTGAGGTCAATAGAAAGGTTTGGTTATCTTGCCATAGGTTTTATTGATGCCTAAAAGGCCACCCATTGAAGATTCATGAACCAATTTCAATATCTCACTTTGGTGCACTTTTGGCACAACAATCTGGTGTACTACTGACCATTCCTCAGATGCAGTGACATTTGGTGGCGTCCACTTTCGCATAAGCACACCATTTCAGACATAATATCCTACAGGGACCTTATCTAGCTCTACTGGTGGCAAGACCAATTTGAACAAAGGAGCTAACTCGGGGTCATTTTCCTGCTCTGAAATCAATTTTGATTTTGAAAGTGATACATCCGATAACACAAAATATCCTTATCCTGTGATGACTTCAATATCCAATCACACCAAATGTCTGCATAGAAATATTCAGAGAGTCTGCAAAACTGTACTGTCCACTTTAAGATATGGACAATGTCCAAAATGCAATAAATCAACTCTCTGGTAGAGTCACACACTGTGTGCAGATGAAAAAGTATCCAAAGTACAGCAAATCTATCCGGACACTATATTCAATTCGCTCCAGTAATAGTTCAATCACAAAGTATAAAGTACACAGAAAGTATATATCCACTTGATAGTACAATGTAGTTCTAAAACACAGTTAGCCTTCTGTACAGCCAGCGAATACTATGTTCATCTGTGGTCAGGTATATAGTGCTTATATACATGCATGGAAACTTCCAGACAGTTACAGAACTAACTTGCATTTAAGACCTGTTACCAGATTCACCAAGGAAGTTCTAGAGACTACTGGTAATCGGGTTTCTTCAAATCTACTAATATAATCACTGAGGTTATTAGAAGGATTTCCCCAGTCTATAAATAGATCAGTACTGCATAACACATAAAAAGAATAAATAACACAATTACCTTATATGGCAATATATAGACATAAAGCCCAGATTAAACAATGCACTGGCACAGTGCCCATATGTAACATAAAGAACAAGTAAATGCCATATGCAGATCCTGTTATGGTCATCTGAGGTCCATCATTCAAATAAGACCTTAACTGTATGCACTATAGTACAGTCACTCATATCTTCCAGATTGGACTATTGTAACTCTCGCCTAGCTGAACTCCTACAATATCTGATCCATAACTTGCAGAAAGTACAAAATTGGGCTGCCAGGATAGTTTTGAATGTCAAGAAATATGATTCTATATCGGTTCGCCTGCATCACCTTCACATGTTGTCTGTATGGTTTGGATCAAACTTAAAATAAATTTACTAGTATATATGACTTTGAATAGACAGGCACCATCATATTTGACATCAATGCTTAACTACCAGCAAAATCAATGCACCAGAAGATTGTCGAGAAAATTATACATGTTACAGGAAAAAGAGATTAAAACTCAGCTGTGTGGGTCATCATACCTTCAGTGTTGTGGCACCAAAGTATTGGAATGAACTGCCAGATGATATCAGAAACATTGAGCTTCCATTGGATATCTTCAAGAAGAAACTAAAAACTCATTATTTTAAAACTGCATTTTGTTGAGAAAAAGAGCAATGATTGTGTATTTTTGAATAAGATTGAGCTATATAAACATGTCATTTATGTTATGTTAGCAGCTACAAAATGGTATACTAATATGAGAAGTTCAATTTAACAATCTTGAAAAATCTTGAAAAATGCAAGAAGTACAAAAAACTTTTGTAAAATAAGTCAAATTTTCAGTAGATTATTATCAATATGAATGGATTGTAGAGGACTCATGAAGTTTATATGCTACATTTCTAATTGAAGTAGATGAAATATTTGTTACTAAAAGTTAGTGCCGGGCAAGTCTACTTGGAATATAATTTGGACAAATGGTGCATTTATACTACAAAACTTGCGAAATACAAACAATATGCTGATGACAGATATAATTAAAAAACAAATACACATTAAATGTTTATTTGCATTAAAGCACACCGGACTTTTTATTAACTCATTGCCTACTTTTTACTTTATTTTTGCTTATCACTTTACCACTATTTAGTAGTACTTGCTGTATCATTCTCCCACCATTGCAATTCATCATACTATCAGGTGGCACTACTATCTATTTCACACTGCAATGTTCTATAATGGGGCCAACCTGCCAGTAATTACAATCCAGTCCTGTTACTGCCACACTCTCACAGGATTACTTACACATGTCCATACATCACTGCAGTGAGACTCGCCCATTTGTCTAACGGTTGGACAGCCAGCTTACCTGACGTCAAACCTACACACAATAAAATCCCCTCCTTCTGATCTCAAAATACCATGGTTAGGTTCCATTTGCACGGTTTTGACGCATTAATATCAATCCTCTGAAACTACTTAACAAAAGAAACCTTTTTTCCTAGCACAGGAAAAATTTAATAGGTTCCACTTTGAACCTTGAGTTCATGGTATAGGATTTCTTTGCAAGAAAATATCCTTTCACTGATAGACTACAATTTTTCAGCATGCAGGTTGAGAATTATTGCAGCATGTTAGAAAAATGCAGCCATAATCTTCGGGACAATGACACTTTGAGAAAATAACAACAACAAAAAACAGTTGTCGCAATAGGGTTTATGTCTCTTCTATAAATATGAAAAAACATGTCATCAGTGTGGTAAACTCCTTATTTTGATGACCCCACTGTTTGGAATGCCTTCCTGATGAGATTCGTGCATCCCCTTCCCTTTTAGAAAGTGCCTCAAAACCTACCTGTGCACCAAGGCATACCCGCCTTAGTCTTATCCCTGGTGTTGCCTGTGACGCTTGGCCTCTTTTCCATCCATGGATTCTGATATTGGTTCACTGTTTTAGTTTTGTTGCACCTTAGAGTCCCCTTTGAATAGGGGAGTTTAAGCGCTATAAAAGTCCAATTAGAATTAGAATTATTTTCTTTAATTCTCTTATTGGGGGCATACTATAAAACTGTCGCATTAAAATGCATACATTTAAAAATAAAAGTAAAATATGTATCAAATGAAAAAAATCTTTAAATGGACCAGAGAGAGGCAGTCACTAGATATGGATATTTTGTTCTTAATTCACAAACAGAAGAACTGAACAGAGATCTTTCCAAGGGACTGATAGCAGCGTTATCCCTCACCAGTTATTGCAGTTGCTTAGACCCAGTTTTTGGTAGCCTGACAGTCATGCTTTTTCGCCATTCACCTTTTCCAGTTTCAGAATGCAAACAACGATAAATAGATGAGTTCTTGTGTCATTTCTCGTTCTCCATGCTTCAGTAACTCTGATGTTATCGATTCCTTGAGCCCAGTTGTTTTTCAGTATGTTGATACCTTTTAAGACCTCTGTAATTCCTATTTCATCGGCGTTGACTTCTTGGGGATGCATAACTTAATAGTTATCACAGTTCAGGGATGATGGTGGGTCTGGTTGATTTAGTACATCTCTAAAATGTTCTGTCGGTCGTTGGTTATGGTATTTACTTAATATATAACAAGACCAATTGTGTTAACTAATATGTGTAGACTTGTACTTGTTTATGTAACTGTTAATCTGAAATATAAAACTTCAAACTATAGCTTAAATATAACAAGGTCTATTCTTTGCTGTTTCACCTCCTGTAATTATAAAACAATATTGTAATGCATATAAATTAAAATCACTATCCAAAATTGTTAGGCGATTAAAGAGCTGAGAGTAAACTGCAGAAACTTAGTAATAAGCAGAATCAAAACTGGTCAAGTGCAGAACTTGTAGAAACACAAACTCCAACACAGAAGACCCCTCATGGACAGAGTTTTTGACATGTTTTGCACTCAAACACTTCACCCTGGCCTCTGTGTATGCTGATGTCTACATGTACGATTTACTGAGAACCTCTCGCGATATGATCTTACCAGACATACTGGTTGTGGAGCCCTGTATTTGACTATTGCCCCACATACAACTAAGACAATACAGGTGCAATTATTCTACTGTATCCAGATATTTATATTTTTTTCTGATATTTGTACCTATATATCTCTTCCTTCTATGTCCTGTTTTTGGAAAATTTTATACAACTTTAAGTTTGCTAAGTCATGTTCAAGGAGCTTTTTATCTGTATTTGTTAGACAAACTGGCTCATAATTTCTTATTTTTGATGAATCACCGTTCTTGAAGTAACAGCACTGATATATTATGGGACTCTGTTAGCATGTGTTTTTAAAAGCTTTTGACAGATCGGACCATAAAATCTCCAACATGTGAACAAGTGTTACATTTAAACACTTCACTCTCACCTATGTGGTTTTGGGTTTGAATCCGACTGGTATCTACATCTGAGATGCACTGGGTGCCAGTCACGATACTACCTTACCAATTGTACTCAGTGTAGAACCAAAAATTTAACTATTGTCCAGTATGCATTGAAACCAATACAGATGCAGTATCAGTAATTTGTAACTGTGAGACCGAGACCTATTACTTTATATGCTTAGTTGTTTTGAATTGCCAGCTTGTCGAAAAGTTGTCATAAAATAATAAATTTAGAGCCCAAGATTTAAGAGATCATTCAGCACTCTGTCTTCATTAGGCAGCAAAGATCAGTCTTCTTGTCCAAGGACATGGATACCTGCAGAAGTGCTCCAGAAACATCTGTAACAACTACAACTGAGGTTGTTTTCACTTTTTTTCTGGAGTTATTTTTCACCTATATTACAGGTAACGGTACTGAAGTGCTGACGTCATTTCTAGGTCATGTTATTGGCCTTTCTGCAACCTTTTAATGCCAGATGTTGTGAATTAATATATACGTGAAAGATATTACAGCAACTCCCGGCATCTTATGATTTTGCACAGGAAATATAAGAAGCTTTATAGATCAAAATGAATATTGATCATATGGGGGATTTTTTATATTGTATTTTATAGATTAGTATATTGATGACGTCGTGAATATTTTGATTTATGGTATTTCGATAAATTAGTATATTAGTTAGACACTGAAATTTTTATTTTGTAGTTTTATGTCTTAGTATATCAATGACATGGGAGATTCCTTGATAATATGTTTTACAGTTTCGTACATTATTGATATAGATGTTAATATTACAATTAATGGCATATTTTGTAGATTACAATACTGATGAGGCAGGATATATAATTTATTAAAGATTAGTGTATTAATTATGTGGGACGGAGGGATTTTGTACCTTAATAAATTAGTGTACTGGGGACATCAGAGATTTTTTTAATATTGTGTTTTATATATAGGTATATTGATGATGTGGTATATTTTGTGTCCGTGCTTATAACTCAAAATCTTTTACTTGGATGGGGTTATATTTTCACACAAAGGAAATTTTTTTTTGGGGGGGGACATCCAGAATATTTTTCAGCATAACCAGTGGCTACTATCAGCACTACCAGTTCGATGATCTCAGGAAATGTCTTTAATAGACAGCAGAAACTGTAAGGATGTAATGTTGTACTAGCTGTGAATCACAGTGACAAACCTCTAGCTACAGTTTCTACAGAAAAAAATCAGAATTGTCAAGGTCAACCGCCATAGTTTGACATATGAAAACTACAGAAACGACAGTGTGAAGATATAGTAACATTATTTAAACATTAAATTTCACTGGAGACACAGAAAGAAACAGAATTACACAGAATTTAGAGGAAAGGAAGAGCTACACAGATGATGGAACATTCTACAGTTACTAATCTAATCTATCTAATGTGGAATTTTATAGCGCTTAATCTCCACCACTGATGAACTCTAAGGTGCATCTGAACATAAAGCAAGGCAATTAATGTTAATCAAAGGACATAGCCAGGTTATACCAAGGAGACACAGGGGTGACGGGGGAGGCTATGGCGAATAGGCTTTTGCAAACAGGTTAGTTTTGAGCTTCTTTCTGAAGGAGGCAACTGATGTTGCACTGCGCACATCATGAGGGAGTTCATTCCAGATCTTAGGAGCATCAAAGGCAAAACTATGGCCAAAATGTTTGACTGACTTAAAGACTGATGAGTGGAAAGGAGGAACTGTAAGGTATTGATGATCTGGGTGACTATGCCTGGTACTATAGGGACAACTGCTGAGAGACAAGAACAGTTCAAAGTAGGAAGGAGAACCACTATGCAAAAATTTATACACTAGTGTTGCAGTTTGAAAATACATCGGTACTTAACAGGCAACGAGTGGAGTTGCTTTAGAATGCGTGTAACATGAGCATACTTTGTATGATTTGTAACAATACGAGCAAGGGTATTCTTAATACTTTGCAATTTGCGCTGATTGAAACATGAAAAACCTCTAAACAGAGAGTTACAATAGTCCAGACAACTACTAACCAAGGCATTTGCAGCAAGGACTGCCACTTTGGGAGTAAGATACTGTCTTATTCTACGAAGGTCACGAATCTGAAGAAAGCACGCTTTGCAAGTCATCTTGACATGTTCAGAGAAGGAAAAATCTGCATCAAACCACACACCTAGATTTCTGACAGAATCAACCGGATGAAGAAGGCTACCAAGAATACTGACAGAAAAGTGGGAGGAAATCTTCTGACGTTGAACCTTAGAACGAAAGACAATAAATTCAGTTTTTTTCAGGGTTGAGCTTGAGTTTACTGAGAGACATCCATCTTTGCAGATCCTGAAGGCAGGCATTTAGCTTGATGCGAGCAGAAGAGGCATTCTTATGAGAGAGATGGATGTATAACTGAGTATCGTCTGCATAGAAATGGAATTTAATATGCGGATGGAAGCGGATGATTTGGTAAGTGGTGTTGTATAGAGTGAAAACAACAATGGACCCAGAACAGAACCCCATAAATGAGATTGCTTAATTCAGATAGTGTGGAGCCTATTTTGATGGCCTGGCAACGATTGCTCAAGTAGGAAGCAAACCACTTTAGAACAGTTCCACCAAGACCAAACCAGGATTTAAGTTCTATGGTTACCCCATAGAACTAGATATCATCTAATATGGGCAAAAGTTTTGAAAGCCTAAAACTTCTTTGTGTATGGCAACAAAAAGCAGATACACTATCCCACACTGGATTTGGGCAAAATAAGCTCATTATTTCATTGCTGGCCACAGGTAATTTTACCAGGATTCATTCCCAATCTGCCGTTTTTCAAAATTTGGCCATTTAAAGCCCATAGTCAAAGGGATGAAAAGGCGAGTCACTTATTCCTCTGTCTGATGCAATGCCAGAGTAATCAACTTAACATTTTCATGACATATTAACACAATTAATTAATAATTGACATATCAAAGCAGTATCATTGCTATGAATATGAGTTTATTCAAGTTTGGGTGTTACATCCCGTTCTAATCTAATCTAATCTACCGCTTTGCAGGTGCAATATCTGTCCCACATAGGGGAACTCTGTGCGTTAACGTAACAAAAATCATTATCATATGGAGAGTTGAGGGGTGTTCAAGGTCAGTAATCCGGAGTTGTGGGTGTGACCAAGAGGGAAGGAAACTTATTTGGGAAACTGGAATTAAAGAGGTGGGTTTTGAGGTGTTTCCTGAAAGATGTGACAGAGGGGCTATTTCTTATTTGGAAGGGGAAAGAGTTCCAAAGAACTGGGGTGTAGTGACTGAAAGAATTGGAAAAGTGTTTGATTGATTTATGAACCTTACGGTCGAAAGTGGGGGTGTAAAGAAACTTGAGTTTGGGGGTGCTTTACCTTGTATTCCTGAAAGAGGTGTAGGGATGAATTCTCTTAGGTAAACTGTTTGACCCTGGTTGAGAATTTTGTATGTAATGAGGCCTATTTTGAATTGTATCCTATATTTGACAGGGAGCCAGTGGAGTTTTTTCAGTTGAGGGGTGATGTGAGAGTATTTGGAGGAACGGGTGACAACCTTGCAGAGTGAGTTTTTGACTAACTGCAATCTTCTTAACTCAAAATCAGTAAGTGATAAGAATAAGGAATTGCAGTAGTCCAATCTGCTGCTCACCAAAGCATTTGCTAAAAGAACTGATGTATTAAGGTCTAAAAGGGGACGAATTCTGTAGAGGTGCCTTGCATGAACTCTGGTGGACTTTATGACCAGTGACACATGGTCTGAGAATGAGAAATTGGAGTCGAACACCACTCCAAAGTTCCTGACACTTTGTGCTGGTGAGACCTGATTACCAAGAATATTGATCGGAAAGTGAGGAAGGAGTTGTTTACGGTTACTTTTGGAGCCTATTAGAATAAACTCAGTTTTGTCAGGGTTAAGTTTTAATTTGTTTGTGAACATAAAATTTTGAATGTTGTTTAGGCGGTTTTTAGTTTTTGTATAGAGTAAGAGAAATTTGTTGGTGAGAGTGTTATGTATAACTGGGTGTCATCAACGTAGAAATGGTAGTGAATACTACTGTGAGACTGAATGATTGAGCTAATTGGGTTAGTGTAAAGGGAAAAAAGAATTGGACCAAGGACGGAGCCCTGGGGGACCCCATACTGGAGCACAGCAGGATGTGAAAGTGTGCTACCTACCTTGACTGAGTATGTCCTTCCTGACAGGTATGATTTGAACCAGCCAAGTGCTAGTTCACTGATACCATAGTAAACATTAAGTCTGTCCAGGAGAATGGTGTGGTCCATGGTATCGAACACGGCGGATAGATCCAAAAGGGTAAGGGCTGTAACAGACCCTTTGGCCATATTGAGAAGAATGTTGTTGTGAATATTTAGGAGAGCACTTACGGTTGAATTGGGGTTTCTATAAGCCGATTGAAAGGCATAAGGCCAGCTTCATCAAGGTGAGTTTGTAGCTGGACTGCCACTACCCTTTCAAGTATCTTTGAAATGAAATTCAGATTGGAGACAGGCCTATAGTTTTTGAAGATTTCTTTGTCTAAGGATGATTTTTTGAGGATGGGGGTAACATGGGCCTGCTTGAAGAAATTAGGACACTTCCCTTGTTCAAGGGAAGCATTAATTATTGAAGTGATGGGGGTGATGAGAATATCCAGATAATCAAGAGCAAGAAAAGTGGGCCAAGGATTAATGGAACATGATTTACTTGGGGAGTACATAATGATTTTGGTTACTTGATCCTCGGTTATGGTAGATAAAGTGGAAAACGTGGGGGGAGGAGAGTCTGGGGAGATGTGACTTCAGGGAAGTAGGAAAAACTGAGCGTATTTTTTCAGTTTTTTCTGTAAAGAACTCCACAAATCTGTCAGCCAAGAGCCGAGGGGGATTGATCGATGGTAGCATCTTGGCTGGCAGTCTGTGTAACACATCGTCAAGGACTCACCATAATTTTTGGGGGTCATGGTGGTTATCCTGAATTTTGCGCCTCATGTAGCTGTTGATGAAGATTATAACCTGGTGGGGTGATTTCGGACAAGCTGGCACTTGTGGAGTCAGGTCTTATCCGTTCAACAGTCGGGGGCATATTAGGACAGGCCCTCAGCATTGACATTTGTTGGAGCTGAGCCAGCACAGAGGTGACAGCCAAAGATTATATGCCAAACTTGACTAACCATTTGGAGTTTATTAAGAGTTGCACTGTAAAATAGATGATTGTGTGCAAAAAAGGCCAGGTCAGTTAGATTGTTTATTCTTGTAAATATGCCATATTATAATTTAACTTTAAAGCCAAACATTTGGAGAGAAGATATTATCCACGATTAAGCCCTGTTATATATAATAACTATACAGCTCAAATTGGTAATTTAGCATACGCCTAAAATTGGCATAAATATGATGTGAAAACCAGATTCAAATACGGACATGAGCATCTTGTTGGTTGGTTATATTGCATTATAGGATTGTCATTTTTTGTAGAAATTGCATTACCATCCGATAAAAGTCCTCTAAAAGAAGTTAGAAAGTTGACCGGTTTTTTCACACCAGTCTATTTATAATAAAATTTTGTATAGCAATAAACATTTTGCCAAGCAAACTCCACACAATGTTCATAAAGATAGACCAAGTCACTATTTTTTGGTTCTGTTTCTGCCGATTTTTTATGCCAAGCATGAAAGTAAACAGTTTGATACTTTGAAGACATACTTTTCCTGTGGGTGACATTATCACAAAACATACTCTTCATGCAGATGATACACAACTGTATGTAGCCTTGCACATTTCTAGTGAAAATTCATTTACATTTACCAATGAAAAACTTCAAAAACTGCATTTGTAAAATAAGCCAGAGGAGGTCTGATAACAGGCACGAACTCAATGAAGGAAAAACTGAAGTAGTTATTTTTAAGACACCACTTTTTAAGAAGAAATTTTCTACAGACAGGATTTTACTAAGGGATGTTTGTTAAGATATCATGAAGTGCCAGGAACATTGGAGTTACCTTAAATGAAACGATGCCCATGGCTGAACATATATCGGTGGTTTACAAATCTGCAATCTTCCATCTCAGAAACATAGGCAAAATTAGGAAGTAAATCACCAAAGATGCTTGTAACATACTAGTCCATTCACTCATTACATCTAGACTGGATTATGCAAATTCTACACTTTTTGGACTCCGAAGTTGCCAGTTGAACAGACTCCCAAGGATTTTGAATAATGCCGCTAGACTAGCCACACTTAGATCTAGAGACTGTCATATTTGGGATATTACCTACACTGGTTACCAAATCAAACAAATAATCAATTTCAAAATTTTGCAACTAACTTTCAAAGGTTTAAATGACAGTGCTCCTAGTTACATAAAGTAGCTACTGAACCAGTATTTCCCTACAAGAACACTAAGATCCTCCTGTGGCTTGCTTCTCACTGTTCCCAAGTCAGTCCACAGAACCACAGGTAACAGATCCTTTTTATACAGTGCATCTAAACTTTGGAACAATCTGCCAATTAAAATTCGAAGAATTAAAGAGCTCACCAGTCTTAAAAGTGCAATTAAAGGATTATTGTTCGATGAAGCATACAGTCACCTTTTCTAAATTCTTAAGTGTCACTGATAGATTTTGGCATTTGAAGGACCTATTTAATTGTATTGTATTGTGCCAAGAATAAAATTATTTATGGATGATGACAAGGTCCTCAGCGACCTTGAGGTTAGCAAGTTTATCCTGTAATAATAGACTCAGGGTCTGTCCCTATATGTCCAGGGCTGTTGAACCGGACATAAAACCCTAATATTGGCCGTTCTACTAGAAACCTCAATTTGTGCTATTTGTAATTTTGTTGTCATAAATAAAGACTAGCACGTTTTACTAAGGCCAAATTCTGAAATCATAGATTATTAAGCACAAATTTACACCATGTCAAAGGAGTAAAGTACAGTGAACGCCAACATATGCATTGCATATACCCAGCTAAAACACCAAAGCAATAACAAACCAAGCATGTGTTTTCATGCAAGAAACCCAAGGCCATAAACTACAGAGTGTACAAAATGTGAAATTTGTGCACTATGTGAAATACGCCACCTGGAGGCAGCCTTAAGTTAATACATAAAAATTTGTGCCAACTCCGCATCATGAGGAGATCCGAGGTCTAGTCACATAAATTACAAACTAACAATTTCCCAGAAATCAAGGAAATAGAAGGGGAATTTCTCATGAGTTAATTTTACATACTGTGGCTAATTTCGTGATTTTTGTCCATAATATACAAAAGTTAGAAAAATTAGGTCAGACAAAAAGGAAACTGGAACAGCAGCTGTCATAATCTCTGAAGGGGAAACGCTTGCATTAATTCTTGGTGTGTTCCTAAAGCCCCTCTTACATCCCGTCTTACATGCACGTACGTCCTGGTTACAGAGAAAAACCGCTGATTTGCAAGGGACACTTAAGCTACGATTTTATAACAGAATTTCAAGGTCGCACAGACCCCCTCACTGGAAATTGACAAGCACATTTTCTCTGCGTGCATGCAGGATGGCCAAAAACATATCCATTTCTCAAGGGTAACTTACATGAGACTTGCACACGTGCATTTCCCTTGCAAGTGTTGCAAGATCTCCCCATTCATTTGCAGGGTACTTGCACATGCTATATAATACACTCACATGTGCCTTGCATCTATATTAACCCACTGTGGGACCTGTAGATAGTCGCAGTCTGTTCTTTGTTGTTCAAGTACTGACACTCTTGTCAGAAAAATATTCCTTGTTTGCACGTGTAAATCTCAGCTACCCCACTACCAGGCTACGTTCATATTTTTCAACAATATTTGCAGCACACTTACACATATATACACGTAGGATGGGATGTACGAGAAGCTTTAGGCAGTGAAAAATCCGTATCAAAAGGGTAACATTGGCTTGGTCTTCCTTACAGATTATCCAGATTGTGAATCCAGAATTGTTTTTGTAGTTTTTCAGCTACATCGGCATGTATAACTCAAAATGTGTTCATCATATTTTTACACAAGGTGAGGTGTACTGTGGCTTGTCCTCTATCAATGATCTGGATAGAATATCCACAATTTTGGGGGCCCTTGCGGAGGATTTGTGCTCTCCCAGAAACTGTTTGACATGATTTTGCACTGAAAGCCATCAAGCAATGAACAGCAACTACAAACTTTCTCTTCATCAGGTCGGACCGAAAATAAAATATTTCAAACATTTTTGGTTTAAACCCCCAAAACAGCTTTGTTGAAAAACAAATGTAGCTCTTCACAACTTTTGTGGTAGGAATAAGGTATTTATCATTTTGCACTATCAATGGCTCAATGCCACTTTACGTTGTCAATCGGAAATGCAAAAAATAATTATAAAAAAACATGCGTGGTTTTCTGGTAAAGCAGATTATGCATAAGTAAAACTAGTCCATGTAACAAGGTGTTGTCAAGGTGATGTTCAACGCCCCTCTCAGCAACTGTGGTCCTATTAGAACAGGTCAATAAATCCAACATGCTGCTATGACCCCGGCTCAATCCCATGACCACATACGTGACAGCCAAGTTATTTAGTAGTTAAACCACTAAGGTCACTAGGACGATACTGGTCCCTATCAAACATATGTGTACGAAGAACCAAACCTCACACAGTACAGCATTTTTGCAGGCATAGTAGAAGTAAGCCACCTAAGATGGATGTTTGATGCTCTACTTATTCAGTGCAGTACGTTTGCATCTATCACTAATTGCAACCAGTTAATTCTGTTGATTTATTTTGGCTTGATGTTACTTCCCACACATTGCATAGATCATATTACAGTGTCTAATACAGAAGGTAGAGAAAGGGTTGGACACTAGACAGTCAAGATTCTGAAGCGAAATACATCTTGACAAGGGGAATCAAACACCAAGTTTCTGACTTCAGGTTAGGCCAGGAATCGAATATGTGCTCTTCTTCCTAAATGTAACTCCTGTTTGGTTTCTGCAGAGAAAAGAAACCAGTTCTTTTGCACAATATGTGATTTAACTGATAGGTTGAGTGAGAACTGTTCCCCACTTAGAGCAGCTTGGTGAGATGATCAGGCTTCATTAAGCCGTCAGGTTTAATATATCAACAGACACACTGACTCAGACAGGCTGTTGAGATGGATGGTTGTGCTATCTGGAAGGTTTTCAATTTGTATTAATGATAATCAACTGATTTTCAAGGAATCAGTCTTTGCATTTGGGCTAAGTTAATGATCCACATACTTATTGATTACATCCAGTTGTAAATAAAGTTTCTATGTGTTTCTGTGTCAGCAGTGCGATCTACTATGCATGTAACTAAAGCTAATGAAGTTAATTCAGCATACACTATGGAAAAACAGGTTGGCAAAAAAAGCCTGTGGAAATATCAAGGTTGTACCTTTTCCATCGACTTCCTAAAAATAAGCCTGATGTGGTTTGAATGAAAGTCCAACAATGCAGTGTCACTATGCAGTGTGATATAAGGTTTTATATGCAAATCTCAAGGAACTACAAAATATTTCAACTTAAACAGAAATTCTACATAATTGGTCAGTTTCACTAAAATGGATTCTAAGGACCTGATATTAATTTCTACTTAAAAAGAAAATATATTTAATATAGTTCAGGCTAAATGGTTTCGAGTGAGGAAAATATGACCAGATGTGACCAGATATGATCTAAAATTAATTTCTACTTCAGAAAGAAATCTATTTAATATAGTTCAGGCTAAATGGTTTTGAGTGTGGAAAATATGACTAGAGATGTGTGATGGGGCATTGATAGTAACCTTTCTCATTAAAGGATATATTCAAAATGAAATTTTAAAATAAAAATTTCATTACCCTCTAATCCTAGCAAAGTAAAGTTCTATCAGTATGGCTAGACTAGGCCGAGCTGACCCCACCTGTCTCATGAATATATCCTCGTCTTCTCAAAATTGTTAATAATTCAAGGTAGGGGCGGGCTATTTCATGGTAGGCCCTTCACAAACTGATTACATCACCATGTAATAAATTCAAAGCCTGGTGGCTGGAAATTTGGACAAACAGTTATTTATGGTCAAGACAAGCTCTTACGTTAGTGGTTGGGAAGTTTGTCATCTGATCACAAGCTGACACCTCTGTGTGGATGCAACCCAGCAAGTGGCAATCCTGTCCCAATATGGCCCTTGCTGTTGATGGGCACGTAAAACCGTACCTTGATCTTTGCAATGCATAAAATCAAACCATCAAGTAAACCTTGCATGAGAACAGAATGAAATAACGAACACATATGAGAACATAATTAACCCCGTTATGGCACTGGAAACAAGCAGAAAAGCAAGCTGATTGTTTTAAGGTAAGGCTGCAGATGAATTGCCCTGGACATTTCAAAAGGAGTGGACATGCATAAACAAGTGAACTGTATGAAACACAGAACTCAACATTCAAAATGAAAAAAAAAACAACAACAAAAAAAACACATAGCAAAGGGCAATGAGTGGGTTAATTGTAACGAAATAGAAAATTATTAAACCATAATCTTTTGACGCAGTCTCAGTATTAATCGACTGCAATATTGAAATGAGGATGAAAGCTTCCGAGAATTTCTGCATTTTACAAAAAATGGTCTATGAATAGTTTGACATTGATTCAATTATCCGGATTTGATTTGTCAATCATGGTTGCCTTGGTAAAACATTACACCAGATAAAACGTAACATTTGTTATTCATTTATTAATTTAAAGCATCATCAGTTTATAGGACCATAAAGGTTAACAAAAAAACATACATTGTGTCTATAGTAGAGTACTGCATTACATATCATATATAACCAGGAAAAAATATTCACAATCAGTGACATCACACATTTGTTAATCACAAGGACATGCTTAGGAATATTAAGACATCCAAGAAATGTACTATATACCCAGCCTTATTGTTGAACACAAAAGTGTTACACAAGAGAACTCTGTGTACATTGTAGCTTCATTATGTTCCCATACAGGCCCACAAGGCTGGTTGTATATTTTGACTGATTTGGGATAAAAGTTACTTTCAAAACTTTGATATTGTTTCATCATGATCATGATAAGAACGAGGGAAGCAGTGCTTACTAGTGTGTGTCAAAAGTCTGCACTGGCAAGCAACTACCAACTGTCAGTTTCTCTGTAAAATCACATGATACTCCAGGCATACGTCAGCTGACAAAGATATACGTCAGCTGACAAAATTAGGTCACCTGTCTTATCAACTTTATATTGGTATTATTCTTTCACAGAATGATTGGGTTTCATCAAAAGGGGGTTCGTGTTATTTTGCTCTCACATTTTTGCATTAAGATATAGATTGGATATTGATTACAAATTCATGTAGCCTGACGTTGTCTACAATGGAGCAAATTCATGTGCAGCCATCTTCAATGTATGCAGCTTCACGAATACATTGCGAATAACTCGCTGGGCATCCCAGCAGCAGAACCCCTTGTGGCAGGAGACACTGTCATACCCTATTATTTCCAGGGTGATGATGACTTTGTCCTGAAAACCTGGTTAATGAAGCTGTACACTGAAACATGAATATCCACGAACAAGTTTTTATTACAGACTGAGTTGAGCCCTGTGAATTGTTGAAAGTGCCTTTGGTATGCTGACAGGACGATTCACGGTATTCTATACCACAAGCAGTAGAAGCCGGAGGTGGGGAAGGTAATAACGTAGGCTTGTGCCATCCTGTGCAATGTACTTTGAAAATTGATGGCCCACAGTGTTGCAGCTGATCAGTGGGGTAACCAGATGGGGGGCATTGCTAGAGGATAATGGCAACCCAGATTTCAAAAATGGCAACAGAGAGTCAGAAACAGCCAGAATAACTATAGAATACCAAAAAGACAACTATAAGGTGCTAGGAACAGTTAACTTCCAAATGGGCATGATTTGAAAAATAATCATTGAGTGTGAATCAGAAAATACATTGTTATAAAATAATAAAAGGAAATAAATATGAAAAGACATATCATAATGAAGTATAAGAAATGATAAAAATAATCAGAAAAACGTACATGAAAAAGCATTTAGAAGAAATAATATTAAGCAATATTAGGAAAAGGAACTTTAATAATAAATATAAATTCTGAATCTGATTGTGAATCTAAAAAAAAAACAAACCATTGAAGAAAATACATTCTTGTGAATTTCGGGAAATTGAAATCTGGGAAAAAATTTCTGCCAGTAACCTTACACTGATAAAATATTAACTGGGCCTGTTCCCTGAAGATATAGGTTACTTGGCCATGTTTATAGCATAATGAGTTTGAACATACCATTACAAGTGTCATAACTAGGATTTTTCCATTTATTTTACAACACGCAATTAACATAGAGAAAATATTTGTACAATAAAATATAAAATACACATATACATCTCACATCAAGATGAGACTTGACAAGAGAAATCCATTTATAGAACAGGAAATCATATTCTGTAAATTTACAGTTTTTAATTAATTCCACCATTCACAGCTGGTATGTTGTGGGAATCCACACTTTAATATTTGATGAGAGGAGGGCTGGAGCAAATTTTAAAAGGATTAAGGCAATTATTCTTTGTTCACCATGTTTCAAATACATCATTCCTCATCCGTTACTTTTGTTCAAACACATGTTTAAGCTTTGTGTGACTGGCATTTCTGTTCAATTTAAAATGTTCAGAGAGGACATAAACCAATGAAATGCATTTGAATCATAAACAAACTTATATTGTCCCACTTATGCCCCCTTTCCACCGAGCGATAAAGCCTCCCGATTAAAGAATTTTGCCAGCCTTGATTGAATCTTGGGTCAGTCTCCAAGCATCGGTTGTAGTCGGTAGCTGTTGTGAGCGATATCAAACATGTTTGATATTTTCCATGACTGCTACTGACTGCCTTAATCATGAATCTTTATCTTGTTGAATCTCCGACAGCTGCAGACTGCCGCAGGTGGACTCAGACAGAATCTTGGACAGTCTCCGACAGTCTTATACAATCTGTGACTGCTAGTCGCTGACTAAGAAATTATTGTTCCAGACAGTCTGTGACTAGTAGCCAACCAACACATACATAAACATAATTTTCCCACATTTTCTTAATCGTCAACCTTAGTTGCAGACTGTTTGGGACCATAATTTCTTAATCGTCTGATTGTCTGGGGCAGTCTGGGACTAATAGTCGCCTACCAGTCCCAGACTGACACAAGATTCTTGCATGTGCCATGTTCAAGACTGTAGGCGGCTGCCCCAGGCCACTGCAGACAAAGAAAAGTGTGCCTTGGAATGTCGCAGATTGTCTGCGGCAGTCTGAAATCAAAGGCAGACTAAGATCAAGATTGCTATGGCGGGCTTGTCTGCACATATTGTATGCGCAGTTGTTTGTCTCTTGGTCGGCGACTATAAAAAGAGACCCCAGCTTGTTTTCACCTTATTACTGGAACTGGCTGGCTACTGAGAATGTCAATTGTGTTTAACAGGGTTTTTATTTAGGGGATTTTAGTTATTATTTGAATATATGAGTTGAGTTTAGGACAAGTTTTACAGATAGACACACATTTTACTTTTTTAAACTTTTTTTATTGATATACAATGTATAAGAGGAAAAGAAAGAGCAAGCAGCAGGAGAGGAGAGAAGAGGCTACAGGGGAGGAAACAACTACTGACTCCAACACTGACACCATTGTACAGCCACTCAAATTTCCACCTAGTGATGAGATACTGCCTACTACTGAGGCAGCCATTGATGATGATGAGGAGGAGCAAGAGCAAGAGAGTGCAGCACCTGTAATTTCTAAGAGATGTAGGCTTGTGACAGCATTTGCAGATAGAGAGGAGGATGCCATCATTGAATTTTTGCAGAATCACCCAGAAATATACAACAAGGAGCACGTGAGATATGCAGACAAATATCACAAGGGAGCTCTATGGGTACAGGTTGTAAAAGAACTGAGGCTTGATGTGAACGATGTGAAATACTGGTATACATCCAAGAGGACAACTTTTGGCAAGGTGTCAAAGAATAAATCTGGACAGGCTCCGTCTAGCTACACACCAAGACAGAAGTGGGTTTACGACCGCATGTCCTTCATCCGTTGTCACATCCGCAGGAAGGGAGAAAGCAGAACAGCAGGGCTAAATACCAGTACTTCCAGGGTGCACAACGACAGTACTCGCTCCAGTACAGACGTTGAATTACTAGACACAAGTGGCCGACAGGGATTACCTGTGACGTCGACGCCATTATCCACAGGGCTACCTACAGACCCCAAGTTACTCGAACATTTCGAAACCATGAGAACTATGGTGTCCAAGTTTGTGGAGAAGCCGGTGGATGAAAGGATCCTGTTTTTTTACTTTGTAGCATCAGAAGCGACCAAGTTGAGCCAAGAGCAGTACCCACTTTGAAGGGGCAGGTCTTCAACGCACTGCAGAACGTCACTGCCAGCAACCTGAAACCTGCAACTCCAAGTCCAGCTCAACCCCAGCTCCACCACCGACAAGGCAACCAACACCACTGCCGAGAAGAATAGCTACTATATCTTCAGATTTACAGACATTGGGGATTTTATCACCACAAGCACCCACGACAACAGCGACAGCTTCAGGTTCAAGCAGCAGCCTGGTTTACTACACACCGTCACAAGTGGGATTTGTACAGGATGAGAGTAGCCGTCACAACTTGTCAGGATTTTTTAGTTTCCCCGACATCACAGGAGTTTCAGATGTTAACACGCCACAAGTCTTCATTGCGTCACCAGCAACACCTTCAGCTTTCCAGCAACCTCAGCAGCAGCAACAGCCGCCTCAGTAGCCAGCCAGAAACCCAGCCTACCTTATATCGGCCCTTGTCAGGGCCACCAATGCTTCCAAAAACAATTATTAAGCTGTGTTGTTAATACTCATCCCTCCCAAAAGACAAACAAAGCTCAGTACAAATACTTACAAAAAAACAAAAAAGCCCAACACTCACACTGACCCCTCAATACACAAAAGTATCAGTACATATTTATAACAAAAGCCACATACATAACTTAAATTAATTTCCCCTATCAAATATGGCCAAAGAAATACTAGTTTAATTTGCCCCTAGATAAATAAAAAAGTTAAAGTTTTAAAGAGAAATAAATCTTTAAAGCTTTAACAGAAAAAAACCCTTAAACAAAATATTAGAAAAAGGGCCTGTTGAGGTCTCCATTTATAAAGATATATTCAAAAATTTGAATGAATATTTGGCTATTATATTTCGGCTATTCTAAATTTTCGGAAATTCTTCCAAATTAATAGTGTTGAAGAAATAAATATTTGGCTATTTCAAAATTATCTACGTTATTTTTTTCAATTATTTCTAAAGTCTTTTGGATTACTAAAGGCAGTATTTTGGGGGGACTTTTTTTAATGATATTATGGGTAAACAACAGCAGCTATTAATTGTTTTTGAAAGATTTGGTAGTCCTGAAAAGGTCTAATTTGTAGTCCTGAAAAGGACTGATGTAGGTGTGTTGGTATTTGTCTGGACTCAAATCCGGTTGTTTTGCCATGGCACAGCACCAGCATTGTTGAAGTACTCTTTCATGTAGTCCCTCTGTCTTTTGGCTTCCCTGGATGGATTCCTCTCTGCACCAGGGTTTCCACCACCACCAACCAGCTGTCCACCACCAAAGTCTGGGTCCTCGTCGTTCCCTGGTTGCTGTGCACCATGGTTCTGGTACTGGCTCCTCAGTATGTTGTGCAACACTACACATGTCATGACAACGTCTCTCACAGTCCCTGTGGAAGTTCTATGGTGGTGAACAGCACCCTGAACTTGGCTGCCAGTATCCCAAATGCATTTTCCACCACTCTTCTTGCCTTTGAAATTCTGTAGTTTGCAATCCTTTCCTGTTTAGTGAGCCCTCTTCTACTGTAGGGTTTGAGCAACCACTTCTTCAAGGCAAAAGCATCATCTGCAAGGATGAAATAACTGACATCCCTTTGACCTTGAATAATTGGGCAGGCTTGAGGCAACCCCAGGGTCTCGTCTTCAATTATTTCCTTCAGTTGGGAGGCATTAAAAATTTCAGCATCAGAGCATGATCCAGCTGTCCCAATGTCGACCTATCTGAACTTATATTCACTGTCAACTAGTGCCAGCATCACTATGGAGAAGAAGCCCTTGTAGTTATGGTAGAGAGTCCCTGAATACTTCGGTTTCTTGATGGCTATGTGTTTCCCATCCAAGGCACCAATGGCATGTGGTATGTGCCACCTGACTGAATTCCCTCTCGACTTCTTTCCAGGCATCTGGGGTGGTTGGACATCTCACATATTCACGTAGAAATTCATCTTGGATAGCCCTGTCAACCAGAAACTGGTATGATAATGACTAGTATGACTCCCCAGTGACCAAAAAAGGTAGAGTAATGGCTAATTTCATTCCAACATTGAGTGGCCCTCTGTAGTTCATTGCTTGCCTAACCAGGTGTGGGTGGACTCGTGCCTTGATCATTTAAAAATAATTCTGGGGTCATCCTCATAAAGTTTGTGTATCCTGGCACATCAAAGGCATACAATTCTGCAAGTAGGTTGTGATATGTCCCCTTTTCTTCACAATGTGTTATATAAGGCGAATCCAACACGTGTGCCTCTTTCTGGGCCTTGCTGGTGCTGGTGGTTGAGGTGGTGCTTGCTGCTGGGGCCGAACCCTGATTAGATGCAATAGAAACAAGATCTGTATCTGAATAAAAACTAAAAAAGCCCTAACTTGCATCTAAAAATGACGTGGTGGCATCTTGATTTGAGTCCAGACTGTGTAAAACTGTTACAGCTTCAACTGCAGCTTTTATATCAAAAATTTTGGTCAAAATGTCAAAACAAAAATCGCCATTGCTGCCTGGGGAGCCCTGGGGTCATGCTGCAGCTAGTCCCAGGCTGCCTGGGATGGCCCCAGACAGTCTGCGGGAATCTTACACCTGCCTTGGGGCAATCGCCGATGAATCGTTTGTCTGGTTCAAATCTTGGTTAGTCGTGGATGATTCCAGGCTTAATCTTGGCTCAGTCTGGGACTAGTCGTGAGTTAATCGGCGGCAACCACTGGCAGCCTGGGATAAATCTTGAGGCCTGCCCAAGACCAGCAACCAACTGCTTGCTCCACCCATTTTTGTCAAGAGTGTCCAAGATTGTACAGGAATAAGGGTCGCAGACTGAGTCGCTGGCCAATCACTCGGTGAAACGGGGGCATTAAAGAGATCCCAAATGATAACTGAATATTAAACCCACGTATCTTTGATAAAGAAAAAAAGTTTCTAATGCCTCTAATGAATGTTTCTAATGAAGATAAGTAAATAAAAGAACATATGTTTCACATAATTATGCAGTTTAAGTTTTTTTTTTGTTTCCCCCCACATACATATCAAGAAAATGGTAAGGATAAAAATTAAATCTTTGCTAGTTTATGTTAACCCATCTTATTATTCCTGATTGCTGCAGAAAGAAAAACAAAGATTAAAAGGCATGCTGTATAGGCAAATTATGTACTTTAAAGGTAAACTGGTTCATAATGTTCCATATGGAAAGTTCAACACAATAAGACATAGCCGCTAAAAGCCACAGGGAGTGAAAATGGAGTTGTGAAAAGAAGGAAGATTGAAGAATGAGGTTTTTATTATATAATCATGTAAACAGATAGAGTAAGAAATCTAAAATTCGCCAGGAATCTAAAATTCGCCAGGAATCTAAAATTCGCCACCTCTAAAACCTCAGTTAATTTTATGAAGAAAATGATGTTTTTGTCTAAAATTTGGTATTTTTCAGTTCAAAAAGCCTTAATTTACTATACAGTCAACAAATCTCACCACAATTCATTTATTTTATTAGTATTTTCACCTGTGGCGAATTTCAGATATGTGGCGAATTTTAGATTTCTTACTCTAATTCCTTAACTATTAATGAAGTTTAGATCATAATTGCTAAAGATGAATGAAGGGTAGTTAAGGTAATATGATAGGTTTACATTTATCCCATACACACTTTTCTCTGTGTGTAAAGTTATGCATATACACCTTATGACTACCTTAAACCCAACCTTAACTTAGGGTTATATTTATTCACACTTAAACCTTCAAAAATTCTATACACCAAATATTCAAAACTTAGAGTAACATTAGCCGTACTTATGATGCTCAGAAGATTGTGCTATTTCATAAACACTCATGTCACACTTCAAGCCTAGACACAAAAGAAAGCATGTGAAAGTATATACATAATAGTTAAAGTGTGAACTAAAACTTGTTTTGTCGATAGCTCAAACCAAGGGGAAAACAGAGTCATATGAGCAGGCAAACTACCCGTAAAAAGTAAGCCATTTAAGTAAAGCCAATAATTTAGAACATAAAACATTGCATATTACTGAATAAATTACTTCTCTAGACGATGCCTGCAATAAAAAACGGACTTTATGTTAAAAATCGTATAATAAAACAAACAATAAAGTTTTTATGTTACTGTAAAAGACGCCCATTTTCCCATTGGGTTTATAGTCACGTGTAAAACTGAAAGAAAAAAAATGGAGTAAACAAATACACTTACATATGTGTGTTCATATGTGGATTATTTATCCTATTGTACCTAACAGTAGTTTAATACATCTGTATTTTTCTCTGTGGTTTCGGTAAATGTTCTGTAATTGCTGATATAACTTACATTTTAATGTTTCTTATAAATCAGTTGGAATGCAAAGATTTCAGTAGTCTTCCTGTATGGTGCAATATTTATAAGTTTCTGATTAAAATAGTTATACAGTTCTAGAAGTGAATCTAGGATGATTTAAAATGTTACTTCATATTATAAGCATATACTTTACAATATTAAGCATTGGGGATACAGTGATGTCAGAGACAGATCACTCCAGCTGTCAAGAAAACGAGTATCACTTCCCAAACCATGAATTTGTCCAAATGGAACGAACGAATAACGTGACCTATGACAAATTTTTGCGCAACCTAAACACTGCAAAGGAGAAGGTGTTGGGTAATTTTACTACGCTGGTGGATGGTCAGATTCCTCCACCACCAGGAAGCCAGTTCCATATACATGATAAGTACGGATATCTTCAACTGGTGACAAGGGTAGGTAGAATTACAAATTTGCATTGCATGGACCTGTGAGAGTATGACCCTGACTGTTGAACAAAACATAAAACCCCCAACTTCAACTTTGTATTTGTTAAACCCCAAGTTACATTTTTCCTATTAGGTTCCCCAATGTGGTGCCCACTTTTTAGAAATGTACCTATAAAGTCTGAGACCTTGTCACATTATTAAAAATGTGTATGATCATCTCAATTTTGACCAGGTGTATTAAAACTGTTAAAAAGTAATGCTCTACAAACAAAATAAATGGCTTTCTTTCAAAGTGAGGGAGGCATAGTTTTTTTAGTAAGTTTGGTATCCACTGACATACTGTCACCTCTGTGTAGGTTCAACTCCCACAAGTGACAATGCTGAGGACCTGTCCCAATATGACCCTGGCTGTTGAACGAGATGTAAAAAGGGATGTGTTGCTAAAATTCCTAATACTTTTGGTTTATACTATTGCAGTGGTAAGGACATTTGATCAAGATAAGTCATATATTCTCTCATATTACTGCTACGATAATTTCTGTTTTGATTGTGATGAAAACATTACCTCTACTACTATTATTATTGTGCCCTTGATAGTTATAATAATTTTAAGGTGTGTTCACGTTTTTGCAATAAACTGAAATTATATTACTTAATCTAGATATAAAGTGCAGATAAACAACACAAAGCTTCACATAATGGTTAAATAAAACAAAGCAGCACAGTTAGCCGAACAGAAGGAAGTGTGTTTTTAATTTTGAGTTTATCAGTGTTTAGGAATATAATTATTGAATTATATCAGAAAGTGAAAATTGGAACAATTTGTCATTTTCAGTAGTTAAGGTCAAGGTTAAGTCACAACAGATTCCAAATACGTCCCATATGTTGATATTGAGTTGGATTACAATCCAGAATTGTGGGAGCAAGTGGTAAACTCCAAAACATACCGCTTGCTGATGCCTTGAGGTTTACACTTCAGTAGTTTGACTGAAAGTATTTAATTTCGTCATCCACCATGTCAACTATTGGCCAGTGTCAACATGAAACATATGATTGATATGCTTGTTAAACTGCAAATATATCAAATACCTTTTTATGTTTTGTGGCCTAGTGCTTACCAAGTCCAGCATCTACTTAAAGGCTGTCACCTCTGTGTGGGATCAAATGCCACATGAGCCAATGCTGAGAGCCTGTTCCAGTATGACACTGGCTGTTGAATAGGACCCAAATGCTTTTTACCCCGTTCCAGGTTGCTTTGTATGCCCATCCTGGCAGAATTCTCAAAATGGATATAGAACAACAGGCACTAACCTTGGTAATCCATGAAGCTCTGGCTTGGAAGGACGAGAGTCTGCAGTGGACTGAAGACCGTGACTTGCCAATAGAAGAATTACTTCTGAATGCTAGCGATATCTGGTTAGTCCAGCCTGAAATATGTAAGGTGACTCTTAATCTGACTGTTTCCTTAGAAATAACAGCATTTTAATTGGTCCCACTTTGAAGACACTTTTGCATTTCTTGTAATTCTATTTTATAAGCAGTTCACAAAGTACATTGGTTTTGGATTTGGTTGCATTTTGCTTCTGAATCAAGGTACATGGCTTATATCATGCTGTGAGAAAGGAGGGAAGTAAAGCTATGCATACTAGTCAGTCCAGAATCTGGATTGTAAACGTGGACATCAGCCATGGTCTACAGACCATGGTAAATCTTATTATAATATAATCTTCTGACAATAATTTTGCAGTAATTGAATATTGATAACTATTTTGCTAGGACTCCGGCAATTTATGCATCCCATATTGTTGAAGAAGTTGAGCTGATCAACACAGGGATGGTGAATGTCTTTTATGATGGCATTTGCGTTCACCAGAGAAGTGTGGCGTACACTATACCATGTACTGTCAATGTTAGGAACTTCCCTTTTGACACTCACAGTTGTACATTTCAATACACACAGCCAAGAAATGTTCATTTCAAGTGAGTCATTTTAATGTTGTAGACCTGTAATGTATATGACCTGTGTGTGCTGAATATTGATGAATATAAACAGACTCAATCCCAGATTCTGTATTATATCTAAAGTTTTGATAATCATAAAGTGATAGCCACTCTTAGAACACAAAACAGAGAACTTGCTAACCACTTGGTCACTGCCTTAGTATCAGATATCCAATCAGGTATCCAAGTGCTTAAACTCCGAACTCGCGGATTCTAAGGCAGACCATCCAAATCGTAATACATAGTCATAAAACATAATAAGGTCATCACCAGGGGACCATCGGTGTTCGGTAGTAAGAAAACCTAGGGAAGAAAAGACCTCTAAAACAGGTAAGTTTTAAGTCGTCTTTTGAAACATGATGGTGTAGGAGCAGTTCAAATTTCCAGTGGCAAATCATTCCAAAGTTTTGGAGCATCATATAAGAAAAACTTGTAGAAATGAACTTTAGATTTATGAACTGAAGAGCTGTAGAAGGAAACTTTGAGAAACATCTTTTCTGGATTACTATATCTTGTTTTAACAGCAAATGTATACAAACAAATACGGAGCAAAGTATTTGGCTTGCCAGTGGTTAAGGTACTTATGTATGAGTACCAGAGTTTTGAAAATGATTCGTTGTTTAACAGGAAACCAGTGGAGAGACTTTAAGGTTGACAAGTGTATCTCATTCTGAATACACAACAGGGTAGTTTACGTTGGGTGTCCAGCTTTATAGACTGATTGGAATGTGTTTCCAATATCATTTGAGTCAATGTATCTGTGCCTGTGTCAATGATATCTGCCACTGGCCTAGTAGGTAACACACTCGCCTTGAAACACAGAGGACCTGGGTTCAATCCCAGGTATAGGAAGACACATAGTGGCTCGGATGACCACTTAAAATGGCGGTCCTCTGTCATTGGGCCCTACCCCAGTTTCAGGTTAAAGAACGTCAAGCCTCTGTCTTTCAGTTAGGGGAATGTTAGTAATTTGAGAGTTGGACTGTACTCGTACAGTCAAATGGGTCATATAGTACTTTGAGTCCTGTAGTGTATTGAGATGTTACGCTACGTATAAATACAAATACAAGACATTCACATACATCATGTGAGACCTTATTTGAGCAGCAACTATACACTCCACCAACTTTGACCGGAAACTTTGCCCAGAAACCGGCCGATAGTTCTTGAAGTCCTCCTTGGACATAGAGGTAAGTTCATTGAGTGTGAGTTACTTCCTAATACCTTTAAATAACAGGAACTGGTTCAGGACATCCAAATGGGGGCGGGGGTGTTATTAGTCATCACATAAAAATTGGTTGTTACTCCTATGCCAATCTATTTTTAACATTGTGACAGACTATTACTGAGGCAAATAAAAACATTAAGGTATCCAAATCCCTCACTTGTGACTTATATGTTGTCAAATTTGTGAGATGTGCGTGTCTGGTTAATCAGAAAAAAACATTCTTTCTGAACATTCTGCTATGGACTCATTAGTGATTTTGGCTTTTTATTTTCAGAACCCAGCTGGCCTTTGTTTCAAAGAGAACACAAATTGACAGAGTCATTGTTTATTCTACCCCATCAGAATATGCTCATCTGGAATGGTCTGTCACTGATCACAGCACTACTTTAGTGGGAAGCCAGTGTTCTGGCATGGAGTTCAGCATCACCCTAAAGCGACAGGCTCATTTCTATGCCATTGTCCTAATTTTCCCAACTGCCTTGTTAAATGTCCTCTCATTGGCCATTTTCACACTTCCTGTTGACAACACAGAGAGGGAAAATTTCAGCTTAACCTTGATGTTGACCTATTTTGTCTTGATTATGATTATTGTAGACACCATTCCTCCAACTGGGCATCAGGTGCCACTGTTTGGTCTTTATGTGATTCTTTGCACAGTTGTGGTGGTACTCACCTTTGGGATGTCCATGTTGTTGATTAAAATGTATGAGCACAAAAGGTCAAAGAAGAGAAAAATGCCAAAAGCCTTATACCAGTGTCTAAAGGCCTGCTGTGGGGTTGAAAAGGCTTATACACATTATTCCACGAAAATGGTAAAGAACCGATTAAAAGTTGAAGACCCAAAGACAGTTAGTATTGATGGAAATGAGAATGCCGCTTGTGAACCAGTTATGGGGTATGAGACTAGGGAAGACTTTAAGTGGAAGTATCTAACAGTGATTCTCAACCGCATATTTTTTGCTGTGACTCTTATTGCTCATATCTTGCTTCTGTGTATATTTTTTGTGCCTTAAGTTAGCTTTACTTATGGAAAAGTTGTGTTGAACAGGACAGCATGCATGTCAAATATACTACAGTACCAATAAAAGTGAATAAATATTTATACATATACATGGTGCATCTTCAGCAGTTGCAGGCTCAAAACATGGAAAACTGCTTCTTCCATATAAGTGTAAGGAATATTAAATCTTCCACCTGTACTGCCGGTGGTCATAATCCCACTCCCAATGCCATTGCTATTCTTTAGTGATGTCCAGGCATCACAGTTGTCAGGCCTCGGGGGGGGGGGGGGGGGGATTAAGTTGCACCTTAAGACCTAGTGGCAGTTTCATATAGCAAAAAAGCGGGTCAATTAGCATGGTATGTTAGGATCTCCTTAGCAACCAATGACTTAGCCAGTTGCACCTCCTAGAAATTTGTAGCACAAATTGTTGATCAGTTTCAGATTTGCTTTGAAAGAGTTGGACACGAATTATTTGATACTTGTGTTACATATTTTTGAAACTTTACATATTTTAGTGCTTTTAAACAAGATGGTATTTAGTATTTATCATTGAACCGTCTTCCTGGCTGGCTGTTTGTGTGGCAACAAATTGACAGCCTCATGCTTGATTTGGCCTGTGGGCCTTCAACAACTGACGGTCTACTCTAGTTTATTTTGGTCTCCTTATCTCCTTATTTAGCCATTAAGGTCATTTCAACCATGTGTTTGTTAATTTGTTGGGATACATGAGGTTAATTTATATGTTTCAGTGACGATGACTTATTTATCACATTTAAAAAGAGAAGAAAAGTAAAAACCCATGTTGAAAGTGTCTTGTAAGTCATAGCCCACACTCTGACAGTAAATGTGTAAGAAATGCAGAACATTTTCTTTAACTTAATCAATGACACGATTCATCAGAAGAACTGGACAGAATTGCATGTTTGCCAAGTAACATAAGAAGAAAATGTCCCAGAAAACCAGGCAGTTACCAGTTTTCATCAGTGGCAGAGACTTTGCCAGAGGAAAGCAACAGCAGCTTAAGTGAACAGGACACAACAGACACTAAGGCAGAAGCTGATCTTAGAAAAGTCAACAGGTGACTGGATGACGTCAAGACACAGACTGCAGACCCCTTATCATCCAGACAGTTCTAAGATAAGTAAAGATATTGGTTACAAACATTCTAGTAAAATACCAAAAGTCACTAGCAGTGATTCTTCCTCGGAAGAAGAAAACCTTCCATCCGTTGCTGTTCTCAAGGCTTTAAAATTCTTGCAATGTTGTGTTGGAAGGAGAATATCAAACAAAAATAGGTTTAAGTCCAAACAGGATGGGGCAGTGGAAGTAGTAGTTTAGAAACGGTTTCATCCCCATTTATCTCACTTAATTAATGGAGATCTCCAAGTATTTGTCATGGTCTAATGTCAAAAAGGCACATGCCATTCTGCTGTGTGACTTGGGGCGAGGTACCCTTCACTGGGGATAGAGAATTGACAGAATACGACATGCCTATTCTCAAAAATATAGTAACTCTAGACAAAAGTAGGGAAAAACAGGTAATCTGGAAAGAAAGCATAGCTTTGTAAGCAGCTTCAGTTGGGCAACTGCCTTTTTAACAGAGACCATGAATGTGTTGGCAAAGTACAAAACATATATGTGCGCATTGTTTGTCTCCTTGCAAAAGATTGTCTCCTTGCAAGAAAAAGTACAGCCAAAAACAAGCAGAAAGGCTGCTCAGAGTTAAAGATAGGCAAGAATTTGAGAACAGCAGTTCTCATGTTAGTGTTGACAATGAAACGTTAATTTCCAGCGGTACAGTTCCTGTTTCTAATTATTATTATGCGATAGGTAAAAGTATGAATAAGTAATGATTATTACACTTTTATTCAATTGTTTAAAAACTCTTGACAAATCAATTAACCTAAATTTCAATATACTTGATTAGCATATATTTATATATTTTTCCTTGTATATTGACCCATGTGTTAATATTCTTTCTGGTATTTCCTCTATTCTGTAGAATTTCTACTCTAAAGTGGATAGCAGCAATGAAAGTGACTACAATATTTTTTGGTAACTCAGAACTGTAAATAACTCAAAGTACTTTTACTACAGATGAACCGGATAATTAAAAAAACTTACTTGAATTAAAACACACATCCTATTGATGAAAAGGTATATTATTTTGTAATGCACACTCTTCTGACCTAGATAACGTACACCTGAAAGAGTTCTGCATCTTGTATTATGCAGAAGAATTTTTAATTATGCAATTATATATTATATTTTTTCCCATTTATCTCATGGTTCAGGTTAAAAACTACTTGACTGTTTCAGGTGTCTGTAAATTACAACAAAAAGTGTGCATTACCAAAAATGATACACACTTTTAACAATGGAATGATATCACACCTGTGCTGTAACAGGATATAAGTCCATAATCAAAATAATTATGCCAGTTTATCAAAATAATAAGGTGACAGATCAAATTAGTTATCTGTATTTAACAAGATTATATTTTGATAACTGTAATATCATCAAGTGTACTAGTTCTGTTAATACCTGGGTTTTCACGGATTCCCCTTGAGCTCAGATGGTTAAAGAGCTAGACTTGTGTTTATTTCTGTGTGTAATCAGAAGGCCGTGGGATCGACTCCCAGCAGAACCAATCAATAATTTCTCCATAAAGCACTTGACTCCAGACAGTTATCTGTACTAAAGGTACATCAATCATACATGTTGTTTCTATTTCTCGCCTTAGAATCCGTAGATACGGAGATTAAGCACTTGGACAACTGATTGATTGATTTATCATCTCGCTTATCTAGATCAGTAACCTGCTGCAAGATTGCCATGACTTAGGTCATCATTCAAATTTGCAGGTCAGATCCAAGTCACATGGCTGCAGTATAAAATGTTTACTACATAGATCTTTTACTACATACCTTCCTGACCTGTTTAAGGAGGAAAGTGTAACGATTAACAGCCACACGATACCTACTGCAATTTCATGCTCTCTCACATTTTCTCTTGAAAGATTTGGCAGAAAGGATGTCAACATTTATGAACCCAATGTGGGGGTGCTTTGGTATGTCCTTCTTCATCACTTATCACAAGAGCATGCTAATCAAGGTTATGCAAAATGGTGAAATAATGATGACTGAGAAGACCAGCTGTTTTATGAGGTCAACTGATAAGATCCGAATGTAAAATGTCTCACCTAAACTCTTGAACATTAATTTTATGAAGTTTACAAATTGTGACACATCTAAATTTACAAGGCTCCTTAACAGGTACTTTCACAGAAAAAAATACTGCAAAATGGTCAGATAAACTATATTTATTGATCAACTCATCAAGAAACACTTTCCCTTTTACTGTCACTTCCTTAAAAGTTGAGATAAATAACATGTTTTACTGAGTTAATAAGTTAATAATCACATACAACTCGACCCCTTACCAAATTGGCCCCTGTCATATAGGCCCCCAGGATAAAATACTCTAGTCAAATTGACCCCCAGAAAACAGTACCATAGTCAAATTGGCCCCCAGAAATGACTTCTCTAGAAGGACAAATATAATAAAATTATGTTAGTGAACAGAAGTCATGGCTTTAATCTAACATAATTTAATGAAAACTTAAAATCTAATCTCCATTTAATCAAATGCACTTTTAATAATTCTTACACAAACAAATGAGTAAAGACAGAGGATAAAATATATTTATTACAGTATCCATAATCTTTTTAATCTATATTTTTTTCTGTTGGTCTCTTTTAACAAACATTGTCAAGCACATTGTAGAAAAAGGGACAACGGCTACTCTGGCTTGTTACAATCATGAGAGGAAATGAAACTTACTGCACACATTAAAAACAAGAATAGCTGAATTTTTTTTCTGCAAAATATATCATTACCCCTTAGTTCTGACACAGTAAAGACAACTTGAATGAGGAATATATATATTTTTTATTTACAAAAACATAAGAAAATCTAAGCTCAAAATTTTTAATTTTTTTCCAATTTTTCACTATGATGTCATAGTGAAAAATTGCAAAAAAAATTAAAAATTTTTATTTTTGTGACGTCATAGTAAAAAATTTTTTTTGTGACGTCATCTTAAAATTTATGACGTAAATATGACTAAATATGTGTTTTAAGTAATAATGACGTGTTTTGCTTTGTTAAAACGTCATTTTGATGTAATTTTGTTTATTTACATATAAAAAGAGCTTTCTTTCAAATTTAAACAATTGTATGCTATTTCTGATGAAGGAGTGAAGCTCTGAAAGCTCAAATAAATCTATTTATTTGATATGCTCTTTGTTTTTACTTTGTTTATTATTTTATATGGGTTCTTGACTATGCCCGAGTTAACCAAGTTACCACGTGGGAAACATGAGTCAATTATTACTTGATGGTGGGCTGCATTGGGCTTCTCCCTGGTTATCATTGGAGAAATATGCAAATTCTGAATGGGGGTTCACTAAAAGAGTCTCCCCATGATCTATTTTGTCATGTAAGTAGGCCTCAATGTCCTGTGGGAAATCTTTTGCTGAAGTGTGATTATCACCCTGACTTATGAGGGGAGTCCCTCTATCATAGTCTAAGGGGAATCCAAATCAGATCAGAAGGGGAAGCTGTTTCCCCCAATACCCCTGCAAATGTCTGTCCCATACTTCCGGTTTGAGCTGGATGAAAGATAAAATTGTACTGACCAGATGCTTTGATAATGTGGTGCAGATCAATGGCTCCAATGAAGTGCAGACAGGTGTGACCTCATTGGGGGAGATACATTTCCCCCGTGGGGATGAAACCAAATTTGAATTGGGTCCAGTGAAGCGCAGACAGGTGTGACCTCATTGATTGAGGAGACACACTTGTTTTTCATTCTGAGTTGAAAGTCATATCTAATGTCAATGCCAGAGTCAAATTGAGAGTCACAAACCCCTGCTGAGACAATAGCATCACTAGTTGAAGCCTCTTTGTGAATGTTTGGTTGTTCTGAATGGATATCAAATGCTTTGTTATTAGCTAGGCCTGTGTTATGTTCAAGCACACTGTTAACAGGATTGATGCTAGATGACGCTGGAAGAAAGTCATTGACGCCTTGCAAAACCTGGTATTTGTTTTGTTTGTATTTGTTTTGTGTATTTGTATTTGTTTTGTTGCCAGCCTTTGTGTTGAGAGCATTTACTTTATGGTTAGAGTCAACCGTTGGTAAAACTAATGTTTGTGCAAGATAATTTACTGCTAGTAGCTCTGCCATTTTATGGCTTGTTGGAGAACTTGGGCACATGATAGATTTTTAAACCTAAAAAAATCCAGTCTCCAATCTGCACTCTCACCTAGGTTTGTATCAGAATTGTATATGGTCCTTGAATGATACCCCTTGGTCATATTACATCCACTGAGATTGTTATCTTTAAGCCAAGTACAGTACTTGTTTTACTTTTATGTACTATAGGCACTGCATTGCTGCAGTGCCTCACTCATTTTTTACTTCCTGATCACGTTTCAGTCTGCAATGTTTGAGTGGATGAGGAGACGGTTTTCCCAAGGTGTGGCAATGGCTACATATGCGTTTGTAGTACTGACCATTGGTGGCATGGTCATTTTTATGGGGGCATTTTCCATTTTGAAAATATCTACAAGACAACACCTTGATCGCCCTTACCTTTTGGAAGTTGGGTACCTGCAGGATTGGCAACTATTTTTTGGGCATATGCACGCCTATGCCTGTCTGACATCAGCCAATTAACATTACCATCCTCCATGCAACATACTATAAGGGCATGTGCTCCTTTGGCAGATGCCAAACCAAAATCTTGGGCATCCTCCATGATATTTGTGCTATAGTCAAGCATTGCATTTTTGACTCAGTTCTTTTTCCTCCCTAATAATAGAGCAAAATCTAGACATCCATTGGAACATAGATAAACTATCATAAGTTACGTTGGCCGTTGAGGTACCAGCTAGTATGTAATTGGGGGGGCCAGGGTACTTGAATTTTTACCATAATTTGGTCCTTACCTCCCTCTGGGACTTAAACATACCTTGCTCATTGATTCTTGTGAGATCCTGCAACTTTTGATCAACAGCCTGCTGTATGTGCTTGGATCCTTTCAGCAACTTAACACTTGTAATTAGGGCGTCATCCTCAGCATCACTGTCATCATCTACCTCTGCCGAGGAGGAATTGCCATCAGGGTTGGGCTTGTGTTGACCCTGTGGCCGTCAACCTACAACTGACAGCATTTAAAGCATTAAAAATCTGAGCATTTGTATTGTCTTGGACATTTTGGTTATCTACTGAAGGGGACATACTGTTCTCAGGGTCATTTTTTACTTGCACTTGACATTCGGGTCTCTTGTGTTGGCCCCCACAAGCTGAGCAACTAAAGACTTTCGGCATTTTTATTTGACAATGTTTTTACTGTCTAGAGAATGAGTACATTGAGAGTATTAAAATTTATACAGTAGTTCAAATGCCTTAATCAGATAACACTATGTAAATAGCATCAAGTAACCGACAGTCCAACAAATAAGAGAATAGCAATATCAGTCCAAAAGGTGACCAAAAGATAGAGAGAGGTGACAAGCTGAGAAAGTGAGGGAACTAAGTAAACCCGCAATTGTGGAAAAATATAACTTTTTTATTCTTAAAAAATTTACATTGTTAGTACATACATATTGTTAGGTTAAAACTACTGACTACACAACTAAAGCTACTTTACTGGTTGTTTCATGTACTTTAACTTATGAACCTGGGCGTTGCCCTCAGAGATGTGATTAAAATAAAGTTTCTATTAAAACTACTGTAAAACTAATGTAAACTAAAGACCAAGTAAAATACTGTTACCTTTTAAAACTGACCAAATATATAGAACATATAATATTTAACAATATAGTGGCTATGTGAGCCTGTTGAACAGCTGCACACCATAGAGATTATAAATATGAAAATCATTTGCACAGCTGCCACCTTTGGCAGTTGTAAGTACTTGCACTGACTCAAGTGGAGCCAGGCCATGTTGCATATGGGTTGTCCACCCTTACATCAACGTACTGCTATATACAATTGCATTTTTAAAAAGCTGCCAACTCTGGCAGTTGTCACTACTTGTAATGACTCAAGTGGAGCCAGATGATGTTACATGGGGGTTAACCACCCTCAAATTAAGATAATACCGAATGAATATACACTTGCCATTTAACATGTGATATATACAATCTAACCACTCCTGGTGGAGGAACTTCACGTTGTTGTTATGTTAACCTTTGTTAACTCTGGATTATTTGGTCTACTGTATATCTGAATGACACACACATTTAAGAAGGCACCAAGGCCCAACAGTAGAGTAGTAGTTAGTAGTCGTTGAAAGGACTGTGCAACTCCTGAAGCATGGAGTGGATCTTGGATAATATAAGCATTCACTGCATCACTAGACCATGTACCATGGCGTTTTATTTTTTTGTATATTGACATCTGAATTAAAAGCTAGAGTAGCTCCTGATCTGCGAAATGTGTGGAAACTATACAGTAAGGGATCTAGGTGAAGGTGAGTGAAAGTTTTTGCTAAATGGGTTCGAACTTGAGATTGAGTAAGAGAACCAGATGGTAACAAAACAATGGACTATTGGGAGAGTGGGGGTAAACTTTAACCAGTGACTAGACAAAGAGGTGAAGAAGCAAGAGCAGGGATAATGATAAAAGTGTCCTTGGTGGAAGTTTGAAGAGTTTTTGACCATTTAATCAAAACAATGGCATGTGAGTCTTGAAATAAAATGTCACCTCTGCAAAGATGCTTAGAAAACATCAAAAAAGCCTTGGAGGGTGGAACTAAATTAGAAATGCGTAGGAAGCCAAAAAGGCTAGTAAAAATAATGCTCTGAAAGTTAAAGGAAGAGGAAAGAGGAGACATGTTACAATAATTTTTGTAAGAATAGGTATGTCGAAAATGGCTTTCTGGATGGTGGCAGAGTGACTAGAAAGTTCAAGAGCATGTAACATGTGCTTAATTTTTGGATTAAACTGTACTTGAGTGTCTAAGTTAAACCAGGTGAATTGAGATCTGATAACAGACATGTAATTCAGAATAGAGGAGGATTTGAGATTGTTGAATGACAAAAATTCGAGGAAGGCCAGAATAGTGAACAACTGTGAGTTAAGAGTATCAGAAGCAAAGAAATCACAGAATGTCATATACAGCAGAAATATACTCTTGTAGGTACTCCAGGTCTTGGGTTTGTAAGCTTGGTGGAGCCTCTGGTTAACCCTAATAGCCAATGCTCTGGTAAGACTGTGTTCATCTACAATGAAATGGATTACACACTTGAGTGAGTTAGAGTTACAGATAAACTTAAATATTCATGTTGACATGAAAGTGTTCATGACTGACTTCATACCAGATGGGATGTTCTATTAATGTACCTAGTTGCTGATGATTTTGCTGACAGCTATTCCACCTGGATAACAGGTCTGCCACTTTGTTGTCTTTTCCTGATATATAAATGACACTAACTTATCAATAACCAAATGTTTTGGATATACAAAGCTAGATGAGCATCTCTTGTATAGCCTGATCTGGTTATGTTGACCACTGCCATATTGTCGTATCTGAGTAATATCTTCTTATGAGCCCATGCTGAGCCCCAGATGCGCAGTGCTACTAGTATGTTTATCATTTTGTAGTGTGTGATACTGAGGTTGGGATTGTCTCTGATATTATCTGGTAGCAGAGCAGAGTATACTGCATTCTTCCATATGCCCCCAACATGCGTCAGACAAGCATCGATTTCTAGGGTTTCTGCATATTCTATCGTATCGTGATTGTATGAAGCTGTACTGTTAAATACCAGCAAGAACTCTTTAAACCAAGCTATGTCTTTATGCATATCTTATGTCACTTTTATATGCTTGCTCTCAGAGTTTCTTAAGGCTTCCAGAAGCTTGTTAACAAAATAGCAAGTTGGTCTAACACATTTGTGAATAAACATGAGTGATCCTAATAATGATTGTAGTTCTTGCTTGGTGATTTTTGTTTGGTCGCTGGCTTTTGTACATTTTTGATAATTTCGGTTAACTTTTCAGTGGGTACAGATAGAGTGGCGTTTTTGGTGTTGACTATGATGCCTAAACAGTTGCAGATACTGCTGGAAGCAGCTAGCTTTGACTCACCTATGGGGAAACCCAGTTGTTCAAGTCTACTGAGCAGAAAATCAAAACTATCAAGTATATTTTGATCTTTGCCTACTCCTAGTAGATCGTCTATGTAATTAAAGATGACATAGTCATTTTTGTGCCAATTTGTTTGAGGAAAAAACTCCGAGACATTGTGTTAGGATCTGGTATTGTAACCAAACTAGAACATTATAACTTACAGTTCTAAAATATGTCCTGAATGCCTGCTTCCAACTATCACTGTCAACAACAAGGTCTATATCTCTGTTCCATTTCTCATTGCTGTAAACTTTCTTTGCAGAATTTAGTACTTTATATATTCTTTTAATACCAGAATCATTTGAAAAGAGTGTCATAGGAAATGGAATGACAGGCTTCATTTATAACTTGTCAGTGTCCTCTTTATTCAGATGTCTAATATACTTGTTGGTTAAGGTTTGGCTTTAATAATATTCCAGGTAGTTACAATTGCTCAGGTCAAATTTAAGTTTTATATCTTCAAATTTGATTACTATACCTGATGTTTGATTAATGATATCCCCAAAATAAACTATATTCTTTTTGAGTAAATTTTGAAATAACATGTATGATGTTGTTTTATTATTGTTATACCACAGTGGAAAGGGCAAACCTTCCACAAATGTTTGAGCCTTCAAATAATGTCACCCAGTTGTACACTGAGTTGTAAATAAGCTTGTTTACCCATGTTACGGCCACAGGCAAGCACAGTAACAATTACCGGTTGCTTCTAAGTTGCAACAGGAAAAGATAAAACGTTTAACTTAACAAATTTATTTAACAATTAAAAATAAAGATTACAGTCAACTGGTATGCTCTCAACAGTACAAACAATGATACAATAATGAAACCAATCTGACCTGGCCACTGTAACTGACAGTAAAGTTTGTCCACTGTATCCAATAATCTGTCCTGTGATCTGTCCTGTGATCCGTCTGATGTCCACTAACACAGATATCTGTATCCTGTGATCCGTTCAGTATCCAATAACACAAAATATTCTTATCCTGTGATGATTTTGATATCCAATCACACCAGATGTCTGCATAGAAATATTCAGAGAGTCTGCACAACTGTACTCTCCACTTCAAGATATAAACAATGTACAAAATGCAATAAATCCACTCTCTGGTAGAATCATATACTGTATATAATCAGTATTATCCAAAGTACAGCAAATCTATCCAGACATAGTATCCAGTTCGCTCCAGTAATATTTCAATCACAAAGTATAAAGTACACAAAAAGTATATATCCAGTTGATAGTACAATGTAGCTCTAAGACACAGTTAACCTTCTGTATAGCCAGCAAATACTATGTTCATCTGTGGCCAGGTGTACAGTGCTTATATACAAGCATGGAAACTTCCAGACAGTTATAGAACAAACTTGAATTTAACACCCGTTACCAGATTCACCAATGAAGTTCTAAAGACTACTGGTAATTGGGTTTCCCCAAATCTACTGATATAATCACTCAGGTGATTAGAAGGATTTCCCTAGTCTATAAATAGATCAGTACTGCATGACACATAAAAAGAATCAATAACATGATTACCTTATATGGCAATATATAGACATAAAGCTTAGATTAGACAATGCACTTATATAGTGCCCATATATGTAACAACCCAAGATGCATTTGATGCATTGATATAGCAGGATAGGTTTATCATGTTTAACCTATCCAAAAGTATACCTTGTTTCACTTGGATTACAGATCCTGTAGCTATCAATCATTCCTAAAGTTTCATTCTTATCTATTAACTCTTGTCTTGCTTTTGGATTAATGATGCTCACACAGTTTCTACAGTCTTTTTGTGGGTCAAGAACTAAGTTAAACTTTCCAAAGCCAATTGTGTACTGCTCACTAGATCATTCTATAAATTGTTTAACTTATCTAAAACTTCTGGGGAGTCTATGTGTGGAGCATAAAGTATGATTAGCCTCACAGACACAGAATTCAATTTTAAATCAGTTATTGAGATTTCCTTGTGTATCTAACTCCTCTGCTTTTAGCCATTAGGCAGGCATTCTCCTTCCAAATATCCCTCATTGACTTTCCATCTTTCTTTGGTTGCATTTCTTTGAGATTTGGTAGAACATGAACTTGTTTCTTTTTGTTTTGTAAGCCCTGACAATTTACTGATAACACCTTCAATGTATCAAAAGAAGACATTCCTACACTCTGGCCAAATTCATAGAGGCTCAGAGTTGACTGATAGAAAAATAAATTTATATTCAAAAGTATTCCCTGAACTGCAAAAACATTGTTCATTATCTATCATTAGATAAACGTTTAAAAATATATTTTATCTCATATATGTGCCCTAAGTATCTCTCTGATTTATCTCTAGAATAATCCAATTGAACAATTCAAAAACAATAAAACAAAGTTTCTATAGTGGCTGATAAATCTGTTGAAGTTACAAAATCAATATACCTGCTCTCACTTATTGATAAATCATATTAATTTGAAGAATCGTCAAAAACAGAAAAACAACCTTTTTCTAGGATGTATGATGGTTAAAAAATTTCTAAAAATATTAAGAGTTTTCAGAGAGATCATACCTTTACCAGGGTACATGATAATAAGTAAAATAAAAATGTAGTCCAGATCGCTAAAAATTTAGTGAGAAATAATTAGATCTCAGAGTATCAGTTTCAATGCTCCAAATAGCAATGGATTGAGATCTCAGTCAAAAAGTTTCCCTTACAGAATATAGACAAAATGAAACACTAAAATTGAAAAGCCCTTATACAGAGCCATATTTCTTTTACATGGACATGCCCTGAAATGTAACAGACAAGATTTTCCTCCAATTATACCCTTTTGAAATAGGAACTTTTTCAACTTTTCAGACGAAACGGCTTCTACATCCTAATGCTTAATACAACACAATAAACAAAACTAAGCCCCTTCAAGGAAAGGCCAAACAAGTGACATTCTATTTTATTAAATCCTAAAGAAGAAAAGGTTTTAAAGGTTTAAAATATTTATTTTGGTACTCTATATACCAACAAGTAGAATTACCATAATATTTAAACAAGAACCTATTTCATAGTGTTCCAAAATTCTGTGATTTTTAACACCGTATACTTTCAAATGTAAAGTTAAAGTTTTGTTTACCTTTCGTATCCAATTTAAAGGGACAATAATTATTCAAGGAATACTGGAATAAACAGTTATTAATCAGGAAAGAAAAGATAAGATATCTAGCTGTTGAACTATTTTGTTTCACACTTCCTTGGCAATGGTACAGAAAAAAAATTAAACTATGTCAACCCCATTCCCAAGATAACTTTTTACATGTCATTATCAACTTCAAAGAAATAAATTTCTCTGACAGTAAATAAAACTTCAAAGAAATACACTTCTTTAACAGTAAAGACAAGATTTTAAAGAAATATATTTCTTTAACTGTAATTAAGAAACCAAGACACATAATGCTTAACTAAGCTTTTGTTTCACACTGTTACCAAGGTTAAGCTAAATAAACTTTTTTCCGCAATGAGGAAATCAATCAAAATATTTAATACTTCACTATATTTTGCCGGGTCAAATACATTATCTTTGAAGTTGATTTCTACTAATATATTTTATCCAGTCCCCAAAAGCCATTTCTTTGCCTGCTCATTCTACTGTTTCAAATCTGGTGCCATTCAAAGTGAAGGGGAAACATCCACTGTAATTACTAAGCCAGGAATGTTTTGTGAAAAAGGCTGTAACCCTATTTCTTTTCTTGGTAGACACATGCTCTTGTCGAAGATCCTCTTCTGGAATTTCGTTCAGGTTGTGTATAGTGTTCCAATGACTTTTCAGCAAAATTGTACTGACATAAAATTTTGGGTGTAGATGGGGATGGGTATCTAAAGCTTTATGAAAGGTAGGCCACATAACTTTATGTTGTTGTAATATCTCCTGACAGTAGTTGTCTGACAAACTTTAACATTTTTCTTTTAAAAAAGGTATTTTGTCCTTTATATTTGAAAAGTGAACAATAACTGACCTCATTACATTCCTTCTGAATTGGCCTAGTATGTTCACACTCATAATGTGATAAAATATAAAGTAATGTTTCTTCCAGATTTTCATTCTTTGCTTCAGGAATATCCTGGATATTCAAATTTTGTCTTCCTGTCTAAGTTTCCATTTTTAGTAGCTTCTCTTCCTATAGTCTATTTTGCTGTTTAAAAGCCACACGATTTGTTTGACAATGATTAATTATTTTACCTCTATCTTCAAACTGCTCTTCAATTCCTGCTATCTTTCTGATTTCATCCTGATGTGCACCCAGAAATGTGGAAATCATCAACCTCATCTGGTGAAACTGATCTGACAGGCCAGTCGGTAACTTTTACAGACTGGGTCCTAGAATCGGGAAAAAGATTTAACCAACAGGCCGTAAACTGAAACAGACAAGCCATAATCAACAACCGACAGGCCTGTAACACTAACAGACAAGCCTGGAAATGTAACCAATAGGCGGCAATATTTTTGCGTCTTACGGCCTGTCGGTTTCAAAAGCTGTGGGTATAAAAAGGTGAGTCGGTAGACAATTTGCGTATATTTGGGCTTGACTTGTCGAGAGACAACTTGGTGTGCAGCTTTGATTTTAGGTTTTTTATTTTTTGGGAAATTAGCTTGGCTAGTTGAGCTAGGCTGGACTGGTTGGGAATGAAATCTGTTCTGTGAGTTTTCACTTTTATTTTAAGTTTTGTTTTTTTAAAATAAGCTGTACAATTGCTTGATTGACAAGACCAACGACAGTTTCAAAGACAAGCAGAAGAAGGAATGACTTTGGAGCAGCTACCAGCTACCAGAAACTTGCCTGTAAAGACAGTGAAGAAGTGGTTTGACACTCAACACACCAGATATGGCAAGCTCACTCAGACGAAGCCAGGACAAACAGCTGAGAAGAGTACAGAATGTCAGACTTGGCTGAAGGACAGTTTCAGTTTTCTCTGCATTCAAGTCACCCCAGAGGCCCTCTGCAGCCGCAGCTTCAGTTCTAGATGCATCCAGGGACACAGAATCTGAGATGGAATCAGATTGCATCAGATGTTACTCATCAGCCTTCGAGCACCAGTCCCAAGCGACGATAGCCTCCAGTCGCGACTGCCACCACGTCTGCAGATCCAGTCTTAGATAAGTTCCAGCAGATGAGGTTGATGATTTCCACATTTCTGGGTGAATGTCGGGACCCCACTCCAAGTCCTCGACAGTCGTTCTGCAACTATCTCCACCCTGAGATTGAACATCTGGAAGAAAGGGACTTTTTAACCTTCAGGAACGAGAAAGTGAAGCTTCTCAGTGAAATACAGTACAAGGCCAAAGAACGCAAGAGACAGGTCACCACAAGTAAAGAGATCACCACATATCAACTTCCAGAAGCATCACAGTCCACAGCAGGATGGGAATACGTACTCACCATCCCGGAAACTCAACCACTCTCCATTCCAGTTGTGCAGCCTCAACAGACCACCACAGGACAGCATGTTACAGTGATTTGAAAGTACAGCAACCATTGGGGCCTCCATCATCGTCAGCACAGCCAACTTCTTACGTAGTTGTGGATGACCAACAGCCTGGGACTTCCAGACAGATGATTTTCAACCAACCTTCAGTTGCACCTTCACAACAGGAGGAGAGTCAGCACAACACTTCTGGATTATCCAGTCTCTTCGCAGCTATTCCCAGTGTGCTTCAGTATCAGCAGATCGACACACCATAGCCATTTTCACCCTCTCAACTTCAACCCGCACTGTCACCAGTACCATCTTCCACTCATCATGAACAGTCAAGACCTCCCAGCCAGTCCAGCCAGCACAGTCACAGTCAGCCCAAATCAGCGGATTAGCCCGCACAAGTCGCACCAAACCCAGCCCTTTTCAGGGCCACCTGAATCATCCAAAAACAATTATTAAGCTACATGTTTGTGTCCAAAATTTAAAAAAGCAAAAGAACCAAAAGAACGCAAGAGACAGGTCACCACAAGTAAAGAGATCACCACATATCAACTTCCAGAAGCATCACAGTCCACAGCAGGATGGGAATACGTACTCACCATCCCGGAAACTCAACCACTCTCCATTCCAGTTGTGCAGCCTCAACAGACCACCACAGGACAGCATGTTACAGTGATTTGAAAGTACAGCAACCATTGGGGCCTCCATCATCGTCAGCACAGCCAACTTCTTACGTAGTTGTGGATGACCAACAGCCTGGGACTTCCAGACAGATGATTTTCAACCAACCTTCAGTTGCACCTTCACAACAGGAGGAGAGTCAGCACAACACTTCTGGATTATCCAGTCTCTTCGCAGCTATTCCCAGTGTGCTTCAGTATCAGCAGATCGACACACCATAGCCATTTTCACCCTCTCAACTTCAACCCGCACTGTCACCAGTACCATCTTCCACTCATCATGAACAGTCAAGACCTCCCAGCCAGTCCAGCCAGCACAGTCACAGTCAGCCCAAATCAGCGGATTAGCCCGCACAAGTCGCACCAAACCCAGCCCTTTTCAGGGCCACCTGAATCATCCAAAAACAATTATTAAGCTACATGTTTGTGTCCAAAATTTAAAAAAGCACACCGTCCAACACCTACACTTCCCCACAGTACAAAATAAATTGTGCGAATGATTGTGTGAATGCTAAACAAATATAAATACACTTCCAACACAAAACAAAAAAAAATTTTAAAAATCCCCTTAAAGAAATAATCCTCTAAGAAATCAAAGTAAAACCACCACCACCACCCAAACAAAACAAAACTTAAAAAAACAAAGATGTGGACTCAAACCCACAACCCCCCCCCCCAAAAAAAAAAATGTGGACTCAAACCCACAACACCCCCAAAAAACAAAGTTGTAGACTCAAACCCAAGTGCCCCCAAAACCAAGATCAAGACTCGAACCAATGTCCCTGTCTCCCAAAACCCAACCTTAAATAAAAGCCACATCCCCACTGACCGACCAAGAAACGTGAGGCCTAACAAAATATTCAAAAATGTGAGTGCCAATGCATTGATAAACCGAAAAAAAAAATTATCTGGGACTGCAAAGCTTGTATTATTATTTTTTTTTTTTTGGGGGGGGGGGGGGGGGGGGGAGGGGGGGGGGGGGCAATTTCCTAGCAATTTTAGTTCTTGTAAATTCTTGGCAGGAAATAGTTCCTGGTATTTATTTAGAAACTTTCTTTAATACCACTTTGCAAATTATTTTTTCAGGGAATAAAGCCAGGTCATGTTGGCTTGGGATATGTACTTTGTAAAGTGAGGACCTTGGTTTGAATGTGGGATATAATTTACTCTTTTTCAACTGAGTGGGATGGATTGGTGTTTGAATATTTCTGGTGAAACTGAATTTGGGTAGTCCTAAAACGGACTGATATATGACAGCATCTTCTTCCCCTCAGTCTTCTGCCCTCAGTCTTCTTAAACTCTGTCCTCCTGCCCAACCAGCGCCCCCACGTGATTGAAGTAGTCTTCAGTAGGTCTCGTTGATGTTTGGTCTCCCTTGATGGGTTTCTGAAGTTCTCTTGATGTCTCTGTTCCCCCTGGTCCCCTTGTTGTGGTGGTATGTCGTCAGCTGGAGTGGGTGGTCTGTCTGCTCCCCCCTGATGGCTTCTTTACATGTTATGTAGTACCACACATGTTAACACAATGTCTCTGACTACTTTTGGCCTCTGTTCCATGGTGGTCAACAGCACCCTGAATCTCTTGACAAGTATACCAAATGAGTTCACGACCACCCTCCTCCCCCTGGATATCCTGTAGTTAGCTATTCTCTCTTCTCTAGTCAGTTGACGTTTACTGTAAGGCTTGACCAGCCAAGGCATCAGGGCAAAGGCGTCGTCCCTCAGCAGGAAGTAATGTAGATCTGCCCCCCCCCCATGTCCAAGTGGTTCAGGTGGTGGTAGTCCCAAGGTTCTGTTCTCAATTCTTCTTTTCAGTTTGCTGCAGTTGAAAATCTGTGCATCAGATGCTGACCCACTGACCCCCGCGTTGACCCACAGGAACTTGTAATCTGCATCGACTAAAGCCAAAAGTACCAGGGAGAAGTAGCCCTTGTAGTTGACATATTCACTGCCTGACTTCTTGGGTTTCTTGATAGCAATGTGTTTTCCATCTAAGGCACCGACTGCATGAGGGACATTCCATCTGTTTCTAAATCTTTCTTCAATTTTCTTCCAGTCTTCAGGATCAGTGGGGCACACCAGATATTCTTGTTGAAATTCCTTCAAAATGGCTTTGCAGACCTGGGGGATAAACTTGCAGATGGTCGATCTTCTAACCCTCCCGTGGTATTAAAGTGAAGTGTAGCTTTCCCCTGTGGATTAGTGTCTTAAAGTAACTGCCAGTTTCAAGCTGACTTCCAGTGGCTTCCTGACATTGGTGAATGACTTCCTGATGTGGGGGTGATTCTTTCTTCAATCAAATAAAAAATGCTGGCTCCACCCTGGTGAAATTTCTGTAGCGTGGTATGTCAGTAGTGATTAGCTCGTCCAAGAGTGTTCGGTAGCAACCTCTCTCCTCTCTCTGCAGTATCCAGGGCAGGACCCATGGATTCTGTTTCTTCCTTCTCCTTCTGGGTGGTGGGGGTGATGCTGATGCTGGCTGGGCAGGTGCTGGGTTCTGCTGTCTTCTGTGTCTTGAAAATATCAAGTACAATAAAAAATTAAACTGAATAAAAAAACAAAAAAACCTTCAAATGATCTATCAGTTGCTCTTGATGTGTTCCTGTCATCTTTGAGGTGTGAAATGAATGGCATATCACAGGAGAGGGGGGTTTATATAGTGTGATATGGATCCCGATTCTGGATCCCGACCCACAAAAACAATCAGTCCTGTCGTGAAGGGTCGGGAACATGCTCCAGGCCTGTCTGTTTGTTTTTACGGCTTGCTTGTGATCTGGCTTGTCCGTTAAGAGTTTAGGACTTGCCGTAGAAGTTCTACGGCTGGCCGTGCAAAAAAGGTTCATGACCCTACGGCTTGTCTGGATGGCCATTACGACCTGTCTGTAACTTTACCGTCTTGTCGGGGATTTCATAACTGACCCACCATTTTCCCCGCGCTTTTTCTCCTGACTCTACGACTTTTGCAACCGACCCCTGGGTTGGTTACTGTGTCGGTTCCAGTGGAAACACTGCATAAGACATGTCCTCACATGTATATACTGGCGGTCCCAGTGAGTGATAATCAGTGATTGTTTTAAATGCGTAAAATACTACACAGAATGGCTCACAACAAACTTAGCTTCTTGATCTATCATCTTTTGTTATCTGTGTGGTGCAGTGCAAGATTAATTCTTTTCATCATCTCTAAGGTACTACCCTGCCTGACCTACATTTCAATTGGAAATTGGTAATTGTTATTCTTTATGGTTATTATTCATCTGGAGTACCTCCCAGCATAGCCCATTTAACTTCTTAAACAGAGGAAAACATTAAAAGAGTTTCCTCAATGACAATTAGACATATGCCTATATTTCTATTTTTTGGACATACCTGCAAGTAAATTTATCGGTCGTCTATTATTGCCCGCAAAACCCTTCCCCATGTCTAAACTACAATCCCTTATCACCAATTATGTATGGATTCCCACCCACCTTACCCTAACTTGCCTCAATCACTCCATATAGTTTTTCTTTTCAGATCTACAGGGATCGGCAGCCCAGCTGGCCACCGTGGCTTCCAACCGTTTGTTCAGGGCTTCAGGCCTGCCACAATTAAGCAGTATCAGCGCATGTGGCAGGATTTTATGCTGTATCAGGTGGCGGCTGGGTTGCCCCCCTGTCAGGTAGATATCCATTTCTTACTTTCCTTCATGGAAATGGTCATAGTAAACCCAGTATTGCTAATTATATTGCTGCTGTCAGAACTCTACATATCATACATGGTCTCCCCACCCTTGCATTTCAGGACCAGAGAATTCAGTTATATCTAAAAGCACTAAAAATCAATGCCCCTCTTAAACCTTCTTCCCGACCCTCCATTGATATTTCTACTTTACAATCACTGCTATTGTTTTGCGACACACGCCCACACCCTCTCACTTTCAGAGCTCTGTATCTCACTTGCTTCTTTTCCTTCCTCAGATTGTCCAATATCCTTCCCCATTCATTATCTATATTTGACGACACCAGGCACCTAGCTAGGGGCGACTTCCTCACCTCTGGTTTAGGGGCTGTCCTACTCATAAAATGGTCCAAGACCATCCAAGACAGGAAATCAATAACCACCATTCCCCTCCCCAACCTGGGTCTGTCACCCCTGTGTCCCATTGTGGCCCTCAGACCAATGATTCACCATATGCCAGCACACTCCAATGATTCATTATTTACCATCAAAAAACATCATCACCTCCAACCCTTAACTGATTCCCTGGCCCGCAAACATCTAAAAATGCCTCACAGTCTCTTCAGATTTCTCCACATCTGACATTCCATGCATTCAGGAGGGCTGGGGCTTCATGGGCCTTCAATCATGGTGTTCCATTGGAACACATTATGAGACACGGAACGTGGAAATCCGATGCAATCTGGACATACTTATCCTCTGTTCCTTCTACTTCCTCTCCTGTCTCCCTAGCATTCCAAGCAGCTCTACACTACTGATCCTACTGGGGTTTGGGTGGCTACATTTTCTGGTAAATGTAAATATCACCTTTCAAATACATTATTATTCCCCTTTTACACCAAAAAATTTATTAAACCTGGTGTACTTCTGTGTAGCATCACACTCCTCCACTTATACACCTTTGAGCTACTTGGGACCCGCCATTGTATGCCTATAAAAGTCAGTACTTCTGGTGTTAGTTCTGGGCTTGAACCACCTCCAGGTCTGTGCTTCGGCACTTTTGGGCGTATCCCATGTTCGAGTCAGTTTGACCTTTAACCTTTGAGCAAGGTCATTCAAATTGCTTGACCTCAGACTCGTCATTCTGACCTCACCCCTTTCGCTTTGACCCGAGCTGGTTCAACCCCTGAAACCTTAACAAACAATAGTAATGTGGTCAGTTTGCATATAAAAAAGAAAATTAGAATTCAGAATATAATTTTAAAACCCAGCAATGTCTTTTACTGTCTTAGGGTCACTGGGGGGGCTGTACGTCCCGGCATCTGGGTGCCGGGTAGTTCAGCCCTTGGGACCCTATATTTCGGTCCCTAGAAAATTAGCATGTAACATGTCCTAGTTTTCTATTGGTCAGTGTTTGGTCACCATGGGGCTTGACCAGTCAATCGGCCATTTCAAATCTAGAGGTGACAGGAGTGACATTGAATTCACCCTGCCTGCATATACTTCCCTCCCTCATGTATTGTGTGTATTCTGTTTAATGTATTCTAATAATGTGGAACATATTACTGCCTGTCATATCTTTTCAGATCACCATAATTTCTACTGGTGGAGGCATTCTTATGTGCGACTCATGCAAGTCAAATATGTATCTCAAAAAGGACACAATATTGTGCTACATAAGCTGTCATCCCTCTCTTCTCCTGAGGATTAATATCCCTCTGGCTGACTGCCAGTGGTTTATCACTACATATTTACATCAAGTATATACCATACAGCTGTGGATGGATGCATTCTTCTGTGTTGTAGCCAGGATCTCAACTGCTCCTCAGCTTAGCTGCAGAACTGTTACTTCATGAACTTAGTGTATATGTATCTGCCTCTATGATTCATATCTACTTAATATATTATGTCACCTAAGAATGGGTTATATACACTATTCATACAGTCATTGCATGCAGCTTTATATATATATATATATACATACATTTTATCATTGCTGTACTATATTTATTTACATCAACACATGTCTTTTATTGAATTGTTGTACCTATACGTTATTGCGATCTTTGAGCTGTATTGTTATTGCATTAGGGGGCCGTAATGCTCGGTCAAGTAAGGAATCAATAAATTCATCTTAGCTAGATAGATTGCAAAGGCCAACAATTCCATGACCACAACTCTGGCTGTACTTGGCTTTACCACCTGTGCCTTTACCTCCAGGTTATTCCTGGCTGTAAGATCTGCTTTGGTGATTATGGGTCAATACATTTTCTAGGAAATCCAAATCTCATTTTCAAATACATCTATACCCCTTTTACACAAAAATTTTACAACATTTTGGTTTACTCTTGTGTAACATCTCCCTCCTCCACCTATAGGTGGCTACATTTTCTGGTAAATGTAAATATCACCTTTCAAATACATTATTATTCCCCTTTTACACCAAAAATTTTATTAAACCTGGTGTACTTCTGTGTAGCATCACACTCCTCCACTTATACACCTTTGAACTACTTGGGACCCGCCATTGTATGCCTATAAAAGTCAGTACTTCTGGTGTTAGTTCTAGGCTTGAACCACCTCCAGGTCTGTGCTTCGGCGTATCCCATGTTCGAGTCAGTTTGACCTTTAACCTTTGAGCAAGGTCATTCAAATTGCTTGACCTCAGACTCGTCATTCTGACCTCACCCCTTTCGCTTTGACCCGAGCTGGTTCAACCCCTGAAACCTTAACAAACAATAGTAATGTGGTCAGTTTGCATATAAACATAGACATGTTATTTTACTAACCAGTTTTTGTGCTTATAAAAAAGAAAATTAGAATTCAGAATATAATTTTAAAACCCAGCAATGTCTTTTACTGTCTTAGGGTCACTGGGGGGAGGGGGGGGGCTGTTGCCCGCAAAACCCTTCATATTGCCTCATTTATCTGAACCTCCCATTTATCTGAACTTTGCTTATATCTAACAAGTGGGTCAGACAAATAGGGTGTTCTACTGTGATATAATCCATTTAGGAGAATGCCCAGTGCAGATCACAAATGTTGTTAGCAATCCCTTCTTTTGCTTGCAATTTATTAAATGTTTTATAAAAAGACTTTCAATTTCCTTGTCTAAAATATCCAAATAACAATATGTTATATGTTCTAACCGGTTTAATAATTATACAAAAACTAGTTCCTTTAGCATGGCATTGCTGGTCGCTGGAACTCAACATTGACATCCATGCCTACTCAAGAAATGTAACTGATTCTGTCACAGTGATCGCTGTGATTATTTTGTAACATGTAATTTATCTATTATTTATTATAATTCTGTTGTGATCATTGTATACTACAATTGCAACTGATTAAAACCCTCTTTCATTTTCATTCCTGAGTACAAATTAAGTGATCTGCTCACAGAGTAGTCATATTTGCACTTTCATCTGTTTGATATCTCTATTTGTTTGTATCAAAGAATGCTAAAATTGAAGTAGCAACTATTAACTTATGCTTTATTGATTTTTCTGATTTAAGGAATGATCCCTTGCACATTTTAGTTGCATCAATTTATTTGATTGTAACTGTTCCTGATATCCACTATCTCTACACGTAGGATACAAATTGAGCACCTGAGAGGTGAGGTTGTGTGTGGAACCACCAACCGAGTGCCTTAGATAGTAAACTCTCTCGTCTATTTATTGCAAATTTTTACCACTTTCTTAGTTTTATTTCACTGTTCATCCTTTTTACTCTGTCATTAATCTGTATGGTGGCCATATTGGATTTATGCAAATTAGACCAAGTTCCACCAAATTTTGTAAACTTCTTTCCCTTAAAAGTGGAACTATTTGGGGGGCATGGTGGTAAAATTATTTATGTTATAATTTGTTTGAGGTCAAACACTATTTTAACTGGACTCATTTAAAGGGGTAAAAGGTGTACAGACAGAATGACAGAACAGAACTGATTACAATAAACCTCTCCTTTCGTCCAGTATTCAATGAAATGCTATTATATTTAAGTAAATCTAACTATATATAATTATTTGCCCATATTAAACTGAGTCAGGTGATCTGTTTACATTTTCTTATTCTTTATAAGAGCCAACTATATATTTTTTCAGCACTGGTTAAAATTTTTGGAAAGGTTTAATTCCATTGATGTCACCGCTTAGATTATTCCATAATTTAACACCATGTCTGGAAATTTTATAGAACCCAAATGCCAGACCTCCACCCGCTCCATCATTTTTGTTGTTGTTTCTGCAATGAACGTTGATATATGATTTCATTTGTATTTCATACATCACATGGTAACCCTGAATGGGGGTGGGGGGTCATGTGTGTGAGAGTGTCTGTTGGTGTGGGGTCATGTGTGTGTGTGTGTGTGTGTGTGTGTGTGGGGGGGGGGGGGGGGGGGTAGTGGAAAACTCGTCAACACAAGTATACACCAACATACACTGGACCCGATGATTCAATGTATTTTCCTCATAGAACTTGGTTTATTTAAGAGAAATCAAAATTTGTTTTTAGAAATTTACCATCACGACCCTTGTGAATTATCAGAAGAAATTAAACCATACTGGTGGCTTAGCGGGGGCCATTTAGAAAACAGCAGCTGCTACAGGTTTTAATCTTACACCGTTCAACAATTAACAAGTTAGAATTTGTTATGATATATTTTAATTTAGTGGGAAAGTAGCTCGTTCCAAATTCGTCCAATACTAGTGTGAACGGTTAAAAATGTTACGTCACAGCTTGGACTCTTACGTCAACTGATCTATGACGTAGAAATTTGTGTTTCTGCACAAATGGCAACTAGCTAGGTTAGTACAAGACAAGGAATTTTTACAAATATATATATTTTTAAATTTAACTTCGCCTCTTTTTACCAAATAAATACTCATAGACGTCAGTAAGTAGTATAAGTGGTATAGAACACATATGTACATAGAATTTTGTCATTTGTGCTGACTTACACGGGTTTAAAATTCTTTTTATTAATACTATATATAACCAGTATTTTGCAACATGTACATATGTAAAGCATGATAATTCATGTGACAAACCGTGTCACCTGACACAATAACTAACAATATAGTATTATAAGTAAAAAATTTATGTCAACCCTACCCCCCACTGTGAGAGAAGGAAAAATGATAAATAAATTTTGTATAAATCAATATCTAATAAGCATTACAAGGTGACATGGCAAGCCATCAAAGAGGTTTGGATCTAGATTCATAATGTACAAATACAGAACTTATTGGAAAAAGAAGTAAAATCTCTAGATATGAAGTAATATTACATCATGATGGCTAGAAAAATAATTCCTCCTTAATTTTAGCAAACTTTGCATCATTTTGAAGCATGAAATACACAATATTTAATTTACTGTTGTGTTTTTATGGTTATGAGTGAATTTGTGATGACTTTGGTCCTTACTTTAATATACTTCACACAACAAAATATGAATTCTTGTAAATGCCCTTGGATAGTTTTTAATGTCAAATTCTATTTAAAGCATGGACATGTGCATATATTTTGAATATGAAGAATAAAATCCTTAGATCAGATTTTTTAAATATAGATTGTCGCCTAAACTAAATTTAAATATTGTAAAATCACTGTAAAGATATGTTCATCAACCAGCTTTCAAATGTTCTATGATAATATTAACTAACAAGCCTTAGACTTAACTTTTGTTTTACAGGTTTGGCCCAGTTTAGCCTACATGTCTAAATCATAATTGTAGACATCTAAATATAACCTTCAAAAGGTTAACAGATGTACAAAGGTCACAAAGTTATGGGAAAAGAAACAAGAAAAAATACATCCACCCCACTTTTATAGAATTATACCAATAATATTCTGATCTGCAACATTTTGACAGTATTATTTTCCATGTAAAATCGTTTTAGTCATATTTTCACCAATGCATCAGTTTTTGATAAAAAAGGAGGATAAATAAAAGCAAATGTTCATAATATTTACAGTCTAATTTATAGACAAAGTCACAGAAAATAGGAAACATGGAGACAATTGTTTCAAAATGTAACAAATGGTTTCTTCTCACAACGGCATTCTTTAAAAATGTAGATGAATTCACAGTTTAGTACAAATAGGATAGTGTAGAATGATTTTTATCTAAAATTTACTTTAAAATAAAATTAAAGGCACTGAAAAAAAATGAAAATAACAACACTCAAGTAATATAATCCATTTAACAAGATCATTATGAACATATTTTATTGAGCTGATATGACATTTTTTTTAACTTCTATTTACAAACACCCAATGGATCCTCCCCACACCACCTTAAGAGGTCATTTATTTCAACTGGTCACTTTCAAAATCAAAGGTAGATATGAAAGTGTGGGGGTGGATAGTTACCAGTCAAAAACCTTTTAACAGTTATACAGGTGTTCCACTGGGGCCAGCCTGTCGGTAACTATGCATTTTGGAGAGTCGGGACCAATGTTTACATGGTCGGTTAGGGGTGGTTGTAGTTTCCTGGCCTGTCGGAGAGTCGGTAAAATTTCAAACATGTTTGATGTTTGAAATTTCTACGACTGTTGGTGACCCTTGTATCTGACCCTAATTTCATCCACCTAGCAACAGGCCTGTCGGTTAACTTAAAGGCCTGTCGGTTATACTTTCAGGCTTGTCTGTAACCCTTCCAGGCTTGTCATTATCACTTGCAGGCCTGTCGTAACATGAAGCAGGCTTGTCTTTTGTAACTTAAGTACTGCTCATTTGCAGTCCATTTCCTGCATGATGTGAGGTAAAAATATGATCAAAAATTAGGTCAAGAATGACAAAGAAACAGTGCAAGTGATCAAAATTTCAAAGTTAAGAGATAGAAAAGGTCCACATGTATGCTGTAAATAATTGAGAAACCTGAACAAGTGTTTCATTTCGTGACATAATAATCAAATTCTCAGCCTATTTCACCAGAGCAATTTAAATAAAAGTTAACAAACTATTTGGATTCAATCACAAGATATTTATTCTCACTGTAAAAACCCATAAGCAATTTGGGGGAAAAAAGAGGATCAAGTGTCCACCAATCAACAAATCTTAAACTAGGTCACTAGTAAATATTTGGATCCCATCACGTGACTAGAACTACAGCAAGTTTATTACCTCCACGAGAATAGGGTATTTCCCAGAAGCTCGAAATTGTAGTATAAATGTCAGCAACAAGCAGAAGGTTTTCATTCTAACGTGAGAGATTGTTAGAAGCACATCTCTCTCTGCTTCTTTACACAGGATTTTACATTTTTAATGAAAGTGTTATCTTTTAAATGACTTTTTCGTTCATAAATTGAAGCAGACATACATTTATTATATTTCTTATATAACATCAAAGGAAAAATAGTTTAAGAATTGTTTATTGGTTGACACTTGATCCTCTTTTTTTCCCCAAAAATTCATCAAAACCTGTACTAGCAATACCAATTGCACGTCTGGTCGTGGTGATTCTGTATGTTTCCCCAGTCCTGTCTGTTTGTCAGTACGGCTTATCGAGACCTGCTACAGCTTGTCTGTTAGGGGTTTAGGGCTTGTCCTGGTAGTTTCCAGACCAGTCTTGTAGAAAACCTCCCGATCCTAATGCAGGTCAGCCTCTAAATCCAGACAAGCCTGGATGTATCACGTCCTGTCGGGGAGGTGCAACCGACCCAGTATTTTCCCACCCTTTTTGTGGATTTTTGTCCCCCGACCCCCACTCCAGTGGAACACCTGCATTAGCCACTGAATGGTTGTGATGAAGTGACCAGGGGCGTACATTTGTTGCTTTGATAATTTATGTTACTTTGAAAATTTCTTTCACATTTGATCAGGGAAATTGTACCAGGGTTCTTTACAATTCACACCAAAATTTGAAATTTGGCAAATATATAACCAAACTGTTTTAATTTGAAACCATCAGAGACTATAATAGGCTTTTAAAAATACTACAAATATTGCATCTGCAACTATAATAATATGATAACTTTATTGGAAGAATATGTTTCACTCTTATCTTGGCAAAATAAGTTTCGATAAACCCAATTTTCGCCCACATTAGAAGAAGTAAAACAATAGTTTCAAATATATTTTCCCATTGAAAAGTCACAGTTTTGTACATCTATACGTATATTTTTTATAAAAATTAAGTATAATAGGTGTTAAACTATAAAATGTGCATTATTTTGCAATTTTCATGTGATAAAAATCACTTCCTGGGTTAGATCAACGTAGCTTTGTTTATCCACATACATTTTCCACGAACAGAACTCCAGTAAGGCTTATTGTAACTAAGGAACTTCTTTATTTGTTTGTCTCTCTTTGTCAAGAACCTTATTTTTAAAATGAGTGAGTGAAACACAAAATCTAAAAGTAACATTTTTTCTCACTATTTATTTTATGTTTAGTATGTTTATATTTCATGAACCTAAATAAATTCATTTGAGCCTTTTAAATAATTAAAAAAATAATTAAAAATAGCCAGGACGTATGTGCTGTGTTATTTTGATAAGTTTTATGTTTTCATTATTTGATTAGATTGTTATATAAAATGCTATTTTTAGAAAGTTAACCTTATCACATAGCAACAGCAATACCCTAAAAGTTTGTGACGTCATTTATATTGTTAATTATTGTCATTAAATATAATGACGAAACAAATCTGTTTCCAGCTATTTGGCAACAAGGTTTGTACATCAACAGAAGTATATATTTTACTGAGACTGATAGGCCCTGTTATACTTTTATTACAACTTCGTATAATGATACTTTTTGTGCAATTACATAATAGATTATACAGCACATGAATCGTACACAAAAATGTAATGTTATTTAAAGTATCCATCGCATTTCACTAGTAATATTTGCCTAGCGATGTAAAGTATTGGTTAATGTTTGCAATTTTGTTCTTATTTTCAGTACTTTTTTACTTGATTTTAATAATTGTCCTCTTTTCAACAGCAGTTATGTGGTTAATAAGGACATATAAGTTATGTAGAGCAATAAGGGTATATCTTTATATGATGACCTTTGGCCTGGTGCATGTATATGACCTATATCTACCCTTCATGCACCCCCAATTGGTAAAGTGCTAAAGAAAATATTGAAACTAATAAACCACCAGTCATGACATCATCTAAAGTTAATGTGTACTGAGAGCAGTGGTCAGACTCCACACAAAATCAACAGTAGGGTGAAATATTGAAAAGAAGGAGGTAACTTCTGAACGGACCAAAAGTAGGTGCATTGTGCATTTTGATATATAATGACATGATATATAACAGGATTCCAGAAATATTTTTGAAATTTGCACATGAAAAGATAGGTTTCTTGCTTGATTTTTCCCATAGTGTTACTTGTCATTAAAACATATCCTCTTTTAATGATTGTATAGAAACCTATATAAGTTTTACTGTAGTTTTGAGAGTTTAAGATTCCAATAATTTGGTAAATACGTGGACTGAAAAATGTACAACTATCTGTATACGTGTCACATTTGCTTTTACTTTTTAAGATATAAGTCTTTTATGGACAAAGGCAGGAAATGGTATTAACGATAACAAAATCGACTTTATACTAAATTTAGCTTGTTAGAGACTCAAATTTGTACTTTCTACCGATATACCTGATTGGAGTTTTTACCATGACATATGTCTAAACATACATATGTATAGAAGTCAGTTGATATCACAGTTCATTGTACTGCACTTGTCTTAACTTGAAACAAACTTCCAATCTCAAATTGCAGTTTCTACTGGTAGAATTCCAAATTCACGCTTAACTTGGTTTAAAGTTTCTACCAAGCAAGGCTTGCTAAAAACTTTATTAGAATTTTGTTATACTCTTATAAGACGATCTGGGCCTTCTTTCAATTCAAGTTGTGGGATATAGGAATAACATAGTCCTTTGTGTGACCTTGGGACAAAGGAAGAAATACCCAAAAAATTTATAACTCGCTTTGGGTTTGTTCTATAAAATACACATTAACGGTTGTAGTATTTGTTAAACACTGATAAAACATTTCTAACCCTACAAACTCTATTTACAGGTAAAGTCCTCTAGATGTTAAGGTTACCCGATAGAGTGTCTGCCAGGACTATTATTTACAAGGCCCGTTAAGATTTTTAAGCATCTAAGCAGATAACTGTAAATATGTTAGGACTAAAATGTTGTTTTAAAAAGGCTGTTTGCCAATAAAGTAATCAATTAAAAAGTTAAATTAAAGTGCCAAACCCAAACCGCAGTGAGCAGGATAAAGGGGAGGAAAGAGGGAGGGTGGTGGAATTTTCCTTTACAAAAGAATGTCAGCAAATCCAGTGCAGAATTCCAATATGAAACACATGGCCTGAAACCTGAAAAAACACTTCATCTAGACATCAAACTCACTGTGAATACAAATCTGCACCCACAGATACCATAGTGTGCAGAATAACCAACATTACCTACTTATATACAATAAACACTATACGACTATAAGCACCCGGAGGGTGGGGGGGGGGGGGGCGGCAGAGTGGTAAGGACACATCAAGGCAGAGTCGACAGGGCACCCATCCCAGCGGATGACATAGCAGCCATCACAAGTGAACCAGTAGTATATGTGCCTGGTGAAAACTGCAGGAATCCTTTGAGGGAGGCAAGCATCAATGAGGCCTACTGAAGGATTACTTCAATCGCGTTGGTGCATTAGAGGATCTGAGATGTGACAAGGACGTACCCTGGGACAGGAAGCTAGCAACTATCAGTCCTTTTCAGGACTACCTAATTATTCCAAGAATTTTATTTAAGCCCAAATTGCAACAATGTCCCCCCAAATTTCCAACAAATTTCCCCAAAATGTCCAATAGATTTCCAACAATTTTACAAACAATTTCCAAACAAGTCAGAAGTCCCCTACTAATGTCCCCTTCAACACATTTTTAAAATTATTATTCTGCACCAATAAAATCAATAATGATTTTAACTAAATAATATATATACAGCATGTCCAAATAAACAAATAAAACATGTGACTTGATACTCATAAAAAATAAGAAAAAAACATTTACCAAACAATACTTAACAAAACACATAAGTAAGATAAAGACTAGAGAAAAATTACACATGACTAGAAATAAAGGTCAAAGACAAAAATACATAATCGATATTTAAATCAATTCTATGCAAACAGAATGACAAATAAGATCATAACAAATTACTGGATTATACAGATAACACAAAACAGCAAACTGTAAAACAGATACAAACAAGATGCACTCAGAGAGAGCAAAACGCTCGACTCTATGTGACCAGTCATCAAGTGATATAAAGTGTTGTAAGGAAGACAATAAAATAAAACCAAACATGTAAATTAAAGACAAAGTCATTAGAATATATTGAAATAGGACCTCTAAAAATTCATGATTTTTTTGTATCCCAAATAAGATCCAGATCTTTCTTTTAGTAACTTCTTCCTTCTGTCAGGTCCTACCCACAAATTTTTTAATAAAGATCTGTTCATTAGTCCTGGAGTAATCAAAAAAACCCCAAAAACCCAGACAAATAGACAAGCAATTAGCACACAAAAACATAAACTGTGGAGGTAAAAATATTGCTTAAAGGTCACTTCTTGGTGAAAATCACGCATGATATTTTTTTGTGATGGACTGTCAAGGAATTGAAAGAAAAAAGAGAAAATAAAAACAGAAATAATAATTAATAAAAATGATGAATATACCACCTCCCTCTTTATTATCTTTATGTCAATTTCAAGACATAAAATGAGAAGAAATATTTTTACTTAAAGACAGCAAGTATCACAAGCTAGCTTTGTGATCTCACAATGACAATTCCATGGTGACATCACTGAGTAATGACATCATCAGCAAGCAAAATATTGATTTTTTAGTATGTGATGAAGAGAAGCAGTTTCACTGCGTATTCCCAATTAAAAATAAGAAAAACTCTCTCCTGACTTTAATTTTCAAACAAATTACACCAAATTTGGAAGAATCCATCTGTACCCCATGAAATACCTCAGATTGATTGATGTTATAGTTTTTGAGTTATAAGGGCAAAACGGTGCACAGACAGACAGATAGAAACAAACTGATTACAATAACCCTCCCCTATCGTCGAGCGTTAATCATAAATACAATCAAATTCCAAAGAAAACTAAAATAAGCAAAATATAAAAATAGTGTAGTCTCGTCTTCTTTAATACTGATATTACTACTGCTCCATTTGGTTGCCTCATATGGACACACTGGAGAAAACGTTGGGCCAATTCTACTTCCCCAGTCCCACAGGGGGATACATTTAAAAAATGCCAAAATTGTTTAATGTTCATACTTTTCTCTTCTTTTTATTTGGACTGGATTCAGAAAAAATGAATTTTTTTTTCTCTTTTTTTTCATCTTTTTTTTTTGAAATTTTCGAAAACTTTTGGAAGTGTAAAAATCTTTTCTCCAAAGTTAAGTCTTTTTCCAACTTGAGAAATTTGTCAAAGTTCAAACTTACTTAAAATTGGTCACAGTTCTTGTAAGGTCTAAATGTTTTTCAAATCAGAGTTTCCAAGTTTTTTTTGATGGTCAAAATGGCTTAAAGTCCATGTACAGTTTCTTTGAAGTTTTTTCAAACTTCAAGTTTTCAATCACTCACTAACTCATTCACTTATTTTGTTTCTTGTATTTTGGGGTCATGTGTTTGGTGTGGGGCAGTGTAAAGTTTCTTTTTAGTTTTTTTTGTTTTTTTAACCCGTCAGCTTATTAGTTCTTTGGGAAGATTCAAGTGGCACTGAGACTGCTGGGGGGGCTGGGCTGGCTGTGGCAGAGGCTTTTGCTGCTGGGTGGTTGGAAGAGAGGTGGGGTGTTGATGCGGGTCACTTGGTGAGGTGTGAGGTTGAGGTGTGTCCATCTGCTGGTAGCTCATGATAGACTGTATATTCCCAAAAATGCTAGAGAGGCCTGAGATGTTATGTGAACTTTCTTTCTCCTGTGACAGAGGCTACAGAAGGCGGATTGAAACTGCTGGTAGGGCTGATGGTAAAATGTAGCTCTGTTGGAGTGCTAGGTTGTTGATTGTTAACAGCTAAGTATGTTGCTCTCTGGGATGTTGTCGTCCTCTTGACCCCACTTGACTTAGTTGAGCTAGTTGTATAACCTGGCTTGCTGGCATCTGGGTTTCTGGAATAGTTTAAGATGTTTTCCTTGGCAGTGGCTGCTGTTAAGGCCGCTATTTACCGGTTCATATTTTAAAGTTGGAATAACCACTCAATGTAGTGTAGAAGGTCTGAATCTATAAAATATGTCCATATTGTCACATAAAATAAGCTAAAATCCAACAAAAACAGCCACGTTTTCTGCATTGTTTATGCATTCACGTAAAACCGGAAGTACCATTTACCTCTTATATTGCCCACTTCCTGTCTGAATAAACAAATCAGAAGTTGCAGGAAAACAGAAAATTTAATCAACTTTACAGATTATATGCATATATTTTCATTTTAATTCACAGATTTATCGTTTTCAATGCTTTTTACAATATGAAACTGTCTGCTGCAGCTGCTGCTGATGAGTCTGTGGCACAAATGTGGAAGTGGCACTGGAGCTCCTAGAAAGTGTAGGTTGCTGGGGTTAATGGTTCCTTTCCTCTGCCCTGGTTTGTATCTGACTTAAAAGTTTAACTGCCTCATTTCTAAATGTCTGAAAACAGTCTCAAAGTCCTTTTCCTCCAAGTTTTCTACTTAAGATGCCAGGTGGTTGCAGAAAGCTGTTCTGGTGCCCTCCTGTCTGGGGCCGAGAAAAGATGTGAGCATAGTCTTCATCTGGGCAAATTGATCCATGACTTGCTGGTCAACTGATGAAGGCTGGGACACTACACTTGTACTGGCAGTGCTGCAAATGGATGGCTAATGTGTTGTGTCAGAGCAGATGCTGGTTTCCATACTGTCAGTGTCTGTGGTGACTTAAATCTGGAAGACTTGCTGAGGCCCATCCTTCTGATATGGCTCTTCAAAGAAATTAAATTTTCTTCTGAATCCATTTCTGCCTCTCTGTCATTTCTTTGGGAGCCAGGCCAGACTTAGACTGGGTTAATTTTCTGTAGCAAGTCCTTTGGGATTCGAACCACCTTCACTGAGAGCTTGCGGGTGCTTGCAAATCTTTCCCACAGGCAATCCTTCCTGGCCTTTAAAGTGCTTGATTTTGTTGTAAAGCTCCTCATGATCCTTTACAAAGTCTCCACATCTGAATCTGTTAAATAAATGTTCGCCATATGTCCTTGCACCTGGATTGGCACTGAGCAGATGCACTGGCCTCTCCACCATCCTCTGTGTTTATTTCAGTTTCACTCCTCTCAGTTCTTGGCCTTTTTTCAGGGACTCCCTCCTCCATCTGTGAAGTTTCCCCCCGTGGAGTTTCTGCACTGCTGGCTTACTCTCCTCCCTCTGTTGTTTCTCTGAATCCTCCCTCTCTCTCTGTTTTCCCTCCTCCCTCTTCCTCTGGATGTCAGCAGCTGTATCGCCCAACTCATACTCTGTCGGTGTGTCTGTGGGGACTTCTATCTTCCTCACATTCCTTCTTGCCTTTTTAGGACCATCAAATGATATCAAGGCTGTGTTTTTTTGTGCGAGCCTCAAAAGAGCTCGTGCTGCTAGAGATCACTTTTTTTTGTCTCCAGACTTTCATGAATTGTGGTGCAGCGTGATGAGTATTTGTCTGCTCACTGAAGTTAAGCAGCAATGTTAGTACCTGGATGGGTGACTGTCTGAGTTCTAGACCAGCTGTGGGATGTGTCTGAGTTGGAATTTCTTTGTGTCCCCAGACTTTTGTAAATTTTAGTGCACTACTTGTGTCTCTGTTGGCTTTGCGCTCATGCTAGGGGACCAAAACACCTTTTGGCCTTGTTTTAAACAAAAGCCTATCAGGTAGTCAGCTAAAGTTATATCTGTGAACTAAATCCTATGTTTATATGCAAAAAATCCAAAAGCCTATCTCAGATGTACCAGTTGTTATCAATCGGTGTTGAAAATCTAAATTATGCATTCCATGCGCTGACTCGTCTTTTGTAGAAACAGATCCCATAACCGACAAGCTGTAAGTTTGTGAAATGAAGCCGGCCTGTCTCACACACTTCCCACCTTGTCTGTCGCTGTAACCCATTTGTTGGTTTCCTTTTACATCTTGTCCTGCTGTATTCCGGGGTTGTCCTGCTGTGATAGAAATTGAGTCTGTGACCAAAGACTTGGAGATGTCCGGTCTTGGCTTGAAGCGACCAAGTCAGATTTTGGTTGCTTACAGCTGGTTTCCTTTCATGCACAGTCAGTACTGTTCTATGGCCTGTTGTGGAGTGATGTCAGGCTACTTGAATATAACAGGCTAGGCAAGTTGTCCCGACATGACTAAAATGGTACAGGACAGGTGAGAAAGTGACTAGAAAAGGACATGGACAGACAAGCCAAGCCGGTACAACCATTAATAAGATATACAATACCCCATCTCCTAACATTTATTGAATACAACCACAACTTTCTGAAAACATCAGAGTAAAAAATACATTTTTTATTAAGATATCTTAGTGTTTAGTGAAGTTTCATCGATCTGATCCTTGGTTCAAACGAAACTCAACAGAATACATGATACTGATGCTGTGTCCTGAAATGAACTCAGTTTGTAACTGAGACTCCCAACACTTGACCTTTCTATGAATTTAACTATGTCTTAATTTTATATTATGCCTTTCAGTTTGTCTGTTATGATATGTTCACTGGATACAGAGAATCTATCATTTGGAGAATTTATGACTGCTTTGTCAAAGAAACGAAAGATATATGATGGCTGAAAAGAAGTTTCCCCCCGGGGAAATAATTAAGTGGTGTATTAGCGAATCAAAACCTAGAGCAGCTGATGCTGTCAACTGTCATATGATTCGTCAGAACAAGGAAGATTTTAGCCTAGGTGAGTGTTTACCAGGTTTTGTTCATCAAATTCTTTGGCAATCAATAATTCCCTCTTCCAAGAGTGTTATATAATTGGAGGCATGCATTTGTAAAATAACTCAAAAAGTTATGAAAGGATTTTCATTTTTATATATTTCTTTCCAGAAATGAATTCTTCCTTGCCTACAGTTGTGTTCATTCTAGAGACTCCTCCTTTCAATGCCAGTATTTCAGGCAGACCCGCACTGATGGGTTCAGGGGAGGTATTTGGAGATTGGAATGTGAGGCTGAATGCCTTGCAGATAAATAGAAGTATGTACACTGAACATAACCTCTTTTATCAGAACTTAGCTTGTTAAAGTTTTATTACTTTATTTTAATTCTTACATTATTTTTGGTTTTAATGATTGTATAAACTTTTATGTTAAGTCTTGTAAAGTTTCTTAAAAGATTACGAAAATTTGTGACTAATTTTTAGTTTCTTCTTGTGCATCATTGTTGGATCTTACAGCCAACCTGTGATACATGCCTTTTACGGTCAGTTACTTAAATATGCTGTAGTTTATGTGTCATTGTAATTATCTTGAAATCTAAGGACACTAAAGGTTAAAAATACGTTAATTCACTGAAGTTATGGAAAATAATAGGAGAGGTTTCTATTTTACTATATGTCGGGGTGTGGGTGAGATGGGTGTAAAATCGCAAATTGTATATTCATATTCTTTATTGTTGCACAATTAAAATTATTCTCTTACATATTGTAGGTATACTTAGTTTAAAACTGAAGTACTTAAGACATGTTAAGGTACTTGCTTTTAAATAGTTTGATTATTATGTGCAAGGTTCGTAGAACTGTGTAACACAAAAATAATTTCACCAGTCAAGTAGATCACTCTTTATCTAGCAACTTTCTAATTCATTCTCTATCTTTTATGTTTTGTTAAAGGCTTATTTAGTTTATAAATAAGGGATTTTACTCGAAAATGTAACCAATGAAATACCCAACGCTAGTCAATAGGCACATATAAATTCAGGTCTTCAACTGCAAAACCAATAGAATATGTAGCTATCCATAAAGGATTGACAGTCACCTCTGGATGACACTATGAGTTCAACAACTAGTAGTAAATTTGAAAGATTTGCTCAGACGTGAAATGTCCAAAAACAGTCTGAACTGTATTATTGGCATAAGACCATCCATTTTCTTAGATCTATGTTGTCACCACTGGGCCATACATTGTAATGATAAACTACTAATGTGAACAGTCATTAAGATGAATAAGCATATATGCATGCCTAATTTTAAAAATTATTGAGATGAATAAAAATATATACATGCATAATTTAAAGGAGAAATCTTAAGATGAACAAAACATATTTGCTTTTTAAAAGAACTCAAAATATACACAAAATCATAGTTTCCCAATAATTTCAAAAGTTGAATAATATACATGGCATTTTATGAACACTGAATGTTTCATCAAAATGAAGCTGAGTAAGACTATTTCATGCATGATGTTCCTGTATTATGTTCCAGATATGTTTGCAGTTGTGGTGAATGCTCATATTGCCCAGGGAACACAATACAAGTTTGTGTTTCATAACATACCAGATAATGCTAAAGAAGACACCTTGTATGCTCCAGTCAGCATGGATCTGCCTGGTAAGACTTTACCTAGTTACTTACTTGGTTGTGTGTACACTAGTATTCAGTTGAAAATGATGAACTGAATCTGTTTCATTTGGTTTGGACCGATATCACACTTGATGTCAATTTCGGTTGTTTTCAGCAGCAAAGAGAATTCTCTGTATCCACTTTGGGTCTATACTAGTTCATATTCTATTTTTTTTCAGCAGGCTGAGAAGGTTTCTGTTTGCAGTTTGGCACTATAAAAGTTTACTTTATAAAGTGTTTTATATATCTAGCAGACAACCTATCTTTTATTTGAACTCTCACAGCTAAACGTGGCTTGATACTCTCAACTGGAAGCTTCAATTTTTACCCCACAGCCTTTAAGGGCCTTGCGGGTATTGTTTTCATCTATGGTACCCCAGATGAGTGGGTGGGTGGGTATTTGGAAAAAGCTTGTCCGGACTGTAACTCAGAAACTGTGAGGTGTTGATACTTGGTAGATGCATTGGTTGGAGGCTGTAGGTGTGCAACATCATGGTGTGACCTTGTTTTGAAAATCTTGTCCTGGCTATATGTCAAAAATATTAAGGTGTAGAAAGTTGATACTCTGTAGATACATTAGTTAGGGAGTGTTGGTGTGCTAGAACATGGTGTGATCTTGATTTGACCTAGCTGTAATGACCTTGATCTTTAAAATATTGTCTCGGTTATATCTCAGAAACCGTAACGTGTAGGAAGTTGTAGAGATATTGGTTGGGGTGTAGGTGTGCTACGTCATAGTGTGACCTTAATTTGTCCTTTAAATTTGATGAAGTGACCTTGACCTTTAAAACTTTGTCCAAGCTATTTCTCGGAAACTGTAAGGTCTAGAAGGTTGATACTTGGTAGGGACACTCGTTAAGGGGCATAGGTGTGCACTGTCATGGTGTGACCATGATATAACCTTTAACTTTACTCTAGTGACTTTCACCTTTATTATCTTGTCTGTCCTATATCTTGGAGACTGTGAAGTGTAGGAAGTCGATACTTGGTAGAGACATTAGTTAGGGGGTGTATATGTGCAGCGTCATGGTGTGACCTTGATTTGATGTTTGACCTTGCTGTAGTGACCTTAAGCTTTAAAATCTTGTCTGGGTCATGTTTCAGAAACTGTAAGGTGTAGAAAGTTGATTCTTGGATGGGTCATTGTTTGAGACTGTAGGTATGCTAAACATGGTCTGATTTTTAACCTTGGCTCTGCCAAAGTGTGTTCACCTGCCATATCTGCCATATTTGGGACATGTAGGTATGCTAAACATGGTCTAATTTTTAACCTTGGCTCTGCCAAAGTGTGTTCACCTGCCATATCTGCCATATTTGGTGCAACTGATCATTACGTGCTTTACCTAATTCTATTATCTCCTTTGAAAGCTATACTTCAATGAATCAATTTTATAGCTTCATAATTTTTAGTTTACTGATTAATGGTGTCATCTTGCTACTGAATTATCTTATCTTAATACTTTGTCTTTACATGCATTTTCTCTCTTAATCATCAGTTTCTATACTTTAACATTATTTGGACCTTTACATAACTGACACAGTTTGCTCTGAAAGTCCCTTGATCTTTGTACTGTTTTAATTCCTCTATATCGTCGTGTGGAAAACCATTTCCCTGGGCTGTGGGGTATTGGCGCCTCTGTTTTTACTTTGTCAAAACAATAAGAAATTCAAATTTATACAGATTACACTTTTGGGCATGTTTGGCATAGACATTAGCAAGCCGGGCTCTGCTGTGCGAAGAATATTTTATATGATTCAGAAAAATTTTACTTCAAGACTTGTGATCTTCTGTGGAAAGAGATTTAGGATCAGAAGCTAGTGGGAAGAGACTACCTTTGAATTGATCAGCACCAGTGTTCACACACATCAGACACAGAACAATGATCTTCCAGAGGCACCTGTCGATGGACCCATTGATGGAGTGACTAAGGGCAATGCTGCTTTGGCAGTTGAATGCTCTGACACTGATTGTGGGCAAGATGAAACAACCGGAAGAAAATAACTTGAGGCTATAGTGCAAAACTGACTGTAAAACCTGATCATTAAGCGTGATGTCACACTGCATCAGAGTTCACAGCATTATCAAACATGATGCAGATGTGTCCGAAGACCAGGAGAGTACTTTGCCACCTAAAAATAAAACAAAACAAAATTGAATGAAAATGAGTAGAGAGTAGAGTGCATGACCGGATCAAATGGTTGAACGGCAGACAGCATGAATTAGGTACTGTAAAATTCAAATCTGGCTTCTTTAGAAATAATACAAGTAGAAACAAAGTAGAGGTTAATTTGGCCACATGAATTATCTTCAGCGGGCAGTAATAAAACACCCGTTTTAAAGGACTGAACTATTTATTTTTATGGATTTATCGCCTGTATACAGGAAGATTATGATTAAGCAAGTAGTGGCAACATGTCAGATTATTTTAAACTCGGAATGAATTGGGTCACAGTCAAAATAATTCATAGTGTAGTATTTCAGACTATGGAATGGGGCCACTGTAGCGGGATTGTTCCAATTTTGAATACATTAAAATAGAATGATTTTTACACAGTGCACACTTCTTTGCTATAGACTAACATAAATGAACAATGGGGCAAACTAAGTTCAGCACATGTAAAAATTGAAGTAATTTCCCAAAAATATTCTCACGGTAATGACCACCACAAGGAAAATGTTATTATGATACATGCTTGTGCATATTATCATTCTTTCACCCAAAAAAAACTTTCTAGCCATAACCAATTTAAAATGTCCAAAAAAAAAACAAAAAAAAACTGAGAAAAGGCAATATGAAACCTAATAAAATTCATAAAGTTAATCAAAATTCTGGTTGTTATGATTACAGTTAGGAAACCAGATGCCTATATTGAAAGGCTTAACAACTTAATTTTAACTTGTTTTCCTTGTCACAAGACTTTCATGAATTGTGGCATAGCGTGAAGAGTACCCCTCTCATCACTGAAATTAAGCAGCAATGGGCTATGTTAGTATTTGGATGGGTGACCGTCTGAGTTCTAGGCCAGGTATGGGATGTATCAGACTTAGAATTTGTTTTTATCTCAGACTTTCAAAAATTTTAGTATACTACTCATGTCTCTGATAGCCTTGCGACTTGCACATATAGACTGGAACACTTTTTGGCCTTGTTCTAGCAGACTGAGAAGGTTCCTGTCTGCAGTTTCGGACAGTCAGACTATAAAATTTTCCCGTATTTTTGGCAGTATGGAGCTTCCAACACATAGCTTCTACTTTTACCTGGCCCACTCTGACCCTTAGTTCCTAGCTGCAAACAGTTTTTAACATTTATTTTTTTTGTGTGTTTGAGGTATTCTGATGGACTTGGAACACCAATACAGTAAATTGGTTGGATTCTTCAACCACTGACTGGTCTTCAATTGCACTCTGTCTCATCAAAATTAACATACACAATCTTCAGAGTACTCTCCTGTGACAAGGACACTCTACATCCATGTCTAAAGTCCTTGAATGTGCAAAGGACATGTATACTATTTAGTTGAAGAGTTGTTTAATTGATAAATTTTACTGTAGACTTCATATACAGAAGTAAAAATAAGATGATTATCTAATTTAGCAAGAGAAAATTTTGAATTAATGTATTTAACAAAATAAATATCATAACGAACTTGTCCAAAGCCTAACTTTTTGACATGTTTCAAGATACTTAGTTTTGTCTTTAGGTGCCGGGGGTGTTGATCTGATTTCTTTTTATTGGCTTTTCTGTTGCAATTTTCTTCAGGTGCAACATGTGAGAGGAATTACCGTTGGGAGCCACCGCAGGGTTATGTCAACAGAATCTATGATGTCATTGCCCAACCTGGTCGCATAACTTACGTAACTCATTATTGGGGTGATTTGGCTAAAGAGGTCATAGGTAAGAACAAAACATCTTTCTAAATAAACGCACATTTTCAGCCAGTTCAGTTTTTCCCATTCAATTGGTATTGAGAGGTGTGTTGGTACTTTTGTTGTGCCAGTTTGTCACATTTTGCTTAACTCTGCCAGACACTTTTCAACCTCACATTAAATAGGTTCATTACTCCCTCAAATAATCTATTGAGAGGATCACACTCTGATCAATGTTAGATTCTGTAGCAGTACCATTATAAACCGTATAATGACGAGAATGGTTCTCAGAAGTGGAACGGGTGAGCTACCTTGTTCCAGTGCAGCCTCAGTACGCTGCATCCCCCTGTCTATAAGATCTATCTTTTCCCCAATCTGACATAAGTGGAGTGAGATTTGATCCGAAACTGTAATCCTGTTGGAAAGGGGGGGATGCAACAACTTCACTTGAGCTTGGACTATAAATATGTTATCTTTAAGTTTGACCAAATAAATTTGTCCAGATAATTGTCGATCCTGACATAATAACACTTTATACCTACAGAATGACCAGTTAATTATTCAATAACATCTGACATTTGGAAAGACAAAGATATTTAAATGTAGAATGACATATGAATCAGTCACCTCAGCTTAATTTTATACTTATTTCTTTATATATTTATATATTACCTGCAGTGGATGACTTCGAAGTTGACATACCCATGGCTGTAAGGTATGAAACAGATCACGTGAAAATGAACAAAGAGCTCTGCCTTATGAGAGGTTTCGATCTGTTTGGGAGTCCCTTTGGGAGGCTGGTATTCCAAGCAGCATCCATGTCCACCAAGCTAACCTCCATCAGGGTAATAGAGGGTTACCTTGCACAGCAGATGAGAGGTGAGTATATTATTTTTATATACAGCTGGTTATTTTAGTTATAATACTGATAAAAGACATTTTTCAAATTACCATATAAACTTCTCTAAGATATCACTGGTTGTCAGTGGAATAGCCAATTCTCTTTCCTCATTCACAAAGGATTTTGAACGTTATTTCTCTGCAAACATATCCCATTTATGTAATCTTGTATATCATTGTCTCTGTGGTGTCGACCCCCTTTTTAATGGTGACTGGATTTTTTTATTTCTGTTTTGTTTCTGCCTGCAGTTCCCTAGAGTTTGTCTTCATTGACATTAACAGTGTCCAGGCTAGGGGTGTTTTTGTGTGTGTTCAAATCCTGGCTAGAAGCCAAATTTGATGGCTTTGCATTGCGAAATCTTGAAAAAACTAGTCAGGCATTACTTTTCTCCATCCCTCAGCTATCCTTCAAATTGAATTGGATGAAAAAAATACATCAAAGGAAAAAAGTGAAATGTAAAATAAATCCTCTCATCAAATCATCGCCTAGCAAATGATTTCTATCTTTGAAATCCAGGAAATACAAATACACATTTTGTTTCAGATTTATTGTAAAGCTTGAAAAAATATTATTTTAGTTGCTGAACTACTTTGCTTGTTGTGATTAAAAAATAAACTAGTTTTTCTATGCAATACTATATTCCACAACCTGTATTTTAGACATTACAACGTGGCAAGCAAAATAAATAAAATACATATGCATTCTAGACTGTTTTGTGTTTGTTTATAAAAAATGTTGACCCCCATGTCAATGTATTTAGACATAGTATTTGTTAATGTATTTTTAGATCTGGATTTGTCACAGCCAGTGCATGTCCTTCTGTTGAACACGCCCATGGTGGATCCCAACATCTGGAGTGTGGCCCTCATGGGAGAGGGGGAAAAATTTGGCAACTGGAGTGTTTCATTGACTGCCAAATTAGTGAATAAAGGTTTGTCTATCACTTAATATAGTCCACAAATATAGCATGATTCAACCTTTTATGGATTATTAAATTTATGTGAGTTTAAGTCAGTTTATTGAAATTTCCTAAATTGTAAAGGACAGTATACTCATGTCATATACACATTCATTCATATAATATTTGCCACCCAGTTTTTCAGCTTCCGCAAATTAAGTTATAACCGTCAATTAATCTGCAACTACTAATTGCAAATTGTGTATATGGAAGCAGAGTAAAGCACATTAATAAATAGAAGTGAATTCTTGTTTTGAATGTTTAATGCATATACTCAATATAGTTTAACCTCAAATAATCCAAAACTACAACTGTAGGCATGACAGGAAAAGCAGTCTCACTAAAAGGATAGCTACTGGTGAACTCAACATGTGCACAACAAATTTGAGCCAAGTAAAGGTTAACTACCTGTAGACTAAAAGCTAAAATTCTGGGGTTAAGATCACTTAACACTAAAATTAGTATACAAGTTGGGCAAAATAATACCTATGATAACCTTAAGCTGTTATGATGTCCTGAAAGTGAAACCCATGGTGAAGCCACCTTTACTAATTATAAAACCTAACTAGATTTATGCGACTGTAATTGTTGTGCAGTATGTTGCTGTATCAGTACATCTGTTATTACGGTAAAAGCTGGGGTTTTACCTCCCTTTCAATAGCCAGGGTCATATTGGGACAGGTCTTCAGCATTGTCACTTGTTGGAGTCAAACCCATACAAAGGTGACACCTAGCAGTTAGAACTTGCCAAGCACCAAGTCACAAAGGATTTTTTTTACCATAAAGAGTATAATATAATAATGAAATAATTTCTATCGTATAGCCAAACTTGTCAAGCACTAGGTTACCAAGGACCTTTGTACCATATACAGTAGTAACATAGCAATAAAGTAATATTTATCCTTTTCCCAAACTTGTCAAGACCTAGATAACCAAGGACCTATGTATCATATACAGTAGTAGCATAATAATGAAATAATTTATATCCTTTAGCCAAACTTGTCAAGCACTAGGTAACCAAGGACCTTTATACCATATACAGTAGTAACATAACAATGAAGTAATATTTATCCTATATATACATTTCCCTGTTACCTTCTGATAAGATGCTATTATCTTTTCTTGTGCACACTTCAGAACAACTGAAATGATAGTTATTTGTAATTTTCTTTCATCAGCATTATTAACTGTATCAACAGTTTTGAAGTAAGAACAACATATATTTTGAAATGTACATGATTTAGATTCAAATAATATTTCAGAACTCTACATGATTGTTTTGAACACTGATATGAGAGAGGGATCACAATACAAATGGGCAATGTACGAAAATGCTCTGCTGAGTGGTAAGAATCAAAATACTGCCATTTAAACATGCTTATTTTTCACACATCAGCTATACTATTTATTGACTCCTCTTTCATGAAAGTTTGAGACAAAGTCATCATAATTCAACCCACAAACTATTATCTCAGATTATTAACTCCACCAAGGAAGTAATATTTTCATAATTATTCGTCTGTTTCTCTATTTGTCAGTTTATGTGTTTGTTAGCAAGATTACACAAATACTACTGGCTAGATCTTCCTGGAGATATTTGGAAGATGGGTCTTGGTCCAACTTAGATCCCATGAAATTTTTAGAGTGATCTTTGTTCACCATCTGGATAGAAAAAAATAATAATCTGGTTTTAAACATTTAGTTATTATTTTGCGTCTCGGCAGGGGTATGCACTCTTTGAGTCCTCTTGTTTTATTCTATGTTTTGCAGCCTCTTCTTTTCTTTCTGCATGGTTACTGCTTTCTCCTGTAAAATTTTGCACAAGTTGAAGACCAAATCCTTATTTGTGCTTTTTGGGGGGGTGGGGGGGGACCACGGTGGTGCAGTGGTAACGCACTTGCCTCCCACATCTGAGGTCAGCAGTTCAAACCGCGGACCTTACATGAGAATGTTGGTAGTTGCTTACAGATGGACGGCAGTTTACAGTACAGAACCTTGACCAACTGTATGTACTGGTTTCTTTTGGCCACAAAACTACCTGCTGTGATATGACCAGTACAGTGTTGAAAGCCACGTAAAACCCCAAATGAATAAGTAAACAATTTTTTTGGTGCTTGTATTATGTGTTGTAAAGTGGGTTAATTTTGGTGAAAATAGTTTGCATTCAGACAATCGCAAGTTACAAAGATTCTTTACCCACAACCAAAGTACTTGATCTTTCAAGTGCTTTTAAGGGCCGATAATGCAATTTCCAATCAAAATCAAGGCCAAAATCAGTAACGTATACCCTACACTCTGCAATTCCTTATGTTGAAGTGCAGCAAATGAGTTACTCACACACTTTATAAAACAAGTGACTAGGTGCCTGACTGTTACCAAACCTTGGTTCATTGGGGTGATGTTAATTGTATTTTGTTTCTTGTTATTAATTGTATATTGCTCTTTATAAACATACAACAATAGAATTGCACTATTAATATGTTCTTTTATCTTTTGTAAACTTGTATGAGTGTGTTCATTTAGTATTTGTATCCATAGCTGTTATATGGGAAAATAGTGAATGGGGTATAATCAAGGCTATATCATGTACGATTCTTTACCATTCTTTACATATTCTTTCCATGAATATTAAAATCAATGGTCATGTTATAGTTTTATAATGTCTAGTCCTTTGTCCTTGATTAGACCGTTTAGAACTTTGAAAATGAAAGCTGTGTCCAGAGTTTGCTTTTTCACATTAAAATCAGCCACGTTCTGTTTTAATGACCATCGTGTCTACCAAAACTCCTGCACATTTCAGCACATTACTATGATATAAACATACAATAGCACAACATGAAACGAAACCCATACCATATGCAATTATTACTAAGTTGTTAAATTTATTAATTTTAGTGGCACAATATTCAAGCAGTCAGAGCATTACTAGTATTTCAAAACGTTTACATGAAGTCAATGGGAGAAAGTTGTCAAATGAAATGCTTTTTGGCAAACTCTATACATTAATTGATTTCCTGTTTAAAGGGATTCAAAACTTCATATTTAATTTTGAATTAACAACTATATTTTTAATTAACAGACCCACCCTCTTTAATCGATTCCATAAAATGGGAGCCAGAAACATTGCAGAATAGAGCATTCCCAGTCATGAAAGAAACAGAGGTGGACTGGCACAAATCATTTATGCTGCTCAATCAGACCTGGGGATACACAATCGAACAGCAGGTTTCTGGTGAGTTTCACTCACAGCAAAATGGTAACATCATAGAAATAATGCTTGCCATATACTTGTGGTGTTCCACTAATGGATACACAATTGCGCGTCAGTGCTCCACAGTCTTTAAATCAAAATTATTCATAAATCAATGTGCAAATGCTATTAGCAGTATGAGTTTTAACCCTTAAGTCGATTCATAACTTCTACAGTGATAAACCGGAAATTCACCCTCATTTTAAATAACCACCCAAAACGATTCTTTAAAAGCATGGAAAACCATCTTATTTTCACTGTTACATATTTGCAGTAAACCATTGTTATATTGTAGTTGTTCAGTGGAGAGATATTAATCTGCTGGATTTGTCACCTGCCACAACCATCACTGAAGTAGGAGACAGACTGTCCCCGAATGCCAAACACACAGATTCCTTACCCATTGAAAATGGAGATGGAAACTCTGACCAATACACTGATGAGGACTCTAGAAAGTCCCTCACTTGTCTGACCAAAGGGAATGCCATAGAAAATCCTGACCATCAGCCAGTGGAAATTGTTGATCATATTAATGATGGATGCCTTGATGTGAAAGTCTCACAGATAGTCACAACTCATTGTGGTAATGAGAGCGCTGAATCTGCAAATGATTGCATGAATCAATCCAGGGGGAATGGCATAGAAAATCCTGACCATAAGCCAGTGGAATCTGTTGATCATATTAATGATGGATGCCTTGATGTGAAAGTCCCACAGATAATTACAATTCCTTGTGCTGATGAGAGCATTGAATCTGCAAATGATTGCATGAATCAATCCAGGGGGAGTGACATAGAAAATCCCGACCATCAGCCAGTGGCATTTGTTGATCATGTTAGTGATGGATACCTTGATGTGAAAGTCTCTCAGATAATCACAATTCCTTGTTGTGATGAGAGCACTGAATCTGCAAATGATTGCATGAATCAATCCAGAGGGAATGACATAGAAAATCCTGACCATCAGCCAGTGGAATTTGTTGATCATGTTAGTGATGGATGTCTGGATGTGAAAGTCCTGCAGATAATCACAACTCCTTGTGGTGATGAGATCACTGAATCTGCAAATGATTGCATGGATCAATCCAGGGGTAATGACATAGAAAATCCTGACCATCAGCCAGTGGCATTTGTGGATGATATTAGTGATGGATGCCTGAATATGAAAGTCCCGCAGTTGATCACAACTCCTTGTGGTGATGAGAGCATTGAATCTGTAAATGATTGCATGAATCAATCCATGGGGAATGATGTAGAAAATCCTGACCATCAGCCAGTGGAAATTGTTGATCATATTAATGATGGATGCCTTGATGTGAAAGTCTCACAGATAGGCACAACTCATTGTGGTAATGAGAGCACTGAATCTGCAAATGATTGCATGAATCAATCCAGGGGGAATGGCATAGAAAATCCTGACCATAAGCCAGTGGAATTTGTTGATCATATTAATGATGGATGTCTTGATGTGAAAGTCCCTCAGATAATCACAATTCCTTGTGCTGATGAGAGCACTGAATCTGCAAATGATTGCATGAATCAATCCAGGGGGAGTGACATAGAAAATCCTGACCATCAGCCAGTGGCATTTGGGGATGATATTAGTGATGGATGCCTGAATATGAAAGTCCCACAGTTGATCACAACTCCTTGTGGTGAGGAGAGTATTGAATCTGCAAATGATTGCATGAATCAATCCAGGGGGAATGACATAGATAATCCTGACAATCAGCCAGTGGCATTTGTGGATAATATTAGTGATGGATGCCTGAATATGAAAGTCCCACAGTTACTGACAAGTCCTTGTGGTGGTGAGACCATTGAATCTGCAAATGATTGCATGAATCAATCCGTGGAGAATGACATAGAAAATCCTGACTATCAGCCAGTGGCATTTGTTGATCATGTTAGTGATAGATGCCTGGATGTAAAAGTCTCACAGATAATCTCAACTCCTTGTGGTAATGAGAGCACTGGATCTGCAAATGATTGCATAAATCAATCCAGGGGGAATGACATGGAAAATCCTGACCATCAGCCAGTAGAAATTGTTGATCATATTAATGATAGATGCCTGGATGTGAAAGTCTCACAGATAATCACAGTTCCTTGTGGTAATGAGAGCACTGAATCTGCAAATGCTTGCATGGATCAATCCAGGGGGAATGACATAGAAAAACCTGACAATCAGCCAGTGGCATCTGTTGATCATATTAGTGGTGGATGCCTGGATGTGAAAGTCCCGCAGTTGATCACAACTCCTTCTGGTGATGAGAGCACTGAATCTGCAAATGATTGCATGGATCAATCCGGGGGTAATGACATAGAAAATCCTTACCATCAGCCAGTGGCATTTGTGGATGATATTAGTGATGGATGCCTGAAAATGAAAGTCCCGCAGTTGATCACAACTCCTTCTGGTGGTGAGAGCATTGAATCTGCAAATGATTACATGAATCAATCCAGGGGGAATGACATAGAAAATCCTGACCATCAGCCAGTGGCATTTGTGGATGATATTAGTGATGGATGCCTGAATATGAAAGTCCCACAGTTGATCACAACTCCTTGTGGTGATGAGAGCATTGAATCTGTAAATGATTGCATGAATCAATCTGTGGGGAATGATATAGAAAATCCTGACCATCAGCTAGTGGCATTTGTTGATCATATTAGTGATGGATGCCTGGATGTGAAAGTCCCACAGTTGATCACAACTCCTTGTGGTGATGAGAGCACTGAATCTGCAAATGATTGCATGAATCAATCCAGGGGGAATGACATAGAAAATCCTGATCATCAGCCAATGGCATTTGTTGAACATGTTAGTGATGGATGCCTGGATGTGAAAGTCTCACAGATAATCACAACTCCTTGTGGTGATGAGAGCACTGAATCTGCAAATGATTGCAGGAATCAATCCAGGGGAAAAAACATAGAAAATACTGACCATCAGCCAGTGGCATTTGTTGATCATGTTAGTGATGGATGCCTGGATGTGAAAGTCTCACAGATAATCACAACTCCTTGTGGTGGTAAGAGCACTGAATCTGCAAATGATTGCATGAATCAATCCAGGAGGAATGACATAGAAAATCCTGACCATCAGCCAGTGGCATTTGTGGATGATATTAGTGATGGATGCCTGAATATGAAAGTCCCACAGTTGATCACAACTCCTTGTGGTGATGAGAGCATTGAATCTGTAAATGATTGCATGAATCAACCCGTGGGGAATGATATAGAAAATCCTGACCATCAGCCAGTGGCATTTGTTGATCATATTAGTGATGGATGCCTGGATGTGAAAGTCCCACAGTTGATCACAACACCTTGTGGTGATGAGAGCACTGAATCTGCAAATGATTGCATGAATCAGTCCAGGGGGAATGACATAGAAAATCCTGACCATCAGCCAGTGGCATTTGTTGAACATATTAGTGATGGATGCCTGGATGTGAAAGTCCTGCAGATAATTACAACTCCTTGGGGTGATGAGAGCACTGAATCTGCAAATGATTGCATGAATCAATCCAGGGGGAATGACATAGACAATCCTGACCATCAGCCAGTGGCATTTGTTGATCATATTAGTGATGGATGCCTGGATGTGAAAGTCCCACAGTTGATCACAACTCCTTGTGGTGATGAGAGCACTGAATCTACAAATGATTTCATGGATCAATCCAGGAGGAATGATATAGAAAATCCAGACAATCAGGCAGCTGCAATTGCTGATGACAAATCAGACATCAGTGATAGATGTCTGGGTGCAGAAGGGCCAGAGATAATCAGTGCTACCAGTGAAGATGAAAGTTTCTCTGCAAGTGAATGTATGGTAGATGAATTAGTCAGATCTGAACTTGATGAGTACTACCTCAGTCAAGCTGAGGGACATCAAAGGAAAGAATTTGCTCATAATCGTCCAGAAGAGATCGCAGAAAAAGACCTTTTGGCACGGGAAAATATGGCACAAAATGTTCTGGAAGAAATCGACAATCAAAAGCCAAAGAAGAAGAAGAGGCTTGCAAGGTTTAAATCTGCCATGACAAAGCCCCTCAGAAGCCTGAGAAAGAAGGTAGTGAAACTGTTTAAAAAAGATGCCTAAATGGCACAGGTACATTTTAATGGTTTTATGAAGTTATGAATATTATTATTTTTGATAGGCACCACAGAACATACATTTTTACAGTAATGAATATATTTTATTTTTACACATGCTAAAGACACATATACACTAAAATGAGCTGAAGCAGTATGCTTAGATAAGAAAATGGTTTCAAAGTATTTCCTTGTTATTTTAACCTCAGCTCTATACAGTGTATACATGTAACCAATTGATCTGATGAAAGGTATTATAAAATCCATAGAATACAATTTATTATTTATCACTGTTATTATGTTGCCTAAGATACCTGTAAAAGAAATGCCATACCAGTTCATATCAGATTAATCTCAGTACAGTGAGGCCTTATGGTAGAATTATCAGTTACAATTGTCTATGTTTAAAACACCTGTAATAACGTGAATAGAGTATTGTTATATAAAGTATATGATAAAATAAAATAAAGTTTGTGGTGTATTAAATTGTTTACATGTTACATGGGTACATAATTCATTATGCGTCACTTAATTATATTCATTTTCCCTCTGGTTTTTGACATCAAAAATGATTAAATGTAGTCATTTTTCCCCACTTTTGTGTAATAAAGACCAGATTTGGTTAAATACGCTTTCAGTGACGCAGGTTAAGATTGACTTTGTGTTTAATGTAACTTTTAATACACTGTATAGATTACATAATAAACGGAAGTTGTGGGATTGGAGTAAGTAACTTGCATATCAGTTGGTCAAGTTTACCTCTGAAAACCATCAGGCAACAACAAGCAATAACCAAATTTCCAACATTATGACAAGGCTAGAAAAACAAACCCAGGACCCAAAAGGTGAGATATGCTTATACGACCCATTATGCCTAATGTTCACCTGTAGATCAAGAGGGTCAGGACTATTATTCAAGAAGAACAGAAACTACAAAGGTCAAATCGGAGTATTTTAATTCCGTTTAAAAGCTAAGGCCATATAGAAGTGTTGAGTGAAGCATAATCTTCACTGAAAACAGATTCCAAGGACAAATTACAATTTCATAATCCAGGGATGATGAAAGTAGGTCGGCATCACAGAGACACGGGATTAATAAAGAGGCAATGGTGGATATTCTTTAAATATACAAGTGGCATATACAAGAATTATATTTCCTTTCTGAGGGAGGCAATATAAGAGGAGGCATCAATCTCATCAGCCAGCACATTGCACTATAGATATTACAAAAGTTAAAATAACATCGGAGATAAATGTACACTACAAATCAACTTTCTACACCTTACAGTTTCTGAGATATAGCCTGAACAAGATTTGTACACTCAAATTTCCTATGGCAAGGTCAAAGACAAAATCAAGGTCACACCATAACAGTTCACAAGAACACCCAGTATCTATGTCCCCACCAAGATTCAACATCCTATACCTCATACTTTCTGCAGTTAAGCCAGGCTTTTCCAGCACATCCCACCCGCCCAACTGTATGTCTGCTTACGCATTCAGAAGCCACAGTAGAAAAAATACCCTTAAAGGCTGTGGGGTGAAAATGTAACTGAAAGAGGCAGTTATGAACAGTCAGCGGTATTCAATTGACAACCAATGCACTTAAAAACACTAAGTGTTTCCATCCTTGATATTGTGACAACTTGTGCTACAAGTTATTTTATTAATTGTATAACCTTTTCTTCACATATTTAGCTATAGTATGGTAATACAGCAAAAGGTGCTAAAGTAAGATGGGTGGAACAGACCCTTCCTGACTCAAGAGTCTGCTGAGACAGGGATCGGCTGTACGATAAGCCATTGTTATAAACTGAAAAGACTGGAGCAGTGTCCCAATCCACCAGACTGATCAATTTGTGGAGTCAGGTAATGCCAGTCAAAACCAAGCACCAGTATATAATTCACTTTTTGCTGCTGTTACTCATCATTTCTTACTGCAAAGATACCAGCTCAACATCAGAGAGACTTTCTATGTAAAACTCAGGGGCCTGTTATTTGTATTAAGTTACATATTTTGATTTGTATTCTGATTTGTAGATAAAAATGGACAGATCTAAACTCAGCACCTGCCATACAGCCAACACCTTCACAACAGCCCCCATCACCCCCAGACCAAGATGGAAACCACAAAACCCCATGGTATGGCTACTTTAAAGAGAAGAAAAGGATGCTATAACAACCTCCTGGCTGACTTAATACAGACTGATATTCCTGGTTACCAGAATTTTGCAGGATGCTCTCTGCGGTTTTTGACTGCATTGAAGAATGTATACACCATCACATCAAGAACAAAGTCATGAATTTTAAGAGTCCCTTAGACGTTAGCTTGAATCTGGCAATAACAGTGAGAAACCTAGAAACAGGAGAAACATACAAGTCATTACAGTATCACTGTATAGTCAGTCGAAGCACCATATGTAAATTCATATCTATTATCTGCAGGGCTATCCTTGCTGAATTCCAGGAAGAGTATTTGATGTCCCCCCCCCCCCCCCCCCCCCCCCAATCCATAAGAATGGAAACAGATCGGGGAGAAGTTCACAACCAAAAGGAATGTCTGCTATGCTCTTGAGGCACAAGGTGCAAAACATATCACCATAATGAAGCTAAGAAAATGGCAGAGTGAATTTTATAATTATGAGGGTTTTTCTTTGATGAACACCATATACAGATTCCTGTGGTAAATGTTGGATCAAGTAGATCATCAGATACACAAATATTTAGCAGTTGCAAGCTCAAGGAAAAGATAGAGGGTACAGAGGATGGCACCTTTGGGCTTCTGCCACCTGAAACCTTCTGCACTATTTCTTGCTAGGCTATGATGCCTTTTCCTTGAAGTCATGACTAGTGAAACCCTACAGCAAAAGACAACTCACTATGGAAGAGAGACTAGCAAACTACAGGCACTGCAGAGGCAGGAGGGTAGTAGAGAAAGAATTTGGAATCCTATCGAGCAGATTTAGGGTAGCACTAGGCACAATAGAGCAATAGGCCAAAGGTTGTCAGAGACATTGTTTTGACATAAAATAATGTCGAATAACTTGAAACAAGTAAATTTAAACAGTAAATTTAAAAACTTGTAATGTGTCAAGTTTTTTTTCATCTTTCAAAAGCATTTAAAGTTTAAAAGTTTAAAGTAAAACGTTTTTCTTTTTTAAAAATGTTTCAAACTATTTGAAACTTTAAAAGTTTCTAAAGGGTCAAATTTTTTTATAAATATTTTTTTCTATGTTTCTCAAAGGTCAAAAAGCAAAAGCCAAAAGGTTAAAATATTTAAAAAAAATTTCAAGCTTCTGAAAGGGCAAAATCTTTTTTAAAGTTTCTAAGTTTCTTAAAGGTCAAATCTTTTTCAAAGTTTCCAATTTTTTCAAAGGTCAAAATGTTTTCAATTTCCACCGAAGATATTTCATAAGAAAAAAAATTAGTCAAACTTATAGTCACTCATTTTTTTGTATTGGGGTCATGTATTCTGTGAAGTGCAGTGTAATGTTTTTGTTTGGGTTTCTTTAAAAACTCAGCTAAGTAATTGTTTGAGAAGATTTGGGTGGTCTTAAGAAGGACCTTTGATTCAGCAGTGGTCCTGAAAAGGAGGTCTTGCAGTAAGTGTTCTGCTGCTGTTTGGGCTCCGATGACTGCTGAGGGGCCTGGGCTGGCTTCTGAGGAGATTTTTGCTTTTGGGTGGTTGAAGGAGAGGTAGTATGTTGATGCTAGTCACTTTGTGTAAATGATTAAGGCATGGCCATATACTGGTAGTTAATGACTGACTGTATTTTCCTAAAAAGGCTAGAGAAGCTTGAGATGTTATGCAACGTTTCTTCTCCTGTGACAGAGGCTACATACGGTGGGTTAAATGTCTTGGTTGGGCTGATAGAGAAATGTAGCTATCTTGTTGACAACTAAGTATGAGGTCTGCTGTCCTCTTGGCTGTTGTCTTGGTGACATCCCTGGCCTGGTTGAACTGGTTGTATGATTTTGTTTGCTTGTAAAGGAAGCATCTGGGTGTCTGGAATAGTCAAGATGTAAAAATCTGAAAAGTGTCTTTCCTCCAATTTTTCTACTTCTTATTTTAGGTAGTTGCATAAGGCTGTTATGGTGCTCTACTGTCTGGGCCAAGGAGAGATATGAGCATATCTGCTGGTTTGACGGATGAAGGCTGGGACACTACACTTGTACTGGCAGTGCTGGAAATAGATGGCTGATATGTTTTGCCATACCAGATGGTGATCTCCATACTGTGTATCTATCAATCCTTGTGACATATCATGGGCTGAGGCTGCACTTACATTGGCTACTCTCTGTGGTGACTAAAATCTGGAAGAAAAAATTGAACTTATCCTGAGTCCAGTGTTGCCTCTCTGTGATTTCCTTAGAACCCTGGCCAGACTTGGACTGGGCTAATTTTTCATATCCAGTCCTTTAGGATTCAGACCAAGTCTTGTACACTTTTACTGAGAGGTTGCTACTACAGGCCTTAAACATCTCATGGGTTTTGTAAAAGACCTCATGAGCCTTGACAAAGTCTACTATATTCTCTTCATCTAAGTCTGTCAAATAAGTGTTTGTCGTATATCCTTTCCTGCGCCTGGATTGGCACTGAATAACTGTTTGGCTGGCCTCTCCTCCACCTTCTGTGTCTGTTTCACCTTCACCCCTGTCAGTTCTTTTTCTCCCCAACTCAAACTCTGTAGGTGTGTCTGTGGGGATTTCCATCTTTCTGACATTCTTTCTTGACTTTTTAGGACCCATCTTATGAATTTAATCAAGCGGTTTTTAAAAAACAATACCTTTCAACTAGGCAGCACAAGTTATATCTGTGCACTAAAGTTTATTTCCAAAAACAAAAGCCTATCAGCCAGTTGTCATCTGTTGGTTTTGAAAATGAGTTATTCCATGTGAAATTACCTAGTAGAGCCACAAACACCATAACTGAGAAGTAGGGCAGGGTCGGTAGCAGATTTTCCATTTCGGTATCCCACCAGTGTATTGATATCGATTCCGGGATACTGACAAAATGCATTCACATTTCAAATTGAATAGGCCCACTAACAGGAAGTAAAATTCATGAGAACAAAACAAAGTAGTTCTTCCAAAAGGAACAGCTATAGAAATGCCAAAGTATTAACAAATATGAAATAAAAGTTAACAATTTCTTCAGATTTGAGGTTTGTTTCCAATATTTTATGTTTTCTCACAGTATTATATACTGACATTCGGAAAGCCAGTAGTAAAGGGAATTGGTCTTGATACAGAGATACCGGTGTGTTACCGGCCCTGCCCTACTAAGAAGCCACGAGTCAGTGAACTGAAACAGACCTGTCCTATACATTTCCCGGCTTGTTTCTTGCTGTACTCACTTTGTCGGTTTCTTCTTATGTCTTGCCCTGTTGTGTTACCAGCTTGTCCTGCTGTTGTGAAGCCGACTCAGGGGCCAAAAACTTGAAGACTTCCCATCCTGATGTGAAGTCGCCAAGTCTGGTTCTGGTGGCTTACCACAAACCGGTTTCCTTTCAAGTGGAGTCAGTATTGTTTTATGGCTTGTTGTGGACAGAGCAGGGATACTTGAACACATCAGGCTTCCTAACAAGATGGTAACACTATAGGACAGTCTGTAAGTGACTACAATAAGACATAGAGAGACATGACAAGCCGGTATCCTGGTGGACAGGAGCCATGGTCGAGATAAAGAGTCTGGGTGGATCAGTGAAATATGAAAAAAACCATGTTTGATATTTACCCAACCCATCAAGAAAAGGTGGGTCAAAGGTCAAAGTTGGGGTTTTACGTCCCGTTCAACAGCCAGGGTCATATTGGGACAGGTCCTCAGAATTGCCACTTGTGGGACTCGAACCCACAGAGGTGACAGCCTATGATTAGATGCCAAACTTGCTAACCACTAGGCCACTGAGGACCTTAAGAAAAGGTGGGAAACCATAATGTCACAATACTGCCATATATACAATTACAGAATGATTCACACATACTGATTGATGCCAATAGTATATGATTTATTTATTTATTTGAGGTTTTACGTCGCTTTCAACACTGTGCAGGTCATATCACGACGGGTAGTTGGAAGGGCAGAGGAAACCAGTACATACAGTTGGTCAAGGTTCTGTACTGTTCATTTTGTCTGCGTCTGACTTCATACATTCTAAATCTCGATTGATACCATACAAATTAATTTTATTTTAAGCCATCACTTAGGACTGTTCAGAAATTTAATTTTCAGATATTTTAGAGACAATGAATGAGTGCACTTTGGTCTGGTTTTAATTTGACCACTAGAAGTATCTCCCTTCTGGAGGGATATTTGCTCAGTGAATCATAAAGTATTTATAAATGAAGTACTTTGCACTTGGTCTAAGCATTGCGTCTTCCTATACAATGTGTGCTATGGAAGAGTAATTGACAACATGCAAAATCACATTTCAATGACCCAGATTTTATATGTACTGACTCTGAAGTTAAGGGGTAAACATTCAACTACAATACCTAAGATGCAAATGTTCCTGTAATTAACCAGTGTAGTTTAACAATTTACATAGATACACTGGTTTCTCTCTATAAGAAATATCCAAGTTAATATTAAATGACACACAAAAATCTGCCAAATGTACGAGTTAGGCAAAAACATACATCTTGATTGACCCTGTACAGAATATGAAATAGCAAAACACTATGCAGTGTAACTATTTATAATAAACTTTTAACTGTATTTTTGGCGCCTTAGAGTACTCTTTGTATGGGGAGATTAAGCGCTATAAAAGTCCTATTAGAATTTAAACAGCCAATCTCAATGTTAAGAGCAAGTTTACAAATAGAATGACTTGTAAGAGATAATTGCATCTCCATACAAGTAACATTTTACTCTCACCCTTACAAATTAAAGCTTAATATATATTGCAATATTCAAGTTTATTTTAAGATCATCTTTCACAAAATCTAATTTATGATTACAGCCACAAATTTTGCAGGGGTGGTAATACAAGTTCTGCTACAAAATAGTGCCGTAAATAGAGAGATAACCTACCGGCATACAGATTACAAATCTGTAATCCTGAGTGGCTTCATTTTAAATTCACTATTTAGTGGAGTGCTAGTTTGAGGTATGCGAGAAATTTTCATGCCAAACAGCTATACGCAGAATATCAGATTCGTTTGAAAGGACTGTATCATGACTTATTGCATTCTAACCAAGCTATATGACAGTTGGGGTACCTGCCCTGAGGCAAAATACACAAATAATATCTTGTAAATACATAAAATTCTTACGTCTGTTTTACACTGCTCAGATTTATTGTCTCTGGTTTTACACTTTGGGGCAAAAGTTAACAAAAAAAGAGAACAAGAAATGGTGGATGAACGTGCCAAAAAGTATTTACCAATTGAGACAATGGAAACAAAAATTATTTTAATTCTGAGAAGGCATTTTTATTACTTGTACTGATTAAATGTTTACATTATATATAGCTGTATACCCTTAGCTACATTGAAAGTTTGTGTGACCCTAGCAAGCAGTGCTATTGGGATCTACTGGGCCACGGGTAGACCCCATCTTGTATGAAAATATGTCCCGATCTGATGTACAGATTTTTGAGTTATATGTACAGGCAAACAGAGAGAGATAAATAAACGGATACAATGGCAATAACCTCATCCCCTCCCTTTGAGGGAGAAAGTGTAACATGAATTTTCACCGTTTTTAAAAATATCTGGAGACAATTTTTTTTTCAAAATCCAAAATAAACAGGCTATACATTTAGAACAAAATGCACCATGGTCATAAGGTTTTTACATAGGTTTTTACTCTTGACATTTTCATGGACCTTAGAGACCCAAATGAGCGAGTGTCATTGGGCTTATTAACACTGAACAAAGATTAGGAAGTAGAGGTTTATACATTTTATGGGTCCATTATGGCCCCATACAAGTCATCTGTTAGATCGTGTAGTATGTACTCTTGCCAGTCTTCACAGTCTTCACGCCGTGTTTGTCATACGAGCCTTTCCCTTTCTTCCTCCTTTCACGCTGATGCTTGTGGAATAAATAAAACCTCTTGAAATCTCTGGTTCCAAGATTCCTTGCCCTCAAACCACGTTTTCTGTAACGTCCTCGTTTACGTTTCTTGGTGGAAATGTCCACATACACATCATAATGTGTCTGGAAGCCCTTTACACTTGTTGCCTTGAATGTGTACACTCCGGAATCGTCTGTGGTGGCATTGTAAATCTTCAGGCGGAAATCTAGCCATCCGGAATAGTATTGTCCATTGGCAAAATGGGCATGGATTCTTTGACTGTAGTGGTCATCATCTTAAATTAAAAAAATACTGGTTTTATGCATGAAATAGTTATATGTATACTGTCCTACACAGTAATCTGTCACATGCTTTTTAATTGACACAAAACTGAGTAAAGAATAGATTCAATCTGTGGCTAACCAGCATCACACATACAAAAGCGACCACTAAAAGGTGCATGCTGATGGATTGTGGGCCAATTTGAGACGCTGAATTCATGAAAAATCAGTATTATCTCAAAAGGCTCTAATAAAATTAGTAAATGGATTGCATAGAGCAACCCTGGCCTTTACCTAGGATTAAAGTTTTCCTAGGTGAGTGTATCACTTATAAGGCCAAACTGACAGATTTAAGACAAAACTTTCCAGTCTCAAGAGCTAGTATATCCTGTATCTTAAACAAGAGTTGCTAATGTCTAAAGAAGTACAAATAAAAAAAGAATTTACACAGCGAAAACCTCCCTGTGAGGGATTTCCAAAACTTTAGGATTTTTTGTTGGCATAATATGATACAGAACTTTCCCAAAATGTAATCGTGTTTTCCTTTGGCCAGGGATTCCACACAAAACATTTTAAAAAGATCCGCTCATTACTTTTGGAGTAATGTAAACCAGAAAGCCAAAGTCATTAAAAATACATTAAAATTGGACCTTTGAAAATTCAGGATGTTTTTGGTATCCGGAATATGATGTGGATATTTCCCAAAATATAATCACCTCTTCCTTTGATCGATACCTACCCACACAAAAATACTTATAGCATCTGTTCATTACTTGTGGAGTAATTCCAAATACAAAGACATGCAAAACATAATAATCTTTTGAACAGTGGTAATAAGTCATTCTCACCCTCAGTATCAATTATTTTGTTGTTATGTCTCCATTCCGTGTCTTTCACCACACCAAGAGTCTCACAGTGTAACTCTGTGGAACAGAAACAAAACACCATTTTTATACTCACCATAGAACTTGTATCCATTTTTAAATATGTCTTACTGTGTGTTTCTACTTTAATATTCATTTTCCAATGGTTATTCATGTGTGACACATTTCTTGCATGAACGGTATCTTTCTTTCAGGAGTTTATTTACTTTAATATTTTTTTTCTTTTCAAGCCTAACTTAGCAGGACTATCTGTTATAAAGAAATTCATAAATATTATTTTTGATTCATGCACATCATTTTCTGCATAATTTATTAATCTTATCTCGTAAGTTTATGTTACTGGTCATAATGCCCTGATATAAAGACAGAAAAAAATGTGTGCACCATGTTAATGAGCTCTACGTGCTTTGTTACTGTAAAAGGTTATGTCAGGACAGAACCTTATTGCATCTCACATGTTACCATGACCTGGATTCCAACGCACAGAGGTGAAAAGCATGAGATTAAAATCCCAAAACTTGTCCCTCACTCAGACCTCTCTATTACTGTATATCATGGACAAGGCAAAGTAACGACCAAATAGTCCAACAATTGTTGTGGCTGATGATTAGGGCCCGCAAAGCTCGAGGTAAGAGGCAATTAAGTGGTTTACCACAATCAAGGAAGGGATACATCCATTACTTCTAATCTATTTACATAATTCTAAATAGTAATTGATTATCAAAGTATGTGCTTTTGTATACCTGCTTGTTATTTCACCCACAGCAGACTTTAAATGACAATTAAATTTTAATAATTTCTATTGATTTGGTCCACACAACCTTTACCACTATTAATGTTTTTTGTGCTATATTAACTCCCCCGTCTCACAGGCAGTTTTTTTCTGTCGGCCTACTCCAGATTCTGTTTTTTCCTTCTCCCTTTATGGCTTTAAGTCCTTAGAGTATGTCATATGGTGGAGACTAAGCACTATATTAAGCACTATAAAAGTGTTCATTTCACTAAATGTAATGTATTTCCACTAATTACAAATCAAATATAGAACTAAATTAGGGAATGAAATAGATAACAGATATCTACCTATGACAGGGATGGGTTTCCAGTCATAATATGGTTGTATGGCATCTTTGCACCTCCAGATCATCATGTCAGTACCAAACAGCTTCACATAGCGCATGATATCCTGAAAGTGAAATTATGATAGCTAGTGTTTTACACGGAGACCAGGAATAAACAATACATAAGGCAAAAGTAGTGCACTTACTTGGCCTGTGTTACCACCAAATATTAGTGCTATGAATAAATAAAGGTAAAACAAACCCAGCAGGTACAGGTCCAATTCCTGACATCATGTTTTGGTCATGTTAGTATATGACATCAACTAACCTTCACTCGGACATGATTTAAGGTGGTCATGTCATCTGACATAAATCTGACAGCCCCTTTATGTGACATGACATGACTTTATGTGAATAACATACCTACAATATCAACTATAGATGTCAAAATGATTACCAAACCTAACGTGATCTTATTATCCTATTCAATGACATAAAATTGACACCATTCCAACATGACTCGGTGTAGTCATGTCAAATGATGAGAATATGATGTTCGAATAATATGATGTGACATGATATTCTACTCGGGCATTGTTTCTGACATCTTAGTGATATTAATGTGATGTCACTTTGTTAAGACATTTAAAGTGATCATCATATCGTTTGAGATCAGATAGACATTAGTATTCTGCAAGTTTATGATGTGATTTTTTATGAATATTACCAATACATTGAATGGATGTCTAAATGATGTCTAAGTCGGAAAAATTTATCTAGCCTGTGTTAAGTCAAAGTTGGGTTTCACATCCTGTAACACAGCCAGGGTCATATTAGGACAGGCCCTCAGCTTTTTTACATGAGTAGGGGCAAACCCAGGCAGAGGTGACAATCTATGATCAGATGTTGAACCTACTAACCAACTTGGCCTCTAGTCAATCTGTGTGATTTTGCTTTGACAGAAATAATTAATTTTTTTTGGTATAGACAAAACAATTATGTTTAAAATTATAACTAAAATGCTGTGTGACAGCAAAAATCAAGAAATATGTTCATTTCCCTACAAATGTACACTTTAGTGTTTGCAACCAAGCCAAAGATTGAATAAATAAACAAAAACAGTTTTAAAAAGGTACTTCTAATATTCAAACTTTTGTACCCATAATTTGTATCATTACACGTGGTATAAATTTCCCAACTTCTTCACACACGACATTCATTATTTGCTCTCATAGAATAATTTGTATAGTACATGGAAATAATTTTTAGCTGTATCTGTATCAGGTGAGTGTACATAAATGACAGTTCTATATTAGGAGTTTGAGCAATGTAATACAATATAAATTATGAAAACAATTTTTTTAACCAAATATGTATTACTGAAAAATGGTTTAAGCCCTTGTGTAATGATGTCAATCAGATTTTTTAATCAGTGCATCAAGTTGATGTCAGTTTCTGATGTCATATAGACATGAAAGTCAATCCAAATTGGGCCATCATATTGATGTCTTATGCTGATATCAAATTTATAATCGGCTACTAGATGTCATTTTTATGGCTTGTGGAGATGTCAAATAGACTAGGTCACTAAAGATCTATTTGACATTTAATATATGATGTCATTTCGAATTTCAAATAAGCATGAGTTTCTGATGTCATACCCAGTGTTTTTTTTATTTCTTTTTCATATCCTATTGCCTGCTGGGAAGTATCTAAACTAACTTATGGTAAAGATTCGAACCCATAACCCCACTGGGGTTGGTAAAGTAAGTAATGCCAAAGATAAAGGTAGTTGAGTTGAAATCAGTTGAAGCCATCATTGGTGAGGTGGAACAATTGCAAAGGCAAAAAAGGGGGGTAGAGCCATAGAGCCAGAAGTTATTAGTTACATTATTAGTTGGTTCTAAAGAGAGTGACAACTAGCTAGGTTTGGGAATTTTTATTTACATGTTAGTAGAATTTAAAAATATAAAAGGGATTTCAGAATTTTCTTGTGTAACATTACATGAGGCATGACAACAAAAACACAGTACAACCAAGCCTCATAAAACATCAGCCATCAGTACCTATAAATCAGCATAAAAACCAGCCTGCATGGAGGAAGTGAATACAATCACCCCAGGAGGACAAGAAAATGGGAAAATCCAATTCAAAGATGCCTCCCCACTTGTAGGTAAGGACAGAGAGGGACAAGTTCAAGGTCCTAATGTCAAATTCTGCAGGGGCTAGCCAGAGTCAGCCTCGACCGCTTGGACCACATTGTGCTAAAATAGCTATGCCCAAAGCCTGATAACTCCCAGCTAGGGGGTCAAATCCAGAGGGCTCGAGCGATGAGCATAAACATGCCTGAGGAGGCTTAAATCCTCAAGATCCAGGGAAAGTAAAGTAAGCAAGTCCTAGAAGATGAGCGTGAAGTCATTACCAAGGGAGTATCAGAGTCTACATCAGCCAAATTCAGGAAACCTCCCGAGTGTTGGGTCAGGACACTAGGGCTCAGGACTAAGGCACAGTCAGTTCTTTAGGGGGAGCCAGCGTCAGCCTGGGCTGCCTAAAAGATCAAGAAAATGCTACATGTGGCCTTACATGCAATTAACTCCACAAAGTAGATCTTCCCAGGGGTGGGCAAGCCTGAGGGTCCCATCACATGCAAGAAACGAAAGGATAGTGTAAGCAGCCAGAGATCCCTCAGATCATGAAATGCATTGAAACCTATGTACTATAGGAGGGAGATGGGTTCAAAACGTTCATGTGTAACCTTTTCTTACTGATTTAATATTCTAACATGACACTGATGTGTCCGTCATTTTGATTGGTCGAGAGCGATTTCTAAGCCGTCTAAAATTCTGCATCAACATTACGGCTGTTATCAACGTCCATATGCATAATTATTGAGTGAAAAACAATAGTCTATAAGTTTGTTTTCTTAATTATATTCAATAAACCATGTAATGGTGAATAAAGTTATGCGTTTTGGAATTGTTTGCATGTATCTTAATTCAGGAAAAATCAACAGTATATATTTGGAGAAAAAAATAATCATCCCTGTTCATTCGATGGAACAGCCAACATGGCGGCGCCCTATTGCATTCACTTGGATATATTTTTTAATCTTACAAGTATTTTAGGTGTTTTATTTTAACAGTCATGTTAGAATAGGAATATGGCATTCAAAAGCCGTCTAAACGCAGAATTTTAGACGGGTTGGCATGATCTAACATGAACATGCCAACCCGTCTAAAATTCTGCGTTTAGACGGCTTTTGAATGCCATATTCCTATAATGTAAGGCCCCAGCACATCGGAATCAATGGTGCGGAACTAATGATTTGATTGGATGACCCATGAATCAGGTCAATGAAAACAGAGAAAATTATTTTAAGGTAGTACAATAGTACAATAGGTTCTGAGAAGTTAAGGTGGGCAATAACTGATACAGCAAGCCTCTACATGGCCTCCTCTACATGGGGTTGTTATTCGGTATTAAAACATTTATAATTCATGCTGAATATACCAATGTGGATACTGTACCATAGAATATCAAAAATGGAACAAAGTACCGGGGAGATGAAATTCTGCTATTGTTCATTACAATAAGTTTTGAATTTAAAGACTTTGCCAGTTTTTACTTAATTTTTGCTAACTTTCGCATAGCACAAAGGTGGTATTGCGATATTTATGTTTTGGGAACTGCTTCAGATATACACTAGTTAGGAAGATGTCATTAGAAAAGCTATTATGTCTCGATATTCAATATCGAACCATGGTAAAGTTTGATATCAATAAACATATTACTACTTGATACCAATACTGAAAGGTAGTGCATTATGTTTTATTGTCTTATAATTATTTCAAATAATGTATCTCTTCCCATGTGTCTCATTTCTTTTACACAACAATGTTAGTTCAAGTAGGAGGATTTGTCATCAAATGCGATGTAAAGGCCTGGTTCAACACCCAAGGAATGTCTGGACTGAGTCCAGGATTTCAAAGTCAAGGTGGATCGGGGAGAAAATGGGCGAGAAAGTATGTCCTGACCATCCCATGCTTGACATGGACCACATGATACATTGGGAGACACATCCCCACTCATCTCAATTGAACGTGTACTATCTCATTATATTGATTCTGACTTATACTGGTCCCTCATAATGTGAAGAAAATGCGATGTAACTGTGATCTGATTGAACTTATCCTACCAATAGGCTGTTATGGATACAGGATCTGACTGATCAAAATCCCGAACTACCTCCAAATCAGTGATACAATGTGCAGATTGGGACTGCTTTGGCAACCATTCAGTCCATCCCCATGTATATATATTTCAACTATATCCAGATTAATTTTATCCAAAATTACTGCAAACGTGGGCTGTGAATATCTGAAATGTTGGGCTGTTACCTTTTTTCTTTTGACCAAGACATGTGCTTTTGATTTTTGTATTTATACTCAGCGCAATATTTTCATGTGCTTCAGGACGCAAAGCACTATATGACCCATCCGACTGTACAACTACTGTCCCACTCTCAAAGTACTGACATTCCACTAACTGAAAGACAGAGGCTCAAGGATGACCAAAGATCAAAGAAATTCAACCATAAACTTCAGACTCAGGCTAGAGAAAGAAATCAAAGAAAACAAACCAGAGAGAACAGACCCCGTCCCATTTCCCATCCTAATCGCCACCCCAGAGGTTTAGGGAGCATTTATAGGTTGTGCTTGTCACAACGTTTCAGTTAAGGGCTGGGTTGTTGTAAAAAATTCTTGTATTTCAAGTCAGTACACTCTACCAAGCCAAATGCTTAATTAATGTTAATTGTTCAGTGTAAAATATTTCATTCCCTGGCTGTTTTATATAACTAGTGTCAACTTATTCTGGCATGTGTTTCAGTGGTGCCTGTATCACTAATTAGGGTAATTGTCTGTACTTTAAGTTACTTCTCCACCCAGCCCATATGCTGATTAATTTCTATTGTGTCAGTGTCAATACATCTCACTCCTTACCTCCCCTCTTGTTTATGTAACCTTTAACTTATTCTTCTCATGCCTCATTAGCATGTTTTGTACTTGTGTCAGTAAATATTCACAACCACCTTTTTCCCGCCATAATTGTTAACCTCAGACCTCTGGGTCAGTAATTTGTGTCATTATTGTTGTTAGAAGTTCTTGGAGTAACACGTATATATCTGGATAGACATCTGTACAGTTTAACTTTACACTTATACAATTTTTTAATTATACGTTTTAGTACAACTTTTAGTAATTCTTACTGGAAAATGTCAGCGTCACAGAATGCTGCTCAAGCTAACTGCACCAAATGTGGAATCAAGCACAGCAGGCCAGTTGGTGTAAGATGCAAGAGACTTCTTAACATCAGTGCTCCAGTAATGGACTCGAACTCGGAACTGGATAGCGACAGTTTCATTGCACCAAACCAGGCAGCAGCACAGCCTGCATCTGGATCTAGCTCATCAGGCAGTAGTTCAGCAAGTGCAAGTGGCTGTGCCCAGACTGCTAGTGTCAACATGGAAGCCAAGCTGGACCTTATCCTCAAGCGAATGGATGCCCTGGAAAATAAGAATTTGCAGCTGGAGCAGAAGGTGGGTTCCACAAGGCAGCTAGAAAAATCTCAGATCTCCCACAGCTCACCCAAGAAGTCTCATATCTGCTCCAGGTCGTGCACAGCTGGTCACACATCTAGGTCTCGCGTCACCTCCAAGAAATCTCTGGGCAACAATGACGACTCCGACGACGCCACATTGGACAGTTCCTACTCTCATTTATCGCACCATGGAAGAACCAGTCACAACTCTGAGCAAGTATCCATAGACTTCCTTAAAAATGATGAGGAAATACAGAGGAAAGTACAACGCCAACTGGAGAAATTGCAAGGGACACAGCGTCAACTATCCACAGGTAATAAAACTATTAAATCGGGTCTACACAGGGCTGGGGACTCGGCAGTAAAACAAGAAATCAACTGGCCCCACCATCACTGTTTCCCGGGACCCGGGGGTCAACTCCCTGACTATAAAGAACTTTCCCCACTCCAGTTTATGGTTGGATTTTTAGGATGTCTCCAGGAAGAGGGTAGCTCCACTGTAAGATCTAACATGATTGAGTATGGTAGGCATCTCTTTCAGGATGCAATCGAGACCAACTGGGCCACGGCTAAGCATGCACATATGGTACTTCTCCAAGATATAGAAAGGGGAAAGTGTTCCTGGAGAAACCCTGATAAAGTCGAGAAAGTTCGCATCCGAAACACGGCACGAATTATCACTCCAAAACAGCCCTCAACTCAGCAAAAATTCACAAAGGGGGGAATAAGGAAAAAATTTGCCAAGATTTCAACAAAAACAACTGCCAGCATAGCTCAGACCACACACTGCATGGCCAAATCCTCAAGCACGCTTGCTCATTTTGTTTTCAGGAAGTGGGAAAATTCTGCAGCCATAAGGTCCAAGACTGTATAAGGAGGCGAAATAATGAACAAAAAGATAGCAAAAATGCCAGTTGATACAGATTGGTCAACACCAATCGCATTGTAAATAGCAACAAATCTATATATTCCAGTAATGACGCTTCCACACCCCTTGGCCAGTCAAACAATTGTAACTACACCGTCATCAGCACATGCTCGCACTCTGATAGCCCTCAGAGTTCTGTATTTGGGGAGTCATGGTTCATAAACGTCAGTGACAGTATAGAAAGTTGTATCAGCAGCGACAGTATCCAGTCAAAAGGTTTTAGTACATGTCAAACTACAAATGCTTTTAATGTGGCTCTTAGTGAGACTGACGTCATTAATCACTTGTGTAATTGTAATGACACCAAGCTTGATTGGTGTTTCATTCATCAAAAGGCTAAGAGTATTGATCTAGAAACCCAAGGTACAGAGTTTGGTTTTATTCCTGCCAGTGTAATAGACATACCTCTATTTAGACCACCAAAGACGTTAGACATTGACACTTTAGATCAATGGGCCTTTGAAGCCCATAAGTTAGTAAGAGCCAGTGGCACGTACAACTATAACTATTGCAGAATCAAGGTGCCAACAGAACTCAACATCAATAATTGGAGACTATTGTGTGCAAATTACCATGACCAAAAATTATTGGATTATTTAGAATACGGGTTCCCCCTGTGTATAGATAGAGACAGTTTTCAGTACAACTCTAGTGGTGACAATCACCCCTCTGCCACAAATTTCCCCATGGATGTTGACGCTTATTTTAAAAAAGAGACAGAACACAAAGCCATTGTGGGCCCATGTAACCATATCCCCTTCCCTGTGCATTATTCCCCACTCCTATCCCGTCCCAAGCCCGACGACACCAGAAGAGTGATTGTGAATATGAGTTACCCGTATGGGGCATCACTTAATGACAGAATAAGCAACACACATTACGATGGCGTCGACTTCACACTGAAATACCCTTCAGTGGAAGATATAGTGAATACAGTCCAGGATCTGGGCAACGACGTCCTTCTCTCGAAAATCGACATAAGTCGAGCGTTCAGGAACTTAAGAGTCGACCCTTTGGAATATGACGTGTTGGGTCTCCAGTGGAAAGGCAACGCATATTTAGATATAAGTATTCCTATGGGCATGAAGACAGGAAGTGCCCTGTGCCAAAGAACGACAGACGTCATACGTCACATCATGCAGTCAAAGAACGTCCGCCTGTTTAATTATATCGACGACGTCATCTGCGTCCACGAGCGTCAGAACGCGCGTCAAGAATTCGACACACTGTATTCACTGTTTGAGTTTCTAGGGTTGCCTATCAACCCCAAGAAGGTCGTTCCGCCCACTTCAGCCCTAATTTGCATGGGGATTCATGTAGACGTCGCCTCAGGTATGGTCACCATACCCCATGAAAAATGTCTGCAAATTCTCGACGCCTGCCGTCATTATACCACCAAGAAGCAGATAACGCGCAAGCAGCTTCAGTCACTATTGTTAAAACTAATTTATCTCCACAGGTGCGTCCCTGCGTCACGCATTTTTGTGAACAGATTACTCAACACGTTGCGTCAGTGCCCTCACAGAGTGACAGTTTCTGAGGACATGAGAAAAGACCTAGCTTGGTTCATTCAATTTCTGGTGAAATTTAATGGGAAAGTTCTATTTCCTGCCATGCGTCAAAAAATCGACGTCTACGTTGACGCTTCGCTATCTGGGATGGGTGCTTTCTGGAATGAAAATGCATATGCTGTGTCGCGTCACATTGCAGCCACAGCTGGCTGGAGTATATCACACTTGGAAATGCTGAACGTCATGGTAGCGTTACGTGTTTTTGCGCATGCGTGGAGGGGCAAGCATGTTGAGTTTCACATAGATAACTTAGCAGTAGTGTTTTCTCTTCAGTTCAGTAGAATGAAAGACCAAATACTTCAGGCCATTGCAAGAACTATCTGGTTGTTAGCTGCCACACAAGATATTCAACTAAGCTACTCACATATTCCAGGTATTCAAAATAAGGAAGCTGACGCCTTATCCAGAGTGTTCCAGAATCAGGAATTGGATCAGTTTTGCAAAGATCTTCTTGCTAGGTGTGCCTGTTGGCCTGTACATGGTGACTGGTGTATACCGAATATGTTTTTATGATTGCAGGCCCCCTAGCGTCACGTCTGGTGCGTCAAGCTCACTCAAGATTAGAGGCTGCCTTACGTCCAAGAACAGCGTCAGCTTATCTCACCAGATTCAAGCTATATCTGGCCTTCATATCCTGGCTCCAGCTTCCTTTGTAGGATGTGGACTCGATCCTGGCATTCATGGAATTCCTTGCTCAGAACGGAAGTAGGGCCCATGCCATCACCAGCTACATTTCTGTGCTTAAACACTACTTCAAATGTTGTGATATAGACATTTCTGCATTATCTCACAGGAAGGTCTTCTTATTCATAAAATCTGTATCAATGAACGCCAAATATGTTCCGAAATTCAAGGCAAACATCACCATTAGTATTCTAGAGAAAATATCAGACAAGTGTGACACTTTAAAGTATGGATGTATGTATAAAGCTGTATTTTTGTTAGCATATTTTGCATTTCTTAGACTTTCAAATGTAGTGCCCGTCTCACAGAAGTCATTTGACGTCACCAGGAACCTACTCAGAGGTGACGTAATCTTTGGCCCCCCGGGGGCCCACATCATCCTCAAGTGGAGCAAGTCCATGCAGTCTGCAAACGCCCATCAAGTGGTCCAAATTCCCTCCCTCTCCCCCTCCCCCCTTTGCCCTGTTTCCGCCCTCAAGGTCCTCCTTGCTTTCATTCCTGCTCCTTCCTCCTCCCCCCTGTTTCTTCTCCCCCTCTGGCCATGCCATCCTCACCTCTTCCATGGTCTCCTCCACCCTCACAAAAATCATCATGTCCCTCGGCCTCAACCCTGCCCATTATGGTTTTCACGCCTTCAGACGTTCTGCAGTGTCCTGGGCTGCTGACCACAATGTCCCCTTGCAAAATCTTAAAGCACATGGGGGCTGGTCTTCCTCTGCCATAAACCACTATTTCAAACATACACCAAAAGCTTCCTCCACGGTGGCAACTACATTTCAACAATCCCTACGTTAACAATGGTTTGGGGCCTTTTAAGTTATTTTAGTTTTTAACAATTTACTTAGTTGTGTGTGTGTCCAATTGCTGTTGAACTTAATATGTCGTATTTTGTGTTTTGTAAAATAAAAGGCTCTTATCCCATTATATATACATATTTTATTATTGTCTTAACTGCTAGTCATAATAACTTATCTTGGACCTTGACCTTGACTGTATAGGTTGTGCTTGTCACAACGTTTCAGTTAAGGGCTGGGTTGTTGTAAAAAATTCTTGTATTTCAAGTCAATACGCTCTACCAAGCCAAATGCTTAATTAATGTTAATTGTTCAGTGTAAAATATTTCATTCCCTGGCTGTTTTATATAACTAGTGTCAACTTATCCTGGCATGTGTTTCAGTGGTGCCTGTATCACTAATTAGGGTAATTGTCTATACTTTAAGTTACTTCTCCACCCAGCCCATATGCTGATTAATTTCTATTGTGTCAGTGTCAATACATCTCACTCCTTACCTCCCCTCTTGTTTATGTAACCTTTAACTTATTCTTCTCATGCCTCATTAGCATGTTTTGTACTTGTGTCAGTAAATATTCACAACCACCTTTTTCCCGCCATAATTGTTAACCTCAGACCTCTGGGTCAGTAATTTGTGTCATTATTGTTGTTAGAAGTTCTTGGAGTAACACGTACCCTCCCTCCTTCCCCCTCATCACCTGCACTACACCTTTGTCTGGTCATGTGTACATCAACACTACACTGCTCCACCAGTTACGTGTTCATCAGTCATACACTTAATACTGCTCCACCAGTAATACTCTTTATTGTATAAACATATCCTATACAACTCTTTGTCTCTATGTGGGGCCTTTTAAGTTATTTTAGTTTTTAACAATTTACTTAGTTGTGTGTGTGTCCAATTGCTGTTGAACTTAATATGTTGTATTTTGTGTTTTGTAAAATAAAAGGCTCTTATCCCGTTATATATACATATTTTATTATTGTCTTAACTGCTAGTCATAATAACTTATCTTGGACCTTGACCTTGACTGAGCAATGCACCTCTAGATTCAAAGGAGAGAATTCTGTTAGCTAGTTAATTCATTTTGAGTAGTCCTGAAATCGACCTTTTATTAACTAGAGTGCGGGCTGCCTACTATTGAAGACTGGTGAATCTATTGTTGCTGCTACTGTGGAGGAAGTGTGGATGTTGATGTTGTTGGTTGGGGGTGTGTTGATGGAAGTCAGTGGTTTAAAAAGTGCAGGCGTGTCCATCTTCTGGTAGTCGCCCATTTCTGTGTCTGTAGCAGTTATTCTGAACAGGCTTGATGCACTTGAAACGTTGTGGTGGATCCACATAAAACAGCGATAAAACAAATAATGGGATATCATATGTTTGGGTTGTTGAAAGATCCAGCTTCACATGGGTTGCCCTGTTTGACGTCCAAAACAAACTTTGTCTGTTGCTGCTGGAGACTGGCTGGTACCTGGTCATGAGCTCGCTTAATAATTAGGACATCCGTGGCTGCAGCTGTTGCTGTTGTTCTTTGGGGGATGTAAATGGTACTCTGTGATGGGACAAAAGTGGAATTTGCTTGAGGTCTTGGATAATAACCTGTATAATAACCCTGTTAATCTTCCTTCTGGGCATTTTCCCACAAAATTCAATAAAAAAGTCAATTGCTTCATAACTGTTAAATTCTCTCTAACTTTATTTAGAAAAAAAAAACAAACAAACAAAAGTCTTAAGCTTGAAAAGTGACACATTGCTTAATCCACCAATCTGCAGTAAAATTGTGGACTTTTAAATATTTGTCGGGATAAACATACAACTTTTTCAGAGTGCATTAATATAACAATACGATCTGATGTCTTACCATTAGGACATGTCTCTGGATTTATCTTTATTTTCTAGGTCGGAAAGTAAAGTTGCTGAGCTTTTTTTCGGCAATGGTCGGGAGTATGGAACCACTACTTAAGATGCAAAAGGTCAATACATAAAATGATTCAAATGGTAGTTATTTATTTGTGTATAAATCATCCGGTGATTCTGCTTGCCTTTGTTTCTTGGAGTGCTACCTTAAAAAAAATTTGTTAATTTTTTGTATACTAGTTTAATGGCCTCTGATTGGTCACACATGGCCTCCTTGCATTTACATGCTGAAACCTCTGCCACTTCGACTTTGGCAGCACTAGGAGTCATATTGAAAACCCTCCCATTAAAAACCCCACCCACATTTTCAGATAGGTTTATTTGTGGGCGAAGAAACTTCCTGTTGTTGTATTTTCAGATTTATACCATTGTTGATCAACTTATGGGCAAAGAATTTAACCCAATGTTCAAGTGGGTTGCTCTTATTATGAAGTTCATGGGCTTAGGTCAGTAGACCATATGATCACGAAAATTGAGATCAATGCTCTGGTGGTTTGTTTTGTGATGAGGATCATCAACTACCTTCTGCCTGTGATCTCCTGTAGACACAATATTGTGCTTATTTCTGTGCAGAGTTATAATCACATGATAAAATATGACTGCAGCATATTTGTTTAGTCTCTGTTATATATAATATGCCACTTTTTATAGTATAATCTGTCATGATTACATGTACATAGTTTTGTATAGTGTACACATATATAAACTATAATTATGTGCCCTTACACGTTGTTGTCGTCAAAGTCGATATAAACATAATTGGTTTTATTCTTCTTATTACTTTTAATGTAATTTGTAACTGTTTTAATCATCATCATAATATGCATGCATAGTAACTTACCATGCTAATACGTATATGTTACGTGGTTAATGTTATTTAAGGAAATGTAATGCACAGTTCGAACAGGGATACCTTTCTGAGTGAGATGAGTCATAACTTTATTATTTTGTTGTGTTTTATTATCTTGTTTATGAACAATACAACTCATGGGTACATATCTTATTATGACCTTTTAGTATGACCTCCATCTTTTAACGCCAGAACACAAGATTGTGCTTTTGGCCGAGCAAATGGATTTTAGACATGGGGCATTGTCCCCTCTTTTCTCTTAACTTGACCTTTTTAGCATGACCTCTTGATTGTGACAGAACATATTTCTGCAAGAGCAATAGGAGTTTTAAATTCTAACCTTGGTCCTGGACCTCCTCTCTAAATTCACATAAAATTGAGAGCACCGCACCCTGGCTCTTCTGGTCGGTATGACCTCTATTCTTACTGGGGTTCCAGGTCCTTGGTTTGTAGGTATAACTTATTGGGGAACCTGTTTTTATAACATTTCATACCACTTAAACGGGGTGCTACAATGTCTCTTTTAAACCCCCTTTTGCTTCATAATCTCATACATTCATGCTGTTTTGCATTTCAGTCCTTTATGAAGTAATAGTAACATTTTGCTACCTTTGACCTTGGGCTTGTGGCCCACTGGGGCTTATATGTCTACAAAACTTTGGGACCTTTTGAAGTCCCAGATTTCAGTGCGGTGTTTTTGACCTTTCACTGGTTTCAAGATTATTGTCATTGCCATGACCTTGTTGGCCCTTCTTGACCTTGACATGTAATTAACCTTCCTCAAGATCACTGGTAGCTTTTGATTCCATGTACAGGTTTAGAAAATTGAAAGAGACTAAAAACATTTGTGTTATTAAATGTGCTGCTTAAATGTCTAAAAGTTAAAATAAAATAAATTTTATTTCTCCACGAGGAATGAACTTATTATTGCTGTTTATGCCTTGCCATGTTTCACAGTGGGTAAAAATATTGACTAAAGTTCATACAAAATTTGAAAGTCATCATAAAAGACAAAATGGTGTAATTTTTAAAGCTGTGCAATGACATTTCATTTTCACATAACTCAAATGTATGAATTGTAAATGCAAACAAAATTTACTAACTGCCACCCAAGTATTTTAAGCCTGCCTAAAACCCACTTATTTTGTATTTATTTTTAACGATCTGTTACAGAGTGATGTTAATGTTTGCATTAGATTTTTCTTAATATCTTGCAAACAGACAAACAAACATAATGCAACCATCCCATACCCTCTTCATGAGGAAGACGTAAAAATGTATGCATGATTCATGATGTTACATTACAACACAGTATGATACAGTTTTAGTGTGTTGTTTGTGATGAGATTTCCATCACTTGTGATGTTTCGCTGTAACATAATTATAGCCCAAGGCCTCAGAACATTCAATTACTGTGTTCATTCTTTGATGTCTGTTGCGACCTGGACTAATATTAGTGAAGAGCGACAGAATTATATGTACTGTTGATTTTACTTTGAGGAGATATTACACTCAGATTTGTAAGAAAGAGTTATATAATTCAGTTTGATCATATATACATGCTGTAGATGGTATATTGCTGAATATGGTTGACAAAAATATTGGACACCGGCTAGGAGGCTAAATTGTGGAGATTTAAATAATTTTAAAATATTAAGATTTCTTGGTGTGTCTACCTGAGAAGGGCTTCAGAGCACACCCAGTAAGTTCCCAGGTTTTTTTCTCACATATTGACAGATGATTTTAGAAGTTAAAATGATAAGGATGATAAGTATATTTATTATATCTCACTCTAGAGACACAATACTTAAGTTGCATATGTTACTACCATCTCCAGGAACTACAGAGGGTCCGCAGGTATTTAAGTTATGAAACAGCTGTAAAGGTGGCAAATGCCCTGGTTAGCAGTGGCCTGGATTATTGTAACTCACTGCTTTATAACAGAAAAAGGCATATATTGGCAGACAACAAAGAGTTCAAAATGCCTTATGTCGTACTGTGTGCAAACTAATTAAATTTAGCCATGTCACACCCTTCCTGCACAAACTACACTGGCTCCCCATTCATTACCATATATTATTCAAATATATATTCGCTCACTCATAAAGTAATACATTTTAGCCAACCTTCATATCCGTCCTCTCTGATTAGGCAGAGTGATCTTACTGGGGCAATTGCCTATCAATTTCCTCATCTAAACCAAATAAACACCCGGGGTTGTGCAGCTTCACATTAGCTGCTCCCAAGGAGTGGAACAAGCTCACTCACTCACTCACTCACCCACTTACTTACTTCTTTATTTCTGATTAAACTATATCAGTGTCTTCTTTATAAAGAGGCTGCTTATCATATCAGTCTGGTTTACAAGGGTCTTAAAACCACCAGACTTGTCAGCTTTTGGGGTCACTTAGTTCCAGGGTGCTTTACAACAATAAACATAGCTCTTCATAAACATTAAAATATAAAATAAGTTTAACTGGTGATATGTATATTTATGTGTGACACCCTCTATAGACATAGACCTTATTGAAAGAGCAAATATATTTTACATACGAAAATAAGGCTGAGATTTTTCAGCTGGCACCATTTTGGAGAAGAATGAATAATGACTTGTTTATTGTCTACGTCAAACTAAAATCTTTTTGTTTGGAACTTATTTATATTAGTTTTACTATAAAGCCTGTATATCTAGAGAAATCAAATGGGTCTTACCTGTGCCATCTAATTTCTTGTTCTGGGTATCAAAAGGTTAATAGTCAGTTGTTTAACAAAATGAGGTTCCCATCTATTCCAGATTTACAATTTTTTAAACAAAATTAGGTTACCATCTATTCTAGATTTACAAAATGGTTATTTGGTAGCATCCGGATTACTGACCTAGACTGTCCCTTGACTGTACTTGTGAACACTACTGTTGTTCCCCATTGTGGAAGATATTGTGCCTTCAGGTTTCTGTAATTACGTTGTATCTCTGATACCCCTTAAACTTTGCACAAAAATGGGATTATTCAGATTCAGTTTAAAGTTTGGTGAAATTGGTACACGGGGTCAAGTGTCACACATTTTATTCTATGTGCATTTTGCAGTCTACAATTCCCTCATGATAAAAGAATTTCCCTTTTTACTTCTCTTGTGTGCACAAGGTTTTTCTCTTAAAAGATCTAGAATTAATAATATCAAATTAACACACAAAACTTAATAATCAAGTCATTAAAAGCATTATTTTTCAAGGGTAAAAGGTACACAGAAAAAAAATTCCATTAGTGTTATTTATGCATATTGTAAAACTTTTTTGTGAAATTTTCTTCCTAAAGGTGGCAATATTGAGATGTACTTTTAATGGGGGTCCTAGAGGGTATATATTATTTCCAACGCATTGTACACAATAAAAAACAGGTTGAATTTCAGCAACAAGTGTTGTTTGCACTTTTAATGAGACCTGGAGTTAATAGGGTTAATCATAAAGACAAACCAATTAACCTTGGATGATAAATATTTTGATGAAGGTAGTGAATATGGTAAAGGACCCCATGTTTCTATGACTGTCTTGATAAAAACTATTTGACATTCCTTTGAACTTTATGTATCATGTTAAACATGCATAGTGTAAAGCTTAAAAGAACAGAAATGATAAAATATTTTTAAAGTGAAAGAAAATCTGTAGCTCGTATATCACTGGGCCTTGTTAATAAAAGAATCAGGGAAGATGATTGAAGTCTACACGCCCAAGGTAATGACGATTCAAACACAAATCAAAAAGGAGGTGGATAATGTAGATGCTATGGTTGAGAACAAGGCCTCATGGCCCCATGAATCCATACCGGGAGGAGTTCACAGGCAGAGGGCAGTTGTCTCTTATCCAGTGGGTCTAGGGATTCTGTAAAATATTTTAGAAGAAAACTCTGATAGTAGAAAAGATACCATGGTTTCCTACATGGGGGACTTAATGGAAGATGCAACAAATTTTTTTCTTGGCAGGGTGTGGAGGTGTCACATGCCGTACTTTTGTGTGAAATGAAAAAAAGTTCCCTTCAATGGGAAGACATTGAACCACATAGGTGGTTTTGTAGAGCACATGCACAAAAGCATTTTTCAAGTAAACTAAATTGGGTGAAGCAACCAGATCAGGATAGAAAGCCATGGTTTCTGTGAAAACTATCAGACAGGTACATGTCAATACACATGTGACCATGAGTCAAATTGCAGGTGGCAAAAGCACATTTCTTCTTATTGTTTGGCTTTGGGCAGGCAATTGGGACACTCCGAGAAGAAGTGCACTATCAAACCATCCAAAATTCACAAAAACGATCAGACAGCTGTCTATCATTAGGGTGGGATAGACAGCTGTGAAAGCTAAGTTTACCGGGGCCAGCACTGATACTGAAGATGTCGGATACTCGACCAGGTTTTTCTATAATTCGAAAGTAGCTCTGAAGCAGGTAGATGTATTATTAGTCAAAAATAACAAGAAAGTAACTTAAAAGAGGGAGGATGGTCACCATTCGTGTCTTTATTGCTAATGTGAGCTCTAATAAAAATGTGATGCAAAGTTTGGACGATGGCAATGTGATTCAAGAGAAAAATCTCACAAAGGGTGGTCACACTGACTCGACTGAGTCGATTAAAAGTGTTACAGAAAGTGACCCTCACTTGTCACAGTGTGACCTATCAGATGTAACTCAGTAACAAAGCAAACATCACAGTACCAAATGTATCTGACAATGTCATGAGTAGTTCAGATCCGGTGAGTATGATTGAGGCTTCAGCAGTTTGCTTTGAACTTGATAGTGGCTTTTGTCCAATGTATGACGTCAGCTATTCAGGTGTTGAAGAAAAGTTTGTCAACAGTATTCTACATGCAAACCATATCAACTAAGCCCATTTGTAAGGCAAAGATTCCCTTATATTTTTGAAATGGAAGAATAAACAGACTTTACATTTTGTTATGTCCCCCTGGGTCAGCAAAAATTACCAACATCGAGGCTTCTTCTAAAGGTCTGTTTATTTTGTCAAGTAAATGATTTAGTCAAAATTTGAAAACCCTAATTTCATGCAGGTATGTATACCTGTGATGTCACAGAATAATGTAATGGCCTAGAAAAATGCACTAAAGCCTAGCCTTGATAGAAATATCCTCAAAAACTACAGGCCAGTGTCAAACCTTAGTTTTATATCAAAACTTATCGAGAAAGTTGTGGCAAAGCAGCTAAATGAATTTATCTCGTGTGAGGGGCTCTTAAATGTCAACCAGTCTGCTTATAAGAGTTCCCACTCCACTGAAACCACATTGTTGAAGATTCAAAACGATATAGCTCTCTCAGTGGACTCAGGAAAGGCAGTGGCCCTAACATTATTAGACCTCTCTGCGGCATTTGATACGATTGATCACTCTCTTTTATATGACTGCCTGCATGACTGGTTTGGTCTAGATGGTACTGTTTTGTTGTGGATCAAATCGTACCTTTCAAACCGTAAACAAAAAATCAAAATAGGTGAGAGTTTCTCTGAGGCCGTAATTTTCCCTTTCAGAGTCCTCCAAGGCTCTGTACTAGGTCCTCTCCTTGTAACTCTTTACACCAGTCCCCTCAGTCAAATTATCTCTAATTTCAATGTTACTCATCACCTATATGCTGATGACACCCAGATCTACTTAGCAGTTGACTCCAGGAACTTTGATTCTAGCATGGAAGAACTGACCAAGTGTCTCAAGTCAGTACAGGAGTGGATGGTTGGTGTTAAGCTAAAACTAAACCCAGAAAAAAAGAATTTGTCATCATAGGTCAAAAAGTCATCAGAGAGTCGCTTGCATCAAATTTTCCTGTCCCACTCCTCCAAAACAATATCTCTCTGTCGGTGGAAGTAAAGAATCTGGGTGTTATCTTTGACTCAGACAACTCCTTTGACAAACATGTTGCCAAGGTTTGCCGAGCATGTTACTATCACCTTTGTGATTTGCGACGAATTCGTAAATTCCTTAGTGTCGAGACTGCAATACTTCTGGCAAATGCTATGGTCAGTGGTCTTCTGGACTACTGTAACTCTTTACTCTATGGGGTAAGCAAGTCCAACATAACTAAACTACAGAGAGTCCAGAATGCTCTTTGCCACATCATCTTTAGACCAGACAAAATGAGTCATGTTACACCCTTTTTGAAAAAAACTCCACTGGCTTCCAATTCAACATTGTATCCTCTTTAAGTATAATCTTCTGGTATTCAAGGCTATCAATCTTTCACAGCCCCCATATCTTTCAGCTTTAATAAGATCGAGCAGTCTCACTCACAGCAACAGGCAACCTGCCCTAAGAAGCACATAGGCAGGCGTGGCTTTGCAGTAGCCGCACCAGCTGAATGGAACAAGCTGCCACAAACTGTCAGATCTCAGCAAACAATAGATGGTTTCAGAAGCCAGCTAAAGACTCACTTGTTCAGGCTGGCATACGCCCCACCTTAGTTATACCCAGAGGGCAGTTGTCTCTTATCCAGTGGGTCTAGGGATTCTGTAAAATATTTTAGAAGAAAACTCTGATAGTAGAAAAGATACCATGGTTTCCTACATGGGGGACTTAATGGAAGATGCAACAAATTTTTTTCTTGGCAGGGTGTGGAGGTGTCACATGCCGTACTTTTGTGTAAAATGAAAAAAAGTTCCCTTCAATGGGAAGACATTGAACCACATAGGTGGTTTTGTAGAGCACATGCACAAAAGCATTTTTCAAGTAAACTAAATTGGGTGAAGCAACCAGATCAGGATAGAAAGCCATGGTTTCTGTGAAAACTATCAGACAGGTACATGTCAATACACATGTGACCATGAGTCAAATTGCAGGTGGCAAAAGCACATTTCTTCTTATTGTTTGGCTTTGGGCAGGCAATTGGGACACTCCGAGAAGAAGTGCACTATCAAACCATCCAAAATTCACAAAAACGATCAGACAGCTGTCTATCATTAGGGTGGGATAGACAGCTGTGAAAGCTAAGTTTACCGGGGCCAGCACTGATACTGAAGATGTCGGATACTCGACCAGGTTTTTCTATAATTCGAAAGTAGCTCTGAAGCAGGTAGATGTATTATTAGTCAAAAATAACAAGAAAGTAACTTAAAAGAGGGAGGATGGTCACCATTCGTGTCTTTATTGCTAATGTGAGCTCTAATAAAAATGTGATGCAAAGTTTGGACGATGGCAATGTGATTCAAGAGAAAAATCTCACAAAGGGTGGTCACACTGACTCGACTGAGTCGATTAAAAGTGTTACAGAAAGTGACCCTCACTTGTCACAGTGTGACCTATCAGATGTAACTCAGTAACAAAGCAAACATCACAGTACCAAATGTATCTGACAATGTCATGAGTAGTTCAGATCCGGTGAGTATGATTGAGGCTTCAGCAGTTTGCTTTGAACTTGATAGTGGCTTTTGTCCAATGTATGACGTCAGCTATTCAGGTGTTGAAGAAAAGTTTGTCAACAGTATTCTACATGCAAACCATATCAACTAAGCCCATTTGTAAGGCAAAGATTCCCTTATATTTTTGAAATGGAAGAATAAACAGACTTTACATTTTGTTATGTCCCCCTGGGTCAGCAAAAATTACCAACATCGAGGCTTCTTCTAAAGGTCTGTTTATTTTGTCAAGTAAATGATTTAGTCAAAATTTGAAAACCCTAATTTCATGCAGGTATGTATACCTGTGATGTCACAGAATAATGTAATGGCCTAGAAAAATGCACTAAAGCCTAGCCTTGATAGAAATATCCTCAAAAACTACAGGCCAGTGTCAAACCTTAGTTTTATATCAAAACTTATCGAGAAAGTTGTGGCAAAGCAGCTAAATGAATTTATCTCGTGTGAGGGGCTCTTAAATGTCAACCAGTCTGCTTATAAGAGTTCCCACTCCACTGAAACCACATTGTTGAAGATTCAAAACGATATAGCTCTCTCAGTGGACTCAGGAAAGGCAGTGGCCCTAACATTATTAGACCTCTCTGCGGCATTTGATACGATTGATCACTCTCTTTTATATGACTGCCTGCATGACTGGTTTGGTCTAGATGGTACTGTTTTGTTGTGGATCAAATCGTACCTTTCAAACCGTAAACAAAAAATCAAAATAGGTGAGAGTTTCTCTGAGGCCGTAATTTTCCCTTTCAGAGTCCTCCAAGGCTCTGTACTAGGTCCTCTCCTTGTAACTCTTTACACCAGTCCCCTCAGTCAAATTATCTCTAATTTCAATGTTACTCATCACCTATATGCTGATGACACCCAGATCTACTTAGCAGTTGACTCCAGGAACTTTGATTCTAGCATGGAAGAACTGACCAAGTGTCTCAAGTCAGTACAGGAGTGGATGGTTGGTGTTAAGCTAAAACTAAACCCAGAAAAAAAGAATTTGTCATCATAGGTCAAAAAGTCATCAGAGAGTCGCTTGCATCAAATTTTCCTGTCCCACTCCTCCAAAACAATATCTCTCTGTCGGTGGAAGTAAAGAATCTGGGTGTTATCTTTGACTCAGACAACTCCTTTGACAAACATGTTGCCAAGGTTTGCCGAGCATGTTACTATCACCTTTGTGATTTGCGACGAATTCGTAAATTCCTTAGTGTCGAGACTGCAATACTTCTGGCAAATGCTATGGTCAGTGGTCTTCTGGACTACTGTAACTCTTTACTCTATGGGGTAAGCAAGTCCAACATAACTAAACTACAGAGAGTCCAGAATGCTCTTTGCCACATCATCTTTAGACCAGACAAAATGAGTCATGTTACACCCTTTTTGAAAAAAACTCCACTGGCTTCCAATTCAACATTGTATCCTCTTTAAGTATAATCTTCTGGTATTCAAGGCTATCAATCTTTCACAGCCCCCATATCTTTCAGCTTTAATAAGATCGAGCAGTCTCACTCACAGCAACAGGCAACCTGCCCTAAGAAGCACATAGGCAGGCGTGGCTTTGCAGTAGCCGCACCAGCTGAATGGAACAAGCTGCCACAAACTGTCAGATCTCAGCAAACAATAGATGGTTTCAGAAGCCAGCTAAAGACTCACTTGTTCAGGCTGGCATACGCCCCACCTTAGTTATACCCTGGTGGGCGCTTTTTAGATGTCAACCCATGTCTGTCCCTCGACTGTCCCTTCTTGGACTTAAGCGCATTAGAGGATTTGTATCAATAAATATAAATCTATAATCTATAAATCCTACTATTATTATTATTAAAGGATTATTGGGACCAGCAACTACCAAATTAATAGAGTTAATGCAATTTGGGTTCCTTCGTGACTTCACCTTAGACAAGAAAGAGGAAACCACAGTGCTGCTACACAATTCCGTCAGGATATTGAGGCTAATATTCAAGTAGAGTGCAAATAAGGGGCGATTTTGGTACCATTGGACAAAAATCCCATTGATCAAAGTCATTGCTGACCATTTATGACCAGGAATAAACCCAATTGTGAGAATTGTGGGGTCATCAATTGATCTTATTTGGCCCTTGGGTGCCTCTGTTAAATCAAGCATAGATTAGAACAAATATCCTGACAGTGCACTTAGCCTTACATTTCCAAAAGGCGTTCTGTCACATCAAGGTGAACCCTGGAAATATTGAGTTGTTAGGCTAACCGTCAGGGCACTTACGTTGATACATGTCTCCCATTTGGGACATGTCAGGGAAGCCACATCTTTCTATGTTTAAGCAATGAGTTGCATTACATCATGCATCAGAAGGGTTTCTGTGTCATAGACTACAGTAAAGATTGCATTAGCATAGGCATTCTGACCATCACGCATGCATCAATGCCTAATAGACTCACAGTAAGTGACAAGACGATGGTCAGCCCTGGCACAAAAATGGTTTGTCTAGGTGTCCTCAATGACACAAAAAATGTCACCGTTTCCATCCCACCTGACAAACTGCATCAAATTAATGACAGAGTACGTCAATGGCTTATAAAAGAAATGTGTAATAAGCATCAGTTGCAATCAATTCTAGGAATTATTTTGTATGTGCACAAATGTATCAGGCCTGCATGTATCTTTCTGAATTACATGTTGGCTGTCTTGAGATCGGGCCATGCAAGCCAAAAATCATCTTGACCCCTGAATTCCGGCGTGACCTTAGATGGTTTGCTTGTTTTTACCATTACACAATGGAGTGTCTTTGTATGATTATAGGCCTACTGACTTTACTTTGGAACTCGATGCCTGCTTGACAGGCCTGGCAGGGTGTTGAACCAGTTTGTCTATCATTTGCCAATGGCTCGTGGTTACAGAAACTGGTCTAAAGTTAAACTTGAAATGGTGAACAACCTTTTGGCTGTCAGACTATTTCAATACCAATGGTTTGGTCACAAAGTATTGGTCATGTGTAAAAATGAGTCTGTGGTCTCAGTGACTAGTTAAGGAAAGACAAAAGATCCTTACTTGACAGCCTGTGCCCGCAATATATGACATCCCACTGCACTAGTAGACAGAGAAATGCAATGCATACATGTTTGGGGGTTGACAATGCAGTAGCCAACTTGCTGACGTATTGGTAGGGTAGTGGCAAGGATGTTGAGGACATGTGTCATTTGGTTGAAAGTGTCAATTGTACTATTAGAAATAGATCATGAGTTATAGTATTATTTAAATGTCTCATTAATAACAGTTTAATTGTAATTTTGTATGATTTTTGTTTTGGTGCCCTGGAAGATGGGCTTCATGTTAAACATAGTCCCTAGCAAACAGTTACTATGCCTTGTTTAGGTAGTGTGCCCTTAGCATCCTTGTCTGCCAGGTCTGCTTCCAGAGTTCATGGTGCATTCAGGCCTAAGATCAGGTAGGCCTATGTCAAGAGTTTCAGAGTCTTTGTGGCTTTCTGCATCCTCATGGACGTTAATCTTGTCAATGTTGATGTTAAAATCAATGCCCATGTGCCTATCCAGCAAATTAAGCAACATGGTATCTGGTCTTTGAATGTGGTTGGCAATATATTCATGCAGATCACACATATGGGGAGGATTTTGCTCGTTCTCTAGCTGCCTCCATAGATGCTTGACCTGTTGGGGTTGAGGCCCTTCAATACTGCTTATAACACTGTCAGTAGTTTTTATCATTTATGAATTGAAAACCTTACGGTCACATTTTCTTCTAATATTTGGGGGTGACCTTATCTTCTATATCATTGAACTGTGCTAAACTCACTCGATTGAAGGTCATTCTTCTCTGAGGTCTCTGACCTGTTAAGTCATTGGTTCTGAGGCTGTTTGACCTCTGAAGGTCAACCCTCTTTGCTGAGGCTGATGTGATCTTTTGGATCATGAAATTTAATAATTTTAGTCTTTTAATGTGTGTTAAATAATTTTTAAATATTTTATGAATATAATGTTCGTAACCATTCTGTGTCAACACAGAGAATAATGTGCATGACAATTTTCATTGTGGGGTCTCTGCTACCTTGATATTCTGTTATAAAATCACAATTGTGGCTTAAGTGTCCCTTGCAAATCAGGCGATTTTTCTCTGTAACCAGAACGTACGTGCATGTACGATGGGATGTAAGGGAGGCTTAATGTTCCTTGAATGAAAAATAAGCTTTGACACAACCGAATTTATAAATATACTTTAAACGAAAACAATAAACTAAAAACACATTATACAGTGTGTTTTAAAGAACGATAATTTAATTTGTACTTAAAACAGGCGCAATAAATCAACACAAACAATTAAACCTTATTAAACCTTCAGTGTTCCTGGTTGGTTAATGCTTGTATTATTTTATTCTTTCACTTCAGTGCGAGGGAGCATGGTACCATAGTGATTAACATACCTTCTACCTCTCAGGTTTTGGGATAATCTCGTTAATAAAATAGGGTGAGAATAGGAATTTTTACACAATGTTCACTGCTACATTCAATATTATTAATGACTTTGACAAATCATCATATATTCTGTATAGTGAACTCTAATTTTTCTCTTAATATGTTATTATCTGTGTAAAAATAAATTCTGTTGAATATTTTTTATGACAAATTCTATGGTTGATTATCACTTTAAAGGAACAAAGTACAAATACCCAGGGGAGTAAAAGGGCTGCCAGTGTTATGTATCCTTCAATCCCCTATTGGTGGGACATAAACTAGACATAAAAGTAGACAATCTCTGTATCCCTAGAAAGATCAAAGAGGGGGTACAGAATATGATTGGGATACAAAATGTCGTGTTACACCGACCAAACCTAAAGTGGGGAATGAGCTTCCTCCTGGTGTTTGGTCGTATTCAATGCAGAATCTTCACCAACTAGTCTGCAATGCTTTCCTCCATCTGGCCAAACCAACCACAATGTTGAACCCTATGCCAATTCAACCAATCAGTCAGTCACTCAATGAAATCCATTTGGACCAATAAAAAACCCAAAAATTATATCAGCAGGTGTTTGGAAATTGAATTTGACTAAACTTACGGAAATTATCTTGAATAATAAATAAATAAATAAATAACAAAATGATTATATTCTTAACATGAATATTTTATTACACACGAAGCCATACTTTTGGGTCAAGATCTCCCATAGCTAAAGTATAATATACATCTGTACCTAAAATCAAGGCATCTGATAATTTATATCAACAGTCACTGTAAATATTGAACTATGCACACAGCCTCGTTTTAGTATGTTTGAAGGTTGATATCATGTGTGTCATTTGGCTAAACCCCTGTGGTGTTATTAAATACAGGTATAAACTGTTAGTGTTTAAGATATTCTTTGTAAAATAATACCACCCAAACACAGTATAAGACAAAGGTTGCTTATTTACAGTAAATCGGGAAGTATTTTCGCAGTTTATTGGGACAGGCAAAGGAATGGAGCCAGCGTGTGGTCACGTGGGACCAACAGAAACCTCTTTGTTTTAAAAGTATAAAACCCCTTTTGTGTCTAACATTTTGAAAGAATGAGTTGTTATTTATAAAGACATCTGAACACAAAAGATGAATGATAGTTAACCGATGCGTGCAATAAGATGTTTTAGTACTGATCATGTTTTAGGTTACTTTTTATTCAGAAAAAGCTAAATTAAAACCCTAAGTATATGTAGTTGAGATTATTATAATATGCTATCAGACATTACTAAAGAAGTTACTATTATTTTAAACAGTCAAAGTTTAGGTAATTACATTTACATTTACTTTTCATAAAAAATCACTTTGAAACACTTTATTTCTAGCCTTATTCATTGTAGTTTTGATGTATTTGGTATATATATGTCATGGTAGAAAGTCCAATCTGGTAGAATTTCAAATTCAATTTCTAATTTCAATTGACTCCAATTGGACTTTCTACATTCATTTGTCTTTTGTCTTCTTTGTTTTCCCCCCAAAATTATCCGCTTGTATCATCATACAAATGAGGAAACTAGCTTGATTTGTTCACTTTTTTCTTGATAATTGATTGCACTTGCCAACACAGTAAAACTGAAAACATCCTTACATTGTCGTCTTTAAATGACCCACGTCTGTTTTTAGAACCTCCATGATTTGACTTGGCCTGTTCTTTGCTCTGACTGGTTCCCCGTGAGCGGAAGGATGTCAGATAGACTGGTGAAATGTCAGGAACCAGCACAGACAGGATCAGCAACACTTGTAGAAGAGTCATTTGTTTCTAGGGCTGCAGATACTAGGGCAAATGTCTGAAATGAAAGACAGAGGATACAGGACAAATACATAGCACTGAATTTCTTATAATAACTTGCAAAGCAATTTCTTATACAGCTTCCGAAAACTGAAAAAAGTAAACATAAAAATCCCGTTTTTGCTTGATTTGTAAAGTTAAGCCGGTGTTTCTCTGAACATCACTTCCATAGACATGAGTTCACTGTGATTATGTAGTTCAAATGTGAAAGACCTTTTTATGCTTTTAGATCCTGTAAAATATAAATAGTGTTGAACTGGAGAGCTACAGTGATATAACAATGACATAAAATATCCCAAGTTTGAAATGTGACATGATTTTTTTTATTTGCAACAGCTTATATAATTATAGTGTGCGACCTCTTTTGAGCATATTTATGGATGAGCAACATTCTTTTGACAACCAGCATATTACTCTAATGTAATCTGTGTATAGATGACTTTTGTATAGGTAATAAGTAACACTCTCGCCTCCCACCTCTGAGGCCGGGGTTCTATTCCTGGCACAGCCTCAAGTGGGAAAGCTGGTAGTTGCTTGCCGTTGGTCGGCAGTTTACGGTACAGAACCCTAATGAACTGTATGTACTGGTTTCCTCTGCCCTTCCAACTACCCGTCGTGATATGACCTGTACAGTGTTGAAAGCGATGTAAAACCCCAAATAAATAAATGTATAGGTAATAATAACATGATTGGCAGTTGAAGTGGTAGGTTTAGAACATTAATTATCACATGTATGATATGTATTGAGGGTCCTTAGTGGCCTAGTGGGTTAGCAAGTTTGGAATCTAAACACAGGCTGTCACCTCTGTGGGTTCGAGTTCCACAAGTTTCAATGCTGAGGACCTGTCCCAATGTAACTCTGTCTGTTGAAAGGGACGTAAAACACTAACTTTGAACTTTGATATGTAATGAATGTAGGGGATGTAACATGATGCCCAATTGGTTGAAAACAGGGTGTTTTTTCATATATTTTTCTTATGTTCGAAGAATATTTTTAATTTTCTTTAATCGTCTTCTATATTTGGTTTTCCGGTACTTCCATGTTGTTTATACTAAAACATAAGTATATATGAAATTGGATCGGTTATCGAATATAGATACCCGAACTCATTTTTGCCCTGTGTCACACCCTAGTTGAAAATGATATTTATCAGTTGTTAATGTCCAAGATAAAGAAAGATCATATCCAAAAAAATAGGACATAACCAAAACAGCCTCCCATCAGGGGATTGACTGGGTAGATCTTTAAATGATTTCTGAATACAAAAAGAATTACCATGTCAAATAAAAGTAAATATAACATCCAGTCATTATGTTTCCGATTAGATTAACACACCTACTGTAAACAAACTATAAAAGGATAGACATAAATGTGCAATTATCATAAGGCTCCAGATATAACTGTAAAAATAGCTAAATTATTATTGTCATTATCTCTTGTTACATTATTATTGTGTATACCAATAACCATAACCCCATGCTTAATAAACATGATTTAACTCAAACCAGGCATACTTTCAAGTGCAGATACTTTTCGATAGACATATCTTGTATTCAGATAGCTTTGAACTTTTATACAGACGTCTAAATGAAGCTTGTAGTTCAACATAAATAAATACATTAAAACCGAAAAAAACAACAAACTATTGCAGAGAAACTCTGTATTTTTATTTCTTTTATCCCAAATTTTGGCCTCTGCTTTTGATCTCACCTCTAGCAAGAAAATTAGATGTGAAAGTAAAATAGGCTAAGCATACAGTAACCTTTATTTAAGGCCTACAGTTTGGCTTAACACTCAAATTTTTTCAAAGGTCTTTTCAAAGAATTTATCTCTATACAGCACCCCAACATGATAGGAGATATTGGATCACTAGACACTGTCTTGGCAATATGCTGATGTAAAAAAGCCAATAGTTACAAGAGTACATGATACAAACGGAATGTTTTAACTAATTATAAAGAAACTTGAGCCTTAAGCCAGGCAAATTTTAAATAAAATATTTTTCTTTAGTTTTGATCCACACTGAGTCTAACTATATTGAGGGTGTGTGTACACAAATTATAAACAAGAATTGCATTTTAAATAAAAAATATAAAGATTTTTATCTTGCTTAATCAAGTGAAAGATGTTGTGAAAGATAATTTTGGATAATTAAGTTTGATATGTTACGAGCCATGGAGTTTTAACTTCACCCAAAGAGTGTCTGGGCATACAGACTTCAAGTTATTAAAAGTTAATATTTTTTACAGAATGTTTAAACTCTTGCGTATTTTGTACCACCTTCTGTAAAAATTATACCATAGTTATATTTTTATTTCAAACAAAACAATGTTTGTGAAACCTCCTGAACTTTTGAGTTACAACCAATAGATGCTTATAAATCTTCTTCCAACGAAATATGCCAAATCTTGTTAAGAGCACTAATATTGAGCTGAAACAGGGCAGGTTAAAATGGTGGATTGAATTGGCTTTAATTTTGACTTTCAGTAGTTTAGATACTAACACTTTATTTTGAGTGTGCGTACTGTTATTAGTATAAACATTAATATACAATACAATAGTTTATTTGTAGTTTTATTTGGGGGAGGCGGTACATTTCAGGAAATGGGGGAAACATTGTATTATATACAAGATTGACAGGATATTGCAGTTAGCTATCCAGGAAATAACCCAATAGCATCTATAAGAGAAAGAGGTTGGCCATGAAAGTATCGACATATTTGTAGATACCAAAAAATCTGCTGAAACATCCCAAATGCCGATCCTTTACACTGTCATTGCCACAAAGAACCAAAAAGAGAGGCATCAGCCCAGGTAGCCGGTATTCACCCTTTGGGCTGATACAGGTGAATTTCATCCCTGGGGCAGCTGGAGTAAGCTAGGGGTATACATAGAACCAACATGAACATTTTTAGAAATATTTTAGAATTTCCTCATTTCTGTGGATCATGGAAGATGTTCATGAAGTCACAGTGAGAGGTTCCATGGATACCAGATCCAGGGCCACTTCCAGACAGTCTTCAATAGTGGAACTGCTGCACTTTCCATGCATATGTTTCGTCTGTTAACTTTATCATTTCCGTTAATAGAGGCACCTTGTACTCAGTGATTGTAATTCTTCTTTTAACCTCTCAACTTTCGGTTTAATGTTTGGACCAGAGTCGATCCCAGGACAACAGAGGTAATACATGGGTGTGTGTCCCACAACATCACTAGTAACCCAAAATAGATTCATTTTCATGCTTATTTATTATTAATAGAAAAGCTAGAGACTATCAGTTTTTGAACTCATTCTGATTATTGGCTCTTCATAAGAAACATATTTTGGTATTTATATATCTGTCAAAGCTCACAAAGTAATGAAATTTATTCGTGTTTTTATTTACTGACAGTGTGAATTAACATGTATTTATTATGTATATATCTTTGAAAGCTCCAAGGCTCATATGCATTTATCTTTATTTTGATTAATTGGTTTTATTTTGATTTTTATGAAGCAATTCACACTCACACAAAGAGAAGGCAAACATGTGGATATATTATAGACATAAAACTTCCTAGGTAACCCATTAAAATGTTATTTAAGTGTGACTTATTTCTGTTTAGATTGTGTATATTTCTATATGTGACCTTTCTGCATTTGGATCAATTCCTTTCAATGAAACCGTCAGGCTGTCAATGAAAGAAAAAAACATGTATTTTAATAGTATTGCATTCCTGCCAAATAAAACGGTAAGACATACAAAATTCAACACAGAAAGTTCATCACTGGTGGTCGGCCATTCTTAAAATTAACTAACAAGAAAATTTACTTTCATAGAAACTGTGTAACGTGTTACAAGAATATCCTGAGACAGTAACAACAATATTATTAATGTGGTCAGAAAGTCGCATAATTTAAAATGAATCTAAGAATGTATCTTTAGCAGCAAAGTTTTAAATTTCAAACTTTCATCGCATGTGTGTATATATTTAACCTGGGTCGCAAAACAAGTGGTCCACATGACATTAAATTTAAATTTCAGAATAAAAGGTTACATATTAACGACACCTTAATGTTAGGTTGGCACTGGTTTCAGTACAATATAAGTGGCAAGTAAAAAATACATTAAGGTGTTTCCGAGACATTTAAAATACCTGCATGTAATGGAATTTAATTTTAAAGTTAATTTAATGAGGCTCTTTGAATTAAATTCTTGTAACTGGACCTTTTTATTGTTATTTTATGAGATAGCTTAAAGTTATTTGAAAAAGTGCTAGATTTGATGAAAGATAAGATATTTATCTGCACTTTCCCTATGTTGGTTTTGTTTTTTTAAACATAAACTGGCAGATTAGAAATTTAAGAAATACATATTCAAAACATATGACTTGTGACTTATTTGGAGATAAATGATACAACTAACTTAATCAGTCTTATTTATTCACATATTCTGGTCACGCCTGGTTGTTAGCTTTGATTGTAAAATTATTCCAATTGAAATATCTGATCGAAAGTCTTCAATTATATCATATATTTTTGTATTCTTTACAATCATAACGTGACAATACTTTAAAGCTAAAAAAATATATATCAATCGCGTAGATGTGTGATGTTACTGTAGGGTTTCTTAATGTTAACAATCTCTCTTTAACTGAATCATACTGTTTGATGTTAAACATTAAAGTTAAATATTTAAATTGAAAAATATCATATTTTTGCATCGAGATTATGATTCGAATCTTTTCCAGAATTTCATCAATTCTTCCTTGGGCAAGTCCAACCCACATGGAGATGCATTCTTTAGTTTTGGAGTAATCATGAACAAAAGAAACAAACAAAAGAACGCATTGAAAACACAACCTACTTGATGGAGGTAAATTTATAGCACAAAAACAATAATGTACAAAACAAAGGCCTACTTAATATTTCCGTACAAGACTGTGTAAATGAACAACATTTTCTGATCCTTCTGAACCTTTAACTGACACCTAGGATGTGGGATATAAAAGAATATTTCACCCTTGTCAACACATCAGTTTGGCCATTCATTTTAAGGAAGATAAATGTTGAAGTAACAAGGGTGTGAACCAGACTCTAAAGAAAAGCTCTATTGTAAAAGATTTAAAGTCAACTGACATCTGATATTAAACCCAACCTGTGATATAATTACTGCCTCTTTTTGCGGACCACTGACAACTCCTTGGTTCCTTATTTATCAAAGATGTTTATCAGCATGTAGATTTGGTTAAATTAGCCTTAAATGTTGTATCAGATGACAAGAGGTATAACGGGAAATGGTAACCTTGGTTCACAACAATAAGGCATACAGATAATGTTAAAATAGGCTTCAATTATGTCAACAGAATCTGATCTGATATAGTTATACCTTTATGGCACTTAATCTCTGCACTAAGAAATTCTAAGGTGGATGAAGTGAAACAGGTAATTGTTCCAAAATCATATACCCATTTGGCAACTAGTGTTCAAGGATATTGAGGGGATAGAATGGAGTTTGTTGACAAGAAAGGTATGAAACTTCTCTCTGAGACAAGACAGTGACTTTGCATGGAGAATATCAAGAAGCAAAATCATAGAAATCCTTCAACTTGGTGTTGGATGAGTGGTTCAGAATAGTCAGAAAAGTAAAGTGGAATTAAGGAAATTGTGGCATTAAATTTTCATATTCATAGCTAAGGAAGAGTCAAAGTTGAAGTTTTACATTCTCTTCAACAGCCAGGGTCATATTGGGACAGGCCCACAACAGTTCCTAGCTAAGGTGCATTGTATTTAACCCCCCTGGATGTTGAAAACGATGTTAAATCCATGACTTTGGCTTTGTATCCAAAGGTAAAATTAATACCACGGTCTCACTTTCATACGTTTGCCTCCCAAACATTTCCATGTATTCGAAGTGGTTTAATTAGCGCATTCCCAGACAATATTTTGAGGTAGTCTGTGGCCTAGTGGTTATTAAGTTTATCATCTAATCACAGGGAGTCACCTCAGTGTGGGTTCGACTCCCATAAGTGACAATGCTGAAGACCTGTCCAAATATGACCCTGGCCATGGACGGTCATTCATTTTCTGTCCGTTTGATGCCACAATAAACATGAAGAGATCCATAAAATTAATGTACACATGAAAAGAGTCCTATTAGCACTATTGTAAATATGAGGGTTATAAATGATTTCACTGTCACACAGACAATAAGTAAATGCATCAGCAGCCATTTTGGGTTTATACTTGTACATAACACCTCTGCAGACACCAACAGTGAAATTTTTCAATTTAAAGGTACACTTATTTTGTCCATTTCACTCGATAATGTCCTATAGAGGAAAGCATTCAGTGCAAGCCTGATTTTGTTCATGATTCGGGTTTGAGCCCACAGCCGCAGTGGGTCATTGCTAAGTAACTGAGGCCCCTTTTCGACAGAGAAAAGTACAGGTACAGAAACCAGAATATAATGAGGACTCACTGAGAAAATATACCTTTAACCTACAAGTAACGCAATGCAGGATGTGACCATCAGAACCAGAGACTAATTGATGTGGGTTTGAACACTGCTTCAACAGATTCCTTAGTTCATATCATAACAGGTAGTTGAGAGAATGGAGGAAAGCAATAAGTGCTAACTGGACAGGATTCGGTACTGAAAACCATTAGTCAGTTTAAGTATGGTGTTAACACATAATATCCATGTAAAACTATCTTATTTACTTCTTCAACACAAGATAAAACTGCTTTCTTTCTAAAACAAGGAAAAATTTGAAAGGAGACTTAAAGAAGTAAATCGTCTTCAGTTTGATGGGACTATTTGTATTGTCTATAACAGACAGATGACTTAGCGAAAAGAATTCTTGACATCATATATATCAAACCTTTTATAATAAACTTTCACTGTAGCTAATAAACTTTGCATAATACTGCTTGCTTCTCATAATCACAGAGTTTGTGTTAAAAGAATTATCCTAAAGTCCTTGAAGAGGCAGATTTGTGTAAGGCTTACAACTACTTAAATATATTACATACAAGAACAATGAAAAAAAGATTAGACAAGAAAGGCGTCTCTATATGACAGTATTTGTAGCACTGCTGACCCCAATTACACTGTTATCCATTCTTCATTCTATGCCTGGTTACGTCTGTCAGAACTGTTTTACTTAGTGGGTTAAATAACCTGAAGTTTTGTTTTCAAATCGGCACTGCTTTTAGGATTAAAACACCTGCCACACTGTTTTGTTCCAGCAGTGGGCCGGCATCTCCATGTGAAACTGTTCTTAAAATGAATGGCAATGAGTCCCAAGGGGTAGGCTTGTAGCTTATAAAAGCCACGATTAGCTAGGAAAATTCCCATTTGTGTTTCAGGAACGGTAACAGCTTATCACCTTAGTATTTCATGATAAGTAGCTATGGTCAGTAGTCGTCTAGACTACTGTAACTCTTTACTTTATGGGGTAAGCAAGTCCAACATAGCCAAACTACAGAGAGTCCAGAATGCTCTTTGTCGCATCATCTTCAGACTTGACAAAATGAGTCATGTTACACCCTTTTTGAAAAAACTCCACTGGCTCCCAATTCCAGTTTCTAGAGGTCGTAGGTCAGATTAAAGCCACAAGGTCAGAATAATGTAAGCTGCTAAGTGTTTGGGCATATTTTATTTTACATGTTAGTATATGTTTAAAATATAAAGTTTGCAGATTTTATGGATGAAATCTGAAAAACCACCAATCACAATATGCTCTCTGATAAAATGAATACAACTCGTGTAAAAGAACCTGATATCACATAAAATAATAAAAACTGTTACAACTAGTGAACATAAAAGAATTAATTTTTTGGCAACTAGTACCCAAACCCATGTACCCCATCATAATACAATCGTTTAGCCTGCTGGACGTGGGGGTGGGACTGGAGGGCTATTTTTAACTTCTATCTATAACCTTGTATGTCCTTCGATTGCAGAATCCAATATGATGGACCCTATTGTTTCAAACGCTTAATGAAGCGTGAAGTGACCTGCTATTGGTGGAGAACTACGAACCAGAACAGCAATAGTAAATTCTATTAAGGTCGACCATAAACTGACTGGACAGGCCCCTATGCAGGCCGTGTCGTACACAGTTTCTAGAGGTCGTAGGTCAGATTAAAGCCACAAGGTCAGAATAATGTAAGCTGCTAAGTGTTTGGGCATATTTTATTTTACATGTTAGTATATGTTTAAAATATAAAGTTTGCAGATTTTATGGATGAAATCTGAAAAACCACCAAGCGCCAATCCGAGCTAAGATGAAATGACCTTGGCAAAGGTGAGAGGGATAATGGAGGGAGCCACAGATGCGTTTTGCAAATACTGCCATACCGCCGAGCTCCGCCATAACCCGTGGGCCATAATGTGTTGGAGCTGAACATTATTATCAAATGCCATGGTAGCTCCAGATCTTCTGAAGGAATGAAACCCATGCCCTCTAATAGGAATGTGTAAATGGGTAAGGACGGTTTTCAGTGCCGCTCTGATGGTGGTATCTATAACCACGGTATAAGGAGAATTTTTGTGAACGAATAAGGGAGCTTGAGAATGGAGGGGTCTAGACTCAATCAATTCCTTGATAGCCCTGACAGGACATAGTCGGGGATTTTTAAGGTTTGGAATCTGAACAAAGTGATGGGCTGATCGATCTTGCAAGGTTTTTGTCCATTTCAACAGAATATGGGCCCCTGGATGAAGGAACAATACGTCCTGATGGAGAATGTGGCGGTATGGATCAAAAGCCGCCTTGGAATGGGGGGCAATGTTTGACATGCGCAGAAATGCAAAGAAGGCTATTAAAAAGGCAGCTCTGAAGAGGGGGGGGTCTGAGAGAATGTCGCAAGCCACCGAAATAGAATGCATCATATTAATATCGAACACACCTCTGACTGTTGGGGAATAAGTGAAGTTAATTTTTATACTCCTAAGATACGCCCCCACCAGGGGGCTCTCTAAAGGGGCTATGTCCCAGTGATAATTTTTTGCCATGAATCTTAAAGATGACATGTAATTTAACATCACCTTATAAGAAATCTGATTGATGAACAGATATTCAAGAAAAGTAATGATGGAGTGAATTGTGAATTCCAAGGGTAAATCCATAAATAACACAAATGCCAGGTAAGTGGAGAAGTGGACTCTATGAGAAGCCCTGGTGGATGGTCTGTATGCTATCCTGATTCTGTGAATTGCTGCTTCTGCCAAGGCATTGGAAGGAGCTCCTAGATTTTGATCTACAATTATATATACAAGGTCAAGTCAAAATAAGAGTGGAAAATCGGTTCCCAATGATAATTTTTGACTAAATGCTTCAATATATTTTCATCCACCAATTTATTAGAATGTATGCGAGATAAAGTATCAGCAATCCTATTTTCTTTACCAGCAACGTGTTCAATGATTAAATGAACATCATATATTGCTGTGTGAAGCCAAATATTCCTTATGCACAGTGCCAGAAAAGGATCCCTAGTCTTGCCATTTTTGACCACCTGGACAACGCTGTGATTGTCACAAAAATTTTGACGCTTGAATGACGCCAGTGTTGACCCCAAACCCTCAAGGCCAACAAGACATTGAACATCTCCAGATGTACGATTGTTAGAACAAAGCCTGGTATCTCCCTCACTGGAGTCGCATATACACGATCTCTCCAGACTGCACCCAACCCAGTAAGAGATGCATCCAGGAATAGTGACTGGGTGTCGTCGACCGCGTTCTTTTCAATGAAGGTGATCCCATTGAATGAAGGGAGAAACTTAATAAACCAGTCTATATCTGCGTGAAAGGCCTTGTTTAAATAAATTTTTTGTTTATGACTACCTTCCCTAAATGTGGCCAAAATCCTGTTAATAAACACTCGAGCCGGTTTCACTATCTTCTGTATGTATAAAAGTTTCCCCATTAACGCCTGGAACTTGTTTTTAGACAGGTATTTTTGACCCCTGACCTTAACACACTCTGCATAAATATCCTGTAATTTTCCTTCATTTATGGCCATTGTGTTACTATCAAGATCAATGTCAATGCCCAAATATGTGAGGCGTTTGGTGGGGGGGGGTGAGCTTCGCAATATTCAAGGGGAGGCCCAGCTCTTGCAACAGTGAACATAATTTATCAAAAGCTACGTCTGCTTTAATTTTAGGTAAAACTGCTACATAATCGTCTATGTAGCAGTGAAGATTACAATAATCTCTCATGAAGTAAGCTATGGAATCTGATAATAATTGGAATGAAGCTGTCCCGAAGATCCAGCCGAACGCGACCGACTTATCCAGATAAAAACTGCCCTCCCACTTAATCCCCAACTTAAGGGCATCGACTGGGTCTACAGGTAGATTCCTGAAGGCTCGGGCCACATCTATTTTAAACATAACTGGGTCTTCCTTGATACTAACAATGTCTTTAACAAAGTCATCAATAGAAGGTAGTTTCAGTACTAAAGGAGTACCATCAAATTTTTCTTTAGTTACCTGATCATTTAATGCATTACCCTGGGGGAATGAGAGGTCCATGATGACCCTTCTACTATCCCCATCCTTAGGGCGTGACATTAAAGGTGAACAGTGGAAGTCCTTGGAATCCACGCTATCAACAGGACCCAGCATGGCCCCCAAACTAATTTCTTTGTCCAAGTACTTCTGTATATCTTGTGGATACTGTCGAGCCGAAAAATGATTGGATACCTCTTGGTTATGCAACCTATCTGGAGATATCAGGGACAGAGGGAAGCCAAATTTTATGTATTGAATTAATCTGTCATCTGGATAACCCTGCAATTGTCGCTCCCAAGCTGGGATATTCAGGCCTGATATCAAAGGAATTCTTGCCATGCGATAGTTAGGTAAGTTTGTATTCCTTATGATTTTTCCTATTCTTAAGCACTTATCTATCGAATCTATGGCTACAGGCAAATGATCCAGACCGATGAATCGAAAATCTGTACTGTCCAATGCCAGGTGACCCACCTTCTTGGTTAGTATATTATAATCCGACAGATCGTGGTTGTTACGCGGATTAACCCGAACGTGCTCCCTAATACAAGTCCCCATCTTGTCCTCGACAATACCATCAGTCAATGGTTGTGATTCGACCTTTATACTTTCATCATCACTTTCTACATTAATATTTTCCATCTGATGTATAAGACCATCAATTACATACTGCATATATTTCGCATACGAGCAACCATGGCGCTCCCAAGCTATTTCTTCTCTCATATATTCCCAATAGGCTTGCTTTGCCTCCTGCTTCAAATCCTTTGTGATAAACTGGAATTTTGAATTAGTTCGTATTAAAAAGTGACCCCTTCCTACGACTTCCATGTACTGTTCAATATCCCTGTGCAAAATTTGTAATCTTATATCTCCCTTTTCCTGAAACCACCAGAAGAAACCCTGGAGGTCAGATCCCTGTTCCCCATCTATATGCAATAGCTGCCGGTGGCGTTCGCCATGGTTACTCACAATGCGAAACACAGTGTATGGTATACTATCGAAGTTTACCATCTGATTCCCCCTCACTTTTGTTTGTTCTTCCCATGGCCCGTCCATGGAGATGGCAGCAAACGACAATTTCAATTCACCCCAGGCATTGAAAACCCGAAATTTTTTGAACTCTGGTGCCCGACCATCACTGCTGCCACCCCCCTGGACAGCCCCAGACAATATATCATGCTGTAAATATTTAGCATTGTTCATATTACCGTAATACATATTTTCACAACCATTATCATAAGCATTAGTATCATTTTTACACTCTTGCTTATTAACTAAATGCATTCTGTTCATATAAACACCACTTAATTGTTCATTATTGTTATCTTCATTTAATTTAACTTTATTGTCTGTAACTTTATACACATAGCTCTGTTTTGTCCTTGCAGGTTGTCCAGGTGATCCTGCTGGCTCCTACCTTGCTGACACTGCCTTGACCTCTTGTGATCTGACGTTCACACGAAAACTACATTTAAATTCTGGATGTGATGAAGTACGACCTTGCTTGGAACACAAGGAACAGATATGTCTGTAGATACCGTGGTTACCTTCATTACTGCACGATCCCTCATTGTAAAATTTGCAAATACGACTCTTCTGTCCGAAGGAAGACACATTCTGACTATTAATGACTGCAATTTGAGAGGAACTGACACGATTCAGGGCCCATTGTGTGGTATCATGCCATTGAAGCCTACCTTCCTCAACCTCCGTCATTGAGACAGCCCAGGCGGCCCTCACGGCTGGCCACGGCAAGGCTACGGAATCGTTCAGTGCCAACATCATCTGCCTGAGAACATGTCGCAGTAAGGTGTTATCGTCGATTTGCAAAGCATTATTGAGCTGACCTACCGCCCACTGTTGCAGGTTCATCTCATCAAACGCCGGTTTCTTGCTGTTTGAAGAGGACACAAACCCCTCATTGGGCCACCTCACCTCAGGTCTACCCACTGGCATATCTGTTATATTATATCTACCAGATTTTTTCCTATGTAGAAAGCCCTTACCTTGCAGAACATCATGGTGTGATTGTGTTTCAAACTGGGCCAGAAGGTCAGAAACCGTGGACGCCACGTGAGGCATTGCCCTCAACCGCTCCAAACTGGGGACAATCGCGTCCTTGTCGTAGCCTCGCCTCTGCTCCTGCTCTGCTGGTGGCTTATAATTCCCAGGATGTCTACTGTCCCGTGACTGAGGATGCAGTGAAGTTGGTGCTGGCATTCCTTCCCTGGCTGGCCACTTATAAGCATTAAGTAGGCTCGCATGAGGAGTGAGATCTCCCAACTTCTGAGCGCCGGGCGATGTGACCTTGGTCTGTGGTAATTTGAAGGTCACATTGTCCCTAGGTCCCGACTGAGGTGATGATGCTGGTGTTGAGGTGATAGTATTGTTCCGCTCCAGTCTTTCCAACCGCTTCATAACTTCCGAGTTTGACTGCTCCAGCCGGGCCAACACACTCAGTACTGTGTGATCTACAGAAGTTGACGACGCTGCTACAGTATGGGGCGGACTCGCTACAGAAGCCAACATGGATTGACTATCGTCATTAAGGTACGAACCGTCTTTGTTATTCACCAAGTCCTTACTCTTGTCCTTCTTCGCAGCCCCATTCTTCTTATTCTTGCCTGGTACAGGAGTTGCCTTCTTTTTCTTAGTCGTAGTTAATGGTGACTTCTTACTAGAAGCAGGCATTCTTTTGATTTAAAACCAACTAAAACAACTAAAACCATAAAATAATTTGATTTTTCATTCACTATTTTTAACTTCTATCTATAACCTTGTATGTCCTTCGATTGCAGAATCCAATATGATGGACCCTATCATTTCAAACGCTTAATGAAGCGTGAAGTGACCTGCTATTGGTGGAGAACTACGAACCAGAACAGCAATAGTAAATTCTATTAAGGTCGACCATAAACTGACTGGACAGGCCCCTATGCAGGCCGTGTCGTACAAACATCGCATCCTGTTTAAGTACAACCTTTTCGTATTCAAGGCTATTAATCTTTCACAGCCCCCGTATCTTTCAGCTTTAATAAGATCGAGCAGTCTCACTCGTGGCAACAGGCTATCTATCTCCTCTATTTCCATTCACCAGCCGAATGGAACAAGCTGCCACAGACTGTCAGATCTCAGCAAACAATAGATGGTTTCAGAAGCCAGCTAAAGACCTACTTGTTTAGGCTGGCATACCCCTCACCTTAGTTATACACTGGCGGGCACTTTTTAGATGTTGACCCATGCCTGTCCCTGGACTCTCCCTTCTTGGACTCAAGCGCATTAGAGGATTTGTATCAATTTTGCGCTATATAAATCCTACTATTATTATTATTATTATAACATCATAGTTGTATTGAACACGTTGTACCACACTACCATCAAACTGTACATGTTTCTTGACCAAATCTGTGTCAGCAGAACAGTATGAAGTCCCCCAAGAGCGTTAGGTGGGATGGGATTTACAATTTAAACACATTAATCAAATATTTTCTTTGAGATTAATGGATCTTGACTTTGGGTTAATGTGTTACTGAAAATACATTTCTTTGTAATGGATTCCAAGATTAATCCCGCCAGAAAAAAACACACATGTACTAGTAAAAGGTTTACGTGGTAAGCTGATATCTTTATGTAATGCTGTTATCTAGATGATATAACATGACATGTTTAATTAACCATGCGTTCTGTTGGGAGGTCTGGGGAAAACACGCCTTTTATTTATCATAAATAATCTATTGAAAACTGGGCAGGCATGCAGAATACCTTTAACATGTTGAATGTATTTTTTTCGTGACATGCTGATTATTGCGCATGTACACATAAAGTTTACTTAGCTTTTTTGCTATACTTTACCACATCTTCACATATTGTTATTGAATGGGGGTGATATTTCTAACAGAGCTGTGAAAATGTGGAACATATATTTTTCACTCACTGAATCACCCATTTGGTAGAGGTGTAAATACAGCATCCATACTTAGCATCCCCTAACAACAAAGGGAAGGTGTAAAAGATGTCAGAGGTATACAATCTGGTATTACATTGGGTACACAAAAAACTTGAAAGCCATGCCGAAGGAGTATATTTAAGCCTAGAACAGGTCAGCGAAAAGCACTATTGCTCGACACCATAAAGTGAAACGAATTTAACAAAACAAAACCATATTATCTTTGCTTATTTTATATGTAATAACGTGGATTTTCTAACTGGTCCACTTACAGGCCAGAACCGAGGATTGAATCCATAATATCAGAAGCAAATGATACATGTGGTACATCTTGTAGATCATTGAATCCATCATGAAGACCTCCAAACTGATTGATGTAAAGGCTTTTCATTTGTCTTTTAACTAGTGCAAAGTTACTGACTTGTTTCACAGAAAAGGGGATAAATTGTGTCAATTGAACATAGTTTTTTTCCACTTAAATCTTTTGGACCACCCACCATCTTCATGGTTGAACACCCATGTTTGCCCAACGGCCATATGATGTTAAGTACAATTACTTGCATATTATTTCCCTCGGACTGTACTGCAATTGACAGGTCTGAATTGCAAAGAAAGTCTGTATAATCTTCCAGGAGTACATCTTGCATGTGTCATACATGTCTGACAGTTATCCTGAGCCATACTGCAAGGCTATTAGTTAATCAAAAGACCTTATGTTGAACTGATCAACCGCGAATTAGGGTAGAAAACTCATTCTATAATTACACATTTGTCTGATATTTTAATCATATCATTAATACTAAGGCATCAGAATCTGTCAACAAATGAAAAAGCTATGGTGTTTTTCGAATGAGAATAGTTAAAATTGTATTGTATTCTCATGTCATACAATGGCAATGTCTATTATCGGATCAAATTGTATGGTGTCGCTGTTAGTGTGTATGGGCCTTAACTCACAAAATAATGCGTTAGACGTGCAAAAGATTTAAATTAAAAAGATTTAAACAGACAAAAAGATGAGTACTCATAGAGGGCCTACTGCTATGTAATCTAATCAAATCTTTTCTAATCTATTGCTATATCTGCAATATGTTCCCCACAATGGGGAACTCAGTGCACTAGGTTAACGAAATAGTGTTCAAAAGCGTAGTAGGGATGGTGTAGGTCAGTAAAACCCTTCTTGGATACAATTATTATATATACACTCAGTATATATTGATTTTACATTTAAAGTTATCAGCAGTTGCTTAGGATCTGGACCGTAAATAAGCATTTGATAACTTGATTTACAAGCCACAGGCAAGATTCAAAGCCCCATGTGGAGATGGGACAAAGTATTACCAAATACATCAGTGCAATAACAACAGACAGCATTACAAACACTAAATCAAACAAAATATCCTTGGTACAGGTGATTTCATATTTGTGTCTGAATTTTTAAAAGAACCACAACGTTGTGTGTATTATCTAGTCTATTCTAGAGGAAAACGTTTTCAGTAGTGTTACATATAATTTACACACAAAACTTCATATAATAAAATTCTGCGATGTTATATTTGTTGAATTGTTAAAGTAATAAACAGGAAACTTACTTTATCTGTATATGTTAGTTATCCCTTTAGTTATTCAGTTTTAAACGAAACAATTAAGTATGGAACACTTCTTAAATGGCTTCAAACACCCTTCAATTGCTTCCAGGTAACATTAAAATGCAGTTGGCACGATACAGGTGGTCATTAAATCAGTGGCACAGAAAACAACACAAAAACTTCATCTGATGTTCTAATCCTCCTGTACATACACACCAATTGATTGTGTAACCCACACTGTAACAAGGAATGCCATTGGTTTAGAATTCTGACCAATATACCACCCCCTTTTATAGCATTATCCTTGTGTTTAGTTTTGTAATGAAGTTTGATTTGTCTTAATGACATGTATTTCTTGACAATAAAACCATTTATAAAGCTATGCTTAATATAACACTGTTACTCCAACTTTCCATCCATTATCATTCCTAATTTGGGACGGTATGACAAAAGTACAGGAGCATGCATTTGGTGATCTTTGTTTTGCTTGTAAACTATTACTTGTTTTACGAGATACTTTTTCATTTGTCAAATGTTTATTTCTGTTGTCAAAACATATCTTAACCTATAAAAACATATCTTTAACTTTAAAACAATACACACAAGCTTTGCAAATGACACATTTAAAACTTTACTGTTAAAGTATTTAATAACTTCACATAAGATAACTTTATTTCAAAGCACATGCTTTATGTCTGTTCAAACACAGGTTAACATACCAAACAGATCCAACACTGTAGAAATAATACAATATCCACACATAAGATAAACGTTTTCTTTCATGTCTTTTTATGTTCATATCTCACATAGTTTTCACTGTTTAACAAGAAGCTCTTTCTCTCTGCATATTGTATTCCATGTCATGCTGTGTACATAAAAGTGGGTATGTTTCTTTGGACACTGGCCATGGTCACTTTGGTAGTGAAATGTTTGTTACAGAGGAAAGTACATGCACTACTACCATTCCAAATTATATGATGTCATAGCACCAAGACAAGAATGCCTCGTATATAAAGAAAACAAAATTAGTGTATGTTGTTATGCACTGTTTTTCAGTTTTGTGATGTTGCAATGTGCCACATATGGTTTATCTTATTTTAACGAAATGGTTACAGAAAGTATCAATTAATAAATCGGTATTGGCCAAACATGAACACAGACGTAAAGAAGTCGTGTTTTTGGTGCCAGTGAGAAAAAAACTAAATCAATATTAGATAAAAAATCACATACATGGAGTTAAGTACTGAATTAAGAACTGAATTTTCATAAGTAACTAGAAATTAAAGCACTCATTCAGCGTAGACATCTGCCTCGCCAGCTGAGTAGCCCCATATTGAATTTTTACCCAAATATTTTAACTCTCTAAATCGGATATCAGCAATGAAAATATATAAAGAATAATATTGAACAGAGATGCAAATTAAGTAATTCTATATTCTAGAATTTTTTATTATTTGTATCCATAACATGATCCGGATCTTCCCCAAAATTTAATCCCTTTTTTATATTCCTTTGGTCGCAGTACCATTAGATAAGAGTGTTTAACAAATGATATATTAGTTATGGCAATCAGTGATTCGATATTAACAATATTTGAATGATAACCAGTTCTAATTCTAACTAAACTTTTATAGTGCTTAATCTCTGTAAACTCCAGATTCTAAGGTACAACATGCATATGTCCATCAACCAGAGTCCAAATCAGATATCAGAGGATATGAAAGGGGTGAACCACCACATAGACACCAGGAAAAAAAGAAGTAAGAATTTAATATTGATTTAAACGATCCACCTTTGATAATAAAGGTGATTCCCTTGTTTAGATAGGGCATGTTGACCAGTTTGTTCCAGAATAGCACATGCATTTTAAAGCCAGTCTAAGGGACTGAGGAAGAGATGTCAGTGGCCTAGTGGTTGACATGTTTGGCATTTAATTTCTTTGCTCTCATATATATGTTATCATGGGTTTGAATCCAGATAATGACAACATCAGTGAAGGGTTTGTCGTGTTCTGAGTGTAAAAACTCTCAAGTTTTATCTCTGAAGGTATGAGACGTGCACTGTTATTTTGTCAACACACATAGTACCATATATCTTGAAACCAAAATGGAATAATTTATATTTAAACATCCAGGACTCTATTTTAAAGTATAAATTAAATTTCAAGCACATGCCACACTTCTCTCTTCTGGCAGAGTCCTCTATACTTTCTGTATCTCCTTTTTAACAAATGGATGTAAATATGATTATTTGGTTTTTAAACTGTCAACACCTCAAGGGTGTGCCAAATGACCATGTAATGTTAACACCAGTGACCTGTCTGTAATGCAAGGACATTACCTCAATATTTTGGCAGATGCATTTTATTAGCCTTTCTTACATTTCTTCTTTAACAAACAAAAAGGATAGACATGTGTTTAGATGGTACATGCATGATATATACATATACTGTGGTGGACAGTTTTACAGACAGTACAGTACAACAGACAGATAATTAGTTTCACCATATGTTAGTTGTACTGTACTGTCCGTAAGACTGTCCGCTCCTGTAATAGATAAACATTATTGAGATATTTAATACTTATTGGGGTGTTCCACAGGGGGCATCTGGTCAGTAACTGTGGATTTCCGAGGGTTGGCAGCCATGTTTACATAGTTGGTTAGGATCAGTTGTAGTTTCCTCACATCTCGGCATGAATTGGCAAAATATCAAACATGTTTAATACTTCATTGACCCTCCATGACTCTTGATCCTGACCATGGCTCCGGCCACCTGGTAACTGTCCTCTTGTGTGTCTCTGTTGCTTGTCATACACACTTCCCGTCTTGTCCTATACTGTAACCATCTTGTCTGAAGCACTTGCTAGCCTGTCATGGTTTAGTACCTGAACACCACTGCCATAGACACCAACAGACTGTACTTGAATGAAAACCAGCCTGTTGTAAACATCCCCGACCTGACTTGGTTGCTTCCCATCAAGACGGGAAGTCTCCAAGTCCTTGACTGCAGAGTCGGAAAGATCTCAGCAGGACAAGCTGGGAACACACCAGGACAAGCCATAAAGATCAACCAACAAGGCTATTACAGCAACAGACAAGCTGGGAACTATCTGGGACAGGACGGCTTTATTTTACCTATCCACAGTTTGTCAGTTATGGGATCTAGGTCTATATAAGTGCAAGTCCAGTTGGTTCATGGAATGCACCATTTGGGCTTTGGTATCTGATGGATTACATCTGGCAGCGTTTAGATAGGCTTTTGGTTTTTTTACAAATTAACTTAGGATTTAATGTTGAGAGACAAGTTGGGCTCACTTGTTGATAGGCTTTTGTTTTTACAAATGCTGATTTTATTTGATTTATCAGATGGGTCCTAAAATGGGCAGAAAGATGTTGGGAGATACAGGTGCTGATGTACATAGGAGGAGGTAGGAGAGAGGACAGAGAGAGGGGAGGAGACAGAGAAACAACAGAGGGAGGGGAGGGAGAGGGGGGAAGCCAGGCGGGTGGAGAGTCCACAGTCACACAGAGGATGGAGTGTCCAAAAAGAGACCAAGAACTCAGAGGAGTGACAGTGACATGAACACAGAGGCTGGAGGAGAGGCGGGCACATCTCAATTGCAATCCAGGTGCAAGAAAGGACATATGACAAATATTTATTTAACAGATTCAGATGAGGGGGCTATTGTGGACTGTCAAGGATCATGAGAAGCTCTACGACAAGTCAAATGAGTACTTTAAGGACAAAGCCAGGAAGGAATGCCTGTGGGAGAGATTCACCAGCAGCCACAAACTCTCTGTGAAAGTGTGCAAAGACTTGGTTTGAATCACAAAGGACTCCCTATGTCAAACTCACCCAGTCCTAGTCTGGCCAGGCTCCCAAGACAATGACAGAGAGGCAGAACTTGATTCAGGACAAATTTAACTTCCTAAAGACACACATCAGAAGGAAGGACTCAGCAAATCTTCAGCCTTCAAGTTGCCGGTCTGAGGAGCCAGTGCAACTGCAGCTTCAGCATACAACATCTCCAGAGGTTCAACTTACACGAACAGTATGGAGATGAGCATGCATTTAGCACCACATAACAGCCATTAATTGAAAGCCCCAGTGTAGTTTCCTAGTGATCAACAATAGAACAGCAGGTCATGGAGATGTTTGCACAGATGAAAACCATGCTGTTATCTTTTCTTGGGCCAAGGCAGGAGACCACTGGAACAGCCTTCTGCAACTACTTGGCATCTGAAGTTGGGGCCTCAGAAGAAAGAGACCTTTAAACATTTTAAGCTGGCAAACTTTTAAGTGGGGCGTGGAGCAGGGCAGAGGAAAGGACCCTTCAGCCCCAGCAACCTACACTTTCTAGGAGCTCCAGTGCAACTTCCACATATGTGCCACATTCTTGTCAGCAGCCATAGCAACCAGTACCAGCTGCCAGTTAATATGTCTTGCAAATTCCAAAAACTCAGATGTCATCAAGCCAGGCCATCCCAGCAGCTCAGCAGATCACTGGGGACAGCCAACGGGATAGCAGCAGTCCAGAGGTTAGCAGCCTTCTTACTTAGTTGTTGACAAGCAACAACCGGGCACCTCAAGACAGCTTCATTTCACCGTCAGCCTGACCAAGCATTTCAACCCACCGTCAGTAGCCTCTGTCACGGCAAAGAAAGTGCACAAAACATCGCAGAACTCTAGCTTTTTAGGAAATATACAGTCATTTATGAGCTACACACAGATGGATACACCTCAAAATTAAAACCTTGAATCAACAGCTCGCCTCTCCTCCAGCCAACACTGCACAGCAAGAGCATCCGCAACAGCCAGCCCAGCCCCAGCCTCCCAACAGTCATCAGAACCCAAACAGCAGCAGCAGTAGATCTACTGCACGTGTCTACAATCGATCCTTTTCAGGATCACTGCTGTAAAAGATTTTTCAGGAACACTGGTGATTAATAGGTCATTTTCAGTACCACCCAAATCTTCCAAAAACAATTAATAGCAGCATGTTTAACAAAAGAAGCATTACACGGCCCCACACCAAACACATAACCTCCAAACATAAAAAATGAGTAAATGAGTGAGTGATTGTTTGCAATTTTGAAGTTAAAAAACTTCAAATAATTCAAACATGGACTTGAAAGATTTTGAACTTTGGAAATTAAGGAATAAGAAGTTGAAGAAAAAAGAAATTTTGCCAAAACAATTGGGCCAAAAATGAAACTTTGGCCCAAAAATTTTTTAAAAAATAATCGAAAACACTTTAACTTTTAAGAATCTTTGACATTTTTGGGAATGATTTTGACCTTTGGATCTGAGCTTTTCAGATTTGACCTTTGAGAAACTTTTGGAGTTCTCAAAAGATTTTGATACTAACAAAAGTCTTCAACCTAGAAATATCTGGCAAATTTGCCAGAAAAAAAATTGAAAAAAAAATCTTTGAAGGTTTTTTAAATTTGAGTTTTAACATGGGACACTAAATTTATTAATATGAAAGAAGTTGTGAAAAATTCAATATGGAACGCACTGTGCTGGGATAATTGGCAAACACCCGTTTTCAGACCTCCGACTGAACTAAACCATATTCCACTGCTAGAAAATAATATAGGAGAAATATCTGACAAACCATGGAATTTTACAATGGTACCCAAAAAGTCGAGGTTTATTGCCTCGAACCATGGTAAAATTCTGTGTATGCCATGGTTTGCGGGGTGTTATTCCTATTCTAACATGACAAAATAATTTAATGTTATTAATAACTACATCCACTTTCATCACTTATTCTTTGCATAGGGTTATTCTTGGGACAACTAACACGTATACAGGGATTTTACCATAGCTGTAGACCAATCAAGTTCAATGACATACCTGTGTCATGTTAGGGTTCTGAGTATGCCATTGTTTGGAGGGGGTTATTCCTATTCTAACAAGACAAAATATTGTAACATTATTACAAGTTTGAAGATAAAACAATTTACATGAAGGCTGTTTCATACACTATTCTTGCAGTGGGTAATATCATACAACATGTATACAGGGATTTTACTATAGCTCTCGACCAATCAGAATCGCAGACACAGCCATGTCATGTTAGAATATAGTTTTAACTCTCTATTATACAAAACTAATGAAGAGTTGATACAATAGAAGGATCACCAGTCTTGTTCCCTGACTCTCCTGGTCTGTTGGCAATAAAAATGATAGTAAGGAGATAGAACCTATTTGATCAAGGAATTACTTTTTTATTTTAGCCAATGTTGGGGGCAGTATGTTTTTGGTCTATAGAATTATAGATATATATATTATTAGACATAACAGACATAGCAGTGACATAACAGTGATACAATTTGATTTATAGCAATAAGATTAGACTTACTTATGATGGCATATGACTGAAGTACGTCATGACCTCTAAGATTTGACTTGTCATTGAATTTTCACATAACCATCAAACATGTTTAATGTTCTCAAAAGTCTTGCCGACCTGGCCGAGTTTGCTTCCCGACATATATGATTGTCAAACTTCTATTTTTGACATCAAAGGTCAAGTCAGCAATATGTCATTGAGATATTATCAAATTATCGAGATATATTGATAAATTGATAATAGGAAAAATTGAATACAGATAGATCGGCAGAGCATTATAAGAAAATGTAGTTGAACATCGCACTGTATTTAAGACTGCCTTACTGGTGTACAACTTCATATAAAAGCTAATATTTTGAACGTTTTCTTATACCTAGGCATAGTGTGTACACTACACATAGGAGTCGAGCTGATGGCGTCTTGCTTGAGGTCCCACACTTTTGCCTCATCAGTATGTAAGTCTACTAAGCATTTCAGCCTCAGCTTTATAAATGATGCTCCAAAGATTTTGAATGATCTGCCAGATTATGTATGTTCAGCAACTTCTCTCACCGCATACAGGAAGAAATTGAAAATCTGTCTCTTTGCAAAAGAATACCCAGCCTACTTGTTGGCTTTGTCTTGGTCTTCCTCTATGGCGGTGACCCCATGCTGTAGGGATTTTTTGCTTTTTCTGTAATATGCCCCTAGAGCCTGTCTTCAGATGGCGATTAAATGCTATAAAAATAATATTAAAAATAGAATTAGGACCATACATTGAGGTTTTCATAATTTTTACAATTACAGTTGCCATTTCTAATAATTACAGCCATACGTCTCAGCAAAATGAATACATCTCGAATGGCTTTCATTAGAAAAAGACAACTATTTGTTATTCTTTCAAATAACAAAGTTATAGCAGTGGAAAAAGACATTTTTTCCTAAGCTAAAACACATGTATCTGTATAGATTAGCTGTATACATACCAAAACATCTCATAAGTTACGCCAATAGATTTTAAAATATCAGCTGCAGGCATGAACTAGTCTTAGCAAGGCGTTAATTTTGAAGGTTTTAACACAAGTTGGCTTTAGTTACAGTTATATTTTGTCAATACCAATTAACTTATGCTAGTTCACAATAAATTTCTTTTCACTGAAAGTACAACACTACCAACTCAAAATACTAGTGAATGGGGAATTTACAATGGTTATATGATAATACGTTTAAATATTTCATTAGTTGATCCGAATTCAATATTTTACTGCAATATTTTACACAAAAGCGTCAATTTAAAACAAGTAATTTATTACAAGTAATCCAGGATACATGTCAATCAATCTCAGTCAAGGTTCTGGGCCTTGGAAATGTTAAGATTTATCTTAACTATACAAAGTATGAGGGAATCGTACATTTGCAAAAAAACATATTGTGATTAATTGTTCTCACAACTTATCTGTCAGCAGACCGTTCTTTTTCAGAAAACATGAAAAACATTCCCCGGAGTTCCTTCTCTGCGGGTTTATGGAGTTACAGACATGATGGCTTGGATAAATACACTAACAAGGTGAAATAAATTCGTACTTTTTTATACAAATTGAACATTTTTTTATCATGCATTTTCCTTCTTTCATCATTTGTTTGGTATTAAGATATATTTTTTACATCCGGTGCCATTAATTATGCCAATTGTTTATTTGGTGTTAATAACACAAAAATAAAATAATATCTAATAGTGTTTTAATTAAGTTCCAGTTTAAAAGCTGGGTATAAACATAGGTAATTATACTCATCCTCAATATGGTCACGCTGACGGGGAAATCAAACTTAATACCTTTCATATAGCTTAACACCCCTTGCAAAGTTATTTTGTAAATTTAGAAGTGTTGATATATTTTAAGTGAACATTTTATATTGTTACCTTCCCATGGCTTCATGACATATAAAATTTCCATAACGTAAAATTTAATTCTTCTGTTGACTTTCTGCATCTATAGTTTATTCTACAAAGTTTTGTAGAAACACTCATTAAAGTAATCAAAAGGTCTAATAGAGAGCCAGCCTCTTAGTGTGTAGTATAACTCTTTTTCTTGTTAAGACTGATGAATTCTAGATATACAACTAAGGACTATGAAACAATGGTTTGTGGAGAATATTGGAACGACTTTTTTGTACATAACTGAACAACAATAAAGGACACAAGCAAAGAAACAAAATTCAATCATTCAGTAATTCATGCAATCATGACAAACCAATCATGACAAATTAGACCTTAACGGGAGGTTCCACAGTCAGGGTCAAGTTGGGACAGGTCCTCAGCATTGCCACTTGTGGGATTAGAACCCACATACAGATGTGATAACCTGTGATTGGATGCCAAACTTGCAAACCCTAGTACACCGAGGACATCTGACTTCTGTCATGTACTCAAACATTAATATGTTATTTTGTAAAAGAAAATATATCTGCATCATAAATAATCAGCTAACTTAACTTTATGACATACGTTTTGTTATGCCTATGTTATTACAATCAGCATTATAATATTTAACCTATAATAATAATAATAATATCTTCACATAAACAATATTATGGAATATAATATTTATGATTGTAAAACTGTGTCACTTCATTGGTATAATCTGCAAATCTTCATTCACAAAAGTATTCACAAACGTAATCCCTTCACAAAGACAAAGTGCTTTATAAATGCTGTTTAAATGCTATTTAATAATATAAAAAAGAATTTTATTAATTTGTTGTTAAACTTAAAATATATAATCAGGCTCACCCATAAAATCACAAACTATATTTGGCTTTCCCCCCTTATAGGTTAGACAGAATTAAGCCTCATTATATTGAGAGATTACTTTGATGTTGATTTGTTTCACTTTATGATTTGGGGTATTTCCTATTGTGCACTTCATCCTCCCCAAGTGAAACAAATCAACATCAATAGAATGTTGAAACAATATGCACAAATCCAATTAAGAAATCATTCCAATGAAAGACAATTGAATCAACATCAAAGGAATATTTTAATGGTTTCAAGGCTCAGGAAACAAAATTCATTTTAGTTTTTGCAATTAAACACTTTTTGTTGAGGTTAGATATGTTAAACATATTGATATAAAATGAAAAAGAAGTGCAAAATACTTCTGTACAAGGGTCAGTTAAACTTATCGATGTTAATATCATCCTTTTCATGAAAAATAATTCCCTTGTAAATAGTAAATATTATATTCTGCATAAAAATAACTCTTGAATTTTATTATCTCAAGTTGGGCTGATATGTTCTAGCCCATCTTAAGATGGACTGACTCCTAGGTTGGGCTCCAACATTACTACCAATGGGCCCCTAGACATCCAGTGCTCTTTAAAAGTTTTGATTTCAACACATAGGGTACGCACAACCGTATATATAAAAATATCATCTACTTCACTTGTAGTTACGTCTTTTCTATTGTAATTTCAGATTTTTAATCATTTCCTGCTTTAGATTAATATCGCTCACTTCAGCTACATTTCAGGCATTTTCATCCTTAACAAACTTAATAAGAATTCTCTAGCATAGTGATAAATTGAAATGGACACAAATAGGCCTCTTGGTTCGTGTAAGTGCTTAGTATAAAAGAGCTTTCAACCTTTCTCAAACATAAAACTTTTGTGAAATGACCAAGCTTGCACTGAGATTACCAATTCAAATTTATTTGTTTGTATTACATGTATTTTAACTTCTCGACAGTCTGTAGCCTTCTGGTTGGCGCAATAAGTTGGACAACTCGAACATATAATCCTTATTTGTACTTGTTTTAATTGTTTTATTGATGATTTATGCTAATTGTTTTTGTTTTTACATTCATATTTTGAAATACTTCCATCAAGGGGTGCACATTTAATATTTTTTACAAATAATATTGTTAAATTGTCTTATTATAAGTAATAACTATTTGGTCTTTTCATATTTACAGTGGAGATTTCATGTGTGATACTTCATTATTAAATCAGGATTATATGTTTAATGTGTTAAAATTGAAATTAAACCCAAATTCAATCCATTATTTATTCCGAGTACATTGGAGGATTTCTGCAAAAGTGGTTTAGTGTATAGTTAGTGTTATTATAAGTAATAAGGATTTGGTCTTTTCATATTTACAGTTGAGATTCCATGTGTATTACTTGATTATTAATGCTCAACGATAGGAGAGGGTTATTGTGATCAGTTTGTTTCTGTCTGTCCGTCTGTCTGTCTGTCTGTCTGTGCACCGTTTCGCCCTTATAACTCAAAAACTATAACACCAATCAAGCTCAAATTTGGTGGGCAGATATTTCATGGGGTACAGACGGATTCTTGAAAATTTGGTGTAATTTGTGTGAAAATTAAAGCCAGGAGAGAGTTTTTCTTATTTTTAAAATTAAAGCCAGGAGAGAGTTTTTCTTATTTTTAATAGGGAATTCACAGTGAAACTGCTTCTCTTCATCACATACGTCAAAAATCAATATTTTACTTTCTGATGATGTCATCACTCAGTGATGTCACAATGCAACTGTCATTGTGAGGTCACAAACCTAGCTTGTGATACTTGCTGACTTTAAGTAATAATATTTCTTCTCATTTTATGGCTTGAAATTGACATAAACATAATAAAGAGGGAGGTGATATATTCATTACTTTTATTAATTATTATTTCTGTTTTATTTTCTCTTTTTTCTTTCAATACCTTGACAGTCCATCACAAAAAATTACCATGCGTGATTTTCACCAAGAAGTTATCTTTAAGCAATATTTTTACCTCCACCAGCAGTTTATATTTTTGTGTGCTAATTGTTTGTCTCTTTGTTTTTTGTGTTTTTTTTGTGTGTGTGTTTACATTACTCTAGAACTAATGAACAGATCTTTATTTAAAAATTTGTGGGTAGGACCTGACTGAAGGAAGAAGTTACTAAAAGAAAGATCTGAATCTTATTTTGGATACAAAAAAATCATGATTTTTCAGAGGTCCCATTTCAATGTATTTTTAATGACTTTAGCTTTCTACTTGATATTTCTATGAAGATTAATTTACATGTTTGGTTTTATTTTATTGTCTTCCGTACAATACTTTATATCACTTGAGAGACTGGTCACTAAGAGTTGAGCGTTTTGCTCTCTCTGAGTGCATCTTGTTATATCAGTATTACATTTTTATAAGCATGTACATATTTTTAACTATGTATAATATATATTTTTGTATTGGAAAAAACAACCACATGTATAATGGTGTCTTTGTACTAAAAGTGACATATTGTGGCTGGATATTCCAAGCCTGCAGATTAAGCTTCCCTACTTCTTCAAGAATAGTTCTGACTTGGTGTTAACTCGGAAAGACATTATAAGACCTACATTTTCTGTCCAATAATTATCTTTTCCATGGAAATGTACTGTGAGTTGTCCCCTCAATTGAATTTTTGAGGAGCAATGAATCCATACAATGTGAGGTTGAAAAGCACCTGGCAGAAGTACATACTCTCAATGAAGCAGGTTCCAAAGGTAGGGTCACGTCTCAGCGTGGGGGTCCTGGGGATATTTTTGCTAAAAAATCCGTGGATTGGCCTCAAAATTTTATACTGACAGGCAGTCAAAAAACTAGGCCCACTTATGACGACCTAAGCATCAGCCAATGGGTATCACGGTACGTGAGGTGCATACAGGAAGAAAAATCTGAACAAAGTTGGTTTGCCATGCTCGATTATTTGGGCAGTCTGATGGAAGATGCATCAGATTTTTCGTGGGACTCAGCCAAAGCATGCCATGCCATTTTACTTATAAGTAATACGCTGCTGGCTCTCCACTGTGTCCAGTCCGTGCCATCTCCAACCTTCTAGCATTAACTCCTAAGGGTTCAAACCTCCCCTTGTTTCAATATAAACAAAATTCTAATTGGGTTCCTCTTACTGATACAAAAGGCAGGAGGCATTTTTCTTTGATTTTGTCAAGGTTGGATTTGCAGGGATCGGGCTTTACTCTGTACACCTTTCGGCGTTCAGATGCTACTTTTGCTTTCAATAACAATGTTGATTTGCAAAACATCCAGAGGCATGGCACCTGGACATCAGATTGTGTGTGGAGGTATATGACAGATAATGTTAATGCTGCAGATCAAGTAGCTGAAATGTTTAAAATGAAGTTATCTACATCCTGATTCTACTCCTACTTTTGGGGTCTGGCTGGTTAGTATTTTTGTAAAACTTAAAAATTACCATGTCATCACTTTTACATTTTAAACATTTCATTTATTTCTGGAACAGGCCTCAGTCCAAGATCAGTAAGTCAATAAGATAAGTCAACCACACACCATAAGTCAAACGTTTGGAGCATTTATTTACACCATAACCACATCAATGTTAATGCCTTAAGGTAACCTTAAACTCAGCCTTAAACTCAGTTGTCAGCTGGAGACTTAAGGCTATCTTAACCGCAATGCTATGTTAGTCTCTACAATTGTTAGCTATCCACGTTTAAGTTGATCCTGATTAACTGTTTGTGAGTTTACTCGCTAAGGCTACCTTAAATTGTGGATCTATGTTAAATTCACTACTTACTATTTCTACAAACGTATTTACAAAGTCTTTACATGTTAGTTCTGGTTGGATGCTGGCCAAACATCAAACGTAGGGTAGTTGTTGGCTGGGGTTAGTTAAGGCACTGTTGAAATGTCCTTGCCACAGACCCGGCCGCAGCAGGCATCTTGACGAGATAGCTCCAAATAGCGTCAGAGCGCCAACCGCCGTGCACCTTGATCTTTGAAAGGTCAATGTTATTGTCGAAATCCCAACAGGCTCCCGAACGGCGGAGGCTGTGAAATCCGTATTCTGACAGGAAGAGGCCCATATGTGAAATCAGGGAGCGGAGAATAACTCGTACTCTGTGAGCTGACACTGGGCATATACTCTTGTCCGAGAGGTATGGAAGCTGAATAACTTGAACCTGACCCAATGTTGCATGTTTTTGGCGCACTTTGTAATGAAGTGGGCTCCAGGTGAGCCCCAGATGACGTCCCCATGTGTGGGGAACCGTGCCGCGGAGAAGCCAGATTGGGAAGATGGCACCAGTGTTGCTAGGCGGAAAAGCCTGAAAAATCCCAATAGCATGACTGCCTTGTAGACGCGGGCGTCTGAGATCTGGTCGACCAGCTTCATCAGTGATTTTAGCTTCTCAATGGTCATGACACCTTTAATTCTGAAGGACAACGGGGCATTGTAACTAACTGCCCTGATAGCGAGTTTGATCGTTCTGTTTTCCAAGACCGTATGATCTAAGTTGTACAACACAAAGAAGTGTTTCAGGACGCTGACGCAGTTTGTGAGTGTTTAAGCTCTGAGCCCTTGTTGAGCTAGATATTCGATGAACAGCGACACTGCCTTCTGGGAGTCGACGTGACTGGGGTTGACGTAGGAAACAAAGGCTAGGTACACCCGGTGTAGCGCCAGATTTTACACCCCACATAAAATGCATGGGGGTTTAATATATGGCAAGTTGAAAAGAATGCTAAAACAAAAGGCAAATCTAAGACTAATCCATTTACCAAGTCATATACATAGCCAAACAAATCAACTTAAAAAGTCTTGAAACAATAGACATGTCATAATCTATATCCAGTTTCTGTCACACCCCAGAAGTAAAACAAATCAAGTTCTAAGCAGTGGTTAGACAATAGACAATTACAAACTCAATTGCAATCTAACCAATAAAAGGTTTGCTTTTAATCCCCAATTGATTTGCTCTGTATGGCCCAGTAGGGGGTGTAACTTTTGATGGGGATGTAAAATATGGCAGCAATATTTTACACCCCCTAAATCCCCCATTGTTTGGGGTGTAAAATATGATTGCCATATAATGCACCCCCTAAAAGATCAAAGAGAGGGTGTAAAATATGGCAGGGGTGTAAAATATGGTGTTACACTGGAATCTTCGCTTTGTAGGCGGCCAACATCCTAGGTCGCAGTTGTTCATTCACTTATCCCCTGATGATAGTCTCAAGTCTTTTGACCGTCTTAAATAATGTTTGAATGATATTCAGGTCTGGATGTCTGAAAACAAACTCAAGCTAAATCCTGATAAAACAGAATTTATAGTCTTCGGTGCCAAAGACAGACACAAATGGCTCAGTGACTCACTACCTGTCAATATCCTGGGTAATTGCCTCTCTCCCGCAGATGTTGTACGCAATCTGGGTGTTCTGTTTGATGCAAAGTTTTGTTTCACCAATCACGTAAATTCTGTTATCAAATCCTGCTTTATCAGCCTCAGGGACCTTCATCGTATCAGGAGGTTTCTTTCTGTGGATACATCAGTGGTGATTGCAAATGCTCTGGTCAGTAGTTGTTTGGATTATTGCAACTCTCTTTTTCGCAGTTTGTCATCCCGAAACACTACAAGGCTCCAATATGTTCAAAATGCGCTTGCACGGTTTGTCACTGGTGCTTCAAAGTACACTCAGATTACATCCACCCTTAGGACACTCCATTGGCTACCCGTTAGACAACGTATTATCTTCAAAACCCTAGTTTTGGTCTATAAGTACCTCACCACTGGCCAGCCTAAGTATTTTGCACCATATCTCCCCTTGTACAAATCTGCCGTGAATACAAGACGTTCCAATCCCAAAAATTTGTTCCTTCTGGTTCCCTCTTACTGTCCTTCCATCCATAAATCAAAGGTCCATTTTAACAATAGTTTCTCATATGATGCCCCTAAGTTATGGAATGATCTTCCATATGATATACGCAGCGCTCCAAATCTCTCCAGTTTCAAAAGTCGACTCAAAACCTACCTATTTCAGAAATCATTCCCACCATAGCTTCTTACTACCGAACACCGGACCGCCTCCCTGGCAACGACTCGGAACATGACTAATGTCTCATGATTTATGCCTTACGGATTGGATGGTGTGCCTTAGAATCCGTTGACATGGAGATTAAGCACCTGGACAACTGATTGATTGATTGACCTTGACACACCCTCTTGTAGAAATCCACCGACAGCTTCTTCACTAGGGCTGTGCCTGCAACTATATAGAAAAGTTAGGTTGCAGATCGGATATGTCAACTTCGTACCAGGTACAAGATTTGATATGTTTTACTACACTAGTATTAAGATTTTTGACATGTGACCATCTGGATAACATATCCGCGTAAACGTTATCTGCGCCTCTGATGTGAACAACTAGGAGTTGTAAGTTGTATTTAGCTTTTATTAACCATAGAAAAGAAAAGTATCTCTACTCGCCCCCCTGTTAAGCACCTCAACCACAGCCGCGTTGTCGCAGTGAACTTTGATCCTTTGGTCTCGCCATGCTGGCCCCCACACTCTCAACGCTGTCATCACATTCATCATCTCAAAGTGCACAACTGAGAGTGTTAGCCTGTAACAATATGGAACTTCCCGCCAGTACACCTGCTGCTGAATGTATGCACCTATGCCTGTCAGACATGCGTCGACGTACAAGCATCAGCTCTGTGGATTTTTGTCACGCCGTTATGTTCTTGCAAGAAGTTGCAGAACCAATGTCGGTCCTTGTAAAAGCAGGCATTAAATGACACCTTCCCGTTTGCTGGGGTGTTCCTCAGTAAATGCAGAACTCGGGCTGCATGCATTTATGTAAATAAACTAAGTGCCCCAATAACCTCTGAAGGGCTCTTTTGGTGGCGTGGGTTCTGGACAACCAGTCCGTACACATTGCCTTGATTTGTGATAGCTTGACTTCTGGTATTGTGAGCACTCCCATCCTGGCATTGATATTCATGCCTAGGCACGTCAATTCTTCTGTTGGGGCTTCCACCTTATCGCTATTGGTGGGGAGACCCAGTGTTTTGATGAGGTTGTTCAGGGACAAGAAGGCGTTGTTTGCTGCCTGGGGGGGAGCACAATATCATATAAGTAGGCACACGTCCAGTGCTTGGTGGTAGCCATGAGGTGCGTGATGCAGTCCATTACCATCTGGATTGTGGATGCACCAGTCTTCAGCCCGAAGGGCACGCTGACGTCTACAAATTGCTTGCCCCCCACTGCAGGCCTAACACCGAAAGGTCACGGGGGTCTGTTCTGAGATTCCGGTAGGCTCGTTTAAGGTTGATTTTGTACAAAAGGGCATTATCTCCTGTCTCAGCAATCTTTTGACACTTTCACCTGCTGGCCAGGACAGGTCCACAATTAAACGACGAGAGTCATCAGGCTTAGGACGTGTCATCATGGGGGAGACGTGAAGACATTCACAGGGGGGGTTGTGAAGGGGCCCACTATTGCGTTGAATTGCTTCTCCGTTGAAAGGTAATCATCGACCACCTGTGGAAACAACCCGGCCTAGGCATGATTGTTCACTTCTGATCTGTATTTAAAGATACTATAATCCAGGGAAAGTGGGAATCCGAACTCGATGTAATCACAGACAATGTTAAACTTGTAATCCTTCAGTAGATGATGCCATTGATCAACCTTCAGTTGAGACACGACCTTGATCCTTGCCCCTCTGTAATTAGGCACATCATATTCATTGGCTAGTTGATGCGCTATGGTTACCCAGTGGGCCATGTTTGAACAGTCTATTGTTTTGCTATGGCTTTTGTCGATTGCCTGAGAGAACGTACTTGGTATGAACCCCCATTGAGAGTGTAGTCCATATTGATCAGTTGTTGACGTTTCATGACCGGTCCATTGGTCTGGCCCTTTATAACCATCGCAGAATGCCCCCTCATTGGTAATTAGGCTGCTGTTGTTCCCAGTGACACTTTGGTGAGACGTAGTGAACAATGAGCCTTCAGTAATTAACTGTTTGTTGTCAAACGTAGAGTTCTGCAAACTGTCAATGCTGGTTTCCAAAACGGCTGTGTTAAGTGAACTATGACATTGGAGCTCATGTGGCTGCGTGCCTTGCATATCCTGTTGTATCTGAAATTCGATATCTGTATCCATCCAACTAAAATCACTGAAGTTGCCTTTGCTCAACATAGAACTTGTGTGTTGATCACTGGCATCCCTGTGGAATGCTAAATCCGAGCTGTTGCTAAAATTTTTGGTAAACGTTACTGAAGTACTAAAATTGATAAAATTATTGTCACTAAAGTCCGGTTCGTCTGCCCCATTCGTTTCCTCCTCAGTTGTTATTTTCAAGTCTGCAGTCGTATTCTGTTGGCTTTCATGCTTGTGTGTGGCCATTCATTCAAGTGCTTTTTGAATCGTATTAAATAGTCGGGTTCTGACGTCTGGGGACGGACTACCAGCTTTCTAAACGCGCGCCTTCTCTCCTATCTGAGTTGCCTGGCGTTTCGCCCTTTTGCCTCCGGATGCGGATAATGACGCTTTACTGCTCTGTAACATGTATAACATGCATGTTTGTATGTAACTTTTCCTTCTGTGTGATCACTAGACATGTTGCAATTTTCTTTGTTAAATCTTCTACAGATTTGTGTTTGATCTTCAGAGTTGCTGTTTCCTTGTGGTCTGATAGTTATCTGTGTAAACCATTGCCGGATGCGGTCTACGCCTGCTTGGTCTGCCCATGATGTGTGCCCCCTTTCAATTTCCGTTAATACGGCTGCATGGGCTCGTTTTGCAGTGTGTTCCAGTTGAGCTCGATGGCGTCCTGCATGAGGTTTGCCTGGTAGTTAAGCATGTGTGTCCTACTTTGCAAATTTGGTTCTTCCAGTATACAATGCGAAAATCCCTGCACCCATTGATATACGGTGATGTCCTCATATGATGGCATTTTGAAGTTATCTCCCACCGCACAAAATTCGTGAGGCCAGTGAACAAGGTGCTTAACCCATTGATCGCCTAACCTGTATCTGCCTGACTTTAGCTTGTGGGACGTACCTGTACTGTCCTCTCTAGTGAAGTTCTCATAGTGTTGTAAACGCTTGTCAACTTTGGCCTGGATAACACTGTCACCTTTCAAATTGCTTGGGTGCTGAATGCCTGGGCATTGTATGGCTGTGGGAATGCGTTGACTTTGATTTCGGGGAACTATGTGCCGTAGAGTGTGAGAAAATGGACAGGCTGTTGTTACCTCTTTTTTCCTGTTGCTCGAGCCGTTTCTCTATATCACTAAATTTGTCTATTACTGAGTTCAACTTCTCCATAACCTCAGCAGGGGATGGCTGTTTTTGAGAGGACTGTCCAGTCGCTTCCAATAACCCCATAATCTGGTTGTTCACAGGATCACTACTGGCCGCCGACGGCCGCCCCACGTCTATAACTCCCAGGTCAATTGCAGTACCAGTTATTTTCGTCTGTTTCCCTTTTTTAGTTGCTTTTAAACGTGTGCAAGATACACCCACTGGAGGCTTGTGTCTTTGTTTACATTTTACACATGCTACACGACATCTTGTGTTATATCCCACGTTAGACATGATTCCACAGGGAAATGTTTATTCAACAAATTAAAATACACTGTAGATCCGTCGACTCACAAATTTAAACTGACTTAAAATGGCTGAGATTCAAAGTGAGGCTGGGTTATTGAGGAACTGTACTTAAGGTAGTACACAACTTGAGCTTACTGCCGAGGACTGAGAACTGGTGCTAACCTTTGCTCACCAGCACAATCTTCATTATGTAATCTTATTTTCTTCCAATCTGTATGAGGTTTTTTTACCTCCTTTAAGTAAGTTTACCTTAAACTCAACTTAATTTAAGGTGACCCAGTGCCAGTCTTAAATGTTTTCGTATGGATTGTAAATACTCAGTAGTGTGGCTTTATTACTGTTAAATGATAATAAATATATATATTAACCCGCAATGCATATTTAACTTTGACCCTAGAGGTCATTTGGTTATTTCACTTTGGTCTGAACTTGAGGAACTGACAGTTTATGGGTGCCCAATGGTTTTCCTGAATCTTGACATATTAATATGCACTACTTTCCTCCACCCCTTCAACTAACCACAGTGATATAACCTATACAATGTGTTGACACTAAACTAAATTCAATCAAATAGTATCCAGGCTACATCAGAGGATATCTGCAAAAGTGGTTTTACTTGATGCACCACTTTGTTTTAAATCTGACAATGACCCATAAAAGACCCAATTTCAGACATAATATTAGATACGTTATTCATGTAGGGGAAAAACATTCAGCACATTTTAATAGAAGAAGTATTGATGCTTTTGAAATGTAAATAATTACCTACAATCCTTTAACTCTTTACCACACACAAAGTCAACTTATTAATGCTATCAAAGAGGAAACACAGGGAATATTTATTACAAAACCTTAGCCTTTCACAAAAATCATTTTGTATTTTAGGCTTATTAATTTCTTATATAAACCCTCAATACCACACAGCATAAACTCTACCTATAACCTTCATATTTATCATCTTATGGAATTCGGGTCTGGGAATGACTTTGATAAATTATTATGCATATCTTTTTTATAATTGCCAGAAATGTGTGTGGGATTAGTACATAAAGTCATCTAGAACTGATGTAATAAAAATGCAAATCAATCATTTTCCACATACTTATTTTCCTTGTGGTGTGGTATATGACTGTATTTTTTTCTTTTTATCATTTAACCACGTTGCCTTGGTGTGAGATATGTAGATAATTTAATCATGTTGAGAGATTGGTTTTGTCATGTGATAAATAAAATGTAATAGCATTAAACTAAGCTTGTTAATAAGCTCCATTAATGAATTATCTCAGTCATTGTGTTTTCATCATCTCTTGACTTTATTTGCCAACTTGAATATTTAGTTATACACATTGCATTGCTTATATTACACCCAGACTGTTCACACTTATGCCTTACTCTTTGTTCCCACACGGTGGCATTCTGGCAATCTTACCTGCTCTTTGGTTACCGGTTAACATTTTCACATTTTTCTGCCTAGGGCTTATTTGGTTTTACTTTTCGTTATTGAGGAGGCGGGGGTGACCTCCTTTCAACAACTTGTCCTTCACTCAATTCTTATTTGAATACCTTCTTTGAACTTTAATGGAGGTAACTGTTGTTTTCCGAGGCGCGGGACTCACTTCCTACATAACCTCAGTTAATCAATGATGATACAGGAAAAATCTTTTATGTTGTGTAAATAGTTTCATGCCTTCACTTATTATTCACTTTAACTTCATTAACTGGCTCTCTTCATTCCAAAAGAAACCAAAACAAGAGTTTCTCTACAAAATGGCACAGAACTGAGATCATAGTTCGAATTCCTGCCTGGCTTCATGTGGGAAAGCTGGTCATTGCTTGCATTGGTTGGCAGTTCGTAGTACAGAAACTCGATCAAATGTATGTACTTGTTTCCTCAGCCCTTCTACCCAACTACCTGTCACAATATAACCGATTTAGTAAAGGCGTGACATAAAACACTTAAGAAATAAATCCATACTATGGTAATTGAACTGGACAAAAACTTCGTCTCTTGGTTTAATAATTTATGTGTGGTAGTATCATAAACGTTCGGCATTTTAAACGCGGTAAATTGACATTTTAAAGCTTGGAAAAGGAATAACAGTCTCATGTGTATCTTAAGGGTGTTACCATCGATGTTTTAAAAAGATTGTATCATCTGTCTGACATGACCTAACTGTCATGTCTACCTATCTGGCCAACTCTTTCATTAACAGAATCTAGTTTCCCATTAAGGTTTGAAATCCGGCAAATAATTTTTTTTCTGATTTACAAGAGTGACCAGGACTTGGCATTTTGAGTGAACTTTCATGAATGGTAAAGTCACCAGAGGGTCGTAAGGGCTATCTCTTGGGTCTTACCACGAATTTTCTCCGACATTCCAGTTTCCTGCCCATTCAAAATGATAAATCTAGACAGCCTCAAGAGTTTAAAATTTGCCAAGTCTTGAGGTTGATCAAACTGTTCAATTGGGGTGTTAAAGCCCTGCTAAAAGGTTGACCATTTCGTCAAGTTTTAGGTGAAATATGTAGTTTATACTCACAAGTAAACAACTACTGATTTTGAATACTAATGTAACTTAACTTTGTGAAAAATACATTTAAAGACACTGTTTTTATGATCAAAGTTTTTATAACTGTTGTGTGCTGTATAAAATTAGTCCCGTGATCTATCTTCTTTGGGTAAGTAACTGTTTGGCACTAGTGTAAAAGTGGCATAAAAATACATGAAAAATCTGTTGATCAGTCGTTCTTGGGTAATTTTCATGGCTGTATGTGGATTTATTTAGGGCATGTCCTGATATGACCGTAGCTGTTGCTTGGATGCACTCAACACAGAACTCTGGGGGCCACGGTGGTGCAGTGGTAACAAACTCACCTCCCACCTCCTAGATCTGCGTTTCAAATCTCGGACATTATGTGGGAAAGTTGGTAGTTGCTTACTGATGGTCAGCAGTTTACAGTACAAAACCTTGACCAATCTATGTACTGGTTTCCTCTGCCCACAAAACTACCCTGTGTGATATGAACTGTACAGTGTTGAAAGCAACAGAAACACCAAATAAATGAATCAACACAGAATTACTTTAAAATTATGTCATTGCTTTTTCTATTGCTTTCTGTATTGGTGATGTTTCAAGCAGATATCACAAATAGTGTACTACTTGATGACATAAATTGGTACAGATGGGATACATATTGTGTGTTTGCACTTAGTGTGTGTGATTTAACATTAATTTTATTGGAATAAAATACAAATTTACACAAGTGCTCCATTGAAAAGTACTTTGCGGAAGAATGCTGAAAATAATTGAACGCTTACAGTGCTTTTAATATGCGATCTTGTAGTAAAACAGGTAATGGAACCCATAAAATTGTAACACAGCCACTGAAAATACAGAGTACAAAGATATACTTTTGTATCAGTGACCCTGATTGGCCAAAGATTGAAGTCACTGTGTAATATACTTTGTGCCTGATTAAGGTGCATGTCAATGAATTTATTATTCGCAAAACATCAAATGCTCTGGAATTGGTAGATATTTGTAATTGTAACTCAACCGAAATACACTTATTGATTGCCTGTCACATTACACAATATTTCCATGGTATGATGCCAGCTAATTAAAAAATTTAGAAGTCACCAATATTAGAACAATTATTTCAATTTATCCAGAAATGAGACACTGTAACTACGAATTTGGCAACTATGCCATTATATTGATAGCCGAGTTTTATTGCTTTGGATCAAAGCACGTCTTAGTTATAACTTTTTCATATAATGAGCTCATGTAAGGTCTTATACATTTCCAGAGATAAAACTTTTTTTTTGAGATGGCCCCCGAATAGTATACAACTAAAAAGTTTTGTCAGTGGATATAATTGATAAATAAACAAGTTTATAAAATGCAAACAGTAATAAAATAAGATGTAATATTTACATAAAAGCACAGAGGTTCCGAACATGGATAAACTTTAAAAACCCAGGATATATGAAGTGAAAAAAACAGTTCTAAACATTTCATCTTGTTGGTGTAACATGTGGCTTTTAATGCATAGTGAACAAGTGAACAGCATATGAAAGTGAATAGTGAAATGTAAACTGAAAGAAGACTGTGAACTCTGCAGAACAAGAAAAGGATTACATTTTATCTTGTAAAAGTAAGCAAACTTCAACAAATATTTGCATGTTATATGAAATTGTGACATTTTGCTACTTTTGGATAAGCATACCAACATGGCTTTAGTGCCAATGCAAACTGAAATGTCTTCAGAGTCAATACAATCACAAAATAAGGAATTATTAAAGTCAATTGAGCTGATGTTTGAAACAAAATTAATCCCTATAACAAAGAGACTAACAGGGATAGAAGAATCTTTATGTTTTACAACAAAGCAATTAGAGGAAAAAATCCCAGAACTTGAGAAAAAGGTCAAAAATCAAGAAAAGAAATGTGATTTTATTGAGGAGGAACTAAAGTACATGAAAATAGAAAACCAAAGATTAAAAGAGGAAGTGCTCAAGCAGGAAATGTACTCAAGAAGAAATAATATTAAATTATATGGGATTACATGCCCTACTGAAAGATTAGAAGAACATATTGTCCAAATACTTTCCACAGTTGGTATATCACTAAAGTACCAAGACATTGTAAGAGTACATTATCTAACTCCACCAACAAGAGGTCCTAACCGCCCTGTCTTACTCCAACTGTTCCACTGGAAGGAAAAGAAAAAAATCATGGACAAAAAAGATAGCCTAAAAACCAGGAATGTAATTATACAAGAAGATTACCCAATACTGATACAAGAAAGAAGAAAAAAGCTACTTCCTGTGTTTTTCAAAGCGCTTGAACTTTATCCGGAGTTGAACCCGAAGTTCTACACAGATAGAATAAATATCGGAGGGACCATATACACAGCTGAGACTATAGATACCATTAAGTTTCCAGAACTGCTGCCAGAAAGGGTATTCTCACCTGTGAAAGCTGGAATACAAGCTTAATTCTCTAAATATTCACCCCTGAGTAACTTTTATCAAACTACCTTTAAGGTAGAAGATAAGATATTCAAATCAGCAGAGCAGTACTTTGTGTACAAGAAAGCTCTCCACTTTGAAGATAAAGACACAGCACAAAGGGTCATACAAACAAGTGAGCCTGAAAAGCTGAAAAAAATCGGCAAAAGTGTCCAGGGATTTCAAAAGAGTGAGTGGCACCGTGTTGCTACTGAATATATGTATCAGGCTGTCCTTTCAAAGTTTTCACAGAATGATGTTCTCAAAGGATTTCTGTTGTCAACATCTGGAAATGTGCTTGTTGAAGCTAGTGCTAGTGACAAGTTTTGGGGAATTGGACTGTCCATAAAAAGTTCCGATTTATTCAACCAAGCAAAATGGACAGGAAAGAATATGGCAGGGAACACGCTTGAAAGAGTTCGACATGCCTTACAAACACTGTAATGAAGACTTCAATGTACATATCAAGAACTATCCATGAGAGTCTATTGAATTTAAACTGATTGAATTTAATCTGACTGGAAGTAAAATTTGTTCATGTAAAATGACAAAATAAACTGTTTTGAGTTTTTGCAGTAAAGACTGTGTGTTTCAACACTGTTATTTTGTTAAATGCCAAAAAATTACAACATTATATTAAAACTTATGTTATAATGTAAATGTTCTTTTTTTCAAATATTTATATATGTATCTGGGCTAGCATGAAGAAAAATCAAAGGCAATGTTGAAAAATTAGGATGCTGAACTGTTAGATATAATTTAAAAACATGTATCTGGGCTAGTATGTAGAAAGAAATGGTAAAGTTGAAAATTTAGGATGGTGAATTGTTAGATGTAATTAAAAGACATAATATAGTTGTTTTTACACTAGATTTTTTGTAAAGTGAAATTATTGAAGATGTTTTACTTTTAAGAGTATAACATATCATAAATATATGTAACAACACAAGAAGTCAGTATTTTTGAAATGGTCCCTTGGGACTAAAAAGTCAAGAAGTATTTTGATCATTTATCCTCCACTGACCTTGTAAAATATTCATGTTAATCATGATAATATGGTTCATATGGATTCAGTTTTATATTAAATGCTTTACCTAAGGACCACCTTCAACATGCACTACCTAATATGAAAGTAAAGAAGTATAAAGAAATAACTAAATGTCTAGAATGAAGGTGGTGGACCAATAGGTTTTGCCACAATGTTTATTTAAATGGATGTGAGTATGAACATGTTTTGATTTCTCTGTATATCTGGGTGTGTGAGGGTACATTTATATATATACACATATGAATGCATGGTTTAATATGTCCACTGACTGACACTTATATTACATTCAATGATTGTTTATAACTATTTGGGTATCTCATTTTCTTTTTCATTTGTTTTTCTCCCAATTTTCATTTTATTTTTATGGTGTTTTTTGTTTTTGTTTAAGAGTATATTGCATATTATGTGTTGTAACAAGAGATCAAAAAAAAGTATGAGACATGTTTTACTTTATTGTTTATATTGTGATAGATATTTTTTAAGACAACTATTGTATAATGACCCCCCTTCAATGTGGTTATATATTATCAGAAAAAGATACAAGATTATGATTGATAAATTATTTAATTTACAGAAGAACTACTCTATGACTAGATCTGTGATTTTACCAGAATTGCACAGCCAAACAGTTCAAAATAAAGTAACATATGAGAAAAATCTAAAAAATGGCTAAAACTGATTCAAACCTAGATAGAATCAAAGTATTGTCAGCAAACTGTAGAGGTCTAAAAGAAAAGTGTAAGAGAATTGATGTTTTGAATTACTTTAAAAATAAAAATGCAGATATCATATGCATACAAGATACACATTTAACGGAATCGGATGCTTTTGATTTGAAAAAATATTGGCAAGGCAACTTTATATTACACGGTGAGAGACATAATGCAAGAGGGGTTGCAATTTTTTTTGGTGAAAATTTTGAATATAAAATTTTGAACACAGATAAAGATACAGAAGGTAATATGATACTGGGAGATATAGAGATAAATGAAACAAAATTTAGATTGATCAATATGTACGGCCCTAATACAAATAATGAAGAATTCTATACTAGCATCACTAAAAAAATTACAGAAAATGAACAAGATTATTTAATATGGTGCGGGGACTTCAACCTTACACTAAATCCACAATTAGATAGCAACAATTATGTGAATATTAATAACCCTAAAAATAGGAATATTGTAATCAATGTTATTCAAGAGCATAACTTAACAGATATTTTCAGACATTACAATCCCGATAAAAAAAGATATACTTGGCATAAAAGTAAACCACTTAAGCAAGCAAGACTGGATTACTTTCTCGTATCATCCAGTTTTACTGATTTAATTATTAATACAGATATTAAACCAAGTTATAGAAGTGACCATTCTATATTAGAACTTTCCTTTTCAATAAGTAATTTCAAAAGAGGGAAAGGTACATGGAAGTTAAACACCAGTTTTTTAAAAGAAAAGGACTTTGTAACCCTAGTTAACAGGTGTATAAAAGAAGAATATCAAAAATATGCTTTTCCTGTTTATAGTCCACAATACCTATATAATGTAGCAAATGATATAGGTCTAAATATAGACTACGACTTATTCCTTGAAGTTGTGTTGCTTAGAATTAGAGGCGAAGCTATTAAATATGGGTCAATGAAAAAAAGACTTAGCAACCAGCAACAAAAGCAACTAGAAAGAGAAATAGAGCAATTAGAAACTGTTACAAAAGATAATGACCTTGATTTGGAGAAGCTTGAAAGTAAAAAAAAGGAATTGGTTGAGTTCAGACAAAAAGAGATGCAAGGTCACCTGATAAGATCAAGAACCCAATGGGTAATTGAAGGTGAAAAACCAACAAAATATTTTTGTGCATTAGAACATAAAAATTATATGGATAAAACTATTAAGTGTTTAAAAACAAAAAATCACACAGTGACCAGAAAACAGGAAGAAATTTTACAAGAAGTAAAAAATTATTATGAAGAGCTTTTTAAATCTAAAGATAATATGTTGCACAATTTTAATTTACAAACACTGCTTCAAGGTCAAAACATAAAAAGAATAACTGATGCAGAGGCCAAAAATATAGAAGGATATCTTACAGTACAAGAAATAAGTTATGCGCTTAAAAATACTAAAAACAATAAAAGTCCGGGGCTAGATGGTTTTCCGGCTGAATTTTTAAAAGTATTTTGGAATAGCCTGAAACATTGTGTGACAAAAGCAATTAATGCTAGCTTTAACAAAGGTTTAATGTCCTTATCTCTTAGACAATGTGTGATAACGTGTCTACCAAAAAATGGAAAAATGCGTGAAAACATACAAAATTGGCGACCTCTTTCTATGCTATCTGTAGTATATAAATTATGCTCAGCTGCTATAGCGAATAGAATTAAGCCATTATTAAATAAAATTATTGATGAAACACAGTGTGGATTTGTACAAGGCAGGTACATTGGAGAATGTACAAGGCTAGTGTACGATGTATTAAGTTATACTGAAGATATGCAAATTCCTGGTATGCTTGTCTTATTAGACTTTCAAAAAGCATTCGATTCCATTTCTTGGACATTCATATATAAAACCTTGTCCTTTTTGGGATTTTCACAAAACTTTCTAAAATGGATCAAATTATTTAACACAGAAATAAAGGCAAGAGTTATACAAAGTGGTTATCTGTCAGATCCTTTTAGCATACAATGTGGATGTCGACAAGGAGATCCTATTTCGGCATATATATTCATCCTGGCAGCTCAAGTATTAACATTATTTATCAAAAATAACAATGACATAAAGGGAATAGTAATTGGTAATTCAGAATATAAAATGACTCAGTTTGCTGATGATACAACTTTGATTTTAGATGGGACAACAAATTCATTGGAAGCAGCATTGAATATTCTAGAAATTTTTGGTTCCATTTCTGGTTTAAAGGTAAATACTGAAAAGACACAGATCGTTTGGATAGGCAAAAAAAAAACACTCAAAAGAAAAAATTGCCTGCAAAAGTTATACATGGACGACGGTAACGAATTTTAAATTACTTGGTATAATTTTTTCTGTAGATCTAGATAAATGTCCTGAACTTAATTATTCAGTAAAAAAAGCAAAAATTAAAGAAAGTATTAGTCAATGGAACAAAAGGTATGTCACCCCATTGTGTAAAGTAACTGTCATAAAAACCTTTCTGATGTCTAAAATAAATCACCTTTTCACTACCTTACCAGATCCAAAAGAAAAATTTATCAATGAAATAAATGACATATTTTTTAAATTTTTGTGGTCTGGTAAGCCAGACAAAATAAACAGAAAAACTGTAGAACTAGAAAATAAAAATGGAGGGATAAATATGATAAATTTTCGAAATTCTATAATTTCACTTAAAGCAACTTGGGTGCGAAGGTTAATAACAAATCAAAGCTATAGTAAGCCTTTATGGATAGAATTATTTGAAAAGATGTATAATACCAATATTACAAAATTTACCAATTTTGGAACTTTCTATCCGGTTATACTGAAAAAAAGGTCAAACAATTTATTTTGGAAAAATACATTTGATGCATGGATTAAAATATCCAATAAACAGGAAATCAAAAATGGTACAGATTTACTAACCAGTCCATTATGGTACAACACAGAAATGTCTTATCAAGAGATGTATCTACCAACATGGTACGAAAAAGGAATAGTTACAGTAGCAGATGTTATAAATGATTTAGGTACTGTGATGGATCTTGACACATTAAAAAGAGTATATGGCATAAATACAATAAACCCTCTCCATTATCTCAGAGTACAACAAAATGTTAAAGAATTCTTAAAAAAATATAGATTTGGACTATCAAATAGAGTAGAGCGACCTTTTGTTCCATTTTATGTAAAGATATTGTATGAAAACAAGAAAGGTGCAAGTGTCTTCAATAGGCTGATAAAGAAAAAAGATAAAAATGAACACTCAATGAAAGATAAATGGCAGGTTGATTTAAATATCAGAGTTGATGATACTGCATGGAAAAATATTTTTAATTCCTGTTATAAAAGTCTTTGCAATAATACTCTTGTATGGTTCCAGATAAAGGTACTATATCGAGTGATAGGAACTAGAAACTATTTGTATAAACTCCATCTAGTAGACAGTAGTAAATGTGTTTATTGTGGTGAAAATGAAACAATTGTGCATATGTTTGTTGAATGTGAAAATGTTAAAAAAATTTGGCACTTACTTGAAGAATATATTTACAAGACAATTAGGATAGATGTCATCTTTGGCAAATTAGATATTCTGTTTGGATACCGTTTGAATAATCAAAACAAAATTCCTGTCGATGCAATTATTCTAAATACAAAGAAGTATATTTATGATACAAATTTTAAAAGCAATAATAGCCCTTGTTATATATTTGAAGCTTTAAAGTATAGATTTCAACAAACATATCAAGATGAACAATATTTGGCAATAATAAACAACAGAAAGAAAAAATTTAATGATGTTTGGTTCAAATGGATACCTGTTTTCTTAGGAAATGTCTAACCACTAGCCCTTGAAAACGTGTATTTTTAAAATTTTGGTTAATTTGTCTTTTTAGTTCTCTATGATTTACTTTAAATACAATAATGTAGACATGTAATGTACAACATATAATGTGCAAAAAAAAAAAAAAAAAAAAAAAAAAAAAAAAAAAAAAAAAAAAAAACATGATGCATTACATTTTATAAACACCTCAAAAATTAAATTGTGGAATTACAATGTCCTGATCCATGTCACTACTAACGACCCATTTAAGTTACTTACTACGTCGTGAGCTTGTAAGAAACTTTTTCAGTGTATTGTAAAATTTTATCAATGAAGTTTCAAGATATGTCTCAGAAATGAAAGCTGCATTGTGTTTTTTCTAAAAGTAACTAAAATAGAATTGATATGAGAGTTTCTTAAATAAAATTTGATATTGTTGATCATTATAAATGTGTAATTTGTAAAGAACAGAAAGAGATAAGGGAAGTTACTACTATGTTTTTGGCTAAAATAGATCTCAATTGATTCATAAAATCTTTATTGTAAATTGTATTAATAAACTGTAATATGTATGAATAGCACCTGTGAAACAACAACATGTTTCATATGTGTAAAATATAAAATTAAATGTACTGCGTAAGCACTAATACTAACATAACTATTAAACTGTTATCAGGTTATAATGCAAAAACTGTTACGTAAAACTAATATAGTCTTATACACTAAAGGTTTAAGAAATATTAATTTTTGTTCTTACTTGTAGTGTAAGGTATATTCTGGGTGGAGAACATTCTCCGTGGTACCGACCCCTGCAATGTCTTTGATTTAACAATTACGATCTCTGATTTTTGGCTTTATGCATCTTAGAGCCTGTCAATAGATAGAGATTAAGTGCTATAAAAGTACTATTAGAATTACTTAATCCCTTTACAAAAATGTAGGGTCAAAGTTAACGGTTTTCATCCCTTTCAAAAGCCAAGGTTCAAGCCAATTTTGCGATACTAAACATACAAATAATTTCTTCAACTATTTGACATCCCAGTGACTTCATCATTTTAGACACTTTGGCAAATTTCATAATTTCCTGTATGCACATCTTAGACAGTTCATCCCAAACATCCAGAAGTAAACTAATAGAGAATATTCATAGTGATGATGTACTTAAGCCGATCTGCATCTATCAGACACCCTCTCAGAATCAAGTAATCAGTTATGTCAACCTTAATGTTTTGTTTGTATATTTCCAAGTCAGAATAACAAAACTAAAACAATACCATTATATCATAATTAAAATAATACACATTCCTTCAACACACTTGTGCAACTTCGTGTCTGTTAAATGTACATGAAGGATGTGCTCTTCAAACCAAATATATCAGGCAGGGTAACAAAATATGTGCAATTAAAGTGAGAACAAAGAAGACATAATTCAACACTTTGGCCAATAGTTTCCACTTGAACTCTTCTCTCTTCATATTCATCTTATTATCATTGTTATTGTTGGTCTTTGGCTTGAGTAGAGCATCTTCATCTACGAGCTCATCATTTATGGCATAGCTTCCTCTAGAAGACTGGTGATAATCTCTGAAGCACTTTTCAAAACAGCAGCATTTCTTCAGGAAGTCAAACAAGAACTTGGACATCTTTCTCTTCTTTGCTCTCTTGTGTTCATGTAACTCTATTAGAATCAAAGACATCCCAAATGTGACCACAACAATCACTGTACACATGATGACGTACAATCCTAATTTGGGTATCTGGTTTCCTGTTGGAGGACTGGTGTCCACAATAATCATCACCAGAACAAAGTAGGTCAGGGTTAAGGTCAAGGAGAAATTCTCTCTCTCTGTATTATTGATTGGGAGAGTGAAAACAACCAATGAGAGTACATTTAACAACACTGTAGGAAAGATAAGGACAATGGCATAGAAACTGGATTGTCTCTGCAGGGAAATACTGAATTCTAGACGTCCGTTATTTTCTCCACTGAGTTCTTGTGAAACAGATACACCAACCCACTCAAGGTGAGGATACTGCTGGTTCAGCTGGAATCTGTCTGCCCTTGTGTTGTTCTGACCTTGTGCAAGTTTAGAGAAGAAGATCCTGCAACCATGAAAATAAAAACAGAATTTGATTTAAAGTTGAATTACCCTATTCATTTTATGTATATATGTTACAGGCAATCATTTCAGTCATTGCACGAAATGCCTAAACAGTTCAGGCATTTTGCGAAATGCCTAGGCATTTCACGTAATGACTGAAAATTTAGGTTCAGTGTTACACAGATTGCCTAAACATGTATTTGAGATTTCAGGCAATCTGTGTAATCATCAGGCCTGGGCAAAATGTATTCGTATTCGTATTCATAAGTATTCGAATACATTTTTTAAAGTATTCATATTCGTATTCGAATACATTTGTAAAAAATGCAAAGTATTCATATTCGAATACATTTCAAAGGTATTCGTATTCATGAATACTTTATGAATACATTTAATATTTTTCAGTTGTTGATTTTTTTCACCCTGCACTGACAAGTTTTAGATATAAATATGAAATTTGGCTGTCTATCATTATGTGCCTAAGAAAACTAACAAGACATATTTAATAAATACTTTTAGTCAGTAAATATTATATAACATAATAATGACAGTGTCATGTTGGAACAAAATAGTGAGGATTATAGCTTTTTCTCTTACATCTCATAAATGCAATCAGTCTGTGTTTAACTTTTATATTGATAAATGACATCATGTGTGTTTTAATCCACATTGGTTTTCATAATGTAGTGTTATGTTATTATAAAATTCATGAAATTATAAACACCAAGCTACCTACCTTAAAATGACAACTGTGTTTGCCTTTGCTACAATAGGGGATTAACTTGTATGTGTTTCAATACCAGTGTCATTGGTCATATATGGGTAATTCTTAGGCAAACTTATGTGACACCTATTGTGACAGTCTTGTTGTAGTAGTAATCCCATCATAAAGATTTCCAAAACAATGGCTATCTCAGTTAAATACAAGATGTTTAGGGCACTATGATGTCCTTTTTAAAAAAAATGGGAAAAAAACCTCTTTTGAGTAGCTCATGTTTATTAGACTGAATATTCAGATCTTGGAGCAAAAATTAATTCTTGTCAAATATGATGTGAATCTGAACCATCATTTACTGAATTGTGCTTTCATGTTTGTATATTTTATTCAGAAAGGTAAAATTATTAAAATTTATTAAAAATGATTGTATGAATTGGGGTTTAGTTAAAATGTATTCATAAATGTATGCGTAAATGTATTCAAATACTTTTCAAAAAGTATTCGTATTCGAATACTTTTGAAACTGATGTATTCGTATTCATATTTGTATTCATGGAAATGAAAAGTACTCGTATTCGAATACTTTTGAAAGTATTCGTCCCAGGCCTGGTAATCATCTTTTTCAAGTATCTTTTTGATAGAACATGATTATTTCTTGCTGTATGCAATTCAAGATGCAGTTTTATCTTTTAACTACATGACAATTAAGGAAGAAATATTTTGATATATCTTATACATTTTTGCACAAGTGAGTAAATGAACATTTTTATTACATAATCATTAATAATGATACATTTCACACTTATTCTCAGTTTTACTTTTAAGAAGGGTACTATGTTCAAACGCTGTTCAAAACATGTAGGCTGGGGCTTCTTTAATTATATCAACTACTTAAACTTTGAGATTTGAAGCAGTCTGTGTGACTATCTTTTAAAAATTTTACTGACAGGGTGTATTATGTGTGGTGGGGGGAGGAGGAGGCTTCATTAATTATATGAGACAAATACCTAAAACTTTGATGTTATTCCTATTTGATAAAACAAGCTTAATGGCAATTAGGGGGACATTTCGTACCCGGACATTTCGTACCGGGACATTTAGTACCAGGACAATCCGTACCCGGACATTTCGTACCCAGGCTAGGACATTTCGTACTCAAAATTTAAAAATTCAAAATGTTTTTTATTTATTGGTAAGTTTTATTGAAATTTTATAGCACTTTCTCAGTTGGCACAAAGTACAAGGTTTTTTGAGTTTCAAGGTTTCAGCTTTTGGGAAGAAAATATGTGTTGGATTTAAAGTTCATCAACAAACATTGTTTTAGAGTCTATAATTTTAAAATCACTTTAACTACAGCCACTTTACATATTTTCCAGTTTTAACAATCATAATAGAATAAATAATAGAACAAACCAAATAAATTGTGTAATTAATGTCAGAGAGCACAGAATCCCTCCTATTCTTTTATCAACAGCTTAATGGGTTTACCAGGTGACACTTGTTTTGTTTCATAGGATGACAAGCTTTATTCAGGGTTTGTACATGTTTTTGTCTTTCTGTTTTCATGTTTGAAAAAATAATCTGCTGGGGATTAACTGTTAATAGAGTCAAGTGTCACAGAAAACAGGGTTCCTATTAGTGACCAAGTTTGTGGCTTCATAGAAAAAGAAAAAAAGGCTGAAAAGGTATGAGCAAAATCTTTATTGAATGAATAACATTAAATCAAATAATCAGTTAATGATATTGTCTCCCGCAGAATAGATACCTTAACAGTAAATACATGAACAGACCCCAGACTATGAACTTCCAAACCCCACAAAGCACCATATAAAATTTAAAAATGATAAACAAAAGATGTTAGACAACACATTGATTTAAATATATGGACAATTCCAGAGCTTCAGACCCCAAAACTTTAAACAACTAATTTTAAACATAAACTTTAAAAATACTTTTGCACAAGGTAAACATACATTAGAGCACAGTAAAAATTGTAACTTTAAATTTTGGGTACGAAATGTCCTAGGCTGGGTACGAAATGTCCGGGTACGAATTGTCCTGGTACAAAATGTTCTGGTATGAAATGTCCGGGTACGAAATGTCCTACACCCGCAATTAGGACTCCCCAACCTTTTTAAGCATCCAGTAACTCAGTCTAATCTAGTTTGACATAAGTGAGTATTTTGCAAACTGTCCCCCAATAAGGTACTAGCAGCTTGGATATATGACAGTGACAAAATATTTTATGTGAAAACATCAAAGGTGCAAGAGCTTGAAGAAGGATTTTTAAAGAGTTACAACTCACTTGTTAGCAATATTAAAGCTTTAAATAACTGATGCAATTTCTTGACAAGGCAGATTACCGATATATTACTCAGTATAACATTTTAAGAGAAATTTAAGGACATTTAGGACATTTAAAGTTTCACTGCTGACTTTGTTCACAGAACAATATAAATGTAATGACATTACTCTGTTGATGAGAAAACAACATATAGTACATGTTTTGGTCAATAATGTAACTTTTCATAACCTTAGAGTTAACATTCTATAGTATAGTAATTATGTATTATTATGTTTTCTGTATACTTTGTATGCATAGTGATAAAAACAGTTCCAATAGTTTCAATAAGATTAGATATTTTTAATCATAATACCGTGTTCATTATAGCTGTTCATGAATGGATATAAAATATATTCTATAAGTATACAACAAGCAGGGATAAGACTATATAATATCAAAATAATTCATGAATTATCATCAAACATGATGGAAAACCATGCTCTGGCATTACGCAAAATGCCTAGAGCTCATTTTCAGTCATTATGTGAAATGCCTAGGCATTTTGCGAAATGCCTAAACCATTTAGGCATTTCGCGAAATGACTGAAATGTTCAATCATTGCACGTAATGTCTGGTTACACAGATTGCCTGTAACATATACAGTAGAACCTCATTTATCCAGCCCTCTATAATCCAAATCTCCAGATTAACCGAACCAAAATCTTGTCTCCCTGCTGGCCCTCCTGTGAGCGATACTACAGGAGTTTACACATTCTCGGAAAACATCAATTCTATTACTTTGTAAAACATATCATCCACAAAAAAGCCTAACTTCTTTGATCTTTATCGCATTGTATCAAATTGAATAGGGGAGGGATTAGTCCATTTAAACTACCCCACTACACAACTTCTTTGATAATGTGCCCATCACTGATTGCGTATTCGATTTTGCAATTTATAATCTCCCGGAGTAGGTCCATTCACAAACTGACATGTATTAAAAGAAAAATGTCAACAATGCATTGCCAACCGAACGTACACCCACTGAAGAAGTGTTTGATTAGGATTTTGCAATAAAAAATCTCCCAGAGTTTTTCAATTGACAAAATGCATTGCGACATTCATCAGAAAATGAAACATCAACAATGCATGTACGAAACAAATACACCCAGCTCAAGTCCACATTATATTTTACATAAAAATGCATGATAACATCCATAGATATAAAGCAAATAAGTCAAAATTAGAGGGTCAGATATATTATATCACACACATTTATTAAAATACCACCCTCGTCTGTCTTTAGTACATCAAATGGTTGTTTTCAATTATCGCCCACTTGGTAACTCATAGACGGTGAATTTCGCTTTCCTTCATCCATCCGAACCCCTCAATCATCCGACCCCATTGTATGTCTCCCACTGGGTTCAGATAATTGAGGTTCTACAATATAATCAGGTACTGAAGGCGTGTACAAACAACGTCAGTCCATTGTAAGATGATCTGTTTTGTTCTAATAATAAAGTGAGCAAGCACCATGTCACTGAGCGGATGCAAAACTTTTTTAAAATTAAAAAGACAGTTGAAAATAGTGTACCTGGAAACACATACTTCACTTACCTGTTGTGTGTATTATGCCAATGTTTATACGTGAGAAAACAAGTGTGCATATCAAAAGGGAAGTCTTCCACATTGACACTACATGGCATGGTGTACAGGACACTTCTTCCCATGAAACAAAGACCATCTGAGAACACATACACCAGTCCCGGATTAACAACCTCTTCTTCAGCCACAATACCCGATGCATAGACAGGTGGAATCCTGCAAAGGTCAAAGTTGGGGTTTTACGTCCCTTTCAACAGCTGTAATCATGTCATGATGCATATAGTTATATATACAAATATGAAATGGTGTCTTATAAAAAACATAACATCCATTGGGCAGCTGGATTTCCCCAGTTGATGCATTGTCATTTTTTAAAAAGTGTAGATGTAGCACTCGCTAATAAGCAGCTGCCTATGTCAAGGAACTTGTTTAGCCGAGAAATCAGAACAGATGTGATAAAATTAATACTCTCGAGATATAAATATAACAGATCCTCAGAAGCTCAAAAAGAACTACACAGGCTATTAATTCAAGCAAGGTTGGAATAAAAAATCCTGTCTGTAATACACCAATGTACTCGTGGTACAGTTCCCACCTATCTCAATGAGACACTAAAAAGCCCCAAATGAGCAAAGTTATGTAGCAGATCCAGTATGTGGTGGCATACAACAAGAACAAGATATCTGGTGACCTATTAGTCGGTCCCCTAGTCTGGAACGAAACTACCAGCCACAAAGAGATCACAAAATATGAAACACTAAAAAAGAAATCCAAAACACATTTGTTCACAAAATGTTTCAAACATTAAATTTATTAAACTTTGTGAAGCAAAGATCAGCATTTATTTATAAATGCAGTCTGAGCTAAATAAATACTAGTAAATGTTAAAGCATGTTAAAAACTCGAATAAGCATATGCCACTTTCAAACAAAACATGACCTCAATTAATGACTTGCCCGGAAGAGTAAGGCACTGCATTTTAATCCAAAGTTAACATTGCAAATTTACAATTAATTCACAAAAAGGACTGGGGAGGTGGAGCAATGAGCCCCACCTTAGTCAGTGCACCACACTGAAAGATTTTCTTGTTACACAATACTGTCGATAGGGTATTAAGGTATTGGTAATTTATTTGGCGCCAAATTCCTGGCAACCTCCATTCAACACTGCAAAGTCAAAGGGGCAAGACGTCTTTTATAACAAAATTTTTAGCCAGGACTTTTTAAGTTTTATCTTTAAGCCCTCAGTGTTGTGTCGTATCATCTGGCTACACGATTACATTTATATAGAGATTTGTTGTGCTTCCTATATGAGGACCTGCCACGGTGTGGAGTACAGATTCTGGATTTAGTGCTCTGTTTAATGCGAGACTTGCTCTGGGATGCTGGAGCCCCGTCAAAGGGATGAGTTTATTTGATTTTATTTGATTCAAAACTTATTTTACATCTATTTTAGTATTTTATCAGTTTTTATGTAACCCGTTGTAATACATTGTTATTTTAAAAATATTGGCTTGTACCTTTATACGTGATTAGCAAATCATTTGATTCATGACTGCGGGTAGATTTATGTAAATGTGACATCTGTGGGGTCATGCATTAGGTATCAAGCTTAAAAAATTGCTTCATCCTGAATTCAAACTCATTCACCTCTGTGTCCTCTTATTAATCAGAGCACGGTCCTGTCTATATTAAGTTTCAGAGACAGAGACATATTATATGATATTAAAGTGATTAACAATGCCAGCAAAAGAATTTTTATGCAAAAAATGCGGAGACATGCACAAGAGACCTATTAATAGCAAATGCCTGTTTCCTGATGCCCATATGGACAGTGAAAATCAAGTTGAGAAGTCGCCCACAGCTAGTGGGGGGCCTGGGCTCTCAGATAGTAATGATCTGAATCTGCAGATTTTAGCAGAATTGAAAAGCCTGGGAGGAAGGATGACAGCCATGGAGCAGAAGATGTTGGAGTCAGATTCTGCAGAGGTCAGCCAGAAGTCACCAGCGACAGCCGTGTCACCTGCAGTGGCTTCCCCAGTCCAGATGGATCAGTTGGTTGTACCGTCAGTGGCAGCGTTGCAAGGGGCGTCACACATTCAAGCTGAGGTGGATCGACGCATAAAGCATCTGACAGATTTGAACAAATCAGGCAAGTTGAAATCCCAGAGAGGTGGATCTGACACAGTTTTTGTCAAAAGGCAGGTGCCATGGCCACAAAATTTTGTACTGGGGGGTAACAATAAGAGTAGGATTTCATATGACAACTTAAGCTGGTGTCAATGGGTTTCAGGGTTTGCCATGATAGCCCGGGAGGAAAGTAATTTAGACACAAAAAATGCTATGCTTGATTACCTAGGTGAAATTATGGACGATGCCAATGACTTCAGCTGGCAGTCAGCTAAAGCATCGCACGCAGTCCTCTTATGTAGGATGGAGGAAGGGAAGGTAGAGTGGTCTGAGACCGCAAAAATTGATAGGATTAGGCGTGCTCATGCGCAAAGAATTCCCTCTCAAACTAATGTCAGTCAGAATAGGTCAAAATTTGAGACAAAAACAGCTGTTTGTCGTTTTTATCAAAGGGCAATGTGTCAACACCAAAAAGACCATGAAACTGGGGGTACTTTTTATAAACATGTGTGTGCAAATTGTTTTGCGATGGGTAAGGAATACAAACACATGGCAAAAGATTGTAGGGTGTCAGTGAAACCAGCAAAAAACGAGTAGAGCACTGCCAAAAGGCAGTGCATTTGTCTGTAAATGAAAAAGTTAAATCTAAAAAATTGCCTGTAAATAAAAATTGTGAATCTAAGGAAGTGTATAAAACAAGAATTGTAGTGTCTAAAAATGTTCACAATGGTTCCAGTTTTAACTGGAGAGCTGATTGGGCCAGACTTCAAGGTAAAACATATGCTCAAGTTGTCAAAGCAAACAATGACCTTTGCAGTCAGGGTCAAATTTGGACCGGGAAAACTGTGGCCAAAAAAGTGTGGGCAACCAAAAAACCCACCCCAAAACATAGTAAAGCTCCAGTCAGCTCTCCGGCTTTAGAAAACAATGTAAACAAACTACAGATCAAGTCAAAAAAGGTTGCAAACTTGACAAGTCCAAAAATAGCTCAAGAGAAGTCCAGACCTGGTGACATTTTTAATTGTTACACCAAAAATAGATTTCAACCACTTGACCCTCTTGTCGATAGCCCAGAGAATGACATAACAATGGCCATAAACCCAGTGGCAAACCAGTTGTGTCAAACTGAAACATACCTAAAGACACAGAGTAGAACAGACAAAGCCCCCAATAAACCAATTATAGGTCGGGAGTCAATAAAGTGTCAAAAAACTCGTCAAAATCATAGTAAAAATATTGGTGACAAGTGTCAAAAACCACGAAAATTGTGCTCTGAAAGCAATCCACCCGACGATAAGTATGACTTGGCATTGCAAATGAAAAGTAAAAATAAAACAAAAATGGAACAAGCAAAAGGGGACCCACTTTCGAACTTTGGAATCAACAGACTGAAGGCAAGTTTGGATATATACCATTGGGCCCCCTGGTCCTTCCAGAATCGGATAAAAAAGTAAACATGGGCTCGGATCCGATAAAATTGTATGACATCACTAAAAATCAAAACACGTTTAACTTTCTATCCACCCAGGTAGAGGTCCCCTCCCAGTTGAATCTGGATATTTGGCAGGAACTTTTACAAGATTATTGGGACCAACAACTTCCATTTTTGATCAGATATGGTTTTCCCTTGGCACTCTAAACTGGGAAAAAATACCAAAAATCACATGTCAGCAGTAGCCTTTCCAAAGGATATTGATGCTTATTTAGCAGAAGAAATTCAATATGGGGCCATTCATGGTACTTTCAAAAATCCACCATTAAGCAACCTTCACATTTCCCCATTTATGACAAGAGAAAAGCCAGGGGCACCACATAGAAGAGTTATTATAGATCTGAGCTTCCCCCATGGTGAGGCAGTTAACTCTAACATTAGTAAGGACCAGTACTTGGGTACAAATTTTATTTTGACCTTACCCTCAATCGATCTCATAACAGACAAAGTAAGAAACTTGGGTAAAGGGTCTTTATTATACAAAATAGATATTAGTAGGGCTTTTCGCCATGTGAAAATTGATCCCAGGGACTATTTCCTTTTGGGTTTAAGACATCAGGACTACTTTCTGGACACCTGTTTACCGTTCGGATTCAGACACGGATCCGGAATTTTTCAGAGACTCAGTGACGCCATACGCTTCATCATGGCGTCAAGGGGTTATGACGTCATCAACTATATTGATGACGTCATAGGATTCGGTACAATTTCCACAGCAAAATCATCATTTGACACTTTGCAAGCATTACTTCAAAAGCTTGGATTTGATATCAGTATTAAGAAATTAGTCAAACCCACCACCAAGGTCACTTGTTTAGGGGTTGAAGTCGATACCAAAGAATTTACCATCTCAGTCCCTCACGAAAAATTAACCAATATTATAAGCATGTGTAACAAATGGTCTAGAAAATCCCATTGTACAAAAAAGGAACTTCAATCTTTATTGGGATGTTTACTGTATATTTCAAAATGTGTCAAAACATCCAGAACATTTCTGAATCGTATGTTGGACACCCTTAGAGCCCACTTTGGTAAGGAAAATATCACCTTAGATATCGAGTTTCAGAGAGACTTGAATTGGTTCCAAAAATTTTTACCAAAATTCAATGGTACAGCCTTTTTTGTACATCGCCCTGTCAAGGCTATCATTGAATTAGATGCCTGTCTCCAAGGGTTAGGTGCGGTTTACCTAAATCAAGTATATGCAATACATATTCCCCAATATTGCAAAAATTTTTCTATAGTCCACCTTGAAATGCTAAATATAATGGTTGCGGTTAGAGTATGGGCAAACAATTGGAAAAACCAACGTGTTTTGATAAAATGTGATAACCAGGCAGTGGTTTCAGTATTGAATTCCGGTAGAACCCAAGATCTCACACTGGCTGCAATTGCCAGGAATATTATGATGGATATCTCAGAAAACGACATTGATCTTCAAGTTATACATATTCTAGGAATACACAACAAAATTGCGGATCTCCTATCCAGATGGTTTATCACAAAAAATCCAGGTGATGTGCTTAAAAAATTTTTACCAAACCCTGTTTGGCTACATGTACCGGAAACAATCACTAATTTAGACTGGTCTATATAACAGGTTTGAACCCAACGGCGACACATCTGGCGTCCAGGGTTGTGTCCAGGCTTCAGCAAGCACTCAGGCCAGCCACCACGTCTTCCTACACCAGAAAATTCAGACTATTTGTAGCTTTTTGTTGTTTCATAAATGTCAGTCTCCATCATCTTACCCCACTTATTCTCCTCTCTTTCCTTGAATTTTTAGCTGTAAATCAGATCTCCACTTCAAACATGGCCAACTATATCTCAGCAATCAAGACAACTCTGGCCATGCATGGTGTATCTACCACAGCATTTTACGACCAAAGAATCTCCTTATTTCAAAAGTCTATGAGAATGACAAGGCAATTCACAGTTAAAATTAAGAAAATTATTGACGTTGACATGTTGAAAAATATTGTGTCAACTTGTGATACCATGTGGATGGGCCAAATTTTTAAAGCTGTGTATCTGGTGGCTTTCTTTTCCTTCATGCGCATCTCAAACCTGGTCCCTCACAAAATTTCTGCTTTCTCACCACTGGAACAGCTTACAAGGGGTGATGTGTTTTTTGCTTCACCTGACCTTCATGTGTTGGTCAAGTGGACCAAGACAATGCAAACTAGGGATTCAGTAAAAATCTTAAAATTACCAGCCCTCTCTCATTCTCCTCTCTGCCCAGTTATGGCAGTTAAAAATCTGTTACTGTTAACTCCTGGTCACCAGGACACCCCATTATTTCAGATAAAAAATCCAAAAGCACAGTGGGTACCACTAACGGATACTCAAGTCAGACGGCACTTTACCCAGGTCCTGAATCGACTTGGCTTGCAGGACTCTGGCATGTCTCTCCACACCTTCAGGCGTTCAGGTGCCTCGTTGGCCTTTAATGCTAATGTATCTCTGCAAAACATCCAGAGTCATGGCACCTGGACGTCTGACTGTGTCTGGAGGTACATTATTCAAGACCACAATGCATCTCAACAGGTAGCTGATGCATTTCAGGCCTTGTTATCTTCCACTACTTCCTAGTTGGGCATTGGTGGAGGTCGGCATCTACCTCGTTTTTCTAATATATATATATATACATATCCATGTGATTCTTAACAGTATTAGTAATTTTTGTCTTTAGGGTCACCTTATCTTTGCTATAAGTAAGTAGTAATTGTATGTAATCTTTTAAGGCCACCTTAGCTTGAATGCTCATCTTAAACTCAGTAATTTTTCATCTAATGACTTTATGGTTAAAGTAAAGTATTGCAACAAGTAATTATATTTGAGGTGGCCTCATACTTAGCTTCTTCTAACTTTTAAGGTGACCCTATGTTACAAAGATGCCTGTAGTATTGTACATAATGGTAGAAAAAATAGAAATAAAAATTAATCCCATATGGGTGTTATCATTGAACAAATAGCATCAGAGGTACATGTAGGTACCCTCATATACATGGTCATATTCACAGGTAGGGGCACTGTGGGGAGGTGGAGCAATGAGCCCCACCTTAGTCAGTGCACCACACTGAAAGATTTTCTTGTTACACAATACTGTCGATAGGGTATTAAGGTATTGGTAATTTATTTGGCGCCAAATTCCTGGCAACCTCTATTCAACACTGCAAAGTCAAAGGGGCAAGACGTCTTTTATAACAAAATTTTTACCCTCCCCCCACCCTGGTTCATCTTTCATTTCACCTGGAGCAAGATTCAGGAGGTCGGCCTTCTGTGAACCTAACTCAACACCCTCTGTGGCGCAGGGGAGGGGGTGAGTTCCATGTATGTGCTCCTAGCTTGTTACCAATGGGGTTCACAGCACTGGCGCTTGTTAGCTAGCAGGGGGCCTTCCTCCTTGTCTCCTACAAAATTTTTCCTTCAGAAAACCTCATTTTATTCATTTCATCAATTTCCAGGGTCAAAAAAAAATTTTTTTTTCCTTCTTTGCCATTGATGTTGGCATAATTAGGGAACATATAGCTTAGACTTAAGAGGGTTAAGTCATACATGGTGTGATCCATAATTGTGTGCTCCACACTGTGCTCCTGGTGTTAAACATGTGTAACATTGGGAGAGTCATATATTTGGTAAAGGTGTACTTATTATGTTGTAGTATTATATGTATTATATTGGGCAGTGGCACCTTGGTGCACCAAAAATTGTTTCGAAATGCTAAAAGACTGTTTGTAGTTTCAGTGCATGGACAGACCCACAGCTGAATCTGCATGGCAAGCTAGTTATGGATCGATGCAGATGCCCTACAGCCATACAGATGTATATATATATTATGTTCGATTTCATGGCTATTGTATATAAGGGCTAGGCTAATCACAAAACATGTTCACTTGATGTTAGGAGTTGAAATATTCGACTATCTAAGGTTTAAGGGTAGATGGACTCACCTAAAGGACTTTTAGTCGTTTTATTTGAGTTTTAGCTAGGAACATGTTTTACCATTTGCTTTTATGAGTGGAGGTCGGCATCTACCTCGTTTTTCTAATATATATATATATATACATATACATATCCATGTGATTCTTAACAGTATTAGTAATTTTTGTCTTTAGGGTCACCTTATCTTTGCCATAAGTAAGTAGTAATTGTATGTAATCTTTTAAGGCCACCTTAGCTTGAATGCTCATCTTAAACTCAGTAATTTTTCATCTAATGACTTTATGGTTACAGTAAAGTATTGCAACAAGTAATTATATTTGAGGTGGCCTCATACTTAGCTTCTTCTAACTTTTAAGGTGACCCTATGTTACAAAGATGCCTGTAGTATTGTACATAATGGTAGAAAAATAGAAATAAAAATTAATCCCATATGGGTGTTATCATTGAACAAATAGCATCAGAGGTACATGTAGGTACCCTCATATACATGGTCATATTCACAGGTAGGGGCACTGAATGTATCACTAGTTTTGAGATCCAGTACTGCAATAAGTAAATAATATGGTATAAAATTAACTTCATAGAAATTAACCCTCCCCAGCCAAATATTACACTGCTGATGTTAATATATTTAACAGGTACATATGATGGTTTCAAATTATGATAAATGTTATTGATAATAAAATGCTGTTTATCTACGAAATGGCAAAATGACACTACTGGTTAGACAATGCTATCAAATATTACAATATACAACATACAAACACTTTCAAAACCAACATGTCGCTGGAACCACTGGAACTATACTTAACTCTACTACTGTAGGGTCAGTTGCAAAAGTCGTGGAATCGGGACGAAAAGCATAAAAATGTAGGCCAAAATACTGGGTCAGTTACATCTCCTTGACAAGACATAGCACATCCAGGTCAGGATGATTTTCTTCACGACAAGATGGGAAACTACCGCAATAACCGTAAACACCTAAAAGATCGATAGACAAGCCAAGCAAGTTAAATATTTTGATTTTCATCATGCTTTCCAGAGAGAGAAGGACACATCTGAACCCAGGACCACCATTTGTCCTGCAGCGAGCACCACAGCAACAGCCCCAGCCAGCCCCCAGGAAAAGAAGAAAGCCACCAAATCCCTGAGTCATGCCCTGGATCTTACAGCAACCTCCTGGCCGACTTAATACACACTGACATCCCAGGATACCAGAATTTTGTCAGGATGCCATCTGCCTTTTTTGACCTGAACAAAGAACGCATATACCACCGCATCAAGAAGTCAGTCACCAATTTCAGGAAGGCCTTAGAAGCTAGACTGAAACTAGCAATAACGCTGACACCTGGAAACAGGAGAGACCTACACCTCCTTGCAGTATCATTGGCTGGTTTGCCGAACCACCATCTGAAAAATTTGTCGCCCAGGTCTGCTCCCCAGGTATGCCATTCTTGCTGAATTCCAGGATGACTATTTGTGCTGCCCTAATATCCCTGAGGAGTGGAAAAGAGTAGAGGAGAAGTTCAGAATGAGATGAAATGTCCGCCACACTGTAGGGACCATAAACAGGAAGCATATTGCCGTGAAGAAGCCAAAGAAATCAGGCAGTGACTACTACAAATACAAGGGCTTCTTTTCCCTTCATGCTGGTAAACCTGATTGATGCAAAATACAGATTCCTATGGACAGACTGTGGGTCAAGTGGATCTTCATCTGAGGCACAGATTTTCAACAGAAGCGATTTGAGAGAAAATATCAAGGATGGCAGGTTGGGGCTTCTGGCACCTGAACCACTGGGGGAGGGAGGACCAAATTTGCACTACTTCTTACTAGGTGAAGACGCCTTTGCCTTAATGCAATGGATGATGAAACCCTACAGCAGAAGACAACTGACAAGGGAAGAAAGAATAGCTAACAACAGACTCTCCAGAGGCAGGAGGGTGGTTATAAATGCCTTTGGAATATTAGCAAGTCAGTACAGGCTACTACTGGGCACCATGGAGTAAAGGCCAAGGGTTGTCAGAGACATTGTTTTAACATATGTGGAGGACACGCCAGTGCGGGGCACACAGGGCAACAACCCCAGCAAATGTATTTAGTGGCCCCACAGAATGAACAGGTGGTGTATGTAGCAAATGAGAACTACAGGAATCCTTCAATGGAGGCCAAACATCAATGAGAACTACTCAAAGACTACTTCAGTCACATGGGGAAATTGGCTGGGCAGGAGGACAGGATCTGAGATGTATCTATCAGTCCTTTTCAGGACTACTGTCAGTCCTTTTTAGGACTGTTCAAAGCTATTTCAAACCAAATCACAAGTCATCTGTTGAAAATATTCACCAGAAGTTATGTAAAAATGACCCCCCTTAAATGTCAAAATGTGTAAACTTTTAAATTTTTTTCCAAAATTATTTTGTTGCAAATTTGCAAAATATTTTAAAGTTCAAAACCATCCAAATCTTAGAGGAAACTAAAACGTTTCTCAAAGGGTCAAATGTAAAAAGGTAGAATACAAAGGTCAAAATAATCCCCCCAAATATCAGACCTTCTTTAAAGTCTAAGTGTGTTTTTTTAATTTTTAATTTTTTGGGGCGGGCCAAACTTTCATTGCTTTTGCCCCATTTTTCTTTTTGGCCAAAGTTTTGTTTAAATTCTTTATCTGTTTTTTGATGAAAATTATTTTTTATTTAAGTTATTAAAGTTCAAAATCTTTTAAGATAACTTTTGAAAAATTTTTCTTCAATCACACAATCATTTATTTATTCATTCATTTTTTGTGTTTGCGACCAAAGTGTTTTTTGTGGGGCAGTGTAATGGTTCTTGTTTTGGGAATTTTTTTAAACAGCAGCATTTTTAACTGTTTTTGGAAGATTCAGGAATTATTTATAGCAGTGGTCTTGAAAAAGACTGATTTAAGGCAAGTGCAGTGGTTCCACTGCTGCTTCTGTTTCACGTCAACTGACTGTGGAGGAGGCTCAGACTGAAGCTGTGTGGGTGGCTGCTGATGTTCTTGCTGTGCTGCGGTGGTGGTTGAAGGAGAGGCGGCTGGCGGTTGAGTGTCAGTTGGTGAAAACGGCTGCGATGTGTTAATCTGTTGCTAGCTTAGCACTAAGGGAATATTTGTGAAGAAGCTTGAGTCCTGATATGTTATGTTGACCTTCTTCACTTGTAGCTGAGGTTTCATCAGCATCAATGTGACGGTAAGTGGTCTTCAAGGTCCAGCCTGTTGGTTGTCAATGACTAGGAAGGAATTTGGCTACACTCTGGATTCTTGTTGCTGTCCTTTGGCTGCCACTTGGCTCTGCTGGGTGGGTTGGATGACCTGGTTTGAAGGCATCTGAATCTCTGAGATGGTTAAGATGCATTCCCCTGCAGCTGGTGCTGGTTGCTTTATTTTTATTTATTTATTTGGGGTTTTACGACGCTTTCAACACTGTACAGGTCATCTCACAACAGGTATTTGGAAGGGCAGAGGAAACCAGTACATACAGTTGGTCAAGGTTCTGTACTGTAAACTGCCGACCAACAGCAAGCAACCACCAGGTTTTCCACTTGAGGTAGAGCCTTGAACCAAACCCCGGCCTCAGAGGTGGAAGGCGAGAGTGTTACCACTCTGCCACTATGGCCCCACTGTGGTGCTGGTTGCTGTGTCTGTTGAAATGTCTGTGGCACAAATTTTAAAGTTGCACTTGAGCTTCATGAAGGTATCTGTTGCTGTGGTTGCTGGGGCTGATGGCCTCCTTCATCACAACTGCTTTGAATGCTGCTAAGAAGCTTCACAGATTTGTTTCTAAATGTCTGAAAGTCTTTCTCTTCTAACCCCTCCACCTCTGACGCCAGTCAGTTGCAGATGGCTGTATGTGTTATGTCCTGTTTTTGCCCAAGGAATAATGACAACATGGTCCTCATCTGTGTGAACTTGTTCATGACCTGCTGGTTGACCGAAGAATGCCCTGAAGCTGCAGTGGAGCTGGTGAATTGTTGAGGTTGAAATGTGGTGTCTGTTGACCACATGCTGATCTCCATACTGTGAACCTCTTGAGATGTCGTGTGCTAAAGCAGCTGAAGCACTTGCTCTTCTGGCCTGGGACTTGAGCCTGACGATCTACTGAGTCACTTGCATCTTATGTGTGACTTCAGGAATCAAAATTTATCCTGTATCCAGTTCTAACGTTCCATCATTTCTTTTGTTGCCTGTCCTGACTTTGATTGTGTCAGCTTTCCGTAAGATGTCCTTAGTGATTCAAACCAGGTCTTGCACACTTTTAGACAGGTTGCGACTGTTGGCGAACCTCTCCCAGAGACACTCCTTCCTTGCTTTGAAATGATCATTTGTATTGTTGTGCAACTCTTCATGGTCCTTTACAAGTCTACAATAGCCTCCTCATCTGAGTCCCTCAGGTATATGTTGGTCATGTACCCCTTCTTGTATCATGACTGTGACTGCGATGTCCCAACCTCTCCTCCAGTCTATGTTTCTGTGTCACTTTTGTCTGTCCTTGCATGCTTTTCTGCTGCTCCCTGCTCTTGTGAGTGTATAGCTTCTTCTCTCATGGCCTCCTCAATCCTGGCCTCCTCCCCTCTCTGTTTCTGTGCCTCTTCCTCCCTTTCTCTTGCCTCCCTCTCCACCCTTCTCCACTGAATATCTGCCGCTGTGTCCCCTAGCTCAAATTCGGGAAAACTGTCAGTGGGAATCTTCCTCAATCTTCTGCCCTTCTTGGGATCCATTTTCTTTGTTCAATAAGCAGCGATTTGTAAAAAACAAAATCCTAAAATATAAGGTCAGCCAACTTCAACTCAACACTGCCCTATATAATTGGAGAAAAAACTCCTATTCTGGAAACACTGCTGGATGTCTGTTGTTGTAACTGCCTTGTCGGGTTTTTTTACGGCTTGTCTGTATGTGTTCTCACCTTGTCCTGCTGAGATGTTACCAACTCTATGGATGAAGACTGGGAAACCTCTTGTCTTGATGGGAAGTGACCAAGTCAGGTAGGTTATGTTTATGACAGGCCAGTTTGCTTTCAAATTTGGTCGGTTAGTCTAGATGGCCTGTCAGGAGGTGGAGTCCTGTTACTTAACCCCAACATGATGGCAATTTTCTCAAGACAAGACAGTAACAGTATAGGACAAGACAAGAAATGTAACCGACAAGACTTAGACACTCATGACAGGACGGATACTAGGTGGGTGGAGCCACAGTCCAAATACTGAGTTGTGGATGGTCGGTGAAATATCAAACATGTTTGATATTTTCCAATCCACTGTGACAAGCCAGAAGACTGCAACCTATCCTAACTGACTGTAAACATTGCCCCTGACCTTCTGAAAACACTTAGTTACCGACAGGTCAGTTCCAGTGGAACACCCCCATAAGTAAAGAAAATACAACATTAGAATTCCTCTTGATTGTGGCTATAACCAGATGCCCTAACCCCTGGAAATAGTCTGTTGCACAACATGAGATACGAGAGAGGTGAAAACATCAATAATGAGATGACCATATTAATTTGTAAACTAAAAGTTATAAAGTTGTAAAATATATTAATGGACCTATTGATTAAGTTCAGTATAGCTGTCAATTGAGATAGCACAAGTAAGAAGTAATATAATAATTAGTTGCTGTAATCCATATAGCTTTGTAATAGGAGAAATATTTTTAAAAGTAATAGAAAATATTTGGGCAGAGACAACGTCAAAGACAACGAAAGGTCACAGTATGACCTTGCAAACCTACACCTTCAAACCAATAACAACTTCCTACACCTCATGGTTTCTGAGATATAGCCCAAACAAGATTTTAAAGATCATAGGCACAACAGGTCAAAGGTCAAACCAAGATTACACTAGGACATTACACACTTACAACCCCCAACTAATATCATTTGCAAGTATCTACTAATTTCCTGCACCTTACAGTTTCTGAGATATAGCCTGGACAAGATTTAGAAGGTCTGGGTCACTATGTAAGATGAAAGGTAAAATCAAGGTCCCACCATGAAGTTGTTCATCTGCATCCCCCCAAAAATGTCCCCACAAAGTAGATGTTTAAGCAAATGTCTTCAATTTTGAAAAAAAAAACAATGTTTAATAAATTACATTGATTTCTGCACTAACCAGATGTCACTGCTATTGAGGTAGAGATCTTGAATTGGCACACCACTGCCCCTGGTCCATTGCAGACTTTCATCACGCCACACTAACTGCTCATGTAGCAGCAAGGTTAAGGACTGCTGCTCAACATCCATCTTCACTATTCGGTCCGGAAACAAATATATACCAACCTGAATAATACATCACCATCATTACTATTAATATTAGTATTGGCTAAAAATCATGATGAAAATATTTATAAGCCTATTCGTGTAAAATATTTAGACAGACCTAAAGTATTATATAAATCTAATTGATATAGTAAGCTTAGCCACAGTTTTTGAACCAGCAGATGACCTGGAATCTAAATTATCTTCAACATGTTTGGCCTAAAAGCTTCATCTCAGTTTCATGGATAAAAAAAATATAATACTTCCAATAATTATCGATTTAAAATTACCAAATAATATTTATTTTAAAGTAAATAACAACTTGAAAGCAACTGAAAAAAGTGAAAAAAACTGTTGAAATCTATCATGTATCAGTTAAAAGGGTATCAAAACCATCAACAGCAACATGGGCTAGTTTATTTCCATGTTTCTGGAAAAGCATGAGTGGTTGGTCTCTTTTGAATTACCATATACAATTTTAAATCACACAAACGGTGTCATTCTATTGTTAAAAGTGTGCATTATTTTTAGGAAAGGCACACTTTTTTGTTTTAATTTACAGACACCTGAAACAGTCAAATGACTTTTTGCTTGAGATAAATTATATACACTGAGAAAACCAATTTAAAATAAATACATAATCAATTATTCTTGTGAATAATACATAGCCATTTCAGGTGTCCTTGAGGAAGTCAAGAAAAGTGTACAATACAAAACAATTCCCCCTTTCATTACCAAGATGAAAGACAAAGTGTGTTTAATTTTAGTATATTAGTTGAATTATCCGGTTCATTTGCTCAAAAAGTGTTTTGAGTTATTATAACAAAATATTATAGTTACTTTGATTCCTGCTATCCATTTAAAGGTAGAAATTCTACAGAATAAAATAAATACTACAAACCAATATCCGAACATAGGGATTAGTAACAAAAATGATGTGGACAATATAGACAGAATCAAATGCCAATATATAAATAACTACTGATCAAATATACTGACAGTTAGGTTAATTGGTTTGTCATACATTTTTAAAACAATTCCATGAAAGTGTATTATTTCGGGGATTGAATGATAAGTTAGTGGGCTTTAAGTTTAATAAAGTATTCAAATGTGTGCCTCACGGGGAAAATAATGCACACTATTTACTCGACCCCTTCGGGGTCTCATAAGTGTGCATTATTTTCCCAGTAAGGCACACTTTTTCATACTGATCACTTTTAAGATAACCTTATTTTCAGAGTTTTCAGTATAGAATCATTCACCGAATTCTTAATTGTGGGGACAATTATAAAAATGGAATATACCAGATAGTTCAAACTGTCACTACTGTACCCTTATTGATACAACAGAACAACGCTTCTACACATATGGCAGGAAATTAAGTCCTCAATATGTGAAATATTGTTAGGTTTAAATCTAGAAAATTCCACTTTCTCACATTGTATTAACTCAGTAATTATCTGGGGCAAATTCTTTACTGTTAAAAAGAAAAGTTTACGTAAGGCAGTGTAATTATATGATTTTTTAGAAAATAATGAAATCTGACTTAGATATCACAAAAATACGGCAAAGGAAAGAAAATTAGTAAATTTAACCAAGTATATACAAATTGCATGACAGTCATAGTGTTTATAAAATCATTTCTGTGTAACAAAAGTTAATTCATGTCTTGTATCTTGTGTATTGTTACTTTTGTGTTTGAAAGTGTTTATTATTCTTTTTTTCTAGAAAGGGTATATATCTGTGTGAAGAAAAATAGTTGGAGAGGAAGATATGCATATATCTGTGGGTAATTCATTCAACAGACTACAAAAGTTAAAAATGCACTTCATGGGTCCCTTTTAAGCACAGACTTACATATATACACATTCATTTTTGGTTTTAGCTTATGTAAATTAAATACATACGGTTAGAAAAAATAAAGAGCATACTGACATAAATGTTAGTAAATGCACAGATAATACTTAATATGTAAATCTTTATGGCCATGGTGGGACCACGGTGGCAGAATGGTAACACTCTCGCCTCCCACCTCTGAGGCCGGGGTTTGATTCCCAGCATGGCCTCAAGTGGGAAATCTGGTGGTTGCTTGCTGTTGGTCGGCAGTTTACAGTAGAGAACCCTAACGAACTGTATGTACTGGTTTCCTCTGCCCTTCCAACTACCCATTGTGATATGACCTGTACAGTGTTGAAAGCGATGTAAAACCCCAAATAAATAAACTTATGTCCATGGTTTACCTTTGGCACCAATATTCATATTACAGTTGTAATTTTAAAAGGGTGATACACGGCTTTTTCTTAACAGTAAATATAACTTAAGAAATTGTAAACATGTTCTTTATAGTAGTATTTTTACACCTCCATATCATTCGTGAAATGTTTGCATGTGAATGGAGAAAGCAAATCGTAGAAAAATTATACATTTTTCAAACTATGGGACAAAGTTCATGTAGACTTAGATTATGGTCCCTTAAACTAAGAAAATAAAACATACAGATATTTCAAAATTCACCACAGCTTACCCTGGTAACAATTTCAACAGTGCCGAGTTCTTCATTTAGTCTTATCTGGCTCCCTCTTGGTGGTGGGATGTCATTGTCTGTGATCTTGGTAAAATTATTGTACAGTATTTCTTTTAAGTCTTTGATTTGAGTGACCATTACATCATAGGTCACATCATGCTCATATTTCAGTATAGGAAGGTCTTCTATATAATACTCTGTATCCCACACGCTGTCATCAACAGTTAGACCTGGTTCAATGCTTTGGCATGCTATATCCAGAGCCAGTGAAGAAATCAGTTGAATAACAATGCAATTGAGTATCATTGTTAAAAATCCAGGTTTTTAAAACCAGTGTAATAAATAAAAATACATACATAAACACCTTATGATTACACTTGCAAACTGATAGAGATATAACAGCTGTTACATGACACACTTATCCAATGCATTCCTAGTTGGAGACTTAAATGCTGAGAGTGTCAGAATTGATTCAGTTACCCGAGTGTTTGGCCTTTTTCACACCCATAGATTTTACATATGTTTCAGTTCTGCATTTACACTTGTTGGGCGTAGATTAAGACTGGTTTGTTGTTGAATTGTCTTTTTCAAAACAAGAACCTTGCACTGTATAATGTGTCTCTTGAATCTTGTTCAACTTGAAACCTGAAACCAATGGTTTCTCTTTTTTCGGGCAAGTATAGCTGTAGTTTAGGTTTACATATGACATGTAAATCTGTAAATAAGCATATCAAGGTGTGTATTACAAGTAATTGTATAAAGGGACTCCCATAAAGACCATATGTCTAAATATAGTCAGGTGCCATAATGGCAAGATAGCACAGCTGTAATTATACTTACAATTAATTGCTATTTTCTAATTCCAAAACAGACAGTGATGACTCATACTTACAAAGTGTATCACTACTTAGTAGTGAAACAAAATCCTTAAAAGTGTATGTGTCGACATGGTTACCTGTGGGTTGTGCAATGGAGACGGATTTAATTGACTTCGTCACACAAGAGGAACGAAGAATCAGATGTTATATTAAATGTTGAGACTGCGAGAACATATGTCATGTTATCATGGATACTGATTAGTTATGTGAGTGAAATTCTCCCATTGTTATCCATGATGCCCTTTTTGAGTTACTATACTTTAAAAGAAACAATCAGCCAAACTGTTGTGAATATCATGTATTCATCCAATAATCCAATATAATATAATTGGACTTTTATAGATCTCTCTGTTGAAGGGGACTCAAAGGTGTCACAGTACAAAAACGGTCAACCATTTCAGTATCCAGGGATGGAAAAAGGGTTAAGGACCATGGAGAACACCAAGTAATATAGAGGGTGGTTAAACCTTGGTGTAGTAGTAGGATGAATCTCATAAGTCAGAGCATTACACACAGTGGGGACATCAAAAGGAAAGTTATAAACAACTGCTAGACAGACATTTGAGTAGATGGGTGAAACTTTAGTGAAAGGAAATTACCAACACTCTGACTTTTACTTTTAGAGTTACTATCAGGAGAAAGGTATCGAGCAAAGTACTTGAGAAAACTAATGTCAAGAAATTTGGAAACAACTGTGGCTGTTTTAAACACTGAGTGCCAATGCAGTTTCTTATTAAGAACAAGAGTTATACTTGTATCTATTCATGCTTGATACAATTTCTTTAGATATATGCATTTGTTTGTATACATTGTAATTAACATAGATAAAAGTTAGAAAGACTCCTAAAAAGTGAATTACAATAATTGAACCTTCCACTGACAAGAGCACGGCCACAAGTATAGAAGCATCACGAGTTAGAAACCACCTGTCCTGTCTGAAGTCACTGACTTGCTATTTATTTAGTAATATGTATAATTTACTGACAAGTTCATGCAATAAATTTTTTACCCACCAAGTCAGTCATTAAACACATTTACTGAAATGTTTAGCATACTGGCACATATACTGATTGTTTACTGCTACATATATAAATTTCAGCGAAAAATTTACGAGTATCTACTATATGTCCTTTGCAAATAAAATCATCCTGTAAACCTGAGAAGTGAATTGGTGTGGACTTATTTATAATACATGACTTGTGTGTTTAACGGGATTTTTATAAATCACCTCTTTCGCGCAAGGCTTCGCCAGCATGAAATGGCCTTAATGTACATTTTGTCACATCTGATGTGTCTATCTATAAATTTGAGAAATAATTGTTTCTTCTTTACATAGATGACTTGTGTCAAAGAACTTGTTATCTGTATCTTAACATTCTTTTCTGATTCATATATGTATTTAAGTTTATGCGCCTGTATTGGTAAGTGTATGTTTCGATGCATCTTATTTTGGGATTTGTTTTTCACTTTGTTAAAGTTTGAGATTTTAATGTGGTGTCAAGAACAAGACTCATATCAGGATAAGGCATTCAGCCAAAGTCAAAGTTGGTTTTTTATGTACCTGTTAACAGCCAGGGCCATATTGGGACAGGTCCTCAGCTTTGTCACACGTTGGAGTTGAACCCACACAGAGGTGACAGCTTGTGATTAAATGCCAAACCTGCTAACCTACTAGGCAACTGAGGACATCACATCAAGCATAGAGGTGAGAGTTAAGGAATTAAATGTCAAACTTATTACTAGGCCGATTCATGTATGCTAATGCGATATACAAAATAGAAAAGAAGCAAGGTACATGTAATACACTGATTATTTACAAATCTATACTTATGTTTAACAAAGCCATGCTGTTGATGACTCTTGGAATATTGAATGCCTTTCTGAACCTGTTTTTAATGCATGGTGTGATGCATTGAATCGGCAATTCCACTTTGGAAGTTGTTGATCGGAGTTTACCATGGTGGAAACCGTGATGACAACCATTATATGATGGATTGGGGTATACACTTGTGTGAATTTGTTTATTTGGGGTTTTACGTCGCTTTCAACACTGTACAGGTCATATCACGACGGGTAGTTGGAAGGGCAGAGGAAACCAGTTCATATAGTTCGCTAGGGTTCTGTACTGTAAAATGCCGACCAACGGCAAGCAACTACCAGCTTTCCCACTTACGGCCATGACGGGGATCGAACCCCGGCCGCAGAGGTGGGAGGCGAGAGTGTTACCACTCTGCCACCGTGCCCCCCTATACTTGTGTGAAAAACTTTGGGTTGTTTGTGTGTATCTTAAGGAACTCACGTCAGGACCCTGATTTTCATCTTACCATGCATCAAATCGTGAGCAATACTGATTATGTTGTCAGATCTTGTAGGCATTTGACCACTTTCATGAGTGTTGTGAGGAATAGTAGCACACCATCAACTGTCTTTGGCTTTATTATAGCCTTCAAAGTATGATAAATAGTTACAGAATCATATTGTGACCTTTAGGTCCAATTAAAGTAACTTATATCTTCTAAAATATAACAAGTCTTCACAGTTATATATTTTGTTTAACTTTACTGCTTAACCAGCCTGATGTCTCTTACATTTGATAACAGTACTGGTTGTCAGTACTTAAACTTGTATATAGTTAGTAGCTATAGCTAGTAGTATGAGGACTACTTCTAAGTAACATGTTTTCACACATATAGTAGTAGCTCTTCTACTTTGTTACTTAGTGGGGCTGAGCTTGCCTGGAAGATATTTATACTCTTTAACACAAGATATTAAAGAAATCTGGTGCAAGCTGGTGTCAATTAACATAGAGTCTCTAATACTTGTAAATAATGGATGTGTTGTAACTGAAGTTAAATTACACCTGAGAGTTTTTTCTTTTGTTAAAAGTGTCCAATATCTTTCACTATTGGCCACTTTGTGATTTTGACCATATATGGAAGTCTTTTTAGCACATTTCCAAAGAAACCCTTTCACATTTATTTCAACTAAAATGATCATAAAACCGAAACAAATACACACCAGGAATACAGAAATGAAAAGTAATGATGTTAAACAACATCTTTAAAATTATAAATTAAGGAAGAGGTGTAATTTCAATAGGTTAATACCCTCGTAAGTGTCCAATATTGGACAATAGTGAACTGTTGACTCGGTCCCTTCGGGACCTCGTAAACAGTCCATTATTTTCTAATATTGGACACTTACTTGGCCATTAACCTATACGTATTTTAATGTAAAGTTTTAATAAACTCCAAATATCTTGTTAAACAATTGGTATTTGTTCTGCCTTCCACATTTCCCACTGAATAGAGTTTTTACATTGTACACCAGTGAGAAGTAAGCTGGGTAGTTACATGCCTAATATGGCAGTGCCTGATTTAAATAAAATTTGAGGGGTGGCAATTTTATATATGTGTAAATCAATATTTGTGTACACATAGGAAACTGGACAATATGATGTGTTGTCTGTTGGAACCTTTTAAGGACGGGCAGTATTGCAACATCTCAATTTGCTGGTTATGAAAAGTGTGTGGTGCCCGTTTTCTAGTGATGTATTTTTTCCAAATTATTCTATGTATTTTGCTCGGTAAATTAGCTAAATAGTTGGTTAATTAACTGTTTAGCCCTACAGTTGTTTTTTTCCCAAATTATTGTGTGTAGTTTGCTGGGTAAATTGGCTAAATAGTTGGGTAATTACCTGTTTAGCCCTACAGAAAAGCTCTAAAGGAGAAAAGCCCTACAGTTTTTTATACCAATGTACAAAAGCAATGCACCACAATCTTCAGATCATGGAAAAAGCCCTGTACATCATGTTTAACTTACTAATGAAATTGTTTACCATTAGTTTAAGGGGTATTTCAATTGTTACTACCTGATGTTGACCATTTGTACTTTTAGAAACAATAAAACAGGCTACTTTATTGACAAAACCTTCAGCTGTCGAAATGCACGACTGATGTCAATCTTTAAACAAAAGTGAACCAGGTCCCAGATCAATCAATTTATTAACAATGTTATCTACTGAAGGATAATTTAGAAGAAACTTCGAACCAAGGTACTCATCTCTGGCCACACCAGCATTAACAGATTGAGATGTTGGACATCTAAGGTCGACAATGGTCCTCCTAACTTCAGAATCCGGCTTATCTCTCGTCATGAATTGTGATACGTGTAAGTCTGTTGTTTTATTTTTATAGGGGCCTAACATGGCACCTTGTTTTGATTCTTCTTCACTATAAGTAGAAACATCTTTTTTTTAATTAGTTGCAAAAAAATGATTGTCTTCAGTAGAAGTAAGAGGTGCATTCCTGTCAAAATTTAGTGGAAAGCAAATTCCAGTAGATTCAGTAATTGTTTATCTCCCAAATCAGCCAAATAAAACCTCCAATTAGGAATATTTAACTTTACATCTTCTGGAATACGCCTACCCCCAAAATTTGGACACCCTGTTTCCCGAACAGGCCTGTGTGGAGCTAACAGGTCAGACACAGGATCATTGTTAGTATCCAGTCAAGAGTACACCATAAGATGAGAGAGAGGAATAAATCCAAAAGACTCCCAAATTTGATTTTTACAAGCAATATAATCAGTAAATGCCAATAATGTCATGATCCACTTATGGCTGGTTATGATGAACTTTGTCAAAACTTTTCGTGTCATTTCAATTATCTTAATTACCTTACCATGAAATTTAAAATAAACATTTTTTTTATAAAATGTGGTTTTACATTTGAAGACATATCCTTGAAAGACCCTTTCTTCCTTTTAAATTGAGGTTCATTTTGAAAGATTAAAAAGGGGGTAAGATCAATTTATTCAGTATTTCTGGCCAGTCCTCAAAATAACAATAGCATGAAACGCAGATGGAATGATGAGTTTCAAACTCAAATTGACAGTAACACTTGGAGAACATTATTCTTTATATGTTTTAAAAACAGTAGCGAATAATCATATAATATTGTTTCAGTTAAAATTGATTTTAGGAACCAATAATTATCTATTTAAACTGGGCATCAAAAATAATCCCAACTGTCCTTTTTGCCATTAGCCTGAATCTTTAGTCCATATTCTTTATCAATGTCCAAATTCAATACAATTATGAGAAGATATTGAGAAACTATTGGAGGAGAGGATCAGATTAAGCATAAAATTTTCATGCGTTAAATATAGTGTTTGGGTATTTTAACAAAGATCAAAATCATATACCAATAAACAGCTTAATACTTGTCACTAAAAAGTATATATTTGATGCCTCTAGAGATGGCAAGAGACTGATCCTGAGGCCATTGCCAATAAGACTAAATGAAATGTTTAGAGATGAAGAATACCAGGCATATTTATATGGAAAAGAGTCAAGCTTATCACGGGACTAGGGCAGATGGGCTTCTGTGTTCTGTTTATAGTATTACAACAAATATTGTATTAAAACATGTTCAGAGTGAAAGACAACTCTAATCTTTTTGTATTATGTGATCGTCATTTTCATACTTAAGGTATTTGATATAGTGGCTCTATATTTAGAGTTTTGTTGACTGTTATTTTTTCTTTTATTTTTTCTATATGAGTGTCATTTGTGCATGTATATTATTTCTCGGTAATATATTTGCACTTGATTTGAAAAATAAAATAAAAATATAAAAAGGTGTCATGATCCACTTTCTTCTTGACCAACATATTGTCAAATTTGTCATATTTATCATAGCTACCAGATGGTTTGACCAACTGATCACCCACGGTGCCCTGGGCTGCAAAACTGCAGACATTATCATTAACATATTCATTAATACCTGTCATGCTACTATTTTCTTTAAAGATCTCCTCACAATCAGATAAGGGGGCAAACCTGATAAAACAAGGTATAGCAGCAGGAAATGGACAACTTTGAACTAGTTTCTCAACAAACCTGGAAATGTTTTGCTGCTTAAGATGTGTGTTACATGTATTATATGCTACCTCCTTGACCAGATCAGGGAGCTCGCATTGTTGGCTCCTTCCCTGAACAGCCACCAGAGGCTGAGCTCTTCCATGGCTGGACAATGTCAGACCACTTTTAACCACATCTGCAAACGTAATATTATGATTAACAGGTTTGTACATGTGAACAGTTTTAAACCATGCTGTTCAAGCATCCCTTCGAGCCGCATATTCAGCTTGAGCAACATTTTCTTATCACAGAATTGTTATATACAAATCTACATTGAAATCTACTAGATTTACAACTACAGACCTGATATTGGTCACAATCTGGCTATAACTGAGATTTATTGACCATATCCTCGTTTTGTTACTCGTCTTTTGCTCGTTTTGTTTACATTCCAGGGCACTGTGGGCATTTACTTTACCATCTTGTGCAAAACATGAGCAACAAATGTGGCGGTAAAAACCCTTTTGTCTCATGATGCTTGGAAAAATTCCATGAGTTGTCATTAAAATAGACACGGCATTGATTTTGATACTTTCTGAGATTTTTTTATTTTTCCAGAATTTTTGAGATCCAGAAGTCGCCTGAGGAGGAACAACATGTTTTTGGGCATTAGCCCTTCGGATCCGATCAATTTTGTCTGTAACCAACTAGTAACTTCACCGTGTTCCATCCAGCATAATAACACAACATGACTAGCTTTTGCTGCCTAACTAGAAAAATCATTGGAATCGTCCAACAAAGCGATTAAGTAATCTAACATATAATCTTTCATTATTATCTGACAATTTTCTCTTTCATAATCTGGCAAAAACCTGCCATTCACTGTATTATATTCAACTGGTTGTAGGTGATCCTATCTTTTGTCTTACCCGCCAGTACAAACTCGGGTGGCCATTTGACCCTTTCTTTGACATAAATACCAACAGACCCCCACGTGGAGACTTAAATTTCGGATCCATACCTTTTTGTAACAACGCCAGATAATTCCCTGAGCCTACCTTCTACCTGATTCTGAATGGATCTGTCATTTAGAAGTGTGTGCAAATCGGCATATTGTGCAAATCTTCCTAAAGAGAGGAATGTTTGAGACTTGAACCAGCAGCACCCTTTGATTTTTTTTCATTTTTTACCTTAGGCCCGACAGAAGGAACATATTTACTTTTACTTTCAATAGCAGTTAACCTCTTACCAATCGCATCAAGTTGAGACAGAATCCGTTGGTTTATCAGTGCTTGATCCGGTAAATCCTCTTTCTTCAGATCCAACATTTTTGAATTTTTAGTGCCAAACTGTCGACCTCACATTTTGAAATGTTTTCTGTGATTAACACAGGAGAATCATCGTCAACATCTGATTCACTGTCAACAAGACCACTAATATTCGAATCAATACTACTTTCAGTACTGTCAGTATCAGACTCAATTGTTTTAACCCGAATTTGAAGCCTGACAAATTTAAGTGTTCTTTCATCAACTGCCAGTTCAAATCTGACCATAATCCCCTTCAAAGAAATAGGGGCCACAACCTTGACCAATTACAAACGGCCATGTGGCAAATGACCAGTACATTACACTATAAGGGTGATCAAAAATTGGGGTGAAGGAATGATTAAGGTTGACACCTAAATGCCAACCGGCAAATCTATAGCATATATTACAATTGCAATTCGGGTAAATTATGGGTTGACCATTTCCTTAAGCATTGGGATCTTGGTGGTCATTCGGGTCTGCATCTCCTCCCTCCATGTGGCCAGATAACTGGATTTGTAACTGGTATATCATAAAATAAAGATATTATTCATAACCATTCTGGTTATGTGTAAGGTTTTTATCTGATAATTTGTATCTATCTAAGTAGGTGTAATAAGAATGTATAATATGAGTCAATATTGTTTTGTTTTCTTTCTTTTATTATTTTTTTTCTTCTAACATATAAATACATACATAAAACACACACAAGAATACACAGAATATAAAAGCCATACACTGAACCCAAGTAAACATTTTATTATGCTACAATAGTCCTACCTATTGTAACAATATGCTTTACCGGTGGTTGGCCACGGGAAGCTTCCAACCGGAGTAAAAGTTGAAAACTTATTACCCGTGAAATTCAGATAGACCGGGCTATCCGGAACAATCGTCATGGGGAATGCCGGTGATATAGTACCGGTGCGGGTATACGCGCACCTGCTGGCTTGGCCACGTGACCTATCAGATGCTCGATAGAGCTCTTCCTCATTTTTTGTTGGAAGCCATCTTGTCAAGTTGGCTTTCTTGTAGCTCTCACTTTGGTGAATTGTTACAGCTTATATACTGTGGGTAGACAGTTTATTTTTGTGTCAATTGTTGACCAATAGTTTATAGACATTTCTGGTAAGATGGTGAAGACTCCCCCTTACCAAAAACGGTGCAAGTGTGGACATTTTATGCCCCAGTTTGATCCTCATGGATCTTACTTTGGCTGTAGGACCAAGTGTAAAGGTCTAGACCCCTGTGCACAAGGGGCAGATGTAACTCAATGTGCTGCATGTTCAGCACTATCTGAAGAGCAATGGACCCACCTCAGGGAGAATTTTGCGAAGAGGTCCGCTTATAGAAGTCACACAGGTTCTCAAGGTGATTCCTTTGAAGAACAGGATGTAGACGAACCGGTCTGTACCGGTGAAGATCTCTCCCGTGTGGATGATACTCTTCTAGACCTTGAACCAGAACCGGAAAGTTCCGGTTCATCTGCACCGGTAACCGGCATTAGTTCTCTTACAAGCCTACCGGCTCCACTGCCTGCATCTTCACAGAATATCCAGAGTATTTCAACCCTACGTTGATCCTTCAGCCTTTTTCAAGGTGCCGGAACCTATTCATCAGACAGTTTTTCGGGATACTCTACCTCCAGGTCAAGTTCCACACACTCCCGGAGGACATTCAGTAGCAGACAGATTGGCTTCGCTATCTTTTCCACAGCCACAGAGGACAACCACTATCAATCTCCCTCAAACACCAAGGACTCAGATAATTAAGAGTCATTTCGAACAGCAGAACTTCGAGCTCATGAAGGACCTGCAAAAGAAAAACAAAGAACAGATGAGGGACATACCTGCTCAACTTCAGACGGGCTTACAAGCCTTTCTACAGCAATCAATGGAGCAGATGTTTAACCGCATGGCGCCTCCACAAACAGCTCCTCCACCTCCACCGGCATCAACTGCACCACATATTGTGTCAATCACTCCGGTGTCTGCTTTGCCGCCTGCCGCCAAACCAGAGGAACCCATGGACTCAGCTCCATCTCATCCACCCCCAGAAGTTAAGAAGGGTGTTTCAAGGGTAAAAGGTTCCTCAGCCATTGCCACTCAATCTATTCAGGCAGTAGCTTCAAATATTCAAGTGCCTACACCCATACCTTCCTCACAGCCTTCACAGCCCTCATCAGCGGCGGCTATTCCTTTACTCCAATCCCCTCTTCAAGCCCTGGAACAAGAAGAGTATGGAACTGACGCTTCAGCCTCATCTTTCGCAGCTTCAAATAGATCAGAAGAACCCACTGATCCAGGGGAACAAGCGGCTCCTCCTAACCTTCCCTTCAGAGAATTAGTACAAAAGGTTAGAGAATTCCTATCTATCCCCGACCCAGCAGCTGAAGAGGACTATAAGCTGGGTTCGGCCTTAGGACGTGACCCTCTCCTACTACAACAGGAAAAGGCAGACAGACCACCGTTAATAAAACTCCCGATGGTAGCTGATCTATCACGTCTCCAGAGTGCACAAGATAATCTAGTCAAGCCTAGTACATCAAACACTTTGGATATAGGAAAATTCCCTGGCATTCCACCACACAAGGGCAGCTGGTACAGTGTGGTAGACAACAAATTTGCACAGACCCCACAAGTGGTGCCCCAGGCTTTCTCTAACATAGCTAAGCCTGGGTATAGAAGTGAGCCACCGGCTACTGTCCAGCAAAAGGACTTGGTAAAACTGGAGTACATGTCTCGCGAGAACATTAGCATAGCCAACTTTTTATCCACCTTTGGAATTGCAAGCGAGTCATGCCTCAACAATCTCCGCCTATCCCGGGACCAAAGGGAAAGGCTCTTTGACCAATTCCGAGCAACCTCCGATGGCCCCATCAGGGAACAGATCATGCAACAATTATTTAGCATGACTCAGCAAGAAGCATCCCAGATGCAATTCATGTTGGACATCAGCAGGAGCATGTCCAAGGCTTATGCGGACCTGGTATCAAACTCCACCATAACCAATTTAGTCCTGGTAAGGCGAGATGCATACCTCCGCCATGCCCATCCCAGCTTTCAGACTGAGAAGTCTTCACTCAGCCCCAATATCTGGGGGGATTTATTTGACAGGGCAATGATGCAGGAATATGAACAACACCTCATTGGCCTGGGAGTGAAAACAGGTACCAGGAAAGAGTGTTTCCACCCATATAAAAAGAAGAAGGGCAGGGGTGGTCATCAACGTCAACACTCTCAACAAGGGGTATTCTACCAATCTATACCGGCACCCCAGTACATGGTGCAACAGCCCTTTTTTCCCCACCCACAGGGTGGTTGCAGAGGAGGACGCGGCGGCCACAGAGAACGCAGCCGTGGAGGCAACACACCAAGCACAAAGCAGCAACAACCTCCTCAATGACACTCAACAAAGTGTGTTACCTCCACCTCAACCTGGAATAAGACTGAAAATGCTTTCAGAAAGTCACTGGGATTATCCCCAAGGGTGTACACTGTTGAACGGAAACGTCTCTGAGTGCCTCAACCCTTCAGGAGAGGGTAAAGACTCCTTTTGTACAGTCCCTTCAGGAGAGGGAAAAGACTCCTTGTGTACAGTTTCAAAATGTATTTATCCCAGATCAATTTTTCAAACTACCCAGTCAAAAACTGGAAGTCGTCCCGGTAGGGGGCAGACTACCATTCAGGGAATGTCCAAAACTATCCAGGTTTCCTTGCATCAGCAGCGGTTACGCAGGCTCCAACAGACAAAATGCCTTGTTGACCTCTATTCAAGACCTGCTGCAGAAAGGCGCTATCAAAGTCGTGCATACCAAAAACAGTCTAGGGTTCTACAGCTGACTGTTCCTGGTCCCAAAACCAGGCAACCGCTGGAGGCCAGTCATAGACCTCAGCTCTCTAAACAAATTCCTGGCCATACCAAAATTCAAGATGGAAACCCCAGAGTCAATACGTGCCTCCCTCAGGAAAGGAGAATGGGTTACATCCATAGATCTGACAGACACCTACCTACATGTCCCTATTCATACCCTGTCACGAAAGTACCTCAGGTTTTGCCACAAAGGCGTCATTTACCAATTTACCAGTCTCCCGTTTGGCCTAGCCACGACCCCATTGGTGTTCAAAAACCTTGTAAAAGAAGTCAAACTTATAGCCCTGCAACAGGAAATCAGACTACACCAATATCTGGACGACTGGTTGATTCGAGCTCCTTCCAAACAGGTTTGCATCGAACAAACACAAAAACTACTAAAACTGGTGAAACACCTAGGATTTGTAGTAAACTTCAAGAAGTCAGAACTCATACCCTCTCAGAGGTTCGACTTCCTACGATACCATTTTTTACTGGACATGGCTCTTGTGAAGCCCACACAGGACAAGTGGACAAAACTTCAGGAGATGTTCCATCGCCTCTCTCTGAAGTCTGTTATCAATGCAAGGACTCTTATATCCACCATTGGATTGCTTGCATCAACGGAGAAGACTGTAAAACTGGGCAGGATACATATGAGACCATTTCAGTGGCATCTCAAAACTCACTGGAAATATCCGATGCCTCTGGACACACCAATTCTCTGGAATCAGAAGATGATACAACATGGGGAATGGTGGTTAGACCCTCAAAATGTGCTACAAGGAGAGTTTTTCCACCCAAGGGAACACAAAATTCTAATCTTTACAGACGCCTCAAACGCAGGATGGGGCGCTCACTTAAATCAAGAATCCACAGGAGGGCTCTGGTTTCAACACAAAAAACACCTACACATCAATCTTTTAGAACTGAAGGCAGTTTTTCTGGCTCTACAATTCTTCAAAAAGAATTGCAGCAACAACTTAGTCCTCATAGCCTCAGACAACACCTCCGTGGTGTCATACATCAACAAACAGGGCGGAACAAAATCAGCAGACCTATGCGCACTGATTTGGAGAATTCTTACCTGGTGCCACAACAACAAGGTAACACTCAGAGCAAGGCAGGTACCGGGTTCACTCAATGGCGGACGGCCTCTCCAGGAGGAACCAGATCCAGTCAACAGAGTGGTCCATTTCACCTCAAATATTCAAGAAAGTCTCCAGAATATGGGAGAGTCCCCAAGTGGATCTGTTTGGAACCAGCCTTAACAAAAAGCTTCCCCTTTATGTCTCTCCGATTCCAGACCCTCAGGCTTGGGCAGTAGATGGCCTGAACATCCCATGGAAAAACCTGGTTGCATATGCCTTTCCTCCCACCGCCCTCCTGTCCAAGGTGATACAAAAACTCCAGTCTCAAGTATGCAGGTTAATCTTAATCGCCCCAGGCTGGCCGAACAAGCCGTGGTTTTGGGACCTTGTGGAGATGTCTCTGGACATACCCAGACAACTACCACCTACCCGCACCCTGCTTAAACAACCACTGAACAACCATTACCACGCCAACCCAACTTCCCTGAATCTCCACGCTTGGTATCTAGGAGTTCAACTCTCCAAGAACACGGGTTCAATGCAGAGGTGGCAGAAAGAATTGCTGCTCCTCAGAGACTCCCAACTAGGGCCATCTACTCTTCCAAGTGGACAGTCTTCCAAAGACGGTGCAGAGAGGAACAGGGGGACTTCAGGAATCCCTCTATAAGTGATATCTCCAATTTCTTCTGGTATCTTTTTAATGTTCTTAACAGATGCCCCTCTACCATTGAAGGGTATAGAACGGCCATAGCAGACACCTTAGGGAATTCAAAACTAAACATCAGTATTAACGTGGATATTGCAAGATTAATTACTAGTTTTTACAGGGACAAACCCAAGAGCTCCAGACCCATTCCAAAATGGAATCTATCCATTGTCTTACACAGACTTGCTCAACCTCCATTCGAACCACTGGAGGATGCAACTCTCAAATTCCTTACCTGGAAAACAGTCTTCCTATTAGCTTTAGCTTTGGGAAAAAGATGTAGTGAGATTCATGCCTGGACTCTTGATGGACAAGGACCGCAAGCTATCTCACCAGTGGTCATTCCAGCCTTGAAGCGTAATCAAGACCCTCAGGACACGTATACTCTACTCTGCCCTGTCAGGGCCCTCAGGTGTTATCTGGACCGAACCAAGGATTCCAGAGGGGCTAGACAGTTATTGTTTATCTCTTTTAAAATGATCCACATTAAGGATATTCAGTGTTCTACAATTTTGTCTTGGCTCAAAAACACCATAAAATTTGGCTACTCCAAGGTGGAAAATGCGGACATGGACTTATCAGGGGTAAAAGCCCATGATGTCAGAGCTTTTGCGGCATCCAAGACCTTTTATGGGGGGGGGGGGGGTGTCAATGGACCAAATTATGCAAGCCTGCCATTGGAAATCACACAACACCTTCACCAGGTTCTACCTCAAGGATCTCACCGGACAAGATCAAACAGAGGGCTCCTATCATCTGGGCGCCTTCGTCGCAGCACAGCAGGTGATGCCTCCTCCCAAACAGACTCCAGGGACAAAAGAAAGGGGGGGCACGCATCCGGGAATCATTAGCAAACTGTGCAATCTTCTTTCAATATTTATCCCTTTAATTTCTTTTTAAAATTAATCATCAAATACAACACTTGGGTACATAGCAAGAACCAATATTTGGGCTAATGGGTCCCCTTGATGACAACCTCTCTCTATGCTAAAAGGTTTTGACAAGAAACCACATTAAAGAATGTAGACCGTAATGTTACAATTAAACACATTCATCCATTTCATAAAACGTGGTCCAAATCCGAAAAAAAGAGAATTGCAGTGAGAAATGGCCAAGAAACAGAGTCGACCTGTCAAATCTTCTGAGTGGGGACATGTGCATATTCATGGATTTTTTCAGTAAAAGGACCATAGATACCATTATATGTGATCTCATCTTTCAAATAAGTATCAATATCTTGAGGGAAATTCTGAGCAGAAGCATGTTTATCCTCAGTAGGTACCAAAAGGCAATCCCTGTCAAAATCTATGAGGAGCCATATTCGATTAGATCAGGTAGTCGTTAAGTTGGTCCTGCAACCCCAAAAATTGGGTAGAATCAATTTTCAAATCATCTTGTGCAGTCAATAATAATATCTGTAATGGGTGAATTATTGGTAGTGAAGCGTTGAAAATTTCTTTGAGAAGTTGAGGGCAACACACCGAAATTGATTCCATTCTGAGCCATGCACTGCAAAAAAGCTAGACATTGGAACCAATTCTCCCATATGGGTTCAGGAATACCAGTGTTTGCATACATCGATTCTAACCCTTGCTCACTAGTTTGACCATCAAATACAGGAGTATTAGAAGCTGCATTCTGTATATAATCAACGACAATGTTGTTCTGCTCATCAGTAACCACTAGGTTGTCTTTACCAATCAAATCGCAGTAGAACCCAATAAATGTTTCTGATCATGAGAAATATTGCCTGAAGTACCTACCGAGCTAGTGGTAGTTTGAGTTCTATGGTTCCAATCTCTTTTCTCCTGTTTATTATCCAACAAAGTCTTGCTACAGGTTTTCTTGTTGCAGAAAACTTCTTGATGATCAGAGGATTTCTGGGAATTCCTAAGTTTCATGACCAGTTTTGTAACTAGACTATTGTTAGAAGCATGAGTTTATATAATTTGGAAGAATTGCTCTGACTTTGTACACTTTGAAACCAGCTTTTACTTATACATATCACATGGCACCTACTTTTGTGGTGAAACCCTTACCCTGCCTAAACAAATGTAGCCAAGAGCTAGTGCTGGCTTGCAACTCTTGTTGAACTTTACATCTATCAATATGTGTAGCAAAAACTGGCAAATTGTTTTGGACTTGAGCACCAAGCTGACTCATGCCCTGACCTTGTTTTTTTTTTACCTAACTTTCTTTTTTGTTTCTACATTCCATCTCGCTATGTCAAAAAGTTTTGTTCACTGATGCAAAGCAAAAGGTACAGATGTGTTTGTAAAGAACGCCCCTGGTCCCATGTGTGCTAGTGTGGGAACAGGAGCCTTGGTTAAAAATTAGCAGGACATAGATTTCCCACTTTTTAATTATTCTTTCTAACATTAGGTGTCATATTAGGATTTTGGGCACCTTGTGAAACATTTTTTAGTGCATTTACTCTCCTAATTTGATCAATTTGATCAACCTGGTCATAACCATATGGCACAGGAGGACAGCATTGCTGGCCTTTGCTGCACTTCTTTGTGCTGGCTGTGTCGGGCATGTGCAACCTGAGCTTTAGTTTTATCTATATAACGACTAGCCATAAGCACTGTGTTGCTAGAAGGCATAGGACTCACAGTACTAGAAGTATTGATCAAATCTACAAATCTGCATTTTCTTTTAATTTTTTGTTCTTAATTTTTGTATCATCAACCAATTTTTTAGCAACCATTCTTCTTGAGACGATCAAGCCTAGACCTATTTTGTTTAAATGCCGAAATATTGTTTGGTTAACTAGCTGCTGAGTCGTATCAGCATCCCTACTATCTGGCATCTGATTTTCATGCATGAATTTATCATAAGACCTATGTTCAGTATGTGAAGCATTTGCTTTACTGTCAGATGAATGTATTAGGTCCGAACGATCTAAATCACTACTGGTTGATATATCAGAATACACTTGCCATTGAGCAGGGGTAGGTTGACTATCCTGTAGTACTTGTGGCATGAAGTCCTGGTCATCACACAACTGTAACTGAACTGGCAAAACCGCCTTTTTCTTCCCAGGTCTGAGGTTGTATTTCTGAATAAACTCAATAAAAACATAAGTGATATAAGAACAAAAGTCCCCTAAAACTATAAAAAAACATGAGGTTGCATATAACATATAAACATGTGTAGTGAGAAATTCTTAGATGTGATCCCTTCAGTGCCTGCAGAGCAAATGACAGAAAGAAGGGACAGATTTTATTTCATAATTGCTTTATCCAATCAGAGATTGACACACAACTGACAATGCTGTTTGCACTAAAATTTTGCAGAATTCGAATCTTGGACTTCCCCTAGCAGTGCTCTTGCTGGCACCCAGATGCCAGCCCAACCACCAGTTGGGAAGTTTAAACTTACGAATACTTACATAATAAGGGCTTGCATCCGTCATTGGATGATGTATACAATTCAAGGACAGGTGGAACATGTATTTATACATGGATATTATTTATATTGGATGAATGTCTTTAATGCATGGAAAGAATCCTGCCAAAAGCAGCAGCCTACTTCAAATACTGACTTAGTTTACCGAAGCGTATGGTGTAATGGCTATATATCCAAGGAACTGTTGTTGTTTTTTTCAAATTGGACAAAACAAGGCATATTCATAGAAGGAGATGTGATAGATGAAGAGGAGAAAATAAAAAGTTGAATTGATCTCATGCGTCAGTACAATTTTAATATTAATATCCTGAACTACTTTAGACTCTAATCACTTTTACAAATGTTTATATCTAAATTTTCAAATGGCGATAATTTAGAATTCGAAAGACCATTTATACCATTCCATGTGAAATATTTAATAAACACACAAGGTAGTAAAGAGATTTATAATCCTATGACCATAATTAAGAAAAATTAGTGGCGTCTAAAATTTAATGCATCTTTGAATACAAGAAGGCCAGTAATTTATAAGATATGTAACAAAATAATTTATGATAATACAATAATATGGTTTCAATACAAAATCCTATATTGCATAGCACGGCCTGCCAGGGGCCTGCTAGTTCAGTTTACTCCCTACCTTAAAACCTAGGGTTCAATCACAGGCTGGTTAGCAACCAATCAGAGCCAGTCATCGATTTTGGTTGTTGGGGTTCAATATAAGTTGGCCATATTGATTTTGGAAGTTGAAGAATGAACAACAAAATATTTGAAAATTTTTATTTGTTATTTTATTTGGTTTTAGTGTTAAATTGAGGATGCCTTCGTCAAAAAAGAAGTCACCCGCTTCATCAGCGAAAAAGAAGACTCCGTCAACAGCGAAAGCCAAGAGTTCTGTGAAGAAACCTACAAAAACGAACAATGCTACGACAAAGAACGACGGATCGTACTTACAGGTGGCCCCACAACTCTCATCTCAGGAGGTCGTAAGTACTGCCAGTAACATCACGACCCAAGACCCGACCCAGGGGGATTTTTCTCAGTCCACGGGACAGGCTATCCTGCAGATGCTCCATAAGCTCGATGCTTCCAACCAATCCTTAACTAAGCGAATGGATAGCCTAGAGCGCCAGAATAGCATCAGTTCCACTCCCATAGGCTCACCAACAGCTCAACGCTTAGGGGCAGCCCCTGTAGCTCACACTCAGCAGCCAAGGGTCGAGTTCGCTACCAACCAGGCAGGTACTGTTACCCCTCGAGTCGTGACTAGCAGGCTTCCGAGTACATCCGACAGAATGTCTGTGCCATCTGTATCTTATGCTCAACCTGCTCATGGGGGGGCTGAGGTTCGAACACAACTTTCTCATGATGCTGTGATTCCCAAACCTGAAGTGATGAGGTCCATACCCTCGGTATCATCAGCGGTCTCGCGTTTGTTGGCCCAGTATGAAGACCAGGCTGATCAGCAGGTCTTTCAAGGTAAGAACTATAACATTAGAAAGAGGTCAGGACGTTACAACACTACTGACAATGCTGTGATGAGTCCCCAGTATAGATGGCCCAATGAGGGGTTGGTATCCAGTTCACATAATAAGAAACCGGCTTATGATGAGCTCAATATGGCACAATGGACTTCAGGTCAGCTTAACAACATGTTACTCGTAGAAGATAACACAACTTTAAGGTGCATGTTAACTCAGATGGCACTGGCAATGCGAGATGCTGGCTCATTGCCCTGGCCTGCTGTCAGATCTTCTTGGGCAGTGTCAATGACAGATGTAGAAGAAGGTAGATTGCAGTGGTCAGATTCCTTACAATGGTCCTTGAACAGAATCAGTAATTCCCAGTTAGCAGTGCTTAATTCCACCAGTGTTAATCCCAGTGGTCAGAAGTCTAAGATTTGCAGATTTTACAATGAAGGTAACTGTAACAACGAATCCCACCATGGAGTTTACAAGCATTTTTGTAATACATGCTATAAACAAGGACGCTCACTAATGCACCCAGAGCTTAAGTGCTCCTCTTGTGGTCCCGGACGTACACAGGAGGTGAGGCAGAGTGTAACTAAATAGGATGATGGTCAGACCCCTGACCACCCCAGGGACACCCTCATGGATGGACAGCCACAGAAACCTGGAAATAGACAGAACTGTGAAGTTAAAAGTAATGACAAATCTCATTATAATCAAGTATATGGTATTGCAGGTGATTCTGAACATTATAATGAACCTAATCTTGGTAGTGATGAACTGATTAAAATGAACAAGAACATTCTTAATGATGAATATTATGACAATGGTGGTGGTATGATGGTTAACAACAGTATGCATGTTACTAACAGTAATAAGAATAATATAGCTGTGTGAAGTGACAATAGCAGTTACCCTTAGGCAGGTTTATTGGGTAACTGCTATTGTCACTTCACACAGCTATATTATTCTTATTATTCGCTGGGTAAACATGAGTGCAAGTGACACAGCCTTGTCTGCCAACATCCAGAATCTGGAAGTTCAGGATTCTAGTGCTTTCAACACTCCTACAAGTGGAACACCTATCCCCACTACTAGTGTCAGCAGTGAAACTACTTCTCTACTGCAGGATGTAGCCAACAAGCTTAAAGACCCCGTCTCCACTAGAGGAAAGGGCATGAAGAGAAAAAGAGTAATGTCTCCAGCCACCTCTCCTGATAGCCGAGGACAATATCCTCCTGCTGCTAAGCCTCTTTACCTTAGAGCTAAGAACTTATACAGGAAGAAGCTTAACCTGGCAACCAACCTCCACTCTGTTAGAAGCAGCCTGAAGAGTGGTTCTTTCCCACCACAGTGTAACTTTAGAAGCTCCCCACCAGAGAGCTCAGATGCATCATTTAAACAGAAATGGGTGGACCATACCTCTAAATGCAAGAGAGACCTGACCTTGCTCTGGACAGAAGAAATGAACCGTAAATACTCAGGTATTAAAGGTGAAATCCAAGGGACTCTAGCTGAACTTGAAACCATACTTGATCAAGCTCAGTTTAAAGAAATCAAGGACTCCCTCACCACCAAATTCCAGTCAGCAGCTCCTGCTACACTTCAGAAAAAACTGAAGCCTAATCTTCAAAACCAGAAGAAAACAACTAGGCCAAATAAGAAGGTCAAGCAAGGAAGAAGACCACAGAATCCAAACAAACAGCTGAACTTGTTGTTAAATGGACTCTCAAGACTCATCCAGAATAAATCTAAATAGACAATTTATTCTACCATGATCATCAATTTATCATGTGTATTTTATTTATTCATACTATATATTATTATGTTAATAAAATATCAAATATTATTTGCTACTTTCTGGATCTTTACCTCATCATGGGTGTTGTGTGTTTTTCTCCTTATAACTCTTTCTAGCCTCCAAAAACTGGCTAAAAGCGGCTGAGCCTCTATTTACCGGCTCAAAGCGGATGAGCCTCTAAAAATTAGAGGCTCAAAACGGATAAGAATTTGTCACCTTAATAGAAATACCCTCACCCTCTCTGAAGTTCCACATAATCATGATGGCAACTTCTGACTTTAATGATATTCTTAAACAGATACAGGATGAGGCCAAAATTGCCCCACCTGGCATACTCCCCAAAAGGGAAAACTATGGACAGCCATATTGGTCACACAGTCATCAACCTGTCTGACATCACTTTAACAGAAGACCAAGTGCAAGCCCTACAAAAGGGACTTACCTTTTGCCCTACACCTGGTCCACCAAATAAGGCAAAAATTTGGACTGACTTTAAGGAATTTCACAGAAGACTGTGCCTTAAATTTCACTTTTATAATGACAATCAACAATTTGATCATTTGTCAGAAAATGAAATTGATCTAATCAATTTCATGGCTGACAACATGGAGGAAGAAACTAATCCTTATCATAGTATACACAACAAATTTGTGAATAAAAGTTCATGGAAGCCATCGAGGGTCCACCAGTCCCTGGATATCTTCCAAAGATCATTCAAAATTGGCCTTCTTAATAGCAATATTAAACATGCCAGGAAACCTAACCTGACAAGGGAACAAATGTCAAGCCTTAAAGAACTCTCAGATAACCCTGAAATTGTCATCCAGAAAGCTGACAAAGGATCTGCAGTGGTTGTTATGAACACCACTGACTACCTGAGAGAGGGCTACAGACAATTGAGTGACACCCAATTTTACACAAAATTGAGCCATGATTCAACTCAAGAGATAGCCACCAATGTTACCAAAACCCTCACATTGATGAAACAAAAAGGTCTTATCTCAGAAAAAAACTTTGACCACCTAAACCCAGCAGATTGCACTGAGGCTAGGTTTTATATGCTACCAAAAATCCACAAAAAAGGAGTCCCAGGCAGACCCATCTGCAGTTCGGTAAACCACCCAACTAGCAGAATCAGTAAACTGGTAGATGAACATATTAAAAAATATGTCCCTCTAACCAAGTCCTACATCAGAGATACCCAAGACTTTATCAAGAAAATTAAAGACTTAGGACCCATCCCTGAAGGAGCGATTTTATGCACTTTGGATGTTTCCTCTCTCTATACCAATATACCTAACAATGAAGGTATTCTGGCTGTAGCTGAGAAATTAAGGAATGACCCTACCAAAACCCCTATAGCGTCATTTATTCTTGACCTACTTAAACTAGTGCTTCATAGTATGAGCTTTACGTTTAATGGGGATCATTACCTACAAACTGGAGGCACAGCTATGGGTACATCACTTGCACCTAACTATGCTAACCTGTTTATGGATAGATTTGAGACTAAAGCTTTAGCAGGTTTCCCATTGAAACCACTCACCTGGAAACGGTTCATTGATGACTGTTTTATGGTGTGGACCCATGGAGAAGAATCATTGAAAAACTTCATTGAATACTTAAACTCTCTGCACCCAACTATCAAATTCACCCATGAAATGAGTTATACTCACATTGACTTTCTTGACACAACAGTCAAATTTGATTCCAATAGAGGACTTATCACAACCCTATTCAACAAACCCACAGACACCCATCTGTATCTGGAATACAGTTCAGCCCACCCCCAAAGTGTCCTCACCAAAGGACCATTTGGTCAGTACCTTAGACTCAGGAGGATCTGTACCCTGGACAGTGACTTTGAGGCAAACGCCAAAAAACTTACTGGCTTCTATCTGAACAGAGGGTACCCTTTCCAAAGCCTCAAAAGGCATTATCTGAGGGCTAGAAAATTTAATCAGGATGAGTTATTGAACATTGTCTCTAAAGAAACCAAAGAGGCACCAGTTATGGTCACTCAATTTAATCCCAGGAATCCAGTTATTGGGTCACTGGTTAGAAACAATTGGAACATAATCCAAAATACTGAGGAACTTACACAGATCTTCAATATTAAACCACTCATTGGTTTTAGGCGCCTGCCTAATCTCAGGGATATCCTCACCAGTAGCACTATCTCATACCCCCCTAAACCTAGTACTGAATCCAAGAAATCAGTACACATTCCTATCTGCACTAGATTAGGTAAATGCACCTACTGCCCAAGAATCAGGAAAGTTGACCAGATCATCAGCTTTCACACTAACCAAGTGTTTAAATGCAAACACTTACCACCCAAGCATAAAGTTACCTGTGAACTCACTAATTTAATTTACATCATAAACTGTAAAAAGTGTGGCCACCAATACATTGGTGAAACTAAGAGACCATTCAGAAATAGAATGTATGAACACCATTCCAGTGTCCAGAAATTCTCCACTGATAAATCCACTCCTGTCTCTAGACATTTCAGCCAGAAAGATCATTCTGTGAAACATATGGAGTTCAGTATTTTACATTGGATGGGGGATCCAATAAACCCAAATACCACAAATAGGCGCAGAAGCCAAGAACTATATTACATTTGGGCATTCCCCACACTCCACCCAGCAGGCATCAACATGTTTGTATGAAGCATATGCCCTCTCATGGCACCCCCTACCCAGGTGCCCCCTCTCTTCCCTTATGTTACTAACAGTATTTGTTATACACGTGGAATTGATATGTTTTCAGTATTAGATTACTCAGTAAATAGCTCGTCAGCAAGTGCTGGTAACAAGAAGCTTTGTTCGGTTGACAGAATGTTCATAAAAGTACATGATAGTGAGGGCTTACCCTCTCACATGTTGTCCCTACTTGCAGTGGAGGAGCACAGGGGAATTCTGGGCCATAATATTAGCCAAAATCATCCCATTAGGGCCAAATTGAGCATACTTGGACATGTGATGGTGGCCAATGGTCACAGGGCAAACGTTGCTTATGTGCATGATCAGACCGTTGAAGGGATCGGGGGTTATTATTATTTAATTGAGAATGTCCAGGGCCTGACATATAGCTTATTCCACTGTGCTCATCCACCTGAGGGCTATTTAAAAGTTATAGCTATGATGAATTGTTACATTATACAGTTGCAATGTCATAATGATACCAGGGGTCATTCTATAGAAGATGCCCCAGAATTAGTGTATGATAATTATCTGAAAGATTTACATTCATGGAAAAATCATGGATGTTCTTACGAATCTCATGTAGCAGAAATGATAGATGAAATTATTGATAAGGCTAATGAAGCCATGCTGGATACGGATAGGGTGGATACTATGGATACTCTACTCGAAGTCACTCCATCCGATAATAATCTTGATAAGACTGCATGTAGATCTCACAACCTGACGCGTTCGGTTAATCGCATCAGTGTAGACGAAGCACAAGATGCTCGTCATGGCTTCAACTATCATGACAAGGAAGTGGGTTACTTATCTTTATCTGCTACTGATTTCGAGTTTATTGGCCCAGATAAGGAACCAGTGTGCATTGATTCGATTGAAAAATTAATTCCTATAACGAATTCTATTCGAGCTTCTGGTTTACCGAACTATAGGGCTGTACGAATCCCCATTAAGTCGGGTTTAAATGTAGAAGCTTGGGAGCGACATCTCAAGGATTATGAAGACAAAAGGGTTGTCCAATACATCAAATTCGGCTTTCCATTGTCTTTGAACAACCCCCACGAATTAAATAACACAGATATTACTAACCATTATTCTGCTTGTCAACACCCTCAGCAGGTTCAACAATATATTGACAAAAAAATCAAACTGGGGGCATTATTAGGCCCAGTCAATGCGATTGATCATGAACATTTCCATTGTTCTCCATTATTGACACGTCCCAAAGATGTAAATAAAAGGAGAGTAATATTGAATCTATCATACCCATACGAATGTTCAGTGAACTCTCATGTTGATAAAAATAGCTTTGATGAATACCCATTCACATTGAAATTCCCAACGGTTGACCATATTGCGCGAGATATATTAGAATGCACTCAGGACCCCGTGTTGTTTAAAGTGGACATAGCTCGCGCCTTTAGAAATTTGCGTGTAGATCCAGCTGATAGCCTTAAGTTGGGCATTAAGTGGAACGACGCATTCTTTGTCGATGCAGGGGTCGCGTTCGGATGGACGCACGGATCCGCGGCGTTCCAGATTTTATCCGACGCCATTGCGTTCATTATGAGAAAGGAAGGTGCGAATTTAAGATGCTATATTGATGATTACATTGCGGTACTTCCGAGCACTAAAGCTGATCATGTTTTTCAACGCTTATGTGCACTCTTAGATGAACTAGGCCTTCCTATCAATTATGAAAAATTGACACCTCCCACGAAGAAATTGTCATGCCTGGGCATTGACATTGACAACAATACCATGAGTATTGCAGAGGACAAACTCAAAGAAATATATGCAGAATGTATCAAAGTTAGCACCAAAACTGTGATTTCAAAGAGGCATTATCAATCCTTACTAGGTAAGCTTCTGTATATCCACAAATGTGTGTGACCAGCTAGGGTCTTTGTTAATAGAATCTTGGTGACGTTCAGGGCGAACGCAAGCTCTCGTAGCATACATCTTAGTGAAGATTTTCAGAAGGATATACAGTGGTTCTTGACTTTCTTACCTGCATATAATGGAGTTTCTTACATATGCAAGCAGCTTGTAGATGTCCACCAATCTTTACATCTGGATGCCAGTCTTACTGGTATGGGTGCTGTCTGGAGGGACAGGGTGTATGCTACCCCAATTCACAATTGTGCTGACCTTGACCTCAAGATAATACACCTGGAGATGTTAAACATAGTCATTGCTTTAAGAACATGGGGCCACTTGTGGCGCCATTCAGTCATAGAAATTTTTTGTGATAACCTTGGGGTGGTTCAGGTGGTCGAGACCGGTAAGACTAGGGACACCTTCTTAGGTTTATGTATAAGAAACGTTTGGCTAATCACTGCTACTTGGGATATACAGCTACAAATCAAGCATATTCCAGGGGTCCACAATGTCATTGCAGATACCTTGTCTCGAGTATATTCGGATAAGCCAGTTAATTTAACCTTGTTACAAGAGTTACAGGAACAATATGTCTGGGAACATATTCCAGGCCATTATTTTAACCTTAACCTTCAACTGTGATTTCAGGTCTCAACCTCCCATCTTCCTCTCTGCTAAGGACAGCTCTTCAGAGGACTAAGCAAGCTTACAGACCTGCTACCAGGAGTTCACATCTTACTCACCTCAGAACTTACCTTGCTTTTGTGACTTTCATGGACCTACCTGCTCCTCCTTCCATTCATTCAATTCTAGCCTTCTTGGAATATTTGTATGTGAACTCTATATCTTACAAGGTTATTCTTAACTACATTTCTTCACTCAAGAAAGCAGCCATCAAGTACTCTTGGCCTTCCCATATTTTTTCACATAGGCTCATACAGGAGTACCTTAGAAGTGTGTCTATCAATTCAAGATTTACCCCCACACCCAGGGGCATCTTTGACATCTCCACTTTATCTCTCATTTCTCAAACTTGTGAAATCCTGGAGGATCCACCCTTATTTCGAGCCATTTTCTTGTTAGCTTTCTTCGGATTTTTGAGAATGTCCAACATTGCTCCCCATTCCAGATACAAATTTGACAATAATAAACATTTCCTTAGGCAGGACATAATTTTTGCCCCCTGGAGCTCATGTCCTCTTGAAGTGGACCAAGACCTTGCAACAGAGCACTGCTCATCACTTTGTTCAAGTACCCTCATTGGTCAACTCGAAATTGTGTCCAGTGTTGGCTCTTAAAAAATTACTGGCATCCCGGCCCCTACCCCCTTCCTCACCCCTATTTGTCCATCCCCACCCTCCTCACCTCCCTATAATCGACACTACAATTAGAGATGCCCTTAGGAAGATCCTAAATCACTTGGGCATTCCCTCCCTGGGCCATGGCTTTCATACCTTTAGAAGATCCGGAGCCACTCTAGCTTATGACAACAATGTTCAGCTGCAACACATCATGGCTCATGGACTTTGGAGAAGCTCGGCAGTATGGACCTATCTTCAGAATGCATCCTTGGCCCCCTCTGTCATCCCTACCACTTTTGCTTCAGTCATTCCTCATACCCTCTAGTTGGGCTTGGGCTTTTAAATTTTCCACGAGTTTGAAAATTTTAAAAGGTTTTTAACCCTATAATCTGTTAAATGTCACTAACATGTAAATAAAATTCCTCAAACTGTAGTCAACATGACCTTCATTTGACCTTTGACCTGAACTCTAGTCTAGGACTTTGACCTAAGTAAACTGTGCATAGCACGGCCTGCCAGGGGCCTGCTAGTTCAGTTTACTCCCTACCTTAAAACCTAGGGTTCAATCACAGGCTGGTTAGCAACCAATCAGAGCCAGTCATCGATTTTGGTTGTTGGGGTTCAATATAAGTTGGCCATATTGATTTTGGAAGTTGAAGAATGAACAACAAAATATTTGAAAATTCCCACCTTCCCACCCTAGTACATTGATAAGCTCTCCTATAAGGGCATAGTGGTTAGGCGGTCCCAGGCCGACCCTGGGTACCCCCTCTCGAATTGGCTCAGCATGTTACAAAAACAGTGAACTCAAGGCAGGGCCAGGCAATTCCCTGGTAGCCCCCTACAGTACAGGCTCACCGCTGGGTGGAGTTAGCCTAGGCAGAGTTAGGCAAGACCCTAACTCCCCTTTCGATTATGACAATTACTGTTTCGGTATAAGGATTATTGTATATTGGTACGAGTTACGTAATTGCATGATATATGTTTGCTAGTCTGTACTGTACTAGTTACTCTGAAGTATTTTTATGTTATACAAGTTGCTTTATGTTTTAGGCACAAGTTGCTGTGATGTATGGGCTTTTAAATTTTCCACGAGTTTGAAAATTTTAAAAGGTTTTTAACCCTATAATCTGTTAAATGTCACTAACATGTAAATAAAATTCCTCAAACTGTAGTCAACATGACCTTCATTTGACCTTTGACCTGAACTCTATCTAGGACTTTGACCTAAGTAAACTGAGTACTTTATCTACAAAGAGCTGTTTATATAAATTGAAACTTCTTGATTCTGACTTATGCAGCCTTTGTCGAAAAAGTATAGAAACCATTCGACATCTGTTCACAGAATGCCCAAAAGTGAATGGCCTGTCGGAAATGTGAGACAATGTCTTTTTATAAAAAATTATATACAGATTGAGACAAGCAACAAATTAAAAAGTTGTGGCTATCTTATTCAGGACCAAAAATTCTGTCCACTAAACTTTATTCTTGTAATAGCAAGAAAATATATATTCTGGTGTTCTCAAAATAGAACTGATCCTAAGATTGACCTCTTTAAAACTGAAATTAAATGAAATATATTGAACAAGAATTCACCTTTCAAGAATTAATTTTCTCAACCAGAGTTTAGTAGAAATGGAACAGATGGAAAGATGCTTTAAATTAAAAATACTACTGCTTTAATATAGCATTTAAATAAAGATACTTTCCAGTGAGTTAACATTTGCATGTGCCCCCAAATATGATAGAATAAAAAAAAAATGTGTAATAAATATTACTACTGTAATACAGCATTTTAATAAAGACATTTTCTGGTGAGTTAAGAAAGACCATGTCATTTACTATCTTAGATATTATGAAATGTTGGGAATATAAAAATGTATGCCATAAAAGGCGAGATCGTCCCTGCCAGGGATCTTTGCTTATTGATGTAAATGGCAAGTTATCAAAAAGTAAATAAAAACATTAAAAAGATTAAGTTGGGTATGCCTTGGTGCTCAGGTAGGTTTTGAGCTGCTTCCGGAAAGAGGCTAGGGAAGGGGATGCACAAATTTCATCAGGAAGAGCACTCCAAACAGTGGGGGAATCAAAAGCAATACTATAACCAAACTGCTTGACAGATTTACCGATAGAGGGTTAGAACTTTGGAACAACAAAGAAATTACTACCACTTTGACTGTGCCTAGTACTGTAGGAATTGCTGTAGAAAGATATAAGAAGCAAAATAATTGAGAAAACCAGTGTGAAGAAGCTTGTAAACAAGGCTGGCTGTTATAAAGACTGAGCGATGTTCAACAGGAATCCAATGCCGTTTTTTTAAGCATAGGAGTTATGCCAGTGCATTTACTGGTATTTGATACAATTCTAGGTCACTTTTTATATGCACTTTAATTTACGAAGATTGAACATAGAGAGACTTCTGAAAAGTGGATTACATTAATCTAACCGACTACTAACAAGAGCATTGGCCACAAGTACTGAAGCATAAATTAACTTTTGCAGACATTCTGAACATGTTTGGACAAGGAAAAATCAGAATCGGACCACACTCCCAAAATCTTGACTGACTCAGCAGGGCAGAGGGGACTACCCAAGATGGTGATTCGGAAATATGCTTTCAACTTATCCCTCTGTTTTTTAACTAAATACAATATATTCAGTCTTATCTGGATTCAGTTTGAGTTTACTAGTTGACATCTACTCTTTTACGTCACCTAGGCACCTGTTCAACTGTTCAAAAGCAGCAGATGAATTCTTCTGGCATAGATGGACATAAACTTGGGCATCATCCGCATACAAATTACACTTATTCCTTCATGTTTACCAATAACCAAACTGATGGGAGAAGTGTACAATGAAAACAATGAAGGACCCGAGACAGAACCTTGAGGCACACCAAATAGAAGTTTGAACAAAGTTGAACCAATTTGTATTGACTGATAGTGCTCCTGAAGACAGGTAGGAAGTGAGTCATTCAAATACAAGTGGATTTTGTTTAAGTATTATTAAATCAAACAATAGGCCTAACATACCACTGAGAGTTATTCCTCTATGTAATTATCACAACAGTCTAAACATAAACAGACAATTTTCTTGAGTCTAAACATAAAAGACATTTTTCTTTGGTCATGAATTACATGAGATGATTCACAACCTGTATTTCCATCACTTTTGCCATGCTTTAGTTGCTATATACTTTCACTAATATCACTTACACTTATACAGTGATTGTTATAACAGTTACTATGTATGCAATTGCAGGACACATTTTCTCTGTTGTTTTAAGTGAAGTTTAAGTGTTTGAAACTTATTATATATATAATGGTTACGTGGCACTCTATCATGTAAACTTAATGGCTTATGAAGCCCGCAACTGTAGTAAATACTTGTGGATTGAAACCCAATTAATGAATTCAATAATTTAAAGCCTTTTACTTACTGGTCAACCTGTACAATCTTTACAAGGTTTTCTTCGGTGTGAATATCATAGTGGCTTTCAATAAATTAGTTCTATGATCTGCTTAATTTCAGTAAACAATCGATAGAGTTTCACCTTGTTAATCACTGGTTTTCTTTTTGGGGAAAATATAATTTTTGCTAATGCTTGAAAACTATGAATACAATCTGACTGGCACAAAACTTAACCATGATTATTGATAAATGGTATAATATGGATCTGTGACCTATAGAAAGCACTTTCCAGAAAAATTTAGATACTTTAAATGACAATGTTCAATCTGTGGATTATAGTTGTCGTGTGTTTTTTATGTTACTACACCGATTTGTCCTTATTTTAGGACAGTATTATTTATTATTTTGTGTTTCAGGCATTGAAAGTACTACAAAGTATAGAATTACTTGTGTTTTTGTGTTGAAGTTTGCATTTTCCTCCCTTTCTTTTCTCTAAATTTTGAATCAAGGCAAAATGCCACCTGGAAAGATTGTCTCTTGGGAAAAAAGCCCCACAGAAAGAATGCCTACTCCATTTTTGCATTTAAGAAATGCCTCCTGAGTAAAATAAATTCACAATATTTTAAAACAAAATTCATTTCTACCACAAATAGTCAAAAGTATATACTAAAGTGTAATAATTAAACTACATGATTTGAATTCAGCACCAATGCATTTCAGCACTGCATTATAGCACTTTTACTTGAGCAAAACACTTCTTTTCATGTGGTATAATTTGGATTGTAAATCAATCACAATGTGCACTCTATGCCACTAAAACACTTTTTAAATTAGTAATCTGGGTTAGATTTTAATAATGCACACTGTAAGCCACCACACTACTCTCTTTTATGGATCACTATACATTATTTCAACTGAGATCTGATACCAAGTATGTTCGAAATATAGCTGCTCTTGTGATTAAATAGAAAAATGGATTATTGTAAAATCATTTGAAAAAATTATCCAGCTTTATAAATTAAATTGCTTGTTTTTTTATTTGTCAGGAGTTATTTTTCCAGGTACTATATTTTCATGCACTCTGAATTTAATGCAGAATTAAAAAGTCTTTATAAATGTACTCACTGAACTAATTAATTTGAAAAAAAGTTGTGACAGTATTTCAATATTGAATGCAGTGTGCTTAGGATGAATAGCAAACACCCTTTTGGTCTTGGCAGACTGCCACCAAACTAAACCACATTCCACTGTTAGAAAATAATGTAGATTTCACTCTCCATCATGCCAAAAAATAATGGAGAGTTGAAACAACAGAAGTGTCCACTGTATGGGTTTTATCACAAGATACACTTGAAAACAATTTCTTGTACTTGTCAGAGAACAAATTAGTTTAGTTTTACATTTAAATTTCTTAACTTCAGCCCAGAAATTATAAGAAATGTAATCACATAACTTATTATCCACATTGCACCGTATATAACCTATATAGGGGGGGTATATATGGAGCAGATATATATATATATATATATATATATATATTTGTATACTGATTAGCATCAGTCAGCATGCTGTTTCAGTCTTATCATTGGGACCCCACCTTTAGGTTAGGTTAGTGGGACTGCACCTTTAGGGTGTCTGTAACCTTCATTAGTGTTCAAAGACACTACGCTCTCTCACCTTTGTCCTGCACACTTAGGTTCTGTGTTATGCCCCTGTTCCACCAAAACTTAACCGACCTGGCATTAAGAGTCCCAGGAAATTTCAGACAACCTAAGATTGTGTAAATTTCGGTCTGAGGAGGTCTCAGGAAGTCTGAGACTGGAATATTTGTGGGTAGGGGTGAGTGTGGATCGGTTACAGTCATGAAAAATAGCAAACATGTTTGATTTTTAAACCGACCGCAACAGATCAAAACAGATTCAAGTAGACATTCTGGGACTCTACATTTTGAGGAAACAGATTCCCCAAAACCCTTAATCGGGACCCTTAGTCCAGTGGTGGAACAGGGGCATTAGTTATGTGTTAGAAACTAAGGGGCACACAACTGGAAAATCATAGGAGAGCTGTGCACACGGACTTTTATGGACTTTGATACGGTGTTTCATTGTGTGGAATTTGACAAAAGTATTTTTGTTTCTTTATATTAATCTGTTGTGTGTCTATTGGTTATACCTTTGTGTTACTTTGTGATTTATCCCCTCTCAGTATGTGTACAGAACCCTAACGAACTGCATGTACTGGTTTCCACTGCCCTTCGAACTACCCGTCGTGATATGACCTGTACAGTGTTGAAAGCAACGTAAAACCCCAAATAAATAAATAAATAAAGTAAACTGCCGACCAACGGCAAGCAACTACCAGCTTTCCCACTTGAGGCCGTGCCAGGAACTGAACCCCGGCCTCAGAGGTGGGAGGCGAGAGTGTTACCACTCTGCCACCGTGGCCCCCTCCTTCTCAGTATGCCACTAAAGAATAAATGTAGTACTTGTAGAGGCAAACATTCGCCACCAACAGGAAAAGGTGTCGTAAGCTGGATGAACAACCCCTCTTCGAGTTATCTGCCTCTATTTCTAATGTACAGGATTGGATTTGGGGTCTGGAAACCTACAGCGGGGCTTTAGAACTCAGTCCATAGTGGAAGATGGAACTCAGTGGAACTGCATTCTACACACTCTTCATCACCTCAAATCACTGGACTTTTGAGGGAAGGTTTCGGGACTCAGTCTACACAGAGTGCAGGTATTGATGTAGAGCTCAAGTCCATTTCAGCAAGATTAAGTCAAGATGAAAGTAGCATTGATCCTAAGAATTCTGACTCTCGTACATCTACCCCGCAAAACACTCATAATTCTGCTGTGCCTGTAGGTCACTTGTATGGAGCTCAGTCCCTGTATAATTCATGTGGGTTAATGGATCAGTGCCTCAGGCTTGTGAGATTCACTTTGCGTCTGCCCCTCCTAGGACTACCATGGCAGATACAGGTGCCTGGGGGTGTCGCTGCCAAGGACAGGCTATGTGTCACCTAGACTCACCTCAAGGGTACCAATATCTTGTGTTAATGTGCCAACGTATGTATCTCCTGTGATGACTTCATCTGTTTTGCCTACAGTTTTTCCTGTGTCTTCAGCAGTAGCACCTAGAGGTCCTCGGTGGCCTAGTGGTTAGCAAGTTTGGCATCTAATCATAGGCTGTCACCTCTGTGGGTTCGAGTCCCACAAGTGGCAATGCTGAGGACCTGTCCCAATATGACCCTGGCTGTTGAACGGGACGTTAAACCCCAACTTTGACTTTGTCAGCAGTAGCACCATTTAATCCACAGACGACTCGTCACATGGGTCAGCAGCTACCAGCAGCAGGTACAGTCACATCTGATGTGGTGATTCCAACTTTAAACACTCTTAAGATGTCTTGCAGAGGTACAAGCTCAGGTCAGTGCAAGGCCACAGGAACTGGAACAGATCAACAAGGTGTCAAACCAAGGTAATTGTAATGACATTGGTGGTAAAGTGGATTGTAATTCCAGTAGTGTCAAAGTAAAAGTGATAAAAAGGTGCACATTGTTTGGCCCGAAGATCTGGCATTTGTGGGAACTTTAAGAAAACGCCCCACCTATGAGGATTTAACTATGACATAGCGGTTACTGGGGTTTTTGAGGGCAGCTCAAAAGGAAACCAATGATCTTAAGAAAGTCAATATGTTTGAGTATCTTACAGAACTCATGCAGGATGCTGCAGACAATTCTTGGTTAGAAGCTAAAGATGCACATGCAGTGCTTTTACACTGTATGCAAGATGGAGTTCTCAATTGGTCAGATGGCAGGAAAAACTATGCTAGATCCTTTGTTAGTAATGGGGGACCATAGTGCCAGAAAGGGGCCAGGCAATAGTGTACCATGTCACAACTTCCAAACTGGTAGCTGTGACTTCCCTGGAAGTCATGATGTCAATGGGTTATTTGTGAAGCATGTGTGTGCACACTGCGTCAGTGTTATAGGTAAAGAGTTTAGGCATGCAAAGAAAGATTGTCAAAGGTTTAAATTGAACAATGCAAATAACGAATCGAAGTCAACAATCGTAACATGACTGTAGAAGAAACTAAGGTCAAGGTCAGTGGGTCATTCACTCATTTACAGTCACCTTGCAGTAAAAAGCAGGAACAATATGTTTCTAATAAGGTTTTTGTTTCATCTAGTACCAGTACTAATTTAACAATAGTTGCGGGTGCTTCTGTTAGTCAGTGTGCTGGGCACACTCAAGAGGTTAACCTTCCCCTTGCCTCCAGTGAGGCCGTGTTACAATCTCCATTTATAGAACCTAAACAAGTGTATGACTGTGTGAAAGTGTCATATAATGATGATTGTCAAGTGTCAGAAGAGGTAATTTGTCAAGTGTCTCTACTTTATGATGTCAAATGGAGTAAACAGGCCAAGGCTGGGTTTCCTATCAGTCCTTCAAAGTTGAGTCCCCCTAGCACTTCATGTGTGTGTTTAGGTTTGATTATTGGCACTGTTAAGCAAACATTGAGTGTCCCTCCAGAAAAAAATCAAGAAATACGTAAGAAAATTGATTCAGTCTTACATGGATATTCCAAGGACCTCCAGTCTTTGATAGGCTCATTTATGTTTTTGCATAAAGGGGTTTGTCCAACAAGGTTTTTCACTAATCGACTTCTGGACACCTTAAGAAGTATGTCAGGTTCCACCACAACCCTCAATATCGCGATGAAGTGAGATTTGCAGCGGTTTGTCAAGTTTATAGATAGGTATAATGGCACTTCCTCTTATCGTCATGCTGTGATTGATCAAGAACACTTAATTGAACTAGATGCCTCCTAACATAGGTTAGGAGGTAGGTGGAATAGTCAGGTATATTCAGTCTTGATCCCTCAGGACATTAAAGGTTAGAAGTGTAGTATAATACATTTTGGGCTGTTTAATATCTTTATAGCACTAAATGTTTTTGGCAAGGATTGGAGGGGCAGGAAGCTGGTTATAAAACTAGACAGAATGGCTGCTGTGTCGATTGCCAATACTGGATCCATGAAAGATACCAATCTTGCTCTTATTGCCAGAAATATTTGGCTTCAAACTGCAATCTGGGACATTGAACTTACTGGTACGCATGTCCCGTGAATTCATAATAAGGTGGCTGACTTTTGTTTCGATGGCATCTAGTTTCAAATCCTTATGACAAGCTTCATGTCCTGGTCCCCAATCCGGTTTGCTGTTATGCATAGCATTATGATTTACAATTAAGCAAAAGTATCTAGCATTCAATCATTTCGTGTTTTTAGGCTGTGGAGAAGTTGAAATTCTCCTTGGGCAGTAAATACGCATCTGAGCACAGCTCACTGAGAGAAAACTATGCAAGCTTATAATAAAATTTTTAAGATTTTTCTGGTGTTCTCTGTTTTCATGAATTTTTTATTAAAAGCTTGCACTGAATGGTAAATCATGATGTTTGTTCAGTTCTTGGCTTTTAATAAATTGTCGTACCAATCTATACTCAATTATTTGTCAGCTCTCCAATTTAAATTTAAATGGTTTGCATTACCCTTACATTCAGTGGAAAGTTTTAGATTGTCGCTTTTGTTGAAATCTTTGAAGGTAAATATTAGACGACCTCCGAAGGTCAAAGGTATTTTTGACATTCAGACCCTGCATAGAATTGCATGTGACCAGGTACCAAAACCCTTTTGGTTATGTATATAAATGTATATTTCTGATAGCATTTTTCACATTTTTTAGAATAAGTAATTTAGTCCCCACTATTCCTTCTGCTTTTGATATAACCAGACATTTATGCAGAGCTGATTTTGTTGTGCATGAAGGAGGCGCTTCTATTGTTGTTAAGTGGACAAAAGCTTTGCAGGCTTTTAGTCAAGCCACAGTGGTCAGGGTCCCTAATCTGGGGGCTAGCCCCTTGTGTCCTTTTCAGGCTTTTAGAGTCATGTTGGCTCATATTCCTGCTTCCAGAAATCATTCGTTATTTAGTATTCTACCTGCTTTGGCCCTTCCTTCTCATGCTTCTATTAGGCTTTTCCTTAAGAAAATTTTGACCACCTTAAATATTGATCCTTCCATCCTTTCATTGCTTCAGTCGCTCAGGCACCACTTATGCACATACCAACAACATTCCCATTTAGGCAATCACATCCCATGGCACATGGTGCTCTGATTCTGTCCACGTTTACATAGCTTGCAACACACTTCTTCTGTCTCAAGTACTTTTAGACTTTTACTACAATCTACTTAATTTGGTCTTTGGTGATCAGCATTTAACAGCATTTTATTTATTATGTTTTTAAAATTATTGCAACATTCCTAACTCTTTATTTTCTTGTAACCTTCTTTTATCACTTCATGCGGGTTTGATTAACAGGGGTTCTTGGAAACCCTGTGTCATTATGTCCTATTGTAGTATTTATAAAAGCTATGTACTCATTTAGCGTTAGTTATAGCAAACTGTATACGTAATCAAAGGTCAAAGTTGGGGTTTTACGTCCCGTTCAACAGCCAAGGTCATATTGGGACAGGTCCTCAGAATTGCCACTTGTGGGACTCGAACCCTCAGAGGTGTATACGTAATAATCAGTTGTTTCCAGTAAATTGACCTTAAGGCCAAGTTATGTAATTTTCATATGTTATTGTGTGTTTTCCTAGAGTTTTAGTGTAACTTTGGATTTAATGGTTAGGCCAGGGTCAGGGTTGTTCATGCTGTGTAATATTATGGGTACCTGACCCTGGCAGGTTGTTATGTAGGTTGTGTGTTATAATATTAGTGTACTAATATTTTAATATAATTTTATTCTCCAATATATACTTATTATGGGGGGCGTAAAGCAGACAGCACAGATATGTTTATATAAAGTGCCTTTGATCTCATGTGATTTCTGCTGGACACAAGAGCCTTGGTTAAAGTACTGGCAAGGCAACATTGTTCAAAGATTGACCACTATACTGACTTTGTGGAATATGTCTCTGAGCGTTAGCCCTCCTAATACGATCAATCTTATCAATTTCTTGGTAACTAACAACTTTACCTTGTTCCATCCTACATAAGAGGACCGCATGACTGGCCTTTGCCGCATCCCAAGAAAAGTCGTTAACACCATCTAGAAGGGAAATGAGGTAATCAAGCATAAATTTTTGATTTTTAGAATTTTGTTCTTCCTTCATGATGTGGCAAAAGCCAGCCATCCATTGTGTGACCGACAACTGATCATATGACACGCTTTCTTTTTGAGAACCGGACAGTATGTACTCATGAGGCCATTTGACCCTATTTGGCACTATAACCTCTACTGAACCACCTCTGAGTGATTTTTGTTTAGAGTTACCTGTTTTGACAGAATCAGCCAAGTCCTTTAAACGTTTTTCAACTTGATTTTGTATGTAGATGTCTTGCCTAAGTTCATGTAAATGTGGGATGGCAGTGTTCTGAACCACTGGATTTTTGGAAGCCAAAAAGTGATCATTAAATTGGTTCAAACCCGAGTCTTGTACATTTGAGGCAACCGGCATTGCAAGTGAATTCCTAACAGAGGTACTCTGTAACGTTTGACTAGCAACCAGATTCAACTTTGGTACATTTGTGGGCAATTTTTCGTGTGCCTGTGGCAATGTGACGGAGGTCTTATGCTTCTGCTTTTTCGAAGTACTTTTGAACTTTGCAGTGTCAGTACTCTTTTTACACTGAGTACTCTCGATTTTTGTCAAGCGTTGACCAATACTTTGTAACTGTGCTAGAATCTGTGCATTTATCGTGTCTTGAGAGACACTAGTACTTTGCTTTTTAGAAATGTCAGAAGCAACATTAGAAACATTTGGATTTTTAGTGTTATTTGTTTCATCATCCGACTGTACAAGATCACTACAATTCAGATCTGAGGAAGATGAATTAGAATCGGATACTTGCACTGAATGTTCCTGTTGCTTCAAAAGCTGAGTCATAAACTGTGAATCATCCGAAAACTGAAGCTGGACAGGTAAGTGGACCGGATCCGTCTTCGATGAACGTAAGTTGTACTGCTTAGAAACTTCTGCCATCTCTGTGAACAGACTATCTACCAGTACAGCAAAGTACAGCAATGTACAGTGTACAGACACTACATAAACATAAAAAACTAAAAACCTAAGACTAAAAATTCAGAGTTAATTTTTTTTCAATGTGACCCCTCGTGCTGCCAAAGTCGAAGTGGCAGAGGTTTCAGCCTGCAAATGCAGGGAGGCCACGAGAAAACTCACTTTATGGTAGGGACGAGATGGGTAACCCAGGTACCCAAAATTGAGTGGTCACATTTGTGTGTCCAAGCCTAGTACTGATATCGGGGACCCAAAACTATATCACTCCATTTTTTGGATACTACAGACATTTTTGCGACAATATAGAATGAATAAAATTCATTATATTTAGTTGAGATAAACTAAATGATGAAAGTATATCTTAAGCTTTTAGTAGCCGTATGCTGATGTGAATTTTATGGACTGTTCTGCAGAAAAATTAAAACAATTTTGAATAGCTTGTTTCATTCTTTTGTTTAACTGTTTTGCATGTAAGTTATTTTTGGGGGCCCTGTTAAATATGGGGTGGTAATGCCTCTTTTAACAGCTAGGTCCTATCAGGATTCAGTGAATCTTCTTCATGTTGCCATGAGCCTCATTCTAATCTACAAATACGGAAAAAAGCCCAAGTGACCTAAAAGTTATATTTCGTAAAGTACTAAACCACCGAGACCTTCCAATCTTCTACTGAAGTGCCCCATGCAGAAAACTGCTAAATAATATAAACTGCAACAATTTGTATTATAAGTATTTATTAGCCTTTAAACATACAGCAAAAATCAATTATACAATACAAAAGACAAAGCTTCACGGAAGTTGAATCAATTTTACTGTTGTCAAAATACTTTAAGAGAATAGATACCTCAGCATCGATCTCGAGTATTATTGTATAAATCACCTGAGCCTCACTTTCGAATCAGACACTTTATTTCCTGTGCACATGTAAACATACCTTGTTGAAAGCTTAAAATGGATGATACTGACATATTTATGGATAATTATTGGGGTGAGCTGTTTCATATGTTATAGTCGGAGGTTTAATGCAACTTTCCTTGCCATTTTATCTACTTGCATGAATATTATGGGTACTCAAACTCGTTTTTTTCATAACGAGCTCCCGGTCCCATAAAGCTAGGCCTATCTCATCTCTACTTTGTGGCTTGCATTTTCTCTCCAAATTTTATGCCACATGAAAGAACTGTTTCTGTTATAGTTCTTCAAAATCCTCCTATCCAGGTACTGTTTTCTCTTTATAAGACAATCCTTTATATGATATAGAAGATAACTAGAAGATAAGCAACACTATAAATGTCATCATGTACATTATTTGATCTATCCAAAGCACTGAGACTTGTAACATCCCAAGGGATGACAATGCCACATATCAACTTATCCAAGTTTTCGTACATATATTAATGTCATTAGATTATTCTTTTGTCTGCAGAGTTATACTTTGGTTATTATAAGTTACAGAATACTTTATCGGAGTATATAACATGAACATTCATAACAACCTTTACTTGAATATGATCAAATAAATTGTCTCCTTCATCAATTATTGTATATGCTAGCACATTTCTTAAGCTCTTACTGCACAGAAAATAATTAATAATAGATGTATAGCAAGTAATTTTACTGTATAGACAATACTTAAAAGTATAAACATTATCTAACACATTGAAATCTATAATGCAAGATAAACTGTACATTGTCATAAAGTTTTAATATATTCTTGGCAAATGCCAGGTCTGCTAAAATTAACATTGAAGTCCCCACCAATAATACAATAGTTTGGATTTATTGATAAATAAACTACTACTAATTCATCTAAAATTTCATTTTTAGGCAGGTTGCGTGTAACCAACCCGCCTATTAGATTGATGTGTCCAACATCCGTCTGTACATCCACATTTTTCGTTTCCAGACTCTAACTCCAAACGGTTTGACCAATCGAATTCAAACTTGACAGGGAGATAGATCATCATCATAGCTAGGTTCCTTTCAAAATTGGTGTAATTCTGTCTCTTCGTTTGTCCGTTTGTCTGTCCATCCATCTGTCCGTCCACATTTTTGTTTCTGGACTCTAACTCAAACACGGTTTGTCCAATCGAATTCAAACTTTACAGGGAGATAGATCACCATCATAGCTAGGTACCTTTCGAAATTGGTGTAATTCTGTCTGTTCGTTTGTCCATTTTTTGTCCGTTTGTCTGTCCATCCATCTCTCCATCCACATTTTCGTTTCTGGACTCTAACTCGACAAACGGTTTGTCCAATCGAATTCAAACTTGACAGAGATATAGATCACCATCATAGCTAGGTACCTTTCAAAATTGGTGTAATTCTGTCTGTTCGTTTGTCCGTTTTTTGTCCGTTTGTCTGTCCATCCATCTGTCCGTCCACATTTTTGTTTCCGGACTCTAACTCAAAAATGGTTTCTCCAATCGAATTCAAACTTGACAGCGACATAGATCACTATCATAGCTAGGTTCCTTTCGATATTGGTGTAATTCCATCAGTTCGTTTGTCTCTATTTTGTCCGTTTGTCTGTTTGTCCTTCTGTCCATCCACAGTTTTGTTTCTGGACTCTAACTCGAAAACAGTTTGTCCAAATGATTTCAAATTTGACAGGGACATAGATCACCATCATAGCTAGGTTCCTTTCAAAATTGGTGTAATTCCGTCGGTTTGTTTGTTCATCAACATTTCCATTTCTGGACTCGAACTGTTTTCTCTCCAAGCACAGAACTATTACAACGCTTCCACAAGGCGTGCTTTGATTTCACTATCTGTGCAGATGAGAAGTGACTTAAAACTGCCATTTTCCTGTGTTCCACTTTGTATGGAGTGGTGTATGTATGAGAGTACAGGAGCAATTTAATAACTGCAATTTGTATTGACAGACTGGCTGGCTACTTCTCTTGGTTCCATTATCCAAACTTAAGACTGCTTGTTTTACTGCAGTCTTTGTGCTCCATCAGTAGAATTTTCATTACATTCATTCAGCCTTTCTGCTCTTATTCTTAAATTTATTTCTAAATGAAAGGGCCTCTTTTATTAATATACTAAATACATGGCCACCATTAATCTGCCTCATTTTTAATTCAGAACTTTTGCACAAGTCACATTTGGCATATTGAAAGCTGAAATCTGACCCACTAGCCTTGTAAGGACAGGTTACAGCTGATAGACCATTTCAAGCTGGCGTAATAATCCCAATAGTAAAGTTGATATAATCTTCTAAGGTGATGATAAGCACTTTTACTTTGCAATAGAGTTTGTTACAAACATAGATGCTTCAGTTTCGTAAATGTTCATAAACAGTTTAATCCTCAAAAACACTTCCCAAAACACATACCATTGGATGTACGACAATATTGACTCTTATTTCACATCATTATGTTCTTTTAAGTCCTTTTTATGACTTTCCAGAAGTGAAAATACAAAATCACTAGACTACTTAAAATTCAAATTGCACTCTTTAAACTCAACACATGTGAGATATTTAGACATATCACTAACATTTATTATTCACTTTTGTTGTGCTAAAATCCACGTAGTAATGGCGGAGAAGCATCAAGCTGAAAACTGAAGTGATTATATTTATTGGTGCCCCTATATACATTAGTCTTTTTTGTATTGCTTCTTTAAAAATGGGAGATTTTGGATTTGATGTTTTCCTGTTATATTTTAACACAATACAGAGATATTGGAGCATTAATTATATTCTAACCTAATTTTGGTGAATTTTCCATTTTGATCCTTAACAAGAAATCAAGTATTTGCTATAGTTTTAACGTTAATAGCTGATACAATACGTTATTATACCTTTATCATTGTATCATATTTTATTCCCTAATATTTATTAGAATGGAAAAATATTGTTTTTCTTGTTGCTGAAAACCCCACAATCGTTTTATGGGCCAATTTCTGTTAAAGTTATCGCCTTTGATGGAGTACCTCAAAGATTTAAGGTTTGTAATATACATACATATGTATATATACAGTAGACTCTCGATTATCTGAACCTCTTGGGAGACATCACTGAAGTTCGGATAATCGGGAGGTTTGGATAGCTGACAGTGAGCTCTACACACATTAGCGGTTACACCAATGGTTGATAATAGAGTGATATTGTCAATATTGCTTATATCTGCAGAAAATGAAATAAAATATGCAAATACCTACGTTATTCTGGTTTTAAATAAATAATCCATTATATTAGTCCACTAAATGGCATCAATATGTGGTGCTTCATATCACAAGACACCTTATTAGTTCACTTAATGACTTGTTTTTGTAAAATTTTATTAAATAAAACAGTGCAACATCTCAGTCCATTTTTGTACATGTACTGACAATATATTTTATCAGCCAGACAGTCTTTTTATCAAATTAAAGGATTATGAATGTTTTAAAGGCCGTCACACTATTGTTATGCTCAAAGGCCAAGTTACAGGCTTTATTTGTGAAGGCTTTTTCTTTTTAGCCTAAAACTAGAACAATGCATCTGGACCGTTTTTGTTGATTTTGTAACACCATGTCCACTGCTTTTTCAATAACAACAAATTCAGTGGATATGGTCATTTTATTGTGTACAGGGGGGGTTAATTCCTAATTGAATACTTCACTTTGTAAACCAAGCTGATCACACCAACACTGGGTCCTCCTTTGTTTTGAATTTAGAAGACGCCTTAATTGCACTTAATGAGACTTGGCCTTGAGAAAGGGCTCAGCATGGATGGATTTCTGTGTGTTATGTTAAACAAAAGGTGGTAGATCAAGGAACTGGGTCAAATAGATGCTTGTAATGGCTTTCATGATTCCTAGGTAAGTAAATATGAAGATTTTAGTAAAATCACCTATTATCGCCCATCGAACCCGGTAGACAATAAAACCAAAATATGGGAGACACCAGAAAAGTTAGGTTAAGCCGGATTTTGGATAAACGGGGTTCAGATAAGCGAGTTTGTACTGTATATACATTATTAGCATACAAGAACATAGAATTATACACAATGATGATATAGAGTACAGAAAAGTAGGTGATCATCATTTAATAACATCATCAGCTTGGAGAAACAATGCACAAGCTTCACAGGGTGGAGTAGAATTATTGTTAGGCACGAAGGCAAGGAAGGCATTGTTGAAAGTAAGCAAAGTACATCCAAGAATTGTAGTGGCTGAGTTTGCAGGAAATCTCAAAAGCACAGTTATAGCAGTATATTCACAGACAAATAGTGCACCGGAAATGGGGTCGAAGAATTCTACAACATACTAGGAGATGCAATTCAAAGAAAGTCAGCACATAACTTCTGATAGTATTAGGTGACTTCAATACCAGACTTGGATGAGAAAATTCCCTTCACCACAGCTCAACAAACAGAAATGGTTCTCACCTGGTAGATTTTCTTTTGGAGCATGGCCTGATAGCAGCCAACACTCAATTCCAGAAAAGAAAGGGTAAACTGTGGACATTTAAAGACAGAGCGTCAGACAGCTTGAAACAACTAGACTATATACTCACTCGCAGAAAGTGGAGAAACAGAGTAAGAAATGTGGAAGCTTTCACTTATTTCTACACGCTAAGATCGGACCCCAGAGTAGTAACAAGTTCCATCAAACTGAGCTTAAGAGCTCCTAAACACAAAAAAAAAACATATTAAATTTGACTGGCATCAGTTTAGGGAAAGCACAAACCTACAACTATACAGCATTGCTGTCAAAAATAGATTCCAGATACCAGAAGAAAGATGTAATGATGAAAATTATGCCAGCTTTGTAGAGGCAAATAATCAAGCCATGGAGGAACTAGTGCCTAAAAGAATGAAGACACAAAGAAGTAGTATTTTGAAACACAATAGAAATAATACCCATCAGGGAAATGGTGGAAAAAGCTCACTAGGAGTACAATGAAAGTATGAACAATGATAACAAAGTAAAGTGGAAAACAGCTCTCCAAGAACTCTGTGATGCCTATGAAAGAATAAGGAAAGAGGAAGCAATGCAGGAAATTGAACAGATTGAAAACGCAATGGATGGACAAAAGTTCAGGGAGGCATGGAAGGCAGTGAATGAGCTCTCTGGAAGAAAGAATGCAAAAGATGGTCAAGTATCAGGTGAGAGTCCAAAGGAGAGGGTTAACACCTGGTTTACACATTTCAGCAAGTTAATGGGCAATACACCAGAAGTAGAGGAACCAAATGAGACAATACTAACAGTGTACAAGGGCTTAGATATAGATGACAGTCCATTTACTCTTGATAAATTCAAGAAGGTAAAAACATTACTCAAACTAGGTAAAGTGTAGGACTGGATAGAAGCCAACTGGAAATCTTTAATTGCTGTGACTTTGATGACATCTGTCTTAACTTTTGTAATAAGGTATTTATGCAATGTGACAAACCACCATAGTGATCAGGTGATCTATCTGTGACCAACAACTATAGAGGCATCAGCCTAACCTGTATAATGGCAAAATTATTTAATAGACTAATATTAAACCGTATTAGAGAGGTACTAGACCTAAAACTTAGGAAAAATCATAATGGATTGCGAACAAAAAGAACTACAGTATCTCAAATACTTGCCATACGAAGAATTATTGAAGGAGTGAAAACAATAACAAACCAGCAGCAATAGTTTTCACTGACTTCAAAAAGGCTTTTAACACAATATACAGAAGCACAATGATAAAGATATTACAATCATATGGTATACCAAAAAGACTTGTACATGCCATAGAAACTATGTATCAAAACAGAGTAGCCCGAGTACTAACACCAGATAGCGAAACTGAGTAATGCAAGGAGATACACTTGCTCCATTCTTATTCATCATTGTTCTCAACTAATGCGTTAAGAGGGGCACTCAATGGATTTGAAGAGCAATTGGGGTTCACCATTCAACTGTTATTGGACAAAATAGAACAAACACAAAGCATACTGTCAAGAGTTCAGGGAGAGTGTCAAAAAGTTGTCCTTGCTCTCAATGCCAAGAAAACTAAATACATAACATACAACATAGATACAAAGGAGACTACTCTAAAACAAATGACGGTATTGAATTAGAAACAGTAGAAGATTTCAATTACCTGGGATCATGGGTTGACAGCACTGATTAAGACATAAAAATTAGGAAAGCACAAGTTTGGCAAGCACTGAACAAGATGAACTGCAAGTGGAATTCGAACATGAGGAAAGAAATCCAAGTTAGATTCTTTGTAGCAGCTGTTGAATCTATACTTCTATATGGCTTTGAGAGCTAGGCAGTAACTCCAAAGATAGAACGTATGTTGAATGGCACTTATACCAAGATGCTCAGGAAAACCACTAATGTCAAATGGTGGGAACACACAACAAATGTTGAGATGTATGAAGAAGCCCCACTTCTTGGTAATAAAATAGCAGCAAGAAGAATGAAACTTGCTGGTCACTGCCACCAACATCCTGAACTAGCGGCTAGCGACCTAATTCTATGACAGCCCGACCAAAATCTGAGAAGAAGAGGAAGACCCAAAAGTAGACTTTGTAGAGGTGTTAAGGCAAGATGCGGGTAGACCCCCCCCCCTCTTTTTAAATGCAATTGCACTGCTTTTTGCACCGGTACAGCGGTGCACTTTAAAGTGGTGCAAAGCACTTTTGTTCTATTTTCAGAAGTAAATCAGTATTAATGCCATTTTTGGGCGTATTGTGAGTTAATAGGGCACCAACTAGTTTAGGATGGATAAATGACCTTTCACATTTTAGTTAAAGGTGTAATAAGTTTTAAGTGCTAGTTGGATGTTATTAATGTTTATGGAAGCCATTTGGATATGATTGACTCAATTAATTATAATCAGAGTCATGGACAAGCTGATGTTTGAATTACATTTAAGTTGCTTATCTATGATTGTGAGTAAATCAATAGAGTTCAGATTCAGTATGGGCTGATAATGATTATTATCATGTATCAGGCAGTAGTTATTCATGATAGGATACATAATGCCAGCCACAAGAATTCCACTCTTCAAGTGATAATATAGGTGCTCCAAAACACTTTTGTAAACTTTTTAGGGTTATACTATATTTGTTGGTTTTGATTTGCTATAGATGTTTTATTTATTGCAAACATAAATATATCTTGTTAAATTTATTTATTGAATATTTTATTGTAAATAAATATGAGTGCATATATCTTTATTTGATATATGATATAGGTGAATATAGTGAATAATATGTTATTATATTTTAACATATTTTATGCATGTATATTAAGAAGTAAATGTTGTTATTCTAAATAGTGAAATCATTAAACATTATATGCTATTATGAAAAAAAAATAATGTTGGATATTCCATTAAAAATAAAATAATTATGTTAATTCTGAAAATATTGTATAAAAAATAGTTATTGTCTATTTTTTCAGGATTGATGCCAGTTTGTGCCTTTTTACAGGGGGTACAAATAGACTAGGCTGAATCGGTTTCCCCTGCCACATCTCCAGTGTTCATTTTGTATGGGATTTTTTTCAGTGTGTCTGGTGTCATTGATGTACTGGCTGCAGTAGTAGAGCTGGAAATGTCAATTTGGATGTCAGCATCTTGTTTAGTCGTTACAAGTGTAGTAGGGGGCCACGGTGGCAGACACTTTTGCCTCCCACCTCTGAGGCTGGGGTTCGATCCTCGGTACGGCCTCAAGTGGGAAAACTGGTAGTTGCTTGCCGTTGGTCGGCAGTTTACAGTACAGAACCCTTACGAACTGTATGTACTGGTTTCCTCTGCCCTTCCAACTACCTGTCGTGATATGACCTGTACAGTGTTGAAAGCGACGTAAAACCCCAAATAAATAAATAAATACAAGTGTAGTAGTGTTTGGGGTAGTCACGCTTGAAGTGGAGCTGCATTCTCAAAGGGTATGTGGCATGTCCAGTAGCACTTGTGGTTTTCCAGGCGCTGCGGGGGGAGTGGCTCCCTTTGTGTGTTGCAGGTTGGGCAGCCAATAAACCAATTTGGGGGACTGAGAATGGTCCTCTCGCTAATTTAGGTTTGCAGAAAACGTAGTCATTGTTTAGTGTGTCCACAAAGATCTTCAAACTACTGTCAAAAGTGAGGAGTGATAATTTATTGCCTAAATCTATGATCTCATCACGGCTGATAACTATCAAAGGCTCAGTATTAGTGGTCTTATGAACCATCTCCAGGCAGCTGATATCTGTACTGTTTGGCTAGTGACACATCAAGTTAAAATGTTATTTTCAACTTTTTTAGCTATGAGTGATATTTCCTCATCTTCAATGTCGCTTACAGTCAAGTCTTGGATGATAGTGTCAATGTTCTTTGTTTTAGTGTATTGTCCCATATGTTCCGAGACTAAACAAGATGCTGACATCCAAATGGAAATTTCCAGCTCTACTACGGCAGCCAGAACATCAATGACACCAGACATACTAAAAAAATCCCATACAAAATGAACACTGGAAGACATGTGCCAGGGGAAACTGACTCAGCCTAGTGTCTTTGTGCCCCCCTGTGAAAAGGCACAAACTGCCATAAATCCTGAAAAAATAGACAATAACTATATTTTATAAAATATTTTCAGAATTAACATAATCGTTTAATTTTTAATAGAATATCCAACATTATTTTCTTCACAATAACAAATAATGTTTAATGATTTCACTATTTAGAATAACAACATTTATTTCTTAATATACACACATAAAATATGTTAAAATATAATAACATATTATTCACTTGTGTCTATATTCACCTATATCATATATCAAATAAAGATATATGGACTCATATTTATTTACAATAAAATATATAATAAATAAATATAACAAGATATATTTGTGTTTGCAATAAATAAAACTTCTATAGCACACCAAAACCAACAAATATAGTATAACCCTAAAAAGTTTACTATAGTATTTTGGAGAACCTATATTATCACTTGAAGAGAGGAATTCTTATGGCTGGTATTATGTATCCTATCATGAATAACTACTGCCTGATATACATGATAATAATCATTATCAGCCCATACTGAATCTGAACTCTTCTAACTTACTCACAATCATAGATAAGCAACTTAAATGTAATTCAAACATCAGCTTGTCCATGACTATGGTTATAATTAATTGAGTCAATCATATTCAAATGGCTTCCATGGACATTAATAACATACAACTAGCACTTAAGACTTATTACACCTTTAATTAAAAGGTCAAAGGTCATTTATCCATCCTAAACTATTTGGTGATCTATAAACTCAAAATATGCCCCAGAATGGCATTAATTGAGAATAATACCTTAAATACTGATTTACTTCTGAAAATAGAACAAAAGTGTTTTGCACCACTTTAAAGTGCACCGGTGCGAAAACCGGTGCAATTGCACTTTCAAAAAGTACCTTAGGGGGTCTTAGCCAGTTTTTACCAGACACTGATGAGAAAGTTAAATTATTATAAATAACTTTCAAAACACAATACATAGAGTGTGATATATTGTGTAAGGCACAAAAACACAATAAATTAGTGATCTGTTACCTAGTGACTTTCAGCACTTCATTTACTTATTATTTTAGTTTACTTATCAATCACAAGTGTGGCCTCTGAAAGTGCATGTCACTCTACCCTGGTTTCTGCCATACACCCATCCCTATTGATAGAATTTCCAATGAGACTCTTGACCTGTTATCAGCAGCCAGAGAAAAACTGACTGATGACCCCTCTAATGGCCCTCAGAAGAGCAACAAGAAAGAGACCATGGATGTTGACCATAACAACCCTGGCCCATCAGTACACAGAAACAATTACCCCATTGAATCTAAGCTAATCTACCTTAGATTGAAGACCAACCAGAGAAAGAAGATCAGCACAGCTAGTCTGATTAACAAGATTCACAGTGAGCTACTGAAAGGTGTCTACCCTGCCTGTGTGCAATTCAGATTCAATATCAACTTTACCAGGAGTGAAACTGTGGGGAATACTATGTAGGTGAAACAGGCAGAGCATTCAGAGTATATAATATGAACATAAACTCTCAGTCAATAAACCAAAGGATAGCAGAGTAACCCCCTGTTTCCAAACACTTCACTGGAAAAAAACAACTTTGCTTGCTAAGGACATGCAGTTTTCTATACTTGAATGGTGCACTCGCAAGTACAACACACCATCAACTGCCCAAAGAAGAAGGCGTGAAGAGTGGTGAATGTGGAATATTGGAGAAATCCATATCCAATAGGCATAAATTTATTTATTTGATTTCTATGCATTTACTGGTCTTTTATTCACACTCATAGGACCAATACCCTATTTTTAAGCTATGCAACCCTAGCCACAGTTTTGCTACAGGAAAGAATCAGAGTCACAATAATGTTACTTTAAACATACAATAAGGTTGGAGAGACAGGGTACTACCGACTAACACAGAATTAGCAGGAACTGTGGCAGAACATCTAAAGAAATGATAGGATAATCTGCAATTATGGGCGCCAACGGGAGGTGACCTTAATACATTCTTAACAGAGTAAAATTTCTCTGTGTGTGGTCACAAAAATCATGGAAGACCAGAGTGTGCAAACTGAATTGACTGAAATCTTATAGTGCATGGAAGAATGAGTCACTATACAAAACAAGTGAAGTCAATACTGTCTGTAACGTGACTGGGGCATAACCTAAACCAATGTCAAAAAGCGAATGTTGTGTATGTGATGCATTACACCACAAACAAACAGATGGGAAGTAAAATATGCGCAATCAATGTCATTGCGAAAAAGATGTAGTTCAAAACAGTTACACAACGATGCCATTTAAAGGTTTCTATATCCTCATCAGTATCAGTTTTGTCCTCTTTATCATTGTCCGGATTTGTTACTTCATACTTTTTCTTCTTAGTCTTGATCTTCTTTTGACATTCCTTTAAATAATGGTCAAAACAGCACAGTTTTTGTAGAATGCAAAACAAACCTCTGGACATTTTTCTCTGCTTGGCCTTTTTGTGCTCGTGTACCTCAATCAGTATAAGGGACATACCAAATGTGACGCCCACAATGGCAGTGCACATTAGTACATACAGTCCTAATTTCGGAATCTGATCCCCTGTTGGAGGGCTACTGTCGACAATAATCAATACCAGCACAAAGTAGGTCAACATCAAGGTCAAGGTGAAATTCTCTCTTTCCGTTGAATTTGTTGGTAGAGTGAAAACAACCAAGGACAACAGATTAAGCAGTGCAGTAGGGAATATGAGGACTATTGCATAAAAGTATGAACGCCTCTTCACAGTTATTGTGGAGTTGACGTAGGTGGAGTACTTATCTACTGAGAGCCTTGCATCAAGACCTTCCCATTCCAGGTGATCATGTGTTTCAGTTAATATATGTCTCTCTACTGCCTCGGATCCACTAGACTTTCCTGTATAGACACTCAGCAGTAATCTGTCAAATATAATAACATTCATTGCATATTAAATCGAACCACACGTTGCAGTTTCTTCCACACACTGTAAACTCACTACACCAAACTAACAAAATGCTCTTATGTAAAGAGGTAGAGAGTTCCAGGAAGTAGGGGCATGGTGATTAAAATCATGAAAAAAATTTTTTTTTTTATTCAGTTTCCTAGACTGACTTTAAATCTGATTTAGATCAGAGTATTATTGGTGTAAGTACCACTGGCAATAAATCAGTTCAAAATCTATAAACACATTAAAAGTAAGAGGTACTCTAGATATGTGTTGCAAATGTATTTTCAATCTCTTCTGTGCGGGATCTGTAGTGCAGTTGGTGACACACTCGCCTGCCATCTCTGAGATCTGGGGTTCAAACCTAGATGGTATATGGGAAAGTTCCTTGTTGCTTACCAATGCCTGCCAGTTTTTAGGGGAGATTCTAGCATGTACTCGTTTCCTCTGGCCTCAAACATATTCATCATCAAAAAATCTATATAATATGTTGAAGGCTAAACACAATATAATGTGTAGCAGGCTAAACCCAAATAAATCCGTTTCCTACTCCAACTACCTCTGGAAACTTTGTAATGATCCTTCTACAGAGCTAAAAATCAATTCTAAATGTACAATGTCAAGATACAGTGGAAGAATGACAATGATAATCCAATGTAAGTTAAAGCAAAATAAAAGAACTTATTGTCCCTCTATGTCCTATTTTACTCTAAAGATACACATTACAAAAATAACATGGTTATAAAGATTTGTAGATTGTCTCAATAGTGCATATTATTCATCACAATTCTTCCCACACAAAATTAGAGGTATAATAATAAAAGTAATGTCATATATTTGATTTAATGTTTCGGTATTTTAAAAGTCATGTTTATATACCTGTTTCTTCAGTTGTCATTTTTTCAAGCTAGAATGTATACAGAACTTTTTTCTTTTACAGTACATATTAACGAATATCTGAAAACATCATCCCAGTTGTCATTGAAGAAGTTCATCATACTGGTGTAAAAATACAAAAAAAAATATTTATTCAAGATTGCCCATGGTATTGTGTTGCCATGTCTATTAGTCTTAATGTTAGTCCTTGTACATGATTGGGTTGGCTCTTTTTGGTTTGATAAAGTCCTTGGCACCTTGTGCCAGCTATCTTGCTTTTGTACAGGTGCACTTTTATCTTGTATCTGTTGTGACTTGTTGCAAACTAATACTTTGTCTTGGACTGTCAATATTTTACCTTGATCTAATTCACTTTGCAGATCTACCAATACAGCCTGTGTGATTCTGTTGTTACATTCTCTCCTGTATTTATTACACGATCTGCATGGCTTCTCCATATATTTCCTTGATCACTTTCCACAGTGTAATTGAGTAGAATTGACAATTTCTGACAACTGCTGACTGCCATTTCCTTTGTTTATTATGACTTTTACAGCCTCCTCGTCCATTATCAAATGATCTCAACTTAAACTAATTTTTGGCAGCTTTCCTGTGACCTTTCAAGTTTGTCCTTTAAACATGGCCTGAGGTGATCTAGTCTTGTGTATCATCATCAGAATATTTGACATACTTTTCCATATGCATGCTGATGACACATAGCCTTAGAAATCTATCGACCCAAGTAATTTTGAAAACCAAAACAAACTGCAAAACAAACATTTGTGTCCAATAGTTCAAAATTCAAGTTTTATGTCCCGTTCAGCAGCCAGAGTCACATTGGGACAGGCCCCCAGCATTTTTTGTCACATTTGAACCCACACAGAGGTGACAGCCTGTGATTAGATGCCAAACTTGCTAACCACTAAGCCACCGTGGACCTCCATTTTCCAATAAGAATCAGGTAACTGATTGCTTCAAAAATTACATTATTATTACATTATTAATTCTTACATTAGTAGTTTGCTAGAAAATAAAACAAGTTAAACCATAGATTTATTCCTGATGGTGAAGTTATCTTTTTAATGAGTAACTATGCAAAAATATCCTGGGAGTTGCTGTGCTCAATTTTAACCAGCTTATGTCCTAATTTTATATATATCATGCCTGACAACCCTATTGTTATTTTAGCTGATGAAGACCATTTTATCCATATTGCTGGAATATTAGTTTTAACATCAGGAACTGCATGTAATTCAAGCAACAACTTAGTTTGGTTTCTATTGACTGTTTAGCCACTATTGTATGTGCAGTTTTATAGAAAAAATATCTATAATTTTAAAAACTTAATTTGTATATAAAAAGATCCAAACATTTGAACATTCATGGCGTTATTGCCAAAAATTATTAAGCTAGAGTGAAAAATATATTTAAATAATATTTCATTGTATGATGATGGAACAGTGTTTTTATAGATATCAAGCTCTCAATTACCCAGTAAACATTTTTAGGTTTTGTAAATGTTTGAAAGAAAACGTTTGGCAAAGCTTAAAAAATGATGGGTATAAAAACAATTTATTACAGTATGTTTTCAAAGCGTTTTGTTTTAATGATAAATGTTACAAATGAATATAATAATGTCTCAACAATTATGGGGTCAGTGGTCAAATTCAATATCGTTTGAAGGTTTCTCACAAGTGAAAATATTATTTTATGTCTAAAATTGTCAGATAGTGGCTTAAAAATTTTACACCCATTCAATTCTTACTTTTAGGGATTGGGGGTGGGACAAAGTCCTCTAAAATCCCCTATTATTGCCCACCGCCATTTTGTTTGGTCATGTTTGAAGGTAAACATTTAATAAGCATTCTGAAAATAGGGTTTGTAAAATGTTTTTGACAGAATGTTTTCAAACATATGATACAAAACATTTCAAAACATTTTTAAATGATGGGTATGAAAGCCAATTGCTATTAAACGTTTGTAAAACATTTTCACAGCAAACATTTACAAAACATTGTCGACAAATGTTGCTCAAACATTTTATGTGTACTGTTTACAAAACATGTTCAGCATAACCTTCATTTCTTCAGCTATTTCACAAATGTTTGAAATAAGTTTACAGTCAAACCTAGTCTCTTGAGTTATTTTATAAACGTTTAATCAATATTTTCAGCAAAAACGTTTGTACATAGAATGTTTATAAAACGGTTTTTAAAAATTACATTGGAAAAACTTACTTGGAAACTTTTATAAAACCATAAGAAAGGATTTAATTCGTTTTAAAAACATTTTGTAAAAGTTTAAACCATTTTGAAACGTTTCTGATGTTTACTGGGTAATTTGCTTGTGAAATTTTGTTTTACATGCATCAACATATGCTGGAGGCATTTTACATACAAAATGTTGTTGATTTATGTTTGCTAACTTTTTCATCAAATCTTTTCAGTAACTATTTCTGCCAATTCCTAAACGTTTTACCTATTCCTTTTTTGCTGCTTTATTTTTTTAAATATGTATTTTCAGGCCCCCGTCCTTAATACTTGCAATGATGGTTTCTCTTTTAGCCTTTGTTGTTTTGGTGTTCCAAAGAAAAGACACAAATAGTTTATCCAGTTTTTCGAGAATATGAAATAGAGCAAAGAAAACTGCCAACAAGAATGAAATTTGAGGGATTATTAGAGTTGTTATCTTGACTTTTAGTGAGACATATGTACTTAACCAGATCTGGAGGCATGTTTTAACCTTTGGAAACCAAATTTCTAAAGTTTTAAAGGGCAACATGTTGTAAGTAATGTTTTTCAGATTACCTAATAAATTTATGCTTTTATTTCTATCTATTCACAAAGAAATTATTTTCAGTTTTTCCAGGTTAACAGGCAGAGTAGTACCATCGGCTAATTGAGCAACCTTAATGAATGATTTTGAATAGGTATTTAATTGAAAGCCAACAATATTTTTATTTGTTCTCAAAGCTATTACTAACATTTCTTGCAACTAAAATTAATAAGAGGGCTCAAATAGGACAAATTGTCCTATTGACTGAGGCAAGTTAAAACAATCAGCATAGTACCCATTGTTACTTACACATGATTTTATATCTGAATATAGAATTTTTATCTAATCTAAACATAAATCTCCAAAATTAAATGTTTTAAAACATTTAAACAGAAAAGTCCACCCAATACTATAAAATGCGTTGTCAAAATCTATTAAACTAAGAAAGCAATTCAAACTGTGTTCTGTTAGATACACAATATTGTGTATTGTGTGGATGGTTTTGCAATTAAAGCAGCATTTATATATCCAAATTCATCTTAGTTATCTTTTTGGCTGACTATATTTTCTTTATTTTGTGCTAAGGCCTTCAGCTTCTTTCTAAAAGAAGCAATAGTGGGTGATGCACGAATGTCGTCAGGAAGTGAATTCCAAACAGTGGGAGCATCAAAGGCAAAACTGAAGCCAAACTGCTTAGTGGACTTGTGAATTGTAGGTTGAAATTTTGGTATATTGAGGAAATTGGCAACACTCTGACTACATCTAGTATTGTAAGAAGTGCGGTATGTGGATAGATGTGTAGCGAAATATTTAGGGAAACCAATATGAATAAACTTGTACACCAGGGTAGCCAGTTTGAATTCTGAGCGAAACTGAAAAGGGAGCCAATGGAGTTTCCCGAGTACCTGAGTTATCCGATTGTATTTACACAAATTTGTAACAATTCTAGCAGCACTATTTTGGATAGACTATTTTGAATAGACTGTAATCTAAGAAACTGCCTGATATTTCTAAAATCCCTCAGTTGACTAAAGCAGCTTTTACAAACATTCTGGACGTGTTTAGAGAAGGAAAAACCAGAGTCAAACCACACACCCAGGTTCCTGACTGACTTGGTGGGGTGAAGGGGGTTGCCCAAGATGTCGATTGGGAAACATGCATTTAACCTTTCTCTCTGTTTCTTGGAGCCAAAAAGTATGAACTCGGTTTTATCAGAATTAAGTTTAAGTTTGCTAGCCGACATCCATTCTTTGACATCTTGAAGGCATGTGTTCAACTTATCAAAAGCAGCTGAGCAGCTATGACAGATGGACATAAAGTTGTATGTCGTCGGCATTGAAATGGACGTTTACACTTCTGTGTTTACCAATCAGTGTACTAAGGGGAGATATGTACAGAGGGAATAGCAGAGGACCCAAAACAGAACCCTGAAGTACGCTGAACAGCAGTTTTTGTAAATCCGACAAAGTAACAGACTGATAGTGTTCTGTCAAATAAGACGAGAACCATTTGAGAGCGGAGCCACCAACACCGAACCAATCCAGAAGACAGCTGAGAAGAGTGGAATGATCAATCGTATCAAAGGCAGCAGAGAGATCCAGAAGTACCAAGGCAGTAGCTTCACCCTGAGATAGTGACAAATGAATATCATTTTTGATGGAAAACACAGCCGTCTCCATTGAGTGACCTGACTTCTATGATGACTGGTATGAGTTATCCAAGCCATGTCGATGAAAATGATCAACCAGCTGTTTAAGCAACTACATGTTCCACCAGTTTAGAAATGAAGCCAAGTCCAGATACTGGGTGGTATTTTGTCAAATCCTCAACAGGAAGAGAGGCCTTCTTAATAAGTGGAGTGACTACAGCTTTTTGAAACCATCTGGAGCCAGTCCCTCACAGAGTGAACAATTGACCGATTTGGTTATAGATGGTAGAAGGATGTCAATGCATTCCTTAATAAGGAATGTGGGCAATGGGTCCAAGAGGCATGATTTGGTGTGTGATTTGCTGATTATTTTACTGATTTGATCTTGAGTGACTTGAGTAAAGACTGTTATTTTAGGAGGGTCAAAGGGGGGGATGTACCATGTTACAGGACTCAGATGAGGAAAAACTCTCACAAATTTTCATGATTTTATTTGAGAAAAATGTAGCAAAACGATCACCTAATTACTTTGAGGATTCATAAGTGGGCAGAGTAGTGCCATGGGATCTATGTAGGACTTTGTGTAACTCCCGCCATAGTTTCTTAGAATCATGACTGTTGTCAGAGATAAGATTCCTATAATAGACAGTCTTGTCCTGTTCGCGAGACAATTACACCAGGTGATTTGACGTTGAAGACAACTCCTGTTATATTGACTTTTATCTTTATGCCAGTACAAATTGACGTCTGAGTGACTTTGCAAGGTGATAGGTCTCTGACAACCAGTCATCACGCTGTTCCGTCTTCAAACTGGACACAAGAGAAGCATGCCTGTCAAGGATGCGACTCTAGCCATGTATGTACTGATCTCTATTTCCGTAGTCAGTGTTTAGTAAACTTACAGGATGCTGGTTCTTTAAGAGATGTAGGTCTTTGTCCTTTTTAGGAAGTAAATTAATACTGCTATTTTTGCTCTTGCAAAAGTATTGTTAAAGCTTGACACCAGTAAGTTATGAATATCTGCCCAGAAATATTTATAAAAGTTTGTTGTTAAACCATCGGAACCAGAGGACTTGTTACTGGCAAGATACTTTATAAAGCATTGCCATAGTCACTTGACTATAGTTTTTGATTGCAAAATATTTTTCATCATTTGAAGGTTTTAAAATAAATTTATTTTCCAAAAAGTGACATTGCATATCGTTTATATTTTGAAAATGGTGTTACTTTTGTGAATAAAGGTTATGATAGTATCATTTTTGTTCTTTTAATACAGCTAGTGGGTCAGTTATATATTATGTTTGTTACTTTTATGAGCTTTTTAATGTGCTTTACATTATAATTCTGTTCTCAAGATTGAGGAAGAATTTACTATTTTGTTTCCCATTTTCAACCCTTTGAGCTTTTGAGCTTAAAACTGAGCTTTTACTTTGAAAATCTTCCCACTCTTGTTTTGCCTTGTAGTATGCATCTAATTGACTACAATCAGTGGTCTGCGATGCTTCTAAGTTTTCTAACATCTCTAAGAGTTTTCTTGTTTTACTCTATTTCTGTTTGATTTTGAATGGAATATGCTATTGTTTCACTTCTTATTTTGCATTTTACCAAATCCCCCCCAAATTTCCATCACATTATTTTTCAAATATCATTGATAGCCTTTTTAACAATGTCAATATAATTATGACCAGTAATAAGTTATTGTAAAATTTCCAAAAGCCATATTTTGAGTGTCAAGCAACTCGATTTGGTATTCCAAAACAGTAAAAAGAAGCCAAAAGTCAATTCTAGATTGTATATAGCCTGTGTTTGAATTTTCTCTTTTGCTTATTTGAGCAAGTCTGGGTGCCTTATTCATTATGTATCAACAATGTCTATTTCTTTCATGAAAGATTTTTCACACATCGCGATTCAATTTCTCTACTCCCTCCCTTTTATACATATTTTATGAGCAAACATGTAGTGAAGTCCCCACAAATGAGTAATTTTTACCGATATAGTCATTTACCATAAAGCTGAAACTTTCTTATCTTCACCAATGTCATTGGCAGTAAAGAACTGAGTAAAGCTTTCTGCATAATTGTCCCAGTCATTGATCATTTCATCAAATGGACCCATGCATCCAATTTGACCCACATATTTCAAACTCTGAGCCTCATTCTCATCCCCCACTTTGAAGCAACATGTGAGCAATAACATCCTTTGAAATCACTCCTTTAATAATCACTCCAACTGCGCATCCAATGAGTGCAGACAAGCCCGCCACAGTAATCTTGGGCTTAGTCTGCCTTTGATCTCAGACCGCCCCAGACAATCTGTGACGTTCCCAGGCACACTTTTCTTTGTCTGCGGTAGCCTGGGGCAGCCAGCTACAGTCTTGAACATGGCACGTGCAAGAATCTTGTGTCAGTCTGGGACTGGTAGGCGACTATTAGCCGACTGTCCCAGACTGCCTCAGACAATCTTTTGATGTCTGTGGCTAAAGGTTGACAATTAAGAAAGTGTTGGAAAATTATAAGTGTTGGTCGGCTACCAGTCGCAGACTGTCTGGGACAATAATTTGTTAGTCGGTGACTAGCAGTTGCAGATTGTATAAGACTGTCGGAGAGTGCTCAAGATTTTGGCTGAAGCCACCTGCGGCAGTCTGCAGCTATCGGAGATTCAACAAGATTAAGGTTCACGATTAAAGCCATCCTTAACAGTCGTGGAAAATATCAACCATGTTTGATATCGCTCACAACAGCTACCGACTCTAAGCGACGGTCGGAGAATGACCCAAGATTCATTCAAGACTGGTAAAATGCCTTAATCGGGAGGCTTAATCGCTCAGTGGAACGGGGGCATCACATGTGACTTTACATTAACCCTAGTTATAAGTATATGCTCATGTGTTTGTAATTACATTCATGTACAGGCATGTTAAACCAATATCTTCTTCGCCATTGCAATGAACGTGAGAGCAAATTAAAAGAAGTGCATGTCTTTCTTTGCTCTGTTTTACTCTAACGATACTCATTGCACAATAAGCATGTTATACAGCTTTGGGGGTTGTCTCAATATTACGTTAAAGATCTCAGATAACATATTTATTATTAAAACAACTTGAAATAACTTTAAACTTTTATCCCACCAGTGAAACGGAAAGTAATACCACTGTTCTACTTTCCTGAGTAATTGTAAAAACCAAGCCAATTTTAAACTCAGAATTGTTACAACTGGTCCTGTTGAAAATGGGCAGGAAAACTGTGTCCTGGGTGAAAAGAGAAGTCATACAACCAAAAAGATCAGCTTGTTCAAGTGCTATATTTTGCCCTGGTTGTGTTGTATTTTTCTTGTTTGTGTAGTGTATTATACCTGGTCAAACTTATGAATTTGTACTGTGACAATTTCTAAAATAACCAACTTTTTATTCATGACTAGAAACAAAGAACGTTGGATTATCACATTCATTCAAATAACCAGAACACATACATAGACTTACAGTTAATTTGTTTATTTGGGTTTTTAACGTCACTTTCAACACATTGTATAGGTCATATCACTACGGGTAGTTTTATGGGCACAGGAAACTGGTACATACAGCTGGCCAAGGTTCTGTACTGTAAACAGTCAACCAATGGCAAGCAACCACCAGGTTTCCCACTCCGATTCGGGATTCAAACTCCGATCTCAGAGGTGGGAGGCAAGAGTGTTACCACTCTGCCACCATGTCCCCTAGATTAACAGTTAAAGCAACCAAACAATTAACCTTGTAGAGGGATATTCCTATTTTCCTCTTTCTACATAAAACCAGTACATAGCCGTGCAACCTTTACACCAATTATATTCAATTTATACCGACTTAAGATGTGTCCCTGTAGTTGTATGAAATGACAGGTAGTAGTAGCAGTAGTAGAAGCAGTAGTAGCAATAGTAGCAGTAGTAGTAGTAACGAGAAGTAATAAATTACCTGTTATATCTGAAGTACACTGTTTTGTACTGAAAAGTACAAATATGTATATCAAATGGAAACTCTTTGATGTCTACTGCACATGGGATTTTATATTGCATGGTTCTTTTAAAGATGCAATAACCATATGAGGAAACGCTGATCAAGTCACTGTCTATCACTTCAGACACTTCAACTACTTTGTTAGCATAAAGTGGTGGAGTCCTGAAAAATAAAAACAATTATCATACCTCAGTACTAAATATACCAAATTGGCAGTTACAAATACAAGTTGTTCCAGAGAACTGTATCAGGATTTAGAACCCATAGGCAGAGCTCATATACAAAGATTTGCATAGGGCTGTAATTGCTGATACAGCCATCTCAAACACTCTGAATATTCTGTAATTAATATTCTGCCCATAGGTAGTACTTAAACATAGATTTGTCATAGGGATGTAAATGCTGACACAGCCTTTTAGAACATTGTATATTCTGTAATTAAAACCCGTTCCAGATTTTCATGTTTTGGTAACTAGAAAACTTCGACATCTTCATTAAATGGAGACCTGTTTTCAAAGACACTATGATAGTTGTGAATTTGAGGGATACAACCCCCCAAAATAAACAGTTTTTTTCTCTTGCAAGTCTGATGATCATTATTTTGGTACTTTATGACTACTTTTAAATCCAGTACAGACGGAAGATAATAGAAAAAAGCCAATACAACAGTCTAGGCTATAGGCACCAATCAGAGAGTACGAACCCAATATAAAACTTTTCTATTTTAAAAAATCTGCCAACTCTTATTGGATCAGTAGGTATCACCAACATATATCAAATGTCACCAGTTAAAAATGTCAAGAACTTCTTCATCTCAAGTCCGATTTTAAAATATGGTCACTATTTTTTTCATTAAAGATTTCTTGTATCTAAGTAAAACGTGTGTGTGACGTCATATCAGTCTGGGATCAGTTTGGTGTGTAACCACTAACTAAATTTTTCACTTAAGCACTGGTTGGCCATTAAAATCCACAATCTAATGGTAGAGAGTGCATACCTTAAGAACAAAACAGAACATCCCACCTAGAGTCCAAATGCAATAATGATTCGCTTCTGTTGTTTTTTTTAAATTTTTATTCTTTGGTATAATATGAATATCTATTATTCATGACTGCAAACAAAACCAGCTTTTACTTTAAATGTACTGATTATAAATGTTATTATTTTCTCTCTTTTCTGATACAAATACAAAATCAATTATTTAACAATAACAGACAGGGAATGTTTTTGTACAAATGTAGTATTGGCTTCTTTTTTTCTCAGCTGTGGTATCAACTTTTATTGTGTGTAACAAAATATTTAGGACAAATGTGTTTGTTACTAATTTCTCTATTTCTCTTGTGTTTTAGTAAAATTGTAATTGAGATAATGTTTCACCAACATTGTTTTGCATTTATGCCAAAGGTCTTGCTGATATATAAGAATGAATTATCCATACGTATGTGTATTGTTATATACAGAAGAGCTTGTTCTGTTTTCAAAAAAAATCTTTAAAACCAAGTAACCACAAACAATGACTGGTGAAAAAAAAATTAATGTTCAGTGTTCAGTTACCTCATGAATTTAAATGTATTAATTTTGTATCAATGAGATATGTGGGGGACCATGTATGATATTTAAAGCATAAACACTATATGATAAGGAGGTTTTATAGTGGGATCCAAAACAAATTGCAAATGTACTCAAAAATTTTTTTATCTTAATCAGTTTAGAAATACATATTGGTGTTATGAGGTTAAAACTGCTTGATTTTTATGGACGAAATATTGACTTCTTTGTATTGTAAAAATATCTTGATGGTAAATAATCTTACTAGAACTACTGAGGAGGTTCTAGAAGCCTCAAGATAAAGATTAAGTGCATCAGACCATCAGTACAGAATGTAGAGTATTCAAACTCCTTATATAACAACAGACACAACACTTTCCTAAGATTAAATCATGAATTGGCACAGTGCCCATTTATGTAAAACTATCAGTTAGATTGATAACATAGAAAAACCTTTCTGATGCATTAAACTCAACTACAAAGCGATATACTTGGCAAAGAATGAATACCTTAAAAAGCAAGATCTCACTGGTTTAGAGAACTGACAACTCATTTCTGAACAAGAAGCTATTTATCTGCAACCAAAACGGCAGCAATGGTTTTATTTGTATATATACATTTTCTTTTAACCCTTTAGAAGCCAAATTCACTTAAAATAGATCCATCTCACACCATTTAATAAATGCCTTTTTATATTTCCGCGAAAAATCCAAGTTGGCTGTAAAAGTTACAGAAAATGAATTCTTTCCTTAATTTTCTTATTTGCATTTTCTGATACCCTATGTGTTCAATATTCACCCAAACTAACTCTATCGTGTGCCTTTTATTTTCTAAAAGATACCAGATGGCCGCCAAAGGGAAGTAAATGTTTTTTATTTAAATTTGCATGATTGCATTTATATTTCCCCCTGTGGATTTAAAATTCTCCTGAAATCATCACTTCTCGCTCCATTTTTATTATTTACATGTATTCAATTTCATACTTTGCACGAAAATAAAAAATGCCTGGCAAAAAGGGAAATGATTTTTATGAATTTTACTACCTTCATTTTCTTATACCCTAAAGGTCCAGGATTCACTCTGAAAAAATCACTGTATCTCACTCCGTTGATGAAATAAACACAATTTTTCATTTTCTGCAAAAAATCCAAAATGGCGGCAAGCAAGAGGAAATCAGTTTTAACTTTATTTGCTCGTATATATTTTCCATCTAAAATTCAATTAAAATCATTCTATTTTATTTCATTCATAGCCATTTTATATTTCCCAAAAATCCAAAATGGCCGCTTAATAAGATAGATTAGATAGATATTTTATTTCAACAGAATTTTACATGAGATAATCATGTACATAGTATATTGTTAGTTTATACATAAATGTTAACAATAAATTAGCTGATTTAGTACAAAATGGAAGAAAAAAATAAAATAGAAGGAAAAAACGACTGAAGAAAAGGAATTAAAGGAAGTGAAGCACTTATCTAGTTTAATCCCCTTTTACAAAACACATTTACTTAACTATTTAAACATTATTATTATTATGTATTTATACTCAGCGCAATATCTCCATATACTACATTTCCGGCATACTCAGTAAAAGTAGGAATTAGTTTAGAAATGTAATACATTTTACCAATAAAAGTTGGTAAAAGTCAGCGAATATTAATTAAAACGCTACCAATGTGAACTGGACCTGAAATGTTCATATTAGGAATCCGGCTCTCAAGCTTGATTATTGCAGTTTTTTGAAAAGTCATTTAAGGGGTTTTAGTTAATGCCAACTCGGAGATAAAATGAAATATTTATATATTATTCCCAAAACTAGTGATGGCGCAATAATTAGATAAAAGTCCAAACCTTTATTTTAAGCGTTGATTAAAAAACACATTAATCATAAGTTTCAATGATGTTTATGTTGCCACCAAATTTGCAAATGTGACTATTTTCACTATATACTAAATGACGAATGTTTAGAAAATACAAAAAATCATTTCCATATCAAAATATCATATTCAAAATAAAACAGGTAACCTTAATTTTCGTCATTATTGATAGCATCAGAGATGTCTGTACCCCACAGCCTGGGCAAATAGTTTTCAACACCATGAGATATGGAAGTAGTGACACAATACAAAGATCGATATGTATATAAAGATCCAAATAATGTTTGAGAAAATAACAGCCAAGAGAAAATGTATGTAAAGTTAAAGTATTAAAACAAGATAATTCAATAACAAGATGGTAGTATTAATCAGTGAACTAAAATTTACGCAGCAGTTAAATTTATTAAGTGGAGTATCGGTGTCGATGGAAATAGCACAATTATGTAAAGTACACATAACAATCAGTTGCAGCTATGCATATATCTTTGTCATAAGAGTAACCTGTCTCAAATATGGCAGTTGAACACACTTTGGCAGGGCCAACATTACAGGTCACGCCATGATGATGTACACTTACACCCTCTAACCAATGTCCTACCAAGTATCAACTTCCTACACTTTATGGTTTCCTAGATATAGTCCGGACAACATTTTATAGGTCAAGGTTACTACAGCAAGGTCAAAGGTCAAATCAAAGTCACACCATGGTGCAGCACATCTACACCCCTTACTAATGTCCCTATCAAGTATTAACTTGCAACACCTTACAGTTTCTAAGATACAGCCCGAACAAGATTTTCAAGCATGGTAAAATGTTGATTCAAGGTCACGCCATGGCGTTGCATATCCCCTAACCAATGTCTCTACAAAGTATTAACTTTGTACATCTTACCGTTTCTGAGATACAACCAGTACAATCTTTTCCAACCAAACACCAGCCCAACCGTCTGCCTCCAAAAAACTAACTATCCAGACACCATGGGTGAAAACAATACCCGGACAGCCCTTAAGGGCTGTGGGTTAAAAATGTCTTCCATACCTGTTGCTGCTATTAGCTATAATCTAACATACATTTATTATTGTAACAATGGCAGTGTAACATACTTATTGAAACATTTGCCATGAATAATGGCAAACGGTAAAAGGAAAACATTAATAAAGGAGGAGAAAATCATTACGCTTATTGTTACAATTGGTAAAATAGCTGAAAAATATGAAAGACTTGCCATATTTCACTCGTGTTGAAGACCATTTGTTTAATATTGAAGTTTTCCGTTTTATTCCATGCCAAACTTTCATCTGTCCAGTACATGTATTCTTTAACCAGCAATGTAAGTGCCTGCTCATCAATATTCATGGTGACTATTCTCACTGGATGAACCTCAAGTTCAACCTGCAATAAATCAAATTCACTGCAATGTATTCAAACAGCGCTGCAAGAATTGTAACTAATGAAAGTAGATATAGTTGACAAAATGTCTAGTGAAAGCAACCTGCTTGAGCAGTTGTCTACCAACTTAAAATCATATACAATATGAAGTTGACCACCAGACTTGCAACTGAAAATGTTACAAATCCATAGAAAAAGTTGTCAGTCTGTATTTTAATGTAAGTTATGTTGGTGTTCCACTGGGGCCGACTTGTCGGTAACTATGGATTTTATTGAGGGTTGGGAGTAATGTTTACAGAGTTGTTTAGGATCAGTTGTAGTTTTCCAGCTTGTCGTGGTGGATCGGCAAAAATTAAACATGTCTGATATTTCTCCGACCCACCCTGAATCTGTATCCAGGCCCTTGGCTCCCCCCCACCTGGAAACCATCATGTCGTGAGTCTCTATGGCTTGTCAGACACACTTCCTGTATTGTTCACAGGCTGTACACACCAAACAAGCGTACAGGACACTACTCTGTCATAAACATTACCGATCTGACTTGGTCACTTCCCATCAAGACAGGAAGTCTCCAAGTTTTTACATCATGACAAGCCGTAAACAGAAACCGACAAGGTGGTTACAGCAACAAACAAGCCAGGCAATGTGTGGGACAAGCTGGCCTCGTCTTACAGACTCATGGCTCGTCGGTTGGCACAATTCATCATTGAAATCTGGCATCTAACTGATTACATCTGGCAGTGTTTAAGATAGGGCTTTTGTTTTTTACAAATTAAGTGGGACTTAGTGTTGAGATACAAGTTGGACTGACTTGTGTTTTGGCTTTTGATTTTTCAAAAGTGCTGCCTTTACAAAGAAAAATAGGTACTTAAAAGGGCAGAAGAGTGTACGGGGTGGCACCTCTGTGCGAGTGAGATCACTGCGTTGGGAAAACCTTATAAAAAATTTTAGTTGGCACCACCATGCTGTTTGTAAACTGTTCATTCATTAGCCCAAGGATTTTTCCTGGCCCAGTAAATTTCAACCCCTCTCCCATTTGCATTTCACTCTTGGAGGGGGCAACATCACAAAAAACTTATTTTTTTCTCCTCATTTACACAGCCGGACTTTACCTATTTTACACTTACTTTATTTTTATTAGGGATTTTTAGTATTTACAGCTTTGTCAAAAGTACCACAAAGAAACATAAAAGCCAATTAGTCACTCTCTTGCAACGTCAAGTACTCCCCCAATATTGATCGCAGTACTGTTCGGTTACCTACGGTGGACCAAATGAGGGCAAATGTACATATTCAGCAAGGGCTGGAGGAAAGGCTTAGGAAGTTGCAACAAATCAACAAAATAGGTATGGTTGAATGTAAAATAAGTTTCAGAGGGTTGGTCAAGTAGAAGTGTTTGTAAAAAAAAGTAAAATGGCCCCATGAGTATGTTTTGGCCGGAAATCACAGTGAGAGGGTGTCCTATGATCAGCTGACAATGGGCCAATGGCTGGCTGGCTTCTGTCAGTCCATGCATGATGAAATTTGCCAAACAAACAGAGTGGCCATCTTAGAGTACTTTTCATGGACATCAGCTAAAGCCTGCCATGCTGTGCTCCTGTGTCGTATAGAGCAGGGTTTGATTAAAGTTTATACCCAGGTTGATAAGATTAATCCCATCCGTAGAGCATATGCACAAAGATACACCAGTCAAACTTCTGATAATTTCATTAAAAATTCAAATGCCAAGCGAGACAGGAGTACAAAGACCATTGTCTGTCAATGTTCCAATTTAGGCACTTGTATGCATTCGGCAACACATGGCACTAAAGGCACACTGTACAGGCACAGTTGTGCTTTTTCCCATACAAAAATGGCAAAGCCCTTCCACACATGGAAAGTGAATGCACAAATAAAAATAAACAGTAAAAACAAACGACTAGCGCGGGGTGGGTAGGGCCATCCACAAAAATTTACGCATCCAGATATATTTGGAATAAAAGATTTTTGAAAACAGATTTAGTTGGTCAGACTAATGTTAGTAAACAACAAGCATTGGCTTGGTCTGACTTACGCCCAGGTAGTAAACAAATAGTAGTCACAACAATGTTGCACAACAGCAATGCAAGCCAATCTCAAGTGCTCACATGGTCACTCTGGGTCATCATAATGCAAATGCCACTTACGTTACCTCTTCCAAGGTTTGTATCAAATATCATAGCCACAGTCCTCGTCCTTGTCCTCCAACAATACAGATAGTAAAAAATGGGGTCCAACCAAAAATTGTTACTGATGATCTTCATTCTGTTAAACTGTCCAATAGATTTCAAGTTTTGCAAGAATTTACACAGTCAGATACTGGACAACAGTTGGAGGGCATGGATGGGGGTTGTGGCTTAAAAAATTTGCACAAGCTGGCAACAAAAATAAAAATGTCGCAACATAAAAATGACTGCACACCAAGCCAGTGTTCCAGAACTAAAAAAATATGAAAACAATGTCATAATGGCACAAATGTTACAGAGGGATAGTAAACATTCTGGGTGATGCAAGGAAATTGGTGTCTGGGGCTCCAGAAGTACTCAAAGTAGCTAATAAACAATTGCTTGGGGAAGGGACTCAAACAACTTTTATGGACTCACGTGATCTTGGGAATGTAAACTCAACAGATAACATGGAAGTATCTGAAAATATAGGCCAAGATAGTGTAGTTGTGGTTGAAGACAAAGAAAAAACCCTTGTATGTTTGGAATAATAAGCACATGAGTACTGACTGCCAAGTTTCCATTATACAAAATGGGGCCATATTGCAGGCACATATTATAATTCGACATACAGGTGTGCCAAATTTCTTAAAAGCTACAATACCTGTCGCCACACAGTCAAAACCTGATATATGGGCTCGACATTTGGCTACTTATTGGGACAAACAATTATTAGATTTAATACGATTCAGGTTTCCCTGAGATTTTGATAGGGCTTCACAGTTACAATCAACATTTGAGAACCATGCTTTAGCTACGAAGTATCTCTCACATGTAGATATTTATATTCTAGAGGAACTAAAATATGGGGCATTATATGGACTATTTCAGAATTGTCCATTCCCTGTTTATATTTCTCCATAAATGACCAGGGAAAAACAAGGTTCTGTTAGCGACGTACAAAAATGGACCTCAGTTGGCCTAAAGGGACTGCAGTTAATACTGCTATACATAAATTTTGCTATCTAGATACTTATTTTACTTTGCAATATCCTTCTGTAGATCATATTTTTGAAGCAGTTAAAATTAAGCCTAGGTTCACTATTGTAAAAGGGGGAAATTAGCAGAGGTTTTAGGCATTTAAGAATTGATCCGGGCGATATAGATATGTTGGGTTTCTATCGTAATAACCTATTCCTGGACAGATCTCTGCCATTCGGATCTCGCCTCAGATCCGGATTTTTCAGCATTGTTCCAACACCATTAGGTTTATTATGAAACAAAAAAGTCATAAGGCACTCTTTAATTACAATGACAACCTCATATATGTCGGTCAACCTTCAAAAATTATGCACTCATACACACTTGTGTTGTCCTTGTTACAGGATCTGGGCTTAGAAGTCAGTCAATCGAAACTGGTAGCTCCTTCTACTGAAGATATATGTCTAGGGATTCTAGTTAATACTGCTGAAAAAAACAGTATCATTCCCTTCAGATAAACTTTAACAAATCAAAACTATGTGTAAATCATGGGTTAGTTAAAAAAACTGTACCAAGAACCAGTTCCAATCATTGTTAGGTTCCTTGTTGTACATATCCAAATGCATCAAACCTGCCCGATTTTTTCTAAATCACATGTTGCAAATATTAAGATCACAAGGACACAATGATAAGTTTATTTTTACATGTTCTTTCCACAAAGATCTAAATTGGTTCAATACTTTTCTCACACAGTATAATGGGGTCACATATTTTGATAACAAATCTGTAGATTATACCATACATTTAGATGCCTCATTACAAGCTATGGGTGGATTGTTTGGCCATATGGTCTATGCACTCCCACAGTCAGGCAAGTTCCCAGATGTACATATCGCACAGCTGGAGATGCTTAATGTCATTGTTGCCCTGAAAGTTTGGGCCACTGCCTGGAAGAATAACAAAAATTCAAGTAAATTGTGATAACTTAGCTGTAGTGGAAGTTTTAAGGTCGGCAAAACAAAAGACGAATTTTTGGCCACTTGTGCCAGAAATATGTGGCTCATCACCTCCATATTTAATATTCACCTTCAAGTATCACATATACCAGGCAAATACAATTGTATAGCAGATTTATTATCTAGATGGACCATATCTCATGATCCTGAGAGTAAATTGTGGAAATTATTACCTCAATCTATATGGATGAATGCCCATCCTAATTTGTTTGCCTTAAATTATGACATATGATGAAAATTTTGTAGATATGTCCACACTAGCAGTCCAGCTGGCCACCTCAGCCACAAGAAGAGTATATATGGCTTTCAGACCTGCCACTCATGCACGTATGTTTCGAGATTTCTAGGCTTCTGGGTGGCAGTTGGGCTGTGCCACCTCCAGGTGAGTCACCATTCTCTCTTAACGTTTATGGAATTTTTGGCTCTTAATGGCTTTTCACAGTAAAATATAGCCAATTATATGGCTGGTATCAGGTCACAATTTATCATTTTTGGCCTGGATACATTTTCATTTCAACATGAACAGATTCAGCTATTTCACAAATCTCTTGAAATTAATAGAGTTTTGCAACCTAAACTGCATAAATCATCACAACTGGCCTTTTGAAAGATATTGTTCATATTTCTATATCACTGCAATTTCCTATACTTTTCAAAATCCTCTATTTGTTGGCTTTCTACTCATTTTTGCGAATTTCTAACATGCTTCCACATACTGTGAATTCCTTTGACCCTTCTAGACATTTAGCAAGAGATGTCATATTTTTGCTGGTAGGTGCCACAATTGTGGTTAAATGATCCAAAACCATACAAAACAGAACCGACATTCACATCATTGTCATTAGTGGTGTGCAGGCATCACGTTTGTCAGTCCCTCCCCTGGGGGGTTGGAATGATTTAGTGATACCTTAAGGTGTGCAGGTCTACTGTTATGACTGACAACTTGTTTTGTGTTGTACTATTTCTAAATTCCCGTGGGGTTCTTTCTGAATTACAAAACCATTGTTACCCCTGCTGTGATTGGCCTATGGTGCAGTCATAGTTTTTGGCTTGTCCTTGCATTATAAACTTGAAAGTCAAACTGTGTGGACATGAAATGAAAATTTGGAAACAAGAGATTTTATTTTGATTTTATGTGTTGCTTTTAAAATGTTTTAACTTTGTAACAAGATTGGAATTTTAATGGACTAGAATTAGTGAATTTAATCTAAGTCACCAGATTGTACTTTTACATGTCTGTTATGAAGTGTCAATATCTAGGACATTGTGTGAATGTACTGAACTCTGTCAACGCCTCTACTGATGTCTGCTGAGAGTATTGTCATCTAAACGACCTCAGGCTTGCCTTGGCTATACCACAAAGGGACGGTCTAACCTATTTACTTTACCCTTGCTTTTACTGGAATTAGCCAAGCCAGATCTGATCTCGTCGTTGACAGCACACTTAGGATGCTGCTTCTTTGTGTTTTACAGTGATAAAAAATTATAAAATAGTTTAAATTTAACGTTTGTGGTACTGTGAATCTAACTGTGATATCATGGGGAAAGACATGGTGCAGATTGTGTGAAAAAAGACATTTTCCCCCGACAGGCAAGAGATGTCCCATTCACCTGAACAAAGAAGATGGAGGAAGTACTGTGCAGAAGGTTGGTAAACGGAAAGACTCTCAGTTGAATCCGGTAACCAAGAGCTCGGCTGTGTCTGGGCGAAGCACCTCTACAAGCACTCCTAAGCTGGACTTATCTGTTAAGAGGGGTTTATCCCCTGGTCACACTGACCAGAGTGCCTCTGATAGTGCTGATTCAACTGCAGAGGACGGTGGGATTCAAGGGAAGATCTTGGCTGAGTTACAGAGGATGGGGAACAGGCTCGACTGTGTTGAGGACCAGATGGCAGGTGCAACAGCAGGACATTCTAGTGTCAGGGACAAGAAGTTAAGTACTGTTAAAAAGTTAACAGTTAAAAGGTCATACTGATGTGTTTGATACGTTAGATTCTTCTGATAATGAGTCAGATTTTCCTCCCCTGTCAGTCATTAGATCCTCAAAGGCCCTTCAGAAGAGAATTGACACCTTGGTAGCGGAAGTCGAGAAAGACCAAAAACCTCAAGCTAATAGTAATAGTGAAAAAATTAAGTCCAAAAGGGGGGAGTAGAAGTTTTGGTTAACAAACGGGTGGCTTGGCCTCATGAGCACATTTTGGGGGGGCAAGTCGCCAAACATTGACTTATGACCAACTTACACTCTGTAGGGACAGAATGTTGTGTTACCTTGGGGATTTGATGGAGGATACAACTGATTTTAGTTGGGGTAGTGCGAAATCTGCACATGCGGTGTTAATGTGCGAGATGGAGAGGGGTCGGTTGATTGGTTTGATTCGGACAGAATTGATAGAATTCGCAGGGCTCATGCCCAATGTCATACTGTCAATGCAAAACAAAGCTGGTCAAAAAGCTCTGGTGGGTCGGGCGCCCTTGGTTTTGTAAATCTTTCCAAACAGGTCTCTGTCATTCCAACAAAGATCATGAGGTAAATGGCCATTTACATAAACATATCTGTGCTTTCTGTTTATCTCAAAACCGTTTCTTATCTCATCCTGAAACGGATTGTCATTTTGCGAAAAACATGTGGCTACAAAAATGAGGAAGGGGCTGCTCAACATTGAGGTTGGGCAGCAAGTATGACTGTTCTGAAAATATTATTGTGAACAAGAATAATATGGACAGTGGAGATGGCGTGCCCACTGCCAATGATAAGTTAGTGAATAATCAGAATGTTCTGAACAAAGACATGGTTTACACCAGAATTTTTTATATTTTATAGCTCATTTGTTAACAAGAAGCATGCCAGTAGTTTACTGGCCAGAGGTAACAAAGGTCGAACTATGATGAGAGGTCATGCTAAAAGTGCTGTAGATCCACAACAGTTTGATACTATAAAATCTAGAGTAGTAAAAAGGCATGTTCAACCTCAGGTGAGTCATGCTGGTGTTAATGTTCTCAGTCCCTTGGTTCAAGAAGAAGGTTCCCCACAGGTAGGGGTACATGAGTCTGGGGGTCAAAACAACAGGTTGCTCCGGTTAGTGACACATGTATCAACAGTATGTCACATATTGTAGAAATCACCTGTCCAGGTAGTAGTATTGAGAGTAATGTGACTGACATGGAGTGCAAAGAGGACACAGGTACAAGTATTCCAAATATGGCTTTACTGTATCATGTGAGTGCAAATTGGGATGAAAAATACCTAAACACTGTCCTTCCAAAAAGTGTGGCTGCTATTCATAAAAATAAAACTCTTTGTACGCTATTTAATGAATGGAGGGATTAACGTAACTTTGACTTTGGTTTTATCCCCCTGTCCCACTTTATTATGCCAGAAACTGTTGATTATGTGGCCCCTACAGTCAGTTGTCTATTTAAGTTATATGAGATGGTCAAAGATAGTGGTCAACTGAATTATATGGCCTGTAGAATTCCAGTAAAATCTCAGTTAAATGTGAGGGCTTGGAAGGAAATGACTGCTGGGTACTGGGATACTCAGTTGACCCACCTCATAAAGTTTGGCTTTCCTTTAGATTTTAACAGGAATTGTTCACTGCACTCTGATCATAAAAATCACTCTTCTGCCTTGCAGTATATGACTCATGTTGATGTGTATCTCAAAGAGGAGATCGATTTCGGACAGGTCCTCAGTGGCCTAGTGGTTAGCAAGTTTGGCATCTAATCATAGGCTGTCACCTCTGTGGGTTCGAGTCCCACAAGTGGCAATTCTGAGGACCTGTCCCAATATGACCCTGGCTGTTGAATGGGACGTAAAACCCCAACTTTGACTTTGAGACTGATTTCGGTGCCATTCTGGGCCCATTTGACAAAAACCCAATAGTGGGAGCTCACGTTTCTCCTTTTCTTACAAGGGAAAAGAGTAGTTAAAAAAAAGGCGTGTTATCATTGACCTTTCTTGGCCAAAGCATAGTTCTGTAAATGCAGGTATAGATAAGAATTCTTATCTAGGCACTGACTTTGCCCTTACTTTTCCTTCTGTGGACCATATTACAAATGAGTTGAAGCGTTTGGGTCCTGCTGCTCACATTTACAAAGTGGATGTGAGTCGAGCTTTTCGCCATGTCAAGCTTGACCCCTCTGACCTTGACCTTTTAGGGTTAGAATGGCATGACGTAACGTACGTAGACACCTGTTTGCCACTTGGCGGGCGTCACGGGATGCAAATTTTTCAGAGACTCAGCCACACTGTACATTACGGTATGCGTCATCGCGGCTATAATGTCATTAATTACATCGACGACCTCATCTGACTGGGTGTTCTGAGCGTCGCGTATGCGTCATTTCATGCATTATGCGTCCTTTTGCGTTAGGCCTAGATGTGAGCCAAAAGAAACTAGTTGCTCCTACTACTAAGGCTATCTGTCTGGGCATCGAAATCGATACCACACGCCATACCATTTCCATACCTGAAGAAAAACTTGCAAAAATTCATGACATGGTTAGTGAGTGGACCTCCAAACATTTTTGTTCCATGTGTGAACTTCAATCTTTGCTAGGTCACTTGATGTACATTCAAAAATGTGTAAAACCATCTCGTCTTTTTGTCAACAGGATGCTGGACCTGTTGCGTCGTAATTATGATGCCTCTTCAATCACCTTGGATCATGACTTTAAGGGGGACCTCAGGTGGTTTCAGTGTTTTCTTGGCCAGTATAATGGTACTTCCTTTTTTGACCACAAGTTGATTCACCATGTTGTGGAACTGGATGCCTGCCTGGTGGGTTTGGGTGGCAGGTGTGGCCGTTTAGTTTACCACCTCCCAATTGTGAAACATTATACTAACCTTACCATAGTCCATCTGGAAATGGTTAACATTTTGGTTGCAGTTCGAGTCTTTGCTCATTTGTGGTCAAAACATAGGATACTGGTTAAGTGTGATAACCAAGCAGTGGTTCATCTCCTGACTACTGGGCGTACTAGGGATGCCTTTCTGGCTGCCTGTGCAAGAAATATATGGCTGGTCTCTGCACAAAATGATGTTGAGTTGTTATATAGACATGTACTAGGCAAAGACAATGGGGTTGCAGACTTATTGTCTAGGTGGAAGAATACAGCAAGGCAAAATGTAGAGTTACAAAGCAAGATAGGGGGGCCATGTGTGGCTCAATGTTAGCTCAAAATTATTAGAAATTAATAATGAAATTTAATTGTATGCTGGTGTTAACAGAGTCTACCTTTGTTGCAGGTCAGAGGCGGTTGCTCCATCTGGTGGATGGGGCTTCAGAGAGAGTCAAGTCTGCCTTTCGTCCTAAAACCAGGAGATGCTACCAGTTATTATTCAGAAATTTTGTTGGTTTTTGCTGTATAGCTCATATTTTGATAAAGGACATTAGCTTACATTCTGTAATGGCTTATCTTGAGTATTTAGCTCTAAACAAAGTGTCTGTACACATGGTTGCCAATAATGTAGCTGCTATCAAGGCTAATCTTGTGATGTATGGCATTGACCACTCTGTCATGGAGCACCCTAGGATTAAATATTTCCTGAAATCTATGAGAATTAATAGACCATTGTCTGTCCCTATGCAAAATATCATCTCCCTTCAAACTTTAGTGGACATCGCCCACTTGTGTGACCATATTAACTGTGATCTTGTCTTCAAGTCTGTGTTTTTGATTGCCTTTTGGGGGTTTTTGAGAATTTCCAATATTGCCCCTCATGCCATAGCTGCTTTCGATCCAAGTAGACATCTTACACCGTCTGATGTAAAAATTTCTAAAAAAATTATGACTCTTGCCATCAAATGGTCGAAAAGGAATCAGAATAGGGACAAGATTCATTACATCACCCTGCCCAGACTTTGGGGTCATTCACTATGTCCTGTGTCTGCACTGCAGAATGCCTTAAGTCTGTATAACCCCTTACCATTAGACCCAATTTTCCAAATTAAGACTTCTTTGGGCTGGAGGGTTTTGACTGATTCTCGAATCAGAAAGGTCCTGTCCAGACTTAACAGAAAATTGGGACTAAGTTCCAATCATTTTACTTTTTACTCCTTTCAGCGTTCAGGAGCTACTCTGGCTTTTGATGCTCATGTACCACTAGAGAGTATCAAGTCACATGGATCCTGGACGTTGGACTGTGTCTGGACATATATCCAGAAGAATAAAAGCTCAACTAGAGATATTGCTTTGTCATTTGCTTGTGTTATCAATAATGCTTGATTCTACTTCTACTGGGCCATTGAGGGTTTTTATGAAAGTTGGTTGCTTAAATTGACATTATGTCTAGGTTATGGTCATCCGGCCGCGATGCGGTCGTGGGGGGTGCCAGTAACACATCCTTGTACCCTTTGGTCTTGGGTTTGAATCTTGGGTTTGAATCCTGACAGAGGGGTAGTCTTTCATGATAAATTTGTTTGCATGAGTGAGACATGTACTCATGCTGGGGTTAAGTAATTTATAAAGTAATTTCTAACTTCATGCTTTGCATGATTAGTATCAGTAATCTTTCAGTTCATGTTTAGCATGGGTAGTGTTGTTACTTGTGCTGTGTTAGTAATGTGATTTATCCTGAGTTCGTGGTTGCCCATGCTGTGTTAGTAATGTGTTTTAGTAATTAGTAATGTGACTCAACTGAGAGTCTTAAAGTATGGACATGGCTTTGCCTGTAGTTTTACTCAGTTGTGCAATCGACTGGGACTGTAATATGCTGATAGTATAGTCTTTATATATCTTAGTATTTTACTGTAACTATATATATGTACTATTATTGTATAAAAATAAACTTTATCCTGCACACTCTGTGTTTGTGCCCCAGGGGGACTGTTGTCCCCAAATTGGGCGCCTCCCCCTTGTGACCTTGCAGAGCTTTGCAAGCACTTCTTGACACTACCTCTAGACATAATAATTCCCCACTTTTTACTATTGTTAGGTCAAATGGTCCAGTACCTCTTACTGACTCAGCGGCCAGAAGACATCTTTATAAGATTTCACAAGCTCTGGGTTTGTTTCCCCATGTTAAAATACATGATTTTAGATGCTCGGGGACCACCTGGGCCTTTCAACAAGGGGTTCCCCTTCATCATATTATGAATCATGGAACTTGGTATTCTGACAGTGTGTGGAAATACATACAGTCCACTCCTCAAGCTACTTCACCTCTTGCATCTCCCTTCCAACGTGCTTTACACACCTAGGTTTGGCTGTTTGGTGGACAATTTCCTAAGTAAAACCTGTCTCTCACATCTTTTACCTGTATGTTTTTACTGCTAATTTTTCAACTCTACCTACACACTTACACATATAAATGTTATATTTGCATCTTGATTCTTATTATAAAATATCATTGTCAAATGTCAGCACTTGGTCAGATTCAATCTTTGTTGTTCTATTTGCTCACCACAGAGCACTTTGCAATTGCACTTTATGTATAATGCACCGTTTTTGGGCCATAAGTGCTTTGGATTACCTAATAGCTTTACTATCAAAACCATGCTGTCATCTTTTCTTGGGCCAAGGCAAGAGACCACCAGATTAGCCTTCTGCATTTACCTGGCATCTGAGGCAGCTACCCTGCAACTTACACTTTCTAGGAGCTCCAGTGCAACCTGCACGTTTTGTGCCACAGACTTTTCAGCAGCCACAGTAACCAGCACCAGCTACCTACCAGGAAATGGCAATCTTAACCTTCCCAGAGACTCAGATACCAGCAAGACAGGTACAGTCAGTGATTAGCTACCAGCAGATCAACATACCACAACCGTGTGTCACCAAGTGACACACATCCAGCAGCCACCATGCCAGCCTCAGCCTCCCTAGCAGTCAGCTGATCCCAAGCAGCAGCAGCAGTACAAAAACGGCACTTGCCTACAATTGGTTCTTCTCAGGACAACCAAAATTTTCCAAAAACAATTATTCAACTGAATGTTTGAAAAAAATCCCCAAATAAGAAGCATTTCACCATCAAACACCAAACGCATAACCCCAAAACACATAAAATCAAAATATGTGAATGATTGAGTGTGTGAGTGATAAAAAATTTGAAGAATTTAAAAGATTTTGAAAATTGAAAAAAAATTACAACATTTTTGATATCAAACTTTAAAAAAAATTGGGCCCCAAAAAATAATTAATTGAAAGATTTGGCCACAGACCCCAAATGACACTTTGGCCCAAAAAACCAACAACTGCTCTCAGATTTAAAAGGGAAAAATCAGAGTGTCCCTTTTAAGCATAAAAATTCAGCATTTTTTTTGCTGCAAAAGGCTATAAATGTTTCATACATTTACCCTAGTTTGGTGCATAAGAATGCACAAAAACTGCAAATATTCACTTTTGTGAAAAGTACGCTTCCTTAAAACTGCAAATTTTCACTTTCTAAAAAGGACGAGTCCTTTTCACAGAAACTGCAAATCCTCACTTTTCTGAAAAGGACGCGTCCTTTTCACAGAAATGGCAAATCCTCACTTTTCTGAAAAGGACGCGTCCTTTTCACAGAAACTGCAAATCTTCACTTCTCTGAAAAGGACGCGTCCTTTTCACAGAAACTGCAAATCGTCACTTTTCACAAAAATGGCAAATCTTTACTTCTCTGAAAAGGGGGCGTCCTTTTCACAGAAACTGCAAATCTTCACTTTTCTGAAAAGGACGCGTCCTTTTTACAGAAATGGCAAATCTTCACTTTTCTAAAAAGGACGCGTCCTTTTCACAGAAACTACAAATCCTCACTTTTCTAAAAAGGACGTGTCCTTTTCACAGAAATGGCAAATCCTCACTTTTCTGAAAAGGACGCGTCCTTTTCACAGAACCTGCAAATCTTCACTTTTCTAAAAAGGACGCGTCCTTTTCACAGAAAGTGCAAATCTTCACTTTTCTGAAAAGGACGCGTCCTTTTCACAGAAATGGCAAATCTTCATTTTGCTAAAAAGGACGCGTCCTTTTCGCAGAACCTGCAAATCCTCACTTTTCTGAAAAGGACGTGTCCTTTTTACAGAAACTGCAAATCCTCACTTTTCTGAAAAGGACGCGTCCTTTTCACAGAAACTACAAATCTTCCCCTTTCTGAAAAGGACGCGTCCTTTTCACAGAACCTGCAAATCTTCACTTTTCTAAAAAGGACGCGTCCTTTTCACAGAAAGTGCAAATCTTCACTTTTCTGAAAAGGACGCGTCCTTTTCACAGAAACTGCAAATCTTCACTTTTCTGAAAAGAACGCGTCCTTTTCACAGAAACTGCAAATTGTTACTTTTCAAAAAAGGACGCGTCCTTTTCACAGAAATGGCAAATCTTCATTTTGCTAAAAAGGACGCGTCCTTTTCGCAGAACCTGCAAATCCTCACTTTTCTGAAAAGGACGTGTCCTTTTTACAGAAACTGCAAATCCTCACTTTTCTGAAAAGGACGCGTCCTTTTCACAGAAACTACAAATCTTCCCCTTTCTGAAAAGGACGCGTCCTTTTCACAGAACCTGCAAATCTTCACTTTTCTAAAAAGGACGCGTCCTTTTCACAGAAAGTGCAAATCTTCACTTTTCTGAAAAGGACGCGTCCTTTTCACAGAAACTGCAAATCTTCACTTTTCTGAAAAGAACGCGTCCTTTTCACAGAAACTGCAAATTGTTACTTTTCAAAAAAGGACGCGTCCTTTTCACAGAAATGGCAAATCTTCACTTTTCTAAAAAGGACGCGTCCTTTTTACAGAAACTGCAAATCCTCACTTTTCTGAAAAGGACGCGTCCTTTTCACAGAAACTGCAAATCCTCACTTTTCTAAAAAGGACGCGTCCTTTTCACAGAAATGGCAAATCCTCACTTTTCTGAAAAGGACGCGTCCTTTTCACAGAAACTGCAAATCTTCACTTCTCTCAAAAGGACGCGTCCTTTTCACAGAAACTGCAAATCGTCACTTTTCTAAAAAGGACGCGTCCTTTTCACAGAAATGGCAAATCTTTACTTCTCTGAAAAGGGGGCGTCCTTTTCACAGAAACTGCAAATCTTCACTTTTCTGAAAAGGACGCGTCCTTTTTACAGAAATGGCAAATCTTCACTTTTCTAAAAAGCACGCGTCCTTTTCACAGAAACTACAAATCCTCACTTTTCTAAAAAGGACGTGTCCTTTTCACAGAAATGGCAAATCCTCACTTTTCTAAAAAGGACGTGTCCTTTTCACAGAACCTGCAAATCTTCACTTTTCTAAAAAGGACGCGTCCGTTTTACAGAAAGTGCAAATCTTCACTTTTCTGAAAAGGACGCGTCTTTTTCACAGAAATGGCAAATCTTTATTTTGCTAAAAAGGACGCGTCCTTTTCACAGAACCTGCAAATCCTCACTTTTCTGAAAAGGACGTGTCCTTTTTACAGAAACTACAAATCTTCCCCTTTCTGAAAAGGACGCGTCCTTTTCACAGAAACTGCAAATCCTCACTTTTCTAAAAAGGATGCGTCCTTTTCACAGAAACTGCAAATCGTCACTTTTCTAAAAAGGATGCGTCCTTTTCACAGAAATGGCAAATCTTTACTTTTCTGAAAAGGGGGCGTCCTTTTCACAGAAACTACAAATCCTCACTTTTCTAAAAAGGACGTGTCCTTTTCACAGAAATGGCAAATCCTCACTTTTCTGAAAAGGACGCGTCCTTTTCACAGAACCTGCAAATCTTCACTTTTCTAAAAAGGACGCGTCCGTTTTACAGAAAGTGCAAATCTTCACTTTTCTGAAAAGGACGCGTCCTTTTTACAGAAATGGCAAATCTTCACTTTTCTAAAAAGGATGCGTCATTTTCACAGAAACTACAAATCCTCACTTTTCTAAAAAGGACGTGTCCTTTTCACAGAAATGGCAAATCCTCACTTTTCTGAAAAGGACGCGTCCTTTTCACAGAACCTGCAAATCTTCACTTTTCTAAAAAGGACGCGTCTTTTTCACAGAAAGTGCAAATCTTCACTTTTCTGAAAAGGACGCGTCCTTTTCACAGAAACTGCAAATCTTCACTTTTCTGAAAAGGACGCGTCCTTTTCACAGAAACTGCAAATTGTTACTTTTCAAAAAAGGACGCGTCCTTTTCACAGAAATGGCAAATCTTCACTTTTCTAAAAAGGACGCGTCCTTTTTACAGAAACTGCAAATCCTCACTTTTCTGAAAAGGACGCGTCCTTTTCACAGAAACTACAAATCTTCACCTTTCTGAAAAGGACGCGTCCTTTTCACAGAAACTGCAAATCCTCACTTTTCTAAAAAGGACGTGTCCTTTTCACAGAAATGGCAAATCCTCACTTTTCTGAAAAGGACGCGTCCTTTTCACAGAACCTGCAAATCTTCACTTTTCTAAAAAGGACGCGTCTTTTTCACAGAAAGTGCAAATCTTCACTTTTCTAAAAAGGACGCGTCCTTTTCACAGAAACTACAAATCCTCACTTTTCTAAAAAGGACGCGTCCTTTTCACAGAAAGTGCAAATCTTCACTTTTCTGAAAAGGACGCGTCCTTTTCACAGAAAGTGCAAATCTTCATTTTTTTTTTTTTTGAAAACAGGACATGTCCTTTTCACAGAAACTGCAAATCTTCATTTTTATGTCCCGCCTGCGGCCGAAGGCCGAGGTCGGGAGATTATAAAATGCCTTCCGTCCGTCCATCCGTCCGTCTGTCTGTTCATCACGTTTTTGCATAAACCTTAATATCTCATTCATTTATAAAGATATCTTCACCAAATTTGCTGGGAATGTTTATGGCTATGAAAACCTGTCTCTGCAAAATTTTAGCCTCATTTTGAAAACAAAATGGCCACCATAGCTAATTCTTTGAAAATCATAAAGGTGTTCTAAATCTTGAAATATTCCAGCTAGCTTCTTCAAATTTGCACAAAAGCTATATGGCTAGAAAAGCTACCCTGATAGTAATTTTGGCACTAGTTCAAAAAAACAAAATGGTCGCCATATCACATGTTTAAAGTTTGTCACGTTTTTGCATAAACCTTAATATCTCATTCATTTATACAGATATCTTCACCAAATTTGCAGGGGATGTTTATGGCTATAAAAACCTGTCTCTGCAAAATTTTAGCCTCATTTTGAAAAACAAAATGGCCGCCATAGCTAAATGTTTGAAAATCATAAAGGTGCTCTAAATCTTGAAATATTCCAGCTAGTTCATCAAATTTCCACAAAAGCTATATGGCTAGAAAAACTAGCCTGATAGTAATTTGGCCTAGTTCAAAAAACAAAATGGCCACCATATCACATGTTTAATGACAGGTTATTCTATTAAAAAGGCCTTATGTCTCCCCAAATATTGCTCCAAGAGGTTTGGAATATGAAAACAACTTGTAGGAAGACATGGACAGGGAATCTTTTCCAGGTGTTGAATTTGACCTTTGACCCCTGCTTCAAGGTTAAATGAGGTTGCCACACTAAAACATCCTTATTTCTCCCTTATTATTGGTGCTATGGCTTCGGAATATAAAGACAGACCATCAAAAGTCCTGGCCTTCAAATGTTTAGCCTGAGAAAATTTTTTGCCTTATTTTGAAAAACAAAATGGCCGCCATAGCCAATTATTTAAAAATCATTAAGATGCTCTAAAACTTGAAATATTGCAGCTAGCTTCATCAAATATGCGCAAAATATATATGGCTAGGAAAGTTAGCCTGATAGTAATTTAGCGTAGTTTCAAAAACAAAATGGCCGTCATATCACATGTTAGAGGAGATTATCGTATTAAAAGACCTTATATCTCCCTTATCATTGCTACTAGGGGTTCCAAATGTGAAAACAACTTATACCAAGTCTGTGAAGGCCTGAGACTATTTTGAAATTGCTGACTTTTACCTTTGACCCCTTCTTCAATGTCAAGTGGGGTCATCTTACTTCAAAGGCCTTAAATCTCCTTTAGGTCTCCATTTTTACTGATTCTAAGGCGGGAGATAACCGCTGCGGCAGTTGCCTTGTTTTTTTTTAAAACAGGACATGTCCTATTCACAGAAATTGCAAATCTTCATTTTTCGGAAAAGGACGCATCCTTTTTCCCAGAAACTGCAAATCCCCACTTTTGTAAAAAGGACGCATCCTTTCCATAGAAACTGCAAATCCTCACTTTTGTGAAAAGGACGCGTCTTCATTTTTTTTTGAAAACAGGACGTGTCCTATTCACAGAAATTGCAAATTTTCATTTTTTTCTAAAAGGACCAGTCGTTTTCACAGAAACTGCAAATCCTTACTCTTCTAAAAAGGATGCATCCTTTTTTCTAAAAGGTAAATATACTTTACTTAGATAATGTTCCCTCAGTTAACAATTAACTAATATTGTTAATTTAACTAGACTTATGCCGCTCGCTTTATTGCGAGCCGGCAGTGTATCCCTGAACATAGCAAACCTGTAGAAGCAATAATAAAAGACATAGAGGCTGAAGATTCCTGAAGTTATAAGCACTTTTTGACTGTCCTCATTTGACCTTGAAGGAGGGGCACAAGGTCAAATTTGACCACATCAGAAGATTCCAAGCCCATGATTTTCTATAAGTTGGTTTAACATTGCAAACTTCTAGGATCAATAAGAAGCGAGTTATAAGCACCTGAACTTGTTTGACCTTAAAGGAGGGGCCCAAGGTCAAATCTTACCACATCAGAAGATTATTTGTCCATGATTTCCTATACGTTGGTTTCACATTGCAAATCTCTAGGACCAATAATAAGGGAGTTATAACCACTTTTAAGTTTGGCTATGCTCTTTTAACCTTGAAGGAGAGGCCCAAAGTCAAATTTGACCACATCAGGAGATTCCCAGCCCATAATTTCCTACAGGTTGGTTCCACATTGCAAACCTTTAGGACCAATAATAAGCAAGTTATAAACATTTAAAAGTTTGGGTATCGTCATCTGACCTTGAAGGAGGGGGCCAAGGTAAAATCTGACAACATCAAAAGGTTCCTAGCCCATAATTTCCTATAGATTGCTTTCACATTTCAAACCTCTAGGACCAATAATAAGCAAGTTATCAGCAATTTCAAATTTGGCTATCTGCGTTTGACCTTGAAGGAGGGGCCAAAGGTCAAATCTGACCACATCAGAAGATTCCTAGCCCATATTTTCCTTTTGGTTGTTTTGCACATTGTAAACCTCTAGGACCAATAAAAAGCGAGTTATAAGCACTTTTAAATTTGGCTATCCTTGTTTGACTTTGAAGGAGGGGGCCCAAGGTAAAATCTGACAACATCAAAAGATTCCTAGCCCATGATTTCCTATAGATTGGTTTCACATTTCAAACCTCTAGGACCAATAATAAGTGAATTATAAGCACTTTTGCAATAGTTTTCAAGTTACAACTGATTTACTCAACAGTGAAAGACTCAAAGTAGCTATTACTCGGCTATGCAATGAGTTACAGGTCTGCAATTTAAATATGTTATAGCTGACCCAAAGATAGCTGAATAACATATTTAAACAAAATTCTCTAAATGCAGTAATTTTCAAGTTACAGGTAAAAATTTCTGATGTTTTTGACTCCCCAGAGCGTAATTTTGACTCCTGGGCTTAAAATAGCTATTACTCACTTGATTTTGACCCCAGTCCTACAAAAAAGATAGGGTTGAGAGACTTAGCTCATACCCACCAATTTATGCAATAATTTAAAATAAATCTGAAACTGTGACAGGTTGAACACAAACAATAGTCAAATTTTTTTATGCTTTTGACTCCCCAGAGCATAATTTTGACTCCTGGGCTACCAAAACAACAGGTTGCCCAGATCTCTGCCACAGCAAGCCACTTGCATTGACATTGACATTTTTAAGATTCTGGATCCAGATATAACAAGACCACTGCCACTGTGTGTATCTCCCACCAAGCATTAAAGGGGAAGAAATACCTTTTCTGAGATATTCACAATTTTTCATTTTCCGCTAAAATGCAAGAAGTGGCGAAAATTGAAAGTTTTCTCCTAGGCACAGGATACTCTTGTACTAACCTGTTGGTAAAAAATTCGCTCAAAATCGCTCTATCTCTTATGGTTTTTGACATGTTCACACTTTTCATTTTGCACGAAACTCCAAGATGGCCGCCAAAAGTGGCAAAAATTGAAATTTTTCCCCTAGCCACAGGACACTCCTGTACTGCCCTGCAATGTGTTATTTTCCCCTTTATTAACATTTTTTCCATTTTTGGCTAAAATCCAAGATGGCCACCAAAAGTGGCGAAAATTGAAATTTTACCCCTTTGCATAGGATACTCTTGTACTACCCTGCAGGTCTAAAATCCGCTCAATATCACTCTCTTACGGTTTTCAAGATATTCACATTTTTTTCATGTTCCACGAAAATCCACGATGGCCGCCAAAAGTGGGGAAAATTGAATCTACGGACAGGATTCGCTCGAAATCGCTCTATCTCTTATGGCTTTTGTGACATTCATACTTTTTCATTTTCCACTAAAATCCAAGATGGCCGCCAAAAATGGCGAAAATTAAAATTTTCCCCTCTACATAGAATACTCTTGTACTACACTATGGGTAAAAAATTTACTCGAAATCCCTCTATCTCTTACGGTTTTCGAGATATTTCACATTTTCACTAAAACTAGCAATAAAGTAGCAATTACTCACTTGTACTTTGAGCAACAAGTGTGAAACTTAAATATGTTACAGTTCACAAAAAAGTAGATGAACAACATAGTTGAGAGGAATTGTGTAGCTGCAATATTTTTGAAGATATAAGCCATTTACTCATTATGGTTACCATTAAAAATTGACAAAGTAGCTATTACTCACTTAGTTATGGAGATACACTTCCAAACTACTGACCATGTTATAGCTGTGGAGAAAGTACCTGAACAACATATTAGAATAAAATACTCTAAATGCAATAGTTTGAGAGTTATAAGTCATATAATTATATTATAAGTAAAAGTGCTATTACTCACTCAAATGTAGGCCAAAGTTCACCAAACCCCCAAAATACCGAAGAGTGTGAAAAATCATTAGGACAAGTAATTTACCAAAAATGTGTAACCATAAGTTTCAGAGAAAACTGTGTGACACACACACGCACGCACGCAAACACGCACGCATGGTGCAAATTATAATCTCCCTCCGGCAAGCCAGGCAGGAAATAAAAACTTTATTATTGTCCAATATGATAATGCAATATATATTTCACTGTTACACTTGCATATGTTGTCAATATAGTGTCTTATAAATGAAATTTAGATTTAAATTTAGATCATTATTACTCCAATTTATCCTTCTTGTAAATTGCTACTTTCATAATCAGACACACAGGGATCAAAGTTATAAGGTTTTATTCCTGTACATTCCTAATGTGGTAAGTTCTTTGTTATCCCCATCATTTTTGCTACTTGGTATAGTTTTATTATCATCAGAATAATCTAAGTCATCTACATATGCAAAGGAAAATAACTCTGTACACTGAAAATGTATGTTTCTATACACACTTAGAGCATTCTCAGTATACTTAGAGTGAACAGTTTTGACAAGTGAAATAGCTAATTTCAAGTAAAAAAATCAGCTGTAGAATCATAAATACTGGATTGTTTTTCAAAAGAGTGGTATTTATGCAAACTCAATGTTTAGTTCAATGTTTTATACAAGCCTAAAATATTAGTATGTTTGATTCGACACTACTAGTGGTGTTGGACCAGTTCACGCCCATTTACCAATTCACGTCCACCCCTACATTAATTAAGACAATTACTGTTACACAATAAATTACCAATGTATATGATCAATTTTATAATTATCTATGATGTGGTAAATATATTTTCTATTAAAAAGTATAAATCTTGAAGAAAACTGAGGGTGGGCATGAATAGGTACACGGGCGTGAACTGGTCCACCATGTCAGACACGATAACTTTAAAAATATTAGAATTGTTTCAATAAAACAGTTGTCCTTGTATTAAAACTTTTTGGTGTCTTTTTGTTCAGTATCATTTGGTCCATTTTCTCTTATCCAGTTTGTTTTTTGGGCAATCCTCTGAATATAATGGTTTCTAGAAGAATATATCAGCCATAAGTATAATATGTCCACACACATATACTATTGAAAATAATTTTACAGTACTATTTGTTTTTGTTACATTCAAAAATAAGGAAAATGTTTTTGAAAAAAAGAAAACATATATATTAGAAAGTTAATAATTAAAACTCACCTCATAATTTGTTTGATTCCAAAACAATATATTCAAAAGCAACAGGATACAGCAATTCTGATAAGACACATTAAACTTATATTAAAACCATATTTTATATGTTCAATTTTGTTCCATTAGAGAGTGAACAATAATACTTGATAATTATATCTTGCAATAAAGAAAACCATCAACTCATCAAAACTCCACTGCAATAGTATGTTGATATGTGTCTCAACTACCAACAACAAAAAGTACCCAAAATTGCACACATACACTGTTTAATCAAATACTCATCTTTAATCATAAGACTCTCAACTCTGTCCTAGAAAATATACATCTCAACACCCCAAATCTGCAGGAAGGCTTATCCACTGTTATCTACTCCCCCATTGAAAGTGTTTATATTATCTGAAAACCATCTTTTTCATAGCCCATCATCTGCATCTGTGTTTTGTGGTTGTAACTGACCCTTTCACACAAGATATTTTGCCAGTACTGGAAGAAAGCAAGTACTATTGTCAAACCACATTTAGCTGTTGAATATATGTTTATAACAGAAGCATGTACCATTTTACAGGTACACATATTTACTGATATAGAAATAACTGCTTCATGTAGTTGGTTCATTTGCATAATAGCAGAGAAAAATATATAAGATATACATAATATATAAAAACAAAACAGGAAAACAAAACATTACATTATTAGATGCTAGTGACAAATCAGTCTAAGGAAAATCTGCAACTGGTTCCTTTAACTGCTTCCCCCACCCCACCTTCCAGCATTACCCCACACTGTTTTGTATATTTTACAACTGTCAAGAGAGTGAAATTTATATCTTGTGGTTTCTATCAAGTTGATTATCCAAGTTCCCAGGGTATATACATGTATTACTGAGGTTACTGTTACCAATGTGTGTGCACACTTTATCATACTGTTATCAGAAAAGTGAAAGTTTTGGAAGATTCATTCACTTGTACAGGTTGCATTTATTTAGCATGTGACAAAAGCAGAAGAGCAGAAAATCACTTGCCAACCACTGAAAGTATTAATACCAAGAGGAACATTTATTGCACAAAAATTCTTTCATTATCTAACTTAACATATTTTTAGGATTATTTGACACAACTGTTCATTGTTTTTTTTATTCTGGAAACTGGAAAGCACTCATAGAGCACAAACCTCAACCAGGTTTTTTTTTCCATAATTATGGGAATTATAGTTTCCTGTGTATTTGAAATTACTCCAAAAGTACTGACCATATTTCTATAAATTTTTACATGAGTAGGGCTTGACCAAAGGAAAGAAGTGTTTATGTTGTAGGAAAGACCAGGTCATATTCTGGATACAAAAAGTCCTTAATTAAGCGTCCATGAAAGGGCGCTTATTTATTTTCGCCTCAGTTTCCTCGCCACTGTCGCCGCCGCATTATGGTCTGCCTTGAATATCTCCCTTATTATTAGAAGGTTTCAAACCATATTTGGCAGTTATATACCTTAGGCGTGGGAAATTTTTTCTGCATGCTTAAATTTGACCCTTGACCTTTATCAAGGTCACATGATCAAAAGCAATATTTTTAAGTACACCCCGTCATCGCAGTTCAGGAAAAACTACTTGCTACACAGCCTTATAATTTGACACACCTATTCATACTATCGAAAACGCGAGCTGATTAGATTTTGGGAGAAATCCCTTGAAAAATGTCTCATTTATGGGTGATTTTCTGACACCTTCCAATCTGAAAGCCTTAAATTTAGGTCAACCCCCTATTATCTTCTTAAGTATTGCATGTAGAGCCATAAAATGTATTGGGAGGTAATAGGAAACCATATGTGGAGAGTCGAAATAGCCGGTCAGTTTTACCCCACGGCCCCCCTTATAGGTCAAACTGGGGCCATAAAATAGCTGATTTTGAGTTTTTGCCTTATATCTCCTTTATCGTTGCTTTTATAGCTTCAGAATGTATTAAGAGGTATTGGGAAAGCATATGTAGAGAGTCTAAATAGCCGGTCATGACCCCACGACCCCCCCCTTATGGGTCAACCTGGGGTCATAAAATAGGTGATTTGGAGTTTTTGCCTTATATCTCCTTTATTGTTGCTTTTATAGCTTCAGAATGTATTAAGAGGTATTGGGAAAGCATATGTGGAGAGTCTAAATAGCCGGTCCGTTTTACCCCTGACCTCCCTTATGGGTCAAACTGGGGTCGTAAAATAGCTGATTTCGAGTTTTTGCCTTGTATCTCCTTTATTGTTGCTTTTATAGATTGAGAATGTATTAAGAGGTATTGGGAAAGCATATGTGGAGAGTCTAAGTAGCCGGTCAATTTTACCACCTGACCCCCTTATGGGTCAGACTGGGGTAAAAAAATAGTTGTTTTGGAGTTTTTACCTGATATCTCCTTCATTGTTGCTTTTATGGCTTCGGAATGTATTAAGAGATATTGGGAAACCATATCTGGACAGTCGAAATTGCCGGTTAGTTTTACCTCCTGACACCCATGTATCAAACTGGGGTCATCAAATAGCTTTTGCCTTTATTGTTGCTTTTATGCTTTCACAATGTATTAAAGCCTATTGCAAAACCCTGTGGACAATCTAAATAGCAATACATACTTGCAAACATGATTATATATGAAGTTATCAATACTCGTTACTAAAATGCTTTGTAGCATTTACACAAAATTTACTTAAGTTATCCTTAATACTTAAACAGTGTGAAATCAGAATATTACTACAAACATATTTAGTAGGCTTGGCTTAATGTTTTAATTAGAATAGGACATTTCCTCAAAAAAGCATAATATATGCTTTTTCCAATCTACAATACTTTCTCCAGCTTGTCTATGTCTACAACGCTTGTTTATGTTAATTAAAGAAGACCTTTGTAGGATTTTCCTTCTCATGATATCATTAAGTGGGTTGGTTTATGAAACAGTACGGTGCAGCTTTGTGCATTCTTAGCTTTACAGCATGCTTATTAAAACCACAAGGCATTTTAAACTGTCAGGGATGCTTCGCTTTTGTTAGCAAAAGCATTCCTCTAGTTGTTCAGGCCACTGGCGAGGCTGTAGATGAGATGCAGACTGCCACCAAGCCTCTTGAGCCTCCCAGTGCTGGGACAGCAACCCAGCCTGTTCAAACCCCCGGTTCAGTCCATTACGGTCAGCCATCCGGTACCGGTGGTGTAGATCTCAGTGTAGCATCTAATAGTGAAGATGATCAGCGCAGTTTTACCTGTTCCTTGTCAGATGGAAACTTCCGAGACCGATCACCAGAGATCTCACCAGGGAAGAGTCTGCAGATCAAGAAGTATCAGAAGAGGCCAGTTATAGAGAGACAATCAGAAAAGTGAGATCCTTTATGGGTTGGCACAAGGTTCCTGAGTTCGAAACTCTGTCCTCTTCTGATGACACCCCTTTTGCCGGTGCACATGCTCAGCCAACCGGTAAAGTGTCAGTCAAGCTCCCGGTGGATGACTGGTTATGCAGAAAGATGAACAAGCTTAACCTCACCATCACAGAAGGGTTCCCTGCAAGAAATACTGACACTGCTGGCCTCCTCAAGGACCAGTTCATCAAGCTACCCAGGTCGTCCAGATGGTATGGGATGCATGCTGTGAGAGCAACATAGTATGCACCTGGTCACCGGAACCGGCCAAACTCAACCATGCCTTCAGTCGAGTTGGAAGACAAAGTTTTCCTTCTGCCCCACCCTCCCGGGCCTTCAGCCAGGACATGCTCAGGTTTTGGGGGATAGCAGCACGTGAACAAACTGTGATGTGCAATCAGGCTGCTGGTTTATCAAGGTGTTTGACCAGGGTTCAGGATGCTGTCTGATCAGCTGAAAACCCTACATCTAGACAAGAAGGGCAAGTCGTCTGAAAGAACGAAGCAGGCAATTGATGAACTGAACTACCTAGTGACCTTCAACCGGTCAATCTCTCAAGCCATGGCCAGAACTATGCAAGATTTGTCAGACGGTACGTTTATAAGTATGGCCAACTTCACATTGGTGTGCAGGGACAGCTACTTAGAGCACTTACATGCTGGTGTGAAGCAAGACACTCTGAATGCCTTGAGAACATCTCCAGTCCATCTCAACTCACTGTTCCCGGATCAGCTTATCACCAAGGCTGAAGAGGAAATCTGCAGAAATGAGGAGAGGTGTTCTGCTGGCCAGTCGCACAGATGTCAAGGACGTTTCCACCCTTATGCTTCTAATGACAAGTCTGCTAGCCATCTGGACCAGATGTCCTGTGTCCCCGCATGGAAACAGATAAGGGACAAGCAACAGTCAAGAAAAGGTCGTGGCAAGGCCTCAACATTCTCCCAGAAGCTAAGGGTTCAAAGTCACGTAAATGACAATCGTGTAAATTCTGTGACTGGTCAGAAGAACTCTGTATGTGTTACAGGTCAGGGAGACTTGGACCCAGCACCAGTGGTAGCCGCGAACAGCAAAGTGACTTTAAATTTAAATGTAGACTTTTGTGTTGCAAATGCTCATATTGTCACCGGGTTGCCACAAAAGAAAGGCGTAAATCCCAATTGTCAAATATGCACAGAAATAAAACATGTGAAAGATGTTTCCTGTGTAGGCCACTTGAGTTCTGTAAATCTTGTCACAAATGCCCCACCTGTTGTCATGGATCCACCTGTACGGGCAAGGTTACACAAGTGTTGGGAGAAGTGGGAAGCTCTGGGTTCGAGTCAAAAAGTAGTCAAAGCAGGGCTTCTCTGAGGCAGTGGCAGCACGAATTGAGGCTCCTCAAAGAGGATCAACCAGATCTGTCTATGAAACAAAGTGGTCGATTTTTACAAAGTGGTGCCTCAGTAATCAGGTGGACTTCAGGGCAAGACCTCTGAAAGCCATTGTTGACTTCCTCCTGCCCTCGTTTCAGGACAAGAAGTTGCAACCAGGCACTACTGATGGCTACAGATCAGCCATTGCTGACAAACTGGGCAATGTCCCCATTTATGTCAGCAAGGATGAGAATCTCACTCGTCTCCTGGATAGTTTCCATAGACAGACCCAAGGGCAGGAGGGGCATCCCCTCCTGGAACCTCTCTCCGGTGCTACAATAGCTGACAAAGGCTCCCTTTGAACCCCTGAAACAGGCCTCCTTAAAACACTTGACCTTCAAGACTGTTTTCTTACTGGTCTTACGTTCTGGCAAACGAAGGAGTGAGATCCATGCTTGGTAACATAGGAACATCAGACACCAGTCAGACTGGTCCAAGGTGTCCTTGTACCCCTCAAATAGCTTTCTATCCAAGAATCGGACGGTTTCTTTTTTACTTTCACCAAACTCAAAAGTGCTTATAACTTGCTTATTATTGGTCCACAGGTTTGGGATGTCAAACCAGCTTATAGTAAATCATAGGCTGGGAATCTTTTGGTGTGGTCAGATTTGACCTTGGACACCTCCTTCTAGGTCAATCAAAGATAGCCAAACTTAAAAGTGCTTATAACTTGCTTATTATTGGTCGCACAGGTTTGGGATGGTAAACCAACCTATAGGAAATCATGGGCTGGGAATCTTTTGGTGTGGTCTCATTTGACATTGAACCCCTCCTTCAAGTTCAAACGAGGATAGCCAAACTTAAAAGTGCTTATAACTTGCTTATTATTTGTCGTGCAGGTTTGGGATGCTAAACCAACCTATAGGAAATCATGGGCTGGGAATCTTTTGATGTTGTCAGATTTGACCTTGGACATCTCCTTCAAGGTCAAACGAGGAAAGCCAAGCTTAAAAGTGCTAACTTGCTTATTATTGGTCTTGCAGGTTTGGGATGGTAAACCAAATTGTAGGAAATCATAGGCTGGGAATTTTCTGGTGTGGTCAGATTTGACCTTGGCCCCCTCCTTCAAGGTCAATCGAGGATAGTCAAAATAAAAGTGCTTATAACTCGCTGATTATTGGTCCTAGAGGTTTGGGATGGTAAACCAATCTATAGGAAATCACGGGCTGGGATTCTTTTAGTGTGGTCAAATGAGGATATCCAAACCTAAAAGTGCTTATAACTTGCCTATGATTGGTCCTAGAGGTTTGCAATGTGAAACCAGCCTACATGAAATCATGGCCTAGGAATCTTTTGGTGTGCTCAGATTTGATCTTGGACCCCTCCTTCAAGGTCAAATGAGGATAGCCAAACTTAGAAGTGCTTATAGCTCGCTTATTATTGGTCCTAGTGGTTTGTAATGTCAAACCAACCTATTGGAAATCATGGGCTGGGAATCTTTTGATGTGGTCAGATTTGACCTTGGGCCCCTCCTTTAAGGTCAAACGACAATAGCCAAACTTAAAAGTGCTGATAGCTTGCTTATTATTGGTCCTAGAGGTTTGCAATATGAAACCAACTTATAGGAGGTCATGGCCTGGGAATCTTCTGATGTTTTCAGATTTTACCTTGGACCCCTTGTTCAAGTTCAAGCTATGGTTTACTGACTTTTGTGAGTTGTCTTTTCAGTGGATACAAATTTGCATCGGTTCTCCAATGCTTAGGTCTAATTCTTGGATTGGGTAAGGTGTAGAATGTATACACTTGTTTGGGTCATTGAATAGGGGGTGTAGGTGTGCAACGTCATGGTATGACCTTTAACTTTGGCTCTGCCAAAGTGTGTTCACCTGCCATATTTGAGACATGTTTCTTTTATGACCTATGGGGGGGCCACGGTGGCAGAGTGGTAACACTCTCGCCTCCCACCTCTGTGGCCGGGGTTCGATCCCTGTCATGGCCGTAAGTGGGAAAGCTGGTAGTTGCTTGCCGTTGGTCGGCAGTTTACAGTACAGAACCCTAGCGAACTATATGTACTGGTTTCCTCTGCCCTTCCAACTACCCGTCGTGATATGACCTGTACAGTGTTGAAAGCGACGTAAAACCCCAAATAAACAAATTTATGACCTATGGATTGTTGCAACTAATTATTATATCTACTTTTACATAGTTGTGCTATTTCGATTGACTGCTATTCACCAGTTAATAAATTTTACAACTTCATAATTTTTAGTTTACTGATTAATGTTGCTAATGTTGATTAATCTTGCTATCGAATTGTCTTGTTACTTTATATATATTTTCTTTCTCTTAGATGCTATCTTCCTTACTTAAACATTATTAGGACCTTTATGAAACTGACACTGCTGTGAAAGTATCCTGACCTTTATACTGTTTCACTGCTTCTGTATCTCAAGGCATTGAAAACTATTTCCCCAAGCTGTGGGGTATGGTCATCTCTGATGCTATTTTTTGTATTTCACACAGAAATTCAACATGGCTGCCAAAAATGGCAGGAAATGGTTTCTGGCAAAAAGGGACAAATGACTGTATACCTTGCAGGCCAGACATCTGGCACTGTTTCCAAGATAAGTGCATTTTTGGATTTTATGCAGAAATTAAAGGAAGCCATCCAAAAATGGAAAAAAGTGGCAGGAGATTCACGGTATACCCTGCAGACCACAAATTTGGTCCAAATTGTTCTATTTTATACCATTTCCAAATTCCAAGATAAATGCATTGTTGATTCAAGAAGCCCACCAAAAACTTCTGCAGATACTCTGCAGGAGTGACCTAGGAGAAGTGACATGTTCTTTTCACAGAAAGGAAAAAAGGGATCTTTTGATATGATCAGATTTCACCTTCGGCTTCTCCTTCAAGGTTAAACAATGGTTGAATGGCTTTGGTGAGTTTTCTTTCTGGTGGATACAATTTGCATTGGTTCTCTGATGCGATAGATCTAGTTTTCTTGGACATTGGCCGGATGCTTTTGGCCTCCCGAGATAGCATTCAGTTCAGTTCCACACGGTAAGCTTGTGTAGCTTATAAAAGCTACATTTAAGTAATTAAAATTTTCAATTTTGTTTTTCAAAATGAGGCTAAAACTTTGCACAGACAGGTTTTCATAGCCATAAACATTCCCTGCAAATTTGGTGAAGATATCTTTATAAATGAATGAGATATTAAGGTTTATGCTAAAACGTGATAACAGACGGACAAACTCACGGACGCACGCACATACGGAAAGCGTTTTATAATCTCCCGACCACAGCCTTCGGCCAGAGGCAGAAGTGAATAAAGAAAGAATCAATTTGAGTAAAAGATGAAGTATTTCAAATGAATCTGGTTACAGTAGTCTGAAAAAGTTTTATGAATTTATATCAATGTAATGTCAGTGCACAGGATAAAATTAACATAAAAAGCACTCACAGAGTGCCAACCTCCACCAGGTATGCATTTATGAAACTTCAGGACATTTTTATCCAGAATATGATCTGATCTTTGCTAAAATATTAACAATTGTTTTCCTTTTCTGAACCCTACCCACACAAAAATGTTATAAAGATCAGCTCATGAATTTTGGAGTAATTGCGAATGAATACAGATACACAGTAAACAATAAATCCCTGGTGGAGGGCTGTGCTCTATGAGTGCTTTTTATACAATGAAGATCATAAAATATGTTTTGTACCATCTAGGTAATATGAGGAATTTTGTGCAATAAATGTTTTTCTTTGTATTAACGTACTCAATCAGTGGCAAGTAATGTTCTACTCTTCAGGACAAAAAAATAAAGGACAGTTTCCTTTGTTACATACTAAATGTATACAACATGTACAAGTGGTTAATGAATATTCCAAAACTTTTACTTTTCTGATAACTATGCACAGACACTGGTAACAGTAGCATCAGCAAACATATTAAACAGTGGGGGCAGGGCAATGCTGGGAGAGGTGGAGTGGGAGAAGCAGTTAAAGGAACCAGTTGCAGATTTTCCTTAGACTGCATTTAAGCAGTCTCATTTGCACAGTAAGACACATTTAACACAGCTGTGTAGGTGTTAAGTAACAGTTTAGAACATGTAATTTCACAGGGTTATCTGTTGGCAATAGATACCCATGCACCAGATGCTCTTTTTTACAGGTTACTGAAGGTGGGACTGGTGGTTTCTACAACCTTATTCATGGATATAAACAACATATTTACAGAATGTCATATAGTTTTAAGGTAAATTCACAGAAGTTGAATCTAGATCTGGTAGCAGAACTACTGGTACAGATGATGGATCCACATTCATAAATTTTAGGGGGCTCGGTGGTGTAGCGGTTAGAGTTCTCGCCTCCAACCTCTGAGGCCGCCGGTTCGAATCTCGGGCCGGGCGCTTCATGTTGGAAAGTTGGTAGTTACTTGCCGATGCCCGGTGGTTTACAATGCAGTATGCACTGGTTTCCTCCACCTGTAAACTACCTGTCGCAATATGACCCTGGCTGTTGAACGCAACGTAAAACAACAAATAAATCTAAATTCATAAATTTATTTTGTCTATACTTTAGACATAATTTTTCTACTCTTAACTAATCCTTTTAGCAGGATCTCTCAAATTACTGGTGAAAAAAAAATTATGTCAAGACTGTATTCCATTAAATAAAAATAAGTGAATTTACTCTCACAAATAATCCACTACTGTGATGCCCAAAGATCAGTTAAATGTTGACTTGAGTTTATATTCATCAAAGTCTAATTGGGACTTCAAAAATCTGTATCATTCAATAGTCTAATCACTAAATTAGATAGGTTTTATTGCTAAAAAGACAATCATAATTAAACACTGTTTGATTCTTTAAATGGCATTGGTGGATAAATTACATGGAGAACATGTCAGTATCTTTTGACGTTTAAGTCAGGTTATAGTTATAGTTATACTTAGACTAGTTAACTGATTAATATTGGTTCATCACAAAGTTGTTCAGTTGTGTGTGAATTGATCTGGTTCATATCTTTCAATAGATCTGGATTCAGATGCTCAATCATATAGTTTGGTAAATAAACTTTTTTTTACCACTAAATAACACTGAGATAGAATTCACTGTTCCTTACAATAACATTACTCTACACAACAAAGATTGTGATATATACAGGACCAAGGATAAAGTGAATCATCTTCAGACTTTAACACCAGAGTTTGTATGCAGTCCTAGGAATTATACTATCCCTGAAATCTGAGGGGGTTCTTATCTGCTCCCCCACTGCAAGTGTTTATGTTATCGGAAGATCATGTAATTAATAGCCCATCATCTGCATGTATCTTGTGGTTGTATGACTACTCTCTCATTTAAAATATGTTGCCAGCACTGGAAGAAAGCAAGTATACTTATCAAACCCAAACCATATTTAGTTGTTGAATATATTCTTGTAAAAAGAAGCATGTGTATACTGTTTCTATATTTTTCATTCACTAGAATGTAACTAAAGAGTTGGATTTTATTGGTACACACATTTATTATCTCCACCAAAGAGGTATTGTTTTCATGACCGTTTGTTTGTTAGCAGGATTACACAAATACTACTGCTTGGATCTTTCTTTAAAAAGTCATAAGCTGGGTCACGGTCTGATTAAAGGCCCTTGTAAATACATGCGGCGCGGTACGATTTGTACTGCATACTGAGCAGATTTTCTTTACCTTGCACATTTGGGCCATTTTTCCAGCAGTTCTCAGTATATTGACAAAATATTTTAACTAGAGTGAAAGCAAATAGAATAGTTCAAATAATCATAAATGTAATTAAAAAGCTAATACCCCACAGTACATTTTTACACCCTCCTACCCTTACATGGATTTAATGTTATTACAATAAAAGGCCTTGACCAGTGTCCCTTTTATGATACTGGTGATTACACACCCTGATAAAGAGTGGCCGGCTGATAAAGAGTGGCCGGTAGGTTGGTCAGTTTCTGGTGAGTGATTGTAGTACTAGGCCAGGTATCAGACTAAGGCTGGTGAGCAGGCTGCTGATGACAATTGAGCAGTCGGTTGGTCGGTTCCTGTTGTTGATGAACAATGGTTGGTTGCTGGTGAGTAGTGGTCGGTCGGTCTATCGGTTGAGGCTCAAAGAAGGACTGAGTGTTGTCAACAGCACCGGCTGATGGAGGCTTGGCTGGAGAGACGACCACTGGCTGGAAAACCGGCTTTTGCTGGTTGAACGATTTGGATAACAGCATTGCCTCCAGTCAGCTAAAATGTTCGGACCATTTCTGGTCCAATGCCTATAGCTTACTGTCTGTTGCGGGTTTTGGAACCCTAGCCAATAAAACATGTTTTCTCACAGCCTTGCCCTTGTCTTTGGAATCAGTCTTCTTGTCTTTTGCACTTCTGCCACTCGATATTTCTGCAATCTGTGTTTTCTTGGCTTTTGCACCAGGCGTACTACTCGCCTCGTCTGAGTTCAAATCTTGTCTGTCTTTTGCTACCCCAAGCACTGAAACTAAAGCTGGATCCACAAGGGTGCTACTCAACTCTTCTAGGGTGGCTTTGTTATCATATTTCTGCTTTTTCTTCTGATGAGAAGGTGTAGCCAAACATGATTTCTCTTGCTGGGTTACAAAGTTGCAAAACTGACAGGCTTCATTCTTAAGACAGGGGTCAGTGCCTTTTCCTTTGTGTCTATAACAGTCACAGTACGCATGGGAATCGAACCCAGCCATTAAATGTCCACAAAGACCCCATTTCTGCCCAGGTGAAGTGATAATGGTCTATAAGTTTCTATAAACAGTTACTTGGCAGAGGTTTGTGTTGTCTAAGTGCTGTTATATACATTATTAGATGCTAGTGACAAATGGACCAACATTGCTATATCTGTGTATAACATGATACATTCCTATGAGCACAAAGGAAATTCACTTTTAGGACAAAAAGTTTTCATAGTCATAAATTAATCTTCCTGACTAGGTATATTTTCTTAAGTGTAAATTTGCATACTAAAAAAAAACAAATAAGTAAAGAAAATATTACATCCTTAAACATTGCACCAATGAATATATTCCTTAAATTAAAAATTGACCCAAATGTACTACTTTGTTTAATAAAGCTTTAAAAAACTTGCATGGTTGCACAAAAATCAAGTAAAATGATACATTAAATACTGAATACACAATTTTATAAAAAGGCTAATTTGTGTGGTGTACTATATGAAATACTGGATTAGAGTAAGACAAGAAACCCCAGATGTGAAATCTTTTGTAGTCTGTGGTAATTCATTATCAGCACCCTACCTAGTTAAAAGAAACACAGAGGGGGAGCAGATAGACCTTCCCTCAGATTTGTGGGACTTGGATGGTATAATTCCAAGGACTGTATGGTAGTGTGTGCATGTGGTAAACCAGATGGGTGAAGTTTTAATAGGGCTGTTCCACCTTGGCGGTAATGTTTTACATAGGTTTACAACAATTTATATTTTCAGTACTGGAGGTAGAGCTTTTCAATCATAATGATCTTAAAGCCATCATAACGGCATTATATAGGAAGTTACAGAACTTCCTAAGTCTGCCTGATTGGATGCGTCATAAGTCCATCGGGAGTAGTGTGTGACAATATTAAAATGTTAGAAATTATCGCAAACAGATCCTTATCAGATTTATATCACCTTAAACCCATCTTATACCTACCTTTCCACTTGTAAACTCACATTTTTGACCTAACAGTGATCTTAAAATATCTCAACAGTCTCAAAGCAGCCTTTTCAATCTTACAATGATCTTCAACCTCTCTTTTCCATCTTAAATCTACCTTTAATGTTCATAAACCTATCATAAACTATCATAAACTTTTGGGAACCTATGTGTGGTAATCTCAACATTACTTGTAAGTTATCAGGAAGAAATCTTAAACATATGTTTACCTATCTTAAATGTATCTCAAATTACCCCTATAGATATTGAATAACTTAATTTTTGCCAATCTGGAGGTAGGTTTATCACTGAATTGCCACAATGGAACAGCCCTCTAAGGGCCATCACCCATTTGAGAGGCCACACCACAAGTACTAATGACTTATCCCCACTCATGTAAAGCTCTTTCAGTATCCAGTATTATCTGTTTTATCAAACTGCAGTTCAAAGCATGTCTGTTTTTTTGTGTGTGTGTGTGTCTATGAATAGGAGAAACAAATGAACCAAAAAAATGGAGTTGAGAAATATAAAAAGAAAAAAATGGATTTAATATAAATGACAAAAGGCCACCCAAAACCTTGCAGGGATTACAGAGGTAAGATAAATTATTATAATTTTGAATTTGTCAAATATTATTGTTTAGAAGCAAATGAATGAATATACAGTTACACTGCTGCTGAAATTTTAGATATTGTAGTTAAATATATTCAAACCGGTTTTTTTTTACCGTATAATGTCTTGTGCTATTTTTCTGGTGAAAAGGCTGGTGTATTTACCATAAATGACCTATTTAGCACATCTGCCCTTGTAACAGCACCCTATCTCTTTTCAAAGCAATATACTTGACAACTTCTAGTGGGTGAACGATTAGACAGTGCACAATCGCGGTTGGTTACAAAAGGTTACTAATGATCGATTATTCAGCTTAAATCTTACCTTTCTTAATTTTTCTCAATATCCACATATTTTTTTATATAATTTACATATTTTTACTTAATAAATTGACATTTTTGTCATGACTTTCGAGTTTGTTTTCATCTACCGCCTTATTTACAGGAAGTTGGTATTTCTAAATATTAAAACACCGTTTTTCTACCGGATTGACCTATACTTCATCCCGGAAAGTGTTTCATGATGGGTGCGCTAAAAGGGACATTTTTTCCCAACAAATATTGAATAAAAATAGACTTTGCTTAGCGCACTGAATAGGTCATTTACAGTATACTGAAATATTACTTGTATCATCATTTTAGTTATTTTTAGTTTATTTCTGAATGTCATAATTAGACATTCAATTTTCTGGTTATTGTATATGCAGTTTAGAAAATGTTTGTATCAACACCTATCCCAGAAAATTAGCTATAAGCACTTTTAACTTTTGGCTATCCTCGTTTGACCTTGAACAAGGGGCCCAAGGTCAAATCTGACCACACAAAAAGATTCCCAGCCCATGAGTTTCTATAGGTTGGTTTACCATCCCAAACCTCTACGACCAATAACAAGTGAGTTATAAGCAGTTTTAAGTTGGGCTATCCTCAATTGACCTTGAAGGAGGGGTCCAAGGTCAAATCCGACCAAACCAGAAGATTTTCCAGCCCATGATTTCCTATATGTTGGTTTACCATCCCAAACCTCTAGGACCGATAATAAGCCAGTTATAAGCAGTTTAAGTATGGCTAATCCTTGTTTGACCTTGAAGGAGGGGTCCAAAGTCAAATCCGACCATACCAGAAGATTCCCAGCCCATGATTTCCTATATGTTGGTTTACCATCCTAAACCTCAAGGACTGATAATAAGCAAGTTATAAGCACTTTTAAGTTTGGCTATCCTCATTTGACCTTGAAGGAGGGGTTCCAGGTCAAATCTGGCAACATCAAAAGAATCGCAGCACATGATTTCCTATAGGTTGGTTTCACATTGCTAACCTCTAGGACCAATAATAAGGGAGATACAGGCACTTTTAAAGTCCGCTATGTGGGTTACTTCGTCACTCCGTGGATGACCTTGAATTAAGAGCTTCAAGGTCAAATGTGTGCAAGATTGTAGAGGACATGTATATCTGTTATACAATAAATAAACATAAAGACTTTCTGACATTTTAACTAAAATGAGATTTTTATTATGAGTCAGTAAATTTTACTTTATTTTCCATTCATTTATGGGGTCGTTGACTTTAGTGACTTAATTTTAGCAACCTGTAGATTGAAAATTTGATTGACAGGAATTCTGTCCTAAATTCTTCAAAAATGTCCTAAACGTTTTGCTAGTCTTAGGACAGAATGTCCAGCCGGACTTTTCATGCGGCAGAATCACTGATAAATGACTTATAAGCACTTTTAAGTTTGGCTATCCTCGTTTGACCTTGAAGGAGGGGCCCAAGGTCAAATTTGACCACATCAGAAGATTCATAGCCGTGATTTCCTATAAGGCGGTTTGAGATTGCAAACCTCTAGGACCAATAATAAGCGAGTTATAAGCACTTTTAGGTTTGGGTTTCCTCGTTCGACCTTGCAGGAGGGGCCCAAGGCCAAATCTGACCACATCAGAAGATTCCTAGCCCATGATTTCTTATAGGTTGGTTTCGCATTGCAAACCTGTAGGACCAATAATAAGCAAGTTATAAGCACTTTAACTTTGGCTATCCTCATTTGACCTTTAAGGATGGGCCCTAGGTCAAATCTGACCACATCAGAAGATTCCTAGACCATGATTTCCTACAGGTTGGTTTCACATTGCAAACCTCTAGGACCAATAATAAGCGAGTTGTGAGCACTTTTGTCTTTGGCTATCCTCGTTTGATCTTGAGGACAGTCCCAAGGTCATATCTGACAATATCAGAAGATTCCTAAGACATGATTTCCTATAACTTGGTTCACATTGCAAACCTCTAGGACCAATAATAAATGAGTTATAAGCACTTTTAAGTTTGGCTATCCTCGTTTGACCGTGAAGGAGGGACCCAAGGTCAAGTCTGATTTTCTGTAAGGTGGTTTGACATTGCAAACCTCTAGGACCAATAGTAAGCAAGTTATAAGCACTTTTAGGTTTGGCTATCCTTGTTTGACCTTGAAGGAGGGGCCCAAGGCCAAATCTGACCACATCAGAAGATTCCTAGCCCATAACTTCTTAAGTAGTAGTTACACATCCAAGGATGGCCCGCCGGATCATGCCAGGTTTCCTAATATGGAAAATGTTAAGTGATTTATGGATCATCTTTTCCTTCTGTAAGGTCATCGGTAACATCCATAATGTCCTTGTGAGATCCGTAGTGGCATACTGTGATCTGTAGTGACATGCCAAGGATCAGATAAGATCCCTAGGATGTTACGGAAAAATCAAAACTGTTTATTTTTCCATGAAGTCCATACGGACCTTATTATCTGTAGCTCTTCTGTATCATCTGTAGCTCATCCGTGAGTGTTCTTATTATGCGTAAACCCATCCTGGATGTCCTTATAACATCCCTTTCATCCTTGACGCTTCCGCGGCAAGAAATATCCATAAAATAATTGCCAGATCTGCTACGGACTGACATGGAAAGGGTTTGCAGATTAAAAAACAGTCATAAGACCAGTGCTTTGTGCAATCTTTTCATCTGCAAACCTGTCCGTGCCGGTCCGTAGCAGATCCTTGGCAGTTTCGTAAATCTTTTACATGACCCACCCTCATCCCCTGTGCATCCCTGTCAGTTACCATATATGGAACTGTTGGCTATATCCATGGTGTATCCTTGGAAGTGTAGCTGGCCCCTTATAGGTTGGTTTCGCATTGCACACCTGTAGGACTAGTAATAAGCAAGTTATCAGCACTTTTAACCTTGGCTATCCTCATTTGACCTTGAAGCAGGGGCCCAAGGTCAAATCTGACCACATCCGTGGTCGGGAGATTATAAAACGCCCTCTGTTTGTGCATTCGTCCATCCATCTGTCTGTCCATCCGTCTTTACGTAAACCTTAATATCTCATTTACTTACAGATAGCTTCTCCAAATTTGCAGGGAATGTTTATTGCTATGAAAATATGTCTGAAAAATATTTTGGTCTCATTTTGAAAAACAAAATGGCCGCCATAGCCAATTGTTTTAAAATCATAAAGATGCTCTAAATCTTGAAATGTTGCAGCTAGCTTCATCAAATTTGCACAAAAGATATATGGCTAGAAAAACTAGTCTGATAGTAATTTTGGCCTAGTTTGCAAAACAAAATGGCCACGATATCACATGTTTAATGTCAAATAGGGTTATCCTATTAAAATGCCTTATATCGCCCTTACCATTGCTCCTAGGGGTTTGGGATGTCAAAACAATTTGTAGGAATTTAAGGCCTGGGAGTCTTTCCCAGGTGTTGAATTTGACCTTTGCCCCTGCTTCAAGGTTAAATGGGGTCATCATACTAAAACGTCCTTATATCTCCCTTATTATTGGTGCTAGGGCTTCAGAATGTAAAAACAGCCAATGGGAAGTCCTGGTCTGCAAATGTTTTGCTTTTGATCAATTTTGGCCTCATTTTGAAAAACAAAATGGCAGCTATAGCCAATTATTTGAAAATCATTAAGATGCTTTAAAACTTGAAGTATTGCAGCTATAGGGTCACCAAATTTGCACAAAAGATGTATGGCTGGGAAAGTAATTTTGGCATAGTTTTGAAATCAAAATGGACGCCAAATCATGTTTAATGTCAAATGGGATTATCCTATTAAAAAGGCCTTGTATCTCCCTTATCATTGCTACTAGGGGCTTGGAATGTGAAAACAACTTATAGGAAGTTATGGCCTAGATATCTTTTCCCATTTCTGACTTTGACCTTTGACCCCTTCCTCAGTGTCAAGTGGGGTTCATCTTACTAGAAAGGCCTTATATCTCCCTTAGTTCTCATATACTACTGATTCTAAGGCGGGAGATAACTACTGCGGCAGTGGCCTTGTTACCTATAAGTTGGCTTGACATTGCCATCTTCTAGGATCAATTGAAACTGTTAAATTTGGCTATCCTGGTTTGACTTGATTTGCAATTTCTATGAAAAGGACGGCTCCTTTTTACAAAAGTGAAGATTAACAGTTTCTGTGAAAAGGACACATCTTTTCAGAAAAGTGAAGATTTTGCAGTTTTTGTGAAAAGAATGCGTCCTTTAGAGAAAAGTGAAGATTTGCAGTTTCTGTGAAAAGGATGCGTCCTTTTCAGAAAAGTGAAATTTGCAGTTTCTGTGAAAAGGACGCGTCCTTTTCAGAAAAGTGAAGATTTGAAGTTTCTGTGAAAAGGACGCGTCCTTTTTAGAAAAGTGAGGATTTGCAGTTTCTGTGAAAAGGACTCGTCCTTTTTAGAAAAGTGAAGATTTGCAGTTTCTGTGAAAAGGATGCGTCCTTTTTAGAAAAGTGAAATTTGCAGTTTCTGTGAAAAGGACGCGTCCTTTTTCGGAAAGTGAGGATTTGCAGTTTCTTTGAAAAGGACACGTCCTTTTCAGAAAAGTGAGGATTTGCAGTTTCTGTGAAAAGGACACGTCCTTTTTAGAAAAGTGAGGATTTGCAGTTTCTGTGAAAAGGACGCATCCTTTTCAGAAAAGTGAGGATTTTTAGTTTCTGTGAAAAGGACGCGTCCTTTTTAGAAAAGTGAGGATTTGCAGTTTCTGTGAAAAGGATGCGTCCTTTTTAGAAAAGTGAAATTTGCAGTTTCTGTGAAAAGGACGCGTCCTTTTTCGGAAAGTGAGGATTTGCAGTTTCTTTGAAAAGGACACGTCCTTTTCAGAAAAGTGAGGATTTTTAGTTTCTGTGAAAAGGACACGTCCTTTTTAGAAAAGTGAGGATTTGCAGTTTCTGTGAAAAGGACGCATCCTTTTCAGAAAAGTGAGGATTTTTAGTTTCTGTGAAAAGGACGCGTCCTTTTTAGAAAAGTGAGGATTTGCAGTTTCTGTGAAAAGGACTCGTCCTTTTTAGAAAAGTGAAATTTGCAGTTTCTGTGAAAAGGACGCGTCCTTTTCAGAAAAGTGAAGATTTGAAGTTTCTGTGAAAAGGACGCGTCCTTTTTAGAAAAGTGAGGATTTTTAGTTTCTGTGAAAAGGACTCGTCCTTTTTAGAAAAGTGAAGATTTGCAGTTTCTGTGAAAAGGATGCGTCCTTTTTAGAAAAGTGAAATTTGCAGTTTCTGTGAAAAGGACGCGTCCTTTTTCGGAAAGTGAGGATTTGCAGTTTCTTTGAAAAGGACACGTCCTTTTCAGAAAAGTGAGGATTTTTAGTTTCTGTGAAAAGGACACGTCCTTTTTAGAAAAGTGAGGATTTGCAGTTTCTGTGAAAAGGACGCATCCTTTTCAGAAAAGTGAGGATTTTTAGTTTCTGTGAAAAGGACGCGTCCTTTTTAGAAAAGTGAGGATTTGCAGTTTCTGTGAAAAGGACGTGTCCTTTTCAGAAAAGTGAAGATTTGAAGTTTCTGTGAAAAGGACGCGTCCTTTTTAGAAAAGTGAGGATTTGCAGTTTCTGTGAAAAGGACGCGTCCTTTTTCGAAAAGTGAGGATTTGCAGTTTCTGTGAAAAGGACGCGTCCTTTTTAGAAAAGTGAAATTTGCAGTTTCTGTGAAAAGGACGCGTCCTTTTCAGAAAGGTGAAGATTTGAAGTTTCTGTGAAAAGGACGCGTCCTTTTTAGAAAAGTGAGGATTTGCAGTTTCTGTGAAAAGGACGCGTCCTTTTTCGGAAAGTGAGGATTTGCAGTTTCTGTGAAAAGGACGCGTCCTTTTTAGAAAAGTGAGGATTTGCAGTTTCTTTGAAAAGGACGCATCCTTTTCAGAAAAGTGAGGATTTTTAGTTTCTGTGAAAAGGACGCGTCCTTTTCAGAAAAGTGAAGATTTGAAGTTTCTGTGAAAAGGACGCTTCCTTTTTAGAAAAGTGAGGATTTGCAGTTTCTTTGAAAAGGACACGTCCTTTTCAGAAAAGTGAGGATTTTTAGTTTCTGTGAAAAGGACACGTCCTTTTTAGAAAAGTGAGGATTTGCAGTTTCTGTGAAAAGGACGCATCCTTTTCAGAAAAGTGAGGATTTGAAGTTTCTGTGAAAAGGACGCGTCCTTTTTAGAAAAGTGAGGATTTGCAGTTTCTGTGTAAGGGACGCGTCCTTTTTCGAAAAGTGAGGATTTGCAGCTTCTGTGAAAAGGACACGTCCTTTTTAGAAAAGTGAAATTTGAAGTTTCTGTGAAAGGGACGCGTCCTTTTCAGAAAAGTGAAGATTTGAAGTTTCTGTGAAAAGGACACGTCCTTTTGAGAAAAGTGACGATTTGCAGTTTCTGTGAAAATGACGCGTCCTTTTCAGAAAAGTGAAGATTTGAAGTTTCTGTGAAAAGGACGAATCCTTTTCAGAAAAGTGAGGATTTGTAGTTTCTGTGAAAAGGACGCGTCCTTTTGAGAAAAGTGACGATTTGCAGTTTCTGTGAAAATGACGCGTCCTTTTCAGAAAAGTGAAGATTTGAAGTTTCTGTGAAAAGGACGCGTCCTTTTTAGAAAAGTGAGGATTTGCAGTTTCTGTGAAAAGGACATGTCCTTTTCTCAGAAGTGAATATTGGTAGATTCAAGCATGCATCCTTTTCACAAAAGTGAAGATTTGCAGTTTCTGCGCATTTTTATGCACCAAACTAGGGTAAACGTAGGAAATATTTATTGTGTTTTGCAGCAAAAGTGTCAAAATGCTGAATTTTTATACCTAAAAGGGACACTCTGATTTTTCCCTTTTAAATCTGAGAGCAGTTCAACAAAAATTTGGACCTTAAAAGTTTGGAAACACTTTTTGGGAATGATTTTGACCTTTGGATCTGACCTTTTCAGTTTTGATCTTTGAGGAAATTTGGAAGTCCTATAAAGATTTTGGTAGTTAAGAAGGTTATGAACTTTCTTAACTGAACTGAAAAAAAAATAAAATTTAAAAAATAAAATTTTAAAAAATTCAATATTCTTCTATAAAGGCTCAATGTGGGACACTTTTACAGAACTCCTGTTGACAGGCTTGTGATTTGATTGGAAATAGTTTTGAAATTTGTTGGAAATGTATTGGATTTTTAGGAGTAAATTTGATGTTAGCAACCAAAGCACAAATACAAGTTCTTGGAATAACTGGGTAGTCCTAAAAAGGTCTGATAGATGCCAGATTCTTATGTCCCCATGGCTCCCATCTCAGATGCTGTCCTTGTTCCCAGTCAATGCACCCACATGATTGAAGTAGTGCACCTACATGATTGAAGTAGTGTTTTAGTAGGTCTCACTGATGTTTGGTTTCCCTCAAAATATTCCTCTAGCTGTCATCTGGCAAATATACCATTTTGTATTGGCTGCTACATCATTTACTGGAGTGGGTGCCCTGTCTGCTCCTCCCCGGTGTGTCCTCAGCATGTTGTGCAATACCATAAATATAAGAAAAATGTCTCTGACAACCTTCAGCCTTTGCTCCATGATGCCCAGTAGTACCCTGAATCTGTTCGCTTACTTCCAAATGCATTCTCCACCGACCTCATGGCTCTGGAGATCCTGTAGCTGGCTATTCTCTCTTCCCTTGTGAATTGTCTTCTGCTGTAGGGTTTCTCCATCTATGGCATCAAGTCAAAGTCATTGTCACCCAGCAAGAAATAGTGCAAATTTGGCCCTCCCTCTCCTAGTGGTTCAGGTGGAGGAAGCCCAAAGGGGCCATTCTTGATCTTCTCCCTCAGATCGCTTCTGTTGAAATCTGTGGAGATCCACTTGACCCAATATTGATCCAGAGGAATCTGTACCCTGCGTCAACCAGGGTTAGCAGCACCATGGAAAAGAAGCCCTGGTAGTTGTAAACATCACTGACAGATTTCTTTTTGGCTTCTTCACGACAATATGTCTACCGTTTATGCCCGCACAGCATGGGGAACATTCCATCTAGTTCTGAATTTCTTCTCCACCTTTTTGTCAGTCTTCAGGTTCAGTAGGGCAGCACCAATACTCTTCCTAGAATTCATAAATGATGGCTCCGCTATCTTTTCAGATGGTGGTTCAACCAACCAGCCAGTGATATTGCAAGGACCTATAGGTTCCCCGTGTTAAAAGTGTCTCAGTGTTATTGCCAATTTCAATCCAACTTCTAAGGGCCCTCCTAAAATTGGTGACTGAATTCTTCATGCGGTGGTGTATGTGTTCTTTGATGAGGTCAAAAAAGGCAGGTAGCATCCTGACAAAATTCTGGTAGTCTGGGATATCAGTCTGTATTAAGTAGGCCAGGAGGGTTCTGAAGCATCCCCTTTCTTCTCTTTGAAGAATCCAGGGCAGGACAAAGGGTATGGTAGATTTCTTCTCCATGGTGGTGTATGTGGCTGGCTATTGGGTGTCATATCCTTGTCATTTTTATATGATGATTTCTTACACTGGATTTGATAACACGCTGATTTAATAGATAACATTTTTAACGCTCGACAATAGGAGAGGGGTATTATTGTAATTAGCTTCATTCCATATTTCTGCAGTTCTGTCTTTCTTTCTGTACACATTTGCATTCTTTTTACTCAAATACTTTAAAATAAATTGAGCTTGGTGGGCATATAGTCCATCGTGTAGAGATGGATTCCACCAAATTTGGTGAACTTTTATTTTAAATTAACATCAAGAGAGAGTTTTTCTTATTTTCAGTTGGGTTTATTCAGCAAAACCTGCTTCTCTATGTCACATACATTACAGCTTCATTGTTTAACTTTGGATTTCTCCACCATTTCTGTATGGTTTTTTACACAAGAAAAACTAGCAGAAGTGCTGTAATAACATATTTCTGACAATATTAAAAACTTATTTTTAGATTACATACTTTCTGAAATAATGTCAATAGAAAATCTTGAAGAAAAAATCCTGTTGTGATATTGATTTAATATTCTCATTCAAGATTTATCATTCAAACATCAGAAACAAATAAGTGACACTGTCGCCTGCTCTGGTGGACCTGAGTGCCCAGTGGTTTCTGGTACACTTTGTACCTATTTTATCAATTAACACTTACAATTATGTTAGCTAGAGAGTGAGCCATGCCATTGTGAACTGAATAAACTTCCACAGAATATTTAGTCAGTGTCTGGATGTGTGTTCAAGTGTGTGTGTTCCTCAGTGCAGAGAAATCCACAGAAAATTAATTAACATTTTTGGTTTCATTTTAATATATTCCAATATAGCTTCAAATACAAATTATAAAAGGTCGATAATACAATACTATATAACACTTGCGAGGGTGGTCTCTTTGAGTCAAGCTTTTTGCTCTCTCTGAGTGTATCTTGTTTAAAAATATAATAGCAAGGGTATGTCAACATAGCGCCTTATCTGATCCAACAAACATCAAAGGGGGTTGTAGACAAGTGATCAAATGTCATCTTATCAATTCATCCTTGCAGCAGAAATATTTGCAATTATGGTAAATGAAAATCATGAAATAATTGGGATTAATCTTTGCAATACTGAAGATAAACTTATTCAGTTTGCAGACGATACTACATTAACCCTGGAGGGGGCTGCCTGTTCTTTGCAAGCATCATCCAGTACTATATTATTTTTGGAACAATATTTGGTTTAAAGAATAACACTGATATATTAAAAGTTTGTATGGACTGGATTAAAGAGGTCCTCAGTGGCCTAGTGGTTAGCAAGTTTGGCATCTAATCATAGGCTGTCACCTCTGTGGGTTCGAGTCCCACAAGTGGCAATTCTGAGGACCTGTCCCAATATGACCCTGGCTGTTGAACGGGACGTAAAACCCCAACTTTGACTTTGACTTTGGACTGGATTAAAAATGAAATCAAACAACAAACTGAAACTATCTGTTGCACCAGAGTTCCAATTACAAGGTTTACATTTTTCCAGTTGACCTGAGAAAGATGCAAGACCTTATCTATTTTATTTCTATAAACAAAATTAACTATGAAAAACAAGCATGTCAGCCCAATTGGAAAGATTACCATCATCAATTCGCTATTGCTTTCTCAGTTTTACCATTTGTTTATGTCAACCATTACATCTCTGAAAATTCTGGATACAATGTACAAGAGTTTGTTTTAATTTTTATTGGATGAAAAACCTCACAAGATGGGAAGAAATACACTGTTCCAAGATTGTAGTAAGGGGGGTTTAACAATGGTGACCATACACAATTTTGAAGCTCAATGATGACAGGATGGACGAATAGAATAATTACTCAAAAATAATATTGTAGGTAATCTTATTGGAGTAACCGAAATGGGGGGGGGGGGTGAAAGGTGGGGCCTTGATGCACAGAAATAAGATAGAAGCGTGAATCAGTTTATGGGTCTAATTTTGGTGAATTTTTGACTTTGAACCTGAATCAAAGGTCAAAGTTGGGGTTTTACGTCCCGTTCAACAGCCAGGGTCATATTGGGACAGGTCCTCAGCATTGCCACTTGTGGGACTCGAACCCACAGAGGTGACAGCCTATGATTAGATGCCAAACTTGCTAACCACTAGGCCACTGAGGACCTCTTTGAACCTGAATAACACAAAGAGTATTTCATATATTTTCAATGGTAATACCTCAAATAATAGGTGTGTTATCCCTTTATTACTGTGTCAAATATTAAATCCCTAACATTTATACAAATATAAAAAATATTACCTTTTCTGTCTCTATTTGACCAAAACCTTTGAATCAGTTTTTGGGTCTATTTTGAAAAAAGGTAAACACTGAATGAAAACTTCAACTATATGAAGTGTACCATATATGGGATATTATATGTGGTCAGTAATCAAATGATGAGCCTGTTTTACCAATTTCAGATGTGAAGTGGTGTGTCTGCATGTTTATATTTCTAGAATATGAAGTGTTTTTGGTGGAAGTAATGATCAGTTCATGGGTCTAATTTTGGTATCTTTTTTAGTTCAAACCTTAATACCACATCCAGTATTTCATTTGTTTTCATGGTGATAGCTCAAATGTTATCCCTTTACAATTGTACCAGATATCATTTTCTAAATATTTGTAGAAATATTAAACACATTGTCCTTTTTGTCTCTTATTGCTGAAAACCCTGTGATCAGTGTATGGGTCTATTTTGCAAAAAAAAAATGTTACACTTGACTTATCACTTCAGAGATTTACAATATCTGTACTGTTACCTGTGGTCACTTAGGACTGACCAAATCATGATTTCAAATTGTCCAAATGCAGGTATTGTTTTCACCCATGGCATCCATCTTTGAACGGGCAGGTGGGCAGGTGGGCAGGGGTAAATATCTTGTCTGGAATGTATCTCAGAATCTGTTAGATGTTACCAAGGATGTTGATACTTGGTAGGGGTATAGATTAGGGGTTAAAGATGTGCAATGTCATACTGTGACCTTAGTCTAACATTTGACCTTGACTCTGTCAAAATGTTTTCTACAGTAATATTTCAAACATATTTCTCTCATGACAATGATATATAGATTGCTGCAACTGATTATTGCCACCGCCAAAGAGGTATCATTTTTATAACGGGGGCCACGGAGGTGCAGTGGTAACACACTTGCCTCCCACCTCTGAGATCAGAGTTCGGATCCCGGCCTGACCTCAAGTAGGAAAGTGGCTTGCCCTTGGCCAGCAGTTTACAGTACAGAACCTTGACCAACTTTATGTACTGGTTTCCTCTTCCCTTCCAACTGCCCATTGTGATATGACCTGTGTAGTGTTGACAGTGACATAAAAACCAAAATAAATATTTTTTATAACTGTCTGCTTGTCTCTTTGTCTGCTTGTGTGTTAGCAGGATATTGCAAATAATAGGAGTTGGATCTTCCTGAAAAGAAATCAGAAGATCTGTCCAACTAACATCCTGTTAAATTTTTAGAGTGATCTGGATAATCGTCTGGATACAAAAAATAACTGGGATTTATCTATTTACTTATTATTACATGCTGTGGCAGAGGTATGCACTCTCCAAGTGCTCTGGTTATAGATAATTCTACCTAATTCTGTTATTTCCATTGACAGCAATACTTCAATTAATAAATTTTAAAGCTTCACAACTTTCAGTTTACCTATTAATGATTTGATATTGCCTTGTTTTGATACTTTGCATACATTTTATAATTGAAGTAGAAATTCTACTTGAAGACTCACCACTACACAAAATTCTTGGCCAAAATAGGCTCACAATTTGGTCAGTGTCCTTGTGTTACAGTCTATATATAGTGAACATGAAACAGCTGGGGGCTCAGTCAAGTGTGACATTTTTTCTAAAATAGACCCAAAAACTGATTCAAGGGTTTTGGTCAATTAGAGACAGAAAAAGCAATATTTTTAATATTTGTATAAATATTAGGGAATTAATATTGGGCACAGTAATAAAGGGATAACACACCTATTATTTGAGGTATTAACATTGAAAATATATGAAATACTCTTTGTGTTTTTCAGATTCAAAGTCAAAAATTCACCAAAATTAGACCCATAAACTGATTTACGCTTCTAATCCTTTTTGGAAGCATGTGTTCTGACAGTGGGCAGACTTTCGGTCAAAATAGACACCAGGGAATAACTATGATATGATGCAATCACTTTTGTGGCTTAATAAGACAAATATCTGGAGACACATTGTGTTTTTTGGGTGGCAAATAGGACATTCAGACTATTGGAGACAAATGAAAAAATAAAATTAATGAGCTAATAAAAGATAAATTTGGGGTAAAATCTAATATTTTACCTATTATAGGTTTTGGGGTTTTGTAAAAGCCTTCACCACGAAACATGCTGAAAAATGAAAAGACCCCCCCCCCCCCAATAACAAATGGGAAGAAAAAAAGACACTACATCAGTATGAGTATAAATTGCCACGAGCAAAGTGAAGAAAACTGCAATAACAGTGACTGTACCTACAATAAGGACAAATCTGTCAGTACTGTTTCTGCTAACGGACTCCAGACACACAGTATCTTCCTCAATCCTTGATTAATCCAACATTTTAAACACACTTCCAAATTTTTATAGATATACTTGTTTTAATTACAAACAAGAACATTTCCCTAATCAAATACAGCATGAATTTAATCAAAATTTCTTGTGTCAATATTGATCCCAGCACTTGTTAAAGATGCCCACATGCCACATTACCTCAGGTCCAAACAAGGGTAGTGAAAGCCCCATTTGGGGATTGCCAAACATTGATTTTATCTTTCCATATGGCTTTTCTGTTTTTGCCACACAGGACTAAGCACTGAGCTTCGGTAGACAGTATACCCTTAGATTTTATATCATCAAAACATCACTAGATAAGCTTAAATATTTACTCACGTTTGTTACAACCATGATTTCTGGAGAATACTCATTCACCATTATCATTCTTCCGCTTGGTGGAAAGAAGTCATCATCGCCTATCTTTTTGATATTGTCAAGTAGGGAGGTCTTTAACCTCTTGAATCCATCAAAAAACTCATCGTATGTGACATTAGCTTCGGATAGCTCTTTGAGGGTATGTGCAGACTCCCCAAGTAATGCTAATGCAATTATAGCCACAAGGTAATATACCTGATTCATACTTGTGAACATTTGTGAAATTCAGTCATATAATGCATGCACAATTGCAACATATTCCCACTCGTAATGAAAACTGGTTTTAGCTCCTTGCCTTTATGGCCAGTAATGTTTTATGCAGTCAACAAGCATCACTTTCAAACCTATCCCAAACATATATAATTGAGTTCCAAGGTGTAATGACCAGTGATTGTTCATAAGTCATTGTAACTCTCAAAATATTCTGAAAACCAGTTTCATAATTCATGAAGGTCAACAGATTGTTGTCTAAGAAAACTAATACAGAACAAGTAGGACAGAATTTAATGTTCTGATCAAGCCATTCCTTTGTGTGTGCCAGACATATCATTTATTTGAATTTTATGCTTACGTGATTTGAGGTGATTCAAATGTATTTTTGTCAGCTTTTGCCGTCTCCCTTAAAAGGGAGATTTTTTGTAAGTCTAGGCTATAAAACATGCTGACATGATACAGTATTCAAAACGATCTGCATAGCCCAAGCCATTTTCTGACTATCTTGTTGAGTCTAGTACTTTATTGATCGTTATTTTTCCTGCGTACGCCCATGCATTATGCGGATACATCGACTTCAAGCACATTGTGATGTAATGTGTATCTAAGAATGATTTATGTGATATTGTGCCAACTGAATATTGAATACAAGACGATGCAATGTTATGATTTTATTTTGCTTCTTATGTTTGCAAGATCAACAGAAACACTCTCTCCACAAACAATAAAGACCTTATGCAAGATTTGTAAGATTATCAGAATTTTTAACATTTCAAAATCTGTCTCAAAATAGTGACGAGTGCAAGTTAATAGTGCTCCATAATCGCCTCCCACCTCTGAAGTTGGTATCTTGGACGCCCGACTCAACCCTTCTATCGGAAAGGCCAGAATAATTAGATTTGTGAAGACTCTTCTACCACAAGGAAAGAACGACGTGAGAACGAGGAAGAATATGTTACCTGTAGTAATATATGGTTTGGCAAATTGTCATGACCAGCATGGAAATCGGTGAATACTGCTGACAATTATGAACATCAGGTTGTTGTCTATCTCATCTAATCTACTGCTTTGCAGGCACAATATCTTCCTCACAAAGGGGGAGTTTAGGGGTACTTCGCCTTGTATTCCTAGAAGAGGTGTAGGGATGAATTAATTCTCTTAGGTAAACTGGTTGAACCTGATTGAGAATTTTGTATGTAATGAGACCTAATTTGAATTGTATCCTATATATGACAGGGAGCCAGTGGAGTTTTTTCAGTTGTGGGGTAATGTGAGAGTATTTAGAGGAACGGGTGACAACCCTACAGAGTGAGTTTTGGACTAACTGCAATCTTCTTAACTCAAAATCTGTGAGTAATAAGAATAGAGAGTTGCAGTAGTCCAATCTGCTGCTCACCAAAGCATTTGCTAAAAGAACTGATGTATTAAGGTCTAGAAGGGGACAAATTCTATAGAGGTCTCTCGCATGAACTCTGGTGGACTTTATGACCTGTGACACATTCTAATTCTAATTGGACTTTTATAGTGCTTAATCTCTGTCATAAAGACAGACTCTAAGGCACATCACACGAAAAACATTGTTCAATATTCATAAACCAGAAGCATTGCAAGGGTCAGCACCGCGGAGAAAGTAGGAGGAGATTGGAAATTTAGGGTGGATATGCTTTTCCAAAGAGGTATGACTTCAGCTTTGACCTGAAGGAGGCAAGTGAGTTTGCAGAACGGACCTCGTCAGGAAGGGTCATTCCAAATCATAGGTGCGTCATACACAAAACTGAGTCCAAAATGCTTTCGAGACTTGAAAACTGAAGCAAAGTGGGGAACCTCAAGAAACATGCCATCAGATTCACTTCAACGAGTGTTATATGCACTATGTCTGGGTATGAGAAAGGGTTCAAAGTATTTGGCGTTACCACTGTGTAGGAACTTATAAACAAGCACGGCAGTCTTAAAGATAGAACGGTACCAAATCGGCAACCAATGTAGTGCTTTTCTAACTGGAGTGATGTGTGAATACTTGATGGTGTTGGCAACAATTCTGGCAAGACTGTTCTGAACACATTGAAGTTTGCGCAGATTCAGAGCTGAGAGACCTCTGAACAGATAGTTACAGTAATCAAGACAACTTCCGACCAGAGCATTGGCAGCCATGAGGGCAGCTTCATGTGTCAGATGTCCTCGGAGTCGCTTAAGATCACAGACACTAGCAAAACAAGCCTTGCAGACTTTCATAACATGGCAAGAGAATGCGAAATCTGAATCAAACCAGACACCAAGGTTCCTAACTACATCTACTGGTGATATAAGATTACCAAGTATATTGACTGGGAAGGAGTGATTAAGTTTTTCACATGGTCTGAGAATGAGAAGTTGGAGTCAAACACCACTCCAAGGTTCCTAACACTTTGTGCTGGTAAGACCTGATTACCACGAATATTGATAGGAAAGTGAGGAAGGAGTTGTCTACACTCATTTTTGGAGCCTATCAGAATAAACTCAGTTTTCTCAGGATTGAGTTTTAATTTGTTTGCAACATGAAATTTTGAATGTCGTTTAGGCAGTTTTTTAGTTTTTGTATAGAACAAGAGAAATTTGTTGGTGAAAGTGTTATGTATAACTGAGTGTCATCGGCATAGAAATGGTGGTCAATACGACTGTGAGAATAAATAATTGAGCTAATTGAGTTAGAGGGAAAAAATAATTGGACCAAGAACAGAGCCCTGGGGGACCCCATACTGGAGAGCAGCAGGATGTGAAAGTGTGCTACCTACCTTGACCAAGTGTGCCCTTCCTGACAGGTATGATTTGAACCAGCCAAGTGCTAGTTCACTGATACCATAGTAAACATTAAGTCTGTCCAGGAGAATGGTGTGGTCAATGGTATCGAATGCGGCGGATTGATCCAAAAGGGTAAGGGCTGTAACTGACCCTTTGACCATATTGAGGAGAATGTCATTGTGAATGTTAAGGAGAGCACTTTTGGTTGAATGGTGTTTTCTGTATGCTGATTGAAAGGCAGTCATAAGGCCTGCTTCACCAAGGTGAGTTTGTAGCTGGTCTGCTACTACCCTTTCAAGTATCTTTGAAATGAAGTTCAGATTTCTTTATCTAAGGATGATTTTTTGGAGGATGGTGGTAACATGGGCCAGCTGGAAGAAATTAGGACACTTCCCTTGTTCAAGGGAAGCATTAATTATTGCAGTGATGGGAGTGATGAGAATATCAAGATATTCAAGAACAAGAAAAGTGGGCCAAGGGTCAAGTGAACATGATTTACTCGGAGAGGTTATAATGATTTTGGTTACTTGATCATTGGTTACAGGAGAGAAAGTGGAAAGCACTGGGGGAGGAGAGGCTGGGGAAATGTGTTGTGGCTTCAGGGAAGTAGGAAAAGTTGAGCGTATTTTTTCAATTTTTTCTGTGAAGAACTCCACAAATCTGTCAGCCAAGAGCCGGGGGGGGGGGGGTATCAATGGTAGCATTTGGGCTGGCAGCCTGTGTAACACATCGCCAAGCACTCGCCATAATGTTTGGGGTCATGTTGGTTATCCTGGATTTTTGCTTTAAGAAATTCGGATTTTGCCTGCATGCAGATTCTGTTGTATTGGTGGACTTTCTGCATGTATTGAGATCTATTGAAGTGAGATTTATTTCTGCGCCAAATCCTTTCAAACAAACACTTGGTTTCTTTTGTCGCAATTACAGCTTCGTTAACCCATCCCGGAATGTACTTTGCCTTGTTATGTTTGGTATGAAGTGGTGCGTGTTTGTCAATAAGGGTGGTCAAAGTGGTGTGATATTGTTCGTAGAGAGTATCAGCATCCTTGGACAGGTTGTTGATTAGATCAAAAGCTATGAGATCAGTTTTCATTTTCTCTTTATTGATTCTAGAATATTTACGAAGGGAAACAGTAGCATTAATTTGGGATCTAGGGGTTGGGAGATGTAGTGTGCAAGTAATTGAAAAATGATCGGAGAAAGTATCAGTAGTATGGACATTAGAAATGTTGTCATTATTGGATTTGCTTAAGTGGAGGTCGAGAGTAAATATGAGTGGGCAAGTTTACTTTCTGAGTTAAATCAAATGAGTCAATCAATGAATTGAAGGTTTTTGAATTTGAGGATGTTGATTCAAGGTGAAAATTAAAGTCGCCGATGATCACCAGATTTTCAGTGGTGTGATTAATATCATCCAAAAGTGACTGAAACTGTTAAAAAAGTTGAAGTACTGGAGGATGGTGGTCTATATATATTTAAAGAGTAAAAAGATTCTTTGTGTAGGGATGTCTTGATGAGGAAATTTTCAAAGGTGGTGCAGGTCTTTGTGAGAACAACGGAAGAATCCAAACCATCTTTTACAAAAAACCCAGTCCTCCACCACGGCGGCCCAGACGTGGCTGTTGATGAAGATGGTAACCTGGTGGGGTGATTTTGTACAGGTTGGTACTTGTGGTGTCAGGTCTAATCCAGGTCTCGGATATGGCGAAGAGATCAGTGTCATTGTCAAAAATAAATTTTGCAATGGCCGGGTATTTGTTGTTTATGGATCTAATGTTTGCGAAGGTGACATTCAGACGATTGGGTGGTCCTGGATTTGGGTTGATATCACCAGCAAGCAGGAGTAGGATGAGGAGACGGGAAGGTGAGAGAGCTGGTGGGATTGATATTGAAGACTTGATGATGAAATGTAAACAGAAAGTGGTGGTAGGAGGTTTAAAGGGGCAGAAACTAAAAACATCAGGACATTGAATGCTTGAGTTAATGTGGTGCTAATATGCAGCAATGACTGGTTGGATTGCCAGTAAGATATGGAAGAAAATCATTTTTTGAGAACTTGGGGGTTGTATTTGAAATTGAACATAAAATTTGTGTGATTAATAGGTATGTATTGTGAGGTTGATGGTCCCCGATAACAGGGAGTGTGAGCGATAAAAGGGGATCACATGATAAAGTGGCCAGTATTTATGTGTAATTATCTAACAATTTTATCCAAAAGGGACTATTTAAGATGGAAAGTAGTTTGTGGATTAAACACTTGAATTAGGCAGATATAGAGGGAGTTTAATTATATATATTGCGTTGACGGTAAATATTTAGAAAAAAATGGTACTTCCCTAACGGACACATGCCACCAACATGTTGTCAAAATGAAGCGGTGAATAATGAAGAGGACTGAAGACAAAGAACAATGAGGAATCCACCGAGAACATTAAAGAATTTTGATATTCACAGTTATGCCCCATTGAAATTTGCCGCTGTGTGATCTGGGTATAAAAGCCAAATAAATCAAATTAAAATGGTGTTCTGTATCTTTGGCCAATTTCACAAAAGGTCTCACTCCTAGCCCCGTCTCAGGCTGATATACTGGCTTACATCTGGGCAGTTTGTCCTTAACTGAGATTGGTCTTAAAAGTTCCAACTCTTTAATCAAATAAATTCCATAAAATTAGTTTGTTTTCAACAGAGCATGGAATAAATAACTTTATGTATATTTACCAATAATGAATGATATCACACACACAAAAAAAAATATTTCAAATAAGTAGGACTCTTTGCAAGAACACTCCAAAACATTGCAATTATCATAAAAATGGCCTTTGTCCTGTAAGAATTTAATGTTATTGGAAATCCTATTTGACACAATTTTCATTTATTTATATACCGTAAATAAAGCAAGTACTTGCAAGAATTTAACTTGAGCCCAAGGTTCATCTTCTTATGAGTCCCTGTGTAAAATTCTCGAGCCTGAATCAGGTATAAGTTTTGAGCCTTAACACCAGGCTTGAGCCCTTTAATAAAATTAGTTCATAGTTTAACCTGGATAAATCATGTAACAAGGTGCGTTCTTCTACTATGGTCTTGTGGGTAACACACACGCCTAGAAACGCAGAGGACACGAGTGTGATCTCAGGTGAGGCAAATATATAGTGGCTCAGATAACCACTTGCTGATATGCTTGTCCTCTGTGATTAGGTCCTATCCCAAGTGGCAGATTGAAATAAAAAAACACAAATACATCAGTAAATGGCTATCCCTGAGACTCTTTTAGTTTAGGAATGTCAGTAATTGCAGAGCTTGGGTTGATTTTGTACAGTTAGGATGAATCAAATGCTGATTTGAGTCCTGTAGTTAATGTAGATGTTGTGGTGAGTATAATTAGGATAGCCTGTGCTGGTAAGCTTAAAGAGTTATTTGACCAGTTTTCAATCACCGGACATGTTTCCTTAGTTCATTGTAAATTAGCCCAAAATTTCAATATTGTGCGGGTAGACAATGGAGTGGTCTGCTAGCTCATTCTTGGAGGGTCCCTCAGTAAATTAATTTAGTGTCAACCATGGTGTCGAGTTGTTACACTGCCTCTGATTGACTAGTCACTTTCAAATTGGCTGTCGACAGGCACATAACAAAAAATAATTTCTTTTAGAACGACTTCTCCAAAACTACAAGCCCCGGAGACATGCTGTTTCTTTTAAAAGATACATTATCTATCGAGGATGAAAATTTATACAAGGCATGCAGATCTGTTTGTTCGTCTGTTTGCTAGAGCCATTACAAGTGAGGTACCCCCCACCCTAAGTTTTAAAATTTCAACACTTTATCACAATTTTCTCATTGACTATTGCAGGGATTTCTCTCATATCTTGCACATGTGTACTAGGCATCAATTAGATTCCCTTGTGTGAGTATCAGGCCTGGATCTTTCTTAATTTTTTATGAATGTTTAAAATAATTTTTAATACATTAAAACCCCTGAAATCATAAATTTTAAAATATGTTATTCAGCTACTTTTTCCATAGCTATAACATGGTGAATAACTTGGGAGTCTATCCCAATGGCTAAGTGAGTAATAGCTATCCTTTGACTTTTCAGTAACTCCCATAACGAGTAAACTCACTTGTAACTTGAAACTATTGCATTTAGATAATTTCGTAGAAATATGTTATTCAGCTACTATTTTGTCAGCTATATCATAGTAAAATTTTAGACCTGTAGCTTATTGCATAGCTGAGTAATAGTTACTTTGAGGTATCACCGTTGAGTAAATCAGTTAGAACCTGAAAACTATTACATTTAGAGTATATTCTTTAAATATGCTATTCACCTACTTTTGGATCAGCCATAACATTGTAAATTTGCAGACCTGTAGCTTATATCATAGCTGAGCAATAGCTATTTTGAAGTTATCACTGTTGAGTAAATTAGCTATAACTTGAAAACTATTGCATTTGCACTTTTTAGTCAGCTATAACATAGTAAAATTGCAGACCTGTAGCTCATGGCATAGCTGAGTAATAGCTACTTTTATGTTATCACTGTTGAGTAAATTGCTTGTAACTTGAAAACTGTTGCATTTAGAAAATTTTGTTTTAATATGTTATTCGTGTACTTTTGAATCAGCTATAATATGGTGAAATTGCAGACCTGTAGCTCATGGCATAGCTGAGCAATAGCTATTTTCAGTTTCTCACTGTTGAGTAAAACTATTGCATTTACAGTATTTGTTTAAATTTGTTATTCACCTACTTTTCCGTCATCTAGTAAACTTGCAGACCTGTAGCTCATTGCAGAGCTGAGCAATACCTACTTTCAGAATATAGCTGTTGAGTAAATAAGTTGTAACTTGAAAACTATTACATTTAGAATATTTTGTTTAGTTATTCTTCTGATTTTTGGTCAGCTATAACATAGAAAAATTGCAGACTTGTAGCTCATTACATAACTGAACAATAGCTACTTTGACGTTCTCACTGTTGAGTAAATGAGTTGTTACTTAAAAACTATTGCATTTAGAGAATTTTGTTTAAATATGCTATTTTTGAATCAGCTATAACATAGTAAAATGCAGACATGTAACTCATGGCATAGCTGAGCAATAGCTACTCTCAGGCGCTCACTGTTGAGTAAATCAGTTGTAACTTGAAAACTATTACATTTAGAATATTTTATTTAAATATGTTATTCATCTGCTCATCTATAACATAGTGCAATTGCAGGCCTGTAGCTCATTGTATAGCTGAGTTTCAGGTTTTCACTGTTGAGTAAATTAATTGTAACTTGATAGTTATTGCAGTTAGAGAATTTTTTTTAAATAAGTTATTCACCTTACCTTAACTTGCGCCCAAGGTAAGGTGACCCTATGTCTTCTCAAATGTTATTGATCTGTAAATACAATTTGTGCAGAATAATTATTAATGTATTAATAAAATATATATTAACCGCAATGCAGTGTTGACCTTTTCAATATACATCTCAAGGTCATTGGTCAAACTTACTGGTACGTGAGGAACTGAGGGTCAAGTGGCCCCATGAGTTTGTTTTGGCTGGGCTGTCCAAAGAAAGAGTTTCTTACAATACTCTCACAGTTTTGCAATGGGTGGTTGGTTTTTGCTGGACCATGGAGGAGAATGACATGGGCGTCAGGAAGCACATGCTAGACTATATGATATCCCTTCTGGATGGCACTTAGGACTTCTCCTGGCAGGCAGCAAAAGCCGGACATGCTGTACTCCTTTGTCGGATGGAACACTGGGAAATATCGGATTGGGCACAAATAAAAAACAGCTAGGACAGTCAGTTGACAAAATAGAACGCCAGCAGGTTGTCAGTAAAAAACGCAAAAAACAATGCCTTGTATTCACTACCATCAAGGGTCATGCACTTAATCCAAGAATCATGAAACAAAAGGCATATTCTATAAACATATTTACTCAGTTTGTTTTGCCAATGAAAGTAAATCATACCCACATCCGGTGCAGAAACAAACTCAAGAACTAAAAAAAAACGAGCCATGAGATTAGGTCCCATGTCCAAACATTGGATCATGTCTACAAAACGAAGTGTTTTGGGTACCACTGCTTATGTACAAGCGTTAATTGTTTTTAAAAAAATGACTGGTTTGCTTGGTTTCGCAAAGCCAATGCTTGGAAAAATGTTCATAATGGCAGATCTTATGCCCAAGCTGTAAAGAATAATGTACGCAATGGTGCTATTGATGGCCAAAGAGTGAGTAAAGTTAATACAAAAGTTAATACATGGGTTAAACCAATCACACTGGCCAATCCAATGGACAAGGTTGCCATTGCAAGGGCAACAGAAACAGTCACCTAGCACAGGATCTAGTTGAACCATTTCTTATTGAAACAAAGAATAGGTTTGATATTTTCCAAAATACTGAGGGGGGAAATTTCGGATCAGAAAAGTATTTCCAATCCTGCAGTGCATTCTGATACTCAGACTTTCTCTACAGAAAGATTCTCAACAGTCAACCAACCATAACAAGCGTGGACATGTCATGCATTGTGCTGATACAGACAATAATACTAAACCAAATGTGTTTAGTGACCTTGACTAATATGCATCACAACCAATCTGTTCAACGTGATACCGTATTGCGCTGTCAGGAACAAGGTATTCCAAAACATATACTTGAAAACAAAACTAATTGTACGATTTATGTGGCTTGTTTAAAAAATAACTAGGAGGTGGTGATACTGGTGAGTCCTGGTGAGTCCTTTACAGTTGTATATTAGAGATCTGACATATTATCAGAAGATACTGGATATCATTCGTTTGAATAAAATTGTGTCACAAAGTGGAATTCCTAATAACTTAAATTGTAGATTCCCTGTACTGTACAATCCCAGTTAAATATAACAGTTTGGTGAAATGATTTGGCTTCATGTTGTGATCAACATATTTTGGATATCTTGGAATTTGGTTTTCCTCTCGATTTTGAGAGGAATGCACTTATAATACACCATAAGTAAATTTACATGATTTACTAATACTGAACGTAAATAGAGACGAATAACACTGCCATATATAAATGTTTTTCTCACAAAACTCAACATGAGCACCAGCCTTGACCTAATATTGTGTGTTTCTCCAAGATAAAGGGGCCATGGTGGCACAGTGGTAACACTCTCGCCTCCCACCTCTGAGGCCGGGGTTCAATTCCCGGCACGGCCTCAAGTGGGAAAGCTGGTAGTTGCTTGCCGTTAGTCGGCAGTTTACAGTACAGAACCCGAATGAACTGTATGTACTGGTTTCCTCTGCCCTTCCAACTACCTGTTGTGATGTGACCTGTACAGTGTTGAAAGCGACATAAAACCCCAAATAAATAAATAAAAATTCTCCAAAATAAGTATGAGACTAAATTTGGGAGTAAGGTAAACCTCAAATATATATGTGACACACATAGGTAATACAAAAAAACATAACCAACCATGAAATAATGATCTGGTGCTTCACAAACGATACATTTGTGTAAATATAATTTGTTTCATAACTTATTTGATGTTCTCATTTCAAATTTACACATATATCTGGATTACAGTAATTTGACATGCACAATATTCTATAATAAACAGTCTCAGTTTTGTATGACAGGTAAGGGTTAAGTATTACATTTTAATGTATCTAAAATTAAGTTTGTTTTAATTATTAATAAAAACACAAATATTACAACTTATACATTTCAGAAATACCAAAAAAGAGGAAATAATATCAACAGCAGGAGCTGATTGATGCACTGCAAGATATCAAAGAGAATAATATGACAATCAGTGCATCAGACAGAAAAAAATAAAATTCCGAGAAAAACACTAGCAGATCATGTACAACAGAGAGTGATTAATTTCCCCAAACCAGGAGTCCCAAGAATGTTAAAGGATGAAGAAGAGGATGCAATTGTGGAATATGTGCAGTATATGGCCCAAACAAATATGCCTTTAATCTAATCTAATCTACTGCTTTTCAAGCACAATATCTTCCCCACAAAGGGGAACAGTGCGCTAGTTAAACAAAAATCATTATCATAGGGAGAGTCGAGGGGTGCTGAGGGTCAGTAATCCAGAGTTGTGAGTGTAACCAGGACGGAAGAAGACTAAGTTGGAAAACTAGAGTTACAGAGGTGGCTTGTGAGGTGTTTTCTAAAAGATGCAACAGAGGGACTGTTTCTCACTTGGAAGGGAAAAGAGTTTCAAGGAACTGGGGCATAGTGACTGAAAGAATTAGAGAAGTGTTTGATTGATTTTTCAACTCTATGATCAAAAGTGGGGGTATGAAGGAACTTGAGTTTGGGGGTACTTTGCCTTGTATTTCTGGAATAGATGTAGGGTTGAATTAATTCTCTTAGGTAAACTGGTTGACCTTGGTTGAGAATTTTCTATGTAATTAGGCCTATTTTAAATTGTACCCTGTACCTGACTGGGAGCCAATGAAGTTTTTTTTAGTTGAGGGGTGATGTGAGAGAATTTAGAGGAACGGGTGACAACCCTGCAGAGTGAGTTTTGGACTAACTGCAATCCCTTTAACTCAAAATCAGTGAGTGATAAGAAACAGTGAATTGCAATAGTCCAATCTGCTGCTCACCAAAGCTTTTTATAACAAAACTGACGTTTTAAGGTCTAGAAGGAGACAAATTCTGTAGAGGGCTCTTGCATGAACTCTAGTGGACCCTATGACCTGTGACACATGGTCTGAGAAATTGAAATTGGAGTTGAACACCACTCCAAGGTTCCTGACACTTTGTGCTGGTGAGACCTGATTTCCCAGAATATTGATAGGAAAGTGAGGAAGGAGTTGTTTATGGTTTTTAGGAGCCCATAAGAATAAACTCGGTTTTGTCAGGGTTAAGTATCAATTTATTTGTAAACATGAAATTTTGCATGTCATTTAGGCAGTTCTTTAGTTTTTGTATAGAGGGAGAGTAATTTTCTGGTGAACACATGACATACGCTCATGCAATTTAGTGAGTATTAAATACATAGTGAGGAAACAAATAATTAATCTTTACTATGTATAAACATGACATTAAAACAATGAAACTTTTGCAGGAGATTGTTACGAAGTTTCCCAATAAAAGATATAAAAAATGCAAATTGAACAGTGTCACAGGCCCCAGCGACAAATGGTTCTGTGAGTTTGAACAAAGACACACAAAATAAAATTGGGCAGTGCTTCAGATGTTAAGAGTCACATAGCAAGACAGTCTACAAAATACATGGTGGATGACTTTTTTTCAATAAGTATGGTAAGAAAATTAATTTTACTTTAACATTTATATTATCAGTGGACAAAACATAAGTTTGATGAAAATTGTGGCAGTGTATTACACATTAAAAATTAGATTAATGTGTGCTTAAAAATTAACAATATAATCATTACAAATTTATCCACATGATATTGGGATGGTATTTATTTGCCAAACAACGGTTTTCTGGCATTTCTGGCATTAAGTATCTTTACATTTGTGGACAAAGGAGCTGGACATTCTAAAGCAAAAGTGATTTGATTTCAGCATTAAATTGTTCTACTTACTTACATTAATAAATATTTTGCTTTATTACCAGAAACACTACTAAATAACAGTGGCTTATCAAACAAGCCTTACAACATCTTCAACTCTGACGAGACTTGTATCAAAAGTCAAGTGAGTTACCGCCAGAAAGCTTATGGCATGAAAGGCTTTACCAACAAAAAGTAACTTTTATAAGCAAGGAATACGAAGATTATAAAAAACACACCTAAAAATATACTTAATCGTACAATGAAGTGATGGTTCATATGTTAACAATTTTGTTTGTTATTTAAATAGATGTTCAACATTGAGCACATCACATCTCTGACCTGCATTTCTGCATCAGAAAAGGTCTTGCCTAATTTCCTGATCTATGCCAAAGGGGGCCACGGTGGCAGAGTGATAACACTCTCGCCTCCCACCTCTGAGGCCGGGGTTCGATCCCGTCACGGCCTGAAGTGGGAAAGCTGGTAGTTGCTTGCCGTTGGTCGGCAGTTTACAGTACAGAACCCTAACGAACTGTATGTATTGGTTTCCTTTGCCCTTCCAACTACCCGTCGTGATATGACCTGTACAGTGTTGAAAGCAATGTAAAACCCCAAATAAAATAAATAAATGATCTATGCCAAATCACTACCAACATTAACAGTAGATGAAGAATTACCTCATGTATGGCATTTTGGAGTTTCTCACACAGGTGTGAACAATTTCAAAATCATCCAGATACTGTACATTTATACTGACATTACCAACAGTACTATTAATTTGTTTCTTTTTGTGTAGGCTACAGAGACAAGGAATTATTTAACATATGGTTTTGAAAAGTGTTTATACCCAACTGTGGAAGAAGTCGTCCTGTGATATTAATTATGGACAACCATGATTCTCACTAGTACCATTCATTGGAATTACTAGAAACAGCTAAACAAAATAAATGCGAGATTTGTCTTCGTTTTAAATAAACCGCTATAAAATAAACGGCCATAAAATATTTTTGACTAGCTTCTAACAGAAACAGTGGAAAAAACAGACATTTTGTTTATCCTGTAAAGTGTTGATCATCAGGAATGATGTGTGCACAGTGATTGGGTTTGTTTGTGCGGAATGGCATTTGGGTGCCATCTAGTTCATTTCTTGCGACCTTATACTTTGCAACCAGTTGTACACCTTATTTGCATATCACTGGCCATTGGTCAAGCGGTCAAGCGTGGGACCTCTCTGATTTTAACCCTGTATGCCATCACTTGCATGCTGGGCACACGAGGAGAAACATCAATTTAACTTTTCATGTGATGGTCACTGCATACGTGGGAACATTACTGTATGGTTTTCTTTCTCTGTTTATTTTATATTGTTATTTTATATTTTAGTATTCATTGAATTTTAGTAATATTTGTGTTATTTAGTTCATTAGGGTTAATTAAGGACAGGGGAACCCCAAATTTTATGTATTGCAAAACCCTTTTATCCGAATAGTCCCTGAGGTAGTTTTCCCAGGCTTCAACCTTTAAACCGGATTTATTGGGCATCCTTGCATATTTACAATTTGGCTGACCTGTATCTCTGATAGTGTTAGCAATGTTAGCAATATTTAACAAAGTGTCAATCGAATCCAGTTCAACTGGTTCCCTATCTGGGCTTATGAAATTGAAATCCATTTGCACTTGAGTCAGATATCCGACCTTTTTATCCGGATAATTGAGTCTCTGGCTTGCGATTTAGTTATAATGGAATTTTTAGTCTTTATATCAGATAATTCTTTGGACTTATTCATATGTGGAATTATGCCCTTGGGTGGATCTTGCTGAGTTATTTGTTCAACCAAATCATTATCATGGTTTCTGTTATAATAAATGATTCCCTAATTCTCATTGTCAATCAAGGCATCAACTATCTTGGTCATATAAGTGACACAGTCACATTTGTAATACTGCCAAACTTGCTGGTCGTTACAGTAATTATCATAGGTCAATTTTGGGTTTTAGTCCGAGTTTGAATCCAGGTCCATTTGGTTAGTCACATTCGGTACTTTCATCATTTGACAGTTAATAACTTTCAACACTTCTAAATAACCTTCAGGGGGATGAGCACAGAGTACCATATTATACCCAAATCCAAAATCATCTGCCAACAGCAAGTAATAACCTGCTACCTGATCATTTCCCCCATTAGGTAAACCATGTCAACCCAGTTTTTGTTATTATAGACTTTCTTATTCAATATCTGCATTGAGACTTTATTATTACAGTCAACATTTCTGTTACAATCTACTATATTACTGTGCTCACCCCTCCAATCTAGGCATAATGTATGAGATTGTTCACCACCATTGCCATAAAGTTTAGCAATCACTTGGCTACCAGAATGATGTGTAACTTTAATTAACTGGTTTCTAAAGGGCATACTGGCCCCTTGATTATTAGTAAATATATTATGATCACCATAAAACACAACGTCTTCAGATATTATAGTCTTTGTACATATAATAATACCACCACCATCATAACATTTATCATAATGTACATCATACGGTTATTTCTATTTAAGTCATTGTTCACACAGTTCCTATCTATATAATGTAAATGCATTTGATTAACTTCAAAATTATTATCGTCATGGTTAACATTTTTGTCATAACTATCTGTTAAAGTACAGTTTGTTTTTGTAGGACCTTGAATACCCTCAGGGTAGTCAATGGCCTGACCTGGATCCTATTTGGCTGCTGCTGGTTTCTGCTATTGGATGCGGTTTGAACTACGAGATGAGCACCTGAAGAACGTCCTTGTCTATGGCAGAAGGTACAAAAATGCATATAAACCCCATGTTGACCTTCATTTGTGCAACTTCCTTCACTGAAGAATTTGCAGATCTTAATTTTTGACCACCAGAAACAAAACTGTGAGAATTAAGCACTGCAAGTTGAGAGTTATTGATCCTATTCAGCGACCATTGCATTGAATCTGTCCAAGCTAGGCGACCTTCCTCTATATCCGTCATCGATACTGCCCAGACGGACCTCACTGCTGGCCAAGGCAAGGACACAGCATCTCTCATGGCCATGGCTACTTGTGTAAGGATATTTTTTAAAAGTTACATTGTCCTCAATCAACAAAATAGTGTTCAGCTGCCCCGAAACCCATTGAGCCATGTTAAGATCATCATAAGTGGGCTTCTTAAGGTGGGAATTGGATATCAAGCCCTCTTTGGGCCATCTGGACTGAGGGCTAACTACTGAAGTATCTGTTATGTTATACCCGCCCGACTTCTTCCTGTGGTTAGGGCCCTTACCTGGCATGGCATCCTAATCAGCCTGGTCATCAAAGCGTGCCAGAAGTTGTGATACTGCTGATGAAATGGATGATATGGATCTCATGAGTCTTTTGCAACCTGACCTGAGTCTCTGGCACCCCTTGGCATGCCCTGGGCAGACGAACTGGCGGCTGTTGGGATACTACTCATAACACCGAGACACACGACTGGGATGACATGACTAGTGCCTGCACTTGCCTGAGCAACTGACATGTTGGCTTTGTCCTGACGGATGCTTGTGATGTGAGAAGCCCCAGGGTGCTCTGACATGGGTGAGACAACAGGAGTGGAGCTAATGGTATTCTGACACTATGCTTTGTGTGAACCTTAACTACATGTGGTTAACCAGTACGCTGATTGGTTGCTAAGCTTAATGAAGCATAATGATATGATATGAGGGGTCAGATTTAAGGTAGCATGAAACTGAATCAGCAGGCCCCAGTAAGGCCATGCTGTACACACCGAGGGTCAGTCAGGGATTGAAACTACAATCTCTGAGGTGGTAATTAAGTCAGTGCTATGAATTGGTTATTGTACCTGCTATACTTAGAATTGAAATCATTCTCCATGAAAGCCTCAACTGTTGCATATTGCACTTTATATATGAATATAACTTTTTCATTATATGTTTGCAATGCCGGTTATAGCCAGGTCACACAGTGGCGATGTTTACCGGCGAATATGCACGATCCTGAAATTCTTCACCCTTTGTATTGGGTTCTTGGTCCATCTTCACTGTTCTCCATTATTCTCCATGGATCGTCCTCTGGCTACGACAGTTTCAAACTGTTCAAAACTATAGTCGTCCTTCGTCCAGTTCTTAGCAATTCTTCACAGATGGTAGTGGCCTCATCAAATGCGTAGCCTATTTGTAGGCCGGTTCATCGCTTCGTAGCAGGCTTCTTCATTGTTCGTCACTATTCTTCAATTTTCCTTTGAAGATTGTCATGTGAAAGAGGAAGAATATGCGCCGATATTCGCAGTAAGGAAGCCATCCAATGTCCCCCCCCCCGAAGAATATGCCACGAGGTCCCGCAGATATTCGTCACTATTCTCAGCCAGTCAGCAGCAAATATCGGAGTAGATCGTCGCTGATTGGTGAACTGACTACGCATTCAAAGAACTGGCTACCAATCAGCTACGATATGCATGATGATATTCATCATGAACTGTCTGGAGACTATAAAAGGAGGGCCCCGCAAACAATTTGCATCACTTGCGAATGTTTCTTCAGTGTGTTCACATCGATGAACTTTGGATATATTTTTGGAAATATTTCTAAGACTTGAAATATGGTGAAGAGACCTGGATGAATTGCCTGACACACAAGCATCAGACCCTGGGGATCCAGCCACCCAGGCAACCCAGGCAGAGGAGACAGAGGAGTCGGAGGAGCCCACCCATAGAAGGTACAAGAAGAAGAGGCTGGTGAGGATGACAGATGCCCAGGAGAATGAGATGGTCCAATGGCTCAAGAACCATCCGGAAATGTACAACAAAGGCAAGAAGGAGTACAGGGACATGGACTGCAAGGAGGCTGCTTGGGCCACCCAGGCCAGGGCCATGGGCATGGAAGGTGAGTTCACTTATGCTATAACCCTTTCAATGTTTTTGCTGAGCATGTAATAATTTTCATTCTGCTTGAGGTAGCTTGTGTAGAATACCATGTAAATTGTGTGAGTCTTGACTTTTAATACTTTTATTAGGTGTTTTTTTGTAACTTATAACTCACCACATTATCTACTTGGTTTCACACATTTGCAGATGACACATCAAATGTAACCTATGTTTTAGAATTACTTTTTCCAGACATGATTGGCTGTTCCATAGTCTTTGATAATTTGTTTCAGGTAAATATAACTCATTGTTACAATATCAACATACCTAATGTTTCCTTGTTTGCTCTTGTTTTTGCAGCCATCAACCTTAAGGTCTGGTTCAAGGGCATGCGGATCAGGTATGGAAAACTTACCTCCAAGAAATCCAGGGATGGGCCAGAGAATATACAGACAGGGACTCCTGGATCCTGAGGTCCTTCAGCTTCTTGGATGACCACATTGCCAGAGTCCCCTCCAGGCAGTCCTGCAATGTAAGTACATTCTCACTGTCTCACTTACCTTGGTATGCAGATGTTGGTTTTGAATATTTGGAATAACTATAACCAATGTAGCTGTAACAGAATGGTGTTGTGAATGGTGTACATACCTTAGTATCCAGATGTTGGTTTTGAATATTTTGAATAACTATTACCAATGTAGCTGTAACTGAATGGTGTTGACAAGATATGTTAAACCTTTTCATGTAGTGAAAAAATGCTACTTCTTCACAGCTGTAAGTACCTACCTGAATTGTTTCCTGACATATGGTTACCATTTGTGTTTGTATTTTTCAGCTTAAGCCAGCTTCTACCACATCTACATCTGCAACTGCTTCCCCTGCCAGCTCCGCCTCCTCGACCTCCGCATCTACCACCACTGCCTCTGCCTCCACCTCATCTGCCTCTGCGTCTTCTGCCACTGTCACCATGCCTTCACACCTTGCCACAGACTTTGATCCAGCAGACAAATCTGTCGAGTCAGGATCCCTGGGTGAACCGAGAGTTTGTAGCACCCCTCCTCCACCTGTCAGCCTCTCCACTACAACAGCCAGGAGGATCACTAGGAGAAGCGCCAGTACTGAGTCAGACCTCCTGGACAGGATGTGTGAACAGAGTGACAACAGTGCCCAGATTTCTGACAGGCTGGAGAGACTCTTGACATCCATGGAGGCCCAGACCAATGACAGGACTGCTTGGGCTGGCTGGATGTCCAGTGCCATGGGCAAGATACACAAGGACCTCTGGCCAACCTACCAGATGAGGAGTATGGATCTCCTCAACCAGACTATCAAAGAATCCAAGCTGTTGGCACAGAGGGACGTCCAGAGGCAGGAGCTGGACAAGGAGAGACAGCTGGACGACAGACAGAAGCAGCTGGATGACAGGCAGAAGCAGTTGGAGAGAAGGCAGCAGCAGGTGAAGCTGCAGCAGCAACTTATATTCCAACAACCACAGCAGCAGCAACAGCAGTTCACTATTACTGCAATGCCTCCTCCACCAGCACCAGCACCCGCCGCTGTGGCCTCCTCTACTCCAGTGCATCAAGCTTCAGACACCCAGGGTCAGGCCAATGTCATTTCCCAGACTCCATCAGCGCCCAGTACCTCAGGACAGTCAGCAGGATCATCATCCGGTGGCTCAGGCACCAAGTTTGTCATCACAGACACTGAGGGTAGGACAATAGGACTCTCTGATCTGAATTTGTCTGATTTGAATGCTTCATTTGCTGGTATTTCCAGTGTGCCTTCAACACCCATGACACCGATGACTTTAATGAACCAGGATGATTCTCAAGGTTCTTAACTGTAACAACTTTCTTAACTTGTTACAAGTCTGTCTTACAATAACTGAGATGGTGTTGTGTGCTACACTGAAGCCAAACATCAGACTCCTGTACTTCTCTCCTGTGGCCAAGAAACGAAGTGTGATAGCAAGTCTGCATCCAGGGTTGATGGACTTCCTGTACCATGTGTCATATTTCTCAATTCTTGGACCCACCCTCTGCAAGACCTCTCTGAACATGGCTGGGTCCATCCTGACAAAATTCCTGAATGACACCACATCCTCAGCCTCAAGCTCCCTCATCAATCTATCGTAGTCCAGCCTCCTGGAGAGCCAGGGCCTCACCCAATACCTCCTGGGCCTTGGTCAACGCCTTCTCTGTCTGTCAACCAGTATCTCTGCCACCATCATTTGATTCTGTTGAGTTAAACGATGAGCCTCATACATTTGCTGCAATAGTCTGAGTCTTTGGAGATCCATAGTTTTGATGTACACTGTCCAACGTCTGATGAAAAATTGAAATGAATCCAGATGATCCAAGGGGTTTATCTATGAATCGGAATATTCCAGGAATTGGTCATCAGTCTTCTCAGCACATTCTTCCTCCTCGTCACGGGCTCGTCACATATTTCCCAACGCACTACCATGTTCTTGGCTGACACCAAGAATATCTCAGAGGATTCCCAAGATGTCGCATTAATTCGTAGGTGTTTCTACGAAATTTGTTACATGTTCCTCGATTTTTCTTCAGACAAGTACAATATTGTCGGCCAGGTAATGGGAACATCACACCATGTTCTTCACCACAATGAAGATGATAGTAGGCAATGGTAGCCGGATCACAGTAATTCTTCATATTTTTCAAATTTTCATCATGTGACCACACATTCCCGCCCTCTCTGTGGTGAACTACCACGATTTCTAATTCGCAGGAAGTCTTCATATTCGCCGGTTAATTCGTAGCCACCTTGCCACAGTGTGACCTGGCCTTTACACGTAAATTAATACCAGGATTTCCTGTCTTTCCTGGTCTTCTTAGGCCTTCCTCTACATCAGGTGAATTCTAGTACATTATTGAGTTATATTCTAATTCTAATAGTACTTTTATAGCGCTTAATCTCTATCTATTGACAGATTCTAAGACGCATAAAGCCAAAAATCAGAGATCGTAATTGTTAAATCAGAGACATTGCAGGGGTCGGCACCACGGAGAAGACGAAATGAAAACTGAGGAAAAAACTAGGGTAGGTAGGCTTTTTCAAAGAGGTAAGTTTTCAACTTCTTCCTGAATGAGGAGAGAGATTTAGCTGAGCGTACATCATCAGGGAGATCATTCCAAATCATCAGAGCATCAAATGCAAAGCTAAGGCCAAAATGCTTTTTTGACTTATATATTGATGCAAAATGTGGGACCTCAAGCAAAACACCCTGAGATTGACTTCTACGTGTTCTGTACATACAGTGTCTAGGTTAAGGGAAAAATTCAAAGTATTTTGGATGGCCACTATGTAGAAAAACTATGGAGTACATGGTAAAATGATAATTCTCACATGAATATTGCCAATAATATTTCGGCAGAATACTTCCCATTTTTCAGATGACAGATGATCTCTGTTTGTAAAATCCATTAGACACAATGCTCACCTTTCACTGCTTGTTAAGTCTTTGACAGATGTAGAAGTTCTGTCAGATATCCTCTAAGCCGAATTGGCTTTGCTTTATCCTGTAGTTTAACAACCTCTTTATTTTGTTTATTTTTCCTCCCTCAGAATTTCCAATATTCTACACAATTGGTTCTTTTGACCTCTCAAGGCATTTGACCAAAGGTGATATGATCTTTGGGTCCCAACAAGCCACTGCAATACTTAAATGGTCGAAAACCATTCAGGATAGAAAAAAACATCAAAACCATTTATATTTCAATTTTGGGTTCCCCCCCCCCCCCCCCCCCCCCCCCTTGTGTCCAATCGCCAATCTCAAAGCCATGTTTGAAAAATTCCCTGCTGATAACAATCAACCATTGTTCCTTATCCCTAGTGCCAATGGCAGACTAGTGCCACTCACATATTAGTTTGCTCGAAAACATTTGAAAAAAAAATTCTGTTAACTTACAGGTTAACCCCCACCCCCACCCCTCCTTCACATTTCACACCTTCAGAAAGGCAGGTTGTACTTGGGCCTTTCACCATAAGGTCACCATTCATCATCTCATGTCCCAAGGTACTTGGACCTCAGATTGTATCTGGCGATGCATTGTCGGTAAACCCTCTCTTCCCTCTATCCTTACTCAAACTTGCAGTATATTTTTCTCAGCTGTTTTTCGACTTGGATGCCTGGGTACTTCAGAGGTGTATAAAATTTATCTTCCAAATTCAAAGTGAATTCAAAATTTATCAGCATTTCTAATTTCTTGCTTAATTAATTGTCATGATGTCCAGAAATCATTCAGTGGAAGTCAAATAATGTTAAAAAGAAAGCTGTAAATATGTATGTTATTTACCTTGTCAGATGCTTGCTTATTATGAAGTTTAATTTGGTATAGCTTGAGTGCTTATCTTCAAAGATTCGGTTAATAGAACATGTAATCTTTTCTACTTCCTTAATAATGTGCTTTTCCGTGTTATATCAATAATTATTGGCAAGTAAATTGCTGTGCCATAATGTACTCTTACACGGATATGTTGATGTTATTGTTGAGCTGAATTTAAGTCATGGAGAAAGCACAAGGAACAGTAGATTCGTAGATACGAATGTACGAGGGCCGAAGGCCCGAGTACATTTGTACTACGAATCTACTGTTCCAAGTGCTTTCTCTGACTTAAAATACTGTTTAATAATAGTATGATAAGAGTTTTTTGGTTTCAAGTTATTTCAACATTTTAATAGATATTTCTCATAGCATGGAAATATTTTTAGTTACTTTCCAAAATAATCACATTACCATTACTGTTTGTAAATATGTCAAATCATAAACATTTCAGCCTAACTAAGATCTTAAATACTTAAACTGTAGAAATTAGAATGCCAAATAGATCTGAGTATACATATTACACATAGTCTTGCAAAACGTAATGCCTTTAAATATTGCTATATTTAATATTTTCTCTTTAAAGTTATGCACAACAAAAAACACATATAGGTAAATGTTAACATTTTTACATACTTCTTAAATCCCAACTTGTATTACATAAAAATACGAATATTACACACAAAATAGTCTATCTTGAATGCATTTTTAAAGAATGTAAAATACTGATACAGGAATTTAAAATGTAGTGATAATTGAAGGCTAAACTGTAAATGGTCAAGCTTTGTACCTTGGGTCCCTTTACAAAAACAGTAGAAAAAAACAGCACATTCTGTTGTAGGAATCTACTGTTTTAACAATAGAGTGACGTCACTACTGTATTTTAAAACCAAATAAAGAACGAGTAGTACAAATGATAAATGTTAAAGCCCAGGAAGTTTTTCATTTATCCATATTTAGGGGGGCCCTTTGGGAATGTGTGGGCAGACATTGGGGTGGTCTGCTCGCTCATTCCTGGAGGGTCCCTTGGTAAATTGATTTAGCGTTAACCATGGTGTTGAGTTGTTACACTGCCTCTGATTGTCTAGTCCTTGGCCTTCCTGAATTTGAATTTGGTCACTTTCGAATTGGCAGTCGACAGGCACACATCAAAAATTTAATTTCCCAACCCTAGTTAACCCACTTAAAATACATTGATGTTTGTTAGTTTATCTCAATACTGTTGTCATTTATTGTCATTCCACAGATGCTTTGGAGCTGGGTGTCAGCCATAACCAGGGTGGAAGTTCTCCCGGTGTGCACCCCTGCTCCGGTACATTAGCTCCTTAAAATAGTCACCTTATGGACGTGATTGTAGCACCATGGAGCGTACTGCTTTGCATGTCATTGTGTTGATTTATTCGATTAACATATGATATAGAAATATGTCTTACTTTATCAGTTTTAGATACAGTTTTTCATTCAATAAATGCCCTTGTATTTGAGCAGCTATTGTACCACAGGCTTAAGTTTGTTGTGATTATTTAGTGAGAGGCTGTAGTGCTCAGCCATGTAAGGTTAAGCTGTGGTAGAGGAAATATGAACATTATGTGTCAGCCAGTAGCCATCCAACATAGGGTGTCTCCTGGCAGATGTGGCTTATCTTGTACTGTTGTGAGGTCTGCCTCTTGGTCTGGTCACTAAATTTTAAACATTACACCCTACCTATTAACTTTTGGATAATTGAGGATCCAAATTTGAATCATACTATGCAGTACTTAAGATCAGGGGTAAGATGGCCTATTTTAACTAGATTTATATTATTGAATTTTATTAATTTGGGCTAATTTAGATATTTCTACTTTTTACGTTGCAACCAGCCTTATCTTTTTGTTTTATGGTAACTTCTTTTAGTATTTTGCGTTTAAACATTGTACACTATGTGATTGTTGATACTTGATATGTAAAATGTTAAATAGTATATATAGATCAGCAGTACTTACCTTATTTACCTCCTGTTGGGTTTGTTTTATACTATATAAGGCTTGCATGCAAGTTTTCTCTTTGTAACAGTGCATAATTCTTGGAAATAAGAATATTGCTTCATGAGTAATTCTTAATGGATATTATAAGATACTAAAGTTTGTAAATTTTATTTATTATCTGGTAGAGTATACCTTTAGAGACTTTAATTCTTCAACATTTCGTTATTTGATTTTACATACTTGAATTCCTTCAATTAGAATATGTAAAGAATTCTACGTCTGTATGTCATTCAAGTTTTTGTTTTATTTTGAATGAATTAGTACATTCATTGTGTGCCATCTGTAAATACCTTCTCGGGTAACATCAACATGTACTTTTGAATACACCTCTTATGGTCTGTTTAGTTAACTATATCTTAACACATAAAATATTTTTAAAATAACATTTTTATAGTAGAATCTATAGTCTGTACAGAGGCCCTACCATGTCCGATGTTGTTAGTTTGTTTCAATCTGAACAATTCCTGGGTCACTTTAAAAATGTTGAAACATCAAGTAAACTGCCTCCGAAAAATCCTACAAACAGTGTGGATATGGAAACCAGATACAGAGATGATTAAGTATTCTCCTGTTTCCTGATAGTTTAAAGCATACAGACACAGTTTAACGCAATATGATGTAATATTTATCAAGTAGTGATACATTTGCCCAGAGTATGACGCAATATGTCTTTGATTATATTCCCAAAGCATGTGATGCCTATGCTGTGTACTAATGTGTCATTCTGTCTTCAAACCCATCATGCCATATACCCAAATCACCAACAGATTTAAACAATGTACCACAGAAGCACATAGATTTATACAGAACAGAGTACAATACTGGCAAGCATTTGGCATCTATGCAGTGGTGTGGCTTCAAGTATTTCAATTCTAAAAACTGTAGTGTATTTGATGGAATCATGGACAATTCGGTCCTTACTAAATCATCCCCCATCAAATCGGCCCCCAGAAATAAGTATCCTAGTCAAATCGGCCCCCTTGAAAATAACACTCTAGTCAAATTGGTCCCTGGAAAAATCGGCCTCTAGATGTTAAATGCATATAAATATCACAAGTCTGTGTATATATTCAGGAATAACAATGTCATTCCCAAATTTTATCATGACTAAAACTTATACAAATATAACACAGATGTTAATCAAACATATATAAACATTACACAAATATTAATGAATTAAAGCCAATTGTTCTGAAATTATCACAAGAGTTACAAAACAGTTTAATGGCTGAGTAGACATATTATTAAAATCTTGTGGTATGTCCATTGTTACACAATCAAAGGCCTGATCTATAGCAACAAACGGGGTCACACCTCATTAATTTTTGATTTGGGGACCCCAGCACATTGTGTTTCAAGATTTTGACATGAAAGGAAATGGAAAAATATTTGAAATAGTGCAGTGGAATCTTAATCGATGTTTTTATGATTTTATGCATAATTTTATTAATTAATGCCTTCAAATGTGAAAAAAACTCCCCATAACGGGAGAAGGAAGGTCACAGCATCGGCTCGTGCCAGAATATCTACCAGGAAAGTTAAAAAGGATGGAACTTCTCAGAATAGTTCATATCTTCAGGAGGTTGGGCAGGCATGGAAGCCAAGCAAGTCAGTGGTAAGAATGAATTCTGATCCAAACCCATCGCCATCACAACCCACTAACCTTGACATTTTGCATGTGTTAGAGAGGTTAGAGGCTTCAAACAGAGCTCTCTCAGATCGGCTAAATTGTATGGAGCAAAACTCCACCACATCTACTCCCTTGCAAACAAAAAAATTTTATGCAAACAACATTCGCCCATCCATTCTGTTCAGTTTTTCATTGTTTGCCGAGCCATTCCACAAACATCTTCTATTTCTTTGCAATTACCAGGTATGGGTGACATTTCTCACAGTAAGGTCCCAGGTGTTAACTTCCCTGATAAGAAATGGGGTTATCTGGCCCTGGAATCCACTCACTTTCAATTCATTGGTCCGGATAGGGAACCTATTTACATGTCCCATACCTTCCAGTGTTTAAGAGCTGCTGAAATAATCAGGGCATCCGGATTACCTAATTATAAGGGGACCCGAATCCCAATCAAGTCAGGTTTAAAGGTCCCAGCTTGGGAAAAATATCTTCAGGATTACCGTGATAAACGTCTCCTTCAATATATCAAGTTTAGATTTCCCCTTTCTATGGGTAGTACTCAGGGTTTGAACAATACCTCAATCGAAAACCATTAATCAGCTATGCAACATCCTCTGGCAGTTCAGCAGTATATTTCGAAATTGGCTTGGGAGCCATGTTGGCCCCTTTGATGATATTCTCTCCCTTCATTACCTTTGTTCTCCTCTTCTAACCCACCCTAAGGATGGGAACAAATGTAGGGTTATATTGGACTTGTCATATCGGAATGGTCATTCAGTCAATGATAAAGTTGATAAGCTCAAATTTGACGGATCTGACTTTGCCCTTGAATTTCCATCTATTGATGATATTACAGACAGGATCAATGATATCATAGGCAAGGTAGGCTCTCTAAAGTGGATGTGGCTCGTGCTTTCAGGAACCTCAGAGTGGATCCAGCTGACGCTTTGAAATTAGGCATTAAATGGAAGGGTAGTTACTACCTGGACGGGTCTTCCACGTTCGGACCATGGGACCGCCAGTTTCCAGTTACTCAGTGACACTATTGTCTTTATTCTGGCCGAGAAAGGCTTCCATGTATTTGCTTACATCGATGATTATATACTGGTTAGTGATCTTGGAGATGCTGGGCAAGCTTTTGACAGTCTGATTCACCTTGTCGATGACCTTGGTGTCCCCCCTTGGGAGAAGTTAACATGCTTGTGTATCTCAGTAGATACCTGGAATAACATCATTAGCATAGACCAAAATAAGTTTATGCAAATTCATGAGGAGTACACCTCTGTCAATACTAAGAGATACTTAAGTAAGAAGGCCTTGCAGTCACTCTCAGGCAAGCTTCTTTATATACATAAATACATACGTCCAGCCCGCATATTTTTTAACAGAATTTTAACCATTATTTAGGCAAAATCATGATCAGAAGAAAATCAAGCTCACCCCCAGTATTTTTAGGATATACTATGGTTTCAAAAATTTTTACCTGCATTCAATGGCACTGTTCTGTATAAGAAACCTGCCTTGAGTAGACCACATACCCTTCATATTAATGTCTCTCTTACAGATTTGGGGGGAGTTTGGCAGAATTTATAAAGGCTAGAATCCCGGTTCAAAAAAATAAAATGTTGGGGCTTATATATTTTCTCGACAACTATTGAGATAGCAGTTAATTGACCTAATACAGTTTGGGTTCCCCTCGGATTTTAACAGAAATAACATTCTTAAATCTACCGATAAGAATTATCAGTCTGCTCTGGCACATCAAGATCATGTAGATAAGTATATCCAGAAGGAAAAACAATATGGGGCTATCTATGGGCCTTTTTCTAATCTACCATGCCAGTGCCATGTATCACCAATGCTTACTAGAGATAAACCTAACTCTACAGATAATAGAGTTATTCTAGATCTTAGCTTCTCTGCAGGACAATCCATCAATGATTGGGTAGCTAAAGATATATATTTAAATTCTTATTTCAAACTCAATTATCCTTCAGTGGATAATATTTTGAAAAGTCTTAAGCAAATTAGGCCCAGATACTATGATTTATAAGATTGTTCATTTAAAACTTATTGAACCTACCACAAAGGCTATTTGTCTAGGTATTGAAATAAATACCGTAAACCGGACTGTGTGCATACCTGAGACAAAACTCAAGGAAATACAACATACTTTTGCCTCATACACCACTAAAGTCAAAGTTACTCAAAATCAATTTCAATCATTATTAGGCTCATTGCTATACAGCCAGTTCTGTTAAACTGGCTAGCTATTTTTTAAATATAATGTTATAGAGTGCATTGTGATGCTTTTTAAGAGTGACTTGAACTGGTTTAACACCTTTTTGGTTCAGTTTAATGGTATTACAATTTATGATATTCAAAAACCAGATGCAACTGTATTTTTAGAGGTTTTACTTAAGTGCCTGGACCATGGTGGCAGAGTGGTAACACTCTCGCCTCCCACCTCTGAGGCGGGGGTTCGGTTCCCAGCATGGCCTCAAGTGGGAAAGTTGGTAGTTACTTGCCGTTGGTCGGCAGTTTACAGTCCACAACCCTGATGAACTGTATGTACTGGATTCCTCTGCCCTGCCAACTACCCGTATATGACCTGTACAGTGTTGAAAGTGACGTAAAACCCCAAATAAATAAATTAAGGGCCTGGGAGGTACTTTGAAGAAATGGTTTATGCTATCCCATTGTCTGGTGGGTTTTGTGGCTACTCAATAGTCCGTTTGGAAATATTGAACTTAGTGGTAGCACTTAAAATCTGGGGCCACTATTGGAAGGATAAGACGATAGAAATCAATTGTGATAACATGGCGGTATTAGAAGTTATATGGTCCAGGAAAGCCAGAGATGCCATGTTGGCCAAATGTGCTACAAACATCTGGTTCTAGCTTCAATGTTTAATATAGTTTGTGGTTAACTATATACCGGGCCTTATCAACGTTATTGCTGACCTTTTATCAAGGTGGCATGGAAGTACTGATGATTTTTACAGATCAAGTCAACTGTTACTAGATTATCAGTGGATACCAGGGCATATAGACCTTACGAGTTTGAATGAAGATATCTAGTTATGTATTTGGTTTGTAGAGGTACTGGGGGACACTATGTACCTGGCTTCCTCGGCTTTGCAAAGGCTGACTCATTGTTTCAGGCCTGCTACATTACAACAGAAAACAGGATGGTGAGGAAAGTCTTGTACTTTCTTGAAACTGCTAAAATATTTATTTATCAGGCGAATATGATATTGATCCTGGCATTTATGGAATATTTGCACCAAAAAGGGGCTTCACACTCAAAAATTTCCAATCACGTGGCTGCTGTTAGAGCCGTGTTTATGGTATATGGGTTAGATACCACACCTTTCGCAGACGAAAGGCTTCCATTGTTTATTAAGGCTTTGAAAATCAATGCTCCCCTTAAACCTAAGAAGATCACTATCATTGCTACAGCAAATTATACAGACATGTGACAATCTCACGTCACTACATCCCTGTACCTTTTCATGTTCTTTTCATTTTTGAGTCTTTCTAATGTGTTACCACATGCGACCAAACAATTCAGTGCTACCAGCCATCTGACAAGATGAGATCTTATCTTCAGCAAAGAATTCAGCACAGTTATGCTCAAGTGGTTTAAAGCTTTGCAGGACAGGACTCAAGTTCGAACAATATTAATCCCAAATTTAGGAGCATCTTCCATGTGTCCTGTCCATGTGACTTTGGCTGTAATGTTCAAAATTTACCCAGCTTCAAAGAATTCTCCATTGTTTGGCATGTTCACATATGGTCATTTTATACCTTTAACAGATTTAATTGCCAAAAAACATTTGAAACAAGTGTCCTCATGTATCAACATTCAACCATCTTTGACATGTCATTTATTCAGAAAATCTGCCACAACTTGAGCTTTCAGCAAGGGGTTCCAATACAAGACATAATGGATCACGGTATATGGAGTTCTAATACGGTATGGAGATATATCCAATCTGATCCCTCTGTTTCCTCTCTAATTTCTCGTACATTCTGCCATCATTTACACCTTTAGTTTGGGGTTAATTCCTCTGCTTTATTCCACAAGAATGTATATATTATTACATAATCATACTTTATATTCAAAGCCAAGCAACTTTTTTACATACTTTTATAGTTTTAATTGCATATGTATCATTGCTTGGTTACCATCGGCTTGCTCTGTCATCTATCAAAGGTTAATTGGGCTTTAACTAAAATTTGATTAACATGTTACATAATTTTTGGCCCTTTTGGGGCAGCAACTTTTGGTTGTTGCCCTGAAATATGGCCTGGGAAATATTGAAATTTGTGGGAGGAGATATTGACTGGTGGGAAGGTGAACAAGTTCATTGATTTTGTCATTTAATGGGTGACCGGGTTAAATATATACCGCCATATACTATATTAATTGCATATCTTTACAAATGTTATGAATTATGATTATAAATTATAAAATAAAAATGATTAACCTATGCCATCTGTTATTGTTTTTGGGGTAGGGAAGTCTGGGAAATGTCAAAATATAAGAGTACATTTTAAACCAATACATTAGATGTCAGCTCCAGTCTCTTATGTTTTCAGCTATGCAACATTGGTAACATATTTTTGTAAGCAGTGTCTGAAAGAACAGCATTTGTGATGCCCTCATACTCCCACAAGACATGTTTTTTTCCACTTACAAAGGATAAAGTTTTCCCTGAGTGAAGCTCCTTTTTATCTCATCTAGTTATCAGACTATCCCTTCTTGACCAATCAGTGATTCAGAGTATATTAATGATCTGGCTCTATATAAGTTATTTAAATCAATTCAAAAAGTATATTTGTGCAGTGGGTAACCGCGTGCTTGACCAACTAGTATACAATGATTTCAACTACCCTCACTGCGATTATGACCTGTACAATGTGTTGAAAGTGAGATCAAACCATGAACGTCATTTTGTACCAATGTTATTTATGAAAAAGGCATTATGAACTGAGTATGATGTGATACAAGCCGGTATAACAGGAGACATTAGTTTGAACTCCTGTGACATACCTTTTTCAGGGCAACTAGTGTAATCTGACAGAAGCAAGTGTAAAACTGTTTAATTTTGAAGTTTAAACTTGATGTTTTATGTCCTGTTTTACAATCATAGTCAATGTCAGGCCCCAGCAATACCAATAATACCACTAATAACCACCAGACCACTGAGAACCTGATTTTCAGTTAGAAGAATGCTAATTACGAAAGGCATTCTTTTGTTGCAGGTAGAAGAGACTTGTGCATGAGTCAGTAGCAGACTGGACTACTAATATAATTAAAACACCGAGTTCATATGATGCTATGCTGTTGTTAGATTTTAATAGAACTTTTTCTCATCAATTTCGGCTTTAATACTTTGAATTACTCATATCATGACACTTTTCTGGAAACAAATGATTAGATTTAGATCAATTTGATAGTTCACCAACATAATTGTGCCATCTTATAAGTGTGCCATCTTATAAGTGCAACCCTTTACAGTAAAATTGAACTGCAAAAGCATTTTATTACTCCATTATTGAAAGCCAAATACATTTTTCTTTAGATCTTTGTTCAATGGCATACCAGTCTGGATGTTTTTCAAAAATCAATTTCTATCATGTCTTTTAAAGAAAAACAATCGGAATGAGGAAACTGGTACTCACTTTATCGTTAAGGCCAAGACTAGAACCCATACCATGACCTCAGGTCGGCATTTGTTTGCCAGCAAGGTTAGCCTGGTTATTCATATTACTAGTTTTCTAAGTAAATCACATGTGATTGACTTAACGCTTTGCAATTCAAGTGTTAAGGTATGGGTTCAGACTTTGCCTCCTTTTAGTCAAGCTCACGGGGTCACATTGAAAACACCCACACTAAATTATTGTTTTAATGTTCTGTAAGTTTCATGGAAAATCCCCCTATGCAATACCCTCTTGATTTTCAGGGTAATTTTAAATCCTATGTTGTGGACCTGATATTTGCTCTCAGTGTATTTGTAGAATTGGGCACCAAACACACCAACAACTGTAGTCAGATGTCAGTAACAACAAGGGTTGATTGTTTCTCCTGGTGTGCGCCTTGCTCCTGACAGTGATCCTGAATATAGTCACCTTTTGGACAGGTTGTGGCCCCATGGGGTTGCTTTTGTTGCTGGTGTCATGTACATTATTAAGCAATTCTTAAAGTCATGACTACATCGTGAATGTTTTTGAGTATATTTTGCTTGTATTTAACATAAAAATGTATACATTTAATGATGTAAATAAATGTAAATGTAATGGTTTATAGTCTAGTATCAGTATATATACTATCACTCGATTTTACATTTACACCCTGGCCTGGGTTTCAGAACTTTTCACACACGTTATCTGTCTCAGTTCCCTCTGGGAACATACTAGGGTATGTGCACAATACGGCACACACACCAAGAACCCACTAGCAGCCAGGTACCCATTATTCCTGGGTACTTTTTGTACTTTTTGTTTCATTGGATTTGATAATATGTAGCTGAATTTTATTTAATTGAAATTATCTTTTGGGTATGGCCTTTGACCTCTAAAAACATCTGCCTTTAAAAACATATGGTTAACGTAGTACAGTATGCCTTTCCCCTTCTTGTAGGATCCCTATAACCAATCTAAACATCATTGTATTGGAGCGGCCTTGCTTACACCTGGGCTTAAGTGTTCTGATATACATTATTTTCTGACCTTCAGTTGATTTTAAGTTTGACCTCTGAACCCGGGTTGCTGGTAGTCACTTCATGTATCTAAAATACTTTTTGGTTAACTTCTAATGGTCACGCACCTGGAAACTCACACCAATACTAAAATTATTAGACATTATTAAAATTAGATATTAAATGACATTAAGTCATAGTAACACATGTATTTGTCACATAAGCTAGTGGTGGAAATACAATTTTAAAAGCCTATGCTTGTCTTTTAATTATTTGGCTTACACCCTGCATGACTGTCCACTTTTTGTTCCACTTTGACATACTTTAGTTTCTGGTAAAATCTCTGTGATCTGTGGGTGACTTCTAGTGATGTAATACCATTATATTGTTTAAATTACAGATATATTCCTATTGTTGAAATTTTTTTATCTAATGCAAAGTAATAAGCAAACAATCACCCACTTAACCACTTATTGCCAGGGTTTAGATTCAAATCTACATCAGTTAAAATACCATTCTTGCACATTATTGCAAACATGTGAAAAAAACTACAATTTATAGTGAGGCCACACTTATCAGAGAGTAAATTTCTGCAATGCAATGCAACATCATTAACCATGCATTGTCCCAATAAAGCTACAGCAATTGTATTCCTTGTCATGAGAGCTGTAAGATTAATGTTTTGATGTGGTTATCTTCATGTTACACTCACTTCTTTCATAAAAAATTAACAAGTGATGGCCACTTGTGTGATACCTACCACACTGGCTTCATCCACTTTGTTGCTCTTCAATATTTAGCCTCTCTTACATCTCACCATACGTGTATATACACATTAGTGTGCTATGAAAATTGTTGAAAAATACGAGCATAGCCTGGCAGTGGGGTAGCACAGATTTGCACTCGCAAACAAGCTGCATTCACCCAATAGAAAGTGTCACTCCTTGAATGTCCAAGATCAGACTGTAACTGGCTACAGGCTGCACAGTGGGTTTATGTACATGTAAGATACATGTGTATGTATGATACGTCACGTACAAACTGTGTAATGTTTAGGACCTGCAACACTAGCAAGGAAAATGCACATGCCAAAGTCTCTCATAAATTTCCCTTGAGACATGGATGCCTTTGTAGCCATACTGCATGCATGCAGAAAATAATTTGCATGACAATTTTCATTGAGGGGTCTCTGTGGCCTTGAAATTATGAAATAAAATTGCACATGTAGCTTTAGTGTCCCTTGCAAATGAGCCCATTTTATCTAACTAGGACGTACTTGCACATACGATGGAATATAAGAAAGGCTTTAGACTACATTTACTAGCAAAACTGCACTAGCCAAAGAGTGACTTTAGGCAAAAGCATAATTTTGTTGATCACAACTAATGCAAGTGAGAATCTCATTTTGATAGCTTTATCTAATGATATTTTGGTTCTCGGTGACCTAATGGTCAGCAAGTTTGGCATTGCACACAGTCACCTCTGTGTGTGGGTTCAACTCCCACAAATGACTAGTGCAAATGATGTGTGGGCCTGTATGACCTTAGTTGTGTTCCTAATTTTAAACTTGGCTTAAATTTGAACCAATGGCATCACATGAGAAGGGCCAATTGTGCCCCATGTTAATGCTACTCAATGACAGACTACATTCACTAGTAAAACCGCACTGATCTGTGAGTGACTTTAGGTGATGCAAAAGCATTAAATTGTCGCATCACAGCTAACCCAACAGTGTTTCTTGTCTTAAGAGCTTTATCCAGTGGTGTTTCATTATGGTTATTTTTCACATTACAATTCCCACCATGTTTCAGTAACAAAGTCCATGTATGCACATTTTGTAGAATGGAAGCAGCTTTATGTAAGCAGGTATCTGATTGGAAGTCTCGGATATTTGGATTGGCTTGGGCACATGTGAGAATCTGGATGTTTTCAAACATTCTGTGTTTTATGGCCTTGTGCAATGGAGTCTCTCTAAAGAGAAAGTCTTGAGCATCAACTGCTGCGTGGTGTTCTAACAGCTTTTGTGTGATCATACCTGTAAAATAAACCAGACGGAATAAATAGGCATGATTAAATAAATTATAACAGCTTAAAATATATCATTCTTTGAATGATATACCAAGGAGAAAAATAATAAAATTAATTGGAACGTTTCATTTGTTGTTTTCTTGACTTAAGATTAAAAACATAATTCTTCAGAATAGTGGAATCTTAAAGAAATATGATTTGATTTTATGCATAACCGGAATAATTTATTGTACTGGGAGACAACAAGATGTTTTGTTAGCCTTCATTTTGCATGATTCGGCTAGTAAACTCTACGTCTAATGTGCATGTTGTAGAGATTAAAGTGAGGTCACAAGGTTTTGATTTTGAATCATTTGTAAACACCAGCCTCCCCTTCTAAGGTCTTGTCCAAGTTTGGACAGTCCATTTACAAGAATAAAATCCACACATGGTTGGATACCTGAGATGTCATGGGATGCAGCCATATGTAAGCACGTGTTGCCAGACTCATCAATCAGATTCACATTTGCTCCTGCCTGAATCAGTGACGTCACGTTATCTACGTTGCCGTAACAACAAGCCACGTGTAGTGGAGATATTCCTAGTTTATTTTTGCCTTTCTTTTGATAGTTCATATCTGCATTGTACTGGAGAATTAACTCAATCTGATCCACTGCATTCCGTCCTGAAAGAAATGTAGCAATTTCAAAGGCCATATACTTAAAAAACATTAATGACATGTATGAAAAGAGTCTATAGCACATATGTTATATTGTTCATTTTCATGAATGATTTAATATGTTGCATATGCCTGATGAGGACTTTTTCTGCCCACCACTTTACTTAATAAATAGAATTGGTCCATATTTACCAAAGACTATGCAATAGTTAGCTCTTAAACATATCCATACTAAAGGTATCTAGTGAATATAATGAATTTTAACCTCTATTTCTGCCACAATGAATGCAGTAAAAACCCTAAAACTCTGAAAAGCACCTTTCTAATGATTTTAACCTATTTTGGGTTTATATTATTTATGAAATATTTACAAGAAATCGGGACATTTTATGCATTTGTAATGCTAATTATTTGCAACAGTATTTTATCTCAGATCAAGCGAGTCACATGTGTAAGGGCCTGCTTATGTTAGTGATAGTATTAAAAGTAGTAAATGGATATTAATGTTTTTTGTGCGGGTAGTCCCGCAAAAGGAAGAAACAGATTCGGCAAAGATCTAAATTATATTCTGGCTACAAATAATTTCAAACTGCTCCAAAGTGGAGGTGCGTGCTATACAAGTGCTTTCTAGTTATCTTATCTCATTTAATATGAACTTTTACTCATTATTGGAAAGAATTTACGGTGCAACAATCCACAAACATGTTTAAAATTTAGCTCATTAACATAGCCAGGTCATACTCAGCTGGAGCTGGGTTTGACAAAAAACAGCTATGTAAAAATGATACATATACAATGCACAGTGTGTTGTAGCATCTCTTTTAAATACTGGATCATGCCAGGAAAATGGCCAGCATCATGAAGCTGTGAGTTGAAATCGGCAAAACAAGCATCTGTATTGAAAGTAATTGTTTACCAATGTGACAAATACTATGCCAATGAGACAGCTTGGGTAAATACAAGGCGCTGTATTTTATTGGTCATACAAGTCTTTTAAAAAGGTTGCTAATATGCATATAATTTCACTTGGTGTCAGGACTGTTTGAATAACCATAACAGGTATATTTTGATAAAATGTTATAACAAAAAGATAAATATGTTATTATGCAAATATATTATTACCATACCTAAGTCTGGAAACGTTTCTTATCTCCAAACATACCATTTTAATTTTTGAGTTTTGTAACAAATTTTCAAGTTGTATGTAAATTTTCTATCTGAGCTATACCTCTAAGCATAAATGGTAACTGCCACACACACAAAAAACAGTTTCATATTCTGTATCATATCGTCACGTTGGAAAGGTAACATTTTAATTTGTTAAACATGTGTAACCATTTTATTGTAAAAAAATAAAACTATATATTTTATGGGGATTTCAAATAAGCTCATAAAACAAACTATTTGGATAATAGAAACTAATATTACAGATTCTTGTGTACATGACGTATAGTTGAAGCGTTATGTCGAGAGATAATGGAATATTCATTTTCCTCAGTTCTCAGTGAGATGTCATTCTAAACTAAATATCCCCTACTAGGTACTAGACATGATGTAAACACTAAATAAATGAATAAATAAATTAAGTAAATATCCTGATATATACATGACAAATGCCACATAATTACTGTGGATATCACACCTATTACACCAGTTTGGTATGTAAGGTTTTATAGAGGCTTTCACCATCAAACAGATTACATGCAATACATCAGTGAAAAGTAAAAGGTACGTCAAAAGTAAAAGTTATGCAGGTGTCCACTGGAGCCGACTCTATAGTCGACCCTACAACTCTAGGGTCGGCTGTGATAGTCATAGGGTCGTGGGAAAAAGCATGCAAAAATGGTGGGTCGGTTATGAAATCCCCAACAGGACGGTACAGTTGCAGACAGGACGTGATGGCCATCATGACAAGACGTAGGGTCGGGACTACAACAAGCCCTAAACCCCTAACAGACAAGCCAGATCATAGAAAGACAAGCTGTAAAGACAAACAAACAAGCGGGGAGCATGTTCCCGGCCCTTCATGACAGGACTGATTGATTTTGTGGGTCGGTATGTATAGTCAGGATTCAGAATTGGGATCCATATCACACTATATAAACCCCCCTCCCCTGTGATGGGCCATTCGTTCACACTTCAAAGATGACAGGAACACATCAAGAGCAACTGCTTAATCACTTGAGCGTCCTTTTGTCTTTATTAAGTTGAATATGTTATTATACATCATGCTTTCAAGACATAGAAGACAGCAGAATCCAGCACCTGCCCAGCTAGCATCACCACCACAACCAAAAGGAGAAGGAAGCCACAGAATCCATGGGTCATGCCCTGGATACTGCAGAGAGAGGAGAGAGGTTGCTACAGAACACTCATGGACGAACTAATCACTACTGACATACCAGGCTACAGAAACTTTACTAGGATGGAACCAGCATTTTTTATTTGATTGAAGAAAGAATCACCCCCCCCCCCCCAACTCAGGTAGTCAATAACCAACTTCAGGAAGCCACTGGAAGTCGGCTTGAAACTGGCAGTTACTTTGTGACACTTATCCACAGGAGAAACATACACTTCACTGCAATACCACTGGAGGGTTGGAAGACTGACCATCTGCAAATTTGTGCCCCAGGTTTGCAAAGCCATTTTGAAAGAATTTCAAAATGAGTACTTGATGTGTACCACTGATACCAAAGATTGGAAGAAAATTGAAGAAAGATTTAGAAACAGATGGAATCTAGTGCACCCACGATGTCGGTGCACTAGATGGAAAACACATTGCTATAAAGAAGCCCAAGAAGTCAGGTAGTGAATATTTCAACTACAAGGGCTACTTCTCCATGGTACTTTTGGCATTAGTTGATGCAGATTACAAATTCCTGTGGGTCAACGTGGGGGCAAGTGGGTCATCATTTGATACTCAGATATTCAACCGCAGCAAACTGAAAAGACAAATTGAGAACAGAACCTTGGGCCTACCACCACCTGAACCACTTGGACCTGGGGGCCGAATCTACACTACTTCATTGCTGGGGGACGACGCCTTTGCCCTTTGCCTTGGCTGGTCAAGCCTTACAGTAGATAACAACTGACCAGAGAAGAGAGAATAGCCAACTACAGGATATCCAGGGGGAGGAGGGTTGTCGAGAACTCATTTGGTATACTTGTCAAGAGATTCAGGGTGCTGTTGACCACCATGGAGCAGAGGCCAAAAGTTGTGAGAGACATTGTGTTAACATGTGTGGTACTACATAACAAGCACAGAAGCCATCAGGTGGGACCTGACAGACCACCCACTCCAGCTGACAACATACTACCACCACAGGCAGGCCAGGGGGAACAGGGACATAACTGTAACTTCAGAAACCCATCGAGGGAGGGCAAACATCAACGAGATCTACTGAAAAACTACTTCAACCATGTTACAAGGGTGGGCAACGGTCATAGAAATTTCAACCGACTCTCCCCGACAGGCCCGGAAACTACAACCGACCTAACCGACCATGTAAACATTGGTCCCAACTCTCCAAAAATGCATAGTTACTGATAGGCCAGCCCCAGTAGAACACCTGCATTAACACAAAATTTGTCCTGGAATGAATAATTTCTCCTTCAAATAGAAAACCTTACTCTGACACAGTATGTGCAGTGGTGTATATCCTGAAGTGTCAGTCACATTCACACTAGCCCCACCCTCCAGTAAAGCCTTCATATCATAGATACGTCCCCACTGTGCCGCCTTGTGTAAAGCTGTCTGGCCCATGCTGTCCTTAGCATCTATATCAGCATAGGACGATAGCAGAACCTGGAAAATCAAGAACTTAAAAATATTAATAAAATAGATACTGCTAGACCATTAAACCAATAATGGCATTCGCCCACCATCGTCTGAAGTGTGAAACGAAGGATAAATTGGTTAATGTCAAAGGTAATATTTATGCAAGATTTATTAGAATGAGTCAAAGTTGAAATATTTTGACATTCTAATTAGAAAGCCTTGACTAAGTGTCAATGAAGTGAATCAAAGAATTAACCAGAACATTTGGAAAACAATTCCACTGGAAATATGAAGCACGGTCCTGGTTGACTATTTTCTAAGGGCGAAAGAATGATTAGGTTAGTACCTTTGTGCTAATCCACAATAATACCACCAAAACTACTAATAGTATGAGTTACCTTATAATCAAAATATTCCTTCGTCAACAAGGGTTCTAACTTCCAATTTGGTCAATGCAAACTGATTACAAAATGGTTTTGTGGACAAAATAAATGTTTTCCTTGCTTGTCCCCATCTCACCTTGAATCTTAGACTGACCGGTAGTGTATAAGTTCATGTGTACTGGTGTAAGCAGGTGGTTGGGAGTTTATCACAAGACAATTCCATTAAAAGACGAACATGTTGTACATAGATGCTTTTTGTTCTGGGATATCATTATGTGGGTTCACTGATGCAGCTGGCAACTAACACATACATCTCTGAGTGGATCTATTGAAAATCAATAAATGATGATAGCCTTCTACATACAGTGGACAAGAGTGATCATCTAGAATGCAGTGCTTTTGCCAAAATCACCGATATGATGTTTCTGATCTTTTCCACTATCATAATTATAGCAAATATTTAATAAAGCGCCTACTTATTTCTAAGCAGGTTATGTGGGGTGGACTAAATTTTACATATTTTAAAAAGGTAGGGATGGCTTATGGTTTGCAGTCAGCAGGTAATCATTGGGTTTTGCGGAGTATTATCATGTTTCACTGTACTGATCATTTCTCAACTTGCTTCCTGCTGACCTATATGCATCATTATGACGAAACGTGAAACATGACCTTGTTTCAAGGTCCTCTGGCCTCAGTAGTATTTTTTTCAAACATGTATTTCATGTTTTCACTTTAAAAACTGGAGGTTCTTCCTCCTGCTGAATTTCTGATTTAAAAAGAAAAATAGCTTAGAAATGATTTTTAAAGAATAAAAATATATAAAAATCCAATCTGGATAGTTATTGTATCTGCACCTGAATGACCTTTCAGGGCTGGTGACCCTACCAGGATTTCTTATTCGGAACTTAACCTTTGACATATTGATTTGAAGTCATTGTAGTGGTAGTTCTTTGACCCTAGGTCAGGGGTCGGTTCAGGAGTTCATAAAATTGTATTCCACCTTTTGGCCATGTCTGTAGCACCCGAGGGGCGTGCCTGGTCAGTGCTGGTAGCAGGCTACAGTACAGTTTTAAAAATATTCCACTGGTTCATATCACTGGTTATACTTTACCTTGTGCTTCAGTTCTGCAGTATAATTTAAGTGTTGTCATAATGCTACTTTCATTACCTCTTAATTTTTCATGTATAAATTTTTTGGGTGTGGGAATATAAAAAAATAACTTTTTTTTTAAAGCAAGCCAATTGTTCATAGGGCAGTCAAGACACAGTTTTGTTCTACAATTATCAAAACATGGAAACTATAAAAATATATGGAGGCTGGAACAAGTAAAGGACTTACTAGATTTACAGAAGATAAGATGTTTTATCATTTATGGCCCTGTGGCAAATCACATGGCCAATTACTTTAGGACTTTAGCCTGAATTTAACTTTGTACTAATTCCTTCATGTTTGAATGACAATACTTTTGCAATTTTGATATTTCTTTAAATATTTTAGCTTCCAGTCCTCTCATGATCAACCCAATCTAAATCAACAACGTTAACACCATTGTTCAGCTTGAGAGACCTAGCAGTTAACAAATTTGTCACCTTCGTCTGGTATGGCTTCCGCAAGATTCAATGCTGAAGGTTTATGCCAATATGACCCTGGCTGTTCAACGGGCAGTAAGACCATAACTTTGAGCTTGCTTACCTTTATAATATCACTGTTCCCTGGCTTGGCTGCTGCCATGTGTAGAGCAGTCTGTCTGTTGATGTCTTTGTCATTGATATCTACCCCGTACTGTATCAGACTGGTGAGGATGTCCACAAACCGAATGTTCGCCTGAGCAGGCCTTTCCTTGCCTTGTGCTGTGTATGCCAGAATGACATAATGAATGGCTGTATGATAACGTCTTTGGTTTAACAAGTGATTCTGTACATCAAAGCCATTTCTGTAAATAGGATGTATTGGGTTATTAAGCATTGGTAGTGGTTGAACTACAGGATTTAAAGCACTATGTCACCCATCTATACTGCATGAGAACAGCCCAAGATCTCTAGTGACATTCCCATAACTTAAAGACAGAATCTCAGAAATGACCACATATCAGCCTCCTTGTGGATTTATTAACCTCTCCTAGGATAGAAGCCAGTGACAAGACCGCCACTTTAAGTGGACATGTGAGAGATTGTGTATTTGCCTGTACCTGGGATCAAACTAGGACATTTGTGTTCCTAAGTTGGTGTTACCCAGCAGCTACACAAATTTGCCCTTTGCCAAGTCAGCCCTCAGTAAATCAGCCCTTTAAAAACTCTACCCTCAGTAAATTTGACCTCTCAAATCTCGACCCCTATTTGCTATGCCCCTTTTGAAATAATTTAAAATTGAAATTTTCAAGTTCCAACCAATTCTAAAGTAAATGTGTATATGTTATTTTCTCCTATTTTTCATAGACATAAACATGTAGTAAGGTCACACAAATTAAGATTTTCCCCTTACAACTTACAGTCTAAAAGAACATTCAAAACATCAGCTGCTGAATTATTCCTTTTAGAAATAAGGGGCTTCACGTGGTAAGAGGGCACCAAGAGTTTAGAATGCATTACAGAATTTTAGTACAAATTATCAGTGGGTCGCACTCACACATTCAAAATCACAACTGAGGTTGACAACAACTCCAAAACCCCACCTATCCTATAATTCCACAGTTAATCTATCATTTTGTTTCAATGTTTGGTCTTAACGCTCACTCAGCTTGTAGTCTCATTAGTTCTCTATAAGGTCACCTTAACTTCAGTTAAAATTGAATTCATAGTTTTGTAAAACAGGCTTCTGACATTGTCTTGCCTGCTTTTAAGGTTGGCCTTAAATTATGTAACCTTACATATATATATTTTTTACTTTACTACATACGTCTCTGGTCTGCTGTTAAGGGTGGCCCTAAAGTTTTCACCTTAAATGTACTTATATATTTACATTTTACAAATTCAGTATATATATAATTATTGTTTTTACTAATGTTCTTGAGTATGTTAATATCAGAGTTAGAGATAACATGGAATAAACTTAATAAATCCCAACGCCTGTCAATATACATTGTGTAACCATGCTTCAAAATTAGAATGCTGTACGGCAAAGACTTGAATCCTATGTTAGGATTTACATCTTAATGGGGTTTCTGATTTCATCAAACAAATGGAAACATATTTAAATATTTTACGCCAGAAGCTTTTCCATCACAATGACCAAATTATCAATTGTACTACTGTACATACTTAGTCTAAGATAAAAAAATTGAATAAACAAATTTTTAATCACTAAAAATAATAAACCTTTTTTGAAAATTATGTTTTCACAAGAAAGATATAAAACAAAATAAAGAGTTATATAGAGAAAGAATTGAGACATTAACAACGTTTGAAACTTGCCACTGGAGTAACCAGAGTGAATTATTCACCAACAAGCACTGTTTGCAATTGTATAAATTGTCACAAAATTTACACAATTATGGAGAAATCAATAAAAGCTGCACTGCGTACTGCATTTTGAGCTAGCACTCCACAAATGTGAGTATTTGATTAGCTATGGGTATCAGATAGATGGCAGGACAGACAGACTACGGTTGCAAATGCATTGGTCAAAAGCTGTCTGAATTATTGTAATTCACTAGTTTCATAGTTTGCATCCAAAAATATCACAAGGCTCTAGAATATACAAAATTCTTTGGCACCCTTTGTTACTGGTGCTTCCAGAGGTACTTGTATTATTCCAACCCTGAAATTTCTTCACTTGCTTCCTGTAAAACAATGAATCATCTTCAAAACCTTTGTATACAACTACATCTCTTCTGTAAAGCCAAATATTTTGCACCTTATCTGTATTTTTATACATCTGCTCTTAAAAGAAGATGTAGTAAACCAGAGAAGATGTTCCTTTAGGTTCCGCATTATAGTTCCTAAATCAAAAGTACATTTCAACAGTTGTTTGTCATATGATTGCACTGAAAATACGAACTGCTCCTACTGTTTCATCTTTCAAAATGTATCTTAAACCTGTCTGTTTCAGAAGTCTTTCCGTCTTTGTTTTCATCCACTGAACATCGATGGTCCCTTTGCCATGACTTTTGATTTATGTCTTATGTTGTGGCGGTAGTGCCTTGGAATACACTTGTTTAGAAAATAAGCACTTGGATACCGCCAGATACTAATATTAATACATATATGCCTCTTAGTATCTATTTATTCCTGACTTGCACGACTTTCCATTTTGACTTGAAATTTGGTACGCTATTTATGTGATAACTTACCTGAGTATGGCCTCCACTTCTCTACTGTCGAGTCTATCCAGAGCATTTCTGAGTGACTTCAGTGACTTCGGAGAATGACTTTCATCTGACTCAGAGGTCTCTCCAAGTTCTGATGTTCCATTTATCTCCTCTTTTTCCATGGTAGCATCAGACTCTATAAAACATAACAAAGAAGGTTAACTGTTGCTATGCACTTGATGTTTGTGTAATATCCATGAGTATGTCTGTTTGTCCTACAGCAACTTTGAATTTTGTAAATTTTACGTTTGTTCAACGATTTAGGATGACTGACTTGTAATCTGCTGTTAATGTTTTATAAAAATCATATATTTAACAGTAACAAATATATATTAACTCCAAGTCGAATTGGCTTATTAGTCACTGATAATAATAAACCTATTTCTACTTGGTGACACCATATTTACAGACAGCTTTTTAAAACATTGTTTTCTTCAATTTAACACTTTGAGTACAGTTTGAATGCAATTATTTTTCAGTGAAGACTTTGAAATACCTTATTTTTAATCTTTACAAAACGTCATTGGTAGAAATATAACTGTATAATTTCTCAGGTGGGCTTAAGTTTAAGATATGTACAGAAAGGCTAAGATATTGGTCATCGAAAACACTGATTCATGTGATTAGTCATGTTTACATTTACCAATGAGAAAGCTGACACTGGGAGATAGAACTCCATTAATTGAGGTATGCATATTATGATGAGTAAGCGGATGAGCCTTGGTTGTCTTTTGTTTCAGAAGGTCCAATCATTGTGAATGGCTATTCTCAGAGGGCCATTAAATGCTTAGGATATAGAACCATCATTTGTTGGTGGCTCAATGAACATATATCAAAAGGTTATTAGCCCGACAATAATTTAAATTCTCGTCACATTTAATGTTTTTGCATGTTTGAATTGAAGTCTTGTATTCTAACCTTGGTTAGAAAACTTAAACAAAATATCCACGTTAATTATGAATCCACTTAGCGATCTTAATGTATTAAAAATGTATAAAGTGAACAAAGTCTCACAGATAATGTACGCATATTAAATGATGGTAGCCATAGGTCTAAATTTAGTATTAAGGAACTAGGCTTTTCTCGTATAAGTAAGTTAAGCAATTTAAGTACTGAATAATAATTTATGTTATTTATAGTAATTGAATATTTCTCTGTCTAGTTTGTGTTCATGTTTTCTTTATAATGTACTGAATAAATGTAGGGACAACAATGGAATAAAAGTAAATGGACAAAATATGAATGGCCGGTTCCACCTTAACCTTTGGCTTCATTTTTTATGCCTGGGAGGGGACCTTGAAATATTGTGGTGATATATTTCATCATATTTTGACTCAGATATTATTCACGCTTGTACAAATAAAAATCATAATCATACCAGCTATCAAAAAATTATCATTTTACTCATTCAGGTGACACCTAGCCTTTGCTCCAAGTATTGAATTCCGTGAAAAATAATTGTTTACGGTTCACATGTGAAAGAAAAGCATTAACATTTGCGTCATCAAAATTTGACCAACATACTTGGGTGTAACCTACATGTTTTTGTCGCTTATGAATATTCAGTGGCATATAACCATACTGTAGAAATGAAAAATGCTTAGAATTACATGCCCTGAATTATTCATAAGATAAACAAAGTAACCACAACCCTCATACAAGCGTCATAAACAGGGTTCAAAGGAACTAGCCTTTACATGGATAATTCTTTCTATATTTAATTTATTTTCCTTGTGTTCATCATCCCAAAAAGTAACAGTCAAAGCAGAACTCAGTTTATAGAGGGCAGAATAACTCACAATACATGTATTAAAGTTGAAACATTTTCCCTTAAAAGTGATCGTAACATTTATTTATAGAATTGTCAATGTCTGATAGTGTATTGTGCAGAATGTCAGCACAATTATGTACCACATTCTTTCATTGCATGCAGATTTAGAGAGGTTCTCAGTGACCCAGTATTTTTATCTTATCACAGGTTGTAACCTCTGCGTGGGTTCGACTCCTACAAATGCCAATGCTGTGGACATATCTCCATATGACCATCGTTATTGAGCTGGATGTTAAATCCTAAACTTGAAATTTTATAAAACCACAGTATATAATGAGAGTTATATTATGTATTAGACGCAATATTAAAACACTAAAATGCTTTAAAAGATTTCATGATTGTATACATGTGAGTCTCTAGAAAGGCTTAGGGATTACATAAACTTGTTGAAGGGTAAGGTGATATACTAATCTGATATTTTTAAATGTCATGAGAGATGTATTGGAAGCCAATGTTATTAGTCTTGTTACATGATTAATACCAATCTATTGATGAAGGTTATGTACATTACCACTATGTGTGAGGTTTTTGGTGCTATAGTAACACACTGGAATGAGGAAAAAGTTGAAATATGAATAAAAAATTCTGCTGGAATAAAACGTCAAAAACTTTCAAATTTTAAGACTTTCACTATAAATGATTACTTTTTTCTTAACACATATTTGAGGTTTTACACTGACCTCAAGCTTCCTATGTCCTAGATTCAATATCTTCTTTGACGTCTTGCATTGGAAAAGTTGGTGGTTGCTTACCGGTCCCCAATAAATTTTCAGTGTAAAATCTTTACCAACTATTATGCACTGCTCGCCCCCCCCCCCCCCCCCCCCCCCACAACTACCGATTGTTTTATGACCTATACCTTGTGATCAAAGCAACTTTTTAAAACCCAATCAATTTACCAATCAATCATTGAGTCGATCAATACATCATTCAAATCCAACTCCTGACTTCACTGAGCATGTGTACTGATAAGTGACTTAAGCTGTTAAAATGAAATTTAAAGGCTCCAGTTTAGTTTTTAGCATGTATACTTACATGTTTAATTGAATATTACACTAAGACTATCTTCCTGTATTGGTGAATACAAATATTCCAGTGTATGAGCGGTTAGTTGTGTTAATCCGTGTACATATGACAAGCTTCATACAGTGATCACCAAATGTTTCATCTATAGTATTCGTGAGGCATTGAGGTCAGCTGACTGATTTGTTTATTATCTATATCTGCACTAGATGAATTACAATTATTTTAACAACAATTGTTATAATACATTTCCTTTATCCTTTACACATGAATGGATCAACGTTTTATATTGATATATATGTATCTTCTTCACATAATTTTGTCTTTTTTCCATATCCAAAATAGGCATTTATTAACAAAGGTAAATAAGATATACATTTCTATCTTTTTGCATGAAATATATGTTCAAGCATACTCATAAAGCAAAAGCATGACAAATATATATTATATATTATGACTAGTATATACAAAGGTAAACAAGTGCTATACATCTCTTCCATCAAACAAATATCCCCGCAATTTAATAAACGAAACATTGATCAACCAATAAAGTATGTGTTGTGATTCTTGTCGATCCACAAAACATATTTTCAAATTTCAAACAATGCACAACAATGAGTTTAATAGCACTGACATAAACATCTCTTAACGTGTTATGGTTCAGACTTCATCCTCACAAAACTATATGTACCGTAAAATTGGAAAATATACCCCGTTTGCTAAATATTCTCTTTGATATGTATACAGATAAAAAAAATTAACAATTCGCAATTACCGACGTTTAGTTAAATAGAGTTTGGCATTTGTTGTTGTGACTTACATCTGTTTTCGTGGAGATTAAGCGTTATAAAAGTTATTAATATGAAACGAAAATAATATTTTTTTTTACATGAGTGGAATACATATTTTTCATTGTTTATACAAACAACATGTGATTTAGATGTATTAGATGTATCGTGAAGTTTGTCAAATTGTTCCAACTTATTTAAAATGAAGTATTCGCGGAAATCAGAGAAGAGAAAAATAACCGTTTTTCACTGTTAAATTTTGTATACTGTGGTAAACACTCTATACTTCCTGTACAGTAAGAAACCATTTGGAGCATTATGTGTAATTCACTTGTGAGGAAATCTCCTCCATTTTCTTGGATTGTGGGGAAATATTTATATTTTTGGGGACTGCATAACGCTACTAGTCTCCAAAATGGACACAAAATTCTTATTATTTTGTTTTACTTTCAAAGTGTACCCCTAGTCCCCAGTGACAAATCTCACATGTGATAAATTTATGTTTAGTTATGTCAATAAGCTCGTTCTTATATAAGAGAAAGCTCCAGTACAAAGCAAATTTCAACTGATTTTGTAATTTAAAATTAGTAGATTTAATTTACACCATATAATGGTAAGTATCCACTGATGAGATAAGTACTAGTTCATACTTTTCTTATAAGTACAAAATTTATTTTTACTACCAAAAGACCTTATATTCACTCATAGAGTTCATTATATATACAAAAAAGTCTCAAGAAATACCTTATCAAATATCCATTGTAATACACAGTGTGCTTGTGTCACATTTCTCGCAGTTCTGGTCAGTCAGATTTCATTAAAATTACCAAAATGCACTGATTGCCTCAAAAACACAAATTTTTCTATCTTCATAGGCTAATAATCGACTTTAATACTTCAAAAACAGTTGTGTAATTTTTTATCTTCAGAAATAGACACCAATTTCAAAATCAATCAAACTCAAATATTTATCCAAAGGAGAATACTCATAAAATACTGTCACACATGTAAAGGTTTGTCACGCAATGGCTATTTTAAGTGTTATAGAACAATTAAAGTGACTGTTTGACAAACATACATACAAATATATTGTTACCAGATATAATAATATACAGTAGGAGAATCCATTGTGTATAATCTACTACCTACACACAACTCTTATTCTGACACCTCCATACACAAATTTTGTTACATATCTATGTGTATAAATAAACGTTGAAAGATTTCAATGGAGGCGACATTTGGCAATGTAGTGTCTTTCTGTGAACTAGCTTATTGCACAAATACACAAGTACACACCATTTTGTTTGGACTTATAAACACACATATTTCACATTTGCACTCTTCTCATAAAAGGAAAAGTGTACAAGTATCTAGTGACAGTGAACCGAATGTTTTGCTGTAATATGCAAACATTTAGGTCATCATTATATATTCACCAAAGTGGGACAATGACAGATGTCGTGGTTGTATTATATATCTGTACTCAGTGTAACATCTCCTTTACTCTAGGACTAGAAATGCTATTAGACCCATTCTGACTACACAGGTACAGCCCCAACTCTCTAGTGATTGACATTTTCCTAACTGAAAGACAGAATCTAGGATATGACCTGGGTTCTTTAGGCTTCTAAAACTGATATGACCCAGTGACAGAAGACTGCAATTTGGCGTGGTTATCGGAACCACTATGTATCCAACTACACCTGGGATCGAACAACTGTGGGAATAAAACATGAGTACAAAAGTCTAATTATCCAAGAAAAAAATCTGTGTGAAGGTGATGTAATATACTTTTTCTTATAAAGCTTATACTCAGCTTATACTCGTGAATATCTTCAGAAAGTTATCCATATTGTGTATGTTTCGCACATGTATAAGTTTTTTTATGTTTCAAAAAGGAACATTGACGGCTGGTTTCCATCAGAGTGGAGGGCCATTAAAAGTCATGCTCATTACTGAAGTCTAATAATGGAATATATTACAGACACTTAATGATCAGTTGTATGGACATTGTGGTACACAGGGTCACACACTCCCCACCTCTCCGTACATTGTTTGAATCCCAGCACCGACTTGAAAGGAGGAACTTGTACTTGCTGGGCGTGTTTAGCCTGGTAGATGTTAGTGCAGGATGTTAACCAACTAGAATATATGGTCTTCTTCCATCCCTACAACTACCTGTTATCACCACCATTTTCACCAGAAGTTACTTATTATCACAAATGGACCATTTTTGACATTAACTGTTCGGCACTTTGCTTGTGCCATGTAACTAATGAATGATTGACAATGGTTGAAGATGGAAAGTGTAACGAATTGCAGCTGTTCCACGAGAAATTTGTGGATTTCAAGGAAAGTCTAGCGTGATTGATAACTGTTTGCGGTGCAAAATGGAATGTGACAAGATACATATATAAACTTCTTATTGTTTATATCGTATATGTGTCATGGTGTTCAGTTTGACAGTAAATCAATTGCTGAAGTCTATACGTGATCAAAAGTTTGTGTCTAATAAATACTACATTTTAATTATGCCAAGGACTGGTTGACTGAAGTCAAATAGCAAACACATCCATTTGATCATTGTCAAACGGTACAGACGGTAAAAACGAATTTAGTTTAAGGGGAGGCAGGTGAAAAACTAAACATGGCTGTTTTCTAAAGAGTTACTGCAAAAACACGATGACGTTCAAGGTTGGAATCTATCAAATATTCCCGCCAAAATACAAATAGCGGGTGACAAAATGTGGTGAACTTGTTGAAGCTTTAACACCATTATTATAACAGATGAAAAAAATTAAGTAATTTGGGGAAATATTTTTAAAAGTTTGTTACTTTGTAAATTACTCATGCCAATAGCTGTGTTAAAATGAAAGATAATCTATGGTGAAGGCAACACTTCATATACAATAAAAAGTGTTTGTTTAACACATTATTTAGATCTTTATGTGATATAGGGGTACATTCAATATGCACTTAACCTAGAATGACCGCCTTTATTTGTTCTAATGAGAAGTCTATTATCCTCAGGGTTGGTATTCACGAACGGGATCAAGCTCCAGTTGAGCCAAAAAATCAGCTCAAGTTTATAGCTGTTGATACTAGTTTGAGCTGATTTTTTGGCGAGCTTGATCCCTTATGTGAATATGGTCTCCGTATTCCACACCACTGATTTGGTTTATTTAAATCTTAGATTTACATGCTTACAATGTACTCAGTTAGATGTGAACAGACTTCAAGAGTACATTATGTAAATCACTGCAATTCAGTCTACGTACAGTGTATTGCTCAAATAAGGGGCACATATTCACACTGGCTTCAGAACATGGAATGTCTTTACAATATTTTGTATGATTATCTGATCAGATGTCGGAATGACTATTAACAGTATGACTTAAAAGGCTTTAAACATATATTAAGTGTGAGGTAAGGTTATAAGGGGATGTAATGAATTGGTAAAATAAGTAGATTCCCTGATCCCTCTTGTGATAGAAGAAAACTATGTAGTATCTTTTGTTATGATTTCGCCGAAGAGATTATGATTTATGGAGCATTTGTCTGTGCGGGTGTGTCTGAGCGTGTCTCTCGCTGTGTCTGCTAGTGCTTGTGATTATTCCAAAATTTTTGAACATTTCTTTATGATTTTTGAATCGTCATTTTAAACAAGAAATCTTTTGGGCTCAGAATTTCAAAGATAAGTTTGTTCTGGAACCAAAGAACTGAACTATCATAGATAGTTTGGAAACATATCCTGGATATTGTGTGCCATGTTTTGTCATTTAAGGCAAGATTAAATTTTCCTTGCCATTTTACTTCACATTTCTTAGTTGCCTTATTGTTGTCCGTTGTCGAGTAGTTGTAAAACACTTTGCTGTGGCCTTGCGATTGTAAGACCATTTGCACATGGAATCGTATATACAGTCTTGGTGTATCAAAAGTCCCAGCACTAGATTATTGTGAGATATATTTCTTTATTAGAGATTTTAATCTAAACTACTCAAGGATATTAATGTTAAAGTTGCAGGTTTGTTCTAGTTGTTCTCTACTTAGAAAGGCTCCCTTTGAAGTAATCACATCTCCTACTATAGATATTTCATGCCCGGCCCAATTTGGGAGTAACAGATTCTCTTTTGAAATATGCTTGCTAAACATAGGGTTGACTGGTATATATCAAAATTTGATTTTACTTTTTAAGACTGCTAGACTTAGACCATATTGCAAAAATGCTTCTCCAGAAGGGGTTGCATTTTTAACAGTGTTTATTTTATTTATTTGGGGTTTTCATCGCTTTCAAAACTGAAAAGGTCATATTACCATGGGTAGTTTTGTGGGCAGAGGAAACCAGTACATACAGTTGGTCAAGGTTCTATACTGTAAACTGCCGACCAACAGCAAGCAGCTACCAGTTTTCCCACTTGAGCTCAGGCCGGGAACCGAACCCTGATCTCAGAGGTGGCAGGCGAGAGTGTTACCACTCTGCCACCATGACCCTTTAACTGTATTGTACACCACTTTGCCTCCATGGAGGACACTTGGTTAAGATTCCCATGCATACATCTTGTCTATTTATTTTATCTCTTTTTATTGCATAGGAATCAATAAAGTTCTACATTTAGACAAGAGTCTAGTATTCCAATTTTTTATGGTTTTCCTTACTTATTTAGAGCCTTGGTATAGTCCATCTGAGGAATTCGTTCTGGATCAACTGAAAAATCTATTCCTAAAAGACAAACTTCTGAGCTATTCCAGCCAAGTTTTGCTGAGATTAACAATTTATCATTCGAATGTTTCTTTTTACCTATCCATATCATCTTTGTTTTTCTGTATTCATACTTAACCCAGATAATTAGCCATAAATATCCAGCACATTCAATGTTGCCTGCAGGGAGTCTCTACTTCCATCAAGAATTATTGTCGTGTCATCTGCCTGCTACACAATTTTAAATTCAGTTTTACCAATTTTTAGTTCAACAATTTCAGGGGTTATTTTTATTATAATGCTCAGTACTTCTGCTGCAATCAAAAAGATATGAAGCAATTGGATCACCTTGGCTGCGACCTTGCTCTATTATAATTGGCACAGAAAGAAATCCACATTGTTGTACCCTGAGAGTGATACTTCGATTAAACATTTTAATCCAATCAATCAAAGAATTGCCATGATGTAGAATCGAAAGCTTTCTCAAAGTCTGTAGCCATTAAAAGACCAAGAATATTGTTTTTCTTTGAACAGTATAGTAGATTGTATATTAACCTTGTACTTTCAATTATTGACCTGTCTTTTAAGAAAGCTGTCTAAGTGTGGCTTTAACAGTTTGCAATAACTTATGAGGCTATCTTGTAAGTTGTACACCGGCGTGATATCAGCCTCCAATTCTTTAATAGTTTTCTGTCCTTTTTGCGCTTTGGTAATCATGTTGTAACACTTTGTCTTTAAGGTTGTAGATATAATTCCCTTTCTGTAGCATGAGTTAATTGCATTTGTGACGAAACATTTTAATGTTCTCCAAAAAGTATTGAGAAAATTGGCTTGAATGCCATCAATGCCAGGTGTTTTATTATTCTTCATTGATTTTAAAAGCCTCACTCACGTCTTCAACACTTTCTAGAATTCCTAGACTCATATTTGATACTTTTGGTGTTACATCTTTTAGGGAAAATTCTTGGAGCTTTTGGAGTCTGAACATCTTTCAAAAAGATTTCAAAAAGTCATTTACATTATGCAAAATATCTTGCTGTTGTATTATTAATGAGCCATTTTTAAGCTCAAGTATTTTTTTTTCTGTCAAGGTAATTCCTAATTTCTATTTTACAAAAGAATTTGGCGGGTTTTTCTCCTTTGCTAAGCCATTGAATTCGTGACCTTGCAATTTGACCATGAACTCTCACTGCATGTAAAGATTCCAACTCCTGTTTCTTGTTAAGAAGATTTGAGGAATATAGTGATTGATTTTGTAATTCAGTCTTTCTACATCCTTAATAAGTTCTTGTTCTCTCATATTGGTTTTTAAGTAGCGATGCAAATTTTATTGTTTCGCCTTTTATTCTAAGGTAGAGCATTCTAAGAATAGGTCAGGGTCATTTGTAAAAGTCAGGTTTTTGTATGTATTTTTCAAATAGTCAGGATTATATATTGGAAGCACATATTTATGTTTCTCCTCGTCAATTACATTGTTGTTTAAATTTATGTAGTCTATATTTTAAGGAAGCTAAACTTGAACTTCCATATTCCTTTTCCAATTTCAAAATTATTCATTATAATGTGTAATTCTACAATTGAACGGTCTGATCTGTAACTTGGGTGGATCATACAGTTATCAACAATGTCAGTCACTTTGTTTGAGATAAGAAAGTAGTCCAATTTAGCTTGTTTGGTTGGACTTTTTCTCCAAGAATATTGCTTAACTTTGGGATGAAATGTTCTGATTACATCTATAAGATAGTTTATAATGTTCAATACAACTTGCCGTGCCTTTAGATTAATTATATTTTTGTACTTATCACTGTCCATTTTTGAGTCCAGTACTAGATTGAAGTTTCCACAAATAACATTATAGTCTGTGGCAATGTCGCTTTCTATTAAAGTTTGGATATTTGCAAAAAAAGGCATTCCAATACACTTACTGTTGGCATGTATTACATAACATTCTGGTAAGTATTTACCTTAAAAATAATAAAAACACAATAATAAAAATATTGGATATCAGACAAAATTTCATCTTGAGTGAAGTTTTATCTGGTGTGTTGGGAAGAGAGACTTAGGAAGGAACAGCTCCAAGCTAGTACACAGAAAAAAAGAAAATAACACGAAACTATTATCAAAATAAACTATTCAAGGAATGGGTTGAGCACAACACAATCAATGTATCTATGATTTATTTATCTGCTATGACTTCTAGGAGCGATTGATATAGAAACAACCCTTCATTTCACTGAATATTTCATAGGCCACTACCTACTTTGCTTATTTTGTCGTTATGAAGATAGAATACCTTACTAATAATTATAACTGAGTTTCCTTAGTTATAACAAACTCTTCAACAAAGATAGCTATTATTTACGAGCAAAATGAATTACTTCATCCCTGATTTAAATCTACATAATCACAATCATTCTCGAAATGCTGCAAATATTGGCAATTAAATTTCATATTTTTAATTGACTTTACGAACATAATACCAGGCGAAATTATAGCATTGTAGCATATTTTATAAATTTGGATAGATATATGTGGACTATAAAACAGTACTGTGATGAAGCAAAAATGGATAATCACATATTTAATGAGTTTTCTTTTTAAGGAGGTAAATAACTATAATTTTTAATATATAGAAAAATACTTGGATACATCAATGTAATTTGATGAGCCCAAAAATAGACAATAAGGTACTAGGGGCAGAGTATCTACATCTGCTTAACATTCAGTTAACACAGCTAACTAATGAAGTTATCAGAATAGAAAAAATGGCAATTAAAATTTCTGGAGTTAATAGCTCCAGTTAAATTCCAGATTGTCATATTTTACATTTATAGTTTTGACAAAAAGATCAGTAGTTCTTTAAAATGAACTCAAAAACAGTATGCAATGGTACATATAGAATCATATGCATATATATATATATGTTACAGTGAATTTGTGTAATCAGGGAATTCGCGAAATCCCTGAACTGTTTTAGGGAATTCGCGAAATCCCTAAAATTTTAGTCAGAGATTTTGCGAAACCCCTAAACTTATTTACTTTGACAGAACATTTAATCTGATAAAATTTATTGAACATAAAAAAGTTAATGTATACAATATTTTCAAAATATTATAAAATTTATTAAACATACAAAAGTTAATGCATACAATATTTTCATTATCCTTATTTAATGCCACACAATTAACTAGTATATATGGCATAAAAGGTTTATTTACCCATATTTTTATTTTTTTATATTTTTTTTGTGCTCCAGTAACATTCATAAAAAAGAACAAACATTTCCTTTCTAGTAACAACACACATATATACAAACTTTTCACAACATCACAGAATTCAGTAGTGATTTTTCTATTTCAGTATAATTTTTCTCAGAAAATTAGTGTTAAAATGAAAAAGTGTTATTTTTTAATGTACTTTTCCTCAAAGTATTATTATTTATAAATTACATGTTATTTAATGTTTGTTCTTGAGAGTCACTTATTTGAACAAGTCAAGCTGAAGTGGCACCTGCTGTTACACTTGACTCTGGCTTTGTAACAAGCACACCGATTACTTCTACACTGCTTACTACCACAGTTGCACTTTTTGAATCCCTGACCACCCCACTTTGATTGTTCAGTGACAGCCTCTCTGAGGGACACTGTTCTGTCCTGGTTGATGTCAGCTTTGGAGATGCCTGAGAAAACTGTGCTGTTCTTGCTGCCAAGCGATGGTCTTCTATCAAATATTGATGTTGCTGCAGCAGAGTTGGGGCTGGACTCAGGATTGGAGCCTCACTTGGTTCTTCAAATAGAGTAGGCACAGTCATGTTGTGATTCATAGGAGTTAGTGCTGGAGGGATATCTGGAACAGAGACACAATCTGGCGAGGAACCATTGTGTGGTACAGGCATCACCTCAGCTAGTTCATCACCAGCATCTTCTGTAGGAGTGGGATCGGTTTCATCATCTCGCTCTGGAGTGGCACCTTCCTCAGTCTCTTCTGATGTAGTGGAGGTCAACGCAGCTATAAGCTCCTCTTCGTGTTGGAGGCTGTCTATCATTTCTTGAGGCAAGGATGAAGATGTGAGTCCTACCTTAGCCTTTGTACCAAACAGTGCCTCATATGGTGATCTTTTAATTCCACAGTGATAGGAAGAATTCTTGCTGAACTGTACAAATTTGATCCCCATACTCCAGTCTGCTGTTTGGTTGTCTTCAAGCCAGGCGGTCAAGATATCTTTAATATCAGCATTGGCCCTTTCAACTGAACCCTGACTTTGTGGGTGCCTTGGTTTCCCATGGGCAATTTTCAGGTCTGGCCGAAGTCCCTTTAACTCTTTAATGACACTTGCAGTAAATTCGGATCCATTGTCTGATTGCAGTATGGCTGGGGCACCGATTGTCAGGAATATATCCGCAAGCTGAAATGCCACAGCAGCTGCTCATTTTGATGTCAGGGCATGCAAGATACAGAACTTTGTGAGATGATCTTGGTAAACCATGATCCATCTGAATGTGTTGGATGGCATGGACTGCATATCTATCAAATCCACCTGATCCCTGGAGTTAAATTCTTCACTTAGTATTGGTCTCACAACAACACCAGTGGTGGTTTTTCTCTTTCTCTTACGCTGGCACTCCATGCAATATGACTTGAAGATTTCAGTGGTCCAGGCTGTGATGTTTGCATACTTGGGGCAGAGTTCCTTTAACATGCGGTCACGTCCTCCATGGCCAGTAGCAATGTGGGCTCTTTTTATAATGTCAAAAGTGTCCTCAATAGTAGCAAAGTAGCAAGGGGTTTCATCAGGCGAACTCCTCTTTCTGATCAATTTCTCTACATCAGCACATTGGAATACCTCATACCTAACAAAAATAGAGGACAATGTTTTTAACAGTGAAGTCAGACAGGTAAACTTCTTCTATTTTGATGTCTTCACTGTATTATATTTCTTTAAACTAAGGAAATAAACTTCATCAACTCAGAAGTTTCATAAAACATTTAAACTAAACTTACATATCTGTCACTATTATGCACTATTATTACATCTGTTACATATCAGCTATAAAATCCCATCAGCCACTTTTAAGCCTAGAGTAACTGAAACTTAAGATAAGGTGAAAAAATGTCATCCCACAATTATTGACTTGAATAAAAAAACTAATCACAATTATTACATATAAACCACACAAAATGATTTTCATAGACTGAAAACATAAATTACAAAGTCAAATTGGTTTTATAAACAACCTTAAGTAACTGAAAGAAATGGTACTATCCAGTAAATATCATTTCACAAATTCCCTAAAATAAATTCAGTGAATTTGTGAGAAAATCCTCTAAAATTTTAGGGATTTCGCGAATTCCCTGGAAATTTTAGGGAATTCGCGAATTCCCTGGTCATTTCAGGGAATTCAAGAGTTCCCTAAAACAGTTCAGGGATTTCGAGGGAATTCAAGAGTTCCCTAAAACAGATCAGGGATTTCGCAAATTCCCTGATTACACAAATTCACTGTAACATATATATATATATCTGTTTGTATATTGAAGAAGCAAAACACCATTTGAGATTGTATGCTATCAAAACTGGTTTTAGCCAAAATGAAATCAAATATTGGACCTTGCTAATATTGAAACTTTTTAAACAACAAAATATCATAGAAGAGTGTTAATTTCAGGTATCATCAGTAATATGTGGATTAAACCAGCATGTCAGTAGTGAGGAGAACATAGGCGGAAGTTACAGGTGCTCCCAGGGTCACGTGTGCTGTCAGTCAGGTTGTTGTGCCTCCGGAGAAGACTATGAAGAAACTGTGCCGTTCTACAAATTATGGTACTTCTGGTAAGTTTTGTTTTCATGTAACATTTTTTGTATGATCTGAGGCATATCCATAATCAGGGCTTTCAATAACGATTATCACAATTTGAGATGTAATGAGGACTTAACATGGCCTTAGCTGTTAAAATTGTGGGAAAATCACAACTTAGGGGTACAGGGAGAACAGGGATACACTCTCTGAGTGCTCTTGTTATATATATTTAGACTTCATTGTCTAAATTGGTAAGACGAAAAAGAATTTTATATACTACAAGGCTGTGTCCATGCGATTACTTTGATCATATGGTGACAATTAGAACTAGAAATCATTTGTAGCACACAAATAAGCACATAGAGGTCTATGAAATATTCAGTGAAATGGAGTGCTGTTTTGTTTTTTAATCATCCCTACAAGTTATAAGACAGAGTGGTAATAGTTTGGTTAAGCTGCACAAAATATACTCCGAGATAAAAGTCCTTTTTGTGCTGGATATAATTCTGTTTAGATTGCCAAATTTGTGAATATAAAGAACATTTGTCAGAGACTAGACTGGTTGTATACTTAAAGACAAGTCTTGCAAGTATGTTTCATAAAAATAAGAGGAAAATGTCAACAGAATCTCCAAAAGAAGTTCAAAAAGGTGGAAAATAAAACAAGATGGCAACTTCTTCATGTCAAGAAACTGGTCATGCAAAACAAGAAGCTAACATTATTGGAACATTTCACATAATGATGGAAGAAATAAAGGTTCTCCAAGAGGGACAAAAAAACATTGCATTACAAATATCCTAGCAAATTGACAATAGAATAAAAGAACTGAGGGAGGAGCTAAAAATGAAATCACAACAAGGATAGACCATTCAGATACTTATATAAAGAATGAGACTTACATAAAGAATAAATGCTTGTTAATGACCCATACAATGGACCAATTGAGCATAGGACATTAAACGTTTGAAAACCATGGTTCCAATAAAGGATGCTAACCAACTGAATAATGCTAATGTCACTGTGGTTGTAAGTGGACTACTTATATAACCACAGGAAAGCTCTATACTCATTGCACAAGACCTGAATGACAAAATAGGTACTGATCACAATACTGTCCCAATCAGACAACAAGTGAAAGTTGTGAAAGCAGCCAGGCTTCCCAGCAGGTACAGTTCTAAACCCCCCACTGTTGAAAGTCAGCTTTCAATCTTTAGAAGAGAAAAAAAATGTTCTTTCACATAAATGCAACCTGCAAAGTACACTCCATAACAGTGTTTACATCAAAAGCAGCAAGACACATGAAGTGGGGCTGACTGAACTGAATGCAGAATTCATCATTGGGCATTGATTTCTGTACATATGGAAATGGATGAATTATATCAAAACAAGGAGTGCCAGAGCACACACACAATAAACAGTTTGACAAGAGTTTTCCAACTAAAAAACCTAAATGTTTCTTTGATCCCAGAAAGTTCAGATCATCACATTTTATTTACTGACTCGGATAACAGACCCAATACAACTACACCAAGTAATGACTCCAGAAATCCCCAATATGGAACCAAACCCAAGAAATTTACATCAACTGCTTAGAAAATATTCCCAGCCCATTTCAATATGTGAGTGGAATATCAATGTTTGGACAAAAAGTAATAACCACTTAAGACAAAGCATTATTTACAATTTAAATACAGACATAATTTGTTTAATGGAAACTCACCTAGGAGTACTAGAAAGTGTAAGTATACCTGGCTATGTGTGGTTTGGAAATCATAGAAAATTTATTAACTCTAGTGCCCCTAAACCATCTGGTGGCGTTGGTATTTTGTTTAAAGAGCAACTATCGTGTACCTATCAAATAAAAATAATTGATAAACAGCTTGATGGTATATTAGCTATAGGACCAACTGTATGTACTGGTTTCCTCTGCCCTTCCAACTACTCATCGTGATATGACCTGTACAGTGTTGAAAGCGACATTAAACCCCAAATAAATGTTTTTGGTAGTCTATCTGAACACTGTAAAGCTCCAGACCATGCTATTCTTTGTACAACACTAAATTTATCGTGCATTCCAAGTGAGGTTAAAATTGATGATACTGCTCAAAATAAAGATAATTTAGTGTCAAACAAAAAATAAAACAAAAGATATAATCTATAAATATTCCAGAAAATTTCATGAACAATAGCGTCAACTGGGCAGGCTATACTTGATATGTTGAATAAGTAAGATGCTTCCAACCAAGAATTAACAAGACGAATGGATAGGTTTGAGTGTAATGGCAGTATGAGCTCAACTCCTTTGACTTCGCCTACCATCCCACCAGTTAACCCTACCCATGGGGATGGTGACCAGCATTCCGCATTCCCGATTCACACAGCTCACACAGAGTCTCCCTGGTAGGTCCACAACCACCAGTACAGAAAGCCACGGTTTCAGTATGGCACATACACGACAACCAGCATCAACTAATGAAGTCAGGGATGCTGCAGCAACAAAAGTGGATGTCTTGAGGTCGATTCCCAGTATCTCTAATGCTGTGTCTCAACTACTGGCTAATTATGAGCAGCAAACAGACAGGGAGGCTCTTCATGGTAAGAGCACTGTTGTTAGAAAGAAGTCGGGCCACACAGCATGTTTGGGTCCCCAGTTTTGTTGGCCCAATGAGGGGCTGCTCACTGCCTCACATCTTAAGAAACCGGCATATGATGATTTAAATTTGGCTCAGTGGGTGTCAGGACAATTAGCTAATATTCTGTTAATTGAAGATCAGGCCCTGTCAGGAAACACGCTGATCCAGATGGCAGCGTCAATAAGGGATGCTGTGTCACTTCTGTGGCCCGTGGTTAGGTCAGCTTGGGCCGTTTCAATGACTGATATTGAAGAGGGCAGGTTAAGATGGGCTGACTCCATGCAATGGTCCTTGAATAGGATTAGCAACTCGCAGCTCACAATGCACAATACCCAGTTTGTGGCAACATCTGGATCCAAGATTAGGAGCTGTTGTTCTGTGAAGGCACATGTACAAGTGAGGGGCACCATGGAGTTTACAAACATCTATGTAGTTATTGTTATAAACAAGGCCGCTCCCTAGGGCATCCAGAGATTCAGTGGTTTAACCGCAGCTCAACCAGCAACCAGGAACAGAAGCCGTCTATAGGGAAATAGGTCTTTGGTCGACCCTTGGGCCATTCCTGGGCTTTGTTGCAAGGTATGGAGCCTGAAATTCCTGTAAAGACACATAATGATCAGTTAACATCTAGCAGCAATACTCATGAGGACAATATTAAATTTAAATGCTATTCCAAAGTTAAAAACTGTGACAGTAAAACAGAAACCAAATTTAACAATGACTTTTTAAATAATATGATAAATCATAATATATGTTGTTGTGGTGGTGGGGTAGATACATATAATGGTTCTATATATTTTCAAAATAATATTGGTTTTGGGTATGCAAATTATTCCCAGAGCTATGATCATGTCTGTAGTTATAATATGGCCAAGTATATGGCTTTTGATAATTTGATACAAAGCAAAGACATAGATTGTATTGTAAATGATAGGCATGAACATTCTTATACTGCAGTAATGTATGATAATGATGTCTTTGGGGGTCAGGCCACAATGCACCAGGGATATACAGCAACCAAGGTAGCCATAATTTTCAGCAATGTATGATGAGTTTTACCAACTATGGACACTGAAGCCGTGGTCAATGGACTTTTGTGGTTTACATTCATGGTGGGCCTAATGAAAATTTCAAAGTTTATTATTTGTATAATGTCTCTAATGATGATGGTCGTTGTGGTCTGACTCCCTACACATACCCTAATGAAGGTGTTCTCTATATTACTAAGACTGTAACACTTCATATGGCAGCCATATGTAGACAGTATGATGCCCCTCAGTGCACTCTGTATAATAGTCCTGAGAGAGTATATGGCAATTATTGCAAAGATCTCAGGGCTTATGAGTACTATGGCTGCACTTATGAGGAATATATTACAGATATCAGTGACATAATGATAACGGACGATAATCCTGAAAATGACAATTTCTGGGTAACTCAGTATGTTAATATGAATCACTTACAGACAATTCCTGGACATGATGAGGGCATATCTTTAGGTAACATACCTAGAAGTACTGATTGTGATATGGATACTCTCAGTCGTTCAGATAAATGAATAGTGATTTTAACTATCCAGATAAAACAATTGGCTATTTGAATCAATGTGTCACTGGCTTCTCATTTATTGGCCCAGAAATAGACCCTATGAAAATTGATTCCATTGATTTAAAAACTGCTGACATTATCTTGAGTACTGGTGTCCCTAACTATCGCATGGCAAGAATACCTATAAAATCAGGTCTCAATGTGGAAGCATGGGAAGTTACCTTCAGGACTATGCAGATGAACGCCTCCTCCCATACATAAAGATTGGGTATCCATTGTCTTTGAATAATCAACATGAATTATGTAATAAAGAACCATTATTCTGTGTGTCAATATCCAAAACAAGTACAAGATTATCTTGACAAACAGAAGGCTTTAGGGGCTTTATTAGGCCCTGTCAATAATATTGAACATAAACAATACCATTGTTCCCCATTGTTGACTAGACCTAAAGACACAGACAAAAAGCGAGTAATATTAAATCTATCATAAGCACTTTGACTCAGCCCGGTTTATATTGAAATTCCCATGCATTGACAACACAAGATATTCAAGACACTGAGTGAGATGTAGTGTTATTTAAAGTGGACGTGGAACGTGCATTTCGCAACCTTAGGGTTGATTCGGCTGATGCTCTTAAGCTGGGAATTAAATGGGCTGACACATACTACATGGACCTTGCAATTGTATTCGTCTGGATGCATGGCTCTGGATCCTTCCAGATTTTGTCAGATGCCATTGCTTATATTATGGCCAATAAGGGAGTGAAATTACATTGTTATATTGATGATTATATAGCTGTCGCTCCATAATCTAAGGCTACAGAACATTTTTTCACTTCTATGTGATCCACTGCATGAACTAGGCGTCCCTCCAAACAAAGAACGCTTACTTCTCCCACTAAAGAACTCACGTGTCATGGTACTGACATTAACATTTACAAGAATACCATGAATATTACACAGGACAAGTTGAAAGCCATTCATGAGGAATGTGTGGCGGTCAAACAAGCATTTCAATACTTATTAGGTAAACTTATTTACATTCAAAAGTGTGTCAAACCTTCTCGGGTTTTTATAAACAGGATACTCGAATTTTTCAGAAGAAATTCCCAGCATAGGAAATTTTACTTGACATTTGGCTTCCACAAAGACATACAATGGTTTTTGGCATTTCTACCCACCTATAATGGTATTCTTATATAAGCAAACCAGATATTGATGACAGTTGAGCACTGTTCCTGGACGCCTGTTTAACAGGCATTGGGGCAGTCTGGCGTAACAGAGTATATGCCACCCCTATACACAACTGTAGTAACCTTAAACTCACAATTGTGCATCTAGAGATGCTTTGAGGCCCATATATTAGTAAAGTGGACCCTTCAGGATAAGTCTGCACACCATTTTGTCCAAATACCAGCTTTACATAACAAGGTCTTATGTCCAGTCTTGGCTATTCAACAACTGCTTGCATCTCGTCATTTGGCTCCTAATGCACCTTTGTTTGCTCATAAATCTCTTCCTTGCCACCCAGTCATTGATACAACGATCAGGGATGGTCTGAGTAAAGTTTTGGCATTCCAGTTTTGGCATTCCCCCTTAGGACATGCGTTCCACACCTTCAAGCATTCTGGAGCCACCTTAGCCTATGATAACAACATTTAGCTACAGCATATCATGGCTCACGGTGTGTGGAGGAGTGCGGTAGTATGGACTTACCTCCAGAACACCCCTTTGGCCTCCTCAATTATACCCACCACTTTTGCAGCTATAATTCCACACAAACTTTAGTTGGGCTTTGTGTTTTTAAAACCTTTCAAATTCTTGAAAATTTCAAAAACTTTTACTTTTGTACACATACTAACATGTAAATAAATTCTTCAAACGAAAATTTGACCTTCTTTTGACCTGTTATATAACATTGACTTTTTGAACTTAGAAGACTTTGACTAGCACGGCCTGTAACGGGCCTGCTAGATCAGTTTATTTAACACCTTAACTTCGTAGGTTCTATTATTGATTGATAATCTTATTTGCATAACAAACAATCAGAAATCGATTGGGGTTCAATTTTGAAACCCCATCTGCAGTGTGGGTCCATTTTTAATTCAGATTTTGAACAGTAAACAAGTATGTTCACAACTTTTACAGCCATCCTCCCACCCTGGTACATTAGAGTTGTGTTTAGGATTATATTGGTCGGATATGACCTTAGGCGGCTCCAGGCTGACCCTGGATGACCCCCTCTCAATTTGACATATAACAATACACAGACATTGTAGCTCATGGTAGGGCCAGGCAATTCCCTGGTAGCCCCCTCTCAAATTTCCTTCACTTGTACTTTTAAATATGCAGGACCCTGTTAGATCCTGGCTTCCCCCTTTAGATCATGACATTAAAGAAATTGTATTTTGCATTGCGAACACGAGTTATCAATAATATATGTTATTATGCGTATATGTTAAGCATGAGTTGTTATTCTAAGTCGGTTATCTGTGATATGCTACATAGCTATCGTGTATGGTGTTTTTAAAACCTTTCAAATTCTTAAAAACTTTTGAAACTTTTACTTTTGTTTACATACTAACATGTAAATCAATTTCTCAAACGAGAATTTGACCTTCTTTTGACCTCTCTCATATAGCATTGACTTTTGAACTGAGGAAACTGCACCCTCCAGGCAAAGGTAATAATCTACGGTTTTCATCTTGTTATAGTTAATATGTAATTGGAAATATATTTTAAGACACCATACCCACATCGTTTTAACACTGACACATAACACATGCTTGTAATTAAAAAGTCTAACCCCCCCAAATAACATTACAAAAATACTACCAAATATTAGTAATCAAGTAAGGTTGTGTAGTTGATAAGTAATGCCCAGGTCATACATTGGAGAGGTACTGTAGTCATCTTGGTAAATAGAGGAAAATACAGGCGATTCCATATGGCATATTATTATAATTTTTATATTGTTATGATAGAGTTCAAATATGTTGATGATTTGGCTAAATGTACAAGTTTAAAGAGTGTGTTTATATAATTAAAATATGAAACACTGTATTTCAAAACCAAAGTCTATGATCCTACTTAATGTACGTTAGCCTATTTCACATCTTTTAAAACTGCGTGCGGGCCATAAATGACCTTTAAAAATATGATGTAAGTATGGCTGCATATTTCACAAAACTAAAAACAAGCAGTGCCTGGGAAATCCCATAATCAATGCTGGATCTTCAGCCCAGATTTGGATCACTGTTTGAGAAGGACCAAGCCAAGGGTAGATCAGACCTTGTGTGAAAAAAGCTGTTGTACATCCAGGTATTGTTGACAAGTCACAAAATTAATTTGGATTCATAATCCGGACCCAAAGAAATATTTGAGGAGGACTGAGCCTTGTGTAGAACTACCTTGTGTGAACATATGATTTTTAATGTGTAGATTTTGAGTTATGTGCGCGGACAAACAAACAGACAAGCAAACTAACAGAAACAATTCCAATACCCCAGCCCTCAACAGTACCCCTTTCAGTGAGTTTTACACGCTGTCTTAAATGAGGCATGCGACCATGGCAATAGGGATGAGAAGAACAAATTACTTCAACATCTTGCCTGAAAACTATTTCTCACCACCTGAGACCTCTGATATCCTTGTATGCTTGATCTTATGCTCGTTTGTTGGAGTAACAAGAAGTATTTTCTCTTTGGCAAAACAACTTCAGAATCATCACCTTACAATATCTGCTTTTCAGGCTGTCTCTAGTCTTTGTGGTGGCGATTTGTTTTGGTGTAGCTGCTGTTTATTGTAAAAAGAAGACCAAGAAAAACACCATAGTTTCCCTACAGCCTCACACTGGGGACTATCCACATGCTGTCATGAGGCCTGGTAAGTCAAATCAATGTTAGGGGTGTGGGTCCCATTGGACCAGGGTATATATTGGCAAGTCATCAGCACTGCCACTTTTGGGAGTAGAATCCACACAGAGATGACAGTATTTATTTATTTATTTGGGGTTTTATGTCGCTGTAAACACTGTACTGGTCATATCACAATGGGCATTTGGAAGGGCAGAGGAAACCAATACATACAGTTCATCAGGGTTCTGTACTGTAAACTGCCAACCAACGGCAAGCAACTATCAGCTTTCCCACTTGAGGCCATGCCCGGAACCAAATCCACACCTTAGAAGTGGGAGGAGAGTGTTACCACTCTGCCACCGTGGCCCCCAGAGGTGACAGTGTGATTGGATGCCAAACTACTAGGTCACCAAGGAGTGATGTGATTTAGTCCAACTTTTCTGGTCTCTTCATAGTACGATACATTCTCATTGAATCATATTGTCATAAACTGGATTCGAACCCACAAGCATAGAGGTAAAAGTATATATTCATTTATCCAAGGCATGAGTACAGCCAAGAAAATACCTATTATTGAAAAGAAATTTCCGATAACATACACAGAACTCACCCATGTTCGTCAAATTAGGCTTTTTAGACTATGGTGACGATACACAGTTGGTAATCATTTGTTAGAGTTATATAAGCAATAACCCCTTTGGATGGAGAACTGCACACTATTGTAATTATATGTTTCGCCTTGAATCTCTTCACTCGAGGTAATCCATGGGATGCTAAAGTCACCGACAGATGCTTTTTAAAGTTGTTTGTGGAATCATAGACAACTTGGCAATTTACCAAATCAGCCCCCCCCCCCCCCAATACTCTAGTCAAATTGGTCCCCAGAAAACTTTGCTTTTAATCACAAAGTTATGACTTTTACCTAAAATATGATCTAATAAATCCTTTATATCACTTAATCGCTCTCAAGGCCATTGTATTTTAAAATGTTATCTGCACTTTTGCTAACTATCACCTAAGAAGTAAATTAACATAAATAAGTGTCTGAATGACAAGGACTTGATTACAGAATCCAAATATCTTTGATATGTGTCAATCACACTTAGCCAATTGTCACCCTTTTGAAACAAACAAAACAAGATCATAAGTAATCATTCACCATTATTTGTGAATCAGGTTACAATTAAGGGATACCAAGCTGATATAGGCTTACCAATGTACTATTTATAAATAAATGCTAGACCTATAGTCTCTCATTTTATGGAGATTAAACACTATAAAAGTATTCTTATTGCATTACTTTGCATTTTCTCCAGTTCCCTGTTTATGTGTACCTGTAGTGCCATGTATCTCCTTTTTTATTACTCCTAAAGGTTTGGTATGTGAAAACGTATTGAAAGTTATGTGTCTTGAATCTTTTGGAGGGCTAACATTTGACCTTGGTCTCCACCTCCAAGTCATAATATGGTCCTCAATACTTATGATGCCCATGGCTACATTATAATTGGCATTTTAGAGTTGTGATGTGAAAACAGAATATATTCAAACACACTACATGAGTGTTTTAGTGGGTCCGTGTTGAACATTGGACCCTGTTTTCAACATTTAATTTGGTCCTTCATACTCTAAATCTTCTGTATCTCCTTTGCAATAATTCCAAGAGCTAGATTGATTTACTGAGTTAGGGAGTCAATAATTGAAAAAGCTAAGTCTATTCATCGAGTTACTAAGTCGAATCATTCAAATAGTTAGGTCAGCTTATCGAGTTACTAGACAAATGGAAAAGAAATAATCTTACATGTTGGCCCTTCTACTTTTCCGCATTTTAATTTAGTAATTGATTGTGGATTCAACTTTTCTATGGAGAAGTCTTTTATTGAGTTAATGATTGCAGCTTAAATTTAATTTTATTTGAACTCTTAGGACATATTTTAGAGCTTATATCACAAAGGATACTTAAAGAGTTTGAGAAAAATTGCTCATTCTAGTTGGTAAAAAATAACCCACCATTTACAGAGCACAGCCTTTACTTTCTGTGCCACTTATGTATGCAGAATATCAAACTAAAAAATAATTTGGAGAATTAATTAATCCAAATTTTGTTATAATTATAAATGATATGAGGATTACTGAATAATGTCACCTGTTCACTTCAGCACGACTTCCATTTAGCACACACCGTAACCCACTACAGTATCATCACCAGGTGATCAGTGTACAGAGTAAGGATGTTCAGCTTTCTGTGATGGAATCAAACACCAGAACACCCTCGCCTTACCATGGTACTGCCAAAGACCACGAACCCTTGAGGTAATATACAGAAGACAAATCTGGAGAATTAGTATGGATGATGTGTCAATTTAATTAGAAAATATTTTAGTTACATATTTATCATGATTGTGGTAGTCATTAAGAAGTCATATCAATTGAATTAGTTAAAACGGTGCATGTTAAAAGCAATACCTACTATTTCTGGTTTCTTTTGTGAGAATAACTAGAGTTCCAAGCTTTCTACATGTTTGTGGTATAAAGTAATACTAGAAGAATCTGTTCAATCTCATGGAAATAACTATGCTATTTTCAATGCACTTTAGTGCATTCATGTTTTCATGGTTTGTGACAGCACTGGTACTAATATTGTGTTATCTAGATTTTCAAGTTGTCTACATATCTTGATTACATAAAATCTCAACTTTCAGTAGCGATATTTCCACAAATTTGTTGTCAGAAGAAGCGCATTGGATATCCTCATGTACTAAAAGAGAAAACATTTTTCTGTATTTTTACCACATGTCAAGCATGAAATGCTTAATTTGCTGATTTGCACTACTTCGCAATTTTGATTTGGAATTTGCAGCGTTTATTCAGTTTACTCTGGGTAAAGGCTGTGGGATTGACAGTTAAAACTGTTAGAGCCCATTCATGTTGAAAGTTATTATTTCTTTCAATCAAAGCAATACTGAAACCTTACTTGTCATGATATCTTATTGTTTCTTTATAAAACATATAAATTAAAATATGCTCAAAAAGATATCAGCAACGTCAGTTGCGAATTTGCTTGAACAGGGTACATAAATATGGCCAGAACACCCTATGTATCCCAGTTTTTTCATGTTATCTCTTCATTTACTATGCATGGGGTGAGTTGTGGGGGAATGCGTGTAGGTCATACCTAACCAGCGGACTATCAAACTATCTGTCATCAGTAAGCAGAGACAAAACACACACAACATCGGGTTTAATTTGCTGATTTGCACTACTTCGCAATTTTGATTTGGAATTTGCAGAGTTTATTCAGTTTACTCTGGGTGTTGCTACTGATCCCAAAGGTCCTCGACAACCTAGTTTTTATCAGGTTTGGCATCTGATTACAGACTGGACATCACCTCATTATAGGTTTAACTCCCACAAGTGGCAATGCTGAGGGTCTGTCCTAACATGACTCTGTGTGTTGACCGTGATATAAAGGCCTAACTTAGAATTTGTGTACTGAGCCCGAATGTTATGCTTTAGTCACCCTTTTCATGCACCTTTCTCAGAAATATTCTTTATATAATTCTACACACACTGGCTTTGTAGTGTTTAACACTGAAACATAACATACCATTGTATACATTAACCATTACCTCTATTGGTATGTTTGTAGCTTCCCAGCCTATGGTCACATGACTATGCTGACACCTCTGCCAGATCACAGAACCAACTCAAGGCCCTCCTCATGTTCTACAACTGCAGTACAGACCAACCAAATGTGCAGACCCATTATGCCCGCCTACAGCATCCCTTCTTGTGTAAACACTGAATAAAATATCAAACTCTACCTGGAGCTTATTGTTGTCCACTTGACTTAGATGCGGGGCTAAATCTAAACTCTCTGGTAGCTCATAGTCTTCCTGTTGACATATAAAAGTGCATTGGCTTTACAAGTCACACCAAAGGTATGAAATAGCCTTTATACACAATACAAAGGCTTTTAGACATAGTTGTGGTGCACCAGTTTACGCCCACGTACCTATACACGCCTACGCCCTAATTTAATCAATGCAACACAATAAATTACCAAATTGAATATATCTGATCAATTTAATTATTATCTATGAAGTGGTATGCATATTTTCAGTCAAGAAGATTAAAGATTTTAGTGAGGGTGGGTGCCAATAGATAGCTATATGACAATATATACAGTTGCATAACAAAGGATATCATTCTACAAAGGTAATGGATTTGTATCATGGTCATTTGAACTGCTACGAAATATATTGAAATTCACATCAATTAATTTTTTTGATGTTGTTATGATCTGAACTTGAAACTAATATCGCAGATATCTGAGACAAATGACTATATTTCCAGGTTTTTTCCAACTACTGGACTACTGAGTATCATTTTGTATCATTGTGCAAGCTACCTTTATGATAACTTGACCAATATAGTTTAATAGGAATTGGTTATATCTGGCGTAATTTAATTAAACAGTGCATGAACACACAATCATGTATTTAAGAAAGGTAGTGTTATAAATAAACATATCACATCGAAATATATTGAATCATTGTAAGGCAGTTTAATGACCAAATAATCAAATCTCATCCAGTGTGCTGCTTATACTTTGCTCTTCGAATTGTATGACTCCATAGTCAAGTCTACTGGTTGATTTTATTTGGGGTTTTATGTCACCTTAAACGCTGTACAGGACATATCACGACAGGTCGTCTTGTGGACAGAGCAAGCCAGTACATACAATTGGTCATGGTTCTGTACTGCCAACTATCGGTAGGGAACTACCAACTTTCTCACATAAGGTCTGGATTTGAACTCCAGACCTGAGAGGTGGGAGGCAAGTGTGCTACCACTGCACCACCATGGTCCCTCAAGTCTACTGGTATGCAGGCACAATATCTTATGCCGGAAGGGGGTGGGGGTCAGTGGGCTAAATTAACTCACGAAAAAACATAACAGTCAAAAGGAAATCAGTAATCCAGGGGTTATGGGTGAACAAGAGGAAGATGTTATGTCGTGGGGACAAATTGGGGTGCTACCTCATCCATTACTTCAGCCCTTCTTTTCTTTTTAAAAGTTATCTTTGATAAATACGCCAGTAAAAGTAAGGCATTATTTGACAATCTCAATATTCCAGTGGAAAGAAGATCATGTTTCTGATGGCTACCTCCCTAAACCCATTTGTGCTCTTTAACCACCTAGCCAGTGAATGTAGAAGCATTAAATGGAGGAAAAGGCGTAAAGAACAATGTAAGCTAAGAAGTAGTTACAATTATGATGAGGGCAAACGATTTTAAAGTAGAGTTTACATAACTTCAGTGATTTAACACTGGGAAAGTAAAACCTGGAGGGGCTGGTTGGAACAGACTGCCATCCCTTTCTCATGTTGGTGTGGTTTAAAAATTGAATAAAATAAAAAGAATGCTTGAGAGGACATGCAATACCCTCCAATTTTCATTTCACTGAAGTAAGCACCAATAAAACTATCAGAAACAAAAATGTTTCACAAATAAAAAATACAGTCAATAAAGTGGACAACAAATACCACTCTGATAACGTGGAAAAACTTGTGAAAGTGCTTTTGGCACAAAATGGGTCAGTTCAAAGCTTTTACTATAAGGTGTCGGAACAAATTCATACCTCTGACTGATCTTCACACTGAACAATATGTCAATACACCAGAACACTTGCATGTCTGAAGAGAAATTATTTAACCCGAATAATGCTCTTAAAATGTGTCAAAAATACATGTAAATCAGCACAAATTAGTACCAAATGTTAGTCTTTAAGTCTGAAATTTTGACAAATAATCACCTGGTGCATACTAAATCAAATTGCATAGTTTTTATGATTACATTTGGTGTACCACTTGTGCCATATTTGTTATAATGATTCCAGGAAGGCTGAAATACAGCCTCTGGTGGCTACATCAGGTATTCTGATATTTTCTCAATGGAAGGAGATTTAAACCACAATGTGCCCCTAGATGAGGGTTCTAAAGTGAATTTGAGTTGTGTATTCCTTCAGAAATATATATTTAGCCCAAAGTACAGGCTCAAGGAGTGCAGGTAGTCAGGATGATATAAAATTTCAGATCAATGCAAACCACTCCTTAAACCTGAAATTTCTACAGGAATCTCAGTTTTATATCAGTGAAAGAATTTGTATTGATGTGGCCCACTTGAGGGCCATATTAAAAATTTTAATTACAGGGTTAAGGGCTTGTCTATGCCCTCCCTCCATGGGGAAAACTAGTAAGGATATCATAATGTTGTCAATCTACATCACTTATTTAACTCCATAGTTTTACCCAACAGAAATTTTTTAACCCAAATATTGTTAACAGCCCTTAATGCATTTGTGTTTTGATCTTTGTAAAAAGAAAATGGTATCTCCAAAGAGACCAAATTTAACTATTTAAGTATGAAAAAATAGTTGACACCACAACAATCACCACGTCTATACTCCTTGGAACAATTTTAACAAATTTGGGAACTATGTCATACCTAGTTAACAAAGAATCTATACTTAAAACGTGAACTGTACAGTACCACACAGTTTCCGAGAGCTCAAATTATGTTATTATAATGCCAAGAAAAGGATAATCTATTTAGAAAACTATTGAATCGTTTAAGTTAGGTTCACCAGAATAATTTAACCAGAAACTCTTAAGTTGAGAAACAGGCTCTAACTTACATTATTAGTGACATTTACTAAATAACTATTACTGAGCACATTTACTCAATACACAAGCCTGTCAGGGAGCCTCAATCACATTAGATATTAACATTTAATTACATAATCTCTAGATCACTAATGACGTTAAGTAATAGTAATAAATAAGTCACATTACACAACTTAAGTTAAGCACTAAAACCTGAGATTAAGCAATAGCTTGCATACATCAGTAGAGATATTAATGTTTTAAGTCAAAGGACGAAAACATTACCCCAAATCAGAGTTTTAAAAAGTGAAACATACAGGAGCATACAAAAAACGATATACAGTTACACACCAAATTTTGTGATGACTGTTAACACAAGCGACCTTTAGGTGCATTGCAACGAACTATTTTAAAGAAAATGCCCCCGTCCCTTTGAAGACAATTTTAATAACATCCTCAGTGGTTAACCCTTAGTAGATATGTGGTTCTCTTAAACCACACTTTTGGTGGTAGAAAAGTGTGAATTCTTTTTCACGAATCCACACTTTTTAGCTTCAGAATCCACACTTTTTACGTCAGAATCCACACTTTTTAGCTTCAGAATCCACACTTTTAAGGTTGATAATTCACACTTTTTAGTTTAAGAATCAACACTTTTTAGAATAAAAATTCACACTTTTTAAATTGTTTAATTAAATGGCCCTGGTTATAATGTAATCAGGTGAACATAATCTGTCAATTTTAATGTTGAATTTTTTAAGAAATGTGTTTTACAAGACATCATTTCAAGGATTTAACACATTTAAACCACAGTTGTACAAAATATATGAAAATTATATTCATTTCTCAAAAAAAGTTTGAAACTTGACACTGACTTTAAATAATCTTAATATTCAGAACAAAAATTGCTTTTAACATTATGAGTAATTTTACAATCTCTGAGTGTATTTGTACTGCAAGTGATTAAGTTGTACAACTATCCTGTGAGAAAAATATCCAAATGTAAGATGGAGCATCACAAAGCTTCATTGGTGAACAAGCTTCTTGTGGTATCCTGTATGACTGAAGCACAATTTTTCTTTATCCAACAATCCAAAACATTTTGTGAATAAACAGCAGGTGACGCACATTCATTTAAAATCATTTCACATTGCTGTATCTGAATTGAGATATGCTGCAAATCCTCAGCGAGAAAATCCTCCATCCAAATTGAAGCAATGAATGGAATCCATTTTCTTTAAACCAATAACTGCAGACTCGGTACATAGATTTAAATTGAGATCCTGACCTTTCATTACTCTCTGGTTTGTTGTACCCCCGAGTTCTCAGATAGCTTTGCTATCCAGTCCAGCAAAACTGAAAACAATTTTACACAATACAATAAACATGGTGATGCTAAATCAATTTTGGGAAAAATATTTAATGATGGTGTATTTTCTGAGAAATTAGTACAGAATTATGTTTTGTCATTTGATAGTGCAGTCAATAATTTGTATGTAAACATTTATATTAACATTTTGACATGTAATTTAAAATTTAATAAAATGTACAAAAAACACAGTAAAATGCAATGAAAAATAGCAAAAAGTCAAATACCTTACCTTTTCACATCACTGTGAACAGTCCATTTCTGTTATGTATGTTTTTCAAAATCCTTTCAACCTATAATCACTGATATTTTTATATTTACTTTGAATAATAAACAGGAACAGGCTTTTTCATATATTCTCACTGAACATGGTTGCAAAGCTGCAAGTTTGACACCATAAATGCTAAGGGCAAATGCACCAGCAGAATACAAAAGATTTAATTAAATCAATTGAACATTTTCAGAATCAACACTTTTTTTCAATGTTCAGGTCACCACATTCAATATAATTAGAGATTTAGGCCACGTATATGTTATATTGGTTTTTACATTGCCTCTTTTTTGGTTTAAGCCAGAGAAACCATTCAAAAGTGTGAATTCGTGAATCAGAAAATTACTCGGCCTTCGGCCTCATATTTTCGGATTCACGAATCCACACTTTCTCGTGATTTCTCCTACACTGAAACTGACCTGAAATTAATTACTAATTATAAGATTTTGTATTTTTAACATACATGGCCGCCATATTCTTTGAAGAATGGGGTTCGGATAGTTATTTAGAAGACTTTTACATTCTATAACATTTGGTCATGAAATCTGAAATATTGTTGCTGTAAGCTGAAACATCTTATGTTGTGTGTGTGTGTGGGCGGGGGGGGGGGGGGGGTTAAAAGCAACACCAATTAGTTGCATAGTAGTCTTATATTTAAAATATGGAAATGGTAGTAAAAATGATATCCTGTAGCTTGCTGGAAACTGTTTCCAAATATTCCAAATTATTTACCCAGAATGCATGCAATGGACTTAAACGAAAAGGGGCCTGACAGGTATTGGGACCCGTATTCACTAAATTTATTCAATAATTTTTATGTTAAAGAATTATTATTCAATTGACAGAAATCTTGTATATTGGAGGAATTATTCTTTACATTGAAGAATAATTCTAACTTTCGATTTTTTTTTCAACTTTTGAGGGCTTTTCAATAATTAAAGATAAGCACTCAAATTAAATTTGTGTAAGCCCCCTCCGTATGCCTGTTTGAACAAAATATCTATCAATATGAAGTAGTTTTAGTATATTTGGCTAAACTGATTAAATAAGTTAATGTAATTGCAAGTTGCTAGTTGCACTTGTTTAACGTTTGGACACGTATCTCATCAATGTAAATTTGAACATTACCGATATTTATGAATGTCCCTGCTTGTTCAAATCAGTTGTAACACGTGTGTCATTTTATACCCTAAGCTCTAAATTTACAGAACATATTTATTGGGCACAGTAAAGGTCAAACCTGGATTTTATATCCCTTTTAACAGCTAATATCAGACATAGCAAGCTAGCTTGTCATTATAGTAGGGTATAATTCAATGTATGATACCGTGTTGCCTGTTAAGACAATGGGGTTATATTTGTCGGGTCACAAAGTGTGTATTTAATGGTTGGGGACCTCAGCTGTCAGAGGGATGTAATCCACAATAAAACATGAGATCTACGTAAAGCCAAAACCCACTCAACCAAATGTTCATTGCCTGTGAGTCACAGAGTGCGGACTGAGAAACCATGGGCCGGATTCACTACAGGGTTTGAAGTCTAAGTTTATGACCTTAAAAGTCAAAGTTGGGGGTTCCATGTTGAAAACAGCCAGGGTCATATGGGGACAGGCATACAGCATTGTCACTTTTGAGAATCGAACTTACATATTCATAAGTCTACTAGTCCATAAATATTAGCACATTCCACGCAAACCAAACAAAGAATTGTGATTATATAATTTATAATACAAGTTACTACTAAAATATTTTTATGACAACATAACAATAAACATTACGATTCTACGAGTCTATAACATGCAGTTGGACTATGAAAAGTGGATGTTATCGCAGGTGTAATGTCCTTGTCCAAGGTTACATGTATCATAATTTAAAAGACGTTAAAAGTTACTGTAAAATAACATGAAGAAGAGATGGGGGTCAAAGGGAGACTGGAATGTGCTGACCCAGCCAAAGGTCACGGTAATTTATAGTTACATCAAAGCAACAAATAAACCATATATTACAGCTTCAGAGGGGTAGAATGAAATTTAAACAACCTTTACAAGAACCTTTACAGCCCTTGGGCCTGGAAATCCTCAATCGGGACTCCATGTTGAAAGGCCCATGTGGCACCTTCTCTTCTGAAATCATGAAACGTAAAAGACTTCTGCAATTTCAAGAACTGGCAAACTTTCTTCAAATGTTTCCTGGCAGATAAATTAATAAGGGAAACCGAGGCATTGTATCTAAAAAAATGAAAGAGATGATATATAGAGGTATATAGAATAGAATAGAAACATTTATATAGTGCCAAATTGATAGAACATCATCTAATGTACTCAAGATCAAAAAGGAAAAGTCCAGGTCGAGATCCAAATTAGCGCCCACCCGGGAGATGTACTATGGTGGAGGATATGCTAGTCTAAACAAATAGGTTTTCAGCTGGCTTTGGAAACCTGTTGTTGTGTGCTGTGATCGGACTGATTGTGAGAGTCTGTTCCATTCAGTGGGGGAAGCCATTACAAAACCTTGCCTACCAATGGGCTTTCTAGGATGAACTGAGGAAAGAAATAGCCGATTTCCATGAGTTAGGCTACTGGTTTTAATCAAGAATGATACGTATGTGGGTTGGGAAAATTTGATGGCCTTGAAAGTAATTAGATTTAACAAGATGTGGTATGTAATTGGGAGCCAGTGTAGTTTTTGAAGTAAGGGAATGACATGGTTATTTCTATCAAGTCTAAAAACATTTCTGCAAAGGGCATTTTGAATCTTTTGCAGCTTAGTGACATTGTATTTATTTATCCCATAGAGTAGGAGGTTACAGCAGTCAAATCGACTGCTGATTATTGAGTTTGCAAGCAAGGCTGCAGTTTCCACACTAAGGAATTTGTGGATGTGTCTTAGGTCCCTGAGATGATAGTAACAGGCATGACAAACCTTGGTTATGTGGCTGGTAAAGGTGTTGCCAGAGTCAAAAGTAACACCTAGGTTCTTGACTGTATCGGTAGAGGAGATGGAAGTTCCAAGAAGTTGGGTTGGAAATTTTTTGATAAGGGACTCTCTGCCTTGTCTATCACCAACGATACTGAATTCTGTTTTCTCTGGATTGAGTTTCAATTTCATCCATCAATCCACTTTTGAACTTTTCTCTGTTTAATATTATTATGTTTTGTACAGGTCAGACAATTTCAAAAAGTCTCATTATGTTTTTCCTTCAGTCACATTTTGAGTCAGCATTCAATTTTCTCTTACTTGCCGATGCCCGGTGGTTTACAGTGCAGTATGCACTGGTTTCCTCCACCTGTAAACTACCCGTCGCAATATGACCCTGGCTGTTGAATGCGACGTAAAACCACAAATAAATAAATCTAAATCAATTTTCTCTTTGCATATCATAGATTTATTTCCTGTTGGGAAAATATATCAGAGCCTAAAACAAGACTTCTCAAAGTCAAAGGCATACTCTACAATACTATACATATATTCTCCTTTGAGTTAATCACTGCCCAGCACATATTTGGCCCCAATATCTGTGAAAGGTTTACTAAGCCCTACATCCCTCCAACTTAAACCACACTTTTGGTAACTGACAATAGAAAAAGTGTGAATTCTTTTTCACGAATCCACACTTTTTCGCTTCAGAATCCACACTTTTTACTTCAGAATTCACACTTTTTAGCTTCAGAATCCACACTTTTAAGGTTGATAATTCCCACTTTTCAGTTTAAGAATCAACACATTTTTAGAAAAAAAATTCACACTTTTTAAATTGTTTAATTAAATGGCCCTGATTGTAATGTAATCAGGTGAACATAGTCTGACAATTATAATGTTGAATTTTTTAAGAAGTGTGTTTTACAAGACATCAAGGATTTAACACATTTAAACCACAGTTGTACAAAATATATAAAAATTATATTCATGTTACAAAAAAAGTTTGAAACTTGACACTGACTTTAAATAATCTTAATATTCAGAACAAAAATTGCTTTTAACATTATGAGTAATTTTACAATCTCTGAGTGTATTTGTACTGCAAGTGATTAAGTTGTACAACTATCCTATGAGAACAATATCCAAATGTAAGATGGAGCATCACAAAGCTTCATTGCTGAACAAGCTTCTTGCGGTATCCTGTATGACTGAAGCACAATTTTTCTTTATCCAACAATCCAAAACATTTTGTGAATAAACAGCATGTGACGCACATTCATTTATGCACATTTAAATCATTTCACATTGCTGTATCTGAATTGAGATATGCTGCAAATCCTCAGCGAGAAAATCCTCCTTCCAAAGTGAAGCAGTGAATAGAATCCATTTTCTTTAAACCAATAACCGCAGACTCGGTACATAGATTTAAATTAAGATCCTGACCTTTCATTACTCTCTGGTTTGTTGTACCCCCGAGTTCTCAGATAGCTTTGCTATCCAGTCCAGCAAAACTGAAAACAATTTTACACAATACAATAAACATTATGTGATGCTAAATCAATTTTGGGGAAAATATTTAATGATGGTGTATTTTCTGAGAAATTAGTACAGAATTATGTTTTGTCATTTGATAGTGCAGTCAATAATTTGTATGTTAACATTTATATTAACATTTTGACATATAATTTAAAATTTAATAAAATGTACAAAAAGCACGGTAAAATGCAATGAAAAATAGCAAAAAGTGAAATACCTTACCTTTTCACATCACTGTGCACAGTCCATTTCTGTTATGTATGTTTTTCAAAATCCTTTCAACCTATAATCACTGATATTTTATTTTGAATAATAAACAGGAACAGGCTTTTTCATATATTCTCACTGAACATGGTTGCAAAGCTGCAAGTTTGACACCATAAATGCTAAGGACAAATGCACCCGCAGAATACAAAAGATTCAATTAAATAAATTGAACATTTTCAGAATCAACACTTTTTTTCAATGTTCAGGTCACCACATTCAATATAATTAGAGATTTAGGCCACGTATATGTAACACTGGTTTTCACATGGCCTTTTTTTGTGGTTTAAGCCAGAGAAACCACTCGAAAGTGTGAATTCGTGAATCAGAAAATTACTCGGCCTTCGGCCTCATATTTTCTGATTCCCGAATCCACACTTTCTCGTGATTTCTCCTACACAAAATGGATTCAAATTAAAGATTATCAAATAAATGAGCTTGCACCCTTATACACCACGGACCACCCATACTACCCTTGTTGGTTACTTCAAGCTTCACCCACATGCCTGTTAAATGACTCTTGGTAATTAATAAATAGGTCAGTGTACTACCCTGGGTAGGAATGGTGACAATGATTTGAACACCAAAGGGACTGTAAAACTTTCAGAAGCCAAAAAAAATAGCTTGAAGTACAGGTTCATCCAGCTAGAATGGAAGAACTGGTTGTAAAGGTTTATTGATTTTCAAGGATTTAGCAAACAGTGCAATTCTTGAATCTCTGACATGAGTAGTGTCGGAACCATAAATCACACAGACAGATATAATAGCTGCAAGGTAATTAGTAATATTTGAAGAAGTCATGCCAGATTGGACCAAGTACTCCATGAATACTGATGTATGCGAGGAAGCTGGTGGAGACAGCGACTGATCTGCTGTGAACACAAAGGGCAGTCAGTTCTTGTACATTTTCATATAGGTGTTGAGTGTTGAAGGCCTGAAGGTAGTCCATAAACACCTGGCTTGAGCAGAAAACAGAAGGACTGTTACCGCTTCCAGATCTACAAATAAAATATGAAAAGAGTGCTAAATATCACAATATAACAATGTGTGGTCCATATGAACATTAATCTAAATGGATTGTGGTACAAAGTGATATAATATTTCAACATTATTGTCAGTTTTGTGCATCTAGTTAAAGGGGCCAAGGTGGCAGAGTGTTAACACTCTCTCCTCCCACCTCTGAGGCCAGGGTTCGTTTCCCGGCACGGCCTCAAGTGGGAAAGCTGGTAGTTGGTTGGTAGTTTACAGTACAGAACCCTGATGAACTGTATGTACTGATTTCCTCTGCCCTTCCAACAACCCATTGTGATATGACCTGTACAGTGTTGAAAGTGACGTAAAAACCCAAATAAATAAACAAAGCATCTAGTTGAAAGACCTGCTACACTGTTCTCTACCCCAGCAATATGGGTGACCACCACAGAAATATTGTACATAACAGTAAAAGGCCAGACATTACGTGCACAAGTTGCCAATAGAGCATCTCTGGCCTTACCAGATTTGAGGATACAGCATGATTTTCACAACGAATCTGGAATTCTTATTAGCTCAAACTACGCCCCATACCTTAACAACCACAATGCCATTAAGCATTTCCAGGTGGATTATATCATATCCATTACAACCCTATCGCAATGGCAATGGATATACAAATTTGTCATAACAACCAGCTAAGCCTGTAAACGAGGTCTATTATGGTCTACTGGTCAAATATCATACATGTTGACTCCATTGTATAATTTAGGAAAGTATGAACCAGTGCAAATCCCTTTTAAAGTTATTAGTAATTAGAATGCTATCAGTAACCTGCACGTTATCCCACGTAAACCCAGAATCTTATTTAAAAAGGCGGGGGCAGGTTTAACACATTTGGTAATATAAAGCAACAGCCCTAAAAGAGACGGGAGTCTTGGTGCAAGTTATCTTACCAACCCATGTACCAATAATTTACTGCAATTTTTCAGGAGGGACAGAGATGGAATGGTTTATGGTATCAAATAAAATTCCAAGAGACACTACTTTGGTATATGGAGGATGTAATTTCTTTGTACTAGCATCTAGCTCCTGCAACAGATGAATGAAAAAAATCGGTAGGCCTGTTTAATTTTTGAAAGGCAATGCACAATAGATAAGATCATAAATGGATTTCAGGAGTGCATTATGACCATTTTTGTTCATAACATAATGCACCCCATCTGTCAATTTCTCCATGAAAAATATCCCAAGCAAAACACTAAATGGAAGAGCTAGATCAATGAAGTAAATCTGTTGATGACTAAATTCTAATAGGTCAATATTACCATGATCAATGCAAAATGCTTTACAAATATCTGCTTTAAATATCTGAGCTGCTGGACCCAAGGCATTCAATTTATATACAATATATCCTCTGAGGGATAATGAAGTTCATAATAAGTATTCAGGTATATATTTTTACGAAAACCACCATTAACGCCACAACCCTTGAGTCAACTAAAGTCTATGATGGTCCCCCCTGGTGTCAGAACATGCTTTATCCCTAGTCATGAGAAGCATGCATTGGAATGGGTTTGTGTTTAAAGGGACCCAACATTGCTTTAAACCTCAATTCCTCCACAACATAAGCATCAAAATGATCCTCAAATTGGAAAGTAGTCGCATGATGTTTTCTGTATGTCCTAAAATTGCACTCTTATCAAAATCCAGGGGGAAACCAAATTCGATAAGGTCCAAGAGCTGCTGGTCGAAGTAATCAGCCAAGTGACATCTCTAGCTAGAAATATTCAACTGAGTCTCCACATGGCTCCTAAAGTCCCAAAACATTCGGAACACAACTATCTCTAATAAGCCTATGAGCCTGAAATATTTCCAACAAAGTAAAAGTAAGTTTGATGATCCAGATTGCCCTGATACAATGTAATGCTGTCAATGGAACAGACCCAAATCTAACAAAATATTGTGTTTCACACAGTTAATATTCTGAGCATGTAGGTTTTGGTATAGCAGAAAACAATATTTTTTCCTTGATTATCAGAATTATTAGGCAAGGGATCAGTGACTGGTATGTCTAACATCCGAACATCCAAAGCCCCCCTCCCCACTAAATTGAATCTAATTCTAATAGTACTTTTATAACACTTAATCTCCATCTAAAGACAGACTCTAGGCACACCAAACAGAAAAGGCAGAAAACTATAATCATTAACCTGAGACAGCAGAAATTAGGATGGATATGCTTGTGCAAAGAGATAGGCTTGGAGCTTCTTTCTGAATGAGTGGAGAGAAGTGGCTGAACGAACATCAGCAGGCAAGTCATTACAAATCTTTGGAGCATCATAAGCAAAGCTGATGCCAAAATCCTTTGCAGAAGACCATGAGAAGTCTTGAGCATCGTCCAATAAATCTGTCACATAATCCAACATTTTCAAATATAATGTTGGACTCATCTCTTATGGGTCTGCAAAAACCAGCCATCCACTGAACAGGGGATAACTTATTATAAGTGATATGCTCCTTGCTGGCACCTGCAGAACAAACTCATGGAGGCATTTGAACCTATTATTGACTTAAACATCAACAGCCCTCCCTTTTGGGACTTAAATTTTAAATAACCTAAACGTGATGACTCTGTTAGTTGTTTCAAGCGAGTCGGAACCTCCGTTTGCACCAGTACATTTTCTATAAGCAAGCTAGGTGGAGAAATGTTAGCCTTTCAGGAACTGACAGACAGATGAATGGGTAGGACAGCAGAATTGTCAGGGACCCGAACCTCACCCTTTTTAGCCCCACTAGATTTAATTTTGGACATATCACTGCTTTTCTTGTTTTTCTTTAAAACTATCCGCCGTCATATTACTTATATAATATTAGTGATTTTCATTGGTGGAATTTGGTATTTTTTATTATGTACTTCCTCTTTATGTTGATTTATGATTTGTACTCTGTTACCCGGTTAATAAATAAGCATAAACGTGCAGGCTTTTTCATATTTGTATTGCTGAAATAAATAACAGCATTTTTTAATGATACTATCATACAGAGTGAATTGAATTTCCATAAACTTTACATGCCCACCTTGTGTACTATATATATTCCACAATTGTCCAGATGTCGGTCTTACAGACTCAATGTAACCAAGTATGCTACTTAATGGTTGTTCAGTGTTTTCCTGTGTTACTCATTAGGCTTTGACGTACGTCTGCATCATGACTTGATGGTTTGGTTAAATGTAGTGCGTATGTCTCAAAATGTCAGTTACTTCAATTAGACCTTTTCTCTCTCTCTCCTGATTTTTTATCCAATTTATTTAGACTTTCATTCCTCCTTCAATACATTGTCTATGTCATTTCACAATGACCTGTTTAATGGAAAGGGAAAGCCATACTGCTTGGCGACGACTCTGCATCACAAATTACCTGTCAAACACCTATTAATGTTTTCAATTAAATTGGAAAAAGGGGGAAGTAAAACATAACCTATATATTATCCAACATATTTTTAGACTGTCACAGGCATAAAATTAGCACATTCACATTTGAAAAAAAAAATGTTGGAACCTTTACTGAATATATATATACATTCAGGATGTGGGATGAAGGACTTAGTACGCTATTTCAAAACAACAATCAAATATGACTGTTCTTCACTTTGCAAATAACTCACTCAAAGGAACTTGTATGTATAGTATTGTGCACCATTGGTTTTGGCTGGTCTTGTTCTAGGCTCAGATATATTTTGTTACATTTTACACTTTTCTTTATTTTATATTTTCCCAACAGCAAGTATCCATGATATTCATAGAGCAAATTTAATACTGGAACCTAGTGTGCCTCAAAGAAACAATATGACCTATAAAACATACAAGGAAATTAGCACTCTAGTGATTAGCAGGCATTATGCCATGATATGATTTTGAAGGCAGAAAAAGTCTGAACATAGCTACATCTTACTTAGTTCTATCAAAGCCTATGAGCTAAGGTCCAACATCAAATACCAAGTTTTTATGTTTCATTTAAAAACCAGCATAATATTTGTACAGACTTACAGCATTTCAGACTTTGAGCCAGAGGCTGTGTTCAAACCATTGGAAAGGCTAGATGTTTTATTACATTGAATAATAATGTGATACACCAGGGTGTAGTATCAGTGTTATAAAATATCATTTGTGCAATAATGAACTCTGGGAAAACATCATTTATAACATGTCTACCAGAATTCCTTTCACAGAGCATGAAATAAATGTGCGGGATGACACCTTGGTGTCAGTTAGGTCATTCCTGAGAGGGTACCTTAAGCTGACATTTAGTATGCATCACCATGCTGTTTGTAAACTGGCCTCTGATTGGCTGTCCTTGCCTTCTTTAGCCAAAAAATTTGAACCCTTCTTCCATTTACAGCTCACACTTGGAAGGGGTAACAGCTCAAGGACAACTTTATTTTTATTCCTTTTTCTTCTGCATGTACTTTGGGTTGTTGTTTTTAGTGTCATTTTATTTATCTTAGTTTTACAACCTTTGGTATATGGAGAAGAAAAAGTACAATTTACGTTCACAAAAAGCTGATACTCAGGTATCTTTTGATTTGCATATGATAACAAATTTATAACGAACTTGTTGGGACAAAAACCACAGGTCATGTCTCACCAAGATTCCGACTCTTCACTATCAGGTAGTGAACTTCATTGTGGACAAATAATTCATACATCTGACAGTGACGGTGCAGGCCCCAGTGGGCTTTCGTTTAACCGATTACAGGTCGAAAATGCTGGCAAGACTGCCCGTGACTTGGACTTTCAAGAATCACAAGCATTGGTAAACCAACAGATTCTATCTCAGCTTACTGCTATCGGTGATAGGCTTCAAAAGTTAGAAGACAAACCTGTAAAGAAAACGGCTGATAGATCCAAAGTCAAGGGCACTCGTGTCATTAAACCACACAAGAGTACTCGGGTAAACAAAACAGAAAGTACTTGTGCGGAAAAAAGTACTCCTACAACCAGTAGTGATTGTTGTTCTCAGTCGGGTACTACCCACATCCCTTCACTAGAATATATCAGAGCAAATAACCAAATTCAACAAAGTGTTGAAGATAGAATTAAAGAATTGCAACAGCTTGCAAAAACAGGTATGTCTGACAATAAAATTAAATCTCAAAGAGGTGGATCAGTAGATGTTTTTGTAAAACATAGGGTTCGATGGCCACATGAACATGTCCTGGCTGGGTCCCATAAAGAAAGAGTTTCATACGACCAATTATCGATGGGTCAATGGATGCCAGGCTTTTGCAGAACAATGCGTGAAGAAAATTGTATTCAAAATAAAGATGCAATGTTAGATTATCTCATTTCTCTATTAGATGATTCCAACGACTTTTCTTGGAATTCTGCAAAGGCCTGCCATGCAGTGCTTCTTTGTCGCATGGAACAGGGTGAAATTAAAGATTACATCATTAAAGATCTTATTGATCGTATCAGAAGAGCTCATGCCCAACGCCATGTCCCTTTCACTCAAAACTTTTCTAAAAATGTTACCAAACGTGAGAAAAATGCAAAAACCATGATTTGTCAGTTCTTTAACCAAGGCTCATGCATGCACTCAGCAACACATGAAACCAAAGGCGTGATCTATAAACATGTCTGCAACCATTGCTTTACAAAGAATGGCAAATCGTTTCCACATTCAGAAATGGATTGCAAAACCAAATTTAGAAATACAAAAAACGAATAAGCTTGGGCGTTGGTTCATCTAAATTGTGTCATTATACAACTAGAATGATTTGGAATTCAAAACATGATTCAAAATCGACTTCACTTGCATATAATGCAAACATTCAAACAGCTGTTCACTGGTTCAAATCTTCTAAAGCTTTTAATAACACAAGGAACCACAGAACCTACGCCCAAGTTCTCAAGACCTCAGATTTCGATCATAGAGGCAAATGTTCTGCAAAACATGGTACCTCGGGTCCCCACATCATCACTGTCAATAACGAAAAGGTCAAACCTAAAATAGTTACCCCTTCCAAGGTGAGTATAAATGCAAAGGGCTGCACTTCCCTCAAAAAAATCCTCTTCACACAGATGGGAAACAAGTAATAGGGACAGTCCAAATGCTCAGCATCAGGGGTTTCTAGCCAACAGGTTTAACATTCTTCTGGATCTCAATGATGATTCGTCATCAGATCGTTATACAGACACTGAGGGATCTGAGGGGGAGGTGCAGCCTTTTATAGACACAATTGTGCCACTATATACACAAAATGCACATAATCGGTCTATATACAGTGATCAAAAATCAAGCAAGGTTATACCACAGCATGAACATGGTTCCAAAAATAACGACTCTTTGCTATATGACATTAAGGCAAGCCAGGTTGTTGTGGATACACTGTTTGATGGCCCCTCCCCACATACCAATGACACTAAACAAGTGGCCACTACGTTTGTTAATAAGACACAAAAACATGTATCTAGGGATGAAGAACCCCATTCTTCTGTACATTTACAGCAAATTCCCTTATACGTATGGCAAAATAAACATCTTAGCAAAGATCATGTGGCCTGTATAGCTCAAAATGGTGGGGATTTTGGGTATATCCCGTTGAATGACTTACAAATTTACAATAGCCCAGATATAGCTTGGCAAAATATACCTGATATACTAGAAGCTCACAAAATAATACGAAATAGTGGAGTGCCAAATTTTTTAAAATCAAGAATACCAGTACCCACTCAACTGAATCCTGAGAGATGGTATTTCCATCTCAAAGATTATTGGGATCAGCAACTCCCAGATCTAATAAACTACGGATTTCCACTTGACTTTGACAGGAAATTCAAGCTTCACCCAACATATCAGAATCATACCACGGCTACCCAATATGTGCAACATATTGATCAGTATTTATCTGAGGAATTGAAGTATGGGGCAATATATGGCCCTTTTAAACAACTGCCATTTCCTGTTCACATTTCTCCTCTCATGACCAGGCCAAAACAAAATACTGATAAACGTCGTACAATAATCGACCTTAGTTGGCCTAAAGGGGCATCTATTAATAGTGCCATACATAAATTCAAGTATCTGGATACATATTTTTCCTTATCTTATCCTTCTATTGATCATATAGTCCACCATGTCAAAGAATTGGGTCCAGGTTGCTTATTGTACAAAGTAGATATCAGTAGAGCATTTAGACATTTGCGTATTGATCCGGGAGACATTGATCTGCTGGGAATACTCCATCAGGATCTATTCCTGGACGGATCTCTGCCGTTCGGATTTCGACTCGGATCCGGATTTTTTGAGAGATGCTCCGATGCTATTAGGTTTATTATGAAAAAACATAATCATAATGCACTCTTAAATTACATAGATGACCTCATATATATTGGATTACCGTCAAAAATATACCAATCATATCAATTTTTACTATCCCTGTTAAAGGATCTAGGATTAGAGGTGAGTGATTCAAAGTTGGTTCCTCCCTCTACATGTGTCACATGTCTAGGTATACAGGTTGACACTGTCAACAAGACGTTATCCATTCCTCAAGAAAAATTGCAGGAAATTAAACAAATGTGCAAGACATGGACACAAAAGAAAACTGTGACTAAACAGCAGTATCAATCCTTGTTAGGATCCTTACTGTATATTACAAAATGTATCAAACCGGCTCGTATTTTCTTGAACCGTATGTTACAAGTATTGAGGTCTCATCATGACTCCCATAGATTAACATTAAACTCTGAATTTTTTCAGGATTTATGTTGGTTTAATACCTTTTTAGACCAATATAATGGGATTACTTATTTTGATAATAAGACACCTCACCATGTAGTACACCTCGATGCTTCTTTGTCGGGTATGGGCGCTACTTTTGCAAATATGGTTTATACCTTGCCCATTCCTCAGCATTGTCAACACTTACATATAACACAGCTTGAAATGTTAAATGTGGTGGTGGCTCTTAAGGTATGGGCTTCTATATGGTCAGCTAAGGTCATTGACATTAAATGTGACAATTTGGCAGTGGTGGAAGTACTTATTTCTGGTAAAACCAAAAATACTTTTCTGGCCACTTGTGCCCGAAATATTTGGTTGATTTGTGCCATCTTTAATATACAGATCAGAGTTTGGCACATACCTGGTAAAGCAAACAGCATTGCTGACTTGCTTTCTAGGTGGAATATAACTAAAGATCCTATGGCTAAATTACGTCAACTCTTACCACATTTTATATGGGTTCATACACATATGGACCTCATGAAACTTAACCATAACATATAATTTTATTTTTCAGATGGTGACACCCCTACTGCCCAGCTTGCCACCAGGGCCAGACAGAGGTTACACTTGGCTTTTCGACCAGCCACTGCTAGGACATATCATCGTATGTTCACCAATTTCCTAGGCTTCCTGGTGGCAACTGGGCTGTGCCACCATCAGGTAAACCATTCTGTTTTGCTTATGTTTATGCAATTTCTGTCTGAAACTGGCCATACAGCAGCCAATATTGCCAACTACATGGCTGGAATTAGAGCACAGTTTATAATCCATAACTTAGATACCACACCCTTTAGGCATGAACAAATCTCTCTCTTTTCAAAAGCTTTAAAACTAGATAGACCCCTACAACCAAAATCCACAGCCATCATACCCACAGATCTACTGAAAGATATCCTCTTTCTCACACAGAAACTGCAGTTTCCCATACAGTTTACTGCCTTATATTCTTTGGCATTCTTTACCTTCCTGCGTATTTCCAATATACTACCACATTCTATTGTTGCCTTCGACCCTTCTAGGCAACTAGCTCGTGGAGATATCATACTCACAGACCAGGGTGCCAATGTACTAGTTAAATGGTCGAAGACAATTCAAAACAGATCTGATATACATACAATACCCATTCCAGTGTTGGAAGATTCCATATTGTGCCCTTACAATGCAATCATATGCTTGCTTAAAAACACTCCAGGGTCTTCCAATTCTCCCTTGTTTGCCATTTCCAGGTCCCATGGTCCTGTTCCCCTGACAGACTCAGTGGCAAGACGCCACCTACATTCTATTTCAAAAAAAAAATTACAAATTTCCCCTCCTTTGAAGTTCCATGATTTTAGGCGTTCAGGGGCTACCTGGGCTTTTCACAATGGGGTCCCATTACACCATATCATGCACCATGGGACCTGGAAATCGGATTCAGTATGGAAATATATCAAATCTATCCCCCAACTATCCTCACCAGTCTCTTCCACATTCCAACGACTCCTACATTCATGAGCTACTTCTTTGGCTGTTTGGGTGCCTATGTCCATTCCAGCCACACATCTGCCCCACTTATGTGGGTGTTCCACCACACGAGTAAGGCTCCCGATTAAGGGTTTTTGAGGGTCGGCTTCAAAAATATGCTTAGTCCCAGGCTTCCTGTAAGGGTCGGTTGTGGTCGGTTGAGGCCGTGTGAGAAATCAAACATGTTTGATATTTCTCCCGACCCCAACCGATTATTTTTTCCCGCCATAAACAAAATGTCCAGTCCCAGGCTTCCTCAGGCCTCCTCAGATCAAATTTACACAGTCCTATGTTGTCCCAGGCCGCCTGCGACCCTTAGTCGCCGACCCTTAGTCCCAGACCCTCTATACCTTAGTCCCAGGCTTCCTGCGACCCTTAGTCCCATTGCAAAGAAAAAATCGGCTATCTCGGTCTGGGGACGCCTGGGGACGCCTCAGGACACCTTGTGGGGTCGGGACTTAATCCTGGGTTAGTCGGGGCTTAGTCCCAGGAGGCCTGAGGCGTCCTGGGACCCAGTCGGTTTGTCTACGACAGGATCGTGGTTCAAACCGACCAGAAAAATGGCTTACTCTGTTCTTAGTCCCAGACCAGTTAGGGACTGTCTGGGGCCTCCTGGGGCGTCCTGAGGCTGATCTGTAGTTAATCCCAGACCTTCATACCGATTCTGTCTTCCACCCCATTGGTCAATTTTTTTTCCATTTTTTCCAAGACTACCCACAATTAAGGGTCGCCGACAGGATCGGGGCTTAATCCTTTGGTGGAACAAGGGCATTATTTTACAAATTCCATCCTAAATTCCCATGGTTCCACACCTTGGAACTAAAAAATTGCTCTGTAATTAAACGAGTTACAATATACCAACCAGGGCTATGCCCACTTTCACCTTTATTTAACCTATGAACCACTCTTTCCTTTATTTAACCTTTGACCTTTCAAGGTCACATTCTTTGTAAGGTTTCAGTTTTCTATATTCCCATGGGGGTTGACCAAATCTTATGTCAGTAAAATGCTAAACTTGTTATCACCACAGTATCCCAAGTCCTGTGTCCTTGGTTTCATGTTTCTTCATGTGAATATTTCATGAATATAGTAATGTTATAGATTTACAGTTTATAAAAAACAGCAATGTTATAGACTTAATGCTATTAGTAACAGTTGTACATGGGTAAATGCAACTTATATCAAATAGATGCTATTATTTTATGTTATGTATGTTATTAACAGTCAAAGAATAGTAGAATAAATATTTATATCCCAACTTTTGGGTTTCTTTGGTATCCTCTGGGGAATGACTCCAGAATTTCACAGATGATATATATTTCATTGGTTTGTACAATTTATCAAGTTTCAGAAATAACAATTTCTTGCTGTTTCCTTTTTCCAAAATAATCTGCACCAATTCTTTTCATCATGTTAAGTATAGGAAATCCCTGTACAGAAAATATATGCAGAGAAAAGTCATACAATTTGTTGACACCTGTTGAAAAAGTGCTACACCATTTTTGAGACTGTGGATAAAAATCATTTTTAGATAGTACAATGCACAAACATATACAGTTTCAAAGTTATGTATCACTTTTATATTTTTCAAGATTATTATTGTTTTTAATATTTCTTATATAACATATTTCATTGTTCTGCAAAAAAAATATGAAGAAATACCTTAAACATTCACAATACAAATAACATATGAGAGAAACCATTTATTGTATTACTAATGAAGGGAAAGTAAATAAATCCTAAGTTCTATTGACTAAAATGTCCAATTGAAGATTTTACTGCCATGTTCTTTTTGATCAGTTATCATCTAGAGGTTGTGTAACTGCAATATAAAGTAGGTTTTAGCCTGTTTTGATAACAAAGTAACCTATTTTATTGTTTCTAGAAGTACAAGGGGGCATTGTGATTGAAAATTGCAGCACACAGGGCAGTTTGAATAGCAATTGAATTACCCATTTAAGTAAAGATCAACCTTTTCATTAGTAAGTAAAAATGATGTATAGGGCTTTCTCCATGATCTGGAGATAAGGTGTATTGCTTTTCTACATGGGTATAAAAAATGTAGGGCTTTTCTCTTGTAGGGCTTTTCTTTGTAGGGCTTTTTCCCAGTTTCCAATCAATAACCAAAGGGCTGTCATATTACAACAATGAAATGTGTTTGCTTCACTTTTAAAACTCCAATAGGTAATTTACCCAACTGTTACAATGAAATTATCAACTCTCAAATTAGAGTTATATTTTCAATCATTAACAAAATAATTAAGTGCTACATCCTTGGTTCCCCTTGTGGGTCCGGGGAAGTAGAATAGGCCCAACGTGTCCTCTTGCGTGTCGTAAGAGACGACTAAATGGAGGTGTTATTGTCACAGTATAATTCTAACCATGATTGGATTTTATTGATGTTTTGTGTTATTTTACTCCTTTTGAGAAATATATTCTATTTATAGCTTGTAACTGTTTTATTGTTTCTGTAATATTTACTGTATATTCTTGTCAAATTTATCTGTATATCTAGTCATGAAATGTTTTGTATATTTTATCACGTTATACATATTGTTAAAGTATTGCTAGTCTGTAACCCTTCTCTAGTCTTTTTCTTGTCCATATGTTTTATTCAAATATTATTTGTTTTATGTCTTTCTGTTTTTTACAATGTGTATCTAGTCAGATGTTTTATTTTTATTTGTATATTTGTTCATGTATTTTTAATTATTTGTATATATATGTTTGTGAATATTAGTTAATGTATTTATAGTGGTTCATGTTTTTATAGTGCAGTATGACACATTAGTGTTTTTGCACTAAAAATTTTAAATATCTATCTATCTACATCCTTGGTGCGCAAATATGATCACAGTTTAGCAAGAATTCACACAATAATTTCTAAAAAAAAGTCATTAGAAAACAGTCACAGCACACGTTTCACAACCAGCGACTTAAGATGTCATAATACTGACTAGACCGAGTTTCTGTCCCATCGCCAATTGCTATTGAAATACTGATGGACACAATGGCGAGCGATCATCTTGAAGTACATATTTCTGTTCTGGTGGCCAATTTTTCTTGTTCCTTCGAATTAGTTGTAGGTGATAAATTATAATATATATATATTTAGAAAACATTTCAGACATTACTCTAATATACATTTATGGCAGCAGAAAAGGTTGGTGAAGTTAGTTTACATTTCATAAATATGTAGAAATTTATTCATGGCAGCTGGATAGGCATTAAATATTAGTGAACGGCACATATATGTACCTCAAAGAATGAAAATAACACTTTATATTTGTGCCAATATGTGTACAAATACGCCGTTCAAAATTTACACAGAAAACAAGTACATGGGAGCTCTGTCCCTCGCCATTGTGTACCATCAGAAATATCAACAACAATGCGCGATGGGACAGAAACTCGGTCTAAATACTGACCAGTCCAACAGACAACACGTCATATTGTCCAGTTTTGTATGTGTGCACAAATATTGCTTTACACATATATAAAGATGCCACCCCTCAAAATTTATGTAAATCAGGCACTGTCATATTATGCATGTAACTACACAGCTTACTTCCCACTGGTTTACAATGTAAAAATCTAGTATCTATCAAAAGGTGCATTAGAACAAAAGAACTCAAATTATGCTAGAGTTTCTGAAATTTTCAAATAAAAAAAATTATCTTTCTTCAAGTGGCCCGCCAACGGGATCTGACCCTAACCAACCCTTATACCCCTTTCACACTACAGGCAGTATAACCCATGGTAACCCGTCTTTTGGGAAACATTCCTGTCCCTGGATTGCTGTCTGCCGTCTGTGTGCAACCTTGCGAGACAGTCCCCCCAAAGTTCCCCAACACAGTGATGACACAACAGAGGGTACTCAGTTTTATTCATAACACATATCATTCATTAACATGTGTAAATACAATTAAATCTAAAAATATTTACATTTCCCACAGATTAAATGCAAGTTGTCATAATGAAGTTTACATGTACACTAATGAACACACACAATCATGATACAGGATTACATAGAATTAAGTCAATACATCCAGTTACAAGAGCCAGTCAGTTTGACCTTAAGCATGATAAGCCAAAGGTCAAAAAGGTGAAGGTCATAATCTTGACCTCAAAATAAGAGTGACCTGAGTAAATTAAGACATAAACAAATGACCTTGAATCAAGGTCAAAGAAAGGTCAGTCTACTGAGTGAGATTGGAACATAAGGTCACACAATGCAAAGGTTAAATACAGAATAATTTGAAGTCAAACTGAAAGGCTCAGAGAACACCAGTGACTAAGCAATTCCATAAAATATGAAAAAATATAATATAATATTGACAACCCCATAAGGTTACTAAAATTACGACATGTCAAGTTAAAACTTTAAAAATGTCCAGACTCTGAGACAACCTAAGTACAGACATGTCAAGGATAAAAATATTAATACAAAGAGGAATCAGAGAAAGCGACAGCATAAGCTGGGAGTTAAGGACAACCAAGGAGCATATGCCACTCACATTATCACCAGGGTGGGTAGGGTGGGAACTTCAATGTTTTAAAATTTTTAGCTCCTGCTGGGTCGACAATCCAAGAAGGACTGAAGATTGAAATGGACACCACATGGGAGGGGCCTAAGTATGACCAATTGGTGGCTTTGTTATGACTAGTGACCCAGGTAACCAGCAGGCCATGTGGGTTTTGGCTTGGGGAACCCTTACATTTACTCAACAAGACCAGACTCCACCAATCAATTCAAAATAATGCAACTAGTAACCATGGCTAAGGAATACCCTACTGAAAAATAAACAACTAGACTGGTACCCTAACCTGAGGGAACATAGGGACTGACCCCCTTTGTGCCTAAACACCAAGGCCGACAGTGGCAAACCATCCGTTACCTTGCACATCCTGACCATTTTAAAACGTTTAAATTTTCTGCCTTTTTCTGATTTCAGTACTGTGAACATGCACAGACGATTTCACGCATGTGCGTATGAATATCTGACTATGGTAACCAAAGTTGTGGTCTATGGTGTACATAATGTTGTGATTTGGTCACAATCAGTGGCTGTCTGCCTTTAGTGTAAACAACTTGAAAAAAATGGGACACCCTTGGGGCAGTACCACTGCCGAGTAAAACTTCTAACCATGGAAAGTACCGCCTGTAATGCGAAAGGGGCATTACCAACTCAAGGGTCAGTTAGCTAAGTCAGGGATTGGGGAAAAAGATCCCAAAAAGAGCGGGAAAAATATCGGTCAGTTTCACCTCCCCAACAAGATGTAGTAGTTCCCCAGCTAGCTTGGATCAAATTCTGAGCTGATTTGGGGTCACAATGTTTTTCTGCACAACCAGACGTGAAAGTATTCCAACAAGCCATAGGGACTCCACTGACAAGTCATATCTGGTTACGACCTGCTGTAGTGTCAAAAATCGATAAGACTGTAGCAGAATCCTGACCAGACTGATTAATTTTGATATCAGAATTGTGAGTCAGGATCAAAGGAATGCTATATAAACCCATTGTCGCTGCTGTTACTCATCATTTATTACAGCAAAGATACCAGCTCATTATCCGAGACTTTCTAAATAAGCTTAGGACCCTCTTGTTTTTATTGAGTTAGATATTTTGATGTTTATCCTGATTTGCAGACAAAAACGCTGAACCACCATCTGTAAATTCATCCCTATTGTCAGAAGGTCCATCCTTGCTGAATTCAAGAAAGAGTATTAGATCTGCCCTACCACTTCAGAAGACTGGAAACAGATTGAGGAGAAGTCCAGAACTAGATGGAATGTCCACCATGCTGTTGGGGAGCTAGATGGGAAACATATCACTATGAAGAAGCCATGAAGATATCTGGGAGTGAATTTTACAATAAAGGGCTTCTTTTTCCTGGTTCTTCAAGCCCTGGTTAATGCAGAATACAAATCCCTGTGGGTAGATGTTGGGTCAAGTGAATCTTTATCAGATACACAAATATTTAACTGTTGTAGATTGAAGAAAAATATAAAATATGTCACCTTGGGGCTTATGCCACACGAAACCCTGGAGAGGGAGGGCCTGCTCTGCACTATCTGTCTTCGCCTTGAGGCTATGGCCTATGAAATCCTACAGCAGAAGACAAATCGCAAGGGAAGACAGAACTGCAAACTACAGGATCTCCAGAGGCAGGAGGGTAGTGGAGAGGGAATATTAGGGAGCAGAGTTAGGGTCCTACTAGGAACAACAGAGCAAAGGCCAAGAGTGGTCATAGACAGAGCAAAGGCCAAGAGTGGTCATAGACTTTTGACATAGGTTGTGATGCACAACATACTGGACACACACCAAGGCGGATTAGCCAGGGTACCCACCCCAGATGAATTAGCAGGCATACTACATGAACCAATTCCTCCTCACGGAGGAAAAGCAACAGCGAGACCTACTCAAGGATTACTTCAATCACATTGGTTTGGCAGGAGAATAGGATCTGAAATGTTACAAGGACCTTCCCTTTGGACAGAAGACGCTGGCGTCTATAAGTCCTCTTTAGGACCACCCAATTAATCCAAGAACTTTTATTTAAGCTAGTATTGCATCAATGTAAAAAAAATCTCTATCAAATTTCCAACAAATTTCCAAGCAAATAACAAGTCTCAATATAATGTCTGACAATTTGAAAACATTTTTAAAAAGGTCCCACAGTAAATCAAAAATTGTAAACATTAAGATTTTGTTCACCGTCAAAATGGTTTCAAAATAAATAGTTTGTTTATTTTTTTTAATTTTTAAAATCTTTGTGAGGGGGTTTTAAAACATTTCAAACTTTGAAAGTTTCTGAAGTGTCAAAAGTGTTTTACAACTTTCAAAGTTTTCCAAAGGTCAAAAGTCAAGGGTAAAATGCAAAGGTCAAAATCATTTCAAAATGTTCAAAGTATCTTAAAGGTTTAAGTCTTTTTCAAATTTGAAAAATTTCTCAAAGTTCAAATTCGGTTCAAAATTTTCAAAGTGTATCAAAGGTAAATGTCTTTTTCAATATATTTTTAAACTATTCAAAGTTTTCTAAAAGGTCAAATTCTTTTTCAAGGTTTCCAATATTTTTGAAGGTCAAACTTTTTCTAAATTTTTCAAGAAAAAATATTTGTTACAAATTTCTCACTCACTCACTCACAAAAATTGTGAACATTAAGATTTTGTTCACCGTCAAAATGGTTTCAAAATAAATAGTTTGTTAATTTTTTTTAAATTTTTAAAATCTTTGTGAGGGGATTTCAAAACATTTCAAACTTTGAAAGTTTCTGAAGTGTCAAAAGTGTTTTATAACTTTCAAAGTTTTCCAAAGGTCAAAAGTCAAGGGTAAAATGCAAAGGTCAAAATCATTTCAAAATGTTCAAAGTATCTTAAAGGTTTAAGTCTTTTTCAAATTTGAAAAATTTCTCAAAGTTCAAATTCGGTTCAACATTTCAAAGTGTATCAAAGGTAAATGTCTTTTTCAATATATTTTTAAAATATTCAAAGTTCTCTAAAAGGTCAAATTCTTTTTCAAGGTTTCTAATATTTTTGAAGGTCAAACTTTTTCTAAATTTTTAACGAAAAAATATTAGTTCAAAATTTCTCACTCACTCACTCACTCACTCACTCACTCACTCACTCACTCACTCTGTTTTATGAGTATTGGAGTCATGAGTTTGGTGTTGGGTGTTGTAATGTTTTGTTTTGTTTGTTCTTTTCAAAACAGTCGGCCGGCTGAATTTCTGTATTGGGAAGATTCAGGTGTCCTGTGAAGAATGTATGAATCAGCGTTGGTCTGAAAAGGACCTTTTACAGCAGTGGTCCAAAAAGGAGGTAGTTGCAGTAAGTCTACTGCTGCCCCTGCTTGGTCTCTGATGACTGTTGAGGGGACTGGGCTGGCTTCTGAGGAGGCTCCTACTGCTGGGTGGTTGGACAAGAGGTAGTGTGTTGATGCAGGTCACTTGGTGTTAACGGCTGAGACGTGTCCATCTGTTGATAGCTCATGACAGACTGTATATTTCCAAAAAGGCTTGAGAGGTGTGGTATGTTGTGTGAAGTATGTTCTCCTGTGACAGAGGCTACTGATGGTAGGTTGGAGGTCTTGATAGGTTGGTGATCATCTACAACAAAGTATGAGTCTTAACTCGTTGATTGGCCTGGCTTGCTGGCATCTGGTTGTCTGGAATAGTCAAGATGTATTCTCTGGCAGTGGCTGCTAGCTTTTGTAGCTGCTGCTGATAAGTATGTTGAAGTGGAACTGGAGCACCTAGAAATTAAGGGTTGCTGTGACTGACGGTTCCTTTCCTTTGTTCTGCTCTGTATCTCACTTTAAAATGTAACTACCTCATTTCAAAAAGTCTGAAAATCTCTTTCCTCCAAATTTTCTACGGATGGCCGGTAGTTGCAGAAGGCTGTTCTGGTGTCCCCTGTCTGAATCCAAGGAAAGGTGTCAGCATGGTCTTCTTCATCTGGGCAAATTGGCCCATGACCTGCTGGTTGACTGATGAAGGCTGGGACACTATTGTAGAAGTAACAGTGCCGCCAAAGAATGTCTAGTGTGTTTTCTCAAGGAGGATGCTGGTCTCCATACTGCCAGTTTCCGTCGACCCTCATAAAATGATGTGGGCTGAGGCTGCACTAGAACTGGTCTCCTCTCTACGTTGACTTAAATCCTGAAGACTTTCACCTTCTAATGGGTCTTCAAAAACTTTACTGATTATACTGATTCCAGTTTTGCCTTCCTATCATCTCTTTGGGGGCTTGGCCAGACTTGGTCTGGGTTAATTTTTCATAGTGAGTGCTTTGGGAATTGAACAAAGTTTCAAAGCACACTTTCACTGAGGGCCTGTGGCTGCTTGAAAATCTTTCCCACAGCCAATCCTTCCTGGCCTTGTCCTTGAACTTCTTGCATGTTTTATCTTAAAGCTCCTCATGATCATTGACAAAGTCAACAATCACTCCTCATCTGAGTCTGTCAAATAAATGTTTGTCATATGTCCTTTCTTACGCCATTGACACTCAGTAGCTTCTCAATGGCCTTTCCTCCACCCTCTGTGTCCACTTTACTTTCCTTTCTGTCAGGTCTTTATCTTTTTCCAGCCACTGTCTCCTCAGTCTTTAAAATATCCTCCTCTTGAACTCCTCCAAACTCCTGGTTTCCTCTCTCTCCTCTCTCTGTTGGTTCAGTATTTTATCTCCCTCCCTCTATTTCCTCCCCTCCCTCTTTTGAAAAGCAGTAGCTGTATTTCCTAACTCAAACCCTGTATGTGTGTCTGTAGAGACCTTCTATCTTCTTCACATTCTTCCTAACTTTGTTTCTAAAAGAAACAAGAGCATATATCCACACTAGCAGTTTTGATCTATGTTTAATTTTCAAATAATGCATTCCATGCACCAACTGGCCACTTTATAGACACAGATAACATAGTTTACAAACTTACGTTGGTGAAATGAACCGGCATGTCTGTCACACTTCCTGGCTTGTCTGTTACTGTACCACCTTGTCAGTTTCCTCTTACGTCTTACGTCCTACTGTGCCCTCGGATTTTCCCTTCTGTGATAAAATCAACTCTGAGACCAAAGACTTCCTGTCTTGACAGGAAACATCCACGTCAGGTCTTGGTTGCTTACGATAGGCCAATTTCCTTTCAAGCACAGTTAGTATTCTTGTACGACCAGCAAGTGTTTCTCAACAAGACGATAAGTGTATAGGACAGGTGACTACAACAGGATGTAGAGAGACAAGACAAGATAGTTTCCAGGTGTGCGAGGCCATGGTTGGGATCAAGAGTCATGGAGGATGGTGAAATATGTTGATATTTTTCTGACCCACAAAGTCAAGTCAGGAAACCATCACTGCCAATAACTGATTCTGTAAACAATGCAACTGACCCTCTAAGAAAAACCTTGGCAACTGTCAAATGGCTCCATTGGAACATACCCATTACAATTTCTACTGATACATTATCACTTTCTCTTATATGTGTAGTTTAAAGACAATAAAATAACCTTCACAAATTCCCAATGAAAACAGAACTAAATATGGAATCCTTTATCTAACATCTGTCTTTGTCAGCCTTTTGAAAGTCAATAAACAGAACACAATTTAAGTGATTATCGAAGTCACTCTGTGTCTGTCGATACCCATCCAAGTACTGATCGAGCCTAGTGCTGCTTGACTTCAATGATCAGATGCAAACTGGTCACGCTACACGATATAGGCAGATAAAGTAACCCTTGATATTACAGATGCTTCCTGTCTATTTCAGGAGAAGGTTTAAATTATAAGTGGCACTTTGCCAAATCAGTCCATGACAATTTGGCATCCCCTAATTTCCTTTTAATTTTCCTGTGGTTCTTTTTGTTTATGACCCAGGTAGGTCTTATGGCTTGACACATGTTAAATGATAATTATATTTATGTATCTTACAATCAGCTTGTAAAATATTAAGCCATACAAAATGAGAGTGCATCATTAAATCATATATATAGTCTTCTTTTTAAGACAGCTCCTGACAATAAGTGGGAAATATTAATAAACCATCCCAGAGAGAGCTGAGATATTAACTATACATTTAGGTATTAAAGTTGACTGGCAACTGGTTTCACAATTAGTGATTACTTATGAGTCAAAGACAGGCAAAATATCCTTGGAGCTGCCTACCTGATACTTTTCAGCAAAAAATCTTGACTAATTATTGTGCACTTGATTTATTTATGCCTGTAAGTAATATAACCTACACACTAAGTTAATGGTAAACAATACTAAACAATCAATCCTACATATCCTTTTCTTGGTTTACCTATTTTGCAACAATTCCCAAAGCCACAGAACATGTGAGATATTTTACTTACAGAGAGTTCACACGAAAGAGTCATTGTGCTGAAATCTTTCAAAAAAGTGGGATGAAACAGAAAAGTTATACAATTAATGTATTTATTGTTATTTTTTTAAAAATTTTATTTATTTGTTTTCGGGGGTACCTTAGTCTGAAGAAAATAAAATGTACTTTAACTGCCTTTCATTTGGAAAGACTATGTCCTCAGCATGTCACAACAAGGAATCAGCCACTCAAAAGCACATATAACAAAAAACAGGATTTATATATATATCCGAAAACTAATTATTCTGTACCCGTCTGTTCCTCTTTAAATTTCATTGTGATTGTAATTTGGTTTTTGAAGCACTACCTTTTTTACCCTCAGGGGGTACAGATCTTTTCCTTATCCTGGAAGAGATGCGAGAGTTAGCAAGGAATTTTTGTTTTAATATCTAAGTGATACTTATTATCTTGCAAATTAATTTCATCAACAGGAAAACAATCTTCTTATTTGCTTATTAATTTCCTTCAATGCCATGTTAAACAATTTTAAACATAACAAGTGTTGATCAAACACGTTATATGTTTTACAATAAGCTGAAGACTTCAAACATAAATATATTTTTAGTATAAACCTTCTGAAAAATTGTGTTGCATGCATCATGGATTGTTTATATTTTTATTTGTTGTACAGCACTTCAGAGAAATGTACTGAGTTATTGCCAATTGCTGATACCGCAAATTGTATTCAGACACTTTGCTATCCGAACCTACAGATTATCCAAACTAAAGTTATATCTCCAATATGGTCAGATCAGTAACAATTTACTCTATACGATAAAATGAGTTTTTTAAGTTGTAAGATAAGTATACATTTGGCGTAAAAAGCATTTGTATGAATGTATTTTCCCACAAAAATGAAAAAAAAACAAGAATCTGAAACTCATCTCGATAGTCTTTTTACTGAAATAATAAGAAACAGTAACTTATCCGGATCTTCTTTTTACTGTCAGATCAAGACAGTGAAATGAGAAATGTAACACAGATACATTACACCTAAAATATGATCATTTAGTTTGCGGCAAAGACTTTTTGCCTTGTGTGTTGAGTTCAAACATGCCACTTTAATGTCACAGACACATCTGTGTCAGTTTAACTGCAGTGGAACGTGATTCAGCATCTACTGGCGGTTTTAATTTCATAGGCGTTTTTGTTTATAAATAAGCCTAATGAAAATGAGAAAAGCAAAGATCAAATAATCTCATTCCCAGGGCCACCCATAAGACAAGAATTACTATGAACTGGGATTATATAACAATTTATTCTGCTAAAATTTCTTTGAAACATGTACAAGTACTTAGACTAAGACCTTGGCAAATGTAACCTGATTAGGATTGAATTCTTTATATTTTACATTTTTCAAATTTTAGATTTTATAAATTAAAGGCACTAAAGGTATAAACCACCACTGGTGAATTAGCGAAGAAGTTATGATTTAGAAATAACGTTTTACTATAAATGACCGACTGGAGCAGAGGTGCACCAAATGTGAGCAAATCAAGGTAAAGCAAATCAAGGGTCAAATGGAGGTCATGTAAAAGAATGCAAAAGTTGAATATATATTGAAGAAATAGTTACCAAAGGGTTTGTGAATCCCAGAATCGAATACGCGAAATTTAGAAATTTGGTGTGTTGGTCAAGGTATTTGAATCCAAAAAAGCACAAGCAATAGGTCAAATGAATCTATGAGGATTGTCTATTATTTTGTAGTATTTCAAACTTTTTAAACGCTAGCAGCGACTTAATGTAAACTCATCTAAAACCAAATTTTCAAAAATATTATATCTTGTCTGTTTGCTAAGAGAATGTAAACTTTAAGAGATGAATAAACAGTAATAACACAGAAGAAAATAATATTACCACTGGATTGAGATAACGTAAACAAACCTTGTGTAGGGAAGTGTCTTGTCCGGGCTATATCTCAGGAACTGTGAAGGTGTAAGATGTTCAATGTTTGCAGGGATATTGGATGGGAGTTGTAGATGTGGATGTCATAGTGTGACCTTAATCCGACCCTTGACTTTGATTTTTTTTTTATAATCACATTTGAGACATATATTTCTTAACACATATATAAGATATATTGACTGCTGCAAGTGATTTTTATATGTACTTTCACCTAATTGTGCTATTTCCACTGACAAGTATTTTAACATCAATTAATAAATTTTACAGCTTCTCATTTTTAGTTTACTTATTAATGATTTGATCTTGTTATAGAATTGTCTTGCTTGATACTTTGTTTTTGCATATATTTTCCATCTCCTCAGTGTTATTTGTTCTGCACCTTTGTATGATTTACATTCTAAGTTCTATATATCTAATGGTGTCCAATGTTATTTCCCCAGAGTATGGGGTATGGGTATCACTGGTGCTTTTTTCACCTGTTCAATATAAGTAAGAGTGGTGAACAGTAATAAAACACTCCATCCATAAATTTGTGTTGAAATTTGTAACCTTTTATCAAACACAATACTGTTTTAATAATTAAAATACTTGAAGACAAACCACTATACAAATGACTTGATCAAAACTTAATTCAAAATCTGATTACTGTCCATGAGTTACAGTTGTTAGATCAGAGAGGAGCCTGTGACTCGATAGACCATAGCTGTATACTCATGTTACTGAATCAGGACCCTGACCTTATATCTGGAAGGTCACACCAGGGGTCAAATAAAGTCACCAGCACGATTTAGCTGTTAATCTGTTAGACCTCACAAAACCCACCAAATCTGACAAATCACCTCTGCCAAAGTTCAGAATCACCATACACACGAAACCAAAGTTAACCACAAAGTCAGATGGAGGTCAAGATCAGAAGGTCAAAGTAAACTAACAGCTAGACAAAATTAATTGTTTAACACATCAGTAAAACAATGTTTGCGAAAGTTTATTACACATGTTAGTTATGTACATATGATGTTAGATAAAACAAGATAAAATTATAAAATTTTAACTGGCCCAATCACAATGAAGAGGGAATGGCAGAGGAAAAAGTGGAGGGAATAATGGATGCTGCTGTAGGTGCCTTTTGAAGATAGGTCCATACAGAGGGACTTTTCCTGAGACCGTGGGCTATAATGTTTTGCGAAGGGACTTGGCAATCAAAAGCCAAAGTGGCACCTGACCTGCAGAAGGCATGGGAGCCATATGCTACTGGGTCAGGTTCAGGGGCCAATGATGGATCTAAGGGCATCGCTGATATAAGTGTCAATCACAGGATGAAAAGGATGTTGATTTGAAGCAGAAAGAGGGAAAGAGGGTGGCAATGGCCGAGAATCCAAAAGATTCTTCAAGGCTAATACTGGACATAGGAGAGAATGATCCAAAAGGGAGATTTGAACCACATCATGGCCAACTCTGTCGTGTAAGGTTTTGGTCCATTTGAGTAAAATATGTGCACGGGGGGGGGGGGGGGGGGGGCAAAGATAACATCCTGACGATTAATGTGCCTAAAATAATCGAATTTCTTGATGGAATGTGGTGCTATGTTTGACATTCTCAAGAAACCAAAGAAAGCTAACAGGAAAGCTGCCCTATATAGGTGTGGGTCTGAAAGTGATTCACAAGCTTGTGATATCAAAAAAAGTGTAGGAATGTCAAACGTTCCTCTGGGAACAGGTCTGAATTTTGAGTTTAAGGACTTCGTAAGTATAAGGTCACAGAGTGATTATAAAGATCTTCAGCAGATAACTTATAAAATTTTGCCATGGTTCTGAGTGAAGACAGATAATTCTTGATCACTTTGGGAGAAAGTGAGTTGAAATGTAAGAATTCCAGAAAACACAAAATGTTATGCAAAGAAAAAGATGAATTCAAGCCCATAAACACAGTGAATCCAATGAAAGTCCTGAAATTAGTGCTGTGAGAACTCCTGGTAGCAGGTCTGTAGGCTGAACTAATTCTTGAAGTGGCCAAAGATATGAGCTGCAAGGAGGCAGGAGTGGCTCCTGAAATTAGATAGTAAGGTCCAAATTAAAATAAGCAGGTGAAACTCGATAGAACTGGTATTTGGTATCAAGGTCACATTTAAGATCATCTGCAATAGGCTTATCTGAATAAAGCCTAGAAAGTGCATCTGCCACTCTATTGTTCTTACCACTAATGTGTTGTATCTGCAATTTAATATCATATATTGAGACAACCCATTGATCAGCCCAAACTCTAAGGGCTATTAAGATGTTTAACATCTCGAGATTCGCAATATCTCAATAATGTTTAGGAATACCAAAAATAGGAATAGAATACACTTTATTACACCAAACCCCTCCCATTCCAGTGAGGGAAGCATCGATACATAAGGTTTCATTTTCCTCAAGGGATTCTTTCTGGAAAAAAATGTAATGCCATTATAAGAAGGAAGGAATTTAATGAACTAAAGCAAGTCCTTCTTAAAATTTTCATCAAGCTGTATGCATTTCTTGTGGGAACTTTTTCTGAACAGATTGAGAATTCTGTTTACAAACATGCGAGCGGGATGTACACACTTGTGCACATATAATAATTTGCCTAACAGAGATTGAAAAGTATGCCTGCTGATGCGTTTTTTACCATAAATGGACAAGCATTCATCAAGAATAGTATCAGTCTTGGACTTTGTGATACTAATAGCATTGGCGTCAATATTAACTTCAATACCAAGGCATATAAGGACCTTAGAGGGGGTTACATTCATCAGGGTTAATAGGTAGACCTAGTTCTGTTAAAAGGTCATATAAAGTATGAAAAGTCATTTGTGCCTTGTGTTTAGGTGACACTATCATAAAGTCATCAATGTACACAAATGCGTCAAAACCTTTTTGTTTCTCTTTCTTTTTGATCTCTTGAACAATATTATCAATTGTTGGAAATCCAAAGTAAAACGTGAGTTATCAAAAGTATTTCTGTCAACAAAATAGTTCACTGAACTATCAAGGGGGTATGAAAGATTAAGTATCACCTTTCGCTTATTAATGTCCTTAGGACGAGTGAGGAGGGGAGAACAATGATAGTCCTTATCAGGCACCTCTGCAACAGGACCCAAAATAGCCCTCAGTGCTATTTCTTTGTTCAAGTATTCTTCAACAGCTTTGGGATACTGGATAGCCGAGGCATGGTTGGATATATTATTAGTGTTATGCAAATTATGATCATCCGACAAGGAAAGAGGGAACCCAAATTTTAAATACTGGATAACTCTTTGATCTGGATAATCAGACAAATAGTGCTCCCAAGCTAGGATATTCAAAGAAGAAGAGACAGGAATCCTAGCCATCTTATAATTTGGAAGACCAGTACTTTGTATAATCTTGGTCTACAGTATCAATGCTTTGTGGAAGTCTATCAGGACCCACAAAGTAAAAGTCAGTAGGATCATATGCTAAATACCCTGTAGTCTTATGCGGATCCTTTATGTCACTGGTGAGAGTGAGCAGCTCACTCGAACAAGTGGGAGAATGACAATGGCTGGCATCACTCGGCTGCAAAGACATCTCAAATGGATCTGAAAGTTTGTTAGTTACATTAGTTTTATGCATATCATCCCCAGGATAGCTGTCGTCTACAACAGTACTACCATCATGAAATTGAAGAGTAGTTTCATTTACAGAAAGTGTTTCCTTACAGCCATGTGGACTAACATCACTCAAGACTATTTGTTTTGCTTGATTAATGACCTGCATTTGACACAGTTGATCAACTACTTGCTGCATATACTCAGTATAGCCATAACCAAAAGTTTGCATACAATACAAGTCCTTGACATAAGCAAGGTACATATCTGCCTCCATATCGTTAACACTACTTGGATTATAACCATCATCAACAACAGCATATAAGAAAAACAAGACTTGGAGGATACCTTCAGGAACTGACAGCCAAGGATTGAGATGCCAGATGAATTCACTTGCATGATCCTCAGCCCAATAAAAACCCTTCAATTGAGAATTTGCTTGTGGAAGAATATAAATCAACCTCAGTTCAATGAAAGTTTCTCCTAATTTTACCCAATTCATGACAGATATTATCCTAATTCCATCCATGTGATCAATATATGGCATATCAGCCTCATCTACTTTAATGTTCACTACTCTGACACATTTACTTGATTTACAGCTACCCTGTAACAATGAGTTAGTAATGTTAGTATTAACCTTGTTGACTCTGGCAACTCCATCAATATTCACTATGTCACTCCTATGATGACCTGCAATGGAAAAAGCATTATCCCCATCAGCTGCATCACCAGGGTGACCACCAACATCTGCTGCTGTATACTGCAAATAATAATGCACAATAGATTTACCAGCATAGTCAACAGATTTACAAGGTTTAAGAATTAATGTACAATTATCATCATTGTGATGAACATCTAGGCAATTACAGCTACTAGTAACACCCTCACTGTTCTCTGTTACAGCATTTGCACAAAAACCATTATCATTCTGTGACAACTTTGATTTATTATTAATGTCATTATTTCCAGTGTTCCCGTGGTCAAAACTACCTTGCAAAGAGAAAATTATGTGACAGTTACTGGAAGTTCCATGTGATCCTATGTTGTCCTATTTACTAGACTGCTTGTCCTGCTGCTTGGTGTTACCCTTAAAATGACACTTTGTCTCTGGGTGATTACTTGTCCTACCCTGTTTCCAACAGTATGCACAACTGTGTTTGTAGACACCATGGTGACCTCCATGATTACAAGAATTTTTATTATAGAACCTAAATGTCCTTCCCTTCTGTTGTTGTGATAAAGTGCGTGAATTTACGAGAGCTACCTGTGAGGCACTAAGCCTATTCAAGGCCCACTGTGTGGCATCACTCCAAGTCAGCCTGCCTTCCTCTACTTCATGCATGGAGGATGCATAGGCCTCCCCTGACTGCAGGCCAAGGAATGGATGAAGCATCCCTCATGATAAAAATCATTTGAGTAAGAACTGACCTTAAAACGTCATTGTCCTGAATCTGGATAGCATTGGTCAGCTGCCCTGCCACCCATTGTGGAACTGAGAGGTCGTCATAAGCAGTCCTCTTCTTTGCAGCCCCACCAGTATAGCCCTCGTTGGGCCACCTGAACTGCGGTTGTAAGACACTCGTATCTGTATTATTATATCTACCAGATCTTTTAGATACTGGCTTACCTTGGATAAGTTCCTGGCCATTTCCTTGCTCATAATGTGACAGCAACTGTGTAACAGCGTCATTGACAGTAGGCATCCTTCTCAGTGCGTCAAGAGTGGGCATGGTGGGTTACCTAACAGCGGAATCATCAGTTGATCTGAAAACAGCATGATTCAGGTAAGCATTAGATGAAGCAAACGGATTCGAGTTTGGTGGATGAGCAAAACTAGACTTGCCCATGTGAGCGACCTCTGGATCAGGCAGAGTATGATGCTTGCCCTTCTGGTGCCCAGTTGATTCATGGGATGTGGATAATGACTGGGCTGTAAACAGCTGTCTCGAGTGTACAGGATCCATGGGAGCAGCCCTATCACATTGATTGTGCACATGAATTGTAGGCCTATCATCTATAGTGACCAGCTGAACACTAGCAGTAGGTGAATGTACAGGCGTTGAGTTGACTGTGTTTCGACTCTCAAGGTCATCCATACGACGCATAATTTGCTTATTGGAGTCATCTAACTTCTGGAGGAAGGCCATAAGAGTATGATTACTGTCTCCGGCTGAGGGAGAATCTGAAGAGGTTGACAGCATGGCAGGGGTGCCAGAAGCAATATTAGCATCAGAAAGCAAATATGAACCGTCATTCAACTGTGTTCCTCTTGCCATCTCTCTGGCAGCCTTCCTACGTGACCTAGACGTGGTAGCAGGAAGAGATTTCTTCTTGGTGGTTGTTGCAGGAGTTTTCTTGTTCTTCATATTCGATTTCATTTCGATATCACAGAATATATACAACCATTGATAACTAAAACACTAAAATACTAAAACTCCGATGAAATTATGTAAAATCATGTATGTACACAAATCACCAATCTAATATATTTTCAAGGTGTTATTCCAATGATACCTCAAGTTCAAATGGTCATGCATTCAGAGATGAAATCGATCAAGCAGCAAGGACCTATAGGTGATTGGTTGACCTAGATGTCATGGGTGAATACCTAGAGTTCACAGAAAGCATTATACCGAATGCAGTTTAAGGTATGTAAAATATTATTACAATTACAACTGCCTAGGCAGGCCCCTACCAGGTCTTGCCTTCAACAGTCTATATATGATGAAATTGAAACAGTTTGGGATGCACTCCAGTGTGACATTTTTTCAAAATAGACTGATAAACTGATCCCAGTGTTTTATCAATAAGAGACAGAAAAAGTAATAGATTTTATATTTGTATAAATACTTAGGGAGTAATATTTGGTACAGTGGTTAAAAGAGAACACTCATATTACTTGAACAATTAACATTAAAATATATGAAATTCTGTTTATGTTATTGAAGTTCAAGGTTAAAAATTCTCAAGAATATTACACTCATAAACTAATTGTTGCTTCCACTTTATTGCATGATTAAGATCTTGATTATGTTAAAATATAAATAAAGAAATTAAAAACAAAGGTTTTGGACTGGTGATGTTTCCACTTGCAATGAAAACACTTACAAAGAAGAGTGACAAAAGAAACAAAGCTTCACCATAGATTAATGATATAAAAGATACATAAATTAATATATGTCATGTCGTTCACAAAAGAAACATATTTGTAAATAGAGGAAAATAATATATCAAAATTACATAAATATTTAAAGAGACTGAAATGTTCATAAATGTATTGGGCTCCACTGAGATTGTCTTCTTGTTGGAAAATTATAACCCTGTTCTATGTCACAAGTTTTCTTTCAGACCGTCCTGATCACGTTGGCTATGATTATGGATGACCATCAGAAATATTCAACAATTTTAAAACCTTTGCCAGTGGGTATTTATTTCTCAAGTTATATCCCAGCTGACATTTTGGGTGACAGTACCAATCTGTTAGATGCTAAGGCCTATATTGTCCACGTTTCCCATGATACAGCAATTCTTTCTGTGCAAATGGAGCAGAGTGATCTTGTCCCAAGAGAAGATTAGTCTTGAACCTTCCGACTTCTTTCCAAGAATGAATGTGATTTGGTGTTAAGAATTATCTCTATCATTTGTGACAGTCAGGAATTTCTTGGTTTCTTTCAGTTATACCAGTTCTCTCCCAAGTGTAAGTTTTTGTGATCAATCAGAAAAATGAAATAGGTGCAATAATATTTTTTGGAGTCTGTCTTGAATATTGTGTATATAACCTAACCTGTGTAATATTTAGCCTTTTGTTGGTTAATGTACTTCCAAATTCTATTGGTTTAAATGTAGAAGTTAATTTGAATTATGCCAAGTTGAAACTAAATTATCATAAATTGTCCTGTAAATAATCTGAGCAAATATATTTGCATAACAGTTTAACCATTTTGAAAATAGAGCGATATTCCGTAAGGAGCTAGTGTCAACTGTTGATGAAACAACAGTTAATGAAATAACAGTTCAAAGATATATAAAAGTTCAAATGTTCCAATAAATTTCCAGTAAATAAATAACAAATCCAAGTTTTCTGGTTCATCTGAGGGATGTTATGAACTAATAACAGCAGACAAACACTCAGTAGAAAAGTAATACTAGGGAGAAAGATGGACACGAAAGGCTGCAGCCATCCGGGAAGAACCTAAAAGGGGAACATGTATGTACCTTCACTCACATTGGGAGGACCAGGAGTCGTGTGCTTGTATGTGCTGCATTGAAACCGCATGCTGGAACGCCCAGGAGGCCCTAGCTCTCCTGAAATCATGAAAAGTAAGGGATTTTTGTAAGCCAAGTGCAAAAGAAATATCTTTGAGATGCTTCTTGGCCCTGGAATCCGTCAGAGGGAGCAAAGTGGCAGCCCTGGGGTAAACCATTTATTGCAGGAATGCATTTGTCATAGCCAGTAAAGTAACCACAGGACACAAATAGGAATCTTAGGAGCTTAAGAGGCCTGTTAAATTTCAAGGGCTTAATAAAAAGTGGAATTCTTTGATCGTTGAAATATTTTGTGTCCAGTCCATAAATGATGTGTGACGCCCTGACTCCAGTGATAAAATTTGTTTGTTTTTTTCATTCCTGAGGGGGAACCTTAAGAAAAATTTTAGCATGTGCCACCATGCCTTTTGTAAAGTAACACCTGATTGGCCCCCTGGGCCTTCTTTAGACAGAGAATTTCAACCCTTCTTCCATTTACAGCTCACACTTGGAAGGGGTAACACCTCAAGGACATTTATTTATTTTTACTTTTCTTCTTCATGTATTTTGGGTTGTTGTTTTTGGTTATTATTATTTTACAATTCATCATAGTCTTTCAACCTTTTGTATATAAGAAAAAGTATAACTTGCGGTCTAAAAAGTCTGAAAGTATTCATTTACCTTTGCAGTTGCATTTATCGGATGATAACGATTTTGTAACGAACTTGTTGGGGCATAAGAATTCTACAATGTCTCACCAAGATTCGGATTCGTCATTATCAGGTAGCGTCATTATCAGGTATTCAATTTTCTGACAGTGACGGTGTGGGCCCAAGTGGGCTTTTGTTTAACCACTTGCAAGTTGAAGTGCCCCTGCAAAGTTGCCCCTGATTTACACTTTCAAGAAACACAATCTTTGGTAAACCAACAGATTTTGTCACAGCTCACTGCCATCAGTGACAGATTGCAATAATTAGAAAATAAACCTGTTAGGAAAACCACTGACAAATCAAAATTCAAGGGCAGCCGTGCTGGTTAACAACACAAGAGTACTCGTGTAAATAAAACAGAAAGTACTCAAGCGGAAAAATGTACTCCTGCACTCACTACTGAATGTTGTCCACAATCGGGTACTGGTCAAATTCCTTCACTGGAATATATCAGAGCAAATAATCAAATACAACGTAGTGTTGAAGAAAGAATCAAAGAATTACAACATCTTGCACAAACAGGTATGTCTGACAATAAAATAAAATCACAAAGAGGTGGTCAGGTAGATGATTTTGTCAAAAACAGAATTAAATGGCCACATGAATTTGTTTTGGCTGGTTCTCAAAAAGAAAGGGTGTCCTATGATCAGTTGACGATGGGTCAATGGATGGCAGGTTTTTGTAGAACTATGAGGGAGGAAAATTGTATTCAAAACAAAGATGCTATGTTGGATTACCTTATTTCGTTATGGGATGATTCTAATGATTTCTCATGGAGTTCTGCAAAAGCCTGCCATGCTGTGCTTTTATGTCGCATGGAGCAGGGAGAAATTAAAGATTTTACTCAAACTGATCTCATTGATTCTGTTAGAAGAGCACATGCTCAAAGACATAACCCCTCCATTCAAACATTTTCAAAAAATGCAACAAAACGCGACAAAAATGGAAGAACAATGATCTGTCAGTTCTTCAATCAAGGCTTATGTATGCATCAAGCAACTCATGAAACAAGAGGTGTGCTGTATAGACATGTTTGCAACCATTGCTTCACAAAAAATGGCAAAGCCTTTCCACATTCAGAAATAGAATGTAAAACCAAGTTGAAAAATACAAAAAACAATAATCTTGGGCGTTCATCACTCTACCTCCTCTTACCATCAAACTAGGGTTTTCTGGAATAGTAAAAATGATCAAAAACACAGTTTTATCTGCTTACAATGCAACACTTCAAACAGCTGTGCATTGGTTTCATGCTTTTAAAGCATTTGATAACAGGAGGATCATAGGACTTACGCCCAAGTTACTAAAACCATGTATTCTGATCATAAAAACTATAATCTCAAACCTTGCACCTCGGCTCCCCGCATCGTCACTGTCAATAACGAAAATACCAAGGTAAAACCTAAATTCCTTACCCCTTCCAAGGTGAGTATAAATGCACAGGGCTGCACTTCCCCTAAGGAGACCCCACGTTCTAGATCATGGGTTCAAACCAATAGGGATAGGCCAGCTTCTCAGCAAAATGGGTTTCTCACTAATAGGTTTCATATCTTGACGGATTTGGAAGACAATTCGTCACAATTTCGTTATACAGAGAAAAGGGGTCTCATGGTGAAGTGCAGCCTTATAAGGAATCCGATGTCCTTCCATCTAAACACAATGCACATGCTTGCTCCATTCAAGGCAATCTCGACTATAACAGCAAACGACTTCAATATGCGGATAAGGCTACAGATACTGATAAGAAAATCTTATCCTCGTATACAAGTCAACAGAGGGACACTGTGATTAACAAAACTGTACCTCCAGAGATACCATTGGTAAATAATGAAAGCAATAACCACAGTGTTCCCCAATCTTTTGCTGTGAAAACATACAAACATGCTCATAAGGAAGACAATTATGAGGAATCAGTAGATATGGAAAAAATTCCTTTATATATGTGGAAAAATAAACACCTTAGCAAAGATCATATAGCCTGCTTAACACAAAATGTAGGGGATTTCAGATACATTCCATTAAATGACTTGTTGGTCTATAATGGCCCTCATGTTTCCTGTCAAAAGATACCCGACATTTTACAGGCTCATAACACAATACAACATAGTGGAGTCCCAAATTTTTGGAAAGCTAGAATACCAGTAGCCACTCAACTCAATCCTGATAGATGGGCTTTTTATTTACAAGATTATTGGGATAAACAACTTCCGGATTTAATAAAATACGGATTTCCTTTGGATTTTGATACAAATCTGTCCTACAGCCAACTTATGACAATCATGCTGCAGCAATTCAACATTGTGATCAAATTGACCACTACTTATCTGAGGAGTTAAAATATGGGGAAATATACGGTCCTTTCAAACATATCCCTTTCCAGTTCACATTTCTCCACTAATGACTAGGCCAAAACAAAATTCTGAAACACGGCGTACCATAATAGACCTTAGTTATCCCAAAGGAGCTTCTGTTAATAATGCTATAAATAAATTCAAGTATCTGGACACATATTTTTCTTTGTCTTATCCATCTACTGACCATATAGTTCATCAAATATGAAAATTGGGTCCAGGCTCATTGCTGTACAAGGTTGATATCAGTAGAGCCTTTCGTCATTTACATATAGACCCAGGGGATATTGACCTTCTTGGCATCCTTCATAAGGATCTCTTTCTCGATGGATTGCTGCCGTCCGGATTTTTTGAAAGGTGTTCAGACACAATCCGGTTCATTATGAAAAAACACAATCATAATGCACTCTTAAATTACATTGACGACCTTATATATATTGGTCTGCCTTCAAACATCCATGATTCATATCAATTTCTCTTATCTTTGCTTCAAGATTTAGGTTTAGAGGTGAGCGATTAAAAGTTGGTTCCTCCCTCTACGTGTGTCACATGTTTAGGTATACAAATGGATACGGTGCAAAAAACCTAATCAATTCTGGAAGCAAAACTACAAGAAATAAAAACCTTGTGTAAAACATGCACACATAAGCAGGTTGCCACTAAACAGCAATTTCAATCGCTGTTAGGCTCACTGCTGTATATCACAAAATGCATCAAACCTGCTGGTATTTTCTTGAATCGTATGCTCCAGTTTTTAAGATCAAATCATGATTCCCAAAATTCATTCTAAAATCTGAATTATTCAAAGACTTATGCTGGTTTAATACCTTCCTAGATCAGTACAATGGAGTCACATGTTTTGATAACAATGTTCCGGATCATACTGTTCACTTGGATGCTTCTCTCACTGGTATGGGAGCTGCATTCGCCAATATGGTCTATACGCTTCAGATTCCTTGCCTGTATAACCACCTTCATATAACACAATTAGAGATGCTAAATGTAGTGGTTGCTTTGAAGGTCTGGGATTCCGTATGGTCCAACAGGATAATTGAAATAAAATGTGATAACTTGGCTGTAGTAGAGGTACTTACTTCTGGCAAGACCAAAGATACTTTTTTGGCTACTTTTGCACGCAATGTTTGGCTAATTTGTGCCATATTCAATATACAAATACGGGTATGGCACATTCCCGGGAAATCAAATCACATTGCTGATTTGCTTTCCAGGTGGACAATTGTAAAAGATCCATTGCATAAACCTAATCAACTTTTACCACAATTTATATGGGTCAACACACATATAGACCTTCTTAAACTCAACCATGATATCTAATTTATGTTGTAGATTCAATGACTTACACTTCCCAGCTTACCACCAGGGCTAGGTACAGGTTACAGATGGCTTTTAGACCAGCTACTGCAAGGACATATGCTCGTATGTTTGCCGACTTCCTGGGCTTCATGGTGGCAACTGGGACGTGCCACCATAAGGTAAACCATTTTGTCTTGATCATGTTCATGTAATTTCTCTCTGAAAATGGCTTGTCAGCAGCCAATATTGCCAATCACATGGCTGGTATTAGGGCATAATGTATAATATATGATTTAGATACTACCCATTTTAGACATGACCAAATCCAGTTGTTTTCCAAAGCACTGAAATTAGATAGACCGCTCCAACCAAAAAATCACAATATTATCTCCACAGATATGCTCACCAGTATCTTGCTGGTTACACAAACCTTGCGATTTCCTGTTCAGTTTACAGCACTTTATTCCCTGGCTTTTTCACGTTTTTACGCATTTCCAATATACTTCCACACTCCATTTCCACCTTTGACCCATCAAGGCAGTTAACCAGAGGAGATGTTATTCTCACAGACCAGGGAGCCAATGTAGTAGTTAAATGGTCAAAAACTATGCAAAATAGAACAGAAATCCATACCATTCCAATTCCCATATTGGGCCAATCAGTCCTATGTCCTTATAGGTACTCCAAATCAACCATTGTTTTCCATTTCCAGGTGCCATGGTGCTGTGCCTTTAACTGATTCAGTGGCTAGACGCCATTTACTCAGTTTCCAAAAAACTCCACATTGATCCCCCTCTGAAATTTCACGACTTCAGGCGTTCAGGGGCTACTTGGGCATTTTTATGGAAATTTGCTATATAGCCATATCTCAGACTTCTACTTGCTCTGTGGTGTAACAAATTCCAATCTATCAAATCAGGTTATGGGCACACTTTGACCTTTACTCATGAGATCACGTTGTAAACTTGGGTCTGGGTCAAAATCTAGCCCTAAGCTAGTTTTAAAATTGGGGTTGTTCTTGAACCATATTCTCATTGATTCAATTGGGTTTTCAACATTTTGACCTTTATGTATCATATGACCTTGTGAACTTGGGTCTGCTTCTCAAACTAGGCTTCAGCTGGTTTCTAAATTGGGGTCCTTCTGTAACCAACTGTTCCCTTCTAAAATTGTATTTCACTATTTTACCAAAGTGCCCCCAGACCTGGTTTTACTGCTGTTAAAGTCTTGTTATGGCAGCAGTTAAACAGCTATTCATTATTGCATTAGTATCAGTAACTACTACATATGTTTAGACACTAACAACATATACTAGAATCTGTGTTATTGTAATTCTATATGTTTATTAAAAGTTATGAATAGTAGAATAAATATCTATAATCCCAAGCTTTGGGCTTTTATTTTGGTTACCCCTGGAGAATGACATACCAGTTCTGTACAAATGCTCCAAAAAAGCAAGTAGATCTACAGTAGACACCTGGGGCAGCGACAAACCAGCCAATACCAAGAAGGCTAAGAAATCTTTGAAATACCGAGAATACACACTCGTGGTTGCTGGTGTGCAATAATATAATTTTAAAAATTAACAGGTATAGGGAGAGTATATACTAAGTCCGCATACGCCACAGCCTGGCCTGTGAGTGATGTAAATATTGGCTGAAATAGGTCTGACTTCATATATGCTAACCCCATTGAATTGCTTCAAAAATTCTAAACCAATGTAAATCCTGAAAAATTCTGATGTCAGTTCAATGATCGTTTTAGAAGCCCAAAACTCCCAAAACTCGCAACATAAGGTTAAGAAGGACTTAAAACATGATTTAGTACAAGGCTTTTTTTCCTGCCATTTATTTCAGATTTGTACAATTTCCTGTAACTTTTAAGGAGGAATAGATATAAGTCTATTGATATTATTGAATGATATCCCCAAGGAAACAGCTTGAATGTAGTGGATGTAGTTTTTTCAAGCTTATATCTAGACCTAACTCTCTAAAGCAATTGGATAAGAAATTCATAAGCTTGGTGTAGAGAGGGGGGAAGGCCACAATACACTAAATCATCAATTTAATTTAAGAGTGCATGATGACCATGTTTCATTATATAACGCACTGTGTCACTCAATTTTGAAGAGAAAAATAATCAAGACCAATTCCCAAATGTTAGGGCCACATCAATGAAATATTATCATTATGTTGTAGACCCAGATCAATGTACCCAGGGTCAATCTGGATATGTCGAAAAGCAAAACTAATGTCTATCTGAGCTGCTGGACTGATGGCATTCAATTTGTTAACAATTTTGTCTACAGAAGGATAATGCATATCAAATTTTGGGCCCAAATATGTATCTTTCTCGACCCCATATAGATACAAAGTGCAAAAATGCCGCCAAAATGCCCCAAACTTCAATTAATCAACAATAGACTGTGCCACATGGTCACTTAATTGAATGGCAGAAGTATTATCATCACAGGTTTGACCCAATATATAACTGTTATTGAAATCTAATAGAAATCCGTATTCTCTAAGATCCAGAAGCTGAGTAATCACTGGAATGCGCAGACCCCCAAAAATATTTGCTCCCAGGGAGAATTTGACTTAATATCCGCTATTCCACCAAGATCACTTATTTCCGAATCTGACTTACTTGTACTATCTGACTGAAAAATGGGCACTTGCCAGGGTTTCGGATGGCTGCTTTCTAATGCCTGAGAGAGAAACACCCCATTACCGGCCAGCTGCAACTCCACAGGAATGTGAGTATCTTCCTGACCAGTAGAACGTAAATTGTATCTAGTTTCTATGATTTAAAACCAAATAATGTTTCTAAAAACTAAATAAAAAACTAAAAACCTCAAAGTACATGTGTATATACAAATGTGCCAGTGCTGAAGCTTTACTGTGTCCTCTTGGCCTGACAAAGTCAAAGTGGCAGACAGGAGGTTGGGGTCTGGGGCTTTTGCATCTTCCCCCCCCTCCATTGTAAATAAATTAAACAAACTGTAAAACTATCTACACACATATATTATCAGTTCTATCTTATCTCATAAACTTTAAAATAAAATTTTAAAGTTAATTTAAATCTCACTTTGAGGTCACCTTACGCCTTAACGCCTCTCTAGTAAATTAATCTTCATTTAAGGTCACATCAGACATCAGAATTGGAGTATGGGATCACCTTAAACTCTTTGAATTGGGTTTTACTTTCCTTGGCCTAAGGTGGCCTTAAACTGACTAAATAACTTTACAATCTAAAACTTGTATGTTCAGTGTTATTGCAATTGTATATATAAATTAGCTGATTATAGTTGTAAATAAGTTATATTTTTCCCCGTTTGGGTTTTTCATTTAATACTGGTTGGGAGCAATGTGGGGTTGTATGACAAAAGTTACACAAATCTCATTGCTCCAGAAAGTTTTAAAAAATAGTTCTTGTTTATTTTACCCTAAAATTTCATTGGGTCACCTTTGAACTTCCCTACAATATTTCTGCTTAAAAGTTAAAATACTTCACTCTTGAAAGGGAAGTCAAACTAGGCAGACGCCATTACAAAAATTTAAAAGTTGTAAAATTTTTCTTTTGTCTCCCTCTTACCCACCCTGGATCCATGACATATGTGTAGTAGTTGTAGGTCACATGGAATGAGCAGTGATGTTCAACCTTCAGGGCTGCCCTCTACCTCTATAACATCGAGGTTATCATGCTGGTACGAATCCCAGCATTTGAACTTTGGAAAAAGCTCTACAGGTCGAGTCTATAGGGGCTTTGGCCACCACTTACAGGGATGTGTATCCATCTGGGGTCAGTCCTGGCAAAGGTGCTGTTGGATCACAGGAACAAGCTCTGCATTAAGCTGAAGTCTGCTTTACAGGTTCCAAAACCTCTGGCACATCACTCAATTGTTCAGCATTCATAATCTGTGCGTCATCCTCAGCGTCACCAGCATTCACCTTACCACTTGCCTCTACTGCTTCTTCCTTTGGCTGGGCTTAGCCCCAGTTCAGCTTTAGTTGCCTCAAAATGCCAGCCTTGACTGTCAGCCTTCTCCTATGTTCACGGCCAGATTCCAATCCCCCAAAACCCTTAATCCAGAGCCTTAATCTTGTGGTGGAACAGGGGCATAAACATACACCCACAAACACACCCACCGTGCAAGATTTAAACTGTCCCAGAATAACCCCTGCTATAGTTTGGGCTGGCCCATAATAATTTCAGGTACATTATGGACTAGCTCGTCTCTAGCACCTGGACTGGCATGAAGCTTCCGGGTAGAAGCCAATAAAAAAACTTATCAGTATCATGTAGAATTTATTGCTAACATTATTTTTGTAGCAAACAAGGACATGTGTCAATTTACCATGCTAAGCAGAAATATAATAAGCCTCTTTTGTGTTTAATCTCCGACCAACCTCACTTCAGGGCACATTTCATGCATTCATTGTTGCTATATCATATAGTCATTGAACAAGTACTGTACATAAGCCAATGATATCCAGGATAGCAAAGGAATATGAATGTACATATGCTCTGTTGAATCAATATGTTTTAAAACGAATATCAGCAGACTAATCGTTTGAGAAACTGTAAATGTTCTTTTATTATTTAGAATCTGGAAGATTGTGCCGTATGCCATATTTTTCTCATATGAATGTCTTAACAATCTGACCTATTTTTTGTAGTCTTGATCATGATCCCCCAAGACAACCTCCACAAAACTTCAACAATCCTATCGTGCAGCACATAAATTTGCATTTGTTGATAGGATCTCCACATTTTACAGTAAGTATTTTTTGTAATTAAGACCCGTTCATCTGCTGAAGTCACGCTAACTGCGGTTTAATTTGATGACAGATATTGTGGCCTTAGAGTTCTTAATACCAGACTGTATTACCCACAGCTGAGCCCAAATTCCCCTAGAGCCACACAGATGGATTGCATAGACACATTACACCTTGACATTCAGAGTGATAGACATTAAATAATACATGTAAAAATCTGGTGGTATTTTCATAAATTTGTCGAGATAAAAAGTCCAATTTTATTAAATTTGAAATAATAATGTCGTTATATCATGTGTAACTTTGTAATAAGTTGTTTTATTCTTATATGAAAATGTTTGAGTGTACCGCTATATTCTCTAATGTCATACAAATCATTCTTAATTAAATTCTCGATTTATCATACTGATAGTATCTGTTAATATGCCATAAATGCTGGATGGCTGTATGTTTAAAACAAACATTTGTGAACCTGCTTATTACATTCTGCTAGATAAAAAGAGTGCAGTGTATGTTATATTTCCGACAACTTTGCACCAAGTCAAGGTATTACATACAGAGGATTCCAATTCACATTACAAATTTAACAACTGTGACCATTATTAATGTGTTAGATCTAGCTGTCATTTATCGAATTGTAAATGTAATGAAAAATAATCTCTCCGATGAAAAACATGACACAGGAAGCTGTTATATAATGTATTTACAGCATTTACAGCCTAGAATTAACAGTCAGCCCATTACCCACATCTGGCTCATATCTAAAGTTGTTACAACTTTCAGTACAATGGTCACAAATAACACATCTGGTTGTTAGTTTCAGTTTTTAATTTCCAGGTATTATTTCAATTATTATGAATTTTTCAAATTCTGAAAGTAATTATTATGTGTAGATTGTGTAAAATATATATAACGGAGGTATAACCTAGTCTTACTTAATTAGATTTCATTGTGTCTAATATCTATTCTAGCAGATGCTAAGGTGCAACGAATAAAATTATTATGCGCTTTTTCAGAAATAGCATAACTGTATAACAAGCTTGAGTCGTGTACCACAAATCCAACATAAGAGTAAGAAGATGAAATAACAAAGCCTCTGCTGAAGAAGTAGATTTTTGGTATTATCTGAAGCAAGTGAAAATGGGCAGGCTGAATATCGAGAACAAACTCACTCCAAAGCATTGCAAACTAGCACTACTGGAGTTTGGGTGTCTCTCTCTCCTGCAAAATTTCATTATAATTTTAATTTTCAACAATTATCTGCTTTTATCACATCTTTCCCAGTAAATCATGGCTTACTTTGATGTAGTTTTATACTCCTCCACCTAGGGAGGTTTACCACTCAACTTGTACAAATTTCTCCATTTATGGAAGTCAATAAAGTCAATAATTCTGGTGCCATTTTGGGCTTGAACCACCTCATTTTCTGTGCTTAGGCACTTATTAGGCATTGTGCCATTCACTGTCAGTTTGACCTTTAACCTTGGAGCACGGTCATCCAAATTGCTTGACCTCAGTCTCGTCATCCTAACTTCACCCTTTGGTTACTTGTGAGTTGGTTCAACCCCTAATAAAATAATAATATGAGGTCAGTTTATATCTATCATCATAGACATGTTCATGAAAAATAATAAAATATATGTGCATAAAAAGAAATTTAGAAATAGATAATATTTTAAACCCAGTCTGGTGTTTTATTGTCTTGGGGTCAAAGGGGGGCTGAAAATGGGCAGGCTGAATATCGTCAACAAACTCATTCCAATGCCATGTATTATGGCTATTATGAGAGATTTGATAGAAATGCCACTACACAAGTTGTCTTCTGTGGGAAAGAGTTCATTCCAAAACAAATGCATCACGCCACAGATGTGTCCTTGGTCAGGTTGTTAAATTTTGATTTTAAAAGAGGCTCTAAAGGATATTCTCTGTCTTTTCATTTCACACCCCAAACTAGTTTGCAATTAATGCCCTCACTACACACATTCCATTTGATTTTTCCAATTATGGACACCGATCATACTTTCTAAATATTTTTTTCATTCGTAAAGGTTGATTTTCTGTTATGTTGATCCAGTGTATTAATTATGCTCATCTCTCAGGTCCAGAGGTTCTGTTTCAGACCTAGCTTGAAGCTGGAATGTTGGTAGTTTTTTACCAGTGATTGATGTCTTTCATTTCAAAATCTGGTCTATTCAGTATGTACTGCTTTCCTCCATCCTCTCAGTTAGCCATTGTGTACGGCCTATATAATGTGTTGACTGTGGCGTTATGTCCAAATCAGTCAGTCGATAATGTTAAATGCCATTTGGGTGGCAGTGGGCTCATTTCGGCTCTCCCTGTCCTTGCATTTAGTATCATACCTAATTTGCATACATAATTGCTATTGGTCAAGACTGACCAGCGTGAGACCTCTCTGTTTTACAGGCTTCAGTCCTCCATTCTGTCATTGGAAAGCAACGAGGACACACATATTTTCTACATATGCTGCACTGAGTTATATGCTGTGCAATACTACACGTGGTGATTCAGCGACTGTATGGTTTCTTTTTATGTTATTTTATTTTTAGTATTTCGTAATATATACATTTATAACTGTTCATTTATACTCGTTGTGCCGTTATTATTTTTGTTCCAATGACGAATGATTGTGTTTTATAGCACTTTTACATATTTTAGTCGTAACAATATTTTAGTTTATTTTGACTGTATGTTATTTGTATGAATCGTTATGTACAACTTGAGGTCTAATAAGAAAGATACAATACAATTTCCTGTGCAAATTCAAGTAGCGGATGATGATCAATTTTTAACTGATTTATTGAATCAAAACTCTTCTTTGCTTAATACTAGTGAAAATATGTCGGATTCTGTGCATGAAAGTTCGGATAGTGAGGTGGATTATGATGCTTTGATACAAGAATCGGATAATGAAACACAGTCCACTTCTGCAAAACTTGGCAAAAAACATTCGGATACTCTAGATTCGGATAGCATTGATATTGCTTCACAGTTCAAGGTTCAGTCGGTGATAAACTCACAAATTTTGGACCAATTGCAAAAAATTTGGAAAAGACTTGAAAAAATAGAAAATGTGGAATGCAAAAAGACATCGGATAAAAGCAAAATTGAAACTAGCAAAGGTGCTTCAAAATCAAAGAAGTTGGTCTCAGCTAAGTCGGATTTGAAGTCAGATGCAAAGTCCGAATTGCATCATTCCAACCTTCCCACATTTGATTCTCTTAAGGAAGATGCTGTGATTCAGTCCAAAGTTGAGCAAAGATTACAAGAACTATCTCAACTGGCTAAAACAGGTACTATTCAAAAATTAAAGTCTCAGAGGGGTGGTCAAGTTGAGGTCATGGTAAAAAATAGGGTCAAATGGCCCCACGAATATATATTGTCCGGGCTTAACAAAGAGAGAGTTTCATATGACCAACTTTCGGTTACTCAATGGTGGCTGGTTTTGGCCGTACCATGAGGGAAGAGTCGGATCCGGAAATTAAACAACATATGCTTGATTACATGATCTCCCTCATGGATGATGCTAATGACTTTTCGTGGGTTTCTGCCAAAGCCAGCCACGCAGTGTTACTATGTCGCATGGAACAGGGCGAAGTCAGATCATATTCGGATGTTACGGCCATTGACCGCATCAGAAGAGCTAATGCTCAAAAACATGTGCCTAATCAAACAGGTACTTCCCCTCAAACTTCAAATTTTCCCAAGAAGTTCGGAACAATTACAAAATCCATGCCTTGCACATACTTTAACCAAGGTACATGTTTGCAAAAGAAGTCTCATGAGACCAGGGGGGTCCTTTATAAGCATATCTGTGCCTCGTGTTTTGCTTCAGCAGGAAAGACATTTCCTCATGCTGAAGTTGAATGCAAAAACAAACATAAAGGTCAGTCAAAAAACGAGTAGCATTGGGTGATCACACACAGGTGCTCACCCACTGTGATCGAATTTTTGTAAATAAGAACACTGATGTATCTCGAGTTAACACTGAATTGTTGGCGACTCCAGACACATGGTCTAAATGGTTTATGGTTAACAGATCTCTTAACACTTCTGTTGGCCGTAGATCATATGCTGAAGTATTAAAAAATACTTCTAATAATGCTACAAACAGTAAACTCGGCAGTGATAGCCACCAGGTACCCAATAATTCTGAGGCATCTACCTCCTTTCAAACTGCACACAGCAACCTACATTGCATTCCTGTTGATTGCGTTCCTCAACGCATTTCCCACAAACCAAGCACAAGCTGTAAGGTCTTGTCTTCTAAACGCAATTCACTTCCTAAAGGTCAGCCTTATGTGCAAGAGTTTTCTTTGCCATTGCAGAATAGATATGAAGCTTTACAGTCAGTTGTACAACCACAGCAGTTAATTGAACAGCATGACAGTTTCTATAAAACTTTGCAGGGCAATAAAAACGAAACTGGGAAAAAATTGGGTACGATTACATGCTGTCGTGGTACTCCTGATGGTACTTATTCTGCAACTTCCAAGGGCAATAAAAACAAAACTGGGAATAAATTGGGTCAGGTACCTCAGGAAGTCCAACAGTCAGGCCTTGTAGATCATTCAGAGCACCAAGTTCCAAATTTCAGGGGCAATAAAAACGGACCTAGGGCCAAATTGGGTCTGGTGCTAGTTGACAATGATAGTTCTACTCAATGTCATAATGATATTTCTTCAAATAGGGCTTCACACCATACTGGTTTCACAAAAGCCATAGACACACACAGTGTCTGTAATTCCACAAGTCATGATTTAGCATGCGTGGAGGAAAGAAGTGGTGACGACTATGTCTACCTTTATGATGTTTCTAATTCTTATAGGAAACGCAAACGTAATATCCCTGATCACATTTATCAGGATAAATTCTTATCCTCAGATTATGTTAATTGTGTTCAGCAGAATGGTAAGGACTTCGGCTTCCTACCACTGAACAACCTCATGGTTTATACAGGAGATGATATTGTATGGTCACAGGTTCCTAACATTGTTGAAGCCCATAATATTGTTCGAAATTCTAAAAAACCTAATTTTATGGGGGCTAGGATCCCTGTAGCTAGTCAATTTAATATTCAGGCTTGGAACTCGTATTTAGATCAATATTGGGATAAACAAATTACAGATCTCTTGCAATTTGGCTTTCCTTTAGATTTTGATAGATCAAAAGTGTTAGAAAGCACCTATGTTAATCATTCTTCTGCTCTAAAGTTTCCAGATCACATGCAAACTTACATTGAAACTGAACAAAAATATAAGGCCATATTGGGTCCTTTTCAAGAATTTCCCTTCCATTGTCACGTATCTCCCTTCTTAACTAGAGACAAGCCTAATTCCAACAGCAAAAGGGTCATACTTGACTTAAGTTTTCCACAAGGTAAATCGGTTAGCGATGGGGTTAGTAAAGACGTATACTTGAATACATTCTTTGAATTGAATTACCCTTCTGTTGATACCGTGGTAAACCGTCTCAAAGAGTTAGGTTCTGAGGCACTTCTCTATAAAATTGACATTAGTCGTGCTTTTAGACACATCAGGATTGATCCTGGGGACTTAGATCTTCTAGGTCTTAAACATGATCAGCTGTTTCTTGATTGTACGCTGCCGTTCGGATTTCGTCACGGTTCCGTCTTCTTTCAGAGGTGTACGGATGCAGTACGGTATATTATGAAAAAAATATTTAATTTTCCTTATCTTTGCAATTATATTGATGATCTTATATATACGGGTCTGCCACACGAAATACAAAGCTCGTATACTACCCTTATTGCTTTGTTACAAGAATTAGGTTTAGAAATCAGCCAGTCTAAATTAGTTCCACCTACAACTAATGCTGTATGCCTGGGAATTGAAATTGATACCGTTAAAAGCACATTGCAGATACCTGTTGAAAAATTATCGGAAATTCACAGTATATGCCAAAAATTTGCTTCTAAAAGTAAAGCTACTAAAAATCAGTTACAGTCCCTATTGGGTTCCCTGTTATATATTACCAAATGCATCAAACCCGCAAGATTTTTTCTCAATAGAATGCTTCAGTTATTAAGAGAACATACAAATAAATCTATCATCTCTTTATGTCCTGGCTTTCACAGAGATCTTAACTGGTTCAATACATTTTTGCTTCAGTTCAACGGGGTCACCTTTTTCGACTATAAACAACCAGATCATACAGTTTACTTAGATGCATGCCTCACTGGTTTTGGAGGAGTTTTCGCTGATAAAATCTATGCTTTGCAAATCCCTCTTTCTTTTAAAAATTATACAATTGTTCACCTTGAAATATTGAATATAGTTGTAGCATTAAAAATTTGGGGAGATATTTGGAAGAATCAAATTATTGACATTAGATGCGACAACATGGCGGTTGTTGAGATTCTCAACTCTGGTAAAGCTCGTGACCCCATCTTAGCTACTTGTGCAAGGAATATCTGGTTATTAACTGCGATTTTTAATATACAACTCACAGTTACTCATATACCTGGGGTCCAAAATACAGTAGCAGACTTGTTATCTAGGTGGGAGGGTACTGATCATCAATTTACCAAATTATCTTCCCTCCTGCCAAATTATGATTGGATGCCAGTGCATCTGAATCACACTCATTTAAACGAATATATATAGCATGTTCTTTGTATTGTAGATGTATTGCCACATGCTTCACAGCTGGCAACATCAGCCTTGGAAAGGCTCAAGAAAGGTTTTCGACCAGCTACATGGCTCCAATACAAGCGAATGTTTGCACAGTTCATTGCATTTCTAGAACTACAGAAAATTCACATATTGCAGGTGAACACAATTGTTTTGCTTTCCTTTATGGAGTTCTGTTATCAGAGTGGTCTCTAGCAGGCTAACATCTCTAATCACTTATCTGCAGTTAGAGCCATGTTTATAGTTCATGGGCTAAATACAGATTGTTTTAAAGATCATAGACTGCCTTTGTACATTAAATCTCTCAAAATCAATGCAGTTTTCAACCCTACCATGTCAAAAATTGTCTCCACTGATATGTTGCAGAGTATTGTAGCATTGTGCGATCAGAAGCAGTTTCCAGTGGTGTTTAAAGCTTTATATCTTTTTTGTTTTTTCTCCTTTATGAGATTGTCTAATATCTTGCCGCATTCTGCTGCTCAGTTTGATTTAACTAGGCATTTAACTAGAGGAGATGTTATTTTTGGTAACCACGGTTGCATTGTCATAGTTAAATGGTCTAAAACCATTCAGGATCGTAAAGAAACCACTACTATTTCACTTCCTCTGTTAGGTTCTTCCCCCCTCTGTCCTGTGGCAGCTTTGAAATCCATGTACAGAACTGTCCCTGCTTCCAAAAATTCACCATTATTTGTAGTTCATAGTCAAGGCAAATTACTTCCATTAGCTGACTCTGCTGCCAGGAAGCATCTTAAGTCCATTTCAGCCCTGCTTAATGTATCTCCTCATTTAACATTTCATAGCTTCAGACATTCAGCCACTACTTGGGCTTTTCACAATGGTGTGCCTTTGCAAGAAATAATGAAGCATGGTACCTGGTCATCACAGGCAGTTTGGAGATACATTAAGTCTGTTCCTTCCTCTTCTTCTCAAGTTTCTCGTGCTTTCCACCATCATCTTTCATTGTAGTTTGGCATTTGGCGCCTTACTTTGCAAAAAATTTCACATTTTTCATGGTGAAACCATATCTGATACCATGACATTTTCATTTTAAGCCATGTATTCCTGATTTCAAGCGAATTATTATATATTAACATGGCTGCTTTGTCACTTTTTAATCTGGGAAAAGTATAACAGATGATATGAAATTCATTTTTCTTGGTTTCGGGTTTGCAAATTTATTTTGTACACCCGTTACCCCCTGGGTATATCAGGGAACTTGGGGTTGTGATTTAGTCGAATTTGGGTGGGGGCAACTCTGTACTGTGTCTCTTTATCATATGAGTGACAGGGTCTTTCAAGTTGCATATCTTTATGCAAATTTCACAATGTCCTCGCATATATGGGACATGTTGTGATTATCATTAGGTTATGGCCTACTGGTCATAATTTTTATTAGGCTAAAGTATTAGGTCAAAAATTTTGACTCCCGGGTTAGCATGCTTTTGTTCACCCGATCGAGCTCAGTAATTTTTGGTACTTAGGGGTTAACTTTCAGGGAATTAGTAGCTTTTATCTTTGTTTTTCTGTCTGTTTATTGACATACTGCATCATATTATCGTTAGAATTGTATAATGTGTGTAATACAATGAAGTGTCTAATAACATTGATGTTTTAATAATAATAAAAATTATATAACCCATATTATTTCTTACTGTCTTGGGAGGGGGGAGCTGGAAATGTAGAATAGCTGTAGTTGCAAAATGAAATTTTCTCACTGTCGTAAATCTTCTCACTTTAAGCCATTGAAAAATGTTAAATTATTATGAAACAGTGTTTGTGTTTTACAAGTAATAGCTTGTTCATAGAAAAATGTAGTCCCCATCACAACCACAGTAGTACCCATAACAACCACAGCTACACTAAGGACAACAATTACTAGCATTTACAGGGTGGCATCAAATCTGTGAATACAATACTTTATCTGGTAATATTTAAAAATATGGGTTACAATTAGTGTTCTCAATAAACCCTTTGTACTAGGACTGGGTATGCAGTGGTTTCAGCGGGCGGGTACCTGGGTACCCGCGCCGATGGGCGATAATAGCTGAAACTAGAACTATCTCCATATTTACAGACTTAAAACCTACAGAAATAATGGGATGCAACCATTTGCTTTATTTCTTGTTGGCCACGGTTTTGCATTCAAAACAATATTGCACGGAAGAAATGTTAAATAAAAAAAAGACTTCTTTACATTCAAAACACGGTTGTTTATATAAAAATGGAGTCACATGACCTATCACAAAAGCATTAACTACTGCTCGAATGTAGTTTCGGAATTGAAACTTCATTTTTATATTGGGTAGATAATTGAATTTTATTAACGTAAAATTATTAACTACTGTGTGAAAATATTGTACTCTTTATTTATTTAAGGAGGGCATGTCACTATATAGCCAATATACAGCATTTTATGGACTCGGAATTGAGTAACTGTGTTAATATATTGACGATTTTCAAAGGGTTCCGGTATTTGACAATGTATACACAACTAAAATAAAAGACAAATAAAATACTATAAACGGTGTACAAGGGTGAGAAAACCATATTATTATGCATTTTAATTGAATAGTTTCATTTTAAATTGAATTAATGAAGTCCAGATACATCTGTACTTGGTCAGCCAATGTGGGCGATATTGACAGAAATAAGCTTAGATTCGAGTACTCGGGTATGAGATTTCAGATTCGGGTAAGTATTCAGGGTTCGGGTACCCGGATATCCGGGTACCCGTTGAGATCACTAGTTACAATGAATACAAATATTTGTTATCCTCTCAGCTCAGTTTCACCAAAACCTTTGGTACAGCAACATTAAACCTTATTAGCCTGCACATGTTGTGTGCTACCACATTATTTTTGTTACTTGTTGTTGGTTCTTATATTATGTCACATGTTAATGATATTAGCATAATTCTAATTATCGTTCAATTATCTACATAGCTGAAGTCATTCTGTGTCAGCTTTGTTGTCAGTTGTCTTGTGAATTTTCAACAATACTTGTTTTAAAACACTATTAAAATGTTTACAATGTAAAAGTGAAGGAATGTCCCCCTACCAAACTATAATGTTTCCAATATACATGCATCATGTGACATAAATCTAAGTGTTTCATCATCTCAGCCAAAGTAAGTTTTTCATATAATATGTGTTTTAGAGAGGGCACTCTTTATTCATTACAACGAGGCTTTATCTGTCTCTTTCTAATTTCATGGTTTTATAGTGTACTACATCATCCAATATCTTACCCATGATTAGTGGAGTTTTAACATGTTTTTGTCCATTTGCAGATGTCATCATTCAATTTCTTCCTCCCAGCCACAACAAAAAATGGAAATCCCCTGATTTATACACTCAGATAAAATCTGGTATTTTTCATTGTGGCTTTAAATGTCCAACCGTTTCAATTTCACAGACAGGGAAACATTTGACAATATGATAGATTACCCTTTTTCAAAAGAAACAAGCAAAACATAGAAATGCTATTAAAAACTTCTATCGGTTTTATCTTATTTGAAGGCTAGAAATATATTTGAAATAAAAGACTAATTATCTGCTGACATGAACATGAGTAATTAGCTAGTGGTAATCTTACTTAAATATGGCATTGATTCATCTTATTCTAAGGCTGTAGGCCTAACATTTATTAAATTATATCATCAAAGTTCAAACCTGGACATTTTATGTCCCTTTTCACGGTTAAGATCATACTGGGATGGCCCCTCAGGCATCACACATGTAGCTTTGGTCTGGAATAAAACCACAAACACCGAGGCAAGAACCAAATAACTTAATACCAAACCTTTCAACTACTCTGTCATCGATACCTCTTGATTTAGACGATACTTATAGAATTATACCTGGCATAGTCAGCCAAATAATTTAATACCAAAGAAACACTGAGAAAAAATACATCTGGTTATATAATAACAGTTAAAAATAATCTAATCTACTGCTTAGCCTACCATGGGAAAATCAGTGTGGGAAAATCAGTGTGCCAACAGTCAAGAGACAATCTAGGTCGATAATCCATGGTTGTTGGTGAGAACTGAGGGAAGAGTACTAAGTGGGAAAGCTTGAGTTTGAGAGGTGAGGCTTGAGCTGTTTCCAAATTTACGTAACAGTGGGGGGGGGGGGGGGGGGGTATTCCTAAGGTGGCAAGGAAGAGAGCTCCAGAAAGTTGGTGAAAATGGCTGAAAGAATTGGAGAAGTGTATCCTTGCTTTGGGAAATTTTTAGTTTAAAGAAAGGATACCAAAAACTGTTTTTGCACTACTGTGTCTTGTTCTTCTGAATGAGGAGTAAAGGTGGATTATTTCACTAAGGTATGCTAGGCGGCCTTGTATTACTGGGATGCTAAATGCTGATTTTTAGGAAGAGTGATAACCCTGCCGAGTGAGCTTGGTCATGCTACAATCTTCTCAATTCAAAATCAGTCAGTGATGCAAACATGAATAACAATAGTCCAATCTGAAACTCACGTTAGTATTAGCCAGAAGGACTGATGCTTTGGGGGTCTAGAAGGTGACAGTTCCAAGGTGAGAAGCATTGCCCCGTATATGGTAAAGACAAGAGCCCATCACTGTCTACACTTTAAGCATTTAATGCTTAAGCACACAGATATTAAACATTTCTGACAGCAAGCTTTGCTCCAGGTAGCAGCAGCATGGCCTTGCTCCAACCATGAAGATCTGCTAATTCAAGGCTGAACACCTGAAAAACACAAAACAACACAGTTTAGCAGTATGCAGTTATATAGGGAAGGGAGGGAGGGTACATTTTTCGTTGTGTACTGTTCAAATCCAAAGAGTGTGGCGCCAAAATTTGAATGAAAACAAACTTTTATATCAAAAATTACTGAACCATGACATCCCACAATGCAGTGCTTCAGACTGGTACCAGAACTGAGAAGCATTGCCCCGTAATGGCCATGCCTCCACAGTTCCAAGGTGACCAGTAAGTTGTGAATCTGACCTTTGACCCTAAGTGAATAACAGAGAAGCAATGCGGGATATATATGGTTTATTTTAATATGTATATAGTATAAATGTTCTACAATACTTGTTATTTACAAAACATGACAGTTTAAGTCACAACTTTATGTTTTACTTTAAGGTTAACATTGATAAGGTCACCTTACCATTAGGCCCAATTTTGAAGTTTTAAGGTGAACATAAAGTTAAAGGTAAGGATTACTATTAACTGGAGGTTAAAGTTGGAAGAAAATATGAAAGGGGGCATTATGGTAAGGTGACCTTATGAATTTAGTTATTTACTAAAATTACTTTAATAATTTAGTGGTTATAAATTGAATTTAAAGTTTTTTAAAACACACTTTTTCACCCCAAACCCCAAGAGGTAGTAGTACTAAAGAAAAGAAAGCCTATCCCTGAACATATTTGCGACCTGCTCACCAGCATCAGCTGAATCAGTGATATACCTCCACACGCAGTTTGACGTCCAGGTACCATGTCTTTGAATGTTTTGCAAATCTACATTATTATTGAAAGCAAAAGTGGCACCTGAACGACGGAAAGCGTGAGGAGTATAGCCAGTGTTTCTCAACTGCAGTCTACCTAGTACATTATCAAAATGCCTCCTGACTCTACTGTCAGTGAGGGGGACCCACTCTCGAGCCACTTTAATTTGAAACAGAGGAAGATTTGCACCCTCTGGTACAAGTGATAATACGTTTTGTAATGCGGAAACTGGACATAAGATGGACTTTGGAATTCTGGGTACAGTGATAAGCTTAACTTGATCATTGTTTTGCATAGTCTTAGACCATTTAACCAGAATTACAGCTTTACCAGGACGAAAAATGACATCTCCTCTAGCCAAATGCTTGAGGGGGGAGAACTGATTCATTGCATGGGGAACTAGGTTAGATAACCTCAAAAAGGAATAGAAGCTGAGTAAGTACAGTGCTTTATAAATTTGTCCCATGAAGGTATAATCACACTGGTTCACAATTAACTTTAACAATGAAATATCAATGACTTTCTTCAAGCTAACCCGCATAGGGGTATGCATTTGAACAGCTTTTTGATAGTATTTCAGACGAGGGTCAGCAAACCCAGCAACATCCAGACCAAAAATGATGAGCTTAGTCTTGACAGCTGACAGATAATTTAACATTTGTGAGTGCTTAACACCATTAAACTGGAGACATTCAAGGAAACATAGTAACTGGATTGCAGTCACCTGACTAATGTCCCAGGACATGAAGACCGCAAAAGCCAAGAAGGTCTTGAACATGGTGTTGTAAGCTCTCTTGGTTGAGTCAGCAAATGCACTGGAGAGTCTAGATGTTGCCAGGCAAGCCAGATGTTCCTCTACTGGATTAAGACCTACAACACATATCAAATAGACTCATTCACATGCAATAATTCCCCAGATACCTTCACCCATGATACCGGGTGCACCAATTCCTGTAATTTTTGAATATTATTTTTAGTGAGATGCCATCGAGACAGGAGGTCTGCAACTGGATTGAGGCGACCTGCAATATGAATGACTCTGATATCAATGTTAAATGCACTTAACCATAGGAAGATATTTCTGACATATTTAGCCATTACAGGGTCTCTGGTCTTACCTGTCATAAGGACCGAGACCACAGCTTGATTATCACATCTAATTAAAACTGAAGAGCCAGCCCACTGGCTGTGCCAAACTTTCAACGCCACCAAAATATTAATGAGTTCAGTATACGCTATATTCAGATCCCTCCAGTGGCTAGGCAGGGGGAGGGTGTACACCTGACTGTCAAAAATGGCACCTAAACCCGAAGGACAAGCATCCAGGTGCACAGATTTACTGGGGGGATGGTTAAAAAAGGAAACACCATTAAACACAGGTAGAAAAGCATTAAACCACCTGAGGTCCCTTCTGAATTCCTCAGTAAGACGTATGCGATTACAGTGAGCATTTTCTCTTAACAACATTAACATTCTGTTAAGAAAATACCTAGCATACTTAATGCATTTGGTTACATACAATAGTAACCCCAACAATGACTGTAACTCTTTTTTGGTACAATACTGTTTGGTATCCCACTGAGAACAGATACTTTTAATATCTGAGAGCTTATCCGACGGTATGGAGATGGAAAGGGCCACGGTATCAACCACTATACCCAGACAAGTAACTTGTGTACTAGGGGCTACCAGCTTCTTAGCACTGACTGTTAGGCCTAACTCTTGCAACAATTCCTGCAATCTACTGAAGGTACCATCAATTTTGGAGGGCAGGGACACACACAAAAAATCATCTATATAATTCCAGATACCATGGCCCTCCTGGCTCATTATGAAGCGAATTGCGTCAGAAATTCTCTGAAAAATGGAAGAACCGTGCTTAAATCCAAAAGGCAGCGATCGATCGAGAAAATAAGCATTCCAATACAAGCCTAGCAAATCTAAATCCCCAGGGTCCATGGGAACATGCCTGAAGGCCCTACTGATGTCGACTTAAAAAATTTTGCAACCCTTGCCCAAGCGAAGAACTTCCTGTGTGATATTATCTATTGAAGGGTAAGTCAAGACGAATTCCGTACCCAAGTACTTGTCCGTAGGAACTCCAGCATTAACTGACTCGCCTACCGGCCAACTCAAGTCGATGATGACCCTTCTATGCTCTGAATTGGGTTTATCCCGAGTCATGAATGGACTAGTATGCAGTTGGGGTATAGGAGGGTTTTTGAAAGGGCCTAAAATCGCCTGATGTCGTAGCTCTTCTTCCAGATAAACCGAAACATGTTTTGCATAATCCGTAGCACTCTTATGATTAATCTTGTGCGAGGTCATGACACTATCACGATTGAAATCCAACGGAAATCCGTATTTTATGAGTAAAGGCAATTGCCAATCCCAATACTGCTGTAAGTACTTAGACCACACCTCATAGTTTAACTTTGAAGGTACTGGTACTTGCAAGCCCTTATAGTTGTGCCGATCGTCTTTCCGCAGCATTCTGTGCAATTGCAATATATCATTGCATTCAGCATTATCACTTTTATCAGTCACCTGGTTCTTTAGCCCATAAATAGGTATAAACCAAACAGTGGAACATTTTGTGATATGCATAACTGATTTTCAGGAGCTTGCTTTGCTTGCTTAAGTTTTTCTTTTTTCAGTGTGGTTTGTAACTCCAGGCGTATTTGTCTGCCATAGTGTCAGCTACTTTGTGAACATTCTCGACAGTATTTTGACAAGCATTATGTGCAGTTAATCTGCTTCCCCCCTTGCTAGAGGCCATGGATTCAGAAAAAATACCTACTGGATTACCCACCGCGGAGTTTGCACTCTCTGAGAGATTTTTAGAATCTTTATCGACTTTCTGTTGCTTTGACAGCATGCTAATCGCTTTGCAAGCCAGAACTCCACTACTTTCTGTACTAACATACATTTTGTCACTCTGTGAGTGATAACTTTCGAGAGCCTTACTATCAGTACAATGAGGGCTAACAACCTTACCTCTGACACTTGTATCTCCATCTTTCACAGTTACACTGACAGGTACAACATATTTCCGAGTTTCTTTACCTACACGTGCATTGACATCAGTTTGACATTTGTTTTCAATACAACTTTCAATATGGTCACTAACTAGGGGTTGAAACCGGTTCTTGTGTACAAACCTGTCACCCCATGTTAAACTGTCATTACCTTTGCATTTCACATGTGCATTCACGTCTCTAGCCGTGTGTGACACACCTTCTTTGACACTAAAGTCAGTACTGTCCTTGACAACTCCCATATGACGACTACTATTACCATACCATGCAGTCTTTCTGCTACTTTGCACCATTGGCTGCTGACCTCTACTACTCAGCTTTGACATAGCAGAGTGAACAGTTACCTCGTTACCAATTTTGTTATTTTTAACCACTGCTGCAAAAGAAAGAGATGGTTTAACTTGTTTATACACAGACAACAGTCTAGATACACCTTCTTTGCTAAGTAAATACTTATCTACAAACCCAGTTCTGTAAAACAAACGCTCGGGAAATAAGTTACTTTTACTAGTACTTGCCACTGCATTACTGCAGTGGCCACTTAGTTTTTTGCATTTTGCTTCTGTGTACACAGCCGTGTGATATGAAGGCCATCACATTGCTCACAAACATGTCTAAAGTACTGGCCAGCAGTTCTATGGTGAGTACTGAACTTACAAGTGCCCTCTTGAAAGTACCTACAAATCAATCCACTCTTTGTATTATTACTCTTTTGCTTTTTCCATGTTGCAGATTTGACATTTGAGTTTTGGCCCGGATTGACATGCCTCTGGGCATGTGCCCTACAAATCCTGTCCAGTTTGTCAGTATCCGTCCATTTTAACCGGTCAGCTTCCATATTAATCAATGCAATAGCATGGGATGCCTTAGCTGACTCCCAGGAGAAGTCAGATGCATCCTCCATCAAATTCCCTAAATAATCCAACATACACTCTCTGGATGCATCTGACTTCTCCTCTTGTATACACCAGACGAAGCCGGACACCCACTGAGTAATAGTCAAATCATCGTACGTGGGTCTAGTCTTTTTGCTACCAGTAAGGATAAAATTTTGAGGCCAGTCAACCATACGTTTGACAGAAAAATCCCCTGGACCTCCCCTCTGTGACTTAGCTCTACCTCGAGCTGTAGTTTCATTCAATTTCACAAGGTCCGCCAACCGTTTATCTACCTCTGCTTGTAAAGATTCATTTTCTCTAAGATAACCCAACGAGGGGACCACACTCTCCGTAACATTGTCCGGCCTAGCAATATTCACTAAATTTGATGGTGAATTTGTGGCAGAAATAACAGCATTACTTGCCTGTGAAGTTCCTTGATCCAGAGCTGCTTCAGTCCGCTGCACCCTCCTGTCCATCCTGTCCATCTTGTCCCCAAGCTGCTGCAGCTGTAGCAATATCTGCCCGGACATAGAGCTGACTCCGGACGCTGAAGGGGAGGGGGGTGCAGCGACCTCCACATCCGAGACCAAGGACTCACCTGCCTCTTGGCATCTCTTACCCACCGGACGTGGATGCTGTGAAGTACATTTTGAGCAGTAAAAAATTTTAGGCATTATCACTGAGCAACAAAGTACATAAAACAAAGAATAAAATGAATAAAATATACTAAAACAGAATAAAACAACATGTAAATCGACATATAAAGCTCAGTGTAAATTTATCGTTGTGTTCTGTTCAAATCCAAAGAGTGTGGCGCCAAAATTTGAATGAAAACAAGCTTTTATATAAAAAATTACTGAACCATGACATCCCACAATGCAGTGCTTCAGACTGGTACCAGAACTGAGAAGCATTGCCCCGTAATGGCCATGCCCCCACAAATTCTGTAAAGATCTCTTGTATGGACTCCAGTGGACTTGAGAGTTTGCATGGACTGTGAAAAGTTTGTTGGTGATAATGTTATTTATATTTAGGTATCATCAGCATAGAAATCGTAGTTGATGCTGCTGTGTGAGTGGACGATTGAACTACAAGTAAAGTAGTCCATAATTCGCCAACTTTATCTGGCACTGTGGCCTAGCGGGTAACACACTTGTCTATGAACTCAGAGGACGTGGGTTCAAACCTAGAAACAGGCAGATACATAGTGGCTCAGATTGGGTCATTGGGTGCTATTCCCAGTGGCAGGCTAAAGAACCTCAAGGACGTTGATAAATGGTCATCCTTGAGCCTCTATCTTTCAGTTAGGTGAATGTCAGTTGGCGTTGTATCTGTACAGTCGGATGGGTTAAATAGCGCTTTGACTCCTGTAGTATATGGAAATGTTGTGCTGAGTATAAATACACAATACAATACAATAAGTCTAATGTAAAAACATCAATTAGAAATAAAGTAGGTATTGATGGCATATGAATATTATTAACGATATAATTATAATAATAACTAAAAACAATATTCATATCAATAAATAATCATCCATTCTTTACAATAAGGATGATTTGTAACAAGAAAAAGTAGTCCATATATTCATTAGATAATAATTACTGTTGGCATACTAGTATAATTAATTATATCATTACTTTTTAACTATAACTCACATCCTTTAACGTAAAACAGCATTGTGTTCTTGTAAGCCTAAGCTGCTATAAGGAACAGTATTTGGGAGATACAATAGTATTGATGATGTACTAAACTTGTGTGAATGTGTCGGGAAGAGATAACATTGATGCAATTGTTCCTGGTAAGAGTAGTACACTATTCTGGCAGTTGAAGCTATTCGAATCAGCGTGGGAGAGAGCCCTGAATTATGTTATTACATGAATCAAGAGGACGGTGTAATTTCCAGTGTGTGTTTTAAATCCTGACCTCTTAAGGGGCTGTTCAAAATTAAGGTATATCATTGGAAGCGGGACTGTTGGCCATAACAATCAGCTGAAGATTAGCTTCATATATTCATGTTTGAGACAAAAACTTAGACTAGATTAAATACAATTTGGGAATACAACAAGTCTATTTCATATACCTGGGGTTACTGTGGTGGAGATCTTTATTTCTTTTAGAGGCCCTTTTAATCTCATTTTTTCAGTATTATATAAATTAATTCGTCAATCTCTATGGCTGGGTGTTAGAAAGGGCATAACTTTTTGTATATTAATATTTAATAAGACAGCGTCACTAAATGAAAATACATATATCTATTTTAATACAATAAACCTATGTCGCCATGATTTCCGTGACTTTCTTTCATATCCATGATAACCCATGAATTTGTTTAATATTATTTAGTGGTAATACTGTGATTGGGTTCTCCCATTAAGGTAGTATGTTTCTGGTAAATTTCGCGATGCAACTTAATTTATTTTAGGACACTGAAGGTATGGAGTGAGAGCAGTCAGTCATTATTTGGATGATTGCAAGGAACATTACTTATTATTTAGTTTTTTAACAGTCAGTATATGCCATATGTTTATATGTTGGAAATAGACAAGCTCATGTGTTCCCTGTTTAACAACAAGGGTCTCGTAGACATCGGGTCACCAGTATGCCACATGTATCTACTGATACCAAAAAGAAATGTAAACATATTGTTTTGTATTTTATTGTTTGCCCAATTGAATCTGCCGTTGACTTGTATAATTTCAGACCCATTGCCTTCTCGTTGTCATTCCTCCATATTTTAGGTATGGTTGGAATAATAGTGACAGTGTTATACACGATATGGTAAAATTTAACTAATTAGTTGTGTTATGTAGTTTTAAGTAACTCATGAAAAGCTGTTAATTAAAAGAGCAATTATATAAACTTTTATGTCTCTTGTAGTCCCTCCATCTAATCATGTGATTATGCAAATGAAATGCCCAGTGACGTGAACAGTTACTTTGTTATTTTGTTGACGGTTCCTTCACTTTAGAAACTCATGACAGGGTCTATAATTCTTAAACCATACACCTTGTGTCCAATCCTTTAGAATGAGTCCTTGGATCTACTTTGCTATAGTTTAGGCTTTAGGAAGATATAAATGCATATAAGTGTATAGGTGTAAATTGTGCTTTTAATATACCTTAAATGAAAACAGGATACATTTACTGATAACAATGGTAGCAAACATATGGACAACAATAAGGGGTGAAATTTGACATGGGGTGAGATGTCCTGATACTGTTACACTGAGGATTGAAATTGTAAGCATAATACTTTTGTAGCAAGCTAAATAATAACTTTTTGAAACTGTTTTGATTTCCACAGATTAAGTGAAAAAACTTTTACACGAAAAAATGCATGTTGTATGTATGTTTTTATGAGCTTTTCCACATCATAAAATCAAAGCCGAAAACAATTGACTACATGACGTTGGCTGACTTAAATAGTATACAAAATAATATCTTAACTTGCTTTTGCCGGATAGTAGCCATGTCCTTATATAATAAATTTGGGGGATACTGTTTTTTATTCTTCTTCAGTTTTTTAAGTCAATGTGTGGTAACAACAAGTTGTAAATTACCACAAATACAAAATTGATTGTTTCCTGGGAAGTTTCTGAAGGCTATATATACATATGGTTTATACTGATAAAGCTAGATATATGTCTGACATTTAAGCTTTACAGTATTGTTTGGAAATGGAAAGTGGGGCTTACTTGATCAAATCAACAAGCACATATTATCTTGTATTACGTATATTTATTTATTATTTGATCAATTTTACTGTTTATAAATTAGACATACACTCCCAAACTGTCCTGAATGTAAAATGTCCTATTTGACCATCTATAACAATATTGCGCATCTAATTTCTGTGTGGCATCAGACCTACAGCACCAAAAAACACAACAAAATTGGGTCTGGCTACATTAATGATATCATAAAATAACACTGATGATATTTACACATGACATTAAAAGCTTTAAAGCAATGGCCTGGAAACCTTTTATCAAAATCTCATAAACAACAAAAGAGAGTAAATTTTATTTGTCATTACCATAAAGAAAAACAAAAGCTAAATTACTGGGCAGAGCCAGCTTCATGTGCATATTGTATTGGATCAACAGAGAAGCCAACGCTTGCACATTTTATGTAGTGAATACTCATTTGATCAGATTGCCTGCTTCAGATTTATTAAGACAAGTCGGAGAAATGTGAACATAGGTCATTGGATTTGTCAGCTAAATTTACTAAAGATACTCTATTTTATTGCTTCTATAGTAGGTTTTTGTACATTGATCAATGGAATAGACGTAAGCAGTTAGATGACAACATTAATGATTTGTAAGTTGCAGAGCAGGTTATAATTAATGGTAATTGGTAATTCCAAAGACTCCATAATATATATAATAAGCTGTAATTGTTATTTTTAAATGAAAATGATGTATATGTTGAAGAGTATGCACACTGGTAATAGTTTTGCTAAAACAACCATAATATTAATCTGAAATATGGCATTAATTTTATTTATATGCTTTCTTATTATAATACAATAAATGATTTATATATTTATTTATATGATTTTTGAATGATATTGAAAAGTAAAAGTGATCTGAGGGTCAAAAGAAGGTTAACGCAAAGCACTGTAATAGCCTCCGAACAAGGGTGTAAGACTGAATAAAATAAGGCCAATATCACGAATAATTTTTTTCTTACAAATACATACACTGGAGTCGCAAGTTAACCCCAGATGAAAGGTCAGAACAACACCAAATTAAAAGATTAAGCTATAAAAAGACACATGAATCCTCTGGAATATAAAGTTTGAGTGAAATAATTTACGTCAACTTAGATATTTAAAGATATTGCATGGCAGAGCATTATATATGTGATAATAATTGCATCAATATAACACATTTAAGAAATACAATTCTGTGACATGAAAGCAAAAATTGTTACGAATTACATTAAAACAATATTGGGGGTGACATTTTGTTGTCAACCTTTATCATTCCACCACACCGAAGGATTTTAACAATATTTTTATTCACTATCGGGTACTCTGTTATCACATGCCTGTTTTGATTGGCTACTTACTGGCCCCCCTTGATTAAAATGGGATCCCTGCAGATTTAAATTGGCAGTCACATAAAAGGACATAAAAAATAACATAATTTGAGGAACCGGGTTGAGATACCCATTGAACTTCAAGTTGAAGATGATGTTACTTTCTCATATGAATATTCCTCACAGCCCACTTCGGGTCAGGTATTTACCGGGTCTGATACTGATACTACTAGTATAGACTGGAGTATGTTTTTTTCAAAGAATGATAATAATCGTGATACTGAATCTGATTCTCAAAGGAGGGTTTGGATGGCACAGCCCTGTTAGGGGCCTGTCACTTCAGTTGGACCTACCTTAATTTAGGAGCCTATTTATTGCTCTTACGTTTGTGGCAACAAATTGTTTACTAACACCCACCAATCAGAGCCCTCATTTCACCTCATTGAATAATATTGAATAGGTTTCCCTCCATTTAAGCTCAAGAAAGCAAGAGAGCAACATCTAAGAATTTTTACCCACACCTCTGGTACATGCAAGCACTATAACTACCTTGTTCTTCCTTGGCTCCCCCCGTCTACTTATACACTCAAATCTAAAATGTGACCTATGACCTACAAGTCATTTAGCACCAACCTTACACCTGACCTTGACAGGGCAGTAGATCCATATGATGTGCATTATTTCCCTGTGCAGAGACATCAGTTGTCTTCAGTATTTACATTTCTTATGTTTTATTCTAGTCTGTAACTGTTTTACATATGGTGGTTTTAAAATTTTCATGTGATACAAAAACCCTTTAAATACCTTATTTCTGTTTACAAGATTTTAACTAACATGTAAAGAAAATTCCCAAACCATAGTTTTAATACCGACAGACTCGACAAATTATGTTTGTAAATCATTATTCTTCAACTTTATGAAATTTTTATAATGGACTTTTAAATGTTGTTGTACATAGACTTCACAATTTAAATCCCATTAAAATCTACAATCATTGTAGAACATTTAGATGATATTAGAAAGTATATTAAATTATTATTTTAATAAATGTATAAAACCAATTTGGGTATCATTATTTTGAGGTCCTCAGTGGCAAGTGACAATACTGAGAACCTGTCCCAATATGACCCAAGCTGTTAAACGTGACGTAAAACACCATCTTTGACCCTTGGTATTGCTATTTTATGTAATTTGGCTTATACCTGTTGCCTAGTTGGTGTGACCTTACCTTCTTTATCTTGACCTTGGATTGCTTGTTTCATTTAAATCACCTGACTGTATGTATGACTGGCTTTTAAGTAGGGACTTAGAAAGACTGTGGGGGGAAGTTGTTAAAGCAATAAAATTAGACACATGCACAGTCTATCCAGTGATGGGAAAGACCTTGATGAGTGTGATAAATTTATAAACTAGCAATAACATACAAAGACAGTTGCTTCAGAGAAGTGGTTTTAACAACAAGTGCTTTTGTGAAAATATTGTAACTTTTACAAAATATAAAATATACTGAGAAAATTGGAGCTATTATAGAGTAAAAACTCATGATAGTAGGATTTCTGTTCAAATACTGAATTGGATAAACAAATGCATTGATATTACAAGGATCTATTTTCACAGCACTAACTTGACCAAATTCTTAGATTCAGGATAACTGTCACAATGTCTAACTTCCCAGTTCCTCCACCAATGGAAGTCAAAGGTGATCTTATGAGCAATTGGTCATTCTTCCGGGACCAGTGGGAAGACTATGAAATTGCCACGGGCTAAACAACAAAGACAAGACTGTGAGTAGCAACACTGAGGTCTGTCTTTTTGACGAGAATGCCTTCAGATATTGAAGAATCTGGACATCACAGAAGATGACAGAAAGGATCCCCAAAAATGCATAGACACATTAGAAAACTACTTTAAACCCACCAGAAATGAGATCTACGAAAGATATATATTCTATTCAAGTGATCAAGGACCAAATGAAACTATTGATCAGTGGGTCACAAGGCTGAGGCAACTCACAAAATCATGTAATTTTGCAAATATGACCGACAGTCTCCTGAGAGACAGAATTGTTCTGGGAACAAAGGACAAAGCTACAAGGGGTCGGATGTTTCATGATAAAGCTGTTGATCTGCATGGAGCAATTGACCAACTGAGAGCCAGTGAAGTTGCAGCACACCAAGTTTGTACTGGCGAGCAAGAAACTTCGAATGAAGATGCAGTCCATTTCACAAAAACAAGCTCCAAGAAGCATCTAAAAGATGACAAGCCAAAGGAGAAAATAGAATGCATGTTCTGTCTTCAACTCCATCTATTTGGGAGAAAGCACTGCCCAGCATATGGCACTAGATGCAACACATGTCATGAAATAAATCATTGGGCTGGCAGTAAAAAGTGTACACAGAAGGGAAAATTAAAGACCAGCAAGAATGCAGTGCATTATGTTGAATATGCATGTAGCTCAAGTGATGAATCATACTCCTATATAAATCATCAGGTCGCAAACATTAGATCTCAAGGCCAGCAACCCAAAGTGACTCTACTTTTTAAGGACAAAGGCAAGACAGATCAAACATCATGCCAGTGCCTGATGGATACGGGTACAACCTGCAACGTAATGTCCATCAAGAACCTAAATAAGCTGATTCCTGATGCAAAGCTACGGCCAAGCAACACAAAGCTTCACTTTTATGATGGATCCTACATGAAGCCCCTTGGTGTATGCTCTATGTATGCTAAGCACAAGGACAAACAATTAAAACTCCATTTTGAAATTGTAACTACAAGGGTTACAAGACAACCACTGTTGAGCACAAACACTTGCAAAAAACTAGGTCTGATCACCATTCACAATGATAAACAATCAGAGGCTTCAGGTACCCACCCAGAAATGAACTTTAGTAATACAGATGCCTCAACAGATCCTATACTAGAAGAAGTCAAAGATGTGTTTGAGGGCCTTGGGTGTCTGCCAGTAAAAATCCACCTAGAGTGTGACCACAGAATATAACCTGTTCAGCACACACCAAGAAAAGTATCAATTGCCACAAAGGAAGAGCTTAGAGAGAAAATTGATCATATGGAAGATGCAGGGATAATAAAAAAATAGTCACACCAACAGAGAGGAATTCATCAATGGTAGCTATCAGAAAACCATGGAAATTAAGAATTTGCATTGAGCCAAAAGATCTCAATAAAGCTCTGAAAAGAAATCATTACCTCATGCCAACTATTGAAGACATCTTGCCCAGTTTAGCAAACGTAAAGGTATTTTCAGTACTGGATGATAAGGATGGGTTCGATCAAGTAAGGCTGGATCAACAGAGCAGCTTCCTTACCACATTCTGGACACCTTTTGGACGATACAGATGGCTACAAATACCATTTGGAATAAAGACAGCCCCAGAGGAGTACCAAAAAGGTCAAAGAGAGGCGTTAGAAGGTCTTGAAGATATTCAGTGATTGTTGATGATATATTGGTGTGTGGCTTTGGAGGACACAGTAGAGCAGGCAAACAAAAATCATGATGAACATCTACGATGCCTGCTACGAAGATGCCGTGGGGTTAACCTTAACCTTAGGTACAGGTGGAATCTGACCATAAGCCTCTTGAGACAATTTTCAAGAAACCCATTCTTGCTGTTCCCAAACGACTCCAACGCATGTTGCTGAAGGTACAGAATCAGCTTCAGGTTCAACATAAAACAGGGTCTTCCATATTTATTGCTGACATGTTATCACGAATAAAGATGTCACCACAATGCAGAAAGGAAGCAACAAACTATGATGTATTCTACAGTGGCCTTGAAAAAATGAAGTTTATAGACCACATGGGTTTCTCAGGTAAAACCTTAGCTCAACTTCAGAAAAAATCTGGTAGAGATTCATCACTGCAAGAGCTAAAAACCATTGTTCTGACAGGATGGCCTGAATCTTGAACTGAAGTGCCGGATCAAAGCAAACCCTACTAGAATTTTCGAGATGAAATTGGTATTCAGAATGGAATACTATTCAAAGGAATGTGTGTCATAATTCCTTCAAGGATGAGGCAACTGATGCTTTAGAGAATACATTGTATTAGGAAAGCCAAGGATTGTCTATTCTGGCCCAACATGGATAGTGATATAAGAATATTTGTGGAAAAATACATAACATTTGCAGCAATGGGCGATGCACAACAAAAAGAGCCACTACAGACTCTCAGTTTACCAATCCGGCCATGGAGTAAACTTGCTATTGACCAGTTTACTGTGAATAGAATTAGTTATCTAATAACTGTAGACTACTACAGTGATTATTTCGAAAATGATAGGCTACCCTCCACAACCACAAGGGACATTATCAAAGCTCTAAAACCGCATTTCTCAAGATTCTGTAATCCTGATTATATAACTACAGACAATGTACAAAATCTGGTCAGCAATGAATTTTCTCAGTTCGCACAAGAATGGGACATTCAACATGTGACCTCCTCACCATATCACAGCCAAAGAAATGGCAAGGCAGAATCATCTGTGAAGATCGCAAAGTGGATGATAAAGAAGACTGATGATACTAAAAGTGATATCCATTTGGCCCTCTTAGACTGGAGAAACACTCCAACTGTTCGGATGGACTCCAGCCCAGTACAAAGGTTAATGGCAAGAAGAACAAGGACACTAATCCCAACTGCAGGCAAACTTCTACTGCCTCAAGTGTGTCAAGATGTCACAGAAAAGCTAATCAAGAAATGTCAACAAACAGAAAGCAGCTATGACAAACACACAAAACCTTTGCCTCCTCTGTGTTTGGGCCAGCCAGTGTACATCAAGCCACAACCAAAAGTGAAGGGCCAACAATGGGAACATGGCTACTGCAAAGAAGTGCTTTCAGATAGATTCTACATGGTATCAGCAAATGGGAACCAATATAGAAGAAATCAAATTGACTTAAAACCCAGGAATACCTCACCCCAAAGGTTGAATGAGGATGCTAGTACACAGGTCCATGAAGATGACCACCACAGGTTCACTGAAAACATCAATCAGAATTCACCTGAAAAAACCAACAGAGTTTCACCAGAGGAGAGCCCTGTACCGGAATATGAAAAGCCTCCATCTGTAAGGTCCAGCACTAGGATCAAGAAACAGAGACACCCCTACATACATATTTCATAAATGGGACCGTGTCTTTTCAACTACAAATGTATTGAAAGTACTGTTGTGTTTTTACATTATTTTGTATAAATTCTTCAAAATCGGTTGGATAATGGGCAGAATAATCCCACAAGTGTCCAAACCTCAGGACATGATAGTCTACTCATATACCTGCTTTTCATACACTTTAATCCTTACTAGTATTTGTTTTAATAAAATATTATTTTAGTTACTTTCAAAAAAAAGAAGGGAGATGTATGTATGACTGTCTTTTAAGTAGGGACTTAGAAAGACTATGGGGGCCATGGTGGCAGAGTGGTAACACTCTCGCCTCCCACCTCTGAGGCCTGGGTTCGATTCCCAGCACGGCCTCAAGTGGAAAAGCTGGCTGTTGGTCGTGAAAATATTGTAACTTTTACAAATATAAAATATACTGAGAAACTTGTGTTTTTCATAACATTGTAAAGCAGGTGCAACAAACAACATTATTCCTCCCAATATATGTTCCACACGAACAGTAATATTATAAAAGGCAGCTAACATCCATATTTCTCTAGCAAGAGTGGTGAGAACCATATGTTAAAGTTTTTCAGGGGTCGTAAACCTCCACAACGGCCATATTGTAATATTTGATGTGAACTCTGGAATTACTTGACTGAGAGGCTCAAGTTTTTATGGCTACCAAGATGTTAAAATATAAAGGTGAACAATTTTGAACTTGTTAAAAATGTAACACTGGTTATCTTTTAACCCATCCAAAATAATAGGACAAGAAAATGGATACAAGCAAATGATGTTTGGAATTAGATTTATGGGCAAGATTTAAAAATATTCTGAGGACCTCACAAGTTTGGGATGGCCATGCCATGGTCAGGTTAAATCATTTTTCTAAAATTTTTACATTTTGGCAGATCATGCTGAGGGTGAGCAGATTTTCAAAATTTTTGACACTTGCTACCAGGTTGAATTCTACTGACCAGCTGTATATCTCACTTGGATCCATTTCGCACTATAGAAAAGCATGAATAGAGTTGCCACTTATCAAGAAAAAAATCACTAGCATCATCCAATTAAGCAATTACATAATGTGAACTTTACCATTTGGATAAGTTTCTTTTCAAATACAGCCAAAGAAGAGCCATATATTGTGTTATATTGGATTGATTTATAGGTGAGCCTGCCTTTCGAAGTGCCTGACAAAACATACTCGTATGGTCATTTGACTTGCTGTTTTGCATATTTTCAACTGCCCCTCTCCTCTGTGATTTGAGTTAAGTATCAATACCGTTTTAAATATCTCGTATTGACGTACCTATTCTACCTTGCTTCACACTTTTTGTCTTGTAGCTGCACTGAAAGTAACACAGTCAGTCATATAATAAACCTTTGTGTGACATTGAGTGCCCACTTACAGACAGGCCAGAAAAAAGTTAAAACACATCTTGTTCACAGGGTCACATAATGACCCTTTATGTGCTATTGTTTGTCACAGATTTGTCAGAAAGTATTAATAACCACATTATTGTTCCTTTGTATGCAGACTTGTGTGTTGACTTTTCATGCATTCAGGTGTTCAGTAGCCTCTTTGGCAAGCATACAAACACGGGGTGCCCCTTGAGGCCATAAACGAAAAAAACTTGGGCTTCACACTTTGTATGGTGTTACATTTATTCAGATTCTGCTCTTTCCCCATTGCTTGCTGCTTTCAAGCAACACATACTTTTTTGTTGGGTGATTGTGGTTTAAAAACCCCTTTGATTTAATGTAAACGTTTCTCTTAAAAATTTGTTTTCAGTAATTCATCAAATTTGGCTAGATCTTTCTCTACCTTGGTTTGGTTTCATCCATAACTTTTGTTCCCCAGTATGGAACACATATATGCCTGCTTAAAATTTGTGTGTGGTAACCGTTTCCTTAACCTTAAAAAATTCACCTTTGGCATCATGTCATTCTCACAGTTGGTTCGTGCTAATGAAACTTGTTGCTACACTTTTATTTCAATTTTGGCTCAACAAACAAATCATTTGATAACAACAAGTGACCTAAAGGTCAAAAAAGGTCTCCAATGTAACCCAAAAGAGAGGTAATTAAGACATACAGATGAGAGAAACAAGATTCCCAAATTTAACCCAGGCCTGTAGTAGAAGCAAAGACCAGTGAAAACAATAATCTAAGAATAAGCTGAAAGGTGTTACCCATTGATGACCTTGAGGTCAGATGAAGAACAAAGCCAAAGAATGATAACCCAGAGAAGTTAAACTTAGCTGGCTGAGAAAACAAAAACCAAATCCAAATCTCACTAACACAGATTAGCCGACTTTCTGTCCAGCTGTCACTTTAATACAAATTCTTAGGACAAGTTGCTTCCGTATATTCCTTATGCATTGTCGATACCTACTAATACCAGTCCAGATGTCGGGTGGCTACTGCAAATAACTACATGGTTAACCTGGGAACTTCTTTTTATACATGGCTTACAAACTCATCTCCTTTCAAGACCATCAAATCCAGATGTTTGTCATTATCTTAAAATGAACAGGCCTTTTCTGGTAAAATACATGAATCTTTTCTGAAAAAAACTCTTTTATCTTAGCTTCCTGAAGCTTCCGTTGTGTTTGTGGCTTTATATCTTATGGCCTTATAGTCTTTTTTTCTTTGTCTTTTTTTTAGATTGTTACATGTGTTTCCACATGTTAGAGCACAATATGATCATACCAGGCATCTGGAAAGAGGTGATGCCATTTCCCCATGTGGATGTTACTATGTTGGTCAAGTGGTCAAAACCTAATGCAAGAATAAGCATCACCTGCAACAGAGGATTTGGCGAAACTAGAGATAACAGTGTGTCTTTTACAGGCAGGTTTTGGCAGTCGATTTTGAATCAAAAGCTGCACCATTGTCTATAGCATTTAAATGCTTACCAATAGTGTCAAGTTGAGATGGTATTTCATCATTGATATGAGTGTGATCTATAGCCAGATCTGATGTACAGTCTTGATCAAAATCAATGTTGGTATCATAACTGGGTAACACCTAACCAGATATGGAGTGGGGAAAATCCCTCTAAAAAGGCACCATCGTCTTCCAATTGGTATCTCAATCCTATACCGCAAATTGGGTTACCTACCAGTTCCTGTCTGTGACGAGCCTCCATCCTGGTGTCAGCATTGTACCAGGACTAAAAATATGTTACAATTAAAAACGTCCAAAAATAATCAAGTAAGTGAATAAAATTTTGAGAGTAATGTTTTCATAAATAGACCAAAAAACTGCTGAAAATATTGTATGTGTTATCCGTGAAAGTAAAAGGCTCAATTAGAAAAAAAGGACAAAGTGAAAAAGAGTCAAGATTTTCTTGTAATACCATTCACAAGTAATTGACTAATTAATACCATTTTTGCTCATGCACCTTTATCATTTACACGGGGACCACGGTGGCAGAGTGGTAACACTCTTGCCTCCCACTTCTGAGGGCGGGGTTCGGTTCTCGACACGGGCTCAAGTGGGAAAGCTGGTAGTTGCTTGCCGTTGGTCGGCAGTTTACAGTACAGAACCCTAACAAACTGTATGCACTGGTTTCCTCTCCCCCTCCAACTACCTATCGTGATATGACCTGTACAGTGTTGAAAGTGACGTAAAACCCCAAATAAATAAATAAATTTATCATTTACACTGGCTTTCCTAGTTTTTAAAGATATCAAAACAGTTTTGATGCTGTAAATAATAACAGTTTATAAAAATATCACTTCACACGGATGATGAGCAATACTTCAGCATCTGGTTGAGTTTGTTCATTCTCATGGTAAGCATCATCAACAAGGGCACTCGGAGCACCTCTGCCAAGGCATGTATGATTTTTAAAAACGACTCAATAATAAAATATAATGGAGTGTAAGGTTGACCAAGACCTATCTCATTTTTTCATGAAGATATGACCAGTATGCATAGTCCTGTTAACAAACAAACAGATATCTGGGGCCGGTTTCACGAAGCCTCCTTAAGATAAAGGTCACCTTAAATTCTAGGATTTCCTTGATTTTCTCCCTCCTTTAAAAAATCTCAGTTTCACAAAGCCTCCTTCTTTAAAGGAGACCTTGAAAACACCCTTGAATTTCAAGGAAGCTATGGACCTACCTTAGATTTAAGGAAGTGTCATTCAAGGAATGTTTATTAACTTTAATGAATATTTTAAGGTGAATCCACCTAAATATATAGAATTTGAAACATTATTGTCAAACCTACATCCACAAACAATGTTTTGCTGTTTATTTCATACTATTTGGTTGCTTAATTCTTGAAAAATTGATGTTCAAACTTTTGAAGTGAGAAACATATTCATGGAGTTTCCTTGAACAAAAAGGGCCCCTCCCTTACTTTGGGTAAAAAATTGTCATGTGACCTACTGTATTAATTTGCAAAATATAATCACAACCAATCTGCATTTTACAAAATTTATTAAAATATAGTAAAATATAGATTTACTGACTTTACTGATCTTGAACAGTGTTACAATAAGGACATTGCCTCCATAAGGTAATTTAGGTACAAAGTAAGTGCACAACTACACATTTACTTACAGTGAAAGAAAAACAACTCCCAAAAGAAATAAAAATGCAAATAATGTATCTGAAAATTAAAATGTACCTTATGTACCAAGTTTAAAATAGTTAAAATGCTAAAACGCAATTTACTCTCTTAATATTTAAAATAAATTGTGTGAAGGTTATATAAGTAATGGAGGGGAAATTCCAAGCAGTGTGGTTACACAGAAAATCGCCCTTCCTTTGTTTTAAGGAAAATCTTTGGTACGGTGGAATAAAGGAGGCTTTGTGAAACAGGATTTAAGGGAAGCCTTGCCAAAGGTTAGAAATCCCCCTTCCTTTACTTTAAGGAAGGAAAAAAGGAGGCTTCGTGAAACCGGCCCCTGGTAGTGAATTTAATACCTCCTTGGCAGCCCTAAGCTTTCCCAGACAGTTTCCCTTGACTTTTACCTTATGGTTGATTGTGTCTTGACAAACTATGCATCTGTGAAACCAGATTGACATGTATCTTGCCATGTAGTTCACCCCAGTTAACCGGGGATGACGTCATTCAAATTGAGGTCATACGCTAGAGCATGTATGTATTGAGGTTTTGATTGAGCTGTCTACTATAGGATCAGTGAAAGTTATGCTAACTAAAATCGTTTGTCTTTGCACTTAAGACAAGCAGAATCAGTCATCTGTAGGCTTTGCATTCTTTTAATAGATGCAGTAATATATAAGAGAACTTACTGTAAATTCATACCTTTGTCATTCTTCTGTGTAAAAGTAAATCCTCTTAATATCAATGTAGATCTAACGGTCTGTAAATTATACTATAGATATAAGTGGCCGTAAATATAACTTTAGATACAACGGTCTCTTAATATCGCTGCAGTTATAAATGTCACTGTAGACACAATGGTAAATATAAATATAGATGTAAATGCCTGTAAATATAGCTGTTGATATAAAATTAATATGATATTAGCTAATACTGATATAAGCTAATAAAATAGAGCAAAGTATCCAATGCTTCTGATCCAATTCTAGTGTGTTTTCTGTAATTTTGTGTATTAAATTACTCTAAGAGAAGTAAGAATAATTTGATGCATTCAAAGCAAAAATACATTGTATATAAAAGGGAGAGAATAACTCCCATTAATATTTAACAATATTAAGCTAGAGAATATCAGTCTCGAATTTACATATATTTGTGTTGAATTAATCTCAAAAAAGGTTTACTACAGTTTAACAAGTATTTTGCTATATGACTGAGATATTCCAAAAGCCTAAAGTTTTTTTTAAAAATACATCAAATGATTAGAGGTTGATAGTTAAATTATATTTAGACTAGAAGCTGATACTTTGCTTGGATTTGCTACATTACTTGCAATTACTCGAAGTAATTAATCAAAATATGACTGTCTAAAATTAGTAAATCAAATGATTAGGAGCTATTAAGCATCCAGTCTCATCTTTTAATACCGGAATCTCTGAATCTCTCCGGGTATAAAATGAAGGGGGGGGGGGTATAATCTGGGGGGCCTTACACCGGAACCAAGCAATTGAATATGGCATCATAATTGCAACTTACATGTTTTTATTAGACAATGAGATAAAGAACTGTAAACCTCGCCACAGTATGTGAAATTTTAAATCGTGCCAATGTAGCATCAGGGGGGAATAAAAGATCTGATATAGTCACAAAAAATCCCAAATATGTGAAGAATTTCCCACTTGTCAAAGAAACAGGGGGGGGGTTTCCTTATTGCTTAATCCCTTATAATGTGGAAAATTTTACATTTGTCTATGTATCGTTATACAAACTCAAGTATCTATATTCACCAAGTGTATCATTTCTGATAGTGTTTCATGTCGTCTGTTATCGTTCAACTATTGAGAATAACTGCTATCTTGACATTGTAATTGACTGCCTCTCTATTCATGAACCCTAGCACTAAATAATGTTGTTTTGCTCTCAAGGATAAACATACCTTGAAGACTTGTGCTTTGTCACCCATATCTTGACTGATTTTGTGCCAATTTGGGAGACCTTTTTAATTTACATTTCATATATAAAGCCTCTATAAATAACTTTTCCACTGAAATTCCACATGGAAAGTGGTAATTGCGTCAATAAATATTCATAATGCAATAAAATAACATTTCACACTGTTAAGTTAAAATAACAATTCATACTGTTAAGTTACGCAGGCCTGGTACAAACAACAAACTATGTTCAAGTTGAACTGATTGAAGAACCCAAGGACTTGTGATATAAGACCAGTTGTCAGTCCAATGATGACACACATCTGTAACCTCTATTGTCACAAATCTTTGTTGGTGAGGCGTTTGGCGGTAAAACAAATGTGCTGGCCATTGGATTTAGACACACGTAGATTCAGGACATGGGTCCCTTGAGAAAATGACAAGTGGCAGTGAAAACAATGAATGTTCCCACTCCCCCTTACCGATGAAATGCTCCCTACTAATGAAGGCACTGTAAAAACATGACACTGCAATAATTGAGGTGAAAGTCTATCAAATAATTTGAGATGGATAAACAATCTTGTTGGTGTCTGGTCATTTGTTTTGAAGGCCATTTAGAAAAGCAGCTAAGTGCAAGAAAATAGAGCACTTGATTTATGGCTTATTTTAAAAAGCACTGTCTGAAATACAAGCTTGCTAATGGGCTTATAATATTAGAGAAACTGTACTTTAAATTACAAAATATTTCTTTCTGCAGGGTAGAGAAAATAGCTGAAAGATTGAAAACAAAGCTTTATATATTCTTTATAATTGTTCTTTCAACATGAAAATATTGCTCCATAACGTTAATTGACGTTTTTTTCATTCAAAGAAAAAAGAAAGAAATTGCACGAGTTCATTCGTAAGATTTGATTTTCAATTATAGATCCACATTTAGTACTGATTTTTTTTGTATTGATGTTTTGTTTGATTTTTTTTTATTATTTTACTGGACCTTTAAAATCATGTAGATTCTAAAACTCATTTTGACTATTACTTTTTGAATGTATGTGTATATTAAACAAATAATGTATGCATATAATAAAACAAGAATAATTTTTAAAAAATGGGTTTGGACTTTGTTGATTCAATGATCCATATCTGTAGCTCCTAGGCAGATGTGTTCTTTCAGTCCTCTGGTTGGTGGTTAAGTTTAATAAAACTGATATTTTGATGACATACAGTAAACAGTAGCAAAACGATTGTTTTAACTTGCCTTAATGTTGTTTCTGGTTACAAAAGAAGTGCCCTTTTCTCCAGAATATTAAAGACCCAGTTTGTTCTTTGATAAATGGATGGTAAAGAATGTTAAGAAAAACTGGAGCTCAGACAAGTCACCTGTCACAAATAATGAAAGAATCAAGTGACATCAATGAATATTTTACAAGCCTTAAGGTTTTACAATATCTTACAATTTTACACTCATTCCCAATCTCTTGTTTCTATGGAAGAGTATTAGGGCCAAGTTATTCTTTTTTTTCAATTTAGTGAGATAGTATCTCAAGTTTTTGAGATAACATTTCAGTTTGTTGAGATACTAAGTCAATTTTATGAGATAATTATATCAATTTATTAAGTTATTAAATTAATTGTTTGAGATGCTATCTCAATTTTTTTAGATGTTTTCTCAATTTTTTGAGATAATACGTCAATTTTTTAAGATAATTATCTCAATTTTTGGAGATAATAAGTCATTTTTAGATACCATCTTAATTGTTTGAGATAATTATTTCAATTTTTTAGATAATATCTCAATTTTTTCAGGTAATAAGTCATTTTTAGATACTATCTCAAATTTTTGATATACTTAGTTTTGAGATAGTTGTAATAATACTTCAAAGACTTAAGACTTGAGTTTTTGCTTTAAAGAATTCAGTGTAAAGCTTCATTTTCAGCTGTGATAAAAACCTTTATATAGCTTTCTCCTTTGTTTATCTTCTTAGATTTAATAATAATAAATTATTAATATTTTTTTAATTTTGTTTTTACAAGTTTAATTTCAAGATACAAACAAAAATGTAAAGTACACTGCTTTAAGTTTAAAATGCTGAATAAAATCATCAATTATCTCAATGACATAATCAAGGTAAACACACGACTATTACTGTTGAAGTCAACATATAATATAAAGCATCACCGCATTGTGACATCATCACCGTTGTGATGTTATATGCCTTCAAAGTTTTATTAAAATGTCATTTCTCACAAACACATGGACAGCCTGCCAATGGGATATCTTGGTACTGCTGCAGAACTTTATGATCAGTACATAACTGGTGTTACACAGGTACTTGACAAGCATGCTCCTATCATTTCATGCAAGGCTAAACAGCAGTCTGATGAGTGGTTGTCTGATTCGTATCGCATGGCTCGATCTCTTAGACGCCAATTTGAATGAAGGTGGAGAAAACATAAGTCAGAGTTGAATAGGTCAAGACTCCGCAGGCAAATTGCCTGGTGTAATCGACTGGCCAATAAAGACAAGGGTTCATACTATACAAATCTCATAACTGCTAATAGTCGTGACCCCAAGAAGCTATGGCAGTCATTGAGGAAGGTGTTGCATCGCACCTCCAAGACTGTCCTGCCTGCTCATAGCTCAGACAAAAGCCTCGCGGACACGTTTGCTTCTTTTTTCTCCAATAAAATAAGCAAAATCAGGGACACCTTTGCTACTTCTGGCTCTTTCAATGATGCACCGGATTCTGTGCCTCCTGCTTTCAATGCCTTTATGCCTGTCACTGAAGACGAGGTCTATAAGTGTATCAGTGAATCTCCCACTAAATCTTGCTCACTAGACCCTATACCAACATTCCTCCTTAAGGATTGTCTTGATATCCTCCTCTCTTCCATTACCAAGTTGGTAAATTATTCTCTCATTGAAGGATCCTTCCCTAATTCTTTCAAAAAGGCGGTTGTCACCCCCCTCATAAAAAAGGCTTTCCTTCCTAGAGACGACCTTAAGAATTATCGCCCAGTGTCTGGTCTTTGTTTCCTGTCAAAGTTGTTTGAGCGAGTTGTTGCCAGGCAGCTAACGTCACACATTAATAACAACAAACTGGACAATCCTCATCAGTCAGCATATAAGCCAGGACATTCCACGGAAACTGCTTTATTGTCTATAAAAAACGAGGTTCATCTCTCTCTGGCACGCGGTGAACCCACAGCTCTAGTACTTCTTGACTTATCAGCCGCATTTGACACTATAGACCATAATATTCTCCTTGGTTACCTTAAATCCTGGTTTGGCCTTGGTGGAACAGCTCTAAGGTGGTTTGCTTCCTACTTAAGAAATCGTTGCCAGGCCATTAAGATAGGCTCCACACTATCTGAATTAAGCAATCTCATCTATGGAGTCCCACAAGGTTCTGTTCTGGGTCCGTTACTGTTTTCACTCTATACAACACCACTCAGTAAAATTATTCGCCTCCACCCGCATATTAAATTCCATTTTTATGCGGATGACACTCAGTTATACATCCATCTCTCCCACAAGAATGCTTCTTTGGCTCTTGCCAAGCTAAATGCCTGCCTTCGTGATGTTCAAGAATGGATGTCTCTCAGTAAATTGAAGCTCAACCCTGAAAAAACTGAGTTTATTGTCTTTGGTTCCAAGGCTCAACGTCAGAAGATTTCCTCTCACTTTCCTGTTAGCATTCTTGGTAGCCTTCTTCATCCGGTTGATTCTGTCAGAAATCTAGGTGTGTGGTTTGATGCAGATTTTTCATTCTCTGAGCATATCAAGAGGACTTGCAAAGCGTGCTTCCTTCAGATGCGCGACCTCCGTAGAATTAGAAAGTATCTCACTTCTGAAGTGGCAGTCCTTGCTGCAAATGCCTTGGTTAGTAGTCGTCTGGACTATTGTAACTCTCTGTTCAGAGGTTTGTCCGGTTTCAATCAGCACAAATTGCAAAGTATTCAGAACACCCTTGCTCGTATTGTTACAAATCATAGAAAGTATGCTCATGTTACACCCATTCTACATAAACTCCACTGGTTGCCTGTTAAGTATCGTTGTATTTTCAAAACCGCAACACTTGTGTATAAATTTTTGCATAGTGGTTCTCCTTCTTACTTCAAACCGTTCTTGTCTTTTAGTAGTTGTCCCTATAGTACTAGGCATAGTCACCCAGATCGTCAATACCTTACAGTTCCTCCTTTTCATTCATCAGTCTTTAAGTCAGCCAAACATTTTGGCCATAGTTTTGCCTTTGATGCTCCTAAGATCTGGAATGACCTCCCTCAAGATGTTCGCAGTGCAACATCAGTTGCCTCCTTCAGAAAGAAGCTTAAAACTTACCTGTTTGCAAAAGCCTACCCACCATAGCCTCTCCCGTCACATCTGTGTCTCCCTGGTATGACCTGGCTATGTCCCTTGATTAACGATAACTGCCTTGCTTTATGTTTAGATGCGCCTTAGAGTCCATCAGTGATGGAGATTAAGCGCTATAAAAGTCCACATTAGATTAGATTAGATTAGATTGGTGCTTTTTATTTTTTGTCCTGGGAATCCTGAGAACAGTAACTGAGAGGAAATTTGATAATGTTTTTGCTTTGTGGGGCAAACATTAAATGGGATTTATATTTTTTTACTTGAAAAAATATCCATATTCTTGCTTCTTATTTCCATGTTTCATCTTTTGTTAAAATGGCATAAGTCTCATTGACAAAGTGAAAATACCAAATAAGAAAATATCAAGATTTACCATTTATATATGATATAAAAAACGGAATGACCCCTCATTTAGATTGTGTTGTGCCACATGTCTTTGTCTGGTCATTGCAACAAATGCCCAATCTCAGTGCATTGCTGCTCCACCCCCACCCCCTCTAACTGTCTAATAATTATTAAAAAAATTGACTTAATACCTCAAAAAGTAAGATAATATTTCAAAAAATTGAGAAAGTATCTCAAAATTGAGATAGTATCTAAAAAAATTGACTTTGTATCTCCAAAAATTGACTTATTATCTAAAAACAATGACTTAATATCTCAAACAATTGAGTTAATAAACTCAAAAAATTGACTCAATATCTCTATTGAGATACTATGTCACTAAATTGACCAAACAAATTACTTGGCCCTAAAACTGTTCCATATGTTTCTTTATTGTGTTGTAAAACAAGCTTTATAAGACCACATAAACTGTGGTGGTGTTATAAGGCTTGAATGTACTAAACTGGTTGGATGCAATCTGATGTGATATTACCATCTTTAAACGGAACCAATTAGTGAAAAATGTCAAAATTAGACCAGGAATAAGAAAGAGGCGACCATTTTAACTGTAGTTATATTGTATATGCGGATGATAGCTTCTGACCAATAACAGTTTGCATTTTTTGTTAATTCAAACAAAGAAAATAAAACTAGGGGACGGTTTTTAGGCTTCCCTTCTCCCACTTGGAATCCCCAAGGCCTCAAGGCCCCTTCTTTGTACTCTCTACATTAGTCTCCTAAAGCCTCTTTTACACCGCATCGTACATGTATACACACATAAGTGTGCTGCAAATATCATTGAAAAATATGAGTGTAGCCTGGCAGTGGGGTCGCAGAGATTTTCACATGCAAACAAGGAATATTTTCCAAACAAGAGTGTCAGTAATTGAACATCAAGGAACAGACCGTGACTACTTACAGGCCCCACAATGGGTTAATATGGATGCAAGGTACACGTGAGTTTAATATACGGCACATGCAAAACCTACAAGTGAATGGAGATATCTTGCAACACTAACAAGGGGAATGCACTTGCGCAAGTCTCTCGTAAGTTACCCTTGAGACATGGATGCTTTTATAGGAATACTGCATGCACGCAGACAAAAATGTGCATGCCAATTTTCATTGCAGGGTCTGTGCAACCTTAATATTCTGTTATAAAATCGCAAGTGTACCTTAAGTGTCCCTTGCAAATCAGCCGATTTTTCCTGTAACCAGGACATACGTGCTTGTACAATGGGATGCAAGAGAGGTTTTAGTTATAGTCATTTCAAGGTTCAATGTTCCACATCAGCTGTATGCTGATGACACCTAGATATACTTCGTTATAGACTGTGGGGATTTAGAGTCCTGTATTGCAGAGCTAAATGAGTGGCTAATTCCTGTTCAGGTGTGAATGGATGGTGTCAAATTGATAAGACTGCATTCATCATCATTGGCGAAGAACATACCAGAGAGTCACTAGTATTTTTTAGTACTTCAAAGTTTTATTTCTCTGGCAGTGGAAGTAAAAAACCTGGGTGTCACCTCAGATTCAGACATTCGTTTTATAATCATACAGCCAAGGTTTGCCATGCTTGTTACAATCGCCTCAGGCATTTGCAATGCACCCATAAATTTATACTAAGTGTCGATACTGCAGTTCTGGTGGCAAACTCCATGGTCAATAGAAAGCTAGACTACTATAATTCCCCACTATTTGGAGTCAAAAAGCCATTCTTGATAAACTTCAGAAATTTCAAAATGCTCTGAGCCACATTCTTCACAGGCTGGAGAGAATGACCTGTGTCATACCCTATCTAGAAAAATCCCACTGGCTTCCCATTTCACGTCATATTCTTTTTAAGTTTAATTTCCTTACTTTTGAGGCCATAAATTTCTCCCAACCTCACTATTTGCCATTTTTAATCAAGACTAGCAGGCCCGTGGATGTAGGCTTTCAGTTTCCTCAAACCATTCCAAAATGGCTTTAGGCAGGCATGGTTTGGAAATGGCCACACCAGTGGAATAGAACAGGCTGTCACTAAAAATCAAATCACAACAGATCTCTTGAGTTTTAAGAGCCAACTTAAGACCTACATGTTCAGGCTGGTATACCCGCCATCATAGCCATCCCTCCCTGGCAGGCACTTACTGGGTTATGATGTATGCCTGGTTTTGGACTATGCCTTTTTGGATTATATTAAAAATGCTTCAGATCAGTGAGTATAAACAAAGCAAATCATATCAGTTTCATCGTCAATGTGGGGTTGGATCAAACTGACTTGCAATGTCGTTGGCACCTACTGATCAAGGTGACCTTGTGGTGTAATTAAACTTAACCAGTGATCACATGTTTCTCACCTCTGTAGTATTAGATTTTAATCTAGTCCATTCACATTTAACCTTTAACTTTTGAGAAACACTTTAACAGAGCTAACAAAAAAAGTCAACAGTAATTTCTAGATATTAACCCAAGAGAAAGCAATGGCAGACTTATTACGGCTATCACTTCAACCCGAAAAAACCCTGATATCAGAAATTTAATTCTTAGGAACTGGGGTATTGTTGCAAACAGTACAGGGTATGACTAAAATATTACACAATCACGAATTGTGTGCTACAGAGACAACCAAACCTCACAGACATCCTTACAAATGCCAAAATGCCAAAACAGTGCTAAATTTACAAGTAGAATCTTTACATCCTGGCTTACTGCATCTTGTGAAATTTACACAAAATCGACATCTAGTGACATATAACAACAATAAATTCTTCAATGTTGAAATAAAAATTCATTAGATCTGGTCATCACACGAAAAAACACCCAAGCGATAATAATACAAAACGTATTCTAATATTATGTTTGTATTGACAGACTAAGGCGCATGTACAACATACAACAAAATATGCATCAAGGCAATCGGTTATCCAAGTGCTCAATCTCCGAACTAGCAGATTCTAAGGCACGCCATCCAAAAATCAGACATAAATCATAATGCATGGAACGTGGAGAGGGTGATGGTCAATAAGAAAGTGGATGTATCAAACTTATTATGTCATTTATTTTCTGTTAATATTATACATTACCTACCATCAGTTAATTTTTCTATTCACTGAATGTGGAATCATATGTTGTGTTTTTTCTGATTGTAACTACATTGCAATACGGAGGGACTTTTACACAAAAAACAAGTAAAATTGAACTGAACCTTTGTAATTCGCTCTGCCCTTCCTTCATCACACAGAGGAGTTAAGTTGTATTTTTATAAGCCACTCAATGACATCATCTCAAGGTAATGGCCATCAATTGTCAGTCCGGATAGTAACAAGCTCAATTAGTGCCCAATAAAAACACACTAACAAGAGACTATCTTTCATGCTGTCAAGGATACTATGCTGAAAAATATAATAGATTACTTAAAAACTTAAAGAGTCACTCACAAAAGTGTTATCCCGAAAAACTATTGCAGAGTTTATATTTGACAAAAAAGACAAGTGATCAAAGAACTAGTGTAATAATGGTAGTGAATATGTTGAAATTTAAGCTGTAGTAACTCCGTAAAAGGTCAATTTCATCTTATAACATAATCACAAAACCTGGGGAATAAGAGTCAAATATTACGATACATAATAAGTTGCACTAATAGTAAAATATGGTTTCACAGGGGTGATCACAAGTGATTGTATTTAACAAATTCCTCAATTACAATGTGATATTTGGAAATCTATATTCATAGAATGTAGAAAAAGTGTAAATTAGAACACAACTTTGGATTAAAATTACATGATGGTAATGTTATACCAAAGTTCACTAAACATGGTGGTAATGTTAGACCAAAGTTCACTAAACATGCTGGTAATGTTTGTTGGACCAAAGTTCATTAAACATGGTGGTAATGCTGGACCAAAGTTTATTAAACATGGTGGTAATGTTGGATCAAAGTTTACTAAACATGGTGGTAATGTTATACCAAAGTTTACTAAACATGGTGGTAATGTTAGATCAAAGTTCATTAAATGTGATGGTAATGTTATACCAAAATTCACTAAACATGGTGGTAATGTTGGACCAAAGTTCACTAAACATGGTAGTAATGTTGGACCAAAGTTCATTAAACATGGTGGTAATGTTAGACCAAAGTTCATTAAACATGATGGTAATGTTAGATCAAAGTTCATTAAACATGGTGGTAATGTTCGACCAAAGTTCATTAAACATGGTGGTAATGTTATAGCAAGGTTCATGAAACATGGTGGTAATGTTATAGCAAGGTTCCTTAACCATTCAGTTACTGTAATGCCATGATTCCTTAAACAAGTAGTTACTGGTATACCATGGTTCTAAAACATGCTGGTACTGTTGCGACCATGTTTCATTTAGCATGCTGGTAATGTTATACCATGGGCCCTTAAACATCTAGCTAACGAACCACCAAATTACTAGTTTGTCAAAACATTGATAAACACAACCTGAGATGTGTATTAGACCTACGTTGGTATCAAAGCAGCAGTTATCAAGAAATTATGTTCAGTCCAACAGTTATCAGCACTGAAAAACATTTAAATTATTCATGTAAAATGTGTAAAAGTGAAGTTAATTTTGTTTAGACTATTGTTTAAATTGCTCTTACCAAAATTGTCATTTCAAACTTGTAACATTTTCTATAGAAAAAGAGTTGTCCATATTATTTAAGCAATAAATCACTGTTAATTCAGTATCATATCTACTAGCTTCTATGAAGTTAGTGTCAAAGTGAATTGAACTGTAATGGAAATGTTTATGCAAACCAATACTACAGTGATAAAGAGAGTCAATAACAACAGTTTGATAGCTTCATTTCACAGTCCTCTTACTTCTTCAGTGAGTATTGCGCGTAAAACAAACACGTCAGACACAATTTCATTTAAGACATGGGTCCCTTGAGAGATGTGGGGTAGTGGCAATGAAGCACTGGGACAAAGACATCTTAATGTTATTCTTAGACGTATGCTTCCATGTTCACGATCTGTGGTTGGTGATCCAGAATCAACAAACTTTTGGATGGTTCTGTTCCCAAGTTGGTGAACCGTGTTGTATGAGTATAAGAGTATAAAATAAACCCACAAACATTGTGGACAAAAGCTTTAGAAGCTGCTTTTGCAGCTAAAATTAACTAACGGTAATCCACTATGGTAATTCAAAAACATGTTTTTTCTTTATCCAGGAATTGTATGATAACTTCCAGTTGAATTTTTATTGAATACATGAGACCCTTGATGGAATGAGGTGTTGACAATGAAGTAGTGGAAAAGCACCAAAGTCAAGTTTGTTTGTCTCTTTTAACAGGTATCATACCATCTTTATATCAGACACACAATTGGAAAAAGCCCATGTTCATAGGAGATAAGTTTGAACCGAAGGCTACAAAGATGACTATAAAAATGTCTAATTTGTTCACCTATCTACCATAGCGGTCTCAGTAATAGAATAAACGCCTTACTAATAATTAATATGTTTAAACCAGTACACAGTTTGTGATCTCTGAAGCAGGAACTGCAAATTATATTTTTATTATCTCTGCTTCAATGTAGATAAATTATTTGTATGATTTTAAGAACAAGAAAACAAATCCGTGAACAATAATATCATTTTTTCTGAAGCCCAACAAAAAAGATAATTGATTGTATCTGGCCAACAAAACATGCAAACATATTTTCCATGTCTGTGAGTCTTGTGGTTAATCAAACTCGCCCAAAGCATCATTAATTAAAACGTTGGACCCTTGATCAGGTTTTAGTATTGTACTCTTGGAATGACATAGAAGTCAAAGTTATGCTTTTCTATCCATTGTAGCAACTATTCTTGTCAAGACAGGCCCCGAGTGAATTTTACATGTTGACCTGAGGTAAATTTGAACCCAAGACTACATAAGTGGAAATCTAGTGATTAAATAATAAACATTTTCTTCTGTTCTATAATTATTCTTATTAATCTCCACCCAAAGCAGAATCTAAGGGGCAATGCCAAAAATTAATTGAGAAATAATTATTTAATGGACATAGTAAGGTCAATACCCAAGGGATGTCGGGTCATTTGTGAGCTATGTGGGAAAGCCTTAGTAAAGAGATGAGGTTTAAGCTTTTTTTATAAAGCAGTCAAGAAGGGAGGCAGAACACACATCAACTGGCAATTCATTCGAAATTCTAGGAACAACAAAGGCAAAACTGATCTTCTTTTTGGATACATGTACAGATGGATAAAGGAAAAAGCTCCAAAAACTTTGTATCTGGTCGGTTATGTCTTATGTTGTATCTACTACTACAAATACACCAAAATAACTGGGCTAATATGTGTGGATAACTTTAGAAAGCAATGTTCGATAGACAGCCAATGAAATCTTTTTAGAATAATTTTATTTAACTAGAGTTGAACATGTTAATGACAGACATTTTAAAAAGTGAACTACAGTAGTCAAGATGACTACTCGCCAGGTACTGTCATGCGATCAGACAAAATGTGCCAACCCCCTCAGCCAAAAGGCCTCATTACTAGAATGAATGGCTTGCTATAACTAGATCTATGTTTCTATGTAGACGATTTGTGATCACTGAGTCAAGAACAGCAAAGCTTATGTGTATTACTCTATCCCATGTGAATAAATGGTAGGCAAGATATCAACAATCAGAAAATCTGTATTTTGAATAAATCCCGAACATTAGAGACAGACATCTTCTTCTTCTGGTGAAAAACAGTAACATTTGTTGAATCCTCTTTGGTCATTAACCAAGACTCATCCTCTTTCATGAGTCTTAATTGTTGTAAAACAAACACGTCAGACATAACTTCATTTTGGGTTTTCTCACATGGGTTTCTTGAGAGAGCGGGATGATGGCATAATGTGTTCTGAATAGACAAAGATCAAAGATGGGCTTTTATGTCCAGTTCAAAAGCCAGGGGTTCTGGAGATAATAAAGACAGTCGTGTGTGCATGTGTGAATTCCAGGTATGCAAATTCATAAATGCCCTGCAAACATATGAAATATATAACCATTTGACTTATTGTTAAGCAAATATCCAATCCGTTATAATTCTTTATGTATCATTTGGAGGGGCCACGGTGGCAGAGTGGTAACACTCTCGCCTCCCACCTCTGAGGCTGGGGTTTGGTTCACGGCTCTACCTCAAGTGGGAAATCTGGTAGTTGCTTGCCATTGGTCGGCAGTTTACAGAACAGAACCTTGACCAACTGTATGTACTGGTTTCCTCTGCCCTTCCAACTACCCGTCGTGATATGACCTGTACAGTGTTGAAAGCAACATAAACGCCAAAATAAATAATAAATAATTATGTATCATTTGGAGCATCATATGAACAAAGCCTTTTGTACCTTTTGGATATTTTTGCAGTTCAAACTTGTTGACATCACATTTATAAAACACACCATCAGCAGGCTTACCACAAAGCTTCTTTTACACAGTGTCATATGATCTTGTTAGTTATGTAATGAAACACACATTTCTTCAATACAGTAATGTGTTAAACTGTTCTATTATACAACAGCACCTCCTAAGCATGGATAATTAGTGCCAACAGGTGCCGAATTTTCTTTAATATCTCGAAAACTATGTATTATATCTTTAGAAAGGTCTTTTTACAGCGCTTCTGCTGGTGTTTGTTGCATAAATGTTTTTGCAGAAATGGCTGAAAAATTGCAAGTTAAACACTGGGATTTTGATATTCACTGGTGCCCTTGTATATACGACAGCTTTTTTCTCTTTAAATGTGGTTTAATTTAATACTCAATGGTGGATAATAAAAGTAAAACATCCTTCATCAGACATATACAGACAAATATATCAGTCATGAAGATTAACAATACAATAGTCGTGCTATGCACTCGTATAATGTTAGCATTTTCATTCGAGATATATTTCCCTGTATGTGTTATTTGGGAAGTTTTCCTATTGTCTTTATAACACGATGATTATGTACCATTCAATGGAAACCAATAATAATTGAAACGCTAGCATTTTCTGGTCATATAGTTTTGGTGGCTCACAGAACTAATGGTTAGGTTTGAATATGAAATTGTATTACTGTTTGCTGAGACTTAAAACAGTCTACAGATTTCACACAGATGGAGATATTCTGAAAATTTATGCTCTATTGAGAAAGACACAGGGTATGTAATTCCTGGCAGAGATTAAGCGCTATAAAAGTACAGAATAGAATAAAATGTTATGAACTAAAAGCCAGGTTTTTTGAAGATTGTTTTTTGGCCCATCAGTTGTAAAGCAGTGACTTAAGGCTACACATTGACATGACAGCAACACAATGCAGTGTTCTTCCTTGCATACTTTTCAAGGCCATGTCTATTCATTTTGCATCGGGGAAGTACCAAGTTCAATAAACACTCGACAAACAGAAGCTGACAAAGTGGCTGTCTTGTGTGTTATTAAATAGACCACTGTGCTAAAATGTTTTTAAAGATAAAGAGTTATAAGAACCTCATAGCACTTGTAATATCATTCTGAGTATAATTGGTCATATTCAAACTTATATATTTGTGTAGTTATTTGGGTTTTTACTAACCCTTCAACAGAATATGATCATGTGATTATACTAGCAGCTAATTGATGATGTTACTGAGGAAAGCATTGTAATCCACCTTAAAATTTTAAACTAAAAAGTACCTGACATCTATCAGGAATTACTCACCTTAAAGTTATGATCAGCGCCTAGATTAAAACTCATGGTTTTTAATAATACTGGATCGTAACACCTTTATTTTGAGTATTTCACAACTTCTACAAAAAATAACATTTTCACATTTCAAATCGTGTTTGTCAAAAACAAAATCGCCCTACTTTGTCTGAGGCTGATAAACACAATAACATAACAGTCCCAAGCCCGGAGAGGAAGAGGAGAGTGGAGATGACGGGTGAGTTAACCAAGTGTAAGTTACATAAATTCATGTTGCCGAATAAAATCATTTATTTCTTGCATAATATTTTAAATCGAGTTTTTATGCAACAATACATCATCTTCATTTGTATTCATTACAGTCTAGAAACTATAAAAGCAACTCTAAATATATCTTAAATGAAAAAAAAAATTTTTTTTTACGATATTGCAATGACTTGTGCAATTGCGACCACATCAGTAAAGAGTACTTGCAATGTATGCTAGGCAGTCTTATGTTCGTGTATAAATGTGTAAGAAATTTGTGATTTTCATCTTTTTGGCTACTCAATACCCTTAGACAACCCATTACATTTAATTTAAAACTGCAAAAGGAAAACAGGGAGCCTGAAAATAAGGGTGCATGCGTATGAAGTGGGTTTTATGTAGTTCTTGATTAATACTAAAACACCAAAAATAACTCCGGTAAGGTACTTTATAACCTTCCTGGTTGGTCTAAGGTACAACCAGCATTGCCAAGAATGCACAAAGCCGCGGGTACTGCTGAATTCACATATAAATACAGTTTGGGGGTTCACATTTAGGTGAGGATTATCAATCCCGATCTTGTTACACCTTATGGAGGACCAAACCACAGGTAGACAAGACCTTGTATAAAAACATAACCCCAGTCTTATGAACAGTGATGTACCCATGGTTTCACATTCTAATTTTTATATATGAAATTGTACTAGTGTGTGTCATGTTTCATATGTGTGTGTTCTCTTTGTTTTGTTGTTAAATAAAATATTATTAGAGTTATGTATGAGGATATTGCCAAAAATTGCCAACACAATTCTGGATTCTAATTCTGGATCCTGATCATCTATGAGGTAGACTGAGTCAGAAGTATACCCACCCTTGTGTGAAAATATAATCCCAAACAGACAACCCGACATGGGGCATTTACATAACACTCGTCCCTGGGGGGTGGGGGGGTGGGTGGTTGGGGTTGTGGGGGTAATGATTCATAAAAAAACATCACACTTTTCAATTCTTGTACCTAATTAATCCATGTCAGCACATGTGCCATGAATATGTCAATCTGTCCCAAGTATTGTACTGATGCCACTGGTATTTTTTTACGAAATTAAATAGCAAAAATAATCTTCATAGATTACGTAATAATAAAACCTTCAATTGCGTAAAGGTCATTCCACAAATACATCTGGGCCATTAACAAGCGCATGGACTATTAAGCTTAACATGCCATGTTAACACCAGGTCATATTATACTTCCATAAACTCTTTTATTGAAACGTATGTCGTAAAATGTTGAAAACAGAGTGATGTCAATAAAATAAAGAATATATATGTTAAGATCATGCACCAATGTAAAAGTCATATCAAATAGGGAAAGACATCAATTGACGCAATATGTATTGCCTTGAGTTTAACAAGCTGTATAATAACACTTGACCACAATCTACACGTTGAAAACATCTAAACAGAAAATTTAGAAACAGACATGACATTAACTAGAACACGCATGTGTGTTTAGCCTTAAGCGTAATAAGCTGTGATCATAACACTATATCATAATGTAAAGTCACATAAAAGGTTTGTCAGTCCATTACTCTTCCACTACTAATACAATGTGTAGAGTCTCTGGTTCGTGTCACAAATCATAAAGAAACTCTACTGACATCAAACGCTACACAGGACACCAGCTCATAACAGCATCTGATTTCAGCTAAAACATGGGCTGAACATAACATTAATCTGTGTTTTGATTGACCCATTGTTATATCTCCTTTTTTCCCTAAATGGCGGAGAAATTTTATCTACTTTTCTCTATCAGACAGTTGATGTTGATATTTGTAGAGAAAAACAGCTGATTTAATTGATAGTAAAGGTAATTATAATTTTAAGGTGTTGTACAGAAAGTATGTCATAGACTCTCTGTATAGAGAGACAAAACGGCTATTGCTAATAAATTAGTGCCTCATCAATTTCAATTAGTTTTCCAGTAGGAAAAGGCCCTTTATATGATATGGAAAGTCTAATTTATCTGAATGACTACAACCATTGGAAGTCTACCTTTGCATGGCAAGCTTAGGGTGGTGGTTTATGTAGGCTACACACACTATACTGTCACCTTTCATAAAGAATTATCCTCAAATCTATCTTTTGACAACATGTGTGGGATGGACTCAATGTCTGTCCCGATATGACCATAGCTTATCCAACTTTAACCTTTATCATGTAGATTTTGCAAACCGTTTTAGTTGGATCCAACTAGTGAAATCAGGTTGAATTTATTTTATTATTATCTTTGAAATTTGCAAATCATTCTTAGTTGGATCCAGTGTGGTAATCTATGTTATTCTGACACAGAATTGTTTTTATGGAATCACGGCATTTATATTTTTTATATCGCATTTAGTAGCTAAAACTATTACTTCTCATGTGATAGCTAAATTCTCATAATAATATGTTAAATCCTAATCTTTTGAGTGTAGATTAATAAAAACAAAAACCAACTAAATTTGTAAAACTTCTCCACATTGCTGTCCCAGCTGAATTAGTTTTCATCTTTGACCACAAAAAGAGTGAACCTAGCCAGACAAGCCCACACCATGCTATTGAGAAAGAGTAAACACTTCCTTTTGTTTGGTTCTGTCAGTAATTAGTTCTAGTGACAGACCTAGGGAGTGAGAATATAAGAACTATGGATGAATCAAAATTACCGTGCTGTATCAGAATTTTTTTTTAAAACTTCACCACTCACAGAGAACCTACACAATTACAGATTCTATAGTCACAATTTTAACATTCCACTTTTTATTTATATATGAAGTAACTCTGAACACAAAGACATTTCCCAGTTGCACCATGTTCATGTTTATGCCATTCTTTTAACTTTTATCACTCAAATTTCTCTCGTTCTTGGAAGAAAAAAATCTTGAGGCCAGAAATTTAAAGTTTGTGTATACTATATCATATGATTGTCAGAAATTTTCACTTGTACAAAAACACACTGTAACACTACAGTATTCTTGTACTTATTTCCTGGTGTTTAAAATCTAATTTTTGTCCTCTGGTGTTGTATACATTAATCATGCCAAGATTCAGAAGTTGGTACTAGTGAAAATAAATCAAATTTTAGTGATGATAACAGTAGTAATCATAAAGGAAGCATCATAGGCGTAGGTATGGGGGGCAGAGGGGGTGGCTGTCCCCAAACCATTAAGTTGGGGGGGATATCTTTTGGCCCCCCCAACTTTTTACAATGGAACAAAACTCCAATTTTGAAGTTTATGCGAATTTTTACAGATAACTCAATAATATGGGGTTAAATTACATTTTGACCCTGTTCACTCTTTACATGTACCATTGTGTGTACTACCATTTGAACTATAAAATATTTATTTTTATGATTTGTAAAAGGAACATTTCCAATTAGCCTGCCATGAGATTTGTTAAATTCTGTGAAACGTTTCACTTGTTCAGACCAAAATGATGCATATAGTCATCCACATTTAATTTACCTTGTTGCTAATTATTTAGAACTTTGACATGTAGTTTCAAATTCACACAAAGCAACAGTTTAGCACAGCGCTTTATCAGCTGATGAGATATTTCCCAGAAAACTCTTCTTTCTTTACTGTGTATTTATTTGACCTAGCCAGTCCAATGATTACATGTCCCTCTCAATTTGCGGGAAAGGTCACAAGTTCTGCAAGGATGTTGTAAAATTATATGATTTCCATTATTATGTCATCTTTTAGGAACGTCACATGGTAAAGATAACAGAAATACCTTTCAAATGCAGAGGTTACTATATGTATTTCTATACCTGGACAATGTTGGGGATACTTAGGTTTAATGTCAGTCACATCACATTCGCAGAGATTCCCTTCATTATGTCTATTTTAATTAGAGCTTTTCAATTTGTGTATTACCTACATGCAATACATTCTGTAAAATTAGCCAAACTTGTTAGACATCATAACAGAACAACCTAACAAAAGACTTTAGTTAATTGTTAGTTTAACTTGATATTTAAAAAAATATTGCTGAGTGCCAACCTTATGATATTCCAAGATTTAATTATATGCTGTAAGAAAAACTTCAAAAGTTCATTGACCAATTATACTCCTTTAGATTAACCATTGGTTAATTATTTAATAATCTTTTATTTGGACCTAAGAAATTCAAGGTAAAGACATTAAACGAGAAAAATTTTGAACCACATAAAACTTTGGTGTTTTATCAATTTTTCATTTTCATTGAAGGGAAAAATATAGCTAAAGAGGTTTATAATATATCTGAGAGTGTAAAAACCCCAAGCTCTCTGTCTGTAAATATTTAACTTTATCCCAAGATGCAAGTCTAGGATTTTTCTGGTTTCACCTTCATCACACGGCTGCCAAATGTTTTGACCTGTGTGAATGATAGCTCAAAATGCTTTCATGGATTTCATTCAAAATTGGCACACACATGTATTTGGGTTAGGAGAGGACCCTATGTTATGGTGACCTTAAACTTCTAATAATAAAGACTTTATGGCCACCTTAAGGTCAGAAATTTGACTGTTGGTCACTTAATGCTTTCTAGGTTAAAACCTATGTGGCTCATCTAGCTCATATTTTACCTGGGAACACATTCATACATTTTGTTTACATATGCCGAACCTCAAGACTTTATGTAAAGGATAAAATTGTGTTAGAGGTCCATAAAGACCCTACTTAGACATTTTTTAGACATTTTTCACATGGTTTGCTCTATGACTTGAAAATGGTAAGTCTGACAAGTCTCAAACTGTAGTAGATATAACTTTAATATGTAATAATTATCTCTGCAACATTTAAAGTCTATTGTTTTAATTTTAAGGTCACCTTAAGATCTCTATAATGCAAATAGAGACCAAGGAAATGGAATTTTTGCCATTTTAAGCCACACAATGTGACTGATAGAGCTGAAATCTCATATGGGAAACTATTAATATGTTCTTTTCACATGTGCCAAAAACCCAGGCTTTAAGTAGACATTTAACCTAAATATGAGGCCCCATGAACAATCTACTGAGAGGAATTTTGACCTAAAAAATTTGACCTAAAAATGAAAAAAAAATGGTTTGACCAAAAAATATAATAAAACAAAAATACAAAAAATTATTTATAATAATTGTGAATCACACAAAATGGGTGCTACACAAAAATACCCAGTGAATGCCTGTATTGTGAGAGAAGGCCTATGTGGGGATATGCTGGAGTCGAGTCGGCGCAATCTAATTCCTTGCCCCCCCCCCCAACCAAAAATTGTTTCCTATGCTCCTGAGCATTGTGCATTTATAAATTTGAATCTTTTCTCTCTGATGATAATAGTAAACTGAAAATGAAGACTTAAGTCTAAATATATATCAATGGTTCTTATGTAAGTAATATTTAGATTACAAAATACTGAATGTTATGCAAACTCGTTTCAAAAGTTAGCAAGATTATTTTGATTATATCCATATACAAAGTCATTTTGGAGGCTAATGATTTCAAACCTGGGTTTGTATACAGCAGTTTTAATATGGCATTGTTTTGCTCAATATAATTTCTTTCCTAAATGCTTAGCATACTATTATAAAGACCGGAAGTGCGCAGACTACAGAAAACAATAATTGGACGATCGTCGATAATGCAGGACCAAACGATACAGACAAAATATAGTGTGACAACTAGGTGTGTTTTGAAGCATATTTACAATAATATTTATGGATTAATAAATGAAACCGGTCTTTATAATAGAAATAAAGTCCTCAGTTTTGTGATTTATAACCCAATATAATTCACAAATTTCCGGCGAATAACGGACTCGCACTACGCGCTCGTCCATTATTCGCCAGAAATTTGTGAATTATCTAGGGTTATAAATCACAAAACCTCGGACTTTATTTCTACAATAATTACTTAGATGGCCCCATTTCTATTTATAATGAAACAAATACTAAATAAATAAACAAAATATAGTGTTATAAATAACCCTGTAATTACATATCTTTCATAAGTTTTGTATCAAACATCATTTCAAAACTTAGTTTTGCTGGTTTTTCATGTTTTAAAAACTCTGTTTGCTCATAAAACTTGTGTATATTATGCCAGAAACATGAGAATTTCTGACATCAAAACTCAAACCATGGCTAGGTATGTCTTAGCTGAACTGCCATAATTAGCTTGATAAAAAGAAAAGTTGTATTAGCTAAACAAAAAGGAGGTGATGTTTGTAATTCTTCAAAGTAGTCTAAAATCTGGACCTCCAATTTGATTTCATTTAGGATTATTCTGTCATAATTTAAATTTTGAAGAATCTTATTCATAATGCACGTGGACAAAATTTTGAATACTGTAAATAAAGTCTGAATCAATTAATTTTGTCATCAGAATTATAAATTCTGTCTAAATTCTGCTGACTGAACTTGATATTTTTCTAAACCTCTGCAATACAAGGATTGAAAATTTTGTCAAAAGAATTTCAAATGGTGCCATAAGAGTTTAAGTTCTGTCATGAAATTTTAATGTGATATATAAATGTGTGCATGATCAAACTCATAGAAGTTGATATTCCAGTAATTAAAGCATTTATTAAGAATTGTTTATGAAACAAAAACATAAACAAGTTATTATTGACTATATTTGAGTTGGATGTCAAATGCCATATACTTACTTTAATCTGAATATTATTTAATATCAAGTTACTCCCTGAAATATTTCATGTCCATTTTCACTATTTTTCAAAAAATACAAATTATAAATAAAACTTTTATTGTGTACATGTATTTGTTTTTTTTCCTGTGTGGGGTTCGAATTTATAAAAGGTGCACTTATTACTAAGATATAAGTGGCCCTGAGAAACTAATCCATTCTCATACGTCATAGCATTCTGCTAACATGGCTGTTTCTGTTTGAAAGCTGTAATGTAATGTGTATTTATACTCAGCGCAATATCTCCATATAATAATAATAATAATAATTGTAGGATTTATATAGCGCAAAATTGATACAAATCCTCTAATGCACTTGAGTCCAAGAAGGGAGAGTCCAGGGACAGGCATGGGTCGACATCTAAAAAGCGCCCGCCAGGGTATAACTAAGGTGGGGGGTATGCCAGCCTAAACAAGTAGGTCTTTAGCTGGCTTCTGAAACCATCTATTGTTTGCTGAGATCTGACAGTCTGTGGCAGCTTGTTCCATTCGGCTGGTGCAGATACTGCAAAGCCACGCCTTCCTATGTGCTTATTAGGGCGGGTTGAGGAGATAGATAGCCTGTTGCCACGAGTGAGACTGCTTGATCTTATTAAAGCTGAAAGATACGGGGGCTGTGAAAGATTAATAGCCTTGAATACCAAAAGGTTGTACTTAAACAGGATGCGATGTTGAATTGGGAGCCAGTGGAGTTTTTTCAAAAGGGTGTAACATGACTCATTTTGTCAAGTCTGAAGATGATGCGACAAAGAGCATTCTGGACTCTCTGTAGTTTGGCTATGTTGGACTTGCTTACCCCATAGAGTAAAGAGTTACAGTAGTCTAGACGACTACTGACCATAGCGTTTGCCAGAAGTATTGCTGTCTATACTACAGGACTCAAAGCGCTATTAAAACCCATCTGGTACAGCACAGGTACAGCCCCAACTCACAAGTAACTGACATTCCCTAACTGGAAGATAGAGGCTTAAGGATGACCATTTATCAACGTCCTTGAGGTTCTTTAGCCTGCCACTGGGGATAGGACCCAATGACAGGGGACCGCCATTTTAAGTGGTCATCCAAGCCACTATGTATCTGCCTGTACCTGGGTTTGAACCCACGTCCTCTGAGTTCCTAGACAAGTGTGCTACCCGCTAGGCCACAGTGGCAGAAAGCTGTCGGGAGAGAGCTGCACAAAAAGGAAAATATTTCCCTTATAACATGGTGTTAAGTTGTTTTTAAAGGTGATACAGGCTCTTTATCATATTTATATCATACATTTTGCCATTATTCAGCATGTTTTTGTTCCAAAATATGACTTCTTTTTCCTGTTAGAAACCAAACTTAGATTTACTGTTGAAAATGTGTACATCAATTTTATGATCAATTTTCAACACTTATTCCACATGATTTCTAGTCTAATACATAACTACTTTTTATTGTTGGAAATCTTAAGAAGATTTAGTGTTGATTATTCTCGTGAAACATGACTACTTTTTCTTGTGAAAAATCTAACTTAGATTTAGTATTGAAATTATGTCAGGATCAATTGTCAACATTAAATCACCAGGATTTCCTGTGTAAAATACGACAGCTTTTCTATGTTGGAAAACTAACTTAGATTTAATGTTGCAAAACTTCAAGATAGATTTTAAACACTAAATCAACGTGTTTTCAAAGGTCTGTGCCTGCTGGGGTTCTTCTTTAGTCTTTAAACGGGTTCACATTTCTCGTTTAGGACAAATTGTATTAAATATTTAATATATGATGATATTATGTAGAAATGAGGGACATACTATCAAAGTGTACACCATATGATATGAGTAAAAACTAGTGCTGTCATGACACTCGCTACTTCTGATACTATCATTTGCTATGTATGCTATGAACGATAATCGAATGTATTGTTTTGAATACAATTACAGAGATATCAGTATATTTATATAATAATGACATAATATCCATAAAAACATGTGCAAAATTCAACCTTTTCAAATAAAGTTTACTTTTTTGACGACCCAGTCCATACAAATGGCGTCACATGACTCCATTAAACCAGCATTAAACTGTTGCTGGAATGTAGTTTCAGAATTGCAACTTTACTTTTTCAGGTCGGTATCTCAATTTAATTGATGGAGAGCTTTAAAATACTGTTTGAAAACATTGTAGTTTTATTAATTTGAGGTACCGGTGTATTTGTCAAAATATAGCTAATATATAGCATAAACAGCCAAAATAAAAAGAGAAATATGGCACCATAAATGGTATACAAGGTGAGAAAACAATATTATTGTACATTGTAGTTAAATAGTTTCATTTTGAGGTGAGTTTAAAGTTGACATAGAGACCTCAAGACCTCCAACGACCAGCCAAAGATACTAAATAAATGCCTGAGAACGGCAATGTAGTTTTGTAGAAATGCTGGTGATAATGCATTAACAATCAGGTATTCAAAGAATGTTACCACACCTGCACTAGATCCATGTATATAGTGAAAGCCAAGAAGAATTGAAAACCATTGTTATATGCTGCTTGAGTACCAGGTCACACATTCCCCGGGGTACCCAACACATATAAAGAAATCACACTGCTGGGATTAAATATATTTTATTTTACTAAGATGAATTTTTAAGAAGATGTACATATAAGCAAACATAAAATTTATAAAACAATAAGAACCATATGCTGTGTGGCCAATAGGCAACATAACTAGTAATATCTCTCATGGTTACTGATGACCATTGTGGTCCCAAAGAATACCCCAAAGGTGAAGCCAGTAAGAAACTTTTGCACAAAAATTTTTAGTGTGAATTTGACCTACAGATGACCGAAGGTGGCAGGGCCTAACCTCAGTGACCCCTCCAAGGTCAAGCCGTGTCACCAGGTCAAATCTTTGACAGTGAGAAAATGAATTGCCAAACAAGATGAAATTAGCAAAGGTTCACCAATGGGGAAATGAACCCAAAGTCGAATATAGGGAATTTAGACGAATTTTTTAGACAGAAATAGGGTCAATATAAAATAGCCAAAATTGAAAATGGAAATGAGTGAACTACATTCGACCAAGAGGGTTTAAAAGTGTCATAGTAAGCAGGAAGTATATGTAGAAAAATTTACTGTGTAAGCACCCATAATGTAGCATGGGTTAATAAAATTTCAGGACTATAACCACTTCCCAAAGCCATAAAACAGGCGAAGGGTGTTAAGAGTGTAGCCTGAGTAAAACAGTATAAAAGTAATGAACAGGCCTGTTAGGCAAGCCCCCCAGGGCTATAAAAATGTATGTTATGGGAGAAAGCCCAAGGCAGCATAAATGCAATGTTACACATGCCAATCTACTAAACTAAAATGTATGCATTGGATGTTTAAAATAAATAATACATTCAGGCCAGCCACCAATGGCCAAGGTCCTAACTCGACCTCAGAGGGTAGCACCCAAGGTATATGCATGGCATTGCCTAAAATGAATCAAAGGTTCTCTTTAAAGTGGCTATACATTGTTATGAAGAGAACAATACAGGTCCCAGCCATACAATGAGGATCTTAAAAGATAAGATGACATGTAAAGGCACCTCCAAAGGTCAAAGGTCATATGCGTAAGATAAAGATGTGTAAAACAATAAAAGAACTTGTAACAACAAATGCATATGAGAGACAACATGGGCAGTTTATCTGCCAAAGAATACTTTCGATTATACTTGACATTCTATGCACAGAGTTCAAAGCAACATCACATACAGTGAAGCATGGTAAGATTATATATAACTATTGTGTCCCGATCTAAAGGGTCAAAACACTAGGCACCACAGCAGGCAGGACTACTGGAAGGCTTCCATGGGCTGCATGCACACTGGTCCCGACCGTTGGTCAGATGAAGGCCAGACTCAGATATGGGATATCACCTGAAACTAAAACACCAGCATTAGGAAATATGCCAATACATTTTAACAATACAAGTGGAAAAATACAGAGCAGCAAAGGGGGGGGGGGGAATATGTGGGGGGCAAGTTTTACTGTTACCCCTCGTGGCTCTCAAATGCAAAAATTAAGGGTCAAATTCGACTAATATTACTGAATGGACCAATGACAGAGGCTGTTACAAAACACATGGTCAGATTTAGAAACTAAAGTCCAGAAACCCAGCCTTAACGTACCCCCAGGAATGAACTAGCTGGCACCTAGGTGCCAGCCCGCACATTCCCCGGGGTACTACTCCTTTTGCTGTGTGGCGCTGTTGCTTCAAACGCTGGCCCCACCAATTTTGGATTCGTCAATTGTAGATCCATTCGCAATAAAGGCCCTCTCCTGCATGATCTGATAAAATGCGGTGACCTAGATATCCTGGGTCTAGTTGAGACTCATATTAGTCCAAATGATACTGATGGCCTCCTGAGTTCTCTTACACTGGCTGATTACAATTTCATCCAAAAACCAAGGTGTACTGGTCGAGGAGGTGGTGTTGGTTTTCTGTGTAGAAAAACCTTTTCTCCCAGTATTGTCTCTTCACCAGTCTTCGGGTCATTTGAAATTATCATACTTTCATTCAAGTCTGACTACAATAGCTTTGTTGCTGCTTGTGTGTACCGTCCTCCTGGCTCATGTACTACTCAGTTTCTGGAAGATTTTTTGGCTCTTTCTGGCTTTCTGTCTTCGTCTGGTTCCCGTTTCATCATTTGTGGTGATATAAATGTCCATCTGGATGTTGAGTGTGGTGATAGGTCCAGGTTTAATGACATCCTACAGTGTTGTGGTTTGGTTCAAAGTGTCTGTGGCCCGACTCATTTATTGGGTCACACTCTGGATATTCTGATACCTCGCTGCGACTCAGATTTTGTCAGTGTTGGAGATTTCATTTCTGACCATGCTGCCATAAGATGCCAACTGGTTTTCTCTCACCCATCTACCAGCATCGACAAATGGGTCTCTTATCGTCGGTACCACAGGATTGACATCGAACCAGTTCAGAAATGACCTTAAAAATATACCGTTTGTACGGTCTTCTGAAGGTACTGCTGCAGAACTTTATGATCAGTACATAACTGGTGTTACACAGGTACTTGACAATCATGCTCCTATCATTTCACGCAAGGCTAAACAGCAGTCTGATGAGTGGTTGTCTGATTCATATTGCATGGCTCGATCTCCTAGGCGGCAATTTGAACGAAGGTGGCGAAAACAGAGTTGAATAGATCAAGACTCCGCAGGCAAATTGCCTGGTGTAATCGACTGGCCAATAAAGACAAGGGTTCATACTATACAAATCTCATAACTGCAAATAGTCGTGACCCCAAGAAGCTATGGCAGTCATTGAGGAAGGTCTTGCATCGCACTTCTGAGACTATCCTGCCTGCTCATAGCTCAGATAAAAGCCTCGCGGACATGTTTGCTTCTTTTTTCTCCAATAAAATAAGCAAAATCAGGGACACCTTCTCTACTTCTGGCTCTTTCAATGATGCACCGGATTCGTTGCCTCCTGCTTTCAATGCCTTTATGCCTGTCACTGAAGATGAGGTCTATAAGTGTATTAGTGAATCCCCCACTAAATCTTGCTCACTAGACCCTATACCAACATTCCTCCTAAAGGATTGTCTTGATATCCTCCTCTCTTCTATTACCAAGTTGGTAAATCATTCTCTCATTGAAGGATCTTTCCCAAATTCTTTCAAAAAGGAGGTTGTCACCCCCCTCATAAAAAAGACTTCCTTTCCCAGAGACGACCTTAAGGATTATCGCCCAGTCGTTGCTAGGCAGCTAACGTCACACATTAATAACAACAAACTGGACAGTCCTCATCAGTCAGCATATAAGCCAGGACATTCCACGGAAACTGCTTTATTGTCTATAAAAAATGAGGTTCATCTCTCTCTGGCACGCGGTGAACCCACAGCTCTAGTACTTCTTGACTTATCAGCCGCATTTGACACTATAGACCATAATATTCTCCTTGGTTACCTTAAATCCTGGTTTGGTCTTGGTGGAACAGTTCTAAGGTGGTTTGCTTCCTACTTAAGAAATCGTTGCCAGGCCATTAAGATAGGCTCCACACTATCTGAATTAAGCAATCTCATCTATGGAGTTCCGCAAGGTTCTGTTCTGGGTCCGTTACTGTTTTCACTCTATACAACACCACTTAGTAAAATTATTCGCCTCCACCCACATATTAAATTCCATTTTTATGCGGATGATACTCAGTTATACATCCATCTCTCCCACAAGAATGCTTCTTCGGATCTCGCCAAGCTTAATGCCTGCCTTCATGATGTCCAAGAGTGGATGTCTCTCAGTAAATTGAAGCTCAACCCTGAAAAAACTGAGTTTATTGTCTTTGGTTCCAAGGCTCATCATCAGAAGATTTCCTCTCACTTTCCTGTTAGCATTCTTGGTAGCCTTCTTCATCCGGTTGATTCTGTTAGAAATCTAGGTGTGTGGTTTGATGCAGATTTTTCATTCTCTGAGCATATCAAGAGGACTTGCAAAGCGTGCTTCCTTCAGATGCGTGACCTCCGTAAAATTAGAAAGTATCTCACTCCTGAAGTGGCAGTCCTTGCTGCAAATGCCTTGGTTAGTAGTCGTCTGGACTATTGTAACTCTCTGTTCAGAGGTTTGTCCGGTTTCAATCAGTACAAATTGCAAAGTATTCAGAATACCCTGGCTCGTATTGTTACAAATCATGGAAAGTATGCTCATGTTACACCCATTCTACAGAAACTCCACTGGTTGCCTGTTAGGTACCGTTGCATTTTCAAAACTGCAACACTTGTGTATAAATTTTTGCATAGTGGTTCTCCTTCTTATTTCGAACCATTCTTGTCTTTCATGTCTGTCCCTATAGTACTAGACATAGTCACCCAGATCATCAATACCTTACAGTTCCTCCTTTCCATTCATCAGTCTTCAAGTCAGCCAAACATTTCGGCCATAGTTTTGCCTTTGATGCTCCTAATATCTAGAATGACCTCCCTCAAGATGTTCGCGGTGCAACATCAGTTGCCTCCTTCAGAAAGAAGCTTAAAACATACCTGTTTGCAAAAGCCTACCCACCATAGCCTCCCCCGTCACATCTGTGTCTCCTTGGTACGACCTGGCTATGTCCCTTGATTAACACTAATTGCCTTGCTTTATGTTTAGATGCGCCTTAGAGTCCATCAGTGATGGAGATTAAGCGCTATAAAAGTCCACATTAGATTAGAACTTCCAGTTTAAAATTATTCACAGCACAGATTAACCATGCAGTCCTCACACAAGCCGTGGAAAAAGGGTCTTGAATTTTATGGTGTGTATAGATGTTAACTACCGCCATATTATCACATTAGACAGTGCATTTTTATTTTTCATATGGGCTCCCCATAACCATAGCATTACTAGAATATTAACTGCTTCCAAATGAACTATGGTATATAACATTTTAAGAACCCGGCGAATTTGCAATGCAAAAATCTTTCTTTCCAAAGAAATATAGTTAAAAACTGGTTGGACTAAGCAATATCTTTTTGGAATGCTTCATTTAGTTTTATAGAACCAAATTTTGGGCAACCTCCAAGTACAGATAATATACAATTTGTAAATAATCTTGCAGATAGTATGCATTTATGCAGATAAAGAAGATGGCCCAACAATTTTTGTATTTGATTTCTAGTGGCCATAGTTTTTAAAGACCATTTTTGGCATAATTCTTTAATTTTACATAACTTTTCATCCTGTTGCAGCATTAACGTTTATACCTAAGCATGTAATTTGCCTGCTAGGTGCCTCAAGATTAACTAATAGATTTTTAGGGTAACAAAAGCAACATCAGCTTTATTAGGGGGGCAATCCCAATTATATAGTCCAGGTATGCCATCACCATATTTTCTGGGTCCACATAAGGTAAGTGACTGTGTCTGTACATAACTTGAAGTTTGATGCTCCTTGACAGAAACCAAATGACGTCGCTACATCAACATATGTCTGGTTATGCCAACGTAACCATAGAACTTTATAATCTGCCAGCTCAATATGCAAGTTGCAAAAACTTGCTGTAAATCAACTTTAAACATCAATGAATCATGGTCGATTTGTTTAATTTTTGATACTAAATTATCTATGGTAGGATACTCAAGTTGAAATTCCATAAAATCAAAACAATTTCCCAGCACACAACTATTCACACTACAATGACTTGGCCAAGAAAGGTCAACAATGACTCTAATGCTGTCGTCAGGCTTTGAACGAGCCATTAATGGAGATATATGTAACTCATCATCTTCAAAATATTTATCTACACCATCAGATTTTTCCATACCAGAAGGATAATTAACCACATCTTCAGAAAACGTAAATAACTGGTAATCCATATTTAAGGGAAAACCATATTGCAAATATTCACACATAATTTTTAGATTTATGTATACACAAACCCGAAGGTACAGTAATACATGCTTGTTTATAATTTGGAAGACCAGTACTCTGCACCACTGACTGAGCTTCCTGGACCCAAGTTTTCATATCTGCAGATAATAATTTTCGAGCTCCATCGCCAAGATGAAATTTGTAATTTTTATGCAACAAAAACCCAAAATTATGACAATAATGGGTAGTTTTACTAAATGTAGGGGCTGCAATCGGCTCAATTCAATGGAGTTCCGAGAGGCTGAATGATCATCACAAAATATTTTAATGTGCATTAGGTTGGTCAGTATTTTCAACTGGGACAGGGGTATAAACCTGTGATATAACTGTCGGCACAATATTATATAACGAACTACTAATAGCAGTATTATTACTAAACTCACTTCCAGCTGTTGACAACACATTTTCATATGTATTACCACATTGCAATATTTTTTGTTGAATTTATTTACAAGATGACACCTCTTTATAAGATATTAGGTTATCACTTGTATCAAAGCTATTACTAATATAATCTTCTGCATTTAAATGAAGACTATATTGGTCATATTGAGCCGATGTACTGGCCAAGCTACTTGAATTACTCGCTTCAGATGCACTTAGATAATTATTAAGGGTGCCATTTGACATTTGTCGGTTCTGGATCACAACAAACTGTTATTAGCATTGCAAGGCCATAGGGTCCCAATACAGGACATAATGAACCATGGAACATGATCATCTAATGTTGTGCAGAGACATGCAAAATCAGTTCCCAATGCCTCTTCCCCTGTTTCCACTACTTTTTGTGCATTTCTACACTTCTAGTTTGGTTCTTTGGGGTCTTCTTTTATTACACATCCTGTCAAAATGTAATTTAAAATTTTAAAAATATCCAAATAATACCTGACAAGCTGCCAGTTTTCATCCCAAATAATTATAATTGTGGCTTTGGGTGATTAACCCTACAAAATTTAAAGTTACCTTTATTTGCAGCTTAACTGGTCCCTCCCCTCAGTTCCTCTTTACTCACCCTGGTTTTTGGGCTTAGTAATATTGTAAATTAGTTGTATAGTAACTAAGTAATGAGTGTAGAATTTGTGGTTAAATCACATAAAGGTTATCCAAAACATTTCCCTTTGATTAACATCATTAAAATATTTTAGTTTTTTAAAAAAATCCAACCCATTTAGTATTTTACTAGGTTAACCCTGGGGAATAAGATCTTTTAGGAATATGATGTGTCTTGCACACCAAGTAGTATTTTAAGAAATAAAATTTCCTATCTTTTTATGTTTTGCAAAATTAAATTCAAGTGGGTCAATGAAACTGTGTTGCTATACTTTTTGGCTCCTTTAACTTACAAGTTGAAGTATGAAGTATCATGATTAATTGATTGATTCACTGATAAAAGAGCCTTTTGTGACAGGCACTTGAGGAGTTGGAGTGAAGCAGTGCATACTTATTGGTCAGCATTCTTTTGTGAGAACAATTGCACACTGCCAAGGAACTACCAAATTTTGTGCTTCATATGAAGCCAGGAATCGTTCCCATGATCTGAGAAGTGGGAGGTAACTCTTTCTTGATATCGCAACTTAAAATGCAAGGAATATGGTCAGATTTGCTGTTTTCAGTCACTTTCATGTCTCATATTTTGGGCTAATTCAGTGTGAAGAATTTTCTACAAAAAGACAAATGAAAGCCCCCTCATTATTTATTATGGAATGGACCAGATTTAAACCCATGGCTACATACTCTAAACAAGGTAATTTATTGTATTTCATAAGCATTGCATAGAATCCTCGTCGTCTTTCTTTGATATAACTATTTCTTTGTTATGAAAATAAAGTCACACAAGAAAAAGCAGATGTAGTTGCTATTCATATGTTTGTACAATATGAGGAAACTCGACAAAATATTGCATATTCATGGTGTGCTTGTTCAGAAAAATTAGCACTTGGAAATGATCCTTTAATATATGTCAAGTTACCCAAGAGAAAAATTTCAAAATAAGTTAAACTTCCAGCACCCTGAAAGTCTTTGTGGACTATTTTAACACATTAAATTATCCCCCCTTGGCATGCAATTCTTCCATGTAATTTAATAATGTGTGTTTAGACACTGTCTAAACCAATTAGGGTGAAACAGACAATGGATATTTTTGCTGCACCCACACACTGCTATATTGGTAACTTAGAACAAAAAGACCCCCCATGCACATAATATTCGATCTACTAAGATAGAATAATTTATATAAGCAGAGAGAGAGAGAATAAACAGTAAACCTTGCAAAATTCACTACAACATGTCAAATTTTGCTAATGGAGGCACCCTTTCAGAATAAGCCAAGATTACATCATTGTGCCAGTAATTCTGCTTCACACAAGATAAATGGATCAAGATAGTCACAAAAATGTCAAATATAATAGGAATGTTCCGTAATGCAAAAAATGGACATGACGTGGGGTTTCCCCCAAAGGCAAATATCAGTTAGAGTTGCAAATTTTCATAGTCGTTACTGTAATTCCCCACAGGACAACCTGTCTGTACCTTTTGTTTACAGAAGTGACAGAACAAAGTCCTTACTCTTCATTGAAGTATGACAGTCATTTCCTAGGAGCATCCAAGCTGCTTATTATTACAGATCATGCGATGGACACATTAATACTTCATAAAAAGATCCAGGCCAAATATGCAAGTACACTGGGGAGGATTCAGGTGTAAAACTTCACTTCATTATGTTTTTCATTCTGTTTATCTGACTGGCCTGTTCTAACACCTCTTGTATTAATGCATAGTGTCATTGTCAAAGGTAAACCTGTTTTTGTCACTTTATTTATTTTGACTTGGATATATTAGATTGTTTAAATCGCATGCATCCTAGTTTGTCAAGATTCTACACTAAAAATGGGCATCAATCCACCCAGTCAGTGCTGCATACCAGCACCACATTAACACAAGCATTCAATGTCCTGATGTTGTCAGTTTCTGACCCTTCAAATCTACCACCACCACCTTCTGTTTACATTTCAGCATAAAATCCTCAGTATCAATTCCACTAGCTCTGTCACCTTCCTCCCTTTTCATCCTATTCCTGCTTGCTGGTGATATCAACTGAAACCCAGTGTCTGAAGGTCACCTATGCAAATATCAGATCTATACATAACAAATCCCCTGCCATTGCAAAGTTTATTTCCGTCAATGACACTGATCTCTTCACCATGTCCGAGACTTGGACTTGACCTAACACCATGAGTGGCAATCTGTGTGAAATAACCCCACCAGGTCATAACCTTTACCAACAGCCACAGGAGGTTTGCCGCAGTGGAGGCCTGGGTTTTTTTGTCAAAAATGGATTGGATCCTTCCATTTTTTCCACAAAAACCTGCACCACCTTTGAAAATGTCCTCATCTAAATATCCTTATACAAAGGATCTTTTCATTTTCTGAATATATACAGGCCACCATCTTCCAGTACTCCAATCTTTTTGGAACAGTTTCAGTCAGTTTTGGATGATATCCATCACACCACTGAAAATTTGGTGATCATCGCCTAATTCAATTTTCACCTTAAAACAACATGCTTGAATTCAAAAACCCTTCATTCTCTAATTGACTCATTTAATCTAAAATCAGATCAACCTGGTTTAAATCAAATTCAATAATGACAATATTTCTAATATCCACACCACTGATGCCTTTTCCAACCACTTTTCAATTAGCTTCACCGTAAATTCCTAGATCCCATACTAATGCCACTGTTACCTTCCACAAATACCATAGAATTGATAAAGAGAAAATGAAGACAGATGCTCCTTGCTCCTGAACTTATTAGCAATCCATCCAAGGAAGCCGATTCTTTGTACAAGCAACATCACTCTACTTTGTCGACCCTTATTGAAAAATATGCACCACTATACCAAACACGCCAAGGCAAAGTACATTCAAGGATTGATCAACAACACCGTAATAGTGGCAAAAGAGACCAAGCATTTGTTTGAATGCATCTGGTGCAGAAACAAATCTACCTTCAATAGATCCCAATACATGTAGAAAGTCAACTAGTACAACAGAGTCTGCATGCAGGCCAAATCTGAATTCCTTACAGCAAAGATCCAGGACAATGGCAACAACCCACAAAAATATGGCGAGTCCTAGGCAATGTGTTCCACAGACTACCATCCAAGTTGCTCCCATCGATAAATCCCCCCAGCTTTTGGCTGACAGATAAAATTGAAAAAATCAGCTCACCTTTCCCTGCTTCCCTGAGCTCTCAACACTTCAACCCAGACTCCCCTCCCCCATGTTTTCCACTTTCTCCACTGTAACTGAAGATTAAGTTACCAAAATCATTATGAACTCTCCAAGTTAATCATGTTCCCTTGACCCTTGGCCCACTTTTCTTGTCCTTGATTATCTGGACATCCTCATTACATCCATCACTTCAATAATTAATGCCTCTCTTGAACAAGGTAAGTGTCCTAACTTTTTCAAACAGGCCCATGTTACCCCAATCCTCAAAAAATCGTCCTTACACAAAGAAGTTTTCAAAAATTACAGGCCTGTCTCTAATCTTAACTTTATTTCAAAGATACTTGAAAGGGTAGTATTAGCTCAGCTACAAACTCACCTTGATAAAGCCGGCCTCATGACTGCTTTTCAATCTAGTTATAGAAAACATCACTCTACTGAAAGTGCCCTCCTTAATATTCAGAACGATCTTCTTCTTGATATGGCAAAGGGTCTGTCACAGCCCTCACCTTATTGGATCTCTCTGCTGCTTTTGATACCATTGACCTCACCATTCTCTTTGACGGACTTAATGTTTACTATGGAATCAGTGAACTAGCACTTGGCTGGTTCAAATCATACCTGTCGGGGAAGGACACACTCCGTCAAGGTAGGGAGCACAGTCTCACATTCTGCTGCGCTCCAGTTTGGGGTGCCCCAGGGCTCTGTTCTTGGTCACATTTTTTCTCTCTCCATACAATCCAATCAGCTCAATCATTAACTCTCACAGTAGTATTAATTACCACTTCTACACTGATGATACCAAGTTATATATAACACTCTCACCAGCTAATTTCTCTCACTCTATACATACATTAAATAACTGCCAAAACGACATTCAAAATTTTATGCTCACAAATAAATTACAATTCAATCCTGACAAAACCGAGTTTATTTTGATAGGCTCCAAAAACAACCGTATACTTTGTAATCAGGTCTCACCAGCACAAAGTGTTGAGAACCTCGGAGTGCTGTTCGATTCTAACTTCACTCTCTCAGACCATGTGTCACAGGTCATAAAATCTACCAGAGTTCATACTAGTGACCTCTACAGAATTCGTCCCCTTCTAGACCTTAATACATCAGTTCTATGAGCAAATGCTTTGGTGAGTAGCAGATTAGACTGTAGCAATTCCCTGTTTGTATCACTCAGTGATTTGGAGTTAAGGAGATTGTGGTGGGTCCAAAACTCACTCTGCAGGGTTGTCATCTGTTCCCCTAAATTCTCACACATTACCCCTCAAATGAAAAAACTCCACTGGCTCCCAGTCAGACACATGGTGCAATTTAAAATAGGCCTCATTCTCAACCAAGGTCAACTTGCTTACCTAAGAGAATTAATTCACCCCTACACCTCCGGAATTACAAGGCGAAGCACCCCACTTTTGACTGTAGAGTTCATAAATCAATCAAACACTTTTATAATTCTTTCAGTCACTATGCCCCAGCTCTTTGGAACTACCTCTCCTTCCAAATAAGAAATAGCCCCTCTGTTGCATCATTCAGGAAACACCTTTAATCCCACCTCTCCAACTCAAGTTTCCCAACTTTGTCTCCTTCCCTCTTTGTCATACCTATAACTCTGAATTTACACACCTTGACCCCCCTCAACTCTCCTTACGAAAAAAACGATTTCTGTTAACCAGCACACTGAGTTCCCCTTTATGGGAAAGATATTGCACCTGGAAAGCAGTGAATTAGATTAGATCAATGACCGAGAGGTTAACAATGTTTAACATTAAATCACATGACTCTTACCTCTGTTGGTTTGATTGTTGTTTATTTCTACAATAAGGAATAAACTGCCTATCTCACCAGCTGAAAAGGATGTAAAATTAAAACCTTGATATGATCTCTTCAAACACCCACCTAATTTTACGTTTAATTTCTGTACATCCTTGTTGTCCAGGTTCTGGACTTGTATAGAGTGGAGCAATGTCATGCAACCTCAAACTTTTTCTCACTTAAAACCACGGCTATTTGATTTTAGAAACCAGAGATGACGGAACAAAGATTGGAAGCAAATTAAGCCTGAAACTGGTATTTTCCTACTAAGATGCTTGTATAATGTTGTAATTTAACACTTACTGTGCTATTGGATACAGTGATATATTTCTGCATATTTATGGCTAAAAAGTGATATCAAGTAAGGGCTGGGTTCCTTTCATGAATCAGGATAAAGCCAAATAAGACATGTCATATCACAATCGCTAGTTGATGCGATGGAAGAAATCAGACAACAAATTTTGATCATTTTGATGTCATGTTAAGTATGAGGTACTGATAAGCAATTACCAAATTTCTCATTCAGGTTGGGCTAGGAATTAGAACCAGGTGTTGGGCGTTTGGAGGTGAGTATGTTAGCCAGTAGGCCACAGTGGCATGAAGGGAGACAACAAAGCAAGATTGGGCAGACTAGTGTCATATGATAAAAGATACACCATGTCATGCTCATTGGCCCTTGTTAGAAAATAAATTTTCTCATAATTTTTTTCTCCAAAATAATCTTTGGTCTTTGGTTCAGTTTACTTTTGAAAGAAAAACAAACACAATATTTTTCACATTTTATTATCAACCTTAACTAAAAATAACTAGTCGGTTTGCATTAACTTTGTGTCTTTAAGCTTACAATGCGTAAAAAGTTTGGGCCACCTTAGCAACTAGTAGCCAAAATTGTTTTCATCCTAAACTGAAATACCTACCTCCAGTTGATTCTAATTTAAGCAGGCTGCAAATATTGAAAACTACTAAAAATCAACTTATACATCCCTTTACTTAAATAAATTTAGATATAATGTGTTTAACTGAAATAATAATATGTTTAACACCAGCTCTGTCTATCACCTTTGTTATAAACTAGATAAAATGAAAAGTTGGGACACTGCTCACTAATTTTAAATGACTGTTTTGTCCATTTGAGGTTGTCAGTTGTGGATTCAAAAGCTATTTATTCACAGAAACCAAAAGTAAAAATACAAAGAATGAAACGATACATATGTAATTTGAAACACTTGCCTGGCTAAAATAAACAGCAAATAGCAGAGTTACACTAAAACTTCTTATTGATATTGATAACTTCATCTCAATATACTTAAGTGATTTTACTCATCTAAGGAGATTGAACAAAATGTCTTTTAATAGAGTGAAAACGTAAATACCTCATTATGAAACATCACGGGGATCTTCCATATAATTGAAGTGAATCAAAAGAAAACATGACATTGACTTACAAAGGTCTTTAATCAGTTATGGCTTCAATGGGGGCGATAATATAGTGGAAATCACGTTTATCGTCTGCTTTGAAGTGGAAATGGTGCCCTTCTAACCACTTCCCGCCCCTTTTCCTTTGATTCGCCTTCATTCCTAGTCTCAATTGTAGGCAGGATTTCCTCATAATTGAATTGTCATTGATGTTAACTGAAGGAGAGAACTGTGGGTAATTTACAGCTAAATTGTTTCATCCCACAGAAAAAGATTGTAATGCTCTCAAGGGATATTCTTCTTTTTTTTCTTTTTGATGATTGAGAAAGGCAGCCAACATTTACTGAACAGGCAGTTAGCTGTCAAAACCTTGAAGGCGCATATTGTTTTGACTTCATTCAGTCATGGTGTTAATTGGTCATAAGAATATGTGTTCTGTTTGATATTTGTTCTGACATTCGGTCTGTAGTGCAGTCTACTTATTAACTTGACCTACTTATACACTTGATTTACTTTTTTTCAAATTAACCTCAGTCATTTTAGCTTGCAAAATTTGCATTGCAACTATTGGATGGGAAAAACACACAGGTCCCTATGAATAGTGAGGACCTCTTTGGTGTTGTAAATATAGATTTAGTTGACAAAAAATTTAGCATTTCCTTCTTCTAACCAACCTATATGTGTGATATTTCAGAGAAAAACATGCATATTTGGACAAATAATGGAAGCACTTGATAGATCTATGCACTTAAATGACATTAATGTCACTTGTAGAAACGTTGAAATACAGAAGGGTGTATGTTATGCCATTCTGTCCACCTGTGCCAGATATATTTGACTGGTAGCTGTCATGTATAATATCCATTTCATATTTCACCATATTCCTGGCAGTCAAGATGCTGTGGTAGATTTGATGTCTCTATGGTAAAAAATAATCACATACACCTGAACAATATCACATAAACAAGTACCTAACCTCATTTAGACTTTACTTTGTCTTAATTGTTACATATAGTTGTTCCTTCAGTTTTATATCCATTGTAGATCTACAGGGCACTGCAGCCCAGATGGCCACCTCGGTTTCAGTCAAAATCCCACAAAGTTTGAGGCCTGTTACTCTAAGGCAATATAAAAGAATGTGGGCTGACTTCCACAACCTTAAGGTGGCGCCTGGGTTTCTGTCCACTCAGGTAACTACCCATAGTTTTCTGTCATTTATGGAGTATCTGTGCCAAAATAACCAATCTATGTCGAATATTTTTAATTATATGGCGGCTATTAGAGGTTTTTACATAATGCGTGGGTTGCCAAGTACCCGCTTCAGGGATAAGCACATTTCATTGTTTCTAAAGTCATTACAAATCATGGCTCCACTTACTCCCAGAATGCATTCTTTAATTGACATAGACATACTTCTATCTTGTGGTGCTGTGTTCAGCTGCAGTTTTCTTTAGTTTTTAAACACCTGTATTTGATCTATTCCTTTTTTCCAAAGGTCATCTAATTTGCTTCCCGATTCAGTCAGATCTTTTGATGATACGAGGCAACTGGTACTTGAGGATGTTATTTTTTGATGAGCAAGGTGCATTGTTAATCATAAAATGGTCTAAAACTATGCAAAGAATAAAAGGATATAGTCACACTCCCACTTCCTTTCCTGGGTTCTTCCCTTTTGTGTCCTATTGCTACTTCGAAATCGATGGTTCAACATTATCCAGCTCATAAAAATGATTCCTCGTTTGTACTTCCTAGGAGAACTCACTCTGCCCTACTGACAGATTAAGTGGCCAGAAAACATTTGAAAATCCATTTCCCAGGATTTATCTCTGCCCACTCCTTTGAGTCTTCATGCTTTCACTAGGGTTAGAGCTTCGTGGGCCTTTCAACTTGGTGTCCCTCTGGAATTTATTAAAAAAAACATTGCACTTGGAAGTCTGATGCTGTTTAGACCTACCTTACTTCCACACTCTCTGTTACACCTCCAGTTTCTTATTTTTTTTGGCTTGACTCTACTTGACGCTTGACGCAGTTCAAAGGACAATAATGCCTACACAACATTTTGATGCCAGCTGGGTGTAGGGTAGGGAATGGTTAAAGGTTGTTTAATTCCTGACCTATGCAACCCTTAGTGGAATTAGGTTTAAGGAGAACTACTCTCATCACACACACTTTTACTTCATTTACTCCTAGGTTCTACCAGGTGCTTGAGTATCGCAACTAACTAGATTTCTCATATTTTAAATCAATAGTTTCTCTCACAAAACTATGTCTTCTACTTTTTTGAAGTTCAACATAAATTTATGTGGACCAGGCTACGACTTTGCACCTCAAATTGCACCTTTTCATCTGTACAATAAAGTAACTACATTGAGTAATCCACTGGTTGAATTGCCTTACTTTCACCAGGGCATTTTAGTTCATTTGTGTTTATTGGGCCATTCCCTACCAGTATCAGTTTGACCTCTTACTGCCAAAAACATACGGAATTGTTTGACCTTGGACTGGATTTACTTTGACCCCTTTCGTTTAATTTGGCTTCAACCAATGACATTCAGTAAGGTCAGCTTAAATTATTTAAAATAAATAACCCATTGAACTATAACGTAAATTTCTCTGAATAAAATATATAATAATTTGCACAAAAATAAGCAGATTGAATAGAAAATTAAACCCATTTTAAAGTTTTATTATTTTATTGGGAGTCCCTAGGGACCGTTGCTTGCCGTTTGTTGGAGGTGTCACAGTACAGAATGTTGGCCAACTGTATGCACTGGTTTTCTCGATCCCTCTAACAACCCATCACAATATAACTAATACAAAGGTACTAGGCGTGTCATAAAAACACTAAATAATAAATTATTTTCCGAGAAAAACATGTTTTTGCTTTAACAATGTTACTACATAAGGCGTTAAAGATTCTCATATTGAACTTTTCTGGCATGGTGATGCCGTTTGTGTTTACATTTTCCTGTTTAATACTTATAGTTCGGAGATCCGCTCCTGATACAGGTCAGTGCTTGGAAGAATAATATAATATATGCTTTAAAAACCATGTGTTGATTTATATAGGATATTATTCTAAGTATTAAATGCGAAGCTGAGTTGAATTAAAAAGCCTGAGTTTTGTTGAATGAGAGTTTAATTTAAAAACATGACTGGCTTAATCAGCATGCTTGAAATTATTACATTTTCGTCAGATAAACCTACTTGTCTAGCTATAAGAACAAACTAACACAAAAGTTTTTCACCTGCTGTAGCACTATTTTAAAAGAAGGTACCTTTCCAAAATGCCCAAGTACATGGATGGGTTTTACAAAGTATCTGTCATGAAATACACAGCCATATTAGTCTGTCTGTTACTATAGTAGCCTCTTGCCATACAGTATTGCCTCTCAACTGCTTGGTTTGAAATTACAGCAACGAGTGGAAGTGACAAAGATAATAGTTGCTGGGTTTTCAGAATTGTGTACAACTGGTATGCATTGCTTTCCTCCATGTCTTGATATGACCAATAAAGTGCCTTGGAATTGGCGTGCCGTCATCCTGTGCAGACTTGACACTGGATTGAATATATGTGGCATGTTAGCAAAATCATAGCCACAGATATAAAAAACATAAAACAAAACCACTGGGAAATGAAACAGTAAATGCACTTTATTGTAAGTTTTGGTAAGTGTGAAAATATTTACAAAGATGTTTTTTTATACTTATCAAGAGATTTGTTAACTATCGGAAGCTAGGAATAACAATAGGGATAACAATAATAAACGAAAATCACAAAATCCTTTCCAATAGACAAATTCAGATTCTCAGAGACATTTTCTATCAACAAACCGAGAAATGAGTTTTACCTTCTTGGAGGTACACAGTAAACTATGTGCTTTGCTAATTAAAATGGTTTATTAAATTGTCTGAATGCTCTTCTATTTTCTTCAAGATGTTAAACAAAATTGAGCAAAAGTTGTATAATAAACGAACACATATCTTAGATATTTTATGCACTATACATATTACTGTTTCATGTAATCAAACCATCACACTTCAGCTGTATTTTCTATAGCTTGCTAGCAAATAAAGCAAAGGTGTTTTGGAAGTAGTCAAAGTTCTATTTTAACATGTTCCTTTTAATATTTAGTGAGAACATCAGTATATTAAGGTTATCCTTAAGCACTGAACTGTATTTGAACCCAGACTCGCAGCTGTGGGAGTACAGTCTCACTGGCTAGGGGAGCTTTAATGCCACTAGACCACTAAAGTCCAGGGTTACACTAATGTAATTAATTTATATACCTGACTGCTCAGCTCATAAAAACTCATTTTTAACAAGCATTTTCATTGGGTTCAATAGGGAGTGTATCTTTGTTCTATTAAACAATTTTCTATTTGCGGTCACAATACAATTACTGTAACAACTTCCATGGTTAAAAATGAGGGGAATGTTCACAACTGAATGAAGTTTCTGAATTCGGAAAGCAATTTCCCACAGCAGTTCCATTAAATCATTAATTTCCTTTCAGGTATTAATTTAATATTTGTCTAAATTTTTCTTTACACACCAAACTATTGCAATTAATTTATATGTGTTACCATGTTGATAAATATGAATTTTTAAAATGTTAATACTTCCTAGAGGTTATTCACAGCATCAAAAATCAGTATAAGCAAGAAGCAAGGAAAACAGAATCAGCTTATATTTTTACAAGAAAAAAATATTTACTGTTTTTCCAAACTTTAAAAATTCACATTGCATTTAGTTTTTCAGCAATTGTCCGTTTCTACTAAAGAGATAGACACAGAGTTTTAATGTAGTCATTAGCTAAATTACCTCAAATATATACCAAGGTAAAAAATACATGTATTTGTTTTTATCCGTTTATACAAACTCTAACCAATCAGTATTATCCATACAAAATTTATGCCATTGCTGTCTGTAAGGTGAGCACTTTTGGGAAAGCCCTTTAGCAATAAAATGATACATGCAGGTTGTTGGAATTTATGTTTTAATTAAACCACAAATATAACGATTTTGTATCCGGTTTGTTAAAAACTCACAGCTGAAAGTCCTAGAAAAATAATCAAATTGAAGGGATATTGAAGAAAGGGACACTAAGCATGAGCGTTACTTTGTCCAAAGGTCTTTTTGGACATTTGAGTTAATGTCTTGAATACATGAATCACTTAAAACATAAAATGAAGCATACTCCTGCTATAATTCAGCACAAACATAAAGTAATAACACGAAGCTCTGACCAGTCAGAAATGCTGCTACAACCAGTAGTTTCTTGTAAGCTGCACATTTGCTTAATGGCGTAGAGATTGTCCAGGTATGGAATTATCACCCCTTAAAAATTTCTTTAAAATGTTGATTAGTTGGTGTTCCTGCTTGTGGTTTTAAATATCACTATCGTGTATGGTAGTGTTCGTGAATATTTTGCAGGCTAAATTTCACAAGCATAAATTAATAAAATTTATTCCACTTATGCTAAATTATGGCAGAACACAATTTTTATTCTGTGTATTATATCTGTTATCAAAAAGAAGTTAAATATGTGTAATGGGAAATGCATTTGTAAAATAGTATCTGAGATTTACCAATAACAGATTTTGTTTTGTGTTCATGTAACAAGCCTACTTTAGCATACCTGATTATTATTTAGTCTTGCAATCGCAAGCCAGAGTTACCACATAGTTACAAGATAGGACTGTAGAATAATTACAAGATAGTGTCCTATGAAAAATGTGAGTCAACCACATTATGTTATTGCCAATCACCTTATGTATGTCATGCTCACAAGACAGCACTGTGGCATGTAATAGCAATATAATAGAATATTGTTCATATTGGCTTCTGTGTGTTCCACATTCTGCATATTCTAATTCATCCCAACTACTTCTTCACAAATCAGAGATATATGCAGTACAGTTTGTTCAGTTTATATATAACACAATATGCTGTAACAAATTGGACTTTGAACCAGTATATGTATATTCATAATAGAGCAAATATCATGTATCCTCAAAATCAAAAACGGTGATTATGTATGCGGATACTCCAGTCTTTGACAATGTCTTGAAGCAGATGCTATATCACCACTACAATGTGTGACTTCTACATTTGAAAACTCTCCTAATAAAGCCTGTCCTTCCTCGTACTCCATTCGAGATGCTCTTGCATCTCCCATAAAGCCTCTTAAGAAGATACTGCTATATGAAGGAGGCATCCCTTGGGGAGGGCTTGAGAGTCCTGTGGCAGTATTATTTCTGCTATTCAATGCCTTACAAAATTCTCGTGATACCTCATAGGACGTATGTTCACCTGGGCTCTCACATGTAATGAGCACTGCAGAATAGGATGGTGGCAAGGCCCTTACCACCAAATTGGTCGGTTCTGAAGGCGAGTTCCTTGGAGATCGAAAAGTGGACATTTCAGTCTGATAGTGATAGGCTTTGTGCAGACAAGAGCACCAGTACTTGTAAATATGAACAAAACAGTCCACTATAGTGCCCACCAGGCAACAGAGGATGGCTATTCCAACAACTACACCTATCACTATACCAGCTATGATAGTTCCTGTGATTTTGAATCCACCTAAAATACAAGGAAGGTGGATAAATTGATTAATTGATTAATTAATTAATTGATTGATTTTAATGTCTCTTTTAACACATTAGATAGTTTATGACATAAAAGGTGGCAGATCAAATGTAAATCCTGGGGCCGATTTCACTAAAGGACTTAAACTAAGACCCTTTATTGGCTAAGTCAGGGGCTTAAATCTAAGACTTTGGTCTTAACTAGGTCTGGGACTTAAAATGGATTTCACAAAGGTGACTCAGCTAAGTCCAAGCTTATCAAATAACCACAGTGGTTTTTCTGTGTCATGTGACCTTTTATATCTATTCAAAATATAATACTGGTGCGATATATCCTTCATTTGATGTATTTTATCTAAGGATAAGGGCTGTTTTGAAATGGAAAACCTTGTTGCCACATATAAACTTCCCAAAGACTACTTTAGTGAGATGTTCTGTGTAATTATACTTTATTTACAGCCATTTCAAATTTTGAAGTGGAGAAAAGTTCATGGCGGCCATATTTATGTCCTCTTTACAAAATTTATGCCCACTACCTCCGAGACTTAAAGTTAAGTCCACTGACTCAGTAATTTCATGGACTTAGCTGCTTTGTGAAATCCGCTAAGCCTAAGACCACAGACTTAACATTCTTTTGACAAAATTTAAGACCAAAGTCTTAAATTTAAGTCTAAATCTGGACTTAAGTCCCTTTGTGAAATCGGCCCCAGGGCATACTGGGTGGTGAAATTTCTGCACTGTAAAGTACCATCCATAAGCAAGCCACTGCCAGATTTAAACCTATGTTTTACCAGGATGGTGGTATGTATGTTGTCATTATGTCATTTGTTGTCATACAATTTTTTATTTGAATAAAGCAATAACTTTCATTTGTATAAATCTAAATTTTGCTTGACAAAGTTTGGGCTAAATTCAGAATTATATAATTATTTATATTTTGATTGCCAGTATAAATTATCCTTGAAATATACTTCAGGAACAGTAGGATCTGATGTTGTGAGGTGGCAATGTGATTTACAGTCATTTATAAAGATAATACCAATTTGATAAATTGGAGTATTTTATGTATTGGCAAACAAAGGTTTTGATTAAACTTGTTGAAGAAAGTTACATTAAATAAATACAACATAAAAACAACTTTTAATGAAAATTGTTGAGGACAATAAAAATTAATATAAAGTGACAACACTGAATAGATAAAGATGACATCAAAGTGTTATGGGGGTACATACTGTCTGATACTGTGTCCATCTAATACTCCAATAAATAGGATACTCAGCTCATTTAAGTAGATGAGTAAGGTGCTTGTATTTTACTGATAGCATGTAAAATAAAGTAACCACAGATATTATAGTGAAATGGTATTTTTGCTACGTATACCCTCTTATTATTTGTAACTGTAAAAAGTAATTAGACATATTTACAGTGCAGAGTATAGTCTTTGGTTTGACAACCTTTAAATTTGAAAATATAACAATGCACTTGCTATGACATTACAATGAGGTGATAATAAAGTAACAGTTACTAACAATGTGATATAGCATTAGGTATAGCAATGTCAATACACAATATAAATATAGCATTCATGATAATGACAGGTGAAATTCTAAGTTTTCGCAAGGGCATGTATGGCTATAGATGATTACAAGCTGCATTGCTTAAGAAATCTCAATGTTTTTTATTTTTAATTCTTAAAAAAATATATATATTCAAACACTGACACTATATTCGAAGTATATGTTTTATATAATGTATGTATAATACCTATAATTCTATATGACACTTTATCTTTACATTTCAGTGAAACATAGTTTGTTTTTTAATAATATTATTTCCATACTTACAAGTTTTCATGGTTTCTCCTACTGGTTTTGTAGGGTGAGAGTAAAAATTAAAAAAAAAAAACAAATAGAGCCTATGTTCCTGATACATATTGCTATTCATATAGATTTTGTCACACTTCCAACCTTTTATTGAATTATGTCTCAGCCTGGTTTATAATGGGTAAAAATATTTTGTGTTCGTTAAATTTTTCTAACTTTTTAGGAGAAAATATGTATTTTTAACTTATACTTGGCAGATCAAAATATATAATATAATAGTAAGAATAAAATTTAGGGGCCAGAAATATGTATCATATTCCTCATGACTGAGTATTTTTCCAGAATCAAATATATCGATATGGATTAACAATTTATTTGTGACCATCTATTTAAGTTCTGCCATAAGCCATGTGCCTCTTTACATTGTGCAGATAAATGTAAGATTGTTCTGGATATACTTCACATATTCTACATTGCGACATTCATTGGTGTTCAATATATTGAATAGGATTTTGTATTGATACCAGACAAGGTCATTATCACTAACTATTTTCGTACAAGCTTTAAAATATTTTGCCAAATTTTATGATTTACATGAAAATCAATTTTTGGACCATATTTCCTTGCATATAGGCTCGTCAGCTTCATATTACATGAATATTGTGCAAAAATCTTTACTGCCAGTTGGTGATTGAAATATAGATAGAAATCTTCAATGTTAAACCTAGTGCAAAATATGGAATTAATTTATGGAGCTTATATCTGAAAATGGTTTTTGAGATAAAATAACTACATGATTCTATCGTTTCAGAAAGATTACATAAATTCTATGATGTTCTTTTTGTGAAATTTCCAGATTAATTTACTCGCAATCACAATAAGCATGCTTGAAAACTCATTTATTAAAAATGTTTTGATATAGTAAAATATATACTTTGAGTCACTACAGAATCACAAACTCGCTGGTTACAAAGCTATGTTGAACATATATTTTACTGACTGTAGCAATAAGCGTGCATGAAGCTCTCGTCACTTCCGTCTCCACAGTGGTCGATGTTGTCACAGAAGAGACTCATGTTGATGCAGTTACCGTTCTGACATGGGAGTAGGTGGCTGGCATTGCACTGCATTCTACTTCACCATGGTTGGCCATAGGGTCAGACAGTGATCAGCTGATTGCAAAGGATCTTACTGATCTGTGAACATAAACACAGCTATCAGTGCAAGTTATTGTATGAAACAGTGTTTGAACAGTTGGGAGCCAGAAGTAGGGTGTTGAAAGTGGCACGGACATGTAAATGTAAACACAACGACAATCAGGGTTGGTATAAACAAAGGTTATAGGCTAGAACTTTTTTATCACATGATGAAGCATATGGTCAGAAAGTGCTGACCCGTGTTAATAATTTGTCAATATCAAAGTAGTAATGCTAACTAAGGTACAGTTAGCTTGTGACAACAACTGTAGTATTGTCAGTAAAACAAATGATTACATTTGTATAAATTGTTAATACAATATATCATAACCAAACTGTAGACAGCGGGTAATAGCATCAGCCAAGGGTCGAATCTAGGATGTTTTATCTTTGTCAAACCCTAAAGACATATCAAAAATGTTCCTTCCACATCTTGTCATCAGGTGGACTCAAACCTACGATCACAAAAGTTAGAGCCAACTGATCAAATGTAAAAACTAATCACTCCACCACTAATGAATTTCATATCACTAGACAGTGATCAGTTGATTGTGCTCTTGGCCTAAAATTAAAACAAAATGTTATCCGAATTTGTGGGCATTGGTAAATGAAAAGTCATCTCTGCACAAGCAGCCACACAGAATAAAACAGACTCTTATTTAAATACAATACTGGGCAATAAATAAAACAGTAATCATTAATGTAATGCACACATTGTTGAGATGACTGAATTTAATTAATATCTCATTCGTCTTCATTGGTTAAAGATTGTCTTTGAGATGGGCATTCTTTTTGCAGTATATGGCATTTGCTCCTGATAGTGCACAAAATGGGTGTTTGAAGAGTTTGCAAAGTCATTATGTAACTTAACCCTATTTGACCACTACAATATGACAAACCGTACATTTGCAATCTAGTGATATCATTTCAGTGGTCAGAAGATTGAATTACTTTGTATTAATATCTAACTTGTGTTCTCTTCTTTAAAATTTAATCACCACTATGGGCCACGAAAACTTCAGTTTTTGAAATAATGTGTGGATTATATGGGGAACAGTATGAACTTGTTACAATGTTATGACCACAGCAAGATATTAGTACATTAATACCTATTTTACTTTAGCCGTTGGCCCTAATTTTATTTAATCATAATTAAAGAATTGGCTTCCATTCCACAGAAAGGTATCCATTAGCTTTCAGTTAAATACAACGGAAGTGAAGTAGTGGTTAACATACTCGCCTCCAAGCTCTCAGGTCCTAAGTTTTTTCAGGATATGAAGTTCAACAGTTAGCAATTGCTTGCTAGTGCCAGATGGTTTTCAGCACATGATGTTGACAAACAAGTATTAATTGCTTTTTTCACCCCCTCAGCTTCCTACCGTGATACAAGCTACACAATGTGTTGAAACCAATGTAAATTTATTATTAGGTGTTTTAATGTCATGCCTAGTATCTTATTACTTATATTGTGATGGGTCAGGCCGGGATTCCAACTCTGATGTCAATGATGGGGTGCCTACCATTGTGCCACCATGACCCCTCCAGTTGTCTTCAGTGAGAGGTACAATTTTAATTGCATGGTAAGAATGAAAACAAATTTATTAAACAGATAAAAATATTTTGTACAAGGAACAAGTTTGCAATACAAAAGAAACCTTAAGGTCTAGCTTAATTTTAAATTTCTAATAAAATGTACAATATTTATGACATATGCATATATTGCAGTTAAAATGTTCAACATAAGTTGCATAACGAAAAATGCAAAAAAGAATCCGATCACACAAAAAGTATCAATATATACCTGTGTTATGAATGAAAAACGTTACAACTGTAAAATACATAGTATTGGTGTCACTTTGCAGCCATAACAAACTTCTGTAAACCATGCCAGAGTTCAACCCAAAAGTACAGTATTTCGCTGTGCAGATAAAATTTTGAAACTTCCCGGATGAGAATGTCTTGTTAATCACTACAAGTTACCTGTTATGATATCCATGAACATCTATATGTATATATGTTTATATCCAGACAATTTTTGAATACAGTCAGCAAGCCTAACCATATCTCACTGAGAATTCCAATCACACAGAGAAGCAAACCTTGTGTGGGTGTTTTAATACTTTTCTTACAAGGTTTCTGTCATGTCTTGCTGTTGTAGTTTATTGACTATTTACATAACGCTACTGAGTTACTCTTAAACACACACACAGCCTCACATTCAGACACACTTCAGGAGTAACTCAAGCCTGAGGGCATTTCCAACACATCTAAGTTAATCTTGTAGAAAAAAGGGTCTGTAACAGATGCCATTGATGAATGACACACCTGCAAACATTGCAAGACACTTGGCAGGTTGTTACAAAACCTCTTGATTATCCTATTATAGTGCCTGGTAGATAATGATTAACATGGCAGGATGTTCAAGTCTTCATCAGTCTAAAATGTACAGCACTCTCTAAGCTTTGTTCGATTTGAATAATGCTATGTACTAAATGCAAAGTGGTCATTAATCCTCATGGGGTGGTTCCGAAAATTATGATTCCTATAATACAGTACAACTTTTGCACATAGACCATTTATATACCACTCAGTTCTTACAGATATCCATACAGAGAAGTATTCCTATTGCTGTGGCTTGATAAAGTTAGAGAAATGGAATAGTCCATCAGTGGATGGTATAGTTTAAGCTAGTATCCCATCAAAAAGAAACATACAACTGAAGTCTGGCACATTTAAACAACCTCAAGCCAATCAAATGTAGATCACCCACTTGTTTGTATTAACATATTTCCTTGTTGCAATAGTCAATACATAGTCCTTTTTAACCAATAAACACCCCTCAGCGGTTTTATCCAAAGCTTTCACAAGTCACAAAACTGTAATGTTTTGTCAGCAAACTCTCCACTTAGAGATGTGAATGATTCTTTTCAGCAGATGATAAATAACACCCATACACACACTAGCACATTTTGCCTCCCTCTCAACAGCTGGTGGAAGAATGCGCGGGAAACCTGCTTAAATGTCGTTTGGTAAAGACATTTGTTCTTTGCAGGAACTTTACTGGTTATTTGTGTAGGGGTTTGTAGGAAACATTTGATGCAGTAGATATTACAGATAGATCCAGAAAATGATATGAGGATCTGGAGATGAGTTGCCTTGTGGAGAGTAATATATCCGTGCCAGTCTCTGTCTGTCAGTTGAATAATGTTTGCATAAAATGATATATGATTACAAATTTAAAGCTTGTGTTTTACGCCCTCTTCAACAGGCATAATCATATTGGGAAAGACCCTCAACATCAGCAGTTGTGTGAGTGGTACCCCACACAGGTGACAGTCACGAATAATTAGTTGTTAACTGATAGTCAACCACTGGCCTCGAGGTATAATTAGAAATGAAAGTGTGTTGATAATTTAGTATCTAATACAGAGGCATACATAACCATGTTCTTTTGATTTCTTGTATTATTGATAGTATTACAAAGTATATGTTATATTGCAGCCATGAATCGGGACAAGTGATTTATTTTAGCTTGATTTGTATTGTTTAAACTGGATTTTGATAATAGTATACACTGAAGCAAACACACCCTAAAATATAACTTTCACTCAAAAGTACTTTTACAGGATGATAACTCAGTATTTGCAAGAAATCAGCACACCGAATTGGTACTCACAGTTTATAACTCGTAATTTTATATCAATGTTCCTGATTGGCTGGGTTTACCTCATCATGTGCCAATTTTTGGGGTGCGCTAAGTTCTCAATCCAAGCAGTGTGGGTGATTTCTGGTAGTTCCTAATGTTTGAAGTTCTGCGCATTCATGTGTTTACTCACATAATCAAAGATTTTTTAATCACAAATGTTCCATCGGGCATTCTTTTGCAATACCAGACCATTGTGACCAGTCGCCAACAGTTTTGAGGGGGGACAAAGAGTAATATGGATGGTCACCATCCTTGATCATAGGATGCAACTTTGTCACCCTCCGATCACATTTACAGTCTGACACTCCAAAAGTTGTGTCAGAAGGATGAAAATGCTTGTCACCTCCTAACGGAGTCTGCTGTGTACTTATTTGCCGACTGCAAGTCTGCCCTTGTCCCTTCAAAATCAGCCATAAATACCATACCAAAAATAAATGTCAAAATCTAACAACAGGGGCAGGAAGTCCGGTCAGTCAGATATTAAAATCGACTATGGAATGTGGATGTTCCTATGACCTCCTGTATCCAGAATAACTACTGCTTGTGCCATTTGAGTTAATTTAAAATGTGCACAGTTTTTCAGTGGAGTGATTTTATGAGAGAGCTGCTTATGCTTATCATTAAAGATTGCTTGGTTATTCCAAGAACTGGGGGAAAGGGAATTCATTATAAAACCAGACAAAAAAAGATCCTTTCCATAGGTTGTAATTTTTGTGTCTTCAGAAAAACAAATAACTGAGGAAGTGGATGTCTTGTTATTTTGGATCTGAGTGGCAGATACTTTTTTAGAGTTCTGATTTCTCATCATTAACAAGAACAGAAACAAGAACCACATATATTTATGCAACATTCGCAAGGCTTGTTTACATGATGTTAATATTGTTTCTAATGTTATCAATGTGTGGTTGTAATAACCTTATTCACACTTTCCGATTAGGCATCGTGATGTGATCCTGCTTTTTAAATCTGTAAAGTATCACATAATGTGGAAAAGTATGTGGTTAGCTAAGTGTTTGACTGTAATGTCCAGGGGTCGTATTCTCAAAAGGGATCAAGCTCACGTTAAGCCATAATCAGCTTAAGTTTATCAATAGCTGTAAACTTGACCAGATTTTTGTCCCAACGTGAGCTTGATCCCTTTCGTGAATACCAACCCTGATGTCTGATCACACTATAGACAATATTGCCTACATTTGTAGGCATCAAAAATCATTTAAGCCAGTTGTAAAAACTATAGAATGTCACAGTTACTGACAGTAAATGTTAGAAAGAGACATTACATAAAAGGCCTATAATCTTAGGCAATACCACCTGCAATGTTATCGATTACAACAGTTATCGAAGATATTTTAGACTGTTCAAAACTAGAGATTACCACTTCAGACTATGCAAGGATCGGGTTTCTACCTTTGCTGATACTCCAGCAATAGGAGTCTATGTATGACAAATATCCATTGTATGACTTTATGCCTCATTCACACTACAGGTGGTACACCCTGCAGTTAGAAGTTTTACTTGGCCAGGACACCTTATATCTTTGGAGATTTGCAGTATTTACTCATACAGCCACTGATTGGACATAGTTCATCTTAAAACCCACCTCTTTAGCTCTAGTTTCCCAACTTAGTTTTCTTCCCTCCTGGTCACACCCACAATCCTGGATTTCTGACCTTGAATGCCCCTCGACTCTCCCTACGATAATGATTTTGTTTAATTAGCACACTGAATTGCCCTTTGTGGGGAAGATATTGCGCTTGCAAAGCAGTAGAGTAGATTAGATTAGTTTATAACTGTCTATAATAGTAGGATGACCGTACTACAAACGTTAGTCACCGAGAGGCACACACCTTCAGTTACCATATGAAAAATTTATCTGCAGAATGTAGCAGTGACAAATTCAGAGGAGGAAATTTTAAACATTTTAAAATTTCTGTAGAAAACTCAAGGAATGGAATGGTGGGCCACTGTATGACAAGTTTGCACACAGATGTCAGTTAGTTGAAGGACAGGGATGTTTAACCCTGAGTTATATTGCCTATAGTGTGAAAGGGAGCATTAGTATGATGTTAAATTGTTTATGTTTCTTCTGATATCACTATTTGATAGTAGAAATATATGAACATGTAAACTTCACACATTTTTGCCTTGTTAGATTTGTTCATTTCACCTTGGATCTCCCACCTCAGATATACTGAGTAAAATACAAAACTGGCACTTACTTGATATTAGCTAGTGCCTTACTTTGCAGATTCTTGACGAATAAGTATTTTTTCTACAGCCACAAAATGTTTTGAAGCTATGCTAACGCCAAATACACTCACATTCATTAAAATAATTGTAAAAATGTATATCAGCACTTCCTTTTGGGAAAATTATGGTCATAAATGATGGACAGTCCCTTTATTGCAGGACCTTTTTGTGTCCAGAAAGAAAGCTGCTATTTCACAACGCTAAATTAATGTTTGCAATATTTTTTTTCATGGAAAGAAATAAACATTAAAAAATGTGCAAGATGATTACAATAGGTAGACTCGCCATCAATGCTTTCCATGCAGTAGTAAACCTTATCTGAAACCACATACCACGTGACTAAAGGTACATCCTAATTGATTTTATTTCAAATTTTTATTTAAATTGCTGTTTTCACAGCATCATAACAAAGTACTTCACATAACATGGAAATGAGTCGTTATAATTTGAGGTCCACAAGAAGGGGGGAAGCTCACATAACTCTTCAACTACAACTTGTTCACAAGGGGATTGTGTGATGCAGCATTTTATAAAATATGTTGTTTCTACAACACATTGTGTTTGGTGTGTCATTTAAACAAATACCTACTTTATTTTTCAGGCATTTAATATAAAGTGACATTCGAACAGTTTCTATATTTCTTCCACATTTAATGTTTTCTGCTCCAATAAGCATGTCTTTCAAGGTTAGGCGTCGTTAAAGCAATTACCAGCTTTAGTTTTTCTGCATTAAAATATTATGCATCATTATCTTTTAATATCTTTTAAATAAATATTCTTTATTTCTTGTATATTTAATCTTATGCATCATTAAACACATTTTTCATTTCTCGTGCATTTAATGTTTTCTATAAAATAAAATCAACTACTTTGTTTATGTCTTCTACACGTAATGTTACATGTACACACAAAACTCATTTGGTGTTTTTTTTCAACTGTCAAAGAAAAAATATGTTTAAAAGACCAAAAAATGTTTCATCAAAGATGAAACACAAATTCCCCCTGTCATGCAAGGAATACAAATGGTATAAAACCTTTACATTTCCGGTGACATCAAACTTGTAATGGCACAATCTACAAAGGGATCCTTCTAAATAATAAACGACATTGGGTCTTTTCTTGCTCATTTAAAGCTACAGCGTCTTTCACTTAAGATTGGCATAAAAAATGCCTCTCTCTGAATCAGGCTTGCAAAATGTCATTTGGCGACTGGGTTCAATTGTCATCGGTGATAAAGACAAGTCGTGAGGGAAATACCTCTAGAGATTGGAGTGATTTGGTCAGATGAAAAAACACACAATTTGCATCAATCTCCAGCTTACTCTTATTACATTACAAAAGTGAAAAATTCAACTGTTGCAGAAAAATAGATTAATATCACTGCCAGATCTGTGGGACTAGGATTTAGATGATGTGGTATTTACTTTTAATAATTGCGAGGATTTCATCAATATCTTGGTTTATCTTTTGATATTCCTAATAGGACAACATATCATAGCTTTTTTGATTTGATTTTGGGTCAACCTTGAGAAAAGATATATATTTGCATAAATAACCTCAAAATAGATGTAAAATTATTTAGCATTTGAGGTCAACTGTAAGCTTTATATTTATTCAATTTCTTCTTCAATATTATTGTGTTGCAAAATGACAAAACCAAACAAGTAATGCCCCATTCACCCTAAAGGCGCTACGTCCTGTGGTTAGAAGTTTTTCTCGGCAGTTGAACCATCCCCAGGTTGCCCCCTTTCGTACAAGTTGTTCACACTACAGGCGGACTGCCATTAATTGGACATGGTTTTTAACTGTTAATAACAGCTGGATGACCATACTAAAAACATTGGTCACCGAGAGACAACCTCCATTAACCTCAACTCACTTTTAGTAGCCGTTTGACGAATATGTGGCGAAACGGATAATACCTTAACTCACCTTATGTTACCGAATAACACCAAAATACGTCTGAATCACAACCTTATGTACAGTGTGGACCACACCATCAGTGTACAAAATCAATTGTGCATGCTCAGGGTACTGAAATCAGAGGCGGAAAATTCAAATATTCTAAAACTTTGGTAGGACTTGCAAGATAATGGACGTTTCAAAACTGACTCACAAGGTAGTCTACCGACATCAGATAGTGATCCAAGGATAGGGAGGTTTCACCAAATGCTACTGCCTGTAATGTGAATGGGTGTAATACTTTGATCACTTTAAGTTAAAATACACCAGAACTTGATTTTAGGGTTATCCGTGAGATGAGATTGATATTTACACACAGAAATAACTGGAAATACACAAGATGTGCCTGTCCTTTATCTTAATATCACAGCATTGCACAGATCATGTGGTTTTTCTCAATATGAAATATATAGGACTATCTTTAATGCTAGATTTTCATAGATCAACCACAAAATCAATATTCACAAATAAATATATATACAAATTGATATAACATCAACTTTGAAAATATTAAAATAAATGGTGAGGGAATTTTTCATCAATATTTTATATGATTTAATGATAGACAATTCTCACGTTTATTTTGTGGTTCGATATTTCAAAAACAGATATTGTATCTCCCTCAAATTATTACATACAGGCAAAAAATTACAACCTTTCTGTTGTGTATGTGATGAATGTTCATTTTATATAATATATACTCTCTCTCCAACAAAAGATTGAATTTCGGTAGCCAAAGTTGCAGGTAAAGTTTTCACCAAGATTCGAACCCAACAAGCCAGCCATGGAGGCTATCAGAGTAACTCTTTCCAGTCACAAACAATGTACCGAAAAAGGCATTTAACTCATCAGTTAACTCTATAAGTTGGATGCTAAGGTAAAATTTTATTGCAAACAATAACATTGACTTTTGCTTTAAATGGAGGCACTTAACATCTTAACTTGAACAATGTGCTGAAAATGTTAGCTTCATCGGCTGATCGAACTTCAGAAAAATAATATCTAGATTAAAACATACAAGTCATAACTTTCCATACTTTCACAAAATTATGTGACTCATGTATCTCGCCCATATTAGAACTACTGCTCAACTGTCTGGAGCTACAGAAATTTTAAATTCACAGATAAAGTTTAAGGGCCAGATGGTACTTTTTGGGTTTAGAACATAATGCTCCAGAACTTCAAGTAGAAACGGTTTGCATGATTCACAAAATACAGCTATTACATTTTAATCTAGGTTTTTGAAATAAACTACACTGCACTAATAACACTACCAGACACATATTTGAATGGAATTTACAAAAACTATTCAAATAACTGTTTGGAACCTCGTGTAAATGAAATCTCTAATGATTTTGATCTTGCAGATTACTTTGAAAATGGTCTGGAAGTAAATATAGTTCAAATTACTGAGAAAGTGCTGACTGAAATGCATGGAGAATGCCTGTCTAAATGCCTTTTTAGCCACAATCATGTACCTATTCACCATTTAAGCAAGACATGGAAACTGAAGCAGTTATTAAAACTTACACCAATGCTAAACACCCAATCTTTTGTCAACATAGAATGAGAATGATTCCCTTAGAAATAAAATTGGGTTGTCATGTTAGATTAAAAATTAATGAGATAATATGTAAACTTTGCAAAACTGAAGACGAGATACATTTTGTATGTGTCTGTCCAGCTTTAGAACCAATTTGTATAAAACATTTCAATATTCTTAACATAAATGAATCTGAAGTATTAATCGACTTATCATCAAGAGTATTAATTCATGTTATTTTCAGTGTGTTTACTTATTATTTGATACATGATTTGTGAAAGAAAGAAAAAGTAAATTATATTATTAATCTTTATGTATTGTATTGTTCTAGTTATTCATTTTTTATTTAAAAACATATCTGCTCGTTTGTTAAATACTGTATGTTTAAGTGACTTAAAAGTCCATATAGGGCTGGATATTTCTTACATTTTGTATAATCCTTGTCAACATAATACATGTCACTACCATAAACTAATAAAAAATTACATGTATCAATACTCTATCAGCCACTTAAGTATCAAAATTTGATTGAAGACGAATGCCTCTTTTTGCGCCAGTGTCCCTTTATCATGTTGAAAGACGTAGTTTATGTAACTACATTCCTAATTTTAAATAAATAGTTCCGAATGAGTAATTCATCATATTAATGACATGTGAAACAAAATTTCTGGCTAAATATATTTAAAATTGCTGGACTAAGATAAAGATATTAAATATTGCTCTAGATTAAAAATCAAAAAGTTTGTAGTAGAACAACATTGCAGTTATTGCTGCGTAAATCTTATTAGTTAAATCAAAAGTAAATTAAGTTTAAATTTTGTGTTGTACTATTATAATTTGACTTTTGTTTGTGTGATTAAACTAATCACACTTGTTTCTTTATAATGTATAAAGTGATATTAAAGCCCAACATAGGGTTGGGTATACGTGAGATTTGATTATGAATATTTTATAAATACATGTCATTATAATAAATAAACAAAATAAAATATTTGGTAGTTTTGTATTTCATTATTCTAAGACAATAACCATTTTTCTGTATGTATCAATACTTTAAAAAAACAGAATTAACAGTAAAATGCCACATATTGCTGGATTTTCTATGTCATAACCATATATAAGTCCTCATGTGCTGGGCAATGTCCTTTGCTTTTTGTATTGTTCAAAATTGTTCTATATTTTACATGTGACTAAAATAAAAGAATAAATAGCAATATATCAGACATAGCTTCATCAAGAAAATATTTGCCTTACTAATATCCTGCTATTGAATAGGATGAGATGACAGTCTGTGCCGTCCCTTTGACTTTTTACAGATGACAGTCATGATAGGAGATATCCCACCAGAAATCTTGAGAGTTTGTCAAATGTCGTCTGCTTCAAAGATGATTCTATCAAATATGGCACGGTGTTAATGAAATTCTGAGATGGGTTCTACCTTTTTTATCTTCTGCGCTTACAGTGTTGAAATGTCAAGGGGGCTTAGTTTGTGCCAAAAATTGTTATTCTCGACAATTTCTTGGCCTACTGAACTGTATTACCGGCCAGTCATTTATCAAGGAATTCAGTAATTTCAATCATAGTTCTGATTGACACTATGAATAATTTATCTTTTATATTATTATATTGAGCTTTAATGAGTTCTCAAATATGTTTTTAAAATGTCTGTCTAGGCGTGATAATATGTTGATTTGATTCTTTAAGTTGTGTTATATTAACTATTGATTATTACTTAATTGACAAAAAAAATTCTACAAAACGCTATGGCTCTGCTAAGTAAAAACACAAAAACATAAAATGTTGATTGTCATTTATAAGTTTAAATTATAAACATTACTATTGATCCTTTGTGTGAACACAAGTTAACATTCACAAAAACTTTCATGTCCAGTGCCATGTATAACTGAAACTGAAAAATTTACAAAATAATCAGTTGATAAACTATCTGTGGCCAGAATGCAAATATACTGCGCTATAGCCGTTAGTATTAATTTCAAATATTTTACTTTTCATAATACTCAGTCAAATGGTCTTTTTTTACCAAATGAGCCTAACTTTACTTTTCCAACAGTAAAAACCTACTCGACTAACGGAAAGATAGGAATAGCAAATTTATTAGAATGACAAATACATTTAAATAAATAAAAACACAATTGCAAATCTTATGAATTTTGTTGTATTTATCCAGATGGGCTGAATGATAACGTCTGTCTTAACACAAAAGTATGCTACAAAGCTGTAAACATGCTGACCTACAGCCTTCAGGGTCCACAATCACTGACACTCTTATTCTGAGAACATTTTTTTCTGGGATTCATCTCGTAAAATAGGGGTTATCCGTGAAAAAATGTTTTTTACTTTTCAAAATTGCTATAAATGTGTACTCTCAATACGGAGATCTAACCAATACCTTTACTCTAAACAACAATTAAAATCCCAATGGTACGGGTTTTGCTGTCCCGAGATTACCTAAAATTACACTGTAAAATATGAAATAAAAGTATATATATTTTGGTTTATGTCCAACTTCAGTTAATGTGCAAAATAATAAGAATGTTATTACTTAAAGCAACATTTTCACAATTATCTTTAAGAAATATAATAATTTAAAATGACACAAAAAATATCATACCAGATATCCTACTCTCTGGCCACAAATTCTTGTCCGTCTGACTTCTTCCTGTCAAAACAGCTATTGCCTTAAAGTAACTAACCCCCTTTTATATCATGTGAGCACCCAGCCAGAAGTATGCGCCTAAAGCAACTAAAAGGTCAATTTTTCACACTACTCCAGTAATTCCATGCACAACCTTGTCAATTTTCTTTGTCACTAGGCCATCCCAAGTAGGTTTCTTTCCTAATCTGCAGTTATTGAATAAATCTGCCTTAAGAACTCATTAGCTTAGCTACAAATTGATATCCAACGGAAGAAATTCTCCCTTAACAATGATGCGTCATTAAATGTATATATACTGGCTACTCAAACTTTGTCATAGTAAGTTATATTAGTCTGTTGCCATAAAAATTATCAGCTTATTTTATTTTTAAAAGAAAAGTACATATATATGCCGTTGTTTCAACATATATTAAAACAAGCAACTGGAAAATGACAGACATAAGTAAGTCTATGGTTGATCTGATGTGGGAGTTTGCCCTCAAGACATAGTGAGTCTGACAATACAATTACATCCTTGATATAACTGGCTATAGATTTAGCCTGTCATCAAAAGAGAAGGGTGTACCCACATACACCATGTGATGAGCACTTATTACATGAGCCACTTCATTAGCTCTCCGTTGCCTGCTTCATTAATGGCTAAACAGAGATGAAACAGTTAGCATGACTGGTTTAGTAAGTTAGACTGGCCTAAAACATGGAATCGACTTGAGAGCTATAAATAAAAGTCTGCATGTCCTTGGTTAGACCTTTCCTTGCAAACTTGATGAAGTACATTGGTAGAATCGTGGGATGGAGCTTTATAATAATATTGCAAACTCAGACCAAAATGTAGCCAAATATTGATGAAAAAATATGGTTATTTTAATCAAATGTAATTCATACGAAGATTTAGGATGCTTTGGAAAATGCAGAATAACATAGCAGTTTTGATAGCGCGAATATTGTACTAGGTGATTCTAAGGCATAAAAATACAATGAAATACAAATAGTGATATCTTGGTTATGAAACTAATTATACCTAAAAATAATTATTTAGGGACACTTTTATATTACCCTACTGATGCATTTTTAATGAACTAAAAAGGCTTTTATTATTTTTGTACACTTTTCCTGTGTCCTTCTGGATTTTACGATGTACGAGTGCAGACGACAGTAATTTCTGCTCTCTATTCTGAGTTCACAAAATCTAATAAAATGAAATTTATCATACACTTGTAAGCCAAGGACAAAAATTTAACATCATTACTTCGTTTACCATTCTATATTCGTGATTTAAAAACTGCACAACATTGCATCAATTTAGAATTCTTCATACAGTCATTTAAAGAGCATGGATAATGGATACGGATGTACTGACAAAATATTATTCAATTTCAAAACTACTTTCCCTGAAATGATACCATGTTACTGTTGGAAATACCATCTCAAGACAGACAGCAGAAACCATTAATGCCATATATTTATTTACCCATTCAAGCTTACATCAGGTAAAGTTACTTAACTATGTACTGTTATGATAATGTAAACAATAATAACTACAACCCAATACTTTTGTATGACTCTCAACCCGTCTCCAAAACATGGTGTCCCATAGTTATGTACCTATGGGCAGCACATTCAGCTTATCAATTTACTGTATAATAATAATAATAATGAAGGACTAACATGTTCCTTTTCCACTTTCAGAATCACAATGCCGTTCCTTAAATGTCCCTCAGCATATGCCATGTATATCTAACCATGTCTCACCAGCTCCCAAACTCAACTGTCCATATATAACACATAACACAATCGTTGTGAAACTTGTATTTTTGACCATGATTACAGATTAACCATTCCTTCTACATATGTTGAAGCTCTTCGGGATTCTGTGATAAGGTTTTTTTCAAATTTGAGCTAGTTAATGAAGGGCCCCTGGACATTTCTCAGGCTATGAGGGTCCTACAAGGACATAACAGTAATGTGCACTCTCACCAGCCCTGCTTTTAATTGACTAGTCTGCTAATGAAGAGCACTGGATAACAGAGTTGTCTGCAAGCTGTGTCTGTGTGCTAATTAGCTAAATTGATTCATCTGTTTCTTTATTGATCTGCTTACTAATGTCTTCTACCTACGTATGTATAAAGCATATTGTGAAAATATTAAGCAAATAGTGTATCTTAAAATATACTTACTTATTTTTTATATCTTGGAATGGACATGAGTTGTCTAGTAGCTATTAAAATTGCATCTTGGCTGCCTCGCTCTCCTCTGTAGACATGGATTCAAATACAGGTGAAGACTTGCCATCATATCAGTCCATCAGTTGGAAGTATATGTCCATAAAGCTCAGTAGGGAGTTAATAAGATAGTCTCAGCCCACCATCTGAGATCTTGGATCAGAATCATGGATATCATAATGTAAGATTACCCAATCTGGTAGATAGTTTTCAATGAGGCATATCACAATTACAAATATTGCAAAAAAAATGGGTAGACCCCGCCTTATGCTAAGATATGACCCTGAACCAATGCAGAGTTTTCAAATTTATCCGAGTTATTCACACTACAGGCGGATGGCCACTGATTAGATACAGTGTTTTAACTGTAAATAACAGTTTAATGACTACTACAAATGATGGTCGCCGAGAGACAAGCTCCATTAACCTTAACTCACCTTCGGCGAACCTACCAATACCTTAACTTGCCTTATATCTCTGTATTAGACCAAAAGATGACCGAATCACAACCTTATGTACACTGTGGACCACACCTTCAGTTACTGTAGTAGAAAATTCATATACACATGCGCGAAACTCATCTGCACATCCTCACAGTGCCGAAATCAGAGGCGGAAAACAGTTTCTCAAAAGGTAATGGACCGTTCACCACTGACTCGCAAGGTCGTCTACAGACATCAGACAGCGTTCCAAGGGCAGGGACGCTTCCCCAAACACAGCCTACTGCAGGTGATACCGCCTGTAGTGTGAAAGGGGTATTACAGTTTCTACATCATTTCATATTTGTAAGTTATATTCAAATAATGCAGTGCAAGTATGTAACAATGCTGTAATAAATATGTGGATCACACTACCAACATAAAAAGGAATTGATATCCATTTACAATCTTTGTTCTACTCATTGTCACAGTATTGTATAACAGCCATATAAGCACTATCACTTGACCTCAGGCGTGGTGTAATCCATCCAAGAGTCATCACACCCCCTTTAATGTGTGTTTATCCATTATTCTGCCACTGCTGGTATGTGCTCAGCTAAAAACACCAGTTTATGGAGTTTTACTGTTGTTTTATGAGGTCCTATGATTACACCTGCTCTATCAGTGATCACAACATTACCACAACAACAAAAATAGACTCAATAACTGTACAGAGATAGCTCCATAAAGAGACACCATGCTGTGGTGTAAGGCCACTGTTAGCATGGCATCTGGGTGCCATGCATGGCAAGCTTGGAAGCCTTTGACTGCAACCTTAATGTTGGGCTTGTAGTTCCAGTGTCATTCACCAGAGGGCAGGGGGTTCATCTGTTTGAATTTCTGGCGCCAATTGTTGTTTATGTGTAGTCTTTGAAGTGAATGGATGTGGAAAGGAAAAAAATTCTCAATTCTTGAGGTAGAAAGATAACCTGTAAATAAACGGTTTTTAGTGATCTTATGGACAGTTATTATACATTTGTACCTAGAATAAAAGGTGTGGTCATATCTAGTGCATGGAACAATACTGTTTAACGTGTGATACAACTCATAACAGACCAGTAGGAAGGAGATGTTGGAAAGTGAGTATGGCAACTAATATAACATCTTCACAGGCACTTCTGGCTTCCTCTGCTGTAACGAGCATTCACACAAGTAACAGTTCAGCAGCCAATGCCAATGTAGAGCTTCCAGGTCCCAGTAACACTTCCATAGCTACACATTCGGCCCAGGCCCAAGGCTCAGCCCCCACAAGAACAGAAGAGCTAATACTGGCAGAACTGCAGAGGTTATCCTCCAGAATGTCCAATATGGAGCAGGAAATACAGTCAAAAACCTATACTTCCACCCCCAAAAAGAGGAAGAAGGCCAGGCAGGTAAACAAAAGTAGGGAGCAGTCCATGGTGGGCGTCAGTGCACTTACAGACACCCAATCAACCATAAATGACAGTGCAACAGATATAAATCAATTAGTGTCAGGGCCCAGCACAGTAATTAGGCCTGTAATCACAGTGGTTACATCTTCATCCAGCATGTGCACTCAAGCGAGAGTGGTTACTACAACAGCCACAGGGGTGACAAGTGGGTGTGTCAGACCTAGTACCCAAACCACTGATGCATCGTGTCAAGGAGGGCATTATAGGCACCATATTCCCCAGGGGCCACGTCCTAGTATTAGTCAAACACTCAGCACACCAGTGGTCAGCAGCATGGCAAATGGAATGGCTCGGACTAGTCAGGCCAGTGTGGTGTTCAATCCAATGGTACAGACAAGAAACACACAAGCTGGAGCTCAAGGAAGCCCTCAGGGAGTACAACCACATAATAATCTGCAGCCCTCGCTCAGTCAGCAACAGTGGCCCATGGCAGCAAATCCCCAGTCTCAGTGTATGTGTAGGGGTGGTCAGATAGTAACACAAACTGGACTCGAGCAAGTAGCCCCAAGCAGGGTTCAACCACTTAATTGTAATCAACAAGGTTGGAACCAAACATCAGTGCAGGCGAGTTGTGCAGATGTAGGAATAACAGCACTGCAGCACAGCAATGACCAGGTGCTCATACCTTCTATACAGGCCCTGCGGACAACAGCAGTGGATCAAGACCTAGTGCAGAGGCGGTTGACTGAACTTCACCAGCAGGCCCTACCCCAGCAGGCAGGTAATAATACTCATCAGTTATCACAACAAGATATATCTCATAAACACCCCAGCAAGCCCAAGGGAAAGAAGGACAAAGTAGAAGTGGTTTGGCCCCAAGATTGCGCCTTTGTGGGGCATCTACGTGCCAGGTTGACATATGAGCAGTTGAACCAATCTCAGTTTGTTTTGGGGTTCCTTAGGTCGGTTCAAGAGGAGGTCAACACCCTTATCCGCAGCAATATGGTCGAGTACCTTACAGAACTCTTTCAGGATGTGTGTGACATGGGGTGGGTGTCTGCTAAGGGAGCACATCTAGTTGTTATGAGTAAGATGGAAGAGGGGCTGGTGACATGGCAGGACCTTAAGAAGGTTAATAAGATTAGAAAGACTTATGTACGTTCCAGCTTTGCAACTAACAGTAGCAGTACCCAAGAGTACTCAGGCCCCAACTCCAAGAAAGGGAACAGGAAGCAAAGTACCATCCCGTGTAAGGACTTTAACGAAGGAAAGTGTCAAAAGAATTATGATCATGAAGTAGGACTGATTACTCACAAGCATATTTGCAACTTTTGTCTTTATTCACTAAATAAACAGTACAATCACTCAGAAAATGTGTGTAATAGGAAGCGTGCAAAAAACGGGCAGGGAGTGCACCAGTAGCTAAAAATTGTTCACTACTGAGTGCCAGTGTAGTGAGTGTCATAGCAAACAATGAACAGTGTAGTGATAATAGTATAGTTAAAGAAATTGAAACAGTTGGTGAATGTACTTCTAGTAACAAGTGTGCTACAGGTTCTGCTGTTGGTTCCTCTTGTACTTGTAAAGATGGGGTCCATCAGAGTTTTATGGTTCAGGATCTTGGTCAAAACTATTGGGCTTCTGTTCCTAAAGCATGTATGGCAAAGTTAAACATTGAAAACATTGACAAAAAATGCAAGGATCTTAAGCTTTACATGCAGCAACAAGTCCAACACACTGGCTTCATCCCTCTTTCACCACTCCAGTTTTGCCACATCAGGAGTTGTAGCACTTGTCAGGTAGATAAGAAATGGCTCCAGCAGCCAGTAAAATTGTATGAGTATGTGAAAAGCTTTAACTGTCCCAATTTTTTGGGTGCTAGAGTCCAAGTGAATTTTTGTATGAATCTGGATCTTATCGATCGCCTTGCCGCCTCCTATTGGGACTGGCAACTCCCACTATTTCTCAGGTTTGGATTTCCTATGGATTTTAGGGGCAATTACTGGGATCTGAGAAATGATGGCAGTTGCCATGCCTCTGCTCGAGATAATCCGGATCATGTTACTGTTTATCTCGAAGATGAAATACACCATGGGGCTATCTTTGGTCCTTTTCACCAAAAACCCTTTGGGGAAATAACACATATCTCACCCTTCATTACCAGGCCAAAGCCTGATAGCGATAAGAGAAGAGTAATCGTAGATCTTTCCTGGCCGGATAAGGGAAGTGTCAACCATTTCACTAGAAGCAATGAATACTTGGGTACAGCATTTAAACTCAATTATCCGTCAGTGGACACATTTGTAGAGAGACTTCATAGCCTGGGTAAAGGCTGTCAAATGTTCAAAATAGATCTATCAAGAGCGTTTCGGCAATTGAAGGTGGATCCTGGGGACTACCCCCTCCTTTGCTTAGAATGGCAGGATTCCTTTTATCTGGATACATGTTTTGCTTTTGGACATAGAAGTGGATCCATGGGATGTAGTAGACTAAGTGATTTCTTGAGGTATTTGCACTCAAAGAGTGGTTTTTACTTGCTCTCCTATATTGATGATCTTTTGGGGGCAGAGATCCCCAGTAGAGCACAAAGCAGTTATGACACTTTGTTTAATTTGTTACAGGAGCTTAGAATTCCTGTTAGTAAAGCAAAATTGTGTTCTCCCTCTACAAAAATTGTATGCTTAGGGATCCAGATCGATTCTGAAAAAGCTACTATGTCCATCCCTGATCAAAAGCTTCAAGATATCTTGAAGAATTGTAGGGATTTTATAAAACTCAAAAGGTTCACAAAGCGGCAGTTACAGAGTCTCATTGGTTCACTTATGTTTGTGCATAAGGTTGTTAAGCCTGCAAGGTACTTTGTTAATCGACTGTTGGAGACATTGAGAGGTATGTCTCAAGTTAGTAGCATGACTGTAGAGATTAGGCGTGATGTCAACTGGTTCTTAAGTTTCATGGAGCACTTTAATGGTACTTGCTCTTATTTGTATACACCAGTCCAGTGCAATGACCTTATAGAGTTAGACGCCTGCTTGACAGGCTTAGGGGCTAGATTCAATAACCAAGTGTACCAATACCAGTTTAAAGACAATGAAGTACCGTGTTCATTCTCTATTGTACATCTAGAGATGTGGAATGTGTTGATAGCATTAAGGGTGTGGGCCAATGAATGGAACAATTGTTCATTGGTTATTAAATGTGACAATGAGGCTGTGGTCAGTGTGGTTAATTCAGGGGTCACCAGAGACAGTGCTTTGGCGGCTATGGCCAGAAATATTTGGCTGATCACAGCCAGTCATAACATTAAGGTCAGGCTGGTTCACATTCCAGGTGTCAACAATGAGTGTGCAGATCTTTTGTCTAGGTGGGGAATCACCAAGCGTAACTTTGAAAAACTTAGCAAATATGTAATTAACCCTGTGTGGGTACAAGTCAAAAACTGTCACATGGAAATTGATGTAAACATATGACCATGATTTTTCTGTTCTGGTCAATTTTTAGTACTGGTTGTAACTTTGTTTTGCAGGTATCAATAGTACTTACGATGAGTTAGTGTCCAGAGCTGCCTCAAGAATCCAGCAAGCCTATCGTCCTAAGACCAGGTCCGCCCATATGTCCCACCTCACATTATTTCTCCAGTTCTCCATGTACACTGGTTCACCATTTCCCCCCTCTTCTTCCTCCACTGTACTGGCCTTCATTGAATTCCTTCAATCAAATGGCCTTTCCCCACCCTCCATCTCTGGATACGTTCATTCTCTTCGTTCAAAATTCAAAATTCTAGGCCTTCCTCTTTCACCCCTCTCCCACCATTCTGTTTTCTTAGCACTCAGAAGTTTGTCTCTCAATGTCCCTCACCCCAGGCGTGTGAAGGGTATTTTTGATGTGTCAGCCCTTCACTCCATCATCTCTGCTTGCCTCCATCTTCCTCTTGGCTATGTTTATGCTCCTTTGTTCCTCCTGGCCTTCTTTGCCTTCCTGAGGCTTTCCAACATTGTCCCTGTCTCTCCTTCCTCCTTTAGTCCTCTCACTCACCTGTGTCGGGGAGATGTCATTTTTCACCCCTCCTTTGCAACCATAGTTCTAAAATGGTCCAAAACCCTCCAGGCTGCTTCCCAGTTTGCTACTGTTCAAATCCCTGTCCTAGGGTCTTCCCCCCTGTGCCCCATCTCCTCCCTTAAAGCCATGTTCCAAAAATTCCCTCTTCCCCCAAATGCCCCTCTGTTTGCTGTCCCCCAGGGTCAGGGCTTCATTGTGCTCACTCAAAGCAAAGTCAGAAAAACCCTTTCCAATATTCTCTCCTCCATTGGTATTGACCCCTCCACCCACCCCTTCCACACATTCCGACGCTCTGGGGCGTCATTGGCATTTCATTCTGACGTGTCCCTTCAAGCAATCCAGCATCAAGGAACTTGGACCTCAGATGCTGTGTGGAATTACATCATCAGCAACCCCCAGCATCAGTCCTCTGTATCAACTACATTCCAAAACCTACTACACCTGCAGTAATACTTGGCCCTTGGGTGGTCATTAACAAGTAAAACTTCTTATACATGTAAACAATTGTAAATAATAATGTCATGAACTTGTATTCTACTAAGTTAAAGCAGTTGTCATGCAAAGAAAGGTATCATAGACTTGAGTACTTTATTTACTTTGGCATCTGTATGAGTACTTTATGCAAATTGTTCTGTGGGATTAACCTGTCTTGGTCATTAGATTGTAAACAGTTTATAACAAGTAACACTGTGTTATCAGTAGAAAAAATTATTTATTTAGTTGATGTTTTAGTTAACCTGTCTTAGTTTTTTAAATCTGTGGTGTGGTTTTAGTTGTAACTCCTATTTAGTTATTTAGATGTTATATATGTTAGATGTGTATGTTTTAGGAATAAAATAATTTTTTCCCAACTCTGTGTCTTAGTCGGGGCTTCTCAGCTTGTGTTAGCATGGCATCTGGGTGCCATGCATGGCAAGCTTGGAAGCCTTTGACTGCAACCTTAATGTTGGGCTTGTAGTTCCAGTGTCATTCACCAGAGGGCAGGGGGTTCATCTGTTTGAATTTCTGGCGCCAATTGTTGTTTATGTGTAGTCTTTGAAGTGAATGGATGTGGAAAGGAAAAAAATTCTCAATTCCCCTCCCCCCCAATAACCCATGTTATAGGTGACTCTTCACCAGGGGTGGTCATTAACAAGTAAAACTTCTTATACATGTAAACAATTGTAAATAATAATGTCATGAACTTGTATTCTACTAAGTTAAAGCAGTTGTCATGCAAAGAAAGGTATCATAGACTTGAGTACTTTATTTACTTTGGCATCTGTATGAGTACTTTATGCAAATTGTTCTGTGGGATTAACCTGTCTTGGTCATTAGATTGTAAACAGTTTATAACAAGTAACACTGTGTTATCAGTAGAAAAAATTATTTATTTAGTTGATGTTTTAGTTAACCTGTCTTAGTTTTTTAAATCTGTGGTGTGGTTTTAGTTGTAACTCCTATTTAGTTATTTAGATGTTATATATGTTAGATGTGTATGTTTTAGGAATAAAATAATTTTTTCCCAACTCTGTGTCTTAGTCGGGGCTTCTCAGCTTGCATTATAGTGTCAGTGGTGAGGTGGTGAGTCGTAAAGCATAACACCAGCTGTGTAGGTCTATAAACCCGATTTCTCCAGTTTCTTTCTGTATCAAAAAGGGTGTTGTTTTAAAAGTTGAGCATATCATAATTCAGACAATGTCATTGAGCTCAAGAATTTGTTATGTCTTGAACTACAAACGGAAAATTACTAAGCATTAGACAAAATTAAAAACTAGACTTAACATATGTATAACAACTTTGTTTGAGGAACATTCAATTAATTTTGTTACAGAAACCAGACGCTATGAAGCACCTATGGGATATTGGATCATACAGTTCCAGAAAATGAGAAAAAACTTCCTCTGATTTTGTAAAATTGTGGTATTGACAGTTTACCTGTTTCTTTAATTGTGAAAACATTCGTGAGCACTTGAAAGTGATACTTAGAAAGGAGATGAAGGAAATATAATCATAAGGAATTGGCTGGGTTTTGCATTTCCTGCAATCGGTTCCAATATGTAAAGTACTGCCTGATCGACAAAGCTTCTGGAATACAAGGTTTAAAACCAATTTGTACTAAAGCTACCCTTATACTCCACCGTATGGGTTACAAAACACTTGGGCTCTGAGATTGTTTTGAAATGTTCAGGGGTGTGGCCAGTTCTGGAGGAACTAGATCTTTGCACGCATGTCGTACTTACAAAGCAAGTAAATCTTGAAGTTTTGCGTTTCACTTACATGTCACTTGCAAGTTGACTCTATCTATAAATTCTTTTGCATTATATTTCTGTATTAAAGTATCCAGAGTAGAAGCACTGAACGAATGAATGCTACTTGAAATTGTATTATACAGGTGATAATTATTATAATGTCTGGATCATAATTGTTTATGCTTAAACAGGAGGTGTTGATGTTAATGGTATAACCTGTAAATTCCTGCGATATCTTCAAGATATCAGATTTAATATGTAAACTTGACATAATTATACCTCATTAACAGTTGTAAAGACACACCACGTGATCAAAAACAACCAACAAGTAGATTCAACCCTGTAACATTAAGACAAAGTACATTGTATCTATTATTTATGAATAAATAACATTATAATTGGTTTGCTCTGCCAACATAAAAGGTCACACAGCTATGTCAGCTACATATCTATATATTTGCTCAAAATTGATAATATTACAAGAAATTTAGGAAATGACGTCTACAGCCCATTTATAGATTGTCTGCTTTATTGACATTGTTTTGGTAGTCCAGTGTCACTGAAAGTCAGTTGTGTACATTACACTGTAGCCATATTTTCGTAAAATAGACGTCGATGGGCGTCTCTGATGCTAGACATCAAACACCGATGTTATTGTGAGTGGGTGGGCCTTAAAATAACTGAAATTGTAACATCTGTGTATGTGAGACAAATAGACATGACATAAATGCCAAAGTAAATATGTCTCCCTCATTTTATTGACAAATTTTGTTAAACTAATAAGGCATTTTGACATTTGTCATCCAATTAAGAAATAAGTCATGCAGACAGATGCAGGGTTATTTTATTGTTTTTTTTTTTCTTTTTTAAAAAATATTTATTGAGAATAAGTGAGCAATGTTTGCTTTCAAAGAAGAATTTTAATGCCTCAGTTCACATGTCTGTTGATACTGGGACAGGCCACAAGTATTTCCACATACTGTCATCAGACAGATTCAAAGAGGCAGATTGTGTTACTGATACTGTTCTCCTGAGATTTAAACTTTTTTTGCATTTATACACTTGACTATAACCTCTGTGGAATCCATCTGATGGGTAAATATCAGATTCACTGAGGGCTTGACCCATAACCACAATATCCACAATATGCAAATAAAGAACAAAAAAAACTTTAAATCAACTATCGATAGTTCAGCACTATTCACACACCCCCAATTGAAAAAAAAAACTTTATTGGCTCCCAGGGTACAATTTAAAATAGACCTTTCTTGACCGTAAAGTTTGCAAATCACACAATCACTTTTCTAACTCCTTTAGTGATTATGCCTTAGCACTCTAGAACTCTCTTCCTATCCAGCTAAGAAATATCCCCTCTAGTACATCCTATAGGAAACCTCTTAAGACTCACCTTTTAAACTGAAGCTTCCCCACTCAGTACTTTTCCCTGTGGTCACTCCCACAACCATGGATTACTGACCTAGATCATCCCTTGACTATCCATTTGAACAATACTTTTGTTTACCTAATCCTCCAATTGCAGGAAAGATATTGCTCCTGGGATTTAAGGTGACCTTATGTGAGTTACTGGTTCACTGTACACATAAGTTATTTTAAGCCAAGTATCTATCATAGCATATTAAGATGACATACACTTGATTTGGTCACTTGTTTAAAACAACTAGGGTAGGGGAGGTTGTTTTATAAAGATAAATGTTTGCTATATAAGGTGTGATATTGGCCTGAGTGTTTAATCCACTGTTCCCTTCTGCATTTTACACTTTAGGAAATAAAGTACATGGGTGATGTTGAACTTAAGTGAATCTTTAAAACCAGTGTTTATTAATCAACAACATTTTTATTCTTTGATTAATTTCTTAATTTTACTGAAGTAAAAATGGCAATACAATAGGTACTTAGACAAGAGGTAACATATGTATTTTAGTTATTGAATCAATAAAGAGCAAAAATATTTGGTTTTATAATACTAAGAAAAAGTGTATTCTGTGTCCGTGACTCTCTCACTAACAGCTATGTCTCGCATTGGTCAGTCTGTAGATTGAGCTCACACTGCCAAGTATGGTCTGTTGAGTCATAGGTTCTTTACTTTTTCTCTCATCAATTGATGTGCCCTGGATTTAAAACAAACACTTTCGAGGCTTGTATAAAGATTGTGGAAGCTGAGGTCGTGGAAAACACGAAACAAGTGTTGATTTTAGTCCATTGCTGGTCACTCATTACTACATTTCTGACTTAGTGTAACATCACAAGTTATATCATAAAAGATAGTTGCACAGCTCATCTCGCCCTTTCTCCCACGTGTTCATCATCCCAATAAATATCTTGAAGTTGGGGTTATTGACAATATTAAGAAAAGCCACCTGACACGTTGAGGCTTAATCTTGTATATTCAGATACATACAGGGTTGTTTTTGGGTTTTTTTTGGCAATTTATCTCTCAACCAGCTGCAGAAGTTTTAATTTGATGTAAATAAGGCTAATATTGCACAGGCCCAGGTAGGACCATGCTAACCCCCGTTCTCCTTCTCGATTATGACCAAGCATGAACACAATGTTAGTTGTTTCAAGGTAGCAAATGTGACTTTATAGCGAGGTTCCTTTTAAATATAGGTCTTAGACTTAAATTTTGGCTAAGTGAAGAACTTGAATCTTAGACCTATGTCTTGCCTAAGTGTGGGTAAGACACACATTGGAAAACATACTACTGGATATTTAGCCTTTGTGTGAGGCATTTTATCTTAAAAACAGCTGTTTTGAAATGGAAAATCTTGTAACCACATAAAAACTTCCAAAGATTACTTTAGGAGTGTTATGATGTTTATACCTATATGTTTGTACTAAGTCATTTTGTGAAACAAGGTACACAGCGGGTGTTTAACCTCATCAAGAAAGACATTAATTCATTTACACCAGTTGGGATTTAAATGGTGGTTGTTAAAAAAAATACTTGTACACATATTTATATATGACACGAATTGCATACTACTATTTAGAGCTCAACATGCTCCTGTGACATGTCACGGTTTGGTGCTTTTACAAATTTTTATGTTTTAGAACAATTATAAATTTTTATTTATTTTTAAAAATTGCTGCACATTTACTGAACTTTTAATAAAATTCCTCAAATCTGAATTTTGTTCTCCCACTTTACTTCAGTTGGTGTTACCTCGATCTGGCCTTGCTGGAAACTTTTGTCCTAACTGGCATTCAAAATATTATAATATAAAAAATATCATGTTCATAAAGGTTAGTGTGAATGTACTCCACCCCAGAAAGAAGTTTCTAAGGGACAATGCATGTTATATAAAATGTAATATTGAGTTCATCGAGTAACTAACAGCCTTGAGTGAGACTTCATTACCTTGCGATATGGACTCTCCTTGATGCTGTTATTTAATTAAACATAATTTCCAACAAAGTATCAATTCTGTGTCCTTGTAATGGGTTGTAAATAGGACAAACTAAAGATTAAATTGATCTGATTCACCTCCACTCATGCAACAGTAATTATGTAAAGGGCAAACAGCTGCCCTTCGCGAAAATTCAACTCGCAATATTATAACATTGTTTCTTGACGCAATTTTAAAACAAACACATTCAAAACCTGTAAATGCCATGAAAGTAAGTTAAGTAAGTTAAATGGAAAGGGTAACTAAAACTTTGATAAACTTAACCGTTTCCATTGTGTTTTGAAATTCAAGGTTAAGGCTAGTTTCAATCTACCGTAAACACATTCCACATGTAGGTCTTCATAAATTCTTGCCCTACCTGAAAGTTTCAGGCGAATATGACCTTAAATATTATTGTGCCCACCTTGAGTGTTTTGTGCACTATAGCACAAAATAATATTTAGACGTGATTATTCATAGTTTTTGTGTATCAACTGTACTTGTCTATATCTTTTCAATAAATATAACATAAAAATACTATCTTAGGGATTTACCACCTCTTACTTAACCTTTTGACGTATTTAAAAAAAATTAACTTCAATCTACCTTAAGCATATTTCACGTGTAGGTCAAACTTGTCTCATAAACAAATATATAGATGCAAGTATTACATTAATAACAGAAGAACAATATGTACATATTTGCCAGTTTAATCAGCAAAAAACCACACTGTTCTTGGGTTTGCATACGAAAAATATAGCTAAAAATAATATAATTACGAACATTCAGCTTTTTAAGGAAATGATGTCTCATCAATATTTCATCAAGACAAGGAAATGTAATCACATCTCTATTCATGGGATGCCATTATTATTCTCATTGACCCTGGGTAATTAAACACCCTTCTTGATGACAGTAACAATACTTCATAATGAACTTCATCTGACATCAACAATCACTAGGAGCTCCATCATTCATTCGACAATAATAAAATGAAAACTGATCAAATGTTACTGACCATTCATGTCTACAGTTTTTCATGTTAGTTTGTTTTCAACAAACTCCTTATGTCTCACTTCTTATATAGAATTGATCGTTTTACAAAAATGCTTGTAGGTGTCCTGAAATGTAGTTTGAAATTTGACCTTATTAAGAGACATTCCCTCCGAAGGCGTTTGTGTTAGTTAAATACAAATCATACTTATTTAGATGTTATGGATATTTTAGTCACCAAACTTGCACATTTGTTTATGGTACCTTTAAAGATGTGTGATGGCCTATTCTTTGGTTAAAATCAATCTACATAATGAGTTTTCCTTCACTAAAATCTGTTTATTTATTTACTATATTTATTTTCTGTTTGATATTGAGCCATGTTTAAGCCGAAATTAGGTTTTGACAAGCTTTGTAACAACTGGTGTCTGGCTAGGCCATTTGCATGATTAACTTACTAACATATCATTAGTATTTTCAAGTATTCTACACATTTGAAAATGGAACAAAAAGTCAAAGTTATGTTTTGTAGATTTTTAACAGTAATTGTTATATTGGGACAGGCCATAACCTTTGACAGCACGATGTAATGCTGATTTGGAATCCAACCCATAACAACAGATGTGAGCCACGTCACTGGTTATAAGTAAGAGAATGCCTTCTGAATGCCTCAAGGAGACACGTTGGCTCAGTGGGTAAAAAGCCTCACCTGATAAATCTTAGATCCGGAGTTCACTTCTAGGATCTAACCTGAAGTTGGAAAGCTGTGATTTGTTTGCCCCAGCGAGATGTCATTGAAGAACCTTATCCAACTCGAATCCGACCCATGAACGACACGTCATGAAATGACCTACATATAATATGTAGAAAGTAATATTAATATCAAATTAATAAATGTTGAAAACCGTAGCTTTGTGATAACATAAGATTTTCTTGGGTGTTAACCTCAAACAGATTTCATCTTTCACTCTGTAAAAAAAACTTTTCTGAATCTGTAAGATTTACATTTTTTCTTGTGTCTGGGGAAGTTTATACTAATACGTTCTTCTCTGTTACAATGGTTAAATTGTGTAGAAACAATTAATGTTTCATATAAGGGAGTGTGACTTCCTGTGGACATTTTAGATCAATGGAATCACACCGTTGACACTAAAGCCTTCCAAAGTGGCTTCTAAAGCAGGCAAAACTGTCCACGTCTTGTATTATTCAGGATAATATGTAATTATAAAAAGCAAAGAGTACATTTCAATAGAAGAGACAAACACTGCAAAAATTGCTTAAAGGTTCTATAATGAATAATATATTGCCGGGGATTACACTTAATTTAGTCCGACAACCACATTTTCTAAATAATGTGCCCATTAACAATGAAGTGGCAAATAAAATATCTCTCTATAAATGAAAGAAACTGTTAATTATGGTACTTTCACATTTCTGCGGATGAACATATGTTTCTCATTTGAGATATCACAATAAAAATAAATATCAATATAGCTGATTTATTTATTTCACTACTTTTGTAATAATTGATTTTAAAGCCCTAAGGCAAAGTTTATGTCATATTAAGCGTGATAAACCAAGGACACAAGTAGGTTCCTAAATCCCAAAAACTTCAGTCTTGAGCCAGGAATTGAACAGAAAACATGTTTCTTCCCACCCTTCCCGCCCATCTATTTACTGTCCATCCTACACAGGGTTCAAACTTACAGATAAATGAGTTTTAGAGTAATTATTGTTGTTGAGGGCGTAATTCTAATTGCTCCGTATGATGGGGTGGGGTTGTCTTTCTTCATTTATAAAATACTCACTGATCACCCAAGCTTATGCACCCACACCTGTGTGTTCCAATGATTTGTGCTCAGGTGTGATCTTCTTTTACTGCAAACTTTTATGTATATTCTATGTTTAGTGATCTTATTTTTAGTTATACATTATTGTTATTATTTGTGTGTATTCGTTTTGCCTGTCAGTTAAGTGTCATAAGATAGTGGCATAAAAGAGCACTTTATGATAACAGTATTACATAACATGTGTATTATTTAAGATTTGTGTATAATGGTAGTTTAGTATGTATATTAATCATTAAAGATCTTATTTGTATTTTAAGAAACTATTGTATCCTCTGTGATCGCTTTGATGTCTTTGAGGTAGGTGGGGACTGCAATGGTGGATAAGCTCATTTCTGAAATCTGCATGGGACTATCGTGCTGTACATAAAACATTGACGCAGTGACTTAGTCTTAAGGTACCAGTAAAGTTATGTATATGATATTTACTATACAGTAAAACATCCTGATTTGCTCTGAAAACCATTTCAAACATCCCAGATTATTGCTGACTTTATGGTATGTTTAAGGGTAGACTAGCATTTAAGGTGGGCACACAAATGACACACAGGGACAGGTCTTTATCATCTTGGAAGGTTTTGGAAATATATCATATAAAGTAGACTTTTAAATAATAGTAAATGTTTTAAATATTTTAATACATTGTACTTTGGTCAGTGGGTAACACAGCTGCCCTCTGTGGTGTAGGAGTAGCTTTAACCTAGCCTGCCATCTCTGAATTTAAATCTCATTGATAACCTTATGGGGCTTGTCTGGCGAATTTGTGCTTGCTAATGAGCTGATGATTTACAATGAAGATTCTTGGCAATCCAGTAGGCAATACTTACTATGACTTCTGTATGACCATTAGTTCGAAACTCGAACAGATTCAATGAACAGCTGGCCTATCCTGACATGATACTGGATCTTTAAATGGATATAAAATGTCATCTTTGACTTTTACTCCCATCCCTCCATCTACGCAAACAATGCACTACACTGTGGTTTTGTTTGTTACCATCACCAAAATATTACTTTTTGAAATGGGGACATGTGCTTTCAACATAAAACATTAACAACATACTTCCTTACTTGGTTTGTTACCATCAATAAAGATTTACATGTTGAATTTTGTAGAGGTCTGATGGCATTACCAGGCAATACAAACATCTTACAGATTGAACTGGATTGGTGTGCTAGTTGTAAAAACGTTACCAACATATTCCCAGACTGGGTAACTCAGTGTGTAACCTAATAACAGAATCTTTATTTGTGCTTGCTCCGTGTCATTTGACGCTAGATTGAAAAGGGAAATTACATAACAGCACTTCAGCTGGCATAGGAACTGGCAATGTGAATGACATATTGGTCATACACATGAATAGTCATAACCTTTATTTATTTATTACCCATACCAATTATTATCAATACCTGTAAGGCTTGTTTTTGTTCATTTCAGGGATCTTAAGTGAATCAGACAGTATCTCAGGCTTGAAGCTGCTCTTTTGGCTGCAAATGCTTTGGTTGGAAATCGTCTAGACGACTGTAACTTCTTGTTTAAAAGTCTCTCTGCTCTTGATCTTTGCAGGTTCCAGTGTGTCCAGAAAAGACTTGTTAAAATTATGGCTAAAAGGACCAAATACTCACATATCACTCCTGTAAGTAAGAGTCTTCACTAGTAATTCTGGGTTACAAATTTCATGATATTGTTCAAAATAGAGAGGCCAATACCATCATTCTACATGTAAAATATTATATTTTTAAATTCTGTATAAATGAAAAAGATCTAAATATGCCACATCTTTGCCATTATTTCATAAGATATATTTTCTTTTTCAGTGCACTATTGGAAGGTGTAAGAAGTTAAATAATTGTTCAGATAATAATATACAATATTCCTAATTTGTCATGTTAAACTCTCTTTCGTTTGGTCACGTATTATTTTAAAACTAATTTGTACAGCTTCCTATTTTGTAGTTCAAAGATCTTTACCATGTTAGATATCCTATATAAGCTTAAAATTTATCAGCATGTTCTTTTTGTATCGTCCTAGGTTGTGTCTTGTTCAAAACTGTAAATAAGTTATATAGAAATATTAATTAATTTAGTTTATGTAAGTCATACTATATGTATGACATTTTTGTAACGCACTGATGAGGCTTTTCCACTCTTGCTCTTCCGGTGGTCAAGTTTCTCAAGAAAACAAACAGTGAATAAACTGCTTTTAAAAAATCCATTTCTGCTAATTTTGTGTTATTTAAAGCCACGTTTCATCATCAGTTTTGTAAAACTTCAATGGGTTTACAGAATAATTTTGTACGTTTGCAATAACAATATGAAAGAATAAAAAAATGTACATTAACAAAAACTTTACTTGGTCTATAACATTACCTTAGGCATAACATGACCATAATCTTTGATCTGTTTTGCCATCAATTAGGCAAATTGAAACAGACCTTTGACATGAATGAAGTAAAGTCTGTTTAGACAAGGTTACTTACTTTATGGAATGTTTCCACTGTTATCAGCTCTGTGCTAAGTGCTACAGGTACACCTATAGCAGAAATATGTACCATAATAATCAATTCTCACATTTGAGTCAATTACTTTTGACAGAGGGGTGAGGTGACCTGAGTTCTTGTGGTATTAAATTACTTGTAAATGTTTTTATTATACATCTGCATTCATGAATTAAATTTAACTTTATGTTGCATCGATCCGTTCAAGATTCATGATTTAATGTTTTTGAATACAGCATATGGGCTTTGGGTATATATACAAAACCAAACCAAACAATTAGCTTAAAGCAGATCAGATTTAGCATTCAAATATTGTAAAGCTCTTTAATTTATGTATTTAATACTTGGGATAAGCCATTATCTGCAGTAACTGCCATAAAAAAGTCTAGGCACATGCATTTGTAACTTCAAGCCTGCCTACTGTTAATTCTATTCTACATAGATTACCAAAACATGCTTTTGTAAAGCTACACTGTGCACAGAATGTGGCTGCTAGAGTCATGACAGGAGCTTCAATTGACGTTGACTCTAACACACTTCACTAATCACTTACCTGGTTACCAGTTTTAATAATGTTATGCTATACTCAGTTAACTAAAGGGGAACCCACTGAATACTTAACAGGATCTACAACCTCCCCAGAGGACACCATTTCATTGTCCATGTTCCCCTGTTTATTAAAGAAAGAACATTCTCAACATTTTGAAAGAAATATTTTCAGTGTAACCTTGTTCACATTGGAGATCGTAACTGTTTTTATACAAAATTCATTGTTCAGTAACTAGACCGTAAATAACGACAATAATACTCCCTGTATTGGATTATTGGAGATAGTGAATCAGAGAGATAAAACAATAATAAGAATGACATTGCTGTAAACCATAAAGATTGATTGTGTATGAACTACTGTCACAGATCTCACATTGTATTTCATAAAAACTTATCGGCAATCCTATAAACCTTTATACTAAAATATATCACACTTAGATACTTCAGTTAATCATTTAGTCAGAATATAGCACTAAACAAATAATATCCTTTATTTGTATTTACTGATTATTTTTCCTTTCATATATATATATGGTCGGTTCAACGAAATTACTCGGTTAAAAGCTGATAGATTAAAAGGCAAAGCATAATGTTTCTGATGTGTATTATTCATGATAATATGCAATTATGAGGGCAACAGAGAACATTCCTATTGTGGTAATGGGTTCCACAAAGCTGTATGAAAGGCTGTATGGTGAATGTTTTATGTGATACACATCCACCTACATTCTGCAGGGAGATCCAATTTTTTCTAAAGTGCTATTCTAAGAATTTGACATAAGCTCATATTGTCTCACCATATTTTATTTTATGTATCCTAAGAATAGCCTCATGTTGTTGATATTTCATCTAAATTGTAATTTTCACTCTGGAAACTACAGGCCAGTTTCTAATTTGCCATTCATCTTAATATTTTAGTTAAAAACTACAAGCCAGTTTCTAACTTGTCATTCATCTTAATACTTTGGTGAAAATTGTCTCTAGACAATTAAAATGTTATTAAAACATTTAAAACAGCTTTTGAAACTGAAGGATATCTTTACAGACATCTTAAACGACAAGACAGATCTGTTTTGGCTCAATTTCGAACAGGTGTTTTACCTCTAAGAATTGAAACAGGAAGGTATCAATTGAAAAAAAGATCCAAATACTGAATGTTCAGTAAATTAATTGTTAAAGATCGAACTTGTTTAATTTGCAACAAAGGTGATATTGAAAATGAGACCCATTTCCTATGTAAATGCAGTGCATACAAGATCCCAAGGCTTAATTTGTATAACATAATTGAGAAAAATTTTCCAAATTTTCAAAAAATGTCTGATGAATGTAAACTTTATAGTATTCTGAAATCATATGATAAGGAACTTGTAAGTTTTATTTGTGATTCATGGAGGATCAGACAAAATGTTATTGCCAAGTAATTGTATTTTAGGTTATATTAATATTGATTTCTGTTCTCTTTTGTTGAAAAACACATGCTTAGATATATATATTGTACTTTCCTTTTCTAGTAGGTACATTGTTAAGCTCTTGTAAATGATTAGATATTCTTATCTGTATTTTGTTCTTCTAGTATGTCAAAGACTGTAAAATATTGTCTATTTATAATTCTTATCACAACCACTATTATTAACCATTACTTTACAAAAGTGACACATAAGTCCACTGGGGCTGGGTAAATTGTTTACTGTTTTATTTGATTATTGTTAACTGTATTTGCATGTGACTGTAATAAATAAATTCTATTCTATTAACACATTAACAATCCAAATGACCCTCTATTGTCTTCTTAAAAGTACCATCAGTAATTAATTTTCAATAGAACGGAGACAAAGACTCAAGATTTGCATGACCAGCTCAAAGGTTACAATAATGTCTGAATGCAATTTATTTTCTTGCCATAAATATACCTGTCTTACATATGGAATAACAGTACCTTTATCCTTCTAACAGAATTAGTTAATTATTCCAAAGAACTTTTAAAAAGCTAAATCTTTCCCAAAGGTTAAAGCTGAAACTATTTCAAGTACTGGTGATCTATGAATGATAAATGATTACATCATAATTTATTGTAGGTGTCTTTATCATATTCACAATACTTGATATAATTTTTTACAACTATTCTATAACTTTAATAGGTAACTTTACATGATGCAACATATAAATAGACAAGGTCTTAATTTTATTCTCACCTTGTAATAGTACAATGAATAAACAAGATGCACTCAGAGAGAGCAAAACGCTCGACTCCATGTGACCAGTCTCTCAAGTGATATCAAATATTGTAAGGAAGACAATAAAATAAAACCAAACATGTAAATTAATTTTCATAGAAATATCAAGTAGAAAGCTAAAGTCATTAAAAATACACTGAAATGGGACCTCTGAAAAATCATGAATTTTTTGTATCTAAAATAATATCCTGATCTTGCTTTTAGTAACTTCTTCCTTCAGTCAGGTCCTACTCACAAATTTTTAAATAAAGATCTGTTCATTAGTTTTGGAGTAATCTAAACACACACACACACACACACCCACACACAAAGAAAAATAAATAAAACAAACATAAACAATTAACACACAAAAACATAAACTGCTGGTGGAGGTAAAAATTCTGCTTAAAGCTCACTTCTTGGTGAAAATCATGCATGGTAATTTTTTGTGATGGACTGTCAAGGAATTGAAAGAAAAAAGAGAAAATAAAACAGAACTAATAATTAATAAAAATGATGAATATACCACCCCCCTCTTTATTGTGTTTATGTCAATTTCAAGACATACAATGAGAAGAAATATTTTTACTTAAAGACATCAAGTATCACAAGCTAGGTTTGTGACCTCACAATGGCAGTTACATTAATGTGACATCACTTAGTAATGACATCATCAGAAAGCAAAATATTGATTTTTACACATATGATGAAGAAAAGCAGTTTCAGTGTGTATTCCCAATTAAAATAAGAAAAACTCTCTCCTGGCTTTATTTTTCAAACTAATTAGACCAAATTTGGAAGAATTCGTCTGTACCCCATGAAATACCTTCCCACCAAATTTGAGATTGATTGAAGTTATAGTTTTTGAGTTATAAGGGCAAAATGGTGCACAGACAGAGAAGCAGATTTCACTGTAAAAGCCCAATTAAAAATAAGAAAAACTCTCTCCTGGCTTTAGTTTTCACACAAATTAGACCAAATTTGAAAGCATCCGTCTGTACCCCATAAAATACCTGCCCACCAAATTTGAGCTTGATTGGTGTTATAGTTTTTGAGTTATAAGGGCGAAACGGTGCACAGACAGACAGACAGACAGAAACAAACTGATTACAATAACCCTCTCCTATCGTCGAGCGTTAACAAAGTTTATAGCAATTACATATTACTTTATCAAAACTCAAAGAAACTATATCTTCTAGTTGCAAACAATTTACATCAAAGACAAAAGACACTGTCATCCTCAGCAACAATACAAAATTATAAAATCTGTCCTGAACTTTATAAAAAAGCGCATAAATGCACAAAGTGTTTCAATCAAAGCTGTTAAGTAGTTTATTGAATATTTAAATAAACACATATGTAGATAATATGGCTATGGAAATGATATGGTTACTCTGAGACAGTCTTACTCTTGTCCAATAGCAATTGCCTTTTTTGAAAAAAAAAATATCCTGAACATATTTTGCAAACTTACATATGATTTTTTACCCATTAACATCTGCCATTTTAGATCACAACTCAAAGTTAAGAAATTAATATTAAGTGCTGAAAAGAAACTATGTCTTCTAGTTTCAAACAGTTTACATTTATGGACAAAATGATTTCTACCTTCAACAGCATTACAAAATTTACAAACCCTGTCCTGAACTTCTTGAAACAGTCCAAAATTTATGTATCCCACTCCTAAGGCGGGTGATCAAAAAGCGTTCATTCCTTAATAAAATTGCTTCCACATACAGATTTACTGCATATTATACATCCAGAACTTAGTTTGACTTGAAAGATTCATAGCGCAGATAATTTTGTGTATGTCAAAGATTTTTTCTTTAACTAGTGATAGAGTAAATTCATGATTTACTGTAACAGAGGAAAAATTGTCTGGTATTTGAATCTCACATTCACACAGAATGGAGCAAACATAATAGCTCTCACTTTGTGTTTGCTAGTGGAAGGTTTAAAACGGAACTTTATTTGATTGTTGGATGCTTCTGTTTATGCATATAAGTTATTTTATAAAGTTTAAGTATAAGTAATTTTAAACATACAATTAATAGAACGGCACTCTTAATAACCAAACTAGGAAAACTGTATCTTATCATGTTGAATATATAACTGATGTCGTTGTCATGGCTCAAAACTCAAACATTGCTAACTGTACAAAATGTGGAGTGAAACACCCACAACCTGTAGGTGTACAGTGTCAAAGGGAACTCAATACTACTGCTCCTGTTACATTTGACGCTCACTTATCACGAGGTATCCCCGATCCACTGGATTGAGAGCAGGCAGAAAGGGAGAGTGCGGCTAATATCACAAGTTACGGTGGAGGTACAGCTTCTGGCATAGGACAAGACTAAATCCTTAAAAAGATGTCTGAAATAAAGGAAAAGAATGCCAGGTTGGAGAAACGGTTGGATGAGCAGCATGATTCATTATTGGTAAGATCTGGGTTATCACACAGCTCGCCCAGGAAATCTCATAAATTTGGCAAGAACCTGTAGATGGATCTCAGCAAAAAGGGGCAGAAACATTCTAAAGCCTACTCGACTCTCAAGACGACATGAAATGGCTTACTTAAAATAGGGACTCGTTCTTGCAAATCTCATGCTTATCTTAGCACAACACATCACAAACTTTCCCATCAATCCAGTTCTTGAAAGAGAATGAAGAAACGCAACGGAAGGTCCAATTGTCAACTTCAGCGACCACAAGGACAATCAAAATGTGCAGCTAAACAACTGAAATCTTTTTTACACAGGGCAGGGGATAACTCAGGTAAGAAGGAATTAGCCTGGTCACACCACCATTGTTTTGTGGGTCCCAATGGAAATCTCCCTGAATACAAAGAGCTGTCACCAATCCAATTTATGATCGGAGTTTTAGGTTGTATACAAGACAGCAGCAGCACAGTTAAAGCAAACATGGTGGAATATGGACGTCACTTGCTGCAGGACGTGCTCGAGACTAACTGACAAACAGCCAGGCACACTCACCTGGTTCTATTGCAAGAAATTGAACAAGGAAAGTGTACGTGGCAGGGACCCAACATCATTGAATTAGGATAAGGAATACTGCTAGGACAATCAACATAAACCAGTTGCATCAGCATCAAAAATGGACAAGGTACAGTCATTTGATCAAATCTGTCAAGATTTCAACAAAAATCCTTGCAAACATTCGTTGGATCACATTCATGAGGGGAGAATAACTAAACATGCATGGTTCTATTGGCAGAAAGAAGTGGGGCGGTTTTGTTATCACAAGTTACAAGACTGTCTACAATGGAAGCAGGAGATACAAAAGACAAGAACAGTTGAATAAAATTAACGGGGTCACAGACAGTAAACATTAATAGACTTATTAACTCAAATTATATTAGGGGTCATAAATTGTATAATGAATCATGTTCAGATGTTGCATATACTAGTGTAAATACTATGTTGCATGATATGGAAGTGGAAATGTTTAGTGAATGTATTCAATTTATGTTAATTGATATGGAAAACGAATCTGTTGTGTCAAGCGGGTGGTCGGGGTCACTTGTTGATATTACTAATGTATCTGTGTCTGATTGTCATAATCAAGCATATACAATGTCAAGGTTTATTCATTTGTTGTGCAATTGCAAGTCCACTGAAGTTGATTGGTGTTTTATTCATGAAAAAATGAAACAAAAGCGAATTGGTGGTACAAAAGATTAACAAAGATTTTGGTTTTTCACCCCTGTAAATATTGTTTTGTTTATACCACCCAATACCATAGAGTGTAAAGACATTATACAATGGGCATATGAAGCTCATCAGAGGGTGTCAGCCATAGGCAACGCTAACCATATTCAAGCTAGGGTTAAAGTGCCTTCTGATCTTAATATTGGAAACTGGCAGGCTATATGTGACAATTATGAAGACCAGTTGATAATTGATTATTTGGAATATGGGTTTCCCTTGCATGCAAGCAAAAACAGACTAATGTATAACACTCAGGTGTTTAATCATGTTTCAGTGCTACAATACCCCAAAGAAATGGACGCTTATTTTTAAAAAAGGATTATGGGTCCATGCACTGACATTCCATTCACAGTTCACTTCTCTCCCATCCTTTCCAGGTCCAAACTGGATAGTAGTAGAAGAGTCGTTGTAAACTTGAGTGCTCCAGAAGGAAATTCAGTCAATAACGTTATTGAAAAGAATATATATGACAGCATAACTTTTGATCTCCAGTATCTGATAGTTCAAAATATTGTAAACGCCATTGAGAGTTTGGACTCTGATGTTTTGCTAAGATCTAAGATTGATATAAAACACGTGTTCAGGAACTTGCACGTAGATCCAGCAGACTATGATCTGCTGGGTCTAAAATGGCGTCTACCTATCTAGACATTAGCATTCCCATGGGGATGCATACGGGAAGCGCCCTTTTCCAGAGGACAACGGACATAATATGTCACGTTCTGGCGTCATGTAACATCATCACATTTAATTATATAGATGATATCATCATAGTGAACAGACGTCACAAGGCCCAGTGAATTTAATGTGGCGTTGTCACTGTATGAACTTCTGGGAATACCAGTGAACCCTGCAAAAGTTGTACCCCCTGGTAAAGTACTCACATGTATGGGTTTCTTTGTGAAATGTACCACTAAAAAAGATCATTGAAGTGGTAGACATATGCAAAATATTTGTAAATAGAAGATATATTTCTAGGAAACAACTGCAAAGCTTGCTAGGCAAGGTATTATTTGTGCATAGCTGAATACAGCTAGCATGAATATTTGTTAATAGCTTATTTTAATTATTATTTAAGGAACACACAAGGAAAAATAAAGGTCACACCTGATATGAGGCCTGATATGAAGATATGTCTTGGTTTCTCCAGTTTCTCACCTAAATGAATGGAGTCGTCATGTTTGATAGAGCTAGAAATAACATTGACATCTACATTGACGCATCTCTCTCGGGGATGGGAGCTTTTTGGTGTTATGTAGTGTATGCAGTATCCAGGTACGTCATGGCTACTCAGGGTTTAAATATCACTCAGCTTGAAATTCTTAATGTTCTAGTGGCTTTGAGAACTTTTGGTGAGACCTGGAGTAAGCAGTGCATTAAATTCTTTATAGATAATAAAGCAGTGGTGTTCAGCTTGAAGAAAGGTCGGATTAAGGACACATCAATGCAGGCTGTGGCAAGATCCATATGTTTTCTGGCAGCCATTTATGACATAAAATTGGACTTTTGTCATATAGCAGGGATACATAACATATAAGCTGACGTTTTGTCAAGAATCTTTGAACGGGGTTTCACTCACACGGACATGTCTAAAAACAGTACCTGGTGGCAGGTTCAAGGTGCTCATTTCTACCCAAATGTATTTATCTAATTTTAGGTGCTGGGGCTTCCTTACCTGTGTGCATAAAAGACTGGAAACAGCTCTTAGACTAAAAACAGCCATGGCTTACATCACTAAGTTCAAACTATTTTAGCTTTTATTGTGTGGTTTCAATTTCCTATAGAGCAGGTAGATACAATTTTGGGGTTCATGGAATTCAGAATGGATCTAGAGATTTTGTGTTGACCTCATATCTGTCAGTATTGAGACACTATTTTAAGATTTATAATCTTAATGCATCATGCTTGGATCACAGGAAAATCTTCTTACTAATTAAAGCAATTTCAATTAACTCTGTATACAAACCCAGAGTAAAAGCTAACATTACCATCGACATCCTGCATAAGTTATTTAAAGGCTATAACAAGTTTAATGATGGTATCGTGTACAAAGCAGTGTTCCTGTTAGCAAATTTCGGACTTTTAAGGCTATCAACTGTTGCTCCTCCCTCTTCCTCCTCCTTTGGTGTGTCCAGGCATCTCCTGTGGGGGATGCAATTATTGGCTTCCCGGGAGCTCACATTATTATAAAATGGGCAAATCCCATGCAAAGCTCTAGTAGCTAACAAGTAATTCATATAATTTGTTTGTCCTCTTCTCCCTTGTGCCCCGTTTTAGCCCTTCAGTCCCTCCTTCAGCTCATCAAAGCCCCTGCTTCTGCCCCCTATTTCCTCCTCCCCTCTTCCTAAGTCCTTGTTTCAGCTCCTGTGATCTCTTCCATCTTATCCAGAATCCTTACGTCATTAAATCTAAATCCAGGCCTCTGTGGCTTCCATGCATTCCGCAGATCACCTGTGTCACTGGCAGCTGATAATGAAGTACCACTGCAAAATTTGAAAGCACATGGTGGCTGGTCATCCAACGTAATTCATGTCTACTTGAAGCACGCCCCTAAATCTGCTTCCACTGTCAAACATTCCAAAACTTACTATCTACATAATGGGTTTGGGCCTTTGTTGTCCTAGTAGTTGTATTTTAACATTTTAACTATCCATGTAGTATTATCTGTAGTATTGTCTGTAATAAAAGGCTCTGTTCCCAATATATAACCAATATATACACTGCTTGGTTTACATCTCATCTTCTTGGCCTTGCTTACTGGTAGTAATATCCATCATTTAAAATAACCAGTGAGTTTATCCTGCAAATCGCGTGATGCGTTTCAGCTGTATTTTAAACAGGCTACAAGTCAGGTCTACATTAACAAATAGACAAAGTGTCAGTGTCAAGAAAACCTGACAGCTGACATGAAAATAATCCCAACAATGTTTGTAAGACTATCACATGTGTATTTTGTTGCGTGAAGTACCTGTAATGGTGGTAGGTTATTGATGTTGGATGTTAAGAATTAACTTCTTCGATGGACAACTTGATCTTTTACTAGAGAGTTTATATTTAAATCAACTGCTAAACGAGTTCTGCCTGCTTTACAATTGTCTCTTGGCCTCCCATTATGTAGGTTGTAATGAATTATATTACGGTACAAAAGGCTTTAATGTTTCTCCCCTTTGTCTTATAAGTGGTTGAAAGATGTAGAGTCAGCAGATATCATCATCATAAAGAGTGATTTGTGTGCAAATTGGTTATTAAGGAGAGATGACTTCAACATCTTTGGGTTAATACCTTCATTATTGCGACATTAGGTCAGCCACATTCTTGTGATTGACAGAAAAATGTGCCCACAGAATACAAAACAGAACCTTCTGTCCTCCGTGTGGGCTTTTTGGCAACTGGTGGGTTTTAACACCTATTAAAGGTCCTGTAAAGTTAAAAATGAATGCTTTGACTCCTTTACTTGTTGGCCTTTACTTGTGATAGCTAATATACCTTTACTTATATGTCTTTTCTTGTGATAGTTAAGATACTTTTTAGTGAGTCTTATAAAGGTACATTTAACCCTTGGACAACTTTAAAATATTCTTACCACAGCAATATTTAGATGACAATATTGAAATTATAAATCATAGGTTAAAATGATAATTTTTTATTTAAATTTTACTTTTTATCTCTTATAATCTCTTTACATTATGGAGATATTTATTTATTATTGAATTTCTGCACAAAGTACACTTTTTAGGAAATCAATTAAAAGACACATTTATCGATCAGGATGTAACCTATAAATCCAGTAACGGTAATGTGGGTGTTCCACCACATGACTAAGCTTCCCGATTAAGAGTTTTTTTTTGTCATTGGGGCCGTGAGAAAAATCAAACATGTTTGATATTTGTCATGACCCAAACGATTCTTATTTCCCGCCATCAACAAAATGTCCAGTCTCAGGCTTCCTCAGGCCTCCTCACACCCAAATTTACACAGTCCTATGTTGTCTCAGGCCTCCTGCGACCTCCTGCGACCTCTTGCGACCTCCTGCGACCTCTTTACACAGTCCTATGTTGTCTCAGGCCTCCTGCGACCCCTTGCAAAACAAAAATTGGCTATCTTGGTCTGGGGAACACTGAGGAGGCCTCAGGACGCCTGAGGAAGCCGGGACTTAATCGGGGGTTAGTTGGGGCTTACTCCCAGGAGGCCTGAGGCATCCTGGGACCCAGTCGGTATGTCTACGACAAGATCGTGGTTCAAACCGACCAGAAAAATGGCTTAATTGGGTTTTAGTTGCAGAACAGTTGGGGACTGTGTGGGGCCTCCTCAGGCTTCCTGAGGCCGATCTGAACTTAATCCCAGGCTTTAATACGGATTCAGTATTCCCACCCATTTTACCTTTTTTTCACCGATTGTCCACGATTAAGGGTCGCCGACAGGATCGGGACTTAGTCCTTTGGTGGAACAGGGGCATAAAGTCTGTAATGTTCTTAATGCATCAGTAATGTTTCGTCCCAAAAAGTAAATGACCAAATCTGAAATTCTTTCTTTCTTTTTCTTAGCTTTTTAATGTACAGTATGTTTGTGTAAGACAATGTAAAACCATAGAAAAGAATACAAACATTTGACCACATTTGGAGAGAAAATAATAATGTGAGATATGTTTCCAGCTTTTAAGCACTATATTTGCTAAAATTATGTTTTTACATGAAGTTTATGATTACTGTTTAAAGTATTATTTTCAGTGATACAGCTCCCTGGAAATTTGACAGTTGCCTGAAACTGGCACAAATGTGAAGTAAACAATGAATTAAAACTCCAGCCAATCAGAATCACGGGAACAAACACTAGAGCTTTGTAAGCTATATGTTCATTTATTGTGAGAATATTTAGGGTGACTTTGTGTAGAAACTACATTATTGCCCCTTGATGGCATCTGTTTGGGTATAGTAACCATTTTAGTGTGCACAATATATTGATCAGGTGGTTTTTGTAAATACATATTTTAATCAAATCAAATTGACAATGCCTTGTATTGAAGCCATCCCAAATTATCTAGTCAAGCAGCATCTGCCGTTCTGTCAAGTATATTGATGGAACATGAGACTGATGGTGATTTTTTATAAAAAAAAACTAAAGTTGTAGCCATAACAGTCAATGTTTTAAGTTTCTGATAAGTTTGTAAAAAGATCTTTCCTTTTTCTAAATGTCAACAGAGACTCTAGTACCTTATGCAAAGGGGGAGGGGGAATCCGTAAAAAGCATCTGAAACAAGGGATGCTTTGTAAATGAATGCCATTCTGATCTTGATGGTTAAAGAAATTATATTGAATTTTACTTCAACTTATGCCCAGTAGTTTTACTGAAGTAAACACATACAAACTGGGTACAATGACTAAAGTGACACTGCCACATGTCTAAATATTGTATATATTCCCTCGTTTTGTTATATCTCACTCAAATTACACTGCTTGCTTCAGTGTAAGACATACCAAATCAACCAGATGGCTCAATGCTAAATGGCTTCAAGCAGTATTTAGGCAGACAACAGTTAAATTGAACGTAGATGTCTGCGCAAGGGCAAACCAATATAAACATTGTAGCGTCTAAAATAGATAATTTATGTCAATATGTGTTAAGAACTGTATGTACCAACTAATACACTATTTAATATTGTTCGATGTATTAAGTTGCATTAACATTCCAGTAGTCTCCAGTAGGTATCATCATTATATTCAATGGAGCCTAAGTTAAATAACCGGAATGTCCTTTTTTGGTATTTAAAATTTTAATTTTAAAATTAAAAAAAAAATATATTTTGACAAAATGAAAAAATATTGCACAAGCTCATAAAATAAAACCTATTCATGTAAGACAACCGTGTATGGGCTACAAAATAAATTGGAGGAATCTTAAATATTTTAGTCAGAGGATTTCATTTATGTGTATATAATAAAATAACTATTACAAAGAGTACTGGAAAGCTGTTACCATCTAAAAACCTAAGTACGCCCATGTTCGTACTTAGTACTACTGTGTGGTGATATTTCCCTAAACCCAGGCCCTAGTTCATTTGGCGCTGTAAACTGTCGATCAGTCAGAAACAAGGGACCCAGTATTTCGGACATCATGTCTACACACTCTCTCAGTCTACTGGCCATGACTGAGACACACATTCGTCCAACTGACAATGACAGTTTTCTTCATTCCATTACTCCTGCTGGTTTTAAATTGTGTCATAGACTTCGTTCTCATGGTCTCGGTGGTGGAGTTGGATTTTCTTAATGAAAATATCAAGTTCAAAATCCTTGACAGTCCTACCTATACATCCTTTGAAAACATTGTTATTGGTATTGGTTCTTCTACCAGTCCCTTTATGATAGCTTGTATTTATCGACCTCCAGGCTCGTGTCCAGATGAATTTTTCGACCAGTTTCTCAATCTTTTTGAGTATCTGTCTTCTGTTACTTCCTCATTTTTTATGTGCGGGGATTTCAATATTCATGTTGACACTACTTCTAGTGACAGTACTAAATTTTTGAGTTGTCTTGATTCATGCAATATCACTCAGCATGTTCGCACACCTACTCACCTTCATGGTCACATCCTTGACTTTGTCCTCACGCCAACTGAGCCTACTGTTGTTTCCAATGTTCGAGTTGGTGGATTCTTTTCTGATCACGCCATTGTTCATGGTCAGCTTGATTTGCTTAGTCCCTCTGCACCTAATTCAAATACAGTTACCTTTCGGAGGTATCACAAGATAAACATGCAGAGTCTGTTGTGCGATCTCGCAAATTGTCCATTTGTCGCAAGTCCTGGCAGTACAGTTAGTGCATTTTATGAGCAATACATAAGAGATTTGAGTGGCTTGCTAGACAAACATGCTCCTACGGTCACCCAAACCTTTACCAAAGGGGCCGCAGGTTGACTGTCAGACACCTACTTAAAGGCTAAAGCTGTCAGGCGTCAATTTGAGAGGTTCTGGCGGAAAGACAAGTCTCCACTGAATCGGGCAAGACTTCGCAAACAGATTGCTAGGTGCAATACCCTAATCACTAGGGACAAGTCTAATTATTATAGAAACCTTATCAGTGACAATGCTCATGACTCTAAGAAACTGTGGCATGTTCTACCCTCAATACTACACTCTGTTCCCGACAAGGTACTCCCCTCTCACGCCTCTCACACAGGTCTTACCAACTGTTTTGTCACCTTTTTCTCTGATAAAATAAGTAAAATCAGGGACTCCTTTACAAACACTGACTCATTCACTCTTCCTACTCCTTCGGATGTACCCAAATTTGACCTTTTTAAGTCTGATTCTGAGGATGCAGTACGGAAAGTAATTACCAAATCACCAACCAAATCTTGCCTACTTGATCCATGGCCTACTTTTCTAGTGAAGGAATGCTTGGATATTCTCCTACCCTCAATTACTAAGCTTGTCAACTGCTCTCTAACTGAAGGTGCTGTCCCTGCTGGTTTCAAAAAGGCCATAGTCTCTCCTTTGATTAAAAAGTCTTCACTACCACCTGATGAATTAAAAAAATACCGACCTGTCTCCGGTTTGAGCTTCATCTCCAAACTTATTGAACATGTAGTGGCTTCTCAGTTAAATGACCATGTCACCTCCAATGGTCTTCAAAATGTTAGCCAGCCTGCTTATAAGCAAGGTCATTCGACCAAAACTGCACTACTGTCTATTAAAACCAAAATCCACCTTGCTCTTGCTAGAGGTGAAGCTACTGCTGTTGTTCTCTTGGACCAATCAGCAGCATTCGACACCATTGATCATAGTATGTTCATTGAATGTTTGCGTTCCTGGTTTGGTGTTGGAGGTGTGGTGCTGAACTGGTTCAGGTCGTACCTTTCTGACCGCTATCAATGCATCAAGATTGGTAAAAGGCTATTGTATGGTGTGCCCCAGGGCTCTGTCCTGGGGCCAATCCTTTTCTCATTATACACTACACCCCTAAGTAATGTTATTCAGAAGCATCCCGGCATACGTTTCCACTTTTATGTGGAAGACACACAGTTATATGTTCATCTCACACACAAGCATGCCACTCTGGCCTTTGAAAGGCTGAAAAACTGCTTGGATAATGTTGGAAAGTGGCTCTCAGTAAACAAGCTTAAACTTAATCCTGATAAGACAGAGTTTATTCTGTTCAGTTCAAAAAATATCCGTACAAAACTAACTTTTCCCAGTTAGTATACTTGGTACCCTCCTGTCACCTGCCGAGGCAATTAGGATCCTTGGTGTCTGGTTTGATTCTGATGTTTCCTTCTCTTGCCATGTCAGGAATATCTGTAAGGCTTGTTTTGTTCATATCAGGGATTTAAAGCGACTCAGAGAGTATCTTACACGTAAAGCTGCACTCTTGGCTGCAAATGCCTTGGTTGGAAGTCGGCTAGACTACTTTAATTCTCTTTTCAGAAGTCTCTCTGCTCTTGACCTTCATAGGCTCCAATGTGTCCAGAACAGTCTAGCTAGAATCGTGGCGAATACCACCAAGTACTAACATATCACTCCTGTAAGAAAGAGTCTTCATTGGTTGCCTATCAAGCATCGCTCTATTTTCAAGGTTGCCCTTTTGGTGTACAAGTTTCTACATAGTGGCCATCCAAAATATTTCGAACCTTTCCTTAAACCTAGACACAGTATGTACAGAACGCGTAGAAGTCAATCTCAGGGTGTTTTGCTTGAGGTCCCACATTTTGCATCAATATATAAGTCAAAAAAGCATTTTGGCCTTAGCTTTGCATACGATGCTCCGATGATTTGGAATGATCTCCCTGACAATGTACACTCAGCTAAATCTCTCTCCTCATTCAGGAAGAAGTTGAAAACTTACCTCTTTGAAAAAGCCTACCCACCCTAGTTTTTTCCTCAGTTTTCATTTTGTCTTTCTCCGTGGTGCCAACCCCTGCAATGTGTCTGATTTAACGATTATGATCTCTGATTTTTGGCTTTATGCATCTTAGAGTCTGTCAATAGATAGAGATTAAGCGCTATAAAAGTACTATTAGAATTAGAATTCGACGCCATCAGCCTTAAAAGATGTAAGTCAATTGCAACCATACAATGACCTATACATATACATCATTCATATGATTATACTTTCAAACGGCACTACCAAAGCTGTTAAAAGAAAATATAAAAATCTAAAAGAAACCTTACAGTTAATCTTGGCTCTGAAAAAAAATGGCATCACAACCTAACAGAGTATAAAGCAATTAATACTGTGCGTTTAGCCTATATTAATTATATTTACAAAAGGCATTGAGAAAGTTGTTAACATGAGAACCAAACATCTTACAAAAACCCATGGTTCATTGGTCTCATAATGGAAACAAAAGGCATCTTTTTCAGATCACTGAATGAAATGGAGATTTTTTCAAACATAAAAAATACACAGCAAACAAAGTTAACCCAATACACTAAGGCTAAAACATTCAATGACGTCATCAGCAGTCTTCGGGCTTGTTGTTTTTGTGTTGAGATAAAGAGGTGGAAAAAGAAGTGTTATTTATCGAATTGTATCAGTTTACTTGCACAAGCTGTTTTCCCAAGTTTTGCAAACATTTTAACAAGCATTCAATTGTAGAAAAAAACTAAAATTCATCTTTGTTTGCAAGAATAGTAACAATACATGTTAAAGATGGTATGGAAAAATGTAGTAAGATAACTGTAAGGGGTAGAGTGCATGTAATTATATAAAGACAAATCGTTCTGTTTGATTTTTGGATAAAAGGTAATGATTCCCTACAACTCTGTGGGTAATCCCGCACACACAAAATTCACACTTACCCCCAGTTAACAATGAATTCAAACAATAACCATTTTGAATTGATGGCACTATAACTGTATTTTTCTTATCTGAGAGAGGCTTGATTTTGAGATGGTTTGGGACACCATATGTATGTAGCTATTGTGTGATTGCTGCTTGAAAAGTGCTGTTTAAGCTTTTATAGTTATTATGTTTCCAGACTATTTTAGAAAATGTTTTCTATTTTTCTCATGTAAGTTGTCAATGTCAATGCATCTAGTTATCAAAAACAATGCCAGATCAAATATCAATTACAGCTTGGTTAAGTAATTTTGCTCAAGCCTAAAATTTGCACAAAATAAAATAAAAATGTGAGTCAAACTCTAGCCAACCATGATAATTTAAGCATATGCATTTGTACACTGAAAAAAGACAATTGTCCAAAACAAAACCCTTACAGAAACCTGAATGGATTTTAAGATTACATCAATAACTACTTATGATAGTTTGTTATATTGTTATTTATATTGTGGTTATACTTGTACATGAATATAATAACACATGTATAAAATATATATTGTTAAATGTGGTCATTACAAAATCTAATCAAATAAGAGTATTAAATAAATTGACTAAGGTATAGTCACATTGATTTCTGATAGGGATGTCTTTCATAAAAACAAAAAGTTTATGGAAAGAATATTCGGTTTCAGGCCTTGCAAGTATATTGACAGTAGCACATTCTTGGAAAGAAACTGTTAAAAGTCACAGTCGAAATGGAAAAAAGGCTGCTACAATTTTTACGAAATGTAAACAAAATCAAGTAAAAGTCAAATCTGGATTCTATATTAATGCAGTAAAAATTCCAAAAAAATAAGGTTAGAAGATTTGTTTTGAATGTAACCTCTTCAGAATTTCGATGATTCAAAACATATTTGTCAGTCTTAAGTACACAATATCTAAAGCATAAAAACTAGCAGATGTCATTGAGACATCCTATTCATACCATAAGATAAAACAATTTGACTTAATTTGATATATTTTGGCTTAATGTCGCTTTTTTACATTGTAATCAAGAAACTAATGAATCCAGCCAATCAAGAGTACTGATTCCAAAAATAGAGCAGTGTAACCTCTGCATTGATTGCATTATTAAAATCACATTATTACTACTTTAAAAGCCTATGTAATACCACCTGTTCCATGTACAAGACTTTAGTCTCCATACGTCCCGGATTATGTTGTCAGGAACTATACCTATCTTTTCTTTGTTATTTGGCTTATCTCTCCCGCTATTTTAATGATATCACTAATCTTCCTGTAAAAGTACAGTGATCTTATCCCTCAAGGTGTGTCTCACAAATCTCCTGATTAATTAGTTAGCTCTGCTGATTTAATTAATATAAACTTACATATTTGATTTATTTATTCATTTAAATCTTGCACAGATTACTGTACAGAAGAAAGTGACAAAAAAAGAGGAAGCTATATAAAAGTAACATTTGAAGATAATGTGACCAATAAACAACTGTATGCCACAATGTGACCGCTAAAAGAGCAAACATAATAATCTCTAGCTGTAAGATATATCCGTACTTATTGATTATTTCCAGATAAGCGATGATTAACAAGCGATTATAAGAAATTTTGCAATGAATAGCAATATTAGGATTGCTAGAATGAAGCCTATTTCAACATGACATATTGTAAAACATTTTAACAGAAAATCAACATAAATAGTTCTTTTTTTATTTTATTTTTTTGGATATATATATATTGATTTGGAAGGTTTGATTCCAACAAACATTAACAAGAGCAGCCATATCACAGTATAATAAAAGTACAAAACGAGCACTAAACTGATAAGTCATATAACAGAGATGGTACATTGTTGGGTATGTAGATAAAATTTAAGACACAAGAGAACAAGGTTAATAATATAAAAGTGAGCCAATTAATTTACCAAATCTGTCTAAAAAGACTTTACTTCTATCTTACTTCACATATATTTTTTTCTTCCAATATTAATTTATCCCTGAGGGTGTACAAAAAGTACCGAAATAATATTTGTTTTCCATTTTTTTAGCTTTGTTGAGATAAAACTTAACAATAATTATAATAGAACTAATGGCATAGTTAAAGTCAGAATCAAAATTCAAGAAACCTAGCAGCACTTCTAGTACCATTAATTTGATTTTACTAGCAATTATGTTAACCAGTTTTCAGCTTGCCTCCAAAAGTGTTCTACATCGCAGCAGAAGTAAAAGTAGTACTCCAAATTGTCTACTTTTTGGCATAAATAGTTCTTAATAAATTCTACAAATGGATAATGTATGCACTATGGCGTATTACTTTATGGTGTAAGTGAATATAATGTGGCTAAACTCCAAAAGATTCAAAATGTCCTTTGCAGAATTGTTTTTAAACTTAATAGAACTAGCCATGTCACTCCCTTTCTTCAAAAACTACACTGACTCTCTATTACATACCACATCTTGTTTAAATATAATCAAATGACTTTCAAAACCATCATAATCTCCCAACCAACATACTTATTATCCTTGATCAAAACCAGTAGCCTAACTCGTGGAAATTGGCTACCTCTTTCCTCAGTTTGTCCTAGAAAGGCCAATGGTAGGTGAGGTTTCACAATTGCTTCCCCCACTGAATGGAAGAGACTCAATAACAGGTTTCCGAAGCCAGCTAAAACCTATTTGTTTAGACCAGCATATCCTCCACCATAGTATATCTCATCAATGGGTGCTAATTTGGATCTGGACCTGATACATCCCTGGACTTTCCCTTTTTGATCTTGAGCGCATTAGAGGATGTTGTATCAATTATGCGTTATTTAAATATTTCTATTGTATTCTATATTCTGTAAGATGCTGTGCAAGACACCTCAAAACAAATTTAGACAAAGAGGTTCTGTGTACATCTTTGCAGCTTTTCTCTTCAGACTTGGGTTAATGGCTTGCTAATAACATAAGAGCTTTCTAACCTTTAAACCTTCTCTTTCACACAATGAGAAAGAGCAGTTGAAAGCGTGGTGTTTTGATTCAAGGAAGGTGTTTTTATGTCAAATATCCTTTAATCTTGGTATTTTATAGCCTCAGTAAGCATGTGGTTTGGCTGACAATAACAAGAACACACGTAAAGCGAACATCTCACCAATGTACATATAATCATAAATAAATGAAACATAACCATTAATTGTCAAACAGCTGACAGAGGTAAGCATTTCCCTTTTATGTTATTTAACCTAGCCCAAGATTACTGGGAAACGATTTCATGTGATGAATAGCTGGTGCTATATTTCCTTGTAGATGTGACTTTATATGTAAAACCCCCATCCACTGAAGGTACAGATCAGGATTTTATTTTCACACAAGGTGGGCCTAATCCTGGCTTAGTCATCCTCAAACACTGTTTGGATCTACACGGGAAACTTTTTGTGCTCCCTCAGCTTGTGCTTGTTTACATTAACTTTTAGATTATTATCTCTGATACATGTCCTGACAAGATGCCTCACTGTTCCAATTGTTTGGCAATTCTACATGTTGGCACCAGGGCATTTGCTAAGATTTTTTTTATTTTGAGGTGGCCAGCCTGGCTTGTGATCAATACCCTTCTTAGGACATGTTTACCCCCTACAGTAAATTGTATATCTCATTACAGGTTCTACTAACAAAACGGTAGGCCTAGGCGTACTTTTACACATAAGCTACGCCCTGCTGGTATCTGTATTTTTAGTAAATAAACATATACAGATGATTACATGATTTAAGTTACCCTAGACTATAATGAAGACCCACCATTACTTTTCTCATTCTAGCATATAAATATACTTAACGTTTTAATACATGGATAACATATCAAATGGTATTTCGATGTGCCCATAGGCAAGAAGTCATGTTACGACCCTCTCTAACATCTTGTGTTATGTAATTATTCATCCCAGATCAGGATTATTGGGGAACTGTTTCATGTAGCAAATACCCGACATAGATAAGTTTTTCCCTTGTAGCTTCTCCAGTAAAATACAATTTATACAATACAATGTGTCTATGTTACCAAAAACTTGTCAGCCATAATTGTTTCGGCACAATAATGAGGTTATTTTATATTATATCCACCCCAAATGAAGCTATAATGCTTTTAGTCATGCACATTTTGGGGGTATTATTAAAATAGTATTTGGACAACAAATTATGCATTTATATTTTGGTGTAATACACTATATAAATCTAGCCTAGGTCTATAAATCCTGATACAACCATCTCAAGTATTATATATTCTGTGGTTGTTTAACCCAGCAAATATTGTGTGTCAGGGATAAGTATTCGCAATATATATTACCATGTAGCTACTAGCATATTTGTTTTGGGTTATTGAAAAATTTGTATTGAAAAATCCCTTTTCAATAAGTCTTCAGTAAAAATTTAATTGCAGATTAACATCGCTTTAATCATTTTGATAGGTCATATCATGACGGGTAGTTTTATGGGCAGAGGTAATTCTAATTCTAATTCTAATAGCACTTTTATAGCGCTTAATCTCTGTCAAAAGACAGACTCTAAGGCGCATCACACAAAAACATTGTTCAATATTCAAAAACCAGAGACATTGCAGGGGTCAGCACCGCGGAGAAAGCAGAAAGGAGATTGGAAATTTAGGGTGGGTATGCTTTTCCAAAGAGGTATGACTTCAACTTTGACCTGAAAGAGGCAAGTGAGTTTGCAGAGCGGACCTCATCAGGAAGGTCATTCCAAATCATAGGTGCGTCATACGCAAAACTGAGTCCAAAATGTTTTCGAGACTTGAAAATTGAACCAAAGTGGGGAACCTCAAGAAATATGCCATCAGATTGACTTCGACGAGTGTTATATGCACTATGTCTGGGAATGAGGAAGGGTTCAAAGTATTTGGGGTTACCACTGTGTAGGAACTTATATACCAACATGGCAGTCTTAAAGATAGAACGGTACTTAATTGGCAACCAATGTAGTGCTTTTCTAACTGGAGTGATGTGTGAGTACTTGGTGGTGTTGGCAACAATTCTGGCCAGGCTATTTTGAACACATTGAAGTTTGCGCAGATCTAGAGCTGAGAGACCTCTGAACAGAGAGTTACAGTAATCTAGTCGACTTCCGACCAGAGCATTGGCAGCCATAAGAGTAGCTTCATGTGTCAGATGTCCTCGGAGTCGCTTAAGATCCCGGACATGAGCAAAACAAGCCTTGCAGACCTTCCTAACATGGCAAGAGAATGAGAAATCAGAATCAAACCAGACACCAAGGTTCCTAACTGCATCTGTTGGTGATATGAGATTACCAAGTATGTTGACCGGGAAGGACTGATTAAGTTTTTCGCGCTGAGACTTTGAGCCAAACACAATGAATTCGGTCTTATCTGGATTTAGCTTGAGCTTATTTGTAGAGAGCCATCTCTTTACGTCTTCAAGGCAGTGTGACAGCTTATCAAGGGCCGAGGCAACATTTTTATGTGTGAGGTGTACATACAATTGTGTGTCATCAGCGTAGAACTGGAAACTAATACCAGGATGATTCTGTATGACTTTACTCAGTGGAGTAGTATAGAGTGAAAAAAGGATTGGCCCCAGGACAGAGCCTTGAGGCACACCATACAATAACTTTTTGGCATCAGATAAAATTGACCCAATCTTAATGCACTGAACACGGTCTGAGAGATAAGACTTAAACCAATCGAGGACAACCCCGCTCACACCAAACCAGGAGCTAAGAGAATTAAGTAGCGTATCATGATCAATAGTATCAAACGCTGCTGATTGATCCAAGAGAACGACAGCAGTAGCCTCACCTTTAGCAAAAGCCAAATGAACATCATTCTTAATTGAAAGCAATGCAGATTCAGTTGAGTGACCTAGTTTGTAGGCAGATTGCCTGACATTCTCCAGTCCGTTCAAACTAACATGGTCATTCAACTGAGAAGCAACAACACGTTCAACCAGTTTGGATATGAAGCCCAACCCAGAAACAGGTCTGTAGTTTTTTAAGTCATTGGGTGGTAGTGATGACTTTTTAATCAATGGGGTTACAATAGCCTTCTTGAATTCATCAGGTACAACACCTTCTGACAACGAGCAGTTAACAAGCCTGGTGATAGAGGGCAGTAAAATATCAATACATTCCTTAACAAGAAATGTAGGCCATGGGTCTAACAAACAAGATTTAGTGGGTGACTTCATGATAATTTTTCTAATTTCCTCTTGAGAAACTTGTTTAAAGCAGCTGAAATTGGGTACATCAGGTGGAGGAGGCAGAGTGAATGAGTCACTAGAGGAAAATGAGTTTCTGATTTTATCTATTTTGTCACTGAAGAAAGTGACAAACCGGTCAGCAAGACCTTTCTTAGATTCATGAGAAGGGAGTACTGCTTCAGGACTAGAGTGCAGTGCGGAACGCAAGACCTGCCATAGCTTCTTGGAGTCATTGGTATTTTCTTTGACCAGGTTTCTGAAGTAATTTGCCTTATCTTTGTTGACCAGTGAATTGCAGCGGCCAATCTGTCTTCGAAGTCTAGCTCGATTATAGGCAGATTTATCTTTACGCCAGATTCGTTCCAGCTGTCGCCTGATGGTTTTTGCCAGCCTGTAGGTGTCAGATAGCCAACCAGTAGCTTGCTTAGTAAAAGTGCGAGTAACCAATGGTGCATGCTTGTTGAGCAATTTGCTCAAATCATCTAAGTATTGTTCACACAAACCACTGACTGTATCACCAGGGCATTTTACGAATGCGCTATTTCCCAAATCCTTACGGAAACTGTCCATGTCAATTTTATGATACCTCCTGAAAGTGACAACTTTTGCCCTATGTGAAGGAGGATTAACTGAGTCAAGCTGAGCAAGGACAAGAGCATGATCAGAAATAAATTCAGCAACTCGTACATTAGAGATGACACTGGCATCAGTAGGAGTAAGAACAAGGTCTAGGATATGACCATGTAGATGGGTAGCCGTTTGAACATTTTGTGTTATATTGCATGATTCTAAACAGTTCTGGAATTTGATACTATCATTTGAAGAAGTATCCACATGAATATTGAAATCCCCACAAATTAGGAAAGAGGGAGAAACAGAGGATAAATATTCTAAAAGATTGAGAAATTGGTCCAGGAAACTTTCAGAGCATGAGCCAGGTGGACGATAAACACAAGTCAACACAAGCTGTTGAGCCGCCGACCCAATTGCAATGCTAACATTTTCAAAGGAACTGAAAGTAGGTGTGTCCACAGATCTAAACTGTATAGCTTTGTTGATAAAAAATCCGACACCACCACCACGGCCATGAATACGGGGTTTGTGGCAGAATTTGAAGCCTGTCGGGGTGATGGAATGTAGAAGGCTGTCCGTTTCCTCCTGGCGAATATGTGTTTCAGTGACAGCAAGAATGTCGACAGAATGTACTGTTACAGTATCATCGATGCAGGGTCCCTTGTTTCTTACAGATCGGCAATTTACCACCCCAAACGAGATTGGTCCAGGATTAAGGGAGATGTCACCACAAAGCAACAATAAGGTCGCAAGGCCCTGACGCTTAGCCACACAAGGGAAAAGATGTGTATTCAGGACATAGCTGTGGAGTCTGTAGGGGCGTGGTAATGACGTAAGACCATGAGCAGACAACGGAATAAACACATTAGGATCACTGCTTACTGACTTTCTCCAAAACAACAGTAAGAGGAACAACCAGCGGATGGTACTCATTGCACTCCAGTTCCCTAAACTAAGAACAGGACCGTGAGGAGTAACACCAGTATGCCCTAATTCTAATTAGTTAGTTACTATGTGACACAGTCTGTCCACTCTAAATTCCGTCCCGTGGGCGACTCACGGGCACCCTACACTCCTCACTGAGCCTCTAGAATAAACAATTTCCCTAAAGTGAATCGAAGAGGGGATGGCCTTAAGCTTAAGGAAAGTATTGGAGTGACTAACAAAATAGTCAATTGTATTCAGTAGATATTTCACAACAGTGAAAAAACAACAATTGGAATGACCAGAAACTGGAGAATGACTATGATATTCAGGTGATATTGACAGCCACTACAGTGAAAAACAACAATGGACTAAAATATCAGTAAAATAGGAATAACTCACAATAAATCTGGGCCGATAATTCCCGCTAAATGGGCGATAATACCCGTACTATCAATAAACATGCAAATACAAGCTACAGCATTGGTAATAGGAACACAGATTACACATATTGTGGATATTATTTAGTTTCCTTGCAATATATATTAAAAGCTTCTTATATTCGCCTAGACTTATGTACCAAACAGGGTTTCTTTTGTTATTTACAAAAAAAGACGTCTCCGTGGTGCGCACTAAAATGCATAGGTAACCAATACATATAGTATAGTTCGCCAGTGTTCTGTACTGTAAACTGACGTAATCAGTAAACAACTACCAACTTTCCCATATAGGGTCCAGGGTTTGAGCTGCAGACCTCAGAGATGGAAGGAGAGTGTCTTACCATTGTGCCACATCGTGCCCCCCATGCTGGCTTATGAGACACATGTGCCTATAAGAAGAACATGTTGAGAGTGTATCTCCTGTCAAGGCCCAACACTTCCAATTTTGCTTTTGAGTGCAATAACAGAAAAATCCTTTGAAAAATCCTGGATCCATATGGTGATCCGGACCACCAAATATTTAATTGTTCCCTGTGTCGCTTTTGACATTATGAAAATCAGTCTGTAACTTTTTGAATTATTTTACAAACACAAAAATGAGGGCGGCCAAATACAAAACAATGGAGAAAACAATGGTCACTTATCCCGAACCAAGATAATGGGAGACATATATGACCAATTCTCACCTTGCCCATGGTTAGTATTTGTTTTATAATGCAGTCAACGATATATGCTGACTTATCTCTATGTAAATAACTGGGTGATAAAAAATGTTCTTTACTTGTCAGTTTAATTCACGTGACATAGCCATTTATTTGTGTTAGATTCTTGTGGGAGAAACATTTACTCTGTCAACACTCTGGACTGTGCATGTCATGTGGAAATCGGTAATAGTCACTTCAAATCAAGCCAGGTTCCAACATTAAGTGTAGAAACAATGATCAGTTTGTGGGTCAAATTTTAATGAATTGTGGACTGAACTTCAATAACACGTCCATTACTTTATATATTTTCATGATAATAGCTCAAATAATAAGTATGTTATTTATTATCATTGTGACAGATATTATTTTCCTATTATTTATAAAAACATCAAAACTGTAACTTTTTTTCTGTTTCTGATTGCTGAAAACCCTATAATTAGTTTATGGGTCTATTTAAAAAAAATGGCAGATAGTGAATAAACATTTGAACAATTTGAAGTTTATCATACTCTATGGTGTTATTACCTTTGGCCAGTATTCAAATTATGAGTCTATTTTGCCTAAATTCAGTGTTGTGCAGCGTCGCAGTATCTCTTTAAGTGCGAGCTCTAGTGAGGCTCATGCTTCTAGAGATCACTTTTTTGTCCACTGACTTTCATCCATTGTGGCCTAGCGTAATGAGTATCTTGTCTGTTCACTGAAGTTAAGCAGCAATGGGCTACCTTAATACTGGGATGGGTGATCGCTTCGATGCACTAGTGTGTCTCTGATCCCTTTCAACCTTGTTAATTGTAGGAAGTGGTGTGCTTTTGAGTGCACGGTTAAAATGTAGATGTATGTATCAGGTCTTATGAAACCAACTTGTTATTCTCCCTAATTATTACTTTTACCTATCTTGTATAAGTTAAATATTTATATAAATATATAAAAATACATGAAATGAAAATTTATATGGCAGATCAAAATAAATAAAAACTTTTCCAAAAATGTAACATGTGTTGTCTTTTGCCATTCCATATGCACATAAGAATGTTTCATTATTTTTGGAATTTTGTCAACCACAAACCCAAAGACATTGAAGATGGGAATGTAGTAAATTTAGGCGTCTTGAATCCCAAAATTTATTTCCTTCATAAAGTTATCCAAGCCCTAACCACATACCAATTTCATAAATATGTTCATTAGTTATAGGATAATCACAAACACAGGTAGGCAGGCAAACAAATGAAGGACAAAAGAACACATCAAAAACATAGCCTGCTCAGCTCAGGTAAAAATAAGTTCTTCATCAGATTAAATTTTCAATGTTTTCAAGGGGCAATTGTGTCACCCAGATTAATTAGAAGTAAAAATGTAATATTTTTGATATTTGCATTAATATTATGGAAATAATATTTGGTACAATGATGAAGAGATAATGCACCTATTATGTTAACTATTAACATCATGAATGTATAAAGTACTGTACATTTTGTTGAAGTTCAAATTCTGAAATTTACAAAAAATTAGACCCATAAATTGATCATCGCCTCTGTATTTAATACCACTATGGGCCAGTGGTACAATGCATTGAATTTTCACTGGAGAAGAATATAATAACTCCAAGTATACCCTCATTACAGTTATTTTTAAAAGTCCACACTGGCTCCTATCAATTTCTTGATTTAAGATTATTCCAGTATTTTGATCCTTAACTTACTCCATACTCAATTTACAAAATACTACACACAGTAGACAGACAGACACTCTCAATACTATATTAAGAGGTTTCAGATCCTACGTGATTGACTGTTTCCCTTTCAGAACTAAGGAGACTGTTGTATGGTGTCACTCATACTGGGTCCCATACTGTTCAGAGTGTCTTTGAGTCCTGTTTTGTACAATTGAGGGATCTCAGGAGACTCCGACAGCATCTTACACAGGAAGTGAATATAAAGGATGCCAAGCTCTTGCGAGCAGTCAGCTTGACTATTGTAATTGCTTGTTCAGGAGTCTTTCAGAATTTAATGTTAGGAAGCTCCAAAACGCACATAACAGCCTAGCTATGATTGTCACCAATCCAACCAGATATTTACATATAACTCTAGTACTTAAGAGTTTGCATTGGTTGCCTGTTCAACAATGGTCGATGTTCAAACAGCTACAATAGTCTATACGTTCCTTCAGAGTCATTATCATAATTATTTTAGAGCTTTTTTGAAACCCAGGAAAAGTTTTTACAATACTATGCATAGCCGGATGGAGGGTGAGGTTCTTGAGGTGTTACAGTTTTTTTTCCATCTGTTTATAAATCAATCAAGCAATTTGGGTTTTAGTTTTGCCTATAATGCTCCCAAGGTATGGAATGATTTGCTGGATGACATCTGCTCTGCCACATCTCTTCTATCTTCTCTGAAGAAGCTGAAATCTTATTTTTTCACAAAGGCCTACGCCCAGGTTTTATCATATTTTCCAATTGTCTCTGTGGTGTGGACCCCGCCCCTTCTGTGTCTCTGGACAAGTAATTATTTGGTCATGTTTCTTGGTTGTTGTACCTTAGAAGCTGTCTTTTAATGGAGATTAAGCGCTATAAAAGTTATATTAGAAAAAATTAAAATTCATCTTTTTGAACCTTCGATTCACAATTCACATCAAAACCAGATGCAGTAATATTGTTCAATACAACCATTTTTGTTTATAAACTCTTTTACAAAGTATTACTTCTTTACTCACTAGGAACACAAGTAAATATTACATAAGACCATAAAGGCATTCTTAAATCATTCCTGCTTTCAAACTATTGACTCTCATATAAAAAGCAACTTTCAACAACTTTTCTTGCAATGATTCTGGTCTCTGGAATGAAATGTCTCTTGATATTTGTAGTGCATACTCTTTTTTTATTTCAGGGAAGGACCAAATTTTTTTTCCAAGGGTTTTTTACCTGATTTTTTCTTAAGATCCCTGTCATCTCTGTACATCCAATGGCTCAATAAATTATGTAGTATAATCCTGCGCCTTAAAATCTGTTATAAGGAGATTAAGCACATTGAAAGTATTTTTATTTATTTTACACTTTTTGCCCAGATGATGCTCCTTATGTTTCCACATAACGGTGTAAAATTCCTATTTTCTAAGACTAAATTCTTGAACATTAATGTTTTTAAATATAGTCCCTGATATCTAAGATAGAAGAAAGAAATTACCTGCCACTTTAGGTTTCATTAATTATACGCTTTAGCATTCCGCGAAGACTTTGATATCCAGAGTTAACCACGAATGTCCTCCCTTCAAAACACAGTGTCTAATCAAGATTAAAATCACATTATCCAGTCAAATCAGACAATGCTATGAAAAGATCATTTTATCAATCATTTCCACGAAACACGTTCTCAAAGACAAAAATCCTATGCTGTACATAACTTTTACAAAATTATCAACACTGGGATATACCACTGGGAAGTATCCTGGGGAAGATATGTTTGATAATGTTTCTCATTTCTTCTTTATATATTGTCATATTTTTCTTCTGCATTTAACAATTTTACGAACTCTATAATACCTTAGCCAGAAAATGGAAAATTGTGTATATGTTTATTTCTACAGGTTGATTATGTTGTCATACTGAACTGTAGGTTTAAGCACACCTAGTTAATAAAGCACTGGTCTCCCACTAAATGCCTCTTCTCACAAGCTTTTCTTCCTTATATAGCATGTAGTTACTGCAATGTGATGTACAGCAACCACTAATATGAAAGTGTTAAATCTCCCTCACATTGTGTGAGGGCTTGTGTTTAGGTGTTCTCCAGCCACACAGGTTACATTGTTGCCTAAACAAGCAGTAGGAATATGTAGCATGAGAAAGGCTAAATTTACTACATCATGTAAAATTCGCCATTGGAGTGACTTTTCAAAGTATGACAAAAATCCAAATTTGTGCATTTTTTGGATCAGAAGAGATTAGAGGACAAGTATATACACAGAAATCATGAAACTCTAAACAAATATTCACACTAATACGACATTATTGACAAGTGAATTCTACTATGTGTACTTCACCCTTCAATGTTCCCACATGTTTTGTACTTGACCCCTAATCACGTGGACCTTTCTATTTTGAACCTAAAACCTTCTTTGTCCATTACTTGAGGAACATGACTTTGCTATTTAAAATTGACTTCACACAAACTGTTCTACATTTTACTTGGCAATATGTCTAGTGAAGCATGCGGTGATATTGCCAAACTCGGTATTGATATTGTTGTATTATGATTGTAACTTGTATTTATTTGCCTTTTTGGTGTCATATACTGTTATCCTTGTTGTATATGATTGTTGCAAATGATTTTTCTTGTGTCCTCATGTCAATATGCATAGAGGAAGTTGTCACTTCAAAGTCTGGGGGAATATTAAATTTAAACCAATAGGATTCCTTGTTTCAATTTTGCAGGTGCAGACTTTGAGTTATTCTCTCATGTCTGGGATTTCTCTATAAAAGCAGGGTGAATTTCTTCATTCCTTGCTGAATTGGTATAGGTAACAGAAGACAGGCATGTCGGGGTAAAACCTGGTATTTTCTTCTGCGGTTAGATTTTAGAGATGTCAGGGTAAAACCTGCATGGTATTAGTTTTATAGTTTAGGTTACAGGAAAAGTTGCAAGATGACTTTGGTAACATTTTAAAGCAGGGAAGAGAGAATGTTCTGTACATAATTTCTGCTGATTTCAGGGTAAAACCTGTTTGGGAATTTACTTTAAAGTATCATGATATTTTAACTGTTTATTTCATGGAAAGTTGGGTTTTCATTTAATATTTTTCTGCCTGTTGTATTTGTCTAAGTCTGAATGAAATAATAATGAAGTAGTTTGCATTTTAGTAGTTTGCATGGTTGCTTGTGCATGATGTATTTGATTTCAGTCATATGATTATGGGTTTCCAGGCTGAATGTTGGTGATTTAATGAATGTTTCATGGGGTAAAACCCATGACTAATTGAATTCATTTCATTAGGTACTGAATCTACTATGGTACATGGTAAAGGATGGAACCAGTGTTTTTACATAGAGTATGATCCAAGGTCTAAGTGTTAGTAGACAGTAGGTTTCAAATGTTATGTCTTGTTTTCAGTTCATTTAGATGATGGAGTTATTTGAAAGTATATAATATAAATGTGATTTCTGATTATTTTTGATCACTTTTGTGACTTTAGTGATTGTACCAATTCAGCCCCAGCATTTGCTGGTAAAATACTTGTTATAGTTCTGTTATGTGACATAAGGCTTTCTCTTGACTTTAGTTCAACTCAAGACCCTTTACACGTTACACTAGTGCATCCAATATTTCAAATGCACATCATGACTCTGAATTGTTGCTACTTGTATTAAGTTTGAGACCCAACACCTGACTTGCAACGTATGTCTTTTTTGCAATACCTGTATGTAAATAAGGTATACATATAACCCTATAAGTTTGCAGATCCTATTTCCATATTCAAAGATTTAAACCTAAGTGTTTGCGACCATCAAAACTTTATCATTTCTAACTGCAACTTGTTGAAATTTATTGCCTTGCTTTCCCCTTTCTTACCCTTTCGGGTTTAAAACCTTATCATTTAAGTTTAACTCTTAGCTTACACTAGGTTCTAAATCTTATCTTTCACTCTAGGTTTATAAATTCTTACTGGTTATATTGTTGTTTAAACTGCAATTGAACAAAGAAATTGTAGATTTTATTCAAATATAATGTATACTATATAATCCTAACTTTCTTTTTTTATTGTTTGGGGGTTCAGTTAATGATCACATCAGCAGGTGTCGTCTCCATACAGGATTGGCCTCCATTAACACCATAATTGTCTTATTTTTTATTTGACTTTGAAAATTTTCAGCATTTCTTCAATTTAAGGAGCTATAGTATATTACATTATCATGTTGGATCCTTTGATGTATGCAAGCTTTTACTCTAAGACATATACATGCATTAATAAGTTGCTGGTTCTTGTGTACACAAGATTGTGTCACATGTCACAAAGTTGACTGAAGTATTTTCATTCCCTGTTTAACATTTATGATTATTTTATGACAGATCATCAGTTGCCACATGCTGGATTCCACAACCAAAGGGGTTGGGGTCACGTGATCATTTCCAAACTTGATAACACAGTCATCAGGGTCCTTCAATATGATTGATTTTAGTTACACTCAGAAACCTGGGCAACTGATAAAACTGTTTTCCGCTTACAGTTTGTTGAGAAATATTAATTTCAGTTATTGTAACATGAGTAACATTTCATGAAGTAATATTGATCATATTGAGAAATATATCGCACTTATTGACTAGAACAAAAACTTGTGATATGAAAGTACCAAAATAATTTATCCAAAAAGAAAATAAAAAAATTATTGTGCCTAATTGAATTAAATTAGTTAAGAGATTTCACACTATCCAGATAAAATAGTTCCTTGTCAAATATTTCTGGTTCAGTGGGCCAAAACAAATAGAGCAGAATATTGACTGAAAGTGGGTGGAAGTGGGTATCGAGTAGTCTAACTTTAGAGAGTGTAGATAAAGTTTAATGTAATACTAAATGCTTTTAATATAATATAATAATATATTGTCGACATTTCCTAACATTTTGATGCAATTATGCATGAATTTGACATCAGTTATCCTGGATCCAGATGGTGATGCAGATCACCACCATATTTTAATCATCTGTTCATTGTGCTGTTGTCGACATTTTCTGAAGATTTCATCCAAATCAGCCACAATTTTTTCAGTTATCTTGCAAACAAATTGACTCCGCCAATTACAAATACCTCCTTGCCATAGGTTAATAAGAATCAACCACGTGTGCGGATTGTACTCTACTGTTACTGATTTTCATCTTTGTTGCCTTTATGGTTAGCCCCTTGTTTATTTGGCTTAGTTTACACAATTCAGAATATGAATATCACTGTAAAATCTAAATCAAATTGTTACCTGTAGTTAGAAATTGATACACACACTCATGATGCATTTCATAATATGAGACTAGAGCACTTGAATGGAAGAGTCTGACAGCAACTTAATGTTCCTGTTGATTCTCATGAAAATTTGCCATTTATTATCCGACTGTTGTATTGTTTTATTAAGTTAAACAGTTATTTTCATCATACACCCCATCACAGCTGCAGTATTACCGCAGGTATTGCTTTAAGTCCAAAGAATGCTCAAATCCAAAATAGAGATAGTTCAATTTACAGTATGTACCAGAACTACACATAAAGCTTTTGGTAAAACATGTAGAAACATGAATAACAGTAGCTAATCTATACAAAATTCAATTGTCAGAAACACTATTACTTATTAAATACTTGGCTGAAATAGTCTTAAATCAGTATGTGACAAAACCTTGCCGCTTAAAAACTACATGCATGTAACATTGATGTATATTTCCATGTGGAATCCATTATTCTTTAATGGGATCAGGTGCTGTTGAGTGGGACATGCATGCTATATACACATAGATAACAGTGGCTGTACTTAAGACAATAATTCATACATCCAGGTGCAGTAAGGTGCAACTGGAGCAATAATGTTAGAATGTCATCTGAGTTTGTAATTGAAACATTCATTATTTTCGAAAAAGTATTATTAAACATAAAAGTATTATTAAATTTGCATAATTCTATAACACAGTGTTTTATCTGTGACAAACAATAGCCTCAATATATCGCTATTAGCATACGTACTGGTTAAACTATTGTTATCAGACATTTAACACATGTCTCAGTAAATGTATATTTTAAAATATAAGTCAAATATTTCAGTATACAGCATATAGAAAAAAATTATAATCATAATATAGCTAAACATATATCAAAGTACAGTCCAATACAATGTAACTAAGGAATTAATTTTAGTGAATGAGGAAACCTCAAACTGTGTAAAATTGATTTGCAAAGATTCACAGGTCCAAATAATGTCCTGAATTAGTAATTTTATTCTGGGTTTTGAAGACATACACTAACAGCTGGCCTTGAGACCTCTTTTAAACAGCTTCTGTGGGGGTATTCTAATCATTGCTGTAATGGCAGTTTCAACTGTATCAAAAAGTGCATATAACTTTTTTATGATAAGCAAATATACCAGAGATAATTAATATAAATTACTTTACAATGTCTAAATCTATTCATTAAATGGAATTTTGTCTGCTAGTTGTTGATTTAGGATTTCCTGTGTTCATTTCCATATTTTGATTTAAACAAATCAACTTTATAGCACATAATGGTAAATCCTTAAAGTATATAGTGGGTGTTTTCTCTCTTGTCATAAATCAATACAAATTATATACACCAATTTATGTTAGCATAAGACATTATTTACATAAATTTATGAAGAAGAGATGGAGATTCTACCCTGTTTAATATATTTGAATATTTCAGTCCAGTGCAGTCTAATTCAGGACAAACACAAACAAATGAATTTCATCTTCAAAAAGTTTGCGAATTCTCTCCCAGACATTGGTTCTGACATATTTGCCTAGTTCAATTTCAAGTGGTAGTATTCCAATTCTCAACTGACAAAAATGGAGCATTTGCTTTTGGGATATGTTTTAACACAGTCTTCATGTTGTATTTGTTCTTGGAAAAATGCAAAAGTACGTAATTTGGCTTTTGCTGGCAGTTTAGACTGCAAGTCCTGATGAATTAGGTTCAAAGTTTTTTTCTGATATTTGGTTTATATTTACTTCAAGACCTTGTTTAAAATTATCTAACATGTTTGTTACATGTTTTGCAGACTCCAACTAATGACATAATTTCAAATCAGTTCCAAAGTCAAATGCTAAACTTATGGTACCTATATTTTGGTAAAATCCAGCCCATATCTGCCTAATATCCCGATGTGGGTGCATTATGATGTTAACCATGGTAGTAACATAAGCCTTGATTTTGAACTCTTTCAGAATATTTATAATTTTGATAGCTCCAAATACTGGAACAATAATCTACTATATACCAGACAAGGACAAAGGTCTACTGGAGTCTATGCTAGAGATCTCTACAGAATTTGTCCCCTTCTCAACCTTAAAACATCAGTTTTAGCAAATGCCTTGGTCAGCAGCAGATTGGACTACTTCAGTTCCCTGTTTGTCTCACTGATTTTGAGTTAAGAAGATTGCAGCTGGTCCAAAACTTACTCTGTAGGGTTGTCACTCACTCCTCTAAGTTCTCCCATATTACTCCTCAATTTGAAAAAAAAACTCTACTGGCTCCAAGGCAGGTACAGGGTACAATTCAAAATAGCCCTCATTACATACTAAATTCTACACCATACCCAACCAGCATACCTAAGTGAATTAATTCACCCCTGCACCTCCTCAACAAATACAAGATGCAACATCCCTTAACTTAAGTTCCTTCACATCCCCACCTTTGATCGCACACTCTACAAATAAAACAAACACTTTTCGAATTCTTTCAGTCACTATGCCCCAGTTCTTTGGAACTCTTTCCCTCTCCAAATAAGAAACAGTCGCTCTGTCACATCCTCCAGGAAACATCTCAAAACTCACCTGTTTAACTCCAGTTTCCCCACCTAGTCTCCTTCCCTTTGGTCACACCCATAACTCCAGACTACAGACCTTGATCACTCCTTGACTATCCTTATGACTAACATATTACTATAGCAGACTGAGTTCCTCTTTGTGGGAATGATATTGTGCCTGCGAAGCAATAAATTAGATTAGATTAAAATCATACAACTTAGTAAATGTTAGATATGAAAGGTTTTTGTGACATTTAGATTTTGATATTAATTTTACCACAGCACGGCCTGCTGCTGATACGGTCTGAGGACATGCATCAAAATTGAGATTAGGACTCTTGGCAACTTGTACTTCATCTTTACAACAGTTAATATCAATTCACTGGCTCCTGAATGATAATACAGGTCTATTCAACCATGGTTAACCTTCACTTTCAATTTGACCTTGTTACTTCCCTCTACCCTCTGTGGACTATTGTTAGTTGGCTTGTTATTATTGAACTATGTTCTTAGTTGACCTTAGTTTCTTACCTTCCTTTGGATTTTATTTGATAACATAATTAATGCGATTATAAATGTTATAATCCCATTTTCTGTTTTAGGGTGGGACTCAAGGAATGTATTTACTTTCATCACATTTTAAAGTTTTGGTTCAAAGGCATATTTTGACCTTGGAGTTCCCTGGTGTCTTTTGAAAAATGTCAATATTCCTTAAATGCACAAAACATGTAAAACAAAGGGACATGAAGTGCAAAAAAATCACATGTTGTCTAATTAATGTAATACAATCAGTTTCAATAAAACAAACAAATGGGATAATTTTAGCATAGATTGGAAGACAATGGCTTCCAAAACAGTCTTTATGTCACAAATCCACGGAAACCTATGTGTTCCACAAAAATAATAACAATGATTCTGATTCAGCAATAAGTAACAATACCACAAACCAAAGACTATTGTATACAACAGAGACAGGTAAATATAATCTCCCATGTGTTCACCTGTGTAAAATATTTATTTGGCCTCTATCATTCATACACTATTACATTACAGTGATGTCCGTAATTTCTCAAAACAGCTATGTTTTTACACCACAGCTTTTGATCTCTTTTCAGAATGGAGGAGCCCATTAGTACATAATCCAACAGTTACATTTCAAACAGAAATGTTTACTAATTGTTAAATCTCTTGTATTGTGGTATTGTATTTAGCCGACATTGTGATATAGTAATGAAATATCTAATATCATTGACTAAAACTAATTGGATTTTATTGGCAAACAAACTTCAAGTCATTATTGCCATTTTCAATATACTATAAAGGGGTATTACCAGTTGTTAGAATTAATGTCAGTCCCCCCACCCCGAGAGACAATGAGAATAGCCATTGCAGAGCATTATGTTTATTAATACATCAATAACAATATGTAAACACTTATGTAAATGATAATAAAGTATATCTGACTAAATAAGACTACTACAAAATTACTGCCACTATATAAATGTTAGTCAGAGTTTACAGCAACGACATTGAGACAAGGTCAAAATTAAAGTTTACATTTACATTTAAGACTATAAATTACATACAAGTCGAGTGAGATAAATGACAATTACTAAGTGAACACATAACATAAATGTAGCGACATTTGAAAGGAGGGGACAGGCCACCTAAGAAAGTGCCCAAACAAAACAGACACCCCCCCCCTCCCCCCTGAATGATTGATTATGAACTACCCAATAATCAATAATTCAAGGTCAAAGCCAAAAATTACAAAGGGGGAAGGGGAACAAAGGGGCCCATCCCCTGGTAAAAGGGAAATTATTCAGGTGTAATTTATAACTATATATTATCAAAAAAGCCCTCAAACCCCATGAAAAGTAGATAGGGCACATATGGACAATATTTCTACAATTTCTAAAACATTTTTGCCATAGAAGTCGCAATATTCTCCGCAAACTGATGATCCTTCTTTATATAGGCATATATACAATCAGAAGTCCATGTACCGTGATGTTTGATCTGCTCAATGGGAACATGAGCTCTATGTGCCAACGTTGCACCCGACCCATGGAAACCATGAAAACAATAATAGAGAGATGGATAACCCTGTTGCAAGTTTATTTTGGAAAGGAATTTCTGAGTTTCGTGTCCGTAAGCGGCTGCCATACTCTATCATTTTGTATCTGGCACAGTGGGTAATTGGAGGGATGTGCATATAAGCGCACAGTGTCTTTGCGAGCTTTAAGGGGACACAAGTTTGAGCCTACCATGGGAGGGAGGGATACAACATGAACTGTTTCTCTAGTTTGGAGAGTGTGGGACCATTTCAGAATAGATTTTAAATACTTTTTAGCAACAAGGCCAAACGGTGTTTCGGTCCCCTAGGACGAACGCAAAGCCATCAGAGACACAAGTAGTGCACTAGAATTTATGAAAGTCTGGTGACACAAAGAAATTCCAACTCAGACACATCCCACTGCTGGTCTAGAACTCAGACGGTCACCCATTCAAGTACTAGCATAGCCCATTGCCGCTTAACTTCAGTGAGCAGACAAATACTCATTACACTGTGCCACAATTCATAAAAGTCCGGAGATAAAAAAAAGTGATTCCTAGAAACGCAAACTCTATCAAGGCTCATGCTTAAATATGAAGTCCCCCAAGTAAGATGTCAAGTATAATTAAAAGAATGCACTGAGTGAGGGGTGAGATTTGATAATCTGAGCAGACCAAAGAACGCCACCAAAACACTGCTTTAAATACAGGTCCCATGCTGAAATCATTACAGAGTGAAACCATTCTCAAGAGTGTGACTTGATCTATGATGTTACGTTTGGCTACTGCAATTGGTCTGTGTATACGAACTGACCTGACAAAATACTGCACAGTAGGATGGGAGAAAACTTGATAATTTAAGCAATAAATTGCTGAGAGATGATTTAAAATCATACTAGGAGACACTTTATTGCGAGTAAGATACTCCATGTAAGATAAGACGTTGGTAACTGCTACATCACAAGGTAAAATTTCTGTCAACAGACAGAAAGCCATTAAATAATCTAAACAGCACTGAGCTTTTATAACAAGACACGCTATAAACAACACACGACTGACTATCAGCCTCACTAAACCTATGTACACTCTTACTGCAACTGTGTTTACTGATACCAAGTTCACTAGCCATGCTGCCCAGTACACTTACTGAGGCTGAGCAGCCGTTTGCCCGTTTTTTGAGGACTTCTTTATGTTACATTCTTTTTCTGCATGAGGAAGGATACGACCTTGTGAAAGGCAAAATGCGCATATGTGCTTGTGTAATTTTTCCGCAAATTCATGGTCCTTACAGTGTGAACATTGGCCAATCTGGAATAATTTACAGAACCATGGTTTTTTGGAAACTTCTTGCATTCTGACCCAATGTTGCTTTTGATTCACATGCTTCTGCGCATGCCTAATTCTATCTATCATACTTGTGCTGTTCCAGTTTACCATAGCCCTCTCCATCTCGCAGAGGAGTACAGCATGTGACGCTTTCACACTCCCCCGGGAGAAATTTGTGGCATCTTCCATTAATTTTCATCTAGTATGTTCCGAGCAAAACCTTGTACGAACTCTGTTATAGTGAGCTGATCATATGTGACATGTTGCTTAGTATTACCACCTCAGATCGTGTCGTGAGGCTATGCAATCTTTTTAGAAACCAAAACTTCTGTCCCCTCTTTTTGATTTGATTTTTGGGGGTGTCATTACCTTGTGACTGAGATTCTTTCTCAATTTGGGCAATTCTGTCATCTACACATTTCTGTATCTTCATTGAAGCTCTAATATTTGACAAACTTGGAATATCTTCATCATCTGATGAAGACTCTGAACTACTTCCTTTAACTATCATTTTTTTACTGACACTAGAACAACAGTTACTTATCTTAGGCCAGGCAACGGGAATGTCCTTGCTTTTCCTCTTCTTCTTACTAACTTGATTTTCAACAGCATCCAATCTGGAGTTTACACGTTGAAGTTCTTTCAGGATCTGAAACTGCACGCCGTCAGACGATGCTCCCGTCACTCAGCCCAGTTGAAAGGTCACTTGAGTCCGAAGGTTTCTGAACAGTCCTTCTGCTTGACCTTATTCTTTTGCAGTTTGACACCACCTCCTTGCTTGCGGTTCGGAGTTGTAACAAATGAGATTCTTCAGATATGCATACACTAACTGACGCTTATGGAGAGTTTATTGTTCCTTTACATTTTTGCCCGTTGGTGGGCCATGTTTCATATTGCATTTCATATTACAGTTCACTTTGCTTTTCCCCATGGCCATTTTTAACAAAATTTACAGTATCTGAAAGAACATACACACCCGCCTGGGTATCCTGCTACTTTGACAATCTGACGCTTGCACTAAATGAAATAGACGGATGACAGGTTAACAAATAGGGTAGACCATCCCTATAGAGCATCCAGAACAAGCCTGAGGTTGTCAAAGTAGCCACAAAAAAGAACTGCGAAATCAATCAATAGCTCTCCAAATCTGGTATTTGATAGTTGCAGTAAACATGTCACATGAACAAAAGACGTCCATATATAAAAGTAAAATGTCAGTTCATAAATTTAAAAACCACTGAAATCAAATAAAATCATATTATGTTGGGGTTTCTACACCTCCGAATGGCCCTCTCGAGGTGAGGGACTGACAACAGTCATGCCCATATACCATTAATGATTTGGCACAAACTGTTAGAACCCAAATGTATAGTAAACTTACCGCTACATTGTAATACACTGATATTAAAACTATAATAACTAACATAGTAAATAGTAAGTACTTTTATTAACTTGTATTATTGAGCAATTAAAATGATACTTTTTTATGACCATCACCAAGGATATTATGTTGGGGTACGTTCATTTATTTGTCTATTGGTTTTGTTGCCTGTCTGTGTTGGCAACTACTCCAAAACTAATGGACACAATTTAATAAAAATTTTATATGGGTAGATCCTACATTCATACAAAATAATAAATATCCATATTTTTATGCAACTATAAAAGTGCCGCATAATGCATAAAAACACTATTCATGATTATGCAACTCACAAAGAATGCTATACTTTTTGGGAAAACTAATGTTCATTTGGTTTTCCAAATAACAAAAATTGCAAACTGGTACATTTTATGAAGTTTTAGTTAACCTTTCACATCTTCAACACAGTAATTTACTCCATTAACATTGTCCCATGCGGAATGAAACATATCCCAGTAACAACAGTTTGGATGCAAAGCTGAATTTGGTTATTTTAATAAAATAATAACTTAAAATAATAATAATAAAAAAAAAATAACCAGTATCTTAGAAATAATGACATACTTATAATGCAAAAATAATTATTACCACAATACAAGTACTACACAACTTTTTTTGTATTTCCATGAGGAATAAACTGTACAGTTTTACATTTCATGAAAGGTTTCAAACTTAAACTTGCATTAGGCTGAACAGATAGCTAAAGTGTTTGGTTTCTCCTGGCTTTATATTGAAATCCGTTTTACAGAAACAACAAAGGTTGGTTTGTCTACGCTGTAAGTCTGGTAAATGCCATCAGTTAAATTTGTTTTCAACACATATACCATGGAATATACGTTGTTTACACTAATAAACATAATCATGAATGATGGGCAGAAAATATTCTTGAGATTCCTTGCTGAAAATTTGTGCCACAACCTTGGCTGGATCAACGATTAGTACATGACTGTTAAACTTATACCAGGCTCAGTGAGCTCAGCCACACAGTGTCAAATAGTTGAACCAAATAGCCCAAATGTGTTTATACAGTGAGGCGATAATTTCATAAAAGGCCTCAGATTAAGCTTTGTCTCAGGTTGAGTCCTGGCTCAAATATAAGTTTTTGACCTCAGCTTAGTTTTGGGCTAAAAATGTTCCCCATCTGAGACCGGTGTGTGTCAAATGCCTCAACAATAAATTATGCGTATAAATTCTGTCGTTTTAGTTTGTCTTTAGCACTTATACTTTTAAGACACATGGTTTACAAATGTAAACTTAAGCACGAACGATTGACAAAAAATAAACTCCTTTAATTCTGGACTCAAAACCCCATTGGTAGGTTTAAAGTTGAGCTCAGGACTCAAGCAGAGTCTCTGTAAAATCACTCGGGAATGAGTCTATCAGCTAAGCTAAGTAATCCCGGATGTGTAAACGAAATGTCTCACATTTGAATTTTCGAACTAACTTCTTCCTGAGATGGTAGCTGCAGTAGCTCATGAAGTTGTAAAGTGAAAATTAATTGCAAGTGAAATGTAAAATCTGCATTTTTATCTTCAGGAGATACTATTCCTAAAATGTTAAAATTAATGAAATTTGATTCTGGCTAGAGTTTACTCTTTTACAGTATTACATTTAAAAATAAGAAATAGGTCCTTAACAGCATTTGATGCACTGTGAAGCAGAGCAGGTTCATCTGAGTGTAATTATGTCCTGTCACTTATTCTCTCGAGGTGGCAGACTGGGAATAAGACTGCTCTGTTGGAGTGTGTCATTTAACTCCATTAAGGAAGACTGCTGAAAGGTCATGGTGACACAAACGGAAAAACGAGATCGGTAAGTCCGATTGAAATCTGTCATTAAAGCTTTAAGAAAACCTATATTAACTATTGATATATAAATATATCGAAGGACAAGTATTTGTCTTTACTTAGGTCACGAGTTGAATATGGTGCAATTTTGTGTTGTTAAATTTCAAACTAACTGTAATAATATACATTTAAACGTTTGTCATCATATTCTTTTTGGTATGGGTTGTTTCAAATAGACAAAACAAGGAATGCTGAAAGGAATTTTTCATCATGTGAAAATATCAGTATTTTGTGAAGCATGTATATTTAAGCATAATAAAATAAATATCTATTTTTAGTAATTAAGTTATAATATTAAATATATTATTTTATGTGTCAACTGGGATATGGTTAGACTTATTGCCATACTTATAGCCGACCGCTATGCTTATTTTGAAAGAAGGAATGAATTTGATTTTATTAAATGACAATGAACAAGGAACAGTAACATGATTTATATACAAAAAAGTTTGAGCAAAATATATGATCTAGAGGACGAAGCTTGTGAAGACTACATACACTATTTTATCCGATTCCAGGCATGTACACCACAATACAAAAGCTAATCAAGGATACTCGGAGAGTGTATAAACCTGCCAAAAACCAACACTACCAATATTGCTTACGAGTGAAGTGACAAAATTTTCTTTAAATTCCTTTATCCAGACAGCAATCCGGATCACCATCAAATTGGAATCATCTTTTCCTTGTGCCATGGTCGACCTTTCCTAAAGATTTCATTTAAAGCTGTAAATAACTTTTTCAGTTATTTCGCATTCAAACAGGCAAAGAAAGAGACAAATGCACGCCATAAAAATATAACCTCCTTGGTGGAATAGATAAACAACATGTAAACTTTTAAATATATTTTCAACAATTGTCATATGTAAAGGTATAGCTATTCTGGATATTTTAACTATTTCAGATGCTTTATTTGATGTTTTTGTACAGTCTAACTGGTTTATGCAATAACTCAGATTATGAACAACATGACACGTACAAACTAACTACACAAATAGGGAAATTCTAGCTGTTAGAGAAAATAATATTAGTATATTTAGTTATATTTGTATTTTGTTTTTCAAAAACATGTCATAATAGGTCTCTGAAATACTCCCTTAGGAATATTATAGAAATTACATCAGCACTGATCTTCACATTTTATCAGTAGCATTTTTACTTGACGCTCCTGGGAGCAGGTTTTTCAAAGAGGAACATGAATATTTGATCTGTATAACAGAGACAGCGAGTCTAGTCCATACAAGATAAAAGGGTACTACTATCACCCAAATAGGAATTATTTGTCATTGTAAATAGAAATCATGTTTACACTATAGAAAAACGTTTATATCATGTTCATATCTCTGACGTGTATTAAATATTCTTTGGGGATATAATGTAAGTCTGCTAAAATGCTACAAGAATACATAACATTCATATTATGCAAATATATTCTTGCACGCTCTCGGAGCTGGTGAAAGATAGATTATTGCTTGAGAATACTTGAGAATCAACAAATTTCACCCGTTGCCAAGGTGCACTTATTCACATATTCATCTATTCAAGCATTTCAGCTGCACACAGATTTCACCTGTTCCCAGACACATTTCACTTGTTCATAAATCTCAACTGTTTACACATGTCATCCGTTCACATATTTCACTTGTTCACACATTTTACCTGCTTAAACAATTTTACCCGTTTACACAAAACCACTCCATTTCAAATGGGGGCAGACGGGGGGGGGGGGGGGGGGTTAAAGGGTTATATATGGTTTTTTTAATGTATGTTGTGACGCCTCAATAGAAACATAGATCAACATTCCCTGTGACAATGATCGCAAAATGATCTAAGTTTATACAGATTGGTTGATGTGTTTGTTTAATTTGCAAATCCAGCCAAGTTGCATCCTCATACAGCTGCTTATATTGGATATGTCAAATTTAGGTGTAGAAAATACTGGCATTAAAAAATTTCATGGGATAGTGGTTGTGTGCATCTGTGGAGAAATGCTTGGCAATCGGTGTGCTTTCCATAAACTTCACATCCGAAATGTGTTTGATGTTTTGGCGGGGAATTTAGAAATGATATGTCTACAGACTTTTCAAATGGTATGTACATCTGCCCTACCTACCTTTGTTTGAAAATTTGAAAAGGAATTAGGGTTACTCAGGTCACAATGTGTAGTCATGACTGGTGTGGTGTTGCGTTTTCTATGCAATACGTTCAGTAGATCATCTTGTTTGTATACAGATGCTCTCTTACGATATCTATGTGAGGCCTTTCATGGATAGTCCCTTATTTATGTTCTAATATATTAAATTTACATGAAATCCAAGGTGACCAGTAGAGCCCTTCTGGATTTTCTCAGGGTTTTAATCCTGTTTTTGAAATAATGTGTGTCTCTTGTATGCGTAATTTGTTTTAGAACATAACCCTTATATGTTTGTTCACAAGCTTGCTAAGTAGTGTTGTGGGGTGGTGGGCAGCAATATATTATTTCCCTACGTCTATCTCACAGGAAGAACTTGCATATTGATGCATTGTATTTATTTCCATATACATAAATATTTCCATTGTGTAAGTCAGTGAATTCACATTAAACTACCACATAAAAACATTTCTTCCAAATGTATATGTTGTTGTTTTTGTTGTAAGTAAGTAAGAAGCATTTATAAAGTGCTGTAATTGATGTAAACATCCTGCAAGGCGCTGATATCCAAAATGGAATAGTCCAGTTCCAAAAAGGAGGTCAGAATCCATAGGCTATGGTGGAGGATAGGCTAATCTGAAAAGATATGTTTTCAACTGTTTTCTGAATAAAGAGATACCACAGTTCTAATGGCTTGAGGGAGCTTGTTCCACTCTGTGGGAGCAGCTACTGTGAAGCTTCGCAACCCTGAGCATTTATTCGGTTGAGGTGAGGGAATTGATAGGAGATTGACCCGTGTGAGATGACTCTGCTTAATAGAGAAGACAGATGTGGAGGTTGGCTAAATTTTATTGCTTTATAAGTAAGAAGGTTGTATTTGAACAATATTCAGTAGTGAATTGGGAGCCAGTGTAGTTTGTGCAGGAAGGGTGTGACATGACTAAGTTTATTTAGTTTGCACACAGTACGACATAAGGCATTTTGAACTTGCAGTCTGATGCTATATGCCTTTTTTGTGTGATAAAGCAGTAAATTACAGTAATCCAAGTGACTGCTTACCAAGGCATTTGCAACCTTCACAGCTGTTTCATGACTTAAATACCTGCAGACATATCATAGTTCCCAGCGATGGTAGTAACATATGTGACATAGATTAGCCACGTGTCTTTGCATTGAATTGTCAGCATCCAGGATGACACTAAGGTTTTTGACTGTTTCAGTTGGTTCCATGATATTACCAAGAAAACTTACTGGGAATGATGACTTCATAGAGATTCTGATTTAATCATCACCATTCACTATGAATTCCGTCTTGTCAGGATGTGACTGAACTGAGAGGGGTTGTATATATATAGGGTAAAAAGGAGTGGGCCCAGGACTGCTCCATGATAGGAGATTAATCAATTTTGTTCGGTCTTTCGGTGCTTCTGTCTGTACACCTTTTTGCCCTTATAACTCAAAAACTATAACATCAATTGAGCTCACAGGTACACACAAATTCCTCCAAATTTAGTGAAATTTGAGTGAAAATTAAAGTCAGACAACAGTTTTTGTTATTTCCAATTGGGTATATACAGAGAAAACTGCTTCTCCTCGTCACATACATGAATCAATATCACGCCAGGATTTTTCCTTCATGACTATTGTTGTCAATATTTTGGAAACCATGTAACCTGTTTATATCATTAGAAAGCTTTTATTACACTGCTTTTGTTAGTTTCTATTGTGTAAAAATCCATGAAGAAATGGTGGACAAATCACAAGTTAAACAATAAACTCTTTGTATTTACATTCGACATATGCCATTTAAACATCAGAAATATACAGCTACCACTGTAGCTCTGTCTGTAGAGTTAACTTGTGATCCTTGGGTTCAAGTCCTACCTGGACACATCAACTTTTTTTTAAAAAATTTAATAATTTTTTTATTTTTTAAAGTTTTTCCATATGACGAAAAGGGGAAAATATAAATCATAGCATTTTATTTTTTTGTCTCTCTGACATTATGGTAGTACAGGAACAAGCACATGCAATCAGCAAACCAAGTTTTAAACCCAAGGAATTCCCAAGAGGTTTTATTATTATTATTGTTACTACTACTACCATGTTCTGAATGCAACAGCTTTAAGATTTTCCTTCAGCAAATAAGTTTTGTTTCTGTAAAAACCGCAGCAATATCAAAAATATGGTCACGAGTCAAGCATTTTGCTGTCTCTGAGTGCATGTTGTTGTTGATGTTATATATCATAGCAAATTAAACATGAGACATAGTTGCACACATGTTTGACAAGTAAACTGGACATGGTTTACGGCATCATTCAGTGCAAATTTTAACTAAGGGTCATCGTTCATGTGCGGTAAGCACCAGAACACATGGCCACACGACTTGGGACATTTGGAATCTTGAAGTTGATGGAGAAGTAACGTTTTAAAAATAAATATGAACAGTGCTAGTTATATGAGTTGATTTTAGTAAATGTGGTGCAATCTTACTCGGATATTGTCTAGTTTGTGTATGAGATTAGTGTGTGGCCTATTTTTGTTTAGTGCTGTCTTCATTGCTATGATGAACAAAGACAAGGACAAACAGAAAAGTGTACAAAAGCGGACGTGAAAGCTAGTAATGAAAGTTAATAATGAAATGACAACACGGCATCAGGTGGGGGCACAACATAACATCTCATCGGAAGGTGAACAGACACAGGACACTGCTACACCACAAGCCAATCCTGTAGCTGTGGTACTGACTGTGGTCTCGACTGTGGACAACTTTACAAGGAATCTGGGGCTATTTGAAATGAGGCTGACTGCTTTGGAAGGAGATGCATGTTTGGGCAGACCAATACTGGACTCAGTACCTACTAGTGAGTTAGACGAACCATTGTTTCAAAACGGGGCTAGGCCAAAGCACTGATTCGTGCAACAGTTAGGGAGTGATGTGAAATTCTTGATTCGGACTCTTATGCTAAGACAACTAAACGAAAGAAAAAGTCTGAAAAGAAAGCAGCCCATGCAGTTTAAGTTATGTCCAGGGACTATATTCAGAGGAACTGTAAGGCGGCGGATGGTACAGTTGTGGGGAGAAAGCCGCGCACAGCTGCTGAGTCTCTGACCTTAGGTGCGGCAGACCTGCTTTCGCAACAAGATATTTAGGATTTGGGCCATATAGCTTTGGGAACAGTCCCACCACCTTTACAGCCCTGGCAAGTTGAGGTGCAGCCTGAGAGTCAATGGGTGGACGAAAGGTAGGCAGAAAGATTTATTTTAATTTCTAAACGTTGAATCTGGAGGTTTGTGTGGTATGGCCGTTAAGCCAGAACCTTGGGGAGATAATACCATAACTGGCGTCCAGCAACAAGTGCAGATTGACCCCAAGAAGGACGACACAGTGTGGAAACAGGACCCTAGGATTCAAGCATTGGTGGTCGAACATGTGCAGCAACTGGCAGCGGAGGCATGAAGTGACAGTTTTCAGGGTAAGGGGAAAAAATTTGTCAGATATAATGTCACAGACAGGCTTTGGATAATTTAACGCGACAATATATGATGGCTGAATTCTACGAGCTCTTGAAATTGATAGAGGCAACTTCATGGGAGGTAGCAAAAGGAGCTTATGTCTCTATTAAGCATACAATAGAAGAAGGAGAGCTGTCCTGGCAGGATAGAAAAGAAAAAGCCTGTTAATGCAACGCAGAATGTACACGGTTGTTTTCTCAGGGGCTCAGACAGCACACAAGCCTAGTCATGCATGTGGGATAAGAAGCTTATCTGTAAGTTCCACCATGCGGGGAACTGGCAGAAAGGAACTGACAATCATACCGATCCTTTGATGGGCATTACCTACATCCATGATGGGGGTAGAAGAAAGTAAGACATTGTGGATGGCTGCAGCTTTCTTGTTGACTCGGACAGTTGGCAGATAACGGAGATGAACATGGTCACAGATTGTGATGATTTAGTTATTGAAGGTGGCTGGTCAAGTTTTGTTTCACATGTTTCTGCGTCAGATGAGAGGCAAGGGGAGTTAGGCATGCTGATGTCATTGATAATCTGTGTGTGAGTTCTTCAGCCACCCATTGTTGGAATGTACAGGCGCCAGCCTTTGTAGTAGGACGAAGATAGCATGATCAGCCTAATGCACCTAATGCACCAAATTTCAGTTCGCAGTGGTGGAGTGTGATGGGGTCCTCCACAGCCCTGCAGTCCAGGATGACAATGACATTATAGTTGAGTGCCAGAGTGGAGACAATGACTTTGTAAATTATAATCAGGATGCTCTTGATATGTGGAGTAATAATAGTTCTGATAAAGAAAGATTGGTTAAAATTATTAGCATAAGTGGTGAACATTCTGGTTCACAAGAGTTTATACACAGTCATAATTTTTAAAGTAGTAATTTGATGTATAATAAGCTTGGTTTATCAGATTATGAGTTTTCTTTCCCAGTATTGAGTCCCAAGTGGGTTAACGGTCATAAAAGGGTGGACAAATTGGTGGGTTACAAGCAACGGGTGAGATGTACTCGAGATGTACCAGTGATAAAAGACCCTGGCCCTTTGCCATTTAATACACCTTATCTTGATTTGGCAGTAGCAGTTAGACAGTCTGGAGTATGTAACATGCATGGTTACAGGGTTTTGGTTAACTCTGACATGCATTAGGTGCATTATTGACGTGTGGCGGTAATACATCAAGGTATTTGATGATCCACGACTGTTGGAGTTTCTCCAATACGATTTCCCTCTTGGTATAGCCAAGAGAAATTCGTTGCAGCACCTGGATATCAATAACCATTCATCAGCTTTAAATTATCCTGATGCGGTTGATAAATAAGAAAGAGGTGGAATTGGGCACCATGCAGGGTCCATTTGATGCAATACTTTGTGCACATTATCATGTTTTGCCATTAATGTCTCGCCCAAAGGACAGGAACGATAGGCAGATAATAGTAGACCTCTCTTATGGGGATGAACTTTCAGTGAATGGGGTTACACCTAGGGATGTCTCTGATGGGTGCAAAATTTGATTTGACACTCCCCTCTTTACACTATCTTATTGCTGACATTTTAGGTTGTAAAGAACAACCGAAACTTGTGAAAGTGGATATAGCAAGAGCCTTTAGAAATGTACGAATCAATCCGGGAGATACGGTGAAACTAGATATTAATCATAATTTTATTTATTTATTTGGGGTTTTACATCGCTTTCAACACTGTAAGGTCATATCACAACAGGTAGTTGGAAGGGCAGAGGAAACCAGTACATACAGTTGGTCAAGGTTCTGTACTGTAAACTGACAACCAACGGCAAAACAACTACCAGCTTTCCCACTTGAGGCCGTGCCGGGAACCGAACCCCGGCCTCAGAGGTGGGAGGTGAGAGTGTTACCACTCTGCCACCGTAGCCCCTATAGTAATCATAAGGATAAATATTACCTTGACACTTTGTTGGCTTTTGGAGCACCTAACGGAATGGCAATCTTTCAGAGAATCTCTGACGCCATACGGCACATTTTGGCCAATGACAATATACATGTTTGGAACTATATTGATGATATTTTTGCGTGCTGTCCGGCCAGTACAGCCGAGGCGAGGTTTCGCAGGTGTAGAATTGGTGGGTGAGCTGGGCTTTCCTATAAATTTAGACAAATTGGTGGCCCCAGCAGACGACAGATGACATGAACATTGTGATCAATGCTAACATAAGGACCATTAAATTATCGGATATCAAAGTCAAAGAAATTTGGAAGGAATAGCAGTATAATATGGGTAAGAAATTTATTAGAAGAAGGGACATGCGGTCCTTAGTAGGTAAACTCCTCTATGTGGCAAAGATAGTACTTCCCGAATAGGTTGTTGGCTCATCTGAGGGGCTCAGGAAATGGCTGGATTGCGGTTGATCCTGGGTTTAGATGAGACCTGACATGGTTTTTAAATTTTTTACAGAGTTATAACGATAGCATACAGTTTAGTATGATAACTTATGATTATAGTGTAGGTTTGGAAGTGGACGTGTCTTTGGAGGGCAAGGGAGTTGTGTGGGATAATAAAGCTTATGCATTAGAGATTCTGTCATGGGTGAAACAAGGACGCAATATAACACAATTTGAAATGTATAATGTTGTAATAACATTTAGACATTGGGCACCGTGTTGGGGAAATTCATTTGTCAACATTGTATTTTAAAATGCTGCAGTCATCCAGATTTTGAACACCTTAAAACAGGTGAACGTTTTTTGAGGATTGTATACGTAATTTATTGTTCATTGCAGCTCAGTACAATAAACATTTTTTATCTTACCATATTAAGGGTAGTAATAATGTAATAATGGGCAGATGCTCTATCTAGATACCTACAGGATAAACCTAATAATCAGTGGGTTCTGCACACGGTGGAGCAGGACACTTTGGCGGATGGCATATAGGATCTTGATTTTCAATTGTAGGGGCTGCATGAGCAATGGGATACCAAGTGATTGTGGATATGGATCATCCACGCACCAAGAAATTAAGGCAGCCCCTTATTAGACTTCACAGGGTTTTGTGTATCACATGGTATTACTGGCTTATGTTAATGTTTTGTATAGGCAACGATTGGGCCACCAAATGATTATGAATTATGTTTCAGTGTTGAAACAGAGAATGAAGCAATTGAGGGTCCCATGTGGATCTTGGGAGTCTGATAATATTGAGGCATTTATAAAGGCAATTGGTAAGAAACCCACTGGTACAGTACCACCAAGAGCAGTTCTTTCAGTGGAAAAATTTGAAACATTGTTTCATGTCAACGCTTGTTTCCCTGATTCGGTACCCTATGTGATTTCCTTCTCATTGGGATTGCTTGCTTTCTTCCATGTAACAAACCTGGTGCCATCATCTGAGGGTAAATTTGACCCGTGAAAGCACCTTTTGGTGGGAGATGTGGAATTGGGTGATAAGGGAGCAAACATCAAATTAAGGTGGGCGAAAAATTTGCAATGATACGATCAAAAGCATGTAGTTTGTGTCCCATGTTTGGTCACAAAGCCACTTTTGTGTCCATATCGGAATTTGGTGCAGATGATTAAGTGGTGGAGATCCTTGTAAGCACCTGGTGCATGTGGATGGCGTACCATTAACAGAGAGAAGGATTAGGCAATGGCTTGCGGAAGTGTTGAGACTGATGGGGTTATCATCCAGGGGTTTTACATTTCATGGTCTCAGGCAGATCTCAAGGCAATTACAGCAGATGGCTACACCACAAATGGCTCATGGCATCAGAACAAAAAACTACCAGATATGTAGGAATTGTTGTTTCCAGCATTTGGCACTGACTGTAGATTCTGCAAAAAGAACCACTGGGCAAAATGCTGCAGACAAAAGCAACAAGGAAATGTGAAAAGAACCGGCAGTCAACATTACCATCACTATGAGAAGCAAGGAAATACAAAAGGTAGAAAAGCCGGTGTTCACTCAATGCAGCCTGAGGACAAAAGAATGCAGCCCGAGGACACTAGTGAGAAATGGGAACCAACTGCTTCATTATCATTCTCCAATATTACTATCTCAACACTGACGTATGATGCAATGTATGAAGTTTTTGCAAAACTTCAGATCTAACTGCATGAGGTTCCGGGAATACACACCCTACAAGCCAAGATTGACACAGGGACTCAAGGTAACACCTTACCTGTCAGAATGCTAAAATTGATGTTTCTAAAAAAGTACGATGAACATATTAGGCCAATGGCAAATGTTAAGTTGACAGCATACAATGGAAGTGCGATCCCCTGTCATAGAATAACTCAAATGCCATGTCAATTGTAACATTCAGGGTGGATAAATACCGAATTTTTTATAGTGGATGTCACTGGCCCAGCAGTTGTCTGTCTTCTGAGATGCGAGAAACTTAAGCTTGTCATTCTGCACTGTGCAGTGAACCAAGTTCAAGCAACACAGTTCCAGTAAACAGTGTTGGTAACTTGACCAGTTTGACCAGTTCAAGGGTGAATATCAAATAGTTGTGGACCCAGAAGTCCAACCGCATGTTGCCTCATCCAGAAAAACACCAATTGCACTGAAGTATTCAATCAGGGAGGAGCTAGACTGCATGGAACAGGATGGTATAATAAAACAAGTAACAGAGCAAACTGACTGGGTGTCAAGTCTGGTATACTCTAGAAAGCAGAATGGCCGACTATGTGTTTGTTTGTCAAAATACCTAAACTGTTCATTAAAAAGTCCTCACCACAAAACACCAACTCTGGACGAACTCACGCACCATTCATCTGAGCAGCCTATTTCAGCAAACTGGATGCCAAGTCTGGATATTGGTCAGTTTGCCTCGATGAAAAGTCACAACTGCTGAAAACATTCCAGTCACCTTTCAGGCGTTATGCCTTCAAGAGGCTACCATTTGGGCTATGCATTTTACAAGATGTATTCCAACATCGAATGTACTGCATATTGGTACAATGAGAAGGTGCCATTGGAATTGCTGATGATGTTGCAGTCCATGGTAGCACTGAGACTGAACATGACAAGAACCTGCACCAGTTAATGAAAGTGGCATCTGAAAATGGCCTGGTCTTCAACTCAGAGAAATGTTAAATCAAAAAGAAAAGCATATCATTCTTTGGAATGACATATACCGACCAAGGTGTAAAACCTGACCCAGCAAAGGTTGAGGGCATACAGGCAATGCTACCACCTTCAAACAAGAAGGAATTACAGGAATTTCTTGGTCTGATAACTTATGTCACCATTTGTGCAAAATCCATCCCAAAAGTCCCTAGTGCTGAGATGTCTCCTCAAGCAAGATGTAGATTTTTTAATGGGATGTTAACCACCAAGCATGCTTTGATGCTCTGAAGCAAGAGGTCACAAAGAAAGTGTATTACAATGGTTCAATGTGAAGAAACCAGTAGTGCTTCAAGTTGATGCCGGCCTACGTGGTCTTGGATCAGAATTACTCCAGGATGGTAAACCTGTGGCCTATGCTTCAAAATCACTGTCAGATGTCGAGAAATGATATGCATGCATAGAGCAGGAGTTTTTGGCAATTGTGTTTGTTATGACCAGATTTCACACATATTTGTACGGACGTCAGTTCAAGGTGCTGACAGATCACAAGCCACTTGTCATGATTATCCAGAAAAACCTCTCAAGTGCCCCACCAAGAATACAACAACTTCTTCTAAAGCTCCAAGGATACGATTATACACTGAAATATCTGAAGGGATCTGAGATAACCATTGCTGACACCCTGTCTCGACTTCCAAATGAGAAGGAATCTCAAGCAATTGACTTGGACATTCGAGTGGATTATGTCAAGTTCAGCACAGATCTTGTATAGAGTATTCGTGAAGGTACCAAAGCGGACCAAATGCTGCAGGAATTGACAAACAAAGCCCTCACTGAATGACCCAATTCCATTCAAGACCTTCCACATAATATCAGATCATTCTTGTCTTGCAGAGATGAGATTTCTATTGACAATGGCATATTAATAAAGGGAATGGTCCTGATCATACCACAGAGTTTACAGCGTGAAATACTCACTCAACTGCATTATGGACCCCTTGGGATAGTCAAAGAGGGTCAGTTGAAACATCTGTTTCCAAATGAAAATTGAGCTTATAACTATGAGCCTAACTTGAGAATCTCTTCCCTAAATGAATTTTCAATTCCATTGATCACATACTTCAGAGAAGAATCATCCAGTTAAGACATATAATTTCTTATCATAACAGTCAATTTCTCAAGAGTGTTTTTCCAGTTACCACTTTTAATAAAATTTTTGAACCATACTAGCTGTACGGCATCATTTAAGGATGACACATTTGTCAACTTTCGTTTTTTCCTATCATTAACTGTACATTATTATTAAATATAAGCCATAGGAGCTTAAATTGTTTTACCTAATTAACATTGTATTTACATTTTAAGGGAACATGTGTCAAGGATTTGTTTTAATATGGCAATATTTGATTCTGTGTTCAAGGTTTGTAAGTGTTAAACAAATTTGGCAATTAAGCTAAGGTTGTCCTGCAAATCTGACATTTCTGTTATAGTTAAACCTTGTATTACATCATAAATAGATTCCTTGACCCCAAAAACCTAGACTTAGACACCAAAATTGTGTCTCTATGTACATTAGAAGTGAAGATATGTATAAAAATAGAATTTTCCATTATGTATGGCGGCCATTTTGTTTTTTGCTTTTAAAAAAATCCCTCAAGGGTGCCAAGCTGGCACCCGGCTGATTTTTCATCAGGACAACTTAGAGATGCTGAATCAACAAAAAAACTTCATAATAGCAACAAAACACACTTTGACCTAATATGGCTATTTGGCATCTGGACTATTATGCCCAGTTTGCCTCAGAGTGGAAATTTGATCATACCACATTATCACCAAACTACTCAAGATCAACTGGGTTTGAGGAAAGGCAATTACAGACTGTGAATGGGATTTTACAAAAATGCTACCAGAGCAAAGGAGATTTGGACATGGGACTTGTATGTCTCAGAACCACTCCAGTTGACCATCAAATAAAATCTTAAGCTGAGCTACCTTTTGGCCCCAAACTCAAATCAAACCTTCCTGGAAAAATCCCAAACACACTTGATACAAGAATATTATCCACGACAATTACTGGAATTGACAAAAGAGTCAGAAACGTTACTATGATGCTCATGCAAAGGACTTAACACCATTGAAACCTGGTGATTCCATTTGATACCAGGAAATGTCTTCAAGGAAATGAATACCAGGTGTGGTGAAGGATAAGTGTGAACAACCTCATTCTTATCTGAAAGTCACCCCTAATGGTAACACTCTAAGACACAACAGACAACAACTCAGTGGAAGATCTGATTAATTTCTACCCAGAAAGATACAAGTAGAGAATACCCCTGAAGACACTTGATCAGCTACAGTGAAAACAAATGACAATTACGTTACCAAATCTGGACAGATAGTGAAACCATTCATAAGATACAAACCTGGAGCGTAGTGGACCATAAAGTGTGAAAACCATACAGACCACATAAACATAAGTGTGATTCAAATGACACAATATCTATTACATCTGCGTGCTAAGAAAAAAAGTGTAATTTACTTGTGTATACTGCTTAAAGTCTTCAACTACAGTGGACTGGATATGTTTGTTTAAAAAGACACTATTAAATAACCAATTACTTGAGAGTTACAGATTATATGAATCAGTAAATTACCCCAGTATTCCGATCTGTTTTCAATTTGTTCCTTCTTTGATTCGGGGGATGTTGTGTGTGCACTATATGTCATTGGTGCCTATGTATAAGAACATACATAAGTGTGTAGTTTCTCTTACAGAATAAAAGTAAGTAGATATGCTTGTTGTGTTGTAACTTATAATGCAGATTTATATACATAAGAATACCAACAAAGATTACACAACCCACCACACCCTGGGTTTTAGGCTTTTAGCTTTTAGTTGTTATGTAATGGGGTGTCAGCATTGATACACACATTTGGTGCACATGCTTATGTGAGGTGATGATCTAAATAAATGAAAGAAAATTCCCCAAACTGCGTAGTTTTCTTATTTTGGCTAGCATAATGAGTGAATGAATGGGTGAATTTTCCCTCAAGATTTTACTTCCCTCTGTCAATATTCGCTAACATCCGTGTTCTAAAAATAAGAGAATTCTAAGAATAAGGATTTCTTTAGTTCCTAATTGTTGATTAGTATGAATGTATTGTTGAAAAAAATCTCTTTTGAATGAACGCTTTCAAAGCCCTTTTGACATTTTTATTCCTGGAAATTTGTATTTTTTAATTTTATTTTTCGAAGCCCCGATTTTCTAAGAAAATTCCAAAATTAATAGGGTTAGAATGTAAATGAAAAACAAGAATGTAAGTGATTATGTGCAGGGCTAGATCAACAAACTGACTGTTACATTTGCAGCCATAATGATATTTAACTTGCTCTTACATTTCTATTGGTTTCTGTTCATAGTTGAGATGTTGTAAATCATTGATAATTAACAAACTGGGTGTTTCTTTTGCTCTAAAACCACCAAAAGATGTCCTAGCTCAGCCTTATAGTTTACTGTTATGGAGATGACCAGATGCTGTCACACTTCTTGATTGAGTGGCCGGTGTTATATAGGCATCTAAGGGATTTCAGCGTTTACATGATAATAACTAAAATCAGTTAAAATTCCGTAAAGTCATTGCTATGTAGGTAATATGTAATAAATAAGCTCTGATTGCTCAAGGGTTAGTAAACTGCTGCCAATTTCAAGCACAAAATCACAATAAGGAAATCTTTAATCTTTAATATATGTTAATTGCACTTTTCCTAAATACCACTAAAGAAGTTAACACCTTTGATTTAATGTGATGCTAAAGATTATTCCATCATTACTTAATATATATTAATTGGACTTTTGCTAAATATCACTTTAGAAGTTGTCACCCTAGAGAAACAAAGAATTTTCCCCCATAATGAGCCATTAATAGGAATCCAGTTAAAATTAAATGATGCTAACCTCATACCTGCATACCTGATGTACAATTCATCAACTAAAATATGTGTCAGCTTAAGAGTCTGTCATATGAGAGAGTTTAAGCAGTATAATTGTACTCTTATTGTATAACATTTGTTGTTGGTCTTTTTTTCAAGTTTTCAACACAGGACCGATTTTGCAGGGGCCGAGTTTTGAGGAGGACAATGCCTAATCTGGCTATGATACAGCAATCGGCCCCTTAAAATTTGGCCCCTGGATACTCGGCTCCCAGTTGAAACAAACAATAAGATGCAAACCATAACAGTACAGTACAATATGTTTTTATCCTCTGTCACTTAATCACTTATTCATGTTAAAATTATTGAAAGTGTAATAGGTTTAATGGAGATTAAGTGCTATAAAAGTTTTATTAGATTATAAACAGTAAACTTTTGTGAGGGCCGATTTGACAAGGGTGTTTTTTTTCCTGAGGCTGATTTGACAAGAGTTTTTTTTTCCTTGGGGGCTGATTTTGTGAAGGGCCGATTCATCTATGATTTGTTTTCAGTGCAACAAAAATGAGCAGAAGATGTGCAAAATACTTTTGCAATGATATACAATATATCTGTAGCTGATATAATTTATGAAATACATTTTTCGGGCTTGTATCTGGGTACCAACAATTTCATTCCTGTTGGGATCTAAAAAAAGCAAGTGACACTTTAGATTACACCACATGCTATCTTTGAATCTCATTTCATACTGGCTAATAAATTTGCATTATAGAACAAGAAGGGATAACTTAACACTTGAAAAGATATTTTTCTTTTTTTTCCATCTGCATAAGCTGAGTGTTCTATTTTATTCTGTTTTACGAGTGCTTTTAGTTCATCCACTCATATTTGTAAAGACACAGAATAAGAGAAAATATATCATTTGTGTTCTGGGAAATAAAAATGTGCAAATGCCGATACAGCTGCAGTTGTGTAATGATTGAGACTTCATGGCCCAGCTAGGTGAGTGATGAACAATCCTCTGACAGAGAATTAGACATAAGTACAGTTGTTAATGGCTCGGGCAGCGATGATAAGAGTACTCATAATAGATCTTATGACAAATTCATATCTGAAGGTCCTTGTACTTCTTGTCAACCTACTCCCAAAACTGATTCCCAGAATTTAGTTAATGAAAAGAACCTTGATCAGTTGATTACATTAAGTCAGCCTCTTGATAAACATTAACAGGCTGAAATGAAAAATCGCTCAGAAACTGAAAACAAAAAGCAAAAGTACTGGCCACAAAGTTGGTGTGAAAGTACGAAAGTCAAGTGCTAAAAATCACCCATCTGAATCACTATTGAATACCCCGTCACTGTATATGAAAAAAAATTGTAGCACTTGTTACAGCATATCACTGTATAGGTACTGATAAAAAGATCAAATCCCAATGTGGGGGTCCAGTTGACGTCTATGTCAAATATAGGACAAAGTGGTCTAATGCGCACCTTTTAGTGGGTAATGGCATGGATGAGACATTGGATGGATGGTTTTCTGCCACATTATGAGGATTTTAGAATTTAAAACATAAAATTTTAGATACTATGTTAGATTATGTGATTTCACTATTGGATGATTCAAATGATTTTTCTTGGGCCGCGGCAGAAGAAAGTAATGCAGTGCTCTTTTGTCATATGGAACAAGTTGAGATACAACATCACACTCAAACAGAAATGCTTAATAGAATAAGGAGAGCTCAGGCTCAAAGACATGTCCCCAGGGGTAATCAAAACTCTAATAGTCAAAGTTCCATAAAAAGTAAAATAACAGTACTTTTTTTCGACCAAGATACTTATAACCAAAACAATACTCATGAGACAAAAGGAGTATTTTGTAAGTACATATGCTCTGTTTGCTTCACAAGAAATGGTAAGGCCTTTCGCCATGCAAATGTTGACTGTAGAAATAAAACCAGACCGTCAAAAAACGATTAGATCTCAGCATTTGTCAGCCATAATATAGCTAAAATAAGCTGGAGTTGTATACAATAGCAATATTTCAAAAAAGTGTGAAATGGTCAAGCTGGTTTCATCAACAGAAAGGTTTCTCTAACAGTAATGATGGCAGGATCTACACTCTGGTCACAAAGTTGTTACAAAATCGTTATGGGAAAAGGCATTTGGCAGGACAAAAATCCTAAAGCTTGCATCATACAATCTGAAAAAAATGAAAATAAATTTCATTTGCTTTTGTGTAATAGATTTCAAGGTTTATATATGGAAGACCAGAATATAGTACAGATTTTGTATCTTTGGCTTCTGACGTTGCAGATTTTAAAGACTGTGAGAAAACGGTTTAAATAACACATAAGAAGGCTATTCATAGGCAAAAAGTTCATAGTGAAGGTCAATGTTTGACACCTGTTTGTTAAACCTTCTCATCATCACAGTTACAAGAATGTTATGTAAAAAATCAAGGTCAGATCTGTTATCAGGTCGACTATGCTTTGAAATCAGCTGTTGATTCATAGTCTGTTGTGTGCAGAGGTACAAACCAGGAGAAAAATATTCTTGATAATATATTGAGACTAAAATCTAATTGAGTGGATCAGTGGGTTTTAAGAAGGTTTGTACAACATGGAGAAAGTGCATTAGACGTATATTTCAATTATCTAATATGACTTACTCTAGGTGTCTTCCTCTGATTTGCAAAGATGTACCTATAACACTAAAGATATATAGAAGGTTCAATCAGTTCTTCACGGTATAGTTAATAGTGACAATTCAAGTGTTAGGCTTTGTGGAAGAATTCTGTTGATGGGTAGCAAGTCTAATGTCAGCAAAACTATAAAAAACATATCTAATGAGTTAAAATGTAAAGGAAGAAGTGTGTATGCCACCAGTTCAATTTAACAGAAATATATCGAACACTTTGGAAGCCATGTATAGTGAGGAGGATATTGTAGTTGTTGATAATATTTTAGATATTTTATATATTAGAGACAAAACTTGACCCAATTTAGTAAAGAAGAAATTAATAGTATGCTTACCTTCTTATGTATAACTTATACTAAATGTAAATATTAAATATAAATCTTTTATATTTTAAATTTGATGTTGTTTACTTGTTTATCTGTTTGTATGCATGCATTTATATCTGTATGTATATGTAAATATATCTATGTAATTCTTGTGCCAAGAGCACGATTGTAATATATAAATAAATAATGCTTGCATCAGCCAAAATGGGGACAACTTTGGTTCTATTCCCCTTTCAGACCTTCAAAGATATGATGGTCCATAGAAACATTAGCGTACAATACCAAATACCATAAAGGCTCACAAAATGATTAGGAACAGTGGGGTTCTAAATTATTTAAATTGTAGAATCCCACTGAACTCTCAACTAAAACTAAAGAAATAAATACAACATTTATATAATCATGTGGACAAACAATTGCCAGATTTAATACAGTTTGGCTTTTCTTTAGGCTTCAATAGAGGGGCCAAACTTATTTTTTCTGACAATAATCATACTTCAGAATCGAATATCTGGAGCATGTCAAATAATGTATTCTCGAATAGTTGAAGTAAAAACAAGAGATTTACAGTAATGAACTTTAGTTGGTCCCAGGGCGATTTGGTCAATGACTATATTCAGAAACATATTCATTTTCAGTAGTCATGTTATTCTACATCATCGCCTGCTGGGAATTTATCATAAGGACTTGGTTCTAGATAGAAATCTGCTGTTCAGATTCAGACAAGGATCCAGATTGAGTGAGAGATGTTCTGATACCATTCGCTATATGATGAAACAGCTAAGTCATAGTGGCCTCATAAACTATGTAGATGATCTCATGTCGGGTCTGCCCTCTGAAATACATGCTGCTCATAATAACGTGCTGGATATAATGGCCTAATAAAGTATATAGATGACCTCATGTCATGTCTGACCTCTTAAATACATTCGCCTTATAATAAGCAATTATTTCTGCTTCAATAGCTTGGATTAGGCATTAATAAAGATAAATTGGTTCCATTGTCCACCTCTGTAGCCTCCCTAGCCATTTTGTTTGACACTATTAATGAAACCATTTCTCTACCCAAAGAAATATTGACAGAATTTAACCAAATATGCACAAATGGGTGCAAAAAAAAACTAGCTGCACAAAAATTCAATTCTAGTATCTTCCAGGACGTTACTTTATATAATGATGAAATGCATCCGACCAGGAAGATTCTTTCATAATAGAATGTTTCAGATTCTTAGAGACAATACTAATGTGACCTGTTTGAAACTGACACAACCCTTTTGCAGGGATTTGAACTGGTTTAACACTTTTTAGACCAATAAAGGGAGGTTACTTTTTATGATTTATGAAAAAATGATTTTTCTGTACATCTGAATGCCTCTTTAGTAGGCGTTGACCTCCTTAGTAGGCCATGATAATATGGTTTATGCCCTTTCTCTGCTGTCAAAATTTAAATAATTTCACATTACCCAGCTTAAAATGCTGAATGTAATGGTACGTCTTATAGTTCCTGGGCTAATAGCCATATCTCAATACAATGTGATAATAGGCCAGTGAAAGAGGTCCTGAATTCGGGCAAAACTAAAGATATGCTCTTGGCCACTTGCACCTGAAATGTCTGGCTAATTACCTTTATATTTAATATCCAAAATTCATGTGCCAAGGAAGAGAAAGTGAATCATATTGCTGATTTGTTTTCCAGATCATTTATCAACCTGAATAAAAGAACATTGTTACCTAATTTTGTTAACACACATGTAAATTTAACTGTGTTAAACTTTGTTATTTAATTTATTTTCAGATCTACCCATAGTCTCAGCCTGGCTGCCCATCAGAGCATCGCAGAGGCTGTTCTTTGCATTTAGACCTACTACATACAATAACTATCTTAAGTTGTTTCAAGATTTCACTGGTTCCTGGTGGAAGCTTGGCTTACTATCTCACAGGAGAACCATGTAGTTATCTAAACTTTTAGGGGTATTTAGTTCAAACTGCAATTTTAGTTTCACACATAGCTAATCACCTAGCTGCAATAAGAGGATTTTATACTTCATTACCTGGACACCATCTGCTTTCAAAATGAGCAGCTCCGGCTGTTTAAAACAGCCACTAGTATTAATCCAACTTTCAAGCCACAAACTAAAGTTCTAATTGACACAAACAAACTTTTGTGTATAGTGATGGCCTATGATCAATTTACAGTTTCCAATAGTGCTTGAAGCATTATGTTTCTCATCATACTTTTCTTTTCTCAGATTGTCAAACACATTGTCTCATTCAGTGGGTATATTTGATCCCACCGGACAATTGGCTGTAGGACATCTGATACTGATTGAAGAAATGTTAATCATACTTATTAAAAGATCCCAAACTATGCAAAAACAAGGCCGAAAGGAGTTTCAGTCTACTAGCCCAAGCCACAAAGCCATCAGAGACCAGAGTAGTGCTCTGAAGCAGTCACCCATCCCAGAACTTATGTAGCCCAATACTGCTTAACTTCAGTGAAGATACAAATACTCATCGCACTATGCTACAATTCATCAAAGTCCAGAGACAAAAAAAATGAAAAAATAAGTGATCTGTAGAAGCACGAGCTCTAGCAAGGCACGTGCTTAAAAACAAAGTAGCCACCATCCCTTTGCCTTTCTTGGGAGATTCTCCCTTGTGTCCTATTGTAGCTTTCAGGTTGCTTTTAGACTGTTACTAACTTAATCAAATGATCCACTTTTTGGGACTAGATCCCATTGGGTGTTTCCCTGATCTGTTTCAGTTGCTAGAAAGCATTTAACCCTTCCCTGACCTTCTAGGACCCCTACATGTCAGGTACTACATGGGCATTTCAACATGGGTTTTCCGAACAAGATATAATGCTCCATGGGACCTGGAAGTCTGATGCTGTCTTGTCTTACATACCCTCTACACCAACTTTTTTCCTCAGTTTCCTCAGGCTTTCAACTACACCTACAGACTTGATTTTGGCTGTTTGGTGGTTTTATGCACATGCAGACAGACAAACCAACATCATTCCTTGTTTCATGCATAAATACCTGATTAAAAGAATGTCCTTTTTTGACCCAGTGGTCAACTTCTCCTTAGATTTCTCCTGATTAGTTTCCCAGTTTCTTAACTGCTGGTTTAGGCTGTAAATTAATTTACGATACAACTTAACCTCGATAATAGTTGTGTGTCTTAGTATATCATGTCAAAATATATTTTTTATTATACTAGTCACATGAAATGTAACCAGATGCAGTTAAACTGTAATCACTGTAATACTTGATTATCACTTTAAAATATCTTAAAAATATCTTTAAAAATTATATATTAATCTCACTTGTTTTTATTTGTGCAATTGGGTGGGTGGTGGCGAATGTTTGAGCTGGCATCTGGTGCCAGTAAGTTTATTCCTGTGGGGACCTTAAATAAAGCATTTGACACTTTAGGTTACACCACATGCTATTTTGTAATATCATTTCTCATAAGCTAACAAATTTTCTCTCGTGTAAACTATGAGGCATTCTTCCATTTGTATTCTAGAAGTTGAAGGGGTAACACTTAAAAAAAAAATTTCTGCCCACCCTACATATTACCTCTCTCCCCCCTCTTTTTGTATTGTAAATAGTTATGAGTCCATGTACTTACACCATGTTTCTAGTTTCAGACTGTCTCCGTTGGTTTGCTTGTATTCTGGGACGTATCATCTGTTGGCTTGCCATTTCAGCCCTGATGGGGCTTTGACTGGCCCTGAGTAATGCCTGGGTCTTATAAATGAATAAACAAACTGATAATTGCTCAAAAGCAGTCTTTGTTTAATAAACTGGATTTACTGCAGCTATAAATCATACTCCAAAGATTGCAATTTTTACTGGGCATTATTCAGAAGGCAACAAAATCTATATCCAGTTCATGTCTCTACATGGAAATATTTTTTTGTTACTTTTTGTATCATATATAAAATTTATACAATATGGTAATATTTTCCCGGCTAAATGTTTTGTGACAATAAACATAAACTTTATATATTGGTTATTGGTTGATATTGGTTAGCAGTTGTACAAATGCCATGTCCTAGTGTCACCTTAGTTTGACCTATGACGTTGACTCTGCCAGAATGTTTTCTGAAGTAATATTTGAGACACATTTCTCTAACCTAAACATATATGGATTGCTGCAACTGCCCAGGGGGCCCGCTGTGATGCAGTGTTATCTTACCTCCCACCTATGAGGTCGGTGGTTCAAACCGTGGTCCTTATGTGGGAAAGTTGGTAATTGCTTGCCGATGATCAGCGGTTTACAGTACAGAACCTTGACAAACTGTATGTTCTAGTTCATTCTGCCCATAAGACTACCCATCATGATATGACCTGAACAGTGTTGAAGTATAGGTTAATGGCCACGTAAGTGTTCAATATTCGAAAATAACAGTCCATTATTTTCCAATACTGGACACTTACGAGGTTATTAACCTATTTAAATAACACCTCTTCATTAATTTATAATTTTAAAGATGTTGTTTAACATCATTACTTTTTCTTTCTATATTCCTGGTGTGTTCTTTTTTAGTTTTATGATCATTTCAGTTAAAATAAATGTAAAAGGGTTTCTTTGAAAATGTGCTAAAAGACTTCTATATCTGATCAAAATCACAAAAAGGCCAATAGTGAAAAGTCATTAAACACTTTTAACAAAAGAAAAACTTTCAAGTGTAATTAAAAGCAATGTAAAAACCCAAATAAATAAATATTAACTCCACCAAGGAGGATTTATTTTTATGAAAATTGGTCTGTTTGTTCATTGTTTGTTAGCAGGATTATGAAAATACTACTGGTGGGATCTTCAAGGAAAATAATCAGAATATTGGTCCTGGTCCAAGTTATATCCCATTAAATGTTGAGAGTGATCTGGCTCATCATCTGGATGTAAAAAAAATCTGGACTTTCCCATTTACTTATTATTACATGCCTTGGCAGAGGCATGCACTCTCTGAGTTATATATATTTTTACCAAGTTGTGCTATTTCCATTGAGAGCCATACTTTAGTAAATAAACTTTACAGCTTCATAACTTTAAGTTTACCAATTAATAATTTCATCTTGCTATTGACTTGTTTTGTATTGATACTTTGTCCTTGTATACATTTTCTGTCTTTTAAGTATTATATGCCCTGCAACCTCATAAAACTTACACTATAAGTTCTATATCTAATACTTTTCACAGCTATATTCCTGGGCTGTGGGGTACAGGCATCTCTGATGCTTTTCTGTCACTTGTTAAGTTTAATTAAGAAGGATGAAGAGAAAAAAATAACCTATTGTAATGAAAAACCCCACACATACATTTGTATTTACATTTATATTACAAAATAGGCTCACAATGTGATCACCGTCTATGGGTTTCCAGTCCATATATGGTGAACCTAATACTGGTGAGGGGTCAGTCAAGTGTAACAGTTTTCCAAAATAGACCTATAAACTGATTCAAGGGTTTTCATCAATTAGAAACAATAAAGATATTTAAAAATTTTAGTGCAAAAACACTAATGTGTCATACTGCACTATAAAAACATTAACTTCTATAAATACATTAACTAATATTCACAAACATATACATACAAATAATTAAAAACTGACAAAAATACCAAACAAAAAACAAGATTATATGAATGACTAAAAAAATGTAAAAAACCACAACATAAACAACAAACAAAATAAAGTGTAAAAATACAAAGTATAGATCAATATCACAGAACAACACTAACCAAGACTAGATTTTACAGAATAAATAAACATGAAGGACAAAGCACAAAATAATTTAATTAAAACTTTTTAAACAGGCCACATTCTTTTAAATAATTTATAACATTATAAACATTTTCATTAAATAACTTTTCCATCGTATTTATATCTCTATAATATTTTATTCTAGTGTCACGTAGGTCGATACAGTCTAATAATATATGCTTGACTGTATCAGGACAATGACATGGAATGCACCAGGGCATATCTTCACCTTTCAACAGATACCTGTGTGTGAAATAGGTGTGTCCTATACGGACTCGAGTTATAACTATTTCCTCCCTATGAGATAAACCTGTCCAAACATAAAAATCTCCAACAGTAGGGTTTATTTAAAATAGTTTGTTCTCAGGACACGCATTCCATTGAGCTTGCCACTTTTGTTTAAAAACACTATTTACATTCACTTTCAAGTCTGTATAGGGGACTTTCAAGTCTAAAACATTAAAATTCAAGATATGTTTGGCAAGCTCATCTGCTTTTTCATTGCCCCTTATGCCTACTTGACTAGGAACCCAAGCTAAAACAACTTTTTTTATTCACCAACAAACAATCATTAAAATGCTTTAAAATATCTTGAATAAAAGGATGATCACAGTTGCTGCTATCAAGGGCTTGAAGCCTAGATAAAGAATCAGTGAATATGATAAAATGATTCCCATCACAATTTTTTACAAGATTAAAAGCCATTTTAAGAGCCTGTAATTCAGCTGTGAATATACTAGCATTGCCAGGAAGTCTTACCTGGGCACTAAGGTTCTTAGATGTAGCAGCGGCAGCAACCCTATTTTCTACTTTTGATCCATCAGTATATATAGCCCTATGGTCAGGATAACAACTTTTCAACTGAACAAATAGACTTTGAAAAAAACAATCATCACCAAGATGTTTCTTTTGATGGGTGAGACATAAGTCTATGTTAGGTTTCTGTATAGTCCAGGGTGGGTCATCTGGCAATGACACAGTCTGAATTAGATCCACCTGAGGACAGACAACAAACAAATCTTCCTCTACACGATGCCCAAACAATCTGATTGCAGATGGTTTCTTATCATGAAGATCATATAACTGAGGGTTAAAAACAACATCATAAGCTGGATTGTCAGGAATACTTCTCAATTTAGCATACTGAATACATAACTTATCAAACCTTAAATACAAGGGTGGTTCATTTGCCTCTACATACAAGCTTTGCATTGGAGAAGTCCTGAAGGCTCCCAGGCATATTCTTAAGTCCTGGTTTTGAATGGGTTCCAATTTCTTAAGATATGACTTACAAGCAGAACTAAAAACAGCACAACCATATTCCAATCTAGAGCGAACAAATGAACGATAAAGTCTCAGCAAAACACTTCTATCTGCTCCCCAATTCATTTTTGAAACTACTTTCAGCAAATTCATGACTTTCTCACATTTCTGACGAACATAATTAATGTGAGCTTTAAAATTCAGTTTATTGTCAAAGATTACAACAAGGAACTTAGTTTGTGAAACAACAGGGATTTGTGAATCATATATTGTTAATTTTGGGTCTGGATGAAGTTTTCTTTTATTACAGAAATGCATACAAACACTTTTGGTTTTAGAAAACTTAAAACCATTTTCATCAGCCCATTTTTCAACCTAATTCAGACACAACTGAAGTTGCCTTTTTATTGAAGCCATATTTCTAGAAGAACAAGTGATTGAGAAATCATCAACAAAAAGAGACTTTTCAAAGCTAGATGGATTTACATCAGCAATACTATTAATCTTTAAAATAAATAAAGTAACAGAGAGGATGCTGCCTTGAGGGACCCCCATCTCTTGTTCATGTATGTTAGAAAGGACAGATCCCAAACGAACTTTAAAAACTCTGTTTGATAAAAAATTCTGAATAAACATGGGCATTCACCCCCTTAAGCCTACTTTATGTAGATCTCTAATAACACCATACTTCCATACCATATCAAAGGCTTTTTTTAAATCAAAAAATACAAAGACTACATGGTTGCCTTTTAAAAAGGAATCTCTAAGAAAAGATTCAAGTCTTATTAATTGGTCTGTTGTCGTTCCTTTTCTAAAACCACTTTGAAATTTTGTTATAATATTATTTTTCTCGAGGAACCAAACTAATCTAGTATTAATCATTCTTTCCATGGTTTCGCAGAAACAGCTCGTCAGAGATATGGGGCGGTAAGTGGACGGGTTTTTTGAGTCTTTGCCTGGTTTTGGAATAGGTATCACAGTGGCCTCTTTCCAGCATTCAGGAATTTCACCTGAAGCCCATATATCATTAAATATATCAAGTACCACCATAAGTGAGTCTCTTGGTAGATGTTTTAGCAGCTGATAATGGATCTCATCTGGGCCGGTGGCTGTGTCATGAGACTTTTTCAGAGCATCACATAGTTCTCTAATGGTAAATGGTACATTGTAGTTTTCCGAGTTGTCTGCATCAAAATCCAGGTGTTCTTTTTCAGCTTTCACTTGATATTTTTGAAACTTTGTACAGTAATTATTGCTGCTGGAATTTTTGCTAATTTCTTGGGCCTACCTATTTGCTATGTCCACTCTTTCTGTTATTTTTCTCCCATCATTATTTTCTAGATGGTGTATTGTGGTGTTACTTTGTTTGCCACTTATTTTGCTTATCATTTCCCATACCTTCTTTGCTGGTGTCTTTACATTTAGTTTTGATACATATTCATGCCACGATTTCCTTTTATTTTCTTTAATTACTTTATGAGCATTGGCTCGACAGTTTTTATATTCATTTATGTTATATGATGTAGGATTTGTACGGCATTTATCCATTGCATTTTGACGAGCTTTAACAGCTTTTTTGCATTCACTGTTGAACCATGGTTTGTAACTACCGGTGGATTGTCCAGTTAACTTTGGCACGCATTTTCTTGCAATGTCATTTACTTTATTTAAAAATGCAGGAAACTTTTCTGTTGAATCAGTACAACTATGCCTATTGATGTCTAGAGAACACTAAAGCTTGAATTTTGCCCAATCGGTCCTTTTAAGATTCCAACGAGGCACATTGTCCTTAGGCATACAACAATGTGGTTGTGGAGTACATGACTATTAATTCAGAAGGAAAATGGGGATAAAACCAAAAGGAAATGAAATTCAGATTTATTTACAGAAGAGTTGATTGAATCCAACCCAACAATTCTCAAAATAATTTTCCTTAGAATTTACTTTTGCCATGAAATATTGGTCGTTGTATAGTAGTTCCAGTTTTGGTTTCAACTTTAAAAGTGCTAAACTATGATTTTTTCTTGAAGCAGAAAATATATAATTCTTTGTTCCCAATATAATTGTATTCAATGGAATAAAGTAATCAGATTTCAGATATCCAAATAAAATTTCTTGTACACTCAGTTTTACTTTAATATTGGTCCTAAAATGAATCCAATTTTCTACTTCTTTCCATAGTATTGCAACTTGTGGACATAGACAGAACAAGTGGATCAATGTTTCCGGGCAATTATCACATAAGCGACATTTCCCATTGTTTTTTATTGACATTTTGTGGAGTAATTCTTCAGTCCCAAGTATTTTATGGATGATTCTGTATTGGAACCATATAAGGTTTTTATTATTTATAACTTTAAAACAAATAGTGAATATCTTAGTCCAAGACTGTTCCTTAATTTTACAATTTAGTTCATTTTTCCATTTTTCGTTAAGGTGAACATGTAGATTCCCTGGCTTTTCAATCAGAATTTTATAAAAACCTTTTGCCTTTTCCTTGTTAGATAATACATAAAGGATACACCTAGGTATTTGAGGTCGTTCAAAATGAACAGGCAATTTAATATTTCAAGCTGATATATATTTTCAGATTAGCCATTTTAGCCTATAAGTCTCTAAAAAATTTGATTGTTTTATACTGTATTTTTGCTCCAGACAGTTACTATCAAGAATTTCACAGTTACTGTCAATTATGTCACCAACACAGTCTACTCCTTTTTTAAACCATGTTGGAAAGAATAACTTTTCATTAGAAATGTTACAGTTATACCATAATGGACTTGAAAGTACATCATTTTCAGTTTTTATTGGTATTTTATCACAAAAATCAGCCCAAGTTTGATAAAACTTCAATCCAAAATTTGTTGGTTATTGTGTTACTTACATATTTGCACCAGGTGGGTCCAAATTTAGTAATTTTGTAAATTGGACACACCAATTGCTCAAAAATGTCTATCCATGAGGAACTTGTTGACTTGAACAGTCTAGACATCCAAGTAAGTTTCAGTGATTGTATAAAATATTGTAGGTCCAGCATTCTAAGACCTCCTTTTATTAAAATCTTGGATGACAATGCTCCTTTTTATTTTGTCAGGTTTCTGATTCCACAGGTAGCCAAATAAAAGGGAATTTATTTCTTAAATAAACTGATGGTCAGGTGAAGGAACTGTGGTAAATAAATATATAAATTTTGATAAAATAAAAGTCTTTATAACTGTTATTCTGCCAATAGGTGTTAGAGGTCTCCATTTCCAAGGCTGTAAAAGCTTCTTCGCTTTTTCAAAAGCAAGAGAATAATTTAAAGTAGTCATTTCATCTAGATTAACAGAAAACCTCAGTCCAAGTAAGTCAAACTGGGTAGTGCCCCAGTCCAAGCTGGCATCTACAGACAATTTATCTTTTGAATGTTTTCGTTTACCAATCCAAATCACCTTTGTCTTATTTTTGTTCATTTTTAAGCCTGAAAAAGATCCAAAGATTTCAATAATATTAAGTGCTGATTGAAGTGAATCACAGGACCCATCTAAGAAGACAGTTGTATCATCTGCAAATTGTGATAATTTAAATTCTTTTTGTCCAATTGTAATACCTTTAAATTGACAATCGAATTCTAGAAGATAGCTCAAAATTTGACCACAAAATATAAATAAGTAGGACGCAATGGGGTCACCTTGTTTGCAGCCTCTAGCAATTGTTATAGGTGCCGACCTCACTCCAGCCTGAACAACAGAGGCAGTAAATTTTGGTTCATAAGTTTTATCCAATTTATATAATCAGAGGGAAACCCTAAGAATTCCAAAACATTGTACATAAATTTCCAGGAGATGGAATCAAAAGCTTTTTCAAAATCTATCAACATTAACAACCCAGGCTTTTGTTTATTTTCTAAATATTCCATAATATCATACACCAATCTTGTGGATTCACCAATGTATCTACCTTTAATAAAGCCAGTTTGGGTATCAGAGATTAGTTTATGTAAACAGTTTTTAGTACGATTGGCTATTGTCCCAGATGCAAGCTTATAAAGTACATTTAAAAGTGAGATAGGTCTCCAGTTTTTTAGAAAGATTCTCTCTTTACTTCCTTTAGGAATGCAATTAATCAATGCATGTCTTAAGCTTATTGATAATTCACCTTTATAAAAGCAATGGTTCAAAGCTCTAGTTACAAGAAATTTTAATTTACTCCAAAACATTTTGAAAAATTCAGCTGGAAAGCCATCTATCCCAGGTGTTTTATTATTTGTATATCTTTTAGGGTTTTTCCAAGTTCATCAGATGTTAAAGGTTTGCCCAAACCTTGAGAATCTGTAGAAGTTAACTTATTGATATGTCTATTTTCAAAAAGTTTGTTAAGATCAAGATCAGATATTTCTGTATCTCTGCTTTGAAATAATTTGGAATAAAAAAGTTCTATTTCCTTCAAGATGTCAGCTTGATCTGTAATTATGCGTCCGCCTTCTGTTTGGATTTTTCTAACAGTTTTTTCAATACAGTGTTTTTGTTCCAGAGAACAGAAGAATTTTGTCGGTCTTTCTCCAAGATGTAACCACTGAACCCTTGCACGGACCATGTGTCCTTTTAATTTTGATTCTCTTATTGCCTGTAGTTCTAATTTCCAATTGTCCAAATTTTCACGATCACATTGATCAGTACAAATTGGATTTGAAATACAACTTTCAGATCTTTCAATAAGTTTCATTAATGTTCTTTCTCTATTCAGTTTTTCTTTTTTAAGATTTGATGAGAATTTCAAAGATCTACCCCTGATTTCAAGCAACATCACCTCTAAAAAGAGGTCAACATCTATCATAAACTGTAAGTCAAGGTCATTTGCCTCATTTATATAGTCTTGAGCATGGACAGGAATGGAATATCTAGAACGAACCTCTTGAATAGTTTGGTTAATAGTCCTAATGTAGTCTAAGTTTTGCAATAGTTCACAATTTAATTTCCATATCCCCTTTCCCTGTTGAAATGAGTTGATCAGAATATTTAGCTGCAAAGAAGAATGATCTGATCTATAACCAGGGTTTATTTTACAAGTTGTAATGATATCTAAAAGCGGTTCATTAACAATGAAATAGCCCAGCCTAGCCTGCTTAATTGGATGTTTACGTCGCCATGTATACCTCCTTAAATTTGGGTACAGAAATCTAAATACATCTTTTAAGTTACAATTTCCCATAGTATTTAAGAGAGTTTGTCTTGATCTTGGGTTGTTAATATTGATATAACTGTCACAATCCATTTCAAAATCCAAAACTAGATTAAAGTCACCACATATAGCAACATAATTTTGCTCGTTCTCCTGTACTATTTTTTGTAAATGATCAAAAATAGAGGGTGTATCATTATTGGGTGCATATACATTAATGAGCCTTAAAGAAAATGATTGAAGCTCAATATCTAAATAGATATAGTTGCCATTTTTATCGATTTCCACCTTAGTTGTTTTGTATTCAAAATTGCTGCAAAGTACTACAGCAACCCCTCTAGAGTTTGTATGAAAGCCACTTAAATGACAATCACATTTTAAAAATATATTTATAAGATTTGATTCATTTTGTAGCAAATGGGTATCTTGGAGACATATAATATTTGTTCCACCTTGTTTCAAATAGTTCAAAACATCATGTCTTTTATTTTTATCTCGCAAACCTTGGCAATTTGCAGACACAATTTTCAATGAGTTCTGATTGGCATACTCTTAACTATATCAATTAAAATAGGAAAATGGTCACTACCACACTGATCAGAATGGACCTGCCATGTAAAATCAAGAAAAACAGTTGCAGAACATAAAGACAAATCTATTGAGGTGAATGAACCAGATGCAGGATGAAAGTAGGTAGGTGACTTCTTATTAAGCAAACAAATATTAGAGGATTCAAAAAGATGTTCCATCTTATTGCCTAAACTATTGGATCAGGAACAACCCCATAAATCACTATGTGCATTAAAATCTCCAATAAATAGAAAAGGTGCAGGTAACTGGTTGACTAGATTATCAAGATCACTTTGTGCAACATTAAAACATGGTGGAATCTATACATTACATACAGTTATAGTTTTATGCAGAAATACTTTTACAGCAACTGCCTGCAGTTCTGTATCTAACTCAAGTACCTCATTGGGTATACCTTTCTTAACAAAAATAGAGCACCCACCGGTGGCTCTCCCATCTACTTCAGACATACAAGTTTTAAAATAATGATCAAGGCCTCTAATATTTACATTATCTGTATCTTTAAAATGCGTTTCCTGCAATGCTAAAATGTAAGGTCTGAAATTGGAAATTAAATTTTTAATTTCTTCAAAGTTTGGCCTAAAGCCACGACAGTTCCACTGTAGTATACTTTTATTTTTGTTTGGTTCCATTATTTACATTTTTATTGACACTCCACCATTGTGAATTTGTGATTGGGGATTCTTCACTTTATTTCACTGTCACTATCACTCAAAACATCATATTTATTGTATTGTTTAACAGGGTCATTAGATCCCTTATGTTGTTTGGTCAAATATAGTTTGCTTTGGCTTATTTTCAATTTAATGGGGTCATTTTGAGATGCACTTGTCTGACTCGATGTACTGGTTTTATTCATCTTAGTTGTCTCTTTCTCAACTGCCCACTTTTTGGGTTGTTTGGCACCATCTGGCCATGTCATTTCTGTTTGTGTTTCTACATTTGCAGTTTTCACCACAGGTTTGGTTGCTGCAGCTGCTTGGGCGTACGTTGTTTTACTGAATTAAATATGTTAATTTGTTTCTTGGCTTCTGTGTATGAAATTCCTCTTTCTGCCTTTATCCTTTGAATATCCTTTTCTTCTTTTCATTTTGAACATGATTTGTCATTTGATGCATGATTTCCCTGGCAGTTGACACATTTTGCTTCGTTTTTACATTTCTGAGAGTCAGTGTGATCCTCTTGCCCACATTTATTGCAAACTTCATTTTTCCTGCAGTTGAATTTTGTGTGGCCAAATTTCTGACATTAAAACATCTGACAGGATTAGGAATATAAAAGTTCCTGTTTGTTTCCTATTACCATCTCGGAATACAGTTATCCTGTCCAGCTTGATGACACCTTCATCTTTCAAGCCCTCCAGTGTTTCCTCATCAGTGCATTCTTTAATGTCTGGGCATCTAATGACCCCTTTCTTGGTATTCAGACTATAGTGTGGTTGCACTCCAATGGGGATGGCTTTGTCCATTGTCAGATTCAGTTTCGTAGTTTTCATCAGTTTGTTGCTTTGTGCTTCTTTATCCACTTCAACTAAAATATTTCCATTTCTTAGTTTTTTCATATTGAAGGGATCTGATCCAAGTATTGCAACAATGGTTTTTTTACAGCAAAAGGGAACAGTCTACACAAGGGTCTTTCATCATCTGTTCCTTTTACTAATAGAAATCTTGGCCATGAACAAATCTGAGGAACATTCAAAGTCATAGTCATTGTATCAAGCAAAGATCTTGTCCTTTTCCTATCCGTCAGTAGAAGGTTTTGAGTAGTCATAATGTTGAAGTGGTTATTCGTTGCCAATGCTCGCCATCCACCCTTCGAACCCAACAAGGGGATATCATAATAGTGTGGAGCTGAGCCCTGCACACTGATAACAGAGATACATTAGCAATATACTCAAAGACCACAAAAGTGAACCTTGATTGACCTGTTAAGCAGCCGCCTTCTAGATACTCCAAACAAAAGCACAAACCAAACATCAGCAGAATACAACAATTAAGTACAACAGTATAAACCACTGGAAACAATAAGCCATCACTAATTTGGAGCACTAGGGCTTGGCACTACCAGCCGATTGATTAAGCCAGGCCATCTTAACCTTCCGACTAAGTGAAATTGAGGCCAAAGCTATGTATTGCCTCCTCAATGCCACAACAAAGAATTGGCTCAACAGCCAGGACCCTCTCTTCCACTGACACAGATCTCAACCCACAGCAAACAGGCTGCCCCCAATTAGTCGCCTCTTATGACACGGAGGAGGATTCATTGGGCCTATTCTACTTCCCCCTGACCCACAGGGGGATCAATTAGAAACAAACAAATTAATATTTTTAATATTTGCATAAAAAATACTAGTGGGCAAATATTTGGCAAGGTGATTAAGGGATAACACACCTACTATTTCAGCTATTAAGTTTAAAAATATACAAAATACTGTTCATATTATTGAGGTTCAAAGTCAAAAATGCACCAAAATTATACCCATAAACTGATTAAAGCTTCTATTACTAATATCATCACTAAAAGTTGATTTATTTTCACTAGTACCAACTTCTGAATCTGTGTACGATTAATGTACACAATCTTCAACACCAGAAGACATAATTAGATTTTAAACACCAGGAAATAAGTACAAGAATATTGTAGTCTTTACAGTGTGTTTTTGTGCAAGTGGAAATTTCTGACAATCATGTGATGTAGTACACACAAACTTTGGACTGCTGGCCTTGATTTTTTTCTTCCAAGTGGGAGAGAAATTTTAGTGATAAAAGTTAAATTAGTGGCATAAACATTGGCGTGGTGGAACTGGGAGAAGTGTAAATGTCTTTGTGTGGGGATGTATTTTATATACAAATAACAAAGTGGTATGTTAATTTTGGGACTACAGGCTCTGTAAGGTACACTTGCAATTTTATAACAGAATACCAAGGTCGCACAAATCCCACAATGAAAAGTGGTATACACATTTTCTCTGTGTGACGCAGTGTGGCTATAAATGCATCCATATCTGAAGGGTAACTTACGAGAGACTTTTGCACATACATTCTCCTTGCTAGTGTTGCAAGATATCCCTATTCACTTGCAGGGTTTGCACGTGCTGTATAATACACTCATGTGTACCTTGCATCCATATTAACCCACTGTGGGACCTGTAGCTAGTCACAAACTGTTCTTTGATGTTCAAGTATAGACACTCTTGTTGAGAAAATATACCTTATTTGCACATGCAAATCTCTGCTACCCTACTACCAGGCTACGCTCATATTTTTTAACAATATTTGCAGCATACTTACGTGTGTATACATGTACGATGGGATGTAAGAGAAGCTTTAATGATTGACTACAATCACCGTAAGTTTGTACCAAATCTTCATAAATAAACTATTTCTTGCAACCAGTAAGATTACACTCAAAACATCATCATCTAGTTGCGTGAAGGCAAACTTCCTTTAAAATACATAAATGTTATGATTATGTGTTCTTACAGTATGTATTTGCAGGTTATAAAAGAAACTGGAAAAATTCGAATGGCAAGCTTAAAGCATAATTACCACAATAACATAACCAGATAATTAACTAATTTACCTCACTGGTAAGGTGATTTGACTTTTAGGTTAATGTGAACGCATGTGAACTAACCTCCATTATTTCCTGCTTCATTTACTTAATTAGTCCAAGCATACTACTTATGTTCAAATATAATCACCAACCAGGAATAAGATGAACTCCAATATAAACCTAAATAAAAATGAACTAATTAGTCAATGTGTATTTCATTGCAATTTTTTTTATTCTTTATTAAGACAAAATTAAGGTTCCATGAAAATATTTTCCCTAGCAATTGCAATAAGAATATGGAGATTGAATTTGTAGCTCCTTCATAACATTTGATGCACTATTCAAACACAAAACAATCCATCTAAGTATAATTATGACCTGATGCATACTCTCCTATGGTAAGAGATTGTGGCTTATGTTGCTCTGTCAATGAATGTGACATTTAATCCTGTTTAATGAGACAGCTGGAAGATTATGGCAGTCTTTCGATAAGGCAGTTTTATTCTAATCCCCTGGATGTCTGCAAATCTCTTATATTGGAATCTCTCTCGAGGTCTGTGACTGCCTAGTAGCTAGCAAATAGCTGTGACCTCTGTGTGAGTTCAATTGACACAAGCTGCCATGCTCAGGGCCTGTTAAAATATGACCTTACATGTTGAACGGGACATAAAGCTCTTTGACCTATTGGAATTTCAAATCTGTTCTATCAGTGAAGAATTGGTAAATATTGTCTACATTTATGTTATATGGAGATGTCTAAGTTAATGTGTTGCTCATTAGACAAGTAAAACACAAAAACACTTTTGACCAATCATTGCCCCAGGGAAGAGAACAGACTGATAAAGAACTAGCCTGGGTCTTTATAATATTTATTTCTACTGAAACATTTTTAAAATCATTTTATCATAACAAGGGCGATAAGCCCAAATATACATAATGAAATGTTTACTATTTAAACCTGGCCATAATATACTAATATATTTCTAGACCCCAGTGGCATCCCCTGAACCAATCTGAAGCCAGGGATGACACTGGGGTAGATGGGCCTCCAGGCTGTAAAGGGGTTAAATTTCGAAATTTACAATGAAGGATCTTAAGGCTGGGGCCACGGGGTGAAAGTGGGAGAAAGGACAACCTGTGGGTATAATTATTAAAGCATTGTATCAACACCAAGATGAGGAATTCTACATCCAAACTGAAATCAAATGATTACAAATTAGCCCCTGCAAAAAGCTGTGAGATGTTATATACAGCAATTTTGATGTAAAATTACCAAAGGACCAAGCCAAAATAAAAGTGTAGGTGCTGTTTGAAAGTAGCAGTGGCTAGTGAGAGATGTTAAGATTGGGTAGATACATAACGCCAGATGCAGTAGAAAGTCCAAGTGCTATGATACATATATCTTGCAAACTGACCCTATGTTGAAAAGCTCAAGTTGCTCCGGATTTTCTGAACAAATATGAGTAGTGGGTTATATGCAGCAAACCATATACTTGTTTCAAGTGTTTCCTGGCCACTGAATCCGTTAAGGGCAAAAATCCACATTTTTAAAATTTGAAATAAGGGATCATTTGAGGACCCAGGTATTGCAGCCAGCATATCCTAGATGTCTTTGAATAGACATAAGGGGGAAACCAAAGCAGGGATACATATGGTGGTAGTATCTTTCCCATTCTGGATTATTTTTATCATTTAATATTGACAGTAATTGCTTCTTGGGAAATGTGAGATCACCTCTGCATAACTTTCCAGTAACGTTAAAATCTTTAGTGGCATGAGGCAAAAATTAGATAATCTCAGAAAAGAAACAAAATACATATAATGGTTTGAAGACACTAGAAAACTTAATGAGTCTGCAACTGCCGCGATATTTAGCAAGTCAATTGTGATGAGTGTAAAGATTTGGGGCCAGAGTTTGATATTATTTGTCAAAGATTACCGGAACATGTGAGTTCTTTCATCCCTAAAATGAGTTGTATCTAGGCCATGTATAATAAGATAGGTCCCGATGCCAGTCATATAATTCCAATATTAATGTCGCATCACTTATCACATAGGGTTCGGGGTTTGAACTCCCATTCTCAGAGGTTGGAGGTGAGTGTGTTATGACTGCGCCACTGTGATCCCTAGGCATTCCATAAAAATAATAAAGTAATGGTGGTAACCTGATTTATCAGCAGCCCAGCCGCCACCAGAAAGCCAAGAAGTCATGAAACATGTGGGTCTATAGGCTTTCTTAATCTCAGGTCTAAATGCATCAAACACATAGACCAATGCAACCGAAAACAGGCTCATATTCACAGCTGACATTTTATATACAACTTTGTTTAACTTTCACTTGCATGTCTATTGTTTTCTGTGCTCGTGTGATTTGCTGTAAATCATTGCTAGCAAACTTGAGTGTTTTTTTAAGATTTGTCCTCTGCAGATCTCGTAAATAAGTTTTATTCATTGGCGTTATGAGATGTTCACAACTATTTTTCCTTTTATTTTAGTTAGTCACTAATATGTACTCCTTTGTGTTATCGCTTTAAACACTTTTTGAATGGCACATTTATACCAGACACCTTAAAATCTTTTTCAAACACTGTATATTATTTTGACTGTTAAAGCATTCCAATACTTGTGCAGATATCTTTCTAAATGTTACTCCTTACAGGATACTCTGTATATTCATGTCAATAATTAAAGATAATCTAGTCTATAAGTTAAACCTTTCTTCTATGTCCAGAATTTCTGGCAGAGCGAATCGCATTACAAGATATCTATCTACCCTGACATACTGCAACGCAACGTCAATTTGTGGCCCATTAATTTACTTTGGAGCTAATGTGTTTTTGGCTCAGGATGAAGGTATACAAGTTAGGGTTATGGCAACATAATTACCAGAAAATTGAAAAAAAATATTGCAACTTTATATAAGCTTATGTAGATGTAGGGTAGTGATACCAATGTACTAATACCAGTATTATCAAATAACTGGACATGGAGGTAGGCTGACTTTTTGTAATATCAGGTTGTAATATCTATGTCACAACTTTCCAAACGGGGGTCACACGTATCTGAAGAGGCTCATCTATATTCAGTAGTGGTCTGATTGTATTGTATTTGTATTTATACTCAGTGCAATATCTCTATGTACTACAGGACTCAAAGTGCTGTATGACCCATTCTACTGTACAAGTACAGTCCAACTCTCCAATAACTGACATTCTCCTAACTGAAAGACAGAGGCTCAAGGATGACCATTTATCAACATCCTTGAGGTTCTTTAACCTGCCACTGAGGATAGTTTTGTTTATTTGGGGTTTTACGTCGCTTTCAACACTGTACAGGTCATATCACGACGGGTAGTTGGAAGGGCAGAGGAAACCAGTACATTGAGTTCGCTAGGGTTGTGTACTGTAAACTGCCGACCAACGGCAAGCAACTACCAGCTTTCCCACTTACGGCCATGACGGGGATCGAACCCCGGCCGCAGCCACTGAGGATAGGACCCAATACAGAGGACATCCATTTTAAGTGGTCATCCAAGCCACTATGTATCTACCTGTACCTGGAATCAAACCCACGTCCTCTGTGTTCCTAGGTGAGTATGTTACCCACTAGGCCACAGTGATCTGCCTATTGTTTGGGTAGGATGCATTCAGTGTGATTTGGTGGTACTTGTATTTGCTAGAATGCGTTGACAAACCTGCCATGACCTCTCACAAGCCATATTAAAACATATGCACTAGAAGTGTGAAAAGGGTATGGGGATAGAGACATATACGGGATGTGTTCTTCGATATGTGCTACCAAAGCACAAGGTCACTGAGCCATAAGGACAAGCTCATCTAGTGGAAATCAAATACAAACAGATACGACCGCACAGAAAGTTGTGACCTAGGCATGAATAAGTAGGGACAAGGTTTTGTTTATTACTTATTATTGCATATATGGTGTCATTAAATTGGCAATGGTTTCCTATATGTGTAACTGGAAAATATGATGATATAATATATAAAAAAATTTCTTGGGCCGGTTTCACGAAGTCTCCTCAAGATAAAGGTCATCTAAAATTTAAGGATATCCTTGAACTTCTCCCTCTTTTAAAAACTCACTTTCACAAGGCCTCTTTAAATGAGACCTTGGAATTTTAAGGAAACTTCTTTGAAATTTAAGGAAGCCAATGACCTACCTTAAATTTAAGTAAAATGTCCTTGAAGTAATATTTGCACAGTAAAACCTCCGTTTTCTGACCTTCTATAATCTGAATATTCAATTTTATGGACCATTTCTACTCTCTTATGTTTGTATTTTCCTAGTGTTGTATATTAAAATTCCTCTTTGATATTATGGACCTTCTATTATCTGAACAAAATCTCGCTCTCCCAAACTATTCAGATAATAGAGGTTCTAACTACTAAGCTATTGAAAGTATCAATACTCACATAAAATATTTTGTGTCCTTATTACACACGAGTGGTGCATTATCCATTCTCAGTACATTCTTTTACAAAACAGACACATTAAAGTATTAATAATACTCCATTCCAAATTTCCCAATTTTGTGCAAAAAATTTCTGTACAGGAAAATTTTATAAATATCCATATTTTTACAACTGTATTTTAGAGTTATATGATTTATCCCTTTTTCTGCACACAAAAATATTTGAACAATATCCAGATTATTCTTGCAACTGTGTTTTAAAGAAAATGAATGTACTACTTTTTTGCTATATCAACATTAAAAGATATTTCATTGGATATGTGTTGATGTACACTGTAAAACTAGTCCACTTGCTATTGACAGTTTTATCAGAATGGCATTAGTTTTGCAGTAAAAAATCCTTAACTACTTAAAAACTTTTAAAAAATCTACCATACAGGGCTCTTGTAAGCATTGTGTTTTATTTTTAGCCATTTTAACAATGAAGTTGAGAAAATATATATGTGGTGGCTCTAGCCATACCAATTTGTCTGGTGTTTGTGTGACATTCTACAGCTGAAATCACTAGTTTTACCTATTTTCTCAACAAAAGGAGGGAACAACCTCCCTCCTTATGTTTTAAGGAAGACCTTTGGAAAGGAGTTTAAAAGAAACTTTGTGAAAATGAAATTTTAAGTGGGCTTCCCAAAGGAAAAAATGACCTTCCTTTACTTAAGGAGGTCCTTTCCAAAGGAGGCTTCATGAAACCGGCCCCTGTTCTAACCTAAAAAAATATCATACGTGTATAATACTTTATCCTGGTACTTGCATATTCATTTGCATTCAACACAAAATCATTTTTCTGACAATAGGTAACCATTGGACAGACATGGGTCATTAACAATGGAGATATGGCACTAACAAGGAGAATTTCCGAACATTTAGGTTAAAAATCTCTGTTAAGTAAGTTTGCTTTCACCCTTTGTTATGCACAAGTCAACGGAAATATGATTCCTTCTTTTCATATCTGGAAACCAGCTGTGCCATCTTTAGTCCTGTATTGCAGTTAACTTTCCACAGCATATATATATGTTACAGTCAATCTGTGAAACCAGTCATTACGCGTAATGACTGAAACTTTCAGTCATTTCGCGTAATGACTGAAATGGCCAGTCATTACGTGTAATGGCTAAAATTATCAGTCATTTCACGTAATGACTGAAAACTATGGTTCATTTTTACACAGATTGCCTGAAAAGATTTCAGTCAATCTGTGTAATTGATTTAGAGTTGTTTTTCATCAAAACCTTTGTACATTGTTCCCATTAACATTTGTGTGTTTGAGAACTTTTATGTGTATTAAATATTAAAATAGTTTAATCAAATTAATAACTTTGGAATTCTTACATGCTTTCTGAATTTATATTCAGTATTTCCAAAACTAAATGACTCTTGCCATTTTCAAGAATATTATTAAAATATTGATTGGTGAAAGGAGACTATATTATTATGTTGAAAAAATACAATCACAACAATATTTTAAGTTTTTAAAACAAAATTCACCTTTTTGTTATAGAATATACAATCTATGTAAAACATGCAACTTGTAAAGCTTATATTTATTTTGTATTTTTATGAAGACTAATCCTTCTTTATACTGCAATTTGCCTTTTAATGATTTTATGCTATTAACTAAACACTTAGTTCTATTGTTCAGGTTGTTTAAGGGAAGCTGGAATGCATAAAGTCTTTGAAGTGAATCTTGTCCACAGCTACTTGTGTTAATTGCAATACAGCTCTTTTAATGTAAATATATGCTTTAACTGCTAAATACCTCTCCACACAGTGGGCCAAGTTATCAAAGGTAGAGCTATCTTTAATGTTGCAAGATGACAGAAACAGTTTAATCCATAATCAAAAAATATATTTTAAAGCCTGAGTAGGATCATTTCTGAGTTGTAACTCAAGCCTGAGTAACCTTCTGAGTATAAATAATCCCCAAGATACATGCTATGCATTATATTCTTCAGTTACACATATATGATACATAGAAGTTTCAATGTTATGATGGATCAGTCTAATGAGGATCAATTTAAAGCAGAACTTTACAGAAAATATGATGCATGTAAAAAGGTTTTGATTCCAAAGGACCAGTACATCAGTATGATAGAGGACCTGAAAGTTGCTGCAAGCAACAATCAAGCCAAAAGTAGGCATGGATGCTACTTGTTGTCCAAGTAAGTGGTGATGATCTTCTCACACAACATAATGTAATCTTTAAAAATATCAAATTGATAAAGGATAAAGAAACTAATTTGCAAATTTAATAAGTAAATTAAATTTTTATAAGTTAATACCCTATCCTAAATGCCTACCCTAAATACCAGTTCTTACCCCAGTGCCTGCTACTCCAATTATTGGTGGAACTGATTGTGCTGACCCCCCACTGATGAGCCCTGCAGTACCGTATGAAATGCTCAGGGCTCGTATGAATAATATTCATTCAGAAAGGAGTGCAGCCTCTTCCTCCCAGCTGATTCAAGCTGAACGTATGGTAAAAAGAAGCAGGCTTGAATTATCCACTGCAAATCCTGGTGATAATGTAGCTGTACCAATTCCTCTGGTTGATAGGGGGCGAGGTGATCCACGAAATATCTTAGGAGTAGTTCTAAATCATGATGAAAATGATTTGTACACAATTTGTGTAAAGAGTGGCATCCTGAAGGGAACTTTTGCACGTAACCAATTTGATATTTGTCCACAAGCCTTGCTTCAGGAAAGTGATGTAAATCAGACAAGAACAGTTACACTCCGTGCAGCTGTTAGTAAAGAATCAGCTTCTGGTGGACAAGGTTTCATCAGATGCAACTGTGCTGGCAGTAATAAATGCCAGTCAAACCGCTGCAAGTGCTTCAAAAGCAAGATGAAATGTTCAAGCCGATGCCACAACAGCTTATCATGTAAAAACAAATAAGAATACAAAGACATAAAAATCTGTTGTACAATATTGTGGAGTATTGTGCTTATGTGTGTGATAGTATTTTTATTGACCCTTAATTAGAATAGTGAAGCACATATAATATAATGTTACTGATATACACCTATATCAATGTTTTTATGGATTTAAATTGTCATTTGTTGTAAATAAAATTTTCTGGTATATGTATATTCTTTATCTATCTTAATTCAGCCATTACGTGTAATGACTGGCCATTTCAGTCATTACGCGAAATGACTGAAAGTTTCAGTCATTACATGTAATGACTGGTTTCACAGATTGACTGTAACATATATACATTACCAGATGTACCAGCAAGAGACAAAAGTGAAATGTACTCGATATCTTATACAACTGATATTTGAAAGTTCCCAAATATTTTTCAAATGTTAATACATTATATACACAAACCGAAATTGCATTTTAATAAAAAATATCACCAATGCATCAGGAAATGAATAATACAGAATTAATATTGAGTAAAAAGAAATTGGTCAAACATACAGCTGTAGATATTAATACGCAATGAATTTAGCATAATACCTTTAACATAGCCATATGTAAAACATTTTTACAGAGGCAAAAATGACAGCGTCCATAGACTTATGAATATAGTTAATAAAAAGCACAAATACCTTGATTATAATCTTTGATTATTATCCACAAATGAGTGTATTAATTCACTGCCATCTTTGTCACATTTGTATCTTAGGTATTTATGTTATTGCTACCATTCCATGCATATGTATATTCTTGATTTGTATCATAATTTAAACTTCCAGTTTCCAAAACGAATCATAGTGATTCATTTATATGTCTCATAATTTAATTAATGAGGAACGAACTTTATCATGAAATATTGTTACTAAATATTATATACTGCTGGTGTACATCCATGTATTTCATATGGTAAATACTGTCAATTAAAGTGCTTTACTCTAGCAGTATTGTGTACAGTACCACTGAGACATACTGGGCTCACGTCTCCTTTCAGATACTTCTGATGCTATTTATATTGCCATCCTCTTTAAACTCCAGCAAGTAGTCTATCTCTGCAATATTAGTGTAACTCCTCTCATTCAAGTTGCCTGTCCTGTGGTGAGTAAACCTTGGTACATGTCTTTGCAACACATTCAACAACAGAAAATAGATTAAAACTGAAATATAGGATTGATAAGTAATAGTTTTTGTTTAACAGTTTTGCATTTAGCTACTACGCTACGGACAATATAAATTACACTGATTTTCAGGATCAATCTTTAAAAGGCTTTTAAATGTTGCAATTAATTGATATCTAAAGAAAATTATCTCATCAGCAAAAAAGACTTTTAAATTTCTGACAAACTATTGTGCTTAAAGAAAATGTTTACAATGGGTGTACTGGTAGAAGATGGTGTTAGCCCTCTTTGGGTCTTTTTAAAATATGATACATTATGAAGACATTCTATAAACAGGAATGATGCAGTTGGAATAAATGTGATATTAACTAAACATAAAAGTCATCAGAATGTATGTGATAGGTTCTGGGGGTAAAAATTCTTAGACCGGGTGAACATTAGCATTGTAATCCGTGTGTTTTATCTAATCTAATCAACTCATTCTTTGCAGTTGAGATATCTTCCCACAAAGGAAGAACTCTTGCAAAATATTAAGTGGATAAACTTTAATTGGAGAGATGAGTCTTGAAATGTTCCAAAAAGACATTATTAGGGGACTGATTCTTATTGAGAAAGTAGGTGCAAAAATGCTGAAAGCACCAGACAAATGTTTGTGAGATTACATTAGTAAGAAAGTACCAAAAGTCATAGGGTAAAATACATACATGTATGTGTGATAGTTTGTATGACCGAAATGATAAAAATAGCATATTGTGATTAAATATGCAGTAATTTGTAAAAAAATAGATAATATAAATAACACTTTAAGCCACAGAATAAAGCTTGAAATATATTTTTCTGTATGCTGGTCTCATTGTTATTCTATACTCCTTCCAAAAATGGTAGACTTGTAATATTTTGATTCAAAGGGTTAAAATACAATCAACACTGCATCAAAATTAGATTTCAAAGACATATCATCCTTTGTAAGTCTCCATAGAATGCACAAGCACATCTTAGTCTAATTATGGCTCGTCACCCACTCTCTTGAGGTAAACTATCTGGTTATAAAGCCGCTTTGTTGCAGAGTGTCATTTAATTCCTTGAAGTGAAACAGCTGAAAGGTCTTAGTAACACAAAGAGGATCCAGCACCAGTCCATCCCCCTAAAGCCATTACTCTTGGAACTGTGATTACATCTTGAAACTATCTCAAATTTATAGTAGATATTTCATTTTGTTAAAGCCTAAGAAGACGGTAAGCCTGAGCATTAAATTCAGCCCCTCAGAGAGCCGATGTTGAATGATATAAAAAATGAGTTTTAAAATTCCTATTTTCATACTTGTTATTTTAACACATGCACAACTTGTTTATTTTATTTGCTAAGTTTGTAATTGACCATACTAGGTGAAGGGCTTGAACCAACTTAAAGATATAGCCAAACAAAAACAAAGGTCAAAGTGAGTTGCAAAGCCAAGGTTATGTAATTTGCTATGACCTTGGACACGATAAGAGGTTAAACTGAAGTAACACTCATATTAAAGCCATGTGAGGCTTGGACGCAAGCCAAAGTTAAATAAAGGGGTTCAAATCCCAAACCACTCAGTGCAATTACTTGAATTTATGCTAAGTGGGGAAATGCTGTGTAGGTGCACCAGAACTTATAAATTGAATATAGGATATACGGAGTTCTGTATGCAGTATATATTTTATTAAATTATGAATATCAATGTTGTTGAAAATGAGGCAAGGGACCCAAATCCAAAGAAGGGTTGGTGATGTAGGCCACCTGGAAACGCTGGAGGCACAGGGGTAGTAAAATAAGGAGAGGCAGACAGACAAATAGGACCATATGACATCTGACTTCCAGATCCCATTTGCCATATGTCTCTAGAGGGATATCCAGCTTACCTAAATGCATGAAAAGTCAACAGGTGCTGTTGAAAGTGAATTAAGATTTATTTAAGGTGCTTTCTGGCAGTTAATGGGATCAGGCCAGTAGATCTAGGAATAACAAACAGGGGATCATGGGGGGGGGGCATTGATAGAACACAGTTGAGAATGTGGGGAGGGGAACAGTGGCGGTGGTTTTGCGATCCTGATTTGTCTTGATAAGAAGGACTGCACTATTGGAGCAGGAGATAATGTCACATCAGCCTAATTGTCTGGTTTGTTTTTGAACAAATGAACTGAGTGAGGCAAGATATTAGACAATGTTAAGAAAGAAAGCCACAAGATACAATGATTTGAAGATTTGCATCATCAGACATCTGAATCCATACAGGTACGTACAGCTCTTCTTTTCTAGTTCTCAAATTGTGACAATGAGTAGCAGTCCCAGCCATGTTGTCAAACTATAGGGTCAGGACTAGCCGACTAATCGACAACGTTTAGAATAGTGTTATTACCTGATTCATACTTTTAAATATGTCCATATTATCACATAAAACATCCAATAACAGCCACGTTTCCTGCACTGTTTATACATTCATGTAAAACCGGTAGTACCATATACCTCTTATATCACCCACTTCCTGTATGAGAATAATGCATCTGAAGTCGCAGGAAAACTTCAGATTTGTGGTACTTTTATAAATTCAATGGTTATTCTGTGTCGACACCAATAATACTTGGCGATTAGCCGACATGAAATATTTGGAGTCGTGACGTCCCTAAAACAATAAAGGCTAAAAACCTTAAGACAGACTAAAAATGAAATGCTAAAATTTTCGGAGTTTCAATGTCACCCTGGTCACCTCTAGAATTAAAATATGGAAGTCTCAAGATGACAAATTAAATACTGAATCAATGATTGGATAAAACCTCCAGGGCTGAATTTGCTGGCATCTAAATGCCGGCCTGAAAAATGTTACCAGAAGGAAGAACTGAGGGTGCTGTTACCGGTCACAAAAGACTGTTGATGTTACTGTTTTGACACCCTTGAAAGTATCTGAAACGTTTTAATAAAATGTTTCCTTACCTTAAATTTTAGGCAAAAAGTGGGCATTTTAAGTTAAAGTGTATCATATGGCCAAATTGATGTACAAAAACTACGTGAATTGTTCAAGAATTTTGAGATCCTGTACTATTTAACACTTTTGAAACGCTCTCATGTGCTAAACCCAAATGTACACTCTGAAAGGGTGAGGGCGGAAGGGCTGTACTATACCATGTGGCTCATTTTTAAACATGCACTTCCCATATAAGCACAGAACAGTGTGAATGGGCAATTAGGCTTCTAAACTATTTCACAGAACACCTCTATATGGACACTACTGAATGTTACAATTGCTTTCATTCACAATCTTTCAATCGTTTTAGGCTCCTTGAATGCGCTGAAACAGTATTAAGCACCACAGCTACTTTAATAGTTTTAGAGTGCAAGTTGTATACATCAGCATGCAATAGTTTAATGTCTACGGCATAAGTGCCTGGTTCCTATAAATTAATAAATCAATTATACAAGGCTGATTTATCACATTGCTAGTAAGCAGAGAAAAAGTGTGGAGAATCGTGCACATGTCTCTTGCTATCTAGAAGAGTGTAAAATGTCGTCCTGAAGCTATGATGAAATACTTGTGAATTGTTTGATAAGATGTTGCAAAATCTTAATTACTTAGGTCATATTACTCGGTCATAGGTTCTTAAATATATGATTTTGAGTAGTAGAGAGTTTAATAAATTTTGCATTTAATAACATTAGCTTGATTGCTCGACTGTTAGTTTGATTTCAGTTTTTAACGACATATCAGATTCATTGTGGGCAGGTCCTGATATGATCTAAGCTGTTGAATGGGACATAAGCCACTATCTTTGGCTTTATAAAAATAGCCGTTCAAGATAAGCCAAATAGTGTAGTGATATGACAAATCAAACATTAGGCGTATGAAGAGGAAGGTTCTCATTACATTGCATATACTTTTATGCCTAGAATTTGATCCGCAACTGTCAAAATGAGAGTCAAGTCGACAAGTACAAGGCCAGAGAGCTGTCTTCTAATGTACAACAAGAGAATGACCGAAAGAAAATGACTCATAAATAGACAGACAAATTGTGTCTATATATACATACATATCTGGAGTTCAGTTACCCCTAGCATTTTGCAGAAATTGACGTCACAAGTTACACACCCATAAGCCAAGGAGATGTCATTGGCAGACAACCCTCAGGTATATTATCTTAATTGTATCAGTATGTCTACCCTGGGCTTTATAAGTCTGTTGTTGGCCATCAAAAAGAAGAGGTTGTTTTTGTGGACAGCCATAAATATTTCATCCTTTATAGTGAGGAGCAGTTGAGGTAGTGTTGTAGCTATTGTTAGCTATCACTAATGGCACATTTCTAGGTTACAATACACTGTCGGTGTTTTTATCACACTTCAGTTAAAGGACTGTTCGTTCTCAAAATATAACATGTGATTTTGTAAATATGGCAGAAAAATGGTATAAAATTAATATAAATTAGAAACTTGAGCAGGGTTCAGAATATGTCACTATGGGTTTTATTCATTTAGATAGATTATGCATAGTTGTGTATAGAATTCACTGAGCCCCTTCGTGAATCCGACTTGTTACCATGAGATAGTGTCCAAAAATGATCAAAACAGGTAGGGTATAAATGATTACCAGTCAAATGTGTTAACCGCTTGGTGACTGAAGTGTCTGGATCTAATAAATAGTTTCCCGAGTTCAAAGATGTGCCTGAGTGCAGAACTTGTTCACAATATTAGGTACTTTCAGGGATTAATATAACACAGAGGTCACTTTGATGTAGTTTGTGTACTGTTATATTTTTGCAAAGCAAGTAATGTATTTATTTTCTTGTATCTACCTTAATTTTGCAGTACACTGAGTTTTTTATAAAAATATTTTCTGCATTTAAATAGGTCATATAACTTCTACAATTTTTTTTCTTTTTAAACTTTTTCCTATACCGGTTGGTTTTTTTCTGTCCACTTGAGTATACAGCTGCCATAATAGGTACCTGTATTTAAACAGTATCAAATACCAAAAATACAGAGTAAATTAAAATTAAAACCATCAAAAATATGTAAATAAAGTATATCTCTCCTTTTGCAACACACTAACTGTTTGCATTTAATACTGAAGTGACATAACACTGGATGGATTCATTGACCCGGGTGTTTTGAAACCAAATACCAGCATTATCACTAACGAATTTAACAAAGAGTGAACCTATGACCTCAGGGCTTGACGACAAGTCTCACTACTACAACACAAAGATAATTCACTTCATGTTTCTTTAATAATATTTACATCAACACAGTCATATTCTCCAAATTATCCATTGAATATACACATATGGCAAACATGAATTCTATGAGATGATTATTTGTTTCAGGATAACTCAAGAAGTGTCATAAGAAGTCTATGTCAGACAGCCCCCCAGAGGAATATTATCTTAATTGTATCAGAATTTGTACCCTTACTTTATGAGTCTACTGTTGACCGTCAGCAGAGGGCTTGGGTTTTTTGTAGAACAAACATGAATATTGCATTGGTGTAGTGGGGTTGTGGTATAACTGCTACTGGCTACAACAAATAACACTTTAGTGCTTGGAAAAAAACCTACTGGTAGTTTTTCTCACAATACACTAGAGAATTGCTTTTACTCAGTACTTAATACAGTACTATGTTTTATAGGTTGAGTTATTGTTCAATAATTCAAAACTTTTTATTTCAACCTCAGGCTACTGTTTAGTGTGTCTGAAGTTCAATAATTGCAACTTCTTGCTGCCTGTCAATTCAAGTATTTTTTTAATAATTCAGGATTTTAATATAACTTCATGCTACCGATCAGTTCAGTTGTGGTTTAGTAACACTGGATTTTAATACATTTTCACGCTGCTGATATGTTACATTATTGTATGATAATCCATGATTTTATTATATCTTCATCATAAGGATGAATTGTTTACAGTTAAATTATTCGGGATTGTATTATAACATCATGCTATAAGTCGAATTGTGATTTAAATATTCCTTATTCTTTATAACTTCATGCTGCCAATCAGTTCAGTTGTGGTTTAATAATGGACAAGTTTTAGTTGCTTTATGCCTGAACTATATATAAGCTTGGTAGATTTGCACAACTACATATGTTTGGACATGGAAATCAACAGAGAGTAGCAGCATTTTTGATATTACAGATTCAACTGTCTGCCAAGATATATTTGGACCACAGTTCTAATTTCTTTTTTTATCTCTTTCAACCATTTAAGTCATATCAAAGCAGGTCCCCTCCTTCAATGTCAGACAAGGGTAGCCAAAATTAAAAGTGCCTATAACTCGCTTATCATTGGTGCTAGAGTTTTGGGATGTCAAACAGACCTATATGATATCATGGGCTGGGAGTCTTCTGATGTGGTCAGATTTGACCATGGACCCCTTATTCAAGGTCAAACGAGGATAGCCAAACTTAAAAGTGCTTATAACTCGCTTATTATTGGTTCTAGAGGTTTGGGATGTGAAACCACCCTATAGGTAATCAGGGGATGGAATCTTCTGATGTGGTCAGATTTGACCTTGGGACCCCCCTTCAAGGTCAGACGAGGAGAGCCAAAACTAAAAGTGCTTATAACTCGCTTATTATTGGTCCTAGAGGTTTGCAATGTCAAGCCATCCTATAGGGAATCAAGGGCTGGGAGTCTTCTGATGTAGACATTTGGACTTACTATTATTGCCACATTGCGGAAATAACTTTTGCTACATTTCGTAAACAAAGGTCTAATAAGCTACATTACTATTACCTACTGCTGCTTATCACTTGGCTTGACTACTTCTGTAGACATGACTTCCAGTGTGGTTCAAGGTAACTTGTGGCATTAGCTTTTGTAGCACTTGTCCTGGTGTGAAGTCAGCTTTTGACGGGGTCAAAAAAATTCCAACTTTACCACTGGGGCGAGAGGGTAAAAACCCTAGCCTCGGCCTTTATTATTGTATTGATTTGTTTTGCATTAAATTTTTCAAGTTTTTTGTTTTAATATCACAGAGTAGCACACAGTGAACAATCACATTGATACATATCTAATTCATTTCTCAGTACAACCATGGTTAACTTCCATTATCTGACATTAACCTTGATGGCTATGTGATCAGAGTTTAAGTGGCCTGAGATTTATTACCCTGGATATCTAAGCTGGATTGTATGCCGCTGTGACTCTTATGGTATCTGATGTGTGTGTCTTTATCAAGTTACAGAGACCTTGATCATAGCAAGATAAGAATTCTCTATTGTGCAATTAACGAACAACAAAGCAGCTTCATTATTGATTATTTATCTGACCGAGATCAGTTTCCATGTATAAAATCCACAGTTGATGATACGCTATGACATGCTGTTTATTACATATCCCACCCCGTATATGAACTAAACACTATGCCATACAAGAATTGAAAGTAGATGAACCCATTCAGTTGTAGCTCCTGACTCGAGTAGAGAATGGTATTCACTAGGTATCACAGAGTATCAGCTCATTTTAAATTAAAATCTAGCTATGCAGACATGGAGGATAAATCTGAAGTTAAAAATAAAGTTTTAATATTCACTAGTGCCAGTAATAATGGAAACAGCTAATTCAGATTTATTTTACTGATTTTGAAGCGAAGTAGTTGATAAAATAAAACATCCCTTTTAAAGCATATATACAAAAAGTATATTACTTGTGAAGATGTAGAATATAACATTTGTACTACCCACTCAAATAATAATGCCAACTTCATTCATGATAAAACTTTTTCTTTCGGGAGACTTTCCTATTGTATGCTCAGCACAAAAAAATCTTAACTGCAGGCGTCGGTTTCACAAAGGATCTCAGACTTAGCCTTGACTTAAGCTAAGTTAGGGACTCAAAGCTTAGTCTTCTATATTTGCTAAGTCTTGGGGTGGCATTCACAAAAGGTCTTAGCCAAGTCTTAAGATTTACTTTTGTATAAAAATATACCCAATTTAAGACTAAAACTTGGCTAAGACATTTTGTGAATACAACCCCTTAACTTTAATGGATTTCATAAAGAGTGACTTAGCTAGTCTAAGCTTATCATATCACCACAGTGGTTTCATATGTCGTGTAACCCTTTATACCTAGTCAAAATATTTCAATTGTGACAAAAATTTTTGTTTAATTCATTTTATCTTACCCTAATGTCAAGTATAAAGTGAAGGATAAGAGAGGGGGCCGCCTAAAATACACAGCTGAAATGTACCAGGGAGGGACGGTGGGGAATAAAATTGGTTGCTACTTCTTGTGTATTCGATTCCTGAATTCAAAATGGCCCTCCAAATTCAAAGTGAGGCCAATATATTGAACTCCAATCTGTGTTATTGGGAGACCCCTAATAGGTCATGGGTCACTTAAGGATTGATGTGAGATTAAGGTTGTGAGGAAACTGAGGCAGCAGGCCCCTATCAGGCCGTGCTGGGCACAGTTTCCTGAGGTGAGGTAGTGATGATGGGTTAGAGGTCAAAGGTCAGAGATGAGGTGAGAAAGGTGAAACTTTGGAATATATTTGAGGCATTTATTTACAGATTAGTAGTTATATATATATATATATATATATATATATATGCAGGGTTAAGACTTTAAAATTTCAAAGGTTTGAAGATTTTAAAAGCACCAAGCCCAATTAGAGGTGAGGAGGAATGCAAAAGGCGAAGGTCAAGGGGACAATGGAAGGGGCCTGAGAGGCGTTCTGCAAGTAGGTCCAGACTGCCGAGCTTCTGCAAAGGCCATGGGCCATTATGTGCTGGAGTTGGACATTATTATCGTAAGCCAGAGTTGCCCCTGACCTCCTAAAAGTGTGGAAGCCATGGCCCAAGAGAGGGATCCCCAGGTGGTTCAAAATTTTCCTGAGCCCATCCCTAAGGGTGGTGTCAATGACTGGGTGGTAGGGGGGGGGGAATTATGGACAAAGAGGGATGAAGTGGCAGGAAGGGGCCTGGAATCTAATAACTGGTGGAGAGCCCTAACTGGGCAGATTGTGTGATTGGTGAGGGCTGGGATCTGGACCAAATGGTGGGAACAGTTATCCTGGAGGGTCTTAGTCCATTTAATGAGAATATGGGCTCCAGGGGACTGAAAAATGACATCTTGCCTCAAAAAATGCTTATTACTGTCAAACTTAAATTTAGAATGGGGAGCCACATTGGACATCCTAAGGAAGGCAAAGAAAGAAAGGAGGAAGGCTGCTCTATACAGAGGGGGATCATGTAGGATGTCACAGGTAGAGGAAATCAAAGCCAGTGTTTTGATGTCAAAAATGCCCCGGGGTGTGGGGTGAAAAGAGGAGTTGATGGAAATACTCCTAAGGTAAGATTGAATCAAGTGGTGATTGAAAATGGTCTGGTCCCAATGAAATTGTTTAGGGAGGAAACGTAATAATAACCTTATTAGAGATATTATTTGAGTATAAGTATTCTAGGAAAGCTAGTAAAGACTGGACTGACAAGCCCACAGGGAGGGACATGAACTTAACGAAAGCAAAATAAGTCTTTATATGTGTACTGTGAGCTTTCCTGGTAGATGGTCTGTATGCAGTTCTCGTCCTCTGGATAGCAGAAAGGATGAGATGGGAAGAAGGAAGGTTCGAATCTGAAATTATAGGTGAAGATCCAGGTCAAAATAGTGACTAGGTATATGTTCCCAAATGTACTGTTCCTTCAACTGCTTCAAAATATTAGTATCTATATTACTGCTACAGTATATCCTAGATGAAGCATCTGCTATTGTGTTATGACACCCAGGTATATGAACTATGTTCAGGTCAATGTCATAATGAGCTGTTAGCAACCATATATTTCTCACACACAAAGCTAGAAAAGGATCTTTGGTCTTACCGGTCTTGACCACAAAGACCACCCCTGAATTGTCACAATAAACTGTGATGCTAGAATGACTCCAATTGCTTGCCCACGTTCTCAGAGCGATCACTAGATTCAACATCTCGAGATGCACGATTTTCAAATCCAAACCCATAATGTTGTGAATGGGAGTAGCATAGACGCGATCCCGCCAAACACCTCCCATACCAGTCAAACATGCATCTAAATATAAGGACTGCATGGAGTCAACTGCATTCTTTTAAGATATGAGATGCCATTGAAGGATGGGAGGAAGGTCAGAAACCATGCTATGTCTTTTTGAAATTCAGGGGTAAGGTGAATCTTTTTAAGATGTAAATTTGCACGATATAATGCCAAGATCCTATTGAGGAAGATCCATGAAGGTTTGACGCACTTCTGAATATATAAGAGCTTCCCTAGCAGTGACTGATAAGCCCTCTTAGAGAGCCATTCTTGTGTACTGACGCGAACGCACTCCTCATGAATAGATTGAAGCTTGTCTTCTGATATACTCATAGTATTGTTGTCAATGTTTATATCTATCCCTAGACATGTGAGGTGTTTGGTGGGGGGGTAAGCTTGTCACAATTGAGTGGGAGGCCGAGTTCGGTTAATAGGTCACACACATATTTAAATTTTTCTTCAGCCTTAGTCTTAGGGACAACCACAATGTAGTCATAGATGTAGCAGTGAAGTTTGATGTCAGCTTTAGCTACAATGTGAGCAATTGCGTCGGACAAAATCTGTATGCCGCGGATCCGTGGGTCCACCCGAATGCCACCGCCAGATTCGCATAATAACTGCCATTCCACTTGATCCCAAACTTTAAGCTGTCCACTGGATCCACTCTGAGGTTACGAAACGCACGAGCTACATCAACTTTGAAGAGAACGCAGTCATCCGTGCAGTGAATTATGTCCTCTGCAATGTGATCTATTTGCGGAAATCTCAACACAAAGGCAGAGTCATCAAATCTGTCTGCCACAACATGTGAATTCACAGAGCTGCCACGAGGATATGAAAGGTCTAATATAACCTGACGACTGCCATTGTCCTTTGGCCGTGTCATTAAAGGCGAACAATGGTAGTGGGGGTGACCAATATGTGGTATAGGGCCTAACAAAGCACCCAGTGATTTTTCTTTATCAATGTACTTTTGTACTTCTAGTGGATACTGACGAGCTGAATAATGGTTGGTAATTTCCTTATTGCATAATTCTTCAGCATTTTCAATCGAAAGGGGGTAACCAAATTTGATATATTGCAAAACCCTCTTATCCGAATAGCCCTGGAGGTAGGTCTCCCAAGCCTCCACATTCAAATCAGATTTGATAGGTATTCTGGCAGCTTTATAATTCGGTATATGAGTGCTTCTGATGATATCTGCAATGTCAATAAGCTGTTCAATTGAAGTAATATCTACAGTTTGTCTATCCGGGCCAATAAATTCGAACCCAGTACCTTCTTGAGCCAGGTAACCGGTAACCTTGTTCGAATAATTGAAGTCTCGAGTCGGACGTAGTATGTCTCTATCAGATATACTGGGTTCATCAACACAGCCCCACTTGGGCTGGCCCAGCTGGATGTCATATTCAGTGCATGCGAAGTTTGTAAGTGGAGCATCCAAACTCATTTTCCCTTCATAAGTTTCACCATTACACACAGGATCAACCCCTGCCCCTGGGGCAGGTTGACCCAGACTGTTAACGGAGCTACCAGCCCCATCTATCGAACTATCAATAATATTAATCATATATTGTTCATACTCGCATCCATAATACTGGATACTTCTACAGTCCTTAAGATAGTTGTCATATACCAGGCCAGGGTCAGTATTTGACCCCAGATCCAGGTCAAAGCATTTGGTACCAACAGGCACCATGTGCAAATGAATAATATCTACAGTGGTGAGGAAACCCTGAGGCAGGTGACCACATGTGATCAAACCAGTATCCCCACCCCCAGAATTTAGATCCCAGAGGTAAAAACCCGATAAACCTATCTCACTACTTTGAAGATGAAGAACAGGGACCCAATTTCCATTACAAAGGTCAGAGAAATTGGTTATACTCATGGTACAGTTAGTTTCACCAACGACTAGGTTCGAACTTGAACCTCTGCAAGTATAAATGGTTTGATCGACCTCCTGGACACCCCTATGCTTTACTAAAGCCGTATAACAATGCAAATTCTCATTATCATACACTCTTATAATCGGTTGAGTATAGGTTGTTTCACAGGTGAACAAGTTATTATCAGACCACTCATATTTACACTGGCCATCAATATCTTCTGCACCATTATACACCATAATACTAGCCTGGGGATCATATTCAAACCCAGGACCAGTCAACAGTCTATTACTCACAGGTACTGGAGAAATACACTTGCTATCATATGCATTTGTGAAATCATTAAGCACATTACCAACACAGTTAAAGACTTCTTTACTCTTATTATTTTGATCATCTTTAAGTATGTCCAATTTACTAGTAATAGATGTTATACATTCAACACTGTCTTTTAACATGAATTCAATACATAACTGTTTATTGTCTGTTTCTTTAGGTACAACAACTGCTCGCCCCCCCCCCCCCCCCCCCACACACACACACAGATGCCAGAGGGGTGGAGGTGTGGTCGACCGAGTCCCTATTTAACTGCTGGTGTCTTCTGTTCCTGTGTACGATTCGGGCTGCGCGAAAAGCACCTAGACTCTGGGTGCATCAACAAACGTCCCTGTTTGTAACAGCTAGCACAGAAATGTTTGTACGATTCGTGATGACCTTCACTTGTACAGGTACCCTCATTGAAGAAACGACATATCCTAGTCTTCTGATTGTTAGTTGACACATTCTGGCCATTTAAGACTGCCAGTTGGGAGTTGCTTATACGATTCAGTGACCATTGGGTAGTGTCAGCCCATCCCAGCCTACCCTCTTCCACATCAGTCATCGAGACGGCCCATGCCGCCCGAACCGCCTGCCAAGGTAGCGATACCGTGTCTTTCATGGCCATGACTACCTGTGTTAATACTTGCCTTAGCAGAGTATTGTCCTCGATCAACAAAGCATTGGATAACTGTCCAGCCACCCATTGTGACAAGTTAAGTTCGTCATATGCAGGCCTCTTAGCATTGGAAGCGGATACCAAGCCCTCGTTGGGCCATCTGAGGTGGGGGCCAGCCAGTGTGTTGTCAGTGGTATTGTACCTTCCGGACTTCCGCCTACCAATGTGGCCCTTACCTGGCAAGATGTCCTGTATCGCCTGCTGGTCATACGATGCCAATAGCTGAGTTACTGCTGATGAGATGCTGGGGATGGACCTGAGAACATCCACACCTGGGACGACAGCATCCCTGTTGATGGCACTGTGAAGCAGCTGTTGTCTGGAGGGCCCAGGAAGTGTAGAGTTCCCTACAGTTGACCCACCCACCACTGTATGTTGCGAGGGGGGTGGGGGCATCATTGGCTGAGGCACAGCTACGGAAGAGCTACGATGGTTGAGGGTAGGAGACGTCAGAGGGGTGGAATTCATACTGCCATTCCGCTCTAATTTGTCCATACAGTTGGATAGTTCTTTGTTAGAGGCGTCGATTTGGCTCAACATGGTCAATATGGCTTGCCCTGTTGACGCTGATATGCTATTGTGATCAGAAGGTGGCAGAGTACTTACTGGTACTGATTAGAACAATATTCTGAATAAAATTGGTTGCTACTTCTTGTGTATTCGATTCCTGAATTCAAAATGGCCCTCCAAATTCAAAGTGAGGCCAATATATTGAACCCCAATCTGTGTTATTGGGAGACCCCTAATAGGTCATGGGTCACTTAAGGATTGATGTGAGATTAAGGTTGTGAGGAAGCTGAGGCAGCAGGCCCCTATCAGGCCGTGCTGGGCAAACCACATATACATGCCCAATGCCTAATTATGGGCCTTGTTCTATGCATTTATTCATTTTAAGTATTTCAAATTTTGAAGGGAGAAAAATACATGGCGGTCATATTTAAGTGTTTATTTACAAAAGGTAGACTCCCAGGTAGACTTAGCCAAAGCCTAGACTTAGCAGCTTTGCTAAACCCTCTAAGTCTAAGAACTCAGAATTAGCCTCATTTTAAGACAACAGTCTTAATTTTAAGTCTAAGTCCGCACTAAGTCCTTTTGTAAATTCTCCCAACCGAAAGACAATATGCTCTACCTAACCACTAGAAATAGGACCCAATGACACCGAAGTCATTACTTTAAAAACTCATCTGAGCTACTATGTCTTTGGCTGTACCTGTGCCCCTATTCAAAAAAAGGATCAAGCTCAAGTTTTGCCAAATATCAGCTCAAATTTACAGCTGTTTATATTAAACTTGAACTGATTTTGGCTCATCTTGAGCTTGATCCCTTTTGTGAATACGGCCCAAGTGGAATAAACAGGTCCCACGTGCTCTCAGACAAGCGTGTTACCCTCTAGATCACAGATATAAATTAACAATTTATTATTACGACTTTTGTGTACTTTTGATCCCAACTTGTATCCATGTACTGATATCCCCAAAACAAGGTGCCAAAAGTGATATTAAACGAAAACAACCCTTGGTAAAAAAACAAAGTGTGTCAGTGACTGCAAGCATTGTGCAAATAAAGATGTCCAACAAATATGAACATATGATTTATTGATTGATTTTATACACCTCTTGATAATACATTTGGGTCGATATTTTATAATATATATTTAAAATTATAGAAGATTTTCTATCTATTGCAAACAATTCATTTATAATTGTACACAGACATTGGAGATTGATGGCTAGTTATTGATCGCACACAAGGAAGCGTGGACTCAGGCCTTTGAGCGCAGTAGCCTGGACAAGTGAAAGGAACTAGGACAGACATATCTATCATAATCCCTCAGCAACTGGAGTGTTAACAGGTTATCAAAACTTGACTTCTCAAAACTCAGTTTTCAGACCATGAATTATATATATAGATACATGATAAATACAGAGCTCTGGTTCCCATACTGCCTTTTCTCCACTGAAAGCAGTCCTGAATTGGCCACCATTTTAGATAATTAGCATTAGTAGTTACTCCTAGTAACAACTCAGATATTAGGCAAAATAACATGATTTAACTCACATTACAGGATGCACATTTTGATACTTCCCCTCTTATTTGGTCTGATGTTGCTGTAAAGCTCCAATTCATGAACTACCCAGTAAACATTTTTGGATGTTTCGAACGTTTGAAAGAACACATTTTGCGAAGGTTAAAAAATGATGTGTATGAAAACCATTAAAATAGAATGTTTTTAAAATGGTTTATGCATACTGTTTATTAAACGTTTAATGAGAAATGTTAGAAAAAATATAATTGAGTTTCCCAAACTGTTTCAAAACAGCATATGTCACCCCTCTTCTCAAGAAACCAAACTTAGACAGAAATCTCCTAAAAAACTATAGACCGGTATCCAACCTTAGTTTCTTATCCAAACTGATCGAAAAAGTAGTTGCCAAACAGTTAAATAATTATATCGATAGCGAGGGGCTCTCCAATGTCAACCAATCCGCTTACAGGAGACTCCATTCCACAGAAACAGCGCTGTTGAAAATCCAGAATGACATTGCTGCTTCGTTGGACTCTGGTAAGGCTGTTGCACTCACACTGCTAGACCTCTCAGCGGCATTCGACACTATCGACCATGACATTCTTTTTAATTCCCTAAGAGATTGGTTTGGGGTTGATGGCACTGTGTTGAGGTGGATCAGATCCTATCTCTCAAACCGGATACAGAAGGTTAAATTAGGAAATAGCTTTTCAGATGTGTTCTCACTTCCGTATGGTGTGCCTCAGGGTTCTGTCCTGGGCCCCCTCCTTTTTACCCTTTACACAACCCCTCTCAGTAATATCATTTCCAATTTCAATGTCACCCACCATCTATATGCTGATGACACCCAAATATATCTAGCATTGGACAATAGGAATTTTGATTCCAGTTTCGCTGAGCTTACAGAGTGTCTCACATGTATCCAAAACTGGATGGCTGGCGTGAAATTGAAACTCAATCCCGAGAAAACTGAATTTATTATAATAGGTGATAGACAAGCCAGAGAGTCCCTCATAAATAAATTCCCTACTCAACTTCTCGGAAATTCTATTTCCCCTACTGATACAGTCAAGAACCTGGGTGTAATTTTTGACTCTGGAAACACCTTTTCCAACCACATAACTAATATGTGTCGAGCCTGCTACTACCACCTTAAGGACCTAAGACGTATTCGTAAATTCCTCAGTGTGGAAACTGCAGCCTTGCTTGCAAACTCAATGATCAGTAGTCGACTTGACTACTGCAATTCCCTACTTTATGGCATCAGTAAGTACAATGTTGCTAAACTCCAAAAGATACAAAATGCCCTTTGTAGAATTGTTTTTAGACTTGATAGAACTAGCCATGTCACTCCTTTTCTTCAAAAACTACACTGGCTTCCTATCACTTACCATATATTGTTTAAGTACAATCTAATTACTTTCAAGGCTATAAATTTCTCTCAACCCATATACCTATCATCCTTGATCAAAACCAGTTGTCTAACACGTGGAAATCGTCTTTCTCTTTCCTCAGCCTCTCACAAAAAGGTCATCGGTAGGAGAGGTTTTGTAGTGGCTTCCCCCATAGAATGGAACAGACTCCCACAATCAGTACGATCACAACAAACAATAACAGGTTTCCGTAGCCAGCTAAAGACCTACTTGTTTAGATTAGCATATCCTCCACCATAGTACATCTCCCTGGCGGGCGCTAACCTTGGATCATGACCTCGGACGTCCCTCGACTTTCCCTTTTTGATTTCAAGCGCATTAGAGGATGTTGCATCAATTTTGCGCTATATAAATGTTTCTATTCTATTCTATTCTAAAAACGTTACAAATAAACACAATAATGTCTGAATAATAATGATTTCAGAGGTCAAATTCAATATCTTTTTAAGGTTGCTCAAGAATGAAAATAATATTTTTATGTCTATTGTAAACTAGTAGCTTAGAAATTGTGTCCCAATTCAAGTTTTACTTTTAGGGATTGCATGTGAGGCAATTTTTGACAAGTCCTGCAAAATCCCCTATTATTGCTCACTGTCATCTTTGTTTGGACATGTTTGAAAGTGAAGATTTAATAAGCATTCTGAAAATATGGGTTTAAAAACGTTTTTGATAGAATGTTTTAAAAACATTTGATCAACAATGTTGTTTAACCATTTTATTGGTACTGTTTATCAAACATTTCACGATGAATGTTTGAAAAACATTTCCAGCATAGCCTTCATTTCTTCATCTATTTTATAAATGTTTAAAAATGTTTCCAGTCAACCTAGTTTCTTGAGTTATTACCTCCCCCAAGGAGGTTATGTTTTCGCCTGGGTTTGTTTGTGAGTTTGTTTGTGCATTTGAGAACAAGATAACTCAAAAACCTAAGGACGGATTTTGATGAAATTTTCATGATACGTCTAAAAAGGTAAAAAAAAGAAATGATTAAATTTTGGGAGTGATCCGGATCACTATCTGATAGTCCAAGAATTGAACTACCTTGGCAGAGGTCTGCACTCTCCAAGTGCTCTTGTTTTATAAATGTTTAATAAATGTTTTCAGTAAACACGTTTGAAAAAGAATGTTTATAAAACGTTTTTCAAACATTGCTGTGTAAACGTTTACTTGGAAATGTTTAGAAAACTATAAGCTAGGGTTTAAATAGGTTTTAAAAACGTTTTGTAAACGTTTTAACCATTTAAAAACGTTTCTACTGTTTACTGGGTATGCTTTCATAGATCGTTATGGCAACATTTGCTATTTACTGCTGATTTTGGGCAAAAACAAAATGGCTGTTCAATCAAGTAAACCACAGGGCTTTCAACAGACAAGGTCCATGATAATTAGACCATAGATTTCAGATAATCTAGCTTAGCTTACGTCAATAGGAGGGTACCCATTAAGGATATATACAATGTTACCTTAGCACTTGAAAGGGATATAGATTTCCAGTGTCAAACGGCTGTGAATTTTATGCTGTGTATCTTGCAGGAAACATATAATATGGGGACTGGCTCCAATATGATATTATCTAAAGATATTCTAATTCTCTAATTCAAATTGGACCTATATAACGTTTAAGCTCTACTTAACAAAAGGGGACTCAGGTGCAACAGAACAAGACAAGACAACCAAATTCAGTATCCAGGGACAGAAAAGAGGACGAGTACTACAGAGAACGCCAGGGGATGGTTAAGACTAAGGTAGGTATGCCTTGACATAAAGGTAGGTTAAGCTGCTTCTGAAAGAGGCCAGAGGGTTGGATGCACGAATGTCATCAGGAAGAGCATTCCAAACAGTGGGAGCATCAAAACAAAATGTAACCAAACTATATGACAAACTTGTGAGTAGAAGGATAGACTTCTGAAGATAATGACAATAATCCAACTGACTACTGACAAGAGTAATGGCCACAAGTGTAGACGCATCATAAGTAAGAAACTGACTGATAAGTCTGAAGTCATGGAGTTAGATAAAACAACCTTTGCAGACACTCGGAACATGTTTAGATAGGGAGAAATCAGTCAAACCATACACCCAAGTTCTTGACTGACTCAGATGGCCAGATAGGACTTCCCAAGTTGTTAATTGGGAACCATGGTTTCAACTTTTCCTTCTGTTTCTTTGGACCAAAGAGTATAAACTCAGTCTTGTCCGGATTCAAGTTGAGTTTGCTAGTTGACATCTGCTCCTTCACATCATCAAGGCACCTGTTTCAAGTGTTTTAAGGCAGTAGATGTATTCTTCTGGGCTAAGTGCAACAAAAATGGGTATCTTCTGCATAAAAATAAACCTTTATACCTTTTAGTTTACAAATCACCAAACGAGACTTTTTGTGAACAGTGAAAATAACAACGGGCCTAAAGCAGAACCTTGGGAAATGCCAAACAAAAGTTTAAAGATTGATAATGCTCAGTTATGTAGGAATTGATCCATTTCAGAACAGAGCTCCATATGACTTTATCTGTTCATATGCCCTCAAATTAACTTGGAATATACATGATATATAGTACATATGGTATTTGAACTGTGAATGCTAGTGTACACGAATGATCAGATATCATATGCCGAAATTTGAATTTCACAGAAATGAGGGATCTCACGGGCCTATAATGCCAGTGTTCGATTTGGACTGTGGTGAATTCTAATGATAAGAAAAATATGCTTTAACCACAATACGATTGTATTCTAATGATAAGAAAAATATGTTTTAACCACCCCATATATGTACCATATGATTGAATTCTAATAAAAAGAAAAATATTCTTTTAACCACTCTACAGGGGACCATGGTGACAGAGTGGTAACACTCTCGTCTCCCACCTCTGAGGCCGGGGTTCGATTCCTGGCACAGCCTCAAGTGGGAAAGCTGGTAGTTGCTTGCCGTTGGTCAGCAGTTTACAGAACCCTAATGAACTGTATGCACTGGTTTCCTCTGCCCTTCCAACTACCCGTCGTGATATGACCTGTACAGTGTTGAAAGCGACGTAAAACCCCAAATAAATAAATTAATTAACCACTCTACATATGTACAACATGATTGATGTTTTGCGACATGTGTGAAATCAGAGGTCTCGCCATGATTGATATTGATGTCTGCCAACACCACGTTTTGACATATTTGTTGTTAGCATGTGACCATCATAATTCTTTTCTGTTTGGTTGGTGTACAAAATAGTATTTAAAAGGATACAGGAAGACAGGCATTGTTGTAAATGTGTAAGGGATTGCCAACCATTTTCTTGTATGAGAATTTATCACATTCGGGAAATGGACGTCTTGTAAATGTGATCAATAAAAAGTTGAATGGATAAGTTCAGTTATTTTGGTTGCACCATAACCTATACCATATTGAAATTGTACCAATACATTGTAAAATAATATGTCAGGCACCATTTTCCGACACTTTTAGCTTTGGCCTTAATTTGGTAAATTCCATAATATTTTTCACCTCTATGAAATATTAACATACTTCAGTTGATGGATGAGGTCTCTGTCTGTTGACTTTTTGTGCAGTGTTTTGGTTGTTAGTCATTTAAGCTCCTTTGGGGATATCTGGATAATATTTAAACAGAGCAGTGTTGTGTTTGCAACCGGAAAATTGTGTCACGCCAGACACATTATAAATACTATAACAATGCAAGGTGGGTGGTATATGGGACAAGCAATATCCATTATTCGATTACACATTCACATAGAATGTTAGAAAACTAGAGCAGACACTTATCTATAACAACTTCTTCCATTATGAAACGTTCTCCCAGGCATTTTTCCCAAACATTGAAGCTGTAAACTGGTAAGGAATAAATTTCAACTTTCCGGACATTTAATTTTTTCCACCAATTAAGTATATTAAATATAAATGAAACATAATTTAATTTTACAGGTCTTATTTGATGCTTAGCAGTAACATATGCTATGCCACAAGATTTATAAAACCGTATTCCACAAAAGTGGCTTCCACTAAGAGACACACAAGGTCTCACAGCCTTAGGAGAGATTAAGCACCAAAAGAATCCTACAAGACATAACCCTGAAGTCCAAAGACTGATCATCTGAAGTGACATCCACAGGACTGTTCGGTGTTCGGTAGGACCGTAACGGATGCATATTTTAACAATATATAAAATTGATGGAAAAATATCAAATAATCTGGGCTTTTATTCGTACTTTTCTTATTATTACTGCTTTCCATGACATACCTTCAGTTATTTAAACTTTTTATGTAGTTCTGAATGTTTTTAACTGTACAATAGTTTTGCTAGTTGATATTGCGGGTATTATCGCCCACTACCGGGAGTTACTCGGTGTTGTTTGGTTGAGTTTTACATTTTGAATATTTTGCTAGTTGATATTACGGGCATTACTGTCCTCTACCGGGAGTTACTCAGTCATTTTTGGTTGTGGTTTGTATTTTATTGTCCTTTAATGTTTTTGCTGTGAATTTTTGCATGTTCCATTTTGTCTGTGGTTTGTGATTCCTTATGATGCGGATTGTTAGACTCCTTCTTTGTATTGTTGGCCTCTTTGTACATTGCCATAAGAGTCAAAACAGAATTCAGACTAAAAATTTGTTCCTTCAGGTTCCCTCTTACTGTGCTTCCATCCATAAATCAAAGGTCCATTTTTACAATAGTTTCTCATATGATGCCCCTAAGTTATGGAATGATCTTCCATATGATATACGCAGTGCTCCAAATCTCTCCAGTTTCAAAAGTCGACTCAAAACCTACCTATTTCAGAAATCATTCCCACCATAGCTTCTTACTACCGAACATCGGACCTGCCTCTCTGGGAACGACTCGGAACATGTCTAATGTCTTATGACTTATGCCTTACGAATTGGATGGTGTGCCTTAGAATCCGTTGATACGGAGATTAAGCACTTGGACAACTGATTGATTGATTGATACTGGATCCCCTGACCTCAAAGGTCAAATCAAGTGCCATAAAAGTAGATCTTCAGAACAGTGTAATGTAATGTTTAATTTGTTTTAGGTTCTAAATCCAAGCAAAGCCAGCACAGTCCAATCCAACATAGAGATAGAGATTTCATGCCAAAGGTCACAAGTTCAAGGTCCACAATAACAAGGGCACTCCTTGATAACAATGCAGAAAAGAAACCCAGCTGGGTTTATTACATTTATTATTATTACACAATACTTGGAACTGTACACTAAAAGGAGTTTTTGTAAAATATATTCTTTGCATAAAGAGTGAATCTAGCATCCGTCAAAATATATGTATATATGTCTTCTCATTGTGTTATATCACCTAACGCTATCTTACATCACTTCTTGGCCTGCTGACTGAGAGTGAATCTAGCATCCGTATAGGACCATATTTTGGAAATGATCTGGCTGTAATAAGCACAATTAACCATATGTCATTGCCCTAAAAATGTACAACGCAATGACGGGTAACATTAACAGTTAGCCACAATATTTATGTATATATTTATATATTGTGGCTAACTGTTAATATATATTTAAAGTGCAATGATGGATTATTCTTAAATAGAATTGCGCTATATAAATATGTCATGTTGTGTTATTGGCATAATAATGCACAGGCAATAACAATAATATTTACAGTAATTAAAAGTTAAAATATGACTTGTGACAAATGATAATGTTGCTCCCAAAGGAGACAGTGGTTATGTAAGGAAAATGAGAACCCTCTTATATGAACTAGTAAGTACACAGGGCACTTAATTTATAAGAACCTAATTTTGAGAGGCAATCTAACTAGAATTCACTTGTACAACACAAACCTGGGGGCCTTTTTAAAAATTCTAGATTTTTTAAAATTCTGAATCTGATCCGGATTAGTACCAAAATGTAATCACTTCTTCTTTTAATCAGGTCACAAGCACATAAAACTTCATGAAGATATACTTAGTAATTTTGGACTAATATCAAGCAGAAAGTTAAAGTGTTTTTTTTAAATTCTTTCAAAATGGGGCCTTTAAAAATTCTGGAATTTTTGAATTCAGATTATGATCCAGATCTTTCCAAAAATTTGGTCACCTCTTTCCTTCAATCAGGCCCTACCCACCTAAAAATTGCCAAAGAAAGACACTCATTATTTTGAAGTTATCACAAACAAACAAGCGCAGCCTAACATATAACTTCCTGCTGGAGATACTTATTTGAAAAATGTGTCTCTGTTATGACATGGAGATTTCACTATATCAAAAAAATCTTTTAGTCTGCCGCTAACTGGCCAACATCTGAGTAAATAGAATGGACAATAAAAGTAACTGTCTCGTGGTTGTCTTTTAAAAATAAAATCACTATTCAATATCACATGAAATGTATACAATAATTTAACAAAGTACGGTATATACTTACTAACAGCTCTGAGTCATGTTTATTTCAATGTATGTGTATATTTTATAGTCTGAAGTGGCTTTGAAGAATAAAACAAACTAGTCAAGTCAAACAAAAAAAGATGTTCATAACCAAGAAGAACCGAGTCTGCATTCGATTATTTTTCGAGCTAAAGCCAAACTTCTTATTCTCCATGAGGCCCCTCCTACATAATGATGTGACTGAAAGAAAATAAATGCTTAATCATGCTTCTATCAGGTAAAAAATAGTCTGTTGATTATATCATGGAAGGATAGTAAGACAAGTTTCCAGAATTAGATTTCCCCATTAATTAAGAAAAATGTTCAGTGTTGTTATAACTCCCACACGTCTCACACAGCCAGAGTGTTTTTGTTAGACACTCTAATTAAATGAGCACAACAACAACAAAGTAAGATGATCTTATATAAGATAAATAGTAATGGTTTTGGCAAATAGTAATGTCAGGTGAAAGACCTCAGGGGCTGAATGATTATCATATTTAAAATTGAATCACTTGACTCTGACCCCTGTGTTGTGGGTCTGATTGCACTCCCATGGAAACATGTGGGATTTGTATTAAATGAGTAAGATATGTTGCTGCAATGAGTGAGATATGTTGCTGCAAAGTATATAGGTTTTAAGGTCGGGTGACCTTACCTGGGCTGCAAAGCCCTAAGTTACACTCAAGGCATCAAGAAACAAAATTTTATTCAGTTTTGGTGTTGGAGAATGAGGCTTAGTCCAATATTTCGGGGAGATGGGATCAGTTGAAATCTATCAAGTTGCATGCAATGACCAGTAAGTTTGAACTGACAACATTTTCAAGAAATTGCAGCCTCAATATTACCTAATCAAGAATGGTATTGTAAACAAACATTATCTCCACAAAGTGACATAACCATTACGGTGTACCCGTACCTTACTGGAATGAATGTTTCACAAATGTGATGTTTGGACATCTGTGGACTCCTTGAGACGTTTCAGACTAAAAATTTGATATATAAGAAGTAAGTGTAAACAAATGGTTTTGTTACATATTGGATTAAACCAGAAAGGTATATATCCAACATCTGCTACATTATAAAATTGTGGCTGGTTATGATCTTCAACACACCAAGAGCCTCGTAAACTTAAAATAACAGTTTCTTGCCAAGAGTTGAAAAGGTCATGGTAGACCAATGCCAGTAAGGGTCAGTCCCTGAGGTGATATCAAAGGTCAAATGTAGGCTTGCGGTTTTTATTTTACAAGTTAGTTTATGTACATAGGGTTAAAAACAATAAAAGGTTTCCAAATTGAGTTGAATTTGAAAAAGCACCAGCCTTCTTATAAGGCATGACAAATAACAGAAGTGACTAGCACACCAAATAATAATAATAATAAAACTTGCAATGACTAGCAATTCTATAATTAAAACTTGCATGGTGCCTAAACTTTGCACCATGTGACATACTAAAATTATTAGTCGAGAGGGGGCTACCAGGTATTGCTGGCCCTACCTTGATCTACAATATCATACTTTATTTGACACGTCCTAATCGAGAGGGGGAACCAGGGTCCGCCTGGCCCAACCATTATTAATCCGGATCCAATGTATTACCCTGAGTATTGTACCAGGGAGGGTAGGAGGGAAAAATAAAACAACCTTGTGTGTCCTTCGACTTCATGTATCAATATGCAAGACCCCTATCGTGGGAGAGAATTAAATGAAGCATGACCTAATTTTTGATTGAGTGTAACCTTTAACAAGAATAATTATTTTAGTTTATTTGAAAGTTATGGTCGTACAGAAACTGAGGAAGCAGGCCCCTGCACAGGCCGTGCTTATCACAGTTTCTTGCCAAGAGTTGAAAAGGTCATGGTAGACCAATGCCAGTAAGGGTCAGTCCCTGAGGTGATATCAAGGGTCAAATGTAGGTTTGCGGTTTTTATTTTACAAGTTAGTTTATGTACATAGGGTTAAAAACAGTAAAAGGTTTTCAAATTGAGTTGAATTTGAAAAAGCACCAAACCCAAACTAGAGGGAAGGGGGAATAATGGAAGCAAAAGTGGTAGGTACAATGGAAGGGGCTATTGAAGCTTTTTGTAAGTATTGCCAAACTGCTGAACTTTTCCAAAGCCCATGGGCCATGATGTCTTGGAGCTGAATGTTTTGATCAAAAGCCAGAGTAGCACCAGATATCCGAAATGAATGGAACCCATGACCTTGCAATGGTATATTGAGATGGTTAAGAACCCTCTTTAAAGCATCTCGAATTGTGGTATCAATGACTGGGTGAAAGGGAGGGTCTTTGTGAACGAAAAGAGGGGCTTTTTTTTTTGAAGGGGTCTGGTGTTTAAAAGTTGAATCAGGGCTCGAACTGGACATAAGTCAGGATTTACTAACCTTGGGATTTGAACAAAATGGTGGGATGAGGAGTCTTGTAAGGTTTTTGTCCACTTCAGGAGTACATGAGCTCCTGGTTCGAGAAAAAGTATATCTTGCCTCAACATATGTCTCATGGGGTCAAAGTGAGCTTTTGAATGAGGTGCTATATTGGACATCCTTAAGAAGGCGAAAAATGCAAGGAGGAAAACCGCTCGAAAAATGGGGGGGATCAGTAAGTATTGTACATGCTTTTGAAATGGAACTGAGGAGGTGAAGTGAAAATATACCCCGAGAAGGGGGGTTAAAGCAAGAATTTCTACTAATACTCCTCAAATATGATAAGACTAACTGATGTGAGAGGACAGTAGAGTCCCAATCATAACAATTTGCCAAGGTCCTAAGGGATGCAACATAATTTAGGATTACCCTATGAGAAATGTTGTTTACATATAAAAATTCCAAAAATGCCAGCACTGAATGTATGGTGAACCGCAAAGGTAAGTGCATAAATACCACAAATGAAAGGTAAGTTCTTAGGTGTGTCCTGTGGGCAGATCTTGTGGAAGGTCGATACGCTGTGTTAACTCTTCTCCATGCTGATCTGGCCAAGGAAGATGAGGGGGCATCATGAGGGGGCATCATATATGAAGACTAAGGTCAAAATATGACAAGGGAACGCACTCCCACTGATAGTTATCCAGTAAATCTTGTAGAACTTTGTTATCCACAGATTTAGGGGAATAGATTCTTGACAAGGTATCAGCTATAGTATTATTAATGCCAGGAATGTGACGAACTATTAGCTCTATGTCGTTATAGGCTGCTAAAAGCCATATATTCCTGATGCATAAGGCTAAAAATGGATCTTTTGTTTTTCCGGACATGATCACCTGGACTACACTGTAGTTATCGCAAAAAATCGTTATGCAGCCGTTACGCCAATGGCCTCCCCACAGCCTGAGGGCAACTACGACATTCAACATCTCTAAGTGAACTATTGGTGAAAATTTGGAATACTTATGACAGGAGTGGCATAAACTCGATTTCTCCACACTCACCCTAAGCCTGTAAGCGAGGCATCCAGGAAAAGATTTTGGTCCTTATCTACCTTCAGTTTCTTAAAATAAGTAATTCCATTAAATAGTGGTAGGAATTTCAGGAACCAAGCAATATCTTTGTGGAAATCATGATCTAAATATATTCTCTTCTTCCCCGAGTTTTTGCGAAATAAAGCTAATATACGATTTATGAAGATTCTTGCAGAATGCACGCATTTTTGAATGTAGAGAAGCTTTCCCATGAGGGATTGATACGACCTTCTGGTTAAATATTTCCTAGTACTGACGTCTATGCATTCACTCATGATTTGTTGAAGTTTGGAATAAGGGATGGACAGAGTACTGTTATTTACATCGATGTCAATACCCAAATATGTAAGGCTCTTAGTGGGGGGGGTGAGCTTCGCAGTATTCAGTGGGAGGCCGAGTTTGTGCAATAGAGTACACAGGTTTTGAAACACTTCATCCGCCTTAGCGCGTGGGAGTACGGCTACATAATCGTCAATGTAGCAATGTAGGTTGACTTGATCCCTCATAATTTAAGCTACAGCATCGGAAATTAGCTGGTACGAAGAAGTCCCGTGGACCCAGCCGAACGCCACCGATTTATCCAAGAAAAATTTATTATTGACTTTAAGTCCAAACTTAAGACAATCAGCAGGGTCCACAGGAAGATTTCTAAACGCTCTGGCAACGTCTACTTTGAACAGTACTGGGTCATTATCAGTATTTATGATTTCTTGTGTAAAACTATCAATAGATGGAAGTTTTAATGCAAATAAATTACCATCGAATCTCTCCTTTGATACATGATCATTTAGAGAGCCACCCTTGGGGTACGACAGATCCAGTATTACCCTCCTGGTGTCCCCTTCTTTGGGACGGGACATAAGGGGGGAACAATGAAATTCAGTGTGGTTTACCACCTCAAGAGGGCCCAACATGGCCCCAAGTTCAATTTCTTTGTCTTTATATTTCTTAATATCATGTGGATATTGGACTGCTGAATAATGATTACTTACTTCTCTGTTATGTAAGTCTGAGCGATTGTGAATGGACAAAGGGAAGCCAAACCTGATATATTGTATCAATCTTTTGTGTGGATAATCCTTGAGGTAAGTTTCCCAAGCTTTAACCTTCAAGCCCGAAAGAATAGGGATTCTGGCTTCACAATAATTAGGTTTGCTAGTGGATAAAATCACATCAGCTACTCGCAAACATGTTTCAATCGAGTTTATGCTAACAGGGAGGCGATCTGGGCCTATAAATTCGAAATCAGTTGATTCTAAGGCGAGATACCCAACAGTTTTACTTTGAATGTTAAAGTCCCGAATGGTACAGCAACGAGTAGAAGAAGTAGCGTTCTTTACGTGTTCTGCGACTTGATTACTAGCACTGACCTCGCGACTACAGTCAGAAACGAAAGAATCAATGTGGTGATCACGATACCTTGCCTCCACCTGTTGGAGGTCAGCTGAAGCATCAGCACTACCTTCCTCCATTTGCTCTACTAGTTTATCAATTATCTGTATAATATAATCTGTATAAGAGCACCCATGGTGCTCCAGACATGCCCTATCCTTATAAAAGTCCTGATACACACTCTTAGCTTCCCAACCTTCTTGATTCGTATGGTATTTGATTGTAGTGGAGTCCAGAAAACCCAACTGCAGAGTGTGAGAAATATGGAGGTAACCAAGAACCCCATTAAAAGGAATAAGGGATACTGATTCCTCATAGTTGACCACCCAGATGTAAAAACCCCCAGAAAGTCCCGCTGCATTCTTATGTATGTACACAACTACTCCCTGCAGGCCACTATGAGTGCCCCAATAATTAGTAAATGAAACATTCATAGAAACATCTTTCCTTAAACTGAACTGATTCTGTACTAGACCATTGACCTCCAGTCCCCACCCCCAGGGCCCCAGCAGTCACAGAACATTTTAACTGGAAATCATGATTATACATGAAAAGGAAGAAAGTTTGATCGAAAACACAATCTTGACTGCTGGTAGTCCTGGGGGAGGCCACACATTGACCAACTTGTGGTATAACATTGTTATTAAGAAACAAACTATGCAGCATGTTACAGTTCACACATGTTACAATGTCATCAGTTACAGAATGTTCCAAATGTTCAGTTGCATCGTGAGCATGAAAACAACATTTATAAAATTTACTGTTTATATCAGAGTCCAACTTTTTATAGTTTACAAAATGTTCTGTATTTGCAGGGTGTCCAGGTGATGGTCCAGGATCCTACCTTGAAGCACTGTTTTTGAAATCCTGTATTTTACTACCACTCTTGGCTGTACACTTCGACTCCGGATGATTCATAGAACGTCCTTGCTTGTGACAAAATAAGCAGATATGTTTGTAGACTCCATGGTGACTGTCATTATTACAGCTACCATCATTAAAAAATTTACAAACTCTCACTTTACTTGTGTTGTTGATGTTCTGACTGTTAAGTACTGATATTTGTGAAGCACTTACGCGATTGAGGGCCCATTGTGTGGTGTCCTCCCATAAAAGCCTCCCTTCCTCCACCTCAGTCATGGAAATGGCCCATGCAGCCCGTACGGCAGGCCATGGCAGGGCAACGGCATCAAGCAGAGCAAGTGTTACCTGAGTGAGGACTTGTTGCATCAGAATGTCATCCTGTATCTGTAGCACATTATTCAATTGACCTGCTGCCCATTGCTGAAGACTCAAGTCATCATACGCTGGCTTACGTGAGTGAGCTGCAGCCACAAACCCCTCATTTGGCCACCTCCCCTCAGGCCTGGTATTGGGTGCATCAGTGATATTGTATCTCCCAGACTTACGTCTAGCAGACAGGGGCTTACCTGGGATTACTTCCTGTTGCACGCGGGTCTCATAGTCCGCCAACAAGTTGGCCACTACTTTGGATACCTCAGGGATGAACCTCAGTCTGTCGACAGTGGGTGTGATTGCATCCCTACGGCCCTGTCGCTGTTCAGTTACTCTACTGCTGCTCGGTACCGCCTGAAGAGAGCCTGTTTCTGTACTGTAACCTCCTGGGTTCACCACTTCTTCTCTGGCTGGCCACTTATAAGAATTAATCAGGTTGGTTCGTGGTGTGGTTCCCCCATATTACTCTTGACTGGTGATGAGGACATGGGTTTGGGCAACCTGAAGGTAACATTTTCACGACCTGTAGCAGCCCCAGGAGGTCTAGGCATGGAGCTAACTGTGCTGCTACCTTCGATTCTGTCAATACGTGCCACCAATTGACGGTTGGACTCTTCTAAACGTTTAAGAGTGTTCAGTATAACTTCAGAACCCACCTCCAGTGAGTGTACGTCCAACAGATCATCCGCCTTTGATGTGACTTGACTCACGTCATGTAAGTACGATCCGTCATCAGCACCACTAAGTTCCTTACTCCGGCCAGTACTTTTGGTTAAACTCTTCTTGTTTTTAGGTTTATCAGAAGCTGGTTTCTTCTTCTTGCTGGTACTTATTAGATTCTTCCTTCTTGAAGGCATTTTCACATGTAAAAATTAAAATATAAACTTCCAACTTTGTTATCAATAAAAAAATAAAACAACCTTGTGTGTCCTTCGACTTCATGTATCAATATGCAAGACTCCTATCGTGGGAGAGAATTAAATGAAGCATGACCTAATTTTTGATTGGGTGTAACCTTTAACAAGAATAATTATTTTAGTTTATTTGAAAGTTATGGTCGTACAGAAACTGAGGAAGCAGGTCCCAGCACAGGCCGTGCTTATCACATGGATCCATGGGGTAAATTTGTACAAACATACACATGGTGACACTGGGGAAGTACTAATGGCCCAGCAATTTAGATCAGTGCATCAATCATTGAAATCTTATAGTTTATTTCTATTTGTAAAACAATATTTTAGTGTCTATGACAATTCATTTTAATATTTGTTAAAAGCAATTGTCCCATATAATGGAATTCTACCAGGATGCTTTTTAAAGTAGATAATTTCTGGATACTGTACTGATGTTTCTTTCACTCTGTTAGAGTGATCTATTTAAAGATTTGGGGAAACCCCCGAGTTTCTGGAACTTTAGTTCAATTAAATTCTTTGCTTGAAAGTGTGTTTATATGTTTACATTTCTTTCAAGTACTTCAGGTGCCTGTATTATACACAATCTTTCTAGAACAGTCTATAATCTACAGGTATGTAGAAAGTGAAAAAGATCCTGATTCCACAGTCAGATTTGAGTCGGCATGCTATATGGACATATTTTTGGAGTTGATATATTTATTTGTGTGTCAAGTGGAGAAAATCATTTTGTGGTGACTCTTATCGGAATGAAGTTGATGAAGTGAGTGGATCTACCAGAGAGCGCGTTTTTTGTTGAATTTTGGATATTGTTCACATGTTGGAGTAGACAGCATAGCTGTGGAAAGGCTACAAACATTTGGATATAGACATTTTATGTTACTGGATGCTGAACGGATCACAGGACAGATTGCTGGATACATTGGACAAATATAACTGTTAATTACATGGATAGGACTGTGGTCAGGTCAAAATGGTTTCAATATTGTATTATTATATAAACTATTAAGGGTATCTCGATTAACTGTAATTATTATTTTAGTTACTAAATAAATTTAAATAAAACTTTCTGTCCTTTCTTGTTGCAACTTGAAAGCAACTGGTAATTTCTATGGTGCTTGCCCAATAGACTGTAACATTGATATATCATTGTCATACAGTAACGTATATCTAAAAGTTAAAATTGATAATATTAGCATTAAGGTGTCTATAATTGTTCAAATGGCCATATTTGCTAGGAAGGCAATATATAATAACTTTACAACAGTCTGTTTATATGAATACAGTTCATCTTCACCAGTGAGATATAGTAAAATGCCAGGATGTCTAGAAAACTTTGTACATGAGTCTGTACTGAGAGGATCTCAGTTGCTGAAAAGACATGCAACAGCCTACGTATGACCTCTTTGCACAGACCACTTCATCGATTCTGGTAAATGTTATTAATTAAGATATATGAATAACATCATTTTTGGAACAAGAACACCCTGCCAATGCCCAACATCTCCAAAGGTCAAAGCCAGGCATACATCCTTACCATTGCCACTTATGGGAGTCGAACCCACACAGAGGTACAGCCTGCCAAACTTGTTAACCCACTTGTCTACTGAGGACCTACCAAAGTGCTTCAATATTGCTTATGAATACAATGATAAAAATTCTTTTAAGCACATCCTGGATCAAGACGGTAATCTGAGTCACCATCGAAATGGGATTATCGTTCTTTGTGGTTTTTTGTCAAAATTTCCTGAAAATTCCATTTACATATGTTGATGACTTTTGAGTTATTTTGCAAAAAATCTGTCAAACAAAGAAATGCACACTACCAAAACCCCATTCTTAGAGGAAATAACCTGAAATAAGACATCAGGCATTTTTTCAGTTTAGTGTGAAACCAAAACAGTAAAAATAATCTGAGATGCTCTGTATTTTGGTGGTTTACTCCAATATCAATAATTGCTGGAAACTCGAGTGTAGTACAGTAGGATCAGATTACAGCAGCTAAACTACTATCACAGCTACATGACTCACAGAACTCTGAAGTCAACTTATTGACAATTTCTAAAATTACACTGGAATCCACTTAATATTTTCTATTTTTGTGAAATCTCTTTTAGTTCTGGTTCATCCCATTCTTTGACATTCAGCAGCAGACATCCATTATGTCTGATGTATATGTTATATAAATCTATCCACATTTGATGTAATCCAAATGAATCCTAGCATAGCCCCAGAAAAAGAAATCCCTAAATACCTTAGCCATATTACATATATCTATTGAGCCCCGTGGTGATACAGCAATTGACTCAAGATACGAAGTTGTTACCTAAAGATAGGAGTGTATCCCGTAACTACTCGATATGGAGTTATCAAACCAAGATACACTGAGCAGTTTACAATCATATGAGATTTATCTTCTATATAATTTAAACTTGAAAACTTAAAGAATTCACAAAATCTCAAATACTAGGGGAGACATTTTGGTTTTCCTATTTCAATATATAGTGAATGGTTTGACCAATGAAACTTTATCAGTGCAATTCTATTTCTTAATATCCCTAAGTTTGGGATACTTTTTAACTTTAAAACATTCTTAAACTTTGAAAAACATTGCAACCTAGACACTTGATTTACACTGTTAATCGAAGGTGATTATCTTTCAATCTTTGCTTAAACAGTGAGATAAATTGTTTTTCGTCACCTACACCCTAATTTAGAAATTCAAAATCAAAGCGATATTTAAACAACATGTTTTTGACAAAGAATTTTTCCTGCATCACACATTTGTAAAGACATAATAACTCTTCGGTTATTCAAATGTCTCCATATATACTAATTTAAGCCAATATTTGATACATTTTGTACAGTATACTGTAAAGAATGGGAATCTTTCGCAATCTCCCAGTACAGCAACCTTTGGGTTTTGTGAACCAACTCCTAAACCATATTTACAAAATTTCAACTGAACTACTTTTATTTCATTATTTAAATTTATTTATATTTCTTGAAAAAAATTAACATAACATATTTCAGCACTATATATGTAACTATAGGAACCATAACAGTGTAGAATATTTCAACTAAAATTTTAAAAGGAAGTCCATTTACATCTATAATTAAGTTTTTAATTGTTTAATCTTTATGAAAGAATAACCCTAAGTATTTATAATATGGGACCACATCAATCCTTTCAGTATTTAAAAACTATTTCTCATAGTTCGTGACAATGCTTCCATTTCAAAAGACAGTAATCTGTATTTTTGCAATGTTAACTTTCATACCTGAAAGGTTACAATACTTCTGGTTTATTTGGACTTGAAGATTCCATATTCTGTCTAAGAATTGTGCTATATCATCTGGCAGCTGGACAAATCGGCCCTCAGATATAGAATAATAAAATGTAATGCAATGAGAGCACTTTTATGGCGCTTAATATCCATTATACCACAGACTATTAGGTTGACATTTATTTATGCACAATAACTCAGGTATACATTTATCAGGTTATTGATGACAAATAATGAGCTATAATTCTTTGTGGCCATGTTATGTTTCTTTCATAATGGTGACAATTTCTAAAGTGATAATTTGCAAAGTGTAATTAGCTCACACCAAAGATATTAGGATGTTCTATCAAATTCTTTTAAATTATGTCTTTTAGACACTTGTTTATGTGAAAAGCGAAATTAGATAATCATATTATGTCAAGGGTGATAGTTTAGTGGTATTTAGTGAAAGTGCAATTAACTATTATAATAAGTTCATTTGTCTAATACAAAAAAAATCAAATTTAGTTTGTTTCCTGTTCCACTCTTTTAAGTTAAGAGAAGTGAAATTGGGTAAATTGGCTCATTATATTATTGTATTTTATTACAATTTGCTAAATGTTACTGTAATAACTTGTGTACTAAAATCCAGCATAAGGTTATAATTTAATTGCAAAAGCTTTGTCCTGAGGCCTTTAAATACTGAATAAACTTGTTCCTTGTTTAACCAAAATCGTACTGTAAAGAGAGGTCCTCGGTGGCCCAGTAGGTTTGCACATGTGTTCATCATATCACAGGGTGTCACATCTGTGAGGGTTTGACTCTCACCAGTGACTGTGCTAAAGGCCTATCCCAGTTTGACCTAAGCTAAGGAACAAGGCATAGAAAAAAACAATAACTTTTCTTTAATTACCTCCAGTGAACTGCTTGCTTCTCTCCTTTTTTAATGTAGACTCACTGGTATGCTCTTCCTTACGGAAGCTCTGAACTGCCAAAGTTTTTTTATTTTACTAACTTGAATATATGAGTTAGTTAACTTGAATATTCAAGTTAATAAGTTCAATATTCGAGTTAGTAACTTGAATGTACAAGTTACTAACTTGAAATTACCAGTTACCTAACTTGAATATACCAGTTAACTAACTCGTATACACAAGTTAGCTAACTTGAATATACAAGTTAAGTAACTGGAATCTACGAGTTACTAACTGGAATATACCAGTTAGTAACTGGAATATATGAGTTAGTAACTGGAATATACCATATATTCCAGTTGACTAAAAGGTATATTCCAGTTACTAACTCATATATTCCAGTTATTAACTTGTATATTCCAGTTAACTAACTGGTATATTCCAGTTAACTAACTGGTATATTCAAGTTAGCTAACTGGTATATTCAACTTAGCTAACACATATATTCAAGTTAGCTAACTGGTTTATTCCAGTTACTAAGTCGTATATTCCAGTTATTAACTTGTATATTCCAGTTAGCTAACTCGTATATTCCAGTCATTAACTGGTATATTCCAGTTAACTAACTTGAATATTCAAGATACTAACTCATATATCCCAGTTATTAACTCATATATTCCAGTTAGCTAACTTGTATATTCGAGTTAGTTAACTTGTATATTCCAGTTAGCTAACTCGTATATTCCAGTTAGTTAACTGGTATATTCAAGTTAGCTAACTCGTATATTCAAGTTAGTTAACTTGTATATTCAAGTTAGTAACTCGTATATTCCAGTTACTAACTGGTATATTCCAGTTAGTAACTCGTATATTCCAGTTAGTTAACTCGTATATTCCAGTTAGCTAACTTGTATATTCCAGTTAGTTAACTCGTATATTCAAGTTAGCTAACTCGTATATTCAAGTTAGTTAACTGGTATTTTCAAGTTAGTAACTTGTATATTCCAGTTACTAACTCGTATATTCCAGTTAGTAACTCATATATTCCAGTTAGCTAACTCGTATATTCAAGTTAGCTAACTCGTATATACAAGTTAGTTTACTGGTATATTCAAGTTAGGTAACTGGTATTTTCAAGTTAGTAACTTGTACATTCAAGTTACTAACTCGAATATTCCAGTTATTAACTTGAATATTCAAGTTAACTAACTCGTATATTCAAGTTAGTAAAATAAAAAAACTTTGGCAGTTCAGAGCTTCCGTACTTCCTTCCTCAACCCTTAATTTATTGTTAAGGCATGAATCAAATTTAATCCATCAACCAATGTTTATTCAAAACTGTACATAATCTTAGTCGTTGTATGTACAAAATGAATCTCATACAATAAAAAAGACTATCTTGAAAAAATAACTTCAATAGCTTAATATCTTCAAGTACAATATGATATTTCATATTCATTCTACAAAGTACTACCCCAAAATGACATCTTACTATTTTTGATAATGTCTTGTTCTTTGGATTTACTGACTTACATTGTCTAGCAAAAAACTTAATATTTTAATGTTGCAACAATTAGAAAAATAGTTTCCATTCTTTCCATGTTACTTTAGAGGTTCCTTAAATATGGGTGTAGTTCTAATTTGTATGAGCTGACATTATTCCAGGGAGAGCTGTCATAATAGTCCGGGCTGCTAGGGCACCAAAAGGGACGAATCGTGCAGATTTGTCTACAAGAATGAAATTTGGCATGGCTGGAGATTAAGACATAGTGAATCCATTTTTGAGGATGCCAAAGCCATTGGCCATTTGCAATGGCATACTGGTCAGGTCAATATTGCAACTGGTCAGCACTGAATATAGAATAAATTTAAGAGACAGGGGGCGGTGCAAATCAATCTACAGGTTTGAAATTTGACATAGATGTATATTAGGGTACTGTAATTCCATTGCTGTAGGACACGAAAGCTGATGGCATTGGTGATGGCATACCGGTCAATCAAATATGGCCAAAAGTCAGTTAGTCAGCCTAACAGAAATGAAATCATGCCATTTTATGAATAACCATAACATTTGATATGTTTTGGGCGTGGACAATAATGTGAAAAGTGGGCGTTTCTTCAGGTGATTTCAATGACATATCCTATATAGTTAATTCAAGAATTGTAAAATTTTTTTAAACATGAAAAGATGTTGCAGATCTACCGAAGCAGTTGATTTCGAAAGGGAGTTAAAGGTTGTCAAACTTAACACAAACAATATCTACGATCCTATATATTTGAGTTCAAAGTGTAACAATGAAATACTGAAGTCTTATCTTGATATGTGATCATAAGATGTAGATATCTACAGGGTTTACTCTAGCAGATACCTTCATTATTTATGCTTCCCATTCATATTTGCATAAACTTGTCCAGTAGATGCCTCCTGTATTGCATTTACACTTGCCTGTGCATGATATTTCACAACTATATTTTGTAAGAATAAAAGGAGGTCTGCTGGCATCTTCTGGAAATGTCCGTTATGGTAGGCAGGAACAATTAACGTTTTTTCACTATCTCGACCTACCCAAGCTGGGGATTTCCTGTTGTGCAGTGCTTGCTTGATGGTACATAAAACTAACTTGACACAATGTTTAGTTTAAATATTGCTCCAGGGCTGTCAGAATAGGTAATATGTTTCCCAAGGTTTTCTTCCTACATGAAAACAGAGCAAGTCTGGCTTTATTTACTTTGGCAATGCCACATTATTTGCAAACAAACTTTTTTAGTGTTTGTAAGTGTGCTAAATTAGTAGTTACTAGTGTGATTCATTTGTTGAGACAACAAATGTTTCCCTGAGCCCTGGAGTAATTTGCCAAGATGACCAGGAAGGCTTCTTTCCGCATTTTAAAATCGTGAGGTTTTGTCACATCCTGTAATAACCTGGAAAAGTGGCAATGCAAAAATCTAGAGGGTCCAATACTGAAGTTAATTTCATGGAAAGAAAATGAAATGACTATATCCTATTCTACATCTGTGCCAATTTTTCACTGTAGACTAATGTGCACATTCCCTTCTCTCTGTCACCATGTTCAGTGCTGTCCAATGTACATGGTGGACTGACCGGTATATCATTATAAAGTGACTGTTGGCTTTGGCACCATAAAAATGGAATCACTGTATGCTTATCTACATTTGTGCCAAATTTCATCCCCTATCTGTTTCATATTCAGTACTGTCCAGTACACTCCCTTAACTCCCCATTGTGATATAACCCATGTAATCTGTTGAAAGGATGGGGCACGGCCCAGTGAGGGGCCTGCCATAGCAGTTACTTTCAACCTTAATTTTAGTACTACCTCTATAGTTCACAGCCTCAATTCCAAGCTTGACCCCAGGTCATCCAATCATAAACCAGGGCATTAGGGCTTTTGGCGTCAGCTTATTCTGTTCAGCAATTTCAAACTGGACGCTATTGAATATACACATAGAAATTTTACCCACCAACCGCCCCTTGTACAACTGAACAGACTTGAACCTAGGTCCTACCTAGTTTTCAGTCTCGAGTAATGAGTGGGACCCCTTTAGTTCTAACCCGCCTTTATGGAGGTCTCTGTAAGATTGATTTAGCTCATTACTTATGATAATTATTCACCCAGGCAGGACCCGGCTGACCCGGGCACCCCCCTATCGAATTTGACTGAAGATCACCATGTAGTTCTTCCATTTCAATTTCGAAGTCGAACTTAACCCCTTCAGGACTTACCCCCCTGAAGGGAGGTCTCTGCGGATTGATGTGGCTCCACTGATTTTTCGGGTAATTTTTTGTTTCGAACAGGATTAACCTGTAGATTAGCTGATTATACCAGCATGAGGCTGGACCCAGCTGACCCGGTGTTCCCCCTCCAGAATTGACCTTTACATTGACCTCCAAGAAATACAAACTCATGAGAACTGTCTGTATCATAGCCTTATGGCTTATTATGATACCTCTCTAGAATTGACCAGACTTTGACCTTAATAAGTCACGAATTTATTCATATATATAGCCTTATGGCTTTACTGTGATAAGTACAACCAGATGGTATTATTTGTGACCACATGGTATTCTACTAATATTAATTGTAACCAGATGGTATTCTATTTTACTGTGATACATGTTTTTGTTCCCCATGTGGGGGGGGTCTTAAAATTTACTCTGTAACATTTTAAACATTCCCTGCTTTTATACTAACATGTAAATAAAATTGCCCAAACTATAATTATGTCTAACTGAAAGTGACCTCCACGACCTTGCAACTCACCTTCCAGATGACCTCTGACCTCACCACTCATTGGCTTTGAGCTAAGCAACTGTGACAGCAGGTTGAAATCAATGGCTATTGATACACAGTGTTCGGAACAACGCTATGAATTGTTTCTAAAAATAGAAAGTTAAAAAATATTCTAAGAAGCCTAAAATAGAATATATTGTACATTTAATATGCATATGGATTGAAACCCTGCATTTACAAAATACAACATAGGCTCAAAAGATGACTGCTCGCTAAATTTCATTTTGATGTTCTCCCACTACAAATAGCAATTGGTTATTGGAAAGCATCAAATATGAAGATATAGAAATGTAGACTCTGTGATCAGGGAGTTGAATGCGAAAATAACTTTTTTTTGTCCACCGTATTCTGAAGGATGATTATTGAACAGACTTCTTGTATCAAAGTACAATAATTGGTATAACGTTGATGTACAGAACAAACTCAAGGTACCAATGAAAAGGGGAAATGTTATGTCCTTTGCAAATTATTGCCATAATATTCATCATAAAAGAAAAACCTTTAATCAAATTAGATTACTTTGTACATTTAGTGTGTTTTGTGTTTTATACTGAATGGAATACCTCACATTTCTTAAATTTAAGTAGCGTTTATGTTAGCTATATACTGTTTTGTAAAATGTAAGTCAATGTTATGCACACTATATAATATGTGAAATTTAAATTATGTTTCCCATCAGGGCCACATAAGCCTTAGTAATAAGGGCTGACTGCTTTTTTTGTGTATGATATTACCTAGAATCCCTGCTACAGCGCATGGAACTTAAGTAAAATCTCTCTACATATATCAATTCACCTACCACTTTATACTTTAACGATTTTGTCTAACACTGCCCTGACAGTGGCCTTTTCCCAGTTTACCACCGGTTTTTTTTTTGTTTTTTTTTTCTTTTTTTTTTGGGGGGGGGGGGGGGGCATTTAAACAAAGTTTTTCCCTCTGTTGTTAACTTGACAACAATCATCATCATTAACCAAAATTCATTTACACATCTCCCATATGGGATTGTGATTTTGATCCTACAACATTGATAAAGAATAAATTTTGACTCTCCACACCCTAACACTAAATCAGTTATATTCACTTGCTTTTCTATGTATGGTGCTTTAAAAATTTATTTCATCATTTTTTCTCAAGTTTTAGTTTTGCAACCTTGCAATTTACTATGCTTATCTTAAAATCAAATCCTCAAATTTGCGCTACTTTGACATTCATAACTTACCTTGAGCTTATCTGCAGTTTGGCCTCTACACTACTAATAGAAGTACAGGTCAACATTATAAAAAATGCAGTAGTAAGTCTCTTGTCACATCTTATTTCACTGAAATTTGATGCTTTGAATGTAGAGTGCATCAATATTTACTAACAGCTAAAAACTGGGAGCCACATTGGCATAATGATAGCTTAAAGATTAATTTCCAAAACAAACATTTGAGTACTTTTTATATTCCAAGGAAGTCAGATTTTTTATTTCAGGATTAGCTCCATTTCCTGTTTCGCCTGTCATAACTATTTGTTGGTGTCTAGTTACAATAAAGTCAGAACAGATTGTTTTGACTAGTGCACTTGATGTCATATTTGTTTAACTTCTTCAAAACAAACTGCAAAAGAACACACCATTTTCAGGAAATTTCAGTAGAAATTAATTTATTTAAGTTTTAGTTAGTCCACTGCATCTTATTTGATGGTGTATTTTACAGCTGTATATAATTTTTAAGAATGCATTTATGTCTATTACATTATAAATGTGTAAAATATGAATTGTAAGGCTCGACAATGATTAGTTTTGAGCTTTCAGACAACATAATAATGTATCAAATCTACCAATTTACAGCGACATATTTTATACAATTTATAAGTATTTTGAAACTGTTTCTAACAATAAACATGATGAACAACTGTTTGGAATTGAAACAGGCTATTCCATATATGCGTTTTGCCTTGAGATTTATCCCACAGCAGACTAAGATAATCTAATGAGGTCTAATCTGGTTTGATGAGGCCCCTCTGTGATATTTACAGTATAAGAGATGTAACAAAGTTCTATTTTTTTAAAGAACTTGTACCCTGCATGATTAAAAGCCATTGTGTACATTCATTGGCAACAAAATAAATCTATCAAATGAGGTGTAGCTCAGTGATAATTAAAGGAAAATAAAATGGAAATGTCCACCAGGGGCATTTCAGAATTTCTTGTATTTAGATAATGATCAAGAAAATGATCATAAAAAAATTCAGATATACTTATAGGGTAAATCAATACCTATTAATTTTAATAAATTGATAACCAAACACTGCAAAGACATGGAAAGAGCAATGTATATTTGAGCTAAATGAAATGACTGCTGCATAAGGCAAATAATTAGTCTAAAGAGGCCTTAAAACCAGAATAAAGTTATCATAAATTAGGCATTAAAGTTAAAGTTATGTGAAAGTTATGTGATGTTATATTATATTCAAAGTGAAAGTATGGTTCAGGTTATTCATTCTTTACTGAATTTATGTGGGATACCTTGAAAGATATCTGATTATACATTAACACACTGTCATTATCCCTTGAGAAAACATTTGAACATTAAGTTTTGACACGTTTTGCTGCATGAATTTACAGCAGGATTTCACACAAATGCAGTTATCTGCACTGACAGCAAGACGGTATTCATACCATTTGTTTCGTGGCCTTTCTTCACATTGGTGTAGAATTTACAGATGTAAGGAGATTCTGTAGCTCATAACACAAACCTATACATTGACATAACACTGCCAGAACTAGTGATAACTATCACACGAATGGGCCTTCTAAAATAATCAGACACAGTGTTAACCCAGACACAGAAGTGTACATAAGAATGATCAATAATTGTTGTCAGTTAAAGTAGAAATAGATTATCCCCATATCCCAGTCTTTTATCACTTGTATGCATGTTAAAATTAAAAGCTTCCATGTGAATGGTTTAGTCATTTTCACATTTAAACAGTCACAGTGATCAATGGACATCAACTCTCAGCCCAAAGTCATATTTGGAGTGTAACCTCAGTTGTAATCTTGAGGTAATATCACAGAGTGTTTGAATTAGTCCATTAGTTAGCACATGTGTCACACCATTAGCACTCCCACACCTCTTACATTGCTATGATATTTTTTGTCTTGTTTACACTCTTATGTAGCTCTCAAACTTAATGATGTATCATCAGAGAACAGTAGGGTTTTGTAAGTAATATTTGTACTTTGGTCACTGAATATGATAGCTAATGGGTTCTTGACTGAATATAACTGAAATGATAGAAAATTTTGTGACGGTTTGGAAATATCTTAATATTTTTTTCTTGTGGAAGGGGTAAAAATATTGTTTTACACCCTACATCAATTGCCTATTTAAAGGAATATTACTTGGATTGGTAATTTCGCATGCTTCTCAAACTGAACCCAAAAATAAACAATAGATTCAGTGTTTAGCCCTGGATTACTGATACTAAAATATAGTTTGTAAAGTGTGTGTTGGTGGGTCATGAATCCCAATTTCTATTACTTTCCCTTACTTAAGCTCTGTAAAAGATTTGCAAGGTACCATTCGTGAGTACCTTCATAAATATCTTCATAAGAAATGCTTGTGTTTAGTGCCAAATTGATCAAAAGAAATTACCTTTAAATTACACAAAATATAAATTTTGATATTCATCTAACCTCAAGTTTTTATTTTTTATTTCACTGAAAAATATTAAACCAAATGCTCAAAGGTAAAGTGCCAACATTTCCAGTTTAGTAAAAACAGTGGACAGTTTTGGCATAATGATAGCTCAAAGATTTCCAAACAAACACTCGACTGGTGTTTATTCTTGAGGAAGTCAGATTTTTTTATTTCAGGATAAGCTCCATTTCCTGGTTCTCTTGTCATAACTATTTGCTTAGTGTCTAGTTACAGTAAAGCCAGAATAGATTGCTTTATCAAATGCATTCGATTTTTTCTTATCTACTTAACATTTTAAGCTTTAAAGGCTGTGCAGTATTTTTGGTTACCGTTGTGTCTGGCTGGGTGATTGGACGTTTGGGTGATTTGGCGGATGGACAGTGGTTGGGTGTGTGACTGAAAAGTGAGAAAAATACTGTCCAGGTTATATCTCAGAAACTGTAAGCTGTAGGAAGTTAATACTTGGCAGTGGCATTGGCTGGTGTGTATGTTTGCCACATCATGGTATGACCTCAATTTTACCTTTCACCTTGCCATAGTGACCCCAAATATAAAATTTTGTCCGGGCTATATCTCACAAACTGTGAGGTCTGAGAAGTTGATACTTGCTAAGGATATTGGGGAGAGAGTTAAAGTGTGTGTCTTAATGGTGCATCTTAATGGTGTGATATTGACTTGATCTAAGACCTTGCCGCAGAAACCCTGACCTTTAAATCTTATCTTGGCTATATATTGGAAAATGACTGCAGGTGTACATTGTAGTCAAAAAACTTCTAGGCTATATTTATGATACCATAGGGTGTTGGATATTTTACTTGGTAGGTATATTGGTTGTAAGTGTGCAACGTCATAATATTACTTCGGTGTGACCTTTGAATTTGGTTCTGTCAGAATGTTTTCTATTACCACATTAGAGACATCACAAAGATATATAAATAAATTTGAAAATTTTAATTAGTAATATATAGCTTTTATAAGCGAATGTATTTTTCGAATTTTTCTTGTAACTTTTATATAAGGTATCAGCATGAAAGTCTGAGTCCCAATTACAGTGCACAAGCTACAAACAGACACTGCAAAAGCCAAAAACCTGAAAAACAGAATAACCGAAAACAGTACAATTACTGTCTGGATATCTGAACTGATGAAGGAAGGAGGTGAGATGTATGCTCACCAAAAGCAGTCTACCAAGGCTTCACTATCTATAAACAAAAGCTGTTCGAGCTTGATTAACATCTGATATAAGTCAGTCTTTTTTGCCTAGCCAACAATGGTTTAGACATAAAAATATAAGTTATTATCGATGTTATGTGTTTGGTCACCTCGAGACAAAATATTATCAAATATAGACTAATGACACAAAAAGTAATATGACACTCTTACAAGAGGTGGTATCCTTGGTACCTGATGTTCCTGGGTCATTAGGCTCTGGAAGGCTTGGCTGTAGAGGCTGACCCCCCCCCCCCCCCCCCCTTCTTATTTCCCAAGGATGACTATTCTGAGGGGGAAAGTTTAGGACTTGTTGTGCTGCCACTCCCGGACCCAGGTACATATTATTTTCATTGTCTGATCATAATAAGTCTTTTAGATAAAAATTTGTAAAGGTGTATTGTGCCTTTCCGTGACAACATTTGGTTCTCTGAAACCCCACTTTAAAAGGCTTTAGAAGCCGCAAAGGCTCTAATGTTGTGAGCTTTGACTTGGCCCAAGTCCAGGGGTTGTTGATTTATTTGTTTGTAGCACATGAGGATAGTTTTCTTAAACCATGAAACAGGGTAGCTGGTCTGATATCTGAGGAATAACCTTTCTGACAGGATGTAAAAAGTAAGGATTTAGCAGCTCACAGATCCTGAGTCCGAACCAGCTAGTATCGCAGGTCCCACACTGGGCAAAAAGTCCTGTCTTTGAATCTTAATGTTGTTGCCCATTTAGTTGTACCTTCAGGCAGGCTGGGGTTCTTGTCTGCCGAGGCTCAGGCTAGCAGGAATAATGACTGGTGACACCTTATCTTGCAAGCCAGTTTTTGGAAATGAAATCTGAAGAGGGGAATAGGGCTATTTTCCCACTAGCTTTGTGTAAAAGTTGTTGGTTGTGTTGGTGATGTTGCAGATTAGTGTTACGACTGTATGAGTGGTAATGTAACTGTTCACTAATTATTATGTTTGTTTACATTAGCTAGTGCTTGGTAACTTGCTTACTGTTTTAGTGTAACTCTGAAAATTCATTTCATTGAATTTGTTGAACTTGTATTTATCTTTGATTCAGTTAATTACCATATCTGTTGTAAACTGTAATAATTATCTTGAATACTTTACATTAATGTGATGAGCTTTGTAGTTGTCGTTAATGCATTACTTATGAAGGTAACTAGTATTGTTTTATGAATTCTGTGATAATAATGGTGATAGCTATTTTAGTTCGTAACTTCCAAGTATGTTGTTTAATCATTACTATGGTCCCATATCAGATTTCTTACTTTAAATTTGATTATTTGTAGGTGTTTTTTATGGTCCATGACCAGTCCGGTTTCATTCCCCAAGAACCACAGCTTGAGGTTATATTAATTTATATTAATTTATTACTAATATATATATAGCATAATACACTTAAGGGGGACCAAATATTAAATTCAGAGGCAGATACAAGATTTTCTGATAGGGGTCATGGCTTGTCCGGTGCGCGGACATTTGACCGATGAATGTTTGTTTTTTGGGGGGTTTTTTTTTGGTTTTTTTTTTTTGGGGGGGATGGTAGGGGAATTGGGTGGTCACTTTTTTATCTGCTATTTCAATATGGTCCTAACTGAAATAACTTGTCCGGGCAGTGTTCACCGTTTAGCAAAATATGTTGTAGGACCGCAGGTGTCTTGGGCAAGAAAAAGTTGTAGGCCCGGCCAAAAGGTTGCAGGCCTGGTCAAAAACTCCAAAGATATGCAAATTGCAGATGTAAATTTATATATCTTTTATATTTATATACTGTAAATTTAATTTACAGTCCATCATGATAACAAAAGGTCACCCCTGATAACATACTTGAACATAAGAAAAAAATCAAGTTAACTTATCACATAACATACAGTACCACGAACAATGCATTTAAGAGATGTACAACATATACATAAATTCATAATTACAAATAAATCGAAATTAAATCAGGGTAAGAAAGATATCCGGTGACTTTACTAAGGAATAATGAAAGTAATAAGAAATTACTAAATTTAGAATTCCAAGGCCAAAGAAAAGTGAGCAAGTAAGAATTTAAAGTAACTGTACCCATGTTACTAAATGAAAACTTTAGTTGATGCAATTAACTTGAGTATGTAAATGTTTAATGTATAATACTAGATGTATACAGACTAGAATGCAATTGTAGTAAATGTAAACCATTAAAAGTAAGAAACCTCTATTAATATCAAATGTGTGACATAAAATACTAAAACAAGAGTAAAACAATAATAGAAGTAATCATATATGATAAGCTACCAATGATAAAATTAACCTTACATAAGTTATATAGTACACAATTACAAGCCCCTGTTATTACAATGGCATTACAATTAATGCAATTACAGGCAAATACCAGAGAGAGATAAGCCAGGAGGGGAGCATTTCACAGGTTACCAGCTTCTGGCTGAACAAACAAAACTGCAGTATACCAGAAGGAGAAAGGAGCTGCCAGTGCCTCCTCAGCTCTCCTGACTTTGACTTGCTCAATCTAAGGCTCAGGAATTACATACTAGTGAGGCTTTCACCACCATGCCATCATTCAATCTGAAACTACAGTACAATTATGAGACTATGCCCCAATAAAGGGAGGGAGGGTAGGAAAACATGTCTGTTTCTTTCAAAACTGAAATTTGAACTGTACGTCTTCCCTTGTCAGAACACAAGCTATTATATTTCCACCAATAGTTTCAAAATGGCCATAGCAACCAAGCTACACTCTTAAACATGCTACCTAGCCAGAGCCAAGGCTCAATCCCAGGACAAAGTAGCCAAGCAGTGGCTCAGTGGACTAAACCCCACAGCACTATGGGTGCAGTGCAGCAAACTTGATGTCATAGAGAATCTTGCAGACAACTTCACCCATGTTGTTTTGTATGGTCAGTGACCAGTCCTGTTTAACTTCATGTTCTGATGTTCGGGTGATTGTGAACCACTTCATCCATGGTAGGACCACCATAGCTAATAAACTAGTCAAGATTCTAGTCAAGTGTTTCCATGCTCACATCCCCTGTAAGTCCCTCGTCTGGTGTCCTGTATGACACACTGGGAGACGGTGGCAACATTGGAGCCCCTAATGAGATTTAGCGTAACATGAGATCTCGAGACCAGTGTACATCACCTGCAAATTTCCATGGTCAACCAACTTCCACTTTGATGTTGTGCAAGTACTATAATTAAGAGTGTGTTTCTTCTGTGAACGTCTTGTGAAGATAATTTGAGCATAAAAGACATTGTTAATTGATTGAGTCTGATAATTCATTCAAACTTTATTAGGTTGATATTGAGATTTTGAAGTTTAATGGTAGCATATTTTTAGTAAATTAGTTTGTAGTTATTTTATTATTCCAGACATAATTTACATGTAATACTGGCATATTATTTCTGTGAAGTCATCATTTAATCGATTTGAATCACTTGTGTATGTAATTAAGTGAAGAACTGTGTGATTAATTTAATGCATGTGGATTGGTAATACTTTAATTTCTAGTCAAGTATTTGAATTATTGCATGTATTAACCTTTCTGCTTTATTTTGTACTTAGTGACATTGAGTGCAGTTTGCTCGGACTGATTGACAGTGATTGATGAGTGGTTGATCAGAAGACTTTGGAGTGAATGAGCGTTTGGATGTGGGAATGAGTGATGAAGACTGATTGAATGAAAGCTTATGTAAGATGCATATTACTTTATTGCATTTCAAGGTGCTTCATGTACATGTTTATTGCGTAAGGCATCCACTTACCGTTCTTATTGCGTAAAACAAACTTACCATGTTTATTGCATAAAATATACTTACCGTTTTTGTTGCGTACATTTGCTAACCTTGGAAAAGTTGATTGATGAGTACAGACTCCAGTTGTTTCACTATTTTCTTGTTCATATGTCCGAATGCTTATATTGTGGATTTGACACTGTGTCCTTAATTATAACTGCACTTTTGATTGATTTGGATTGATGATTGAGCCTTATATTTCTATTCATAAGACTTATTTATTGATACGGTAAGCATTTTTCAGTTGTAGTTAATTGATAAATCACTGCTGCATAAATATTGATTTTTATCAGTGCTGTGGTAAATAACAAATTTATTTTTTTCTGTCTGGATTATTTACAGTTAACTATCTGATATAGCACTACTATGTAATATTGTGTAGAACTTAACAGGTAATTTTATAGATACTGTGTGTGAATTCTCTATTATTACACTGAGTGATCATTGGATATTGCATTACATAGTTGTTCGTCAGCCTGAGTACTTCTCGGTTTTGATTTAGATTTTGATCTTGAGTAACCGAGTTGTGACTTCATCCAATTATGGATTTATATTTCTTAGTTAGTATTGGATATGCATACTGTATTATACAGTTGATTTATTTTGACATGTATAGCTTGTTTGATTGATTTGACTTGATATTTTGACGTGAACCAGTTTGACTATTATTTATTTTGAGCTTGGATCATAATCGAAACCATGTTTAAGAACTTGGTGTATATTAGTCAGTTAAGACCTTTGATGTCATAGATTTAGTGAATTAACTTCAGTTAGATGTAGATCCGGATGAAGTGATTCTTGATTATACAATACACAACAACAACACAGTATTTTTGGCATTTGTCGATTCTCGGTTCGTTGAAAAGGTCATACACCAGTGTCACAGGAAAATGTTTCTTGGATCCGTGGTTCGAGCTTCAAGACTCTCAGTTTAGTTGATGAAGGTACTGAATCATTTGAAACCCAATTTTTTGCAAAAAGTTGTTCATTCTGGAGTAGTCCAAGGTACTGAAGCTCCACCTTCAGGTGCATTCAGCTGGCATCCTGCTAAAGGCCAACGTAAGCAACTTGCTGGGCTTAGTGACATTCTCGAGACATTTGACAGCTTGACAATGGAACAGCAGTTGCAGTTGAAGGCTACTTTGCAACTAAAGCCAGTTTCATCACCTCTTGTAGTGGCCACACAGCCTAAATCAAGCAGTCCATATCATCTGACCTCTAGCTTAAAACAGGGATTTCATGCAGGTCAACAGTTAGCCTACAGTCCCAAGACCTGGGCACCTGTCCAAGCTCAGGAACCATCCCTTCAGTTTGGATCTTCCAAGAAATTCTTCTGCACATGGGGGAAGAGGCTAGTGCAGCTGGCATATTGGCACGCTATGAGATAATGTTTGGTGATGTAGATCCTCCACATTTACTGTTAGCACAATTTTATGCTGCAGAGCAGAATGTTAATGAAAGAATGACAGCATGGTATGTCAGATTGGAAGATCTTGCAAGTAGAATCATCAGGAAAGATGCTTCCATTATTACGCCAAGCAACTACGATGTGATTGTGAATACACAGTTTTGGACCAAAATGTCCAATGAGCAAATGAAGAATGCTCTTAGACATAAGTTTGATGTCATGGCTACCCAATCACAGTTTGTGGTTGAGACCAGGAAGATTGAATCAGAATTTGCTGCAAGGACAGCAAAGATTCAACAGGCTACTGCAGAGCCTACTTCCTGGTTAAAACAGAGTTTAGACTCTATCAAGGATAGACTTTCAGCTCTGGAAAGTAAGTCCAATAATCCATCAACGCTCCTTTGTTGATAAAGTCATTGGTAAAGCCAATGAAGTTTCACTGACTGTTCATTAGCAGCCGGTGATAGCCTTATTAGACACTGGTTCCATGGTAAGTACTATGCCAGGCAGTCTGAGTGAATCTCTTGATTTAAAAGTTTAGCCATTGGAGCATTTACTGACTGTTGAGGGTGTAGGAGGGCATAAGTTATCATACCTGGGGTTTGACTTGTCAGTTATTATGTTTGTATTTCCGAACACCAGGTACCATGATAAGGTCTCAGTTCTTCTTGGCACTAACATTCTTGGACTTCTGAGAGATAGACAGGCAGTACAAAAACCTGGGGTATGTGGAAGTAGACATTACTTGTGCTGACATGAACATTTGACTTGTCAGTTATTATGCTTGTAATTCCGAACACCAGGTACCATGATAAGGTCCCAGTTCTTCTTGGCACTAACATTCTTGGACTTGTGAGAGATAGACAGGCAGTACAAAAACATATTTGGAATAATGTGTTGGCAAAATTGACTAAACAGCAAGTAATGGCCAGAAGTGAAAGTTTACTTGGGTTCTTGAAAACCACGAAGTCAGTCACTATACCCCTAATGGGCATATGATCATTAAGGGTGAAACCCATCTGAGGGCTGTATGTTCCTGTATGACCGTTTGCTTGGACGGGTCTTAAACAACAAGTTTGCCCAAAGGTGTAGTGATCTTCCCAAGTGTCAACTATCTTGAGCCAGGTGCATAGACATCTTAGTTGTCTACGGAAGTGGTGAACCATCTGCAACAAGCTGTTACTAACCCAGCCAAGGCAACGATATGTGGGTGTTCCACTGCATGACTAAGCCTCCTGTTTAAGGGTTTTTTGGAGTCGGTTTCAAAAATTTGCTTAGTCCCAGGCATTCTGTATGGATCGGTAGTTGTCGTTTGGGGCCATGAGAAAAATCAAACATGTTTGATATTTCTCACTACCCAAACCGATTCTTATTTCCCGCTGTCAACAAAATGTCCAGTCTCAGGCTTCCTCAGGCCTCCTCAGACCCAAATTTACACAGTCCTATGTTGTCTCAGGCCTCCTGCGACTCTTAGTCCCAGGTGTCCCTAGCTTAGTCCCAGGAAGCCTGTTGTCAGTCCCCGACTTATAACAGATCCATAAAATTTCATGCGTGTGAAAAAGAATCGGTTTTATTAGTCCCAGGAAGCGTCAGACTGTCTCAGGTGTCCTGCGACTAAGAAATCTGGGTCTGGGACTAAGCAAGGGAACTAAACCCATCCAAGCCGACCTCCTTAGTCTGCGATGGTCTGAGGACACCCCAGGTGGTGTGGGACTGAGTACCAATTAAGTACCGACTCTTTTCCCATGCGCTTGTACACAAAAGAGGCAAGGGGCGGGTCTGGGACTGTATAAGCGACCACGCACACATTTTCAGTGTTTTATTGACTGGTTGGCTACTGAGAGACGTGTGTCACTTTTTGCTAGGGGTTTTCAGATTTTTTTATTATGTAATATACTTGAGCACAGGGCAAATTTCACAGTTAGGCAACACATTTTATTTTTTTAACTTTTTTGATATTTACTGGAGTTATGAGGAAAGAGAAAGGAGGAAAGAGAGGAAAGAAGAAGATGGAGGAGAGGCAAGAGGAGAGGGAGAAGGAAGTTGGAGAGTTGGAGGAGAAGACAGAGGAAAGGACAGAGGAGAGGACAGAGGAGGGGACAGAAGAGAGGATAGAGGATACAGAGGAAGGTTTAGAAGTTACTGAGGAAGCTTGCAAAGAAGATGAGAGGTGTGAGGAAGAAGCAGAGTGCCACTCAGCAGCCAAGAGAGCCAGGGTCTGTGCTACATTCACTGACAGCCAAGAAAATGCCATTGTAGAGTTTGTGAAGCAGCACCCAGAGCTGTACGACAAGGAGAATGGACGTTTCCATGACAGTCAGACGAAGGAGGCTCTCTGGGCAGAAATCTCTGCAGAACTGAAGCTCCAGCCGTTTGATGTGAGAAGGTGGTTTGAGTCCCAGAGAACTTGTTATGGCAAGCTGTCCAAGCAACAGTCTGGCCAAGCCCCAAGGGAGATGACCAAGAGACAGTCATGGGTCTACCAGCAGATGGGTTTCCTTAAGACCTATATCAGACACAAGGGGGCCAACAGAAGCTCTGGGTTCGAGGCCAGTCCCAACACCAGCAGGCATGACGAATCTTGTGGATCTACTACTGATACAGAACATCTAGAGACCAGTGTCCTGAGGGAGAGTAGGAGTCAACCAATACTTACATCTACACCAGTTTCTACAGATTCCAAGATACTCGAGCACTTTGACCAGATGAGGACACTGATCTCAGGTTTCCTGCAGCAGAAGTTAGACAGGCAGCCCTTCTTTGACTACGTGGCATCAGAGGCTGAAAAGATGACCCAAGAGGAGTTTGAGGACCTCAAGGGCAGGATTTTTAGAGACATTGAAGCAGTAAAGAACACTCCTAGACGTCAAGTACTACCCAGGAAATCAGCCACTATTACCACAGAGTCACAGAGGGTAGGGATACTGCCACCAACCACTCAACAGGCGTCTAGTTCCATCCAGGCAGCAGCAGGCAGCAGTTCCAACAGTTACGTCTACTACATAGCCAGCCCCATTGGCTTTGAAAACCCTCCATCAGTGGTCACAGTACAGGCCGAGGGCAGTAGACATAACCTAAGTGGAATACTAAGCCAGCTACCAGATCTAACAACAACAACACAGATCATTGAGCAGCCTCAGCAGCAGCAGCAACAGCAGCAGCTCTACACCATCACCACCACAGCACCGCCTCAACAGCAGCAGCAGCCTCCTCTGTAGCCAGCCAGTCAGGGTGGGTCGGCGACCCCCCATAGGCCCTTTTTAGGACCACCCAAATATTCCAAAAACAATTACTAGCTATGTGTTGTTCATATTCAAATTCCCCTTTCAAAACATAACAGTTCAGTACAAATACTTATCACAAAAAAGCCCAATATCATCATCATCACCAGGCTGTTGACCACCATGTTAATCTTGAAACTGGCTTCTCAGTATGTTGTGCAGAACCACACAGGTCAAGACCACATCCCTCACTGTTTCTGGGGGTAGTTCAATAGTGGTCATCACCACTCTGAATCTTGAGACCAGGATGCCAAAAGCGTTCTCAACAACTCTCCTGCCACTTGATATTTTGTAGTTGGCAATCCTTTCCTCTCTGGTTAACATCCTTCTGCCATAGGGTTTCATCAGCCAGGTCTTCAGGAAAAATGCATCATCTACCAGAATGAAGTAGGGGACATCTCGACCACCCTGGGTTATAGGTGCTGGGTCAGGGAAGCCTATGCTGTTATCATCAATCTTCCTCTTCAGGTGACTGGTATTAAATATCTGGGCATCTGAGCAAGATCCAGCTGTACCCACATCCACCCATCTGAATTTGCACTGTCCATCAACCAAGGCCAACATTACTATTGAAAAGAATCCCTTTAGTTGTGGCACGGGGCTCCAGAGTTCTTGGGTTTCGTCAGGGCCACATGCTTGCCATCAAGGGCTCCCAGGGCATGTGGAACGTTTCACCTGATCCTGAATTCCCTTTCCAGTTCTTTCCACTCATCTGGAGTAGTAGGACATCTGAGGTACTCTCTGGTGAACTCATCCTGGATGGCCCTGCAGACCTCTGGTAGAAATTGAAAATGGTGGATCTGCCAACCCTGAACTGAGAGGATAATGATGTCTATGACTCTCCAGTAGCCAGATATCTGATGGTGAGGGCTAACTTTTTCCCAGCACTGATTGCAGCTCTGTAGTTGGTGGCCTGCCTGGCTAGACGTGGTTCCAGTCTGGTCTTTATCATTTCAAAGAATTCTGGGGTCATCCTCATGAAATTGGTGAGTCCTGGAATGTCTGTGGCATACAGTTCAGCCATAATGTTGTGGTAGGCCCCCCCTCTCCTCTCTCTCTGTAGTAGCCATGGCCTGACCCACATGTTGTGCCTTCTTCTAGGTCTCTGTCTGGCTGGTTGTTGTGGAGGTGCTGCTGCTGGTGGTGGTTGCTGTGGTCAAGGAAGAAATAACAAATACATTATTATATGTAACTGAATAAAAACTAAAAAAGTTCTAAATTGTTGCTGAAGCTGTGTTCCATTGAAACGTGGCATCCTGCTGTGTTCCTAGAAAAGTAATGACAATTACATCCCGGAATTTATATATATACCCAGAAAATCCAGTTTTTTTTGCAAAACAAGAATTGGCCATCTTGGTCTGGGGAACACTGAGGAGGCCTCAGGATGCCTGAGGAAGCCGGGACTTAGTTGGGGCTTGAGGCATCCTGGGACCCAGTCGGTATGTCTACAACAAGACCGTGGTTCAAACTGACCAGAAAAATGGCATACCGATTCAGTATTCCCACCCATTTTACCTTTTTTTTACCAACTGTCCACGATTAAGGGTCGCGGACAGGATCGGGGCTTAGTCCTTTGGTGGAACAGGGGAAATATGTGACTTGTACAGCTCTGATGATGTTATCACTCTGGGCTCAGCAGAACTTGGATTTAGATACATCAGCATCTGAATGTGATGAAGTCAGTTTTCTCAAACATTTCCAACATATCAAGGATACTTTGCCAGAGGAGAAAGTGGATGAGGTGCTTGGACTATTACAGAAGTGGCCCAGTGTCTTTTCACATCATGATCTTGATCTTGGTCTGACCAATCAAGCTGTACATCACATCAAGTTAAACGATGATACACCTTTCAAGGAAAAATCAAGACCGATACCACCCATGATATTTGAAGAGGTTCATGATCACTTGAAAGAAATGGAAACCTTGGAAGTTATCTGAAGGTGCCAAAGCCCATATGCCTCTATCGTGGTCATTGTGATGAAAAAGAATGGTGCTCTCAGGTTCTGTTTAGACCTGTGCAATCTTAATCAGCTTACTGTACCTGATTGTTACAGTTTACCCCGCATCGACTTAACACTGGATATATTGTCAAGATCCAGGTGCTTTAGTTGACTTAAAATTGAAATACTGGCAAGTCGCATTAGCTGAGGAAGACAAATGCAAGACTGCATTTACAGTTGGACCATTGGGCTTCTGGGAATGTGAGCGAATGTCTTTCGTCTTTGACCAATGCTCCAGCTACATTTCAATGTTTGATGGAAAATTGCATGGAAGATCTAAATTTTAAATTACTGCCTACTTTATTTGGATGATATAATTATCTTTAGTAGGATATGTGAAGGCCGTGTTTGAAAAACTAAAGTCCGCTGGCTTGAAGTTGAGCTTATCCAAATGACACCTGTTCAAGAAACAGATAAAGTATCTATGACACATCATCTCAGAAGATGGCATCGAAATAGGTCCAGATAAAATCTCCTGTGTAATAGGATTGGCCCATTTCAAAGACTGTTTCAGAGGTGCAACGTTTTGTTGACTTTACGAGCTTTTTATGAAATTCATAAAGGATTTTGCCAAGATTGCTCGTCCTTTTCACTTAGTAACACAGGGAGGTGTTCACTATCAAACCAAGACTAAAACAAAAGTTTGGTATCCACCACTGGAATGGGGACCACAACAACAAAAAGCATTTGATATGCTCAAGCAGGCTTGTTGCAGCACTCCTGTCCTTGGGTTTGCTGATTACACCAAACTATTTACTTTGCACACAGATGCAAGTATAGAAGGGATTGGTGGAGTTCTACATCAGGACAATGGGGTGACACGTGTTATTGCTTACGCAAGCCGGGGCTTATCTAAGTCTGAGAGAAACTACCCCATTCATAAACTTGAGTTTTTAGCACTCAAGTGGGTCATTACCAAGAAGTTTTACGACTACTTGTATGGTAATGAGTTTACAGTGAACACGGATAATAACCCTTAGACCTATGTGCTCAGTTAAGCAAAACTTGATGCCACAGGACACCGTTGGGTTGCCCAACTGGCAAATTATCTTTTCACTCTGAAATACTGCACCAGAGCTTCAAATTTGGTTGAGGATGCATTGTCACATATCCAATGGCTTGAGGTCAGTACTGAAGTGCTGAACCAGGTGATGACTGTTTACCTTGATAACCATCCTTCAGTGGAAAGCTTTTGCTATGGTCAACAGGCAATTCCTGTTAAGCTAGAAAATCAAGAAGCCCACACCATGGATCAGGTTATTGATTGGGCACAGGAGCAAGATCAAGATCCTATAATCAAGTCTGTCAAACTTAGGCTTGAGAATAAACTCAGAGATTATGAGCTGTCCCCACAAGCGAAGTCTTTGGGGAAGGAAAGAAAACATCTTTCAGTTATTAGTGGTAAACTAATGCGTAGCAGACTTTGCTCAGATCTGAAGCGGTGGCAATTGGTTTTACCTGGTAAATACCATAAGGTGGCTCTGGATTTATTTGCACAACAATATTTGTCATCTCAGACCCATAGATAGATCTTTAGAGCTACTAAGATAAAGGTTTTACTGGGCTGGCATGCAAAAATCAGTTGTTGACTACATTGCCCAGTGTGACAGATGCACACGACGGAAAGACTATCATTTTCCACGTGCTCCACTTGTTAATACTTCCTGAAACTTGAACCTTCTAAGGGTGGAATTGAAAATGTTTTAGTAGTCACAGGCCATTTCGCAAAGTACGCTCAAGTGTATCCGACCCGGAACCAGAAAGTGTTGTTTGACAACTTCTTTGTGCATTATGGCTTCCCACATTGGTTACATAGTGACCAGGGTAGGAGTTTTGCAAGTAAAACCATCCAGCAGCTTTGCCATTTAGCAGGAGTGCAAAAGAGTAGAACAACTCCTTACCACCCAATGGGTAATGGGATTGCAGAGCGCTTTAACTCTACTCTCTTTAATATACTGGGCATGCTGGACCCTGATAAGAAAGTTGACTAAAAAAGTCATATTGGGTCACTTGTACATGTGTACAATTGTACTAAACATTACTATTTGGTGTTTGGCTATCACCCATGCATAGCTGTGGATTTTGCTTTAGGAAGGGAGTCAGTTGAAGCACACACAACACAGATGTTACACATACAACTTGCGTACTCAGCTTAAGAAAACTTATGAGTTGGCTGAGGTTAACTCAATGAATACTCAAGTTGAACAGAAAAGGTTGTACGACAGGCGTACCCAAGGTGCTTTTTCAGAGATTGGAGACAGGGTTCTGGTTTGCAATGTAGGGTTATAAGGAACAAACAAGATTGCTGACAAATGAAGTGAGCAAGTTTACATTATTGTATCCCAACCTAACCCTGATATCCCTGTGTATGAAGTGAAACCAGAGATTACTAGGAGTCGAATTTATGTTCTGCACAGAAATCTTTTGTTGCCAATCCCATGTCTTCCAGTCAAAACACCGAAAGCAGATACTGCCAATGTCGAGGTAACCCCAGTAGTGATCGCTGAGGAGAACAATGGTATGGCAGATGCTACCAGAGTTTCAGATGTGGGTAGTGAGATTGGTTTTACTATTCGGCCACGCCTCATAAAACTAGGCCTGGAACACCAGTTGCTGTTCGGATGGCTGAGACTATGCCTAGTCCAAAGAAGGATCATTCTGTAAACAAAACAGTAGAACATTTTGTCCTGGAAGATTCTTCCAGTGTTCTGGAATAGGGTACACATGATTTGACTAACTCTGGGAGCAACAATGTTGTTCTGGATGAAGAAAGTGAGAGTGATCTTTCTGAAAGCCAGGTTGGTTTAGAAAGTAACAGCACCATCCTTTCCTAGGAGGTCTACTAGGGTTAAGTCGAAAGCACATTTAAGACCAGATTTTGAAAATGACTTGGCACAGACAACAAACACAGAAACTGTAAGAGAAACCCAGATTCATAGAGATGCAGGAATTTGTAAAGTTATTTTAATTTTAACCTTTTGGTTTGTGTATTTTTTTCGTTGAAAGACAACTGAGAAAGTTTCTGTTAGGGGAGAAAATTATATTTTCTCATATTGTTTAGGATAATGGCAAAAGAATAATGTCTGTTTGTGATGTCATGTTCCTCACACAGGGAAGTATGTCACCGTGATCGCAGCTGGGTTTTAGAACTCGTCGATATTTTATTTTATTTAAACGGTAAGAAATAAAAGAATTTTACTTCCACCAGCCAGTAAGGATGCTTCCACAGTAGCTGGGTTTGGAAGGAACTTTGTGTGAAAGCTGTTGGTTGTGTTGGTGATCTTGCAGGTTAGTGTTACAACTGTATGATTGGTAATGTAACTGTTCACTAATTACTATGTTTGTTCACATTAGCTAGTGCTTGGTAACTTGCTTACTGTTTTTAGTGAAACTCTTAAAATTCATTTCATTGAGTTTGTTTAACTTGTTGTATTTATCTTTGATTCAGTTAATTACCATATCTGTTGTAAACTGTAATAATTATCTTGAACACTTTACATTAATGGGATGAGCTTTGTAGTTGTCATTATTGCATTACTTATGAAGGTAACTAGTATTGTTTTATGAATTCTGTGATAATAATAATGGTGATAGCTATTTTAGTTCGTAACTTCCAAGTATGTTGTTTAATCATTATTGTGGTCCCATATCAGATTTCTTACTTTGAATCTGATTATTTGTAGGTGTTTTTATGGTCAATGACCAGTCTGGTTTAACTTGATGTCATAGAGAATCTTGCAGACAACTTCACCCATGGTGTTTTGTATGGTCAATGACCAGTCCTGTTTAACTTGATGTTCTGATGTTCAGGTGATAGTGAACCACTTTATCCATGGTAGGACCACCATAGCTAATAAACTAGTCAAGATTTTAGTCAAGTGTTTCCGTGCTCACATCCCCTGTAAATCCTTAATCTGGGTTCCCGTATGACACACTGGGAGGTGGTGGCAACATATACAAAACCACTGTTGAACTGTCTGTGGAAAATCAACACTGTCTGATTTGGACAACTGTACTCTGAAAGATTTTAGAGCCAAAAATGTTACACTTCTGGTACATTTATGTGTAGCCTTTTTCCCCACCCAACTATAGACCTTTTACTGAGTCTTGATCTAAATGAGTGCCTTAAAATCTACGTTTCAGGCGTGGGTAAAGAGTGTGTATGCTGTGGTCTTGGGATGAGGGTCTGAACCCTTCAGGACGTTGAGGGGATTTAGCCACCAGTTTAGGTGAGCTGATATGGCCTCCAACTATGAAAGGAGTTTTTCCAGTGATTGATGAAATTTTCAGTTCTCCTTGAGGTGCCACTGAAAGGGTCCTGGGTGAGGCAACCCTACTGAACCATTTTTTCTAGCAACCCAATTAGCAAGATCAAACATCTTGATTTATTTATTTATTTGGGGTTTTACGTCGCTTTCAACACTGTACAGGTCATATCACGACGGGTAGTTGGAAGGGCAGAGGAAACCAGTACATAGAGTTCGCTAGGGTTGTGTAATGTAAACTGCCAACCAACGGCAAGCAACTACCAGTTTTCCCACTTAAGGCCATCACGGGGATTGAACCCCGGCCTCAGAGGTGGGAGGCGAGAGTGTTACCACTCTGCCACCGTGGCCCCCATCAAACATCTTGAAGGCAAAGCATACTTTGATTTTATTTTGAGGATCAAATCCTGTAGTTTTTGCCATCTGTCTTTTGTGGCTTTTACAAGAGTAGAGTCTAGGTAGTATTCGTTACCCACACCAAGAACACCTGAGTCGGTGTCAGTTCTGACTTATGGTTGATGAATTCTCTGTGAAGTGTGAATTCTTTCACGCACTTGTGTTCCAAATGAATGAAAATGGAAAGAAACAGTTGCTAATGTTTGCTAACTGCCTTGAGTTGCAAGTGTACATTAAATGCACTGACATGTACATCAAATATCTGTTTTTACTCTTTTAAAATTATACAAAAAGAACTACTTACGTGTGTTGCAATACCATGGATGTACCCTACATGTTTGCCATTATTTAACAATCATGTTTTCTAGACCACAGTGACGTCACAGAGAGGGGTTTTCCCGGGATCTCCAAATAATTCAATGATTTATTATCTTCTTATATTCAAAGAATTCTAATGGCAATAGTATTTTAAATAGCTTATCCTTCTTCCAAAGAAAGACTCTAAGCACACTAAACAGAAAAAGGCAGAAAAATAAAATCATTAACCTGAGACACAGCAAGGGAATGTAGTACATAGGGGTTTAAACCACTAAAATGCTTTATTTCGATAGCGTAGTATATAAGCTACATACATCTAGTCATGGTCGTTCATTCTTTACTGTTTAGCAATACCAAGGTCCTACCCTACTATTTGCCACTCTTTACAACATGGTCCTACAATATGACAGATTTAATATTATAAAATATGCTAAAAATACTAAACTTCTCTGTGAATCATCACAATATTTAGATTCTATGTTGTTTCATATGTAGTTTCCGTATTCAATAACATATATATCGACACAAAATGATTAGGACCTTTCCTTCCAATAAAATGTATTTTATCCAATATGGCGGCCACAAAATAATTAAGTTCTTTCCTTGCAATGAATGTGTTTTATCCAATATGGCGGCCAACGAGAAGAAGAGGTTGTGTACTACGTCACTATCTATGTCACCTCAAGGCTACTGGTGCTGCCACCAAACAGGCAACTCTGTCATTAAATGCTCATATTTTCTTGAGTTGGCTGAGCCGGAAGAGGCCACCCGAGTTAGCATTTAGTCCCAGATGGTAAGCTATTGTAGCACAATAAAATGATCAATTAATAGGATTTAATGCCAACATAACTTTCAGTTTACAAATTAATGCTATCATGCTACTATAAAATTGTTTTGTTTGATACTTTGTCTTCACATATATTTTCTTTTCTTTATTTCATTTCTCCTGCATCTTTACCTACACTTAACTTATACTTCCTGAAAAACTCCTAATCTTTGCAGTTTTTTACCTCTTCTATATCTCATGGTGCCACATGCTATTTCACCAGGCTTTGGGTACAAGCTTTCATTTTGGACTTTTTTCTGTGGAGTTAAATTTCTTTTTATGCCAGATATTATCTTAACAGTAATAATGATTGTTGGTATATATAATTCACCGTATCTCTCATCCAAAGAAATCTGTTCTAATTTCATAAATTGTCAATATTTATAATTATATAAATGGTGCTATGTTTAATCATATTAGTAGTGTCAGGCTGTAACAAAATAATTTTTAAATTAGTTAAATTATATTAAACTAGTGCCCAAATCTCTGACAGGCTGGACCGACTCTTGACATCCATGGAGGCACAGACCAATGACAGGACTGCTTGGGCTGGCTGGATGTCAAGTGCCATGTTGAAGATCCACGAGGATCTCTGGCCCACATACCAGATGCGCAGTATGCACCTCCTCAACCAGACCATCAAGGAGTCCAAGCTACTTTCACAGAGGGACATCCAGAGGCAGGAGCTTGATAGACAGAAGCAGCTGGATGATAGGCAGAAGCAGCTGGACGACAGGCAGAAGCAGCTGGACAGTATGCAGCAGCAGATGAAGGTTCAGCAACAGCAGCTGCAGCAGCAACTTATGTTCCAGCAGCCGCAGCAACAGCAACAGTACACCATCACACAAATGCCTCCGCCATCCGCACCTGGGCCCGCAGCTCTAGCCTCCTCTACCCCTTTACCTCAAGGGTCAGACACCCAGAGCCAGACCACTGTTATTTTCCAGACACCATCGGGGGCCAGTACCTCTGGACAGTCAGTGGGTTCATCATCTAGCACTTCATCCACCAAGTTTGTTATCACAGACACCGAGGGAAGGACAATAGGACTGTCAGACCTAAATTTGTCCCATTTAAATGTGTCATTTGCAGGTATTCCTAGTGTGCCTTCAACACCTATGACATTACTTAATCAGGATGATTCTCAAGGTTCTTAGGTTTAGTAATAACTTTGTCCCAATAAGTAAATGAAGTCTATAGACACTTAAGATGTAATTTAGGTGAGATGTAAAAAGTAATTATCAAACAGGTGTAAAGTAATTTATTTGTGTAGTTTTGCTATGTTTGGCTCAAGTATTACTATGATTATTACTATTATAAACCAGGTTTCACTTTCACAGCTGTTCTTGTGGGTAGTATGTTAACCTTAGCTGTTAGTAATGGTATACATAACAAGTTTCACTTTGGCAGCTGTTCTTGTCAGTTGTATGTTAACCTTAGCTGTGAGCTAATGTGTCTGCATTTCTTTATTTAAAAGTACACTTACTATGTTATTGTGATTTGTCCTTTTTGACCTTGTTGGAAGAATAAATTGTTTATGTGAGTGCTTGTTTTTCTCATGTTTCAAAAACATTGGCATAATACTTGGTAAGTGTCACATCTTAACATGAAGGATCCCAAAAAAGTGGCCCAGTGGTTACCAAGACCTGTTATGACCCAATGTGAGTGGTTCACTATGGAAGTTTCACAGTTTCGAATGAAATGCAGAAATGTAATATAAACAAATTTGGTGGCGAATGTTAAAATTTGTTTATCTTCCATTTCCGGATTTCATTATGCTCTGATTCCAAAGCAATCGGCGTTTGGTTGCAGAGTTTCCACCTTGGAGCTGGTTAGATTTCTTAACTTTCCTTCAGTTATGACCTCGATTGATTTTTGACCTTTGTGACCTTCTTGCCCCTGTGGTGGCTAAGTTGTGAACTGGTTTGTGTGACTTGTTACATGTTTGACCTGATTTTGTTTCAGACTTGACCTCTTTGACCCTAGTATCAAGATAATACATATATGAAGTGCAATACGACAACAACTTTATTGCAATACAAGAACATTGCAACTTTATTTCAACAAGTATATAACGCCCAATACAAAATATAACACAGATAATGATGCAGCACTGAATCATAAAAATAATTAACACAATACAGTCACTATTGAGAAATGTCCTTGGCATATGTGAAAGTCTCAAATCATGTCTCTTTGCCACACCGTGGCCCCTACTGGAGCACTATAATAATGCTTCAAATACAGTCTCTTTCTCTTGGCAACCTGTGTATCCCTGTTGCCACCAGCCACATCCTCATTGTCCTGCAAACAAGCACCTTGCCTCCACTGTCCTGGGATAACTCTGTGGTTGTCATCCTCCTCATCACCCAGTCCCTGGTGGATACCTGGATACCTCAGTCTCATGATGTTGTGCAACGTGCAACAGGCCAATACAATAGAGGTAACAGTCTCTGGATTCTGACTCATGGTGGTGAGGAGACAACCAAATCTGTTGGCCATGATGCCAAACTCATTTTCCACCACCCTTCTGGCATGAGACAGTCTGTAGTTATGGATCCTCTCCTCATCAGGAAGTCCTCTGGCACTAAATGGCTTCATCAACCAGGTCCTCAGAGAGAAGTCATCATCCCCAATGAGAAAATATCGCATGTCACGGTCATCACCAGGCAATGGCTCTGCATCAGGTACATCCAAGGCGCCATCAATAATGCCTGAGCGCAAATCGCAGTCATTGAAGATCTGTGCATCAGAACTGGATCCATTGGTGCCAACATCCACTCAAAGGAACTTGTACTTGTCATCCACCAGAGCCAGAAGTATTATGGAATGGAAGCCCTTGTAGTTGAAATAGAGTGAGTCACCATTCTTAGGACACCTGATTGCCACATGCTTGCCATCTATAGCCCCCAGGGTGTGATGGAAATTCCATCTGGAAGAAAATTCTTCAGCAACCTGCTTCCATGCATCACTGGTACAGGGACACTGCATGACTTCCTCACCATATTCTGCCACGATGGCCTCACAAGTCTGTCTTACTATGACTGAGATGGTGTTGTGTGCTACCCTGAAGCCAAACATCAGACTCCTGTACTTCTCTCCAGTGGCCAAGAAATGAAGTGTGATTGAAAGTCTGCATCCAGGGTTGATAGTCTTCCTGAACCATGTGTCATATTTCTCAATTCTGGGCTCCACCCTCTGCAAGACCTCTCTGAACATGGCCGGGTCCATCCGGACAAAATTTCTGAAAGACACCACATCCTCTGCCTCCAGCTCCCTCATCAAACGATCATAGTGTCCATAGTCCAACCTCCTGGAGAGCCAGGGCTTCACCCAATACCTCCTGGGCCTTGATCGACGCCTTCTCTGTCTGTCAACCAGTATCTGTGCAATCACAATCTGATTCTGTACATTTAAACGATGAGCCTCATACAGTTGCTGCAATAATCTGAGTCTCTGTAGATCCATAGCCTTTGATGTACACTGTCCGATGTCTGATGAGAAATGAAGTGAATCCAGATGATCCAGGCTGTTTATATAGGAACTGGCATTATCCACAAATTGGTCGTCACTTCTTCTCAGCACGTTCTTCCTCCTCATCAAAGCTCGCTCGACCCTCCACCATGGTCGTGGCTGGGTGCAAGAATATCTCACGGAAATCGCAACACTTCGCATTAATTCGTACATAGTTCTACGAAGTTCGTTTCATGTTCGTCGACGTTCTTCACAGAAACAAGATGTTCTTGACTGGGTGATGAGAACATCGTACCAAGATCTTCCACAAGATGAAGATGATGGTAGCCCATGGTAGCCGGATCGAAGTAATTCGTGGATTTTTCCAATTTTAACCATGTGACCACACTTTCCCGCCCTTTCTGTGGCAAACTACCACAATTTCTAATTCACAGGAAATCTTCCTATTCGCCAGTTAATTCATAGTGTCCTCGCCACAGTGTGACCTGGGCATAAGGAAGAGTTCAAAACTTGAGGACGTGCCCAAAATGACTGAAAGACAATCGCAACAGGACTTGTAAAGCTTGGATTGTGTTACCAGAGATGTAGGCCCATACCACATCACTCTGCCAACCCTGGTGTGACTTAATATTCTGAGTTGCTCCCAAACGCCTGAATGAATATGTACCCAAAACCCATTAGAGGAAGGTCCATAGGACGCAAAATAGTAACCAAATGCTTTCTCAACAACGTTTGGGTAAGAAGGACCCCATCTTCCAACATAAATAAAGGAGCAGTAGGGGGAAGGGGAATAGCCTTAAACAAGGCAGGTATGGATTGAGTTGGATACATAACTGGGTCCTGAACATGTGGAAGTTTAATAGTGTGGACCCTTTCAGGCCCATTTAAGTTTAAGATTAGGCCTGGAGGGTGAAACATGACATCCTGTCTCAATAAATGTTTATCAACAGAAAAGGACTTTTGAAATGGAGGGGCTACATTTGAAATACACAAGAACCCATAGAACCCCAGTAGAAAGGCTGATCTATATGTAAGCATATTGTCAAAAATACTGCAGAGTCTGGAAATCTCCCGTATTTGCTTCAATGATAATACGCCTTACGGGATCCCTACGAATCGAGAACATCATTCCTATCAGCATCCTCTTGACAAATGGAGATTCAAAGGCCTGTAACGACCATGAGTAAGAATCACATGCAAACTTCAAGGCTGATATGTAGTTATTAACTACTCTGTACGACACACCACTATTAGCCAAGAATTCTAAAATCAATAAAATACTTGTGATACTGTCCAATATTTTCAAACCTCACGAGATGACAAATGCCAGATCAAGTTTAAATTGTCTATGATACTGAGCTCTCGTATGGGGCTATAGGGCTTGACGTCATCTGGCTAATGCTAGATCCAATAACACCCGTAAACTGGGATTCAATTCTACAAAGAGAAAGCAAACACTGAGGTGACATAAATTCCCTTGAATGCCTTGCAACTTATTGAACTTAATGTGGGATAATGCATCCTTCATAACATTTTTACAACCCTGAATATGTAAAACCCTCAAATCAATATTATGCTTGGCTGTAAAATGCCAAACATATGTTTAGAAATACATTTTTTGTTTTACCAGTGTTACATACATACATTGCACTCTCATTATCATATTTGACACAAATAACTTCTCGAGGCAAACCATGATGTTAAATATTTTACACTGGGTGATGAGAACGGGACCTTGGATGAGATCTGGCAACGGCAATGAATAAAGCGCGAGATCCCCATGTCCCTCCTTCCTGATTCAAGGTAGCATCTACAAAAATGGTGTGCTGCACTGGGAGATGACAGAATTTCTTTACCCCATTAAATGAATGAAGGGATCGAATAAACCACCACAAGTCTTGATAGAAATCACTAGTTGGGGTGAGTTTTTGCTAAAAGTGATTCTCCCATAGACCTGCAAGATACGATTAAGGAAAAGGTGCTCACCTTTTACACATCATGAGATATATAGGAGTTTTCCCAACAGTGATTGCAGTTCATGTCTCGTGACAGTGGGGTATATAAATGTTTCAAGAATTTAGTGTAGATCTATTCCAACTTCTAACTCTCAACACTAAATGTTTATTCACGTCAACCACGATTCCCATAATAGATCCATGGGAACATGGGGGTGAACTTTATTTGGATTGATTGGGAGACCTACTGAACGCAGGACTTGTGTCAAAGTATCAAAATGGGACTGAGCTTGATCTTTGTGACAACAGGCATACAGATCATCTATTTTGGACTACAAAGCCCTTTTTAGCCAAGATAAAGCGCACGAGATCAGTTATTCTTTCAAAGATGGCAGTGCCCTGAATTGCCCCAAAAGCCAAACTTTCATCAATATAAAATTTATCAGGCCAATAGATGCCAAGATGTAAGGCATCAGCAGGGTCTATTCTCACATTTCTGAAAGCATGTGAAATGTCAATTTTCATCAATCTAGCATCAGATCCAAGAGTAGTAAGTGTGGGAGTCAGATCATCCAATCTGGGGAGTCTTAATGTAAATGGTGACTCCACTTTGAGTAGCTTTGTTAATGGAATGTACACCAAATAAATCTCAAATAACGCAACATCCTGAACCCTTACTACGTGTCGTGATGTATGATCAAGTGAAACTACAGTGAGGTGGAGCATTAAATGGGCCCAACAATGCCCCATGCTCTATTTCTGTAGCAATGTATTGGTCAATAGCTTCAGAAAATTGTTTAGCTGATGCATGGTTATCAGTGGCATTAGAAGTGATATAAATATGTGGATCCAAACCCAAAGGAAATCCAAAAGTAAGGTAGTCAAGAAGTATTTTGTCATGATAAACCTGAATTTTATTTTTAGGAAGTCCAAATCAAAGGTGGATGTTAGAGGAATGCACATCCCCTTATAATTTGGAACACCTGAGGCGTTAATAGCTGAAGCCGGTTGGATATATGCAACATTCCCCAAGGGATGTGAAAGCTAAAATGGGAATCTAAATTTTATTTTAAAAATTCTTTTTACTCTTGAATCTTTAAAAGTACTTTACATTATGGTAATAGAGTAAGTTTAGAATCCTTTAAAATTCTATTAAACAGAGTGCATGAATGCATTTAAGTACCACCAACAGTAAAAGGTGGAATTTATAAAATATATAAAAATGATGCACACTGAAGTGCTGGACATTTATATGCTCACAATGTCTGAGTGCATTATGAAGTCACGCCAATAGTGATAAATGAAATATGCCAAACTGAAAAATGGTGTATGCCCAAGGCAACAAGGGCCACCAGTGTCCCCTCCCAACAGGCCCAAAAGCCCAAGAGGGGCCACTAGGGGCCAAATTCCAATAATACAATTTCGAAATTTGTGAAATATGATATTATAAGGCGTGAAAGTGACCTATGAGGTCAAAGTGGAGTTGAAGGCACAACCCCATGAATAGGCTGTTGTTCAGGCAAGAAAAAATGATGAAAAAGGTCAAATGCAAAACTGCAGAGTGTAGGTAAAAATTTTGTACCACAAGCAAAAGAATGAATGCGAGTTACATGAAATCTATGCAGGGCAGAAGCATTGTGAGATTAAAAGAAATCCACAAACTGTAGGTAAATACTAAAAAGTAAAAAGAAAAATTTACTTGCCACAGACGTGTATGTGGGTCACGATTTGCCCAGGTGTGAACCCCACAGGGCAAACCCTGATGTAAACTGTTTTTACGAACATATTTGGGATTTAAGATTTTACATAATAGAAGAGTCGTACAATCTTACAAGTCAGTCAGTAAAGGGAAATGGCAAGCACAAATAAATCGGTTTGAAATAATAAATTTTAAAAATTTTAAAAAGATACTGTAGCATGAAATAAATCGGTTTGAAATAATAAATTTTAAGATTTAAAAAAAGATACTGTAGCATGTTATTCACAATAGAATATACACTAAGCAATATTTAAATATAATAATAATCACTATCAAGCATGGAGTGCAAACTTTTTTTATGGACATGTTTGGGTTTTAAGATTTTACATTATAGAAGAGTCGCAAAATCTTACAAGGCAGTCAGTAAAGGGAAATGGCAAGCAGTAATAAATCGGTTTGAAATAATAAATTTTAAAAATTCGTTGAAAGATCATCCATTGTATTCAATACCTCTGTGAAAATATTTCTTTGAAGTTTAAATAAGGACAAGACTTCCCAGCAAATAAGGACATTCCCCAAGGTTTACATAGCAGTTATTCTGTTTATGTGGTAATAAAATCAATTAGGCTCAGGTCCTCTCAGAGCAACACCCTTTTGGTTCTTGAGTACAAAGCTTTAGGGTAATTTACTTCATGGTCAAATCATATTGTGTTATAAAATATAGAACTAGGTTAACGTTCATCGTACTGCCAACAGTTTATGTGATGCACAAATTGTCAGTATAAATAATGAAAATATCAGATAGCCAGCAGGTAACTAGCCAAGTGGGTAATACACTCAAGGAGGAAAACATATTACCTGAGTTCGAGATCCCAGGTATAGGCAGATATATAGTGGATCAGATGACCACTGAAAATTGCAGTCCTCTGTCATTAGGTCGTACTTCCAGTGACTGGCTTAAAAACAAGGGATGTTAATAAATGGCCATAGTTGAGTCTATATTTTTAGTTAGAGGTGTGCCAGTTATCAAGAGAGCTTAAGCTGTACTTGTGCAGTCAGGGTGGGTCAAATAGCACTTTGCGTCCTGTACTACAAGGAGATATTGCAATGAGAATAAATATAAAATACAAAAATTGTTCTGGCTGGATCATACACCCTGACATTTTCCCAAATCGGGTTTCAGAGAGTGGCTAAAATGCATGTTTTATGTATCTAAAGTGCAAATTAGTCCCGCTTTTGAATATTATATTTTGTATTTAAGTTTTCTTCATGTGGGTGTTCCACCACATGACTAAGGCTCCCGATTAAGGGTTTTCGGGGGTCGGTTTGAAATATTTGCTTAGTCCCAGACCTTCTGTAAGGGTCGGTTGTGGTCGGTTGGGGCCGTGTGAAAAATCAAACATGTTTGATATTTCACACGACTACAACCCATTCATATTTCCCGCCGTCAACAAAATGTCCAGTCCCAGGCGTCCTCAGGCCTCCTCAGACCCAATTTTACACAGTCGTGTGTTGTCCCAGGCCGCCTGCGACCCTTAGTCCCAGACCTCCCTAGCTTAGTCCCAGGAGGCCGGTTGTTAGTCCCAGACTCAAATATGATGCGTATGAATTTCATGCGTCTGAAAGTGGGTCGGTTGCATTAGTCCCCAGAAGCCTCAGACCGTCTGCGGTGTCCTGGGACCCAAAAATCAAGGTCTGGGACTAAGAACCGACTAAGGGTAACCGACCCTAACCGATCCAAACCGGCCTCCCCAGGACGCCTAGGACCACACATTTTCAGTCTGCGGCGGCCTGAGGACGCCCCAGGCGGCCTGGGACTAACAACCGATTAAGAACCGACTGTTTTCCGCGCGTCGGAAATTAAAACGAGGCAATGAGGGGGTCTGGGACTATATAAGCGACCGCGCACACTTTGTCGTTGTTACTGACTGTTTGGCTACTGAGAGACGTGTGTCACTGATTTGTAGGGGTTTTCAGTTTTTATTTTACATTTTATATACTTGAGCTTAGGGCAAATTTCACAGTTAGGAGACACATTTTACTATTTTTTATTATTTTGTCGACTGGATTATGAGGAAAGAGAAAGGAGGGAAGAGAGGAAGGAAAAAGATGGATGAGAGGGAGAAGAAAAGTCAAGTAGAGGAGAGGAGTGAAGTTATTACAAAAGAAGGAAGTGAGAGGAGAGAGGATGAGGAGATTCAGGAAGATCCAGCTATTGGGGAAGCTGTGGCAGAAGAAGAAGAGAGGTGTGAGGAAGATCCGGAGTGCCATTCTTCAGCCAAGAGAGCCAGGGTGTGTGCCACTTTTACAGACAGCCAGGAAGTTTCCATTGTGGAATTTGTAAAGCTGCACCCTGAACTGTATGACAAGGAACATTCACGTTTCCATGACAGGACCAGAAGAGAGGCTCTCTGGGCAGAAATATCTGCAGAACTCAAGCTCCAGCCCTTTGATGTGAGACGTTGGTTCGAGTCCCAGCGAACCCGTTATGGGAAGCTGTCTAAGCTCCAATCTGGCCAAGCCCCGAGGGAGATGATCAAGAGACAGTCCTGGGTGTACCAACAGATGGGTTTTCTTAAAACCCACATCAGAAGAAAGGGGGCCAATAGAAGTTCAGGTTTTGAGGCCAGTCCAAATACCAGCAGGCAGGACGAATCACGTGGCTCAACTACTGATACAGAACACCTCGAGTCCAGTGTCCTGAGGGAGAGGAGTCAGTCCATCATTACATCAACGCCCGTTTCAACTACAGACTCCAAGATTCTTGAACACTTTGAGCAGATGAGGACACTTATCTCTGGTTTTCTACATCAGAAGTCAGACAGGCAGCCCTTCTTTGACTACGTGGCATCAGAGGCCAAAAAGATGACTCAAGAAGAATTCGAAGAATTAAAGGGCAAGATTTTTAGAGACATCGAAACTATTAAGAGTAACCGCAGACGTCAGCCATTGCCCAGAAGATCAGCCACTGTTACCACGGAGTCCCAGAGGGTCGGCCTACTGCCAACAACCACTCCACAGGCGTCTAGTTCCACTCAAGCAGCAGCTAGCAGCAGTTTTGTGTACTATACACCAAGCCCCATTGGCTTCAGCAACCCGACATCTGTCCTAACTGTACAGGACGAAGGGAGCAGACACAATCTGAGTGGAATCTTAAGCCAGCTACCAGATCTGACATCAACACAGATCGTCGAGCAGCCTCAGCAGCAGCAGCAACAACTGCAGCAGCAGCTCTTTACTATCACCACTTCAGCACCGCCTCAACAGCAGCAGCAGCCTCCTCAGTAGCCATCCAGTCAGGGTGGGTCTTTGACCTGCCAGGCCCTTTTCAGGGCCACCAAATCTTCCAAAAACAATTATTCAGCTACATGTTATTCCAATTCCCCCCCCCCCCCAAAACAAAAAAGTTCAGTACAAATACTTATCACAAGAAAAAAAATTCAAGTCCAACACCTACACCACCCCAAATATGAAACAAATAACCCATGGTACCACACATAACAAAAAAGGCCACATAAAAAAAATAAAAATAACTCCAAATATGGCCATTAATCAGCCCATTTTTAGAATAAAATCCATGGGATAGTTTAAAATGTGTCACTGAAAAGTCCAACACTTACACCTTCCCTAGAGTTAAAAGTGATTATTACATACTTGCCTACCCACAAACAGACAAACTCCATACCAAACATAACCCCCAAATAACAAACCCAGTAAGAAACCCAACATCCAACTACCAATAATAAACCCAACCCCAGTAACCACCAACCAAGAAACACAGAAACCCAAAATTAAATAGAAGCCATGCCAACAAAATGACAAACTATTTTGCAAACACAATCCCCCATTATTGAAAGCAAAACTAGTTCCATGGCTATATTTTCCACATTTTTGTGATTAGAAGTGAAGATTTAAAATTGAAGATTTCCATGAAAACCTTTCTGCTACAAATAAATTTCCAAGCCATGAACAAAAAAAATTGGTGAAATTATGATGTGGATTCAAAATATATAAAAAAATAATTCAATTTCGGATATTATGTGTGACTTTGTGTTTGGCTTTTGTTTAACAGTGGGTTTGTCTGTTTGTTGGGTGAGAAAGTTGTGTTTGTCTGTTTGTCCGTCTGTACAAGTTATGTTTGGCATGGGGTTTATCTGTTTGTCCGTCTGTACAAGTTATGTTTGGCATGGGGTTTGTCTGTTTGTCCGTCTGTACAAATTATGTTTGGCATGGGGTTTGTCTGTTTGTCCGTCTGTACAAGTTATGTTTGGCATGGGGTTTGTCTGTCTGTAGCAAACATAGCTGATTAATTGTTTTTGGAATAATTGGTAGTCCTGAAAAGGACTGTTGTAGTTAGTCCTGAAAAGGACTGGTTACTGCAGCAGGACTTATATTCTGCCATCTTGCCAGGCCACTGCTCCCTCATTGTTGAAGTAGTCCTTCAGGTAATCCCTCTGTCTTTTGGCTTCTCTAGCAGGGTTTCTGTCTTGGCCACCACCAGCAGCACCCCCAATCAATCCACAATCATCAGGTACATCATCATCATCGTCCTCCCCAGGCTGCTGACCACCAGGTTGACCTTGATACTGGCTTCTCAGTATGTTGTGTAGAACAACACAAGTCAAGACCACTTCCCTGACTGTTGCTGGGGGTAGTTCAATGGTTGTCCTCATCACCCTGAATCTTGACACAAGGATGCCAAAAGCGGTGGATGGTGGATCTTCCAACCCTGAACTGACAGGACAATGATGTGTAGGACTCTCCAGCGGCCAGATATCTGATGATGAGGGCTAACTTCTCCCCAACACTGATTGGTGCTCTGTAGTTGGTGGCCTGCCTGGCTAGGTGTGGTTCCAGTCTGGTCTTAATCATTTCAAAAAATTCTGGGGTCATCCTCATGTAGTTGGTGAATCCTGGAATATCTGTGGCATAAAGATCAGCCATAATGTTGTGGTAGGCCCCCCTCTCCTCTCTCTGTAGCAGCCATGGCCTGACCCACATGTTGTGCCTTCTTCTAGGTCTCTGTATGGGTGCTGGTGGTGCTGGTGGTGGTTGCTGTGGTCGACGTAAGAAATGGAAATACATGATTATTTGTAACTGAATAAAAACCAAAAAAGCCCTAAGTTGTTGTTGAATCTGTCTTCCATTAAAAGGTGGCATCCTGCTGTGTTCCCAGAAAAGCAATGATAATTAGATAGCGAATTTTATATATATATATACCCAGAAAATCCAGCAACTTTGCAAAACAATAATCGGGGATCCTGGTCTGGGGAAGACTGAGGAGGCCTGAGGACGCCTGAGGACGCCAGTAGTTAATCGTGGGTTAGTCGGGGCTTAGTCCCAGGAGGCCTGAGGCATCCTGGGACCCAGTCGGTATGTGTACGACAAGATCGTGGTTGAAACCGACCTGAAAACTGGCTTAGTCGGTTCTTAGTCCCAGACCAGTCGGGGACTGTCTGCGGCCGCCTGAGGCGTCCTGAGGCATCCTGGGGACGATCTGTTCTTAATCCCAGACTTCAGTACCGACCCAGTATTCCCGCCCATTTTTGTTATTTTTCCACCGACTGTCCACGATTAAGGGTCGCCGACAGGATCGGGGCTTAATCTTTTGGTGGAACAGGGGCATGTCATCTAAAACATGACATATTTTGTAAACAACTGATAGAGAGGTTACTAGCCTTTGAAACCGGGTTGCAATAAACGTGACTAAAAGAGTAAATCAATTGTTCTAGTAAAATCTCTCATGTTTAGGCCACCTTTATACACTAAAGTTATTCTTAAACTACATGTTCTCCCTCAGCTCAAAATACCTTAAGTCATTGATATCATATTTCGAAGTTGTAACCCATAAATTGACTTATATTGTCAATATGGTGCATGATTTAACTGTAACACTAGAATAAACTAATATATGTCATTATCAAGCTGAGATATAAGGTTAGAGCATTGATTCCTAATTATGTGTTATCTCTTAAAGATCTCAGCAGTAACTAATTATATAAACAGAGCTATCAGTAGCTATGAAATCATGCACATCTCAAAAGTGCATAACTTTGTTAAGGAAAAGTACCATTTCCCTGACAAATTGGCCTTTTTCAATAAGGGTCTTTAGTAACTGTTTATAAATCCACTTTTTATGGCCAGTGGAGTTGTGTGATGAAGGAATTTGTCTTACTTTAAGTTGACTCTCGATCATATGAGTGCCTTATATAATTATATGGCCTCATAATTTCGTCTCATTTGTTTTAGTTTCACTTAGACCCCAGTTACACATAACCGGATGTACCACTAGATCGCTGCAGGATTCCTTATTTGGAAAATGTTGGGTGATTTACGGATCATCCTTTCTGCCCGTACGGCCATCCGTAATCTCCGTAATGTCCTTGTGGCTTCCGATACTGATACCATGTGTCCGTGGGGATGCCACGGAAAAATCAAACTGCTTGAATTTTCCGCAAAGCCCTTGTGAATCATATCTGTAATTGATATCCGTAGCTCTTCCATGACTGTCCTTATTGTCCGTATACCCATCCTGGATGTCCTTGTGGCTTCCGCGGCAAAAAATATCCCTAAAAACATTGACAGATCTAAGCGGATCTGCTACGGATCTGCTACGGACTGACACAGAAAGGGTTTGCGGATTAAAAAACAGTCATAAGACCAATCCTTGGGTCGATCTTATGTTTTTCTCAATTCTACCATTACTCTATTACTTTCATCTGTGTGGTCCTTTCTCCATTTCCTTTCTACTTGTCAAAATTTTTGCTTAGCTGTACGAATGTTTTCATTGTACCAAGGATTAATGTTCCTATTGCCAGTCTTTTTCACTCTTAATGGAGCAATAAAATTTTGGTTGAATAACTTTTAAAAAATTGCATTAAAAACTTAAAATTTGGGATTGGGAAATTAAATAAAAGAACTTTGGCAGAAAAAAATTGGGCCAAGGCAGTGAAACTTTTGCCCACCCCCAAATTAAAATTTATCCAAGCAAAGTATTTGACCTTTGGATTCGACCTTTTGACTTTTGTCCTTTTGATAAACTTTTGCGGTTCCCAAACATTTTGAGGATTTCGAACTTCAAAATATCTTGCAAATTTGCAAAGAAAATAATTTTGAAAAAAATTGTGTGTGCAGCAGACTTGGTCAGGTAAGGTCTTATTTGAATATAGGAGTTTTCCCAACAGTGATTATTTTCTTTCGAACTCCTATATATCTGGAAGATATGAGTGACTGTACTATTGTGTGTGCAGCAGACTTGGTCAGGTAAGGTCTTATTTGAATGATAGACCTTAGGTGACCATAACAGGATCTGCATATGACATTTACTTGCTTGTTAAGTGATAGGTCCATCATTCAAATAAGACCTTACCTGACCAAATCTGCTGCACACACAATAGTACAGTCACTCGTATCTTCCAGATTGGACTATTGTAACTCTCTCCTAGCTGAACTCCAACAATATATTATCCATAAGTTGCAGAAAGTACAAAATTGGGCTACCAGGATAGTTTTAAATGTCAAGAAACATGATTCTATATTGGTTCACTTGCATCAGCTCCACTGGTTGCCTGTTAGGTTTCGGATAAAAAATTTAAAATAAATCTACTAGTATATAAGAGTTTGAATCAAAAGGCACCATCATATTTGACATCAATGCTTAACTACCAGCAACATCAACACACCACAAGATTGGCAAGAAAATCATACATGCTACAAGAAAAAAAGATCAAAACTCATCTCTATGGGTGACTGTGCCTTCAGTGTTGTGGCACCAAAGTATTGGAATGAACTGCCAGGTGATATCAGGAACATTGAACTTCCATTTGACATCTTCCAAAAGAAACTAAAAACTCATTATTTTACAGTAGCATATTGTAGAGGAAAAGCACAATGATTGTTTATTCTTAAATAGAATTGTGCTATATGAATATGTCATGTTATGTTTATGTTATGTTCCCGGCTTGTCTTGCTGAGATGTTATTGACTCTACTGTTGAAGACTGGGAGACTTCCCTTCTTGACGTGAATTGACCAAGTCAGGTTGGTTATGTTTACAAAAGGCCTGTTTGCTTTCAAGTACAGTCGGTTTGTGTTGACACACAGTCAGGAGGTGAAATCCTGGTACTGTAACTAAGACAGAATGGCAAGTTTTTCAAGACAGTAACAGTATAGGACAAGATGGGAAGTGTAACCAACAAGCCATAGAACCCAATAACAGGACGGTTTCCAAGTGGAGCCACAGTCCAGATACAGAGTTGTAGAGGGTCAGTGAAACATCAAACTTGTTCGATATTTTGCTCATCCACCATGACAAGCTGGGAAACTACAACCGATTAACTCTGAAAACATTGCTCCCAACCCTCGAAAAATACCAAGTTACCACCAAGTTGCCTCCAGTGGAACACCCCCCATAAAGAAACAAATTATTTTCTGCAGGAATATATTCACCATAACAGTTAAGTTATTAAATGATATGGAAATTGTTTTGAAAAATAGCACATTAAATATGTGAACAAATTGTCTGTCAGAAGCGAAATTTCATCTGCAGTGTTTCACTCAGTCATTAATGAATACATGAAAGTAGTTGGCAATATTGTATATTTGCTTACTTTAATATACAGGTTAGCATCAGCTGCTATTGCAAATATAATTAAACCTATTTTGGACATTTTAATTAGTTGCAATCAAAATAGATTTGTTCCAGGTAGATACATAAGAGAGTCAACAAAATTTATATATGACATTATGAATTTCACAGATAATCATAGTATATCAGGCTTACTCATGCTAATAGATTTTGAAAAAGCCTATGATTCAATATCTTGGAAATTTATGTATAAGGTACTATCTTGGTTGTAAGGCAATTTTATAGCCTAGATAAAACTCTTTAATACAAGCATACATATTACAGTCACACAAAATGTTTTTTATCTGAATTTATACCAATAGAACAGGACTGCAGACAGGGAGACTATCTCAGCATATATATTTATAATTGTTGCAGAAATACTTACTCTTCTAATCATGGGCAATAACAAAATACTGGAATACAGATTAAAGGTTTTGAGTCTAAGTGTACCCAATTTGCAGATGATACCACTTTAATTCTTGATGGTACTCAACAATCTTTGGAATCAGTCCTTAATACTTTAGAGCTATTTGGATCTATCTCGGGATTAAAAATGAATACAGATAAAACTAAAATTATGTGGATAGACAAAAAAATATTCAAATCAAAAATTAATTAGTCAAAACTTTCAGTGGAATGAAACAGAATTAAACCTATTAGGATTAAAGTTTTCAGTAGATTTATCCAGTATTGCTGCTAAAATGATGGAAATAAAGGAGTCAATCAAGCATTGGACTAAAAGACTTCACACACCTCTTGGTAAAGTTACAAACATTTTTATTATCAAAACTTAAACACATAATCTTAAGTTTACCAAATCATGACATATCTTATTTAAAAGACTTAAATGAAATGTTCTTTTGATTCATATGGTCAAACAAACCTGACAGAATATTAACATTATACTATGAAAAAGGTGGAATTAAAATGGTAGATTTAGAAAATTTTATAACAGCCCTGAAAGTTACTTGGTTAAGACGTGTGTATAGAAACAATTCATCAGGGGTAGCAATATTTCAATCATTAATTGTGAAAGATACAGCCAAATTTCAAAAATACAGGTTCTGTCTTTGCCATTAAACAAACAGATTGTACAAGAAACACATTTTGGATTGCCGTACTAGAGGCTTGGGATAAATTATTTTTAAAATATACACCATCAAATGTGAACAGATTCTAGCAACACCATTATGGTTTAATGGCAAATTATCAGCTGAATTGTTGTATTTTCCCACATGGTATAAAAGGGCATTATAACACTTTCTAATGTATTAGATTTAAATTGTAACTTTCTAACATTAGAAGATTTGAAAGAAAAGCATTTATTCAATAATATGAACCCTCTTTATTATATATGTGTAAAGACACTTGTTACTAAATACATAAAAGAAACTAGTAATGTTAAAATACAAAACATTGTGGGCCCTATTATGCCAATAAGTATTCATATCTTGAACAAATGTACAAAAGAGGATGCAAGAGGATATTACACACTGCTTAAACAAGCTGAATGTAATGATCACACACAAAAAAGTGTAAAAAAGATTTTAATCTGTCAATTGATAGAGAAACATGGAATAACATCTTCAACATTTGTTTCACGATCATTACCAATAACAATCTGACATGGTTTCAAAAGAAAATTCTGTATAGAATATTGGCTACAAAAACTTACCTTTTTAAATTGGGAATAAAACAGGACAATTTGTGTGAGAGATGCAAGGAAGAAAAAAACTTTATTGCATATGTTTGCAGAATGCAATATGGTAGCACAATTTTGGCACAAAATTGAAAATTTAATATTAGAGAAGACACTGGCATACGCATTAAATTCACAAGTTTCAATATAATTTTTTTGGTATTTATTAACGGACCAAAACAGAACACCTTTAAATGCACTGATCCTTGTAACAAAAAAATATACATATGATTCTGTTTTATCAAAAAGTGCCCTAAATTTTCATATTTTAAAGCATCGGCTTGAAGAAGTATTTACAAATGAAAGCCTGTTAAGTAAGTTGAATAATACAGAAAATATCTTTAAGAAAAATGGGGAAATTTAAAAGCTTTCTTTAGTTAATTATATAGGCTTTTTTGGAATACTTTTTATGGTAGTAAGACCGCTTAGATTACTGTTGTGTAGAACTTACCATAGTAAATTGCATTGTTATTATTTTTTAAAATATAAAAATCTATATATAATATATATATAGCCATGAATACACTGATCCCAATGTCTACTAAACAAGTGAAAATATTTTAATTTGAATATATGAATTAACTTTAAAAAGATAAAACTGGAAGAGAAAGAACACCTGATGAATTTTGTGACATATCGAAAGTTTGTATGTATATTTGTATTGTTATTAGAAATGTAATGTTTTTCTTTATCCTGTTTTGTTATTTTATTAATGTTACTGGAGAATAAAAATAAATAAACAAAAAAAACTTTGTTAACTACTCCACTACATACGCCTCCTTGCAACAATTAGAATGAAAATGGTCAATAAATGTTGAATATTCAAGTAATATGTGGTTATTATAATTTGAACTCTAAGTATAAAATAAGCTAAGTTTAGGACTGCATCTGACCAAGAATCATGTACAGCCAGTATACTATTAACACGCAGCATTTCAGAAATTTTCCCAAGGTTGGGCAAAGGTAGTGATGTTCTTCTAACAAGAAATGCACACAGAAAAAAACAGCAACATTTAAATCACTGCTCATAAGAAGTCACCAATTATGGCTTGCATTGTTTTGTTCGGCAACTCCTATTTTTCGGGGGCCTCAGTGGGTTATTGGTTCCAGTCTCCGATAAATAACCAGCTCTCTAACCGCCATTGAAATCACCATGCTATGTTATGGCAGATATCCAGCGGAGGAGGAAGGAGAGGGAGGCCAGAGAGAGAGGAGGTACAACAACAGTAACAGGGTGAGGAGGAATCGCACTAACAAGAGGAGGAGCAAACAGGAAAAGGCACAGGACAGAAAGAAGTGACACTGAAACAGAGGCTGCTGGCGGAGAGATGGGACCATCACAGTCGCATATTGCTCACTGATTCTGACAAGAAGGCTATTGTAGACTTTGTGAAGGAATATGAGGAGTTGTACAACAAGTCTAGTGAACATTTCAAGGACAAAGTAAGGAAAGAGTATCTCTGGGAGCAGGTCACCAAGAGGTGTAAGCAGTCTGTCAAGCAGCTCACTAAGATTCCAAAGGCGTTTCCACAAACCTGATCATGTAGTTGGCTTTTATTTCTTCCCGATTAGTTGTCTTTGGCTGTATGGTTTGACCAACCAGCGCATCAAGGCAAAGGCATCATCACCCAGCAAAAAGTAGTGTAAGTCTGCCCCTCCCTTCCCCAGGGATTCAGGTGGTGGAAGCCCCAAGTTGCCGTCCTCGATCTTCTCCCTTAAAAGGATTCTGTTGCAAATCTGTGCATCTGAGCACAAACCACTTTATCCACAATCTATCCACAGGAATCTGTATTCTGTGTCCCCCACAGCCTGGAGAACAAGAGAAAAGAAGCCCTTGTAGTTGTAATAGTCACTGCAGGTTTTCTTTGGCTTCTTCATGGCGATATGCTTCCCATCTATGGCACCTACAGTATAGGGGACATTTCATCTGGTTCTGAACTTATCCTGCACCCTTTTCCAGTTATCAGGGCTATCAGGGCAGTGCAGATATTCATAAATTCAGAATTCAGCAAGGAGGGCTTGGCAGACCTGGAGGACGAATTTGCAGATGGTGGTATGGCCAACCAACCAGTGGTACTGCAGGGAGGTGTAGCTCTCTCCAGTTTTGGCCAGCGTGAGTCAAACTTCCAGTAGCTTCCTGAAATTGGTGACTGACTTCTTGATGTGGTGGTGAATGCGTTCCTCAATGAGGTTGAAAGGGTAGGGGGCAACACGACAAAATTCTGGTATCCTGGGATGTCTGTGTGTATCAGGCCTGCCAGGAGGTTGCTGTAGCATCCCTTTTCTTGTCTCCGAAGAATCCAGGGCATGATCCAGCGGTTTTGTGGCTTTCTTCTTCTCCTGGGGGCTGGCTGGGGCTGGGACTGAGGCTGTGCTGGTGGCTGTATGCCAGGTGATGGTGGTCGGTTCAAATGTGTCCTCCTCTGTCTTTCCATCAAGATGCAAATCAAACTATTAAACTCAGTAACAACCAAAAGTACTCTGAGCTGATGTATGAGGACTCTGTGATGTGTAACTGTTATCTTTGCAGTGACAAATGATGTTGTTTGCTAGCTACAGTGGATTTATAAAGTTTTAGTTCGATCCCGACTCTGGAACCCGACTCCAGGATTTAATCAGGCCAGTCATGGTGGGTCTGAAAAATACTCCAGTCTTGTCTGTTTGTGACTATGGCTTGTCGGGGTGGCTACAGCTTGTCTGTCAGGGGTTTATGGCTTGTCCTGGTAGTTTCTTGTCTTGAAGAAAATTAACCTGACGCCAAAAATCAGGTCGAGATGTTGATCCAGATAAGCCAGTATGGTCTATGTTCTGTCAGGAAGATGTAACCAAACCATCATTTTTGCATGCTTTTTTGTAGTTTTTATTCCTGATTTTACGACTTTTGCAACCGACCCAGGAGCCGCAGAGTCGGTTACTGGATCGGTTCCAATGGAACACCCCCATTAGGTTCTAAGTGCAAGGTTCAAAGCTGGTTTTTTACGTCCCGTTCAGCAGTTAGGTTAATATTTGGACAGTTCCTCAGCATTATCACTTGTGGGAGACAAAACTATACAGAGGTGACTGCTTGTGATTGGATGCCAGACTTGCTGACCACCAGGCCAATGAGAACTGACACGGTGTATTAGGGTTCTGTGACTGGGCAAGTGTTCTTTCTAGTGCAGCTTTTAGATGGCTTAAACAAGGTTAGCTTTTAGGTAGCCTTGCCAAGGAGCGAAGTGTGGTTATGTAGATGCTAAATTTAGTTCTTGTAGATTGGTCAGTTACTGATGAATTCACAACAAGAAACCTGACCCGGGAGGAGGACTGACATATATGGGTGTGTGTGTAAGCAATGCATGATTTCAGTGGTTTACATACAATATCCTTACTTTCCTTCCCTTTCTCCATGTCAATAATCAGAGTGAAATATTCTCGGCTTTCACCACCTCACTTAACCTGGCTTTGTCCATGGCTCAGGGCTTTGACCTTTGTCTTGAGTTTGACCTTTCTTGTTTCCAAGGTCATATCGAATTGCTTGACCATTGGGTTAACATCTTGACCTTATCTTTGGTTATACTCAATGAGATGGTGCAAGGCTTGAAAGGGAGTCATAGTGAGAAGTAAATTTTTTGTAAAAAAGATAGTATCATAATGTGCAAAAAATAAAAAAAAATCAGTAGAATAGAATTTTTAAACCCAAACTTGTGTTTCATTGTCTTTGGCTCTCTGTGGGCTGCACCCCCTTGTTTTTCAACATTGCTAACAGCGAAACCGAAGGAGTCACAATTGCCCCATCTTACATTCAGTTTTTCAGATGTGTATAAATTGATTAAAAACCTTACAGTTAATGGGCACAAACCCCTTTTTAAAAGTAACTGGAACAGTTTTACATAATGAACATTGTCAAATGCTTTTGATGCATCAAAAAATAAGTAATTAACATAACCACCTTGGTTCATGTAAAACTGTTCCACTTTTTCAGTACAGAAGTACTTTGAGTTGTTGAGTGATTATTTTTAAATTTAAATTGAAAGTCACAAGACATTAACACTTGTGCATAAAACTATTTAATAATGAAGCTAGATGGTCACTCAGCAATTGAGGAGAGTGTATAACATAGTTTGGCATCTTAGCATTAACATCACTTTTATCTATTTTCAAAGATTTTATAGCTGACATAACCATAAACATATTTATAACATGTGTATTGTAACTCTTCCCTTTAGTGCACTTTTGATTTACCAAATCGCCAATCTCATCTTTCAGAATTTCCATATCACTTTTCTCATAACACATTGAATTATACAATGTCCCATATTTCTTATTAAAAATATCACATAGTGCTTCACCAATCACATAATCAACATTGTTTGAAATTTGAGTCTTTGTGGGTTTATTTTTTTGAATTCACTCCAAAATTCTTTAGCATTTTTATTTATTTATTAGAGACATTTTATCTGCACATATTTTACTTTGATGAGATATAATATAGTGTACACAAGAACGATATGTTGCTCTAGCTTTTCTCCTTATTTCAGCTATTACCCTATTCCTCGGTTTATCATTTTCACACCAAATCTTATGCCAAAAGATTGATCTTTGTCTAGACTCTTCACAATAGATATCCCAACCAGGTTAACACTTTTGTTTACGAGTACCATATACTTTTATGCATTCCTTTCCTGAAGTGTACAATGTATTTAGTATACTGTTATACAACTTACTCAATTGTACCTTATGAGATTTATAATTGCAGTTAAAGTCGGCATCAGGAGTATTTATTACCTTTCAGTCCCTGTCCCCATCCCCAAGAAAGACACATTGGGGTTATATATTTTTATTATACAATAAATGTTGCAACTAAAAATACTTTTAAAGACATACAACACAGAAGATATGAAAGAGTACATAATGTATGTTAATAAAGGAGTATTATGAAATACTACCTAAGGTCAGGAAGGGTGAAAACAATACCCAGAGGTCAAGACACAGGTGAATCAAGGTCAAGAGGTCAGGTAAACCATAAACTGGTATTTACTAAAACTATGCATATAAAGTTTGTTGGGCACTAAGCCAGGACAGTCTAAAACACATGCACAATAGTTGGGCAATAGTGCCAGGCCAGTTCATACAATCCACTCACAGTTGGGCAACAGAGCCAGGTCAGTTCATAAATTCCTCTCCGCTGGGCGCAGGACGCCAGGACAGTCCCATCAATAAATTAACAACTCTGGCTACCAAACAATACAGAAGCCAGAGTATACAACTTGGTTCACTCAGTTGGGCACCTAGAGGTGCCAGGCCAGTCTTTTCACACAGGTGGGTGCCCCATCGCACCAGGTCAGTCTGTTATAACACTAACTCGTAACAGGTGTTGGGTGCACCATTGCACCAGGACAGTCCATCATAGATAAGATAACATAATGTAACATGGATGAAGAAGCAGGGTACCAGCCCCAACACAAGCTGCATAACTAAACATGAGCCAATTCTACCGGTCCATAGTAGTGGAAAATCCACCATAACATAAACATATACAAGCAGGCGCTCTCCTGATAGTAATAGGCTCCCTGCTACCTGAGCCCCAGGGATAGATGAAGGACAGCAGTTGGGGCAGCAACACAACTTTCTCAGCCATATAACATGATAACTGTATTATGAAGATTGAGGAGCACATCCTGATATGTAACTGCAGGCCACACAGGGTACCATCCACTCAAACTAGGACGGGGAAGCCAACCAGATACACTGGCGAGCTCCTGCAGGAGGCATCTGGCAACGGGGATAAGAGGCCATAGACAGATCCCATGATATCAGGCCAACCAGTCAAGCTGGTGAGCCCAAGAAACAGCTTCTGCAACACGTTCAGCATGACTTCATAACAGGAGGCTCGAACCCACTGGTAGAGCAGTTAACCACCAAGTAGGAGAGGTAGACCAGCAGTGATGATGGCAGCAAGACATCGGGAGAGGGAGCCCCCACAACCAGGCAGACCTGAAACTGAAAAGTCAAAGTCGACATCAGGAGTATTTATTACCTTTAATTTTTACTCAATACTATATTTAAGATTATTAACATTGTAACTGCTAATTTGAAAGCAGTGGATAAGCACATTAAGAGTTAACATAACAGGGCAGCGATCTGTGATGCATTACCCATAAGTATAATATTGCCAATAAGTTTCTGTGTATTACCCCGATGCAATATACAGTAATTTTCTACACAGTCTAGTAGATTACTGCTAACAAAAATGTAATCTAATACAGACTCAGAATCATTACTTTTACTTTTTAATGTAAAGTTAACAGAGCAAACTTCAATCTTATGAAGCATTTTTTACATCATTGTTTTAATGTTTTTACACTTTTAGCATTAAAACATGAAAATCAGTGTTTTAGCCCCACCAAATATTACATAGTCAATATCTGAGTCTTGTAGAATGAAACATACAGAATTAATAACCTCTTTAAAGTCATCTAAAGTCATCAGGATTGCTAGGAAGAGACACATCGCAGAGCATATTATTGTTGATGCGGAGGCACAACTTTTCAGTCATAGCCAAGTTAAGTGTAATCTATTGTCTCATCTATTCAACCCTCACTAATGAGGTAAATTGTTGTACATAAAATCATGGTCTCACCAGTGGCAATCACTGATGTAAAGTGTCAACTTGTGTTATTGTTATGTAAACTACCAGATGGCCAATGTTGTCATCTAGTGTCAAGAATTCCCGCCTTTTTGTACCCAAGCCTCCACCCTGCTGGGGTTGCTTCACTTTGAATTTGCAAGTGGAGGAGTTAAAATCTCCCTCCCTCCACCCCACCATCGCCATGTGCACACTACACCTTTTTAAAGGTTATGTTCCCTCACACTACTCTGCCATCAGTGACGTGTATGCGTTTTCACCAGCAAACATGGCTTCTAGTGGTTGTTTTACAAGTACATTTTACAATTTTATGTCATCAGTATACATTCTTTTACCAAGGTATCTTACTCTATGTGGGGCCTTTTTGTCCAAATTTTTATGTAATTAGTTTTAACCCCACTGACTTTTATATGTAGCTATGTAAACTGTTGTGTGTGTAAACAATGTCTGTAAATAAAGGCTCTAACATAAACCCCATTGTCCTTACTGTCTTCGTATCATAATCGCCTCAATGTGACCTCACCTTAACTGCAACATGTTATCTTGGGCTATGACTGATATTAATTTTACCAAGAGAGACCTTCATTGCACAGAGTCTTTTGCAGTCATGCAGAATAGGTACCACAGATAGCTTTGCAGAGCCGTCCATTGACTAATTTACCCGACTTATCAGACACAACATGTAATTGCACTGATGTCATATAATTGTCAAACCAATGAACATTGCTTTCATGGAGCCAATGCTACTGAATCAATTAAAGTGATTTATCTTACATAAATACTGGATAAAACGTTCCCTATCAGGTCCTAAGACCCTGACTGTTATGAGAACAAATACTTCTTTTCTTGTGTTTTATCCATCACTCTTGGTGTTTAGAATGCTGGTTTCCTAATGATTCATAAAATCTGTGTGCACATATCCCCTCTGGCCATTTTTACAGTCAAATGTTGTTATTAACTGTGATGCTGGTATTACGACTTTGAAAGACCTAAACGGTGACTCTTCTTGAGACGTAAGTTTTATATCTCTGATTGTTGAAGACACAAACTCCAGATGAGATTTCAATGTTTTGCATTCTGTGTCAGGTTCTACTCTTTAGACAAAAATTTCCCGTGTTCGTTCCGGAGCTCCAAGTAGAGTAGAAGACTTGGCATTTCCTTTGATAATATTTATTTACTCTTATTTTTACAATGTCTTTGCTGCTCTAAGACATAAGAAGGCACTTCAAATTCTTCTGAAACACTTCCACTCTCCTGTTTTGCTTCAGTAATTTCTTTGGGAGTCATAGAGTTAGATGCATCAGAGGCAATAGTACTAAGGACTGCATCCATTTCATACTTCCAGCGTTACTTTTAACACTTACATAATCCCCTTTATTACGTATAATAGGGTCACTCTTGATGCAAAGCTACCAATCTCCTGTAATCTGTCCTTTATTTCGAAATTTTCTGCAAACACTCCATCTATACCTTGATAGTCAGTGGTCTCACTAATCAGTGCACATACAGAATCAGCAACACTCTGCTTAAATGTTTGATTGGTTTTGGACATTTGAATTTGTTGTGTCACTAATGTTTGTTTTGTTTCTTTAGTCCTCAATGAATTAAATGCATCTCGCCGTTCCCTTTCACACCTGTTACATAGGTCCAGTTACGCATAATTACAATGGACATCAGAGCCAGTGGCCTTATAAGGACAAGGCCCATTTGGAGGCCCACTGCAAACTGGCGTTATTCTTCTGTCCGGCAAAACTGGGACCTTTCCAAAGTAAGTGAAAACAAAGCATTTCTGCAACAGACAAACTGGGAAATTACAAAAATTAATTTATGCAAGTACTGTAAATTAACATATATACATTGTAAGAATTATTATTGTAAATAGAGGAATAAATTATTTTGTTTTGTTTTGCTTTAAAAATATGACCTATTTTGAAGTAGGTCACTTTTGACGTGTTACCGGACAGAAGAATACCCAATCTATTAACACACTTCACTGATAAAATTATGTCCTGATTTACCATGTCTGAATGTTTGAATTGTTACCAAGTTCTCAGACTGAGTGTCAAAAACAAATATTTTAAATATTAATCACAGATACCCCAGTACTTTTTTTATAATTTTCTCTCTCTTTGTAAACAATCTTCAAGAAACATAAGCATCAAAATGTTCAATATACCATAAGCTATAACATGACATAAAAATTAATATATTCCAGTGCTCAAAACTATTTTAAAAATTAATTATCCACAGAACAGAAAAAGCACCCCTCATTACCCCTCAATTAGTGCCCCTAACGATTGGGGGGTCAACCTATGTAAGATATGTAAGTTTGGGATTTGTGAATTTAAAATAAAAACAGGCGAATGAAACTGCAATAAATGAAATATATTTTCAAAGTAGACATTGACAGCCATGATACTGAGTTTTTTGGGAAGCGAGGGTGAATTGTGAGACCCCAGAATTAGAGCATGAGCATGAGAAGATGGGAAGCCAAGCAAGGTGACAGTTTAAAAGTCAAGGTATAAGATGATATTTTAAAAAGAAAACAAGGTGATGTTTTATAAAGCCATACAAAAAGAAAAATCTGAAGGAAATTTAACATATGTGAAGCCAAGGATGCCAGGGTTTGAACCCTGAAACATGAAGGTCAAGTTAAAGAAGTGAAGGTCAAATATTAAAAGTACAGACTCCTTATATGTGGATAGTTAGGGATGCAAACCCAAGATAAAAACAGATTTGTTAACAACACAGTGTGTAATGGCTAAATTGTAACATCATAGATGAACCTGAGAATATATTCGTGCATGGATAAGAATAGAATAATAGTAAGTCCCTACCAAGCATCAAACTTCCTTCAGAGATATAGCCAGGATTTTAAAGGTGAGCATCAATGCAGCAAGGTCAAAGGTCAAATCAATGTTACATCATGTTGTTGCACACCCGCCCACAACCAATGTCACTACAAGTATCAATTCCCTACACCTTACAGTTTTCGAGATATAATCTGGACAAGAATTTTAAGGTGAGAGTCACTACCGTAAGGTCAAAGGTCAAATCAAGTTCACAGCATGTTTTACACACCTACACCCCAACCAATATTTCAGGTATGAAATTGTTATACATAATGTTGTTAAATACATTCTGGACAAGATTTGTACCGCCACCCGCCTGACTTCCCAGAAAGATGCCATGGATGAAAACAATCCCCACACAGCCTTTAATTGCTGTGGGATAAAAACTGCTTTTTGTGGCACCGAAATGCATGCAGTACTGTGTGAATGTGCTAAATAAAAAATGCAGTGTAGAAGTGTAATCATTACAAATAAATGGTAATTGGTGGAACTCAACGCCTTGAATTTTTAAGATTGGAAATAGCAACTTGGCTTTCATATTTGGGGTTAGAATTAATCTCATGACAACAGTTAAGAAATACAGATGGTCTGTTCCTTCAATGGAGAATCTCATGCACCGTGGCGAATTTAACATCTTGTGGAGGATTTAACACCTCTTACTCCAGCAAGATGTATTTATTAATTTTTCAGCAGATTATTACAACTTCCTCAGCAGGTACATTTACACACAAAAATATACATAATATACCATATATTTGTTTTGTTGAATGAAACTGTCATTCATATGTAAAAGAACAAAAGGGTGATTAAAATGAAAAGCATTGCAACTTATCCATGTACAATCAGCTCCACTGTGTAAAATACAGATAAAGGTCAGGTGATAATGACAGCAAATGCTGATGCACATTAATAACACTCTGGTGTGAATGTCAAGGGGTCGTCTTGTTTTCACTGGGTTTCACAATATCTAGAGGTGAGGGAAGTTTTGCTAATCCAATTACACCAGGGACCTAGCTTTCTTCATTTTGTTTAGCTTGTATCTCCCATCACCTTATTATTCACAAAAACTCCTTCTGTAAACGTTGACCTTGTGTGATGCACAATGTGCGTATATTTCTGTGCAAGTGAAAGAAAAAACAGGAACTGTACAAAGAGAAAGAAGAACTGAACATTGCTTTAACATAAAAACTTAACATAAAAAGATTATTAACAGGCCAACGCCGATTACATTACATTAATTCATTGTTTTCAAGTTGAAAATGTTTACCATGAGTCATGGTCAATGAAAACCTCAATTCCTTTCCCTCTTCAAGGATCTAACAATTACTATGACTAATATAAAGAAGATCTGTAATATGGTCATCATCAGTGAAATCTTTTACACCAGATTCTATAAACAAAATTGTCAATATTTCTGTTGAACACACTTTGTGGGACATCCAGTCAAAAAGACAAATATTAACAAGGTGTTGAAGATTTATGGCTAGTAATGCAAATGGTACAATAGTTCTCAAAATTGTATCCAATGTTGGAGAATGTTGAATCACATATGACGGCTTGTAAGCCACGAAGTAAGAAGCAGATGAGATGAAAAGGAAACAAGAAGCATCTAATATACTGGGAATGCAAAAGTGAAGTGACATTAAGTTGAGATTTTGTTTTGAAGAAGACTAAGAGCAACATTTTAGTGACTTCTACCATGTGTGACTTACTTGCGTTTTTGTTGTTAACAGGAAGACAACAGATGAAGAGAAATGAAGAGCGGTCTGCTTAAAGCAGCGGGTCACTGAGAAGTGCAAACAATTCAACAATTATAACTATGCACCTTTAAACATCAACACTGTCTGACCAGGGCATCAAGGGGTGTTGATGTATATTAAAACAAAAATACCTGGTCAATATACCACATCCAATAATATGCGATCTGTCTTTATCATTTTGGCGTTTTATAAATACTTTATTATTTCACGTCAAATATGGCGGATAAAAAATAATAACCCTTTTCACTGGAATATTTCAAAAGTTTTGATAGTGCTTTCTTTAACAGTATTGTAATTTGGCAATTGAATTAAACATCAGTGATTAAACATTGAATAGCACAAAATCTGACTGAAATGATACGTGTTTCACTTCTAGCCAGGAAAAAAATGACATCAGGTTGTTTAATAGTCAGAGAATTATCACATCACCCCACGCCTGTTGTTTTAGCAATACATATGTCTGAATGGCATGCTATTTGTCAGCTGTAAACTTAGTGTAACTGCCTTGTGATGAGTAGGTCCTTGTTGTCATACATCTTAAAGGGTCTTTGCCTTGGCTGATGAACAGTACGTAAAGCCCAAACTTTGACTTAAAGGGGTTTGGGCGGAACTAGTGGCCTAGCACATTAATTAAATAATGAAACTATGGCTATATCCAGACTCTACCAAGTCACAGTTGGGGCATTAAGTCCCTTTCAAGAGCCACGATCATTTTGTGACAAATCCTCAGCATTGTAGCTTGTGGGAGTTCAACTCACACAGCCTGACTCTATACATTCAATGATTTGTAGGTTATTTTAAACTCAAATTAGAGTTAAAACTAATACAAAGGGTTCCTTATGCTAATCAAGAAGTTGGTGTGCAAATCTTACACATAACTTTTATATACAATTTAGTCCCAGATGTATAATATATAGTGTTATTATATATTTTGACAATCTATTTACTTTATAGTAATTTGATTGCACAAGGTACTAAAAATGGCTCTGACTGGCTCATGCAGTAAGACATACTCCAGGGCATCTTATGTGTTATTTGGAAGATACCACAAAACCCTTGCCCATTTTTTAAAGTTGCAGTGGCCTTTAGTTTGGTATGGTTTTTAATAACTTCTTCGCCACATTCTTTCATCTAGGCCTTCCACTTAACCAGGTTAGTTTGCATTGGCGTTATGTTTATGTGGCAAATAATTTACTTACAAAGTTTTCAGATTTCCTACTTGACAGCTGTTTGGGCCTGGTCCCTTAGTTGTCAAGTTCTAAATTTCTAGTACTGGGGGGTCTTCCCCTGCCATTCTTTGGTTTAACATAGTACGTTGATCTTTGACTTAAGTCTTATGTTTTGCCTTGCTTGGAAGAATCTGACCAAAACTGTAATTTGTGCATCATTCTTCTAACCAAAAGCTAACTTAACTAGATTGATACCTGTGCAACAGTCTTCCATCGACTATGTACCAACCCTGTCATTCAACAATTGGTCGAAGGGTGAGTGGCACTTCTGGAAACTAGAATGAAGACGGAATTACAACATGGTAACGTCATGAGGGAAAATTATCGGAGATACAATGTTGCTGATATGCTCTGCTGGTCTGCACACACTAGATGGCCTAACAAATCTTGTCCTGTGGGTGTAGGTAGAAAAATACCCCCGTTTGATTACCTTACCTTGGGGCAATTTGTGATTGGATTTTTGAACAATGTGATGAATACCAAGCACCCAGAATTGGCAAGGAATATGCTGATACAACTAAATGAAATGGTAAAGTTAGCAGAAAATCTATCATGGCCGATCCCCCATGGTGCATTTGCAACTTCGATGCACAAGATAGAAGATGGTGCTCTCACGTGAAGTAATAGTAGACAACTAGCTGACAACCGCCTTATGTTTTCCCAGTCTGCTGTCTTTAGCGGATCCATCATTATGTAACAAATGCTGGGGGAACAAAATGTATCGTTTGTAAATGGTACAACAAGGGTTCGTGCCCGCATGGTGGTGACCACACAGATGCAACTGGGATGACATCATTTTGACATATATGTCTGTGTTAGGTAGTCCCTAAGAGACTCGTATATTTTAACATCCAATACTTCATCGTTTTTAACAAATTATTTGAATTCATCTAATGCAGTTTTAGTTTCCAGTCAATAAGTATACAGCATTTACTGTTTTACCCTTAATTTTCATCAAAATATAACTGTCCTTTTGTCAGTTACCTAAAATCGGGTATTATCGCCCATTTAACAGGAGTTACTCACACATTTTGTGGGAGTTACTTTTCAATTCTGCTTGGTTGCATCACTCATATCATGGAATAGTTTCTTGAACACTGTGGTTTCCAAGTATTTTGTTTATCTTGTTGGGCTGATAGTCTGTAAAAACAGAACACCAAATCTTACTAAGGTTCATTATGATGTGTATAGACATGTGGTGCCCCATTTGTGCCCCCACATTTATCCAAGATTCCCTATGTATGTTTTTGTGTGCAACCACAGGGTTTCCTACCATAAAATGGTTTCCCTTAGCCAACTTAGTTTGATCTTGTTGTCAGGGGACGTGGCAGTTAACCCAGGACTGCTAATATTTGGTTTTGCCAATTGTCATTATATCAGAAATAAAAGCCCGTTATTATCAGATGAAGTCAAAAGTGGTGGATACGATGTCTTTGGTCTGACTGAGACCCATATCAAGGCACATGACACACCATTTTTTCTGCAAGAATTTGCCCCTGATGATTTCTCCTTAGTTCATACTTCAAGAGCAAATAAAAAAGTGGTGGTGGTGTTGGGTTTTTCATTAAAAAAGCATTTGAATCCAAAAACATTGATCGTGCTCCAAATTTTTCATCCTTTGAGCATCATACCATTTCTCTATCATTCCATGGATGCAGTTTGATTCTCGGTCCATTGTATAGACCTCCAGCTTCCTCAGTTCAAGTCTTTTTAGAAGATTTCTTGTCTTGTATTGGTTTTCTGTCATCTGGCGTCCTCATATTTTGTTGTTTTGGTGATTTTAATATTCATGTAGATTCTGCATCCCCCTTGGTGTCTGAATTCAAGTCCGTGATTGATGCCTGATGTTTGACCCAATATATAGTTTCCTACCAATCTTCATGGTCATACATGGACTTGCTTTTTGCCCCTACAAAATTCTCAGCAATATCAGAGGTGCATGGTTCATGCTTCATCAGCAATCACGAAATTATCTCTTGCTCAGTTGATTTTCCATCTGTGGCAAACCATCATGATAAAGTAGTAACATTTCGTCAATATCAAAAAAATTATGTTGATAGACTTAAGGAAGATCTAGCGGCCTCTGCATTTATTGCCAATCCATCAGATGACATTGACACACTCTATGAACAATATGTATCTAGTTTGTCGGATATCCTAAACATTCATGCACCGTTGAAAATGAGGTGCCTCGCCAAACCTGCATCTGGCTGGATAACTAACGAGTTCAGAACCACAAAGTGTTTGCAAAAGCAATATGAGTGAACTTGGAGGAGGGACAAAACCCCAGTGAACTGTGTTCATCATAGACAGCAAATAAATAGATATAACCTCCTACTGAATAACAATAAGGGATAATACTATCAGGAATTAGTCAAAGAAAATAGTGGGGATGGTAAAAAGTTGTGGTAAGCATTGAGCTTTGTATTGGGCAGGTCCCATGTCTCTACCCTTCCATCCTGTACTGATGAAAAATCACTGGCAAATTGTTTTGGTTCATTTTCATAGACAAAATTAACAAAATTAGAAACACTTTTAGAAACTGCAAATCAAAGTGTGCCTTCCTCTTTCAGTTCTTTTCAGTTGTTCTCCGAAATTGAAGTCCTTAAGTTCATTAAGGAATCCCCATCAAAAGCATGCTCTTTAGACCCTTGGCCCACTTTCCTGGTGAAAAGGTGTATGGACATTTTCCTCCCTTCAATAACTAAACTGGTTAATCTCTTCAAGATGGTGTCTTTCCGGAACCTTTCAAAAATGCCATAATCACACCTCTTATCAAGAAGACCTCATTGCCCAAGGAGGACCTCAAGAATTATCAGCCGGTTTCCAGGCTAAGTTTCTTGTTGAAGTTGGTGGAGCATGTAGTTGCTGCTCAAATAAGATCTCACATTGACTCAAATGATCTTGGTAACACATTTCAGTCTGCCTGGACACTCGACGGAAACTGCCCTGTTGTGCATTAAGAATGAGATACACTTGTTGTTGTCCAAGGGTATGCCTATGGCCCTTGTCCTCCTCGACCTGTCAGCTGCCTTCGGCACGATCTATCATGACACACTCCTCACCTGTCTGTCAACAAGGTTTGGCTTCACTAGAACTGTCCTTAGGTGGTTTACAACATATCTCCTGGATCGTTTTCAATCTTTCAAAATTAGCTCAGTGATTTCAGAATGTTTCAAAATGAATTTCAGGGTGCCTCAGGGCTCTGTCCTTGGTCCTTGGTACTGTTCTCCCCATACACTTCCCCTCTTAGTCAGGTAATTGCAAAATTTAAGGATGTCAAATACCATTTTTATGCAGACGACTTCCAGTCGTTCATCTACCTATCTTCTGGAAATTGTGCCAACTCATTTCACCAGCTAAAGGCTTGCTTGGATGATATCCATATCTGGAGGTTTGAAAATAAGATTAAATTAAATCCTGGAAAAACTGAGGTCTTTGTTTTTGGTATCCATAGTCTTTGCGTCTATGGATAAGTATAAATGGCTCAAAGATTCCTTCCCTGTGAACATTTTGGGAAACTGCCTCTGCCCAAAGGATGTTGTTCAAAATCTGGGTGTATTGTTTGATTCTAAATTCAGTTTCATCAATCATGTAAATTTTATCATTAAATCATATCCGACGCTTTCTTCCATATGACGTGTCAGTTATGGTAGCAAACGCATTGGTTAGTAGTCCTCTGGATTACTTCAATTCTTTGTTTCACAGTTTGTCCTCCAAGAATATCACAAGGCTTCAAAATATTCAAAATTGTTTGGCACGGTTTGTCTCTGGTGCATCTAGATTTTCTCATGTCTCTCCAATTTTAAAGTCTCTTCACTGGTTTCCTGTTAAATAACAAATCATTTTCAAAACCCTTTTGCTCATATACAAGTTCCTTACCACTGAAAAGCCAAAATACTTTGCCCCATATTTGTCTTTATATACATCTGCTGTTAAGACAAGACATAGTAATCCAGAAAAGGTGTTCCTTAAAGTCCCCTTCTATAGTTCCTCAGTTCATAAATCTAAAGTTCATTTCAACAAGTCCTTCTCATATGATGCTCCGAAACTCTGGAATGATTTTGCCACTGGAAATTTGAAGTGCTCCAACACTATCATGTTTCAAAACGTGACTTAAAACCTATCTGTTTCAAAAGTCTTTTCCTCCTTAGTTTTTCTTGCTACCAGACACTGATGATCACCTGGTGATAATGGTTTATGACTTATGATTTATGCATTATTATTATATGGAGTGCCTTAGAATCCGCAAGTCCGCAAGTTCGGCCCTTTTGACTCTTCATCTCATGTAAATTTCACTTGGTCACCTCTCATGACACATCCCAAAGGCAAAGGACGAAGTGTCATCTTGGATTTGTCTTTTGGTGATTTTTCTGTGAAGAAAGCCAGGAGGTCTGACGTTTATGATGGCTTGCCATTTACATTGAACCTCCCTAAATTAGATTATCTTATACCAACACTTAATAAGCTTGGATCTGATGCAGGACGGATGAAAATTGACATATCACATGCTTTCAGAAATGTGAGAGTTGACCCAGCTGATACATTTCATCTGGTCATCTGTTGGCTTGATAAGTTTTATCTCGACAAAATATAGCTTTGGGGGCAATTTATGGCACAGCCATATTTGAAAGAATAACAGACCTGGTGCATTTTATTTTGGCAAAGAAAGGTTTTGTGGTGCAGAATTATATAGATGATCTGTATGCCTGTTGTCATAAATATCAAGTCCAGAACCTTTTTGACACTGTAATTCAAGTTTGACAGGCAGTAAATTTTCTTATTAATCCAAACAAATTCATCCCCCAATCAATGGTGTATCTTACAGAGTGGTCAATAATTATCTGTCTGTTTGCGATCAGTTCCTATACTTGGTCTATGGAATCTAATCTACTGCTTTGCAGGTGCAATATCTACCCCACAAAGGGGAACTCAGTGCGCTAGTTAAACAAAATCATTATCATAGGGAGAGTTGAGGGGCGTTCAGGGTCAGCGATCCAGAATTGGGGGTGTGACCACGAGGGAAGAAGACTAAATTGGGACACTAGAGTTGAAGAGGTGGGTTTTGAGGTGTTTCCTAAAAGATGCAACAGAGGGACTGTTTCTTACATGAAAGGGGAAAGAGTTCCAAAGGACTGGGGCATAGTGACTGAAGGAATTAGATAAGAACAGTGAATTGCAATAATCCAATCTGCTGCTCACCAAAGCATTCGCTAACAGAACTGATTCATTAAAGTCTAGATTTGGACGAATTCTGTAGAGGTCTCTCACATGAACACCACTCTAGGTTCCTGACACTTTGTGCTGGTGAGACCTGATTTCCCAGAATATTGATAGGGAATTGAGGGAGGAGTTGTTTAAGATTTTTGGGGGAGCCTATGAGAAAAAACTCAGTTTTGTCTGGGTTAAGTTTTAATTTATTCGTAAACATAAAAATGTCGTTTAGGCAGTTCTTTAGTTTTTGTATAGAGTGAAAGAAATTTGCTGGTGAGAGTGTATAACTGGGTGTCATTGGCTTAAAAGTGGTAGTTAGTGCTACTGTTGGAATGAATGATTGAGCTGATTGGGTTAGTGTAGAGATAGAAAAGACTTGAACCAAGGACGGAGCCCTGGCGGACTCCATACTGTGGCACAGCAGGATGTGAGAGTGTACTACCTACCTTGACCAAGTGTGTCTTTCCCGACATTTATGATTTGAACCAGCCAAGTGCTAGCTCCCTGATTCCATAGTAAACATTAAGTCTGTTGAGGAGAATGGTGTGGTCAATGGTATCAAATGCGGAGGAGAGATCCAGAAGGGTAAGGGCAGTGACAGACCTTTGGCCATATTGAGAAGAATATCATTATGAATATTAAGGAGGGCACTTTCAGTAGAATGATATTTTTTATTAGCCGATTAGAAGGCAATCATAAGGTCGGCTTCATCAAGGTGAGTTTGTAGCTGGAGGGCTACTACCCTTTTGAGTATCTTTTGAGCTAAAGTTTAGATTAGAGGCAGGCCTATAGTTTTTGGAAACTTCTTTGTCTAAGGATGATTTTTTGATGATTGGCATAACATGGGCCTGCTTGAAAAAAATTGGACAGTTACCTTGCTCAACAGAATCGTTGATTATTGAAGTGATGGTGGTGATGAGAATATCCAGATAATCAAGAACAAGGAAAGTGGGCCAAGAGTCGAGGGAACATTATTTACTTGGAGAATTGGTAATAATTTTGGTAACTTGATCCTCTGTTACAGTAGAGAAAGTGGAAAACATAGGGGGAATAGAGTCTGGGGTGATGTGTTGCGAATTGAGGGAAGCAGAGAATGTTCAGCGTATTTTTTTCAATTTTTTCTGTGAAGAACTCCACAAATCTGTCAACCAAAAGCTGACGGGGCTTTATTGATGGGAGTATCTTGGTTGGTAGTCTGTGTAATACATCACCCAGGACATGCCATAATTTTTGTAGGTTGTGGTGATTGTCCTGAAATCTTGCTTTAAGGAATTGAGATTTGGCCTGCATGTGGATTCTGTTGAACTGGTGGACTTTCTGCATGTACTGGGATCTATTGAAGGTAGATTTATTTCTTGGCCAAATGCGTTTAAACAAACGCTTGGTCTCTTTTGCCGCAATTACAGTTTCGTTAATTGATCCTGGGATGTACTTTGCCTTGGAGTGTTTCGTGTGTAGTTGTGCATGTTTGTCGATAAAGGTGTAGAGAGTTTCAGGTTCCTTGGACGGAAGCAAGGAAGCAAGGAGATCTGTTTTCACAGTGCCCCTACCCATGTGACCATGCGTAAGTGGGAAAGCTGGTAGTTGCTTGCCGTTGGTCGGCAGTTTACAGTACAGAACCCTAGCGAACTATATGTACTGGTTTCCTCTGCCCTTCCAACTACCCATCGTGATATGACCTGTACAGTGTTGAAAGTGACGTAAAACCCCAAATAAATAAATAAATCTACTGTCTCTTTGCTGGTTATCAGAAATGGTTCCCTCTTACCCAATCCTTACTCAGGAAAAGGTTAGCTACAATTTTGCTTGTGATGAAACTTCTGTCACTGGGATTTGGTTACCACCGGTGCACCATAACTGGCATAGCTACACGGTATCATATCATGTCTCTGGTTGTTCTGCTGCTTTTCCTGTCAATTCTCTATGTAACCATGGTTATTGTCCCCCCAAAATCTGATTATATATTGTAGCAAAAAATAGCTAAAGTTATGTATCAAGATTTCACATGATGTACAGCATTTCGTGACTGGGGCATTACTGAGAACTTGCTAACTTGTACCAGAAGACCCATGTACATTGGAGGCCAATGGTATGAAACATTATCAGGGCATTGATATTTCTGACTTATATGTGGATGATAGCTTTTAGTGTTTAGACCACAAAATTCCGTACCCTCACATATTAACATAGTTGACTCTAACACTTAACTAACTTAAGCATCAAGTTTGGGGTTAGCCTAACTTATCTTACTTCACGTGCATTATTTTGAAGGTTTATACGATGACTTATGTTTCCAAAGGTGCAAATATCCCTGTTTTATGTTTGAAATTTACACTACTCTATATTTTCCATTGTCCAGATGGGAGTCACAAGATGAAATTTTAAAGAAAAACTTCTGACATATGTAGCATTCTAGCATATAACCTGATAGCCTGTTGATTTTCCTGCATCCTATAAAGGTCAGGTAATAATGACAACTGATGCTGCTGTACATCAATAACATTTTAGTGTAAATGTCACAGGGTGGAGTGTTTGTATAGGGTTTAACATTTCCTAAGGGTGAAAGGTGCCACTACTAATCTCTTTAATTCACAAATACTGTTTTTACATTTGTTTCTGTAACATCTTCAAGTCAATGCAGCTTTGTACCCATTAACACATCGGGAAGGAAGAAATATTGAGCTGTGTTTTTCTTTGTCATTATTTTACCTTTTCAGAAACCATTTTCTAAGCGATCCTTTTATAGTCAACAACACATTTTTTTTTTCAGAAATAAAACGAAAAATTGAACAAATACACACAAAAAGAACATTTTATATTTGTACCTAATCAATTGGATAACCTGAAACAAAGAACAAAATCTACATAGATTTCATGTTTTGTGAACTACTAATTGTAATTAGAAAATATGCACATTTCTGTTCGGTTCGACTCCCACCAATAATAGTACAATAATGTGATTTTGTAGGGCATTATAGGTTTTTACAGGCACTTAATGAATCATTACAGCCCAAGGGCCGTTAGGCCCGAGGGCAGTAATGATTCATTAAGTGCCTGTAAAAACCTATAATGCCCGTGCAAAATCACATTATTACTATTATTATTAGATCTGCATTTGTCATTATTATTCACCTAAATTCTCATAAATGATATTATTGCTAACATTTTCTTGCAAAACTGGAATACTTCAAAGGAAACCATATATTTTGATTCAATTGTCTATGCGTAACTGTAAACACACTTAAAACAATGTTTTAACTAAAACTTTAATACTTCAACTCTTCAATAGATAACATAACCTTTAAAAGATATTGCTTTTAAAAAAGGCTGAATGAAAAAAAAAATTAACAGCTCTCATGGGATTCAAACCCCAACCTCAAGATTCCAGGGTGAAGCACTTTACACTCACAGCCACAGAGCTTCATATGCTCCAGATTTGTAAAATGTTATTTATTCCTTCATCAATAATGCACTCATTCAAAACATTCTCTAATTTCTAACGATTTACTTCTTAATTTAAAATAACTATATAACAATTACTGGAAACATACTTTTTACACTACTTGTTGTTTTGTTTGATAAAATCCATGCAGAAATAAGAGAGATATTGCAAGATGAACATTTGAAATGAAGAGTGGAATATATATTTATAAACAAACACTTTGTGATGTTAAGGCACTAGTACTGCACGTCTATTTAATGTTTGATGATTATGTCCTTATATCATTTTCAAAATACCTTTAAGCTCTTTATTCTCCTTTTATTTGATCAAAATCCATTAAATAATAAGACAGATATGGCACTTTAAAAATTTCAAGTGAGAGCATACCATTTGTAAACAAACTTACGAAACACATAAAACCATGCATTAATATTATTATTCCCAAAATAGCGGGCGGATAATGAAAGAACCTGTGCAAATATGGTGTTTTATGGACCTTAAAAAAACATTAATGAGCTAGGGAATGCCTGCCTATCTAATAATAATACTGTTTAATGAATCTATGAGTGCTTCATAGTTTCCAATATTTAAGTTTTCCCACAATTATATGTGCAGACATTATAGAAGTATATACAGCATTTTAAAATATATCTATATCAACAAATTATGCATCAGTGTGAAAAATATGATTTATGTTTAGCTAAGACATTCAACCGGAAATTAGTAAAAATCAGAATATTTTCCTAAACAACTCCAATTAATAATTAGTAACAGTTTGGATATAATGTCCTCATATAGCTATTTTAGCATGTGTTTTGATGACAAAATGTACACATGTGTTATGAAATAAAAACATGCGCAGAGGACGAAAACGTTTTGTTTAAGTATTTTTCAGAGGCTTTTGTATTCTCATTTTAGGCTTTTTTATTCTCTGTGCGTGACTTAAGATCTAGAGTAAAAATCCTAAACTGATTTTTTAAGTACAAGTGTTTGTAACAAATAAATAAAGCAAAAAAAAAAACGCGTGTAAAACAAAGCAATACAAGTGATAGCATTGAATAGCTTTTTACAACAAAAATCAATTGTTCCTGCTCAAACGGAGCTCTAAGTCCTTTCTTTGATTTTGTTTGTTATGTAAGCCTGCAAAATGTAACTGCAGCCATGGTTTTATTTCTTCGATCAAGTAGCAGTTTTAAAACGTGTACAAGTATATGATCTATAGCAAAGTTCCAGTTATATATGGGTAGTTTAAATTCAAATGCTGAGAATGGGGATTCTGAATATTGTGTTAATTTATATTTTTGACTTGTACACATCAACATTAATTTTAATTATCATTGGTGAGACTATTACATGGATTCCTCGCTGGCCTAGTGATTAGTAAGTTTGGCATCTAATCACAGACTGCCACTCCTGTGTTGGTCCCACAATTGACACTACTGCGGGGCTGTCCCAATATGACCCTGGCTGTTATACAGGGCCTGTATTGACAAATATTCTTAGATCTTGTTTTCTTAGAATTGCACTTAAGTCTACATCAGTTTAAGACAAGTTCTAAGCTAAGAAATTTCTTATTCTTAGAATAAAACCTATTCGCAAAACAATTCTTAGATAATAATAATTGTAAGAATAGAAGTATGCAGGCAGACATTGGGGTGGTCTGCTAGCTCATTCCTGGAGGGTACCTACATTAACTCTGACTGGCTAGTCTGACCTTGCCCTTCTTGAATTTGAATTTGGAAAGGGTCACTTTCAAATCAGTTGTCGACAGGTACACATCAAAAATTTAAATTCTTTTAGTGTTTTTAGTTTTTATTGTTATTAGTTTTAAGTTTTGTATATTGCTGTGATATGTCCACTAGAAGAAAACAGTACGACTTAAGATCTGGAAGAAGGACAGGAGTGCAAATTCCAGTACAACTCCAGTTCCAACCAGAGCAAGCCAACTCTGGAGAAGCCACGACTTCCATGGAAGCTAAGGATGAATGTCAGGTTTCAGTTTATGATTCAGATGAAAATAGCATTAATCTTGAATTTATTTGTAAACACTGTTGAATGTAGAGAGTGATGTTTTTGGTAGATTGTTTCACAAGTTTGACAATAGTAATGTGAATAGTATTGAGAAAGTTCAATCCACTAGACAAGCAGTCATTAATCAAGTTATATTGACGCAGTTGGTTAGTATTGGTAAACACTTTGATTGTATTGAAAAGGCAAATGTGTGCAAGAAATCTGTCGATGGTAGCAAGATCAAAAACAAATCCAAGATTTCACAAGCTTCAAGTTCAGGGCGTCATAATGTTGACGCTTTATCAGAAAAGAAATCACAGCTTGACCAGTCTGTCCCACCGTTAACTGAACTAAGGAAAGATAGGCTCATACAGAAGAAGTTTGATGAGAGATTGAGGAACTGTCTAATATTGCACAAGGTACGGATCAAGAGATCATATCCCAGAGGGGTGGGCCCGTGGACATTTTTGTGAAAAATAGGATCAAATGGCCCCATGATTTTGTTATGGCTGGGCACATGCTAGACTATATGATGTCTGGGGGAAATTTCGGATTGGGCAAAATAGATAGGATAAGAAGAGCTAATGCTCAAAAGCACGTACCTAATGTTACAAACAGTCAATACACCAAATCGAATGCCAGTAGGTTGTCAATAAAAGCACAAAAAACAATGCCTTCAATTTATTACACTCAAGGGTCATACACTCAATCAAAAAATCAGGAAACAAAAGGCATATTTTATAAACATATCTGTTCAGCTTGCTTTGCCATTGAAAGTAAATCTTTCCCACATCCGAAGCATGAGTGCAGAAACAAACTAAAGAACTAAAAAAACGAGTCATGAGGGGCATGAAATCTAAGATTCGGTCCCATGTCCAAACATTGAATCATGCGCATAAAACTAAGTGTTTTACAGTGACCCAATGTTGTATAGCACCCATGTGGCAGCAAATGTATAATTGTCTCGTAATTTGTGATTTATACAAGGATAAAGAAAATAAGCATGATTACTAAGTGGAATAAATTGAAGAATAAATACAAAGGACTTGTGACACATATTGTTGCACTATTTTAGATTTACAAATTTGGATATTTCCGCCTTTAAAACTTGGATTAGTAAACTGGTTATAAAAACTATAGACATTTGAAATTCACAAATGAAACAAATAGTTTGTCAAGTGATTAGTTACTTGGCCATTTCAACGATGGTTATTGGATTCTCACACAATGGTTTTGACCAGTATGCCACATGTGTTACAAGTGCTGTACACATGGATCTGCCCTTGACTGGAAAGCTTGAAATAACAACTCACCTAATTATAATAGCTACAGAAAGTCCCAGCCTGTCCCCAGATGGAAGAGGGGAGGGAGAGATAAGTACTACAAAATTAGACCAGTGATCAGTGAACACAGAAGTCTGAATACACACAGATCCTCTGTACATCACCAAAACTTTATACAAAGAAACACCCATAGAATGTCTCAATTTACTGCCACCTTTTGCCTTTTGAATGCTCAGTCTGTCAGGAATAAGGTTAAAATAATCAATGACCATATTATTGAACATGACATTAATATTTGTGCCCTAACAGAAACCTGGCTGACTGAACATGGCAATGGTATTGTCAGTGACTTGCACCTTGAAGGCTCTGAGTTTCTTCATATTGACCATAATGAAAGAACTGGAGGAGGGGTTGCTGTATTGTGTAAGAGCTCAACTCATCCTGTGATGTCAACTGCCTCAAAGTTTTCCTCATATGAATGCATGCATGTCAGACAAACAATTTTGAACTTAGCTGTTGTTTATCAGTCCCCTCAAGCTGCTACAAGTGTGTTTCTGAATGAATTCTTGAGATACCCGGATGAGTTGAATACTGTAGATGGTCGATTGTTAATTGTTGGAGACTTCAATTTTCACATGGATGATTGTGAGAACAGCTCTTCTGTTGCATTTCATAAGTTTTGGATATCTTTAGGTTGAAACAACTTGTGACCTTTCCTACCCATTCTAGGGGTCACATGCTGGACTTATTCTCACTAGAGACTTGGATAGGGCTGTTGAGTGTGGTAGAGCAGGTGTCAAATTCTCTGACCACATTAGCATTTTATATGACATTGTAGTCAGCAATAAACCACCAGTCATCAAAAGAGATATCACATATAGCTAAAAGCTAAAAGACATAGATGTAAGACACTTAAAATTAGATATTTGCTCCCATAATTTTGGTAATTCTACTGATGACATAGATGTTCTGGTTGCAAAGTACAATCAAGGCCTATCTGACCATAAACAATCAAGGCCATAGACAAACATGCACCTATTAGGCATCGCAAAATTTCAATCAGGCCGAAAAGCCCCTGGTTCAACAAATCACTGCAGTGGCAAAGATCAAAACTGAGAAAAGTAGAAAGGAAGTGGAGCAATACAAGAAAGCCCAGTAATCATGCTATTTTTACAACTCAGCTTCAGATTTTCTCAAACCTGCTTGTTAATTCAAAGGCAGAACATTACCAGAATATCATCTGTGAATATAAAAATGATCTAAAAGAGGCTCTTTGAAGTTACAAAAGGACTTTCACAGCAGGTTACTGAAAGACCACTGCCACCTTGCAAGTCGGATGCAGATCTTTCTAATGATATCGGTAACTTTTTTATCACCAAAATAAAAAACGCAGAGACCGTTTTACTAATTCTGATAGTTATGACAGTAAGGATATGCCTTTTACTGGTGATCAGTCCTTGACAAGCTTCAACAACCTTTTTGGATCAGAAAAGTATTTTGGATCCTTCATGTGATTTGGATACCATGAATGTATCTATATGGAAAAATTCCCGACAGTCAACAAACCATGACAAGTGTGGACATGTATTGCATTGTGTTAATATGGACAGTCGTACTAAACAAGTTCTGTTTAGTGACATTGATGAAGTCTTTGATAATATAGACCAACAACAAAATGTTCAACATGATACTATATTACACAGTCAGGAACAAGGTATTCCAAAGCATGTGTTTGAAAACAAACATACTTGTGTGGATTATCTTGCATGTATGAATGATAACAAAGAAGGATGTGGTTTCATTCCTGCGAGTCCTTTACAGTTGTATACTGGGGATCCGACATACCAGATATTATTTGTTTGCATAAAATTCTGTCACAAAGTGATATTCCCAATTATTTAGGTTACAGAATCCCTGTACTATCCATCCCCCTGTGGGTCCGGGGAAGTAGAATAGGCCCAACGTATCCTCCTGTGTGTCATAAGAGGTGACTAATTGGGGGCAGCCTGTTTGCCATGGGTTGCGATCCATGTCAGTGGAAGAGAGGGTCCTGGCTGTTGAGCCAATTCTTTGTTGTGGCATTGAGGAGGCAATACATAGCTTTGGCCTCAATTTCACTTAGTCGGAAGGTTAAGATGGCCTGGCCTAATCAATCAGCTGGTAGTTCCAAGCCGTAGTGCTCCAAATAAGTGATGGCTTGTTGATTCTAATGGTTTTGTACTGTTGTTCTTGATTGTTGTATTATGCTGGTGTTTGGTTCGTGTTTTTGTTTGGAGTATCTAGAAGGTGGCTGCTCAACAGGTCAATCAAGGTCCACTTTTGTGTTCTTTGAGTATACTGCTCATGTATCCCTGATATCAGTGTGCAGGGCTCAGCTCCACACAATTATGATATCCCCTTGTTGGGCTCGAAGGGTGGGTGGAGAGCATTGGCAATGAATAAATACTATAACATTATGGCTACACAAAATACCCAAATGACTGATAGGAAAAGGATTAGAACTTCGCCTGATTTCATGACTACGAACTTGGATTCTGTTCAGATTTGTACATGGCCATGATTTCCATTAGTAAAAGGAACAGACAATGAGAGACCTTTGTCAAAACTGTCACTATTTGCTGTAAACAAGGCCATTGTTGCTGTTCTTGGGTCTGATCCCTTTAATATAAAGAAATTAAGGAATGGAGACATCTTGCTTGAAGTAGACAAGGAAAACCAAAGCAGCAAACTATTGAAAACGACCAAACTGAACTTGACTATGGACAATGCTATCGCCACACTACAGCCTGAACACAAAGAAAGGGGTCATTAGATGCCCGGTTATAAAAGACTGTTCTGATGAGGAGATATTAGATGGACTTAAAGATGAAGTCATAAAGATGGACAGGATATTGGTATTTAGAGATGGACAAAGAAAACCAACAGGGACGTTTATATTGACATTTCAAAGCCAGACCTTACCAAAATACATCAGGGTGGGTTACTACAGAGTGGCTGTGTCACAATTTATCCCGAATCCTGTGAGATGCTACAAGTGTCAAAAGTTTGGTCATACTAAATTCAACTGCAGAAAGAATGAAGTTTGCACTAAATGTGGGCAAGAAGATCATACAGACTCTCAAGAATGTAAGAATGCAGCGAAATGTGTAAATTGCCAAGGAAAGCATGCATCAAATGATAAAGAATGTCCAAAATGGAAAGAAGAAAAGGAAATTCAAAGAATTAAGGCAGAAAGAGGGATTTCATATACAGAAGCCAAGAAACAAATGGATATGTCCTCGGATTAATGTTAACTGCCTTGCTTTATGTTCAGTTGTGTCTTAGAGTCCATCAGCGATGGAGATTAAGTGCTATAAAAGTCCACATTAGATTAGATTAGATATATTTAATTCTGTGAAATCAACCTATGCCCAAGCGGCTGCAGCAACCAAACCTGCGGTGAAAACAGCAACTGTAGAAACACAAACAGAAATAACTTGGCCAGAAGGCACAAAACAACCAAAAAAGTATGCAGTTGAAAAACAGACAACTAAAGTGACTAAACCTAGTTCATCAGGTCAGACAAGTGCATCTCAAAATGACCCCATTAAATAATTTAAAATGAGTCAAAGCAAAGTATATTTGACCAAACAACATAAGAGTTCTAATGACCCTATTAAGCAACAGAATAAATATGATGTTTTAAGTGATAGTGACAGTGAAATGAGTGTCAAAGAATCCCCATTCACAAGTTCACAAGGGCGGAGTGGCAATAAAAGTGTAAATAATGGAACCAAACAAAAATAAAAGTATACTACAGTGGAACTCTCGTGGCTTTAGGCCAAACTTTGAAGAAATTAAAAATTTAATTTCCAATCTTAGACCTTACATTTTAGCATTGCAGGAAACTCATTTTAAAGATACAGATAATGTAAATATTAGAGGCTTTGATCATTATTTTAAAACTTGTATGTCTGAAGTAGATGGGAGAGCCACTGGTGGCTGCTCTATTTTTGTTAAGAAATGTATACCCCATGAGGTACTTGAGTTAGATACAGAACTGCAGGCAGTTGCTGTAAAAGTACCTCTGCATAAAACTATAACTGTATGTAATGTATATATTCCACCACGTTTTAATGTTGCACTAAGTGATCTTGATAATCTAGTCAACCAGTTACCTGCACCTTTCCTATTTATTGGAGATTTTAATGCACATAGTGATTTATGGGGTTGTTTCTCATCCAATAGTTTAGGTAATAAGGTTGAACATCTTCTTGAATCCTCTAATATTTGTTTGCTTAATGATAAGTCACCTACCTACTTTCATCCTGCAACTGGTTCATTCACCTCAATAGATTTGTCTTTATGTTCTGTATCTGTTTTTCTTGATTTTACATGGCAGGTCCATTCTGATCAGTGTGGTAGTGACCATTTTCCTATTTTAATTGATATAGTTAAGAGTATGCCTAAGGACAATGTTCTGATTGACAGGCTGATTGGCCAAAATTCAAACTTCAGTGTTCTCTCGATATTAATAGGCATAGTTTTACTGACTCAACAGAAAAGTTTCCTGCATTTTTAAAAAAATTAAATGACATAGCAACAAAATGTGTGCCAGAGTCAACAGACAGTCCACTGGTAGCTATAAACCATGGTTCAACGCAGAATGCAAAAAAGCTGTTAAAGCTCGTCAAAATACAATGGATAAATGCTGTATAAATCCTACATCAGATAACATAAATGAATATAAAAATTGTTGAGCTAATGCTCGTAAAATAATTAAAGAAAATAAAAGGAAATCATGGCATGAATATGTATCAAAACGAAATGTAAAGACACCAGCAAAGAAGGTATGGAAAATGATAAGGAAAATAAGCGGCAAACAAAGTAACACCACAATACACCATCTGGAAAATAATGATGGGACAAAAATAACAGAAAGAGTGGACAAAGCAAATAGGTTGGCCCAAGAAATTAACAAGAATTTCAGCAGCAACAATTACCATACAGAGTTTCAAAAATATCAAGAGAAAGCAAAAAAGAACATCTAGATTTTGACACTGACAACTTGGAAAACTACAATGTACCGTTTACCATTAGAGAACTATGTGATGCTCTGAAAAAGTCTCATGACACAGCCACTGATCCAGATGAAATTCATTACCAACTGCTTAAACATCTACCAAGAGACTCACTTATGGTGTTACTTGATATATTTAATGATATATGGGCTCCAGGTGATATCCCTGAATGCTGGAAAGAGGCCACTGTGATACCTATTCCAAAACCAGGCAAAGACTCAAAAACCCATCCAATTATCATCCCATATCTCTGACGAGCTGTATATGCAAAACCATGAAAAGAATGATTAATACTAGATTAGTTTGGTTCCTTGAGAAAAATAATATTTTAACAAAGTATCAAAGTGGTTTTAGAAAAGGTTGAACTACAACAGACCAATCAATAAGACTTGAATCTTTTATTCGAGATTCCTTTTTAAAAGGCAACCATGTAGTCTCTGTATTTTTTTATTTAGAAAAGGCCTATGATACAGTTTGGAAATATGGTATTATTAGAGATCTAGATAAAGTAGGCTTAAGGGGGCGAATGCCCATGTTTATTCAGAATTTTTTATCAAACAGAGTTTTTAGAGTTCGTTTAGGATCTGTTTATTCAGATATACATGGGCAACAGATGGGTGTCCCTCAAGGCAGCATCCTCTCAGTTACGTTACTTATTTTAAAGATTAACAGTATTGCTGATGTGATTCCAGCTAGCTTTGAAAAGTCTCTTTTTGTTGATGATTTCTCAATCACTTGTTATTCTAGAAATATGGCTTCAATAGAAAGGCAACTTCAGTTGTGTCTGAATAAGGTAGAAAAATGGGCTAATGAAAATGGTTTGCATGCATTTCTGTAATAAAAGAAAACTTCATCCAGACCCAAAATTGACAATATATAATTCACAAATCCCTGCTGTTTCACAAACTAACTTCCTTGGTGTTATATTTGACAGTAAACTGAATTTTAAGGCACACATTGATTATATTCGTCAGAAATGTGAAAAAGCCATGAATTTACTGAAAGTAGTTGCCAAAATGGATTGGGGAGCGGATAGAAGTGTTTTAATGAGACTTTATCATTCATTTGTTCATTCTAGATTGGAATATGGTTGTGCTGTTTTTAGTTCTGCTCGTGAGTCTTATCTTAAGAAATTGGAACCCATTCAAAACCAGGGCTTAAGAATATGCCTGGGAGCCTTCAGGACTTCTCCAAGCTTGTATGTAGAGGCAAATGAACCACCCTTGTATTTAAGGTTTGATAAATTATGTATTCTGTATGCTTTGAAATTGAGAAGTATTCCTGACAATCCAGCTTACGATGTTGTTTTTAACCCCAAGTTTTATGATCTTTATGATAAGAAACCATCTGCAATAAGATGGTTTGCGCATCGTGTAGAGGATGATTTGTCTCTTGTCTGTCCTCAGCTGGATTTAATTCAGACTGTGTCATTGCCAGATGACCCACCTTGGACTGAACAGAAGCCTCACATAGACTTATATCTCACCCATCAAAAGAAACATCTTGTCTTTTTCAAAGTCTATTTGCTCAGTTGAAAAGTTGTTATCCTGACCATTTGAAAGTGCTAAATGAAAATATATAGTCATGTTTTGTATAATTATGTATTGCTAGATACAATCACCATGTGTTTGGCTACAGAGGACATCACGGAGGCTCCTGTACACTTTCAGGCCAAGCACCAGGAAGACCTACACCAGAATGTACCATTAGTTTCTGTCTTTCCTGGTCTTCTTAGGACTTCCTTTACATCAGTTGAATTCTAGTACATTGTTGAGTTACATGGAATACATGGTACAAAATGGTTATTATCGCATGAATATTGCCAACAATATGGCGGCAGTCAAAAAATATGTTTCTTGTGTATGGCCAAAATACATTTTTCGGATGACAGCATATCTTTGTTTGTAAAATTCATTAGAAACAATGCTCAGTTTTTACCTCCTGTTAAGTCTTTGATAGATGTAGAAGTTTTGTCCAATATCCTCCCAGCCACCATGGCTCTTCCTTATCCTGTAGTTTATCAAGCTCTTTATTTATTTAATTTCTTTTCTTTCCTCAGAATTTCTAACATTCTGTACCCCACACAATTTCTTCTTTTGACCTGTCCAGGCACTTGGCCAGAGGTGACTTAATTTTTGGACCCAACAAGCTGCTGTAATACTTAAATGATCAAAAACCATTCAAGATAGAAAAAGTATCAAAGCAATTTATATTCCAGTCTTGGGTTCCTCCTCCTTGTGTCTAGTTGCCAACCTCAAGGCCATGCATGAAAATTTTCCTGCTGATAAAAATCAATCTTTCTTCCTTATCCTTAGAGCCAATGCAAACTGGTACCAGTCAGAGATTCATTTGGTCCAAAACATTTAAATTTCTCTTAAACTACAAGTAGACCCCCTTTACCTTTCCTCAGTGGCCTAGTGGTTAGCAAGTTTGGCATCTAATCATAGGCTGTCACCTCTGTGGGTTCGAGTCCCACAAGTGGCAATTCTGAGGACCTGTCCCAATATGACCCTGGCTGTTGAACGGGAAGTAAAACCCCAACTTTGACCTTTACCTTTCATGCATTTAGAAGGATGGGTTACACCTGGGCCTTTCACCATGGGGTCCCCATTGACCATTTCATGGTCCAAGGTACTTTGACCTCGGATTGTATCTGGAGATATATAGCCAGTAACCCCTCTCTTCCCTTCATTTAAACTCAAACCTTCAGGCAACATCTCTATCCTTAGCTACTTTTACTTGGGTGCCTGGGTACTTCAGAAATGTATAAAATTTCTCTTCAAAATTTAGAGTAAATTCAACCTTTCTTGTCATTTCTATTTTCTTGCTTAATCAGTTCATGTTATCGAGAATCATTCAGTATAAGTCAAATAATGTTTATAAGCAAGGTGTAAATATGTATCATTATCTTCTCGAATGCCTGCTTAAGTTCTACAAGTAAATGTTTTAGTAGGAAGTTGAATCTTGCATACCTTGCCTGGTTATCTTTAAACATTCGGTTAACAGAACATGTAAAGTTTCCTACTTGCATAATAATGTGTTTTTCTATGTCATATCAGTAATATTTGGCAGTAGTATAGGAGGCTGTTTGGTCACAAAATCTATATGGCCCCCCCAAAGGGGGGGCATATAGATTTTGTGACCAAACAGCCACCAGAGTTCAAATCACGGCCCATCTGTGCAAGGGGGGATATGGGGAGAGTTGGGGTTTACTTAATGCACGGTGTGTTAATTATCTGCGAAAAATATATATTGCGCAGTAAACCGATTTCACTTTCATAATCCATCGAGATGTCGAAGGAGCAAGACCACGCAGTAGACGATAGAATCGGAGGCTTTTCATTCGGGACCAGTTCTACAAACTGATCGACTATGTTGAAGGAGCATACCAGCAATGCCAGAATAGGAGGCTTTGCATTGTCAACGAATCAGGACACTGTTGAGAAAGGCGCATACGAAGGTTTCTCTTTGGTTGAAGCATACTAAATATTTGCTTTACTCATCTAGAATGGCAACCTTTAATCCATGGCCAAAAGCCATGCCTATCACTGCCAAAGAATTAGTGCATGCAGCATTTATTTATACAGGCTATGCCGACAAGGTACATTGTACCTGGTGTAGCATTACTTTGTACTCTTTCGAAACTAGAGACAGGGCTTACGAAGAGCACCTGAAGCACAGTAAAGGATGCCATTACCTTCCCGACAAGTTCCCCGACATCAACAGGATTATGTCCTACCAAGGGACACGGACTACTTTAAAAAATTCTAGAATATGGAAACACACACAATTTTTATTCCGACCAATCATATTGCAGGAATTATGGTCCCACCAAGCGTAGCACCCTGTCTTATGGTCACACCAATCATATTGCTGGAATTGTGGTCCCACCAAGCGGAGCACCCTGTCTTATGGTCACACCAATCAAATTGCATGACTTATGGTCCCACCAAGCGGAGCACCCTGTCTTATGGTCAAAATGTTGGATTTAGGGTCACACCAATCAGAAGCTGGCATTCAAATTTAAAATTGATGAGCATCTCTCACTTCTCTATAAATACATCGCAACGCAGCATTCGGGCGGCAAACATAGAATTGACAGTGGAAAAGAGCAAGTTCAACGAGACTACTTTCATACATCTCAGCAAAAACAACCGTTACATTTGCTTTTCCAGTAACGTCTGGAAGAAGCTCTCAAATCAATTCCATCACGTAACCGAGGCACTGAAGAATGAACAAAATTTTAAGTTCAAACTTACCAAAGAATCTAACCTGGAGACGCTTCCCTTTTACGGCAAGATGTATGTGTGCTTTAAGAGGAATAATCTGTACATCAATTTGGACAAAAACCAATGGAAAGAGTTTCAAGAGAAAGCCCTCGAGATCTTCTCACTGGAGAATAAAGAAAACATTCCTCCTGAACCTACCGTAACCAAGTACCTTTACAGCGTTGAGCAATGGTCTCCTAAATCATTCTTCTCCAAGACTTCTCTGAAGCAGTACGCCGAACAGGAAGGATGGCCCTACACTATAACCGAGAAAAAGGTTCCTGCCCCGGACAAGCAGAAACTGGTCAGACTCGTTAGAGCCTATATGACCCACAAGACAGCGTCGGATCTGGTCAGAGAGCACTGTTATGGTTGCCAATACGACATGCCAGGACAGAGGGACCATAGTTGTTTAGAAGAAGACACGGAATGAAATTACTTGCATTTGATCTCTTTAAGTAACTTGGCAGAAAACATCGAGAAAATGGTCAAGATTTTAAGTCTACGGGAAGCCGAATACGCGCCATTGGAGGAAACTACCCTACCAGTGTTAGAGACTATTCCGGAAGACTACAAACTGCTGTTCCGAGAGACCATATAAACTTTCAATTTCTATTTTTTGTGTGAAATGTTCAATAAAATATATGTACTCTGTAAATATTAGTTTTTTTCTAGGGTTTCGTGGTCCCCCTTCCTCGGAAGGTATTATTTGTTCGCAGACAAGGGTAATGTCTCAGGACCCCAACCGAGACTCATTGTTGCCAGGATTCTACCACTTTACCATCTTTTAGCACTCTCACATTTATCAAGTCTGTACCGAATCTGGCTTGACCATACTGTAATCCAGCCATTGCACACTCTTTGGCATCCGCATAATTCTTCTTGCTGGGCAATTTTTCCAAGTATTCTATTCTATACGTATACCTTGCGATACTGGGGTGATATCTGACATGCTCCATCTTTTTTAGGGGGGGTTTGTTTTTGTATTTTTTTATTTTTATTTTTTTTTTGTATTTTGTCTGTACTTTTACAACACTTCTAACTCTAGTAAAACAGCATTCACTTTGTTATCCAAATCTTTTTCGGATTTTATTCCAGTCACGATCGTTTTACTGCTTTTATAAACGGTATAATGTATCCCCTCTCTTATAAAGCCCACAGCGTGAAAGATTTCCGGTTCGTAAGAACCGTGCATCCATTGCACTATTTGCAATAGTCTACTTTTCTCGTATAGTATATACTGCACTCATAGTAAGCGTTTTTATTTTCTCCATCCTTACCGGATACCCCATTCTTTCCACTAGCCTGGCATATCGTCTCATTTGCTCTTCCTCTGTGACAAATAATTTTTCCGGTAGAATAAATCATGCATGTGCATCCGATTTTTCTGTGTCTCCACAATAATCTCTCGAATGGCAAAGAATGGTACTCGATGTCGATCTTTGTTTCTGCCATATCGCGCAGATTTAGCGGACATTCCAAATTGCTGTAAAGCACTCGATAGGTCAACTTGGCCATCTGGACTCGGACTAATCACTAAACCAAACTCTCTTCCGTATAGATCTTCAAATGAGCATTTGGTTCATTTAAGGGTTTTTTGGTGTACTGGTATATTATCCGATAACCTCCTACTAAACCTAGAAGTGAAAACGGAATGAATGTTAAAAAGAATGGCCACAAGAAAACTTCGTTACCTTCCGTTATTTCAATCGTAGATAGAGAGTCTCTCGGACAATCGCTGTTGACATAAATATGGCTGCTCCATCACTCCAGCTCTCTACAACTGGAATACCTATTTCCAATCCAATTTAACATAGCAAGATTAGGCCAGTCATCTAAATCCAGTATTTGGGATAAGCTGCTATTAACAATATCCAACATATCTATATTCCGTATATCCAAACGATTAAATCTTGGAAGCTCATTTATTTCTTTACAGGATATTAAACTCAGAGACTCGTAACACACGCAAACCGCTGGTTCACCGCAAGGTTCGCAATAAAACCCGGGTATCCAAAAGAGAATCAAGAAATATTTTGTATCCATCGCGAATGACTCATTTTTAGCAACTGTTCCTCCCCCTTTTATAGACTTATTTATAGGATATTTCTGGCAGCATCCACTCTTATTTCAGCCGGAAAAGATGTGTACAGCAAGACGGTAGCATTTTCTTCTAAAGCCTTGGCAAATTTTAAATTGATTCTGGTATGCCCGCATTTCTTCTGATTTACCACATCCCCGCCTACTCTTCCCAAAATTCTAAAGACATATATGCAGTAACCATTGGGATATTCTTTCATTTCTATACACCAGCCATATCTAGGTTCTTCGCACATCAGGATCCAGTAAGCTTCAGAAAAATCTCCATTGGTATAGTTAGGGGTAATAGCTTGAGATGGAACGGACACTCCATCTACCATAACCTCTGTGAAATTTAATTGGTAATTTTTAAAATTAAAGGGATTTTCTGCGTAATTACCATTGAATGCGCTTCCACTGCACAACACTATTTTTATCTCAGAGGGTATGCTCCCGTGATACACGTCATCGGCAGACCACCTGTAACTCCCCTTTTCTATATTGAAAGCTTTCAAATCGGACCCAAAATGGGTACACGGCGCAATGCTTTGGTATTCTTTTTTTGTGCCCTACCACCATAGCAGGGCTTAGTTTCACCTGACAGACTCTCAAAGAGGCGTATTGTATTTTCGGTAGTCTCAGCCATGAGTCGAAAACGATCTTCGTGCTGGTAAAGTTTCATCCGAATCCTAATACCGTTGATGATAAATTTCTTCTGTTGACCCGATATTGCTATTCAAGTCGCTATCCATTGCATCATAAGAGTCTTTATGGAATAGTTCGTTCTTTAATATTCCCTTGGTATCTTCAATGTTACTGTTTAAAAGGGCATCTAAATACGCTTTGTAAGGATAATAAGAGCCCATGCTTGCGGTAATCAGCCTCTGGTTTAACTCAATGTCTACTTGTCTGAACAAACTTTGTAATCCAAGGTTTGCCAAGCATACTTTGTCCGCTTCGGTCACCGGTTTATCCTCCCCCATTACGATGCGTAGGCCTACTCTCTATCTATTTCTACCTCCATCATGAAAATATATCCTTTCGCACCATCCTTCGACCTCTTATAGACTTTTTAACCCTCTTGACTGTTGTATTTTTCCTCCTGGGCTTTTTATTTATGCTATTATTACCAGTCGGTTTTTTTTGTTCCGGTTTTCTTTTTCTGCGCTGTTTTTCTCGTTCCCGTCTTCTTTTTCTGCATCGGTTTTTTCGTTCCCGTCTTTTTTTTCTGCGCCGGTTTTCCCGTTCCTCTTTTCCTTATAACCAACATTTTAGCCATTTCAGTTTGCTGTTGCATGGGACTGATTAATTTAAACGGATGGTAACCTTTCGGTATCCACATATTTTTTCCTTAGATACAAGGTACACTCGATATCGCTCAGTTGGTAAGGTATTTGTTTATTTGGGGTTTTAACGTCGCTTTCAACACTGTACAGGTCATATCACGACGGGTAGTTGGAAGGGCAGAGGAAACCAGTACATATAGTTCGCTAGGGTTCTGTACTGTAAACTGCCGACCAACGGCAAGCAACCACCAGCTTTCCCACTTACGGCCATGACGGGAATCGAAACCCGGCCACAGAGGTGGGAGGCGAGAGTGTTACCACTCTGCCACCGTGGCCCCTCAGTTGGTAAGGTAAGTTTTGATCGAGAATACTCAATCTTATACTCCGCACCTCTGATTTATTTGTTTCTACGAAATAGGGCAGCGTATATTGAGCCTCTTTCTCATCCACTCTCCGTAACACCGGGTACTGACTTCCCTTTAAAAACTCTCTTCGCAAAAGTTCGCTAATACATAAAAAGTAGATTTCTTTGGGGACCTTACTTTAATATCTGTCAAGGCTACCTCCCACTTTCCTTCTAAAAGCAAACTTTTTGGCAAATCCACAATAAAATTGTTCGGTCTGTTGAAAGGGTGAACCTCTAAAGAATCCTGCAATCCTACGTAGAGAAACATCTTTTATAAGCTTTTCCAAATTTTCATCGGCCACCCAAGAATCGATTTTTTGGGGGGCCAATGAAACCACCTTACCAAATGTTCTTTGCGACCTTTAGTTTTACGTGTTTTTAGCACTTTGCTAACTTTCCACCTTCTATTTTCATCGTTTTCTTCCACTTTCTGCAATTCGGCTTCGTAGAAACTCCCTTTTATATCTTCGTCCAGAAAGTCTTTTAAACGATACACATTGATTCTGTCCCTCTTATAATGGGCCTTTACTTTAAATATCTCACCCGACCATTTGAAATCATACTCCCTGTCAAAAATTCCTTTCGAGTAAGGGACTCTTACGTTATGGCCTACTTTAAACTTATAAGGCTTCAGACAGAAATTTTCACCATTTCTTGGCCAATAGGAATACCACCAGATTGATCTTCCGTTATTTTTACCCACCTTCGCAGGGGGCATACCAATGGTTGTATGATAGCTGTAGTTATAAGATCGTACAAATGAGCCGTCGTCGTAATGAGCGATGTATCTGTAAATCTTTTTTTCAGAGTTTTAATAACCCTTTCAGCAAAATTTGCTTTGGTCTCACTTTGACTCGTATAAAATTTGATTTTTTTTCATCTTTTAAAAGCCCTTGTACTTGCTTATTAGAAAATTCCTTTCCTTGGTCGAAATGGCACTTTTTAGGTTTGCGACCCTTTCGAAAAATATCTTCTAAAGCGGTTTTGACCTCTCGAAATTACCCTCTCTTTTTAAATAGCGATATAATTTTTGCGGTCCTGCAAAACTAGCCGGATTCCCCGGATCAAAGTAATTCGAGCAAGGCAGCTATTACCACTACCAAACACACCACTATTCGACAGATGTAACCGATCTTCATTTTGGTAAAACTTTTAATCCTTGACCCACTCTTATAACTTTTGCCAAGTACTGACCGTCTTTTTTTCTTGTCTTGGAAATGGGTTTTTTCTATGGGTAACTATGCCTTTAGGAACATTGACCTCGCTTAGGATTTCTAGAAAGGTCCCGTAATGGGGAGGGGGCAATTCGCCATATTCTTGTAGACTATAGCGTACGAGGTCTGTAATGTGACTACCCTCCAAGCATTTATCATTGTAAACCACTTCACCATTATTTTTCCACTCAATACTACCCTGTATGTAACTGAGTAATGAATCCGCCTTACGCTTTAAAGATTTGGGCATAGCCGATACAATCAATTCTTTCTCCAAACCTTTATTTTTAGGCTTCTCTAGCCCTTCCTCGTAAGGCACTAACATCATTTTACATATGCTTTTCATAGTCTCTTTAATACGAGGGCTGCTATACGTAATCCCTAATCGGCAAATTTCCCAATAGTAAGTTAAACACCGTTTCCTTCAGAACTAATATTTGTCCTTTGTCGGCTATCTTCAAAAACGACGATAGCTGTTTATCAGTCGCCTCCGATAAATAGAGTAACAGACTCTTGCTCTTCGCATCCATGATATGCCACCGAACTTTTACTCAGTCCATTTTATAGTTTATCGGTACGTAGACCAAAGGATCTTCACCCGGAAATATATTGTTTCTCAACCTGTACGCGTCATCGCCATTGGCCGTGGAATCGATCACCAAATATCCGTATTTACAAGAAGTAGCATCCTCGTACGCCTCCACTAATGCTTTATTATTGTCCGAAAACATTTGTTTTCCTAAAGCGGATATCTGTTGCCCATCCCTTATATTTCTAAACAAAACCGTGGGTGTTTAAGGCGATAGTTCTCGTGCATTTGCCTTATCTGAAACAATTGTGACTAACAAAAAACACACTAAGATTCGAGTGGTGCACTCCCTGAACGAACAACCTTTCCATGTCGGGGTCCTTAACCATGCCTTCTGAGAGATCGTCCAAAATCACAAGATTATGCATTCCGTCCGCAAAATTTTCTACCTCGGCCCGACTCGGTATGCCTTCTAGAAATTCCATACCCTCCACATCCCTTTTCATGCTGTCAAAAGTATCTTGGTAGATACTGTAACAATACAATATTTTGTTAACCGGTTCTGAAAACATGACATTCTTGTTCCTAAGTAAGCGAAACAGCCATGTAGTTTTTCCGCTTTTGCTTGCTCCGGATACGCAGGCTGTGGATGCCGCTTCGAAAGGTAAGGGTACAGCTTCCTTTCCAAAATGATTATCGTGAAACCTCTGAATATGTCTCTTGTAATTATAGCCTTTGGAAAAGCTTTTATCGCATACACTGGTGGTCATTTTTAAGGATAAAAATGTCTTTTGCTTTTAAAAAATTCTCAGGTGATTACGGTTTTAGGTTAAGGTTTTAGGATTTAGGGTACTTAGGGTTTTAGGTTAAGGTATAGGGTTCTAGGTTAAGGTTTAGGGTGCTTAGGGTTCTAGGTTAAGGTTTAGGGTTCTAGGTTAAGGTTTAGGGTTTAGGGAGGAGGGGCTCCTAAATGGCTCCTAAGTGCTCCGGAGAGGCTCCTAAATGGCTCCTAAATGCTCCTTATATTTCAGACACAGCAGTCCCCAGTAAAGTTTGGTTAAGACTAATAAAGACCAAATCATATCACAGTTCATTTTATTGATAAAATCTCAAATTAAATAACAACTTACACAACAAATTTTTAAAAGAATAATGCAGTAATGGAAAAAACAAAATTATGTACAAATATAAAAAGATAACATTATGTACAAACAAGAATAAACTTAAAAATCTACATAGCCGTAGGGCACGGTGTCCATATTGGCCAAGACCCTCCTTTTGTTGTACATGACGGAATATGACTTCAATTGCCGTTAATTGTACACTTTTTGATTTTTAGGATCCCTGCATATTTGCCGTGAATTTTCCAGCTTTGTCCCCAGCATGTTGCTGTGAGAAAGACTTCTGAACACATGGTCCTAAAGTTGATCTTCTTGGCATTTTGGTGGTTAAGAGTAAAGCCCTTTACTTTACACTGGGTGTCTCCGTCGTTCAGAAGGTAGGCGTAATTTTTGGGACCCGCCGAGACAAATTCAACGATATGTTTACCATCCAACTCGTCCGTCAGGTCACCCAAAAAGTCACCAACCAGAGGTTCTTGCTCTCCCTCTTTGATGACATAGACAACAGAATCTGTGTCGAAGTACAAGACTTTCCTCCAAGTTTTCGAGCACCTAGTACAGCCTCAGTCTCGCGTGGGCAGTCGTAAAGGCTGCTAGGAAGACATTGGTCATTGCATTTTTACTGAGGTAGCCTCTAGCATATCTCCAGTCCACCTGCACCAAGTCTTGGCCAATGATATGCCAGTCCAGGATTTCTTTGTCGGTGCTGTTGAGAATCCACAGAAATTCGGCTTCTTCTGAGATGATCTGGCTCTGTCTCTGATTTTCTCTTTGACCAAATTTGCCCCAGAAGATGAAAGAAAAATTTTAGAGTTAATGTGAGCCATTATTTTCAAAATTATATATACACATAAGTTACGATCTATTACATACAACTATAAGTTAAGCTACATAAAATTAGTATACAAAAATATTTACCTGTTTAGGCATAATTTGGCGAGGGACTGTAAACCGGGATTCTTCTGGACCTTTTCTCTCTCCAATACGATTCCTTCTCTACGCTCGTAGGATGAGAGGTAGAAGTCTTTGCACCATTCCGGCCATCCGGAGGACTCTTGTTTCATCTTGAGAAAGGCATTTATGTACTCGGAAAAGAGCCCTCCTTTCCCAGTCTGAGGGTCGTACTGGGTACTTTCTGGCCAGTGGTACACCTCGTAGATGCGATCTATTCGGTAGCCCTTATCTATAGCCTTCTGAATTTCCAGAGTGGTCCAGGTCCCCAACAAGACACGCTGCTCGTCGGAACAGGAACATCTCTTCTGGTTTTTGTTTTCAGCTTTCCGTGGCACCGAATGGGAAGTACGGGATAGTAAAGATTTTTGGGAGGCAGCACCTTTATTTTGGCTATACAGAAGTAGTCCCGGATATCTGCAAAATCTGACGTGACAATGGTCGGATGGCCCACCGGGTATCGGTCGTATTTGTTGACCGTGGGGTATAACGATGTAAAGTCGACGTACTTTATCTTTTCTCCCTCTTCGGCCTTTCTATACATTTTCATGGCATTGGTTCTACCAGCGAAGAAGGCATCCCTGGGCTCCAGTCTTTCCTCTAGATCCAAGGTCTCCACAAACGCGACCAACTGTGGATCGTTTTTTAACTGCCGTCTGAATTCGTGGTACCATTTCGTAACCACTTTAATCCCGGCTTCTTCCAGGACCTTCACCTTTTCCATGGTTTGGGCGTATCTTTGGGCCATGGATTGTTTGTTATAAGGATCCATGGACTCTCTGTCCTGACAAAGACAGCTGTCGTGCACGCAAGAGTTGTACTCTAAGCACACGTTTTCGCCAGTTACCAGATCGATGTAAAATCCCTCCAACTTGTAGTACCTACCACTAGGGGAGGGAAATCTCACCTCGCCCTCATTCAAGGCATGCCTGATCATGACTCCGCACTTGTGAGACTCCCATTCTAGCCATTGAATTGAGACTTTGCTATATTGGTGGCATGCCATGTAACCACCGGCTGGAATCATGGCCACGGCTTCTACCGGATTACCTCGCTGGAAAAACTTCTTTCCTTTTTTAATCACCTCTGCCTTTTCTACTGGTCTTCTATGTCTGATGGCCTCATCTTTGGCTTCCTGGGTAGCTATTTCGTGCTTCTCTGTGAGGAAATTGCTTCTGAACACGTTCATGCAGACGGAGGCAATCGTAATGTAAGCCAATGGGTCCACTCCATTTTGATCGGCTCTCTCGACCTCATGGAATTGGAGGTCGGAGCCTCCGGTGATACCGATGAGTAAATCTCGAAATTTCATGCAGGCCTCTTTCAGCAACTGTACATCATTCCTACAGTACAAGAGCATCTGCTTCTGGAAATTGAACTCATCCGTGCGCTCGGTATACCACTGTAGAAAGCTCTCTCGGTCAGCGGAAGACATGGAATCTATGCCGTAGTCTTCTACTGTCAGATAGGGACCCTTGTAATTCTGAGTGGTATTAAAATAATGAGGGAAATAGCCTTTGGCTAGCTCCTTCAACCCGAATGCCTTTGGTAGAGCAGCCAGCCGCATGGGAAGGAAGTTGGCGGAATCCAAGACCCTGATATCATAACATTTTTCCAGGTGCATGATCTTGGATCCGTTATTGACCAACTTGGGAACCGATCCATTTTGGACCAGATACGACAATAAGAAATAATTGTCATAGCTCTTGCCATTATGGGCCAGTGCAGTGAATCTGCTCCTTTCCTTATTGAAAAGCCACTCTCCGAACAGCTTCTGGGTGTCGTGGCCTGAAAAGACGATCTCCCTCTTGGCGCAGCCGTCGCAAGGTTCACCGGAATACTCTCCGGATTTGGTATCGAGGCAGTTGCAGAGATGACATCTGGTCCCGCAAGAATGGCTCCTAGAATCGGGAGTGCAAGGTTCTTCCAGGCAGACTCGGCAGTCTGCGCAACCACAAAGTTGGGCACGTGAACTCCGCTTTCCTCGGTACACTCAAAGTAAAAAAACACGTACTTGCATGGTCTGTCCTTTGGATCCCTGATCCTGAGATAGCACAAGTGTTCTCCTATGTAGTACTCATCACAGGATCTGCATTTAAACTCCCAGCAGCGGTGATCATTCCTGCTCCTCTTGGCGGTATGTAAGACAGTCTTACAGGTTTTGCACTTGTAATAGATGTCGCAGGGTGCGGGAATCTCCTTTTTTCCGATGGTTTTACACTTTCTATGGAGAGAAACTTTTGAGCGGCATTGCATATTGCAATCGTCGCAGACGGTGGCTTGGCCTCAAAGCCAACTGTTCCTTCTACAGGTGTGGCAAAATTCCTCGCAAACATGTTTGTCCCTGAAATGGAACCCCTTGAGGCACTTGTGACAAAAGTAACTTCAATTCACGAAGCCGGGTACTTTTGTGATGGCGTGGAAATGGCTTTCCATTTCATCGTGTTTGGAGTAAAACAAGTACACCCTCTTCTCCCTTCGTGGTCTCTCATAGTTGGGTACATGATTCTTTGGTTGATGTGCATCGCGAACACGTATGCGTCGACGTCCAAAGCTTCTTCAAACTTTGAAATGTCGGCCAAGGAGCACAGGGACTCCGGCTAATGGTACTGCAGAGCCATCTTTTTCTGCTGGCTATTCCTGCGGTTTTGGTCCCCTTTTCTCATATAGTTGTATGCCTTTCTGGCCTCTCGTTTTGCCGAATCTAATTCCACATTGGCCACTTCCCAGTGAGCGAGACACACGGTAATAGCCCTGGCTAAACAAAGATAGTCTCTATTGTTAATGGTAACGATGGATTTTTTGGCTTTAGAGTCTTTTTCTACATTGACTATTGGCTTGTTAGGACCGCTCCCTCTTTCGAATTGAGTGATGCCCAGTTGGATTTGAAATTTGTCAGTCACGAGGATCCCTTCGTTACTGTTCAAGGCAGCCATCACCACTTCCAAGACAGCTTCTGCCGTCATTTCACTGAGGGGCCTCGGTCTGACGATTATGGGGTTGCTCAGGTTTTCGGCGGTGATGTACATACGGGCCACTGCGTCCCCCAGGTAGTCTTGGCTTCCCCTACAGATGACTTCTTCGAACATCTCGAGAAGTTTGGTGCAGAGATCACGTATCGGTATTCCATTGACTTCCTCCCGGAATCTTATATGGAAAGTATGCTCCCTATGAGTACTTTACCTGTAAAAATAAAGAAAAAATATTTAGACTAGTGTACACGTAAGGACCCTACATACGTACAAAAACAAGAATGAAATGTTACCCACCTTTGAAACTATGTGAACCCAACGAGTCGACTTTGTAGTATTTGGTTTCTGGTGGTGCGACCTCGTACCTCTTTTTAGAAGGACTGTCCTCTGAACCCGAAACCAATCTCTTGTTTGCCTGATGAGCTGAAAAAAACATAATAAAAAAGGTTTCAGGGGGTTTATAGAGCCGTGGAGTTCGACACAAAATCAAAGTGAGCGTACAAAGACTACAAAAGTAGGAAGCCGAAATACTTACAGTTATCAGTATCTAGGAGCAAGGCGTCATCCGTCGCGTCGAATGAATCGTCCCACCATTCAGCAGCTCGAGGGGGATCTGGTACGGTCACTGGAGTAGACACCTGCCTGGATTCTGCTGCTTCGCGAAAGTCAGCCGCTTCTAAATCATCCTGGAACGAATCGTCCCACCATTCTCGAGGGACACCTTCTCGATCCGGCGTTGAATCCGACTTGGTTCCAGATCGGTCGGCTTCCGTTGGCTCAGCATTTTCCATTGGCTCGTCCATCCGCATTGCACCGGGAATTCGGTCGGGTTCAGTTGGTTCGTCTTGGTCAGCCTTTGCTGGTAGATCCTGGTCGGTCATAGCTGTTTTGTCTTGGTAGGGCTTGGTTGGCTCTGGCTCATCGAATAAAGACTGGTCCCACCATTCTATATGGCTATCGATTTCTCTGGGCATTTCGTTGAGGACAGACTGATCCGAAAAGATGTTGCTGTCCCACCAACTCATATCGCTTCCCAGCTCTGGCAGGCTATCCGGTAGTGACCAGGATTCATCTAATAAAAACAGAAACACATCTTATAAATTGTCCTTAGTAAAATACCTTTCAAAAATTAGGTACTGAGCAAATAGAAACTTACCATCGGTCTTGTCCGATCTGAGAACGGCCAATCTATCCATGACTATCGGATCTTGGTGAATCTCTAATGCCTCTGCCCATTCTAAAAGCTTCCCAGAATCTTGGAAAGCATCCACTTTTGCTTGATGAGTCGCCATCTGTAAAACTTAAATTATTTGTATAATTCGAAGTAGTCATTATAATATATGCCGAATTACTCACAAAGCTTTCATAAAATGTATAAGGTCTGGAAAAGTTTAGAAAATAAGAGCTGGTTTATTATTTCATGGGATCTCATTGGTACATTGTAAATTGCATGCAGCACTAATTGGACAGTATAAATTTGATAGTTTATCTATGTCATTTGGGGAGCGATTAGGCTCTATAAAAGGAACATACAATTATTAATTTGTTTTGCATTATGATAGGTCCTATGAAAAGACTAGAAAACATAATTAAACGGTGAAGCTAAGAGATTAATTTTCAACAAGGGTTTTAATATTTATTTTATAAAATATTTTATATGACCAGGAAGTCCACCATTCTGTAGAAGCAGATAATGGCCAGCAGGTTTGTAAAAAAAACAATGGCCGTTTCCATTTTATTTTAAAAAGAAGTTTAAAGTACCAGTCCACCATTCTGTAGAAGCAAATAATGGGTAGCAAGCTTGTAAACAAAACAATGGCCATTTCCATTTTATTTTAAAAAGAAGTTTAAAGTACCAGTCCACCATGCTGTAGAAGCAAATAATGGCCAGCAAGTTTGTAAACAAAACAATGACCGTTTCCATTTTATTTTAAAAAGAAGTTTTAAGTACCATGACTTGATAGAAGACGAGTTCTTTGGAAAGCGCATTTGTGTACAAAGATATGGAAGTCGTGGCAGTGGGGCGAATCGTCTACTTCGTTTTAAAAGAAGTTTTAGTACTAACCCGTACTTCGGTAGATTCGGTAGAAGAGGAGTTCTTTGGAAAGCACGTTTGTAAACAAAGATATGGAAGTCATGGCAGGGGGGCGAATCGTCTACTTCGTTTTAAAAGAAGTTTTAGTACTAACCCGTACTTTGGTAGATTCGGTAGAAGACGAGTTCTTTGAAAAGCACGTTTGTAAACAAAGAAATGGAGGTCGTGGTTGTGAGGGAATCGCCTAGTTCATTTTACAAAGAAGTTTAAGTACCAGTCCACGATTCGATAGAAGATGCATTCTTTGGAAAGCGAGTTTGTAAACAAAGATGGACAATGGCCATCTTGGTAGTGGGGGGCAAATTGTCTACTTCATTTTAAAAGAAGTTTTAAGTACCAGTCCACAAGTCGGTAGATTCGATAGACGTCTTCCGGTAAAAGATAACAGCTAACACATTTCCAGCGTGGCTGTTCCCCTTTATATTTTAAAAAGAAATCTTTTTGGTACAGTAGATTGGCTAGTATAAGATACTGGCCAACACATTTGTAAACGATATGATGGCTGTTCCCCTTTTATTTTAAAAAGAAATCTTTTTTTTTTATATTTTTATTTTTTTTTGGTATCTGCCTTTTCCAAAAAAAATGAAGATTACCCGGCAGATAGTATCCTCATTTTACACTTTGTAATCAATAGAAGCATTTATGACCTTTCAAAGAAACAAAGCAGTTTGCTTAATTTGCAACTTTCAGTGATAGTGTTGATATCAGACTTGTACAAAGAATTATATATTTTCTTTTTAAACCAAAACACTAATTATATGCATTTCAAAGGAATAATATATAACCACAATTGAAATCAATCAATTGAAAATATTTACCAGTTCCATTGCAAAGTTCTTGTATACTTAACAAGTGGACAATGCCCAAATGATGTCCATGCTATACACATTTTATAAACAATATCAAAGTACTTGACATTTCAATTCTACTGTACATGTCAGACCTGTATTTAACAATTACATAATGATAAACCAAATACCTGAAAAGAAATAACTATAAACTAGGACTAAATTGTTACCAAAAGTTAAAATACTAATCGAATAAAAGCCTCCAACTCTCCCATTGATGTTTAAATTTTGCAATCCTGTTGTTCAATTTTGCTAAAGTTTCCTCCTCAAAAAGACAATTTCTTAAAAAAGATTGCAATAAGTAAAAATTTAAATTGTGATTCTTTCTTGCACACCAGAATATATACCTTCTAGTATTTAACAGGACAAAATTCAATGGTGTGAAGTTTCTGTCATATATGTAATATCCCAGTATTTTTTCTACATTCCCCAATTTTAATTCAATGCCCAGCTTGTTTTTAATCCAATTGCAAATGTTTAACCATAACTCATTGGTTTTAAGGCAGTCCACCATTAAGTGTGTTATGGTTTCATTATGATTGTTACATAATCTACAAAGCCTTTGGTTAGATAATCCCACTTTACAAAGATAATGTCTCGTTCCTAGTATCTGGTAAAGAACTCTATACTGGAACCATTTAGTGTAATTATCAGTTACAATGTGAAAACAAGCCTGGTATATATTGAACCAATGTGTTTTACTTAAAGATACAGATAAACTTTTATTCCATTTATCCTGACTCAAAGGGTCAGTTTTATATAAATCCTTGATATATTGTTGGTAGAAGACTCGGCTACCTTTTACCTGATTAAATAATATTCTAACATGTGCTGGAGTATATGGTCTATGGAAATAGAAAGGCTTTTCAAATTTTACTTTATTTTTAAACTTCTGTATAAGAGACTTCACCCAACAAATCAATATTAAATAATTTTTGTAAGTGATCCTTGGTAAAGATTTCACCATCCTTGTCCAACACATCACCAACAACATGTATACCATTTTTATGCCATTTTGGTAGAAATAGAAGCTCTTTTGATATTTGATTGTTGTACCATATTGCAGAATAAACCACATCTGATACTTTTTCAGAGGTATTTTTTCGGCAAAAGTGGATCCAGGATTGAAAAACAGTATTCCAAAACGGGTTGGTCATTTTTCGTAATTTCAAATCCAACCATTCTGGTCCCAACACAGTCAGATTCTCTAAGTTGCCCATATATGTGGTCAATAGTGTGAACCAAGGTGGAGGATTACTTGTGGTCTCACTGATTATTTTTTAAACCAGCTCAGTTTAAGTGATTTTTCAAAATGGTATATACTTACCATTTTCAATCCCCCTGCCTTATAGTCTTTGCATAATGTATTTCTACTTACTTTTTCTACTTTACCATCCCATATAAATTTTAAAAATATTGTGTTTAATTGATTTAACATTTTTTCCGGTACTAAAATAGAAGTAAATAAATGGTTAAACTGAGGTAATAGTAGTGTTTTTATTACTGTTACTTTTCCAATTGGTGTAATGCTTCTCCTTTTCCAGTGAGACACAATAGAATTGACGTTTTCAATTGCAATTTTATAATCTAAAAAAAATTAACTGAAAATTGTAAGCCAAGTAGTCTAAAATGTGTTTCACCCCAATTTAGTTTTACAGATACTTTTAATTTTTCTTTAGAATTTTTTCGCTTGCCAATCCATATTACTTTGGTTTTTTCACTATTTACTTTCAAGCCTGACAATGTACCATAAATCTCCAATGTATTAAGTGCCGCCTGCAAGGAATTAGTTGTTCCATCGAGAATAAGGGTAGTGTCATCTGCAAATTGTGCAAGTTTATAGTGTATACCTCCAATATTTAGGCCCGCTATATTAGGATTTATTGATATCAATAAGGCTAGAATTTCAGCTGCCAAAATGAACTGGTAGCATGATATTGGGTCTCCTTCTCTACATCCTCTCTTAATCACAATTGGATCTGAGAGAATTCCTGATTGACAAATTCTAGCTTCAACATCTTTATTAAATAATTTGATCCAATCGATTAGTTGTTCATCAAAACCAAAATATGACAAAACATTATACATGAAGTTCCATGATAGAGAATCAAATGCTTTTTCAAAGTCTATTAGTAACAAAATGCCATCTATATTTTTAACTTCAATAAAATGCATAATATCATATATCAGCCTGGTACTTTCAGCTATATTTCGACCAGATAGAAATCCAGATTGTGATTTTTCTATAATTTTGTCCAAATATGGCTTCATTCTATTAGATATAACAGAGGAAGCAAGCTTATATGTGACACATAAAAGTGATATTGGCCTCCAATTCTTTAATAGTTGCCTATCCTTTTCACCTTTCGGTAGACATATTATTACTGATTGTCTTAAACTACAAGATAATTTACCTTTTTCAAAACAACAGTTTAAAGCTCTAGTGATGAAAAATTTCAGTTCAGTCCAAAACACCTTTAAGAAATCGACTGATATACCATCTATACCTGGAGTTTTATTATTTTCCATCACTTTTAAAGCTTGGGTAACCTCTGATGTTTCAAGATTTTGGCCAATAGAAATATTTTTCACTTTATTTTTTTACACTATGTAAAATATCATCTAAATCACTTACTTGAACAGTGTCATTAGTGGACTTATCATCAAAAAGTTGTGTATAGAAATGCCTAATTTCCTCAAGTATAGTCTTTTGGTCACTCGTTATTGATCCATTTTTAGCCTCAGTTTCTTAATGGTTTTTTCAGTAAAATTTTGCTTTTCAAGATTACAAAAGAAATTTGTTGGTTTTTCCCCTTCATCAAGCCATTTTAAACGTGACCTCACTATATGACCTTTGAGCTTGTAGTCTCTTAACTTCTCAAGTTCCTGTTTTTATCGTCCAAAAGCTGTTGATTTGGAAGGGGATTTGATTCCAGAGACTCAATGTCCTTTTTAAGGTTTTTCTCCTGTATGTCTATTTGTTTTTTTTAATTGATGCAAATTTTATTGATTCTCTTCTTATTCGTAAATATAAGAGTTCTAAAAAGTCATCGTCATCAACAACAAATTTTATATTTTCATTACTCTCAAAATTTTTTATATAATCTATACTATAGACCGGAACCGCATAATTTAACTTTTCCTCAATAATAATTTTATTTATCAAGTTGAGATAATCCTTGTTTGATAGTAAACTATTATTTATCTTCCAGACTCCCTTTCCAACATTAAATTTTGTAAATATTAATTTTAACTGGACTATTGAGTGGTCACTTCTATAGCCCGACATAATAGTACAGTTTTCGACCAAATGTATCATTGCACATGTTATTAAAAAATAGTCCAACCTGGCCTGTTTTATGGGATTTTTTCGTCTCCAAGTAAATCTTTTTTCAGTTTGATTAAATATTCTAAATATATCTGTTAGTTGACATCATTCAATAATATCCAAAACAACGTGCCTTGCATTTGGGTTATTAATCTGTTTATAGTTATAGGTATCTTTAACAGGGTCGAGGACAAGATTGAAATCACCACAAATTATAGTAAAGTTGTAACTAGTTTGAGATTGCAACAGGAAATTTTCAATATTTCTAAAAAAAGTTGGACTATCTGTGTTAGGTGCATAGAGATTTACCAATTTTATCTTGTTGTCAAAAATTTCTATATCTAAGTGCAACAAATTTCCATCATTATCATTATTTACAGACATTACTTTGAATTCAAAATTCTTACTAAATAGAACTGCCACACCCCTTGAATTGGTGGTTTTGCCATTTAAATAAAATTTTCCAGGCCAGATGTTGTAAAATTTCAGTGTGTCCTTTTCATTCAAATGAAATCTTTGCTACAGTAGATTTGTTAGTAGCTGTCTACCAGTAAACGCCTGTACTTTAGATAATATTTATAATTTATATTGAATTAGTAGGTTTAGCTTATATTCTTTTTAAACAAAATTTTCAAATGGCATACTGAACAATTAATACATTGTTTATGCTGTTCAATATTTATCTTAAAGTGTTATATTTTTGAAAATATATCTCTATTATCAACCAGTTTTACCACAAACCGGAAATACCAGTGAATGCCCATTTGTAAACAAGATGATGGCCATTCAACTCTTTTATTTTAAAAAAGAAGTTTCTACATTATGGTGCATATAATTGTGTATTATTGTGAATTTGCTAATCGCATTTATGACTGATACCTAGTTTTAAAAGTCAATTATGTATGGTTATAGATGTAAATTTTTTTTAAAATGCCAATGATTTCAATAGAAATTATGCATAATGCTTTTTATATAATTGAATTATTAAAAGAGTGCATTGTGGACCAGAATATTTTTTCATAAGGTATATATACATTACGGTTTTTAAGACTGAAGTGTAATCGCAGTGTATGTTTTGATTTTATTTTACCAAAAATATACGACTACATTATGAATTCATTTGAGTACATCTTTGGGTTATTTTTCATTATGTGACCGTTTAGGGTTTGGTGTATATTATTATTGTAAATTTTTTAAACTTATATATGCGCATTATACTATTAGTAATGCAATAAAGTCTAATTACTTCTTTTCATAAAATTTAATGATAAATACCTTGAACAATGTAGAAATAGTTATCCAAAAACACTTGGTCCATTAATATTGTATCCTATTACAAAGGTGGAGAGCCAAAATCCGTGCTGAAAAGGTGACAAGAAAATCCGGAATAATATTTTTGAATTGCAAATCCTTGCTTTTTTATAGGGAAATTTTGGTGGTGGATTAAGAGATGTTAATTCAATCAGTCAAATGGGAATGCTGGAATTATAGTCACACCAATCAAAATGCTGGAATTATAGTCACGCCAATAGGATTTCAGGATTTCAACAGTGCAGTTATTTTCAAAATACCAATATTTTTTTATTTTTTTTTGCAGTAATAAATATTACATTGGTTGTATCAGCAATAGCAGTTATTGGTTTTAGATTTAATTATTCATATATTCCTGTTATGCTAGCAGTAGGTGGTTTGTTGGAACATAGTCACACCAATCGGATTTCAGGATTTCAACAGTGAAGTTACTTTGAAAATTCCAATATTTTTTTGCTTTTGCATTAATAAATAATAAATATTACATTGGTTGAATCAGCAATAGCAGTTATTGGTTTGTCATTAGATTTAATTATTCCTATAACCCTGTTATGCTAGCAGTTGGTGATTTGTTATGGGACCTTAATTACTCCCTGCATGGCCATATTTGCTTGACCAAATTGGTCAATGAGTCTAGAACCATGGGTGGCCATCTGTCAGAAAAATTAAGGGAGAGTGGGGAGGGGGTAAAGGGTGGTTTTTGGAGGGTTATAAATAGTGGTGCAATCTTGTATTTGGATTTATTTACACAATTGCAAGGATGGATACTCCTACAACCAGCAAAGCACCAAAGGCTAAATTGTCCTATGTTGGACAAAAAAATGAGTAAGTACTTCTAAGGAATTTTTTTTAAGAAAAACAATAGTATTTGTCAAATATATATGGATGAACATTGGGCTATTTTCTTTTTTTTCAGAATAGCTAAACTCCTGCTAAAGACCCTGAGGGGGCTTCACACAAAACCAATGAGCAGCACTAGTGACCTTTTGGAGCTAGCGCTCCTCAAAAGTTACTGGCTCATAGATGAGCCAGTGAAAAAGGAATTATTTGTAAGTAGTTTTGATTGAGTGTGGTAATTTAGATTAGGATAAAAATGGGATAATAAGGATCTTTCTGTAGAAATAATATTTAAAATTTGGGAATATACGGTATGCAAAGATATGTTTTTTATAATGAGTAATGTTTCTTTTTTTTATATTTTCAGATGGAGGAGAGTGTGTCCTGTGAGGGGGAAGAAGAGCCCATAAATCAGTAAAACATTTATGAGGCGGGGTTATAATTATTTGTTGGTTTCAAAATTGGGGAAAAAATTTCGATTCTAAATTATGGAAGCTGTAACAGCTAACCTCCCCGTGATGGCTTCTGGAAAGCTAATAGCTGGTTTTTTTCCCTCCACAAAAGGGTGGCCAAATGAGTCATAAACCCCACAGTCAAAACCCCTACATTGTACCATATTACCTTTGCGACCGCATGAGTCATAAACCCCACAGTCAAAACCCCTACATTGTACCATATTACCTTTGCGACCGAATGAGTCATAAGCCCCCAAAGTCTCAAAGCTCAGTCATAGTATCAGTGTAGAAGTCTTTTCATCAGTGCTGATATATACTGAATATGTAGCAGAAAATAGACATCTATATCATATAAACCTTTATTTCGAATTAATGACATATAAAATTACATTTAAAATACAATTTATAAAAATATATATTGGTTAGTGTTGCATTGATATCTATATTAAATAAAACTTTGGTGAGATTAATACAAAGAAGAAATTATAGTTAAATTGTGTTATTGAGTGTCCTTAATACATAATACAGTACATAGAACTTGTGTGAGAGTTATGCCATTACAATTAGTTATAAAATGATAAAATAATGTCTTTGATTTGTGTAACGGTAATGATGCTGTCTCTGAGTTGTCTGTCTGAGGTTGTACACTCTTCTTTCTTGTCTAGGCAGTCCTCTGTCCTGTCCGGCTGGTGGCCTATCTCCTCTAGCTGCTGGTCTATCCCGTAGTGCTGGTGGTCTGCCCGGAAGTGGTTGATCCATAAAGTGGTGCCGATAGGTCCTTTCTAATGTCCTCACCATCATCCCTGAAGATAAGTATAGAATATGCGATATATCTCACAATAATAAGATTTTTAGTATAAAAATTATACTTTTATAATTCAGTGTTAATAATACAGTTATTTCTACATTGTTTCTGGTGTGATATATTATAAAAATGGAATGGATTAATGAAAAAGTATTACAACAGTTGGCAATAACTCAATCCATATCCACTAATGGGAGGTGAATTAATGATATTTCTTACCTATAGCAAGGTTCAAGATGGTCAGTACTTTGTACATAAAATTTTGACAGTCTTTGCAATACCCTCTATGGTCCTTATACACATTTGAGCCCACATATGAATGAATTGCATGTGTTGGATTACATTGCGAATTTCCTGTTGATGGGCCTGTAGAAAGGCTATGAGAAAAATTGGAAGCATACACAAAGTGAATGATGTTTTTTTTCTCAATATCTACTGACTGAGTTTCATCAGTTATTAATTTTGATTTCATCAGTGATATCTCATGTAGATTAGGAAAGACCTTTTGAATTTTGTCCAGTTGAAATGCACTGTCCCTTAAGACCAATTTCTGTATCCCTTTACTTTCATCATTGCTTAGTTTTAACTGATCAGATGTTTCCAATTGTAGATATGATATCTGGTCTTTTCCACAAACACATTTCTCAGGACACATACAGTACACTGAGATGTAAATACAGAGTGTGAACAAAAATAACTTCCAAAACATAATGATAGCCACTGAAATAAAATGAATATCCTGAGTGAAATTAGATCTTAGTATGTAGCAGTATGGGTAGAGTGTAAGACAATGTTGATAATCTGGGGAGACAATGGGACAATGAGTACAAAAGAATAATGGTAAAGTTTAATATTTGGTTTATAGGTATAGAATAGGTGTTGCAAGGATCAATTAAAAAGGCCTATCCATTTCCTTTAGAATATAAGCTTCATTGTTTAATCATCAGGTGTTATGAGGGATGGTTTCTTGACATGAAGGGATTAGGGGTATATTGGAAAATCATTAATAATGGGTCTGTTGTGAAAATGGACATGGCTTCTTGACATAGAGAGGCTTATGGGTTTAATTTAAAATCCTTGACAATGGGGGCTGTGTTGAAAAAAAATGGACATGGCTTCTTGACATAGAGGGGCTTATGTTATTATTTGATATTTCAATTCTGTTTTCATTTTTGGGGGGCTTTATCAGCACTATTTTCTTACAAGGGGTGGCTTCTCATTATAGATCTAAAGGGATTACCTTCTTCTACTTAAAAAATCTATTTCTTGTCATAATACCATTCATGCATTAAGATATGGCTTCCCAAAACAATGGTATGTGTATGTCGTTGTGTCTGTATGTTTCTGTGGGTATATAAATAGTGTAGTTTAATGAGAGTTCATTAGAAATTTGTCAAAATGTTCATCAAGGTATTATCAGTCTTTTGGGTTTTGGTCATTACAAGGGGTTTGATGTGGTGCAATGAAAAATGTATTTGCCTAGAAGAAAATGTAAAACTTTTTTGTAGAGATATAAATGAAGGAGACTTGTTCAAAAATGGGGATGCCACAAGAGAAATTGAATTGAAGAATAGTTTTGTTGGATTACAATGGATCACTGAAACTTTTGGCAAATTGGAAAGAGTCTGCTTTGTAGAAAGCAATGTTTTGGATTGTAATAGTTTGTACTTTGTGAGGGTTATTGGAGGGTGTAGTGACAGAAGTAGTAGTGATGGGTTAAAATCAAAAGGGGTGACATCTAAAAGTGTATAGAAATGGGTAAAAAAAGAACTTTTGATATTACAGTGACTGTGTTGATTATAGGTGGGATAACTTTTAGTGTTTTAGGTATTGTAGTAGTTAGACAAAGACTGATTAAAAGATATCTAAGAATTGGAGAAGAAAGGATGGCATATATGAAGAGACTAGGGAGTTTTGACTTCGATCAAGCTGAGGAGGACAGGGAAAATAGAAAACACACAGAAGAAGCAGAAAGGGTGGAAAACAAAGGTCAGTTAGAGCAATATTGTAGAAAGATATTTTGGATAATCTTAGCCATATGTAAAGATATATATTTTTATTATTCTGCTCTTTGAACAATATAAAATTGAATTGTAAAGTGTTTTTTCATTTGTAATAAATTGGATTAATTTGTAGTAATTTAAGTACATAAGTTGGCTTTACATATGTAGTAAATATACAAAATATTATAGGGTGTGTTTTAGTATATAAAAGAAGTTTTAACATCTATGCATTGTTATGGTATTTCAGAGAAAAAGAAGAGGAAAAAATGGCTGAAAAACCTGACAGATACAATTTTAGAATGACAGCCTGGAGAAAGGAAAGACAAGAGCAGAACATTGAAAGTGAGGTGTAAATGTGGGTGTACTTATGGCTTGTTTGGGGAATTTGTATATTCTGTGTTTTATTGACAATTTAGAAATTGGTGCTAACATGGTATTTTATGATGTGTTAATTTAGCTAATAGAATAATGAGTTGGTGTGTGTGTGTGTGTGTGTGTGTGTGCTTTTTTGCTTCTGTATGGGTGTGCTTTACATGGTAGATTGTGTAATAGTGTAATATAAGTTTTAAAAGGGAGCTTTTAGTAGGGAGGATTTAATGTTGTAGGTAAACCCTCACAGATTGTAACTATGACCAGGTGTCTTTAATTGGTTTTGTGATGTGGAAAAAAAGCTTGACTTTTTACATTGTTTGCTTTGAATTAGTAGATGTTTAAATAAATCCTAGTTATATGTTTTTAAATGTCCTTACAAATTTTTATGGGTTTAAACGTCTTAATTTTTGCATGTTTCATTTTTTTTCTCCAGTGCTATAATAATTTTGTATGTAGTTTTAAATGTCCCTTATTTGTTGCTATGAATGTGTAGATGATTAAATAATCCTTGTTGTTGCATGTTTTGTCCTTGTACCTTACAAATTTGTATACCTTTAAATGTCCTAATTGTGTTTCATTTTTTTAGTGTTATGATAGATCTGTATATAGCTGTAGATGCTTAAATATTCCAAAGTTGTTTACTAGTTTTTTAAAGGTCTTTACACGTTTGCTGGTTTGAATTTACCTTTAGCTGTTTGCATGATTTTATTTGTCTTTATGTAGCTTTAAATGTTGTTTATTTGTTGGTGATGCTATATGCCCAAGGGGGCCCATATAGATTTTTTGACCAAACAGCCTCCTATACTACTTTTGGCAAGTATACCTTGTCGAATGCTTACTCAAGTTGTACAAGTAAATGTTTTATTGTGAAGTTTAATGTTGGATAGCTTGCCTGCTTATCTTAAAACATTCGGTTAATGGCACATTTAAAATATATACTTGCATAATAATGTGCTTTTCTATGTTATATCAGAAATTATTGCCAAGTGAATTGGTGTCATAATGTACTCTTACATGATTGGTTGATGTTGCTATTGAACTGATTAAAAACTAAATAAAAAAGGAGTAATAGAAATAATAAATGTTAAAGCCCAGGCAGTATTTCATTTATCCATACCTTTGGGGCCCTTGGAAAATGAATAGCAATATGTCCACAAGTTAGAAATTCTAAGAAAAATTCTAAGATACTTTGTGAATACAAATCTTGGCATATGTGAACAGAAAGTGGGAAATTAAAATAATATGAAGAGGCTATTTTTCACCACAGTACAAAGAATGGGCAACTTAGTATATAACACTCTGTTCTGGATGTCAATTTGCAATTATTAATCAGTTTCTGCACTGTAATCACCAAAACAACTATATTTCTTAATTAAGAATGCTATGTGCCAGTCTTTGATTTAAAAAAAATTCTAAGAATACAATTAATTGTAAGAATAAGAATCATTGTGAATAGTAAACTTCTTATTGTTAGAAAAAAAATAATAAAAAACGACAATTCTAAGAACAATTCTAAAAATAAGACTAATGTAAGAATAAGAATCTTTTTTGTCACCTAATAACATAAGTTTATTTACCCTTTTTTCATATAGTGCTAGGTACCTTGGGAGGGTGAGGGTAGCAAACCTTCCATCAAGGCCCATTTCCAGTGCTCTTTCATACACAGTATGAAATGATTTGTTTACAATTTGAATATTAAATATATTATTAGTTAACTTGTTACATATATTTGGTTAGATAGATTTACAAGTTCTTTCTTTATAAATTCCAGTATGTATGTTTTGTAAAAATCTTGACATTCTTTATTTCACTGACCTAGTAAAGTGCATGACTATGATGAAATGGCCTTTTCAATAGATCTTTGTCAAACAAATGTACTTTTCCAAGTACATTTGAAGTCTATAGTAGTCTAAAAAGTTGATGCTAACATTGAAACATTTATTTATATGTTCACATGAATAGATTTCACCATTCTGATTTACATTATTAGAAGGTGAAAGAACCCTCTGTTGTATAGTTGTGGTATAAAAAATGGAACATCAGATATTACTGGATTGTACTAATAGTGGCCACATATTCTCTTTGGGTTGGGGATGGAGATGAGCAGGTGATTAAATTTGGGAATAATAAGCATTTTTAAGTTATTTTTCCAATTGGTGTTAAATATCGCTGTTTCCATCTGGTTAATGTTTTTAATGTTTTTGAATAGGCGAAGTTGTAATTTAATTCTATGATTTTTTCCAAGTGTACTTAAAACTCAATACCGAGTAAGTTAAACTTGGTTGTGTCCCAAGCCAAATCTGCAACTCCTTCTAATTTATCTTTAGAGTATTGCTTTTTCCCAATCCATATTATTTTGATCTTATCAGTGTTTACCTTTAATCCAGACATAGAACCGTATATCTCAATAGTGTTCAGTGTTGCCATCAGAGAAACTCTTGTACCATCTAGTATGATGGTGGTGTCATTGGCATACTAGCAGAGCTTGAATTATTTATTTGCTATTGAAATACCATGTATTGACATGGTAAATTTGACCATTAGCCAGAATATTTGGGCACAGAGGAGGAACAAGTAAGAAGCTATAGGATCTCCCTGCCTGCAACCTATTCCGATGGTGAAGGAGCCAGACATTATTCTGCATTATATAACTGATGCTTTGATTTTGGTATTAAAGGTTTTGATCCATCGGATCATATTTGGGCCAAATCCTAAAATCCCCATGACTGAATATAGAAACTTCCATGAAACCAAATGGTAAGCCTTTTGAAAGTCAACCAGCATTAATAGACCAAGTATATTTTCTCTGTGTTTTTCATTATATCATAGATAAGGCGGACACTGTCATCTATATATCTACCAGAAAGAAAGCCTGTCTGGCATTTTGATATAATTTTATCTAGATGTTTTTTATTCTATTTGTGATGGTTGATGCACCAATCTTATACACTACCGCGAGTAACGAGATGGGGGTGCCAATTTCTTAAATAATGTCTAGGTTTATTACTTTTAGGTAAACATATTATTAAACACTGTCTCAAAGACAAGGGAATTTCACCAGTGTTGTAGGTATAGTTCAAAACTTGTAAAATAAAAAAAAAGTAATTTCTTTCAAATACTCCATCAATCCGGGACATTTTCCATTTTTCATTGCTTTTAAAGAGATAAAGTTCATCAATAGTTAAGGTGCCTTCTTGTTCTAAAGAGTCATTCTGTGTCAATGTTTTGACCTTCTTATCAGAGAATAAGTTATTTAAATCACTTTAAGTGAGATTATTATCTTTGTTTTGAAATAAATCTTGATAAAATTCTTTTATTTTGTTGAGAATTAATTTCTGATCAGTGATGGTTTCCCCATTAGAGTTTATGAGCTTTTCATTGTTTTTAAAGATATCCTGCCTTTTCTAGTAAGCAAAAATATTTCGAAGGCTTTTTTCCTTCTTTTATCCATTCTGCCCTTGACCTTATATAGTTGCCATTTAACCTCTTATCTCTTGCAGCAATCTTTTTTTAGCTTCAAGTGAGTCTAAAATTTCTGGAGAGGCATTTCTTTCTAGAGTTTGTATTTCTGACATAAGTTATTTTTCTTCGTTATTTTGCCCTTTTTCAATCTTGAGACATATTTTATAGTTTCACTCCTTAGTTTCAGGAGTAAAACTTCAATAAATTGGCAATCATTAATAACTAGTTGTATGTTCTGGTCTGGTATAGCATCTACATTTTCTATATTATAAACTGGTACAGAGTACAACGTCTTCTCAATGTCTATTATGTTATTTATCATCTTTAAATATTCTATTTCTTTCAAAAGGAAACAATTGAATTTCCCCACTCCTTTCCATTTGGTAAAATTGCACAAATTTATATTTAATTCAACAATCGAGTGATCTGTCCTGTGTCCAGGACAAATATTGCATGTATTTATAAAGTCTAACTAATTGATTCGAAACAAGGAAATAATCTAATCGAGCTTGCTGTACTGGATTCTTGCGACGCCATGTGTATATTTTTGTATTTTCATAGTAAAACCTATACGCATCAACTAGATTATGACTCTGAATTATTTTAAAACAGTTTTGTGTGCATTTGGATTACTGATATTTTTGTAATTAGATGTATCAAGAGTCAGGTCTAAGGCTAAGTTATAATTCCCACATATAACTCTGTGGTTCTGCAAATTTGCTTCTATCATTTTTTTAACTTTATTGAAGAATTTTGGAAAGTTTGTGTTGGGGCATAAATAATGATAAGTCTTAGTGTCATGTCGCTAAGAGAAAGGTCAACACAGATTAGATTGCCATCCTCATCTTTGGAAACAGACTCAATCTTATTCCAAAATATTCTCTGGTTGAAACCATTAATGTAGTACCTTTATGAGTCCATTTGAAATTCTGTAAAATTTACACTATTTTCTAAATACATGATTTGCATATAAAACACACGCACAAACATTACTTATAACAAACCAGTTGAAATTGTAAGATGTAAATTCATCATAAAAAATTATAAAGAGATATACATCCATAAGATATTAACATCAAGAATCCATTTACAGCGACATATACAATATTTTTAAGTGGATAGAGCCCTAGTTTATACACAAAGGATTTTGATTAACTGCAGTTGCTGAACTTACTGACAGTGTATAATTCTGAATCAACAATCCATTTGAAATTATGTTTGAGTTTACAAAAACTGACTTTACAACTGAGACTAATTATGGTTATACTGTATATGATTTATGTATATGTAGAGTACATCAATATTACCAAAATCACAACTGCATCAATTACAGAAAAACAGTATAAGTAGGTACATTGGCAGACTCTGAATTGTTCCAGTTAATGGCATTAACCTTAAATCTGTCCATTTGAAATTACGATGAAGTTACAAAAGTTTATGGATAGGTTGACAAGACCCACAGTATGAAGAAAAAGAACAAAACATTCTTTTGACAAGCCTTATGAAATTATGGTGAAATGTACCTCAGGTTATAAACATACAGATTTCTAATTTATTTTAAAAATAATTTTCTATTTAGAAATATTTTTTTAATTCACAATTGTTTTAGGTAAATAGACTGTGTATGTACATACCAAAGATTCTGATTAAGTTTAACTCTAGTAGTAAAATTTATAGACACTGTAAAACTTTTAGATTTACAATTTCATGTTAAAATTTACAATAGTATATTTTATGACCGTGTTCAATTATCACTCATTCTCAGTTAAATGGGACAATTAGAGGCCAAATTGTGGCACAGCAGTGATGGTGATAAAATTCATTCTTATTGTCTCTATTTGGTGACAGAGCATGTAATTTTTCCTTGCTATCTATTACAGTTTTTTTTGCGCCATTTTGTATACATGCTGACAAATTATTAAAAACTTGCATTGTGAATTATGTTACTTCATACTGGCTTTATGATTGTTGCAGTAAAAAATTATATAAATGAAATAATAGTCTGCATTTAATTCTGAACTGTAGTAAGCTTAATAATAAAACATAGTGAAACAAATAAAATATCACTGATCTGATTTAAATATATTTTTTCTTGAAAAGATACTGTATGGCTGAAAACAATTTGTAAAACACAATGCAAGTTACAAAAGTAACTTCATGTCAATGTTTATTTCAATGTGAATGCTTCAATTGTTGTCTTAAAAGTTATATACAAATACAATATAGACATCAACAGAGTTTTAAAAACATATTGGACAAGAAACCAACAGTGATAATACCTTTTATTTTAATGATTTACGATTTCTATGTTTGGTAACGTAATTCACATGGAGTAAGGAAGCAAGTAGAGCAAGGTAAAGACAGTTAAATATAAAGTATGAATGAGCTGTGTGTAAACTTTTTTAAAGCTATAAATGAATCTTTTGGTGTATTATCTTCAAGAATGGGCACCTTAACAGGATAAAATGAACATCAATACCAAATAAGAATGCTTATTTATCAGTCTTTTGCAGTAATTAAAAATGTTTGTTGATTTAACTTGTTTAAGGGGTTATTTTCATAACATAATGTCACATATTACATTATTTAACTTTTGTTTAGATTACATTTAATCTGAAGCTGTTATAAACAACAAGCAGATGTCCATGATATGGTAACGTAATTCACTTACTTTATTTGCAAATGCCAGCACTTTTGTCAAACTGTGTTCTTCGATAGTTAAACAGTGCCTTATTATTCTATGATGGTGTAGAACACAATCAGTATACATGTACACATGAAAAAGGCTAGTACCAATTTCTGTAAATGCATTACTAAACTTGTAAAGTCAATGTGCATAGTTAAGAATGTGGGGGTGACTAACTTTACATAATATGGCCTTACCCTCTACCCAAATTGCATCCCAGTTTCTTGACCATTTGAATGAACATCCATTCTTTGAACTGACATTTTGCAACTACTAACTTTTGTGAAATTTCAAACTTTGATGAATTTGATAAATCAATGTTTCACAAGTCATTGTTTTGAGCTGCTACAAAATCAATTTCTGAGAATGGTAGGTAAAATCAATTTTGATTAGTCTTTATTGCATTCTATAAGATATCACAAATTGTCTTAAAATGTCCACCATCAAAACACTGACTACAAATGATGAATGTGTTTTCTGACACCATCATAGGCTGGTTCTGTTGGAACAACAGCATGAAGTTTTTGCATTCCCAACCCTTTACTGGTTGTAGAGGCAATGAGACAACAAAACTGGGTCTTCTTCACATTCTGGTTTCAATGCAAAATCATATCTAAGTGAACTTTTAACCATTTTAGTGAAGCACCCATTTCTAGTCCCCTGTAAGTATACAGTATTCTTTGGTTTTCTCTGCTTCTTTTCTCCCACACTCCAGCATTGTTTTTGTCTGAGGATCAGTAGTGTAACTACTTGCACCTATTTGAGCTAATTTCATTCTTAATAAGCCCTTTGAATTTTTACTCTGGTATCTCTTATTTGTACAGGAAAAAATACATTCATAAGGTTAAAGCAAAATTACAGATGAACTACAAATTATTGAAGTAAATAACCTCCATCTCTCTCACCCTTACACAAGTTTTTTCCATGCTGCAACAATTGACTGTAATCAATGAGAGCATAAATGTCAAAGAGCAACGGCCTTACCCAGTCTTGTCTAGTAGCATATCTTTCATCAAAATATTGCCAATTCTTCACGTTATGAGAATACACAAGCTTTATAGGATAAGTAGGATAAAAAGCAAGGACCCTAATATGGGTACAGGCTTTTGATCCTGTATCCATAGTTACTTTTTAGCAAGACCTTCTTGTTTTTTATTCCTGTATTGATTTAGGATGTGAGAAGCTTTTTCCCAACATTTACAAAACTTGCTGAACATATGTGTCTATGGACAGTTGACTCTGTTTCATAAGTATTTTCGTGGATAATAATAATAACAGGGCGTTGAATGTGTTGTTTTCCCTACAGCTTTTTGGCATAACTATTTTGAGAGGAAACAGTGTCAGGAAGCATATATTTGTGTGCATTTGCACATTGGATCTGATCATTTTTTTTAATATCAGAAAATCTGAAACCTCACCCTGCTCTATACGACACAGCAACACAGCATGGCTGGCCTTTGCCCCACTCCTGAAAAACTATGACACAGTAAAGCATAAGCTCCTTCATTTCTATATTTTTCTTCGTTCATGGTGTAACAAAAACCAGCGATCCACTGTGTTGGAGTCAACTGGTCGTAGGATATTCTTTCTTTGGTACTCCAGATGAGTACAAACTCATGGGGCCATTTCACCATAACTTCAACCACCCCCACCCCCAGGACTTAATGTTATGGTCACTACCTGATTGAAAAGAAGTAAATTTTTTCAATCATTGTTCAACTTGCGCCTTTGTGAAATATTATTGTCTTAAGGCAGAGAGATTGGGTAACTGACCAATGGGGGAAGGATTGCACCCGTTGCTGGATCATGCGAAACATGGTGTCTGATCACTGGGTTTTTGTTTCTTAACATGTCTTTTTTTCCACTTTTTCACAATTTTTTTCGCTATCATTTTTTTCGCTGATGCAGTTTTAATATTGTCTAGCCGTTTACTTAATACTGTGACCTGCTGGAGAATTTGTTGATTTATAAGATTTGGGGCACCCAGATTCAAACCAGTGTCTTTACTGGTGGAAGGTAGAATCTTTTTGGCAAAAGTCCGAGCCTTTGTCTGATCTGAATCAGCCTCGTTGTCTGACTGAGAAATTAAGCCATTACAATCAAGCTTACTATCCAAACCAGACAGATCCAAATTTTTTGCCTAAATCTCTCCCATACCCGATTGTTGACAATTTCTGAGGGCAGACCAGTATATATACCAGGAAGTACTTTGATCTGATAAAAGGCCCTGCTGATATCTATCTTATAGATCATAGCAGCAGGGCCCAAGTTTCTCAAAGAAGCAGTAATGCAATCCACAGAGGGATACTTAAGAATATACTCAGTGTTTAGGTAAATATCCTTAAGAACACCATCATTTACCGAGTGGCCCTTGGGCCAGCTCAAATCTATGATGGTCCTCTTGTTGTCAGAGTCTTGGTTGTCCCTCACCATTAAAGGGGAAATATGAAAAGCAATCAGTTTGTTATCAAAAGGACCAAAAATGGCACTGTATTGTAATTCATCCATAATGTACTTTTCCACATGTATGGGGTTTTGGACTGCTGATGCATGACTGTCTTCTGCTAGAAGTAATTTTATTTGCCTGTCAAAATCTAGGGGAAATCTAAATCTTAATAAGTCCAATAATTGTCTATCCCAATAACTATGTAAATACTTGGCCCAATTTTGACATTTAAGGTGGGATTTTATCGGTATTCTACAAGCCAGATAATTTGGAAGACCACTTGCTTTTATCATGAAATGAGCCTGAATAATGTCTGGTGGAGATTCACACAGCACTGGACTACCGGTTTTCAACTTAAGGGGACCTTTTGGTATAAAGCCAAATGGTAATATGGTGGTACAATTGCATATTAAGTATTTGATATAAGTTTACAAGTCTGAAGAGACTCACAATGGTTATTGAGGCTACAGTTTCTGTTTACATCTAAAATCCAATTGTCTGTGTCCATAACATCACTATGAGCACCAAGTTTCATTGTGTTCATATTTTTTACTGACTCCTCCATGTTACTATCACCAACAATAAGCAAGGAAGGTTTGCACTCATTGGTGTGATTACTTCCATTGTGACATGACATTTGGACTGCGATTTAATGCCAGCATCCACCAGGGAACGTTTGCACTCGTCGGAGTGACTAGCTTGAACATTACATGACCTTTTTAACAAAGGAAATTCTTCTAACCATGGAACTGATTTACAAGGCACCTCGGGATCAAGCAAAAGTATGTGACCCTGTGTTTGTGACGAGTTTGTCGTTCTAGACTCGTCATTATCACTCTTGGTATTTAAGAGATTGCCCACTAAAACCCAGTTTTGTTTTTATTCCCTTTTAAATCTGTGTTTGCTTTACCAGCCAGCTGGGGCTGTGAGTGGATACCAAGAGTATCCGGCAGAAGTTTGCACTCTTTGAAGTGCTGTAAAGAAGGGTTGTTGGTATTGCCTGAATTTTTATTATCAAACTGTACACATGTTTCAGTACTTGCCTCCAACGTGGAGTCCACTTCTGCATTTAAATCTTGCAATATCTGAAACCTATTGTTTTGTAGAACGGGTACATTCTCTATTATGTGAGAAGGCAAATTACTGATTGTGCAATGGACAAGTTTAGGTTAAGGAGTGGTCACACTGTGCAGAACCCGTTTAACAGGGAATTTTTTACTTCTAGCTTTACTGATTTGGACTAGCTTTGGACTAGCTTTGGACACAAACACCGCATTCTTGTCATCTGCATTAGTGATCCATTTTGTCACTATTTTTGGCAAGGGCCTGAGCATAAGTTTGATTGGGCTTAACCTTCTCAAAACTGGCCCATTTGTGATACCAAGCAAATGCCTTGTGTTTGTCAGCAAGACTTGCTGACTCAGTGTTCAAAATTTTCGAGTTATTTTTTTAATGTTTCGGGTTTTTTAATGTTTCTTTAGTTTGTTTTTGCAATCCACCTCAATGTGGTTGAAAGCTTTGCCATTGGTAAAACAAGCTGAACAAATGTGCCTATACACAATGCCTTTGGTTTCGTGAGTTTTAGGCTGGTTACCTGTGCCCTGATTGAAATAAAGGCTTGGGATTGTTTTGGAAGTTTTGGCTCCAAATTTTCTTGAATTTTGCATATTCATGGAGGGGTAAATTACTGATTACTAATTAAAACAGTGAGTGAACTACTAAATTATTAATTGTGGATAAAATAGAACTAAGTAATTCCATTCTATGAATTATGTACCTGTTGTTTTAACATAAACTGTTAAATTGATTAGGTTTCTAAACCAAGTTATCAACAAAACATATAATCCTGAGTTTGTTTGAACATGAGACCTAACTTGGTACAAACACAAAGGGGTCTAGTCCCCTATGTGGTTGTGTTAGACAATGGCAGGAGCTTTATAGCTGTCACTTGAAATAGGTATATTACTCTGGTGAGGGATATCTTACAGATATAAACCCGGACAAGATTTTCAAACTCAAGGTCACTACGGCAAGGTTAAAGGTCAAATCAAGGTCACACAATGACGTTGCACACCTACACCCCCTAACCAATGTCCCTACCAAGTATCAACTTCCTACACATTCATTATGGTTTCTGAGATACAGGCCGGATAAACTTTTCCTGCCACCCACCCACCCATCCGGACACCATGGATGAAAACAATACCCTTACAGCCCTTAAGGGCTGTGGGGTAATAACTAAAATCAACGTAACTAAACATTGGATGTATCACTGGTGTTTAACTTCAAGAGACGTTACCCCTCTGTTGCCAATCGTACAAATGCCAGTGAAGGGCACTTGTTGAGGTCAAAAACCTGTTAACCAATGAAAAAAAAAAAACGTTTTACAAAACAGCATGATCAGACATACTAAAACCTATTCCGAAATATTTAATCAGGTACCCTCCAGGAATGAACTTGGTGGAACCCAGATGCCACCTTGTAAATGCATGTTTTTTAAATGTTATTTTCCCACTTCTTTTGTGTTGTGGGCTCCCTTGGGGCTGCGATTGAAATAAAGATAGAACAGATCAGTATATATTTTAAACATTATTATTTCTAAAGACTGTAAAAATATATTTCAATTTTGATGATAGAGGTTTTTCATTGCATTAATAACTGAGACCAAAAAAAAAGCATTTTAAACTGAATAATTTTGCAGATTTTGACTTTATCATATCAAACTTATTTTGATTAAAACTACAGTCTTGTATATTTACCATAATGCTGTTATAGTGCCAGCAGCTTCGGGATTTTCTGCTTTCTTGCACGTAACATCATGGACAAGATTTTCTTTAATCATTAGAAAAATACTTAAAAAGAAATTGAAGTTTTTCTACGGTTTTTCACTTAAAATTGTAACAATGTAGTATAGCAATAGTAAATTCAAATTATGCAAAAATACTTTAAACAAGCATCACAATGAGACTTTAGATCAAAATGTTAGCACAACTGGAACATATATGTTTGTAGAAAGATATATCATCACAGGAACGCCCATAAAAATTACATAATTGAACTGTTAATTGTCCCAAAGAACAAAGAAACACAGTTCTGTTGAAGAGGCCATTCAGAGAAAAACTAATCGGACATACATCAGAATTACTGGAGACGTAAATGCTGTGCCATTACAGCGATTGCATGCATACTTAGTGCCACACATCTGTTACTGGAACAATTTTCACAGAGAATATTTGATATTCTTGTGTTACCATGGCTACCTATAAATCTCTGCCAGCGCTCATTCTTGGACACACAACTGTGACCAAAGTTGCATAGGAGTTGAAATGAAACTTAGTTAAGGCTAGCTCAAACTCAGAAACCGTATAAAGCCGTATTCCAAGGAGGTATAAATGGTGTAAGATTCAGTGTAAAAAAGTAAATTACAAAGTAAATACAATACGGGGCTTATATACTTCATATGTAAATATCTTAAGCAGGCATACTGATGAGTTAAGGCTCATTAAGTATTTTATCAAATTTAAATGAGAAGACCAGAAAATGTAAAAACTATGAAAGTCGATAGATTTATTGGTTGAGTGTAGGTTTACCGTCGTGTTCAACACATTGTTATATCAGGGTGGTAAGTGAATGGAGGAAAGCGGTGCTTACTTGTTGGTCAAGATTCTACACTGAAATCATAAAATTTAACACATGTTTAACTTCAGACTATAAAAAGGGTTTATAAACAGACTGATTGGTGGCTGTTTTAAAAGAAATGTCTGAATATGTCTGTATATGAAGTTAATTATTCATAATTGCCACTGTCTTAGTATGGTTTGTTTTATACTAGCTCAGTGAACATACTTCCATAATTACGAACCCAGTTAGTTATGTTTAAAGTAATCATTGTCATAAAAATATAAAGTTATAACTTTCACTAAAGTTATAACATTCACTGGAATGTCAGACATTTTAAAATAGTTCAACTTTCCCATTATTGTTTTCAATGTGTCTTCAGTATGTAAATTATACTTTACATATTGCAAAACTCTGGACGTTTCAGTGGCTGGGTGTATTTAATCACTTGACTCTCCCTCTCTGAGGTCATGTGTTCAAACCAGCTCATGACAACATAGGCCCCTCTCCTCATATGACCGTATCTGTTGAAAGGGATATCATGTCCCAGCTTTGACCTTGTAAATGTGAAATGACACATTTCTAAATTAGGAATAAAATTAGGAAAACAGAATATATATGAGTGAAAAGCAGTTTTCAACATTCTTTAAAAGCCAAATTGACCTTATGTTGCCGTTCTTGCATCTATGTCTTCAAACACAAGTGCAAAGTCAAATCTTATCTTAAATTTCTGGTATGCCAATTCTAACATGTGTTCACTCTGTGTAATGACTGCTGTAGATAGTTATGTAGCTTTTGTAGCATTCAACTGTCTTCATACACAAGTTACACAAGTGACGACTATTATATTTAACACATTGTGTGAAATTCGCCACACAACAACCCACTCTATATTTATATTAATTGTAAGGAATCCTGATGAGATTGGCAATATATGTTATCATCTTAGATAACCTATCTTATCAGATTCAACTTATCTTTGGTTTTTGGTTTCTTTTTGAAATATTTTAATTAGAGACCACCCAATCACAAATATAAGCTATTAGAGCAAAACTCACTTGTTTACGGCAATACCAGACAGAAGAATCTTTTGCTAGCAGATGGACAAGTTTGGAACTGTGACAAATTACTGTGAAAATTACTGAAAAGATACCAAAAATAAAAAGAAAAGAGTTGTATTGTGTGAGTTGTCATTGTCAGTACATGTGACAGGAGGGTGTAGTTGTGTTTGTGACAAGGAAACACAACTCATGGTGTTTGACCACAAATGACAGAAGGTTTGTGGCGCTAAAATCTGAAACCATGCGATACGCTCACGTACGGAGGTTATTGAGTGGACTAGTGGTCATTTGGATAGGATTTCAACAAGGTTTGTCATTTATTAGTTGAACTAAATCTGATTTATTCTGGACTTTATGTCACACTAAGTATATCTTGCAAATATCATATTATTTTGGACATCTTTAGTAATAGAGGTGCCTTCAATTGTGTGCAGTGTAAATGTTAATACACATGATACTGATCCTATACAATCCCATGTGAATGCTCAGCAATGAACCTTCTTTATGCTAAAGAAACGGGTGAAAAAATATCTAAATCAGAATAGAAATCTCAAAGTACCAGTTCTAAGTAATAAATGTCTTACATTATGTTGATAATATCTACGAAATTTGGATAATTCCTCAAAATAAAAATTATTCATTATATGGTTGTCTATATTTATTGAGAATGTATCCTATACTAGATCCAACATTATTTGCAGGAAATATTTACTCATACCATAGTGTTGGTGGTGGTACCAGTCCTTAAATCACACTAGTATCATTAAGTATATACCCAGTTTCCTACAATAGGGCTAACATTCTAACCCACGTCCTCAGAGGTGTGGGGGTGTGCTAATATGTAAACCTCGACAACTGTAAATCTTCATTTAATTCCATTTTGTTCTGTCGTTAATATGAAATTAAGTCTTAAGTGTTTGTGAGTAATGTAAAGAGTCATTAGGTGCTCCCCTGTATATTCTGACATTTAATCTGTGTGCTGCGTATCTATAAAAGGTCAACTTGTAGTCTTGTGTCAGTGTCATTTTAAGTACATGACACAAGTGTAAGCAATATTGTCATGCTAGATAGACCAGATGATAAAACTTCGGCACCATTCAACCAATGATACTTCTATGTATCTGTACAAAAACATACAAACATTAACTCTTGTGGCAATTGTTCATTAAATTCTAAAATCTAACATCTCTTGGTCCTCAATGGCCTAATGGTTAGCAAGTTTGGCATCTTATCACAGACTATCACTGTTGTGTGGGTTGGTCTCCCCAAGAGTGGCAATCCTGTGGGCCTGTCCAGAGGCAGATACAGGATTTTCTGAAAGCGGGGGGCGTGGGTTATCGCGGGTATGGATATTTCATACTTAGACATTTCTTAGCAGGACATATCATGCGGTGCACGGACAAAACATCACTGGACAAAATGTTGGTGCACAAACGCATTCAAAATTGCAAGGGCAGACAAAATGTTAACCATTTTATGGGACAAGGAGGATAGATCTTATCAAAACACTAATATATCACACTGAGGGTCAAGTAAACTGAAAAAAAGCTTCTAGCAGAAAAAAACCCTCTGTAAAATCCTGCAGTAGAAAATACATCAGTATAAAAGCCCAAACTGGTACATAACACATTTACACAAGCATTTCCAAGTAGTGTACAACATGTTACCTACCTTTGGTTATTTTTCCAACACCCGAGGGTTTTTTCTACTAGGATTATTTGTTGATACACTAGTTTTCTACTCTGACTTTTTCTGTAGTTTTTTTTCCTACTTAGGTTTTTTCTACACTCAGTTGTCGGTAATATATACATGGGTTAACTGTCGCTAACAAAAAAAACATGAACCCATAAAATAAACTTCAAAGTGACTTAAAATAACAAACAATTATAAAGCTGTAAAAACTTTTGGAAAGAAACATACTTCAATCTAAATTTGTATGCCACAATGTTTCTTGTTTTCAATTTATCCAATTTAAAATAACATTATTTCACCATTTTCCTTTTATAAACACTTGAATCACTTGATTAAGTTGGATGAAATTTTTTTCAGAATTTAACATTTTTTCAATTTAATCTTACCATAGCTACTGTTCAGAGATTATAAAACTCCTTCTGTATGTGTATGCGTCCGTCCATTCATCACGTTTTTACATAAACCTTAATATCTCATTCATTTATAAATATATATATATATATAGAGAGAGAGATTTTTTATTAAAGTGCCACCTGCAGTAGCATGAAATGGTATTATGAACAAACAGCAAAATCACAAAAGAGCCAGCCCTTATTACTAGGGCTTATGAGGCACTGTAAACAAAAAGAGAATTATATTTAAATGTCACACATTAGATCAAAATGTTAAGAACAAAAAAACCAGAATTACATTGTACAATAAGATTTAACTTAACATCACATCATATTTAAAATAGAGACACTAGTAATAGAACATACATTATATTATGCTTGAACAAAATAAAATTACAAGGTAGTTTACTTAGATTCAAAGAAGATTTTTCTTTTTTGATAAATTTTATATATATATTTTTACAAAAAAGACCACATTTTCACGTTTCATTAGTATTTTGAGTTTGTCCTGTGCATTAAGGTTATACCAATTGTTGTAATTTGAAGCTAGATGTCTGTTGAAAAGTCCCCTTTCTTCAGAATATAATGAGCAGAAAAAGACAAAGTGGTTTTCAGATTCAACTCCCTGATCACATATTTTACAAATTCTATCTTCATATTTGATATTTTTCCAGCGTCCCATTTCTATTTGTAATGGGAGAATACCAAATCGAAATTTAGCAAGTAGTGATCTTTCCTGCCTGTTTTGTATTTTGTAAATGTAGGGTTCCAATTGATATGTATCTTTAAATGTACAATATGTTCTGAGTTTAGGGCTATTTTGAACATTTAATTTCCAGTTATCTATTTCTTTTTGAAATATGTATGTTTCATATTGTTTTAGTTTGAAGTTTGGTTTGTAAAATTTGAATCTAAAGAAAAAATGTCAAGGAATTTTTTAACTTCACTGCACCATGAGTACTGAGTTCTCTTTCTGTAGTCCCAAGAAAATATATATTAGCCAAATATATATTAACCAAATTTGCAGGGAATGTTTATGGGAATGAAAACATGTCTGTGCAAAATTTTGGCCTCCCAAAATATTTCCCGGGTGTTGAATTTAACCTTTGACCCCTGATTCGAGGTTAAATGGAGTCATCACACTAAAACATCCTTATATCTCCCTTACTATTGGGAGGGTTTTAGAATGTAAAAAGACAGCCCACGGGAAGTCCTAGTCTGCAACTGTTTTGCATGTGAACAATTTTAGCCTCAATTTGAAAAACAAAATGGCCACAATAAGCAATTATTTGAAAATCATTAAGATAGTGTAAAGCTTGAAATATTGCAGCTAGGTTCATCAAATTAGTACAAAAGATATATGACTAGGAACGTTAGCCTGATAGTAATTTTGGTCTAGTTTCAAAAACAAAATGGCCGCCATATCACGTTTAATGTCAAATGGGACTATCCTATTAAAAAGGCCTTATGTCTCCCTTATCATTGCTACTAGGGGTTTGGAATGTGAAAACAACTTAGAGGAAGTCATGGCATGGGAATCTTTTCCAATTGCTGACTTTTACCTTTGATCCCATCTTCAGTGTCAAGTGGGTTCATCGTACTACAAAGGCCTTATATCTCCCTTAGTTCTCATATATTACTGATCCTAAGGCAGGGGATAACCGCTGCGGCAGTGGTCTTGTTGAAACGTAGAAGTGTAGTGATAAATTATTAATTGTGGTGAGTAATTCCAGTTTTGTAAATTGTATATCTCATGTTTAAGCATACACTGGTAAACAAAAAAGGTTTATAAACAAAGTTATCCCAAAAGATGTAATCCCCACTTTGTTTGAGAATGAGATCTAACTTAGTACTCACACAAAAGAGCCTAATCCCCTTTGATATTGGGACAGCTTGACAGTGACACAGGTATAATAACTGTCACTTTAAACAGGTACATTTCCTCGATAGAGGCAGATCATGGTGTGGGGGATTGGAGGGGTTGTGGACAGAGATAAAAAGCCCTATGACAAAGGTTTCAAACTCTGAAAGGGGTGTGTGCGCCCTCCATGTCCCCATTAGATCTGCCTCTGCTGTCACAATATAACAGTGGCTGTCGAACGCAAACCCCTAACTCTAAATATGACTCATCCAACAGGTTGGTGTATCCGGTGCTTTTCATGTGATGTCACTTCCTCTTCAAATTACGCAGACGCAAATGACGAGTGCAATAGTGGAGGTATGCGGGACTGTGTCAATACAGAGGTAGTGAGTTTTTAATTTACAAGAAATATTTTACTCTACTTTTGAATAGTTAATGTTATCTTTTTGCTGGATTCGTAATGCCTTCATACAAGATGTAAAGAAACCAGTTTTCTATAATGTACTGATTCAGTATGTTTTTACGCTTGCTAAAAGTCTGCAGTTTTAATGGGCAAAAGTGATTAATGGCATTGTCTGAATATATTAAATTACCTTAAAATAAACTAATTTTTGTAAGTGTTTCAATTAATACCAGGTTCCCCAATGAGATAAATAAATAAACCATTAGGGGTGAGTATTATGCCTTCTAGAAAACCACACTGGACATTTTAATTGATAAAGTATTTGAAAAGGGGTGGTATGATTACCAATATCCATTGCAATTATCATGTTTCTACTAAATGGTGCTTCCTGGTAAAAATACACTTGCAGTTAAATATGTAGAAAGATCTTAGAATTCTTTGCATAACTATAAGAATTGAAAAGAAAAACCAACTGTTCATGGATCAGCTCATTGTGTGGTTACTAAGACATTCTTTTTCTATGCATTGATACACGTTTGGCGCAAAATATAAAGGCATCTGTGTGAGGCTTGCTCCGTTTGTAATCAGGATACTGTTTAAGATCCCATTGTGTTGTAAAGTCACCGTTGGATTAGCAGGTTTGGCATCTGATCACAGGTTGTCGCCTCCGAAAACCATAAGCTAGCGACAAGCAGCTACCCACAAAAAACTTACCCACTTCAGATTGGTCCAGACATAAAATCCAGGACCAGAGAAGTGGGTATCGAATGTGCCATTGGTATTATCACTGTGCATCTATTGTTGCTTAAAGTCCACAGTGCATGAAAAAAAAGTTTCTTTAAAATTTTGTATGTGTATGCCAGTGTGTAAGACAATCCCAGCAATGAAAACTAGACATCAATCAGAGCATCCCCCACTGAGATACAGCCTCTCAAAGTGGCATATAGAATAACATCCCTGAAAACATGTCTATGTTTATCATCCCTGAAAACATGTGTGGAGGAGTTGTGACGAAACACAAGGAACACAAGTGTAGATTTGCTGTGGTTTTTGTTATAAATGTATTGGGAAGAATTGGATGAAACTGAATATGTAGCTGATTTAATTGCATTTGGAAGTGACTTTTTTTCTTTTTTTTTAAGTTTAACTGAATAAGGATCATTTTGCTTGAAAAGTTTTTATAATTTTATAGGATAATTAGCATTTATTCTTTAATATGAAAGTTCTCAACCAGACTCAATCTAAAACTGTCAATGATAGAGAGAGAGTGTGTGAGAGTGAGGATTCTGTAGAGATAACCTTTTAAATATTAACCACAAATAATGTAATTCTAAGAGCTGGTTGGGTTACCGTCATACATTTATTAATGTGTATCAATCATTGTTAGTAAAGTGTTACTTTTTTTCTTTTGGCTGGGGTTGTAAAACTTTCAATGTAATTTTTGAGTATAGTCTTGGTTATTTCTTGCATACAATGCCACCAAAGTACATTAAAATGTTTTATAATCAACAAAGCCCAGTACTCTTCTCTATGACAAACAAGAATTTCATACTTTAAAAGTATTAACTTTCAGGTGCAAATTTACATGAACATTGCAATCTGACCCTTACAGGTATTAAAAGTAGATATCATGAAAGACACACTGTTGTCAATAAAATGTCAGAATGTGATTCAGATATCCAGTGTATTAAACTCTACATCCTGGTACTGAACCAGTGTGCTTAAACATTTAGTCATTTCAGCCTGCTTACTTTCAATATTGGCAGCATTGTAGCCCAATATAAAAGAGTCTAATACACTGAGTCTTTTACAGTGTGTTTTGACCAGCTGGTTTTATAAATTGTCACTGTCAGTTCTTAATGGTCAACTAGCTCTACTAATGAATATTGATCTGTTCATAAGAACTAATACAATGTAATATTGACTATTGAACCTTGGGGCTAACTCTTTCTGTTCTGATAATACAGAGTTTGGATAATCAAGGGTGCCTTAAAATTTTATCATATTTTGAGAAAATGTGGACAAGAAAGGCCTTTGCACACATACACGGTGCGGTGTGGCGCGGTACGATTTTTGTTACCTGCTAAGAGGTGAATTTTCTTTAACTTGCACATTTGGGCGATTTTGCCCAGCGACTTTCAATATAAATTGACAAAAAATGCTTTTAAACTCAGTGGAATTGAAAAGAATAGTAAAAATAATTATATGTAATTGAAGATCTAATGCCCCACAGTACATTTCCACACCCTCTTACCCTTATATGCACTTAACCTCTCCACAATGAAGAGCCTTGACCAATGTCCCTTTTATAACAGTAGTGATTACACCCCTTTCAATTGATTAACTACTGGATGTGTTTTGTCTACATATATTGTCACACACCTAACTTGATCTCCCTTTCTCCATTAATAGTACTTAATCCCTCTGCAAACAAGACCCTTGCCCGGTGTGGCCCTTTTAGAATTACTGGTACACATAATTGCAATCCTCATTCAGTTAAACCCTTTTTTATGTGTATATATGTTGACACACACCATATTTTGTCATCTCTCTCCTATTAGTTAATCCCTTCACAATGAGCCTGTCTGCATTTTTGTTTTCCAATTAATATATTTCTGTATAGCTTTGTGATATACTACCACTTTTACAGTAAAAAAGCCGCGCGGTTTTTGAAAAAATTAGAAAATTTTCTAACTAGAAAAATCCGCGCCGCACCACTAGCTGCCGGCCGCACATATGTATAAGTAGTGAACTATTTCCTTCATTTCTATTTTATTTAGCTGCGCCGCGTAGTGTACAATGGGCTGAACTGGGTGAAAAACTTGGTTATCAGTTTATTTAAAAACTGACACACTATCAGAAGCTGCATTGGTTACATTAAAAGCTACACACTTATTCACTATTTTGAACACAAGTTACAGTCAAATTGTAGTGTTAATTATTATAAAAAAGACCATTATATGTGTGTGACCACACAATATTTCAAGTTTATTTGATAGAAGAATCTTTGCACTAAGTGTAGGAAAATTTTTTTTTTTGACTGAAACTGACCCTTTCCAAGCCAGTTTATAAAACACTAATTTCACTTCATTTTACACTATTTTGTATTGTACCCACAGAGATCAGAGTGGGAAATTACCTTGTGTGAGGTGGCACAGTTTCAGAGAGAGATCTGTTTTGTTTTTCCAACTGTCAGATTTAACTGGCTTTTAATGTGCTTTCTAGTGGGAGTTTTAAGATGGGACTTGGTAGGTGTGTTGTTACACACATGATCTGTACAATAATGCAAAAAAAAAATTTCATGCACTGTGGTCTTTAATATATAGATAATGGCCAAGTAGCACTCCATTATGTAAACTAAATGGCCTCTGAGGCCCAAATGACGGAAGATCCATTAAGTTTACATAATGGAAGTGACACGAGGTTATTATCTATTATAAAATCCTATGAATTGAAACAAATTTATTAATTCCATAATTTAACACCTTTTACCAAATGCTCAACCTAGAAATCTTTGAAAGGTTTCATTTGGCGTTCCTTTCACTAAATTTGTTCTATTGTCTTTTTTATTTCAATACACAATCCACATTGTTTCACCATGTGTATCACCGGTTTTACTTTATGAGAAAATATAATTTTGGGCTAAGCTTGAAAAGTTTGAATATAATCTGACTACCATAAAGTTTGACCATGGATAATGGATAAAATATGGATCTGTGATTTACAGAAAGTACTTTCCAGAAAAATTTAGATTGTTTATATAACAATGTTCATGCTGTGGATAATTTGTTGTGGTGAATGTTTCATGTAACAATGATATTTTAAGACAGTAAGCTATTATTTTTGTCTTTTTGGCATTGAAAGTTCTAAAACTAGAGAATTACTTGTATGTTTCTTTTTAGTGTTGAAGTATTTGGGTTTCTTAAGATTCTTATTTTTGACTTTCTTCGTCTGAAATTTTAAATTAATGAAAAATGCCTATTGGAAAGATTGTCTCCTGGAAAAAAGCCTCATAGAAAGAATGCCTACTCCGCATTTTATATTCAAGAAATACCTCCCTAGAACATTAATCAACAACATTTAAGAAAATAACTTCATTTCAACCACAAATGGTGTATTGTGTTAGAAGTACATTACAAACTGTAATAAGGTAAATTAAAATCTATGTTTGAACTTAAAAACATTATAAATTTAAAATCAAATTTAATAAATCATGCACTAATGCATTTCAGCACTGCATTTTACCACTACGGTTTTATTTCTAGCTTTACTTGAGTGAAAAACTTCTTGTGGCATAATTTGGATTGTACATCACCAACTATGTACATTCTGAAACACTAAAAACACTCGTTTTAATGTAGTATGCTGACGTAGATTTTAACAAAGAGTTCTTTTTAAAAGTAGCTGCTCCTTTGATTAAGTAAACAGAAGATTATTGTTAATTCAGATTGTAATGCCCCTGTTCCACCACAGAACTAAGGCTCCCTATTAAGGTATTTTGGGGATCGGTTTCCAAAAAATGTAGAGTTCTGGACAGTCATGCTTGAGTCTGTTTGGGTCTGATGTATTTGGTAAAAAAATCAAACATGTTTGAAATTTGCCACGACTGTAATCGATCCACTGTTGCCCCTACCCACATATTTCCCAGTCTCAGGCTTCCTGATAGTCGGGGAATGATCGTGACTTGTCTGAGGACATCTCAGTCTTCGTAGGGCTTTCTGAGGATGATCTGGGTTTGATCCCAAACCGGGATCAGGATTTCAATTTCCCACCCATTTTGCATGTTTATTTCACCGACTCTCAAGGATTAAGGGTCCCAGGACAAATCGGGGATTAATCCTTTGGTGGAACAGGGGCATAAAGAAAATGCAAAGAATTGAAAAATATCCTACTATATAAATTAACTTGCTGGTTTTGTATTTATCATAGGGTAATTTTTTAAAGTAGTAATTCTCCATGAGGTATTTCCTATGCACGCTGAATGTCATGCAGAATTAAAATGATTTTGTAAATGTACCCACTGAACTATGAAAGAAGTTGTGGAAACAATTCAATATTGAATGCATTTTGCAGAGGATGACTGGCAAATACACTTTTGGTTTTGGCAGACTGCCCACTGAACTGAAACACATTCCACTGAAAATAATGTAGTGTTAATTTTCCATTATGCAAAAATAATGGTGACACAATGGTAACGTCACCCATCTGGGTTTTATAGGCAAGTTAATCTACTGTATCCATCCACCCAAGGGTTATATTTCTGTTACACTTCATAAATCATCAGTATGAGTATCTATGTGTCATTTTCTCACAATCTTGTTATTTGCTTCAATCAAAGACACTGCCTATATTTTACACATTTTCTACAATTGACAACTATAACATTCCAGCAATATATCAAGTGTTATCATAAACAAATATGTTTCATTTCTGTTTTTTGTTTTTTTTTTGTTTTTTTTTTTGTAAATCTAGGACACTGCCTGTATGTTGGAAGGTTTTCTCAGAGAGACCAACTCAATCCGTGTTACAAAGAGATGTATGAGGGGCTGTCCCCTGTACATTAACACCACCGCTGAAGTGGTCAGGTGCTGTACAGAGGATGGTTGTAATGCAAAGTTCGAACCTGTGCCAGGTGAAAGTTCAATTCCATATCATATTACTCTCAATTCTTTGTGAGATTCTATGTTTCACCTAGTGATTTCACAGTCCATCATGGTATTATAACATGATGGGGAAGGATTTTCACATTCAGTACTTTAATGTAATATCAAAATAGTAATACTCTTTGTTTCTACAGAGAATCCTATATTAGAATAGTTATTGTGTTCAATGAAAAAATATTGGGAACATACGTTAAATTAATATAAAAACTCTTGCCATATCCAGTGTAAAATATCATTCCTTAACACCAGATATATTATTCTGCAAATCCTAATATACCCGTGCTTTGTAATCGGTATGTAAAGCTTCAAATATTTATGTATTTTGTTGTTGGTAATGTAGTGATTTATAAATTCAAATATATTTATTCATTCTTGTTAACAAACAACAACTGAGACTCCCCTCCATGAATAAAGTAATAATATCCTTATGTTACAGTCACACTACAGGCTTGATTGCATATGCATATAGGTGTTTTTATAAAACTCGCCATTCATCCATTGACTGCCGTCTAATTTAAAAGATATATTTTGGTAGCGACATTACTGGATTTGTGAAAAAATCATGGCAAATTATATCAAAACACTTTAAAAATCATGCATTTTACACGATGGGAAAAGCAATTTAGTTTGATACCACTGATCTACTATTAAAACCCACTCTGAACTACAATAAGAAAGTTTAAAGGATATTGGGCCGAAATACTTGTGTTTTATAAAATTACTGTCAATAACTTATACAATAAATTTGAGTGTCATGAGGTTGCACATCTAATGTAGAAGACAAATACATGATTTAAGTTTGTGTACTAGCTGTAAACATGTTTTTGAAGTTTTATACCTCAGACCAGGTACCGACATTAATGAACTTGAAAAAAATGCTGGTACTTTACATTAACGCCATGTAAAAAGTCCGGAAAATGATTTTCAGAACAGGTATTCCATATAATTTTCAACCAAGGTGATGAATCATACACAATGCAGTCAGTTGTCTAATTTTAAACTAATTATCTGTCATTGTTGTTTCAGCTCGCCGCCCACCACTCAGACAGCCACCAAGAGGTTACAACGAGAGGGAGAGGGGAGGTTATAACATACCAATGCAGGGCACTAACAGACCATTTCATGTAACCGTTATGATTTCATAAGTCAAATAAAATCATTAACACTTAAAGTTAATTCTTTCAAAAAAGTACATTAATGGTTTTTTGCGAATGTTCAAGTAAAATGTAAGGATTTAGATAGTTGTAATAATTCACCGTAATATCAGATACACATAAAACAGACTCCTCTATTGACATTTTGCAAAAGCAAAAACAAAGCTTTGATTTTATTTATCCTTTCAAGAGCTAAGGTCATAACAGGACAGGCCCTCAGTAAATCACTCAAGTTATCATGAACTCAGTCCGATACCCACAACTACAGAGATGTGAAGTTAGTGGAACACTAAATATAGAAAATAGAAAAGCACCCAGAGAGTACAAACCTCCACCTGGCAGCTCATTTCTACCCCTAGTTGTCCTGTTCTGGAGCATAGTAATCAGTATTTTGCTGGGATCCGGATCAAACTAAGGTATACTGTTGATATTATTGTGGGAGAGTCTAGTGTTTTCCAAGCAATCTGAAGATTAATGATGGAGGTATATGCACATACATTCATATGGCCCTATCTTACAATGATACAAGACCCTTCAAAAATTCCTGGATCTAGACGGTGATCTGGTTCGCCATCAAAAATAGAATTACCTGTTGCTTGTACCACTCTCAACATTTCTTTAAAGTTTCATCAAAATCTGTATTGTAAGTATTGTTGGATAATCATTACTGCCACAGGTATTTCTATTGCTTTCACCCTTACTCTGAACTTTCTTTGTTTTAGCCAAACAATATAAACATGAAGCGTCTTGAACCTGGTCCGACCAGAGGCAGGTACGAACCTGATGAGAACAATGACCTACAGGTGGAAAATACTCCGAAACCCACTATTGATATGTCAGCAAATGAAGTCGTTGTAACAGACGAAAGCAGAAACACATCCAAAGGTAGAGAGGTCAAGTTTAACCCAAGAGAAAAGCCAGGCTTGAAGAAATTTGCAGAGAAGAAAATGAACTATGACAGGAACACTTTAGCTGAACAGAAACTGAAGAAGAATGACTCAAAAATGAGCAGCACAAATAGCGGGGAAATACTAAAGTCATCGTGTGGTGTGATTGTTTTTACTTTAGTGAACATTTGTTTATTGTTCAATATGTAGATCATTCTTTTTGGTTTTAGATTTAATAATAACCTATAATATTGAAAGGTTAATGACCTAAAATGATTTTCTGGAAGGTATTTGATTCTGTTGACCAAGCGTAAAAGTTCAGACAAACATCTGTCCTGTTTAACCTTTGTTTTAACCATCAAGAGTTTAAAAGCTAAATAAATATTATAACCCTGCGACATTAATTGTTTGTTATTTCTACATTAATACATATTAAGAACCTTTGTACTTGTTACAGCGACCATAAAGATCTCATAGATTTGTCACATATATCGCTCAAATCTATAAAATATCTCAGAGATATATATTTTTTTCTTTTATTCCAAAATGATTTTAAAATATTGATAATAACCAGGAGACATTTAACAGAAGCGAGCCAAAGTTATGAGAAAATAAGAACAAATATTGGTTTGTTTTTATATGTTGTATTTAGTGTTTTACATCATGTCTAGTGCCTTGTTTCGGTTATTGTCATGGGTAGTTCGAGGTGCAGAGGAAACCAGTGTATTTGTTACGTCCAATCCACGAAATTGCCCATTTCGTGAAATAGGCATGGATTTTGCCCATTCATGAAATAGGTAACTGACTTGCCCATTTCGTGAAATAGGCAATTCATTCAATTGTGGCTTGCCCATTTCACAAAATAAGCAATTATGTATGAAAATATAATTTCCATGCATAGATAAAGAAAAAACTTTGCCAATATCCTTAAGAAACTCTCTATTGTGTGTAGACCTTCTACAAATATGTAACAAATATTGAAACTGTAATTTCAAAAGAAAGAGGTAAATAAATAGCATTTTTCTGTCTCGGTATTTTAAATATGTTAAAGTTTTGTTTGATAGCTATATGAATGCAAGTAAAATATTACACAGTTAAAGGTAGCATTAATAAAATATCTGCTTTTTAAGAGCAAATAATTTACACAACTTTACAACTTTAAAATATTTATGTCACCAAAATAGGAAATAAAAAGGTCCATTATTCAATGTACATTCTTTAATGTTAGATCAAAAGCTAAACTGTAAATTGTGTGTCCTAATCAATGAAAGAAACTGGAATGGCCGCTTTCAGTCAGATTAGCATTCATCTTGCAATTAACCATTGGGCCCTCTAGAAACACAGATCCTGATGTGTGGTTACAACTGGATTATGTGGTTACAAAGGTTTCACACAAATTTTGTGAGTGTGGATAAATAACAAGACAATATGCTATGACTTGTAAATAATAATCACTAAAGATTTTATTTGTTTACAACAATATATGTTTAATGTGTATTTGATGTTTCAGTTGAAGAAGTTTTATTTGAATATCATAATGTCTAATTGTGTGAAATATATTTTGTGTTAATAAAAGTGTACCAGCATGGTTAATCATTTTTGCAGTATAATAAATTGTAGTTTTATAAAACGTGAAAATAAAGTGTGAAATAGCGTTTACAGTAACATTAAAGCAATAAAATACTTTTGTGCATGAAAATCTATTTTTTATACATGGTATTGCCCATTTCATGAAATAGGCAACCAAAGTTTTGCCCATTTCGTAAAATGGGCATGCAAATACTGGATAAATTGCCTATTTCATGAAATGGGCAATTTCACAGATTGGGCGTAACATATACAATTGGTAAACCACTGACAAGCGTAAGCCACAGTAAGTTTTCCACTTGAGGTTAGAGGTGAGTGTTACCATTGCACCACTGTGGTTCCTCCGATATATAATATGATCTGATCTATTGAAAACGATATTAAATTCCACACCTTTGTCCTTGGTGAGAATTTCACACTTTACTAGTGACAAGCATTATTATGACATATTTGTCATTAAATTTTTGTCTTCAGGGCATTTAAGAATGCATGTTGTCAAGCATGCTTGAACAATGAAGGGATGGGGGATCAACTGTTAATTAAATTAACAGTCGATAATAACTGGGCAAAAACATATAATATTGAAGTGACAAATAGCGTCTCCCGATGGGAAACGGATGCCGCATAACACCTCCCCATAGGATGTGCTTGTAACAGGGAGTGAACCCACATTCTTCCAGTTGTAAGCTAGAGGTTAGAGAGAAAGCATCTTAAAACATCCTAGTATTTACAACCACAGAAACTACAGATATCTGTACAAGTAAGTGAATATTTTCACAACACTGGTACCAGAAGTGTGTGATACATTCACCTACAGTATTCTGGTATTAGTTTGTGATGATTTCTCTTTATTCAGTCCTACACACAAGATACAGCGCCAAATCTCTCTCTCTCTCTCTCTCTCTGCTTGGTGCTACAAAATGTATTTTTGTAGCCTTAGTTTGATTCTACAAACCACATAAGAGCATGAACTTGAAATCTGTATTCAACTTAATCTAGCTGTGTTGATGGGTCATGTTGTTTCAAACATTCAAGTGAAAAAAAAGTTAAATAGAATGCATTCATTTTCATTGTAACTTGAAAAGTATAGAGGAAAAAATAACTCCAATAAAAATGATAATAATGATAATAACTGTAATTGCAGTTTCCACTTGATGAAACTCTGATCGGAGTCCCCACTAGTGGAATCGCCAATTCCCCGGGCCCTAGGCTTTATAGTATTAATACAATATGTAGTAATGAGATTTTTAACAACAAAATATAAAATGCTAATGCTGACGGTTTGCCGAGGCATTTGCAGTATGTACATATCTATTGTAATGATCAGGGGAAGTGAGTTTCTTCTTCTTCTCTGCAGAAACACTTGAATCAGGAGACTGTAGCATCCCCTGGCTGTCCACAACTCCAACTACCGACACCAGGGCCGGGTCTATGAGAGAGGAACTAGTGTCATCAGAAGTGTCAGACATACCTTTGTCCTGGTGAAGCCATGATGTATCCTGATAATAATCTGAAGAAATAAATTAAGCTTCAACACTTGCAGTAATCTACAAAAAAAATCTTACTTTTACAAATCCGTCTGCACAGTTCGCACCAAATGAAAAAAGATGCTATGATGTCATGTCTGTCTACACAAGAAGGAAGTACGATGCACCACCTGGCGAATGCACAGTTGTGGACCAGCTTGCTGGCATTTATACAGAACGATTTTTCGGGCCATTTGGCGGGCCAGTCTGTACTGACCAGATCAGCAGTTGTCCATTGGGAAGGATGTAAAAAAGAAATAAAATGCATAATTTAGAAGGTATGATTTTTCAAAAAGGTTCACTAATAAGTAAATGGAAAAATCCATATTTTGATAATTTCTGTATGCAGGCAGTGATTTGGATCAGTCTGAAAATTTTATAGCATCTAAGTTGGACCAAGACCCATCTAGGTCTAGTTACACATCTGTGTTTTTAGAGTAGCACATATAAAAGCACTATTAGCAAACATTTCTGCCTTGGTGCTGTCCTACTACATTGTCAAGTTCAAATTGATTAGCAGAACCATTTTTCGAATTAGAGTCCAGAAACCAAAATGTTGATGGATAAATGCATGGACAGAAAGTTGCATTGACTGGCACCAAAAGCAACCTAGCTTGGGTGGTGTCCTATCACCCTGTCAAATTTCAAATAGACTGGGAAGAGTCTGTGAACCATAATGTTGATGGACAGATGCACAGACAAATGGACACACTGACTGGCACCAATTTCAAAAGCAACTTAGCCCAGGTGGTGTTGTACCAACCTGTCCAGTTTCAAACCAGAATTTTGATAGAAAGATACAAGGACAAATGAACACACCAACAGATTTCAATTTCAAAAAGCAACCTATCCCGGGTGGTGTTCTATCACCCTGTCAAATTTCCTCAGTGCGCTAATTAAACAAAATCATTATCATAGGGGAGTCGAGGGGCGTTCAAGGTCGGTAATCCAGGATTGTGGGTGTGACCGGTGGGAAGAAAGACTAAGTTGGGAAGCTGAAGAGGTGAGTTTGGAGGTGCTTCCTAAAAGATGCAACAAAGAGACTATTTCTTACATGGAAATCGAAAGAGTTCCAAAGGGCAGGGGCATAGTGACTAAAGGAATTAGAAAACTGTTTAATTGATTTGTGAACTCTGTGATCAAAAGTGGGGGTTTGAAGGAACTTGAGTTTGGGGGTATTTTGCCTTGTATTTCTGGAAGAGGTGTAGGGGTGGATTAATTCTCTTAGGTAAACTAGTTGACCCTGGTTGAGAATTTTATATGTACTAAGACCAATTTTAAATTGTACCCTGTATCTGCCTGGTAGCCAATGAAGCTTTTTTAGTTGAGGGGTAATGTGAGAGGATTTAGAGGAACAAGTGACAATCCTGCAGAGTGAGTTTTGGACTAGCTGCAATCTCCTTAACTCAAAATCAGTGAGTGATAAGAAGAGTGAATTGCAGTAGTCCAACCTGCTGCTTACCAAAGCCTTAGCACTGATGTATTCAGGTCTAGAAGGGGATGAATTCTGTAGAGGTCTCTCGCATGTACTCTAGTGGACTTAATGACCTGTGAAAAGTGGTTTGAGAAATTGAAATTAGAGTCGAACACCACTCAGAGGTTCCTGACACTTTGTGCTGGCGAGACCTGATTTCCCAGAATATTGAGAGGGAAGTGAGAGAGGAGTTGTTTACGATTTTTGGGAGCCTATGAGAATGAACTCGGTTTTGTCTGGGTTAAGTGTTAATTTATTTGCAAACATGAAATTTTGAATGTTGTTTAGGCAGTTCTTTAGTTTTTGCATAGATTGAGAGAAATTTTCTGGTGAAAGTGTTATGTATAACTGGGTGTCATCGGCGTAAAAGTGGTAGTTGATGCTACTCTGGGAATAAATGATTGAGCTGATTGGGTTAGTGTAGAGAGAGAACAGAAATTGGTCCAAGGACAGAGCCCTGGGGTACTCCTTACTGGAGCACAGTGGGATGCGAGAGTGTACTACCTACCTTGACCGAGTGTGTCCTTCCAGACAGGTATGATTTGAACCAGCCAAGTGCTAGCTCACTGATTCCATAATAAACATTGAGTCTGTCCAGGAGAATGGTGTGGTCAATGGTATCGAAAGCGGCGAATAGATCCAGAAGGGTAAGGGCAGTGACAGACCCTTTGGCCATGTTAAGAAGAATATCGTTTTGAATATTAAGGAGGGCGCTTTCAGTAGAATGGTGTTTTCTATAAGCTGATTGGAAGGCAGTCATAAGACTGGCTTCATCAAGATGAGTTTGTAGCTGGACGGCTACTACCCATTCAAGTATCTTTGAGATAAAGTTTACATTTGAGACAGGCCTGTAGTTTTTAAAAACTTCTTTGTCTAAGGATGATTTTTTTGAGGATAGGGGTAACATGGGCCTGCTTGAAAAAGTTTGGACACTTACCTTGCTCAAGAGAAGCATTGATTATTGAGGTGATGGGGGTAATGAGAATATCCAGATAATCCAGAACAAGGAAAGTGGGCCAATGGTCTAGGGAACATTATTTACTGGGAGAATTGGTAATAATTTTAGTAACTTGATCCTCTGTTACAGTCGAAAAAGTGGAGAACATAGGGGGAGGAGAGTCAGGGGTGATATGTTGCAAATTGACAGAAGCAGAGAATGTTGAGCATATTTTTTCTGTGAAGAACTCCACAAACCTGTCAGCCAAAAGCTGAGGGGGCTTTATCAATGGGAGGATCTTGGCTGGAAGTCTGTGTAACACATCGCCCAGGACACACCATAATTTTTGTGGGTTGTGGTGATTGTCCTGAATTTTTACTTGAAGGAATTGAGATTTGGCCTGCATGCAGATTCTATTATATTGGTGGACTTTCTGCCTGTACTGGGATCTATTGAAGGTGGATTTATTTCTTTGCCAAATGCGTTCAAACAAACGTTTGTTCTCTTTTGCCGCAATTACAGTTTCGTTAACCCATCCCGGGATGTACTTTGCCTTGGTGTGTTTAGTGTGTAGTGGAGCATGTTTGTCGATAAGGGTTGACAAGGTGGTGTAATATTGTTTGTAGAGAGTATCAGGTTCTTTGGATGGATTATTGATAAGTTCAGAACAAGGAGGTCTGCTTTCATTTTCTCTTTGTCGATTTTATGGTATTTACGAAAGGAGACAGTAGCATTATTCTGAGATCTAGGGGTTAAAAAATTTACAGTGAAACTAACTGAAAGATGGTTGGAAAAAGCATCGGTGGTATGGACATTGGAAAAATTATCATTGTTGGATTTAATTAAAACCTGATCAAGAATATGTCCGTGAATATGAGTCAGGAAATTAACTTTCTGAATTAAGTCAAATGAATTCATCAGTGTGTGAAAGGTTTTTGAATTTGAACATGTTGTTTCAAGGTGAAGATTGAAATCGCTGATGATAGCCAGATTTTCTGTGGTGTGGTGAATGTCCTCCAAAAGTGACTGAAAATGTTCGAAAAATGTAGGAGTACTTGAGGAAGGTGGTCTGTATATGTTCAGCAAGTAAAAATATTACTTGTTCAGGGATATCTTGATGAGGAAGTTTTCTAAGGTGGAACAGGTCTTTGTAGGAACAACGGATGCATCCAGTCCATCTTTAATGAAAAACCCCAGTCCTCCACCATGGCAGGCCACTCGTGGCTGTTGATACAGACTATAACCTGGTGGAGTGATTTCGGACAAGTTGGCGCTTGTGATGTCAGGTCTTATCCTACATGGCAAAGAGATCAGTGTCATTGTTAGAAATAAATTTTGCAATGGCCGGGTATTTGTTGTTTATTGATCTGATGTTTGCATAGGTGATATTCAGACACTTGGGTGGTCCTGGGTTTGGGTTAATATCACCAGCAAGGAGGAGTAGGATAAAGAGACGGGAGGGTGACAGAGCTGGTGGAATAAATATTGAGGACCTGATGGTGAAATGTAAACAGAAAGTAGTGGTGGGGGGTTTGAAGGGGCAGAAACTGACAACATCAGGACATTGAATGCTTGAGTTAATGTGGTGCTGACATGCAGTAATGACTGGTTGGATTGCCAGTAGGATATGGAGAAAAATCATTTTTGAGAACTTGGGGGGCTTTAAGTTTAAAGCTGAACATAAAATTTTGGGAATTGTGTGGTTAGTGGGTGTATATTGTGAGAGTGATGGTCCCCGATAATGGGCAATGTGAGCGATAAAAGGGGATCACATGATAAAGTAGGCTATTTTCATGTGTAATTATCTAATAATTTTGTCAAAAGGGGGTGTAATAAATAAAAAAGTTAATTGTGGATTGAAAACTATGAACAGGCAGACATGGAGGGAGTTTAATTAAAGATATTGTGTTGAACAGTAATAATTTAGAAACAAAAAGGTACTTGCCTAACGCACACACGCCACGGTAATTTCTGCTATTTTGCAAAACATTTGAGGGTATTGTAATTGTAAACAACTATTGTCACAAATATATCTGGCTCTGTTTCTAAATTGCATATTTGGGATAAAGTAGTGCAAGATTTCCGTGTATTGCTGTTTTAATTTATAAAGTTCATATTTGTGCATGTAGCAGTGTAGGTTTTAGCTTTTCTGCTGCATTATTATTTTTATATATATATATATATATATTGTTTGTCCATCGGTCATTTTTTTCGCCAGTTGTCTGTAACAACTCGTTAATTTTTTCTTGTGCATATGAATGATTTCTTCTGTGTTTTTGGTTGTTTCCCCAGCCATTGTGTACATATTGTTTGTCAAATAATTTGTCGGTCGTTGGTACCGTTATTTGAAATTTAGTACCTGTCTTGTTCATCTCATCTTTAATTTTTCAGTAAAGCTAATATTATTGGTACTGTGTATGTACTGGACTTTTCTAGTATATTTGAAGTAACTATTTTGAGGAAATTATAAGTAATTCTTTCTAGTTATTTTGACAGTATTTGTAGTGATTTATTTATATTTCTAGTAAATTATTAATAAATTTTCAAGTAATTAAATTTTCTATTGGTAGCATTTTGAAGTGATTTTCTAGTGATTTAAATTAAATTTTGCATAGAATTTTGAATATTATTTTCAATTATTATTAAACCAAAATTTCATGAATATTGCCCTTACTAACAGTAATTAAATATCATTACTTTAAATTATTTGCATGATTTCATATATTGGTTCAAAATTGGAGTAGGATTGACACGTACAAAATCGAGAAGTGTGTGGAGAAGTTGGAATCTGTCCAGGTTGACACCAACAACAAAGTAACTCAGTTGTTCTGCACTGTGCATAAAACTTTGAATAGGAAAAAACCTTTTTAGTTAGTTATTGTTGTTAGTTCTTTATTGCGTGAAAAACTTTTTGAGGTGAAAATTTATTGAGTTTTAATAACAGAATTAGATCCAATCTGTGTAAGGTTTAGTTTAAATTATGTATTTCCTATTTTGAAATAAAAGAAATCAAAGTAGTGGATTTTCTGTAAATGTGAAAATATTTTGAACTGTATTTATTACTTTCTTGATTTCATTAAAACATATTCTTTTGGAATATTTTGCTTTGTCTTGCAAGTTATTTCATGTACTTTGACCTATATCTTTGCACTGTCGTCCAGATTGGGTTTGATTTAGTGAATTCACCTAAAAAACTGTGAATCGCTACCGGTGGGAAAAATCCAGTTCACATTGAAGATGCGACCAAGGCTGATTTATTGTCCATAAAAAGCATTGGTGAAGCAAAAGTGGACAGGATCTCGAACTTGAGGAAAGAAAATGGTGGTACGCTGACCTTACATGACCTGCAGAAGTCAAAGTTGTCAGCAACTCTGTGATAAAGAAGATTCAGCACTCAGGTTTCATCCTATTTGGTGAGAAAAATGTATCAGCTGATTATAAGGTTTGCTCCAGTCAGGAACACCTTGTAATTCAGGTAGGCACTGATGATTTTCATGAGGTGGAGGAGAAGGATGATGAAGACTCGGATGACCAGTGTGTTTTTCCGGACAAAGAACCTTTGCATTTGTTGGGATTGTCAACCGATCACTGGAAGTTACAGTCACCAAAAGTAGAGTTGTCTGGCTCATCCTTTCAGGTTTTTCTCAGTCAGGGAATTTCAGGACTTGAACCCGAAAATTCAGACTCCATATCAGTAGTTGATGGTAAACTAGGACATGAAGATATTTGGTCAGTTCTGATCAAAATCAAGAGCGACACGTACAAAATCGAGAAGTGTGTGGAGAAGTTGGAATCTGTCCAGGTTGACACCAACAACAAAGTAACTCAGTTGTTCTGCACTGTGGAAGAATTGAACTGTTCATTTTATTCGACCAGTATGGCTCAACTTGAGCTTAAGTCTTCAGTTGATCGCCTGGATCAGAGAGTAGCTGTTGTCGAGCAGAAGCATCAGCAACTTGACAGGGTGGAAAGTGATACTTCCATGTTGAAGAGTGCTGTGACTGGACTAACTTCTCAGCAGGAAGTTGTGTTCAACTGCTATAAGGATGTTTCAAATCTTGATCGACAGTTGCAGTCTAGGAAATGAAGTCTAGGTTTTCGGGTCTTGATTTTTGTCTGAATAGACAAACTGAAGAATATGATCAACAGAAAACTGAGATTTTTACTGTGAGGTCCAGGATGATGCAACATCAAGGGATGTTTGACCAGGAACTGGAGCCAGTCAAGGAAACACAGAAGTCACAAGATGAAGCAATAACTTCCCTTTAACGACTTGAAAATGCTGAGAGTCAATGTCAGAAGGAAGTCTCTTTGCTGCATGGAAGTTTAGATGGTCTAGTTCAACAGATGCAGAATGTCAAAGAGGGAATGCAGAATCTGAAGCATGCTCCCTGTGACCATAACCCTTCAATTATCAAACTGGTGTGGAACAGGATGTGGCTTTTTAAGCTTTGCAAAAGGACTTAGAAACTTCCTTTACAGAGTTTTCCAAGCTTGTGTCTGAAAATGAAGCGGCTTTACAGAAGCATGAGCAAATCTTGGTTTAACAGAAAAAACAACTGGAAGGCGTGGCTGATGAGAAGTGCCTTATTGACATTGAAAAAGATTTCAAGTGAAATGTCAATGTCCAAAGCAAAATATTTGCGGCCAAACGTAAGCCAACTTTGGAGAAAGTGAACTACCAGCTTAAAACCATGTGTGATAAATTCAATCCAGAATATGAGCTTCTGTCCAACTAACCAGGTCTTCAGTAGACCGGATTGGACTTGAGGACCAATCTAGAGTAGAATAACCCACTGTCTTAAGATGAACAAACTATTCCTAAGATTCCTCAGACACAGGTCATGTCACAGCCCTTGTATACTCCTGTTCCTAGCTATCTCACGAAGACTAGCAGGTGTTCTAGCAGGAATGAAGACCAGGATGAATACATACAGCATGTGTCAGCTGCTATTCGTCAGGCAAGCCCAAATGGGGTTTATAAAAGTAAAGGACCTCATGTCAGTGTGGTCAGTCAGGTGAATGACAATGTTAATGTCTCATCTGAAAACTCTGAAGATGAAGTACAGAAGAAAATGGTGGCGCATAAGGATAGAACAAAAAACAAAAAGTACTAAAGCTATCTTTCGAAGGTGAACACTGGAATGGTTACATTTCCCAGTTTGAGTTGGTCGCCAAAACCCTTTCTTCAGCTAGGTTTTAAAAACATTTTGTAAACGTTTATACCATTTTAAAATGTTTTTAATATTGACTGGGAAGTGGTGGACCAGAGTAGAAAATTAAAAGGTTAATTTTGGCCGTTCATGTAGCACTGATTTCTTATCATAACATACATTCAAATACCTGGCAAAACTGCACAATATAAAGCATCTAAGAACACAGTTTGGCAATTGAAAAAGATCAGTATTACTGTTACCTGTCACAAACTTTTGTTTTAGTTTATTCTATGCTGGACTTAGAATGTAATTAACTAGAACAAGAGGTTTTTTTTTGCTTTTTTAGTTTAAATGCTCCTGGGGTTAATTTATAATAATGATTATTATAATTGTTATTCAATGTTTTACAAGCCAATTTCACTGAAAACACAAGTAATGAATGTTTTCAAATATGAAATGTATGTTAAATATTTAGGGTATGTTAAATATTTGACCTATTAAGCTATAAACACAAATTAATAACGTATATATATAACTCGTTTACATACTACTTAGAATATTATGTGTACCACTTAAAAGCTCATGCATTCAACTTACTATTAGGCAGCATAAACAAACTTTAATAGTGTATATATGAGTTATTAACTTGTATATACGACTTGGTAACTTGTATATAAATGACTTAGTAACTCATTTATATGACTTAGTAAATCGTATATGAGTTACCAAGCCAGACTAAACAGTGATAAGATGTTATTTCGATTTCTACTGCCCTGCAACCATCAGTAAACAACAGGTCTCTTATTGTCAGTATTTCAAAGATTGATATTGACAAGTTCCGCAATGACCTCAAAAACATCCAGTTTCTATTATTGCAGATGTAACTGCTTTAAAACTATGTAACCAATATGTTGATATTTTTGTTCATGTGATCAACAAGCACAGAAGTCAGCTGAGTCTCTCTCAGATTTATACCTTGCTCCTTAAGACAGCAGAAAATTCCTTTGAAATTCTGGTCGAGTATCAAATTTCTCCCTAGTGGCTCCCCGACCTATTTTAAATCATTCTTATCTCTAAACAGTTGCATTTACAGAACAAGAGCACTCACAGAGCGCAGACCTCTGCCAAGGGAGCTCAATTCCTGGTCTTTCAAAACCTACCATTAGCAGTTCCTTGTCCCATTTTGGACATTTCTTGAAAATTTCATCAAAATCCAGATGGTGATGTGGATCCCTCCCAAAATCTAACCACTTCTTCTTTTACCATTTCTAACATATCCTAAAAATGTCATCTAAATCCATTGTAAAATTATCTGGCTATAACTTCCTTTAAAAAATAATCAGATGAACCAGACAGTGATCCAGATCACTCCCAAAATCTAATCACTTGTTTTCTGACATATCCTGAAAATTTCATCAAAATCCGTCCATAAGTTTTTGAGTTATCTTGTTCACAAACAAACTCACAAACCCACAAACAAACCCAGGTGAAAACATAACCTCCTTGGCGGAGGTAATAAGGCAATGGTCACCCTGATTGAGAACCCTGATCCTCTTTTGCATTCTTCACTTTACAAATCAGTTAAACATTTAGTAATAGTTTTGCCTTTGATTCTCGTAAAATTTGCAATGACCTACCAGATAATGAATGCAATGCAATATCTATTGCCACACCACCACCCCTGTTTTCTCTGGCATGGCATGGCTATGTCAATGGATCTAGGACAAATCAATATGTTTATGTATAGCTGCGCCTTAGAGATTCTGTTGGATGATTGAGGTTAAGTGCTATGAAAGTCCTTATTAGATTAGATTGGATTAGATTAGATAGATATGACTTTTTAAAAAAAAATAAATTTTGGCAGCTCACAGTTTTCTTAGTATTGTATCCTTTCAAAAAATGTGGCCTTGAATGGATAAAAAATATATTAAATTGGCTGAATATTAAAATAAACGGACAGATAATACCAAATAAAAACAAAAGTATTTTCCAACAGTATATTTTCAAAAAAGTTTTTATCACAAAACACTGACTAGTTTACAGAAAATGTTTAAACTAGAGGCCTTCATAAGGCATCAAAATCATTATCATGAGGGACACAGCATTGTACAAAAATATTAACTGCACTAAAAAGTATACATACATACATGTTTATACAAAGATTAATATCTTTATGAAGTCATAACATCAATACAATATTACTTTATGTACCAAGAAAAGTAATACCCCGGTTCCACTTACATGACCTATTGTAAGACTTCACTTCAAAGTCTTGTAATGAATGATCCTTTTAAAAAGGCTAGAGAATAGGAGTTCCTAATGAAATCTTCTTGTATTGTGACTGAAAAGAATCAGTCTTATGGCATTCTATTGACAGCCATGATTCAAGAATATAACTTATAAATAAAGAATATAACTTATAAATAACTTGTAAGCATTAACCACTCGGGAAAATATTAATCTGGAGACTTGAAAGACTTATCTTCATGTGAAACACTATCACATGGCTCCAATATAAAATGCAAGTATGAAATGAGAGGATATAATAGATTGTATCACCCCAAAGACTGACAAGATCTAACAAAGTAATGGAGAGATGTTTACTCACAAACATGTTTAAAAAATGGGACAAAGATTGACAATTGGTGCAATTGTACTCCCCACCATCATAAGTGTACAGCTAGCTTGTATGACCGACAGGATAAGGCACCCAACTGCATTACTGAGTTGGTCAGGAGGATTCACGTCAGTGGAACAGGGGTGTAAACCAAGTTGAATCCTAAAACTGTGTATAATTTCTTCTATCTTGAAATTAAGAAAGAAAATATGCAAAACAGATAACTTCTAAGGTTAAAAATACACAGGAAATGTTGGTTATCGCTGTATAAGACACATCCTGAGGTTTCATTGGCTTACAGCTAATCACATGACATGTTAGAGTGCTTTGTTGTAAGTATTTCGAGGTAAGCCCTGGCTTTAAGTCACAACACTAAGTTTCACAATATATACTTAAGTCTGACCATGGAGATGTAGTTTAATGTAATACATGTAAATGGTAGTTTTCACTGTGGCAGATGTGGAAAACACCCATGGATTCATTGTTACTTACACCAGGACGCTATCTTTCGAGTGCATTCATTTGTCCGTCTGTCCCGAATTTCAGAAATTCTACCTGATGGAGGTCTGCACACTATGAGGGTAATATTTCTTGACATTATGCATTTGAGTCAAATTAAAAAGCTGGGTTTTATGTTCCTATTAACAGCTACTGCAAGGCTAAATATTGGCTTTAAATTGGCATAAATAACACACAAAACAAAAAAGTAATTCAAATCCTAACCAATCCAGATTGGAAATGCTTCATAAAGATTGGCTATGTATAATTTTTATGTAAAAGTTCCTTCATGAAAATATTATTTGTTCAAAAGAAACTCACCTTGCTTCACATATAAAAGCCAAATTCAGGCTTGTGTTAATTACATTGTGGGGTTGTACTAGTACAGAGTGTCAGATATGATAGCCACAGATGAGCCACAGATGTGATGATGAAGGGATCTTTTGCTAAATTGGACAAAGCTACTGAGGCTACTTTGTTAATTAGACATGGTAATATATAAACTAAAGATATTAATGATGTGTTTACTGGATAAGACATCATTGTTATCCGTTTCTTAATACAACATAATATTCCACAATACAAACCTTAGTGCAAAGCATCAAATGCAGAAGTTTATATCACAAGCATTTAATACATAGGTTTGAAATGTATGAACTATATATATCAGAAAGACTACATTGTGATAACAATAACAGTACAAAAATGTTTTAATACTAGAAATGTATATGCTGTGTAGCTAAATTCAGTTGAGTCAATTCAGCATTGTTTCAACAACACATTAATTAAATTAATAATACTTTATAGAGGCAAAAACACAAGTCTGTATAATTTTATGAACAGTCCTTTGTCAAACCTTGACAAAAGCTCCATAGCCTTTTTGTAAACACAGCACATTAATTGTAATTTACCAAAGAAAATTCACAAACCATTAAAGGATTGGAATCTATCCATTGCTATTTAGCAGTAGAATAATTAAAACCCATATGAGCAAACCAATGTTACAACGTTTTATAGCTAAATCTATTACGAAGAAAAGATAAAGGCAACAATTTATGTCTGCAGATAAAGCTATTGCTGTTACTGGTCACTAAAATATCTGAACACATTCATTTCAAAGTTAACAATGAACATTAATCACCATCCTATCTAATCACAAAAGCTAATCAAACTTATAGTGTAAAAACACAATGTTTTACCTTTTATTGCACTTTTCCATATAATAAACAACTAGTGAACTCCAGCAAATAAAATGTCAAAAATTATATTTTTGATTGCCATTTTCAAGAGCACAAAACTAGCATAGTATAGGTAAAATACAAAGACAACAAGAGCACTCAGAGAGCGCAGACCTCCACCATGGGAGCCCAATTCCTGGACTTTTAAAACCTACCATTAGCACTAATATTGCTTCCCCCCCCCCCTTCTATTTTATATTTTTGCCGATAGTGATCCGGATCACTCCGAATTTATTTTTCATGGATCCAGAAAGTGAACCAGATCACTCCCAAAATCTAATGACTTGTTCCTTGTTCCATTTAGGACATATCCTGAAAATTTCATCAAAATCCGCTCATAACTTTTTGAGTTATCTGTCTTTTTAAAATTACATTTCATGGATCCAGAAGATCCACATGATCTGGATCACTCCCAAAATTGAATCATTTCTTTATTTTACCTTTTCAGACATATCACAAACCCACAACAAACCCAGGCGAAAACATAACCTCCTTGGCGGAGGTAACAAATAGGAAGAACAGGTATTTTGCTTTTGACATTTAGAGAGCAACTTCTAAGCACTCTATTTGACCCTAGCGAATCCATTACTGTTTAAAATGAATTTTAGCTTGATGTGTTGTTGTTCTTCTAATTGAACTATTAATATCTGCCATATTTATGAGTATATCCTCAAGGGTAGAGTCAAAAGTTAAGTTCTAAGTAGATGCTGAGATTGCTGAACTCAATGTAATATTAAGATTGCAGACTAAAGTGCCATTGAAAAAAACCTGAAATATTCTGTAGCTGTTGTACAAAATTACAACATGACACAGTTGTATCTGTTGATGAAAAAATGACATGGGTATTTTACAATGCTTGAAATTATGGTACCAGCACTATCCATACAGGCTTGTTTACGATCAAAGATTTATATGTACAATGTATTTTGTACAGATATAACTATAAGGAATCCTTGAGCATAAAGGGTAGTCTTATTAGACACTTTGCAAGTGGTTTCAGAAGCAAGAAGTCAACTTGTGGCATCACCCTTTGTTCATTATATCAAGTCGGGGAGCAAATTATTACATTAATAAATTAATCAATTATTCTGTGGATGCCTGTAATATACTTTCCCAATGTTACAATATTGAACTAATAGCAAAATAAAACAAATCATTTGGTCAACTAGTCTCATATGGAGCATAAACATACACATGCACCCAAATCTGGTAGCAGTTGGCCAATTTATCTGCTTGAAATCCAAACTTACCAACAGGATTATTGATGTCTCAGTTATTGGTAACATGATGCACTAAAATACTTTGAAATGTAACATTACATTGACTCATGTGGCAGTAATCATTCACATGTTACAGCAGAATGAAAAGCTGGCAGAATGACGGCATATATGTCAATTATTGGCCACATGGTACAACAGAAATCTTTTCAAAATCAGATCAGGGTTTAAGCCATTGCCATTTAATAAATCTAGCCTATGATCATTGTGACATGGGTACGAATCTTCAACTGACATGGCACAGTAACAGTATGATCACACATGTCACTGTTTGATCACATTGCACAGTAGAGTATTAAAAAAAGTAACAGTGAGATAGCTCCTTTGGTAGTTAATGTTTGCATGATATACTTTTATCAATGAATTAATGTAATTTTTATTGGCTGCTATTTTTAGTCATTTTTGCAAATGAGCTTATATAAAAATCCCAGTGGAAATATAGTTCTATAATAAGCTCTCGAGCAGAAACTTTAACTTTTGCTGAAAGTAATTATTATGATTATCTTAAAAATTTGAGAATTAGTGACATTCTCTTCCAGATATTTTTTCTGATTATAAAGTATTCTATACTCATTGTAATTCGATTGAAAACTAACTTTACAATCTTTCCAGAAAGTCACACAAAGCTTTGCTTCCTGAAGTGGTGTCACTGTATAAATAATAAGAAATATACATGCTATTACATACCTTCAGATACTAAGTGGTCTTTGAACACAGTAAAATACTACATGTACTTTGTTCTCACTCAACTGGCAGGACTAACTTTAACCTGACAACAAGTTTCCTAGAACTATATTGCAATCTAAAAGAGAGTTGATGCATAAAAATTATTTACCTGTAGAGCGTTACCACATAAATTATATTGACAAAAGGATTCCAGGTGCAAGGGTAGATCTAATTTATAAAGTAGTTGATATTCGCAGGGAATCATGAATGCATTTCTAAAAAAGCTGCATTCTAGCACAACAGATATCTAAGTTAAAGAGGTTTAATAAACAATGATTTTTCGATAATTCACTATGGAAGTTGCAGAAGTCACCAATAACTGACTAGAAAAGTATTTATTTATAAAGTATATGCATGGTAGAAATATTTAGTTTTCTTTGGCTGAAGGTATGTACAGCAATATATCAAACACACAAAATAAGCTTTTGCCAACAATATGGCACTCTTAATAAATTATCAATCTGCAGTCACGGTAACTTTTTAATTTATCAAAGAAACAATAGTTATGCATAAAATAATAAAATATGGCAGAACTATGAGATAGAAAGATTTTTTTTAATTTATTGCTTCTGTGAATTCATACCAAAATCAAAATGTTTGGTTAAAGACAGTATTAAATTAGACTTGAAAAAAAAATTTCAAATCTAGTAAGCAGTTGGTCACATGACCTGCTGGATTTTTCAAGCTAAACAACAAGATCAACCATGTGTTAGTTATTGGTCACATCTTACAATAAAATATATTCAAAACTTAAAAAAGATAATGTGGCAGTTAATGATCATGTGATGAACAATTAATTTCAAAACTAACCCATAAGGTCACTCATGTGGCAGTTACTGGTCACATGATATATATACACACACAACAACAAACTTTTTTTAAACAACCAATACAATATCAGATCACACATCAGCAGGGGGGCAGTTTGTGATGACATTTGTTGTCAGAGTATTTTTCCGCAATGTAGAGTATCCAGCTTCAGTACGGCAGCCATCTTTGGGAGATCCATTGTAAATGTCTTTCGAGCGAATGTAATAAGGCCGATCACGGTCTTCATTTTCCTTATTGTCTGCTTTGTACTGAGTGTATCCATCACCTGGAGGATTTGCTCCTGTTTCTTTGACCACTACTTCTTCTTTTGCTTCTGTGGGTGTTGTAGCCTTGTCATCTTCTTCAGTGGAAGGGGCGGTGTCAGTACTTACAGTCCTGGGCTTAGGTAAAGGAGTCTGCCAGATGTGTTCATATTCATTGCCATTTACCTGGAAAAAAGAAAGTTACATACATCAAATCAACATTTAGAGGAGGGTAGATTGCCAAAGGTTAACATACTTCATCTCATAGCTTTTAGGTTTCATGTTAAAATAAAATGGAGGCACCTAGAATGTAAAGGAATGAGCCAGTTAATCATTTAGTTAATGGGGATCATCAAGACAATTTAGATTTTGCTATTGCTACCAAAACATTGGAATTATTGGGAATAATTCATTGTTAGTAGATTATGTAACAAAGTATCTGCTTTACATTTCAAGTGTTTCACTCAATCGAATGGATTTTTTTTCAAATCAAGTATTTGCTGTACTCATAAATTATGATTAGAATCACAAATATCCATGACAATATTCCACTTTCTAAATAAACTGTTTAAATCACAATGAACACATACTTCGATATTTTTCTTAAGTTCTGCAAAGGATGTACAAAGTATGTTGGCTGTAGTTTGTAGTAATCAGACTTTTGCATAACAGGGGTGTTTATGCTTACCTGGACAGTCTGGCTTAAGCTGTAATGTCTGGGCACTTGTGGACTTCTGTGAAGTGTGGCAGTTCGAGTATCTGTGAAAAGTTAGAATATTGTATCTGTATAATCAAGATGCTATGCAGAGTGTACATTCATTACAATTTAAAATCAAAATAATCAAAAAGGACAGAATATTAGATCTGGTTAACCTTCAATAAGGAAGTTTTTTAATTGGCAGTGTGAATTTGTTTATCAATTTCCAGATCACCACCTGGATCCAGGAATTTCAGAGGTACTTGGGCTTGGAGTAGGTTCTGTGCCTTCCAAGTGCTTTTCAAGTTAAAAAAATTATATACTGAATTTTAAAGAAAAATATAAGACTGGAAAATGTAAACTATTACATCTGTGTAATTCAAAGGTTATAGACACGGTATAATTTCAATTAAAATGAAAATATACAAAAGTATAGTCTTACCTCTTCAAGGATATTTTATGTCATACATTGAATATACAATCAATGGTAAAAAGAAGGATTGTAATGTAGGTTACATTTTTCTGACATGGAAAAATTAATTTTAAAGTTGTGCTTAAGTACATTTTTGAAAGAAGAAATAAGCATAAACCTACTTGGCGAAGCCCTCTGAGGGCGCAGTGTTCTTTCATGTACTTTTTGTGGTGGTGGAGGTACAGGACAGGTACAGCGTAGCTGGTACTCATCGGGCTGTCTCGTGGGGTGAAGGAGCATAGTGTTAGTGGAGTAGTTGGGTCCTGATTCAGGGCGGGAGCAGCGACAGTATCTAAAATTGTCAAAAAGGCATTCTGTAGAAATTTAAAAGCAACATAAAGTGGCTCCCAAACGAGGTTATAATCACAGCTTTGCATGTTAATTTTGCAAATAATCTTAATGTGGCACAAAAATAAAGAAGGCAATGAAATCATGTCTGGTCAATCAGGATCACTAACACAAGATAACAATTTGCAGGCTTCACATTGTTTGGTCATGTGTCAATCTGGAACACCGATTTTAAGTAGAAACTGTATATTGCTCCTGGAAAATCACTTGATAAGGTTAATTAATATCTAAATGCAAAATATAATTATATAGTGTACTTAAGTCAATACATAGTTCTATAAAACTAAATTAATTTGTTTTTAAATTTCACAAAACAAGCAAACATAAACAATTTGTGGTTTAGCTGTCAGTTATGGTGGGGAGCAGTAGCTTCCTCTATGGATACAGTGCCTTATACACCCTTCTGCAACCTCTGAGGTTTTGGGTTCAAATGTCAGATCTGACTTTATGGAAGAAAAATGGAAGGTGCTTGCCAGTGTTCTATTGAGTGCTGAATTTTGAGTTACCAATATGCAATGCTTTCCTTCATTTACAAAACTACCCATCATAATCTAAGTCTAATTCGGATATTATTGATAGTGCTTAACTTCCCCTTTATTAAGCAGACTTTAAGGCATACCAGCAGATAAACTGACAACACAAATTTGATATCCAGGGACATATTGAGACTAAGGTGAGAATGCCTTGGTGTAGAATCATGATTTAAGCGTTACTCCGAAGAGGTAATAGAGGGGGGATGCACGAATCTCATCAGCAATGTAACTGAAACAATTATTTCATGTACTTAAATCTGTAGAAATAATTAAGGGCTTATTATATGACCTGAAGCAGTCAAAGTGACTGCAGTAGAAGACACAAAACATTTACAAATTCCTAACCTCAAATTATACTTCTATTATTTTATCCTTTTCAGTGCAAAAGTGTTATGTAGTGTCACATTTAAGTGCTTTGTCCTAGCACATAAAAATCATTTATATTCCATAGTGTAAAAATGCATTCATCAAGGTATATACTCTGAAAGTATTTTGGTTATTTTGCCCTGATTTGCTCAAGGCCTGGAATGCTACTACCTGTGCCACTCACAAGTGTAATTGCAACATTAAACATATAACAGTATTTTGAATAGCCTTGCAGCATCACAATGATTGAAATAGGGCTGAAATTTGTTTACTCTATATTCGTAAACTACAAAGCATTCAGAAACGTGATGCACTAGAGTAGTGGGCCATTCCTGAAAATCCAGAGACGAAAGACAAATATGTGATCTCTAGAAGAGGAAGCCTCGTGGAGAGCTTCATCTTAAAATGGGATACTAAATCATACATTTGATCTCTGACAGGAATTTCATCCCTTTTTTCAAAGCTGACACAGGTACCTGCAGTATATATGGTCTGTGATATACTTGTGAATATCAGCACAGGTAATGCCTTGAAGTTCTGACGTCAGTGTAACGGCATATTTTGTATCTTGACACATTTTAATGGGCAACACAGTAAATAATGCTACACCGATTTCCCAAAATGATTTAGCCTGGAGTTAGACTTTAAGTTAAGACTTTTGTCTAAAATTCAGGCTAAGTCTGTGGTCTTAGTAGCAGCACACTCAAAGTTTTGATTAAGTCTTGAGCTCAAAATTAAGTCCAACTATGAGTTGGCTTAACTTTTGTAAACAAACACTTAAGTATGGTTGTCATAATTTTTCTTCACTTCATAATTTAAAATGGCAGTTAAGAAAGTATAAATATATAGGACACCTCCCTAAAGTAGTTTGTATGTGGTTACGAGCTTATGTATTGCAAAACATCATTTATCCTAAGATAAAATGCATCAAACAAAGGGCATGTGTTCCCCAGTGCGGTATTTTAAATAAAAGGTCACATGACACAGACAACCACCATGATTATTTGATAAGCTTGAACTTTGATACGCTTAATCACCCTTTATGAACATTTTTAAAGTCCCAGACATAGATAAGACTTAAGTCCTTAACTTAGCCAAAAACTTGGCAAGATCCTTTGAGAAATGTATCTGATATAAGGTATGTATGCACTCATCTAATCCCATAAGATCTGATGAAATAAGTTCTACTACAAACCAGTTCATACTAAACAAAATAATGAAAAAAATTACAGTCAGGCCAGAAATTTAAAAAGTAATGGTCATTTTCACTTGCGATCTGTGCACTTTGCTCACAATACCTAATAATGGCATAAAATTTGAGGAATTCTTCAAAAGAAAAATAGTTTCATGTAGGCTTATATCATGTTATCGCAATGTATATTGGCAAGAAATATGGCTTCCAACTGGACTATAGAATAAGATCAGACTTTAAGAGATCTTTACTGCTTGGTGTCATAACTCGGCACACACCTCAACTTGGCACAAACCTGAAGACATAGTACATAAACAGTTTTTAAAAATATCTGAATGTAAATTCTGAGATATGTGCCACGTTGGGATGTTGATTTTAAGTAAAAATTATGTTATCACTCCTTGAACAGCACCGTAAAAAGGTTAATTGATATTGATTTTTTGTGATTAATGTCTATTATAGTTTGGGTCAATGCATATTTAAACCAAAAGAAATTCACATTTTACAAAAAAAAATCTTTTGGAGTTATAGCCCAAATGAGACTAACAAGAGATCAGTGAACAATAACTGTACATACAAATTCTTCTCTTGTTAAATATGAGCTGATCCTTAGCTGATGTTTTGCTTATCATTTTTTGTCAATGCAACCTGCAGATGTTACCTGATAGATATACCTGTAAATAATTCTGAACCTTCTTGAATCAGAAAATACGGCACTGCTTGGTTACCTACCTCCTGTATCTAATAATCCAGAAGAGCACAAATATGATAATCACCCCAATAATGGCTCCCAGAATTATTGCAACTGCAAGACCTGAAACAGATAATACACTGCATCAGACTTATTTCAAACGGCAAATTATGTTTTTATATGGCTTAAATTATGTCAAAAGTAAGAAAGTCACAATAAGCATCCAATGAGTTTTAAAGTTGAAAATTTTATTACATTTATTTCATTTTAATTGTCATACACTGTGGTATAGAAAGTATACTTAAATCGAGGATCAAATTAAAAACCAGACAAGTGTAAATTAGCATAGACCAAATTAAAATTTGATTTTGCCTATACTGATTTAAAATTCGCTAAGATTAAACTAACTTTTCACTCAATTGTTTTGTTTTTTATTCATTTTAACTTTCGAAGGACATAACAATGACATTCAAGATGGTTAAGCAAAGTAGGTGTCACTTGATATCTCTGTGAAAAACCTTTTAAGAGTCATACAATATATTTAATATTTAAAGAAAGGAGTTCACAAAAATATCTCACCATATTTCATATCAGTTGCTCTTCTCCTGGGTGTGTCAATTTTATCATATTGAGCTGAAACGATGCAAAAAAAATTTATTTATGTGTCTCATTAATATGTGTGTACAAGTATGGCAATGGCTGTAAGTGTAACATAAGTATGTTCCTAGTGCACCTTATGAACAATACTCTTTCATGCTGTTACACCAGTCAGTTGTTTGTCTGAGCTTATAGAATAAAGTAGTGCTTTGAGGATCACTGTTTCTCTCCACACAAAATAGTTAAAAACATTAGAGTAAGAGACCTAACTAATTTATTTGTAGAACACTGCAACAGCACCGTTCTTTTCCCCAATCAATATAAACATAATTGGTGACATACACGATATGTTGAAGCAAAATGCCTGAAGAACAAGACCACTGCTACGGTGTGTATCCCCCACCGAGCATTAAAGGAGAAGAAATACCTTTTCCGAGATATTTACAATTTTTCAGCTTCCACTAAAATCCAAGATGGCCGCCAAATGTGGTGAAAACTGAAAATTTTTCCCCTTTGCATAGGATACACATGTACTACCCTGCGGGTCAAAAATTCGCTCGAAATCACTCTTTCTCGTACGGTTTTAGAGATATTCACACTTTTTCATTTTCTGCTAAAATCAAAGATGGCCCCCGAAACTTTTTCCCCTTTGCATAGGATACTGTTGTACTACCCTACAGGTCAAAAATTTGCTCAAAATCGCTCTATCTCTTACGGTTTTCGAGATCTTCACATTTTTCATTTTCCGCTAAAATCCAAGATGGCCGCCAAAAGTGGCGAAAATTGAAATTTTTCCCCTTTGCATAGAATACTCTTGTACTACCCTATGTGTCAAAAATTCGCTTGAAACCGCTCTATCTCTTACGGTTTTCGAGATATTCACACTTTTTCATTTCCGCTAAGATCAAAGATGGCTGCCAAAAGTGGCAAAAATTGAAATTTTTCCCCTTTGGATAGGATACTCTTGTACTACCCTGCGGGTCAAAAATTCACTTGAAATCGCTCTATCTCTTACGGTTTTCGAGATATTCACACTTTTTCATTTCCGCTAAAATCAAAGATGGCCGCCAAAAGTGATGAAAATTGAAATTTTTCCCCTTTGGATAGGATACTCTTGTACTACCCTGCGGGTCAAAAATTCCCTTAAAATCGCTCTATCTCTTACGGTTTTTGAGATACTCACACTTTTCCATTTTCTGCTAAAATCCAAGATGGCCGCCAAAAGTGGCGAAAATTGAAATTTTTCCCCTTTGCATAGGATACTATTTACTACCCTGTGGGTCAAAAATTCATTCGAAATTGCTCTATCTCTTACGGTTTGCGAGATATTTGTGATATTTCACATTTTCACTAAAAGTAGCAATAAAGTAACCATTACTCACTTGTACATTGAGCAACAGTTGTGAAACTTAAATATGTTACAGTTCACAAAAAAGTAGATGAACAACATATTTGAGAGAAATTGTGTAGCTGCATTACTTTTGAAGATATAAGCCATTTACTCATTATGGTTATCATTAAAACTTGACAAAGTAGCTATTACTCACTTAGCTATGGAGATACACTTCCAAACTACTGACCATGTTGTAGCTGTGGAGAAAGTAGCTGAATAACATATCAGAACAAAATACTCTAAAATACTCTAAATGCGATAGTTTGAGAGTTATAAGTCGTATAATTATATTAGGTAAAAGTGCTATTACTCACTCAAAAGTAGGCCAAAGTTCACCACACCCAAAAAATATTGAAGAGCATAAAAATTCATTAGCACAAGTAATTTAACCAAAAATGTGTAACTGTAGTAGTTTCAGAGAAAACTGTGTGACACACTCACGCACGCACGCACGTACGCACACACACACATGGTGCAAATTATAATCTCCCACCGGCGAGCTGGGCGGGAGATAAAAACATATGCTTTTAAATTCTTTGTTGAATCATTCTTCATTCATGAACTATCTCCAACCTTTTTTCCTTTGGTTCCCAGGCATCCTCTGGTTTACAAATGATGCATTTGATTTTTTTTTTTTTTTTTTTTTTTTTTGATGTCGCACCTAGTACCTTGTTTCAGTTACATTATGATGGGAATTGATTTTCAGTGATCATCCGATTACCAGCCATACCTGGCCCAGACTTCAAGTAGTCACCCATCCAAGTACTAACCAAGCCCAGTGGTGCCTAACAAATTCAGTGATCAGACTGGAACTAGTTAAGCTACATAAAATTGGTGCACTTCCACACCAACAATCAGTAAGCCTCTATTATCCCAACTGGTGCAAATCTAAAAGGCTTAATGATTGTTTCACTAAGATTATGTCAATGCAGCCTAAAATCTGCTTGTACAAAGATTCAATGCTAAAGAAATATGATGACAATATAGGTTCCAAAATGTATATAAAATATATTAACAGAATTATATTTATGAATGTTTTAGGTGAGTCAGTTTACAATATGTTATTCAAAAGCATTCTTACGTGCAGAGCAGTTTGCCTTTGCACCAATCCAGTTACGCCCTTGACATTGAAGGTACCATGTGTTGATAATCTTTTTGTCATGGCAACCCATAGCAGCCCGATCATGTGACTGCCTTTTGTACCAAACCCCATCTTTTGGTACCTCATCAGCGCAGCCTAGAACTGTAAAATAGCATTCAGTGTTATACATTGCACATTTAGTTACTGTTTGATAATAAAAATAATAATAATATTGTACAAACTCAACATTGACATGCAATTTGTCATGCCACGGGCATTGATTGGGTATCTTCTGTTGGACCAGTTTTTCTGTGTGCAAAAGTTGTTATGGAACAATTTGCATTTTTTTAATTTGCAATGATAGGTTTAATCCTTTTGTTTCAAAATATTTAAATGGTTGACTGAACCTTTCTTAAATAGTAAGTACAAAAGAGTTTTCACTGCTTTGCTTACCTTTGATATATCATATATCAATGAAGAGATGAAATATTGTGATTAGATCTGAACTCATTGACTCATATATTTAGAATTTTGGAAATTTTTTATTTCTAAATAAAAGTACATTTTTGTCCTTCAATGATGGAAGAACACTAACTGTAAAACATCTTAAAATTGGTTCAATTTCTGAGGAGAAGAAATCATTACATCTATTTATGTCACATGTATATGTTTAAGTGAATTTGCACAATCAGGAAATTCGTGGATTCCCTGTATGTTTTTAGGGAATTAGCAAAATCCCTAAACTGACAAGGGAATTTGCGAAATCCCTGAAATATTAGCTAGGGATTTCATGAAATTCCTGAATATATTTTGCTCTGCTAACATTTATTGTGTATAAAATGTGTTAACACTCTTAGATGGTAAAGTAATAGTGTATTTCAATTTCTCTCTGACATCAAGTACTTATTGCTATCTAATCAATACATGCTATTACTATTTATACTATGTCACCATTAAGTTTGTTAGTAGTTCACCAGATATCATGTACCATACTAGCTTGTATTATATGGTAAGTGTCATATAGCTATGACCACAGCTTTTCTGCAACAATTAGTATTTATTTACAAACTTGAGCTTGTTAAAGCGTAAGTATGAATCATTATTAAAGTTTGTATCAAGTACAAAATATCCACTAAAATTTGTAAAGAACATTTGATTCAAACCAGGTTATGGTGTTATTCGTATAATTAGAATGTTACCATACAAATGTCACACTCGACCATCAGTGTCAAGAAGTAGTTAAAGTACAAGTACTTTATAGAAGAAATTATAAAATAATTCCTTTACTTATGTATTACGTCATGGAGAAAGCACAAGGAACAGTAGATTCGTAGATACGAATGTACGAGGGCCAAAGGCCCGAGTACATTTGTACTACGAATCTACTGTTCCAAGTGCTTTCTCTGACTTAAAATACTGTATAATAGTATGATAGTAGTTTTTTGGTTTCAAGTTATTTCAACATTTTAAAAGATATTTCTCATAACATGGAAATATTATTAGTTACTTTCCAAACTTCCCATTACTTGATGTAAATATGTCAAATCATAAACATTTTAGCCTAAATAAGATCTTAAATTCTTAAACTGTAGAAATTAGAATGCCAAATAAATCTGGGCTTTGACTGAGTGTACATATTACACATAGTCTTGCAAGACGTAAAGCCTTTAAATATTGGTATATTTAATATTGTCTCTTACACAACAAAAAATAAATGTAGGTAAATGTTAACACATTTTTACATACTTCTTAAATCCCAACTTGTATTACAAAAAAAGTTTGAATATTACACACAAAATAGTCTTTTTTGAATGCATTTTTTAAAATTGTAAAATACTGATACAGGAATTTAAAATGTAATGATATTTGAAGGCTAAACTGTAAATGGTCAAGCTTTGTACTTTGGCTCCCTTTACAAAAACAGTAGAAAAAACAGCACATTCTGTTGTACGAATCTACTGTTTTAACAATAGAGTGACGTCACTACTGTATTTTAATTAAAAAGAAAAGGGGGGTTGGGGGATTTTGTTCCTACCAGGCCACATGCCAACCTCACGACAGTGAACTATTCACAAAGCATGGCTTTATACAGCAAATTGATCCATTTTGGCGGGAAATATACTTTACCTATCGTCAGACAAGATCACACCATTTCTATTTTTCACCAACTACTTGACATTCACTTCTGTTCATGAGTAACTCTTTCAATATTAGTTTCACCCAATTTTTTGACATTCACTCCCTAGGCCACATGTTGGCAATTTTATTTTTTACCCATCAAACTGATATGGTATACTATTACATTACATACGCAGTACCCCAACAGTTTGACTAAGACATGAAAAGAATTGATATATAATTGACAAAAAGTTTGGTTTTATTCATATAATAAAGTTAAAACATCAACTGTACAATTTCTAGATATATTTTGCTCTGCTAACATTTGTTGTGTAAAACATGTTTTAACACTCTTAGATGGTAAAGTAATACTGTATTTCAATTTTAATCGTTTTTGTCGGGATATAAAAATGTATCGATGTACTGGAGAATGGATAAAAAAAAATAAACAGTTGTCGTACTTGAGATAACACCTGTTTTGTATCGTAGTGTTTCCATAAAAATCCCATAGCTTGACATGGTGTCAGAAGACAAAGTTACCTGTAGTGAGTGAAACATATTAAAAACTGCTAGTTGTCAGAACATAGCTGTAACCTCACACAGGCCTTGGGACTGAAGGGAATACACACACACACAAGTGGAGTACAGTACATGTGCAGTTCAACCAGGAAGTGAATACTACTGCAGTATATGAACACTACGTCAAAAAAAAAAAAACAAAGGCTCTGGTATTTCTGTGCATAAAATTGAACTGGCCTGTTCCACTCTCATCATTAGACTACAATGGCAAAATTCAATCCTCCTGACTCTTTCAATTTCACAAAGCCAGGGCAGTGGAATGAATGGCTGACAAGATTTGAGAGATACAGAATTGCTACAAAACTGTTTAATGAAAATCAAAAAGTGCAAGTTGCTAGCCTTATTTATGCCATGGGCCCAGAAGCTGAAAACATTTTCAAAACATTTGATTTTGAAACCGAAGGGGATGAAAATAAATATGAAACTGTCTCACAAAAGTTCACTTCCCATTTCATCCCTAAAAGAAATATCATACACGAAAGAGCTATTTTCCATAGAAGGAATCAAGATACCACAGAATCTGTAGAAGAGTTTATAAGAACATTATACGAACTGGCTGAACATTGCGACTTTGCAGATAAAGACCAGCAGATTCGTGACCGAATAGTTATCGGGATAGCCGACCGGAGAGTATCCGAAAAGCTTCAACTGACTGCTGACCTCACACTAAACAAAGCAATCGAGATTGCCCGGCAATCTGAGTTGATTAAGGTACAACTGGATGACCAGGTAGCCAAGCAAGGCGCTATTGATTTTGCAGCATATGGAAGGCCAAAGAAGCCTTACAGGAAGAAACCGTGGAAGGGAAATACCACTACACCCACTCAGAATTGTTCACGGTGTGGCAAAGATGCACATGACTTTGACAAGTGTCCTGCCAAAGGTAAAAGGTGCAGAAAGTGCAACAAGATGGGACATTTCAAGACCTGTTGTAAATCTAAAATACACACTGGTCAAAGACTTCAAGAAGTTAACTGCAACTTGGAAGAGTTATTCCTCGGCGCCATTGACTGTCCAGACAAAGCAACAGGCGAAACGTGGTCTGTATGTTTGCCTATTCACGGACGTGATGTCAGGTTCAAAATAGACACTGGTGCTGATGCATCAATTATTTCTAAGAACACATTCCTCAGCCTTAAAGAGAAACCTGCACTCCATACTGCACAAAAGGTCCAATTGCACAGTCCAGGCGGTAAGCTGAAGATTATTGGACAATTCAATACAGACACTGTCTTTAAAAGTCAGAGATACTACTTTCGAATCTTTGTGGTAGATGCCAATTGCAACAATCTTCTCTCGCGATCAGTGGCTACAACTATGGGTCTGGTGAAACTCATAAATGACGTCAGTGACTCACAAGTGTTTGGAGATTTGGGAATCATGAAAACTGATCCAGTAAAAATTTGCCTGAAGGATGGCGCTGTTCCATATAGTATAAATGCGCCGAGGAGGATAGCAATTCCCCTCTTGGACAAGGTCAAAGCCGAGATCTTGAGGATGGAGAAATTAGATGTGATCCAAAAGATAGAAGAACCAACTGAGTGGTGTGCGCCAATGGTTCCAGTTATCAAAAAGACAAACAAAATCCGTTTGTGTGTTGACCTGAAACAGCTGAACCAATCAGTGCAGAGGGAGGTCCATATTTTGCCAACAGTTGACGACATTGGACATTGTCTCAAAGGAGCGATCATCTTTTCCACTCTGGATTGCTCCAGTTCTTTCTGGCAGTTACCATTAGACAGTGCCTCTGCAAAACTAACCACATTTATTACCCCGTTCGGGAGGTACTTCTTCAAATGCATGCCGTATGGTCTGTCCTCTGCGACAGAGATTTTCCAAAAGAAACTGGAAGATCTACTGAAAGACATTCCAAATTGCTTTGTGGATATCGATGATGTCCTTGTCTTTGGTAAAGACAAAAGTCAGCACGACCAGACTTTGAAGGCAGTCCTGCACCAAATCAACGATGCTGGCCTGAAACTAAACAAATCTAAGTGCAAGTTTCGACAGTCCAAAGTAACCTATCTGGGGCATGAATTTAGCTCCAAGGGTATGTCTGCTGCACAAGAAAAGGTTGAAGCCATCAAGGGATTGCCTCCACCAGGAAATGTCACAGAAGTTTGTCAATTCACTGGTATGGTGAATTACCTTGGACGGTACATAGAGAAGCTTCAGGACGTCATGCACCCAATTACTGAATTACTTCAAGGTAACAAATCATGGAGCTGGGATAGCCCTCAGAAAGCGGCATTTCAAAAGGTTAAAGAGCTGATTTCGACAGCCCCAACGTTACAATACTTTGATCCAAAGAAGGAGACTGTGGTGTCAGCCGATGCTTCTAGCTATGGTCTGGGTGGTGTACTACTACAAGAGGGCCGTCCAATAGCCTTCTGCTCAAAAACTCTCAGTGGAAGCGAGAGGAACTATGCCCAAATCGAAAAAGAGTGTTATGCCGCTGTATTTGCATGTGAGAAGTTCTCCAGATATCTCGTTGGGCTTGAAAGTTTCAAACTACAAACTGATCATAAACCTCTGGTCCCATTGCTGAACAACAAGCCATTGGACAGTGCTCCACTGCGTATCCAAAGACTCCTGATACGCATGATGAAATACAATGCTATTGCTGAGTACACACCGGGCAAGTACCTCGCTGTCGCTGATGCTTTATCCAGGAATCCTCTGCCCGCAACAACATCATATGATGAGCTAGTGGAAGAAATTCAAGCTCATGCAGACTGTGTTCTTCAAACCTTGCCTGCTTCTGAACAGAGATTAAATGATATTGTAGAACACACTAAGAAAGATTGTCAATTACCCTCAGTTATAAATTACGTTTTACAAGGTTGGCCCACTCATGAGCGAAATTGCTCAGAGTCTGTAAAGTGTTTCTTTCATGCAAGGAATTGTCTGTCATACAGTAGGGGTTTATTGTTGTATGGTTCTAGAATTGTCATTCCAACTGCTTTGCAAGGTGAAATTTTGAGAAAAGTACATGATGGACATCAAGGTGTAAACAAGTGCCTGCAAAGAGCTCAGGATTCAGTATGGTGGCCCAAGATAATTTCTGATATAAAATCCATGGTTGCTTTGTGTGAGCTATGTCAAACCTTGAGGCCAAATCAACATTGTGAACCTCTGAAACCAACTGAATTACCTAGCGGTCCATTTGAAAAATTAGGGACTGACTTGTTTGAATACAATGGAAAGAAGTATTTAGTTATTGTTGACTACTATTCCAGGTACATAGAGATTTGTGAGTTGTCCAGGACAACTTCCCCGTTAGTCATTGGCAAATTAAAAGGTGTTATGGCCAGGTTTGGGATTTGCTCTGAGTTGGTATCTGACAATGGTCCCCCTTTCAATAGTCAAGAATTTGCTGATTTTGCAAAGAGTTACGATTTTACACATAGATTTAGCTCACCATTTTATCCCATTAGCAATGGTGAAGCAGAAAGGGCTGTTCAGACAGCTAAAAGGATACTAGCTACCCCTGATCCCTATCTAGCCCTCCTGGCATACAGGTCCTCACCACATTCTATTACTGGATTCTCTCCTTCAGAATTATGTCTAGGTAGAAAACTAAGGACAACCCTACCAGTACTTAGTGAAAACTTAGTTCCCAAAACCATAGACCCTAATCTGGTTAAAGCAAATGATGCTTCAAAGAAAATGAAGATGAAGCAATATTATGACAACCGCCATGGGGCCAAATTGCTAACTCCACTAAACAAAGGTGACACGGTAAGGGTGAAGCTTCCGGGTGAAAAGCGCTGGGGGGAAAAACAATCAGTTAGCCAAAAGCAGGGAGAAAGGTCATATATTGTCAATTGTAGTGGGTCTGAGCTATGTCGGAACAGAAAACATCTGCAAAAAGTTCCCCAAACCAGTCCCGATGAAACTCAAGACAATAGTCAAACCAACATCCCTGATTCACCAGTAGCGAATCAACCAACCCACTGCGTAACCCCAGAAAGTGTAACAGGGTCCCAACTATCCGAAAGGGTTTCTCGGTTTGGAAGGGTTCTCAAACCTTTGAGAAAACTTGATCTGTAAATTTATGAAAGTGGTTTACTGTCTAAACATTCTGTATGTGTTTATGAATGACATGGTACTAATTAATAGTAATTTTATTGTAGTCATCATTTGGCAGTACGTCTGCATTAAAAGACATTTTATTTCACAGACATGGACATTGATAGACGTTTGTTTACATTTTATTTTATATTTGACATGTACTAGTTAAAAGTGTTTTGTAAAAAAAAATATAAAGAATAACTACAAAATGGTCTAGACTAACAAAGACTTTAATTCTTGTACAATAATGAGAAAAGTTATATCTGGGGGGAAGATGTCGGGATATAAAAATGTATCGATGTACTGGAGAATGGATAAAAAAAATAAACAGTTGTCGTACTTGAGATAACACCTGTTTTGTATCGTAGTGTTTCCATAAAAATCCCATAGCTTGACAGTTTTGATGGCAAAAAAATATAAAACAGAAAAGGATAATGCACATAGAATCTAATTCTTTGTTATGCTTCTTTAGGACCATGTTTACAACACCATAAAATAATGTGATAGGGACAAGATTTATTTACTGATAAAACTTAGATTAAAAATAATGAAATTAAATGATTTTTGGAGAGAAGATTACCTAAGAATGCTAACATTCATTGAATGACTATTGTTTATTATCTCTTCAAAGGTCTAAATGAAACCTTTAATCTATCTAAACCTTAAACCACTTAGGATTACATGCCCTTCCATTGGTGTCTTTGAACTCCAATATCAGCTACCTCCTCAAATAAATAAAATATGTACTTCTCAGTTTTCACTGATCAGCCTGATCTGGACTGACATGGCGTGCACTATTTTCTGTACAGTATCTACTAATTGTAACTGAGATTAAATCGCTTTTAACCCATTAATCAAAGGCATGCAATATTCTCCCTCTCTCGCTATTTGTTGTGGATAAATAAAGATTGCAGTAGTAAGTTTTAAGATATGAAAGAACAGAAATAGCAGTTAAAAGATGAAAGTGTTGCAAGTATTGATCGTTTTATTGTTTATTTTATTAATACAATTTATTTTGATGCATTAACTGAAACTGTAAAAAGTAGCTATATTAGTATAGAACTTGAGTGAAATACATATACCAAGCAAGATATTAACCATTAAAATACTTTTAATTACAGTTAAATTTTAAAGGCAAAAAAGCAAATAAATTCAGATTTAGACTTATATAAAATTAATAATTACTGTGGTATAAATTATTTTGCATACCACACAAAAAGTATAATAAAAGGCTCAACAGATCTGTTAGAAAATCATATTAGTCTATTTGCACTCTCAAATCAGTCATTTATCACCTAATGAATTTAAAAATCAATCAGGATGAGGTTATTTATGCTGTTAATGTATGAACTAAATTTGGTAGAGCCGTGTTTAATAGTTTGTGAGAAAAAGTGGTCGAAAGATAAGTAACAAGAGCACTCGGAGAGCGCAGACCTCCGCCAAGGGAGCACATATCCTGAAAATTTCGTCAAAATCCGTCCATAACTTTTTTAGTTATGTGTCTTTAAAAATTACATTTCATTAGACTGATTAATCTGTCTCAGCCAATATTTAAAAGATGGATGTATTTGACGAGAGACAGATGGCATAAGTATGCAAAAAACATAGACGTCCTGAAGGACAACAAATGGCATACATCCTGACATTAAACATGTACTAGGCTACCACCTTGAGCATGAAGGATGTGACCCACATTAAAAGAAATAAACTTTTTGCATAGTTAATGGCTATATTTACCAAAAAATTTATTTCACTTGCAAAATTTCATCATTGTTTATAGGAACTGGAAGTGCATAAAAAGTGTTTATATTACTGCAAACAAAGAACATCGTGTTCCTGCATCTAAATGCTTTATAGTGTTAATACATTTAAGTGGATATTTTAAAGTTTAAAGTGACAGTAATTTTCAGATATTGAAGTTCTTTGTGTGGCGAGGAGTTCTGTCCCAAAATGCCATCCATCAGTTTTAAAAAGGCAAATTTTGGGACAGAAAACTCAGTCTACATTTCAGATAGTGATCCAGATCACTCCCAAAATTTGAATCATTTCTTCCTTTTACCTTTTCAGACATATCCTGAAAATTTTATCAAAATCTGTCTATAAGTTTTGGAGTTATCTTGTTCACAAACAAACTCACAAACCCACAAACAAACCCAGGCAAAAACATACCCTCCTTGGCGGAGGTAAAAATGGATCACGAAGGGAATTCTCAGACAAAAGTGACCTTTAATTTAAAACTATACAGAGCAAAAATGCCTCTCCTTATGTGACCCTAAGTGTTAAAGTGGGGCGTAATGCCATGATCACATTATTGTGTTATAATCTATATTTAAAGACATTTTTGTAACCCCACATTCCTCCATGTACTGTCAAGGCACTGTTCAGTAACGTTTGCATAATATGGCATTCCCTGCTTTATGTGGACACCCACACAAACGTTTTAAGCTGTGCAAAATTTCTTCCTAGCATAGAATGTGATATGAAACACGCCTCCCCAAAATCAACACCAATTGCACAGGTGCAGCATTCTCCCTGTTTTGCATGCCATTTAAAGCCACTGAAAATACAGCGACAGTCTGCAGATGATCAGAGCATAAAATCCTTTTAACATAAATAAATCTTTACTTACTTTCAAAATAGATCAGGAACCTGGAAGGTGTTGAGCTTTCCTCCTGCCTGTTAAGTACAATCTCGACCTGATTGCCTATGGACTTGTAAATACTGGATACTCTGTTTTCTCCCCGACATATGACCCTCTCCTGTTTTTTATTCTTGTCTCTTACTTTCCCATAGTGAAACTGACACCTTTCTGGGTCTTCGTACGGATTTTTGACATCAAAATTCACCAAGGTGAGGTTAATCACCTGACCGGACTTAGCGGTGATGACCCATGGTCTGTACTCCGAACCACAGCTGTCATTGGTAGTCATGTGACCAGAGATATAACCATTGGTGATTGTGGCATTGATATTGTTTCTGTTAGCACAGCGGCCAGTTGCAGGGAGAACTGAATGAAAATACAAAAAGAGGGAGTGATTTGATGAGTTAGGGATTTTATAACATAACTATCAAAAGCAGTTTCCATAACCAGACTAAGTTGTTTTATACATTAAGGTCAAAATTAACAAAGAGGGAATGCCAATGGGTAAAATATATTTTTGATGCTGTTGTCTAAACAAAAGAACCAAATATAAACATGATCTATTTATTCTGGGAATACAGTCAGTATATTTCACACATTTCTAAGATGCTGCTCACTCAAGCGAATCAAATAAATCCATGTCACACAAACACATTGTGTGGCCACACCACTATGAAGCTTGGGGAAGAATGAATCAAGACTGAGAGACTAAAACATACAACAATTTAGAAACGTTTATCACTTTATTACGAAAGAGTATTGGCGCCACCATAGTGTTATATTTGTTTAATCATATTATTTTCAGTGAATGAAAACTGTAAACTTCACCAATAATGCAAACTTCAACAACAATACTGTAAACTTCGCCAATACTGAAAACTTCGCCAACTTGTCAGTCAGCTGACATTATGTCATCACTCTGCAGCATTGGTGTATGCGTATCGAGGATGCAAAATTGTTGAAGGTATGCAGATCTGTTCGTTTGTCTGTTCCCCAGAGCCATTACAAGTAAGGTACTCCCACCCAAAATTTGAAAATTTCAGCACTTTATCATAATTTTCCCATTCACTATTGCAGGGATTTCTATTATCTCACATATATGTACTAGCCCACTGGTAGATTCTCTTGTGCGAGTATAAGGCCTGGATCTTTCTTAATTATTTGTTTATGAATTTCTAAAATAATTTTAATGCATTGAAATTCATGAAATTGTGCGCTAAATCACTAATAACTTGAAAAGTATTGCATTTGGAGCATTTTGATAAAATATGTTATTCAGCTACTTTTTCATAGCTAAAACATGGTGAGTAACTTGGGTGTCTATTCCAATAGTTAAGTGAATAATAGCTACTTTCTGACTTATCAGTACCTTCCATAATGAGTAAAATCACTGGTAACTTCAAAACTATTGCATACTCAGAATTTTGTATAAATATGTTATTCAGCTACTTTTGGGTCAGCTATAAACATAGTAAAATTGCAGACCTGTAGCTCATTGCATAGCTGAGTAATAGCTACTTTGAGCTACTCCAAACATTGCCAAACAAGTGAAAACAGTTTACTGAGACAATGCTGATTAAAGTAAAATGGGCAACATTACTACAAGTTATGTTTGCAATTTACAATCTTGAATTTAAGCAAGGGTTTAAGAACGATCAGGCTGTGCAATTTACAGTATGAAGAGATGCCATATAGAAGAGGACTGGATGCACATAATAAGCACAATAACAATAACAATAAGAACACAATAAGCATAATTACGCAGATCTCAGATCACATGCAAACATGAGTTCCCAACAAACGTGCACCACCAGGGCACAGCAAATTCGAGTTTTTCTGTGTCCAGGCAAAAGCTCATATGAGAATCTGATGAACACCCTGCAAGGTATGCTGTGTCCAAAAGCACTTAATCCAATGTGACATAGTTAAATAGCTTAGAAAGAACAAGGGAAGTGCCATAAAATGTTGCTAAGGTAGCAAGAAGTGGTATATTATAAAACATGGAATGGAGCCTGATTTATTTCCAGATCGCAGTGCCTTATTAAAGTAGGATCACCAAAATGCAGTCGGCGATTTTGAAAGATTTTGAAACAGATATTTTTACAAGCAAGCTAGACAAATTCAATACCCTGTTCACATTATAGTCGAGAGGCATTTACATAGCAAACATTAATTTTATTAGATTCTAATAAATTAATTTGGTGACAAGGAATGCTTGAGTTTCATAAACTGTATATGCTTGAGCCACACCCCTTCTGTGATTGGCTGACATTTTGGCCAATTCGAAGGGAGGTGCGGTAAGAGGCAAAGTTAACATTGTTGTTGGCAAAGTTTACATTATTGGCAAAGTTTTCATTATTGGCAAAGTTTTCATTATTGATGAAGTTTACATTATTGGTGAAGTTTTCATTGTTGTTGGTGAAGTTTACATTGTTGTTGGTCAAGTTTTCATTATTGTTGGCGAAGTTTTCATTGTTGATGGAGTTTTCATTGTTGGTGAAGTTCTCATTGTTGTTGGTGAAGTTTTCATTATTGTTGGTGAAGTTCTCATTATTGTTGGGGAAGTTTACATTGTTGTTGGCGAATTTTTTATTATTGTTGGTGAAGTTTTCATTGTTGGTGAATTTTACATTGTTGTTGGTGAATTTCTCATTGTTGTTGGTGAAGTTCTTATTGTTGTTGGCGAAGTTCTCATTGTTGTTGGCGAAGTTATAGAGTAGAAAGTTTGCAACAAAATTATATGATGGTTTTTGAATCACTATGGTGGCGCTAATACTCTTTTGTACTTTATGGGTCTTACTTTGGGGAATTTTTAACTTTTAACCTCTGTAGTGTTCGTAAAACAGCCTTTGTTTTACTGAGTCGTTATGTTTTTATGTGGCGTGACTGCCGAGGAGAGAACTAAGTAAAATAATAAAGATTGTTTTGAAGTGATTAGATTTTTTGTTTGATTCCTGTGGTTAAATCCAGGCAGAATACTATAACCTCAATACCATAAACTATGTAGCCCAGGAAGGGGCATAGAACTGTTTTCCTGGCATTTTTTATCTCGTTACCACAAGATAGTAAATCATTCCCACCACAAGATACTAAATCGTTACCACAAGATACTACGTCATTCCCACAATTTAGCAAGTGGTTATCACAAGATACTAAGTCATTCCCACAAGTTAGCAAGTCATTCCCACAAGATAGTAAGTTGTTGCCACAAGATAGAAAGTCATTCCCACAAGATAGAAAGTCGTTACCACAAGATACTAAGTCATTCCCACAATTTAGCAAGTGGTTACCACAAGATAGAAAGTCGTTACCACAAGATACTAAGTCGTTCCCACAAGTAAGCAAGTCGTTACCACAAGATAGCAAGTCGTTCCCACAAGTTAGCAAGTCATTCCCACAAGTTAGCAAGTCATTCCCACAAGTTAGCAAGTCATTCCCACAAGATAGTAAGTTGTTGCCACAAGATAGAAAGTCATTCCCACAAGATAGAAAGTCGTTTCCACAAGATAGAAAGTCATTCCCACAAGATACTAAATTGTTCCTACAAGTTAGTAAGTCGTTACCACAAGATAGGAAGCCGTTCCAACAAGTTAGAAAGTCGTGGTAATGAGATAGTAAGTAGTGGTAATGAGATACTTAGTTGTGGGAATGAGATGCTAAGTCGTGGGAATGAGATACTAACTTGTGGGAACGAGATACTAAGTGGTTACCACAAGATAGTAAATCCTTGTTTAATTCATAGCCACCACTTATCAAGTCGTTCCCACCACTTACTAACTCGTTTCCACCACTTATTAAGTCATTCCCACCACTTAATAACTCATTCCCACCACTTAATAATTCATTCCCACCACTTACTAACTCGTTCCCACCACTTACTCTCTCGTTCCCACCACTTAGTAACTCGTTCCCACCACTTATTAACTCATTCCCAGGGACCAATAATATGCTAACAGGGGTTAACAATATTATCATACATCATAGTTATAACAGTGGCCGCTAACAACTTGACAGTATTATCAATTATTACAGAAACTAGTTAATAATACATAAATTCATTTAAGATTATTACTAGATAAAAGATAGAAAAATTATTGACAACATACATGAGCACATAATGGTGTGGTTCCCCATAAGGTGCCACATGCAGACACTACAACCCAATTAGTAGTAAACCTCTACATTTCCCATGCCCATACTAGAAGAATTTAAAACTTTACACAGGGGGTTAAGACCAGGGCAAAAATAGCTTTATTGTAACAAAAAGAAATGGTCTATGAAGAAAGAAAATGTAAGTTATAGTGTAATGTATACAAAGAAGGGGTTAAGAATGATAAGACCATGCAAATTGCAGCATGTAAAGACTATGCAATTTGCAGCACAGCAACCATGAGTTTTGCTGCATCCAGGTATAGCTTATATGAGAATCCAATGGAGATCCTGCAAGGTATGCTGTGCCAAAAAGCACTCAATCCAATGCAACATACTAAAATATCTTAGAAAGAAGTAAAGTGCCATAAAGCAGGTATCTCTAAAAGACCGTAATGCAATATACCTGTAATAATTAGTAGGTGACATCTGCAGATCACTAGGTAGGTAACTAAGAAGAATAACCATTAAAAATTGCTAAAACGATAACCATAATGGTCTAAAAGTTGGACATGTAAACTAAAAGGAAACAGGCGACCTCTGAAGGTCACAAAAAGCCTACAGGCATATGTAAACTTGAATGGTATGCTAGTAGATGGGTGACCTCTATATAAGTTAGGTATCATGGACAAAGAAATTGCATGACTTAGTAAAACTCGTGAGAATGACTTCATATCTTGTGGGAACGACTTGCTTACTTATTTGATTACTGACCACTGATAATAGAACCACATGTGGTACACTTCAGATAGTTGAAGTATACATTTAGTGTTTACCTGGGGTTTTTTTTTCAAAAGAGACCAACAAACTGATCCCACGGATTTCATCAGTTAGAGTGAGAAACATTATTTTTTTTAATATTTGCATAAATACCAGGGGAATAATATTTGGAACAGTCATAAAATGATAACACACCTATTATTTTAGCTAATAACATTAAAATGTATATCAAATTCTATAAAATACTATTTATGGTATTGAGGTTCAAAGTTAACATAAATCACCGAAATGTGATTTGGGGTATTCCCTATTGTGTACTTCACCCACCCCAAGGAAACAAATCAATATCGATAGAATGTTGAAACAATAGGCACAAATCCAATTAAGAAATCATTGCAATGAAAGACAATGAAATCGACATCAAAGGAATATTTCAATGCTTTCAAGGCTCAGGAAACACAATTCATTTTAGTTTTTGCAATTAAATACTTTTTGTTGAGGTTAGATAAGCTGAACATATTTATATAAAATAAAAAAGAAGTACAAATTATTTCTGTACAAGGGTCAGTTAAGTTATCAATGTTAATGTAATCTTTTTCATGAAAAAATAATTTACTTGCAAATAGTTTATATTATATTCAACATAAAAATCATTCTTGAATTTTATTATCTTAAGTTGGGCTGATATGCTCTAGCACATCTTAACTTAGGATGCTAAGTTGGGCTATAGCCCATCTTAAGATGGGCTGACTCCTAAGTTCGGCTCCAACATGACCACAAAACTGATCAACGCTTTCACTTAAACGACCTTCGATATGAATCAAGACAAGTATTAAATCATTTGATCTAAAGAGGAAGCCCAAAGAATTTGATGTATACAGGTAAATTTTAAAAAGTGAAGAATTAAGTATATGTAATGAAAAAAAACAAATACAATGGCAGTATTGTAAAAAGTGATCAGTTATATTAAAAGTTGCAAACTGAATGGAAAATGTTACAAATTAATAAAGGTATCCCAGAGCATATAAGCAACTTATGCACGATGCTATACCAACAGGGTACGGCGGTCCAAATAACCACATCAACCTCTCACAACAAGCAGATGAACTGAGATTTATGAAAATCCCAATTAAACATTAGCTAAGTGAACCATTAAATTATGGATACTATTTACATATTACGATCTAATTTTCTTACATTTAAAGTTATTGTTTAGAAAACCTAATCACCAGAAGGATACGGAGAGTTCATGACTGAAGGTGATTCAGTCGGATATTACAAGAAAAATAACTCTTCAGTAGTATACTGCTAAAATATTTGTATTTATGTCTGAAGATATGGCTAGAAATATATTTGGTAAAAGTATGCCCTGGTGTTACTTTAGATATCAAACTGTCTATAATACACAAATATCACCCTGGCTGTCAAAATGGATATAAAATCCCGTATTTAACCTTTTTGACAATTTTGACACCCAAAACTGTAACAAAGACTTACCATACTGACAACTGTAGCTGATGTCCAGATATGGTTTCAACTCCCCTATACAAGGCTTGTGCTTGGCAAAGATCTCGTTTGGTACTTTAATTTTACAGTTCTGTTTTCCCGAGCACATTCTGAAACGAAAAAGTTATACAAGGTATGGGGGAGTGCATTATAGTTTTGCAGTTTGCAAACCAAGGTGGCAACTTACAAGAGTAGTTATTGCCTTTTTACGCTTTTAAAAATGACGGGAATGTGTCCATAGTTTTCTTGTTTTCTTTTAATATTTCGTACTTCACAATTCCAGGAAAATATTATAATACAAAATAAGCCAAATATCTAAGAAAATACCTAACTTATCAAAAAGACTTTGTCCTGATATGTTACTAATCTGACTGGGGAATAAACAGGTAGAATATATACCTATATAATACCTCACCTGTATTTTACTCCATGATAACCTTCAGTTGGGCATAACTTTTTTTAAATATCACCCGAGATTTTTTTTCTTTTGTTAAAGTGTCAAATATATTTCACTAATGGACGTACAAAAATAGACAGAATTCCAGCAGAACTACAAATATGAAATGTAACGAGGTTAAGAAACGTTCCAAAAATTACAAATCAATGAAGGGCTGTAATTGAAGAAGAAGTTAATAGACTATCCGGTGTCTTCAGGACCTCATGATCCATTTTTCTAAATATTGGACACTTACTCAATCATAAGCTTCTACATATATCAAGATGCCTGAATGTATGTGTGATCCCACAACTGGTGTAAGAGGACCCTGTGGTCAAGTGGTTATCCAACTTGGCATTTAATCATTGGACTCTCACCTTTGTGGTTGTCTAAAATTTGGGTTACGGCATTATGTCATATACAGTGCAGGCCAGATATGACCATAACTGATGAAAGGTATTTAGACCCCAACAGAAAAAGTCTACTTGTACATTAAGAAGTATTACCTGTCTGCATCTGTCTGTACATCGGATTGACAACCTAGATAGCCCATATCCACCTTCACACATTCTCCCATTTCCATCCTGCCGTATTTGGCAGCCTCCACCACAATGACGTCACCATCCGGGCACTTGGCGTCAAGCTCATGGAGTTCACACACTTGTACCACAGTGGCGAGGGAGACTGCAATTAGAGAGATGAAAGGGGTTAGATTGATTAAGTGTGCCCAAAAGAGATTGGGTGAGTTAGATTTGGTTGGAGTAAAAGAATATATATGTAAAAATCTTCTGCATGGTTTCAATATACATGTAATTTTAATGTTATTTGTTGTTCTACAAAACTAAAGCCTTAGCAACAATTCCTATCACCATATCTTGAATGTGAAACTAAAAAAAAATTGGGGTTTGCTAACCATTGGGGTTTGCTAAATTAGACATGGGGGCAATATGTAGCTCCTTTACTTTAGTTACAGGCCCTGAGGTCTTAATGACTGGTTTTCAGAGTCTTTTTTTCTCAAACCTACAACTGGCAAGTTCTCTTACGCACATCTAATGCAAAGCTTCCCATTATTTGTACAATGTGTCCTTTGAAATCTCTTGAGCGATAATAAACGATGAGTCTCTCTTTATCGCCCTTCCAACACTTGGTTTAAATAAGTCTCTCCTGAATTACAAGGGAGGGGCGGGGTCATATTCAGCCAATAGCCACAAAAATGTTTATGGGCAGCATAAAACAAGATTGGGTGACATTACGAGGCTTATAAGTAAACACTTTGCATGTGTTATAATGACACACCCCATCTTAAAAGTTCCATTTTGCAGTAAAAAATAAAAGCAGTTGCTATTTGCATCAGTGCAGCTTTTATGGAGCCATATTTCAGAGATAAAATAGTCCGTCCATATTTTTTGTGTATCAAAACTGATGGCTCCAACTATCGTATTTCTGACTGATGAAAACAATCGCATATTCTATTTTTGTCTTATATTCTGTAGTAACCAATGTCTAAATCATGGTCCTGATGTATACCCTTGTTAGCTTTTATTGGATTGTCTTAAAATTTTAGAAATACCACATTTTAAATAAGGTTTTTACACCAATGTAAAACATGTACATGACAATGAACGCAATGCAACATCTGTTGCCTTATTTAGAAAAAGCTTAAAACTTAAATGTTCGTCAAAGCCTATCCGCTAAAGCAATCCTGCTGTCTCCATGACTTGGCTATGTCAATGGCTATTCAAAACATTTATGTATATTTGTGCCTTATAGTCTATCAAATGATGGTGATTAAGCACTATAAACACTTGAACAGTAAATGTGACAAGATTATGTAAAAAAGTGGATGTCAACTAGTAAACTCAAACTGGATCCAGATAAGACCGAGTTTATTGCTTTTGGTTAAAAAGACAGAGGGATAAGTTGAGAGCATATTTCCCAACTACCATCTTGGGTAGTCCTTTCTGCCCTGGTCAGTCAGTCAGGAGTTTGGGTTTGTGGTTCAATTCTGATTTTTTATTGTCCAAACAAGTTAAGAATGTCTGCTCAAGTCTGCTCCGTGACTTTAGACATGTCAGGCGGTTTCTTACTTATGAAGCTTCTGTACTTGTGGCCAATGCTCTTGTTAGTAGTCAGTTGGATTATTGTAACTCACTTTTCAGCAGTCTCTCTAAGTTCAGTCTTCATAAATTACAGTGTATCCCAAATAATGCAGCTAGAATTGTATCAAATACCAGTAGATACACCAGTATAACTCCTGTTCTTAAGAAATTACATTGATGTCCTGTTGAACACAGCTCAGTTTTTAAAAAAGCTAGTCTTCTTACAATTTTCTTAATACTGGTTTTCCCACATATTTTGCTCCATAGATTTCTTCCTACAGCAGTTCTTACAGTACCAGGCGCAGTCAGGGTGCTGATAACTTCCTTTTCATTCCAATGTTCCAATCCTCTATTCATAAATATGTCAAACAGTTTGGTTATAGTTTTGCTTTTAATGACCCACTGTTTGGAATGCTCTTCCTGTTGAGATTCATGCGTCCCCCTCCCTAGCCTCTTTCATAAAGCAGCTCCAAACCTACCTATACATCGAGGCTCACCCACCTTGGTCTTACTCACCCGTGGCGTTCTCTATGGTGCTTGACCTCTTTTCTGTCCCTGGATACTGAAATATGTTGACTGTTTTGAGTCCACTTTGAATAGGGGAGATTGCAATTAGAATAATGAAAATCCATATTAGATTAGATATTAGATATGAACACTCCTCCTGCTAATATAATTTGAGGTTTTAGTTATGTATCTTGCTGAAATATTGTGTATTTGTTTGTTTGTTTTTGGTTCGTAAATGCAAAAACTTACAGATACTTTGTTCTTATAAGAAACGGTATTTCCCCCCTTTCCACATGTTTCTTTGATTGCCCCATTTGGCCCATTTTTCATATAATAAATTACAATATAATATGGCAAGTATACATCAATGATAGAACCATACAAATCGATCCAAGCCAACGTACCTTGTTTATATGCAGTGCAATACAATCAAATATGAGCGATAGGTAATGTCAACATATACAACAAAATGTTTCAAGAAAAATGACACTCACTTCCTTATTTATGATTTGATTTTTAAAAGGTTTTATCAATTTTTATTGGCATATTTCAGAGCATACGAATCTATTTGTTGCATACGTAAATTTTATTCAACTTGATCCAATCAAAATTCTGGAGGAATATGAACAAGAGCATACAACTGTTGTAAAAGAATAGCCAAAGAAGTGTGGTTCAACCCACATTTTTTGTCAGATCATGGAAGTTACATCTGATTGTGATGCCACACTATTGTCAATCTTGTTGGAAAATCTATTCCTCAAGATATCATCCTAACAGGAAAGGTATGTCTACATAAGGATACAGATCTAGCTCTTGCTTCTCTGTAATGGATTGGATGCTGTCTTTATGACGACAAGTAACCACCCATCAAGTCAGTGGACCGGTAAACACTGACTTCAGGCTCTTATTGGGCAGTCTATTGGCCCTTTATAAGTAATCTACATGGTAAGTTTTGAAATTTATAGCTGTTATTTAGGGTATATTTGGTTAGTCAGTTTGTGAAACACACTTCCCTGTTCACAAGTCTGGCATACGGTTTAGCCTTTGATTTGATTCTCAGGTCTTAAAATGTTATTGGTTGATAGAGCACACTAAAGAGACTCTCGGTGGCCTAGTGGCTAGTAAGTTTAGCATCCAATCAAGGACTGCCATCTCTGTGTAGGTTCCACTCCAGCAAGTGACAATGCTGGGAACCTGTTTCAAGATGAGCCTAGCTTTTAAACGGAACATAAAACCCCAGCTTTGACTTTTACAAAGAATGCATTGGCTGAGTTAGGCAGGCTTAGAAGTAAGCATTCGCATTTGGTATTCTGCAACAATACAGCTACACTCTTCTTTCGTAAATTGACACTACTACAACGCAAACTGTTTACTTCCCCTTGTTTTGTCTAGCTTGAAGTGAAAGTGATTAACCTAACCATTTACACAAGCATAAATTAAAATTTTATATTGACACCAAAAACAAATCAATTAACCTTTACACTGCCTTTCAGGGGTGATTATACAGTTTTTACTTGGAACCAAGTCATCAAGATTACAAATCATTTTTTCATAAAGCCAATAGATTCAACCTTCTGTGCCGATTTGGGGCAACCAGGTTAATTTAGAATTATACTTTTACATAGAAATCATCATTAATGCACGAAAAGTATCTTGTACTTCATTTTATTACAACTGATTAGGTGTTATTCTATTATGACGATTCTTTTTACAATAAAATCATTGTTTCTGTGCATTTCATTTGTCTTTGTGACAATATTTTTACAAATCGTATATATATTACTATAACATACATATGTAATACCAAACGTGCAGTTTAAGACATGTGTCAAAACAGGCTTATCTGTGTTTAAATATTAAATTCATAAACATGAAGAGAAAATGCATAATGCTACAATAAGTGATGAACTTAATAAAATAACACACAGTAAAATATAACATGACATTGTCCCGAAAAATAAAATCCTATCACCGTATTTTCTAGCTCAGCTTTTATGTATCATAATATATTGTGACCAGTATTTATTAATTCATTTTAAATACGAAACACTTGAATAAAGAGGAAAATGTGCCAAAGGAAACAGAGAATTCTCAAAAGCCAGTGATTTGAATACAACAAAGGGACTGTTCATCTGACATATTACCAGCAGCTAATCACCCGTATGTGGGTGTTCCACCACACGACTAAGGCTCCCGATTAAGGGTTTTTGAGGGTCGGTTTGAAATATTTGCTTAGTCCCAGGCGTCCTGTAAGGGTCGGTTGTGGTCGGTTGGGGCCGTGTGAGAAATCAAACATGTTTGATATTTCACACGACCCCAACCGATTATTTTTTCCCGCCATAAACAAAATGTCCAGTCCCAGGCGTCCTCAGGCCTCCTCAGATCAAATTTACACAGTCCTATGTGGTCCCAGGCCGCCTGCGACCCTTAGTCGCCGACCCTTAGTCCCAGACCCTCTATTTTTAGTCCCAGGCCTCCTGCGACCCTTAGTCCCATTGCAAAACAAAAATCGGCTATCTCGGTCTGGGGACGCCTGGGGACGCCTCAGGACACCTTGTGGGGTCGGGACTTAATCCTGGATTAGTCGGCTCTTAGTCCCAGGAGGCCTGAGGCGTCCTGGGACCCAGTCGGTTTGTCTACGACAGGATCGTGGTTGAAACCGACCAGAAAAATGGCTTAGTCTGTTCTTAGTCCCAGACCAGTTAGGGACTGTCTGGGGCCTCCTGGGGCGTCCTGAGGCCGATCTGTAGTTAATCCCAGACCTTCATACCGATTCTGTCTTCCACCCCATTGGTCAATTTTTTTTCCATTTTTTCCAAGACTACCCACGATTAAGGGTCCCAGACAGGATCGGGGCTTAATCTTTTGGTGGAACAGGCCCTGTAGGTTTCCAATCGTGTGTGAGCTCTACAAGAGAAATGGGAAGTCATTTTTTTACTGCATTTGCCCATTTATTCTCCACGTGGTGTGATTATTTGGCATTACAAACAAACAGGAAGTTTCTGTGTCTGTACACAGGTCACACACACACACTAAATCTGTCTCTGCGGGTGGTAAAAATCACCTTTCTGGATCTCTGTGAGTTTACACAGTTGTATAGAAATCTGGGAAATTCAGAATCAGGGAGTTACGCCCCTAAAAACCTAAGGTCATATCAGCACAACATTTTAGTATATACTGCATGTTATTATGAGCTGGTTTAGCACCCAAGCACACAGAACGCAGAGTATTTTGGAAGTAATTCATTTGTTTGGATTTTTTCTGCGGCCATGCTTAGCCACAACAGAGGATACTTCAAGTGTTATCTTTTAGCATTGGTGTTTTCAGTAATGGTAAAATGTCAGGTGGTTTATAGTGGTTTCACAAGGACCTCTAGGGTCAACAACCAAGGCTAAACTTACTATTCAGGGTCAATGAAGACATTACATATAGTGCAAACAAGCTAGGAATTTCATGAAAGATGCTACCAGCCAGCATCCTAATTCCATAAATTTTCATGTCATAAAAATGGCCAGTAAATTAAGGATAAAACAATTGGCAGCCAGGCACTGCTAATGGATTGTAATTTCAATGGTGTAGAAACATGCTAAATCCCACTTTACTTTATTCTGCAAGCTTTCTATGTAAAATGCTCTAACTGCAATTTTGTCCAAAGAAAAAAATATTTAAAATACAGCATAATCTGAAATATTATATTAGTATCTTTCAGTACTAATTTTCCAGAAGAAAAGACAGTCTTTGTTAGAATTACACAGGCTAGCACTCCATGGGTTGTACCAGAATTAATGACCCACCTTCATCACAATGTTTATTATTTATAGATGACAAGCTGTGTTCTCACTTGGTTAAACTTGCTGTGTGGAGTTTATTTTTATATGTTGTGAGCGTATCAAAAGAAATCCCAGTTATGAACAGGTTGGCTAAAAATATAGAGTTAGTTAGTAGAGTATTATTTGAAATCAATATTCTTTTCACTCTTTCTAGATAGGGATTAGAATGAGTAAGGTTTATCTCAGTTACACATTCTTCAAACTAATCAAAAAATCTAACGAAAACTTTTATTGTGTATAATCTCCAACATTTCACAAACTCTAAGGCGCAACTATATGTATAGGTTAATGGCCAAGTAATTGTCCAATATTAGAAAATAGTGGATTGTTTAAGAAGCCCCAAAAGGATTGAGTCAACCATCTATTATTTTCTAATATTGAACGCTTACAAGGCTATTAACCTATTTAAATTACACGAATTCCTTAATTTGTAATTTTAAAGATATTTTTAACATCCTTACTTTTCATTCCGATATTTCTGATGTGTAATTTTTTTTCTTTTGGTTTTTATGATCATTTTAGTTGAAATAAATGTGAAAGGTATTCTTTGAAAATGTTTAAAAGAGGCTTCTGCCCAATAGTGAAAGATATTGGACACTTTTAACAAAAGAATATATCTCAGGTGTAATTTAAACAAGGCCGCTGCCGCAGCAGTTATCTCCCGCCTTAGAATCAGTAATAATGGAGAACTAAAGGAAATATAAGGCCTTTGTAGTAAGATAACCCCACTTGACATTGAAGAAGAGGGTCAAAGGTAAAAGTCAGCAATAGGAAAAGTCTTAGGCCATGACTTCCATTTAAGTTGTTTTCACATTTGGAACCCTAGTAACAATGATAAGAGAGAAATAAGGCCTTTTTCATAGGATAATCCCATTTAACATTAAACAAGTGATATGACGGCCATTTTGTTTTCGAAACTAGGCCAAATTACTATCAGGCTAACTTTCCTAGCCTTTATCTTTTGTGCAAATTTGATTAACCTAGCTGCGATATTTCAAGTTTTAGAGCATCTTAATGATTTTGAAATAATTGACTATGGTGGCCATTTTGTTTTTTAAAATAAGGCCAACATTTTTCTCAGACAAAACATTTGCAGGCCAGGACTTTTCATGGTCTATCTTTACATTCTAAAGCCATAACATCAATAAAAAGGGAGAAATAAGGATGTTTTAGTGTGATGAACCCATTTAAACTTGAAGCAGGAGTCAAAGGTAAAATTCAACACCTGGAAAAGTTGTTTTCACATTCCGAACCTCTAGGAGGAATTTTAGGGGAGATATAAGGCCGTTTTAATAGGATAACCCCGTTTGACATAAAACATGCGATATAGTGGCCATTTTGTTTTTTTGAACTAGGCCAAAATTACTATCAGGCTGGCTTCAAGATTTAGAGCACCTTTATGATTTTGAAACAATTAGCTATGGCGGTCATTTTGTTTTTTTCAAAATGAGGCTAAAATTTTCCACAGACAGCCATAAACATTACCTGCAAATTTGGTGAAGATATCTTTAAAAATGAATGAGATATTAAGGTTTATGTAAAAACGTGATGAATGGACGGACTCATGCACACACATACGGAAGGCGTTTTATAATCTCCCAACCATGGCCTTTGGCCACAGGCGGGAGATAATAAAAGTCTTGTACAACAGTTAGTCCATTAACAAAGCCAGGGGCCGGTTTCATGAACAGACTTAAGCCTTGAGTCAGACTCAAAAGTTGAGACTTTGTCTCAAATTTTGGAAATATTTTGCTGAGTCTGTGAACTCAGACTCAATGCATTTCACAAACAAGCTCAAATTGAGACCTGGCTCAGTCACAAGCTCAAATTTGAGCCCATGAAAGAGGTGTCTCAAATTTGAGTCCAAGCTTTGATGCCAAAAAACACATACATAAAGCGATACAATTTGTTCCAAAATGAAATTGATAAATCTTGAAATCTTCTATTTTCATTTTATTTTGTAATTACAGCCACATATTCAATATTTACTAATAACAAAAGTCAATAGAATTGACATGCTTTATAGGCTATTATCAAGTGACAGGCCTCAAGGGTGGACTCAAAGCCAGACTCAACCTCAGTTGAGTCTCAATCTTATGGATCACTTAGAATAATATATTATCATATAATTTCTTTGTATTATGAGTATTAAAGATATTTAAAATGATAATAATCATAAAATATAACTTTTTAAACTAAAAATAAGCCCACTAAATGTATGAAATGAGATTAAAAAGTTGAGACCATAACTTGAGACTGGTCTCAGCTGATCCACCCTTTGTGAAATCCATTTGAGCCAAAAACTCAGCCGAGACAAAAGTCTCAGATTTGAGACCCTGACTCAGCCTTGAGTCTGGCTCAGTTTGAGACTTTTCATGAAACCGGCCCCTGGTCATATAAGAGATAACTAAGGGAGGTGGGGTAACTAACGCAGGCATGTTTTTGTAACCATATACCGTTTGAGCTTTATTCCTGAAGTAGGTAATAGAAGTGGCATTCAATATTATCAAGTTTATTCATTTAGAAATATTATTTGCCTTTTGTTTGAGCTTTACTTGTGTTTAAAAACTGAAGAAACAGACTGAAGGATTAATTATGTTTCTTACATCCAATACAAAAACTCCAAAACCTTCAATATTATAACACGTGATCAATCTCAACTAATTAGCATGGGTTGTGTGAAGGTAGCCTTGCATAGGCGTTAATATGTATAGTGTAGACACAGCTGTTTTATATCATAACTATTTTCCATTTGTTCTCATATGTTTGTTTAGTTTAGGAAAACTGAAGAAAACTCGGACTAGAAATGTTACAGTGTGCATTATGACAAAACAGATTCACGTTTGTATGATGGTCAGACAACGTGGAAGGCCAAGCTAGTGTAAGAGTTTTTGTTCGATGTAAACGTAACCATGCAATGAAAGTTACATTATCGTAAATTACAGAAACCCCATTCTGAGTTAAAATTCCATTATCATTACACATTAAACAACCGTTCATGGATAAGTGCAAAACATACATATCTAGTTGATGTTATTCAGGATTTTATTTTACTGACTGACAGAAGCTATGTGATTTATATGTTAAAATACCCAGTAAATGCACAAAACATTCTGAATCAAAAGAAACAACCAGGAAAAATTATACAAAGTCCACTTAATATTGAATGAGATCTAATGATTTTATAAGCCCTCCATGTTCAAAAATCGTTTTAATACCACAAACGTTTACTTTTTCGGTTTCAGCAGAAATAAGAAACCACTGGTGATCCACATTGGAAATTAATAAGTGTCCCAACCCCTCTCTTTCTGAAAATATCGATCCATTCTTTCTGAAAGGAAGGACTGTGAGATAACAGCAATGGCCATTTTAAAAACTTCTTGCAAATTCCACCAGTAAATGTTTGCCTAATGTCAGCATCCTGTCAAAGTAGTCCTGGAAATTTTTTACCTAGTCTGGACCAAGGCTTAAATAATCTCGCCCAAAATGTAGAGTAGGGGAAAAGTAATAGTCTCCATTGTATGTGAAATTCGTCACTGAGAGATACCATTTAAAAGTAAGACAAATTCATTAAAATGTGAGCAAATATTGCAACATGGGAGCTCATATGCCAAATGTAATCACAATGTAACCAAATGTAACCGAGTATCATAAGTCAATGAAATAGAAGGGGGTCACACCGGCCAATTTTCAAAGAATAACACAATCTGTCCAATATGTATCCAAAGCCAAAGAGGAGAATTCAGTCATTTTAACAGCAAGCTTCATATTTAGGATAGACCATCAAAATGATTTACAAGCTTTCATGAGGTGAATTAGAACCCGCAGTCACATAACAATGTCATTGTGCGAATTGATCACAAAAATGCTGTTGTTTTACCATGACTTGAATCTAACTGGCTACAATGCATCCGAGTAACAATAAAATACAGCGAAGAATCAAAGGTTTTTGGTCTATATGTTCCGTTCTTTTCTCATTCATAAAACACAAAACATCACATGGTGACATATTTATGACTGAAAGAACTTGAGCGGTTGTGCAAGAGTTTGGATGTAGAGAATAAGTGAATATATCAATACTAATGACAGAAATACGTTTGTATTTATAAAGCACTAAAATTATGAGAACTTTCTCAAAAATACTGATGAAAATTCTATCTTCCGAAAATATAGGTTGAAATTAAAATAGCACGCAAGTAGGGAAACTTATAGGTAGGGCCAGAGGCTTGTTTGAAGGGATAGGTCTTAATAATTACTGTAACCAGATACTGTGTCTGGATGGTATGGGAAAGCCTATTCCATTCAATAGATATGCTGAATGATATCAGTATCTCTTAATTGACAGTATATATCTCATATAGCAAGAGTGTCAAGTAAGTTCTGTTAACTGTACATGTATGACCATATCATTTACTTTGCTGGTGGACAGATTCTATCAACAAGAATTTCTGACTTTTCAGCATGATTCTAAGATTGATATCGATAATAATCGCACAAAACATGTAGGATGTTAAAATTTTCAATTCATGAAAGTAGAAAGCTAAGAAATTGCCACTTTCAGTGAAATGTCTGAAAATACCAGTGATTTTAACACAGCTAAAGTTCGGGTTGTGCAGTTTTTTTATAATTTAATAGTTAATAGTTAATAAACTTTTGTTGAAATCACAACCATGTGGGGGATTACCACTTGGTTACTGGGATATGAAATATCTCAAAGAAGTAGAACGTAATTGTATACAGGTCAAAGACATGTTCTGGCTGCGATATATGTGTTATGTACAAGTTCAGATTTTGTACAAGTTGCAACTTGTACAAGTAGCTTGTACAAGTTGCAACTTGTACAAGATATATATTTATCGGTTGAACAATGTATTTTAATGAATTTATACTTTGGAATTCATAAAATCAACAAATCCGATCTTCATGAATAACAAATTTACTGGAAAGTATACTTCTCAGGGGCCACGGGGTTGGCAGAGTGGTAACACTCTTGCCTCCCACCTCTGAGGCCGGGGTTCGGTTCACGGCTCTACTTCAAGTGGGAAAGCTGGTTGTTGCTTGCCGTTGATATGCAGTTTACAGTACAGAACCCTAACGAACTGTATGTACTGGATTCCTCTGCCCTTCCAACTACCCGTTGTGATATAACCTGTACAGTGTTGAAAGCGACGTAAAACCCCAAATAAAACAAACAAATTGTTGCCCTGTATATTTCATAATTTTGTTGACAATTATGACAATTTTAATACATATCTTTATATAATTTTAAAAGTTTAAGTCACACTTGCCCAACTGATTAGCCTGAATCTGACTGTTTGGTTTGTTGGTTTTGGTAACCTTATAATTTATAATTATGTCTTCTGTCAACAGAAGGATAATTAAAATGAATTATGTTATGATAATAAAATCACATCTGAATCAGACTTTATTAATGAAAAGCATGTGCCAATTACAATTATGCAAATACTATCACCTGTCATTTGATGCTTTCCCTTACCCACTTGTGATCCTAGTTTATTGTCCTAGGCCAGATCTAAATCACAAAATAGCATGATGCTATAGAAAGCCAGTTGATTGCATTTAGAAGGTTTCTATTTCTACTTCTTACTTTGTTAACTTTTTTAAAACGAAAAATAGACCCCAATCCGCAGTTCTACAACTCCAGTGAGAACAAAGCTGGAGTCTTACAAGCATTAATAAGGAACAGCTCACATTCATGCTGAACCTATTGAACACTAAGCTTAACTTGTTCTACACGATAAACAACATGAGGAATAACTTGCTCCTTCAGTGATAAACTAGAATATGAACTTATTATATTAATACACATATATTAATAACTTTTCTTTGGATTTTAAGTTTTACTAGCAAAGTTTGTTCAGGGGTTTTATGTAAGTTAAGTGTTAATTTTTTATGGAAAAATTTCATATACGTCACACTCTCACAATAATTTGGATATTTTTACACATAAAATAATAAATATTTTTTCAACAAAATTTTTAATTTAACCAAAATTCTTTTCAAATCCAACTTGTACAACAGTACTGTACAAGTTGGGAATATTTGATGGTGGAATTCTGTACAAGTTACAACTTGTACAGCAAATCTTGTACGAGTTGCAATTTATACAACCTGCTTGTACAAGTTGCAACTTGTACAGACTCTTTGTACGAGTTGCAACTTGTACAAAATTTCAACATGTACATAACATATATAATTGCAAGTTACAGAGTTTTATTTAGCTTTCTGGTGCAAACAAGGCTAGGTTGAAGCCAACACTACTTGTAGCCACCCAAGTGCCAACTCTCAGCACATATATGCAATAACCCACAAAGTGTGATGGATGGCTGAAGTGCTCGTTACGGGGTCCACTATGGCTCCTCTGAGATTCCGAACAGCCGGCTTTTTTCTGTGGGGCTGATAGAGCAACCATGGACTTAATGAATTGACTCTTCTTTTAATAAAGGAATCTATTTTGTCCACTTCTATTTTCTAGGGGGTGAGATTTTTGTTGATGAGGAAGGGGCTTATACTACTAACTACCATCTGCCTGTGTTGTACGTTACATGGATTTGATTGGATTATAGAACCCCCAGAGGAATCTGGAGTGAGCTTACAACCAATCTAAATGCACATAAGACTGAAGCTAAAGTTACTTTGCTGTAAGTACTATGACTTTTATCGTTTTTTAATATATCTAATGACTCAGACATTTTGAGATAAAATATATTAGGCCTTTCTTTCAGGAAACTTACTTTTTCATTTGTATGTGAATTACATAACACTACGCCTTTGACTGATTTAAAGGGTTTATTGGAAAATTTAATTATAGGTTTCCCTTTAAGAACAGCAAACCTGTTCTCTTTTTCTGGTGATTTTGATTATGAAATTTACACCAGTCATACTGCCATGCCCCCCACCACCCACACACCCTGTATACAAAATTAGTATTTCTTCTTTTACTATTTTAGTATCCTAATTGACTGATATTGCCAGATTAATAACCCGTCAGTACCTACAATTCTTTGACAAAAATTATTTTCACAAAATAGTGACAATTTTACACAATTAGGCTTTTATATCCCCTTCAGTAGCTAGTTATCAGTCGCTCAGTCACTCCCACAAGTTGCTGCATGAACTGGGTTCAAACTGACTACCATGGAATGTTGTCCAATTGATTATATTGCAAACTTATTAACCACCTAGCCACTGACTCTTGTATGACTTTGTGTTATTTGACTCATGGTCTGAGGAATTTAACACAATTCTTCACCTATGGTCCGACTTATGATGTGAATATTGTTATATCAAACACTTCAGCGATTATCTTGATAAAATGCTGTAATAAAATATTTTCTTTATATTTTTTTCCTTATTATTGTTATAAAATGTTATAAAATATGATTTACTCCAAAGGACACGCAAAGACAGTTATATTAATGGGTTTCAGAATTGTAAAGATTTTACAACAATCAAATGGCCCTCGTATCAAAGGGTTTGAGTGTCAATAAGATGCAATGGGAAGGCACCATTCTGTTTTTATGGGTTATAAAACCAGTCGACGTCACACATTTTATGTGTCACAAAGTCCTCTGCATATTGATTTTAGCAGTGCAATTTTCTCCTAACGAGGTCAGGTTATATGTGCCAAAGAGATGGCTGTGGTGCATTTCATTGTAATTGCTTACATCTATTCAATGTTATCATTTCTTGCGATATGAACATCAAATCAACAGACATCAACTGTAACTAACATATGTATGCAAAAGCGTATCAAGATTATCGCCTTTATTGCTTGTGTGGTAATTTTAAACACGTCTAAAGCTGATGTAAAAGTAATGTAAAAAATGAAGATCTTCTCCAGCCAATCAGGATTTCTGATATAAAAGTAATGATATGCCAAAGCTTTATGTTTATTCGTGATGTGCTAACACAGGGTGACGTTTTCTTACAATAAATGGCATTATCGCCTTTTAAGCAGTGCTGTGAAAGTTTATTTTGTCAATAAACTTTAACAATAAGCTGCAATTGTGCCAATGTAAAAAATTAACCGAACTTAAATTAAACGAACTAACCAAATACAATTAAACAAATTTGGCATTCTAGTTGTCCCAATTCAATGTAAATGTCACCAACATAGAGGTTAATAATCATATTATTAAACAGCAAACTTGTCTAGTACTCAGCCACTGAAATCTCAATTTATCTGCCATGTGCAGTTTCATTTGAATAATAAAAGGTCAGTTACACACAGCCCAATGCGCCACGGATATAGCCCATGGTCATGTAAAAGATTTACGGAACTGCCACGGATCTACCACGGATCTGCTATGGACTGCCACGGACAGGTTTGCGGGTGAAAAGACTGCACAAAGGATTGGTCTTGTGACTGATATTTATTGGCGCAGAAGTGTCAAGGATGAAAGAGACGCCACAAGGACATCCAGGATGGGTTTAGGGACAATAAGGACACTCACGGATGAGATACAGAACAGCTACGGATACCTTGATCAGATAAGGTCCGTACAGACTTTACTAAAACATCAATCTGTTTTTTACTAAAATATCAAACAGTTTGATTTTTCCATAACGTCCTAGGGATCTTGTCTGATCCTTGGCATGTTATTACAGACCATGGTATGCCACTACAGATCTCACAAGGGCATTAAGGATGAGCTTACGGACACAAAAGGTGATCTGTAAATCACTTAACATTTTCCATATTAGGAAACCTAGCGCAATCCGGTGGATGATCCTTGGAAGTGTAACTGCTACTTAAAGAAGCCTTATTTCACACACATTATTTCTAGAATTTCATATGAATTGCAGCCAAGGGATTTCTATGAAATTTTTGAATCACATGAAAACTGACCGCTGAAATTATTTGCATTCAAAATAATAGCTTCATATTTTTACAATAATAAAAACGTTTGTCCACGGTAAATTAACATGATATTAGTGAGATATTCAGACTGAAGTGTTCATTATATTCATAGTGTCCAATTACCTATTCCTTTCATTTGGCTGAAACAAAAAAAATATCTTCGTTCCCTAAAGTCAAAATGATCAAAAGACATATTAATGGCATACAAAAAGGCTGTTCTAAGAATGATATGCTTTTAAGGTAATTTCTGTTTTCTGTTTTCTGATTTCTGGCGAAGGGAATGTATGCTTTCATGTTGTGTGCTCGATTAGAAATAAAAAATTACTACTGAACAGATTTTGTTAAAATTATAAATTGTTGCAAATTGTTTAAATTTAAACGTATAATTATACAGACATTTCATGAAAGGTCAAAGTTAGGAATTTACATCCCGTTTAACAGCCAGGGTCATATTGGGACAGGTCCACAGCATTACCACTTGTAGGAGTCAAACACATAAAGAGGCAACAGCTTGAGATAAGATGCCACATTTAAAACCACTATATGCTACGGATGACCTGACATTTCATGACATGCCTAATTATATGACCTTTGTGGGATTTTTATGAGTTCTTGGAGAGAATCTGGAATGTGCTTTATATATTTCAAGAAATCTCAAAGTAAATCCAACATTTTGCAAAATGTCTTTTGATTTTGGAGGCCTCCCAGAATCTAAGCCCAGGGTATGAAATGAAGGGGTGTATATTTTCATTAGTAGCTGGTAAAATCACTAATCCATACCAGTAGTGAATCTATGACGTAATCAGACAGTGAATTAAATAGAAATGGATATGGAAGTGAATAGCATAGTTGCTTGAGAGAAAGAGGTACCTGTGTATGAATGATGACATTTAAAATGCTATGATGACGTCATATGATTTTTAAAATTGTAATAAGCCATTTGGAGACATTATTTTCTGTGATATATAGTTCTCTTTCAATGTTCCAAAATGCCATTGTTTTTAAAATTACTGTATTAGTTCAATATTAAACTATGTGTCACTTAACAATGACAAATAAAAATATACTTTCTATAGTTTTAACCACATACCCTTATAACAGAGGTTCATAATTCCTTTAATAACATACATCTTTATGAGGGATTTCTTTGGTTTGCTATTTCATACTAACAGTATTTTCCATCAAACAATATTTAAATAAGCTTATTTTAGACTTAATCGGAATAAATGTTAAAATTGATTCATCCATCAGAGGTACTTCAAATGTAATTTGTAATATCAGTGGTTTTTGATTAAAGTGTCCTATCTTCATTATTTCTGTGATATTATTAACCAAGAACACAGAAGCACAATCGAATAACTTCAAAGTCCATTATTGTTTGATGTTATGCAAAGCAAATTTGATCGGACCAGAAGCCAAATTAATTGTTTCAATCTGAGCAGAGCTTTTCCTTGGCTATTTCTGGAGAAATTCATCATTTCTAGATCTAAGTGGAATTACTTGACTTCAAAAACTTGATTAAAGCAAGATAAAAAACAGGTATACAAATCCGGCCCTCAAGTTCCTGGCATTGATAGAGTTGAATTTACTCAGTAATGACATTATAAATCTGGACCACTTACAGGAAATTCTTGTATTTTTTTTGCCCAATCTTGAAATCTTTACAAAAATGAAACAAAATTATAGTTTATGATGGTTTTGTGAAAAGTTACTTCATCAGAATAGATAGCAAAAAAAATTCTTTTGTGTATGTATATGTTACGCCCAATCCACGAAATTTCCCATTTTGTGAAATAGGCAATTTATCCAGTGTTTCCCTGCCCATTTCATGAGATGGGCATAATTGTGTTGTATGAAAGTAAAGTATGAAAAATAAAGTTTCCCGCAAGAAGTATGTATTACTTTATTGTTACTCCAAACAAATTCATGCTTTATTTTGCGTTTTTATACAAAACAACTGATTTTTTTCTACAAAAATGAAGGCAAGCCACAGTTAAATAAACACCCATTTCCTGAATGTGCAGGTTAATTGCCTATTTCACGACTTGGAGAATTTTGTGGATTGGACATGAAACATGTACAAGGATATTCAGTTGCTTTAGAAATAATTTTTTGGACATCTTAATGTTTTAGTTGATGTTTGAAAAGAATTAAATATACTCTCTCAAAGTTGAGCATATCTTCACAGTTATCAAAGTTTTGACTCACTGGGGTGGTATCATTGTTTTAATGCATACAGGCCTTCAGAGAAGAGAATTAGATCAACACCCTAGTATAAAAACCTAAGAAAACTGCCTACAGTAGGAAAAACAGTAGACAAAGCCCTTTGGTGGTGGGAAAATACCGTAAACCCCCAAGTACTGCACATTCCCTAGACATAGTAACCCATGGCATAGACAGAGAATTTCTTTAGACAACTACTCATGTCGTAAGCTACACGTGCTACACATGCACGTCTCTCCACGTCTCTCCACAGGTTGATTGACCTTTGGGGTTTATGAAGAGTTTAACTTTGACCTTTACATTGGGGTAACTTTCTTCTAACCAAAAACATGTTCAACCATTGTTATAATTCTTTTTTTTCTACATCCGTATCACAATTGGTCTTCCAATTGGTCTTTCTTGGTTATATCTATATAATGAAAAATGACAAACTACTAGTACCTCAACATTGGCTAAACTTTTATTTTCCTTCTTTATTTGTTTATCATAATTTCAAAAATATAGCTAGCATGAACCCACTGGTCAAAAATTTATCTTGTAATATAGCTTATTCTAATAAATTACTTAAATTTCAATCTGGTGTTCAAAAGTTATCTAAGTGACCTGTCACCCTCCACGTTACACCACTGGGTTCAACTAGTCTCTGATGTTAGCCACATTGGGTCACCTTTTTTATAAATTATTAATTAGTTTTTCACGGTGGCCCCATAAAGCCACCTCATGTAGAGAAATATAAAATATTCTATAATTAAAACAATCAGTGCATGTGAATTACAGGCTCTGTGTCAGCTGTGTGCTTTGAGTTTCAAAGTAAAGTGAAAGCAGGAATGGAAACAAAAGTTATGCGCTGCAAATAATATGCAGAAGTAAAGTACAACATTAACTGTTCATCTGCTTCCAAAAGAGCTACTGAGGAAATGCTTGTTCCTATACAAAGGTATAGAGTACTAAAAGTTGGTGCATAACGAAAACAGATTAAAAGCTGACATCATCAAAAAGTAATCTTCCTCTGTCCTTTTCCACATTATCAAAATAACAGACAAATCCCTCCAATTTTCACCGTGACAATTTTTAAAGGGTCTTAAACACTAGATAGGGGACCTCACTTGTAACAGCTCTTCCTCACAAACAGAATTTCTGGGACCAGCTATAAAGGAAAGGAATTAAAAGTATCAGGGACCAATTTAATCTTGGAGGGAAAGCAGCTATTACTCACTTAGCTATTGTTATAGATGCCCAAGTTACTCACCATGTTGTAGCTATGGCCAAAGTAGCTGAACACAATATTTTAAGAAAATGCTCTATATGCAATAATTTTCAAATTACAACTGATTTACTCAACAGTGAGAATCTTAAAGAAGTTTTTGCTCAGCTATGGAATGAGTGACAATTTTACCATGTTATAGCTGACCCAAAAATAGTTGAAAACATATTTACACAAAATACTCTAAATGCAATAGTTTCCAAGTTAAAACTGGTTAACTCAACAGTGAAAACATGAAAGCATCATTGCTCAGCTATGCAATGAACTACAGGTCTACAATTTCACTATATTATAGCTGACCCAAAAGTAGACGAATAACATATTTACACCAAATTCTCTAAATACAATAATTTTCAAGTTATAAGGGATTTACTCAACAGTGAGAACCTGAAAGCAGCAATGGCTGAGCTATGCAATGAGCTACAGGTCTGCAATTTCACTATGTTATAGCTGACCCCAAAGTAGGTGAATAGCATTTTTTAAAGAAAATACTCTAAATGCAATAGTTTTCAAGTTATAACTGATTTACTCAACAGTGAGAAAGTTATGCAATGACCTACAGGTCTGCAATATTACTATGTTATAGCTGACCCAAAAGTAGGTGAATTGCATATATTTAACAAAATATTCTCTAAATGCAATGCTTTTTAAGCTATCAGTGATTTAGTGCATGATTTCATAAAATTTAATGTATTAAAATTATTTCAAAAATTCGTAAAAAATAATCCAGGCATGATACTCACATAAAGGAATCTACTTGTGTCCTAGTACATATGTGCAAGTTAAGCGAGAAATCCCTGTAATACTGTGTGCGTACATATGTGCGAGAAAATTGTGATACAGTGTTGAACTTTTCACACTTTGGGTGGGGTACCTCACTTGTAATGGCTCTGGGGAACATATGAACAAACAAATCTGCATGCCTTGAACAATTTTTTAAGGGGGCCACGGTGGCAGAGTGGTAACACTCTCGCCTCCCACCTCTGAGGCCGGGGTTCGATCCCCGTCATAGCCTTAAGCGGGAAAGCTGGTAGTTGCTTGCTGCTGGTCGGCAGTTTACAGTACAGAACCCTAGCGAACTGTATGTACTGGTTTCCTCTGCCCTTCCAACTACCCGTCGTGATATGACCTGTACAGTGTTGAAAGCGACGTAAAACCCCAAATAAATAAATAAATGAACAATTTATAATCCTCGATAGATAAGGTATCGTTTTTAAAGAAACAGCATGTCTCTGGGCCTTGTACTTTCGGAGAAGTTATATCAGTAATGAAAATAATTTTAGTATAGGAAAGATATATATGTAAGTCAGCTTACATAAAAAAATCTTGTCAAAGTACATACACTAAAAATATATCAGTAATGAAAATAGTTTTTAGTATAAGAAAGATATAAGATAAGATATAAAATATATAAGAAAGATATATATTAATTTCAATTGCCTCTTTCGTTTGCAATTGGTCTGTGGTTCGCTAGAGAATGTTAAAGTAGTCTGGATGAGGCAAAGACAAGATTTTGCATGAACTGAATGTCTTTACACTTCTATTGTTCAAAGACACAAACACTGGAAATCCTTTAGTCAAACACCCGCCTCTTCAATACCAAAAGGACATGTAAGAAAACAATGCAGCTCTTTAAACTTTGCCCTTTTAGCTAGAAATTTCGCTAAAGTTTGGCTGTTCTTTTGATATGACAAATATGGGGGGAAGTGCACTGAAATAATAGCAATATTTACATTACCAGCATCATGTATTTGTCTGTTCCACAGTCATCATCGATTTTTCTGTGGATACAGACTTTGAAGCATGTTTATGTGGATAATGATGATGTATTATAAACTGATAATCACTGAATCCAATTATTACTGCCAGCAATAAACTTCACTTTATCTAATATGGTTTTAATTGCTTCTGTCATACATATCTATTACTTTAAACTGAATTTGCTGGCTTAAAATAAAGATAATTAGGAGAAAAAAATTGCATCAGTTTGTTGTAGCTTTAAAATGTGCATAATTAGGAGAAAAAAATTGTATCAGTTTGTTGTAGCTTTAAAATGTGCATCTACAATAAATGGTAACCAATATAATGTGTATAATGGTGAGAGAGTAATAGCACATGTCCGGGAGTCATCTTTGTATGGTAAACAGACAATACCCCGGAGGCCATATCCTGAAGGACGATACCTTAGAGGACAATACACCAGAAACAAAACTCAGAGTTACTTTCAAGAAGGGTGGACAAAACCCCGCAGTAGTAACATATTAAAAATATTTAATTGCTTTTTCTTAAGCAATCAATTATACATTAAAATAAGATGAAATAAAAATTTAGATCACATGAAATCACAATCACCCTGCAGTAACAATTAAAAAGTTACAAATCACAGCAATCTTACACAGTGTCCAATGCCATTAAGAAAGTCTTCTAGAGTTTTAGACCCATTGTCAAATCCCTGGCAGAGATTTTTTAGTTTTTGCTACATGCTCGCTGCTGCAGGACACTGCCTTTGTGTGGGTAGCTTACCCCTGGCCTCCTGTAACAGAGGTGTTGTGACCAGGGCTGCAATTCTCCTTGTAGATGTTTTATCACTCTCCAGATAGATGGGTGGTGTGGTCAGCCATGTTGCAGGAGGAATTGTTCCATCCCTCAAAATAATTGTGAGTTCTATCCAGTCCAGGGAGGGGGGCCATGATGGCAGAGTGGTAACACTCTCGCCTCCCACCTCTGAGGCCGGGGCTCGATCCCCGCACGGGCTCAAGTGGGAAAGCTGGTAGTTGCTTGCCATTGGTCGGCAGTTTACAGTACAGAACCCTAGCGAACTCTATGTACTGGTTTCCTCTGCCCTTCCGACTACCCGTCGTGATATCACCTATACAGTGTTGAAAGCGACGTTAAACCCCAAATAAACAAACAAACCATCATCATGGAGTGTTGTTTTTAAACACATTCCAAAGCTGTGGTGAAAAAGATGATTTATCCTTCTAATGTGCAAGGTTTAGGGATGCTAATGATTTGTTGCTGGTCTGAGTATTTTACGGAATGTCCCTGACATATTAACAACATCAAAACAAACCAGTACATCTTCTGCCCGTTGACAACAGTTTTGTCTGAGGTAGGTCATGCCATCGCTAACTTTATCAGCTGGAAAGAGGGCTAGCCCATCCATCATTCCATCGAAGTGCTTGAAATCTTTGTCAGTATAGTACTGATCAACAAGGCCTAACTCTTCTACCTTTCCGAAGGAACTTTGAGATGATAAAAGCAGTCATTGATATCCACATGATTACCAAGTACAACATGCACAGCATCCATGATTGTTTCCTCAATGTCAACATCAACCTTTAAAAGATATGGTGAGTGTTCAAGTTCTTCACATGTGTCCAAGATAGCTTTCAGCATGCCCTCATATATGGCCTGGGTTTTGCCAGAAAGGACAGCATAGACACAGGTGACTGCAGCCCATTGAAGTTCTGATAATGTAAAGCTGCTAGAAGAGACATGATGCCATACTAAAACAGCCATCCATGTACCAAAAAAATTAACATCAGTACCAAAAATAATCAGTCGCTGTGATGTCTCAGGGCCACTATCATGGATCAGGAAGGTTTCTGGTCTTGGACCAGATGTCTGGGACCATTCACCTTCTACCTTCAACTCATTCAAGGTAATTGGGTCACTTGGAAGTTTGCCTCTCTGGTGGCATCTGATAGCCCTTTTGATGGTATCATGCCTTCCAACAGCTGCATAGACTTCATTGTCAACTGTGGTCAGGGTAGAAGCCCAAATCTCCTTTGGAATTGAAGAGGCAGCCTTGGTTTTATCAGAAATCTCTACTCTCATTTTTGTAATTTCTACAGCAACATTGTAGAAACTCAAAACTTTTACTTCTGTTCAGGTAGTGGTGCTTAAAACTAGATGAAAAGAAAAGGATTAGGGATTACAAATTATTTTTCTGCAATGTTAATATTGGGCTTCCATAGGCTTTGGACAGTGGAAATTATTTCATAATTTAATTTTAACTCTTTAAATAAATATCTAAATATTTGTCGATTTATTGGAAACTGACCATTAATGAATATCAGGTGTGGCGAGTCTCCGCAAATTTGAAAATTTGTGCAAATTTCATTTGACTAAAATTTCCATTAATACAGTCTGCAGACAAAATATTTTTACAAAGAATGAAGAGAATTATGTCTCCCAGCTCATGTCACTCAAATGATACACATCAGTGCAGAACACGTTAACATCTTTGCTGTTATCAAATTTTGTCATAATCACATTATTAACCTTCCCTCTCAAGTATGAATATTTAATCAGCCCCCACTGACAAGCATTAATGATTTCATAATGTCAGCTTTGCTCTTCAAGACTGCCTTACAAAGATTTTTCCACAGCATTTTATTTGCGCACATACAGAACCTTGTTACAGGCAAATGTTGAGATCAGTTCTATTTTTGGAGAGCTTGGCTGATGTAACATCCACATTTAGTCAGATATGTGTCGGCTTCTAAAACATGTTGTATGCATAACAAATATGGCCGATGTGTCAACATGTCTTTTTTGTTCTCTTTTACAGCTTTCAGTCTTATTGTCACAAACCTTGAAGTTTTGCGATATATTAGTTGAAGTTTAATTAAAAAAATTGTTTTATTTCATGTCATATGATATCTAAAATTGAGGATTAAAGGGCCTCAAGAATTGCTCATTCAAGTACACAATATGATATATTCACGGCAAGTACCTCATATTAGTTGATATTTAAAGTGCTGTGAATATAGGTGTCAAACCTTACATGATATAAAAGTAACCATCCTGACATATTATGTATATTTATGTTTATTAAGTGTTTCATAATTAATTTACAGGTCAAAGCAGTACTGTTGCTGTGAATAAATGGGTCAAACTTTATATGAAATACCTTAAATGCCCCTGTCCCACTGTAGGCGGTACTTCATGCAGTTAAACAAAACAGGAAAATCATAGTTGGAATACCTCGTCTCCTGTAAAACCCAGGGTCCAGTTTCACAAAGGGTCTCAGACTTAGCCTGGACCTATGCTAAGTCAGGGACTTAAATCTGAGCCTTTTTTCTTTGTTAAGTCCTGGGCTTAAATGGATTTCACAGAAGGTGACATAGCTAAGTCCATGCTTATCATAGTGGTTTTCTGTGTCATGTGTTTGTATCCAGTCAAATATTTTAGTGGAAACGTATATCCTTTGTTTAACTAATTTGAAAAAATGCTGTTTTTTAATGGAAAGCCTTTAAGCAGATAAATATGTCAAAAGACTAATTTAGGGAGGTGTTCTATATATTTATTCTTTATTTTCAAGCATTTCAAATGTCAATTGAAGTGAGAAAATATATATTTAAGTCTTTGTTTATAAAAGTTAAGCCCTCCCCCTGGTAGACTTACCCAGAGCCTAGAAGTAGCTGCTTGGTGAAACCCTCTAAGTCTGAGACCACAAACTTAGCCTCATTTTAAGACAAAAGTCTTAACTTTAAGTCTAAGTCCGGGCTAAGTCCTTTTGTGAAGCAGACCCCATATAAACACCTCTAGCTAGAGTCTTGCTGCCGAAGAGAATCGGACATGAGGAGGGCAATGACCATGTTTTGACAAAGAAAAAACACTGCAAAGATGTAATTATAGAGTTACGTTTGCGGCAAAAATACTCCTTGGCTTGAGGCACAGAATAACACAGAACTTGAAGGAAAGGAATTATAGGACACTCTGCCGTCACCCTACAGAGCTTGATACTTTCTAGCATTGGCAGAAGATGTGTGTGGCCAAGAAAAGCAGAGAATATATCATTGTGTGAAGTATAATAACAGAGGTATGCCAGTACATGGAGGAATGATGGAGAGGATGGAGAGGGTAAGAACTTTAATTTTGAAATAGTAAAAATATACCCCGGGAGGGAAAGATAGGAAATCAACCCATTTGCTATGTGGATTTCTGAAGAGTGGGTGAACTAGGATTTCCTGCCAGTTCCTCTTCCCTCCGGGTGAATCTTTTACCTGAAAATCCTTTCACAAGGGAGATAATACACTAATATACGACCTGGTGACAATTTTCATAGATCAGAAATTTTGTTGTTGAAAACCTTTGGCTTGAATTTGGTCTCAGCTGCTTTTCAAAATAATATCACATGCATTTTCACTGAAAAATAAATTTTTCTTGGCTTAGCATTTAATTTCCTAGAGTTAATGAAAGAATCTAATTATGGTTTTCAATTTCACCAAGACATAAGCTTCCTGTAACTTTTTCTGGACACTTTTTATATTTTCTTCTACTGTCTTCACATCTATCAAGGAACTTGCTTTATGACATTTCAAACATTGTGTGGAATTACTATGAGCTTCCGTATTTTCCTAACTTTATGGGCTTGTTAGGATGTCATTTGTAACAGTCTTAAATCTTTGGGGGTTAAACATATGCACTCCGGTCGTATTCACAAAAAGACTTAGCCAAGTCTTATGTTTAAGTTGGCTATGTTTGTGTACAAAAATTTAGCCTAAGACTTGGCAAAGACCGTTTTTGAATACTGGCCCTGGTTTCCTCATTCAACTAAGGGGATGGTGGAAGAGTAACTATTAATAATTTGTGAATTCATAATTGTGTATTAAATATGAGGGCAGATTCACTAAAGGTCGCGGCTGGAAAAATGTCAACTGAAAGGAAAAATAAAACAATTTCAAGTATAAGACACAGCTTAAATTTGAGAAAAACAATTGGAGACTTGAAACTTTTTATGAATCTAGGTCCAGTCATGGACTGAGCTGTACATCTGCCAGAAGTGAAAATTTCCAGAAAGACATATACCAAAGAAATATGTTACTCATGAACATGACAGTACAAGAGAATATCACAAGTATATATTGTTCATCTTCATAAGTGATGCATTTATTTGTAGATATTTAATGAAGGATGTTTTTTTCTTATTATTATCCACTTTTTATTCAATGTTTCACCAGCTAATTTAACTGAAACCCACACATATGGGGCGCTGTTACATAAATTAAATCCCAGTGTGTATCCCTCCTTCTATTTGGGATACTTAATTACATTCTTAACTGGATCGTTTAGGTAAATTTAGTGTCTCTTCAAGTTACATCCTGTTTATTGATTGATTTTGGCTTAAATAATTATTTTAAATATCAAGATGTAAATCTTAAAATATCAAGATAACAAATACCAACATTTAGCAGTAAAATACATCTTACATAGTTCAACTTTTAGTTTCCAGTCCCAGTACTGGAAGCAATGACAGAACTTGTGAATAGGAAGGGCGTAAACTAACTTGATCACACTATTCAACATATTTTTGATTTATTTTTTACGAAAAGGGAAAAAGACCTGAATGAAATGACTCGGCAAACCTATTAATGGTTTTCCAAACAAGGGAGAAAATTGACTTAATTGATTGGGATAATGCTATTCTTTGTTTTGTTTGTCCCCTAACTCAGGCTAAATTCGATTCCCCCCAGTTTAGGCTTGGCTGGCTTCCCTGGAGGGTTTAAATCCCCTCAGGGTGAAAGGGGTCACTGTATCGAAAATTTCCCTCAGATGATCCCACATTTTTTCTCTCTCTGGGAGGATAACGGCCTCAATGAGGAATCTATTTGTGTCTGCTGCTAACAGTTTGCCTTTAGTCTATTGTGAGGAGTTAGTCTGCATTATATTTTTTCGGAGTTAATTGATTTTTTTATAAAATAAAAATACTTGTATTTGCATATACTTATGCGAGGGGATAGGAACTGTTTGAGAATATATATCCACGGGTGGACTATCAGACAGTTTTTTTGGCTTTAAATGTGTCCTTATTGCATAAATTCTCTAAATAAGGCTACAGCTAATTTTCATAAATTTTTAGAAGGAAAAATTGTTCTTGTGTCCATAATATTCGAAGTTTTTTTCTGCATTCTTATTTATGATGTTTATAAATGACCAAGTCTAACACTTCTGTGTAAGTAATTGACAACGCAGTACCAACAAATGGCGAATACGACTGACAATGACTGTGGCAAACTGTTGACATAATTTAAGCAATAACCAACCCGAAATACCCAATAATTTTGAATACATTTCAACAGACATTGACAAGGAGTAAGAAAATTGCCTATGCTTAAGTAATTTTCTGCTGAAGTTCACAAATTACTAATCAGCCATCATTATTTGCAAAAGGTTTCATCACACCATCAAAAATGATATTCACTGACAGTGAGTGGATTTCTCGGATTCCATCCATCTTGTCTCCCCACCACATTTAATACTCCATGAAAATTGTCAGCATGCAACAATGATATAAGACTGACACCTACAATAATCTCCCCCTTGAGGTTAACGCCAAACTTTTTATCAAACTTGTTATTCAATCGGCCAGTGGCTCTTTCAAAGATTCCTCTGGATAATTTTGGCATTCTACATTGAAATTTAATTTTCAGTTTAAAGTTACCCAATTATACACAAATTTCGCCCTGCTAAAACTTTAAAGATCTACTCAATCTTACAGATATTCATTTAATTTTTATAAGTCAGTTCACAAATGTCACCAATTAAAGATATGGGACCAATATCTACCATGGAATGATCTGTATCATGGAAGAACTACCTAGACTTTATGGGCATCCTAGCCCTAGGGTTTCACACAAGACAGTAAATACCAATAAGTCCACAGCAGACTTTATCACATTAGCAATCTAGGCAGACAAGATTATCTGTTGTTCACCATTAGAGCCACTTTCCCTACTCCCACTTGGGATAAAGAAGCCAACTGTTGATTTACGTAAAATAGGACAGTTTGCCTTTTTATTGCACTGCCTTTTGGCATCCCAAAATATCATACAAAGAAAAGAATTATATGCCAAGATTGTAAAGCTGGATTTTCAAAGCTTATTCTGTGTTTCATGGATTACCTCATGGTATCCTAAACATATGTTACATAAGATTTTATATTTGAATTTTACTATCTTTTGTGATTGTATTCAAGATTACAATTTTAATGTAATGACATAGTTTACATGCCTCCAGATTTTTTTGTGATGGATGATCATTTTAGATGGCAAAGACAGAACAAGACTGTTGTCTTTTAGGACCTTGTCTTTGTTTTTTTTAATATGTATATTGACCCAAAAAGGCCTCTTCTGGAGCACACAGATATTGCAAATCATATTCACGGATCCAAATTGGAATTCATAGAAAGACAACCTTAATATCTACGATCAGTTTGGAAGGTTATTAGCATAACCACCATATTTTCCTCAACTACACTCAGACCTATAACCAGAGAAGTAAAAGTCAAATGATATATTTGCCTAGTTTTCATAACATCTAGGTCACTTAGCCCTTTACAGCAGCATTCACATTGGTATCAGTGAAATTTGGGCCAAATATCACTTGTAGTTTAAAATAAAAATCTAAAAAGTTCAGCTGAAGACTTTGCTGGGCTTTAGACTTTTCTGGTCTTTGGCTGATCTATTTTGAGGATTCAGTCCCAATGGTGTTAGTTATCTGGTAGCACCCAAAAGTGGAAATGGTCCTGAGCCTAAGTTAAATAGTAGCTTTTGAAAGTGGAAATGGTCCTGAGACTAAGTTAAATAGTGGCTTTTGAAATTGGAAATGGTCTCTAGTCCATGTTGCGTAGTGATTGTTGAATGTTGAAATCGTTCCGAACTTAAGTTCGCTAGTGGTTATTAAATGTTGAAATTATCCTAAACCTTAATTATCTGGTGGTTATCAAATGTGGAAATGCTCATTAGCCCAAGTTTCCTTGATGTATAAGGTGTTTTACCAAGAAATAAAATCTGTGTATTGTAGATTTCCAACATTTCGGGCTGCTTAAAAGCCACAACAAGCTTGGTCCTTGGTGTGTAGCTATTTTCATGACATATACATTACTTAATGTCCAGTTTTCATATCGTAATTGTAGGCATTTATAAAAAACTGTTTCCATTGACAAGTCTGCCTCTGTATTATAAACTTGTATATTTTTTTCTGCAGAAAGTCGATTACCAGAATTAACCACCACTTCCTCCCCTTTAATTCATTTCATAAAATGCAATATTGTTATTGGCAAAAACTGTTTTGTGTTGCCTTTACAATGGTTTGGAACCAAACAACAATATACAAATAAAAAAATATGTCTAAAATGGGATAGCAAGTGGCGGGTGCAACTCAGGGATTCAAAAGAAATAAATATTTGGGGGGAGTCACATAGACTTGATCTAACTTAAGTATAATTTGTGTGTAGAAAAATATATATACACATTTAATTGCCTCAAACAATCAACAAACCTCTGAGATAAATCATTGGCAAATCATTAACATAATGTTGTCGGACAGATATTATAACTACACAGAAAAACAAGAGTAAAAATTTCATGACATGTTTACATAAACAGAAGGTAGAATCATGAAAAAGGTTAATGTTATGATAATGAATGAATGTTGAATTGACATGACCAAGTTAGGAATATATGTAAACCATATGTCCTGGTATTAATTTACGGCTTCAAATCTCGCCTAATACCCTTAAGTGGTAACATGTGTAGTTACTTTTCTATTGTTTACACTACAAAATCTAATATTCACCTTTTGCCCTGCATTTCCTGAACTTGTTTTTGTGGCATAACCCGAACAAAGTTCTCAAATTTGTTATATTATAGCATTTCAAATCTTCTTGATAATATTGGCCCAACTGCCAAAACTATATATAAAGACTACATTTGCCAGTATGATAACCCAAAATGAACCTAAACCCCCACATGGCAGAATGACCTACCTGTGGTAGTAAAAAATAAATGCATGATGTGCGGAACAAAGAGAACTAGAAATACTAAAAAGTCTCACTAAAAGTACAGATCGATTGGGACTTACTAAAACATGGACTCATTTGACCCCTTGCATGTTTGAAGTAATCAGAGAATGGTTGTAGGTAATGTAGATCTGTCAGGCTACTGGTGATAATTATCATTAAGGCTAACATCACGTACCTGGGAATATGTTGCCCAGGTAATAAAATCTTTGAAAAAATATAAGCACTCTCCTCAAAAGGATTACTTGGTGACCTCTTGTGATCAGATATAATCAGATATAAGACATTCAGTGTTCAAACAGCTACAATAGTTAATAAGTTTATCATACATGGTCACATAAATATTTTAGTGCTTTTTCAATCCTAGAAAAAAAAACTATTTACAATACTCAGAGTAGTAGAGACGGATGGTGAATTCTTGAGGTGCCACAGTTTGTTCCATCTGTACATTGCAAAAAAAATTAGCTGTAGTTTTGCCTATGGTGCTCACAAGGTTTGAAATGAGTTGCCTAATGATATCCGTTCTTTCAGAATGAAATGGAAGGCCTATCATTTTGCAAAGGCATACCCACCCTAGGGTAATCATATTCTTCCTAATGTTTCTGTGGTGCTAACCCCATGTTAACGTCTCCGGACTATGATTTTTTTAAATTTTATTCTTTTGGTTGATGTGCCTTTGGCTGGGTCTCCCTTTTGATGTACATTAAGTGTTATACAAGTAAAATTAGAATAGAAATTTACATTACCAGTAAGTCCATAATCCCAATACTCATTGATATTATACTTGTATAAGTATTATTATAACTACTGCTCCACTCAGCAATTTAAGCTATCTCCAGCGGGGGCTACATCTGAATGTAAGGATTTGATTAACTATGGGATATGTATATATATATATAGACCTACACACGGATATACCTTTGTAGTTATTAGTACAGAAAGTTACTGCAAAAGGTTAGTACAAAATAATAAAATGGTAGTCTTTCATCTGGGTTATTAAAGAAGAAGTAATCCCAAAACAAACACAAAAGGTACAAATAAATGTTTAGTATAGCAGGTACTAACTATTCCACCCACACAATTTATCATAACCTAATGTATGTTTTCTGTGACTGTATTACCCATACCTGACCACTTCTGTTTCTATTGCCAGACATGTCTATGTTGTGCTGTTGATACAGTATTTCCTTTGATCTTCCATAAATCAGACAGTGGGGTTACCTGAGCTAGGGCTATAAATTCTACTGACTGGGCCTTTTATTGGCCTTTACATCCCCTGTTGTATCCTATCCAAGCACCCTCAAGCCGTTTTGGTGTTTGGTACCGGTGTTCACCGGGCCGGGGACATAACATCATTGTTTGTGGGCGTTTTCACTAATATGAGCAAAGTAATATTGCTTCTTTGTTCTGTGAGATAGGTTACATAACCCAGGGATAAGTTTACGTCAAAGTCATATTTTCTCTGTTCTAAGGATAGTGGAACATGGAATGTATTGTCCTCATGTCACCAAAGTTTCACTGGGTTGTATGTTCAATGATACAAAAGGTATTTTTGGCATATAATCCAGGAGCGTCTTAGATAATTATTTCATTGCATTTCATAATTTTAGTTTTTAGGTGTTGTCTGTGTGCTTACCAAAATCACAAATGGCAGACTGAAGGATGAATCACAGAGGTTATACTACCTAGACCAGTGAGAAACGGGACATTGGCTTCATACTAAAATTTTTGAAGTTTTGTAATAGGGGTTACTGGGGATTGATCGTGCTGGCATCTCATGCCACTCTGCACTCTGGCAATGGTAATAATGTAGGATTCTAAGGATTTTAAAAGAAAATTTCAAAGTTGGTAATACCTGGCTATTGGTAAGATACTTAGAGTCAAAGTTGGTGTTTTATAGCCAGTTCAGCATCCAGGGTCATAATAAGACAGGTCCCCTGTGTGGTTACCACTGGGAGTTGGGCCCACACAGTGGTGACAGCCTGTGATAGGATGCCTTAGTAACTTTGAATGTTAGTACAACATGAACATTATAAATACATGATAGTAGTGTCACCTTAACATTGCATCTTTTGTAGACATAAGGTATAAAAGTCAAATGTTTACTGGAGTACTTTTAATGTGTACCTTCTTATGTCTTGTATTAAACATGTAAGTTCTTGTAGCCGTCTTGGTACTCAGTTATGAATTATGTCTTGTGATCTGACTTCTTGTATTGTAATGTGGTATGTATATCCAATAAACACATAAAAATTAATGAAGTGCTACATATCATGGTTAAATTTCTGCAACTATTCAGGGAGATGATGGTTTTAGATGACATAATCAGGGGAGAGCTATGTATCCCTTCATTTCACCATCTGAGGGAGGTTAACCATTAACCACTTCATCCCTGAGTTGTGTGACACCATAATCAGATACTACCATGATGAGGTTATTGTTTGTCCTCCTGCCTTGACGTCTGGTTGGAGATGGAGTTTGGATTCAGGGAGAAGTGGAACCTACCCCATGATCTTGGTTCCATAGATGGGAAACACATCCCATCAGATGTTCCAGACAAGCAGGGAGTCTCTATTTCAACTTCAAGGGATTCCACTCCCTTGTCTTGTTAGGCCTGGTGGATCTGGAGTTTAAGTTTATTTGATTTGACATTACCTCCTGTAGATCCACTTCTGACAGCCAGATCTTTATGTACAGTAATTTAAGGCAAAAGATAGAGGATAACACCATTTGGTTCCTCCGGCAGAATCACTTGTGGACCATAGGCCCCAGGTTAAGTACTTCTCCATTGGTGATGACACCATCCCCCTCTGAACCTGGCTGATGAAACCCTTCTCACGCAGAAGCCTAGACATCAATTGCGGGTATTCAACTACCAGCTGAGCTGCAGGAGAATGGATGTGGAAAACACTTTTGGGATTTTGGCCAGCAGATTTTCTGTCTTGCAATCCAACATGCAGCAAGAACCTCAAGTGATCATGTGAATAGTCACATCCTGTGTGGCCTTGTACAACTTATTGCAAATGAGTAAGGGGACAAATCCAAGTGGATAACATGGGTTTAAACCTGGACAATGTGTTGCAAGGGGGCCAGATGACTTAGCAGGGAAGAAACCCCACCAAAGCTGCCAAGGCGCAGCAAAGTTTTCTGGCAGATTACATCAGGAATGAAGTAGCTGTGCGTTGCAGATGGACAGGATGTAACATCTGGACACTAGTGAAAAGGGAATTTATTCATAAACAATTTAAGTATTTTTAAAGATTTTGAAAAAAATGTTGCATGTTTTAAGGTTTTCAGTGACATGTTAATGCATAGCATTTTGGAATATGTGTTACCTGTATGAATGTATATTTTGATGTTTTACTGTACAGTTTTTGCATGTGACACACTTGCCATATCAACCTATGGAAAAGATATAATGTTTGTTTTTACAATGTGTAAATTTTGTTATAGTTTGTCATGAACATTGTATAAAAATGTTGTTGTCTGAAGATTTTTTTGAATGTTTAAACTTTGACTTTGGTTGACAGAAAGGTGTGAGTGTTTGAACCTTCTCCCATTGAACATTAAACTTGTCTGGACTTTAGCTGATAGAGAAGTGTGAGGGTTAGAACCCTCCCCCATTGAGCTGTAAACTTGTTTGGACTTTGACTTACATACATGGTTCCTCAGTTTAAACCATGGACTGTTTTAACCTTTTGAGGGTCTCTTGTTGCACAACAATTTTGACTGACTGAGAATAATGGGGATGGTTTTGAACCCTGTAAAGATAGGTACAGTTGTGTATCATGCTTTGGCTGTGACAGTGACTGCATGTGCTGGTGAATGGGCTGCTGCGTCTGCTGTTGGGGAGATAGCTTGGTGGAGTAAACTGTGTTACTGTTCTTGTTGCGGTCTATTCTTGTGTTTTAGGGACCTTAAGTGCAAAAGTCTCAATTTGAAAATCCTCAAAGTACTCTGTGGAGAGAATCAATTCTGAATGCACACACTTACAATATATAGCTCTGGGGTCGTTCTAGGACTTGTTTTTAATTGCTTCTAATTTCTTTCTCCTTTCTGGGACCTCCATCTGGAACTTTGACTCACTAATGGTAAGGGTTGCACAAGGTTGGGTACTGGGGGGTTTGGGGAAGGGTTGGGAGAAGTCATTGTGGTTCCTCAATTGATCCACGTCCACTGCCACCTGAAATTGACTCCATTGAACCGGGCTCTCCAACTGACAGTTGATCTGACTCTTTTGATGGAACAGCGTCAGGTGGCCTTCAAAACTGTGGCTTCACACAGTGGCTTCAAACTTTGTGAAGTGTCTTGCACCGTGACCCAATTTTATATGCGTGATCTTGCCATACATTGTCCTCTGGCTGTGGAACCATCTCTTACAGGCAGTCTGGTCCATCTTGTTCTCAGAGCAGGACTTATCCCATAGGGCCTCAATGTTATTTTGGTCTTTGTAATCCATGAGCCTCTTGTTGAGCAGCAGTTCATAATCTCTCATAAATTCAACATTCCTCATCTCATCTTCTTCTTTAAGCACGGCAATTGTCTTCTTGCTCTCCTTTGTAGCCCCCTGTGTAGCCCTCATAGTAGTATCCTCCTGTATAGTTTCAGTATGTAGCCTCCTGTATAGCCTCCTTAGTAGCCTCCATAGTATCCTCCTGTAGAGCTTCCATTGTTGCCGCTTCCTGTGTGGCCTCACTCCCAGTGGTGTCCTGAGTCTCTGCAATGCTTCCACTCATTCTCTCTAGGCTTCTGGACATTGCCCGTCTGTCTGATGCAGCAGACATTCTCTTATTTCTTCTTTGGCGGCACTTTGAGATTACATTAACTTTTAACACCAATAAAATTCAACGCTAATCTAACAGAAATGCCATTAAGTGATATCCAAACTATTGCACAGTATTAAGAAAAATACAAATATGTCCAACATTGTAACACAAGTATCTGTACTCCTCTATTTCTAGCCATGAAATGAATGGTGAGGCCTGAATTGGGGGTTTTATATCTAGAATGATGTAGCTTAGATGTCATCTTTTTAATCCCATCCCCACCAGTAAGCCATCATAATCCGATCGATCGTAAACCCATCTGTTTTAATCCTATCTAAATCTTTTGCATCGTAAACCCTCTCAGGATGGAATCCTTTGACATTGTATACTTTTATGGCATTCAAGGAGGCCATCCTATTGGTCAGATTCATTTTTTTTTCAAATATCGCCAAGAAGTATATAAAAGATTTGTAATTGGTTTTCAATTTCAAGTTTCTCGATATTGTTGTTCGACCAAAAAATATTGACTTATGATGGCCATGATATTTATATATGATAAGTTTACAAGAAGCCCAGTAAACATTAAAAATGTTTTAAATGGTTTAAACGTTTACAAAACAGTTTAAAATCTATTTAAACACTATATTTTGGTTTACCAAACATTACCAAGTAAACATTTATGCTGCAATGTTTAGAAAAATGTTTTATAAACATTCTCTATACAAACATTTTTGGTGAAAACATTTATTAAACGTTTATAACTCAAGAAAACTAGCTTTTACTGAAAACGGATTTTTAACATTAAAACTTTTTAAGCATAAAATAGCTGAAGAAATGAAGGATTTGCTGGAAAAATGTTTTTCAAACATTCATCATGAAATGTTTGATAAATAGTATACATAAAATGTTTGAACAACATTTGTTGAAAATGCTTTGTAAATATTTGCTCTAAAAGTGCTTTACAAACGTTTAATAGCAACTGGTTTTCATAAACATCAATTTAAAACGTTTTTGCTATGTTTCTATCAAATGTTTTGAAAAGATTCTATCACAAACGTTTTTTATACCCATATTATCAGAAATGCTTATTAAACGTTTACCTTCAAACAATTCCAAACAAAGATGGCGGTGAGCAATAATACGGGATTTTCAAGGACTTTGTCAAAAACTTCCTATATGCAATGCATAAAAGTAAGAATTGAATGGGGCATCATTTAAAAGCCATTATCTTACGGTTTTAGACATAAAAATAATATTTTTATTAGTGGGCAACCTAAAAAGATGTTGAATTTGACCTCTGACCCCTATTAAGGTTGATAATGCAAAGCAATGCCAGACTGTAAATTTCATTCAGAATAATGAACATTTGCTGAAAAGTAGGGTTCTTCTTTACTTAAATGTTTCTAGCTTTTTCAGATTAAAAAACAAATACCAACTGTGCCTTTTTGCTGCCATTTAGTACTGCAATGGGTGGCTATTTACCCATTAACTCATAAAAAAGCTGCCATAAAGAAGGCAAACCATTGTTGTTTCCTTGGCCACGTAAGATTGCATTGTACAAACATAAATCGAGTTTTTATCTGTCTGAGGTCTGCGGACCATACCAACTGTTGGGTAGTAAAACCCCCATAGATCTCAGCTACTCCCCTAAAGCTAAATTAGGCCAAAAGGGACCGCCTTCTTTCATTCTCATTCTTAAAAAGTTGACAGGGAGCCTGATTTGAAAATGCTGGCCCACATAACAAATGCAAGTTTTTCTAAATAATGGAAATATTATATTTGTATATCAATAAAAACTTTTCTGTCAGGCCTATCGTAAGGAGTAATTTACGGAGTAGTGGCAAAAATTGCATACTGATCGGCAATGATTCTGTGTCTTGTGAAATTTACTGGAGAAATTTCACTACATGGCTTTGTCTCTCGATAAGGATGTAAAACCTCAAATTTGACCTTTGACCTTAGCACTGTAAACAACCAATTATTTGCCAAAAAAACTACCATCCGTCCCTCTTTAGGTCAATCATTGGCGATTGGCAGAAAGGAGGCCACAGTCATAGATAATTCTTTCCCATGCTATGCTGAGGACAAAGAAGGAATCTGTGACACATTGGTTATCTGGTTTTGTAAATCACCATTTGGCACTTATCTCTATAGTCATGTGCTTGATTCCAATGTCAGCCTGGAGTTTTTGTCACAAGGAGGTAAAACACCCTACCATGACTTTGTTGAGGGCATCTTCAGAGCCATCTTCCAGGCTATTCAAGTAGTGTATTTTTCATTTACCAATATGTCTGGAAAACTGTCTGACTCTAGGATATGTAATGGTGACATAAGAGGACATTGTTGCTATGTGAAGTCAGACTTAGAGCTATAGAACAGTAGCGATAGCATGGAGATACACAAAAAGATATAATGCTGCATTGATTGTGATTGGCCCTCATCTGTTAGATCTGTTATTGTTTTCAAATTTGACCCTATTTTTGCAATTGCTATTGCTAAATGAAATCATTCTTAATCAGGTCAGTGTGAATCCACTTTAAGGGTAGACTTATACAATTTTCATACTAATCACTACCGTTCCACTTTGCCTTTTGTTTTAGTAGATCAGCTTATTTCAGTCAATTTAGAGTATAGATAGAAGACTATTGCTAGAGCTATCAGTCAGTTTGCAGCAAGCTTGAACAAATTGATTTATAATGAACATTACACAGAGTAAGGGCCCTGCCCACTAATTTCAGCCTTGCTAGAGACTCATTAACACAACAAACTCTAGTTCCAATTGCTTTTCAACAACTCATTTGTAACACCAAGGATATCTCAAATGCCTTGCTAGGATGGTTACTTGTGATAAAAATTACTCCATTACTTACATACATTACTCCGTTTGAAGACATCACAAAATCAAACTCAAAGTTGTGTTTTACAACCCATTCAACACCCAGGGTGATCATGGGACAGATCCGCAGATATAACTGCATTTATTTCAAATGTATTCATAAATCCTTTCCTGATGTCTGTGTGTACGAATTTGAATAAAAAATAATTAAAATGTGTTGTCTTACAAACCCAGTATTTTTATGGCACGATAAGCTGATTATAAAGCTTAACAAATAACCATGCGACTGTAATCATTTTGACGATCATTGTGCTTGATGCCGCCTTTTCTTCGTGAGAATGGTAAAGATTATGGTGGATGAACACGTCAGTAAGGTTACACTGCATCAAAGTTATCATTTATTAGGCACAGGTCAGATAATATGTGTGATCGACTGCAGTATGTATGGGTTAATGGCCAACTAAGTGTTAAATATTTTTTAACAAGGACGAAAGGTGCGGTCCCCTAGTGCGAACACAAAGCCATCAGAGACAGAAGTAGTGCACTGAAGCAGTAACCCATCACAGTACTAATGTAGCACATTGCCACTTAACTTCTGTAAAAGACAGTCATTGTGACCGTGCCACAATTCATGAAGGCCCAGAGACAAAAAAAAAAAAAAAAGTGATTCCTAGAAGTGCGAGCTTTATTTACGAGGTCTGGAAATTACTGATCCAACAGTCCATTATTTTTAAATATTGGACTCTAGCCAGGCTATTAACCTATTAAAATTACACAAATACACAAAATTACACAAATTTTAACCATTAAGATGTTGTTTAACATCGAAATGTTTAATTTTTGTATTTCGAGAATATATATATTTATTTTAAGCTTTTATGATTATTTTAGTTGAAAGAAAAGTAAGGTTTCATTAAAAAAAGTTTCCATATATTTTCGTAATCACTGAGTAAAAAAATCCTATCCATTAACGAAAACTATTGGTTACTTTTCACAAAAAAACTGTGAGGTTTAATTTAAAATTTATTAATGTTTACCCCAAATAAAGGCCAAATGCCAAGATTAAGCAATGAATGTCATTTACGACTGACGATATATGAGGAATCTGTCACTGTGTTTAGATACCATTTTTCTAGATATAATGGATTATTAAACTGATTTTTAACTGATTGGAATGCAGGCTGTTATAACCCTGGAGACACTTCTACCAATGCCCCAAAATAGGCCATGGTCTTTAAAAATCTTAAAAAGTTGGAAAATGTGAGCTATAAACTATGCTTCTGTGCTTTAGAATTTGCCAGGTTAGAGATCAAATACCATGTTGTGTCACATTGGTGGTAAGAAAAATGTTTCAGCCTTAGACGAGGCTAGGGTCCTTTGTATCTTTGTCTTTGCAGCAACAAAGCCAAGACATTAACCATAGCAGAATGGGACAACCCATCTCTGCCGGCCTGCTTCATTACCTTTTATTGCATTTTACCATGTTGATTGTCTTTGGTAACGTAATGAATAAAACTGACAAAATAGACCATTATATTTGAAACATGGCTTTCAAAAATTTTAAAAGTTAGAAAATCTCATTACAAAATTAGATTAATGTAAATAATGTCAATTAGTTATTTAACATTCAGATTAACATCCACTATCCAAGTACATATGAATGGAAACTTGAATGTAAAACACTTGTGTCAGAATTAGAAGAATTGCTTATGAAACTCATGGACAAATCTCAATAACTTTACTTATCTTGTTTACTTTTTAGTACTAAATATTTATTCAGATCACCACTTAATTGTTGATTTTTTGGAACAATCACAATTGAAAGGAAAGATACTTTAGACAGGCTACAGTGAAAAACTGCAATCATAAACATTTTCCATTGAATACCATAAACGTAATTTAATAGCACTATCAGATTATGGCAGCAAAAACAAAAGGCAACAATGAATGCTCTCGTCAATTATTGATACTAAAATTGCATGTACTCCGCAGTACATGTAACTCAACAATGGCAAATAAATAATCTGTACAACTTGGTGTTTTAAATCTTTCATTTCTTTCAAAGTAAACTATTTTGAGGCTTTCATCTTCTTAAATATCATAATTTTAAAACACCCACCCACAGATGAGTCAGTGGACTAGTTGCCAGTCTTTTTAATCATTCAGCCACCAAGTCCTATAGTGTAATAACAACGGAAACATGTATAAAGGCGTCAATTGATATAACCATCCCAGACACTTATGTCCAAGAAGATGGTGTTCAATATCTAAATGTCTAAATTCATCCTAAGAAAATAAGCACCGACCATGGCATGGCTATGATGGGGATATGATTATCTAAATAGGTATGTCTGAAGTTTGCTTCTTGACCCAAATATAGTGTGTTGGTCCCTAACAGTCTAGGGGGACTCCATTCCATTCTGATGGTGTGACGTGAGTGACACTGTGGTGCCAACATTTTTCTGTGGTTTAGTGGAAGATATGCTAAGTTGTTTTCCATGAGATGACTTGTTTTATTGAAGATGATAAGAAGAAGGGATCCCTTCCAGCTCTAAACAAGGTGATAATTTTTCAAAATATTGACAAAATGAATCCCTACAAAACTGCATCTCCACTTCAGAATAAATCACTTAAAACATGTTAATATTTGGATATCAGAAGGATACTCTACTATAAACTCTTGTCATTTAGAGTTTTTTGCTGCAAGGACAAGTGAACTTGTAGAGCTTCACATGAGCCACAAATAGTCTGTCAGAGAGAGTTATTAATAGGAAGGTTAATTAAACGAGGCAGTATGGCCTGGTTTTTATAAACTGTGATAAAGTATCCTATTTAATGTGTGATTACATCTTGTAGTCAAAAACCACAGAGCAGTATAGTCATATTCATAGACGCAAGCCCTGTGTTTTTTCTCATAACACCAAAACGTTTACTTTTGTGTGGTACTGAAAAACAGCATCAAGAGTGTTATATTTCTACTGGATGTTTGGGACGTTCTTTTCTGGTAGTTTGACCGTGAATGTGACCTAATATGCCTTTAACTTCTGAGTTGGATTGGTTTGGAACTTTTAATGCTGATAAAAAATTATTATGTGTACAGTTAACGGTTTATTGTTAATAAAATTATTTTAATCGCACTTACTCTTTCTGTGCTCTGGTGGGGCCTGGTAGAATGTTATATTTAGATTGTCAGTAATTTTAGCTAACAGCAGAGAGCTAAAAGATCAACTATTCTGGCTGTACAAAGGCTCACCCGTTATTGTCCAGCAGTGACATGATATTTGAACATTAATTGTTATTGTGTTGGCTATAATGAAATATAAATACGAAGATTAAGCCACATAGCTTATTTTAAATTGGTTTACATGGTGCAGTTTACTGTAGTCTATATTTTAGCTATAATTTTAACATTTTCACTTTCATATTGCAGTCTGATGAGAGGGCAAGATGCCCATGCGAATAGATATATTTAGAAACATGTAAATCAGTCATTGTCTTTGATGAAGCATGGGGTACAATTCGAAAAATTAATGTTAGTATTAGTGTCATAATTCATAAACGAAAAACGATGAGATGCTGTAAAATAGTATTTAAAATAATGCTTCATTTGTTTGAACCCCTTTTCTCTATTTGATGCCCCTTTTGATAAGCTTAGATCACCTGAAAAATTGTTTACAAATTTGATTAAGTCTTGGTTTGCCAAAGTAATTTACAAGGTAAACTCAGCTTCGTGCCTACAGAAGGCTAGGGTCTTGATATTAATTAACCCGAATACTGGTTTTACATCTAATTTTATTTAAAAACTACAGTACCATGTTGTTGTCATCAGATATACCCATAATACCAAATCGGTTTATAAGTTAATCTGATTGAAAGCCATATGTCTGTAAACCCAGCGGATTTATAAATTCACAAGAATAAAGGAATAACCTGCTGGTTTTATCGTCCATGTGTCGAAAAAGTTATCTATTTTATATATTTTTGTGAACTAATTCACGAGAACCAGAACAGTATGGAGACTGTTTTATCATTATGTTACAGTTATAGATCTATTGATATACATACGGGTGATATATTGCAACCAATATTGTAAGGTGCTTTTAATAAAAATAGTGATTTTTTTTCAAACTTAGCAACCTCAATGAATGGAGTACAATATACAGGAACTAATTAAAAACTGTAATAAATGGAGTATGTAACATATTTCTGCATATGTGGTAAGCATTGGTATTGGAACCGAAATCCTTCCGTGCAAGAAAATGAGTGATTGTGATGATACACTTATAAGCATTGAGATCCACAATCATCAGAATCCATTTGGTTGATTTTCTTTCGTAGTCAAACATTATCATTCCAACAATATGCACTATTTAAAACAAACTTGTGTGTTGTATCCCTGGGCCTTCAGACAGTTTGGACCATGGTGAGAAGGGCCATCAGTGTGCCCCACCTGTTGTCATGAGCTTGATTGTCACTCAGCATGTTGACCTTCAGTTTAATCCGGACATCAGATCGTAACATGTGCAAAGTGACCTGTAGTTAAGGTGAAAGTGCCTATCACTCTGGGTGATAGAAAAAGAGTGGGATAAAACAACTAGGTATATGAACTTTAGTTGAACAGCAGTACATATGACCTTAGCAGTAAAACGTAAACGTAAAAATTAACGTAAAATACATATTGTGAATTGAAAATCCTCTAATTACTTTTGTGTTAGAAAGGTTCAAATATATAAAGGCGTGACAAACCACTCTATGGTTGCAGGTTAGCAGGTTTTAATAAGCATTTGATCACCTGACTCTGATCACTATGTCTTGGGTTCAAATCTAGAACCAAGCAACATATAGGGTTCTGTGAGTGTCTGTTCTTTGCTATTAAAAGAGATTACAAAACTCCATTTGTTTGGAGCCTATGATCAGAGGTGCAAGTGATCATGTACAAAACTTGATACCCACTAGGCAACTGATGTTCCTCAACAATTTTAGCCAAGACCTTTCAAACATCAAACAAAATATAGGTATCCCCTGGACCATGAAAGATCACCTTAAAGGTGAGACAAGCACTTAGTTATACTGCAGTTAACCCCGTGTATAACAGAGAAAGCCATGATTGGTACTAATGACATCCTAAAGGTTCCAAAAAATCCTATTCCTCTTTGTTGCAGCCAGCACAAAATTTATATTGCCATTCCACTGATTCAGTAATTTAGTTTTTTACGTACCATTTACGTACCTTTCTATCTGAAAGATCAATGTGTTGTGGTGGGACCAGACTATACCTCAATGTGTAAAGTATGTACACAAAGGATAACTTAATAAATCTCCTTACTACCCATTTCAGATAATTAATTCAGCCACTGCATTACCTACACTCATGAGATCTGCGAGCAAAAGACTTCTTTGTATGCCTTGATATAAAAAGCAGGATATTCTACATCAACAAAGAATGACTAAGCCCAATGGTTTTGTATCATTAGTTGAAGATGCTTCATCTAGTTAGTGTACATTTCCCCACAACTACTGCCGCCTGAGTGTCCATTACTCAATAGCTGACACTGGTTTTATATTAACGTGTTTCTTTACGTCTGACCATAACCAACAACAGATGGCTGATACTGATGCTAATCCCAGTTCCCCTCCATGTAGCCAACAATAGGTTATGGATAAGTAAACGACAGATGATGTTTAAAAATGATCATGGGCCAATGAACAACAGGCATATTTCAAGCAAAATACAAGCAATTTATGATTTCAGTGTATATAAGCATATTTGCTATAATTGCCCCAGAGATATGTGAACGAATCACCAGAATGTGGAAATAAGAAAGTAGTTGCTATAAAAGCAAGGCCGAAAGGGGTTTTGGAGAACTGGTATGAACCACAAGGCCATAAAAAATGGCCACCCCTCCAACTACTAAGTTGCCCAATGTTGCTTAACTTCAGTGAAGAGACGAGTTTTCATCCAACTATGCCAATTCTCATGAAAGTCCAGAAAAAGTAGAAGCACGAGCCTCGCTACAGCTCTCACTTAACAAACCCATTATAAATTGAAAAGGAATTCTGTGCTCTGTCATCAGGATATTGGTTAACTTCTCTGTGGAAACTCAGGCTAAATGTCTTTCTTTCTCTCCCAATACAGATTGAGTTGATTACATTGATCCAATAAAGAGGGTGAGGTCATAACATATGGCGGGCACATTCAATTATGTAGTCACAATTTTTCTAGATCCAATTTTTGTGTTGTTATGGAGAAATTGCTTTGAGTTTACTTGAAGGCTATGTAAATATATTAAGATCCTTTAGCATTAAAATAATTACTTCTGTGCCCCCATAAGTTTTAAAAATTTACACTGCCACAAAACGCATTTAGGTTTGAGTCAGGCCATAACAGGGCAGTAGCTTTAAGTTTATTTAAACCATGCAGTAGATATGTCTAAAGATATTAGATTCCTCTTGTATCAATGTGATTACCTTCAGGATGCTCATGAGTTGGCACTACAAAGAAACTTAATTAGGCTAAACTAGAATTAATTAAAATAAATCTAGAATTCCTCTGATGATAAAATGTAATTTAAAACGATGACATAACATTACATTGTTATTATTTATTTAAATTGTTATACTCCACACATTGTGCATTTTTTTTTAATTTTTCAAATAGAACAATTTTTAAAAGGCAGTCTGTGTAAACTTCTAAGGGTGCTCCTTGCACATAACTGTTTTTGTCAGGACAACCCTGATAAGACTACCCATCCCAATACTGCATGGTGAATGTGTTGAAAGCAACCTTGGGCACAGAGTGACATAGCGGGTTAGACACTTGTATCACACATCTCATGTCCAGAGTACGATTCATATCCTCACATGGAGCGGGCAAGTTAATTGCTTGCCAGTGTTCCAGTATATTAGTGTAGACTTTTGATTAATATGTACTACTTCATCCTTCTTCTTCACTAGCTGTTAACATGACAAAAGTTCCAAAAGTCATAGGGTCGTAGGAAAAAGTGCTTGAAAATGCAGAGTTGGTTTAAAATTCCCCGACAGAACGGTATAGTTACAGACAGGCTGTGATGACCTAACCGACAAGACATAGGGTCGGGGACATTTTTTACACGACAGGTCGTAGAACTACTACGACAAGCCTTAAACCCATTACTGACAAACCACAAAACAAACAGACAAGCCATAAAGACAAACAGACAGGCCAGGAGCATGTTCCTGACCCTTCCCGACAGGACTGGTTGTTTTTGTGGGTCGGTAACCAAAGTCGGATCCAGAATCAGGATCTCTGCAACACTAGAGACACATCAAGAGGAACTCTTTGACAAGAGTAGGGTACTTTGGTTTTTTATTGAACTGAATATGTTGTTATTTTTCATCATTTCAAGACACAAAAGACAGCAGAACCAATCACCTGCCCAGCCAGAACCACCAGGAAGAAGGAAGCCACAGAATCCATGGGTTATGCCCTGGCTACTGCAGAGGGAGGAAAGGGGATGCTACAGAACACTCTTGGATGAGCTAATCACAACTGACATACCAGGCTACAGGAATTTCACCAGGATGGAACCAGCCTTCTTTGCTTTGATAGAGGAAAGAATTAACCCCCACCTCAGGAAGTCAGAAACAAACTTCAGGAAGTCATTACCAGTGGGACTGAAACTAGCTGTTACACTGAGACATTTATCAACAGGAGAAAGCTACACTTCACTGCAGTAATAATGGAGGGTTGGAAGAACCACCATCGTCAAATTTGTACCCAAGGTCTGCAAAGCTATCTGATGTGAATTCCAGAAAGAATGCTGGAATTGTCCAACAGTGCCCGAAGACTGGAAGTCAATAGAAGAGAAATTCAGAAATAGATGGAATGTTCCCCATGCAGTTGGTGCATTAGATGGCAAGCACATAGCTATCAGGAAGCCATGGAAGTCAGGCAGTGAATATTTCAACTGCAAGGGCTACTTCTCCCTGGTACTGTTAGCCTTGATGGACTTTGAATACAAATTTCTGTGGGTCAACGTGGGGGCCAGTGGTTCTTCATGTGATGCTCAGATCTTCAACCATAGCAAGCTGAAAAGAAGAATTGAGAATGGCACCTTGGGACTTCCACCACCCGAACCACAGGGACCAGGAGGGCCAGATCTACACTACTTCCTGTTGGGGGACGACGCCTTTGGCCTCATGCCATGGTTGGTCAAGCCATACAGTAGATGACAACTGACCAGGGAGGAGAGAATAGCCAACTACATAATTTCAAGGGGACGCAGGGTGGTGGAAAATGCCTTTGGCATTTTGGCAAGCAGGTTCAGGCTACTGTTAACAACCATGGAGCAGAGGCCAAAGGTGGTTAGAGACATTGTGTTAACATGTGTGGTCTTACATAACATGTTGAGAAGCCATCAGGGGGAGCATAGAGACCACCAACTCCAGCAGATGACATACAACTACCACAGAATGACCAGGGGGAGCAGGGACAAGATGAAAACGTCAGAAATCCATCGAGAGAGGCAAAACATCAAAGAAATCTACTCAAAGACTATTTTAACAACCTTGGGGCACTGGCTGGGCAGGAAGACTGAATTTAAGAAGACTGAGGGAGAAGAATGTGTCACCATTAAACAATCCAAAAAGTTCCAAAAAGTTCCAAAAACTTTTGCTGAAAAAGTGTTGCCAAAATTAAGATTCAAACCCAAGTCCTCCAAAATCTAAGTCTCACATCTAAATGTACATAACAAAATATTCCCCAAACAAAAACATTTCCTAGATAAAATAAGAAAGAAGAAAAAGTATTAAAACAAAAACTACCCCTTAAATATTGAAAAAAAAGCAAAAAACAAAAAAAAAATTTTAAAAAAAGAAAAAGAAAAAAATATTCCACCCACCACCCCCCACCCCCACCCCACCACCCCCCCCCCAAAAAAACCTTACAAGTTAGTAGGAAAAAAAACAGTTTCCAAATAAATTTTAGCCCCTAAATACCTAAAAGAGAAACAACTTTGAGGAAAAATTTAATCCCAAGAATTAAAAAAGAAATGCAATGACATTTGCAAGACAAAATTACACAGGTCTGCAGTCCAAGTTAAATAATTATTTTTATTCAGTTTGTCACTCTGTTAGTCACTCCATTGCCACTCATATATTTGAAAACATGTTACTTGTGTGGATGGTGCATTTTAAGCTAGTTGGGTTTTGGGTGGGAGGGACGTGGGTTTGAAGTTTTATTTTAAAGTTTTTTTTCTCTGTTGTGTGGTGAAGTTTTTTAATATTTGTGTAACATTCACTCATTCATTTAACATTTTTTTCGTGTATTTGGGGGAAGTGTAAGTGTTGGATGGTGTGCTTTTTTTGTTTTGGGAAAACAACAGCTGAATAATTGTTTTTGGAAGATTCGGGTGGCCCTTAAAAGGCCAGGTTGGTGTGACTTGTGCGGGCTAATCTGCTGATTTGGGCTGACTCTGCTGGCTGGACTGGCTACGAGGTCTTGACTGTTCATGATGAGTGGAAGATGGCACTGGTGACGGTGCTGGTTGAAGTTGAGAAGGTGAAAATGGTTGTGGTGTGTCAATCTGCTGGTACTGTAGAACACTTGGGATGGCGCCGAAGAGGCTGGATAATCCTGAAGTGTTATGTTGACAGTCTTTCTGTTGTCCTGATGCAACGGAAGGTGGGTTAGCTGGCTTTGCCGGACTCATAGTGAATATCAGCTGTCTGGAAGTCCCAGGCTGTTGGTCATCCACAACTAAGAAAGAACGCTGATGCGGGCCGTTGTGGTTGCTGTACTTTGACAATCACTGTAGCAGGCTGCATTGTGGTATGGAGACTGGTTGAGTATCCGGTATGGTGAGTATGTATTCTCATTCTGCTGTGGCCTGTGTTGCTTCTGGAACTTGAAATGTGGTGACCTGTTGACTTGTAGTGACCTGTCTCTTGCATTCTTTGGCCTTGTGCTGTATTTCACTCTGAAGCTTCACTGTCTCATTCCTGAAAGTAAGAAAATCTCGGAGTGGAGATAATTGCAGAATGACTGTCTTGGACCTGGGGTGGGGTCTTGACATATGCACCGAGAAAAGTTGACATTATGGACCTCATCTGTTGGAACTGGACTAACACTAGATCCTGATGAGTTGATGTGGCAACCATAGCTGGTTGACGTGAAGGGCTGGTGCTAGCTGGATGATGAGTAACATCTGACGCCATGCTGATTTCCATTTTAGATTCAGTCTCTCTTGAAGTATCGGGAACTGAAGCTGTGGCTGCTGAAGGTCGCAGTGGTGATTTGAATCCAGAAGACTTGGACACTCCCTTCCTTTCGATGTGACCTTGCAGAAAGTTGAAACTTTCCTTCAACCAGGTCTGTCACTTGGTGTTCTTGGCTGTAGCTTGTCCTGACTTGGTCTCTGTGAGCTTGCCATATCTGGTGCGTTGAGTGTCGAACCATTTCTTCACAGTACTGACGGGTAAATTCCTGGAAGCTGCAATAGTTTCCCAAAGTCTTTCCTCTGCTTGTCTCTGAACTTCTCATGAGTCTTGTCAAATAGCTCCTCATGCTATTTCACGAAATCCAATCCATGATGGCTTCCTCATCTGAATCGCTCAGAAAGATCGATTTCATCTGTCCTTTCTTCTGCATTCTGGATTTGTATCAGTCCTTGCTCTCTTTTCTCCTATATCCTGTGTCTCCTCTGTTTCTTCTGTCACCTCTATCGTCTCTGTTTCCAGTCTTTCTCTCTCTCCTCCATCTCTCTCCTCTCTCTCTCCTCCATCTCTCTCCTCTCCCTCTCCTCTCTCTCCCTTCTTCGTCTCTCTATATCCTCAGTTGTATCTCCTAACTCAAACTGTGGTTTGAGTATCAGTAGGTACTTCAATCTTTCTCCTTCTGCCCCTTGGCATGCTGATCAATTATATGTACAGCTTGTTAAAAAACAAAACTTCAAACTCAAGAGTAAAACCTCATAGAACAGATTTCACTCCCTAACCAGTCCAGCCTAGCTCAAACTTAAGCTAATTTGCAAAAAAAAAATGAAAACTGAAAACTGAAAAGCTGCACACCTGTTGTCTCTCGACAATTCAAGCCCAAATTAAACGAAGTGCGTCTGCCGACCTGCCTTTTTATAGCCACAGAATTTGAAACCGAAAGGCCGTAAAGGAATAAAATATTGCAGGCTTGTCGGTTATAGTTCCCGGTTTGTCTGTTAGTGTAACAGGCCTGTCGGTTATTGTTTGCAGCTTGTCTGTTTCACTTCCCGGCCTGTTGATTGTACATTTTCCCAACTCTGGGACCCAGACGTAAAAACTTCAGTTACAGACAGGCCGGTTAAAGTTACCACCTGTACGGCATGTTTTCACGGCCAGTCTGTTAGTCATCAAGTACAGTCAGGATCACCATATTTGGGACAAGCTTGATATTTGATACAGACAGGCCTGTTTGATTAACCGACAAGCCGGGAAGTGTAAGCAACAGACTGTTAAGTTAACAGACAGGCCTGTTGCTAGGTGGATGAATTTAGGGTCGGATACAAGGGTCGGGAATGGTCGGGAAATATCGAATGGTCCTTTGATATTTCACTGACTCTCCGGGAAACTATAATCGACCATGTAAACTATGGTCCCGACCCTCAAAAACTACCTAGTTACCGGCCGGTCAGCTCCAGTGGAACGGCCCCATAATATGTATATAAAATAATATACACTTTAAGCCATAACTAAGGTTAGTTTCTTTATTGTAATGCTGTGTTGGTGGAATGGGAGTATATCTGCCAAACATTTCAGGTCCATTAGTGGTGTTCATTAGTTGATGGACATCCCCTGATAGCAGTGACATTTACATTCATATCACTGCAACTGTGTGTACATCATCAGGTATATAAAGCTAAGGCTGTCCTCATTCTGAGACAGACTGAGAAGCCTAGATAGGCCTCAGTGACAAGGTAAAAAGTGTGGCAGGTAATCACTCAGCTCTCCACTCTGTGGTCGTGGGTTCGAATATCATATGTTTTCAGTCCATTGATGAACATTACCTGCATTCATCTGGGTTGTTTTTTCTGTATTATGCAGTGTACTGGGTGTTTAACCTCACACTAGAGCATGAAGGGGTTATCAAGAATCCCACAAAATGTCATTTAACTCCTTACATTTATATATCTCTTCCTTCATTAAGTTTGAAAAATATAAAACAATTATTGAATATTTCCCTGAGAAAAAAGTCAGGGTAGTATATAAAGCATATACTTTATTTATAAACCCATTAAGTCTGACTAATTGTCATGCCTTGTAACGTAATAACATTGCATGACTCTGAAATGAGCACTGATAAAGTTTCATAAATGTATTAGAGAGCAAAAAAACAGCATTTTGACGTCATGTCTATTTGGTTATTTCTTTGAAGGGATACAAGGGACCGGTCTCACTTATACATATGAATATACCTAAGTATTAGGTTCTTGGTTGAAATGGAGCAGTTGACATATATACCACAAGTTGTGTATTTGTGACGTAACAATGTAAATTCCAATTAGGGATGTTATATCCGTTAACACAGTGTAAAATTTTTCAGCCAAAAAAGATTATCAAACAGATGAGAATATTTAACCTCTAATAAATAAACAATTAATCTTAATAAAGTTTTATAATTTATCATCGTCTTTTTGCATGTTTTAAGCTTTTGTTGGTAACTCTCTGGTGCATGATTTTATTTTCATTGGTTTTATTTTCAACAGTTTTTCACTTCTGGAATACCAAGATGAAAGCATCTGTTGCCATGTCATATAAATCTTACATGATACAAAGTATCACTTTGTCAATACTATGGTAAAACCTTAGGTCACACCATTCCTTGTGGTGGTATCTGTATGTATTTATTTCTGTTTGACAACCTGCTCATTATGGTCCTAAACACAGACCTTTTATCTGGGATGTAGGCCTTGAAGAATGAGCAGCCCCTGATACATATCGCTTTCTGAGCTGTGTCAAATACTCAAATACAGATCTCACAGAATCACACCCAATGTGTTCTACACAAATATAAGGGACACAAAACAACAACCAGTGGTAAATGAAGCAGACCCCTGCATGGAAAGCTGTGAACTAGGTATTAGCAGGGACAAACTGTGACATAACTTGAACTTGTGGGATGTGCAATAACAAGTGTATTATATCTTATATTCACACATCTAATAATAAGATATAAATTCTGGTAATTCATTGCAATATGAGGGATTTTTGTTGCGTTTGTGTCAGATAAAAAATATACCCACGAGAAAATGTTTATATTCTTATAAACTGTCACATTTTGTCCTTAGCGGCCTAGTGGGTTAGTAGGTCTGACATCTAATCACAGGCTGTTCCCTCTGTGGGTTCAACTCCCATAAGAAACAATCCTGAGGCCCGTAACGGGATGTAACAAATCGCAACTTTGAGCATTAGTTACATGTTTGGATTACAGTAAAACCTGTACATGTAACTACTCTCGAATAGTTACAACTATTTTTATCCCCCCAAGGAAATTTAGAAACAAAGGATGAATAGACATCACTCCTTAGTTGTGACCACAGACCTCAAAAATCATTCCCAGGAACACAAAGCCTCTATAGAAGGGATGCAATGGTTATTGAAGGCAGACATGGGCATTACTAATCATTGGATGGACCATTTATGCTGAATTGCCAATATTATTTTTATTTCCACAAATATGTTCAATTAATGTCTTACAGTTAACACTAAACACAGAACTATTTTTTATTGTTCTCTAACATTGCATTGTAATGTCAAGAAGATTGTGGATTGCAATACTTATTAAATGGAGAGGGAAACTCAGTGAAAGGAAAGGAATTAATTTAACAGTTTTCTGTAACAGTTTCAGATAAAGACCGACCTCTACAAAAGACTATTTTACTATTTCTCTTTGCAATTCTTTATACACAAGTTTGACTGTATCCACGATTGCATTAAATGCTGTGATCATCAGCTTTCAAAAATATCCGAATTCCAAACAACTCACAGACTTTGGGCTCAATTCAACTGGCGCTTAGCATAACCTTCAATAGCACATTGTGCTATACCATGCAAAGTCAAGGTTAGTAGTTTACATCCCGTTATACAGCCAGGGTCATATTGGGACAGATCCTCAGTATTGCCACTTGTCGGAGTCGAACCCACACAGAGGAGACAGTCTGCTATACCATACAAACAGATAAGCAAGATCAAAGTGTAACCTACTGAGGAACTGGTTATAGCAGAGAACATAACATTATTTGACAAGTTTAACCAAAGGAAGTAATTAGTTTTGGTGGACAAATAAAGTTACAGCAAAATATAGTCTGTTTTACAATATAATACATGATAAACCAGCAGTGTCTGAGAGCCCACAATCCCTTGTCCTGAACTATAAACACAAAAAAGGATCCAGACCATCAATTTTATTGCGTTAATACATCCTATCCAATGGACAATAGCTTATCCGGTCGGCGCAGACCGGCCCGCCAAACGACAGAAAAAGTCATTCTGTATGCATGCATACTGGCCGGCCGGCCCTGGTGTGCACTCGCTAGGTGTCGCCTCTGTGTTGCTTCCTGGCCAGTGCCCGTGACGTCATAGCATCTTTTTTCGTTTGGCGCGTGGTGTTTGCACACGGAAATTTTCTGCTCTTAATATTTGTGGATTATAGCTAGGTTTTTCATTTTTTCTCAACTTATTTTAGTTTTATAACTTGTGGAGAGTGTATAGACTATAATGTCGTCACCTGGGCAAAAGAGAGGGGGCTGCGGTCATCAGATGGCGTCCTTTGATGGACATGCCTATTGCGCCCGCTGTAGAGACAAGAAGAAGGGAGAGGATCCCTGTGTCAAATCACCTGATAGTGAGTGTAGCTTTTGTGCCATTTTGACCCCAGAACAATTACTACAACTTTCTACGCCCTCTTACCGTCTCAAGAAGGAAAAAAGAGAGGCAAGGAAAATGGACGCTACACCCAGTAAGGACAGTTCTTTAGTTGAACCTTCATCCGTCTCTGTGATTGGACCTGTAGGGACTTCCAGCTCTTCTGCACCAGCTATTCCTGAAAAGAAGCCCAAAAAAGACAAGCCCTCCACTGCTTCTTCTTCTACAGGTAAAGCCAAGAAATCTACCAAATCGGTCGAAGATTCAAAGTACCTTGAACTTGACAAGAAATGGACCGACCGTTTTAATAGATTGGAGGCACTTCTCTTGGCCAAGTCTCTTCAGCCAGCTGATCAACCCGCCTTCTCCTCATCAGTCATAGTTCCCCCTGCTCACTCTCCTCCTGCTGCTATCTCCAAAGATTCCGAACCATTCTTTCAACCATTGTCTTCAGGGCGCACTGGCACAGACTCCTCTGTCCTAGTACATCAGTCAGCCAGCCAGCCCGGTTCGGAGAAGTCTTCATCTGAGCGCACTGGAAAAGACATCTCTGCTTCACAGCATCTGTCATCCAGCCAGCTTGTAACCGACCAACAACCTGTCCGACAGATTTCACCTAGGCGCACTGGCAAGGATTCCTCTGCCTCCAGGCATCAATCAGCCAGCCAGCCTTCAACCGACCGGCAGCGTCCGGTTACTCACACTGGTACCGACCCTTCATCCATCAGACCTTCTTCAGATTCTAAGGCCCGGTCTGACCGGCCTAGATCTTTGGCCACCGACTCCGGCTCTCCAACTCTACATCGACGTCGTCGAAACAGCTCCTCTAGTGGCAGCTCAGCTTCAGATTCTGACTTCACCGACCGACCACCTGTGGATTTATACGCAGAAGAGGGAGAGTTATCAGAGGATCAAGATTGCACGACCCATGAGCCCGACCAAGCTATCAGCGAGGAACAAACTTATAGAGAAACCATGAGTGGCATACGTTCCTATATGGGCTAGTCAAATATTCCTGAACTGGACAGTACTGCAACAGGATCCGATGATAACCCCTTTTCTGGGCCGAAGTCCTCTACCCCAGGGAAAGTGTCAGTGAATATGCCGACGGAGGATTGGCTGTGCAAGAAGATAAGCAAACTGAATGTTACTCTGGTTGAGGGTTACCCCTCCCGAAGTTCTGAAGCCGGTGGCTTGCTGATGGACCAGTTCTTGAGACCTGCAAAGTCACAGTCCAAGTGGTACGGGCTGTCATGCGACCACAAAGCTGACCCTTCCGCAGTCTCGTCCTGGTATACGGACGCGTGCAAGTTGAACAGCACCTACAGCAGAATTGCTAGGCAGTCTGGTCTCACCACTTCTCATCCCACATCCAGGCGTATCTCTCAAGAGACTCTTAGGCGATGGGAGAAATCAGCACGAGAGGCTACAATCATCTGTAACCAGGCTGCCAGTTTCAATCGTTGTCTTTTTAAAGTTCAACAAGACATACAGGAACAGTTCAAGACTGTACGCTCAGAGAATGGATGAGATGCAACACCTCATGTACTTGTGTTTGTGTTTGTGTCCATGGGAAACCTGACGTTGGCTCGAAGGGACGCCTACCTCACCCACCTTAGAACCGGGGTTAAACCAGACACTTTGGCCGGTTTAAGAACTGCTCCCATTCATATCAACACCCTCTTCCCGGACTCTCTCATCAAGAAAGCCGAAGAGGAAATTGTACAGTATGAAAGCAAGGGTCAGTCGTCCTCTAGCAAGGGAAAGGGTCGGTACCATCCTTATGAGAGGCCGGAGAGGAAAGGTGACAAGAAATCATCGTCGTTTAAGAGTGACAAGCCCTCATGGAAAAACATTGGCAAAGGGCATCAGAGAAGGAATCGAGGGAAGTCTTCACACTACTCCTCGCGACCAGCCAAGGGCCAGCAGTCCTTTAAATGACAATCATTGTTTCAACAAGTTACAGGGAGGACTGCTGGCTGGGAGCCAGACTTTAACACCAGAACATTTTGTAAACTTAAATGTTGTAACTCGTGTTCCTACTGCACCCGGGCATTCACAAAGGAAAGGAGTAAGTCCCGGGTTGCCAGTCTGTCATTTACCAAAAGTTTGCAAATTAAAATATGTGAAAGGTGTTTCTTGTGTCACTCAATTGTGTTATGTAAATCCTGTAACAAATGTCAAACCTGCTGCCCAAAATCATCTTGTAGGGGCCAGGCTCCAACACTACTGGCAAATTTGGCTGGATCTGGGTGTCGGTCCAAAAGTGGTTCAAATCCTCAAAGAGGGTTATACCCTCCCCTTTCGGCACCGACCAAAACTAGCAAGGTCTCCCACTGTCATAAGCAGTTATGCAGATCCCCACAGGAACAGCTACCTGTTGGAGGCATTGCAGCAACTGCTCGACAAAAACGCTATAGAACTAGTTCAAAATCAGACCTCACTGGGGTTTTTCAACAGGCTGTTTCTAGTACCAAAGCCCAACAACAAGTGGAGACCTATATTAGATCTGAGCAAGCTAAACCTCTTTCTGAAAACAGAAAAGTTCAAAATGGAAACTCCGGAAACCATCAGAACCTCCCTCCAACAGGGAGAATGGGTCACCTCCATCGACTTCAAGGACGCCTACTTCCATATCCCGGTACAGGAACAATCCAAGAAATACCTGAGATTTCATGTCCAGGGTCAGACATACCAATTCAAGGCATTACCTTTCGGTCTGTCCACAGCGCCCATGGAGTTCACTGTAGTAGTCAAGGAGGTGAAGCTGATGGCCACACAAAAGGGTATAAGAATCCACCAGTACCTAGACGACTGGTTGGTGAGAGCCCCTTCATATCGGTTATGTCTCCAACATACTCAGATTCTAGTAAAACTGTGCCACGATTTAGGTTGGGTGGTGAATCTGGAAAAGTCGGAACTGGAGCCCAAACAGGTTTTCAACTTCGTAGGTTACCAGTTCGACCTCATGGCCGGTCGGGTCAGACCCACACCGGACCGGTGGCAGAGTCTTCAGAGCAAGATATTGGAGCTGCTGTCCATACCGGCCTGCCCGGTCCGACAGTTCATGTCTCTAATAGGCCTACTCACTGCCACAGAAAAGCAGGTTCACCTCGGTCGGTTACATATGCGACCAATACAATGGCACCTCAAAAGAAACTGGAGGGTCCCGGAATCGCTAGAAAAGAGCATTCCCGTGCCCAGGTCCTTGCACCCACATTTACGATGGTGGCTACAGGAAGACAATGTCCTCACAGGTCAGCCATTACACCCCATAAAACATGCTCTGCAAATTTTTACAGACGCATCAAAAGAAGGATGGGGCGCTCACTTAAACGAGCATATTGCAAGAGGAACCTGGTCCCTACCAGAAAGCAAATTGCATATCAATTATCTCGAACTCAAAGCAGTCCTATTGGCTTTAAAAGAGTTCAGAGCCCTTTGCATAGACAAGATAGTTCTTGTCGCAACAGACAATACCACTGTGGTAGCCTACATAAACAAGGAGGGGGGATGAAGTCGGGCCCGCTTTGCGTGCTTCTTGACCTGGTGTTCCAGCAATCAAGTCACCCTCAAAGCCCGACACATCCCAGGCCGTCTAAATGTGGTAGCAGACAAGCTATCCAGACTGGGCCAGACCATTCAAACAGAGTGGTCCCTCCTACCGGAGGTCTTTCATATGATATGCAAAAAGTGGCACCAGCCTCAAGTGGACTTATTTGCCACGAGATTCAACAGGAAGTTATCCCTGTTTGTGTCACCGGTTCCAGATCCCCTGGCCATGGCCATAGATGCCCTCAGTCTGCCTTGGGAGGATCTGGACGCGTATGCCTTCCCACCAACAGCCATTCTGGGCAAAGTGGTGGAGAAGTTGCAGAACACCCCATGCAAGAGAATGATTCTAATTGCCCCGGGGTGGCCGAACATGCCCTGGTTCTGGGACCTGGTAGCCATGTCCAGTCAAATCCCATTGAGCCTACCCTTCCTGCCCAACCTGCTAACACAACCATTCAATCAGATCCCTCACAGAAATCTGACGAATCTGAACCTCCATGCTTGGCTCCTAGAGCCGCAGCTATCAAAAAACAAGGGTTTTCTAAAGCAGTGGCAGAAAGGATTGAGGCTCCTCAGAGAGGATCCACCCGATCAGTCTATGAAGCAAAGTGGACCATTTTTACAAAAGGGCACCCCCTGTAAAGTCAGTGGCCGACTTCCTATTATACCTGTTTCAGGACAGGAAGTTACAGCCCAGTACAATTGATGGATACCGGTCTGCTATTGCGGACAAGCTAGGAAACTCACCCTTAGACATGGGTAAAGACCAAAATCTCACTCGTCTCCTGGATAGTTTCCATAGAGACAGGCCCAAGGGAAGGCGGGAAATTCCTTCGTGGAACCTTTCACTGGTGTTACACCAGCTAACAAAACCCCCCTTCGAACCAATTAAAGAGGCATCTTTGAAGCATCTGACTTTCAAAACAGTTTTCCTCTTGGCCTTGGGTTCGGGAAAACGAAGGAGTGAGATTCATGCCTGGCAAAATAGAAACATCAGACACCAGTCGGATTGGTCCAAGGTGTCTCTATATCCATCACCCAGCTTTCTCTCCAAGAACCAGCTGGCGAAAGAGGGTCCGGAGAGTGTGGCCCCAGTGGTTATACCAGCCCTGGCCCCTACTCTGGATAGATCCCTCAAGTCTGACAGGTCCCTCTGTCCGGTCAGAGCTTTACGCTACTATTTGGACAGGACCTCAGACCTCAGGCAGAACAAAGAGTTAGTTTTTGTCTCCTTCAAGAAAGGTTTTGACAGAGATATCTCTCCTGCCACCATCTCCTCATGGATCAAGCAAACAGTGATCCTGTGTTATGAGCTCTCTGATCAGGAGTCCCACCAACTACATCAGGTTAAAGCCCATGATGTTAGGGCCTTTGCTGCTTCCAAGGCTTTCCAGTCGGGAGTATCCTTGGAACAAATTTTGTCAGCCTGCCACTGGAAGTCGCATAACACCTTCACACAATTCTACCTGAAGGATGTGGCTTGGGCCGACACAGAGCTCTTCCACCTAGGGCCGGTAGTGGCTGTTCAGCAGGTCCACAAATAGCCCGAACACGGGGAGATGTGTACATATGTATATAGTGTACAGATAATTAAGAGTTTTTGAACACAAAAAAAAATGTGCTTTGCTTCCTTCGGGAGGTTTATTTCTTGGGTCTGGACTCATCCCTCTTCTTCCCTCCTTCAGAAGGGCCTGAAGAAAAACAAGGGGGGGAGAGGTGGGTCGGTTTGGGCCGTTGTACCGGCTTCTGTAGACCGACCCTAGCCTTAGTAGTCCCCTGTTCTCAGGGTAGACCTGGGCAGTCGAGTTGTTAGTTCTTAATCTGAGTCCATCGAGACCCCAATGACTTACCCGCCTACCAAGCGGTAGTTATTCAGCTATTGTCCATTGGATAGGATGTATTAACGCAATAAAATTGCAAATTTAATAAGTAAATTAAATTTTTATAAGTTAATACCCTATCCAATGGACACACAAGACCCTCCCAACCGACCCCGCTTACATTCCTTGGGGATCCGGATCAGGCTTTAAGTGACCCGAAAAAAGATGCTATGACGTCACGGGCACTGGCCAGGAAGCAACACAGAGGCGACACCTAGCGAGTGCACACCAGGGCCGGCCGGCCAGTATGCATGCATACAGAATGACTTTTTCTGTCGTTTGGCGGGCCGGTCTGCGCCGACCGGATAAGCTATTGTCCATTGGATAGGGTATTAACTTATAAAAATTTAATTTACTTATTAAATTTGCAATTTGGGTCAACTTAGAGGAAAACCAAACCATTGTTATACTCATTTCATGTGAAAATATAACCCCCATTATACAAGTTGACATTGCCAAACAAATCACAAAAATAATTCTGGATTTGCAATCTAGATTAAGATCCAACCCATCTTTGAAGAGTACCGTGTAATGCACCTTATTATAAAAATATGACACAGATCTGATATAATTCTAGTTATGCACACAGACAGACGGACAAACAAACAGAGTGGATACCATGATATCATTAAACTATTTTAAATAGCAGTGTATGACTTCATGTACAAGCCCTGAAGTTATTTTGAATATACTGAATATATTCTGGTTTTTTTTTCATCCAACTTTCTGAGCCATTTAACAGACATACCTTTTGCAAAGGAAAAAGGTGAATTATGTAAGGACCAATCTGACACAAGCCACATTGACGTCATCACTAACATGACATTTTGCGGTTTCCATTGTGCTTTTTTCTCATCAGTTCTAATTGCTCGAATTCTTTTAATTCTTTTTAATGGAAGAAAAAAGATATTCTCGGTTCTTTTAAGAAGAAACAACCCCCGTATCATTACCATAAACCAGGGAACTCCTTTAAAGACTTTTAAAGACACAAGAATTGCACAGCAATAAAAACAGTGACACGATAGTGTTTTACGTCATTTCACTGTTATTGTACCCTCAACGAAAAAAGATCAAGTAATATATTCAACTGAATACATAAACAATTCACAAGAAAAATAAAATACTTGGAATAATTTCAATTTAGTGTTTATTTAAAAAATTAACTTTGGAAGATAAATCTGTATTCTACAAATTTCAGGGATTTATTTAGTTCCCAAACTTTGAGCTTTTTATAAATGTGGTTCTATGTTTTGTTTTACTTTTATGTTTTTCAGTTTGTCTTTTTACAAATTAATTCCTTATTGGTTAATATCCTTGAATACTTAAAATCTACTTGTTCCAAAGCACTTTTCATTTTTATTTTCTCTATTTCAACGGCGCCTCTGGTTTACAAACCTTGCAGACCAAATGGCTTCATCATTTTATGTTTTTGCCTTGGATTCTGTTACCACAGAAGTCAGGCATTGTAAAAGTATGATTAAATTGGAATGGTGACTCAATTTGTATACTCAATAAAGTGGTATTCAGGGCACATGCTATACTTTTTAAGAAATATCCAACAAGTTTTTCATCATCATTTTAAACTAGTTTCTACTCAACTCCCCACCATGTCTAGAGGTCCACCGAGGCTTAGTGGTTAACAAATGTGGCGTCTAATCACAGGTATTTGCCTCTATATGGGTTTGACTCCCAGAAGTGACAATGCTGAGGACTTGTCCCAATATGACCCTGGATGTGGAATCGGTCGTAAAACCCGGACTGTGATCGACCAAGTCTTTTCAAAGGTATTTATTGTTTTCTTTAGGATAATTACAATTTTAGATGCGTTTGTGTGCGCACGTGATTGTGTGCATATTTGTCATTGAACCAAACATAGTTTAATATTTTGTGAATATTTTGGACATCTAGAGTGGCAAAAATATCGTTTGTGGACACCGCTCCCCTCCCCCTGAAAACATAAGCATTTTGTTTGGACCAAGTTTTACAAAAATGCTTATGCGATTAGTAAGTTTTATACCACTGTCAATACCATTTCCGGTTATATTTGTCCAGAGGTAATCGGACCATGCATAAATATCATTGTTATCTTGGAGAGGCCTGGCACAAGTGTTTTGACTGCAAAGGTTCATCCAAGTACAACTTCAATGCTAAGGATTATATTGATTTTTTCACCTGCTCTTGATTTACGCTAGTCCCTAAAGCCATCAGCACTACATCTTAAATCGATTATAATTAACGATTTGAATATTATAGATATTATATTATATACATGTAATATTAATCAATAACATATTCATTAGCTCAAACACACATTATCGCCAATACAGGAATGATATAAGATTTCCTAGCTGTCAAATTGGGGTCAACTTCTGTGACATAACAAAAGAGCACAAATGAATCTAAAGCTTAAATTAAGATGGAGGGATGGCAAACACTTTAGCGTAGAGTTTGTCTGGGCAAAGTGGGCTGTAGAATTATGACACAAAACCAAAAAAGTAAATATTTTCCTCACTGCTGTCGTCAATTCCTACATGTTTGCAGAATGATCCCATAAGTCTGAAATAATATCAGGTAATAGAGATAATAAAGAGAGCGAGTTAACTGGACAAAAATGAAGCACATATTGTAATGGCTTTGGGAATTATTGTTTAATTTAGACATACAAATTGCAAATATTCTTCCTTTACATTATTACATTATTGTATTTAGGTTTGGGGTGTGCAAACTCAGGGTCAGGGTAAAATACATAAAGCATTTGAAGTATTTATTGTTTTACCCAAGTGTTCTAATTTTTTAACAGAATATTCGATAGCTTTGACTAAAAACCTACAACTGAAAACATTCTAATAACATTTTATTTCTTTGTTACAGTAATTAAAGACACAAATTAGAATTTTACTACAGATGTATGTCAAAATAAACATTCAGTTTTATTTTTGTAATAAATTTATTTTGTTATAAGCTGTGGCTATAATGATAGTTTTTAGAAGTTATTTTTATAAGAACGCAATAGCCTGCTCATATTAAGTAATACTATCACCCCAGAGCAGAAGATATGTAATGAAAGATTGATGTTTCCATAAGAAGTAATTTCTGACATATCCATGAATGAGCTGACACTGGTAAAGGTGTTAAACCCACAGTATACACAAAATAATGTAAGCAAATAATTGAAGAAATAACAATAACAACACAAGATTAAAGTAAAATTTAAAAAAAATAAAATTATCTATCATTTTAGATGTCTCTATACTCTTCCCTATTGTAATTACACAATTCCTACTCAAATTAAGCCCTGCAAGTTAGTGTATGAAACAAGAGTTTACAAAAGGTAACCATGATATCAGTGTGCCTAACTGATTAGACTTTAAATTTATTGTTTACTTGATTTTGTACTAGTAGTAAGAGCATGAAGCATTGCTTAAGAAGCAGTCTGTTCTTGATTTTACCGGTGCCAGGCTCTGTAACGCCCATGGGCAATGTGACCAAATATTTTCAAAAGTTGGGGATGGGCGTTTACAACAAAAAACAAATCTTGATGCAATAAAGAGTGACATAACTACTAAAATAAGGACAATTTTGTTGAAAATGGCTATAAATTAAACAAATTTCACCGATTATTGGGTATTTATGGAGAAAGTTTACCTCGAAACAACGTATTAGCAATTTATGAGCGATAACGTAAGATTGTGGATGGGCGCTTTCAAAAGCATGAGCGATACAGAGCACGGCTACGGTAGTATGCTGCTCTACATCCAATAAATGTGGTAAAAATCAAAATATTTCGATACAATGAAAAAACTCCAAGCTTCAAAACATCTATAAGTGTTCTAGAATTACTAGATGTAGACCAAACGTCATGATATTCTTTTTGCCAAAGATACCTATTTTCACAGTTTAAAGTTTATCACGCAAGGAGTCAGTAATTCCCCCTTTCAAGCCAGACTTGATTGACATGAAAATTCAAGGGCCCTTCATCGTAATGACACATTTGATTGTTCAGAATAAGCATGCTACCCAAATAAAAAAAATGTCCAGAATTACTGTAATATAATAATGCAAAACTGATGTTTTGTAGGTACACAAGTCATATTTAGTGTCTTTTATGTTTTCAGTGGTGCTTATGAGGGGAATATATGCATTCCATTGAGTTAGATAGGTGTTAAAAGTAATATCAAGTTCCCTAATTTCCTTTTATCATTGTGTTAGATTTTCTATACCTTTTCTAGCTTTCATTTTTACAAATTACACCTGTGTCAAGGTTTGGTAATCGTTTTAGTTGTTAGTTGTTGCTTTTGTAATTTGTTTTCTGTTGCTTGTGTTCTGTTGGTTGTTTTCTCCTATCCTGGGGTTTCTACTTGACAATTGGTGTATTCATGAAAACAGTATCTTTTTAAGCTTTTATTTTAACTAAACATTTATTACTTCTGATGGTGTCGCACCATTGCATCATCATAACTTCCCTATGGTCTGATTTAAACTGGCTCTGTGTATAACAAATTGTGGAATGCAAGCCTTGAGTCACAAACATTCTTCTATCTGGAATGCTACAGAAACTAGTGGTCACATGTTCACAAAGCTCAGTTAAATGTCTAAATAAAGAAATCATATGATCAGAAAATTTAGTAATTCAGAAAATGCTTATGCACAATTTGATCATGTGATCAAAACCTTGCCTAATAAGGACCTGTAAGTAGTCATGTGGATAAATATGGAAAAGATGTTCCTGTATCTGAACTCCTGAACTATGATTAACATGATGCAAAGCTTCTCATTCTTTTTAATTTGTCTAACCTTGTAACTTACATAAAACTTAAATACAAAGATGTTTTCTTGTAAACTTAGGTACACAAGACATTAAATATAATTACTGGTAACTCAGAACAGTTTAAACCACAATGTACAATATTATACAATGCTGAATTCAGGCTGAACTATTCACCACATAGATATTTAACAATTTGACTTCATTTGGCCATGGACTTAATATGCTTTTGAACATCGCTTTAATTTAATTTACAAATTAATTATTAGGATTACTAAAACTTGTTGACAGGGATTTCAGTAAAAATAATGATATAGATTAAAAAGTCCTACTATAATACCATCTCGACAATGAGCAGAATATTAAACAAATAGGAGAAATTGCTCAGTGTTTCAGGGACAGCAATCTCTTGAAGTTCATGATAAAAATAACACACATTGAGCAGAGAAGAAAAGGCTTGCCTATTGTAATACAAGGATCTTTATATAAACTCTTACAGATTTTGTGATTTGTGCTGTGTATCATGATTTATACAAACTATCCATTTCAAACATAAATCATGGGACTAATTAAACAATGAAAACAATTCTAATTAAAGTCTTTTCGTTCCTAATACCTTATATATTGTTGCTTCTGCGTACTTGCAAATGAACAAAACTACCAGCTTGGCTAGTGGAGACTTCCTTTATAGCCCACTGGGTAATGCCCAGGTCACACAATGGCGAATTTTAATGGTCAATATCTGCGAATATTAAATTCTTCAATGTTTTTGCTGGATTCCTCATTCTACTTTATTTGTCTTCATTTCATCGTCATTATTGACAACTCCACAGCGATAAGAACCTGATATTCACAATTGTCGCTGGTATTCACTTATTTTTAGCAATATTTATGTTCTCCATGACAGTTCACCACCATAGTTAGCATATTTTTCTATGCCGTAGCTCTTCTGTATGGCAGTCGCTGATGAGTTGTACTACTTTCTTGTTAACAGTATCTTCGCCAGGTATTCTTCCTCGTTCTCATCTCGTTCTTTCTTTGTGATAGGAAAATCTTCCTAAATCTCATTCATTCTCCGTTAAATGGCCAGATATCTTCATATTTTCCTTTGGATATTCTCGGTATGATCTTGGTTTGTTGAGGTCTTGCAAATCTTTCTATCACGTGACTACATTAACCCGCCTCTTTTTGGATAATTCTGGTGAATTTAAAATCGATTTTACTCTTCAAAAATTGCCATGATTATCATAGCACCTTCTCCAGTGTGCGACCTGGGCATAAAATTTAGAACTGGAGATTGAGAAATTTTGTGTTTCCACTAGAAACCTTATCCTGCGGAAGATATTACCATTTATATACAACACTCAGGCACATTTAATACATTTTTTCTACAATGTCACAAAGTCCAACATAATTTCTAATGAGGCTTGCAATTTAATAGACAAATAGGACTCATATTTATTATTCCTTGTGTTTTTATACTGTTCTTTAAGAGATTGCTCCAATAGAGATTAGGCCTAATAAAAGTATAATCAGATCCTGTCTGTAGGTCCCTAGTTGTATTTGTGTAATATAATGCATTTTTAGTGTTTCCTATTATGTATACATATGTCTAATATCTAATATAGACACAGTATGTCCGTAATGAGAAGGAATTAACCCAGACAAATATGATAGCCATGGATTGCCCTTTACTGCAAGCATACAGAACAAAAAATATGGTATTAAGTACAGAATGCGAAACTCATCTCTGAATAAGGCTATCCTTTATAATGAAAACCAACCCTCAGATAAACCATGAGCAGTTCTGGTAATTCTTTGCCATATTTATTGCTATAAATATACCTACCTCATTCCCATATATAAAATATAAATATGTTATTGGTTTTAATGCATAATATTTATATCAATTTATAATATTTATCAAGAAATATTAAATATGTATTCAACGTAGAAAGTTAGGATTTTCTAAATTCTAATATGACTTTTATGGTGCTAATCTCTGCAGGTTCTAACGCACAACAAATTCAGAAGAATGAGTTTTAAAAGATCAGATATCCGGGGACATAATAAAGGTCAACAGCAACAGAGACTAGAAGAAAGGGGCAAAAAATAAGGTGGAAAATAAGCCTTGTTGAACAGGTAGGATTTAAGTTTTGACTTAAATAATATAAGAGAGGTAGCAGATTGGATGTCATCAGGCAACTCGGTCTATACATTATTATTATTAAGCAAAGTTGTGGTTGAGACGTTTCATAGAAGCACAGACACAACACTTTCTGAGAGAGACTGGTTTCTGGTTAAAAATGTCCCCCAAGAGAATGTGTGCTTCACTCATTTCACGGTATATAAATAATAATAATAAATAAATAATAAATGTTTTTATATAGCGCAAACTCTACAAACAGTAATCAATACGCTTTACAGCATGGATATCTACATAACTATTTATTGTTTAAAGGCACAATTAAAAAAGTGAGTTTTTAACTTCTTCTTAAAATCACTGGTAGATGTTGATGTTTTTACATGGTTAGGCAAATCATTCCAAAGCTTTGGTCCACAAACAGAAAAAGCATGATTTCCAAACGTTTTCAATTTGGCCTTTGGAACTGTCAGCAAATGTTTACTTGATGAGCGTAGTAATCTTGCATTTTTTGTGTGGTCGTAGTAGATCTTGGAGATAAGGAGGTGTGAATCCTTTAGTTTATTTAAACACCAACAGAAGAATCTTGTACTGAATCTGGTACTTGATAGGTAACCAATACAGTGTCTTCAAGCATTCAGGAGAACTTTGGTGCACCATATTTGAGGTCAACACAAGTTTTGCCGCACAATTTTGAACCCTCTGTAGTTTATCCAATAGGTTGTTCAAGATACCAAAGAGAATACTGTTGCAATAGTCCAACTTTGAAATGACAAGAGCTTGAACTACTGTTTTTGCTGCTTCAGTTGTGAGATTTGATCTTATGTATCTAATGTTTCTAAGCTGAAAGTAACAGGATTTGCAAAGCTGATTCACATGTTTTTCCATGCTGAATTCTTGGTCAAGGTAAACCCCAAGATTCCTGACGTATTTACTTGAGCTAAGGTTAGACTCACTGACTGTTATTGAGTTGACTAACATTTTGTTATAATGGCTGGCTATCCGCATTCTATTTTAACCTAACCTCAACATGCAGGTGTACACATGCAGGTGTACACATGCATTGTTATGTATCTAATGGTAGGACGCTTACCAAACTTACACAAGGAACAATTATGACAATTATTCGTGGAATTTCTTCGTCTGTCAGGAACAACTGAATACACCTTTTAGGTATGGGAGATAATGACATAAGGTGTTCTGTGTTTAAATGCCACTCAAATGAATCACATTTTGAAGAACTTTTTCCCAATCTTTTTTATTTTAAGACATAATATTCACAACCACTGACTTAAAATACAATTTTACAAAACAAATACTATCAAAATGCGACAGCAGTAGTTTTTGAAATTCTAGAAACTATATGATAAAGCAACTACGAGCTGATTTTATGAACTAGGTCAATGAAGTCTATTCCAGACTAGTCGTTTTTTCCGAATGCTAAATTCCAGGGATTTATTTCCCTTCAACTTGGCTTAACAAGAGAAAAATAGGTGTCAGACAGGCATTTGTATTCAAAGATTTATTTCTGGTGGAGACATCATGTGACCTTTACTGGGGACCAAATAAAGATATACGTGTTATTACATGACTCTATTTCCCCTGTCTAAATATGACAAATGATATTTGTCTGACATAACAGGTTCTACATTTATTCTGTCATACTCGTGTTCAACTGCTGCAATTTTATCTCCCTGCTTCTCTGAATTATGCAATTCTGTGCAGAATGTTCTTGGTCCTACAACAAATTTCTTCTAAGACCCCAGTTACACATGGCCGGATGTACTGCCGGATCGTGGCAGGTTACCAAATATGGAAAATTGTGAGTGATTTACGGATCATATTTTCATCCGTGAACATGTCCATACCATCCGTAATATCCTTGTGGCATTCACCAAGGATGTGTTGTGTCCATGGGCACACCATGGAAAAATCAACACTGCTTGAATTTTCCGTAAAAGGTTTGCGGATCCTAGATGTAATTAATATCCATATCACATCTGTATATAATCCGCAAAGTGTCCATAAAGTCCTTGCAGCCTACATACATGTCCTTGAGTCATCCATGCCAATTAAGACTCGGGAAAATGTGTACAGATATTCACGGAGGGTGTTCGGAGGCTGTAAGGATGCTACTGGAAGTTTACAGACATTACCGGAAACCACAAGGATCAATAGGCATGGTCCTTGGAGAAGGTCACGGATATGAAATTCATCTGCGGATATTCCCTGATATTCCCGGAGGTGTATACGGACAATAGGGATGGGGTTTACAGATGGTAAGGACGTCTCAAGGACAATAAGGACAGGGTTTACGGATACATTTGTAGTTTCACACAGCACTTGGGAACTTACGGAAAGACACTTTGTCATGGACAAAACACTATATAAGGGCCACTGGGCTTGGCTTTTGCTAATATACACTTTCAGCAATTCAATGTACAAACATCAATTTTTGAAAACTTTTACAGCTGATACTGTATATGTTTGAGGATATATTTTGCTGGCATACTTATTAACCAAAAATATTTCAGACTTTATTTTTTTCAAAATAGGGAGTTTGATGAATATTTCTGTAAAATGCCACCAAAGAAAAGGATCAAGAGGAGAGGTAGTCAGGAGATGGAGAGGATGTCCACACAGGTCCAGGCAAGGAGTCCAGAGATGGACGAGTTGACTTGTGTTCCAGAGACTCAGCACAGCCAGCAGGAAGCTGGGGTGGAGGAGGAGGTGGTGGGTGTTGAGGATCCTCTGCAGATGTCGGATACAGAACAGGGTGACATTGCACTTGGGACACAGCAGGAATCGGATTCCAGTGCAGAGGACATTGCTGACACACAGGACACATGCCGCTGGGGGACACAGAAGGGCAAGGGCAAAAGGGCTGACAAAAGGAGCAAGAAACCACTGTTGTGTTCAGTGATGAGAATGAGCAGAAATTAGTGGACTTTTTGTGTGACAATGAAATTCTCTATAACAAGTGTTTAAAGAACTACAAGGATAGGTCCAAGAGGGAGGCTGTATGGGACAAGTTTTGTGACGAGCACAACTTGGACAAAGATGCCTGCCAAAAGTGGTTCCTGAGCCAGCGCACACTCTTCGAGGTCACTCACATGAAGTCAGTCCTGGGGGGGACCTCAGCTGACAGAGCAGCAGAAATGGACCAGAGACAATTTCCACTTCCTGAGGGGCCATATTGTGCACCATCTTAAAGGAAAAAGTCAATTTGGGGCGTCAAAGGGGTCAGCTTCCTAAGCCAGTGCAGCAGTGGGCTCAGCATCCAGAAGGGAGACTGTGCACATGGAATCATTCTAGGATACTTCTCGTCCAGAATCCACATATGACCCAGCAGATATGTCGCACCTGGACACACATACACCTACTCTTAGATCGCGTGGCGTCAGTGTCACTTCCAGCTTTGCAGATTCCAACTTCCAATCAGCTCTCGTGGAATCCCGGAGGGGGATAACGAAGTTGAAAGACATTGTGGCCAATAAATTGACTGATGACAAGGCTGATAACCCATGACTGGGCTTCTGTGACTTTCTAAAGGTGGAGATGGTACAACTAACCAGCGACTCATATGACCAGTTTCAACAAGAGACGTTTAACTTGTTGATGAGACTTAAACAGAGTGACAAGCAGCAAAGGTACCACCACAGAATGGGCACTAGTACCACTGCTTCTGGGTCTTTGCTGTCCTCGTTGTAGACCCCATCTCCTTCTCAGCCTGTCTATCATAGCTGTAATGATGACTCACTGCCTCTCCATTTGTAATATTAAGAGTTGAATTTGCATAAGATCTCTGTTCTGTCTGTCCATTCTGGCTTCTTAATTCTATCTGGCTAGTGGCCTTACCCTTTTATAGGCATTTGGATCCAGGTATCCAGTGGTTAATGTTTCCAACCACGACATCCTTAATGTTATCATAAAAGGACAATAACCAATAAGCTGACATCCCCGAGAGAAATAAAGATCCGTAAACCCCATCCGCTAATTTCCGCGAGTCTCTGCAAGGTCCGTATACCCATCTGGGGTGTCCTTGATATGTCCTGATGCATCCCTATGTTGTGTCCTGGGGTGTTTCCGCTGCACTGTGGGTGGTCACGGATGTGTATCCGGAGGTCATCCATAAGCAGTGGAAAGCGTCCCTAACATCCTTCTGGCATCCGCATCATCTGTGGAGTTATCTGTGTCGCGTCTGTAAATCATTCACTTTTCAAACATTCCCCCTCCCCAAAACCCCTCCATCCGCAAGGGATCCTTGGCAGTTTCCATATATGGAACCGTGGCCTATATCCGTGCGGGATCCATGAAAGTGTAACTGGCCCCTAAGTGGGCTGTTCCATTTCTGCGATGTGTAGCCAACCTTGCTCCCAATCCCTAATTATACTGGAATCGGGAGGTAAATCTTTTCAATCGGAATGGTCTTAAAGCCATCGGACAGAGAACCTGTATGGAAAATGCAGAATTTTCTGGTAAGTTTAAATGTCCAGCGGGAGTCCACGGGAGTCTGTCGGGAAAAGTTCATTACAACTTCAAACTGTTTGAAATTGTCGCAAACCTTTCCCAATTCTTATCAGATTTATGACATCGTAAACCCATCATATTGCCATCTTTTTAATCTTACAGCGTCTTTAACCTATCTTACACTTGTACAGCAATCTTTTCCAGCTCACAGTGATCACAAACCGATCTGTTTCATCTAAAGTCCATTGTAAACCAATCATATGGATTGGGAAACATCTTAAACCTATCAAAATATTTTCTGAGGTAATGGCAACACCAATCAGGAAGGTATGAGGAACATATCTTGTGCATTGGGAATGCATCTTAAACCTTGTCGTAAACTATACCCAGGTTCATGGATTTTTGATTACTGCAAATCGTAAACCTATCTTAAACCACTCTCACAGAAGTCAAACAGCCCCTTAAATATCGCCAGCAGAATCACAGCAATCGTAAACACTTGCTGAAAATGTTCATCATGTTTAATAAACATTTGCAAGTGAGCATGTCTATCCTGAGTACTCACGACTAACCTATTTAGTTGTAATTACTTAAGGACTGATGTTAAGGTATAACCATCTGCCTGTTCCCTGTGATATATATCATGTCAACTACTGATACCACCTATCCTCCTGTTAAAATGTCTCCAAGTGATCTTATTCCAAAGAAGTTTAGTCATACTACCCATTATTCCTGATACCACGAATATTCCTGTTAAAATGTTACCAAGTGATCTTGTTGCAAGATCTACTCTGCCGATTATTCCCGATTAGTTAAGAGTGATCAAGACTCAGTGATGTCGGACTGCCATGTTCTATGTAGAGATACTGGCTTCCGTTGAAATACTGTATAAATGACAACCTTCTCCAACCCAGTTTGCTAACATGCAATGAAACTATTACCCAGCACCCTGGGATTTAGAGTAATATGGCCCAGTGCTTCATATCTTCATTAGAAATAAAAACACTGGGACATCTAATAACAATGATGGATGGAAATAAATACAACCTCTTTTGTACGAACATATTGGGAGAGTCTTGCTAGAAATCTATTGATAATTGTTTGTTGTACAGTTCATATCAGTACATGTTCCTTTGCGTAAACAACAAAAAAAAAAAACTTAATAAATCAAACAGTGGCTGAAAGCACACAAACCCTGACCAGCGGGTGGTGCTGAAAATATTTTACTGGTAAAGCTTGAGGTGAACCAAGCCACAGAGATACTCAACATTGCGTGGAAATATAACCCTGATTCGATTAACAGGTTTCGAGTTATTCATCCAGATATTGCAGAGAAACAAAAAAATAATTCTGGATTTGCGATGTAGATTCGGGTCATCTTTGAGGAGGACCGAGGCACAGGAAAAACCTACCTGTGTAACACTGATCCGATGTTTAGGTTTTGTGTTATACATACAGACAAACAGACAAACTGTTGTGATTACAATTCCTTCGCTACAAGAGGTGAGAGTATTGTACTGTTGGATAATTTCCAATGATATTTGTAAATATCTGTAGATAAATTATTAAAAGTACAAACTGTGAAATGTTCAAGAGCTTTCAGCACAACAAGGGATATTTTTTCAGGTGTGCATTGGCAGCAGATGTATGTTTTCCCAAAGGTTAATTTGTGATCTATTTATAAAAGCACATGTGTTGTGGGTACTGCCAGTACTTTGGTGTCACTTCTGTGTTACTGCAATGAATCACACGACTCGGTATTGACAAAACTACACAAACACCCACCTATCATCTAATATGCATAATATCGAGAAAGGATCTCAGTACTATGCATTAAATTCATAGCAAAAATCCAATGAGCCTGTCTATATAACAGAGCTTTGAGGATTAATAATTTAAGATTGCTTCAGAGTATGTGTGGTCAATGATAGCATTCACTGTCGTTGTGAAATATCTTCAGTTGAACTAAATCTCATCTTTAAACTGTATGACCAAATTCTCAGCAATCTATAAACAATAAATTTTATGTACATTGTAACACCACTGGAGAAAGCTGTGGACTGACTTGTGTTGTTACAAGACAAAGTAACGAAGCATGGTTGAGAAAATGAGTTTATTTTGGACTGCAAGCAGAAATGTTTTCAGAATATTTGGAGTTTAAGATATGCTGTGAATGTGTAGTATGGGAGCAATACTCTAGTGATCTATGGCTTCCCTTCAAGTTTTGCGTGCTTTGGTTAATGCCACAACTGAAAGCTAGCATAACTGGCATATAAAAAGCAAACATTACAACACCAAACAGTTTTTTTATCTCCTACTACCCTTCTGGGCGAAAATTATAATTAAGTACTCTTTTATTATTTCTTTAATATTTTGCATTTGTATGATATACTTAAGTTTGTTACTTGTTCTCTTTACTCGAAGCTGTGTTGTGGTGCGTACAAAGCCAGCCATTAACAACATACGAGATGAGCTTTGGGTCTGTCCTGATGTGACCTTATCTATTGAAAGAGATATAAAACTCAAAACTTTAACTTTGATATATCCTTCACACAGAAGACTCAGTGATATTGCCTTCTATTTCTTTGCTGTTGATTTTTCTACTTGATTTGATTAGTTAGACGTGTGATTTACTGTTTATATACTGGTAAAGTCTTGATTATGAAGATAAATAGTCGATTTTTGTGGTATATATTTCCTTTTTAAATGTACACATTTCTTATATCATTTTAAGGTCTTTATTTACCTAGTGGGTTAGCAGGTTTGGCATCTAATGGGGCTGTTCTTTTTAAGCCGATCCTAATCAATCCTTACTGTCTCTAGGGTCGGTTGGCTGAGTCAGGGATTGGGGACAAAAATCCAGATAAAAGCATGCAAAATATTTGTTAGTTTTACCTCCCTGACAGGATATAGGGTATCCCAGCTTGTCTGGATCCAGCCCAAACTGACAGTCGTATCTGGTAACAAAAAGTTGTAGTGACCAACTGACAAGACTGGAGTATTGTCCCGATCCATCCAAACCAGGCTGATTAATTTCTGGAGTTGGAATCGCGATTCAGGATCAAAGGAGCACTGTATAAACCTTTTGCTGTTACTCAGCATTTCTCAGTGCAAAAATGCCAGCTATACATCAGGCAGACTTTCTACAGAAGATTAGGGTCCTGTTGAATTAAATATTTTGATTTTATTCTGATTTGCATACACAAAAAATCACATCTGAACCAGGCCTGGGCAAAATGTATTCGTATTTGTATTCATAAGTATTCGAATACAATTTTTAAAGTATTCATATTCATATTCGAATACTTTTGTGAAAAATGTAAAATATTCGTATTCGAATACATTTCAAAAGTATTCGTATTCATGAATACTTTAATGAATACATTTAATATTTTTCACTTTTTGTTGATTTTTTTCACCCTGTACTGACAAGTTTTAGATATAAATATGAAATTTGGCTGTCTATCATTATGTGCCTAAGAAAACTAACAAGACATATTTAATAAATACTTTTTGTCAGTAAATATTATATAACATAATAATGACAGTGTCATGTTGGAACATCATGTTGTTATAGCTTCTTCTCTTACATCTCATAAATGCAATTAGTTTGTGTTTAACTTTTATATTGATAAATGACATCATGTGTATTTTAATCCACATTGGTTTTCATAATGTAGTGTTATGTTATTATAAAATTCATGAAATTATAAACACCAAGCTATCTACCTTAAAATGACAACTGTGTTTGCCTTAGCTACAATAGGGGATTAACTTGTATGTGTTTCAATACCAGTGTCACTGGTCATATATGGGTAATCCTTAGGCAAACTTATGTGACACCTATTGTGACAGTCTTGTTGTAGTAGTAATCCCATCATAAAGATTTCCAAAACAATGGCTATCTCAGTTAAATACAAGATGTTTAGGGCACTATGATGTCCTTTTCAAAAAAAAATCTCTTTTGATTAGCTCATGTTTATTAGATTGAATATTCAGATCTTGGAGCAAAAATTAATTCTTGTCAAATATGATGTGAATCTGAGCCATTATTTACTGAATTGTGCTTCCATGTTTGTATATTTTATTCAGAAAGGTAAATTTATTAAGATTTATTAAAAATGATTGCATGAATGGGGGTTTAGTTAAAATGTATTCATAAATGTATTCGTAAATGTATTCGAATGCTTTTCAAAAAGTATTCGTATTCGAAAACTTTTGAAACTGATGTATTCGTATTCATATTCGTATTCATTGAAATGAAAAGTATTTGTATTCGTATTCGAATACTTTTGAAAGTATTCATCCCAGGCCTGATCTGAACCCAGGACCAGCACCTGCCATACAGCCAGCACCTTCATCACATCTTCACCACTACCCAGGCGAAGAAGGAAGCCACCAAACCCCCGGGCCATGCCATGGTTCCTTCAAAGAGAAGAAAAGGGATGCTATAACAACCTCCAGGCTGATTCCACACAGACTGATATCCCAGGTTACCAGAATTTTGTCAGGATGCCCTCTACAGTTTTGGCCTAATTGAAAAACGCCAAACTACCACATCAAAAAGGAATTTTCAATTTTAGGAAGCCTTTTGAAGTTGGATTGGAAATGGTAATAAAAATGAGACACCTGCCAACAGGAGAAACGTACAAGTCATTACTGTATCACTGACTAGTTGGCTGAACCGCCATATATAATTTTGTCCCTAGTGTCTGCAGGGCCATCCTTGCTGAATTCCAGGAAGAGTATTTGATCTGCCCTACCACTGCTAGAAACATATTAAAAAGTTCAGAACCAGATGGAATATCAGCCATTCTGTTGGGGCAATAGACAGGAAATATATCATGATGAAGAAGCCACAGAAATTTGAGAGTGATTTTACAATTTTAAGGGCTTCTTTTCCCCAGTGCTACTAGCCCTGATCGATCCAGACTACAGATTACTCTGAGTAGATTGTTGGGTCAAGTGGATCTTCATCAGATGCACAAATATTTAACAACTGCAAGTTGAAGGAAAAGATAGAGATTGGCACCTTGGGGCTTTTGCCAGCTGAATCCCTGGGGGAGGGAGGGTCAGCTTTGCACTATTTTTGCAAGAGACGCCTTCACCTTGATACAATGGCTTGTGAAACCATACAGCCGAAGAGAATCACTGGTGAAGAGAGATAAGCAAACTCCAGGACTCCCAGAGGCAGGAGAGTAGTGGAGAATGCTTTTGAAATCCTAGCAAGCAGATTCAGGGTCCTAATAGGTACGAGGAAGTAAAGGCCAAAGGTTGTCAGAGACATTATTTTGACAAGTGTTATGTTGCACAACATGCCAAGGACACACCAAGGCAGAATAGCCAAGGCACCACCCTCAGCAGATGATGTAGCAGCCATAGCAAATGAACTAGTAGTATATGTCGCTAAAACTCAGGAATTGCTCGAGGGAGGTGAAAGAACAGTGAGACCTACCAAAGGATTAATTCAATCCCATTTGTGCATTGGCTTGACAAAAAAGAATCTGAGATGTGATAAGGACATACCCCGGGGACAGAAGAAGCTAACATACATTAGTCCCAGCTCTGGCTGCGGGGAGTTTGGATGATGGGCATCATGCTAATGCGGGTCACTTGGAGTAAAAAGTTGAGATGTGTCCATCTGCTGGTAGTCCATGATTGACTATATATTTGCAAAAAGGCTAGAGAGGCCTGAGATGTTGTGTATACTTTTTTCCTTTGGCAGAGGCTACAGAAGGTGCTTTCAAGCTTTTGGTAGGGCTGATGGTGAAATGTAACGGTCTTGAAGTCCCAGGTTGCGGATCGTCCACAACTAAGTATGAAGTTTGCTGCCCTCCAGGCTGTTGTCCTGTTGACACCACTTGGCTATGTTGAACTGGTTGTATGACCAGACTTGCTGGCATCTGTTTTTCTGGAATTGTCAAGAAGTATTCCCTGAATATGGTTGTTGGCTACTGCAGCTGCTGCTTATAAGTCTGTGGAACACATGTTGAGGTGGCTGTAGATGATGGTTCCTTTACTCTTCCCTGCTCTGTATCCCTCTTAAAAGTTTAACTGTTTTCTTTCAAAAAGTGTGAAAGTCTCTTTCCTCAAAGTTTTTTAAGCATAAGCCTCAAAAGAGCTCGCACTTCTAGAGATAACTTTTTTTTGTCTCCGGACTTTCATGAATTGTGGTGCAGCATGATGAGTATTTGTCTGCTCACTGAAGTTAAGCAGCAATGGGATATGTTAGTACTTGGATGGGTCACTGTCTGATTTCTAGACCAGCTGTGGTATGTGTCTGAGTTGGAATTTCTTTGTGTCCCCTAGACTTTTGTAAATTCTAGTTCATTACTCGTGCCTCTGATAGGTTTGTGCTTGCACTAGGGGTCTTCTGTCTGTGCCTAAGGAGAGATGCAAGCATAGTCTTCATCGAGGCAAACTGATCCATGACCTGCTCATTGACTGATGAAGGCTGGGACACCGAACTTTTACTGACAGTGCTGCAAATTGATAGCTGATGTGTTTTGTCAGAGTGGAAGCTGGTTTCCATACTGTCAGTATCCGTCAATCCTCATGTGGGCTTTATTCTGCACTAGCACTGGGTCCTCTCTGTGGTGGCTTAAATCCAGAAGACTTGCTGAGTCCTTTCCTTCTGATGTGGCTCTTCAAAACTTAAACTTATCCTGAATCCAGTTCTGCCTCTCTTTCATATGCTTGGGAGCCTGGTCAGGCTTGGACAGGGTTAATTTTCCATGGCGAGTCCTTTGGGAGTCGAATCAAGTGTTCCACACTTTCACTGTGAATCTTTCTCACAGGCACTCATTCCTGGCCTTGTCCTTAAACTCCTTGTGGGTTTTGTAATAAAGCTCCTCATGATCCCTGACAAAGCCTACTGTGGCCTCCTCATCTGAGTCTGTTAAAAAGTTTGTCATACCTTATTTGCCCCTTAATTGGCACTGAATAGATTTTCTCCATCTCCTCCCTCTGTTGTTTCTCTGCCTCATCCATCTCCCTCTGTTCTCTCTCTTCCCTCCTCCTCTGGATGTCAACACTATAGAGGTTTGTTTGGGCACTCTTTCTTCTTCACATTCTTTCTTGACTTTTAGGACCAATCTTATAAATCAAATCAAGGCATCGTTTTTAAAATCAAAAGCCTATCAGCTAGCCAGCAAAAGTTATACCCATGCACTAAATCCTAACTTTATTTGCAACGAAAAACAAGAACCTATTTCAACACTACCAGTTGTCATATGTTGGTCTTAAAATCCAAATTCTGGGCACCGACCTTCCTTTTATAGCCACAGATGCCTTAACAGCCAAGCTGTGAGTCAGTCAAATGAAGCAGGCCTGTCCTACACACTTCCCAGCTTGCCTGTTGTTGTAACCGATTTGTCAGTTTCTTGTTATGTCGTGTTCTCGCCTTGTCCTGCTGTAATAAAACTAACTCGGTGGTTAAAGACTCAGAGACTTCTCATCTTGATGGGGAGCAACCAAGTCAGGTCTTGGTTGATTACGACAGGCCTGTTTGCTTTCAAGTACAGTCACTATTGTTCTATGGCTTGCTGTGGGGAAATACCAGGTACTTGAATACAACTGGCTGGAATGTGTTACCTGATAAGACAAGTAACAGTATAGACAAGATCTACGACAAGTGACTACGACAGGACAAAGAGAGACAAGCAATATGGTTTCCAGGTAGGTGAAGCCACAGTTGGGATCAAGATCAAAAACATTTTTGATATTTTGCCAACCCACCACATCAAGCTGGGAAAGCAAAAACGACCCTATCCAACTCTGTAAACAATGCAACTGACCCTCAAAAAACCTTGGCAACTGACAAGACAGCTCCAGTGGAATAGCCTCATAATCACAGGCTGTTTATTCTGTGTGGGTAAGATTCCCAGAAGTGACACATACTGAGGACCTGTTCCAACATTACCCTGGCTGGTGAACATGACATAAAATGTTCATTTTTTGTTGTATTTCATTTTAATCATATATATTCATATTTTATACAAATATTCAAATTATCTACATAAAGAGCATACACAGTCCTCTGTTGGACTTGTGTGTCAATTTTTATTAAAAGGGATTAAAATACACCGGCGAATGATTACCATAAACAACCAAATTTGTTTTTTTCTATAAACGTAAAATATTGAATATTTTATAACACTGCCAACATTTGCAAAAATTAATAGTGCAATATACATTTTAACTCCAAATATTTTGAACATAATCATAAGTTCTTGCTTTATAGGTCATCTGGTGCATTGTTCATTAGTCGTTAGCAAAATGATGAATGGAAGGCACTGTACTTGTATCTTTATGTTTTTAGCTATTTTATATGTCTGATAATCTAAAAAGTGGCAACTTACAAGAAATATGGGAATCTATTCACCACAGTAACACATAGAGAAAGTATGTATAAAAATAATCAAAGAATATTTTATTTTTTTTTCGTTCTATTATTATATTCATATGCAAATAGTTTAACTTATGAATCAAAAGTTTTAGACCTTATCCAGCCCAAGTGGGTTTTTATCATAACTGAAACTTACCACAATTAACCTTTGTTTATATGGACAGGACATTTATACACAGACAGAGCAGATATCTTTATTGTATCCAGGGTAACAGTCATAAAAGACAATATAGCCTGGAAAACAAGGACAGAGCAGGAGCTTAACAATTTATCATCTCAGTTATTTTCTAATGGCCAAGTGAGAATTATTATCAATGACAGACATTGCAGTATTAACATGTAATTATGCCCCCCAACTAACATCTATCCACAAAAATATAATATATTTCTAAACATAATACACCTTAATAATATCTCATAACCTTTTAGCTAAATAGTCTTGGCACACATTATTGCCCATTGCTCAAAATATACTTTCAGATATACTGTAGGCTTTTAGGTAATGGATTTGTCTGGATAAAATCTACAAAGTGTAAGTTTTGCAATGTTTGCAGTTTACATCACATTTGACTAAAAGCACTCTTTACCTCGGGGTCTCATTTTGGGAACAGTTGGCTTCCAAAAACTAAGGTCACCTTTATTGTAGATGATAGCAGTTATCAAACTAATGCACAACCCCTTTTCCATTATTTTCTGTCTTCTGGGTATCATTTTTGCCAAAATAGATAGCATCCATTTATATCACTCAGTTGAGTGTTAAATCAAGCATTCTTACTGAATTGCCACTTCATCTGTTCAAAGAAATACATAGCTCTTAGAGTTCTTCTGACATCTAATCTAATCTGTCATTTTATAGTGCCTATAAGCTGTTCCAGCAGATGTCTAAGGGACACAAACAAAACTGATTGCTATTGAGTCCCAGAACCATTGGATAAAGTATGGGGTGGTAATGCAACACGGCCAGGGAGATTATCGTAAAAAGAAGCATTTGACTAAAGCTTGTCCCAGAGGTAGCACAAAACTGAATTAAAAGAATATTGTGGCATACGATGAGTCAATGCAATGTAAATAAACCCCGGAGTGATTTCATTTCTATTGAGGGTTTTGTGAGAGCCAAAGCAAACAACTTCCTCAAGTGTCATCAGCAATACCTGATATTTTTGTGTCAAAAGCAATCAATATAGCAAGAACGGAGTTTTTGGAAACCATCAATCCTAATATGACTTAAAAGTAGAAAACATCAAGCTTGCATCGGCTTGTTTTGTGAATAAGATAAAAAGTAGCACATTTTGCAGATACCACATAACTTCATATATTTACTACACATTTGATTAATTATATTTCCATTTTAATATTTACTGACCCAATTATATCCCTTGCTTTAATTGAGCATCTAAAAGTAATAATAATTCGTAAAATAACAGGAAGACAGGAAACAATGAACTGGTTAATAAATAAATTTATCCTATTTACAGTTTCAGGCCGTTAACTTAGACAAAAATACACCCACTCATAAAGTGGACCTGTTTGCAGTTGATTACTCTTTGGTTCATGTTGGAATAGCATCAATGGTTGTCCACTAATCCCCAGTCACACTACAGACGGGTTTTTTTCGTTATTGACAGCGGAAAAAACAGAGGCCGAATGACATACCTCCGTACCAATAATGCCTGAAACTGCAACCTTTGTTGTTCCAAATTGTAAAGTCACTGGAAAAAAATAAGTTTTTTGTTTGTTTTTGTTGTTTTATTCTTGTTTGGATGGAAAACATCCAGAATACTAAATTGGAAAAGCAGCAAGATCTTGTTCTCAGTAAAATAATAATTTCACATGAAAAACAAGACAGTTGCAGTTCAAGGCTGACATAAACTAGAAGACCAGTTGAATACTGTAAGTACTGCCCCACTTATGTTAAACGCACTTGATGAAACCATCAGTCCACTTTATGTGACCTGCTACCCTCCCAACAACTTAGAGAACCATTAGACAAAATATATGTGAAGATATGTACCACTCAGACCCCAGCTAAGTATGGATTTGTAATCTTGCCAAGTGATAAAACATATAACAAACAGCCAATCAATTACAATTTCTTACTCTGTAAACAAATAAGTAAACCGACTGAAGTGAGTTCATTATCTTTACCTATCCGCTGACATGTCAGTCCTACAGCTGCTCACTTTTATATGCAGATACAACTTTAACACAGAGAGAGAAAAAATAATTAGACTAAAACAGTATCTGCGATAGACAAAAACCAATTTCTGGAACATCAAAGAAAGAGATGAATTGATGTCTACTAAAGCCCTGGACTCAAACTCATTTTTGCAGCTACTGTGCAATATAACTTTCTTGTATATTATTAAGCACTTGATAAGATATTTAGATTCATATTCAATGTAATTTACTTTATGTAAATTATATTAATGTATCGTGTCTGTCTTGCAGTCATGCACATCAAGCATTATAAATGCCAACAACTTTACAATTTGTAAGGTCAGGGAACTTTTGGATGAAAGCAATAAAATGTACAGAAAGCAATCTAATATATATATATAACAGAAGTATTTAGTTCTCATACAGCTCAATTTGATGCAATTTTATATAACACTATGTTCCCATCCCTCTTCCATCACTTCCAGTCCAATTCACCCTCGGGGTGGTAATATCCCACTGTATGAAATATCCGACATCAGGAATTCATCAAACTACCACTGTATAGTTTATTGTCTCACATTTGATCTGAGTCCAAAAAAAAAATCTCTTGATCTAAATCATAATATGTTTGAAATATTACATGTGATTGAAGCGATAACTTATTCAGATGTTACAATGCACCTTATTGGTTGTTTTAACATCACCAAATGTACCGTTCACTGCAGTTGGAATCAAAGTGATGTGGGTACACATATGATATTTTCCCATGCGGGTAAGCAAACAGGCACTCAATCATCACATGTTCAACCACATTAGTACACATACATCGCAAATCATATTCCCTGAACACTGTTGCTTAATGTACCCAAAAGCTTTTTTTAGTTAATTCTGACAAAACAAATGAATGACACTAACTTTTTGGCAAATAGATTTACATGATCCACATTAAAAGGGTGACATAACTCAGTTTTTACTCTTCAGCCACTCGTATATAATACACACACTTCAATAACTGCCATCTCTGTGAACGTTTATAACTTCTTCAAACATTCAATGTGGCATAAAATCTCCTAATAAATGTGTTATTGAGCCATTAAATTGCACCCTGTGACTGTGACATGTTAAATATCTTATGACTGGTTGAATTCACTTTCAATTTTCCAAGTCAAGCCAGGCATGGAACTTTGATTAAATAATTTCCATCAACCCTTCCCTTCAATTTTTTCACACTTTCTGGAATTTTTAAATTGCAACTTTGACACTGACAAAGATGTCACCATGGTAGCATATTGCCACCGAGCTTTTATGTTCTTTCAAACATGTTCTTTTACTCTTTGTAAACATTATTTGCAGCAGTCTGAGGGCGAGTGTAGTAATTTTTTCATGAAATGTAGTTTTTACTGTTGCTCTGTATATGATGTCCGTAGAAAGGCCCGTATACACTGAAGCAATAGAATCCAATACAATCTAATCTAATATCTCAATTAAGTCTGAATTTATATGACAAACCTTGACTTTACACACCAATGATGATACAATCCGAGCTCAAAGCAACAAATTTGAATAATGTCTTTTATGAAATCAGTATGTTTTGTAAGCATTCATCACAGAGCTCCAGTAGCAATAAACATAAGTTCCTTATTTCTTTACTGATTTTATTTTTTTCAACATTTTTACCTCCGCCAAGGATGGTCATGTTTTTGAATGTGTTCATTTGATTGTCTATTTGCGTGCATGTGTTCACACATCCTTGTGAAACTTTTTTATGCAGGTAGGGTCTGACCCATGGAGGAACTTATTAAGTATTGGAAATGTTCCGGACCATATTCTGGATACAAAAAATAATCCCCAATTTTTTTGCAGTCCTATATTCATTGACTATTTGGATGAAATTAAAATATAAGTATACTTGGCTGCTTGGCGGAGGTTTGGACTCTAAGAGTACTTTCTACTTTTCAGTGTAATGGTGTTCTTACATAAACTTATGATATCAGGTCAGATAGGTTTGGTGCGTTCTGGCCTAAACTGGATGAAGCGTCAGCACATCTGTTACAATAGAAACACATTTACCTGACATTCTTACTTTAATCAAATACGCTGGAAGTTCTTTCTAATTATTGTGGTTATAGATTAGGTAAAGAATCCTTGCTGGTCAAAAGTTATAACCTACCTCTCAAGTATTACTTACCATGTGGTGTCAGAACAATGGATGCTGTTGCAAAGGTGAAGAACATGTGTTCTAACATTGTGGCATAACATATCCATAGTGTAAGGAGGCTTGTCGTATCCATTCGCAGAGTGATTGTTGTTTCAAACTGAAACTGTTCTGGACTGTTTATTTTTTGTCCTGGAAATAGAGAATATAGCTATTTAAGGAGACAGTAAAAAGGTAGTCTTACAAACGATTTATTTGTGTTTCTTTACATCATTTAGCATGCCCAAATTGTCCAAATAGGCACATCAACAAACTTTAACCATTCAGGCTGAAACAGAAACAATAAATCTTTCTTACCACTGTGTTAATTGTTTATAAGACCCCAGTTACACATGGCCGGATGTACCGCCAGATCGCGGCAAGTTACCAAATATGGAAAATTGTGAGTGATTTGCAGATCATATTTTTCATCCGTGAACACGTCCGTACCGTCTGTAATATCCTTGTGGCATCCACCACGGATGTGATGTGTCCATGGGGACGCCACAGAAAAATCAAACTGCTTGAATTTTCCGTAAAAAGGTTTATGGATGCCAGGTATAATTAATATCCTCAACTCATCCGTATATCATCCGTATGTCATCCATATTAGCCTTACAGCACCCGTAGATCTCCTTGTGGCATCCGCAACGTCCTTGACTCATCCATGCCAATAAGGGCTCGGAAAATTTATAGGGATATTCCTGGAGGGTGTTCGGAGGCTGTAAGGACACCACCGGAAGTTAACGGACATTGCTGGCAAACACACGGACCAATAGGGATGGTCCGTGAAGAAGGTCACGGATATGTAATTAGTCTGCTAATATGCACAGTCTGCTAATAGTGTTATATCTATGGATCTATTCACGGACAATAGGGATGGGGTTTACGGATGAAAAGGACGCCTCAAGGACAATAAGGATGGGGTTTACGGATAGAAATGTAGTTTCTCACGATACTTGGGAACTTACGAAAAGACGCTTTCTCATGCACGAAAGCCTATATAAGGGACACTTGGCTTGGCTTTTGCTAATATACACTTTCTGCAATTTGATGTGCATCATCCATTTTTGGAAGTTTACAGCTTACACTGTATATGTTTGAGGATATATTTTGTTGGCATACAGATTTAGTCAAACTTTTAGAGGTTTGGGTTTTTTTAAAATAGGAAATTTGTTGAATACTTGGAAAAAAATGCCACCAAAGAAGAGGTCGAAGAGGAGAGGCAGTCAGGAGACAGAGAGAATGTCCACCAGGGCCAGGAGTCCAGAGACTCAGCAGGCAGCTGGGGTGGAGGAGTTGGTGGTGGGAGTGGAGGATCCTCTGGAGATGTTGGATTCTGAACAGGGTGACATTGGGCTGGAGACACAGCAAGAATCAGATACAAGTGATGAGGATACACAGGACACACAAGCTGCTGCAGCTACTACACAGAAGGGCAAGGACACAGGCAAGGCAAGGCTGACAAAAGGAGCAAGAAACCCCCAGTTCTCTTCAGTGCTGAGCAGGAACAGAAGTTAGTGGACTTTCTGCTTGACAATGAAATTCTCTACAACAAGCGTTTAATGGACTACAAGGATAGATCCAAGAGGGAGGCTGTGTGGGCAAAGTTTTGTGAGAACAATTTGGATAAAGATGCCTGCCAAAAGTGTTTCCAGAGCCAGGGCACACTGTTCGGGAAAGTCATATGGACCGGAAATGGACCAGAGACAATTTTGACCAAGGGACCACATTGTGCGCCATCTTACAGTTTCTCAAGCCAGTGCAGGAGCGGGCTCATCATGCAGACGGGAGACTGTGCACATGGAACCATTCCAGGATACTTCTGGTCCAGAGTTAACTTGTGACCCCTCAGACATCTCACACCTGGATACACATACACCTACGATCTGATCGTGTACTGTCAGTGTGAGGTCAAGTTTAGCAGATTCAGACCTCCAAGCACCTCTTGCCGAATTGCAGAGGGGGATAACTGAGTTAAAAGACATTGTGGTGAAAAAGTTTGAAGACAAGCCTGATAACCCAAGATTGGGCTTCTGTGACTTTCTGAAAGTGGAGGTGGTACACCTGACAAAGTACAAGAGACTCATATGACGAATTTCAACAAGAGACATTCAACTTATTGATGAGACTTAAGCATAGGGACAAGCAGCAGCAAAGGTACCAACACGGAATGGGCACTAGCATGGTGTAGACCGTCACCTACAGCCAAGCCTGGATGTCACACCATTACCTAGTGTCTCACACAAAGATGCAGGCACCACCTCACCAGATGCAACAGACATTTACACACATACCGCAAGGGCTTGCACAGCAGCAATTGCAGCAGTCACAGCAGCACTTTCAGCAGACATTCACACAGCCGCACACACCACTCTCAGCAGCAGATCCACGGACACGCTCCACAGCAAAGCATGCAGCCACAGCAACATGCTCCACAATAAAGCATCCAGCCACAGCAACACTTGCAGCCGATGCAGCAGCAGCAGGCAATTCAACCACAGCATTACATACAGTCACCAAAAAAAAACACAATCATTGCCTATGGTTCACCCATAGTAAATAGAGTTAAATGAAAATAGTAGTTCTTCCCAAATTAAAATTACACACAAGACACAGGTCCCTACCCCCAAATACACACAACAATACAAACATTGATGTATTATTTGCCAATCGACTTATGTCACTCAGAAACTCCCCCAGGCATCCAGATATTCAGTGGTCAACACCTCCCATGGAGACAGGTGTAATGTTATGTTAATAAAATATCCTTATTGATAAGCTGACATCCGTGAGAGAAATAAAGATCCGTAAACCCCATCTGTGAGTGTCTGTAAATCCATCCGGGGTGTCCTCGAGATGTCCTGATGCATCCCTATGTTGTCCTTTGCGTGTCCTGGGATCTTTCCGCCACACTGCGGGTGGTCACGGAGGAGTAGCCGTAGATCTTTTGCAAGCAAAGCAATGCAAAGCAACGTCCTTGTGGCATCCCAATTATCCGGAGAGTTATCCGTGACACATCCGTAAATCACTCACTTTTCTAACATTCCCCCTCCCCAAACCCCACAACAGATCCTTGGCAGTTTCCATATATGGAACCGTGGCCTATATCCGTGGGGATCTGTGAAAGTGTAACTGGCCCCTCCGCAATTTATATTGCTCATGTTTTGTAGAAATTATGGAATGGTGGCATAGTGGGAAGCACAAAGTTCAGGTCCGGGGTTCAATTCCCAAGTGAACCTGAAATGGGAAAGTATGTACTGCTGTCTTCCTTCCACACAACTCCTTGTCACTATGTGGCGTACAATGTGCTTTGAAAGCAATGTTAGTTACTGACCCAATCAATCCATCCATCAACCAGTTAATCTTGTACAATTATATTTCGGCCACTCAAAAAGCATCTGACCAGGTTAATTACTTTACTGGTATAAAGTTTATTTTTCTGTTTCATGAATTAATCAAACGACATTTCTGTCAGATTACACGCCCCCCCCCCCCCCCCCCCCCAAAAAAAAAAAGAAAAATGCAAATAAATAATGTGTGTTCAAATTGCTAAAAAGCCAAGCCATACACTACTTTTGATGTCTTATCATAGTAACATCTGGTTACAGTGGCAGATCTAAGGTGTGGCATTTACTGAAAAGGCTTTCCTTTTAAGCTAGGTTGACTTTTTGTCATAAGCCACTGGGCATCCGATAAATAAATTAATTACCAATTAATAGATGTGTCTGTTGACATCTGACAGATATCAAAATAGACCGGCATTATATTGACATTTCTGCATGAATAATATACAGTGCATAACAAAGGTCATTGTTTACATGGAATAAATTATTCAATGGGTGCTTTCGCTGTTCTTACAAAAAATCCTCAGTTTATATAATTATATAGCTAAGACAGAGCTAAAGTTACGGATTTAGATCCATTCAACAGCCAGAATCATGTTGGGACAGGCCCTCAACATTGTCACTTGTGAGCGTCAAGTCCATACATATGTGACAGTCTGTCTCTTGGGTTGTTTGGGCGACCCAGGGGTCAGTCCTCCTCCCAGGTCAGTTTGTTTGTGGGTACCTTAATTTTATTATAGGTACCAGTCTGAGCTGGTTGTTGCATAACCACCAATGTCACTTACATAACTGACCTTGGGGTTGTAAACCTCTGTGCCCAGTCTCCCCAGTAACCATTTAAAACTGGCCATTTCATTGGTCAAGACCTTTGGGCAATGTGACTCTAGAATATCACCAGACTTGGGGTCAGTGTGAATTTGACATTCGCAAGGAAACATTGAAAACTTTAAACTGTGATATTTTCAATGATTGGAACTTTCAAGTTATTTTAACTCAGTGTTTTTATTATTTTTAGTTTTTTAGAATTATTTTATAACATTCAGTTTGTTGTACGTGTAGTGAACTTCACACAGCATTGGAACTTGTGGAATGTGATGAACTATGGAAGTATTGAACTGTTACACGAGTGTTTGATGACACTGAGTGAACTTGACGCCTACAGAGATATTATAGTCATCTTGTCAACCTCAGGCTTTTAACATTGATCACAAAGGGACGGTCTACCCTATATTATTTTTCACTATTGGCGCATGCCATGATATTGTCAATGGTCGAATTGTTGGAAGCCTGTTTTTGACTGTTGAATATGAAATCTCTAGCCCATGTAGGGTATTTGTGATTATTTTCAGAAGGAAACATTGACATTATTTATAATTTTCATTGATTGGCATTATTGTAAACATGCCTGACAATAAACAGAAATGCAAGACGTGTAAACAGAGGCATCTTCCTCCAACAGGAAAGAAGTGTCAGTTTGGGAAACAACAGGAAAGCTCATATGAACTTTTACGAGATGCTGCCGTCTCAAGTGATGCGACAGGGTCGCAGATGTCTCCATCAGACACTGGCGGACAGCAGATTCAGATGAAAATCCTAGATCAGCTCAGGAAAGTCACTGAAAGACTGGCCAAGGTGGAAGACAGGATGACGGCGTCAGAATGGCAGTCGACTTCTGAGTTAAGTACAGACAGTTTTCTAGAAAGTGTAAAGTCTAGTAAAAAATCTAAAAAATATTGTAAATTGGTTGATGATTCCTCTTCTGAGGAGAGTGATACTCCCACGTTAGATACATTGAGATCTAAAAAATTGCAAAAGAAGGTAGATAAACGTATCAGGGAGTTAGATCAGAGTTCACACTTTCCAGGTAATGAGTCAAAGTTGAAATCACTGAGGGGTGGCAGTGTTGATGTTTCTGTAAAACACAAAGTTCACTGGCCTCATGAAGCTATTTTGGGTGGGTTGACGTGTCAACGCATCACATATGATCAGTTGTCTCTCACCCAATGGGTGCAGGGTTTTTGTAGAAATATTTTAGACCAAAAATCCAGTGCTAGACGTGATACAATGGTGTCTTACTTGAGTGACCTCATGGAGGATGCCACTGATTTTTCGTGGCAGGGAGCCAAAGCAGCCCATGCCGTCTTGCTCTGTGAGATGGAACGTGGTTCAGTAACTTGGGAAAATGGGGAGAGGATAGATAGAATCCGTAGGGCCCATGCCCAGAAACATGTCACAAGTAAGCAATCATGGGGTAAGACAGACACCAGAAAGCCATGGTTTTGCAAAAATTTTCAGGTGAATTCTTGTTCATTTCAAAGGGACCATGAGACCAATGGTCGGTTGCATAGACACATTTGCGCGTATTGCCTCACCCAGGGTAAGCATCTAGGTCATTCTGAGAAAAATTGCCAGAATAAGGCAAAAAAACGAGACTCCAGCTGCACACCACTAGGGTGGGGCAGCTGGAAGAGTAATGTTACTAATGATAGTACATGTACCTTGAGACAGTTTCACAATCAAAATGTTGATGTTGAAGTGGCGGTGAGTGACAAGAAGGTGAGTGTCATCCCCAGTACCTGCCCTGATACCCCTAAAAATGTACCCCCTATTTACAAGACTAGACTTTTCTATAATTCACGGGTGCACCCATCAGCTGTTGAGGCTGCTCTTGCCAGGCGTTTGTGTGTGAACAAAAAAGCTAGTAAGGGTGTATGGGGTGGGGAATATTGGGCTGGGGCCAGGCCTGGTGGTGACAATAGCCCTCTTGTAAATGATACAGATGAGAATCGAGTAGGTTCCAATGTAACTGAGAAATTGGGCACTTACAGTGGCCAAGGTGAAGTGTTTAATAATAGTACCTGTGAAACTGTTGTGGGTGCTATTGGTTCTTCACTTGGCGTCGAACGTGTTCTCATGCATCACAACAATAGTGAAACAACTCTGAAAAATGACGGTCCCAGTAACAGTGTACAAGTTGTGGGTGACCAAACTTCTGACAGTGACTGCCTGGGCTTATACTCAGGCCCCATAGATATAGGTCACATGGGTTTGAATCCCCCATGCAACAGTGGTCAAGATGGTTTGAATCAAGTCCCTTTAGTGGAACGTACCATGGGTTCGAATCTCAACTGGTCTGATAAAGGTGTTGCTAGGGTGGACACTATTGATCCAGGTCACTGTGAACGCAGTCAATTGAAAGTGATATATGACAAAAATTATTGTGGTTTTGAAGACAAATTCACTTCTTCTGTGTTGTATGCAAACCACAGGGGTAATTGTGAGGTCATTGATGAAGACATATATCACCTATGGCAAAGTCAAGTTGACTTTAGGTTTGGCTTTGTCCCCCTGCAGAAGCAAATCCTCCCTAGTCCTGAGTTAGGTACTAGCAATTTTTCTGGAACCTTGTTGCAGGCACATAACATTGTCAAAAAATCTGGTAGGCCCAATTTTTTGCAAGCTCGTATTCCAGTTAAATCTCAATTAAAGGTGGAAGCTTGGGAGGAGGCCTTGCATAATTATTGGGACAGACAATTGCTGGAGCTCATAAAATTTGGGTTTCCCCTTGACTTTAATCGGGCATGTGTCCTTGGTGAATATACAGGTAATCATAGCTCTGCTATTGAATGCCCAAAAGACATTGAAGCATACATTGAGGAAGAGTTACATTATGGTGCCCTGCTGGGCCCATTTGAAGAAAACCCCATTGAAGGTGGGCACTGTTCGCCTTTTATGACTCGCAGTAAGCCCAACTCTGATAGACGTAGGGTCATCGTAGACTTAAGTTGGCCCCAAGGGGCCTCAGTAAATGCTGGTATTGATAAGTTTTCATACCTTAGTAGTGCTTTTGCCCTTACGTTTCCTACTGTTGATGATATTACTGCAGAACTTAAACGCTTGGGTAAGGGGGCCCTTCTGTACAAGGTGGATGTCAGTAGGGCATTCCGCCATGTAAAGGTGGACCCAGGAGATTATGACTTGCTAGGGTTGTATTGGGACGCCCATTACGTCGACTCGTGCGTTCCGTTCGGGACAAGGCACGGAAGTCAGATCTTCCAGCGTTTAAGCGACACCGTCAGATTTATAGTGCATCAGAAAGGCTTCCCCATGCTGGATTACATTGATGACTACGTTGGGGTCGGTGTTCCGAGCGTCGCGCATGCGTCGTATGCTGCGTTACTTGACGTCATGTCTCAGCTGGGTTTGACCATCAGTCAGAAAAAGTTGGTAGCACCTTCAACACAAGTAACATGCCTGGGTGTCTTGATTGACACAGTAAAGGGCACGGTTTCAATTCCACCAGAAAAATTAGATCAAATCAACAGTACAGTGCGTCAATGGTTGACTAAAAGTGTCGTTTCAAAGCGTCAACTTCAATCAATACTGGGCTTGTTGCTCTATGTACACAAGTGTGTAAAACCGGCTAGAATTTTCATCAACCGAATGTTGGACTTGCTGAGATCAGCACATGCTTCACAGCGCATTCCTCTCACTACTGACTTCAAACGAGATCTACAGTGGTTTGCTACGTTTCTGCCTCGGTACAATGGCGTTTCCATGTATGACCATAGAAGCATTGACATGTCCCTCGAATTAGATGCTTGCTTGACAGGCTTCGGTGGTCGATGTGGTCAGTTCATATACCATCTCCCAATCAGTCGAGGTTTTCGATACTGGACCATAGTTCATCTCGAAATGATAAACATATTTTTGGCACTTAGGCTTTTTGGCCAGCTATGGTCTCACAAAAAAATTGAGGTCCATTGTGACAACCAGGCAGTGGTGACGGTATTGAAGTCAGGTAAAACTCGTGATGTCTTCCTGGCAGCATGTGCCAGAAATATTTGGTGTCTCACTGCAGTTCATGACATAGATGTCCAATATAGCCATATAAGGGGTGCAAGCAATCAGTTGGCGGATATATTGTCCAGATGGCAGGGCTCATTGGACCAAGTCCAATTTTTACATTCAAAAATACCTGACCCTGTGTGGTTGCCAGTGTCAGAAAGCTTACTAGAGTTAGATCCTTATTTGTGAATTATTGTGGCATTTGTTTGTTACTTGTCAAATGATTGTGGTTAAACATGCTATAATGAGTTTGTGTGTCATCATTTTAATAATTTTCAGGTGGCCAGGGGCCAAAAATTTATTTTTCCTGATGCTTAAAGTTGCTACACTTTGTATTTGTAGAACATGATCTACTGTCACCATTATCTATCAAGGCTTCTACCAGATCACACCAAGCCTTCAGACCCAAGACACGTCAAGCTTATAACAGCATGTTCAGGGTGTTTCTTGCATTCTGTATCTACAGTGGGGTCATGTTGGCTGGTGTGAATGTCAAGTTCATCTTGTCGTTTTTAGAATGTCTTGTGCAAAGTCAATGTTCATGTTCAATGGTTGAAAATTATGTATCAGCCATAAAGGCTAATTTTATTTTGTATGAGTTGCCTTTTGCTGTGTTGTCTCATCCTAAGGTCAAATATTTCATCAAATCTCTGAAAATCAATAGACCTTTGACCTTAAAAACTCACAATCTCATTGACCTTCAAATCCTCAGAAGGCTGTCAGAGGCCTCTCTGCATTTGCCACAGGGCCAGGTTTACAGAGCCGTCTTTCTCACAGGATTTTTTGCATTCATGAGACTGTCCAACCTTGCCCCACACTCACTTACTACCTTTGACCCCACCCGTCATTTGACAGGTCATGATGTATTTTTCTCAAGAAGTTTTGTAAAATTGTTAATAAAATGGTCAAAGACATTTCAGACCAGGGACAAGGTCCAATGTGTTACCTTACCCAAGCTTAGAGACACTTCTATTTGTCCAGTTGTAGCTCTTAAAGCCTTGTTTGATTTATACCCCATGTCGTCTGATACTTCCTTGTTCCAACTCCATACAACCTTGGGTTCAAATCCTTTAACTGACTCTAGGGTGCGAAAAACTCTCAAAAATCTGAATGTTAAATTGGGTTTTCACCCTGCTTTCTTCACATTCCATGACTTCAGAAGGTCGGGGGCAACCTTTGCCTACAACTGTCATGTCCCCATACAGGATATCAAGAGGCATGGGACATGGTCCTCAGATTGCGTTTGGCATTATATACAATCTGACCATTCCTCTGGTGAGGGTATAGCTCGTGCACTAGCCAATGCTATTAATGATGCTTCATAATGCTCCTACCTCCTATGTTGGGCTTGAGGGTCAATTATATGTTCTTTTAGTGTCATACTTTTATTCTTTTACTTATTGTAAACCCTCTGGGGCTCTTCTCCCTTTTAGCAGGCAGGGAGGTTTGTCAGGCTTCCTTAGTCAAAATTCTGACATATTTTTAATACTTCACTCTACCCCTTATTTGGCCTGACCTCTCCCCTGCTAAGGGTCAAGGTCCCCATTGGGGTCAAAGGTCATTATCATTCTTAATCTTGATTGCAATATTTATCATATTAAATGTTGATTGCAATGCTGTGTACATTTGATTGCAATGCCTGGTCACTGAGATGGACATGGACTCGGATGACAGTTATATTTTAGGCATTGCTTATGTAGTAACCTTATCATATTACTATATATATTATTTGCATATTTTACATGAAATGTAAATATTTCTTAGTAGTAACATTTTACATATAATAAATGAGTACCCACAGTAGTTGTTTTTCTGACTTGGGGGGTAGGGACTGTCTCTTGGGTTGTTTGGGCGACCCAGGGGTCAGTCCTCCTCCCAGGTCAGTTTGTTTGTGGGTACCTTAATTTTATTATAGGTACCAGTCTGAGCTGGTTGTTGCATAACCACCAATGTCACTTACATAACTGACCTTGGGGTTGTAAACCTCTGTGCCCAGTCTCCCCAGTAACCATTTAAAACTGGCCATTTCATTGGTCAAGACCTTTGGGCAATGTGACTCTAGAATATCACCAGACTTGGGGTCAGTGTGAATTTGATCGAATGTCCCCCCGTCCCATCAAACCTCACTTAGGCCAATCCAAACTATTTCTTCACAACCTTATTACTGAATGAGTTTATTTTCATATTGGATTTTCCTTTCTCTTTTTGACATTCGCAAGGAAACATTGAAAACTTTCCCACCCTCCCTCCCTTTACTTTTATAGTACTCAAGGTCATTTGGGCTGACCCTTTTTTGACCTGAGGTCATCATGGCAGGGTCAATTATATGTTCTTTTAGTGTCATACTTTTATTCTTTTACTTATTGTAAACCCTCTGGGGCTCTTCTCCCTTTTAGCAGGCAGGGAGGTTTGTCAGGCTTCCTTAGTCAAAATTCTGACATATTTTTAATACTTCACTCTACCCCTTATTTGGCCTGACCAAATAGAGTTCAGCTTATAAAGAGTTTGGTTCACTTATTTTGTGATCCTGTTTGGGTAAAAATTTGCATAATATTTATTGTGCACTTCCTTGATTGTGCCGAATTGCCAAAACATTCACTAATATTTGGAAATGAATAAATACCTTTGTATTATTTATCTACTGTAAACAAAAGTCCATAGGGAAAAATCATTTCATTTTATCATTTCTCAAAGGTTTCCAAATTTAAGAAATTTCTCAATGGTCAATATCATTTCAAAATCGTCTATGTTTCTCAAAATTACAAATCTTCTTCTAATTTTAAGAATTTATCAAAATTCAAGATCAGTTAAAAAGATTAAAGTGTTTTTAAAATCTGGGAAATTTCTCAAAAGTCAAAATAATTTTAAAAATTTACAAGTTTCTTAAGATCCAATTTTTTTCAAAGTTTCCAAGTTTTCTCAAAAGTCTATTTTTTGAGGTTCCACTGAAGTTTCTAAGTTTTTTTAATTGAAAATTGCACTCACTCATTTCTTTCTTGTGCATCTGGGTCATTGAAGGGTTTGGTGAAGGGCGGTGTAATGTTTTTGTTTAGGTTATTTTAACATTCAGCTTGTTAATTGTTTGGGAACATTTGGTTGATCTTGAGAAGGGCCTATGAATCACCACATCATAGAAGGCCCCATGAATTTTCCTGCAAAGGACCTTTTGGAGGTAGGTGCAGTAAGTATACTTGGGCTCTGATGACTATTGGATTTATTTATTTGTTTTTGTTTTACGCCATGTTCAACAGCCAGGGTCATATTGCGATGGGTAGTTTAAGGGTGGAAGAAATCAGTGCATATTAGTTAGATTCTGTACTGTAAACCACTTGGCATTGGCAAGTAACTATCAACTTTCCAACATGAAGTGCCCGGGTTAAGATCCGAACCGGCGACCTCAGAGGTTGAAGGTGAGCATTCTAACCACTACACCACTGAGCCCCCTCTGATGACTGTTGGTGGGCTGGACTGGCTGCTGAGGAGACTCTTGCATCTGGGATGTTACAGGAGAGGCGGCGTGTTGATGTTGGTCACTTGGTGTAAACAGTTGTGGTGTATTCATCTGACGGTAGGTCATGACTCTATATTTGCAAAAAGGCTAGAGAGGCCTGATATGTGTGAACTTTCTTCTCCTGTGGCAGAGGCTACAGACAGTTGGTTGAAGGTCTTGGTAGGGCTGATGGTGAAATCCATCTGTCTTGAAGTCCCAGCAGATTGTTGATCGTCGACAACTAAGTATGAGGTCAACTGCCCTCTGGGCTGTTGTCCTCTTGACACCCTCTGGTTTGGTTGAACAGGTTGTATGACCTGGCTTACTGGCATCTGGATCTAGGTTTCTGGAATATTCAAAATATATTCCCTGGCAGTGGTTGCTGGCCGCTGTGACTGCTGCTGATAGGTCCGTGGCACATATGTTGAAGTTTCACTGGAGCTCCTAGAAAGTGTCTGTGTTGTGTCAAACACATTCTACCCTAAAACTAATACCAACTTATTACACCTTAAGAATATTACAAAAAACACACAATGCATTGAGCCAGAAATGAGCCCCAACCAGTTAATATTTTGCCCTGGTAAGTAACTCGCTGGGCCCGCTGTGAACAGGTGTAACACCAGTTTGACATGTTGGAAAGGTCATATCACCACATAGTTTAAGTTTTGGAGAAAACTAGTGTACACTAGCTGGTCTAGATTTTGTAAACCATTGGATTGAACTTAATTTTTCCAACTTCGCTCCCCCCCTTCCTACACACAAAAAGGTTCACTATCCAATGTAATACTACAGAGAGTACATATTTTCACAGTAAAGTATTTACTAGAAATTCATCACATTTCACATGGACTAGTTCATAAACGTGAGGAGAGTGTTATAAATACAAACTATTCAGAATAAAGAAAACAAACAGCCCTTGTTTCCAGTATTTGACTTGGTAATTTTTGTAAAATAAAAAGGAATTTAATGCCAAAATAAAACTTCTGCACATGAGACAGTGAAGTGGATCAATAATAATGTTATCTTTTTCATGATAATGTATATAATTTCCTTTCATTTTCACACGCTTGTAAATAGTTTATATTATATTCAGAGTAAAATCATTCTTGAATTTTATTTCTTAAGTAGGAATGGCATGTTCCAACCCATCGTAAGATAGGCCACCCAACTAAGGATCCTGAGTTTGGCTATAACCCATCTTTTATATGTGCCGACTTCTAAGGTGGACTCTAACATGTATGTACAATCTGCATAACAAAGACCAGCCTATGATTCATGTGAAACCGATTTTACAACGTGCAAAAATTATTAATGACTGAAATTATTGAAGGTTTAATAGTCCTTATATAAATAGTTGATTTATCGATATTTATCGGAGTAATTTATCTTTATGGGAATGATTGCAATGATTACCTTTGAAAAATGGAGAAACGTTTCAAAATACTTGAAACAAAAACCATTAATACTCCAGTTTTCAAAGGGACATCCATATGACTTGTAAAGACAAATTGCAAAAGTGCTAAAACAAAGAGCTTGACATTATCATTGTTTATAATCTCTGAATAACCAATAAATAAACATTAAACTTGTTAAAACAGAAAATGAACCCAGCTCCTTCCTAATTTAAATTCAGAATATAAGGCCTCGGTTTATTTATATATTTGTAATCAGATACACTGAAATTACGAGTCAAATGAAATTACAAAACAAGTCAATTCTGACCATTTTAAACTTGTCATCAGAATACAAAGCCAGAAACATGCCCAGATGAGCTCATATTTTTTCACAATATTTGCAGCACACTTACGTGTGTATACATGTACGTTGGGATGTAAGAGAAGCTTAAAGCTATACATGCTTACGTATGCTAAAAATATTGTTGAAAAATATGAGCTTAGCCGGGTAGTGGGGTAGTAGAGATCTGCACGTGCAAACATAGTGTATTCTCCCAACAACATTGTCACTTCTTTAATATCCAAGAACAGACTGGCTACATGCCACACAGTGGGTTTATATACACGTGAGTATATCATACGGCACATGCGAACCCTGTAAGAAAACATGCAAGATGCTTGAAGTCATGGGGAGCAGTTACAACACTAGCAATGAAAACGCACGTGCCCAAGCCACTCATAAATTTTCTTTGAGACATGGATGCATTTGTAGCCATACTGCATGTACGCTGACAATAATATGTATGCTAATTTTAATTGCGGGGTATCTGGGACCTTGATAATCTGTTATAAAATCGCACATGGAGCTGTAGTGTCCCTTGTAAATCAACGTTTTTCCTCTGTTACCAGGACGTACATGCATGTATGATAGGATATAAGAGAAGTTTTAATACAAGTTGTATTTAAACCAAGTAGTCAATCTATATATGAAAAGAATGTTATTTTAACTTATGTGTGTAAAATCCCAGGAAACATTTTTGAGTTTTGCAAACGTTTGAAAGGAAATGTTTGGTGAAGGTTAAAAATGATGGGTACTAAAACCATTTATAATAGGTTTTAAAAATGTTTTAATGTATACTGTTTATTAAACATTTAATAACAAATTTTAGAAAATATTATAAAAGACCATAATAATGTCTCAAAAATACTACTTTGGCATTGCTTAGTAATATTAAACTTAATTAGGGTTAGAGGTCAAATTCAATATGCTTTTGGGTTGATCAGCAATGAAAATATTATTTTATATTTAGAATTGTAAGATAATGGCTTTACAATTGTGCCCCCATTCAGTTCTTACTTTTAGGCATTGTGTGTGGGGCAATTTTTGACAAAGTCCCTTAAAATCCCCTATTATTACTCACCAACATCTTTATTTGCAAAGGTTTGAAAGTAAACATTTAATAAACATTATGAAAATATGAGTACCAAAAACGTTTGTGATAGAATGTTTTCAAAACATTTGAAAAAAAAGCATTTTAAAATAATGAAAATAAGGGTAATATCCAGAGTGTGCAGGGACATTAATGGAACATTTTATTAAATAAATTTGATTAATGCCTATTGGATGTCTAGCCCCAATATTCCACATCCACCATTTCTCTCCCATCTTTACTATGTTCAGATTTGGGAGTGTTGTATTTCAGGGAACACTATTCCAGCAGAGAAAATTGTCTGGTTCTGGTGCCTCCAAATTGTCTGAGTGTAAGTCTGCTTTGGAGAAGGTGGTAAGCAGGGTGCTGTGACTCACGCTTTCTGAGGCCACACTCTTGTAGAACAAACAAAAAATAATTATTCAGAAGTGTGTTAATAGTCACAGTGTTACGTCACTTTTGGTTAATTTAAGTGTGTTATTTGCCTTGGCAAATAACAAATACTTAATAACACAGGCAAATAACACACTTAAGTTAACCAAAAGTGACGTAACACTGTGACTATTAACACACTTCTGAAAAATTATTTTTGTTCATTATAAAATAATGGGTATGCAAACCATTTGCTATAAAATGTTTGCAAAACCTATTCACGGCAACATTTACAAACAATGTCAAAAAACATTTTGTGTATACTGTTTTTCAGTGTTTGAAAAACATTTCCAGCATAATAGTGATTTCTTCAGCTATGCTATAAATGTTTCTTGAGTTATTTCATAAACATTTAATAAATGTTATAAGCAATGTCTGTAAAATGTTTTAAACATTACAGTATTAAGGTTTACTTGGAAACGTTTTGTAACCCAGAAGACAGGGTTTAAATAGGTTTTAAAAACGTTTTGCAAACGTATAAACCGTTTTAAAACGTGTTCAATATTTACTTAGCTTGACATTATTGATTCCAGCAAAAATAAGATAACTATGGACAAATGGAAATAAATCAAGAAATTAATAAATAAAGTTAAAAAAAAAAATTTTATTAAAAGTTGTTAACTCTGTGAGTGGGTGAGAATGCTATTATAACAGTTGTTCATGCTTCACATTATGAGCTACAGTAACCACACTATTTTGTTGACATAAACACATGTAAGCAAAATAATAATAAGCCTAATATTAGCTAAAACTATTATCTTGTCAACAAAAAACTGACCACAGATTCTATCAAAAGAAATGAACTCTATGCATGGGAGAAATTGCTAATCTAACATCAATATGTTTCCAATTATGAACTTCAGTAACTACCTTTTTGGCTGACATTTGTACATTTTAGCAAGTCTTGCCGCAACTAATTCAACACAGCTAGAACGATATAAATACCTTTCAGAATATTCTAAAATGGACGATAATACAATTTCTATATTTTGTATCAGTTAGCCTGTTTGTCAAACTTTCTGTTTGTGTATATCTTCGATACTAACTGTAACGGTAACCTGTAACAGTACACTTTCTAAACCATTTTATGTGCACAGAATATTCCACATGTAGTGAACTCATATCTATGGGGTGACACTGTTACAGCAGATGTCAAATATGTCATCTACACAATTTAAATTCTACATAGCTAACTTGTTCTTGCTGTCATATAACCTCATTTTAGTTAATAGTAATTAGCTCAGCAAAACCGTTTTAATCTCCACAGATCAATTAGAACTACAAATTAAAGTACAGCTTGTATTAAAACTAGTGGCTAGTGCAGTAGATATAACAGTGTCAGCTGCAAAGTATAAATTAAAGTAAGTAATTTTGCACATTGAGCACGTTCTAGTTAACAGTAATTTATCTTAATAAAGTAAGCATTTTATTCTTCTGAAGTTAATTAAAAGTGTATTTTAAAATATAAATAGTATTAAAAGTACTTGTGGGACACAGTACTTTTGTAACACATATCAATTGTGTGTACTACAAAATATATGTTCCAGTAAGTACCTCATTCCTGCTGACATAGCAAAACACAAAAATCAGTTAAAGTACAAATGAATGTATACATTAGACTAAAAGAAATGAAGTTATGTTTGTGTGGGAGAGTGCCATTGCACCAGATGTCACATATGTGTATACTTCAAATTATGGATTAACTATCAGTCTGAAACAACATCAGAGATTGATTTAATGGGGTCTGACAGAGAGCTAGAGAAACATCATGCTGTGTTGGATTTTACACAGAAAAAAAACACGAAATTGCATGGACCAAGAAAAGAATGAAAAACTTGTATACATTTTAACATCCTGGTTTAACAGTATTTTACGTCAAATGTTTTATTTTTTGACACTATAATTTATTTATAAATTGAAATAGATGTTACCTTTTAGGACATACCCGAGACCTGATGTGGGATTAAGAACACTGACTTGCATACTCGAATGATATTAAATTAATTGTTATTTGAAAACACTAAAAGTCACTCCTAGAGCGCAGGCCTCCACCAATGCAGCCAAGTATTCCTGTGTTGTAATTTACCTAGACTGCTTTTTTATTTTATCCCTTATAATCTAAAATCATGACCACAATAATCTGAACCACTCACCCAAAGCATTGAAATGTAGGACTTTTTTTTTACATCCAGAGTACCATCCCAGTGTTGTGCGAGAAAATGAGTCCCCTTGATTTCTAACCATCTCTCTTTTGATATTTCGGGAAGTCAGTATTTTGCAAGGGCATGTGAACTATTCTGACTCCCTCTGTAAGATTCTTTTCCCCCTAACGCCTCTCCCCCAATTCTCCACTGAGTTTCATCAAAGGAAATCACAATATGAGTTGGGTACTTGTGTTTGTGTATTGTTTTACATATGATAACGTGTAAAATAATAGATATTCAATTTAATATTAATATTAAATATTTTATAAAATTTCTGTCACCCAAATGGTGTGTATGTATGGTAATGATACAGTTGCTATTGAAGTTGCAAGAAACAAAATAAGCAGAGAATCTAGGGCGAATAATGCAGACATGACACACTAAAATATGGATATACTTAAATAAGCACTTTTGAAAATGATAAAAATCTATTCATATATAATGTCTTCTCTTGTAAATGTATTTGTTCTTGTTTATTCACATTTCAAATGTTCAAAGCAATATTTATTGTTAACTTGTTTTCTTTAATTTTTAGTGACTTTGAACTTAGTAAACTAGATTGAATAGGCAGACGTTTGGCCTGAGGATATTCGTCATGCAGATGTTTGGCCGGTGGACGTTTGGCCGGTGACTTTTTTGAGGGGTTAGGACAATTGGCTGGTGACTTTTTATATATTATTTATTTATGTTATTATCTTGTTTTGTTATTCATTTTGTTTTATTATTTGGCCGAAATAAAAAACTTGTGTTCATGTTGCAAAATACAGAAGCTCTGAACTGCCAAAGTTTTTTTATTTTACTAACTTGAATATACGAGTTAGTTAACTTGAATATTCAAGTTAATAACTGGAATATTCGAGTTAGTAACTTGAATGTACAAGTTACTAACTTGAAAATACCAGTTACCTAACTTGAATATACCAGTTAACTAACTTGTATATACAAGTTAGCTAACTTGAATATACGAGTTAGCTAACTGGAATATATGAGTTACTAACTGGAATATACGAGTTAGTAACTGGAATATACAAGTTACTAACTTGAAAATACCAGTTAACTAACTTGAATATACGAGTTAGCTAACTTGAATATACGAGTTAACTAACTGGAATATATGAGTTAGCTAACTGGACTATACGAGTTAACTAACTCGAATATACGAGTTAGCTAACTGGAATATATGAGTTAATAACTGGAATATATGAATTAGTAACTTGAATATTCAAGTTATTTAACTGGAATATACCAGTTAGCTAACTTGAATATACCAGTTAGCTAACTGGAATATACCAGTTAATAACTGGAATATACAAGTTAGCTAACTGGAATATACAGGTTAATAACTGGAATATATGAGTTAGTAACTGGAATATTCCAGTTAGTTAACTCGAATATACCAGTTAGCTAACTGGAATATACAAATTACCTAACTTGAATATACGAGTTAACTAACTTGAATATACAAGTTAGCTAACTGGTATATTCCAGTTAACTAACTTGAATATTCAAGTTACTAACTCATATATTCCAGTTATTAACTCATATATTCCAGTTAGCTAACTCGTATATTCGAGTTAGTTAACTCGTATATTCCAGTTAGCTAACTCATATATTCCAGTTAGTTAACTGGTATGTTCAAGTTAGCTAACTCATATATTCAAGTTAGTTAACTGTATATTCAAGTTAGTAACTCGTACATTCCAGTTACTAACTGGTATATTCCAGTTAGTAACTCATATATTCCAGTTAGTTAACTCGTATATTCCAGTTAGCTAACTCATATATTCCAGTTAGTTAACTCGTATATTCAAGTTAGCTAACTCGTATATTCAAGTTAGTTAACTGGTATTTTCAAGTTAGTAACTTGTATATTCCAGTTACTAACTTGTATATTCCAGTTAGTTAGTCTACGTACACATGTATGCGGCTCACGACATCCGACGGCCGATTTGCGACAGCGAATTTTGTTCCAACCTTCCCATTATTTTGACGACACTCATCTAAAGTCACTTGCCATCCGATTTTTTCGGTCCCAGATCGAAAAAATCGCTGTCGCACATCGGACGTCGGATGTCGCAAATCGGAGTCGGACACATGTAAACAACCAAACATAAATGAGAAGGAGGGAAAAATTCGCTGTCGCAAATCGGCCGTCGGATGTCGTGAGCCGCATACATGTGTATGTACACTAACTCGTATATTCCAGTTAGCTAACTCGTATATTCAAGTTAGCTAATTCGTATATACAAGTTAGTTAACTGGTATATTCAAGTTAGGTAACTGGTATTTTCAAGTTAGTAACTTGTACATTCAAGTTACTAACTCGAATATTCCAGTTATTAACTTGAATATTCAAGTTAACTAACTCATATATTCAAGTTAGTAAAATAAAAAAACTTTGGCAGTTCAGAGCTTCCGTAGCAAAAGGAGTTAAAAATGTCATTTTTATATTGTTTCAAATTAAATAAACTGGTTTTTTTTAACTATTTCAAAAATGATGACTTTTAATAAACATGATGTTTTATAAATAAAAGAACAAAAAGGCCTTTGATTCCTACTCAGAATTGCAGACTGCATTTAAGTTTAGTCTCTGATAAGTGCTCAGGAATAAATATGATGTTCATCAGAGAACAAAAAAGCCTTATTCTTACTCAGAATTGCTGACTGATTTTAAGTCTAGTCTCCGATAACTGCTCAGGATTAAATATAAGGAACTAAAAGGCCTTTTATAACAACTCAGGATTAAATATTATGTTCATAAAAGAACCAAAAGGCCTTTGATTCCTACTCAGAATTGCTGATTGTTTTTAAGCTTAGTCTCTGATAACTGCTCAGGATTGCTAGTGTCAATTGCAATTTGTATTGGGACAATTTATGTATATAAGAAGGGGTCAAATTTTTGCCTGTCATCATACATGTTAATTATATATGATTAAGATTGTTGAAAGAGTACTGTTTTTCAAAAAATCATGGCATTATTTCCAAACACCAGAGGAGGGATAAAAATAGGCTTTGAGGGTTACATGTACACCAAGAAATCAATTAATAAGAATAGTTAATGACAGTGCTAATGCTGTTATAATGTTTAGATGTATTGCCAAAACAGTTTTTTTTTTGAGACAATATAATACCAGTTATTGAAAGTGCTGATGATGTTATAATATAATGTTTAGATGTATTGCTGTATTATGTCTTTGTGTCAATAAAAATGGCAAAAATAGTTTTTTGCTGGAGACAATATAAAAATGACATATTTAAACCGCGCTTGCAATGTTTACAAAAGTTATTTCATTTAGGACCATATTGAAATAACTCATAAAAATGTCACCGGCCACTTGTCCTACCCCCCAAAAAGTCACTGGCCAAACGTCCACCCATCAAATGTCCACCGGCCAAATGTCCACCGGTCAAACGTCCACTGGCCAAACATCTGGGATTCAATAAAATGACCCACTCACTGATTTGTTGTGAGTGTAACTGAGCCTGTTGAATTTAGAACACATATATGGACATGTGGACAGAAAACAAACATCTACCCACCCCAATTTTTACCCTCCAATTGAGAAAATCAATTTAATAGATATGTGTGGAAACAATTGAGGGGAGTTAGTTTCTATATGGGGAGTCAGTGTCCATATGGGGATTCAGTATTATGTAAGCATTATTTTAACTCCCCTAATTCCTTTTGTCTGGAGTAATAAATGTTGTTTTTTATAACACTGAACCCCCTCCACCGGAAGATCAAAGGAAGGGAGTCAGAAATGGGGAGAGTCATTATCTCTTCCAAAGTTAAATAGGCATTCCTTTGGTCAAGCACTACCCACAGAAAAATCACATTCAGATTCTACAGATGTGTTTGTTAGGTTTGGATTGATCGCGAACACAGACAGAAAAGAAACAGGCAAACAAACGAATACACCCAAAAACATAACCTCCTTAGTGGGGGCAATAAAGGCTGCAACTTAAGGATAGTTCACATACAAGTTAATATTAGTGAACACAGCTGAATGGTTGTTTGTTCTTAGCTTATTTCATGACCAACGAGAGAAACTCAACCATAGATGAAGCAAGAATTGTAGATTTTGAATATTTGAAGTTGTGATATCACACAGACATAAGTCTTTGTATTTCTACCTAGTTCTGATACATCATTAAAACATGTCACAAAATGTCTCACATTTAGAAAACACATCAACACAATGAGTACCAGAAGACTTATGAAGCTTGACCAATGCATGATCAAAACCTCAGCGATTGCTAACCTCTTATCCAGATTCCAAACATGTATGAAATTTAACTATTGTGCTGAGGATTAACAGATTTTCCCTGCATAATGTAGCCTACACCACACCTGACCATGCCATGAGATGGGGAAGCTGGAGGTTGTTTGTTGGTGCCTCATGATTTGCAGAATCTCCACAAACTAGTATCCACTACTTTCCTCAATCCCCTCAACTACTCGTAGTGATATGACTACAAAATTCTTTTTAATAAATATAACAATCTACAAAAATTATACACTATAATTGTTACTATTCAAGACAATATAGCTTTACATAATTAATACAAAATTAATACTTTAGATTTAGACAGTGCACAGACATTTGGCCGGCGGACATTTGGCCAGTGGACCTATAGTTGGTGACTTTTTTTAGGGGTAGGAGAATTTGCTGGTGACTATTTTGAAAAAAAACTTGTGTTCATATGGAGAATGGAGTTTAAAATGTCATTTTTATATTGTTTCAAATAAAATAAACTGTTTTTTAATTATTTCATTATCATTTTTTTAACAAAAAATGATGACTTTGTAAAACATGATGTTGTATAAAATAACTAAAAGGCCTTTGATTCCGTCTAAGAATTGCTGATTGCTTTTAAGTTTAGTCTCTGGTAAGTTGATAACTGTATCACACTGAGCAAATGCATGTTTTATGTTTCAGTATTAAGACCAGTTAATGACAGTGCTAATGATGTTATAATGTTTAGATGTATTGCTGTATTATGTTTTTTGGATCAATGAAAATGAAAGCAAAACAATTTACCAAAACATTTTTTTTTGTTTGAAACCATAAAAGACCAGTTGCTGATGATATTATAATATACTGTTTGGATCTATGGCTGTATTATGTTTTTGTGTCAATAAAAATGAAAAAAAAACAGTATTTTTTGTTGGAGACAATATGAAAATAACATATTAAACCTTGCTTGCAATATTAAGAAAAGTTATTTCACTTAGGACCATAATGAAATAACACATAAAAATGTCACCGGGCAAATGTCAACCAGCCAAATGTCCGCCGCCAAACGTCCACTGGCCAAATGTCCCAGATTCATTCAATGCTGACAGCGCTTTTATAACAGTAGTACAAAGTAACATATACATTTTCAAAATGTGTTTTTTCAAATCTTTTATTAAAAATACATTTTTTTGATTTAATTTCATACAAATGTCCTTCATGCAAATATCTTGACACAATGCTAAATGGTATCAACCAATCTTACGTAGAAATTGAATAGCCTGGGTTTTGCCTGATGCAAATTCTAAAAAGTTCAATGAAGTGTCGCGAAAAGACATGTTAATACATTTGAACTGTAATTTTGTTTTTAAAATCCAGTTATTGGGTTTTAATATGTGTCATCTATCATAAACCTGCTTCATTTAATGGTTGAGATATTTAGTACCGATGAATACATTTTTATTGAATCCTTCATTCTCAACATACCTTGCTAAGTCATAAGTAAACAAAAGTTTAGTCACAGAAACTAATAGTATATTATTCATACATAATTATTTCATAACATTAATTTTTTCACTCATGTGTCATTGACAAGTATTGTAACAGATTTAGATTCATTTAACCAAACTCACACTCTAACTTGTATCAGAATAAAACTTGTCATTATAATCATTAACATTTGTATCATTTGCAACTACTGTTATCTTTTCTACAAAGTCAAAGTTGGGGTTTTACGTCCCTTTCAACAGCATTGTATTGAGACAGCTCCTGAACATTACTACAAAGGTTGCAGCCTGTTGTTAGAAACCAAACTTGCTGATGTCATTTGTTTAAAGTTAAATAATTTTCAGTTATTTGATTGAAGAGTGTATGACATAAAATTAAGTGTTCCCTCTGCATTGTTGCGGACTGCATACAGGTAGATGTTAAATCAGACATAACTTAATATCCAGATCAGTCAACATTATGGCAGCAGAGAATTGGGTAGGTCTGACATCCCACAGAGGTTTCGCATTATGTTAAAATAACACACTTAATAAATATTGGAGTATACGTACAAGCTATTCTCAGAATGAGGTTACTTGGACATTACCCAAAAATCTACTCAATTAACAAGACTTCAATTAAATTTCCAGCTGCCATGAAACTAAAAGTACACGATTATCAGAAGGCAAAACATACACAATGATGGGGAAAACAGTAGCCTTTCGAAGAGGCTTTTATTTTTAGTTTTACTGTGGCTCTGTAATACCTACCCTAAATATTAAATGTAGGCAAAGCATGTTTTTAATTGAGTCATTGCAAGGCTACCTAAATTTACTGCATTAATGCAAGAGCTACTGCTATACTTGTACAGATTAAATTTCATCAGGACTAAGTAACTAAATGGGTGCAAAATGCTCATGATATGATCCGATTTGTGGGCTTGGGTTTGGGCAAAGAAAATTTTGGAAATATCAGTTTGTGTTAACCCTTGTATTTTTTATACCAAAAGTTTGACAGTGAAATTTTAATTTACATCAAAAGTATTGGAATTATACGTATGTTTTTGCATATTAATCATATTATTATTATGTAATGTAAGGCTTAGTAAATTTAAATTAAAGCGTTGTTTTTACTAAAGTATTTCTTGGCATATTATTGACGTTAGTTTGCTACAGATATGTTTTATTTATTGTATTTAGTATGTAAAGTAATACTACTTTTACAAGTTTTATACTTTATTCAATATAGAAAGATATTTTCTGTTATTTAATGAAATCTAAGATGTTCCACGATGTATTTGATTAAGTTAAATTTCTGCCTTATAATAAGTTTATAAAGTGTGGATGAGTCTATATATATATATATTCCTGAAGTCGCTTCTTGTATTGTTGAATTGAATTAATTTGTTACATAGGGTACACATTTCAAGTAGTATTCATTTGTTTCTGTTTTATTACAATCAAACCATCAACGTTCTCTTCAAAACACTGAGTCATCAAAGATGTGATCCAAGTTATTGTCAAAGTTTTCATCAAAATCAACACCATTGTCGACACCAGCAGTGAAATTACATCTACTTGTGTAATTGAGTTAAGAAACTTTGAATTAATTGATGTGTGTGATATCTGACACTACAGGCTTACGGTACCTCAGGACAAACACGTTAAGACATTTATACCTTTGTTTTACAGTGAGTGTTTAACAGACTCTGAGATGAAACTTGACTGTTGCCGTAAAGTAACCTGAAGAGAACAGAACACAGCCTTAAGGTAAGACTAGATAGGCTGTACATTGATGGGCTGGAGTAAACTTGGTATAATGTAAACTGGTATATAACGTAAGGCACTAACCCCGGAAATGTCTGATCTTTGTAAGAGTAAGATAAATGAACCCAGTAAATCGACTTCGATGGGAGTGTCAATTTACCCCCAGGCTTCACAAAATTACATGCTAAAACAAGAGACTCAACACACTCTGCCTCACCTGTCACGGTGGTAATTATGGACATTATCAGTACAGGATCATCAGTAATTAATGAATAAGTCTCTTGCATTCAACCTCATTAGCTGTATTAACAACACACACCTTGCAGATCAAGTTAAGATATGAAATTATCTTCTTTAAATGAACACTGCATAGAATTCCTATCAAATTATGAATTTGATGAGTATTTTGAGTTACTTGTTGATATATTGGTTATAATTAGTCCCCTTTATTTTCACTTAGGTTTTGGGAAAAATCTATATCAGAATGTGAACCCTTTTATCTAATATGTAGCAAATTTTAATGAATTGTTCCAATTGTTGTTGCTAATTCGATCTGTAATTGGTGCAGATATGTTCAACATAATCTTTGTAAAACTTTGGAATGAAGTTGTTTAGCTGTCCATATTTGGTCAAGATATGTTTATTTAAGGTGAAAGCATCAGTTATTATTTTTTAACTAAATTTGTGTATAGGAAAACACACACAGTCGTATATTTCAGAGCAAAACTATGGAAACATGGCCCAAACATGTCACATCACAGCATTAACACAGAAGGTGACAAGCTCAGCTAATGTTGACAAAGTATTATTTCGCACAGGAAATATAGCTTCTTAAGAAAGAGTATTAGTGCCACCAGTGGGGTTGTTTTTGTTGGAAATATCTGTGTTGGTGAGCTACAATATACATAATTTTCCACCACCATAGATGAAAATTTACACACAGATGATATTTTCGCCAACACAGACACAAATGTAGCCAACACAGATGATATTTTCGGCACCAAAGATGCAAATAACACCAACACAGATGATATTTTCACCAATACTTTTAGACTGTGGTGGCTTTTTTCATCTGTGTTGCCTAACGTATCATCTGTGTTGGCTAAAATGTTGTCTGTGGTGGCAAATTTTTTATTTGTAAGTGTAGGCGAAAATACCATCAGTGTTGGCTATATTTTCATCTGTGTTGGCGAAACGTACCATCTGTGTTGGCTATATTTTCATCTGTATTAGCGAAAATATTATCTGTGTTGGCTATATATTCATATTTGCTGGCGAAAATATCATCTATGTTGGCTAAAAATCATCTGTGTTGGCGAAGTTTTTATCTGTGTTGGCTAAATTATAATCGGTGTTGGCTAAAATATCATCTATGTTGGTGGGGAAATTATGAATTTGTAGGTCGCAAACACAGCTATTTCCAATCAAAAACAAGCCCACTGGTGACGCTAATACTCTTTAGTAGCTTCTCATTATGCCTGTGTCTATTCCCTGTAATCATAATCTTTGGCTAATGAACCACCTATTCTGATCGGAAACTACTGTAATTATCGCCTATTAAGAAATGAAGAGAACATGATGTCCAATATCCATGATACTTTGCTTTTAGCGGTTATTTAATGGACAGAATTTAGTCTAATGGATGATACATAAATAACATATGCTTTCCAAACCAAAGTAAGGGCTCAGATTTCACAATATTATCCTCTATTCCAGCAGATTATAAGGGATATAACCAATAATGGGGCTGTGCCATTTCTATTAATAGAGAGTTTAAACTACCCGTTCCCGTTGTGACTGGTACTGCAAAGTGTAATAATGACATCATCAGCTCACAGGTAAAAATTCTAGCTTGAAGTTTTACAACGTGGAGGAGGTGTTTTGAAGTTCATCAAAACTGATAAAGTAAAACTGGTTTTCTAGCTTTTATAACAGACTATATACATAAATATTGCAGAAAAGTGGGAGTTTAATATGCATTTAAACCTTATTTATATAAAAAATTAAATCAGGACAACCTTTCCTGGTAAAAAGGGCTGTTTAAAATATCTTGTAAAACCTTGGTATTTCTGTATAAAACCATGGCCTATGAAGGTGCGAACTACTAGTATTGGTATGAGTGTGGGCATGGAAGAGTTTTCATGTGTTTTGCATGTTTGATTAAACTGTATGTTAGTGTTGGAATTTTTGCTGTGGGTTTTCTTACCATACGTGTTTTACTTTTTAAGGTGATGAATGTAAAAGTGCAGTGTTTTGGTCATTTGTGAATTAACAATAAAATTATAAATATAAAAAAGTGACTAGTTAGTCCCTTCACACTCATCAACACCAAACGTGTATTTTAACTGAAAAGCCCCTCAACTGGAACGTGTACCTGTACTTGTAGTTTTGGCGTACAGGTCATCACGTGTACGGGTATTTTAAACTCTGGTGGAATCAGGAAAATTTTCCGCAATTGGAGGCTCAGTGGACTGGAACTTGACAGGTTTACAATGGCTTTGTGATCCACTCGCCTATCTAATTTCAGGGTTTACAATTGCTCCCCGATAAGGTTTGCGATGGGATCCCAATGTGGAAACAAGTAAATGTGGTTTTTTTTTTACTTTTACAGTTTTTGCATATCATACAATTTGCCATATCTACCTCTGGAAAAGCTATAATGCTTGTTTTCATTAATGTCTATTTATGATATTTTGTCATGAATATTGCATAAAGTTTTTGTTGTACTATATAAATAAACATATTTGTGGTTTAAATTAAATTTGATTTCATTGAATTAACTTTTACCCCTACATCACTGAACTTTTAACTTTAAGTTAGGACTTTGGCTGACAGAGTGGTGGGAGGGTTTGAACCTCCCCATTAAATTTGAAATGTGTTTGGACTTTGGCTGACAGAGAGGTGTAAGGTTTTGAACCCTCTCCCATTGACCGTGAAACTTGTTTGGACTTGAGCTTACAAACATGATGCCACAGTTTAAACCATAACTATTTCTTTTGGTTGGGACATATGGCACAACAGCTTAGGCTGAGAATAATGGGGAGGGTTCCAACCTTGAATCTACACCTAGTTTGTTTTTGTTGGGAGAGTGTTATGCTGTGTAACATAACACTCAGTCTAATTATAATGGGAAAGGCTTGAATTAGGGCTGATTGTCATTTTCATTTCATTTGTACGGTTACGGCTTAGATGAAGTTGAATGAGTGTGTTGTTTTTTGATAATTGCTTTTTGGAAGATTTGGCGGCCCTGAAAATTTTTCAGCTAAAAGCTGAACGATGGCTGCTTGCTACTGATTACCTTGTCCGCAGTCTTCTTGGCTGGGTCTTCTTGGCTTGTCTCTTGCAAGAGTGACTGCAGGGCTGTTGAGCTGGCTGTAACTGTCATCTACTGAGGTTTGGGGCATGGCACAGATGAGTGAGCCAACAGATGTGTCTACAGAGGCTACTGAGAGTGGGTCCACAGACATTGATGGCATTAGGCTGTGGAAGGTAGTTACAGCTGTTGATTCTGTTGATGATGGTGTTGGGCTCTTCAGTTGTGTGTCACGCTGTGGCTGTGGAACTGACTCTATTTGCTATTGAATGAGATGCTGCATTTGCTATTGAATGGGCTGCTGCATATGCTGTTGAACGGGCTGCTGCATCAGCTGTTGAACAGGCTCCTGTGTTTGCTGTGGAATGGGCTGTTGCATCTGTTGCATGGGCAGTAGCATCTGCTGCTGGATTTGATATACATGTTGCATGGGCTGGGGTTGAAATTGTTGCTGTGGTCAACACTGATGCTGTACTTTCATCGGCTGTTGGGTCAGTAATGGCTGTGTGAAAGTGATTGCGGGCTCAATTGGTGCAGATAGTTGGTGAAGTAATCTGTGTTGTCGTTCTTGTGGCTGTCTGTTCTTATGTTTCAGGGACATTATCAGCAAAAAAATCTCGACTTGAAAGTCCTCAATGGACTCTGGAGAGATTCTTCAATTCTGAATGCTTCCACTCACAATATGCAGCTCTAGGGTTATCCTGGGACTTATGGTAGATCGTGCGTTCCAGTGCTTCTGCTGAGAAACGCAGCGTTCTTTTGAGTCACTTCTGCTTATTTGTAAAGTGTGGGACATCCTGACCCGATTTCATATGTGAGATCTTGCCATTCATTGTCCTCTGTAGCTTTATAGCCACCTCTTACAGACAGATTTTCCATTTTATATTCAGCGCAAAATGTATCCCGTAGGGCCTTCCTCTTATTTGGATGTTTATAGTCCATGAATATCTTGTTTTTTCAGTGGGGGGTGGTGACATAGGCGTTACCTCATTTATTGCTTCAGCCCCCTTACTTTTAAAAAACTATTCTGGTTAATTACTCTAATTAAGTGATTGGATGAACTTTGACCTCGTGACAGAGGTTTTACTGCCAAAAGCAATTTACCCTTACTTTAATTTAAGCTTTTGAAGAAGGCAGTCGCCATTTTACATAAGAACTTTACAATTGTGATCTTTATACACCAACCTCGAAGTTGATGGACAACAAATGTGTTTTGTGTTGAATAAGCAGTTTTTAAACTTAATTTACAACTTATGCAAGGATTCTTCTGTCATGCAGAGAGGAAATATAACGTTGAGATTACTGTAACAAGTGCCAGATATTTATAGACTTTCAGTGTGCTTTGATTCAGTGGTCAAGTCAACTGGAACTGATTGCACCTCTGAGATAGGTCTACGTGACAACCTAATGTTTGTGGAATTGACCCTAAAGGGATGATCTACGCCATTTATCTTTTGTGTCAGTTTCGCTCAAGCATTGTATTGTCACATAGCTCGATACCTAGAGGGATTTCTGAATATTGTTTCGGGAATTTTATAGTGTGATTAACAGCTTGTGGACAGCAACATTAGAAACCTACTGGTAAGAACTGTCAATATGTAGAAGATAACCATAATGCCAGTGACTCTCACATTATTGGGGCAGGTGGAGCTGTAGATGTTAATCAAGACATTTTGAATGCATTAAATTCAGCAAGTTCGAGACTGTCATTAATTGAACAGAGGATCTCGAAAACTGAAGAAAAGCTGCAGCAACAATCTTGCTCACTCAACAGCTCCTCTGAACAGCCAATGGGAGCCACATCAGCAACAGGAGGAAGCAGCAGCTCTGACGATGAGATGATAATGGAGTCCATGTCATTCCTCAAAGGCAATAAGCTGATCCAGAGACAAGTGGACAACAGGATTTTAAGAACTGTCAGCATTAACAGAAAGAGGTAACCATAAGTCTCAACGTGGGGAGTCAGAAACTGTATATGTGCAACAACAAGTTCCATGGCTCCAAAATAAAATCTTGCTGGGTCGTCAAAAATAGGGTGTCTTATGACAGTCTTTCTGTTTACCAGTGGGAATCTGGGTTCATTACAATAATAAGGGAAGAAACCAAAGAAATTAAAGCTCAACTGTTAGAATATCTCAGTGAGATAATGGATGACATGCAAGATTTTTGCTGGTCAGCAGCCAAAGGTTCTCACGCGGTATTATTATTTTGCATGGAGGAAAACAAGGTTAATTGGCAGCAAACAGAGAAAATTGACCGTATAAGAAGGGCACATGCTCAAAAAATAAGTTCAGAAGCTCAAATTGGTGTTGGCCAAAAAATACGTCTGTACAGCAATGGTCAACCTTGTCGATTTTTCAAAATAATTCCTGTCCTCAAAAAGGTGATGATAATAGGGCAGGCCAGACTGTGTGTGTCATCTGTTTTGGCTTTGGTAAAAAATTCAATCACCCTGCGGCTGAATGTAAAACTTTGAAAAGATCTGCAGGTAAACAGGCAAAAAAAAAACAAATGAGGCACTGCCCAGTGGCAGTGCATGACCAAAATATTGGTGCAAACAAACCAAAACAATACCATGGCATTATAGGTATCGGCACCCTCCATAAGTCAAAAATCTATGTCACAACTTGTCGAAATAATGGCATCAGCCAAAATTGGGGGCTCCTTATCACCCTAAGATATCTTATGCAGACATGGTAAAAAGAGAAGTTCAAAACCCTTCAAATAGCACAAAAACACCCCTAAAACTTCAAATGTTATTGTTCAAAACCATGAAAGAAATTGTAATAAAAAGTGTCTAAATAGAAACCATTCACCAGTTCTAAATACTGCTGACAAAACTATTGCCAGTAAAAATGAAAAATTGTAGCACAAAAACTTGCAACAGGGACAAGGTAAGTCTTGAGGTGCACCCAGTGAAGTGTCAAAAACAGATTCACACCTCTGTGTGATCTGTCTGTAGCTTTATAGCCACCTCTTACAGACAGATTTTCCATTTTATATTCAGCGCAAAATGTATCCCGTAGGGCCTTCCTCTTATTTGGATGTTTATAGTCCATGAATATCTTGTTTTTTCAGTGGGGGGTGGTGACATAGGCGTTACCTCATTTATTGCTTCAGCCCCCTTACTTTTAAAAAACTATTCTGGTTAATTACTCTAATTAAGTGATTGGATAAACTTTGACCTCGTGATAGAGGTTTTACTGCCAAAAGCAATTTACCCTTACTTTAATTTAAGCTTTTGAAGAAGGCAGTCGCCATTTTACATAAGAACTTTACAATTGTGATCTTTATACACCAACCTCGAAGTTGATGCACAACAAATGTGTTTTGTGTTGAATAAGCAGTTTTTAAACTTAATTTACAACTTATGCAAGGATTCTTCTATCATGCAGAGAGGAAATATAACGTTGAGATTACTGTAACAAGTGCCAGATATTTATAGACTTTCAGTGTGCTTTGATTCAGTGGTCAAGTCAACTGGAACTGATTGCACCTCTGAGATAGGTCTACGTGACAACCTAATGTTTGTGGAATTGACCCTAAAGGGATGATCTACGCCATTTATCTTTTGTGTCAGTTTCGCTCAAGCATTGTATTGTCACATAGCTCGATACCCAGAGGGGATTTCTGAATATTGTTTCGGGAATTTTATAGTGTGATTAACAGCTTGTGAACAGCAACATTAGAAACCTACTGGTAAGAACTGTCAACATGTAGAAGATAACCATAATGCCAGTGACTCTCACATTATTGGGGCAGGTGGAGCTGTAGATGTTAATCAAGACATTTTGAATGCATTAAATTCAGCAAGTTCGAGACTGTCATTAATTGAACAGAGGATCTCGAAAACTGAAGAAAAGCTGCAGCAACAATCTTGCTCACTCAACAGCTCCTCTGAACAGCCAATGGGAGCCACATCAGCAACAGGAGGAAGCAGCAGCTCTGACGATGAGATGATAATGGAGTCCATGTCATTCCTCAAAGGCAATAAGCTGATCCAGAGACAAGTGGACAACAGGATTTTAAGAACTGTCAGCATTAACAGAAAGAGGTAACCATAAGTCTCAACGTGGGGAGTCAGAAACTGTATATGTGCAACAACAAGTTCCATGGCTCCAAAATAAAATCTTGCTGGGTCGTCAAAAATAGGGTGTCTTATGACAGTCTTTCTGTTTACCAGTGGGAATCTGGGTTCATTACAATAATAAGGGAAGAAACCAAAGAAATTAAAGCTCAACTGTTAGAATATCTCAGTGAGATAATGGATGACATGCAAGATTTTTGCTGGTCAGCAGCCAAAGGTTCTCACGCGGTATTATTATTTTGCATGGAGGAAAACAAGGTTAATTGGCAGCAAACAGAGAAAATTGACCGTATAAGAAGGGCACATGCTCAAAAAATAAGTTCAGAAGCTCAAATTGGTGTTGGCCAAAAAATACGTCTGTACAGCAATGGTCAACCTTGTCGATTTTTCAAAATAATTCCTGTCCTCAAAAAGGTGATGATAATAGGGCAGGCCAGACTGTGTGTGTCATCTGTTTTGGCTTTGGTAAAAAATTCAATCACCCTGCGGCTGAATGTAAAACTTTGAAAAGATCTGCAGGTAAACAGGCAAAAAAAAACAAATGAGGCACTGCCCAGTGGCAGTGCATGACCAAAAAATTGGTGCAAACAAACCAAAACAATACCATGGCATTATAGGTATCGGCACCCTCCATAAGTCAAAAATCTATGTCACAACTTGTCGAAATAATGGCATCAGCCAAAATTGGGGGCTCCTTATCACCCTAAGATATCTTATGCAGACATGGTAAAAAGAGAAGTTCAAAACCCTTCAAATAGCACAAAAACACCCCTAAAACTTCAAATGTTATTGTTCAAAACCATGAAAGAAATTGTAATAAAAAGTGTCTAAATAGAAACCGTTCACCAGTTCTAAATACTGCTGACAAAACTATTGCCAGTAAAAATGAAAAATTGTAGCACAAAAACTTGCAACAGGGACAAGGTAAGTCTTGAGGTGCACCCAGTGAAGTGTCAAAAACAGATTCACACCTCTGTGTGATCTGTCTGTAGCTTTATAGCCACCTCTTACAGACAGATTTTCCATTTTATATTCAGCGCAAAATGTATCCCGTAGGGCCTTCCTCTTATTTGGATGTTTATAGTCCATGAATATCTTGTTTTTTCAGTGGGGGGTGGTGACATAGGCGTTACCTCATTTATTGCTTCAGCCCCCTTACTTTTAAAAAACTATTCTGGTTAATTACTCTAATTAAGTGATTGGATAAACTTTGACCTCGTGATAGAGGTTTTACTGCCAAAAGCAATTTACCCTTACTTTAATTTAAGCTTTTGAAGAAGGCAGTCGCCATTTTACATAAGAACTTTACAATTGTGATCTTTATACACCAACCTCGAAGTTGATGCACAACAAATGTGTTTTGTGTTGAATAAGCAGTTTTTAAACTTAATTTACAACTTATGCAAGGATTCTTCTATCATGCAGAGAGGAAATATAACGTTGAGATTACTGTAACAAGTGCCAGATATTTATAGACTTTCAGTGTGCTTTGATTCAGTGGTCAAGTCAACTGGAACTGATTGCACCTCTGAGATAGGTCTACGTGACAACCTAATGTTTGTGGAATTGACCCTAAAGGGATGATCTACGCCATTTATCTTTTGTGTCAGTTTCGCTCAAGCATTGTATTGTCACATAGCTCGATACCCAGAGGGGATTTCTGAATATTGTTTCGGGAATTTTATAGTGTGATTAACAGCTTGTGAACAGCAACATTAGAAACCTACTGGTAAGAACTGTCAACATGTAGAAGATAACCATAATGCCAGTGACTCTCACATTATTGGGGCAGGTGGAGCTGTAGATGTTAATCAAGACATTTTGAATGCATTAAATTCAGCAAGTTCGAGACTGTCATTAATTGAACAGAGGATCTCGAAAACTGAAGAAAAGCTGCAGCAACAATCTTGCTCACTCAACAGCTCCTCTGAACAGCCAATGGGAGCCACATCAGCAACAGGAGGAAGCAGCAGCTCTGACAATGAGATGATAATGGAGTCCATGTCATTCCTCAAAGGCAATAAGCTGATCCAGAGACAAGTGGACAACAGGATTTTAAGAACTGTCAGCATTAACAGAAAGAGGTAACCATAAGTCTCAACGTGGGGAGTCAGAAACTGTATATGTGCAACAACAAGTTCCATGGCTCCAAAATAAAATCTTGCTGGGTCGTCAAAAATAGGGTGTCTTATGACAGTCTTTCTGTTTACCAGTGGGAATCTGGGTTCATTACAATAATAAGGGAAGAAACCAAAGAAATTAAAGCTCAACTGTTAGAATATCTCAGTGAGATAATGGATGACATGCAAGATTTTTGCTGGTCAGCAGCCAAAGGTTCTCACGCGGTATTATTATTTTGCATGGAGGAAAACAAGGTTAATTGGCAGCAAACAGAGAAAATTGACCGTATAAGAAGGGCACATGCTCAAAAAATAAGTTCAGAAGCTCAAATTGGTGTTGGCCAAAAAATACGTCTGTACAGCAATGGTCAACCTTGTCGATTTTTCAAAATAATTCCTGTCCTCAAAAAGGTGATGATAATAGGGCAGGCCAGACTGTGTGTGTCATCTGTTTTGGCTTTGGTAAAAAATTCAATCACCCTGCGGCTGAATGTAAAACTTTGAAAAGATCTGCAGGTAAACAGGCAAAAAAAAACAAATGAGGCACTGCCCAGTGGCAGTGCATGACCAAAAAATTGGTGCAAACAAACCAAAACAATACCATGGCATTATAGGTATCGGCACCCTCCATAAGTCAAAAATCTATGTCACAACTTGTCGAAATAATGGCATCAGCCAAAATTGGGGGCTCCTTATCACCCTAAGATATCTTATGCAGACATGGTAAAAAGAGAAGTTCAAAACCCTTCAAATAGCACAAAAACACCCCTAAAACTTCAAATGTTATTGTTCAAAACCATGAAAGAAATTGTAATAAAAAGTGTCTAAATAGAAACCGTTCACCAGTTCTAAATACTGCTGACAAAACTATTGCCAGTAAAAATGAAAAATTGTAGCACAAAAACTTGCAACAGGGACAAGGTAAGTCTTGAGGTGCACCCAGTGAAGTGTCAAAAACAGATTCACACCTCTGTGTGATATGGTCGACGCTGATAGTCGTGTTAATGAACAAGTCTTTGGTGACGCTAACAATAATGGTTCCCATTGAAACAATGAAAAGCATCAAATTAGGCATTTATCAGGCAACTGTCTCACAGATAGCTTAGGCGGCTGTCATACTGACTCAATTTCAAGCTCAAACCATGACCCAAGAATGACTGACAAAAATTCTAAAAGTAACGACTTTGACAACTCGGGAGACAAATATATGTGGGCCCTTAAGTTCATCAAAGGCAAAAATTACAAAAAATCGTTGGTAGGCTGTGAATGTCTCAGAAACAAGTTTAAATTCAGTTTTATACCGTTAGGGGAACTAAGACTACCTGAAATAAACAAACCCACAGACATGAATCTGCATTAAGTTCGACATCATGAAACTGTAAAAAATTCAGGCAAATTAAATTTCCTAGGAGCTCAAATCACCCTCGGCTCACAACTAAACTCAGATAGGTGGAATGACCTTCTCCAAGGTTACTGGGACACTCAGCTTCCTCTACTAGTCAGGTACGGATTTTCCCTCGATTTTAACAGATTTCTCAACTTAGAAGCTCATACTGAAAATCTTTCCTCTGCAAAAAATGATGTGCAGGCATATCTAGAGGAGGAGGTTAATTTTGGCGCTATCCAAGGCCCCTTTGAGGTTCCCCCAAAAGCAGCCTTCACACCACTCCTTTAATGAATAGAGAAAAACCCGCATAGTAGGGTCATTGTATATCTAAGCTTCCCTCTCAATAAATCAATCAATGCAGACACTAACAATAAATCAATCAATGCAGGCACTAGTAAAGATTTATATATTAATACCCTTTATCAACTTACCCTCACTTAGCAAAAACTTATGCCCTCACATACATGGGTCCCAGTTCCTCAACAATATCTTAAAATCTGGTATATTTAATAAGTATCCCAAGAAGAATCACTCTTCTGGCCTCCTCAAGTCAAAAAGCCTACCAAACCATGTTCAAACTTTCTGTGGCTTTCTCCATCTTCATGGGTTTTGGAATTTCCCAAGTAAGTTCACTTTATATCCTGGCTTATCTGGAATTTCTTAATTTTAATCACATCTCACCCTCTGAAATGGCAAACCATCTTTCAGCCATCAAACAATGGTCTTTTAGAACATAAAGATTTCCTCATATTGATCAATTCTATCACTGATGAAGAAAAAGTTAAATATGTACTTCCAGTCTATGATCTTAAATTTTTGGAAAAAACATGTTCTTCAATCTCTATGACAATAGAGCCTGATGCATTTCTTGATGTACTTTTCCTTAGAATTCGTGGGGAAGTTATTAAATTTGCGTCTACATTGAAAATGAAACAACTAAATGCTGAAAAGAATTTAATAGCTGATATAAAAGCCCTAGAATCTGTACCTCAGCCGAATTGTGTAAATTCAGGCAAATTAAATTTCCTAGGAGCTCAAATCACCCTCGGCTCACAACTAAACTCAGATAGGTGGAATGACCTTCTCCAAGGTTACTGGGACACTCAGCTTCCTCTACTAGTCAGGTACGGATTTTCCCTCGATTTTAACAGATTTCTCAACTTAGAAGCTCATACTGAAAATCTTTCCTCTGCAAAAAATGATGTGCAGGCATATCTAGAGGAGGAGGTTAATTTTGGCGCTATCCAAGGCCCCTTTGAGGTTCCCCCAAAAGCAGCCTTCACACCACTCCTTTAATGAATAGAGAAAAACCCGCATAGTAGGGTCATTGTATATCTAAGCTTCCCTCTCAATAAATCAATCAATGCAGACACTAACAATAAATCAATCAATGCAGGCACTAGTAAAGATTTATATATTAATACCCTTTATCAACTTACCCTCACTTAGCAACTTATGCCCTCACATACATGGGTCCCAGTTCCTCAACAATATCTTAAAATCTGGTATATTTAATAAGTATCCCAAGAAGAATCACTCTTCTGGCCTCCTCAAGTCAAAAAGCCTACCAAACCATGTTCAAACTTTCTGTGGCTTTCTCCATCTTCATGGGTTTTGGAATTTCCCAAGTAAGTTCACTTTATATCCTGGCTTATCTGGAATTTCTTAATTTTAATCACATCTCACCCTCTGAAATGGCAAACCATCTTTCAGCCATCAAACAATGGTCTTTTAGAACATAAAGATTTCCTCATATTGATCAATTCTATCACTGATGAAGAAAAAGTTAAATATGTACTTCCAGTCTATGATCTTAAATTTTTGGAAAAAACATGTTCTTCAATCTCTATGACAATAGAGCCTGATGCATTTCTAGATGTACTTTTCCTTAGAATTCGTGGGGAAGTTATTAAATTTGCGTCTACATTGAAAATGAAACAACTAAATGCTGAAAAGAATTTAATAGCTGATATAAAAGCCCTAGAATCTGTACCTCAGCCGAATTGTGTAAATTCTGAACTCCTGTTAGACAAAAAAGAAGAGCTAGAGCGGTTAAGAAAGGTTAAAATGAAAGGCCAATCAGTTAGAGCAAGATTGCAATGGTTACAAAAAGGAGAAAAGCCTTCTAAATACTTTTGCAACCTTGAAAATAAAAACTACATTGAAAAAACCATAAGAAAACTTAAGCTTAGTAATGGTTCTATAGTCATCAAACAAGAAAAGGTGCTGGACCACATAAGATCGTTCTATAACAATCTTTTCAAAAATTGAGATGATAATTGATTAGATATGGATTTTAAAAAAATTGGGGTTGAAACAACGGAGGCCTTTAGAGGAAATGGGAACTTTAATAACAGTTGAGAAACTTGGAGTAGTACTAAAGAGAATGAAATCAAATAATTCCCCAGGTATAGATGGGATTACCTCAGAATTTTTGAAAGTCTTTTGGGGCAAAATTAAATACTTTGTAATGGAAGCCATTAACTGGGGCTTTCATAAAGGTAGTTTATCTACTTCAATGCGCCAATACATAATAACTTGTTTACCAAAACCTAATAAAGATCGCTCATTCATTAAGAACTGGCAGCCAATCTCCTTGCTATGTGTGGTGTATAAATTAGCTTCGGGTGTTATAGCAGACGATTAAAGCCTTCTTTGAACCAAGTTATTTCGAAATGCCAAACAGGTTTTATTTAACAAATTAACGGCTCAAAAAGACTGGTGTATGATCTATTACACGTAACTGAAACTAAAGGAATCCCAGGTTTATTAGTGTTAATAGATTTTGAAAAGGCCTTTGATTCGTTCTCATAGAATTTCCTTTATAAAGCATTGGCCTTCTTTGGGTATAGTAAAAATTTGATCAATTGGATAAAAGTTTTTAATAAAGATATCAAAGCTTATGTTTTACAATGCGGGGTACTTTGAAAGGGGTTACCAATAACCATAGGGTGTCATCAGGGAGATCCTATAACTCCCTACCTGTTCCTAATTGGTGCAGAAATGCTATCACTTTTGATTAGATTGAACTCCCAGATGGTTGGTATATTAATCGATGGGATAGAATTTAAGATAACACAGTTTGCAGATGACACAACTTTGATACTGGATGGCAGTCAGCATTCCCTACAGGCAGCCCTAAATATATTGGAAATATTTGGTAATATGTCTGGTCTTCGTATGAATAAGGACAAAACAAAGATGATTTGGATTGGCAGGAAAAGATTTTGTCAAGAGAAGTTTATTACCTCTGCTAATCTTAATTGGGATGACACTGATTTTACATTGCTGGGCTTAAGGTTCTCAACAGATTTGAGTAAAATTCCAGAGATGAATTATCGTCAAACTCTTCAAAATATTAAACAAGATATAAGAAAATGGAGCAGTCGCTATTTAAGTCCCTTTGGAAGAATAACTGTGGTAAAGACAAATATTTTTGTCAAAATATATTCATCTATTTTCCTCACTACTAAGATCAGATAATTTTCAAAATCAATTAAACCAAATATTATTTAAATTTGTTTGGGATGGTAAGCCTGACAAAATAAAAAGAACAACTATATGCCATGACTATTTGAAAGGCGGTCTAAAAATGATAAATATAAAAAAGTTTGAGCAGGCCTTAAAAGAGAGTTGGGTAAGAAAATTTTTATCCAGTTCTGATTCACAGTGGTACAGACTCTTAAAGAAATCATATGGAAATCCTGATAAAATTTTGAGCTTTGGAGAAGACTTTAGTAACCTATTTCTAATAAATATGGCAAACCCTTTTTGGCATAATGTGATAAATAACTGGATAGATATACATCATCAAATTCCTATAAGGACAAATAATGAAATTCTTCAAACCTGTATTTGGTACAACTCTCAGAACATTTTTCCCAGATTGGTTTAAACAAGGAATCCATTTAATTGGAGATATCAGTAATACAGATGGTGGACTCTTAAAGATAGAAGATATAAACCTAAAATTTAATACTAATTTAAACATTTTAAATTATTATACCGTGTATCAGAGTGTGCAAAAAATTATTGCAAAACATAAACAACCCGACAAACCATGGATTTTTGAATCTCCTTCTTGCCCACTCCACTTAAAAAATGTATTAGACACCAAAAAACCCTGCAAAATTTTCTACAGTATTTTAAACAGCACACAGGAAAAAGAGACGCCATTGTGTGAATTTATATGGAATGAATTTTTGTTATCAAGATATCCCGATACTGAATTAAGAGATAAATGGGCTATGATTTACAAGATATGCTTTAAAACTATTCACGATAATAATGTAATATGGTTCCAATACCGCATCTTCTATAAAATTTTGGGAACTAAGGAATATTTAAAAAGGATAAATCTATCTCTTGAAAGCGACTGTAATCTTTGCAAAAGAAATATTCAAGATGTGAAGCATCTGTTTGCTGAATGTCGTAGTTTTGTCCACTGGTGGGAAAATTTAGGTAAATGGATATTCAACAAAATAGGGCCAAATTTTTATATAGATGGAACAATGAAGATATTAGACTATTTGAACTTTGACATCCATTTCTGGCCACTTAATTTTTTACTGTTAACTACCAGAAAATATATTTTCTGGTGTGCTACCAATAATTACCTACCGGACATATACTTTTTACAAAAAGAAATAAAAAGAAGATTTATTGAGCAGGAACTTTTGTCTACAATACAAAATAAATCATTTGCTTTCCACAAAAAGTGGACTATATGGGGAAACCTTTTTGATGATATTGAAATTTAAAATAACTGGTGATTAAGTATTTGACGCAAGATCACAATATGTGCATTATTTTACTCTCTAAGATATACAGAGGGATATGTTGAATTCCAAAGATATACAGAGAGTAACATGTTGCATACCTTTCTTCTAGACAATGTAATTTAAATGTAATATGGTTTTTGATGTATGTACGTGTATGTATATTCTGTTTCTAATGTTTAAGAAAAAAATAAATAAAAAAAATCTTTCAGCCATCAAAACCACGTTCACCTTGCATGCTCTGGACACAACCCCATTTTCAGATCCAAGAATAAAGTTTTATAACAAGTCTCTCCTCATGAATAGGCCTTTCAAAGCTCATTGATTTTAAATTACTTTCAAAGATTATACATCAATGTGATTACATGCACCTAGGTTTTGTGTTTAAAGCGGTTTACTTATTACCTTACTTCTCATTTTTAAGAATTTCAAATTTGGTCCCTCATTCAGCAGCAAATTACTTCACATTACAACATATTTTGCCAGGTGACATATTTTTGGCTCCACCAGGATTACATATACTCATTAAATGGTCCAAAACCTTACAAACAAAAGATACTGTTAAAATTATTAAAGTACCCCATTTACCTTCCAGCCTTTTATGTCCAGTCACTGTGGTCAAAAATCTGCATTCCCTCTGTCCAGGTACTCCCAACTCACCACTTTTTCAATATAAGCAGCACCAGCCATCACTCAGGCATCACCTTTCACTCCTTCCGGCGTTAAGGTGCCACCATGGCCTTCAATTTAAATGTACCTTTACAGGATATAAAAACCCATGGCACCTGAACGTCGGACTGTGTCTGGAGGTATATCACCCAGGATGCAAACACATCTCAAAGTAGCCACCACCTTTCAAAAGCTACTTTCCACCTAATCACTACCACTACTTTGTGGTTGGGGTTTTTTAACATCACCTACCTCACTCTCATCTCCCCTTCCTAAAATGTGAATAAATCTTAAAATTTTAATTAAGGATAAGTTAAAGTCACAACCTTAAATTTAAAATCCCACAGACCAACTCCTGGCATTTAGTGTATATTCTATAATCCAACTTAATTTAAGAGCACTTATAATGCTAACCTAAAGTGGAGTTAAGGTCAACTTAGCTAAGTACAATCCATGTGTATACAAACTTAAGGTTGTTCAAATAACATAAAAATATTTGTTGTATCATGTATGTATCAATTTGTAGAGCTAGTCGAAAGTTAAGGCCACCTTATTGCGAGTTGAAATCGGTGACCTAGTTGAGGTGGCTCTTGTTTATTTGTTAAATATGTCTCTGTATTGTAGATGTACATAAAAATAGAGTAGATAAAATAAAATATATATTTTCCCAACACGGGTTTTCAATTTGGGCCTGAGGCATTATCTCTCAAAACTTCAATGAACTTTATCTCATCATCTTCTTTAAACACAGAAAAAGTCCTCTTGCTCTTCCTGTAGCCCTCATAGAAATATCCTCCTGGGTAGCCTCCTGTGTAGTTGCCTGTGTAACCTTCATAATAGCTTCCTGTCTAGCCCTATAGCAGTCTCCTGTGTAGCTTCACCCCCAGTAGCTTCCTGAGTCTCTGCCACACTTCCACTCTCACTCTCTGGGCTTCTGGATCTTGTCTGTCTGTCTGTCTGTTGCAGCAGGCATTCTCTTTTGCTTCTTCATTGGTGGCATTTTGAGATTACTTTAATTGTTAACATCCTGTAAAAGTTCAACTAAAGGCCTAACAGAAATACCACTAATTGATATCCAAACTGTTGTAGAATATTAAGTGAAATGAAAATATGTCCAGTTTGATCACACAAGTGTCTGTACTCCTTGGTTTCCAGTCATGAAATGAATGCTGATCTCCATCGGGAAACCATCATAATCCCATCATACATCCATCATTTTAATTATATCTAAATCCTTTTTATCAGGATGGAATCCTTTGACATCGTATTCCTTTATGGCACTCGGGGGCCCTCCTCTTGGCCAGATTCAAATCTTTCCAAATGCCGCCAAGAGAGATAAAAGGTTTACGATTGGTATACGATTTCAAGGTTCCCGCAAAATTAATTAACATCCTCTAATGCACTGGAATCCACAGGGACAGTCCTTAAACCTAGCAAAGTCATAACTCAGCAAGCACCTGCAAGGGGAGAATGACTGTGGTGGTGGGTAAGCTAGTCTATACAGATAAGTATTAATTTGGCCTCGAAAGCTTGAAATGGCAAAACCACGTCTGCCTATGGCCTTTCTAGAATGTACTGAGGAAACTGACAGCAATTTGAATTGCTGTACAATCAAAAAGATGGCTATGATAGGTTTTTGACAAGGTATAATGGAATGTGAGATCTGATAAGAATCGGGAATAGTTTTCAAGTATTTGAAATTATCGAGGGACCTTGCTGATTTCTATGCAATAGGTTTTAATGCTCCAGAGGGTCCCAATTCAGGTTAACGAGGAAAATATGAAAAAAAGATTCACTTACCAATTCCCAAAATTTCAGAAACAGGGTTCACGATATATCGCAGAAATGGAGCAGCCCCATAAGCACTGTTCATGATGTCTTTGTAGCCTTTAATAAGGCCTTAGCTGTAGTCTATCTAACCAGAGTTTTGTATGAATTAACCTCTTTCCTGGAACTAATGAACCACTTATTGTGATATCTGCCTGCTGTGTGCTGCTAATGTTAATGGGATTTTAACTTCAGTAGTTCAGTTACAGAGGAACTATGTTTATTTGTGACTGTATGTTTATGATAACTTTTTCAGTGACGATAAATGCTACATTATTTCAAATTTTTTTCAATGACACTAAATGCTGCATCAATTTTAAAATGTCAGCATAGTAATGCATACTACATGGTCAAGATTATAAAGTGAAAAAAAACATACTTCACTAGCTGCTGGTGTGTGATGAGCAGCGAATCTGTGGTCCTCCGCCCACCACCACCATGTGTAGACAAAGGTCAAAGTGAGTGTTCTACTTCCCGTTCCATAGCCAGGGTCACAACAGAACGGGCTCACAGCATTTACACTGATGGGAGTCAAACCCTCACAGAGCTGATAATGTGATGAAATGGCAAACTTGATAACCCAGTAGGCCGCCGAGGGCATGTGTGAATGTAGGAACATTATATACCGGGAGCCACGATTCAGCCCTCAAACGGTGTAAACACTCACATAAACTTTAAAAGGTTGATTTAATGTCATAATGTCATAATATAATGGAAACAACTAATTGTTTTGAAAGGTTTTTGTTCAAAAGCTGTTTTGGTTATATTTAATGGAGTGATTCATTCCTCTTAACAGTAAAATTTTCTAACTAAGGGAGCCCACTTTCGGCCCACCCCGTCAGATTTAAGCTATAAAGTCAAAGTTGGCGTTTTACGCCCTGTTCAACAGCCAGGATCATATTGGGACTGATCATGAGCATTTCCAATTGTGGGACTCGAACCCACAGAGGTGACAGCCTTTGATTAGATGCCAAATTTGCTTTTAATATTTCACTTAACTGACATGCAAGGCCTATTTCATTGTATATTCAATGGACAAATTATTCGTAATTGTATATTTATGAGAAAATATTAATGAGAGCCTTTTGTTTGGTTCAAATTTCGGTTTAAAGAATAACGTGTAAGATAAAAAAGAAAATAATCTGTAAAGTGATCGTGAAAGTGGTAAACATGGTCCTAATTATGATGCTTTACTCATGAATATTCAAATTATATGCTTATGAGTGACATCGCAATCATGTGACAAATCTGTCGATAATTACATTTAGTTTTCTGTAATTCTGTCTAATTTACTACACAGAGTATTTCTTATTTGTATTTTTGGGCGTTCGTGTCAGGGGGACATATTCTACCTGATTCTACCTGTATATACCTAAATGATCATTTCTTTAATTTTTTCCATTTTTGAAAAATTCTAAAGTCCTTTATTTTTACTATTTTAAAACATATATTACATACACAAAAATACAAGGAAACACAGTGTACTGGCAGTTACAAGAATCTATTAATCTGTATGAAAGTCTCAGTATCCTTATTTCTCATCGACCTGTACACAGAGGTTCTGTTTTCATAAATTGGAAATAAAATGTGTTCATTTTTATTCTCTTGGTTCATGCAACAACTAAAAATTCAATTGGTTCCCCATAGAGTACAAATCAAAATTGGGCTGATCAAATATAAAATTCTAAAACCAAGCCAACCAGTACGAAAGCCTGGAACCGCCATCCAAATTCAAAATTCAAAATATGAAATATGCTATTTGGAATTCCAAATATGTATTCGGAATTCCAAATACATATTCGGAATTCAAAATACGTATTCGGAATTCCAAATACAGTATTCGGAATTCCAAATACAGTATTTGGAATTCCAAATACCCTATTCGGAATTCCAAATACGTATTTAGAATTCCAAATACCCTATTCGGAATTCCAAATACGTATTTGGAATTCCAAATACGCTATTCGGAATTCCAAATACGTATTTGGAATTCCACATACGTATTTAGAATTCCAAATACAGTATTTGGAATTCCAAATACCCTATTCAGAATTCCAAATATGTATTTGGAATTCCAAATACGCTATTCGGAATTCCAAATACGTATTTAGAATTCCAAATACCCTATTCGGAATTCCAAATTCGTATTTGGAATTCCAAATATGCTATTCGGAATTCTAAATACAATTTCAAATATGGTCCCTCCAAATGACAGAGTCATCCTTCCCATATTATCTACTAGCAGAACCAGTCTAGTACTATGCTAGGTGGAGCATGGTACTTCCTTCCTGTCTGGATAGTGTGACATCACGGCATCTATTTTCATTGTCTAAACCTATTCAGATGCAAATACATATTTATACTTATTTAGTAAGTCCATAGCGTGGTCAGTTGTGAGGACCTCACCTGTTCATTAGGTAAGGTATTAACTTATAAAAATTTAATTTTATTGTGTTAATACATCCTATCCAATGGACAGTTTGGTAGAATAACTACCGCTTGGTAGGCAGGTCAGTTACTAGGGACTACAATTGAACTGTAATATTAAGACAAAGGTATCCTTAAACAGGACTGTAGCCAGTCCCATAGGTTGGTCACCTATGTCGGCAGAATACCAAATTTGCCCCTCCCCTTTTTTACAAACCTGCTCTGAGGTAGAGATAGAGAGGTATGAGTTCAATCCCTGGAAATAAACCTCCTAAAAGGAACCATGTCATTGATTTGATGTTCATGATGATGATCTTTTTTAATCTCTCACCAGTGGCTGAAAGATGTGGTCAGGGGGTTATGATATGCCTTCCATACATGCGTCTGTCTGTGCATCCCTTCGTCATGTTAAACTTTTTAGATAAATCTTAATATCTCATTAATTTATGAAGATATCTTCACCAAATATGTAGGGGATGTTTATGGCTATGAAAACATGTCTGTGCAAATTTGTAGCCTCATTTTAAAAATAAAATGACCCCCATAGGCGATTTTTTGAATACGATAAAGATGCTCTAAGTCTTGAAATATTACAGAGAGTTCCATCAAAGTTTCAGAACCACAGGTAAAGTAGCCTTCAGTGAGAGCGATGTTGAATTTCTCCATCTTGCTACACAGCCAGTCATCTGAAGGGACTTCACCAGTTGGCTTTGTCCTGGAACTGGCAAGGGGATTGTCACGTTGAGATGAGGCTGAACCTGGTGCCACCCTATGAAGGACCTGACCCCTCTGATGGGCTTCCAGTAGTTCTGCTCATCACTCAGCTGTTGGTCCAGTTCTTGCTCTGGTATAGCAGTATCCTGATCAGATACCTCGCCCTCTTCCTCCATGAATTGAGCAGGGGAGGATGGATAGCTATGCCACTCCAGATCAGAATCTGGGTCCTGTGAGAGAGCAGCACCAACCAATGAAGATATGGGCCGGACACTCTTGCCAGTAAGAGTCTGACTGGTGTTTTCTGAACAGCCAGTCCGGTGACTTGAAGGTTTTGCATATCACTGTAACTGGTAGCAGTGTGTTACTTGGTGATGTGACTGTAAGACTGAGGCAAAGACATCTCACAGGGACAATAACAATCTGGCTTCCACTAGCAGCTTCGTAGACTGGTGTAAAGGTAAATTCTCCCCCTGGAAATCTTCCCCTCCCCCGGGTGGAGAACATCCTTGTTAATCCTGTCCACGACCACAAGATCTACCCCCATCTCATCAAACAGAAGCTTCTTTAGGGTTAAGATGAAAAAAATATCTTTGGATTCTTGGTAAACTTTCTTTTAAATAAACCAGCATATTATGCACAATTAAATTCACATAAACCTATATATAATGCACAATTAAATTGACAAAAAATAAATCACCAGGTTAAATCACCGGAAGGCTAAATGCTGGATCACTGGAACCAGTAATAGGCTGAGTCTGACTGCTAGAGACCTGAATGACTGGTCCAGTAGACTGCACAACACTGGAACCGGTAGCAGGCTGAATTGGTGGTATGAAGGGTCTCTCAGATGTCACCACAGTTGTAGGCTGTGAAGGTCTTTGCTGGTAAAACCGGCATAGTGAAGGTCTTGGCTAACGGCATTGTCAGCCAGGCACCAGTCAGGCACTCCCCTGCCATTATCCAGCAGACTGTGATCCTGTGCTATGAGTTCTCTGATCAGGTGTTCCAGTCAGGAGTCTCCTTAGAGCAACTTTTATCAGCTTGCCATTGCAAGTCACATAACACCTTTGAAAACTGTTCACAGTCCGAACCCCTAGGAGCAAGGATAAGGGAGATATAAGGTCTTTTTTAATAAGATAACCCCATTTAACATTAAACATGTGATATGGCAGCCATTTTGTTTTTGAAACTAGGTCAAAATTACTATCAGGCTAGCTTTTCTAGCCATATATCTTTTGTGCAATATTTCAAGATTTAGAGCATCTTTATGATTTTTCAATCACTTGGCAATTTTGCACACGTTTTCATAGCAATAAACATTCCCTACATCTTTGGTCAAGACACCGGCAACCGACCTATGGGACCGACTAGAGTCCTGTTTTAAGGCCACCTTTGTCTTAATATTACAGTTCACTTGTAGTCCCTAGTAACTGACCTGCATACTAAGCGGTGAGGTGAGGCCCTCCCAACCGACCGTGCTATCGACTTACTAAATAAGTATAAATATGTATTTGGGTCATATTTGGAATTCCGAATAGGGTATTTGGAATTCCAAATACGTATTTGGAATTCCGAATAGCGTATTTGGAATTCCAAATACTGTATTTGGAATTCTGAATAGGGTATTTGGAATTCCAAATACGTATTTGGAATTCCAAATACATATTTGGAATTCCGAATAAGGTATTGGGAATTCCAAATACGTATTTGGAATTCCGAATAGCATATTTGGAATTCCAAATACTGTATTTGGACTTCTAAATATGTATTTGGAATTCCAAATACGTATTTTTAATTCCGAATAGGGTATTTGGAATTCCAAATATGTATTTGGAATTCCAAATACATATTTAGAATTCCAAATACAGTATTTGGAATTCCAAATACGCTATTCAGAATTCCAAATACGTATTTGGAATTCCGAATAGGGTATTTGGAATTCCAAATACGTATTTGGAATTCCGAATAGCGTATTTGGAATTCCAAATACGTATTTGGAATTCCGAATAGGGTATTTGGAATTCCAAATACGTATTTGGAATTCCGAATAGCGTATTTGGAATTCCAAATACGTATTTGGAATTCCGAATAGGGTATTTGGAATTCCAAATACATATTTGGAATTCCGAATAGCGTATATGGAATTCCAAATACTGTATTTGGAATTCCGAATCCGTATTTGGAATTCCAAATACGTATTTGGAATTCCAAATAGCATATTTCATATTTTGAATTTTGAATTTGGATGGCGGTTCCAGGCTTTCGTAAACCAGTACAGTTCAGTGAGAAACTCAATCGGTACACTTCATCTAGAAATCCCACATGAAGCTTTCCAATTTAAGTTCCCACAGGTCCCCACTTAAAATCACAAAGTTAATAAATCTCACAAGCATACTTTTAACTCCTTCAGTCATTATGCACCAACTTTTTGAAACATTCTTCCTTTCCACATAAGAGCCAGTCCCTCGGTAATATACTTTAGAAAGCATCCTACCACTCACCTCTTCAACTCAAGTTTCTCCACTTACCATAGTAATACCGTTCACATGCACACCCCTGAATTATTGAACTATAACATTCCTTTGCTATGCCTTTTTTCATTTTTTTAATATAGCACACTGACTTGAACATTGAACAACACAAAACAACGAACATTTATACAGAAAGGTTGTATGTAATCTATTTTATTTATCTGAACATAAAATCCAAGATTGCAGATCTTCAGTGTTGTATTTTCCAAATAAAGAAATGCAGATATTTTGGAGGTTAAAACTTTTCCCAAATATTTCCATTGTTGACAGAACAAATATCACAGCAATTTTGAATAATATGCGAATTCATCACGTCAGACTTTAAATCCTGTGCTTTTCAATTAAACAGAGGGTGCAGATAGGCAAGAGACAAAATCCACACATTCTCAGTGTTTCCCTCAGTATTTCCCTTTTATGTTCCAGTAATCGATACATCTTGAATGGTCCATGTGGGAATTAGTCTTCTCTTAACCAGAGGTCCAAATCATAAATAATGTGACTGCAACAGATAGCAGTTCATATAGCCATAGGGGACACTCGTGTTTGTGTCCTCAGCTTATAGCTTTTGAAAAGAGAGAGTAGAATTGTTGCTGAGTTACTTGTTTTACCTTTAACAAAAGACAATAAAGTTATAACAGAGTAACTTATTTTATACCCCATGACCAGTCTGTTGCAACTGTTTATTTTTCCAAGGTGAGTAAGATGTAACAATGCGAGAGTCTTAAAAATTGTTACAATTTATATTCCAGAGGTACAGAGAGAAGAAGTAATTATGCATTACCTTAAATAACACAAAATTAAATTGATTAAAAGTAATGTCTAAGCTTCAAAGGTTTAAACATGAATGGAAGATGATCACATGTATTTATATTGTAATGTTTGTATGCTGGTTAATGTTAAACATAGTTATTGTCCCAGTTACTCCAAAGGCAGGATTTCCAGAGACTATGGGTGACAGTAAAAAAAATTAGCATAACAGATGCCCAATTTTACAGTCTAGTGAAATAGCATTTGACACTGTGAGTTATAGAATAGGTGAAAATGTACAAAGATAAGAAGTCTTCCAGACAGTGTAGATTATGCAAAGGCACAGAAAAAAATAAGACTTAATAAAGGAAAATGTATGTAAAAATGAAGATAAGACTTTTCCTGCATTTTATCCCCTAACTGAGTGCCAAGCAAGATGCAGTGTGTTAAAACAATATCCACACAGCCTTTGAGGGCTCTTAGGTAGAGACAGAGGCAGAATCATTTGGCCGTGATTTTCCAATACATGGTCTGACCTGGAATTTCTGGGTTTGTTGTCCTTTTCAACAGCCAAAGTTCATATCAGTATAGGCGCTAAGTAGATTCCACATGTTGCCACGAGCTGGACTCAATCCAACAACCAGATAGCTTAAAGACAAAACTCACAAACAACTCGGCAACTTAAGTGTAGAACTAAGATGTTCAAACTCAGACATGGACATAGTATTACCAAGAAATCTTGTGTGTGTAATTGTACCTGATATTCAAACGTGAAATGCTGTAGAACCCATACAAATTCTATGGTAATAAAATTGTGAACTGCCAGATATCTTCCTGTTTTCTTGAATCAGTTGCACTTGACAGTTTGGATTCTTTTTTCACCTTATTTTATATATATTTTTTTCTTCTGTCACATAAAATGGCTAGTGGATTAAAATATGCCTTTATTGGTTATAACTTAAAGTGACGCAGTAAATTATATTTCACAAATGTTCACAAAGGGACTGACAAGATTTTTCGTAATCATGTTTGTTTGTTTGTTCACATATTACTTGAAAACTTTACATCAGATAGAGGTCCTATTTTCAAACAAGGTGATTTATGACCCTAATCCAGATGATCCATAATCCAGATTTTTGTTGTTTTCTTAACACTGCATTCTTAGACACTGCTTGCTTTAAATACATATTCATTTAGAGCTTTTGTTAATAGCATTTTTTCCTTAGTATATGTGGTCAATATAAATTATGGATATTGGTGAAATTTTCAGATGTTGACAATGACAAAGGAACAGATTCTATTTTGTTGGTGATCCACATCACTATCCCAGTGCAAAAATTTTAATGGATTTCTAACATTGCACTCGTAAGCAATATTGTAGGTGCTGAGCCTTAGTAGAGCCATGCACTCTCTGAGTGGTCAAGTGCTCTTGACACTGAATTCATACATTCTATATATTTTATCATACAATATCAAGTTTTATTCATTTATTTAAAATATATTTAAATGCTGTATATCCTTTCGTGGTGAATTATTCCTTGCTTGTTGTTTTAAGCATTTTTTCCTATTAATACACCTTGTTTTTGTGGCAAATAAATATGGTAGCCTCTCCATGCTAAATAATTAATTGCCAGGAATCAACCTCAGCGGTCTGTGTATTTTGTTGTGTTACCATGACAAATAACAAACCACATGACGTTATTGTCGTGCTGGTTATAAATAATCTTACATTGATAAATACAACCAAATCACTGGGGATATTTATTTTTTTATTAAACCTTCAGCCTTGTATGCAAACAACATTGATTGATTTGTTGATTCACTGATTGACTGACTGCTTGATTGATTGATTGATTGGTTGATTGATTGATCGATTGATTGATACAGAACATTCCATACTAGCTGATCAAGAATTTGAAGTAAAACCATCAGGCACCAACAGGTAACTAATAGTTTTTCCACTTCAGGTCAAAGGATAAATTGAACCCAGATCCTGAGAGGCTGGAGAATAGTGTGTCACCCATTACCAACAAACATCATGTACAACATCATTATAAAGCATACTAAGAACTTGCTTCTTCTCTTTAAAATGTTCAGCATTTTAATGTGGTATTCCTGGTCCTCGGTAGTCTTACGTACTACTCAAATTGGCAAGTATAAAACAAACTATGAACCTAAACTCATTGTTGTATTGTAAATTGTATTATATTGTATATTTATATTCAGCACAATATCTTCATAACTGCAGGGCTCAAAGTGTTATTTGACCTATTATGACTGCACAAGTACAGCTCACTTATGGCTGATATTCTCTCAAACTGAAAAGGGCCTCAGGGATAACCAATTATCAGTGTCATTGAGGTTCTTTAGCCTGTAACTGGGGATGGGACCCAATAACAGAGGACCACCATTATTTTAAGTAGTGTCCCAAGCCACTATGTATCTGGTTCTATCTGTGATCAAACCATGCTCCTCTGTATTCGTAGGCAAGTGTGTTACCCACCTGGCTGCAGTAGATCAACATTCCTGATATAAAAATAATCAATGGCTGGCTGTATGTATTTTTTTTCAAATTTTTCTTTAAATTTAACAATTATTTCTGTAAAACTTTGTGAAGTGTTAAAAATCTTAACTCTTTTAACTGTCACAGTTTCTCAAAGGTCAAAATTAAAAGGTCAAATCCAAAGGCCAAAATCATTTGAAAATTGTCGAAATTTTCTTTTTGTCGAAAGTTTAAACCCACTTAAAATTTGTCAAAGTTGTTGTAACGTCCAAGTGTTTTTCAAATCTAAAAATTTCTCACAGGTAAAAATATTGTTAAAAATTTCCAAGTTTTTTAGGATTAAAAATTTTTTTGAAGGCCAACATTTTTTAAGTCCATGTTCGAAGTTTTTTTTAAATTCAAATTTCAATCCCTCACTCAATTGTTTTGTTTCTTGTTTTGGGGGTCATGTGTTTAGTGTGGGGTAGTGTAATGTTTTTGTTTCAGGATTTTTTTCTACACATAGCTTATCAATTGTTTTTGGAAGATTCCGGTGGTCCTGAGAAGGATCTATGAATTAGCAGTTGTCCTGAGGAGGACATTTTACAGCAGTGGTACCTTTAGTAGGTAGCTGCAGTAAGTCTACTTCTGCTGCTGCTTGGGCTCAGATGACTGCTAGAGGGCTGGGATGGTTGCTGAGGAGGTTCTGGTTGCTGGGTGGTTGGAGGAGAGGTGACGGGTTGGTGCAGGTCACTTGGTGTTAATGGTTGAGGTGTATCTATCTGGTGGTAGTTTATGGCTGACTGTAGATTCCCCAAAATGCTAGAGAGTCCTGAGATGTTTGTGTGTGCACTTTCTTTGCCTGTGACGAAGGCTACTGATGGTAGGTAGAAGACCTTGTTCAGGCTGATAGTGAAATGTAGTTGTCTTGAAGTCCCCGAGTTGTAGGTTGTCAGCAAATATGTATGAAGTCTGTGGCCCTTGGGATTTTGCTGTCCTCTGGTCACCACTTGGGTCTGTTAAGCTGGTTGTATGACCGGTCTTGCTGGCATATGGATATCTGGAACAGTCTTTTCTGGTGGTCTCCTCCCTGGGCCCAAGGAAGATGTGACCTGTTGGTCAACTGATGAAGTCTAGGACGCTACACTTGTAGTGGCAGTACTGCAGATGGACAGCTGGTATGTTGTGTCAGAGCGGAAGCTGGTCTCCATACTGTCAGTATCTGTGGATTCTCATTCATGAAATGTCGTGGGCTCAGGCTGCGCTAGCATTTGCCCCTCTCTGTGGAGACTTGAAGCCTGAAGATTTCCTGAAGCTGTATCTCCCAACTCAAACTATGTATGTATGTCTGTGGGGACTTCTATCTTCCTTACATTCTTTCTCACCTTTTTGGGATCCATCGTATAAATCAAATCCAAGTAACGTTTGGAAAAAACAAAAGCCTATCAGCTAGCCAGCCAAAGTTATAACTGTACACTAAATCCTAAGTTAATTTATACAAATACAAAAGTTTATATGAACGTTGCCAGTTGAAATCTGTCAGAGATGAAAAGCCAAATGATACATTCTGTATGCCAACTTGCCTTTCATACCCACAGATTGCATAACCAACAAGCCATTGGTCATGAATCTGGCCAATCCTAAACACTTTCCAGCTTGGCTGTTGTTGTAACTGCCTTGTCAATTTCATTTTATGTCTTGTACAGATGTGTTTTTAGCTTGTCCTCCTATGATGTAACCAGCTCTCCAACCTAAGACTTGGACACTTCCAGTCTTGATGGGAAGTGACCAAGTCAGTTTGGGATTGTTTACAACAGGTCAGTTTGCTTTCAAGTACGATCAGTACTGGTCTATGGCCCATCATGGAGTGATGTCCGGATACTAGACTATGACAGGCCAGCAAGTGCATCCAGTATAGGCAAGACAGGAAGCAAATATGACAAGACGTAGATTGACAAGAAAAGGTGGTTTCTTGGTGGGCAAAACCTGGATCAAGACTCATGGAGGGTCTGTGAAATATCAAACATGTTTGATATTTTGGTGACACACTGCTACAAGCTGGGAAACTACAACCAACCCTAACCGACTCTGTAAACATAGCTCCCGACCCTCAAAAAATCCATAGTTACTAATAAAGGAACCCAGTGAAAAAACACCATAAGGTCTGTGTATATTAAACCAATTTGGCACAAAATAATAATTTAGCTTTGGGCCCTCATCATATTGGAAAAAGTTGGATTGTGTTACAAATAGATTCGCTTAACCACCAAACTAATGGTCTAAATAGTCACACAATTGACCCTGGTAGTAGAGAGTCAAATTACCATTATTTCAAGTGACAAAGACAAATAAGATCGGCGATTGAATAATCTAGTACTTTGCCAAAAGGTATTTTTTTAACTTAGAACTAATCTTAGACAATATCTAGTGGCCTCATTTGATGTACTCCCCACAATTGCCTGTTAAACAGTATATGATCTGAATTTGTTATATCCATACTTTGTCATCTGTATGATTAAAAGTAATGACGTTACACAATAAGCGTTTAATATATACATTATTAATATATACATACATATACAAACTAGTGCTTTATCGGAACCAAATTATTACTGAGAATAAAATGATAAATTTGCTTTTTTTTTGTCCTCCAAGTATCAATACTACAAGAACATAAAAGTCTCATCAATTGCAGCCCATTTTATGCATAATGGGTTGTCATGACAAGCAAAAAATGTCGTGCAGGCTTTAAAAAATGACACATCAGGCCCAACCACACAGATGAGGAAAGTAATTATGTGGGAGAAAGTGTATTAAGTAGAATTGCCATCCGACATTCTAACAAACTGCAGCCACTCCACTGACAAATAAGTAAGGCAGTACGCTTGTAAGATATCTGGTTGAAATCATGGAACATTATCTCACATAAAGGGATACTAAAAATTGAACAAAGACTTGGCTAAAATTTGACAAAAAGAAATCGTTACAGACCCGAGCTTATCGTTGGCGGGTGTCATTTGTGAATAATTGTCGGATGATCAAATAACACTCTGAATACAATTTTAGCAACAGTATTTTATATAAAATAAGTTTTGATAACAAATTAACACTTGAAGTACCATAATTATTTATCGCCCAGGTTTTGTTTTTGGAAAAAGTGTCAGTTTTAGCTTGGAAAATTGCAATCATTAATAAATCCTCTTTCATTGTTATTTTCTTTGAACATAATCTTAGCACATACTTTATACTTAAAGTTAGACATATTTTAATTATGAATGGTTTCCCGAACAGGGAGATAATCAATGCATGTTTGCTTTTTTAAAGGAAAAACAATTATAGGCCCGTTCCATTTCTGTGAGTATGGTTTACGATATGTTTATGATTTGAAGTAATAAAAAATGCATGATCCAGGGGTACAGTTTCCAATAGGTTTATGGTGTGTTCCCAAAGTATTAGACACTTCCACAATAGCTTTCCCGTTGATTTTGCCATTGCCTCAAAAAATCTTCCGATAGGTTTGTGATAGTTTCCCAATCCATCCAATTGGTTTACAATTGTCTTAAGACGACAATATAGGTTTACGATCACCATAAGATGGAAAAGATTGCTGTAGAACTGTAATATATGTGTAAGATCGAAAAATCAACTTAGGATAGATTTATGATGCCATAAATCTGATAAGAATTGGGAAAGGTTTGTGATAATTCCAACGCAGTTCGAAATTTTTATATCCGTTCTCAAGTGCTGTGCTCATAAACCCATTGGGGATGTAATGTATTTGTCATACACGATGTTTTACACTGGCTTTAAGTTCATTAAGATATATATAAGATTCAGTTCCCGATTCCCAAATTTTCATAATCGGGAGTAGGGTTTACGATATATCACAGAAATGGAACACCCTCTTACAGTTTCAGTTAGATGAATGACTGTCATAAGTAACAAAACTTCAAAACATTGTCCGGAATTATTAAATATGGTTTTGGGATATAAATTTCATAATACAAATATTTGCTCCTGTTTATTACTACGCTACAAAATCTGCATGGATGTATCAATCATCTTATTGGCTACTCTCCATTATTTATAGGTTTTCAAATTTAAGGAATTTTAAAAATACTAACCTTAATATTTTTTATCAATTATCATCCTATGGCTCTTTGGAGAATAAAATATCCTTGTGTTTTATAAACAAACTTTCCCTTCACTTTTTTAATTTAAAACAAATTATCCAACTGCATGCAAGGTAATCATATATTGTAACACAATCAAATCAACTCCTATTGCATCATGTGACAACTAATTATATTCCATAAACTAAACATAAATATGAAACTTCTACGCCAACATGTGTTCTGCTGCTATTTGCAAAGTAAACCTCTTTTGCTCCAATAGAACTAGCAGCTATGCACCATACACACACACACACGCAGTTACATCGAACGTTCTTATTTTTAAATGTTATTATTAATCCATGCTCACTGAAACACACACAAAGGACCTTTAGCTATCTGCCAGTAGTTTCCATGTGTGTCTGTATGTGTGTGCAAGGCCGATTGACTGGCTGATTCTTCTGCTGCTACTGTAATTCAAAGTATGCTGATGATATCACCCTTTGTGCTCGTGCAAAAAAGAAGAGAGATTGAAGCAATATTACAAGCGTTGTCTAGACGATATTCTCCTGGACTGAAGTGAAGGATGTTTGTGTGTATGTGTCTCCCTTTTCCCTTCATCAGTTGTTAATGTCGGGTTCACACTGCTCCAGTTTATCACAGCTGATAAATTTCCGACATAGTTTAACAGGTCAGACAAGATCGGGGCCAAAATCTACAAGTAAAATCACTATCATGGATGAAAGTATCAATATATTTATCATTTTTGTCACCATAAAAAGGGGATTATCACACTTTTAACATATTCAAAAATATCACTGAAGTAGTTAAAACATTGACAAAGTGGTTTTGTGGTAATAAATTGTTAGAGGACCAGAGAAGTCTGGAAACATAACCCAAAATAGACATGCTTCATTCACCACAGTGATTTTTAACACAGATTAAAACATCTACGGACAGTTTTTCTTCCGAACCAAGACCAGGCTTGTGAAAATCATGAGACATAGTGTGACTCTTCAAAGATACACATCTTAACACGAGTATATCGGGGGGGGGGGGGACTTGTCAGATAATTGTGAATGTGGTGTTATGGTTTCATTAAAAATAGTCTCTAGAATGTTCGGCCAAAAGACTGACAGAAGAGGGGATATCATTTTCTAACACACAAACCATTTTTGTTTCTCTGGAGAATGATTTTTCTGGTGTCTTTACCCTCCCACTCGGTAGTTTAAAGATGTGCACTTCTTTTTTGTCAGTGTTGAGGAAAGAAAGTGAGTCTTTTTATCCCCTTTTCCCATCCTCTAAAATGATGGGGTTTATGTCTCAATTAGGCATCATATCCATGGCAACATTTCCTGATTTTCCCAGCAAAAGATGAACTTAAAGTGTAAGAAAGAGTAAATGTCCAAGTGTGTAGGGGTAAAAGGGTATAATGTGATCAAAACAATCTTTGCATTATGATTATTTCTGCATGGTGAGATTGTGTTTATAAATCATTTAATAACCATTATACCAAAACATTATATTTCTTATGTATTGCTAAATCTGTCATTAGAAATGTAAAAAGATAGTATGCACAGTCCATTTTAGAAGATTTTGACAGTGACAACGATAAAAACTGAACACAATATTTTGGGGGCGGTATTATGATGGGTAAAATTGAGTTAAGGTTCTGATGGATTTTTGGATGGGTTGGATCTGTTCTCTGCTTTTGGATGGATTAAATTGAGTTTAAGTTTTGTTGTCTGTGTTTTGACGGGTTACATTTGAGTCAAAGTTTATTCCTGTATTTTCAATAGGTAAGATGGGGTTCAAAGTTTGGTCCTGTTTTGTGGTGGGTTAGATTAAGGTAAGGTACTATTCTGCCTTTTTTTTCTTTTCGAGGAGATTCAGCTAGTTTTGTGCGCTGTGGTTTCAGGTGAAATCAAGTGAGTTAAAGTTTTTCCTGTGTTTTCGGATGAGCTAAATTGAATTAAAGTTTTGGTTTTTGTTAGGTTAGATTTAGTTAAGGGAATGAATAAACATCTTCCCTCAGGACTATATGGCTAAAAAACATTGCATCATCATTTTTTTTTAAACAGGATGATAAAAAATATCATGCACAGTCCATTTAAATCTCTGCAACTGGTCGCTGTTTGAAGCAAGTTCAGTAAAGTATTGTTAAATCTGTGGTAACTCAAATAAATATTCTGCAATGTGCATATAAAAAATCATTTTGGTAGATTGAATAGCTATTTAAATCCATTGCTGTCTGTTACTGTCTTGTGTTGGACGTACTGGGGACTGAGTGTGTCAGACATGGCCCAACTCTGTTTTAATTCAACAAAAAGCAGCACAAACCATATTCTTTCATACATTCAATAGATCTTTAAATTTCAAATTTTTTAAAGCTTTATCTCCATTCAAATAAGGGAGTACTTGAGTTCTCTGTCTTTTAAAGGCAGCCGCACTACCTATATAGTGAAGTTGGCCAGACAGATGTCACCAGCATTTATCAAGTATTGCTCTTCAATTTTCAACTAAGTCATTAAATGGAATCCAATTGCAAACTGTCCAACAAGTAAGTGCATTGAAAACCTTCTGGTTAAGCACAAAGAAAAAATATGAAACGAAAGAAAACACGTGGGTGTGAAAAAATGAGTGTTGTATACTAGATAGTATCTATTGAAGCCAAAGCATCTCTCTTATGAGAGATCTTGGAAGAATTCAAGCCAGTTAATGTCTGGTTCACACTTCTACGATGTAAAGTATGGTAACTTATATTGGAAAACAAAACAATCTTCAAAAATTTAATATCGCAGAAGAACACGCTCATATTTTTTTTAATTTTATCACAACTGAGATGGAGATTATAATTTTTAACATGGCTCTCTAAGCTATAGAAAAGTCTTAATATTTGATCCTGGCACGACCAAAAACAGCAAAAAGATAGCAGCCATATATTGAATTTGTACCATAATAGTTTATAACAATATAAAACATCTGCTTGATATTTTATTACGGGGTTGAAATCAAGGTCAAATGCTGTTGCATACAATTTTTCACTATCTAATATAGACTAAGATTTGTTTCCAAATAGCCGTATATCAAGGCAGCTTATCAGAAAAGCATGAATTGTGGTCAACATAAATTTAAATCCATATGTTTTCTAATTTTCTCACTATTGAAATAATGATTATCATGATTTTAAACCCGAAACAGTAAGCAAGGCGTTATAATCAATACAGATGCCTAATTAGAAAATAAAATAGAGATAAAATTAAGAGTTAAGGTTGGCTTAAGGTGACCCCACTTTAAGACTTTTAAGTCTGAGCAGATAAAATACGTGTGAGGTCAAGTAAATATAAGGGAAAATTTTAAGATATTATAAAGAATTAAAGGGTGACCTTAGGTCGTAACTATGAAAGGTAAGGTCACCATAAGTTATATATATTTTTTTTAATTTTGATTAACCAATTTAGGCTGGCCTCAAATAAAATACTTTGAACCATAGTGTAAATAAATGTTAATGACTAAAGTTTTAATTCAATGTTATTTTGGTATGAATTTTTTGTTACATTTTTATTTACAGTAGAAATAAAGGGCCCAAACCCAAGCTAGGGGATAGTGTTGGTGGAGGAGTGAAGCTGCTGCTGAAAGGCGACTCTGGATCTCCTGTATATTTACATTTCAATTTAAGTCATAGGTGGCACCTGAACAAAAGAAGGCGTGGAAGATGAGATTTGAGTCTTGGAGGTTTAATTTTAAGCACTCCTTTAAAGTGGACTCTAACCTGGGTATCTGTCATGGGGTGCCAAGCAAGGCATTTTTTGTACTGAAATAGGGGAGAATTGGAGGAACCAGGTGTAATTTTTAATAAATTTTAAAATCTTGAACAAGGTAAATTGGATTTGTGCCTAATGTAGGGATCTTCAATATTTTGGACCATTTTACCAGTAACTGGATACCTGGTGGGGGCAGTATGAAAGTAAAGAAAAGAAGACCAGTGTGTAGACTGCCTTCAATATTTGGCCCGTATATGTGGAGTCACAGACCCTGACAATGAGCTGCAAGGTATCTATATCTATTTTGTTTCAATTGTACTTTAAGTGGTCTACGCAAACCCATGGCCTTGTGAAAATATTTTATTCTTGGATTGAAGCATTGTATTGGTAAGCCAAACAAAGCCAATTTGGCTTTGATGGCTGACATATAATTAGCCATGGCTGAGGTGGACACTTGACTTGCATGTAAGCATTGCATATAACTAAGAAGGACTAAGGGAGTTAGGTTTGCCAGAGATACTCTCATAAAGACAGTAAAAGTTAGGAATAGTCTGAACATACCATTATAACTCTTCTGAGTTGCAGGTCGAAAGGCCTGAAGAACATTCTGGAGGGCCATATGTGCCAAGCCAGCCATACTTGTATTGCAACCTACAAATAAAACACATGTTATATTGACCAATCAATGGATATATATTCCTGATTAGCAGGGAGAAAAACATGATTTTGCAATAATGATTGCAATTTCTTTAAAGGTTGAGAGACCGGGGCCCATTGTGGGCAATGACATTAGTTTCACCTGGAAAATGTCTGACCTTTGAATATTTCTTGCTATGGCTGCCAATGTGAAGTCCCTGGTCTCGCCAGATGAAAGGACTTGAACCATAGCCTCGTTATCACAGGCTATTGAAACTTTTTGATACATCCATTGGTTTCCCCATTCTCTAATTGCTGCCAAAATGCTCACCATTTCCAGAGGAACAATGTTAAAGTTTTTATAACCTATAGGAATGGTAATTGTGTAAACTTGTAAACCCCATCTGGCCCCAAGGCCCTGTAAACTGGCGTCAAATTCCATGAACACATCAATTGGTCTATGGTTAAAAACATTGTGTCATTAAAGGTTGGTAGGAACTTAACAAACTACTTTATATCCCTTTTTGCCTCTAGTGTTAGTTTAGTGTGACCTTTATCTTCCATGGTTTTTAAAAATTCCAGCAATCGGTTCAGATAAAAGCGAAAGGTTCGAACACACTTAGAGACATAGAGAAGGCTACCTAACAGGGATTGGAGCTGACACTTAGTACAGTTATCTTTGTGATGCCAGGCAATGCACAGATCCAGGATCTGTTGTAACTTCTCTGCGGGAATGGCCAGAGTAAAATTTTTGGTGTCTACTAATACGCCCAGACAATTGATGCAAGTACTGGACTGTACTAATTTATTTTCTGTTACTGTGAGACCTAGGGTATCAAGCAGGGAATGTAAGGCATCAAAAGAGGCGTCAATACGGCTGGGGATGTAAATTCTGATGATATCATCAATATAATTAATGATGTCAAAGTGATGCTTATGCATTATATGACGTACAGCAACACTTAAGCATTGAAATAAAGCACTGCCATGATGATACCCAAAAGGAAGAAAGTGTCGACATACCAGTTGACATGACATAAACCTAGCAAATCATACTCACTAGGATCCAGTTTGACGTGTCTGAAAGCTCGACTTACATCAACTTTATACAACATACAACCCTTACCTAACTTCTTAATTTGGTTTGTGATGGTATCTATAGTTGGAAGTTTAAATAGGAAGGGAGTACCTAAGTAGATATCTTTCTGGATACCTGCATTAACAGATTTCCCATGTGGGAAACTAAAGCCAACTATGACCCTACGGTGAGGAGCATTAGGCTTCTCCCTGGTCATGAAGGTGAACCATGAAGATGAGAGAGGGGAGGGTGGTCAAAAGGTCCCAGGATGGCCTTACGTTATCTGAACTTCCTCAAAGTTGTACCTACCTGTATTTTTAATGATCTGGTGCAACCGTAAGTTTAGTACATCCCTACATGTTGGGTGAATCTGTTGGGGCATTTTTAAGTCCCCCAAAGGAATAAATCCAAACTTAAATTTATTCTATGCATCCCAACTCTGTAAGGTAGGACAAGTAGACAGTATGTCCAGTAGGTTACTGCTTTGGGTTTGATTCTGACTGGCAGATCATACTTTGAATCAATACTGTCATGTTGGACTGTAGTTATGTCTTGACCAATTAAAGTGGCCACAGCATCACTTTGTGACGTGTGACTGTCATGACCCTTCAAAGTGATAGGGGATTGTGTGAGTATCAATGGGGGGGGTCGAGGTTTGTTTAGAAGTATGACAACCACTGGCACCACCTTGTTTGTCATTTTAGAAGCCAGCTAGCCCAATACGTGTGGGGGCGTCAACGTGAGATGACATGTTTTACTTTATTGGGAGCTTTTCCATGGTCACTGACCTTTAAACTGGGGTTTTTTGGTGAGGTATCAACATACTGATCAGCAGAACTGGAAACAGTGCCGTCAGATTGACCAATGACGTCAAACCTATTTTTACATGATATGACATACTGGTAAAGACCTACTTGTCTTTTCTTAGGTACAGTACTGTGGACCATAGGTGATGTTTTTTTTAAATTTGTCTTGTTTGCTTTAACTTCAATCTAATGTATTATTACACTTGGACTGATAGTGGAGTCATAAGTACACTGACTTGAGGTGCTACTAAGGTTGCTCTTTATGTTGTTCTTTGAAGATTGTTTTAGAACTTGTGCATAAGTGAAACCTATGTACTTAAAATATTCTCCCCTCCATAGCTCTCACCATTCACAAAGTGACTGTTAATACCAATTCTTGTTTTGTATGCACCTACCTCTGAAGCCAGCAGTTGAGAACCTCCGTTTGGGTGTATTTGATGCTGATTTTTATACTTTTGATGTCCTTTGATTGTATTTGGCCCTGCATTCCTGCCTTACTCGTTTTTTTACATCACATTTAGCATTTCTGCAGTCTATAGCTGGGTGTACCAACCTTTTGCCATCACTATTGCAGTTACTGCAGATGTGCTTATAGAGCTGTCCATTATTGGTGTGATCACCTTTCTGTGAACACTTACCATTTTGATAGAACTTACATGGTAGTCCTTGAGAGTCAGTACCTTTTTTCTTGGAAAAAGTAGTTGGATTTGATACCACTTTCTGAGCGTGGGCCTTCCTAAGTCTTTCTATCTCATCTGTCATGTGCCACTCTCTCTTACCCTCTTCCATCCTATATAACAGCAGGGCGTGAGAACCTTTTACCGAGGGCCACTCAAAATTTTGGGCATCTTCCATAAGCTCTGTAATATACTCAAGCATGGCATTTTTAGTTTTTACACTAGGTTCTTCTCTCATAATAGTGCAGATTCCAGCCTCCAATGAAATATACACAAGCTATCATAACAGACTCTGTTTTTGGAAGTACCAGGCAGTACAAAATTTTGCTGCCATGGCACCTGATATTTAACACTGATCTGCTCAGTACCACCCCTCTGAGATTTAAACATACCTTTTTTTCGTTTTTTGCCACCAGTTCCTGAAGTCTCTGATCCACTGTATGCTGAATATTGTGGGAACTTTTGAGGAACTTGGTACTGGGTATAATAGCGTCATCCTCAGCATTATTGTAATCAGCACCTGACTTAGGAGATGAGACGTTAACACCATTGGATCCGACACCACCAGAATAACCAGCAGACTTGCCATGAATGTGCTCTTCTGTTTCATCAATCCGCTTCTAGATAGCCTCTAACCTAGAACTGACAGCACTCAAAGATTATGTCTTCACTGATACTTTCTTGTACTTTAGATTAATTGACACTACTTGCACTACTAATGTTAACATCACTATCGTTGTACTGACATTTTGCACCTATGGGTCGCTTGTGCTGACCCCCGAACCCCAAACAGTGGAAGTGTTTTGTCATATTTAATGGTTTGGTGTCAAATAAGCACAGTATCTAACAAACGTGAGGATTTTACCATTTTAATGACACCTACACATACAGTCCATCTGTTGCAGGGTCTTAAACGCCATAAAAGTAATGTGAACCACTAAAACAAAGTAAAAAATAAAAACAGGACATAAAAGATAAAAACAAGAATTTTTGAGAATTAAATTTACAATGCAACTGACTAGCTTGACTTCCCTTTCAAGAGTGACCAAAGACACTCTTTGAGGGGGAATTTTTAAACTCAGGTCAAAGGTCAGCCAATAGGATTCTTACAAATCATCAACAAGAACATTTTATTTAAAAGTATCTGGAGCAATGAGATCTGTATAACTAGTCATACATGCCCATACAACCTATAAAATGTGTTGAAAGTGAAATCAAATCAGACTTTGAAGACTTTTTAAAGGGTTATTACACCCCAAAAACAAAAGGCATTTAAAACATGTATTACTATGTGATAAATCATTTCCCCACACAGAATTTTGAAACACAGCTTAATTACTGAGTAATCAGCAATTAAAGAAAATACACCTTTGCCATATATGGCAAAACTGACATGCTTGTGATAAAAGTCATTTTATAAATTGTGTGCTTTGTTCTTAGAGTTCTAACTATGGGCAATATATATATAAATACATTAGAGGAGTTGATTAAAAGAAAAAAAAATATAGTAAATTTTAGAGGATAGTAACCATTTAAGTAGCTGTATATTGGGACACTTATCAGTACAGTGTGAATGATGTACCATGTTCATAAAAATGGGTGGTTGCGGGAATAATATAGACTGCTTCACAAGAGTTGGGCATTCAACCAATATGTTTGAACAAGGCAAAATGCAGCAAGAAAATCAATTCACAGAGGACAGACCGGCTTTTTTAAAAGGTGGAATTTAAAAGGTCATAAGTGACATAGTTCTGACAACAAAGAAATGCTCTTTTTGCCTCTGTACAAGTAATTCTTGTTTAAATCAGCTGTTATTGTCTTAAAATGCTCAACACAACAACCTAAGTGTTCTTTTCCATGCACACGATTTGCTACCTAAAGCTATGATTTTGTGTTTCTTTCCTATTGTGGCGCAAAGGGCTAAGTAAGTGTCAGAAGACATGAAAATTCAAGAAAATGTTGCTTTTTTAAAATAAAAATCACTATTATCCAAAAGAATATTTGATGAACTCTCTTCGTATAAGAACTAGTACCTCCGTAATATTAAGGGAGAACGTAAACACTCATCTCTTCAACTCGAGTTTCCCCACTTAGTGTCTTCCCCTAGTTCACAAAAACAACTCTGGATTACTGACCTAGAACATCTTTACTATCCCCTTTCATTTTTGGGGGGTTGGTTGGTTGGTTTAGCACACTGAGCTCCCACCTGTATGGAGAAAATATCGTGCAGATGATCAGATCAGAATAGATTAGATTATTTCTCTCACACATTACATAGAGACTTTTGTGGATCTAGCACCTTAGAGCCTGTTATATGGGGATTATAGTTGCTATAAAAGTACAACTTACATTACATACTACACTCTAAATTATTAATGGGAGATAAAAGTAGATATGTTGCAAGTCAGAGACTGTGTATGTGGAAACATGTACTAAAAATGTATTGAAGCAATAGACGACCAACTATATAAGGATAAATGCAGGTGTATAGTGGGTCAGCCACGTATTTGTTTCTATCTTCAGCTACCATTTTCACAAATGTTTTTTTTTTTTACCGTAGGTGTAAAGAGAGGGTTATGCCTACTTCCGGTTAATGTAAAGGAGCAGTAAACCTTCGTACTAAGCCATATAACAGGAGCATGAAGCTGACACTTATTATATCTTATGTAAAGCACGTCTTAGTCAATTTATTGCTGGCCTAATTCAAACATTAAAACAAACACTCTGTTTTTCTATTAAATACTTCATCAAATACCAACTACTAATAACCATCCATCATGTTTGATAAAGTCACAGAATTGATCTGGCAAACCACGGGACGAAAAAAAACTTGCTCTAAAGAAGATATACAAAACTGCACTACACATATAAGACTGTTTAAAATCTATATATATATATACATGTATATAAAATAACATGCGTTTTATTGCACTATAAAATAGTAGAAATAAAGAGTTAATTTTCATCATTTAATTAGGACAATATAATTTCATGTATTAAATACACAATTAAAACTAACATAAAGCCAGATTAAGACCCAGTCGCATTGTATCGCCGTATTGATAGTTTCCAAAGGAGAGTCACGATGGTAGTTTTATTACCTTTTTGCCGCCAGGTGAAATAGACATTAGAAGAGTAAATAATTCAATGCGTTAAAGTGCGGCAGTTAAGTCTAATGATCAAATGGTTACTCAAACATTGATTCCACCGCTACAGTTACCTCCTCAGCCCAGCAAGGCGTATTCATTTTTGTCGGAATTTATTTATTTATTTACCTATTTACCCATTGATTGATTTATTGATTTGTTTATTGATTTATTTATTATTTTAAGTCACTCCTAGAACCTCTGTATCGGTGAATTGTGACATGTAATTAAAAGAGTGGAAGTAACGTGTACATACAGTTGGCCAAGGTTTTAAACTGTGGACTGGCGGCACGCAATAACCACCTTTCCTGCTTGAGGTCAAGAGAGGATTCGAACTCCACGCCACAGGTGGGATGTTAGTGTGTTACCACTGCACAACTATGGAGCCCTTTTTGTCACAGAAATCCTGTGTACACATGTATGCAGCTAATGACATCCAACGTTTCATAATTGCGATTTTGCCATTCGATTTTTTTTGTCAACATCCATCCACTTTTCTACAAAATACACTGATTTTACTTATAATATGATTTTTTTTCTCCGAGAGTGAAAGGATGCTGTTAAACTTGAATTCGGAAACATGAAAACAACCAAACATAAGTTATTAGTATGGAAAATCAGGAGTTGGATATGGTACGCTACATACATGTGTATGTACACTTTAGTTTAGACTTAAGACTTTTATGTCTTGTTCAACTGCCAGTGTCATAGTAGGAAAGGTCTGCAGCAATTTCTCCTTTTGGGAGTCGCAATCACATAGAGGTGACAGCCTGTGATTGTATACCAAGCTTTCTTACAACTGGACCATCATCATAACTAACTCATGAATTTTTAGCCCTTCAGGTTGAAAATCTTATTATTTAAGTTTCACTTGTTGTGTACCCTGCTTGGATTGTAAATCTTACCTCTTATTCCCCGTTTTAAAATTCTATTCTTGGTTTTGCTATTATCACTGGTAAAGCATACACTCTGGGATATATAGTTACACATTCTGCTTTCTTCTGCTAAAATATATTCCTTGTATATTGGAGCCATAGTTTTATGCCTGAACAAAACAATAGAAGATTTTAATTAAATATATATAATCCCAGCTTGCTTCTTATTGTCTTTGGACCCAGGAAATGACTTTCTAACAACTAGATTACCTGAGGGCCTTTCATCTCTTGTCAAATAATCCTATATATAATGTTATGTATACATATATCTGGTTTTATTTTTCAAATGTCCTCAATGGCTGAGAGATTAATAAGTTTTAAATAAATTACTTTGTTTTTTATTGCGGTTGGTCTCTGGTTCGACTCTAACTCATGGTAACATGTGAGATTCAAATGGGGCTTGTCTTGGTATGACCTCAGTTGTATAAAAGGATCACATGGCTTTAATTTGAAACTTTGAGCACAAGCTCTTAATTGGTTCTTAGTCCCAGTCCTCCTGGGGTGTCCTCAGACCGCCGCAGACTAAATTTGTGTGGTCCCAGGCGGCCTGAGGACGCCAGCTTGGATCGGTTAGGGTCGGCTTCTCTTTGTCGGGGCTTAGTCCAAGACCCAGATTTCTTAGTCCCAGGACACCTGAGACGGTCTGAGGCTTCCCGGGACTAATGAAACCGATTCACTTTTATGCGCATGAAACTTCAAAGATCTGTTATGAGTCGGGGACTGCCAAACAGGCCTCCTGGGACTAAGCTACGGAGGCCTGGGACTAAGGGTCGCAGGACGCCTGGGACAACATAGGACTGTGTAAATTTGGGTCTGAGGAGGCCTGAAGAAGCCTGGGACTGGACATTTTGTTGACGGCGGGAAATGAGAATTGGTTTGGGTCGTGAGAAATATCAAACATGTTTGATTTCTCTCACAGCCACAACCGACAACTACCGACCCTTACAGGACGTCTGGGACTAAGCAAATATTTGAAACCGACTCCCAAAAACCCTTAATCGGGGAGCTTAGTCGTGTGGTGGAACACCCACATTAATCATTACCCAAAGAAAAGGTGACAGAAATGCCAGTGACATATCAATCATGAAAGTATGGCCAATATGTACAAGAACATTGTGAATATGTAGGTATATAAATCATATAATTTCCAAACCCTGTCACTCCAATAACAAACGATGTCAACATAATCCTCCCCAAAAATTTAAATATTTTATAGCCCCCAAAATTAAAAAATTTTAGTACTTTTTGAACGGCCCAATTAACAGGTGACAGAGAAGCCATTTGCAATACTATTAATTTACTTCAACTTTAAAAAGCAGAAACGCATGGCTTAGTATGAATTGTATTGTAATGTTTGCTTATTGTACAGGAATAGTATACAGTATTTAAGAAAAGAGACCGCCAAATGAGAAACTAAAAGTAAAGCTGCTGTTGAAAGTTACATGAAACCTGTGAGGAAGAAGATGGTACAGGTTTAATATATATCCACACTACATCTGATGACCAAGCAACATGCTTTATAATTTCCTGCAAAGACACACCATTTTGAAAAGCCCAGGTCGTGGCAGATCTTCTAAAGCTACAAAATATCAGGAAGATATAGACTTCAATAGCACAATCTGAAAGTGGAACTAACAAACCATGTTTATACACTGAAAATAATGGAGAATTCTTGGATGCAGGAATCAAAGCAAACATATTTTGTAAAGCTACCATAGGACACAGTGGAGATGGGCCTAAAGCAGGGATGGCTATAGTAGTGGTTTCTTTGCGATCTTGCATGGTTTTCGACCATTTTACTATAACTGTACAGATATGCAGCCCAAAGATTACATCTCCACAAGTCAAGTGCCTTGTCAAATCAACTTGAGCAGAAGAATGAGGTAGTTTATTAGAGAGCCTCATAAAAGGCTTTAAAAGTATTTAAAGCTTTTGTGAACTTCAAATTTTCAATCACTCACTCACTCAATCATTCATTTCGGGGGGGGTTTTGTGTGTGTGTTTGGGCGTTATGTGTTTTTCATGGGGCAGTGTAATGCTTCATGTTTTGGGATTTGTTTTAAACATTCAGCTAAATATTTATTGTTTTTTTAAAGATTTGGGTGGTCCTGAGAAGGACCTATAAATGCTACAGCAGTGGTCCTTAAAACGACCGATTGTAGGCAAGTGCAGTGGTTCTACTGACTGCTGGGGAGACTAAGGCTGGGCTGGTTGATACTAATGTTCTTGCTGCACCGTGGTGGTTGGGAGAGATGCGGCTTGTGGATGCGTGTCACTACAAATATCATACAATACATGTCTTTAAAAATAGTTGTTAAAACAATGTAGATATGTCTTTCAATGTTTATATATAAAAGAATTATGCCTATAATCCAGTTGTAAAAACAATGTGGATATATTTTGTTCAATGTTTCTGTGAACAGTCAAATAACAGTTAAAGTGATAAATGTGGATACCTTCTTTTTAATTAGATATGTTTTTTCTTGTAGAAACATTTATTGCACAACATTAAGAAACCACATTTCAGTTCTTGTAGTACTATAATTTTGTATTCCTTTTGAAATATAAATCTGAACTTAAATGTTTTCTCCAAAATTTATCTTATTTGATTAAAAAGATGTAAATATGATGAAAATAGATAAATTCATATGATTTGTGTCTGTCAGGAGGCAAGATCATTTGTAAGTATTTTTTATCAGGTTGTATAAAATTTACATTGTTATAATGCACACAGTTTTGCTATCTCAAAATGTGATGTCTGAAATTCCACCAATAGCGTAATATCTATATAACTGCATTTAGTGTACAAATATGGTCACATGACTCTATGAAATCACAGTGGTTATATGAAAAATCACTTTAACTTGATCTTAAGTTTATGACGTTTGTCTTGTCTAAGACTTGCTTTGTAAATGCCAATTTATGATAATTCTTAGCCAGGACAAATATCTTAGATTTAAGACTGGGTTAAGCCAAAAATAAGCCTAAGATTAAGACCTTTCGTGAATATGGCCCCAGATTTGGATCAGTTTTGAGGAGGACAAAATCACATGTAGACCCCAGTTTGCATGAAACTATAATCTCAACCTGATGATTAATTTTAGGTTGTGCATGTGGATATTGACAAAAGAAATCACCAAAATTATTTTTGAAAAATTGTCCGAATCTGGACTGTCTTTGAGGACTGAGCCATGGGTAGACCCTACCCTCTGTAAAATATGGCCCCAAACTGACGTCGATTTTTATATATTGGTACAGATAACAGACAATGTATATGATTACAATACCCTACCCCTCTTTTCAGGACTCTAGATAAATTAAACCCTTTGGATCTATACTGAGATAACTGAGTTTTCATTTCATTTTTTTTTAGTAATTTGTAGGTAATTTACCATTTTTATGCATACTTTCATTTCTTTTAAATCACTTATTATCAACTTATATGTTATTCTTGCTTAAACAAATATGACCAGATTTGCCCTGTCAGCGCAATTTATTTTAAACTGTTTACAGATTACTTTTTATCGATTATTCTTTAAGTATATAGAATTCAGAAAATATTTGGGTATTTAAAACAAAATAAAACCAGAAAGCATTCCTAGGGTGACGACTTCTGCCAAGGTAGCTGGGTGTCCCCATGATCATATTTCACCCACATACTGCTCTTTGTTGTTTTTTTGGAACAATCTTAACCATAAACCCAAAATCATTGAAAATGGGATTATTAAAAATTCGAGATTTTGTGGTATCCAGAATAGGTAATATCCAGATCTCTCCTTAATCTTGACCATATGTCTTCCTTTCGTTAGGCCCTACCCTCAAAAATCATAAACATAAACACAGCCCTGACCAACGGAAAAACAAAAAAATTCCACTCATAACAGTTGCAGACTTCGAAGTCTTGCTGCATATTTGTAAGTGCAGTAGCTAAGTAGCTAAAATAATCATAGCTATGTGACAATCGTACCAATTTGGCCGAAATTTGGTTGTGCTCTATTCTGACCAATAAAAAGGTTATATGAAAAATTGAGAATCCTAGTTCCAAAATTGTGACCTTGAATGTGCTAATAAACAAACATACATACAACTAGACCTATGCATTGGAGAACCGATGCAGATCTGTATCCACCGGAAAGACAACTCACCAAAGCCAGTGAACCATCGTTTGACCTTGAAGGTGGGGCCAAAGGTAAAATCTGACATCAGAAGATTCCCAGCCCACAATATCCTGCAAGTTGGTTTCACATTGCAAACCTCTAGGATCAATAATAAAAGAGTTATAAGCCCTTTTAGGTTTGGCTGTCCTCGTTTGACCTTGAAGGAGGGGCTCAAGGTCAAATCTGACCACATCAGAAGTTTCCCAGCCCATTCCAGATGGTTTCACATTGCAAACCTCTAATTCTAATTTAACTTTTATAATTCTAATTTAACTTTTATAGCGCTTAATCTCCACTGAGTAGTGGACTCTAAGGTGGAACAAGACAATAGCAATATGCAAATTCAAAGTCCAGGGACAAAAACAGGTCAGCACCATGGAGAAGCCATAAGACAAAATGAGCTAAGGAGGATATGCCTTTGTGTAGAGATAGGTTTTGAGCTTCTTTCTAAAAGAGGCAATAGTGGGTGATGCATGGATGTCTTCAGGAAGTGAATTTCAAACAGTGGAAGCATCAAAGGCAAAACTGAAGCCAAACTGCTTAGTGGACTAGTGAATTGTAGGTTGAAATTTTGGTACATTGTGGAAATTGGCAATACTCTAACTGCGTCTAGTATTGTAAGTAGTGCGGTATGTGGATAGATGTGGAGTGAAATATTTAGGGAAACCAGTATGAATAAACTTGTACACCAGGGTAGCCAGTTTGAACTCTGAGCAAAACTGAATAGGGAGCCAATGGAGCTTCCTGAGTACCGGAGTTATTCGAGTGTATTTACACGAATTTGTAACAATTCTAGCAGCACTATTTTGGATAGACTGTAATCTATGAAGATTGACTTTAGAGAGACTACTGAAAAGTGAGTTACAGTAGTCCAACCGACTACTAACAAAAGCATTGACAACCGACACAGCTGCATCCTGAGTCAAGAACTGCCTAATATTTCTAAAATCCCTCAGTTGACTAAAGCAGCCTTTACAAACATTCTGGATATGTTTAGAGAAGGAAAAATCAGAGTCGAACCACACACCCAGCTTCCTCACAGACTCGGTGGGGTGAAGGGGGTTGCCCAGGATATCAATTGGGAAACATGCATTTAACCTTTCTCTCTGTTTCTTGGAGCCAAAAAGTATGAAATCAGTTTTATCAGGATTAAGTTTAAGTTTGCTAGCCAACATCCATTCTTTGACATCTTGAAGGCATCTGTTCAACTTATCAAAGGCAGCTGAGTCATTCATGTGTGAGAGATGGACATAAAGTTGTGTGTCGTCAGCATAGAAATAGAAGTGTACGCCTTTGTGTTTACCAATCAGTGTACTAAGGGGAGATGTGTACAGAGAGAATAGCAGAGGACCCAAAACAGAACCCTGAGGTACACCGAACAGCAGTTTTTGTAAATCAGACAAAGTAGAACCAATCTTAACAGACTGATAGCGTTCTGTGAAATAAGAAGAGAACCATTTGAGAGCTGAGCCACCAACACCGAACCAAACCAAAAGACAGCCATGAGAGTGGAATGATCAATCGTATCGAAGGCAGCCGAGAGATCCAGAAGTACCAAGACAGTAGCTTCACCCCGAGATAGTGACAAATGAATATCATTTTTGACGGAAAGCAGAGCCGTCTCAGTTGAGTGACCTGACTTATATGCTGACTGGTATGAGTTATCCAAGCCATGTCGATGAATGTGATCAACCAGCTGTTTAGCAACTACACATTCCACCAGTATAGAAATGAAGCTAAGTCCAGATACTGGGCAGTAGTTTTTTAAATACTCAACAGGAAGAGAGGCCTTCTTAATAAGTGGAGTGACTACAGCTTTTTTGAAACCATCTGGAACCAGTCCCTCACTGAGTGAAAAATTGACCAATTTGGTTATAGATGGTAGAAGGATGTCAATGCATTCCTTAATAAGGAATGTGGGCAATGGGTCCAACAGGCATGATCTGGTGGGTGATTACTGATTATTTTTGCGATTTCATCTTGAGTGCCTTGAGTAAAGACTGTTAGTTTAGGAGGGTCAGAGGGGGGATGTACCGTGTTACAGGACTCAGATGAAGAAAAACTCTCACGAATTTTCATGATTTTATTTGAGAAAAATGATCAGCCAATGACTTCGAAGATTCACAAGTGGCCAGAGTAGTGCCATGGGATCTATGTAGGACTTTGTGTAACTCCTGCCATAGTTTCGTCGAATCATGGCTATTTTCGGAGATTAGTTTTCCATAATAGACAGTCTTGTCCCTGTTTGCAAGACAATTAGACCAGGCAATTTGATGTCAAAGATGACTCCTGTTGTATTGACTTTTATATTTACACCAAGCACGTTAAAATTGACATCTGAGTGACTTAGCAAGGCGATAAGTTTCTGACAACCAGTCAGCACGCTGTTTCATGTTCAAACTGGACACAAGAGGAGCATGCCTGTCAAGGATGTGACTCAAGTCTTGTATGTACTGATCATAGAGCCGTGAGACAGAATTGCTGGATATTTAACAAAAGGCATTTCTTTAATGTCAGACCGAAAGTCGGACATATTGATACAATGGTACCTCCTATAGGAAATTCTTGTTTGACAGGTAGCAAGAGAGGAAGGAAAGTCGATAGCACATTTAATGACTGCATGATCAGATATGAATTCACAGATGTCAACATGTACACACACATCTTGATCACTGGGGGAAAGAATGAGATCAAGGATATGACCGTGCAAGTGAGTTGTATTGTTACCTGACTGTGTTAGATTACATGATTCTAAAAGGGCTTTCAAATTGTGACTATCAGTACAAGGTACATCCACGTGTATATTGATATCACCACATATGAAGTAATTGCAATCAACAAAAGACAGAAAACAGACAAAGGACATAAATTTATGTAAAAATGGAAGAACACAGTCCAAGAGGGCGGTAGATAGAAGCTAGGAGCAAAGTTCGGCACGAAACTGAGACTGATATGACCGTATTTTCAAAGGAGCTATAATTAGGGGTATCCACCTTGCGATATTTGTATGAATCACGAATGAAGAAACCAACACCAACACCAATACCTGATGAACATGGCCTATGTATCAAAGAGAACCCATCTGGGGTTAGTGAATGAAGGAAACTATCTGAATCAGTAGTATGAATATGTGTTTCAGTGAGACAGAGGAAATCAAAGGTGTGAGATGCTATTGTGTCAGCAAGGAGAGGGTCCTTATTCCGGATTGACCTTGTATTTACTAAGCCAAGCATAACTGGTCCAGGATTCATGGCAACATCACCACACTTAAGAATCAACAGTATAAGCCCACTCTGTTTTACGATAGGGGGAAAAACATGGCAGGTGGAGCTATAGGAGTAACTTTTAGCAATCCTTAACATGGATGGAATGAGGAATCCACTTCCAGCAAAATTTTGTGAGACACTCCTGAGATGAGTAGCAGCCATCAACATGGTGCAGAAGAGTCAAATGTGCATGGCAAACATCTTGGTTGGGTTGGTTAAATGAAAAATGCCCTAGGATTAAAAATCACCTGTGGGTGGCCTAAACCTTTATGGCCTTAATTACTAACCCTTGAAACTTTGTTCCGTGGGCGACTCACAGGCACCCTAGCAACCCACACTAGGACCAATAATAAGCAAGTTATAAGCACTTTTAACTTTGGCTATCTTCGTATGACCTTGAAGGAGGGGTCCAAGGTCAAATCTAACCACATCAAAAGATTCCCAGCCCATGATTTCCTATAAGTTGGTTTATCATCCCAAAAATCTAGGACCAATAATAGGCGAGTTATAAGAACTTTTAAGTTTGGCTATCCTTGTTTGACATTGAAGGAGGGGCACAAGGTCAAATCCGACCACACCAGAAGATTCCCAGCTTATGATTTCCTATAGGTTGGTTTACCATCCCAAACATCTTGAACCAATAGTAAGCTAGTTATAAGCACTTTTAACTTTGGCTATCCTCGTTTGACTTTGAACGAGAGGTCCAATATCAAATCAGACCACACCAGAAGATTCCCAGCCCATGATTTTCTATAAGTTGCTTTGCCATCCCAAAGCACTAGGACCAATAATAAGCGAGTTATAAGCACTTTTAAGTTTGGCTATCCTTGTATGACCTTGAAGGAGTGATCCAAGGTCAAATCTGACCACATCAAAAGATTCGCAGCACATGATTTCCTATAGGTTGGTTCCACATTGTAAACCTCTACGACCAATAATAAGGGAGATATAAGCACTTTTACTTTGGCACTCCGTGGATGACCTTGAATTAAGAGCTTCAAGGTCAAATGTCTGCAAGGTTGTAGAGGACATATATATCTGTTACAGATACATATCACCTATGAAGACATTCAACCTTCTACCTATAAGAAACAGCCAGTAGAAAAATGTAGATAATTTTCAAAGAAATGCCCGTGGCGGCCATCTTGCTTTTCAGAATGAGGCTAATTTCCTTCCCACAGAATCTTACCCCCAATGAAGATATCCTGCAAATTTTGTGAACCTAGCTGATGTAGTTTTCCTCTGAGGGTGTTAATGCCGAAAATCTCTCTACGTGCAGTGGCGGCGGCGGCGTAGCGAACGCTAAACCAAAGTATTCACTGGATGCCTCCGGTGGATACAAATATACAACTGACTGACCAACATACTTTGAAAGATTTTGAAGTAATGAATGCACCCAAAACATAACCTCCCTGTTGGAGGCAATGAAACATATAACCAACTGGATATCTTGATGTGTACACCTGACTTGCAAGTTATACCTCTTGCGGTCAAATTAATTGGTAGTGGTATGCTCTCACAAGGTAAACATCAATAGCTTTGAAACCATGAGTAACCTTCCGCAAATAATGTCTCAAACAAACACCATTGCGTACTCAAAATAATTGTTTAACTAATGATGTGATTATCAATTATGTGTCCTTAGAAAGAAATTGAAAAGAAAACTCTGAAAATTTCTGATATTAACTAATTTAGTACTTGCTGTAATGGGATTATTGCCTAAGGACACACTTATCATAGCTGGTTGCTGAATCCCATGTTGTCGTATATAAATAACAAAAACCATTTATCAGTCACAAAGTAGAAAGATATCCCTATCTTGATGAACTGCATGTATTTTGGTCTTGTGGTTATTGCAGCATGTAAATATGATTCAATAATTAGCTTACTATAGAATTTCTGCTGACTACCAAAAGGCTTTATTAAGTGCTGGTCTCACTTTTCTGTTTTGATACAAACAAACAAGGATCTATACGGCTGTACGGGAAACATGAAAAACTAGTGTACAAATGGTATGTGTTTCACAAAATTTATTTAGTTATGATATCACAATGAAAATACAGATCTGTAAAGCTTTGTGAAAAAACCAGTATGAACTAATGATGATACAATACAGTGTGAAAGTAAGATAAAGTAAACTTGAAAGCGATAACATACAATTACTAGAAAAACACTCAGAGAGAGCACACCTCTTCCAAGCCCCAATACCTCTGCAATGATAAAAAAAATAGTTTTTATTTTTTTGGTTCCAGATGATGATCCTGGTCAGCAAAATATAATTATGTGTTCCTTGTTCCATCGTCCACATTTCCTGAAAATTTGTACACAACTTTCCAAATGATTTGCAAACAAACTTCACCAATTACATATACCTTCTTTTCGGGGGTTTATCAAGTGATATTGGGTATGACATAACTCAAAACAATAGGATTTGAAAATAAAGTAAGACCGGGTATGACATCCCTTAAACGAGAAGATATAATTATAAAATTATGAAAAGATATAGGATATTATAATAAAGTAACATCGGGAGTTACATACCTAAAAAGATATAATAGGAGAAATGTCATTTTTTTATTGAAGAATTCTCCAATATTAAACAGATTCGTAAGTAAAGCATATACATGAAATTTCTTTAAGTAGAATGACTACAACTTCCTTATTCCCGATACGATTTTGAAATTATTTCTACCATTTCTTTCTTCTGTTTGAAGAAGTCATGTAGTTGAGCTTGTCATGTCAACTCTTACCATATTTACTCATATTCTTATTCTAACCATTCTCTTTTTATACTCACAAAATTTCTTTCAAAAGTGATATATAGTCCAACTGGACTGGGCAATTCCAAAAATCTTTGACCTTCATTCGTCCATGTGTAGCAAGTGTTCACAATGTCCCATTCTAATTCTAATAGTACTGTTATAGTGCTTAATCTCCATCTATTGACAGACTATAATGCCAGAATCAGAGATCGCAATCGTTAAATCAGAAACATTCTAGGAGTCTGTGCCACAGAGAAAGATGGAGACAAACTAGAAAATCTAGGGTGGGTAAACTTTTGCAGAGAGATAGGTTTTCAGCTTTGTCCTGAATGAAGAGAGAGATTTGGCTTAGTATATATTGTCAGTCAGATCATTCCAAATCTCTGGGGCATCACATGCAAAGCTGAGGCCGAAATGCTGTTTTTGTCTTATATATTGAGGCAAAGGTTGGGACTCGGGACCTCAAGCATGCCTTCTAATTGATCCTAACAGTTCTATACACACTGTGGTTGGTTCAAAGTATTTTGGATAACCACTATGTAGAAACTTGTACCCTAATAGGGCTGTCTTGAAAACAGAGCGATGCTTGATAGGCAACCAATGAAGACTCTTTCTTACAGGAGTGATATGTGAGTACTTAGTGGTATTAGCCACAATTCTAGCAATTCTTGAACACACTACAGCCTACGAAGACCAAGAGCAGAGAGACTTCTATACAAGGAATTACTGTAGTCAAGACGACTTCCAACAAGGCGTTTGCAGCCAAGCAAACCTGTCTTTTACTGCTTATTATTCTTATTACACATTAGGTTGAACTTGTAGAAATAAAGATGAAATTATTATATTATTATAATAAAGTTTATCTGTTATTTGTCTGGATCAATATTACAGTTAATAGTTTGTGTAGAATAAACATTTTACTAGGCTGGTGTTAAATACTTAGTGTCAGATGTATAAGAGGTTTTCAGGCAATCTCTCTGCTGTAAAACTTGTTCAATAATGCACTCGTCAATCCCATTTACAGTTTTAATTTGCACATGCTTTGTTTACTAAAAATCCATGTATTAACATGCAACCGTGAGCTAATACACAGTCTACAAACAACAGGATTGATATTGTTTGTAACTCCTGAAATAGTGAAGTAATTTCCATAGCTATTATGTGAACTTCACAATATGACAATAATTTTCCAGATGCAATTAAAACTAACTGTTGTTCAGACATAGTCAAGAATTAGGGTATTTTATTTTAATTATAATCTTTAGAAGTTTTCTTCTTAAGATGGTATCTCATTTAAAGTGGGCGACGCATTATGCAGGACTACATTGGTCAAACATGGTGAATTTTTTTGTGATCGGTTAATAAATTATATGAAAGACTGTATGACATTTAAACATGTACTTAGTTGCCTTAATATGGCCAGAGGTGAGTTAGTTTAATATTGCAATTCTTTAAACTAGGATATATAGTCTGCCAATCATATTAAACAATGTATCATGCACTCAAAACATTGCACTTGTCTTAAGTAGTTTTATAAAACACAACCGAGCAGGCATAGACTTTTGAAAACACGTTTATTTACTGTTGAGAATCGATCCTGATATTGATGTACACTTTTGCAACACAAAATCTAAGTTAGTTTTCTGACATGAAAAAGTAGGCATATTTCAGGCATGAAATACTGGTGATTTAGCGTTGAAAATTGATCCTGACATATATTCAACACTAAATCTTTCTTAGAACAAAAAGTAGTCATGTTTCACACACTAAATATTATTTAGATTTCCAACATTAAAAAGTAGTCATGTTTTAGACAAGACATTTTGGTGATGTAGGACTGAAAATTTATCCAAAAATAATGTTCACTTTTTCAACAGTAAATCCAAGTATTATTTCTGAAGGGAAGAAGTAGCCATATTTTAGAACAAAAACATATTGAATATGGAAAAATGTATGATATGAGCATGTTGAATATGGGAAAATGTATGAGATGAGTATGTTAATTGTGTACCTTCCCAAAAATGGAAAAAATGGACCGTTCCATATGCCATGCCCACCTCCCGGTTTAACATATTTTAGTTGTCTCCATGTCAGGCCTTGTCTGACAAACAAATGACAAAAATGGCGGGAAATCAAACGTAAACAATGAGTATTTCAAGATATACGAGAAAAAACAGGTATTATAAATGATTGGATGGAGTATAGAATAAGAAATTATATAATAAAGTATATTTGTTTTATTGTGACTACAATTAGAAAATAAATAAACAATTTATTGATGAAAGCAAATCCTTTTGCATTACAGTAATGCAGGTGTTCCACTGGAGCCGACCCTGTAACGGACCCTACGACCCTAGGGTCAGTTCAAAAGTCGTAGAGTCGTGAGAGAAAGCACGCGAAACTGGTGGGTCAGTTATGAAATCCCCAACAGGATGGTATAGTTACAGACAGGACATAATGGCCATCCCAACAAGATGTAGGGTCGGGGATGTTTTTTGCATGGCCAGTCATAGAAGTACCATGACAAGCCCTAAACCCCTAACAGACAAGCCGGATAACAAACAGACAAGCTGTAAAGACAAACAGACAAGCTGGGAACATGATACCGACCCTTCCCGACAGGACTGATTGTTTTTGAGAGTAGGGATCCAGAATCGGGATCCATATCACACTATATAAACCACCCTCCCCTGTGATGTGCCCTTCATTTCACACTTCAAAGATGACAGGAACACATCAAGAGCAACTGATAGATCACTTTTGTTTTTTATTAGTTGAATTTATTTTTACATGTTGTGATTTCAACACACAAAATACAGCAGAACCCAGCACCTGCCAGCCAGCATCACCATCACCCCCACCACCCAGAAGGAGAAGGAAGCCACAGAATCCATGGGTCCTGCCCTGGATACTGCAGAAAGAGGAGAGAGGTTGCTACAGAACACTCTTGGACAAGCTAATCACTATTGACATACCAGGCTACAGAAATTTCACCAGGATGGAGCCAGCATTTTTTTATTTGATTGAAGAAAGAATCACCCTCACCTCAGGAAGTAAATTACCAACTTCAGGAGGCCACTTGAAGTCGGGTTGAAACTGGCAGTTACTTTGAGACACTTATCCGCAGGGGAAAGCTACACCTCACTGCAATACCACTGGAGGGTTGGAAGAACGACCATCTGCAAATTTGTCCCCCAAGTTTGCAAAGCCATTTTGTATGAATTTCAACAAGAGTATCTGGTGTGCCTCACTGATCCTGAAGACTGGAAGAAAATTGAAGAAAGATTTAAAAACAGATGGAATGTCCCCCATGCAGTCGGTGCACTAGATGGAACCCATATTGCTAACAAGAAGCCCAAGAAGTCAGGCAGTGAATATTTCAACTACAAGGGCTAATTCTCCCTGGCACTTTTGGCTTTAGTTGATGCAGATTACAAATTCCTGTGGGTCAACACGGGGGCCAGTGGGTCATCATCTGATGCACAGATTTTCAACTGCAGCAAACTGAAAAGAAGAATTAAGAATAGAACCTTGGGGCTACCTCCACCTGAACCACTTGGACCTGGGGGGGCAGATCTACACTATTTCCTGCTGGGGGACGATGCCTTTGCCCTGATGCCTTGGCTGGTCAAGCCTTACAGTAGACACCAACTGACCAGAGGAGAGAATAGCCAACTACAGGATATCCAGGGGGAGAAGGGTGGTTGAGAACTCATTTGGTATACTTGTCAAACGATTCTGGGTGCTGTTGACTCCATGGAGCAGAGGCCAAAAGTTGTGAGAGACATTGTGTTAACATGTGTGGTACAACATAACATGCGGAGAAGCCATCGAGGGGAGCAGACAGACCACCCACTCCAGCTGTTGACATACAACCACCACAGGGGGACCAGGGGGAACAGAGACATCAAGAGAACTTAAGAAACCCATTGGGGGAGGCCAAACATCAACGAGACCTACTGAAAGACTACTTCAATCATGTGTGGGTGTTGGATGGGCAGAAGGACAGAGTTTAAGAGGCCTGAGGGGGAAAACATGCTGTCATCTATCAGTCCTTTTCAGGACTTCCCAAATAACCCAAGAACTTTTATTTAGCAAAGTGTTGCCTCAAAAAATAACTCATCACAAACACAAATCCATCCCAAACTCAGTTCACAAAAATAAATTTCATCACTTACAGCTTAAAACCCAGGTCCTCAATTTAGAAAGTTGACCGAACAACACCGAACCAAACCAAAAGACAGCCGAGGAGAGTGGAATGATCAATCATATCGAAGGCAGCCGAGAGATCCAGAAGTACCAAGGCAGTAGCTTCACCCCGAGATAGTGACAAATGAATATCATTTTTGACGGAAAGCAGAGCCGTCTCAGTTGAGTGACCTGACTTATATGCTGACTGGTATGAGTTATCCAAGCCATGTCGATGAATGTGATCAACCAGCTGTTTAGCAACTACACATTCCACCAGTATAGAAATGAAGCTAAGTCCAGATACTGGGCAGTAGATTTTTAAATCCTCAACAGGAAGAGAGGCCTTCTTAATCAGTGGAGTGACTACAGCTTTTTTGAAACCATCTGGAACCAGTCCCTCACTGAGTGAAAAATTGACCAATTTGGTTATAGATGGTAGAAGGATGTCAATGCATTCCTTAATAAGGAATGTGGGCAATGGGTCCAACAGGCATGATCTGGTGGGTGATTACTGATTATTTTTGCGATTTCATCTTGAGTGCCTTGAGTAAAGACTGTTAGTTTAGGAGGGTCAGAGGGGGGATGTACCGTGTTACAGGACTCAGATGAAGAAAAACTCTCACGAATTTTCATAATTTTATTTGAGAAAAATGATCAGCCAATGACTTCGAGGATTCACAAGTGGGCAGAGTAGTGCCATGGGATCTATGTAGGACTTTGTGTAACTCCTGCCATAGTTTCGTCGAATCATGGCTATTTTCGGAGATTAGTTTCACATAATAGACAGTCTTGTCCCTGTTCGCAAGACGATTAGACCAGGCAATTTGATGTCAAAGAGGACTCCTGTTGTATTGACTTTTATCTTTACACCAAGCACGTTAAAATTGACATCTGAGTGACTTAGCAAGGCGATAAGTTTCTGACAACCAGTCAGGACGCTGTTTCATGTTCAAACTGGACACAAGAGGAGCATGCCTGTCAAGGATGTGACTAAAGTCTTGTATGTACTGATCATAGAGCCGTGAGACAGAATTTGCTGGATATTTAACAAAAGGCATTTCTTTAATGTCAGACCGAAAGTCGGACATATTGATACAATGGTACCTCCTATAGGAAAATCTTGTTTGACAGGTAGCAAGAGAGGAAGGAAAGTCGATAGCACATTTAATGACTGCATGATCAGATATGAATTCACAGATGTCAACATGTACACACACATCTTGATCACTGGGGGAAAGAATGAGATCAAGGATATGACCGTGCAAGTGAGATGTATAACTGACTGTGTTAGATTACATGATTCTAAAAGGGCTTTCAAATTGTGACTATCAGTACAAGGTACATCCACGTGTATATTGATATCACCACATATGAAGTAATTGCAATCAACAAAAGACAGAAAACAGACAAAGGACATAAATTTATGTAAAAATGGAAGAACACAGTCCAAGAGGGCGGTAGATAGAAGCTAGGAGCAAAGTTCGGCACGAAACTGAGACTGATATGACCGTATTTTCAAAGGAGCTATAATTAGGGGTATCCACCTTGCGATATTTGTATGTATCATGAATGAAGAAACCAAAACCAACACCAATACCTGATGAACATAGCCTATGTATCAAAGAGAACCCATCTGGGGTTAGTGAATGAAGGAAACTATCTGAATCAGTAGTATGAATACGTGTTTCAGTGAGACAGAGGAAATCAAAGGTGTGAGATGCTATTGTGTCAGCAAGGAGAGGGTCCTTATTCCGGATTGACCTTGTATTTACTAAGCCAAGCATAACTGGTCCAGGATTCATGGAACATCACCACACATAAGAATCAATAGTATAAGCCCACTCTGTTTTATGATAGGGGGAAAAACATGGCAGGTGGAGCTATAGGAGTATTTTTTAGCAATCCTTAACATGGATGGAATGAGGAATCCACTTCCAGCAAAATTTTGTGAGACACTCCTGAGATGAGTAGCAGCCATCAACATGGTGCAGAAGAGTCAAATGTGCATGGCAAACATCTTGGTTGGGTTGGTTAAATGAAAAATGCCCTAGGATTAAAAATTACCTGTAGGTGGCCTAAACCTTTATGGCCTTAATTACTAACCCTTGAAACTTTGTTCCGTGGGCGACTCACAGGCACCCTAGCAACCCACACTAGGACCAATAATAAGCAAGTTATAAGCACTTTTAACTTTGGCTATCTTCGTATGACCTTGAAGGAGGGGTCCAAGGTCAAATCTAACCACATCAAAAGATTCCCAGCCCATGATTTCCTATAAGTTGGTTTATCATCCCAAAAATCTAGGACCAATAATAGGCGAGTTATAAGAACTTTTAAGTTTGGCTATCCTTGTTTGACATTGAAGGAGGGGCACAAGGTCAAATCCGACCACACCAGAAGATTCCCAGCTTATGATTTCCTATAGGTTGGTTTACCATCCCAAACGTCTTGAACCAATAGTAAGCTAGTTATAAGCACTTTTAACTTTGGCTATCCTCGTTTGACTTTGAACGAGAGGTCCAAGATCAAATCAGACCACACCAGAAGATTCTGAGTTCATGATTTCCTATAGGTTGGTTTACCATCCCAAGTGTCTTGGACCAATAATAAGCGAGTTATAAGCACTTTTAACTTTGGCTATCCTCGTTTGACCTTGAAGGAGGGGTCCAAGGTCAAATCTGACCACATCAAAAGATTCCCAGCCCATGATTTTCTATAAGTTGCTTTGCCATCCCAAAGCACTAGGACCAATAATAAGCGAGTTATAAGCACTTTTAAGTTTGGCTATCCTTGTATGACCTTGAAGGAGTGATCCAAGGTCAAATCTGACCACATCAAAAGATTCGCAGCACATGATTTCCTATAGGTTGGTTCCACATTGTAAACCTCTACAACCAATAATAAGGGAGATATAAGCACTTTTACTTTAGCACTCCGTGGATGACCTTGAATTAAGAGCTTCAAGGTCAAATGTCTGCAAGGTTGTAGAGGACATATATATCTGTTACAGATACATATCACCTATGAAGACATTCAACCTTCTACCTATAAGAAACAGCCAGTAGAAAAATGTAGATAATTTTCAAAGAAATGCCCGTGGCGGCCATCTTGTTTTTCAGAATGAGGCTAATTTCCTTCCCACAGAATCTTACCCCCAATGAAGATATCCTGCAAATTTTGTGAACCTAGCTGATGTAGTTTTCCTCTGAGGGTGTTAATGCCGAAAATCTCTCTACGTGCAGTGGCGGCGGCGGCGTAGCGAACGCTAAACCAAAGTATTCACTGGATGCCTCCGGTGGATACAAATATACAACTGACTGACCAACATACTTTGAAAGATTTTGAAGTAATGAATGCACCCAAAACATAACCTCCCTGTTGGAGGCAATGAAACATATAACCAACTGGATATCTTGATGTGTACACCTGACTTGCAAGTTATACCTCTTGCGGTCAAATTAATTGGTAGTGGTATGCTCTCACAAGGTAAACATCAATAGCTTTGAAACCATGAGTAACCTTCCGCAAATAATGTCTCAAACAAACACCATTGCGTACTCAAAATAATTGTTTAACTAATGATGTGATTATCAATTATGTGTCCTTAGAAAGAAATTGAAAAGAAAACTCTGAAAATTTCTGATATTAACTAACTTAGTACTTGCTGTAATGGGATTATTGCCTAAGGACACACTTATCATAGCTGGTTGCTGAATCCCATGTTGTCGTATATAAATAACGAAAACCATTTATCAGTCACAAAGTAGAAAGATATCCCTATCTTGATGAACTGCATGTATTTTGGTCTTGTGGTTATTGCAGCATGTAAATATGATTCAATAATTAGCTTACTATAGAATTTCTGCTGACTACCAAAAGGCTTTATTAAGTGCTGGTCTCACTTTTCTGTTTTGATACAAACAAACAAGGATCTATACGGCTGTACGGGAAACATGAAAAACTAGTGTACAAATGGTATGTGTTTCACAAAATTTATTTAGTTATGATATCACAATGAAAATACAGATCTGTAAAGCTTTGTGAAAAAACCAGTATGAACTAATGATGATACAATACAGTGTGAAAGTAAGATAAAGTAAACTTGAAAGCGATAACATACAATTACTAGAAAAACACTCAGAGAGAGCACACCTCTTCCAAGCCCCAATACCTCTGCAATGATAAAAAAAATAGTTTTTATTTTTTTGGTTCCAGATGATGATCCTGGTCAGCAAAATATAATTATGTGTTCCTTGTTCCATCGTCCACATTTCCTGAAAATTTGTGCACAACTTTCCAAATGATTTGCAAACAAACTTCACCAATTACATATACCTTCTTTTCGGGGGTTTATCAGGTGATATTGGGTATGACATAACTCAAAACAATAGGATTTGAAAATAAAGTAAGACCAGGTATGACATCCCTTAAACGAGAAGATATAATTATAAAATTATGAAAAGATATAGGATATTATAATAAAGTAACATCGGGAGTTACATACCTAAAAAAATATAATAGGAGAAATGTCATTTTTTATTGAAGAATTCTCCAATATTAAACAGATTCGTAAGTAAAGCATATACATGAAATTTCTTTAAGTAGAATGACTACAACTTCCTTATTCCCGATACGATTTTGAAATTATTTCTACCATTTCTTTCTTCTGTTTGAAGAAGTCATGTAGTTGAGCTTGTCATGTCAACTCTTACCATATTTACTCATATTCTTATTCTAACCATTCTCTTTTTATACTCACAAAATTTCTTTCAAAAGTGATATATAGTCCAACTGGACTGGGCAATTCCAAAAATCTTTGACCTTCATTCGTCCATGTGTAGCAAGTGTTCACAATGTCCCATTCTAATTCTAATAGTACTATTATAGTGCTTAATCTCCATCTATTGACAGACTATAATGCCAGAATCAGAGATCGCAATCGTTAAATCAGAAACATTCTAGGAGTCTGTGCCACAGAGAAAGATGGAGACAAACTAGAAAATCTAGGGTGGGTAAACTTTTGCAGAGAGATAGGTTTTCAGCTTCGTCCTGAATGAAGAGAGAGATTTGGCTTAGTGTATATTGTCAGTCAGATCATTCCAAATCTCTGGGGCATCACATGCAAAGCTGAGGCCGAAATGCTGTTTTTGTCTTATATATTGAGGCAAAGGTTGGGACTCGGGACCTCAAGCATGCCTTCTAATTGATCCTAACAGTTCTATACACACTGTGGTTGGTTCAAAGTATTTTGGATAACCACTATGTAGAAACTTGTACCCTAATAGGGCTGTCTTGAAAACAGAGCGATGCTTGATAGGCAACCAATGAAGACTCTTTCTTACAGGAGTGATATGTGAGTACTTAGTGGTATTAGCCACAATTCTAGCAATTCTTGAACACACTACAGCCTACGAAGATCAAGAGCAGAGAGACTTCTATACAAGGAATTACTGTAGTCAAGACGACTTCCAACAAGGCATTTGCAGCCAAGCAAACCTGTCTTTTACTGCTTATTATTCTTATTACACATTAGGTTGAACTTGTAGAAATAAAGATGAAATTATTATATTATTATAATAAAGTTTATCTGTTATTTGTCTGGATCAATATTACAGTTAATAGTTTGTGTAGAATAAACATTTTACTAGGCTGGTGTTAAATACTTAGTGTCAGATGTATAAGAGGTTTTCAGGCGATCTCTCTGCTGTAAAACTTGTTCAATAATGCACTCGTCAATCCCATTTACAGTTTTAATTTGCACATGCTTTGTTTACTAAAAATCCATGTATTAACATGCAACCGTGAGCTAATACACAGTCTACAAACAACAGGATTGATGTTGTTTGTAACTCCTGAAATAGTGAAGTAATATCCATAGCTATTATGTGAACTTCACAATATGACAATAATTTTCCAGAGGCAATTAAAACTAACTGTTGTTCAGACATAGTCAAGAATTAGGGTATTTTATTTTAATTATAATCTTTAGAAGTTTTTTTCTTAAGATGGTATCTCATTTAAAGTGGGCGACGCATTATGCAGGACTACATTGGTCAAACATGGTGAATTTTTTTTTGTTCGGTGATCGGTTAATAAATTATATGAAAGACTGTATGACATTTAAACATGTACTTAGTTGCCTTAATATGGCCAGAGGTGAGTTAGTTTAATATTGCAATTCTTTAAACTAGGATGTATAGTCTGCCAATCATATTAAACAATGTATCATGCACTCAAAACATTGCACTTGTCTTAAGTAGTTTTATAAAACACAACCGAGCAGGCATAGACTTTTGAAAACACGTTTATTTACTGTTGAGAATCGATCCTGATATTGATGTACACTTTTGCAACACAAAATCTAAGTTAGTTTTCTGACATGAAAAAGTAGTCATATTTCAGGCATGAAATACTGGTGATTTAGCGTTGAAAATTGATCCTGACATATATTCAACACTAAATCTTTCTTAGATCAAAAAGTAGTCATGTTTCACACACTAAATATTATTTAGATTTCCAACATTAAAAAGTAGTCATGTTTTAGACAAGACATTTTGGTGATGTAGGACTGAAAATTTATCCAAAAATAATGTTCACTTTTTCAACAGTAAATCCAAGTATTATTTCTGAAGGGAAGAAGTAGCCATATTTTGGAACAAAAACATATTGAATATGGAAAAATGTATGATATGAGCATGTTGAATATGGGAAAATGTATGAGATGAGTATGTTAATTGTGTACCTTCCCAAAAATGGAAAAAATGGACCGTTCCATAGGCCATGCCCACCTCCCGGTTTAACATATTTTAGTTGTCTCCATGTCAGGCCTTGTCTGACAAACAAATGACAAAAATGGCGGGAAATCAAACGTAAACAATGAGTATTTCAAGATATACGAGAAAAAACAGGTGTTATAAATGATTGGATGGAGTATAGAATAAGAAATTATTATTATTGTTTTATTGTGACTACAATTAGAAAATAAATAAACAATTTATTGATGAAAACAAATCCTTTTGCATTACAGTAATGCAGGTGCTCCACTGGAGCCGACCCTGTAACGGACCCTACGGCCCTAGGGTCGGTTCAAAAGTCGTAGAGTCGTGAGAGAAAGCACGCAAAACTGGTGGGTCAGTTATGAAATCCCCAACAGGATGGTACAGTTACAGACAGGACATAATGGCCATCCCAACAAGATGTAGGGTGGGGGACGTTTTTTGCATGGCCAGTCATAGAAGTACCATGACAAGCCCTAAACCCCTAACAGACAAGCCGGATAACAAACAGACAAGCTGTAAAGACAAACAGACAAGCCGGGAACATGATACCGACCCTTCCCGACAGGACTGATTGTTTTTGAGAGTAGGGATCCAGAATCGGGATCCATATCACACTATATAAACCACCTTCCCCTGTGATGTGCCCTTCATTTCACACTTCAAAGATGACAGGAACACATCAAGAGCAACTGATAGATCACTTTTGTTTTTTATTAGTTGAATTTATTTTTACATGTTGTGATTTCAACACACAAAATACAGCAGAACCCAGCACCTGCCAGCCAGCATCACCATCACCCCCACCACCCAGAAGGAGAAGGAAGCCACAGAATCCATGGGTCCTGCCCTGGATACTGCAGAAAGAGGAGAGAGGTTGCTACAGAACACTCTTGGACAAGCTAATCACTACTGACATACCAGGCTACAGAAATTTCACCAGGATGGAGCCAGCATTTTTTTATTTGATTGAAGAAAGAATCACCCACACCTCAGGAAGTAAATTACCAACTTCAAGAAGCCACTTGAAGTCGGGTTGAAACTGGCAGTTACTTTGAGACACTTATCCGCAGGGGAAAGCTACACCTCACTGCAATACCACTGGAGGGTTGGAAGAACGACCATCTGCAAATTTGTCCCCCAAGTTTGCAAAGACATTTTGTATGAATTTCAACAAGAGTATCTGGTGTGCCCCACTGATCCTGAAGACTGGAAGAAAATTGAAGAAAGATTTAAAAACAGATGGAATGTCCCCCATGCAGTCGGTGCACTAGATGGAACCCATATTGCTAACAAGAAGCCCAAGAAGTCAGGCAGTGAATATTTCAACTACAAGGGCTAATTCTCCCTGACACTTTTGGCTTTAGTTGATGCAGATTACAAATTCCTGTGGGTCAACACGGGGGCCAGTGGGTCATCATCTGATGCACAGATTTTCAACTGCAGCAAACTGAAAAGAAGAATTAAGAATAGAACCTTGGGGCTACCGCCACCTGATGGGCAGATCTACACTATTTCCTGCTGGGGGACGATGCCTTTGCCCTGATGCCTTGGCTGGTCAAGCCTTACAGTAGACACCAACTGACCAGAGGAGAGAATAGCCAACTACAGGATATCCAGGGGGGAGAAGGGTGGTTGAGAACTCATTTGGTATACTTGTCAAACGATTCTGGGTGCTGTTGACTCCATGGAGCAGAGGCCAAAAGTTGTGAGAGACATTGTGTTAACATGTGTGGTACAACATAACATGCGGAGAAGCCATCGGGGGGAGCAGACAGACCACCCACTCCAGCTGTTGACATACAACCACCACAGGGGGACCAGGGGGAACAGAGACATCAAAAGAACTTAAGAAACCCATCGGGGGAGACCAAACATCAACGAGACCTACTGAAAGACTACTTCAATCATTGGGGGTGCTGGATGGGCAGAAGGACAGAGTTTAAGAAGCCTGAGGGGGAGAACATGCTGTCATCTATCAGTCCTTTTCAGGACTTCCCAAATAACCCAAGAACTTTTATTTAGCAAAGTGTTGCCTCAAAAAATAACTCATCACAAACACAAATCCATCCCAAACTCAGTTCACAAAAATAAATTTCATCACTTACAGCTTAAAACCCAGGTCCTCAATTTAGAAAGTTGACATCCCACCCCAACATGACCTGGCTTTATTCTTAGATAAAATAACTGAAAAACTAGTATGAAAAAAAAGTTTCCAAATAAATACCTGAAAATATTTTATGCCAAGAATTTTAACAAAGTGCTAGGAAATTTGTAAGACAAAATTATACAAGTTTGCAGTCCCAGTTTAATATTTTTTATTCAGTTTGTTAGTCCATTGCCACAGATATTTTTGAATATCTTGTTAGGCCTCACGTTTGTTTGTCTGTGAGTGTGCATGTGGCATTTTAGTTCAAGTTGGGTTTTGGGAGGGAGGGACGTGGGTTTGAGTCTGGATCTTGTTTTTTTGGGGGGGAGAGTGTGTTTTTTTAATGGATTTTTGTTGGGGGTGGGGGTAATTTTACTTTAATGTCTTAGGAGATTATTTTTTATTAAGGGGACTTTTTGTTTATTATTTTTTTCTCTGTTTTTGGTGGAACTTTAATAATATTTGTTTAACATTCATTCATTCATTCATTCACACAATTTTTTATGTACTGTGGGGAGGTGTAAGTGTTGGAAGGTGTGCTTTTTCTGTTTTTGGTCATAGACATGCAGCTTGTTAATTGTTTTTGGAAGATTCGGGTGGAGCTTAAAAGGGCCTGGTTGGTGCGACTTGTCCGGGATAATCCGTTGATTTGGGCTGACTGCTGGCTGGACTGGCTGGAAGGTCTTGACTCTTCATGATGAGTGGAAGATGGCACTGGTGACGGTGCTGGCTGAAGTTGAAGTTGAGAGGGTGAAAATAGCTGTGGTGTGTCCATCTGCTGATACTGAAGCACACTGGGAATAGCTCCAAAGAGACTAGATAATCCAGAAGTGTTGTGCTGACTTTCCTCCTGTGGTGAAGGTGCAACTGAAGGTGGGTTGAAAATCATTTGTCTGGAAGTCCCAGGCTGTTGGTCACCCACAACTACGTAAGAAGTTGGTTGTGCTGATGTTGATGAAGGTCTTGATGGTTGCTGTACTTTGGCAAAAACTGTAACAGGCTCTCCTGTGGCTGTTTGTGTAGGCTGCACAACTGGAATGGAGACTGGTTGAGTTTCCAGTATGGTGAGTATGTATTCACTTCCTGCTGTGGCCTGTGATGCTTCTGGAAGTTAATATGTGGTGACCTCTTGACTTTTGGTGACCTGTCTCTTGCGCTCTTCGGCCTTGTACTGTATTTCACTGAGAAGCTTCACTGTCCCATTCCTGAAGGTTAAAAGGTCTCTTTCTTCCAGGTTTTCAATCTCGACTATCTAGGACTTTGAGTGGGGTCCTGATGTGCACCCAGAAATGTGAAAATCATCGACCTCATCTGCTGGAACTGATCTAGGACTGGATCTGCAGAAGGGAACTGGTGGTGGTAGTCGTGACTGGAGGCTGTCGTCGCTTGGGACTGGTCCCCGTAGGCTGATGAGTAACATCTGATGCAATGCTGATTTCCATCTCAGATTCTGTATCTCTGGATGTATCTGGAACTGAAACTGAGGCTGCGGCTGCAGAAGGTCTCTGTGGTGACATGAATGCAGAAGACTTGGAAACTCCCTTCCTTCTGATGCAACCTCGTAGAAAACTGAAACTGTCCTTCAGCCAGGTCTGTCGTCTGTGCTCTTCTCAGCTGCTTGTCCTGACTTCGTCTGAGTGAGCTTGCCATATCTGGTACATTGAGTCTCGAACCACTTCTTCACAGTCTTGATAAACAAGTCTATGGTAGAAACAAGCTGCTCCCAAGGTCTTTCTTTCTTCTGCTTGTCTTTGAAACTGTCGTTGGTCTTGTCATAAAGTTCCTCATGCCGTTTAATGAACTCCACAATGGCTTCTTCGTCTGAATCACTCAGGAAAATGGACTTCATCTGGCCCTTCTTCTGTCTGGATTGAGTTGATTCTACATCGGTATCCGTGTCAGTTTGTGCACTCTTCTCTCCCCTTTCCTGGCTCTCTTCCCTCCTCTCTCTTCCTGCTCTATCCTCTCTCTCATCCCTCTCCTCTCTCTCCCTCCTCCTTCTCTCTATGTCCTCAGCTGTATCTTCTAACTGAAACTGTGGTTGAGTGTCAGTTGGTACTTCAATATTTCTCCTTCTGCCCCTTGGCATGCTGATCAATCAATCAATTGTACAGCTTGTTTTAAAAAACAAAACTTAAAATTAAAAGTGAAACCTCACAGAACAGATTTTACTCCAAACCAGTCCAGCCTAGCTCAAAACTTAAGCTAATTTTCAAAAAATAAAAACCTAAAGAAAAGCTGCACACCAGTTATCTCTCGACAAGTCAAAGCCCAAATATACACAGATTGTCTAGTGACTTGCCTTTTTATACCCACAGATTTTAAAACCAACAGGCTGTAAGACGCAAAAATATTGCCAGCCTGTCTGTTACAGTTCCTGGCTTGTCTGTTAGTGTTATAGGCCTGTCGATTATTGCTTACAGCTTGTCTGTTTCAGTTTACGGCCTGTCGGTTACAAATTTTCCCGACTCTAGGACCCAATAATATTTACAAATACATCCCTTGAAAAGGTCACATTTTTGTAATTCAAAAATGACACCCGTCCTTGCCCTTGAAAATCCGAGGAGATGATTGGTTGTTGCTATTGTAGTAAACAGGATGTTTGCTGATTTGTGGCATTTTGATTGACGTCGTGGAAAGGTCCATTGTGTCATAGCTATATCATTTTAATTCATCCTTCTTAGTTCTAACATTGTCCCTTTTAATTTGTGTGTTTTACCCAAATCAATACTCTTTATTAGTTAGCACGTTAATTACTGTATATCTACAATATATTTGGCTATGAAATTGTCACAAAATTTTATCTATATTTTGTATTTAAATAGCAGCTCTAATCTCAAAGGATAACAATCAAACTGGATATCGGTTTTTAAATTGCAAATCTACACTGAAAGCTACCCTTGCGAAATCTAATATGCAATATTTGCTTCATCTGCAATAAAAAGTAGCACCTTGGTGAATCATCAAAACAGTGTGTAATGAATACATACACATTGATAAAATCTATATGCAACAGTCATTCCTATGTACCAGACAATATATTTAGATAGAATAAGAAAATCACTTGTCAAAGGCAGTCTGAACCTAAGCTCTTCAGTTATGGCATGTTATCACTCTGAGAACACAATAAACTCTGTGTTGTCATGGGGTTCATATATATTTCTTATCAGTACTCCTTGCAGTACTCACTACTAGGTCTGTGAGTAAAAGTAATTGTTGACAAAACCACACAATAGCAAGTGCTTACTCTTTCTCAATAACATGGTGTGGGCTTGTATAGCTAGGTCCACTCTTTTGTGGTCAAAATTGAAAATCGATTTAGCTGTGTAAGCAATGTGGTGAAGTTGTACACATTTAGGGTAGTTGTGTTATTATTTTTGAAACTACATTCATAAGATGAATATTTTGAAAGAGAAACAGCAAAAACGCATTGTGACTTTACTTGAGAGTTTTTTTCTAATTGCATTGTTTATTTTAAACACAGAGAATGTCACTTTACAAACATTTAATTTGCTTAAGATATTACCAAGAATTCCTCAGATTACTGAAATTGGATTATCCTATTATAGGAAAATAGTATTATGGATATCCAGGTAAAAAACGTGAAAAAATTTCATAATATGTATAACCATATACTGTGGGATGAAGTTTGATTGCACGCCCACGCAATATTATGAAACAGATACAATGAAACAGCCATCCTCGATGATCAAGGTATCATATATCCATGAATTACATGGAAAATAGTCATTTCACATATTATTATGAGAATTCAGCTAACCACATGAGAACCAATGGTTTTAGCTACTAAATGAGAAATATAAAAAATATAAATGTCATGATTCTGTAAAAAATAATCTGTGTTGGAGTAACATAGATTAAAACATATGATCAAACTAAGAATAAATTGCAAATTCAAGGCATACTTCAACATTATTTCACCAATTGGATTCAGCCTGATTTCACTGGTTGGATTCAACTAAAATGGTGTGCAAATCTACACGCATTTCAACCACATTTCACTTTTGTATTCAACCTGATTTCTCCCATTGATTTCAACATAATTTTAACTGTTGGATTCAACTAAAATCGGTTTGCAAAATCTACATGTATTTCAACCAGATTTCACCATTGGATTCAACCTGATTTCAAAGTTGCATGCCTCCTGGGAAGTGTGTCTTTAAAAACCATGCTGATCTGTAATGTTAACATCACAGAACACAGATTTTTTCAGTCTGAAATAAACTGTACTGTAACTGTCACAGAAGATCTTACTATTATCTCCCGCCTGAGACCAAGGCTGTGGTCGAGAGATTATAAAACACCATCCGTACTTAAGTCTGTGTGTGCATTCGTCTGTCACATTTTAAATAAACCTTTATATCTTGGTCATTTACGAATATATCCTCACCAAATTTGCAGGGAATGTTTTTTTTTTTTTCCGATAATTTTTGATTTATTCACTCTTTTTGCACAATATGTCTTGGTAACCGGAGGGGCGAGAGTGGCAAACCCCCCATCAGCACCTTACAAAGAATTTCATACACAGTATGAAAAGTCAACTATTTGACAGAAATAAATACATTATTTAGTAGACACATTAACAAGGGTAACTGCAGGACATATATTGATTAACATGATATCTGATATTGAAATTCAACACTTTGGTTTTGATATAAATAATCACAGGAAATTGTACGCTGAGTACAAACTGGTAAACAGAAAACTTTAGCATAAAATTTATAGATGACTGTGTTTTACAAAAAAGAAAATTGCTGACATATCCTGTTTGTTGAATATTGAAGGAATACTAAAATAAGCCAGACCAAAGTTGATATTACACGGACACTAGTGTGCATGTGTTTCTGTCTAACAATTAATATTTAATATAGCAAGTTAAAACATATTTATTGACAATGATACTCAAAATTCTTTAGGATTGTACTTATATTCTGCCATTGTTTACCTAATTGCTTATAAGTAAGACCTTTTGTCTTTGTGAGTTCACAAATTGTAAAATATTTTTATTTGCCCACTGGTCTTTGCCCCTGTTGATATACCAATCTTTGTATATGAAAAACGCAATCACTGATATAAGGAAGCATTTTGTCTGGTCCATATTTGATATAATTATATCTTTTATTGTCAATTTAATGTTCAAGAAGGTGGACATTTTTTTCCAAACACAATTTGCTTTTTTACAGAAAAATAATAAATGGGGAATATCATGAAGCACATTGCAAATTTCACATTTGTCGCTTGAGGCAAAGCCCCACTTTTTCAAATTTTTTTCACAAGGCAAAATTAGATTTATGATTTTATAATTAAATTCTGCTATTTGTTTGTCTTTGATATGTTTTCTTTTCTTAGTGTACAGAACTTTATAATTTATAGTTGGATCATCAAATAGTTTGATCCAGAAATGTTCCTGAAAAGGAGATATTTTTTTGTTGTTAACTAGTGATGTATACAGGTGCTTACTGTTCATCCTTTTTGATTTACAATGATTTTCGTTCACAAGTGGACCTGGTTCTCTGGATAGCCTGTCATGAGTTTCTACTTGAAATGTGTTTATTAATTTACTAAAAGGCCTCAAAGCCTCTTTTACATAAAGTATTTCAGAATATATATTTCTTTTGTCCTTTATTTTACTATAGATGTATTCTACATCTATTTGACCTTCAGTAAATTTCAAAGAGTAAACATATATTATCCCTGCATCTATCCAATTTTTGAAGTATAAAACTTCACGATTTTTAGTTTCCTTTGACAAATATGTAAAATGCAAGTTACCCCATATTATTTCTTCAAGAAACATTTGTTTTGTTACAGGTTTATTCAAGCTTTTTGCTCTGTTAAATGCAATAAAAATGTTCTGATAAAATAATGGGATACTTTTTAATAGAGGAAATTGTTTAACATCTTTAAAATTAAATTCAACCAAAATATTGTTTGGTCCAAATTTATCTATGTAATTATGTCCAAATATACTCCAATCACTTTGACTTTTGATTATTTTTTGTACCCATGCACCTTTAATAGCATGTATCTGAGATTCAATGTCAACCATTTTTAAACCACCATATTCTATCTCTGCTATTAATGTTTTTCTTTTAATTTTATCAGTTGAGTTCCATATAAATGAGTACATCACATTTTCCAATTTTTTAATGAAGCCTTCTGGGGTTGGCAAAAAGTGGGCTGGATACAGGACCTTGGGTACAATTAATGACTTTATTATGGTGATTTTGCCAAACAGAGTTAAATTACGTCTTTTCCAGGAATTTAAAGTTTTTTTCAGCTTCTCTTAGCTTTGACCACCAGTTTAAATCAATGCATGCTTCTTTGTCTTTCCCTATATATATGCCAAGGTACCTTACAGGATTGATGAGCCATTTTATGCTCCCAATTTTACTGATATTGTGCTTTGTTCTGTTTCCCAACCAAATTCCTTCAGTTTTATTTTTATTAAGCATTGGACCAGCTAATGTGCCAAATTCATTAACAATGTCCAACACCTTTGATAAATGCTCTTCATCTTTTAGGAATACTGCCATATCATCTGTATACTGACACAGTTTTAGTTCCTTTTCAGCATTAGCAGACATTATTCCTTCTATAGAACTTGTTTTGAGTGTATCGGCAAGGACTTCAACAACTAAAATAAACAGTAGTGCTGAAACAGGACAACCCTGACGTATCCCTCTGTGTAAACTGATTTTACCTGATAGCCATCCATTATTTTTAAAGATTGCTGATGGACTGGAGTATAAAAGCATGATCCATCGAATGAATTCTTCTCCAAATTTGTAATGATCAAGTGTTTTCAAAATAAAATCCCATTCTATGGTATCAAAAGCTTTTTCAAAATCAAGCAATAATAGCAGGCCAGTTTTATTATGTTTCTCTAAATTATCGATAACATCAAGCGTTTTTCTTATATTAAATCCAATAAATCTACCTTTGACATAACCAGTCTGATCATGAGAAATAAGTTTTGAGAGAACATTTTGAAGCCTATTTGCTAAAACAAATGCAAGAATTTTATAATCTATGTTTGCAAGACTGATTGGCCTGTAATTTTTTATATCGGAACGGTCATTCTTTTTAAATATCAAGCTCATAACAACAATGTTCCTCGAATCTGACAATGATCCATCTCGGAAGGCTTCATTGTAAGAGTCTATCAAGAGTTGTGAAAGAATATCCCAGAAGGTTCTATAAAACTCCACAGTTAGCCCATCTAAGCCTGGTGATTTGTTAGTTTTCATGCTATTTAATGCATAGTTGCATTCTTTTTTTGTTACAAAACCTTCACAACTGTCTGAGTCCTCCCTTGATAATTTCTTTTTAACTTTACATTTTCTAAGGTAATCATTAATATCAGATATTTTAGGATTTTTACTGCTATAGAGATTTGTGTAGAAATTTGTTATTGTTTTTAGGATGTCTTCATCAGTATTTGCAATTTGTCCATTCTCGCCTAGAAGCATATCAATGCAATTATTAGCTTGACGGTGACTTTCTAAGCCCAAAAAATAGCTACTGTTTTTTTCTCCTTCCTCTATCCATTTTGAACGTGATCTTATAAAAGCAGCTTTCGTTCTTTCATTATAAAGCTCGGATAGTTTTAACTTTATGTTCTGGCGTTCAAGCAAAAGATTTTCAGCAATATTATTTTTGGTAAGTTTTGAGTCAATTACATCAATTGCTTTCTCTAGTTGTGATATCCTACACTTTTTACTTCTAGCTCTATTTATTGAATATGCAATACTTAGTTCTTTAACTTTAACTTTTATTAATTCAAACATTTGCTGTTTTGTGATGACACCATTATATTGTGATATGGTTTTGGTAATTTCTGACTTTATAAGATCTATATATATTTGGTCTGCTAGGAGAGAGTTATTCAGTTTCCAATACACTTTCCCCCTTTTTCTTTCAGTCAGGTTAAGATTAGCTGTAACCGCTTTATGATCAGGTACTGGACAGCAGGTAATGTTACATGTGTCAACATATTTTTGTACATTTTCTGACACTAGAATATAGTCAATACGACTATTTCTGGATGGCATAGTAGGATGGATGTATGAAAAAGACTTTTTATCTGGGTTTATACAGCGGTAAATGTCAACTAGCCCATTGCTTTCAATTAATTCCTTTAAGTAATAGCCACTTTTATCTATGTTACCAGATGCCCTGTCTATGACATTGTAGCATGTATTAAGATCCCCAGCAATAACAAGATAGGGATTGTTCTTATTATGTTTTTTAACCAGGTCTTTACTCCTTTGCTATGCACAGATGTAGAACAACAGTTAAAAAGTAATCCAAACTCATAAAATTCATTTCTCATTTCTTGATCAATTTCATATGTAATAAAAGTCTCTTGCAGACATATTATATGAAATCTGTTTACTTTTAGCCAGTTTAACAATCTACTTCTTTTGCCTTTATTTCGTAAACCACGGACATTTATAGTTGCAATTTTTAAATTTTTAAAAACTAGAATTTTAGTCTATTTCTAAAAATACATGTTAACACTAACATTTATTTAACTGTTTGTCTGACTCCTGTCTTTTCTGGTGTTTTGGAAGGTTTTCGTTTTGCCTTGTCTTTGTAACTGACAAACATTTGCTTAATTGTCCCAGCTTTTTTCACCTCTGCAATAGGTTCAGCCTGCTCTTGTGATTGGTTTTCTTGCAAACTTTCTGTGCTTTGACTCACTGTGCGTGTTTCACGCACTGCATCCTGTTTCTGTTTGCCATCAGTCTCTTTGCTATCACTAGGCAAGTCCTGCTTTATAAGAGTGTCTCTGACCTCCATAAGAATGATCCCTAAATTATTCAGTCCAGGAAAGTACTTCGGATCAATTCTTTCAGTGGAGCTTGGTGATAAGCCACTTGCCCAGAGCTTGTCATAGGTCGCTTCTGCCAGATAGTATCCATCAGATTCAATGAGCGCTGTTTTGAACTCACTCACTTGGCTTGCCTTGGCACTTATGATTTCATGCATAATGTCTATATTTTTTGACTCCCATTCTTCAGTGATCTCGTCTGGAATCTCCTTGCTATACCTTTTTGCTTTGCCAGCATGGGGAGCTTGTCTGATCTTTTCAGCTAATGGCTTCATATCTGCATGGATAGCTTTCTTCCACTGATAGGCATGCTCAGCTGATTGAAATGTCTTCCCAAACACAGATAACTCACACATATAAAAGTTTGAGAAAATGCTGTTCTGCGATCTGAATGATATGATTTTGGGACCCTGGTTTCTGGCCTGGCAGTCAGCGTCTCCATCTCTATGCCCAGCAACATTGCAGACAGAGCAGTGCGGTTTGAACTGTCCATCATGGTACACTTTGCAGCGGATGTCTGCTATATGGGCAACCCTTGGAAGGAGAGGCCAGACAGGTGTTTTTACAAAAACAAAACGATCTCCATTCTTGAAGTTGGTCAAATCACCATTAGAGTCACAGATTTTGCCATATTTAATATCTGAAACTATTGTCACATTGTTGAGACTCAGGAAGTTTTCAATCTCTGTATTTGCCACAGACAGAGGTAAGTCCTTGATTGTGACCTTCTCACAGTTCATGTTAAATTAATTCATCAATGCTGGATTCTTGTCAAACAATGGAACTATCTTGCCGTTTATCAGGACTTCTTTTCTGATCAATAGCCTGGCACGGCTTTCTCTACTTTTCAAGTAAATTCGCCATATACCACCAATGTTCTGAGCACCATCCACACTACTAGTGCCGATTTGCAGGGAATGTTAATTGCTATAAAACATGCATGCAAAACATTTTGGCCTCATTTTGAAAAACAAAATGCCCCCATAGCTGATTGTTCAAAAAGTTTAAATATTGAAGCTAGCTTCATCAAATTTGCACAAAATGTTTATAGCTAGAAAAGTTTGCCTCAGAGTAATGATGACCTAATTTGGAAAACAAAATCACATATTTAAGGTCAAATTGGAGTCATAATATTAAAAAAGCCTTATATGTTCATAATTATTGCTTCCACAATCTTTCTTATTATTGGTTCTAGAACTTCGAAAAGAGAAAAGAGAAAATTGTAGACTGTGTTAGGTTCAGTTGGGTCATCATATTAAAAAGGCCTTTTATCTCCATTATTATTGCTCCTTGGCTTTTCATGGTCAGACCACTTCCAGTTTTTTCTGAATATCAGGGGGATAAACACAGTGGCAGTGGTCTTTTTTGTTATTCAACCATCACCAACATGAAGGTCACCGTGTGTGACAGGCTTTAGTTGAAGTTGGGTGTTTTATGTCATACTTCCACACCCCAAATGTTGACATGAAGTGGACTCAAACCAATAACCACAGAGGTAAGAGCGATGTAGTTGAATGCAACCAATGTAAGCCAATTATATTACACTGAAGCTTTTCACCTGATGTGATGAAAAAAAATCTTATAAATAGAAAAATGTTAATCTCACAAGAATAGACTGATCCCCTTACCGCTTTCCCGTGCAGGCCAGGCCTTTTCTAGTATCATCTTGTAACAGCAATCATAAATAATGTACGTTACTCGACCTATATTGTGCTTATTTTGATAATGTTATCATATGATTTTTTTTCTCAAACAGAAAATGTGCAACAATATAATGGTTCGAATTATTCGCTATCACTCACAAAACAAGGTTTTCCTGTTAAATAATTTGCCAAATCAAGCATTATTTTTCTCATTATAAATATTTGATCTCATAAGTCTCATTATACATTAGAAAATATACCTAGACCTATTTAAAAAAGATAAAAAACAAAAGGAAGTTCCTTATTCATGAGTCAGTTTCACAAAGCATTGCAGTTCAGATTGGAGCATGTGAAAGTCACGGAGGTAACACCATTTTTAAGAAACTGGTGACCAGGCTGTCACCAACAAAGAACTTGGCAAAAGAGGTGGGGGATGCCTGTCCAAAGAGATCAGTTTTATAGTGAAAGATCATTTTAAGGTCCAGAGTTCATGATAAAGGGACTCAACTATTCAAAGAGCAAAGCGTATGAATCAAATTGTACCGAATTGTGACATAACCTTCAAAATGAGTCAACAATGCAGTGGACCTAAATTCTTTATAGTCAGTGGAAATCAGTCACTCAGAACTAAGTGACAAATCAGTGACTGTATATTTCAGTAATAATCCATCGCTGGGAAGATTTTATGCAGAATAATAGTGCCGTTAACAGTTTATAACCATCAAAAAGAAGCCTGAACCATTCAAAACTGCCAGTGGTACTAAACTTCTGTGTGAAGTCGAACTAGTGGCGGATTGGTACTATTTTAGAATGATTAATATCAAACAGACGTTTAGCTTATACAGTTGTTGGAATAACCCATTTTTGTATACAAGGTGATCCTATATTTATAATCCACCAGTTTTCGTCTTTTGATCAATGAGAATCATGAAAATAAGCACGTCATATCATAATGTGATTTAACTGGCTAAGAAACTTGGCCCTATTCACCCTGAGTAGCTACACCATTGCTGTATCTTCTAATCATACATATATCATTTGAGAAAACAAGGCCGAAGGGGGTTTTGGTTTACTAGCGCGAGTCACAAAGTGATATGGTCATGGGCAAGCGCGGTAGCAGTTACCGGTTGTCTTTAAGTTGCAACAGGAAAAGACAAAAAGTTTAACTTAACAACTTTATTTAAAATTTAAAATAATGATTACAGTCAACTGATATGCTCTCAATGGTACATACAATGAAACAATAATGAAACCACTCTGACCTGACCAATGTAACTGACAGTTAAGTTTATCCCCTGTATCCAGCAGTCTGTCCCATGATCAGTCCTATGATCTGTCCTGTGGTCTGTCCTGTGATCTGTCTAATATTCACTGATACACAGATGTCTGTATCCTGTGATCTGTTCAATGTTCCATCACACAAAATGTCCTTGTCCTGCTATCCTTTTTATATCCAATCACACAGAATGTCTGTCTAGAGATATTCAGATAGTTTGCACAACTGTACTGTCTGCTCCAACATATGGACAATGTCCCAAAATGCAGTAAATCCACTCTCTCCAATATCCAAAAATATCCAAAGTACAATAAATCTATCCAGATAATGTATCCAGTTCACTCCAGTAAAAGTTCATAGCAACACAAGCAATTTATATATATATATATATCCACTTGAATATTATATTCCAAGATACAATAGCCTTCCTTATAGCCAGCGAATACTAAGTTCATCTGTGGTCAGGTATACAGTGCTTATACACATGCATGGAAACTTCTACACAGTTAAAGAACCAATCTGAATTTAACACCTGTTATCAGACTCACCAAGGAAGTTCTAGAGACTACTGGCAATTGGGTTTCCCCAAATTTACTAACATAATCACTGATGTTATTAGATGAATTTTCCCAGTCTATAAATAGATCAGTACTGCATAACACATAAAAAGAATCAATAACACAATTACCTTATATGGCAATACATAAATATAAAGCTTAGTTTGAAAACAATGCACTCATATAGTGCCCATATATGTAACACCTCCCCCCTTAAAGAAAAATTTTGAAGGCCAAGGGGTTACAAAATTTTACAGTAACATTTTAAGTAACATTTATCATGTATAACTTTTACAAACTTACTAATCACAAGTATACAAATTGTACTTTAAACAAAATTTCTGGATAGAGAAATCTGTACAGATGCTCTATATTACTCTTGATAAGTCCTGTTTATACACAGAATTCTTGTCATTAACAATGTTTTAATCAACAGCCGTGAAAAACTATGTTATACCTCTTTCGAAGTATGGCTTTACCCTACTCACTTCACACACATAAGTTAAGTGTCTGCTATCACAGTTTCTAATAGTCCAATGGTGAGTTCCTAATCTCTGTGTCATTAGGTATGACCCTAGATCTCTGGCCTGCAATTTGATCCTTTGGCCATGTGAGAACACTGAAACCTTGCCTTCTGGATTGAAAACATGGTTTTGAGATTTCTTATAAAACATTTTCATTTTTGGCTGAGAATTTTTTGGATTTTGTTGCGCCAGCTCACAAGCCTTTTTCAACTTATCTCTGAACGGTATGTGGATAGATGTGAAGCGAAATATTTAGGGAAACCAGTATGAATAATCTTGTACACCAGGGTAGCCAGTTTGAACTCTGAGCAAAACTGAATAGGGAGCCAATGGAGTTTCCTGAGTACCGGAGTTATCCGAGTGTATTTACACAAATTAGTAACAATTCTAGCAGCACTATTTTGGATAGACTGTAATCTATGAAGATTGACTTTAGAAAGACTCTTGAAAAGTGAGTTAGTCCAACCGACTACTAACAAAAGCATTGGCAACCGACACAGCTGCATCCTGAGTCAAGAGCTGCCTAATATTTCTAAAATCCCTCAGTTGACTAAAGCAGCCTTTACAAACATTTTGGACGTGTTTAGAGAAGGAAAAATCTGAGTTGAACCACACACTCAGGTTCCTCACAGACTCGGTGGGGTGAAGGGGGTTGCCCAGGATATCAATTGGGAAACATGCATTTAACCTCTCTCTCTGTTTCTTGGAGCCAAAAAGTATAAACTCAGTTTTATCAGGATTGAGTCTAAGTTTGCTAGCCAAAATCCATTCTTTGACATCTTGAAGGCATCTGTTCAACTTATCAAAGGCAGCCGAGGCATTCCTGTGTGAGAGATGGACATAAAGTTGTGTGTCGTCGGCATAAAAATTTACACCTTTGTGTTTACCAATCAGTGTAATAAGGGGAGATGTGTACAGAGAAAATAGCAGAGGACCCAAAACAGAACCCTGAGGTACACCGAACAGCAGTTTTTGTAAATTAGACAAAGTAGAACCAATCTTTACAGGCTGATAGCGTTCTGTGAAATAAGAAGAGAACCATTTGAGAGCTGAGCGACCAACACCAAACCAATCCAGAAGATAGCCAAGGAGAGTGAAATAATCAATCGTATTGAAGGCAGCCGAGAGATCCAGAAGTACCAAGGCAGTAGCTTCACCCCGAGATAGTGACAAATGAATATCATTTTTGATGGAAAGTAGAGCCGTCTCCGTTGAGTGACCTGGGTTATATGCTGACTGATATGAGTTATCCAAGTCATGTCGATGAATGTAATCAACCAGCTGTTTAGCAACTACACGTTCCACCAGTTTAGAAATGAAGCTAAGTCCAGATACTGGGCGGTAGTTTTTCAAATCCTCAACAGGAAGAGAGGCCTTCTTAATAAGTGGAGTGACTACAGCTTTTTTGAAACCATCTGGAACCAGTCCCTCACTGAGTGAAAAATTGACCAATTTGATTATAGATGGTAGAAGGATGTCAATGCATTCCTTAATAAGGAATGTGGGCAATGGGTCCAACAGGCATGATCTGGTGGGTGATTACTGATTATTTTTTGTGATTTCATCTTGAGTGCCTTGAGTAAAGACTGTTAGTTTAGGAGGGTCAGAGGGGGGATGTACCGTGTTACAGGACTCAGATGAAGAAAAACTCTCACGAATTTTCATGATTTTATTTCGGAAGAAAGTAGCAAAACGATCAGCCAATGACTTTGAGGATTCACAAGTCGGCAGAATAGTGCTATGGGATCTATGTAGGACTTTATGTAACTCCCGCCATAGTTTCTTTGAATCATGGCTATTGTCAGAGATTAGTTTCCTGTAATAGACAGTTTTGTCCCTGTTTGCAAGACGATTACACCAGGCAATTTGACATCGAAGACAACTCCTGTTGTATTGACTTTTATCTTTAAGCCAAGCTCGTTCAAATTGAAGTCTGAGTGACTTAGCAAGGTGATAGGTATCTGACAACCACAACAATCTGGTGTACTACTGACCATTCATCAGATGCAGGGACATTTGATGGCCTCCACTTTCGCAAAAGTACATAATAGCCTACAGGGACCTTATCTAGCTCTACTGGTGGCAAGACCAATTTGAATAAAGGAGCTGACTCGGGGTCATTTTCCTGCTCTGAAATCAATTTTGATTTTGAAAGGGGCATATCTGGACTATCTATTGTGTCTTGATTCTCAGTATCTACCCTAATCTTAGGATTAGTATTACTAGAATCCTGCATAGTCATAGTTGTTTAATAATGTATCTCACAAATCAACTAAGACTATAACAAAGTTACTCCTTTAATGGGTAAAGTGGGCCTGGTACCCACTACAACAGAACCAGTAACTAAGTCTGATACTAAATTGACCTTATGTAAGGGAACGTTCACACATCCTCCTTCAATACCTTGAGCAATAACACTCTCACTAGTAGATGTGCTTACACTCAATGGCAATACTCCTTCTAAAAGTAAGGACATTATTTCTCCCACCCATCAACCAGCATTGACAAATGGGTCTCTTATCGTCGGTACCACAGGATTGATATCGACCAGTTCAGAAATGACCTTAATAATATACCGTTTGTACGGTCCCCTGAAGGCACTGCTGCAGAACTTTATGATCAGTACATAACTGGTGTTACACAGGTACTTGACAAGCATGCTCCTATCATTTTACGCAAGGCTAAACAGCAGTCTGATGAGTGGTTGTCTGATTTGTATCGCATGGCTCGATCTCTTAGGCGGCAATTTGAACGAAGGTGGAGAAAACATAAGTCAGAGTTGAACAGGTCAAGACTCCGCAGGCAAATTGCCTGGTGTAATCGACTGGCCAATAAAGACAAGGGTTCATGCTATACAAATCTCATAACTGCAAATAGTCGTGACCCCAAGAAGCCATGGCAGTCATTGAGGAAGGTGTTGCATCGCACCTCTGAGACTGTCCTGCCTGCTCATAGCTCAGACAAAAGCCTTGCGGACATGTTTGCTTCTTTATTCTCCAATAAAAAATGCAAAATCAGGGACACCTTTTCTACTTCTGGCTCTTTCAATGATGCACCGGACTCGGTGCCTCCTGCTTTCAATGCCTTTATGCCTGTCACTGAAGACGAGGTCTATAAGTGTATTAGTGAATCCCCCACTAAATCTTGCTCACTAGACCCTATACCAACATTCCTCCTTAAGGATTGTCTTGATATCCTCCTCTCTTCTATTACCAAGTTGGTAAATTATTCTCTCATTGAAGGATCTTTCCCAAATTCTTTCAAAAAGGCGGTTGTCACCCCCTTCATTAAAAAGGCTTCCCTTCCCAGAGACGACCCCTTAAGAATTATCGCCCAGTGTCTGGTCTTTGTTTCCTGTCAAAGTTGGTTGAGCGAGTCGTTGCCAGGCAGCTAATGTCACACATTAATAACAACAAACTGGAAAATCCTCATCAGTCAGCATATAAGCCAGGACATTCCACGGAAACTGCTTTATTGTCTGTAAAAAACAAGGTTCATCTCTCTCTGGCACATGGTGAACCCACAGCTCTAGTACTTCTTGACTTATCAGCCGCATTTGACACTATAGACCATAATATTCTCCTTGGTTACCTTAAATCCTGGTTTGGTCTTGGTGGAACAGTTCTAAGGTGGTTTGCTTCCTACTTAAGAAATCGTTTCCAGGCCATTAAGATAGGCTCCACACTATCTGAATTAAGCAATCTCATCTATGGTGTTCCACAAGGTTCTGTTCTGGGTCCGTTACTGTTTTCACTCTATACAACACCACTTAGTAAAATTATTCGCCTCCACCCGCATATTAAATTCCATTTTTATGCGCATGATACTCAATTATACATCCATCTCTCCCATAAGAATGCTTCTTCGGCTCTCGCCAAGCTAAATGCCTGCCTTCATGATGTCCAAGAGTGGATGTCTCTCAGTAAATTGAAGCTCAACCCTGAAAAAACTGAGTTTATTGTCTTTGGTTCCAAGGTTCAACGTCAGAAGATTTCTTCTGACTTTCCTGTTAGCATTCTTGGTAGCCTTCTTCATCCGGTTGATTCTATTAGAAATCTAGGTGTGTGGTTTGATGCAGATTTTTCATTCTCTGAGCATATCAAGAGGACTTGCAAAGCGTGCTTCCTTCAGATGCGTGACCTCCGTAGAATTAGAAAGTATCTCACTCCTGAAGTGGCAGTCCTTGCTGCAAATGCCTTGGTTATTAGTCATCTGGACTATTGTAACTCTCTGTTCAGAGGTTTGTCCGGTTTCAATCAGCACAAATTGCAAAGTATTCAGAACACCCTTGCTCGTATTGTTACAAATCATAGAAAGTATGCTCATGTTACACCCATTCTACAGAAACTCCACTGGTTGCCTGTTAAGTACCGTTATATTTTCAAAACCGCAACACTTGTGTATAAATTTTTGCATAGTGGTTCTCCTTATTTCGAACCGTTCTTGTCTTTTAGTAGTTGTCCCTATAGTACTAGGCGTAGTCACCCAGATCGTCAATACCTTACAGTTCCTCTTTTCCATTCATCAGTCTTTAAGTCAGTCAAACATTTTGGCCATAGTTTTGCCTTTGATGCTCCGAAGATCAGGAATGACCTCCCTCAAGATGTTCGCAGTTGCCTCCTTCAGAAAAAAGTTTAAAACATACCAGTTTGCAAAAGCCTACCCACCATAGCCTCCCCCTTCACATCTGTGTCTCCTTGGTACGACCTGGCTATGTCCCTTGATTAATGCTAACTGCCTTGCTTTATGTTTAGATGCGCCTTAGAGTCCATCAGTGATGGAGATTAAGTGCTATAAAAGTCCACATTAGATTAGATTAGATTAGACTGAGTAGCCCGAGTGTCTCTTAAAACCTTAATTGAGACTTGACTGGAACTACTTTCTAAGGATACAAAACCCTCAGATATAAAAGGTTTGAACTCCTCCCTAATATTCTCAGACTTGTCTAAACTAATACTAGTTTCTGTTCTATTGGGATTTGATTGCCAGTTAGATTTGCTAGACACAAAGGCATTGGGTGTTGCCTCCTTTTCTCTTCTCTTCTTTGAGAGCCAACAGTCAGACATAACATGTCCAGGTTTTTTACAATAATGGCACACAGGAGCAAATGATCTGGGTTTCCTATCCTTACCTCTGATTTGAGGTTTGACCCTCATCTGAACTCTTTTCTGGTGCTACATTATCAGATTTCTTTGCTACCTCAGGATAAGACTTTTTGGTGGAACCAAAGGATCTACTCTTGTTAAAAGTAGACTTGTGAGTCAGCGCATAGTCATCAGCATAAGATTTTTCAACCTTCTGTTCATCTAGATAAGTTTTAATGTCATCGCGAGCACACCTTTTGAATTCTTCAATCAAAATGATTTGCCTAAGCTTTTCAAAGTCTGTACCAACTTCCCTGGAACTACACCATCTGTCAAAGTACACTTCTTTCTCATGGGCAAATTCGACATGAGTTTCACTTTCTTGTTTACAATAATTTCTGAATTTTTGACGATATGCTTCTGGTACCAACTCATATGCTTTCAAAATAGCATTTTCTAAACAGGTATAGTCCACACATTCAGAAATTGGCAAAGCTGTATATGCTTCTTGGGCTTTTCCCTTCAGAACACTTTGCCGCTATAAAGGCCACTGGTCTGTGGGCCATCTCAAATTTTGAGCTACTCTTTCAAAGTGTTGAAAGTATTTCTCAACTTCTGATTCATTAAAAGGTGGTACCAGTTGCACATTTTTACCCAAATCAAATTTGGTAGCAATGGACTCTTCTTGGGCAATTCTATGGGCATTGAGTTCTATTTCATGTTTAAGTGCCGCTCTTCCTTTTGAGCTTCAAGCTCTTCTTTTCACTTTTGAGCCTCAAGCTCTTCTTTTCGCTGTTGAGCTTCAAGCTCTTCTTTTCGCTGTTGAGCTTGAACTTGAAATTCCAGCTCCTTAAGTCTTAACTTACAGAGGTTTATACACTTCTAAACAACTATCAGGTAAAACATCTTCATCAACTAACTGTTCAACAATGAGCCTTTTAAGCTCATGCTTACGTGTTGACCTTTTCACCTCTAGCTGTAACTGTTGTGCTACTTGCATTAACAGATCTTTTTTAAAAGTTTCTAGAACTTCCATAGATGGTGACTGTACAAACTCTTTAGCACTAGCCATTTTGAGCACTGTTGACTATAACAAATTGTCAAATCAAATAAATTTCCAAATTTTAACTGAATGGTTGGATCAAATGGTTGGAACAAATGGTTGGATCCGGGATGAGCCCCCAATTTTACTGTTACTGTCACGGGCAAGAGCGGTAGCAGTTACCGGTTGTCTTTAAGTTGCAACAGGAAAAGACAAAAAGTTTAACTTAACAACTTTATTTAAAATCTAAAATAATGATTACAGTCAACTGATATGCTCTCAATGGTATATACAATGATACAATAATGAAACCACTCTGACCTGACCAATGTAACTGACAGTTAAGTTTATCCCCTGTATGCAGCAGTCCAGCAGTCCTGTGATCTGTCCTATGATCTGTCCTGTATTCTGTCCTGTGATCTGTCCAATGTTCACTAATACACAGATGTCTGTATCCTGTGATCTGTTCAATGTTCCATAACACAAAATGTCCTTGTCCTGCTATCCTTTTTATATCCAATCACACAGAATGTCTGTCTAGAGATATTCAGAGAGTTTGCACAACTGTACTGTCTGCTCCAACATATGGACAATGTCCCAAAATGCAGTAAATCCACTCTCTCCAATATTCAAAAATATCCAAAGTACAGTAAATCTATCCAGACAATGTATCCAGTTCACTCCAGTAAAGTTCATAACAACACAAGTAATTTATATATATATTCACTTGAATATTATATTCCAAGATACAATAACCTTCCTTATAGCCAGCGAATACTAAGTTCATCTTTGGCCAGGTATACAATGCATATCTACATGCATGGAAACTTTTAGACAGTTAAAGAACCAACCTGAATTTAAAACCTGTTACCAGACTTACCAAGGAAGTTCTAGAGACTACTGGCAATTGGGTTTCCCCAAATTTACTAACATAATCACTGATGTTATTAGATGAATTTTCCCAGTCTATAAATAGATCAGTACTGCATAACACATAAAAAGAATCAATAACACAATTACTGTATATGGCAATATATAAATGTAAAGCTTAGTTTTAAAACAATGCACTCATATAGTGCCCATATATGTAACACAACGCCATCAGAGACATGAGTAGTACATTAATAAACTACAAGTAGATAAAGTACATCATTTATTTTCAATTTGAAAATAGGGCACCTTGACACTGTCCGCTCCCTTTTATTTTCTTAAGTAGTGATCAAATTGGTAAGAACTGTTATAACTGATTATTGGTTTGGCTATATATTCTTGATCAATATATACACTTCTGAGAAAATTTTGAAAACCAAATAAGCCAAGTAACTTGAATTTCCAGAACATATAAATATGTACTTTTTTCAACAATAATAATAACATTTTCGGGAAAAAGTCTACATCCTTTTCAGGTAAACCAAAGATAATAATCTTTTGATTAAGATCTAGGTACTGTTGAAGAACTGCTGAATCCACAATTTTAAGTTATTCCAAAATTGCATGACCACTGGACAGGAAGTAAAATGCGGCATAGAGTCGCTGTAGACATTTCACAAATTCACAAGTAGAGGTATTACTTATATGAACTGATGAAGATAAGCCCTTGTACCTAAAATTCTGTTGATAATTCTGTATTGGAACCAAAATGAAGTCATTTCATTTTAAGGTTTTAAAACAGATCTTATAAATCATGCCCCAATCTCTTTTACTGATATCAGTATTGAGATTATGTGTCCATTTACTCTTCAGCTTTTTATTATCATATTGGTTTTTTAAAATTTCATAAAAGTGTTGACTTACTTTATCATGATTAGGCAGTGTTTTCAAATATGGAGGAAAAATCGATCTGTCAATAGAAAAATTACGTATATCGCATTAAAAAAAGGTTTCAAACATCTTTGAATTCGAAGGTATTCTAAAAAATTGCTTTTTGAGTTATAATGCTGTTGAATTTCATACTTCCATTTTGCATTATGTCCAATGGGACACAAATTATACAAATAAGGACAGAATAGTGGTTCAGTAGAAATCCATGAGTTGTACCACATAGGACTTGATTAGGCTTCAGTGGGACTAAGTGGTTTTTTGTCAAGGAATCTACCCCAAGCCATCAAAACTTCTTTCTAAAATGGGTTTGACATACTATTTGTCAAAAGTTAGGCCAGAAGGATCCCATCAAATAGGATTTATCTGGGTTTACTGTGGATGAAAATAATTTAACACATATATAGAGAATATGAAGAAAAAAATTAAACAGTTCACCCATGGAAGCTTCTGAGCCATAACAAAGTTGTCCAGATCTATCATTTCAAGTCATCCATTGAAGTAATCATTTGTAATTTGATCGCGACTAATCTTATTAGGTTTATTATTCCATAAAATTGAATACATTAATTTATTTAAACTGCTAATTGTTTGTTTATCTGGAGAAGGCAAAGAAGCAAATATATGATTGACATTGCTTAAAACAAATGTTTTTAGAACTGTAATTTTCCAAAGTGGTGTCAAATTCCTTCCTTTCCACCTCATCAGTTTTTTTATTTTGTTAAGTATCAAACTGTAATTCATTGCAGGTATTTTGTTCAAACCAACTGAAAATTGTAACCCCAAGTTAAATTCAATTGTACCCAGTCTAGTTTCTGTTGGGTTTTATACATATCCTGGGAATGTTTTTCCCCCCAACCATATTATTTTGATTTTATCTGCATTCACTTTGAGTCCAGTTAGAGAGCCGAATAGTTCTAATGTGTTCAGTGCTGCAAATAGAGTCCCTACTTCCATCCAGAAGTATAGTAGTATCATCAGTGTACTTTTTTAAACGGTATGCAATTGCTGAAGTGACTATTTTGTATAAGACTGAAAATAAAGAGATTGGCCTCCAATTCTTCAAAAAATCATGGGGCTTATTTCCTTTAGGGAGACGGCTTATGATGCAATTTCTTAATGAAACTGTCATTTCACCATTATTATAGGCATAATTTAATCCTCTGAGAACAAAATATTTAATGCGTCCCCAAAATATTTTAAAGAACTCAGCAGGAAAGCCATATACCCCAGGATTAGGGAAAGGTCAGCAGGCCCAGTATCTCGGTATCGAGACCATTTTACTGAAATATGGTGATGAGACTTTACAACTGCCACTTTGCTTGTGAACACATATAATGGAAGGAAGAGTTTTAAATATTGGAAATATACCCAATATCTGAAGAAATTATACGCTTTTATCCCCAATTTTCATGCATTTGCAGACTTTATATAGCACTATAAATTACGTCGAGCAGAACTGCTGCCATGTTATGGTTACGACACTTACTTTAATCTCGCTTGTCAACTCATAAAATTGAAGGAAAACTTAAAATATTGGGAACAAACTAGAAATTATTTACTTTTACCTGATATTTTGTGCATTTAGGCACTTTTATTGCGATTTCGTAAAAAGAAAAGGACCATGTTTGGTTGGGGTGTACTAAAATGCGAAGTCCCAGAATCGGTACAGTTTTGCACTGGTGACCTCCTGATGTACATAGTTTTGGTACCAATCTATCCCTACCCAGGATATTTATTATTTTTCATCTGCTTTTAAAGCTAGGCTAATTTCATCAAGCGTTAACTCCTATTATAGAATTCTTGATTCAGATAAGGTCAGATTTCATGATATGTTTTTCTTTAAATAAAGTTTCTAATTTTGACCTTGTATTTTTTCAGAAAAGAGTGATGAATAGAAATTTTCAATCTCTTCAAGTATTTTTTTCTGGTCAGTAATGTGTTGACCATCTTGTAGCTTGATACTTTTTATTGTCTTTACATTATAATTATACTTTTCCAAAGAACTTTGAGGGTTTTTCAACTTCATTAATTCATTGAGTTCTGGGACAAATAGCACTACCAATTGGCTTTTAATTAATAAGGGATTGTGTCCCCCAGAGTGCAGAGTTTGGAACTATGCCAGTTATATGTACCAGCTGTAACTTGGCAGTGTAGGGAGATTATTGTGTATTCTAGGGTGATGCCTGTAATATAAACAGAATCAAATTACAATTGAACTAGACAATATACATCACACCATTGTCTAAACTGCCTTATATATGCATTTATTGAATGCCTATATGTCGATTAGATAAATGTATCATCATCTCATCAGAGGCTAGGATAAAGCTACTTTCACTCCCCTGAGATAGGATTTTTGCATCCGCCTAAATCCTCTTTTGTTATTAATTAAAAGCCAGTTGAATGATTATGTTCATTATTTGAGTCATGGAGTGAGTTAACTACACACAGGTTTAACTTTAAATATTCCATGACAAACATAATTACTGTTTCATGAAGTCAATGATAAATCGTCAGCCTATTACAAGTCCCAAAAAGTCATGAAAATTATCAGGATTTTTATAATAAAAATGAAAAGTTTACTTGTTTATCTGTACTACTTCATTATACAAATATAATGATATGGGTGTAGAACTGCATCAATGTCATGATTGTAAAATATTGTTTATATATAAAATGCTCTGATATGACACCATATGTCAGGCTTGGAACTCATAAATTCAAATAAACAATGCATATATATTAACATGCATAGATCAGAATATCATAATTATTGAAACAATAGTAACCATAATTGGTTATTTTTTTCTTTTTATATAAAGAAACTTATGAAAATAATTGACATAAAAACATACATTCACCCACGTATTGTTTCTTGTTTACACATTGTGATTACAAGCTTATGCATAATATAAGTTTAGTACATGACCAAGAGACCATTGTAATTGTGATCAACTGTGAAATCCAATAAGTATTTGTTGAGAAAGTTACTGTAGAATACACCATTTTCTGCACTCCCTCCAAAGTTCAAATTTTAATTTAGTTACTATGTCAACAAAAGAGGATCCAGGCGGATGCAAAACTCCAACCGCAGGGGAGTGAAAGTAGCTTTATCCTAGCCTCTGATGAGATGATGATACATTTATCAAATCAAAATATAGGCATTCAATAAATGCATATTTAAGGCAATTTAGACAATGGTGTGATGTATATTGTCCAGTTCAATTACAATTTGATTCTGTTTATATTACAGGTATTACCCTAGACCAGACAATAATCTCTTTACACTGCCAATTACAGCTGGTACATATAACTGGCATAGTTCCAATACTTTTCAATAAATGATATGGCAGTTTAGAGAATGGTGTGATGTGTATTGTCTAGTTTAATTGCAATTTGATTCTAGTATTTTAATTTGTATACTTGAGTGGTCACTTCTATAACTAGGATTGATACAATAACTAGTTACGATATCACACATGGTATGTGATGCTAAAAAATAGCATAATCTGGCCTGATGGACTGGATTTTTCCTTCTCCGAGTGTATCTGCTCACCAATGGATGAAATAAATGGAACTATTCATGGTTTCTAAGAGAAGTTGTCTGGATTTAGGATTATTGATATGCTTATAATGGTCAGAGTCTAGTAGAGGGTCAAGTACTAGATTCAAATCCCCACATAAAAGTATATAAGTTTAGAATTTGACTCAATAATATCTCTAATATGATTAAAAAACTCTGGTGAATCTTTATTCAGAGCATAAATGCCCCCTTTAATGCCTGTTTTAGGTTTACTAAATTAGTCAATTACATCTCGTCTTTTATTTTTGTTTTAAAGACCCTGACAATTTGCTGATAATACAGTTCTTCACCAACTGACATTGAAAATATCCTGGGACTCTCTGAGAAGCAACAAGGAATTATCAATGAATGCCAAATATAAATTATCCAAAACGGGCACTTTGTATTTAAGGTGCATAAGCAAATATTCTTCAAGATCACTTGTAGGTGTTAACATATGAGTACATATTAATAACGTCACTGTAAAAAAATGTGTATAAAATCAGGAGTGCACATGTATGTCAATAAAAACATGACAAAAGAAACACAATACCTGATACAACTAACTGCTATAAACAACAGAGTTAGGAGAGGAGTTTCAAGCAATTAATTATTCTATTTGGGTTATATGATATTGGAGTAGAGAATAGAGAATTAAGGCTTAGCCAAGACTCACTCGCATGTGATAAACTACATCATTTCCAATGCCTTAACAAATAGATGCATACTAAGTTTTTAAAAAAATTAGAAGCTACCACATTAAAATTAACACTTTTACATACACAAAAGAAAAATTCGTGGAAATTATATTGTTCAAAAATGACAAGACTACGACGGACTATTTTATCAGCTAATGTTAAATTTAACAGCCATTTAAAAAAAACCCTATAAATCCATCTTACCAAAGACTAGTAATCTACAAAGTCTCATTGACTAGTAATCTGCAAAGTCTCACCTACTGTTATATAGCTTACTCAAAATAATTTTGCTTTATCTTTTTTTCAATTACTCTACAATAATGTCAATTTACTGTTTCAAAATATTAACACCAAAAAGAATGTTTTATCAACCTAGGTTAGAAAAAGTTTAGCTGCTATCAATGGGAATTCAAGTCACATTACATGTATCTTAGATATATTCATTGTAAGGTTGTTACAGTCACGCAGCAAGCACGGTACCAGTTACTGGTTGCTTTTAAGTTGCAACAGGAAAAGACAAAAAGTTTAACTTAACAAATTTATTTAACAATTAAAATAATGATTACAGTCAACTGGTATGCTCTCAATAGTACATACAATAATGATCCCTATCTGACCTGACCACTGTGACTGACAGTTAAATTTATCCACTGTATCCAGCAATCTGTTCTGTGATCTGTCCTGTGATCTGTCCAGTGTCCACTAACACACAGATATCTATATCCTGTGATCTGTTCAATGTTCCATAACATGAAATATCCTTATCCTGTTATCCTTTTGTTATCCAATCACACAAAACGCCTGTATATTCAGAGAGTTTGCACAACGGTACTGTCTGCTCCAAGATATGGACAATGTCCAAAATGCAAGAAATCCACTCTCTGGTAGAATCATAGACTGTATATAATAAGTAATATCCAAAAATACAGGAAATCTATTCAGACACTTTAGAAAGTTAACTCCAAAAGTTCACAATAAATGTAATTTTATCCACTTGAATATTAGTTCTAAGACAGAAATAGCCTTCCTTATAGCCAGCGAATATAATGTTCATCTGTAGTCAGGTGTACAGTCCTTATATACAAGCTTGGAACCTTCTAGACAGTTACAGAACTAACTTGAATTTAAGACCTGTTACCAGATTTACCAAGGAAGTTCTAGAGACTACTGGTAAGTGGGTTTCCCCAATCTACTAATATCATCACTGAGGTTATTAGAAGGATTTCGCCAGTCTATAAATAGATCAGTACTGCATAACACATAAAAAGGATCAATAACACAATTACCTAAAATGACAATATATAGACATAAAGCTTAGATTAAACAATGCACTTATATAGTGCTCATATATGTAACAAAGGTATATACATAATAATAGAGCACATTATTATTTAGAGTTACCATCATTATTTAAGATGACAAAAAATATTATGACAATTCCAAAATGGTAAATCAACAAGATTGAAACTTGAATTAACACAGTTAACAATTCAATTTATCAAATATTGTCTTCTATAGAGTAGCCATAAAGCATTTTCTGTGATTTTACAAATGCAGTTTAAGTATTAACCAACCCTTAAGGTTTTTGTAAAGTTAAAAAAAGAGACATATACAACTAAAGATTCTTTGGCACATTAACGTTACCCCTCAGATAGGTCAAACTCTACATGACTGGGTACATTATAATAAACAGTCAGTTTAGGCTAAAATGTCAAATTTAGCATACCTAATGTAATATTTATAGTTTTCCAAACATTACAAAAGGTAAAGTTATATTATATACCTTAAAAGCATTACTAAATGAGAAAGTTCTATATAAAACTTCATTACATGTTAAAAAAGATCTAGTCAACCTGAATGTGCACATTATATAAACAATTCAAATTATGGTAACTGACCAAGCAGTCGAAAATTTTACTCAAGCAGGGCTCTAAACAGAACAGTAATCATTCAGCTATAATTCATACCTAAAGACATTTTGCAATTAAGGAGACAAAGAAATATACCAAGCTGACTGAAAAACTACTTGAACAGGGCTATAAAATATACTCTATATATTATCCCTCTGATTATAGTTAAACACAACAGTAATAAAACCGTTATAATTCATACACCATACATAAAATACATAATTCAGTTAGGGGACAAAGAAATATAATTTGATATATCTTTATGAGATGTAAAGAACATCAACTCAATTACATTATGCACACTGTAATGCATTTTTTACAAAATGATTAGACATACAAAAATCTGTACGCAAAGTGTAGCTCATTATACCTGTAAGAAACCTTGAGAAAAGCCATTTAACACATTGTGGGTATTATAATTATAATTATTAACCACTACAATTTAAAAGCAATTTTTAACAAAGTGACTATACACACAAACTACACAAAAAGCCATTTTAATCAGTTAATTGATAAAAAATGCATTCAACTGAAAAGAGACAATAAAAAGTTTTTACTTTCTAAAATAAAATTGCTGAGGCAAAAATATAGAAGTCCTAAAGTAGCAATTTCGAACAGTGGCAGATTTTAATCAAATTTGAAATAACAGGTTGTATGTTAAGGTTCTGTATTGTAAACCATTGACCAACAACTTGATATCGAGCCTTTAAATACATTCTAGTTGGAACAGCAATTCAGCTTTTTCCACAAGATTCCATGGCTCAACATATTCCCAAATCGTGTTACTTAAAATTCATTGAAAGATTCCCTATTCATTTCACAGTAAACATTTTTCAGTTTTTTGGCAAAAGTTAAAAAATGATGGGTACAAAACCCATTTATAATAGGTTTTCAAAACATTTGATGCATACTGTTTACTAAATGTTTAATGACAAACATTGGAAACCGTTACACAAATGAACATAATAATGTCTCATATTACTTTGGCATTGCTTAACAATATTAACCTCAATTGGGGTCAGAGGTCGAATTTAATATGTTTTTTGGCTGCTCACCAATGAAAATATTATTTTTATATCTAAAATTGTAAGATAGTGGCTTAAAAATTGTGCCGCCCATTCATTTCTTATGTTTAGCCATTGCATGTGGGGAAATTTTTGACTAAGTCCTCTAAATCCACCATTATTGCTCATCGCCATCTTTGTTTGCAAATGTTTGAAATTTAACAAGCATTCTGAAAATATGGATACAAACAACATTTGTGATAGAATGTTTCCAAAACATTTGATAGAAACATTTCAAAAACATTTTAAAATGATGGGTATGAAAGCCAGTTGCTATTAAACATTTGTAAAACATTTTCAGAGCAAACATTTACAAATTATTGCCAAAATATTTTGCTTAAATGTTTTATGCTTAATGTTTATCAAACATTTCATGATGAATATTAATAATATTAGGTGGGTCAATTGTTTAAAAACCTAGTTTTTTGAGTTATTTATAAGCATTTAATAAATGATATCAACAAAAGTGTTTATGTAGAAAATGTTTATAAAACGTTTTTACAGTGTAAACATTTCCACAAGGAAACATTTAGTAATCAAAAAACTAGGGTTTAATTTTGTGTAAACATTTAAACCAATTTAGAATGTGGTTTTTTTTCTTCCAAATAGACAACCTGCATCTATAAAAAAGTTTATTGTGTTTTTTTTTTGTTTTTTTTTGTTTTTGTGTGTGTGTGTTTTACCAAGTGATTGTTATAAAATTAAATATCATTGTGTTTCATTTTTAATAGTTTTAACAACTGTGTGTACATTTATCTTTTAAACCCTCATACTTTTTGAGAATTATAGCATTTAAAAGGCTGGAATATTCAATTGCATGGAATATTTATGAGGTCACAGAAATCTGTGGGTTTTCCCAATAATTGTATGTGTAGACAGCTCATTAATATCCAAGAGGTCACAGATTTCCGCTTTAAGATCAAATACTGGATGGACTATACAGCTCATGAATATTTGTGCATACACAGGAAATATTTGACGATTCCATGGTATTTCTCAACAATATCTAACTTGAAGATCAGAATTTGCAAACTACTCATTAATATTCATGAGGTTATGGTATTCTGTGCGGTTTCCCAACATATTTTAACTTATTTTATTTGTGTGAATCAACGCCCAATATACAAAAGAGACAAGACAAGAAACGAGTAAAAAAACCGGGTGTGATTTGCGGGTGCTAGTTAGCAGGAGCGATTTTTTGTGGGTGTGATATGCTAGACGGGGAACCAGCCAACCTTTAACCATAAACGGACTGGTATAGTCTGGTTTCCGCCGACCCTACTTTGCAATATAGGGTCGGGTATCGCCCACCATCTTGGGTACTACGCTTTCGTAGTTACCTAACTAAAAAACGTGCACCAGTTTAAGTGCTGTCGATCTTCTATTATCACCCAAACATGTATTTGCTTCTAAACATTATTGTCATTTCAAAATATTTTTAACTTCAATTCACAATATTTGATGTTATAATTTCAATAATAAATGTTTAAAATGTTGTAAATACATACAAAAAGCATATAAGTAATTAAAATAATGATCGAGATTTCCCGATAATGATAGCTAGCAATGATGTATGTCAAGGCCATCGTGGCCGATACCAGTCCCTTTATTGTTAAAGGTGGCTGGTTCCCGTCTAGGACTGGTATGGCCCACAATACCTTGCTGCATTCTTTTTTACGTTGTGAGATGGTGCTATTTTCCCGTGAAACAGTTGTTTGCATTTTCTATGGCATTTTTCCGGGATGTGAACTAGTAAGTACCATTGTTGAATAACCAAAAGAATGCATCATTGCTGGCTATCGTGTATAGGGAAATCTCGATCGTTATTTTAATTATTTATATGCACTTTGTATGTATTTAAAATATTTTTAACATTTATTATTGGACTTATAACATCAAATATTGCAAATTAAGCTTAAAAATATTTTGGGATGACAATAATCTTTAGAAGCAAATACGTGTTTTGGGCAATAATAGAAGATCGACAACACTTAAACTGATGCACATTATTTATCACAAATGGTGTTTTATTGTTATGGGATATCATTTATACAGTAAAAGGGGGATATTATGTCGAAATGTGCAACAAATGTGTTAATCAGAAATATTTTTATTTAATTTCTTCTTGATCATTGCTAGGTAGTAACTACGGAAGCGTAGTACCCAAGATGGTGGGTGATACCTGACCATATATTGCACAGTAGGGTCGGGAACCAGACTAGCGATATGCATGTAAATCCTTGCATGTAGTCTAATGCTGCATTCAGACGGAAATTCACAAGTGGTGCGCACCACCTATGAGTACAGTGGAAAGTTTTGACCGTTCTTATCAATTCGCCTCCTGTGTGTTTATGTGTGTATGTAAACAAACACAAATGACAAAGAGAAAGAAATAAAAGAAATCACAATATTTCGTTATCCGCCATGCAAATGATGCATATTTCATTTGTTAAACCTTTTCCAATGTTATTTATCAAAATCCAGAGCACTGAAACACTTTATTTAACATGTTTTTATAATGCAGTCTAGGGAATAATGCCATTTGTTGATCTAAAATTTAGATCTTCCTTCCCCCCTCAATGACACATGCCTGTGTTTACAGAGGCACACTTGTTTGACATTGAGTGATAGGGTGTGGTAATTTTATATTCCTTGGTGTGCTTTTGTAACAACAATTAGGTACTGTTTAAGAAGCAGTATTAACATACTGCTTAACTAGAAGAACATATAATCCCTGAATATTAGTAAAACTTAAGTTGTAGAAGAGCTGAGTTGGCATTGTAAATATTTATTTATTCTGATTCAGTGTTGCTTTATATTGCATACTTATACAATTTTATAGACTAACTAATCATATCTGAAATTTGTATTCCGATAGCACAATATGTAAATATGCAAACAATAAAAAATGAGTAAAAAAATTGGATTTGTCTTCAAAAGTATGTCCAGCCATTGTTTATGCACAACCGACTGTACACCAAATTTTTACAGAGAATTTTTTAGTAATTAGGTTTTTTTACTCAGTTTTAGAACATCTTGGATTATTATGAATATGTAGCATTTGTTCAACATAATGGCCTTTTCAAAAAGATTTGAAATTACAAGGGATTTAAATAATTCTGCCCAGTGGATTAAGTATGATAAATTCTTTTTGTATGTGAGATCTAATTTGCAATTAACTGATGGAATAGCTGCAATCAAGAAGAGAATGTGAGACAAGAACTAAAAAAAGTAAAAATGGTCAAACACAGAACTGGGACATTTTACAATTTAATTACTGCTTCCCTAATCAATTTGAGACGTATTTTGAAAACAATTCATTTGAAAAATTCCGTAAATTTTGAGTGAAACAACATAATCTGTGCCTAGGTTTGGATTTACTTGTACCCTTTGATGATATGATAAAATTATATGTGCTAATTTCACCTTTCCTTCTATTCATATTAGTCCAAGAATATATAATGTAAACTAGTGACCCTACAGTATTGTTTAGTGTAAAAGGAAAAATGATTTTGGCAATGTTCACATTCAATTGCAAACATGCTTAGGTGAATTGTTATTGAAAAGCTTTATCCATAGTCATACTAGTATTCTAGACGGGAACTTATCCATATTATATTTCTTTTAAGACTGATTGGTTGACATCTTTAGCTAACAAACCATGAATAAAACATAATTTCCATAGCAAAAATGGGGGTTATAGACCTTAAAAGGTGGGTTGGTATCAGGGATAGGGTTTGGCAAGAAATTTCAACTTTGTTGTTTGTAAAAATGACTCTTGTTCAGTTCCCATCTAATGCTGATGGACAAAGTATGTTCTGGAACATAGGTAATCGACAGTGTTAACTATTTATTGCATATCTGGGTCTTGATAGTAGCAAAAACGAAAACATTATTAATAAAGAGTGAAATCATCTTTGCGTTAGAGTTCAGAATTGGAACTTCATTATGGCAACTATGGCGGCCATGTTGTTTTTCAAAATGGCACCAATTTTGAAAGCAACCTAGCCTAGCCTGCCATTATGTTAAGTTTTAAAAAAATTAGCCAAAGTGACCTCAAATTAGAGTCCAGAATCGAAAATGTTAAGGGACAGATGCACAGGCAGATGGATGCACTAAATGGCACAAAGTTTGAAAACTCTCTGACCAGATGGTAGGGCACCACATGGGCTAAAGTTCAAATTGAATGTCTGCAAGTTAGAGTCCAAAAACCAAAATGTTGACAGACAGACACACAGACAGATAGACCCACTAATGTGGTTACTCCACTGGGGCGGACTTGTCGGTAACTATGAATTTTTCGAAGGCCAGGAGCAATATTTACATAGTATTGTATTTTCCTGGCTTGTCGGGGTGGATCAGCAAAATATATTTCACAGACCTACCCCAACTCTGTATACGAACCTTGGCTACACCCACATGGTCACCGTCCTGTTGTGGATCTCTACAGCTTGTCGGAAACACTCTCGTACACTGTAACCATCTTGTCTGGAAGAACTTCCTGGGCTGTCATGGCACACACCCTCCCGACAAGCTGCAGACATAAACCGACCATACTTGAAAGGAAACCAGCCTGTCATAAACATTACCGACCTGACTTGGTCACTTAACAGTTCCCATCAAGATAAGAAGTCTCCCAGTCTTCGACAATAGAGTCGGTAACATCTCACCAGGACAAGCGAAAGATCATGACAAACCGTAAATAGAAACCGACAAGGCGGTTACAGCAACAGGCAAGCTGGGAAGTGTGAAGGACAAGCCGACCTCAGTTTACCGACCCACAGCTTGTCTGCTATGAAATCTATGACCACATAAGGACAACCAGTTTGTGCAATTCATCATTTGGAATCTGGCATATCATGGATAACATCTGAAAGTGTTTGAGAATAGGCTTTTGTTTTTTTACAAATTAACTAGGATTTAGGCTTCTATTTTACAAACACTGCTTTATTACAAAATCATTCCTAAAAAGGGCAGAAGAGTGAGGAAGATAGAAGTTCCAACAGACACACCTACAGAGTTTGAGTTGGGAGATACAGCTGCTGACATACAGAGGAGGAGGGAGAAGAGGGAGGCAAGAGAAAGGGGGACAGAAACAGGGAGAAGTGAGGTAGAGGGAGGAAAGAAGAATGGAGGAAACTACACACTCTGCAGAGGAGGGAGTGGCAGAATAGCATGCAAAACAAACAGAAGTGACACAGAAATGGACACAGAGGGTGGAGGAGAGGCGGACACATCTCAGTCCGAATCCAGGCACAAGGAGGGGCACATGACAAACATATACCTGATAGACTTGGATGAGGAGGCTATTGTTGACTTGGTGAAAGACCTCAAGGATTTGTAGGACAAGACCAATGGACATTTTAAGGGCATTTTTTAACTTCTTGAAAACACACATCAAACGCAAGGGACTCAGCAAATCTTCAGGCTTCAAGTCCCCAGCCTGAGGAGCCAGTGCATCTACTCCCTCAGAGCATGGCATCTACAGTGGTACATCCAACACGGATAGTATGGAGATCAGTCACCACAGTACAGCCTCAAGTTACAAGCCCCTGGACACCTTCCTAGCATTCTTCGGTTGACCAGCAGGTCATGGACCAATTTGCACAGATGAAAACCATGCTGTCATCATTTCCTAGGCCAAGGCAGGAGACCTCCAAAACAGCCTTATGCAACTACCTGGCATCTGAGGTGGAGGCCTTAGAAGATCGAGACTTTCAAACAATCAGAAATGAGGCTATAAAACTTCTAAGCGGCATCCAGAGCAGGGCAAAGGAAAGGAGCTGTCAGCTCCAGCAACCTACACTTCCTAGGAGCTCCAGTGCAACTTCAACATTTGTGCCACAGACATTTCAACAGCCATAGCAACCAGCATCAGCTGCACACAAATACATCTTAACCATCCCAGAGACTCAGATGCCAGCAAGCCAGGTCATCCAACCAGTCTTAGAGTACTTGTGATTTGGTTTGAAATAGTTTTGAAACTTCTTGGAAATGGATTGGATTTTCTTTGGATATTTGTTAAAAATTTGAACAAAAGGGACTGATAGATGCCAGCTTCTTATGCCCCCAGGGTATTTGGTTGACACATCTTAGATCCTGTCCTCTCCCCCACCCCCTCCCCCAATGCACCCACATGATTGAAGTAGTCTTTCACTAGGTCTTGCTGATGTTTTTTTAATTTCTTGTGTTTCAATACTCTAAAAAAACATTTGCCAACATACTACGGCTTTATTTAAATAAAAAGCACCACAAATTAAAATTATTTCCTTTTGAAAATATACATAATTTTTTAAATAAATAAAAAAGTAAAGTCAAAAATAGATTCATGCAGTTCCAAGAATCCCCATTTTCACCCACCTTAGACGACTGAAAACAATAGTTCAGAATATATTTTAACATTGAAAAATCACGATTTTGTACATCCACATGTATATTTTTTATAAAAATTAAGTATGATGTGTGTTATGCACGAAAATATGTACATTTTTGAATTTTTATCATGTTTAAATCACTTCCTAGTTTAGATCTACGTAGATTTGTTTATCCCCATACATTTTCCACGAATGGAACTCCAATAAGGCTTGAAAGTTTGAAAGTCGAAATTTCAAGTTTAAAAGTCAAAATTTCGAGTTTGTAAGTCAAAATTTCGAGTTTGTAAGTCAAAATTTCGAGTTTGAAAGTCGAAATTTCAAGTTTAAAAGTCAAACTTTTGAGTTTGTAAGTCTAAATTTCGACTTTTTAAACTCAAAATTTCGAGTTAGTATGTCAAAAGTTCGAGTTTGTAAGTCCAAATTTCGAGTTTGAAAGTCAAAATTTCGACTTTTTAAACTCAATATTTTGAGTTTATAAGTCAAAATTTCGAGTTTAAAAGTCAAAATTTTGAGTTTGACAGTCGAAATTTCGAGTTTAAAATTTTGAATTTGAAAGTCGAAATTTCAACTTTTTAAACTCAAAATTTCGAGTTTGTAAATCAAAATATCGAGTTTGCATGTTAAAATTTCGAATTTGAAAGTCGAAATTTTGACTTTTTAAACTCAAAATTTCGAGTTTGTAAGTTGAAATTTCGACTTTTAAACTCGAGATTTTGAGTTTGTAAGTCGAAATTTTGAGTTTAAAAGTCGACTTCCCGAGACCTTCAGACTTTCCTATTTTCTTTTAATTCAACTTTTGATGGAAATTATAGTCAGTGGTTAAATTACTGATTCCAATTGTGATCCAATGGCCCACCAGCTAGTGAGACATCAAAGGGTACTTTGGATTATTAGATTTTGAGTGTCAGAACCAACAATATTTTTCATCAAAATGGTGCAAGTATCATATTGTACCCTTATTAATAGCCTCAAAACTTTGATTTCTGCAAATTCATTATCCTGTAAAATATGTGACATGTATCTTGGGATTGCTTTAATTTTTGATTGCTCTTAGGAATTTCTAGGTAAATTATTTTCAGAATTTCACTATAAATACAAGAAGTCAGTCAGAATCATTAAGTAGATTATCTCACTTGTATCAAACTAGGTAGGGTCAGAATCATTAAGTAGATTATCTCACTTGTATCAAACTAGGTAGGGTGTTCCAGGGGTAACAGTGCAAAACATTGCGTAGGTCATATCAGTTGCAACATTTTGGGTTGGGTTTTGTGGAAAAGCACTGCAAAACAGTGTACAGGTCATACCACAGGAGGTAGATAACAGTGTAAAACATTGAACAAGTCATATCACAATAACAAAATGAAGCCAAGGTACATCATGACAGTTTAACCAGCATAAATTCACTGTTTATTATGTGAAATATTAATACAAACAAAATGCATGCAGAAAAAAATGCTTTAAATTCCATCCAGAAGCTCTGGAAATATGTTATATACTTAGAAATTAGGAAAGTTAAAGATTCCAGTGTCTATCATGTATATCAAAAGAGTCATTAATGCATGACAGAACATAAATTTTCTAGAAGCAACAACGTAGATATATGGTTAGCCTTTGTAGAGAAGGCTGAAAAGTTCCACAGCTACAAAAATCTACAAATGAAATTTCTTCAAGATCTTCAATTTGCCTATGACACTTCTTAATAATTGTATATGTATACGAAACTACATTTAGTAATCATAAATAAAGTTTTTAAATAGGCGTTCATATAATAGGAAATAATTGTGATTCTAAAAATCACTATGCAAATAGTATAAAAAATATCAGAGTTGCACACAAATAACTTCGATGAGCGACTGTGAAGTGAGTGCAGGCTGGGGTTGGGGATCAACTATTCTCAAATATTAGTGTGCGGATTGAGAGAGTCCACTGCAAGGGGTTAATAATATGGTGATTTTAGTAGATCCTAATGGAGTTCTTTGGGGGAAGGGATCAAGAAGTTTTAGTACACAGTGTGAATGAATGTTGAGAGACACACACAGAGCCTGAGTGGGGGATCCATGATGAATGTCTTGAGGGTTGTTTTACCAGATGATATTTTAATAATTACTTATCTTTAATGAATTTCAACACAGGAAAAAACAACTTTTGACATGTTCAAAAGTCAACAAGTATCTCTATTAGCTTCATTTTTATTTCTTCGCTGTTCACTTCATTTTCTTATTTGCTTATTTCATGCTTATTTCATGGATGATATAATTGACAGATAACTGAACATATGGGTTCTTAACCCTATCCAATATCCTTGCAACTACCCAAGAAACTTTGTTCAAGTAAAATGGTTTGAAAGATTAATAGCAACTATCATAATTGTAGCATCTGTAACAAGATGTCGTATATGCAATGCCTCTTTTGAAGTTTATTAGCTCTAATGCATATGATTTGCATACACCTGTAATGTAACTGCTTCTATTGCTGCTGTTGTCACTGTTATTCTTGAGGTTCAAAATGATGTTGACATCCGTCACAATTGAAAAAACTAACTGGAATTGTAAATGCTTAGTCATTGTTTGATCATTTGTCACCGGATGCTTGACAGATAATGCTTTTCTTATTAATAAGCCAACATTTGCAAAAAGCTAGAAAAATAATTATTATAATTTGACTTTAAATTTAGTGGTACAAATAACTCAAATAGAATCAAATATTTATTACCTCTGCAGATTAACACTCTCGTCTTCCACCTCTGAGGTCGTCTTTCCAAACCCTGTACCATATGTGGGAAAGTTGGTAGTTTCTTGCCATTGGTCAGCAGTTTACAGTGCAGAACCTTGACCAACTGTATGAACTGGTTTCCTCTGCCCACAAAACTACTCATCGTGATATGACCTGTACAGCGTTGAAAGTGACATGAAACCACAAAGAAATAGAACAGTAAATAGAAATCATTGAGTTTTTTCTACCACCATTGGTCCCCAGTTTACATGGAATTAAAATACCTAACCAACCCCACTTAATTTATATGACCAAAGGTCAAAGTCAAAGTTGGTGTTTTATGTCCCATTCCATAGCCAGGGTTATATTGGGACAGTTCCTCAACCTTGCCATTTGTGGGACTTGAACCCACAGAAGTGATAGCCTATAGAAGTGACAGCCTATTATAAGATGCCAAACATGCTAACCTTTAGGCCACCTAGGACCTCATTGATTTATACAAAGACCCAGTATATACTAACTATTCCAGCCAGCCAGCCCCTCTCCATTCAATTCTTTGGTCCTGTTTCTTGGGTGCTCTGCCTTAGAGTCTGTCTTTTGATGTAGATTAAATGTGATGAAAGTAATATTAGAAATTAGAAATTCATACAGTAACCAAACAAGAACATAATTTACTTCAAGTACTTGTATCAATCAGTATTCAAGTACACTAATGATGGAGCAAATTAAACAGAAAGCATTGTAAATATTTTGATTATAAATAAAATGTATCTTCATATTTTATTACAATCAACAAGCGACAGTATAGATTTACTACTGCCTCATATATATCACAAATATCCCAATTGCCCACTTATTTTATTTTATGAAATAATGAATGATCATCAAACCACAGGGCAACCCTGCCCAAGCTGTCCATAGTTAGAATATTTGTTTTTAGAGGTACATTATATTTTCCGGAATTCCAAAAGCAGGTGCGTCGAGGTGCGGTGTTGAAATATGAGGTGCGGTAAAATGGTGTGGCGAGGTGCGGTGTTGAAATATGAGGTGCGGTCATTAATATTCATGAGAATATATGAGGACACAGATTTCCCCTGGGATTTCATTACAATACTTTATAAAATGGAAGCATAGACGAAGATCAAATACTTTAAACTTGAGAACTTACGGCCATAGCACCCAAGTCATTAATATTCATGGGAAGATATGAGAACACAGATTTCCCCTGGGATTTCCTTGTAATATTTTATAAAATGGAAGCATAGACAAAGATCAAATACTTTAAACTTGAGAACCAATGGCCATAGCACCCAAGTCATTAATATTCATGAGAAGATATGAGGACACAGATTTCCCCTGGCATTTCCTTACAATATTTTATAAAATGGAAGCATCGATAAAGATCAAATATTCTAAACTAGAGAACTCACATTTGTACATAGTTTCTTCTGTAAGCCAGAGTGTGTGTACAAAGTGTGATAGACCATTTAGCTCCACCCCTATACTTTTAAGAGCCAATCACCATAGAGGTGCGGTGAGGTGCTATTCCAAAAAAAATTCCAATGTAAGTTGTAGTGGAAAATAATAAATTATTCAAAGAGGTGTGAAAGCTTGGCAAGGAGTTAATTCCTTACTCCATATATGCATGAGCCAATCAGAAAGGAGGTGCGGTAAGAGGTGCTATTCTGGAAAAAATTCCAATATATATTAGAGTGGATATAATTACAATACTCGCCCTTTAAAGGAGTGACTACATTTGAAAGTAGGGTTTATTGCAAAAACTTTATCATTTATAACATATATTTCATATTCTCAAATGAGATGGAATAATGCAAAGCTCTAAATTTCCAAATTACATTATTCTAAAATAGGCTGCTATACTCAGGGGTTTAAGAAAGGTGTGTAGGATTTTAAGCCCCACCCCCATACTTTCATGAGCCAATCAGCATGGAGGTGCGGTAAGAGGTGCTATTCCGGAAAAAATTCCGATTCCAATTCCAATTCCGGGTTTTATAATGTACCGTTTTTAGATTGCCCTTCGGTTTCACTGTCCCAACTGATGAACCACTGAGTAGGTATCGTTGTGTCGTCCATTATCGACGGCCGCGCATTAATATATTGTAGTTCTGTGCAGGTGCTCTTCATCTCACTTAAAATTAAATAAATAAGAGTATTACTCTTTATTTACAATATATCACATGGCTTTTAATGCAAATATTTTTTTGAGTTTGATAAAATAAAGTTTCTTAATGCATGATGCAGTAAAATCCCGATTTTGTTAAGTGAAATATTATATCAATTTTTAAAGTAAAATAAAATATGGTTGTCATTGGCAACGCTCATGAATTTCCGTGAATAATGCAAATTTTATCGTCATAAAATAAAATTATAAGGTATATTGTAAAAGACAAAAAGATTTATAATATTTGTTTTACAAAACTCTACACATACATTTTTATTAAATTGACCTTGATGTAATCCATTGTCAATGACAGCATGCGTTTGTTCAGCAGCAAATATAAGAAAAATATGCCATAAAATATTTTTATTTTTGGAGGTTATAAAATAAATTAACCATACACATGATCATTAACATAAAAACACGTGCTTTGTGTGGACACAAAATGGAAGAAACAGCCTTCAAAACCAACTTTAAAAATTAATGGCATAATTGTCTAGGGAAATAATTTTATGTGCAGACCTTCAAAAATAATGTTATTTGTACTTTATTATGATATAATGACAACAATTATTCTATTTATTTATTAAATTATCAATTTACAGAGGACAATGTGAAAAATAAAAATTTTAGAATATATTTTGAATACCATTTATATTGATTTTATTTGACCGTCGATAACAGACAACCATTTGTAAAATAAGAACGCTATACACAAAGAAATTGAATCAAATAAAAAAATAAAGTAACTTAAAATATTTACCCATTATATTTGTTTTTGTCAATTAAACAGCATTTTTTTCTAATTTTAAGATTAAAATACATCAGGGAATGATGAAAGAAACAAAAATGGATTAAAATGCGTAAGACCGTCGAAAACCGGCAACGCAAGGATACTTGTGTTAATCGTTGGTAGAGTCTATTTCCCATCCACCACAAGGAGGTCAATAAATAAAATTAACATAAAAGCACGTGTATTTATATATGGCATATATGGTTCTAGTCTGGTATCCTAATGCTGTATTTAAGTGATAAAGACGTCCATTTCAGATGCTAGTAGAACAAGTAGAACTAAAACAGTTAATAAGTACATAAATTTAACTTTCTTTCTCCATTTATAGTCTTAAAAAGTTTTAATTTGCTTTATATTAGGTCAGTTGATCTCTGAGGTGGAGATTTGGGAGCCGCCTTGTTCTTCTTTGTTGTTATACTGTTTGAACCAAAATATATTTTTTTAAATACAGTTTTCTGGAAAATAAAGCAAGTGTCAGCGAAAAGATCAAAAAGCCATAATAATCAGTTCTGGATGAATTTAAAAAAGTAATGTACCCATTATAAAGAGTAGAAGCTATAGAAATCTAATTATAAGATATCCCTCCTGTGGATGAGATTTAGACAGTCCTTAGCATGACCTCCTTGCAGTGGATGGCATTTAGACAGCCATAAACACGACCTCCCTGCACTAGAATACATCTGAGCAAGACATAGATATGACCTCCCTCTACTGGATAACATTTAGACACTTCTAGATAATGGGACCTCCTTGTACTGGATGTGATTTAGACAGTTCTTAGCATGACCTCCTTCCAGTGGATGACATTTAGACAGCCATAAACACGACCTCCCTGCACTAGAATACATCTGAGCAAGACATAGATATGACCTCCCTCTAGTGGATAACATTTAGACACTTCTAGGTATGAGACCTCCTTGTACTGGATGGTATTTAGACAGTTCTTAGCATGACCTCCTTGCAGTGGATGGCATTTAGACAGCCATAAACACGACCTCCCTGCACTACAATACATCTGAGCAAGACATAGATATGACCTCCCTCTACTGGATAACATTTAGACACTTCTAGATATGGGACCTCTTTGTACTGGATGTGATTTAGACAGTTCTTAGCATGACCTCCTTGCAGTGGATGACATTTAGACAGCCATAAACACGACCTCCCTGCACTAGAAAACATCTGATCAAGACATAGATATGACCTCCCTCTAGTGGATAACATTTAGACACTTCTAGATATGGGACCTCCTTGTATTGGATGGTATTTAGACAGTTCTTAGCATGACCTCCTTCCAGTGGATGACATTTAGACAGCCATAAACACGACCTCCCTGCACTAGAAAACATCTGAGCAAGACATAGATATGACCTCCCTCTACTGGATAACATTTAGACACTTCTAGATATGGGACCTCCCTCCTGTGGATGAGATTTAGACAGATCAGGCGAAATGTCTAAATCCCATCCACAGGAGGGAGGTTCCATATCTAGAACTGTCTAAATGTTATCCAGTAGAGGGTGGTGATATCTATGTATAAATCAAATGTTTCCTAGTGCAGGGAGGTCGTGTTTATGGCTGTCTATATGTAAACACGATCTCCGTGCACTAGAAAACATCTGAGCAAGACATAGATATGACCTCCCTCTAGTGGATAACATTTAGACAGTTCTAGGTATGAGACCTCCTTGTACTGGATGGTATTTAGACAGTTCTTAGCATGACCTCCTTGCAGTGGATGACATTTAGACAGCCATAAACACGACCTCCCTGCACTACAATACATCTGAGCAAGACATAGATATTACCTCCCTCTACTGGATAACATTTAGACAGTTCTAGGTATGAGACCTCCTTGTACTGGATGGTATTTAGACAGTTCTTAGCATGACCTCCTTGCAGTGGATGGCATTTAGACAGCCATAAACACGACCTCCCTGCACTAGAATACATCTGAGCAAGACATAGATATGACCTCCCTCTACTGGATAACATTTAGACACTTCTAGATATGGGACCTCCTTGTACTGGATGGTATTTAGACAGTTCTTAGCATGACCTCCTTCCAGTGGATGACATTTAGACAGCCATAAACACGACCGCCCTGCACTAGAATACATCTGAGCAAGACATAGATATGACCTCCCTCTACTGGATAACATTTAGACACTTCTAGATATGGGACCTCCTTGTACTGGATGTGATTTAGACAGTTCTTAGCATGACCTCCTTCCAGTGGATGACATTTAGACAGCCATAAACACGACCTCTCTGCACTAGAATACATCTGAGCAAGACATAGATATGACCTCCCTCTAGTGGATAACATTTAGACACTTCTAGGTATGAGACCTCCTTGTACTGGATGGTATTTAGACAGTTCTTAGCATGACCTCCTTGCAGTGGATGGCATTTAGACAGCCATAAACACGACCTCCCTGCACTACAATACATCTGAGCAAGACATAGATATGACCTCCCTCTACTGGATAACATTTAGACACTTCTAGATATGGGACCTCCTTGTACTGGATGGTATTTAGACAGTTCTTAGCATGACCTCCTTGCAGTGGATGACATTTAGACAGCCATAAACACGACCTCCCTGCACTAGAAAACATCTGATCAAGACATAGATATGACCTCCCTCTAGTGGATAACATTTAGACACTTCTAGATATGGGACCTCCTTGTATTGGATGGTATTTAGACAGTTCTTAGCATGACCTCCTTCCAGTGGATGACATTTAGACAGCCATAAACACGACCTCCCTGCACTAGAAAACATCTGAGCAAGACATAGATATGACCTCCCTCTACTGGATAACATTTAGACACTTCTAGATATGGGACCTCCCTCCTGTGGATGAGATTTAGACAGATCAGGCGAAATGTCTAAATCCCATCCACAGGAGGGAGGTTCCATATCTAGAACTGTCTAAATGTTATCCAGTAGAGGGTGGTGATATCTATGTATAAATCAAATGTTTCCTAGTGCAGGGAGGTCGTGTTTATGGCTGTCTATATGTAAACACGATCTCCGTGCACTAGAAAACATCTGAGCAAGACATAGATATGACCTCCCTCTAGTGGATAACATTTAGACAGTTCTAGGTATGAGACCTCCTTGTACTGGATGGTATTTAGACAGTTCTTAGCATGACCTCCTTGCAGTGGATGACATTTAGACAGCCATAAACACGACCTCCCTGCACTACAATACATCTGAGCAAGACATAGATATTACCTCCCTCTACTGGATAACATTTAGACAGTTCTAGGTATGAGACCTTGTACTGGATGGTATTTAGACAGTTCTTAGCATGACCTCCTTGCAGTGGATGGCATTTAGACAGCCATAAACACAACCTCCCTGCACTAGAATACATCTGAGCAAGACATAGATATGACCGCCCTCTACTGGATAACATTTAGACACTTCTAGATAATGGGACCTCCTTGTACTGGATGTGATTTAGACAGTTCTTAGCATGACCTCCTTCCAGTGGATGACATTTAGACAGCCATAAATACGACCTCCCTGCACTAGAATACATCTGAGCAAGACATAGATATGACCTCCCTCTAGTGGATAACATTTAGACACTTCTAGGTATGAGACCTCCTTGTACTGGATGGTATTTAGACAGTTCTTAGCATGACCTCCTTGCAGTGGATGGCATTTAGACAGCCATAAACACGACCTCCCTGCACTACAATACATCTGAGCAAGACATAGATATGACCTCCCTCTACTGGATAACATTTAGACACTTCTAGATATGGGACCTCTTTGTACTGGATGTGATTTAGACAGTTCTTAGCATGACCTCCTTGCAGTGGATGACATTTAGACAGCCATAAACACGACCTCCCTGCACTAGAAAACATCTGATCAAGACATAGATATGACCTCCCTCTAGTGGATAACATTTAGACACTTCTAGATATGGGACCTCCTTGTATTGGATGGTATTTAGACAGTTCTTAGCATGACCTCCTTCCAGTGGATGACATTTAGACAGCCATAAACACGACCTCCCTGCACTAGAAAACATCTGAGCAAGACATAGATATGACCTCCCTCTACTGGATAACATTTAGACACTTCTAGATATGGGACCTCCCTCCTGTGGATGAGATTTAGACAGATCAGGCGAAATGTCTAAATCCCATCCACAGGAGGGAGGTTCCATATCTAGAACTGTCTAAATGTTATCCAGTAGAGGGTGGTGATATCTATGTATAAATCAAATGTTTCCTAGTGCAGGGAGGTCGTGTTTATGGCTGTCTATATGTAAACACGATCTCCGTGCACTAGAAAACATCTGAGCAAGACATAGATATGACCTCCCTCTAGTGGATAACATTTAGACAGTTCTAGGTATGAGACCTCCTTGTACTGGATGGTATTTAGACAGTTCTTAGCATGACCTCCTTGCAGTGGATGACATTTAGACAGCCATAAACACGACCTCCCTGCACTACAATACATCTGAGCAAGACATAGATATTACCTCCCTCTACTGGATAACATTTAGACAGTTCTAGGTATGAGACCTCCTTGTACTGGATGGTATTTAGACAGTTCTTAGCATGACCTCCTTGCAGTGGATGGCATTTAGACAGCCATAAACACGACCTCCCTGCACTAGAATACATCTGAGCAAGACATAGATATGACCTCCCTCTACTGGATAACATTTAGACACTTCTAGATATGGGACCTCCTTGTACTGGATGGTATTTAGACAGTTCTTAGCATGACCTCCTTCCAGTGGATGACATTTAGACAGCCATAAACACGACCGCCCTGCACTAGAATACATCTGAGCAAGACATAGATATGACCTCCCTCTACTGGATAACATTTAGACACTTCTAGATATGGGACCTCCTTGTACTGGATGTGATTTAGACAGTTCTTAGCATGACCTCCTTCCAGTGGATGACATTTAGACAGCCATAAACACGACCTCCCTGCACTAGAATACATCTGAGCAAGACATAGATATGACCTCCCTCTAGTGGATAACATTTAGACACTTCTAGGTATGAGACCTCCTTGTACTGGATGGTATTTAGACAGTTCTTAGCATGACCTCCTTGCAGTGGATGGCATTTAGACAGCCATAAACACGACCTCCCTGCACTACAATACATCTGAGCAAGACATAGATATGACCTCCCTCTACTGGATAACATTTAGACACTTCTAGATATGGGACCTCCTTGTACTGGATGGTATTTAGACAGTTCTTAGCATGACCTCCTTGCAGTGGATGACATTTAGACAGCCATAAACACGACCTCCCTGCACTAGAAAACATCTGATCAAGACATAGATATGACCTCCCTCTAGTGGATAACATTTAGACACTTCTAGATATGGGACCTCCTTGTATTGGATGGTATTTAGACAGTTCTTAGCATGACCTCCTTCCAGTGGATGACATTTAGACAGCCATAAACACGACCTCCCTGCACTAGAAAACATCTGAGCAAGACATAGATATGACCTCCCTCTACTGGATAACATTTAGACACTTCTAGATATGGGACCTCCCTCCTGTGGATGAGATTTAGACAGATCAGGCGAAATGTCTAAATCCCATCCACAGGAGGGAGGTTCCATATCTAGAACTGTCTAAATGTTATCCAGTAGAGGGTGGTGATATCTATGTATAAATCAAATGTTTCCTAGTGCAGGGAGGTCGTGTTTATGGCTGTCTATATGTAAACACGATCTCCGTGCACTAGAAAACATCTGAGCAAGACATAGATATGACCTCCCTCTAGTGGATAACATTTAGACAGTTCTAGGTATGAGACCTCCTTGTACTGGATGGTATTTAGACAGTTCTTAGCATGACCTCCTTGCAGTGGATGACATTTAGACAGCCATAAACACGACCTCCCTGCACTACAATACATCTGAGCAAGACATAGATATTACCTCCCTCTACTGGATAACATTTAGACAGTTCTAGGTATGAGACCTCCTTGTACTGGATGGTATTTAGACAGTTCTTAGCATGACCTCCTTGCAGTGGATGGCATTTAGACAGCCATAAACACGACCTCCCTGCACTAGAATACATCTGAGCAAGACATAGATATGACCTCCCTCTACTGGATAACATTTAGACACTTCTAGATATGGGACCTCCTTGTACTGGATGGTATTTAGACAGTTCTTAGCATGACCTCCTTCCAGTGGATGACATTTAGACAGCCATAAACACGACCGCCCTGCACTAGAATACATCTGAGCAAGACATAGATATGACCTCCCTCTACTGGATAACATTTAGACACTTCTAGATATGGGACCTCCTTGTACTGGATGTGATTTAGACAGTTCTTAGCATGACCTCCTTCCAGTGGATGACATTTAGACAGCCATAAACACGACCTCCCTGCACTAGAATACATCTGAGCAAGACATAGATATGACCTCCCTCTAGTGGATAACATTTAGACACTTCTAGGTATGAGACCTCCTTGTACTGGATGGTATTTAGACAGTTCTTAGCATGACCTCCTTGCAGTGGATGGCATTTAGACAGCCATAAACACGACCTCCCTGCACTACAATACATCTGAGCAAGACATAGATATGACCTCCCTCTACTGGATAACATTTAGACACTTCTAGATATGGGACCTCCTTGTACTGGATGGTATTTAGACAGTTCTTAGCATGACCTCCTTGCAGTGGATGACATTTAGACAGCCATAAACACGACCTCCCTGCACTAGAAAACATCTGATCAAGACATAGATATGACCTCCCTCTAGTGGATAACATTTAGATACTTCTAGATATGGGACCTCCTTGTATTGGATGGTATTTAGACAGTTCTTAGCATGACCTCCTTCCAGTGGATGACATTTAGACAGCCATAAACACGACCTCCCTGCACTAGAAAACATCTGAGCAAGACATAGATATGACCTCCCTCTACTGGATAACATTTAGACACTTCTAGATATGGGACCTCCCTCCTGTGGATGAGATTTAGACAGATCAGGCGAAATGTCTAAATCCCATCCACAGGAGGGAGGTTCCATATCTAGAACTGTCTAAATGTTATCCAGTAGAGGGTGGTGATATCTATGTATAAATCAAATGTTTCCTAGTGCAGGGAGGTCGTGTTTATGGCTGTCTATATGTAAACACGATCTCCGTGCACTAGAAAACATCTGAGCAAGACATAGATATGACCTCCCTCTAGTGGATAACATTTAGACAGTTCTAGGTATGAGACCTCCTTGTACTGGATGGTATTTAGACAGTTCTTAGCATGACCTCCTTGCAGTGGATGACATTTAGACAGCCATAAACACGACCTCCCTGCACTACAATACATCTGAGCAAGACATAGATATTACCTCCCTCTACTGGATAACATTTAGACAGTTCTAGGTATGAGACCTTGTACTGGATGGTATTTAGACAGTTCTTAGCATGACCTCCTTGCAGTGGATGGCATTTAGACAGCCATAAACACGACCTCCCTGCACTAGAATACATCTGAGCAAGACATAGATATGACCTCCCTCTACTGGATAACATTTAGACACTTCTAGATAATGGGACCTCCTTGTACTGGATGTGATTTAGACAGTTCTTAGCATGACCTCCTTCCAGTGGATGACATTTAGACAGCCATAAACATGACCTCCCTGCACTAGAATACATCTGAGCAATACATAGATATGACCTCCCTCTAGTGGATAACATTTAGACACTTCTAGGTATGAGACCTCCTTGTACTGGATGGTATTTAGACAGTTCTTAGCATGACCTCCTTGCAGTGGATGGCATTTAGACAGCCATAAACACGACCTCCCTGCACTACAATACATCTGAGCAAGACATAGATATGACCTCCCTCTACTGGATAACATTTAGACACTTCTAGATATGGGACCTCTTTGTACTGGATGTGATTTAGACAGTTCTTAGCATGACCTCCTTGCAGTGGATGACATTTAGACAGCCATAAACACGACCTCCCTGCACTAGAAAACATCTGATCAAGACATAGATATGACCTCCCTCTAGTGGATAACATTTAGACACTTCTAGATATGGGACCTCCTTGTATTGGATGGTATTTAGACAGTTCTTAGCATGACCTCCTTCCAGTGGATGACATTTAGACAGCCATAAACACGACCTCCCTGCACTAGAAAACATCTGAGCAAGACATAGATATGACCTCCCTCTACTGGATAACATTTAGACACTTCTAGATATGGGACCTCCCTCCTGTGGATGAGATTTAGACAGATCAGGCGAAATGTCTAAATCCCATCCACAGGAGGGAGGTTCCATATCTAGAACTGTCTAAATGTTATCCAGTAGAGGGTGGTGATATCTATGTATAAATCAAATGTTTCCTAGTGCAGGGAGGTCGTGTTTATGGCTGTCTATATGTAAACACGATCTCCGTGCACTAGAAAACATCTGAGCAAGACATAGATATGACCTCCCTCTAGTGGATAACATTTAGACAGTTCTAGGTATGAGACCTCCTTGTACTGGATGGTATTTAGACAGTTCTTAGCATGACCTCCTTGCAGTGGATGACATTTAGACAGCCATAAACACGACCTCCCTGCACTACAATACATCTGAGCAAGACATAGATATTACCTCCCTCTACTGGATAACATTTAGACAGTTCTAGGTATGAGACCTCCTTGTACTGGATGGTATTTAGACAGTTCTTAGCATGACCTCCTTGCAGTGGATGGCATTTAGACAGCCATAAACACGACCTCCCTGCACTAGAATACATCTGAGCAAGACATAGATATGACCTCCCTCTACTGGATAACATTTAGACACTTCTAGATATGGGACCTCCTTGTACTGGATGGTATTTAGACAGTTCTTAGCATGACCTCCTTCCAGTGGATGACATTTAGACAGCCATAAACACGACCGCCCTGCACTAGAATACATCTGAGCAAGACATAGATATGACCTCCCTCTACTGGATAACATTTAGACACTTCTAGATATGGGACCTCCTTGTACTGGATGTGATTTAGACAGTTCTTAGCATGACCTCCTTCCAGTGGATGACATTTAGACAGCCATAAACACGACCTCCCTGCACTAGAATACATCTGAGCAAGACATAGATATGACCTCCCTCTAGTGGATAACATTTAGACACTTCTAGGTATGAGACCTCCTTGTACTGGATGGTATTTAGACAGTTCTTAGCATGACCTCCTTGCAGTGGATGGCATTTAGACAGCCATAAACACGACCTCCCTGCACTACAATACATCTGAGCAAGACATAGATATGACCTCCCTCTACTGGATAACATTTAGACACTTCTAGATATGGGACCTCCTTGTACTGGATGGTATTTAGACAGTTCTTAGCATGACCTCCTTGCAGTGGATGACATTTAGACAGCCATAAACACGACCTCCCTGCACTAGAAAACATCTGATCAAGACATAGATATGACCTCCCTCTAGTGGATAACATTTAGACACTTCTAGATATGGGACCTCCTTGTATTGGATGGTATTTAGACAGTTCTTAGCATGACCTCCTTCCAGTGGATGACATTTAGACAGCCATAAACACGACCTCCCTGCACTAGAAAACATCTGAGCAAGACATAGATATGACCTCCCTCTACTGGATAACATTTAGACACTTCTAGATATGGGACCTCCCTCCTGTGGATGAGATTTAGACAGATCAGGCGAAATGTCTAAATCCCATCCACAGGAGGGAGGTTCCATATCTAGAACTGTCTAAATGTTATCCAGTAGAGGGTGGTGATATCTATGTATAAATCAAATGTTTCCTAGTGCAGGGAGGTCGTGTTTATGGCTGTCTATATGTAAACACGATCTCCGTGCACTAGAAAACATCTGAGCAAGACATAGATATGACCTCCCTCTAGTGGATAACATTTAGACAGTTCTAGGTATGAGACCTCCTTGTACTGGATGGTATTTAGACAGTTCTTAGCATGACCTCCTTGCAGTGGATGACATTTAGACAGCCATAAACACGACCTCCCTGCACTACAATACATCTGAGCAAGACATAGATATTACCTCCCTCTACTGGATAACATTTAGACAGTTCTAGGTATGAGACCTTGTACTGGATGGTATTTAGACAGTTCTTAGCATGACCTCCTTGCAGTGGATGGCATTTAGACAGCCATAAACACGACCTCCCTGCACTAGAATACATCTGAGCAAGACATAGATATGACCTCCCTCTACTGGATAACATTTAGACACTTCTAGATATGGGACCTCCTTGTACTGGATGGTATTTAGACAGTTCTTAGCATGACCTCCTTCCAGTGGATGACATTTAGACAGCCATAAACACGACCGCCCTGCACTAGAATACATCTGAGCAAGACATAGATATGACCTCCCTCTACTGGATAACATTTAGACACTTCTAGATATGGGACCTCCTTGTACTGGATGTGATTTAGACAGTTCTTAGCATGACCTCCTTCCAGTGGATGACATTTAGACAGCCATAAACACGACCTCCCTGCACTAGAATACATCTGAGCAAGACATAGATATGACCTCCCTCTAGTGGATAACATTTAGACACTTCTAGGTATGAGACCTCCTTGTACTGGATGGTATTTAGACAGTTCTTAGCATGACCTCCTTGCAGTGGATGGCATTTAGACAGCCATAAACACGACCTCCCTGCACTACAATACATCTGAGCAAGACATAGATATGACCTCCCTCTACTGGATAACATTTAGACACTTCTAGATATGGGACCTCCTTGTACTGGATGGTATTTAGACAGTTCTTAGCATGACCTCCTTGCAGTGGATGACATTTAGACAGCCATAAACACGACCTCCCTGCACTAGAAAACATCTGATCAAGACATAGATATGACCTCCCTCTAGTGGATAACATTTAGACACTTCTAGATATGGGACCTCCTTGTATTGGATGGTATTTAGACAGTTCTTAGCATGACCTCCTTCCAGTGGATGACATTTAGACAGCCATAAACACGACCTCCCTGCACTAGAAAACATCTGAGCAAGACATAGATATGACCTCCCTCTACTGGATAACATTTAGACACTTCTAGATATGGGACCTCCCTCCTGTGGATGAGATTTAGACAGATCAGGCGAAATGTCTAAATCCCATCCACAGGAGGGAGGTTCCATATCTAGAACTGTCTAAATGTTATCCAGTAGAGGGTGGTGATATCTATGTATAAATCAAATGTTTCCTAGTGCAGGGAGGTCGTGTTTATGGCTGTCTATATGTAAACACGATCTCCGTGCACTAGAAAACATCTGAGCAAGACATAGATATGACCTCCCTCTAGTGGATAACATTTAGACAGTTCTAGGTAAGAGACCTCCTTGTACTGGATGGTATTTAGACAGTTCTTAGCATGACCTCCTTGCAGTGGATGACATTTAGACAGCCATAAACACGACCTCCCTGCACTACAATACATCTGAGCAAGACATAGATATGACCTCCCTCTACTGGATAACATTTAGACAGTTCTAGGTATGAGACCTCCTTGTACTGGATGGTATTTAGACAGTTCTTAGCATGACCTCCTTGCAGTGGATGGCATTTAGACAGCCATAAACACGACCTCCCTGCACTAGAATACATCTGAGCAAGACATAGATATGACCTCCCTCTACTGGATAACATTTAGACACTTCTAGATATGGGACCTCCTTGTACTGGATGGTATTTAGACAGTTCTTAGCATGACCTCCTTCCAGTGGATGACATTTAGACAGCCATAAACACGACCTCCCTGCACTAGAATACATCTGAGCAAGACATAGATATGACCTCCCTCTACTGGATAACATTTAGACACTTCTAGATATGGGACCTCCTTGTACTGGATGTGATTTAGACAGTTCTTAGCATGACCTCCTTGCAGTGGATGACATTTAGACAGCCATAAACACGACCTCCCTGCACTAGAAAACATCTGATCAAGACATAGATATGACCTCCCTCTAGTGGATAACATTTAGACACTTCTAGATATGGGACCTCCTTGTATTGGATGGTATTTAGACAGTTCTTAGCATGACCTCCTTCCAGTGGATGACATTTAGACAGCCATAAACACGACCTCCCTGCACTAGAAAACATCTGAGCAAGACATAGATATGACCTCCCTCTACTGGATAACATTTAGACACTTCTAGATATGGGACCTCCCTCCTGTGGATGAGATTTAGACAGATCAGGCGAAATGTCTAAATCCCATCCACAGGAGGGAGGTTCCATATCTAGAACTGTCTAAATGTTATCCAGTAGAGGGTGGTGATATCTCTGTATAAATCAAATGTTTCCTAATGCAGGGAGGTCGTGTTTATGGCTGTCTATATGTAAACACGATCTCCGTGCACTAGAAAACATCTGAGCAAGACATAGATATGACCTCCCTCTAGTGGATAACATTTAGACACTTCTAGGTATGAGACCTCCTTGTACTGGATGGTATTTAGACAGTTCTTAGCATGACCTCCTTGCAGTGGATGGCATTTAGACAGCCATAAACACGACCTCCCTGCACTAGAATACATCTGAGCAAGACATAGATATTACCTCCCTCTACTGGATAACATTTAGACACTTCTAGATATGGGACCTCCTTGTACTGGATGGTATTTAGACAGTTCTTAGCATGACCTCCTTCCAGTGGATGACATTTAGACAGCCATAAACACGACCGCCCTGCACTAGAATACATCTGAGCAAGACATAGATATGACCTCCCTCTACTGGATAACATTTAGACACTTCTAGATATGGGACCTCCTTGTACTGGATGTGATTTAGACAGTTCTTAGCATGACCTCCTTCCAGTGGATGACATTTAGACAGCCATAAACACGACCTCCCTGCACTAGAATACATCTGAGCAAGACATAGATATGACCTCCCTCTAGTGGATAACATTTAGACACTTCTAGGTATGAGACCTCCTTGTACTGGATGGTATTTAGACAGTTCTTAGCATGACCTCCTTGCAGTGGATGGCATTTAGACAGCCATAAACACGACCTCCCTGCACTACAATACATCTGAGCAAGACATAGATATGACCTCCCTCTACTGGATAACATTTAGACACTTCTAGATATGGGACCTCCTTGTACTGGATGTGATTTAGAGAGTTCTTAGCATGACCTCCTTGCAGTGGATGACATTTAGACAGCCATAAACACGACCTCCCTGCACTAGAAAACATCTGATCAAGACATAGATATGACCTCCCTCTAGTGGATAACATTTAGACACTTCTAGATATGGGACCTCCTTGTATTGGATGGTATTTAGACAGTTCTTAGCATGACCTCCTTCCAGTGGATGACATTTAGACAGCCATAAACACGACCTCCCTGCACTAGAAAACATCTGAGCAAGACATAGATATGACCTCCCTCTACTGGATAACATTTAGACACTTCTAGATATGGGACCTCCCTCCTGTGGATGAGATTTAGACAGATCAGGCGAAATGTCTAAATCCCATCCACAGGAGGGAGGTTCCATATCTAGAACTGTCTAAATGTTATCCAGTAGAGGGTGGTGATATCTATGTATAAATCAAATGTTTCCTAGTGCAGGGAGGTCGTGTTTATGGCTGTCTATATGTAAACACGATCTCCGTGCACTAGAAAACATCTGAGCAAGACATAGATATGACCTCCCTCTAGTGGATAACATTTAGACAGTTCTAGGTATGAGACCTCCTTGTACTGGATGGTATTTAGACAGTTCTTAGCATGACCTCCTTGCAGTGGATGACATTTAGACAGCCATAAACACGACCTCCCTGCACTACAATACATCTGAGCAAGACATAGATATTACCTCCCTCTACTGGATAACATTTAGACAGTTCTAGGTATGAGACCTTGTACTGGATGGTATTTAGACAGTTCTTAGCATGACCTCCTTGCAGTGGATGGCATTTAGACAGCCATAAACACGACCTCGCTGCACTAGAATACATCTGAGCAAGACATAGATATGACCTCCCTCTACTGGATAACATTTAGACACTTCTAGATAATGGGACCTCCTTGTACTGGATGTGATTTAGACAGTTCTTAGCATGACCTCCTTCCAGTGGATGACATTTAGACAGCCATAAACACGACCTCCCTGCACTGGAATACATCTGAGCAAGACATAGATATGACCTCCCTCTAGTGGATAACATTTAGACACTTCTAGGTATGAGACCTCCTTGTACTGGATGGTATTTAGACAGTTCTTAGCATGACCTCCTTGCAGTGGATGGCATTTAGACAGCCATAAACACGACCTCCCTGCACTACAATACATCTGAGCAAGACATAGATATGACCTCCCTCTACTGGATAACATTTAGACACTTCTAGATATGGGACCTCTTTGTACTGGATGTGATTTAGACAGTTCTTAGCATGACCTCCTTGCAGTGGATGACATTTAGACAGCCATAAACACGACCTCCCTGCACTAGAAAACATCTGATCAAGACATAGATATGACCTCCCTCTAGTGGATAACATTTAGACACTTCTAGATATGGGACCTCCTTGTATTGGATGGTATTTAGACAGTTCTTAGCATGACCTCCTTCCAGTGGATGACATTTAGACAGCCATAAACACGACCTCCCTGCACTAGAAAACATCTGAGCAAGACATAGATATGACCTCCCTCTACTGGATAACATTTAGACACTTCTAGATATGGGACCTCCCTCCTGTGGATGAGATTTAGACATATCAGGCGAAATGTCTAAATCCCATCCACAGGACGGAGGTTCCATATCTAGAACTGTCTAAATGTTATCCAGTAGAGGGTGGTGATATCTATGTATAAATCAAATGTTTCCTAGTGCAGGGAGGTCGTGTTTATGGCTGTCTATATGTAAACACGATCTCCGTGCACTAGAAAACATCTGAGCAAGACATAGATATGACCTCCCTCTAGTGGATAACATTTAGACAGTTCTAGGTATGAGACCTCCTTGTACTGGATGGTATTTAGACAGTTCTTAGCATGACCTCCTTGCAGTGGATGACATTTAGACAGCCATAAACACGACCTCCCTGCACTACAATACATCTGAGCAAGACATAGATATTACCTCCCTCTACTGGATAACATTTAGACAGTTCTAGGTATGAGACCTCCTTGTACTGGATGGTATTTAGACAGTTCTTAGCATGACCTCCTTGCAGTGGATGGCATTTAGACAGCCATAAACACGACCTCCCTGCACTAGAATACATCTGAGCAAGACATAGATATGACCTCCCTCTACTGGATAACATTTAGACACTTCTAGATATGGGACCTCCTTGTACTGGATGGTATTTAGACAGTTCTTAGCATGACCTCCTTCCAGTGGATGACATTTAGACAGCCATAAACACGACCGCCCTGCACTAGAATACATCTGAGCAAGACATAGATATGACCTCCCTCTACTGGATAACATTTAGACACTTCTAGATATGGGACCTCCTTGTACTGGATGTGATTTAGACAGTTCTTAGCATGACCTCCTTCCAGTGGATGACATTTAGACAGCCATAAACACGACCTCCCTGCACTAGAATACATCTGAGCAAGACATAGATATGACCTCCCTCTAGTGGATAACATTTAGACACTTCTAGGTATGAGACCTCCTTGTACTGGATGGTATTTAGACAGTTCTTAGCATGACCTCCTTGCAGTGGATGGCATTTAGACAGCCATAAACACGACCTCCCTGCACTACAATACATCTGAGCAAGACATAGATATGACCTCCCTCTACTGGATAACATTTAGACACTTCTAGATATGGGACCTCCTTGTACTGGATGGTATTTAGACAGTTCTTAGCATGACCTCCTTGCAGTGGATGACATTTAGACAGCCTTAAACACGACCTCCCTGCACTAGAAAACATCTGATCAAGACATAGATATGACCTCCCTCTAGTGGATAACATTTAGACACTTCTAGATATGGGACCTCCTTGTATTGGATGGTATTTAGACAGTTCTTAGCATGACCTCCTTCCAGTGGATGACATTTAGACAGCCATAAACACGACCTCCCTGCACTAGAAAACATCTGAGCAAGACATAGATATGACCTCCCTCTACTGGATAACATTTAGACACTTCTAGATATGGGACCTCCCTCCTGTGGATGAGATTTAGACAGATCAGGCGAAATGTCTAAATCCCATCCACAGGAGGGAGGTTCCATATCTAGAACTGTCTAAATGTTATCCAGTAGAGGGTGGTGATATCTATGTATAAATCAAATGTTTCCTAGTGCAGGGAGGTCGTGTTTATGGCTGTCTATATGTAAACACGATCTCCGTGCACTAGAAAACATCTGAGCAAGACATAGATATGACCTCCCTCTAGTGGATAACATTTAGACAGTTCTAGGTATGAGACCTCCTTGTACTGGATGGTATTTAGACAGTTCTTAGCATGACCTCCTTGCAGTGGATGACATTTAGACAGCCATAAACACGACCTCCCTGCACTACAATACATCTGAGCAAGACATAGATATTACCTCCCTCTACTGGATAACATTTAGACAGTTCTAGGTATGAGACCTTGTACTGGATGGTATTTAGACAGTTCTTAGCATGACCTCCTTGCAGTGGATGGCATTTAGACAGCCATAAACACGACCTCCCTGCACTAGAATACATCTGAGCAAGACATAGATATGACCTCCCTCTACTGGATAACATTTAGACACTTCTAGATATGGGACCTCCTTGTACTGGATGGTATTTAGACAGTTCTTAGCATGACCTCCTTCCAGTGGATGACATTTAGACAGCCATAAACACGACCGCCCTGCACTAGAATACATCTGAGCAAGACATAGATATGACCTCCCTCTACTGGATAACATTTAGACACTTCTAGATATGGGACCTCCTTGTACTGGATGTGATTTAGACAGTTCTTAGCATGACCTCCTTCCAGTGGATGACATTTAGACAGCCATAAACACGACCTCCCTGCACTAGAATACATCTGAGCAAGACATAGATATGACCTCCCTCTAGTGGATAACATTTAGACACTTCTAGGTATGAGACCTCCTTGTACTGGATGGTATTTAGACAGTTCTTAGCATGACCTCCTTGCAGTGGATGGCATTTAGACAGCCATAAACACGACCTCCCTGCACTACAATACATCTGAGCAAGACATAGATATGACCTCCCTCTACTGGATAACATTTAGACACTTCTAGATATGGGACCTCCTTGTACTGGATGGTATTTAGACAGTTCTTAGCATGACCTCCTTGCAGTGGATGACATTTAGACAGCCATAAACACGACCTCCCTGCACTAGAAAACATCTGATCAAGACATAGATATGACCTCCCTCTAGTGGATAACATTTAGACACTTCTAGATATGGGACCTCCTTGTATTGGATGGTATTTAGACAGTTCTTAGCATGACCTCCTTCCAGTGGATGACATTTAGACAGCCATAAACACGACCTCCCTGCACTAGAAAACATCTGAGCAAGACATAGATATGACCTCCCTCTACTGGATAACATTTAGACACTTCTAGATATGGGACCTCCCTCCTGTGGATGAGATTTAGACAGATCAGGCGAAATGTCTAAATCCCATCCACAGGAGGGAGGTTCCATATCTAGAACTGTCTAAATGTTATCCAGTAGAGGGTGGTGATATCTCTGTATAAATCAAATGTTTCCTAGTGCAGGGAGGTCGTGTTTATGGCTGTCTATATGTAAACACGATCTCCGTGCACTAGAAAACATCTGAGCAAGACATAGATATGACCTCCCTCTAGTGGATAACATTTAGACAGTTCTAGGTAAGAGACCTCCTTGTACTGGATGGTATTTAGACAGTTCTTAGCATGACCTCCTTGCAGTGGATGACATTTAGACAGCCATAAACACGACCTCCCTGCACTACAATACATCTGAGCAAGACATAGATATGACCTCCCTCTACTGGATAACATTTAGACAGTTCTAGGTATGAGACCTCCTTGTACTAGATGGTATTTAGACAGTTCTTAGCATGACCTCCTTCCAGTGGATGACATTTAGACAGCCATAAACACGACCGCCCTGCACTAGAATACATCTGAGCAAGACATAGATATGACCTCCCTCTACTGGATAACATTTAGACACTTCTAGATATGGGACCTCCTTGTACTGGATGGTATTTAGACAGTTCTTAGCATGACCTCCTTCCAGTGGATGACATTTAGACAGCCATAAACACGACCTCCCTGCACTAGAATACATCTGAGCAAGACATAGATATGACCTCCCTCTACTGGATAACATTTAGACACTTCTAGATATGGGACCTCCTTGTACTGGATGTGATTTAGACAGTTCTTAGCATGACCTCCTTGCAGTGGATGACATTTAGACAGCCATAAACACGACCTCCCTGCACTAGAAAACATCTGATCAAGACATAGATATGACCTCCCTCTAGTGGATAACATTTAGACACTTCTAGATATGGGACCTCCTTGTATTGGATGGTATTTAGACAGTTCTTAGCATGACCTCCTTCCAGTGGATGACATTTAGACAGCCATAAACACGACCTCCCTGCACTAGAAAACATCTGAGCAAGACATAGATATGACCTCCCTCTACTGGATAACATTTAGACACTTCTAGATATGGGACCTCCCTCCTGTGGATGAGATTTAGACAGATCAGGCGAAATGTCTAAATCCCATCCACAGGAGGGAGGTTCCATATCTAGAACTGTCTAAATGTTATCCAGTAGAGGGTGGTGATATCTATGTATAAATCAAATGTTTCCTAGTGCAGGGAGGTCGTGTTTATGGCTGTCTATATGTAAACACGATCTCCGTGCACTAGAAAACATCTGAGCAAGACATAGATATGACCTCCCTCTAGTGGATAACATTTAGACAGTTCTAGGTATGAGACCTCCTTGTACTGGATGGTATTTAGACAGTTCTTAGCATGACCTCCTTGCAGTGGATGACATTTAGACAGCCATAAACACGACCTCCCTGCACTACAATACATCTGAGCAAGACATAGATATTACCTCCCTCTACTGGATAACATTTAGACAGTTCTAGGTATGAGACCTTGTACTGGATGGTATTTAGACAGTTCTTAGCATGACCTCCTTGCAGTGGATGGCATTTAGACAGCCATAAACACGACCTCCCTGCACTAGAATACATCTGAGCAAGACATAGATATGACCTCCCTCTACTGGATAACATTTAGACACTTCTAGATATGGGACCTCCTTGTACTGGATGGTATTTAGACAGTTCTTAGCATGACCTCCTTCCAGTGGATGACATTTAGACAGCCATAAACACGACCGCCCTGCACTAGAATACATCTGAGCAAGACATAGATATGACCTCCCTCTACTGGATAACATTTAGACACTTCTAGATATGGGACCTCCTTGTACTGGATGTGATTTAGACAGTTCTTAGCATGACCTCCTTCCAGTGGATGACATTTAGACAGCCATAAACACGACCTCCCTGCACTAGAATACATCTGAGCAAGACATAGATATGACCTCCCTCTAGTGGATAACATTTAGACACTTCTAGGTATGAGACCTCCTTGTACTGGATGGTATTTAGACAGTTCTTAGCATGACCTCCTTGCAGTGGATGGCATTTAGACAGCCATAAACACGACCTCCCTGCACTACAATACATCTGAGCAAGACATAGATATGACCTCCCTCTACTGGATAACATTTAGACACTTCTAGATATGGGACCTCCTTGTACTGGATGGTATTTAGACAGTTCTTAGCATGACCTCCTTGCAGTGGATGACATTTAGACAGCCATAAACACGACCTCCCTGCACTAGAAAACATCTGATCAAGACATAGATATGACCTCCCTCTAGTGGATAACATTTAGACACTTCTAGATATGGGACCTCCTTGTATTGGATGGTATTTAGACAGTTCTTAGCATGACCTCCTTCCAGTGGATGACATTTAGACAGCCATAAACACGACCTCCCTGCACTAGAAAACATCTGAGCAAGACATAGATATGACCTCCCTCTACTGGATAACATTTAGACACTTCTAGATATGGGACCTCCCTCCTGTGGATGAGATTTAGACAGATCAGGCGAAATGTCTAAATCCCATCCACAGGAGGGAGGTTCCATATCTAGAACTGTCTAAATGTTATCCAGTAGAGGGTGGTGATATCTCTGTATAAATCAAATGTTTCCTAGTGCAGGGAGGTCGTGTTTATGGCTGTCTATATGTAAACACGATCTCCGTGCACTAGAAAACATCTGAGCAAGACATAGATATGACCTCCCTCTAGTGGATAACATTTAGACAGTTCTAGGTAAGAGACCTCCTTGTACTGGATGGTATTTAGACAGTTCTTAGCATGACCTCCTTGCAGTGGATGACATTTAGACAGCCATAAACACGACCTCCCTGCACTACAATACATCTGAGCAAGACATAGATATGACCTCCCTCTACTGGATAACATTTAGACAGTTCTAGGTATGAGACCTCCTTGTACTAGATGGTATTTAGACAGTTCTTAGCATGACCTCCTTCCAGTGGATGACATTTAGACAGCCATAAACACGACCGCCCTGCACTAGAATACATCTGAGCAAGACATAGATATGACCTCCCTCTACTGGATAACATTTAGACACTTCTAGATATGGGACCTCCTTGTACTGGATGGTATTTAGACAGTTCTTAGCATGACCTCCTTCCAGTGGATGACATTTAGACAGCCATAAACACGACCTCCCTGCACTAGAATACATCTGAGCAAGACATAGATATGACCTCCCTCTACTGGATAACATTTAGACACTTCTAGATATGGGACCTCCTTGTACTGGATGTGATTTAGACAGTTCTTAGCATGACCTCCTTGCAGTGGATGACATTTAGACAGCCATAAACACGACCTCCCTGCACTAGAAAACATCTGATCAAGACATAGATATGACCTCCCTCTAGTGGATAACATTTAGACACTTCTAGATATGGGACCTCCTTGTATTGGATGGTATTTAGACAGTTCTTAGCATGACCTCCTTCCAGTGGATGACATTTAGACAGCCATAAACACGACCTCCCTGCACTAGAAAACATCTGAGCAAGACATAGATATGACCTCCCTCTACTGGATAACATTTAGACACTTCTAGATATGGGACCTCCCTCCTGTGGATGAGATTTAGACAGATCAGGCGAAATGTCTAAATCCCATCCACAGGAGGGAGGTTCCATATCTAGAACTGTCTAAATGTTATCCAGTAGAGGGTGGTGATATCTATGTATAAATCAAATGTTTCCTAGTGCAGGGAGGTCGTGTTTATGGCTGTCTATATGTAAACACGATCTCCGTGCACTAGAAAACATCTGATCAAGACATAGATATGACCTCCCTCTAGTGGATAACATTTAGACACTTCTAGATATGGGACCTCCTTGTATTGGATGGTATTTAGACAGTTCTTAGCATGACCTCCTTCCAGTGGATGACATTTAGACAGCCATAAACACGACCTCCCTGCACTAGAAAACATCTGAGCAAGACATAGATATGACCTCCCTCTACTGGATAACATTTAGACACTTCTAGATATGGGACCTCCCTCCTGTGGATGAGATTTAGACAGATCAGGCGAAATGTCTAAATCCCATCCACAGGAGGGAGGTTCCATATCTAGAACTGTCTAAATGTTATCCAGTAGAGGGTGGTGATATCTATGTATAAATCAAATGTTTCCTAGTGCAGGGAGGTCGTGTTTATGGCTGTCTATATGTAAACACGATCTCCGTGCACTAGAAAACATCTGAGCAAGACATAGATATGACCTCCCTCTAGTGGATAACATTTAGACAGTTCTAGGTATGAGACCTCCTTGTACTGGATGGTATTTAGACAGTTCTTAGCATGACCTCCTTGCAGTGGATGACATTTAGACAGCCATAAACACGACCTCCCTGCACTACAATACATCTGAGCAAGACATAGATATGACCTCCCTCTACTGGATAACATTTAGACAGTTCTAGGTATGAGACCTCCTTGTACTGGATGGTATTTAGACAGTTCTTAGCATGACCTCCTTGCAGTGGATGACATTTAGACAGCCATAAACACGACCTCCCTGCACTAGAATACATCTGAGCAAGACATAGATATGACCTCCCTCTACTGGATAACATTTAGACACTTCTAGATATGGGACCTCCTTGTACTGGATGGTATTTAGACAGTTCTTAGCATGACCTCCTTCCAGTGGATGACATTTAGACAGCCATAAACACGACCTCCCTGCACTAGAATACATCTGAGCAAGACATAGATATGACCTCCCTCTACTGGATAACATTTAGACACTTCTAGATATGGGACCTCCTTGTACTGGATGTGATTTAGACAGTTCTTAGCATGACCTCCTTGCAGTGGATGACATTTAGACAGCCATAAACACGACCTCCCTGCACTAGAAAACATCTGATCAAGACATAGATATGACCTCCCTCTAGTGGATAACATTTAGACACTTCTAGATATGGGACCTCCTTGTATTGGATGGTATTTAGACAGTTCTTAGCATGACCTCCTTCCAGTGGATGACATTTAGACAGCCATAAACACGACCTCCCTGCACTAGAAAACATCTGAGCAAGACATAGATATGACCTCCCTCTACTGGATAACATTTAGACACTTCTAGATATGGGACCTCCCTCCTGTGGATGAGATTTAGACAGATCAGGCGAAATGTCTAAATCCCATCCACAGGAGGGAGGTTCCATATCTAGAACTGTCTAAATGTTATCCAGTAGAGGGTGGTGATATCTATGTATAAATCAAATGTTTCCTAGTGCAGGGAGGTCGTGTTTATGGCTGTCTATATGTAAACACGATCTCCGTGCACTAGAAAACATCTGAGCAAGACATAAATATGACCTCCCTCTAGCGGATAACATTTAGACAGTTCTAGGTATGAGACCTCCTTGTACTGGATGGTATTTAGACAGCTCTTAACATGACCTCCTTGCAGTGGATGACATTTAGACAGCCATAAACACGACCTCCCTGCACTACAATACATCTGAGCAAGACATAGATATGACCTCCCTCTACTGGATAACATTTAGACAGTTCTAGGTATGAGACCTCCTTGTACTGGATGGTATTTAGACAGTTCTTAGCATGACCTCCTTGCACTGGATGGCATTTAGACAGCCATAAACACGACCTCCCTGCACTAGAATACATCTGAGCAAGACATAGATATGACCTCCCTCTACTGGATAACATTTAGACACTTCTAGATATGGGACCTCCTTGTACTGGATGGTATTTAGACAGTTCTTAGCATGACCTCCTTCCAGTGGATGACATTTAGACAGTCATAAACACGACCTCCCTGCACTAGAATACATCTGAGCAAGACATAGATATGACCTCCCTCTACTGGATAACATTTAGACACTTCTAGATATGGGACCTCCTTGTACTGGATGTGATTTAGACAGTTCTTAGCATGACCTCCTTCCAGTGGATGACATTTAGACAGCCATAAACACGACCTCCCTGCACTAGAATACATCTGAGCAAGACATAGATATGACCTCCCTCTAGTGGATAACATTTAGACACTTCTAGGTATGAGACCTCCTTGTACTGGATGGTATTTAGACAGTTCTTAGCATGACCTCCTTGCAGTGGATGGCATTTAGACAGCCATAAACACGACCTCCCTGCACTACAATACATCTGAGCAAGACATAGATATGACCTCCCTCTACTGGATAACATTTAGACACTTCTAGATATGGGACCTCTTTGTACTGGATGTGATTTAGACAGTTCTTAGCATGACCTCCTTGCAGTGGATGACATTTAGACAGCCATAAACACGACCTCCCTGCACTAGAAAACATCTGATCAAGACATAGATATGACCTCCCTCTAGTGGATAACATTTAGACACTTCTAGATATGGGACCTCCTTGTATTGGATGGTATTTAGACAGTTCTTAGCATGACCTCCTTCCAGTGGATGACATTTAGACAGCCATAAACACGACCTCCCTGCACTAGAAAACATCTGAGCAAGACATAGATATGACCTCCCTCTACTGGATAACATTTAGACACTTCTAGATATGGGACCTCCCTCCTGTGGATGAGATTTAGACAGATCAGGCGAAATGTCTAAATCCCATCCACAGGAGGGAGGTTCCATATCTAGAACTGTCTAAATGTTATCCAGTAGAGGGTGGTGATATCTATGTATAAATCAAATGTTTCCTAGTGCAGGGAGGTCGTGTTTATGGCTGTCTATATGTAAACACGATCTCCGTGCACTAGAAAACATCTGAGCAAGACATAGATATGACCTCCCTCTAGTGGATAACATTTAGACAGTTCTAGGTATGAGACCTCCTTGTACTGGATGGTATTTAGACAGTTCTTAGCATGACCTCCTTGCAGTGGATGACATTTAGACAGCCATAAACACGACCTCCCTGCACTACAATACATCTGAGCAAGACATAGATATTACCTCCCTCTACTGGATAACATTTAGACAGTTCTAGGTATGAGACCTCCTTGTACTGGATGGTATTTAGACAGTTCTTAGCATGACCTCCTTGCAGTGGATGACATTTAGACAGCCATAAACACGACCTCCCTGCACTAGAATACATCTGAGCAAGACATAGATATGACCTCCCTCTACTGGATAACATTTAGACACTTCTAGATATGGGACCTCCTTGTACTGGATGGTATTTAGACAGTTCTTAGCATGACCTCCTTCCAGTGGATGACATTTAGACAGCCATAAACACGACCTCCCTGCACTAGAATACATCTGAGCAAGACATAGATATGACCTCCCTCTACTGGATAACATTTAGACACTTCTAGATATGGGACCTCCTTGTACTGGATGTGATTTAGACAGTTCTTAGCATGACCTCCTTGCAGTGGATGACATTTAGACAGCCATAAACACGACCTCCCTGCACTAGAAAACATCTGATCAAGACATAGATATGACCTCCCTCTAGTGGATAACATTTAGACACTTCTAGATATGGGACCTCCTTGTATTGGATGGTATTTAGACAGTTCTTAGCATGACCTCCTTCCAGTGGATGACATTTAGACAGCCATAAACACGACCTCCCTGCACTAGAAAACATCTGAGCAAGACATAGATATGACCTCCCTCTACTGGATAACATTTAGACACTTCTAGATATGGGACCTCCCTCCTGTGGATGAGATTTAGACAGATCAGGCGAAATGTCTAAATCCCATCCACAGGAGGGAGGTTCCATATCTAGAACTGTCTAAATGTTATCCAGTAGAGGGTGGTGATATCTATGTATAAATCAAATGTTTCCTAGTGCAGGGAGGTCGTGTTTATGGCTGTCTATATGTAAACACGATCTCCGTGCACTAGAAAACATCTGAGCAAGACATAAATATGACCTCCCTCTAGCGGATAACATTTAGACAGTTCTAGGTATGAGACCTCCTTGTACTGGATGGTATTTAGACAGCTCTTAGCATGACCTCCTTGCAGTGGATGACATTTAGACAGCCATAAACACGACCTCCCTGCACTACAATACATCTGAGCAAGACATAGATATGACCTCCCTCTACTGGATAACATTTAGACAGTTCTAGGTATGAGACCTCCTTGTACTGGATGGTATTTAGACAGTTCTTAGCATGACCTCCTTGCACTGGATGGCATTTAGACAGCCATAAACACGACCTCCCTGCACTAGAATACATCTGAGCAAGACATAGATATGACCTCCCTCTACTGGATAACATTTAGACACTTCTAGATATGGGACCTCCTTGTACTGGATGGTATTTAGACAGTTCTTAGCATGACCTCCTTCCAGTGGATGACATTTAGACAGTCATAAACACGACCTCCCTGCACTAGAATACATCTGAGCAAGACATAGATATGACCTCCCTCTACTGGATAACATTTAGACACTTCTAGATATGGGACCTCCTTGTACTGGATGTGATTTAGACAGTTCTTAGCATGACCTCCTTCCAGTGGATGACATTTAGACAGCCATAAACACGACCTCCCTGCACTAGAATACATCTGAGCAAGACATAGATATGACCTCCCTCTAGTGGATAACATTTAGACACTTCTAGGTATGAGACCTCCTTGTACTGGATGGTATTTAGACAGTTCTTAGCATGACCTCCTTGCAGTGGATGGCATTTAGACAGCCATAAACACGACCTCCCTGCACTACAATACATCTGAGCAAGACATAGATATGACCTCCCTCTACTGGATAACATTTAGACACTTCTAGATATGGGACCTCTTTGTACTGGATGTGATTTAGACAGTTCTTAGCATGACCTCCTTGCAGTGGATGACATTTAGACAGCCATAAACACGACCTCCCTGCACTAGAAAACATCTGATCAAGACATAGATATGACCTCCCTCTAGTGGATAACATTTAGACACTTCTAGATATGGGACCTCCTTGTATTGGATGGTATTTAGACAGTTCTTAGCATGACCTCCTTCCAGTGGATGACATTTAGACAGCCATAAACACGACCTCCCTGCACTAGAAAACATCTGAGCAAGACATAGATATGACCTCCCTCTACTGGATAACATTTAGACACTTCTAGATATGGGACCTCCCTCCTGTGGATGAGATTTAGACAGATCAGGCGAAATGTCTAAATCCCATCCACAGGAGGGAGGTTCCATATCTAGAACTGTCTAAATGTTATCCAGTAGAGGGTGGTGATATCTATGTATAAATCAAATGTTTCCTAGTGCAGGGAGGTCGTGTTTATGGCTGTCTATATGTAAACACGATCTCCGTGCACTAGAAAACATCTGAGCAAGACATAGATATGACCTCCCTCTAGTGGATAACATTTAGACAGTTCTAGGTATGAGACCTCCTTGTACTGGATGGTATTTAGACAGTTCTTAGCATGACCTCCTTGCAGTGGATGACATTTAGACAGCCATAAACACGACCTCCCTGCACTACAATACATCTGAGCAAGACATAGATATTACCTCCCTCTACTGGATAACATTTAGACAGTTCTAGGTATGAGACCTCCTTGTACTGGATGGTATTTAGACAGTTCTTAGCATGACCTCCTTGCAGTGGATGGCATTTAGACAGCCATAAACACGACCTCCCTGCACTAGAATACATCTGAGCAAGACATAGATATGACCTCCCTCTACTGGATAACATTTAGACACTTCTAGATATGGGACCTCCTTGTACTGGATGGTATTTAGACAGTTCTTAGCATGACCTCCTTCCAGTGGATGACATTTAGACAGCCATAAACACGACCGCCCTGCACTAGAATACATCTGAGCAAGACATAGATATGACCTCCCTCTACTGGATAACATTTAGACACTTCTAGATATGGGACCTCCTTGTACTGGATGTGATTTAGACAGTTCTTAGCATGACCTCCTTGCAGTGGATGACATTTAGACAGCCATAAACACGACCTCCCTGCACTAGAATACATCTGAGCAAGACATAGATATGACCTCCCTCTAGTGGATAACATTTAGACACTTCTAGGTATGAGACCTCCTTGTACTGGATGGTATTTAGACAGTTCTTAGCATGACCTCCTTGCAGTGGATGGCATTTAGACAGCCATAAACACGACCTCCCTGCACTACAATACATCTGAGCAAGACATAGATATGACCTCCCTCTACTGGATAACATTTAGACACTTCTAGATATGGGACCTCCTTGTACTGGATGGTATTTAGACAGTTCTTAGCATGACCTCCTTGCAGTGGATGACATTTAGACAGCCATAAACACGACCTCCCTGCACTAGAAAACATCTGATCAAGACATAGATATGACCTCCCTCTAGTGGATAACATTTAGACACTTCTAGATATGGGACCTCCTTGTATTGGATGGTATTTAGACAGTTCTTAGCATGACCTCCTTCCAGTGGATGACATTTAGACAGCCATAAACACGACCTCCCTGCACTAGAAAACATCTGAGCAAGACATAGATATGACCTCCCTCTACTGGATAACATTTAGACACTTCTAGATATGGGACCTCCCTCCTGTGGATGAGATTTAGACAGATCAGGCGAAATGTCTAAATCCCATCCACAGGAGGGAGGTTCCATATCTAGAACTGTCTAAATGTTATCCAGTAGAGGGTGGTGATATCTATGTATAAATCAAATGTTTCCTAGTGCAGGGAGGTCGTGTTTATGGCTGTCTATATGTAAACACGATCTCCGTGCACTAGAAAACATCTGAGCAAGACATAGATATGACCTCCCTCTAGTGGATAACATTTAGACAGTTCTAGGTATGAGACCTCCTTGTACTGGATGGTATTTAGACAGTTCTTAGCATGACCTCCTTGCAGTGGATGACATTTAGACAGCCATAAACACGACCTCCCTGCACTACAATACATCTGAGCAAGACATAGATATTACCTCCCTCTACTGGATAACATTTAGACAGTTCTAGGTATGAGACCTTGTACTGGATGGTATTTAGACAGTTCTTAGCATGACCTCCTTGCAGTGGATGGCATTTAGACAGCCATAAACACGACCTCCCTGCACTAGAATACATCTGAGCAAGACATAGATATGACCTCCCTCTACTGGATAACATTTAGACACTTCTAGATAATGGGACCTCCTTGTACTGGATGTGATTTAGACAGTTCTTAGCAGGACCTCCTTCCAGTGGATGACATTTAGACAGCCATAAACACGACCTCCCTGCACTAGAATACATCTGAGCAAGACATAGATATGACCTCCCTCTAGTGGATAACATTTAGACACTTCTAGGTATGAGACCTCCTTGTACTGGATGGTATTTAGACAGTTCTTAGCATGACCTCCTTGCAGTGGATGGCATTTAGACAGCCATAAACACGACCTCCCTGCACTACAATACATCTGAGCAAGACATAGATATGACCTCCCTCTACTGGATAACATTTAGACACTTCTAGATATGGGACCTCTTTGTACTGGATGTGATTTAGACAGTTCTTAGCATGACCTCCTTGCAGTGGATGACATTTAGACAGCCATAAACACGACCTCCCTGCACTAGAAAACATCTGATCAAGACATAGATATGACCTCCCTCTAGTGGATAACATTTAGACACTTCTAGATATGGGACCTCCTTGTATTGGATGGTATTTAGACAGTTCTTAGCATGACCTCCTTCCAGTGGATGACATTTAGACAGCCATAAACACGACCTCCCTGCACTAGAAAACATCTGAGCAAGACATAGATATGACCTCCCTCTACTGGATAACATTTAGACACTTCTAGATATGGGACCTCCCTCCTGTGGATGAGATTTAGACAGATCAGGCGAAATGTCTAAATCCCATCCACAGGAGGGAGGTTCCATATCTAGAACTGTCTAAATGTTATCCAGTAGAGGGTGGTGATATCTATGTATAAATCAAATGTTTCCTAGTGCAGGGAGGTCGTGTTTATGGCTGTCTATATGTAAACACGATCTCCGTGCACTAGAAAACATCTGAGCAAGACATAGATATGACCTCCCTCTAGTGGATAACATTTATACAGTTCTAGGTATGAGACCTCCTTGTACTGGATGGTATTTAGACAGTTCTTAGCATGACCTCCTTGCAGTGGATGACATTTAGACAGCCATAAACACGACCTCCCTGTACTACAATACATCTGAGCAAGACATAGATATTACCTCCCTCTACTGGATAACATTTAGACAGTTCTAGGTATGAGACCTCCTTGTACTGGATGGTATTTAGACAGTTCTTAGCATGACCTCCTTGCAGTGGATGGCATTTAGACAGCCATAAACACGACCTCCCTGCACTAGAATACATCTGAGCAAGACATAGATATGACCTCCCTCTACTGGATAACATTTAGACACTTCTAGATATGGGACCTCCTTGTACTGGATGGTATTTAGACAGTTCTTAGCATGACCTCCTTCCAGTGGATGACATTTAGACAGCCATAAACACGACCGCCCTGCACTAGAATACATCTGAGCAAGACATAGATATGACCTCCCTCTACTGGATAACATTTAGACACTTCTAGATATGGGACCTCCTTGTACTGGATGTGATTTAGACAGTTCTTAGCATGACCTCCTTCCAGTGGATGACATTTAGACAGCCATAAACACGACCTCCCTGCACTAGAATACATCTGAGCAAGACATAGATATGACCTCCCTCTAGTGGATAACATTTAGACACTTCTAGGTATGAGACCTCCTTGTACTGGATGGTATTTAGACAGTTCTTAGCATGACCTCCTTGCAGTGGATGGCATTTAGACAGCCATAAACACGACCTCCCTGCACTACAATACATCTGAGCAAGACATAGATATGACCTCCCTCTACTGGATAACATTTAGACACTTCTAGATATGGGACCTCCTTGTACTGGATGGTATTTAGACAGTTCTTAGCATGACCTCCTTGCAGTGGATGACATTTAGACAGCCATAAACACGACCTCCCTGCACTAGAAAACATCTGATCAAGACATAGATATGACCTCCCTCTAGTGGATAACATTTAGACACTTCTAGATATGGGACCTCCTTGTATTGGATGGTATTTAGACAGTTCTTAGCATGACCTCCTTCCAGTGGATGACATTTAGACAGCCATAAACACGACCTCCCTGCACTAGAAAACATCTGAGCAAGACATAGATATGACCTCCCTCTACTGGATAACATTTAGACACTTCTAGATATGGGACCTCCCTCCTGTGGATGAGATTTAGACAGATCAGGCGAAATGTCTAAATCCCATCCACAGGAGGGAGGTTCCATATCTAGAACTGTCTAAATGTTATCCAGTAGAGGGTGGTGATATCTATGTATAAATCAAATGTTTCCTAGTGCAGGGAGGTCGTGTTTATGGCTGTCTATATGTAAACACGATCTCCGTGCACTAGAAAACATCTGAGCAAGACATAGATATGACCTCCCTCTAGTGGATAACATTTAGACAGTTCTAGGTATGAGACCTCCTTGTACTGGATGGTATTTAGACAGTTCTTAGCATGACCTCCTTGCAGTGGATGACATTTAGACAGCCATAAACACGACCTCCCTGCACTACAATACATCTGAGCAAGACATAGATCTTACCTCCCTCTACTGGATAACATTTAGACAGTTCTAGGTATGAGACCTTGTACTGGATGGTATTTAGACAGTTCTTAGCATGACCTCCTTGCAGTGGATGGCATTTAGACAGCCATAAACACGACCTCCCTGTACTAGAATACATCTGAGCAAGACATAGATATGACCTCCCTGTACTGGATAACATTTAGGCACATCTAGATATGGGACCTCCTTGTACTGGATGGTATTTAGACAGTTCTTAGCATGACCTCCTTCCAGTGGATGACATTTAGACAGCCATAAACACGACCGCCCTGCACTAGAATACATCTGAGCAAGACATAGATATGACCTCCCTCTACTGGATAACATTTAGACACTTCTAGATATGGGACCTCCTTGTACTGGATGTGATTTAGACAGTTCTTAGCATGACCTCCTTCCAGTGGATGACATTTAGACAGCCATAAACACGACCTCCCTGCACTAGAATACATCTGAGCAAGACATAGATATGACCTCCCTCTAGTGGATAACATTTAGACACTTCTAGGTATGAGACCTACTTGTACTGGATGGTATTTAGACAGTTCTTAGCATGACCTCCTTGCAGTGGATGGCATTTAGACAGCCATAAACACGACCTCCCTGCACTACAATACTTCTGAGCAAGACATAGATATGACCTCCCTCTACTGGATAACATTTAGACACTTCTAGATATGGGACCTCCTTGTACTGGATGGTATTTAGACAGTTCTTAGCATGACCTCCTTGCAGTGGATGACATTTAGACAGCCATAAACACGACCTCCCTGCACTAGAAAACATCTGATCAAGACATAGATATGACCTCCCTCTAGTGGATAACATTTAGACACTTCTAGATATGGGACCTCCTTGTATTGGATGGTATTTAGACAGTTCTTAGCATGACCTCCTTCCAGTGGATGACATTTAGACAGCCATAAACACGACCTCCCTGCACTAGAAAACATCTGAGCAAGACATAGATATGACCTCCCTCTACTGGATAACATTTAGACACTTCTAGATATGGGACCTCCCTCCTGTGGATGAGATTTAGACAGATCAGGCGAAATGTCTAAATCCCATCCACAGGAGGGAGGTTCCATATCTAGAACTGTCTAAATGTTATCCAGTAGAGGGTGGTGATATCTCTGTATAAATCAAATGTTTCCTAGTGCAGGGAGGTCGTGTTTATGGCTGTCTATATGTAAACACGATCTCCGTGCACTAGAAAACATCTGAGCAAGACATAGATATGACCTCCCTCTAGTGGATAACATTTAGACAGTTCTAGGTAAGAGACCTCCTTGTACTGGATGGTATTTAGACAGTTCTTAGCATGACCTCCTTGCAGTGGATGACATTTAGACAGCCATAAACACGACCTCCCTGCACTACAATACATCTGAGCAAGACATAGATATGACCTCCCTCTACTGGATAACATTTAGACAGTTCTAGGTATGAGACCTCCTTGTACTGGATGGTATTTAGACAGTTCTTAGCATGACCTCCTTGCAGTGGATGGCATTTAGACAGCCATAAACACGACCTCCCTGCACTAGAATACATCTGAGCAAGACATAGATATGACCTCCCTCTACTGGATAACATTTAGACACTTCTAGATATGGGACCTCCTTGTACTGGATGGTATTTAGACAGTTCTTAGCATGACCTCCTTCCAGTGGATGACATTTAGACAGCCATAAACACGACCTCCCTGCACTAGAATACATCTGAGCAAGACATAGATATGACCTCCCTCTACTGGATAACATTTAGACACTTCTAGATATGGGACCTCCTTGTACTGGATGTGATTTAGACAGTTCTTAGCATGACCTCCTTGCAGTGGATGACATTTAGACAGCCATAAACACGACCTCCCTGCACTAGAAAACATCTGATCAAGACATAGATATGACCTCCCTCTAGTGGATAACATTTAGACACTTCTAGATATGGGACCTCCTTGTATTGGATGGTATTTAGACAGTTCTTAGCATGACCTCCTTCCAGTGGATGACATTTAGACAGCCATAAACACGACCTCCCTGCACTAGAAAACATCTGAGCAAGACATAGATATGACCTCCCTCTACTGGATAACATTTAGACACTTCTAGATATGGGACCTCCCTCCTGTGGATGAGATTTAGACAGATCAGGCGAAATGTCTAAATCCCATCCACAGGAGGGAGGTTCCATATCTAGAACTGTCTAAATGTTATCCAGTAGAGGGTGGTGATATCTCTGTATAAATCAAATGTTTCCTAATGCAGGGAGGTCGTATTTATGGCTGTCTATATGTAAACACGATCTCCGTGCACTAGAAAACATCTGAGCAAGACATAGATATGACCTCCCTCTAGTGGATAACATTTAGACAGTTCTAGGTAAGAGACCTCCTTGTACTGGATGGTATTTAGACAGTTCTTAGCATGACCTCCTTGCAGTGGATGACATTTAGACAGCCATAAACACGACCTCCCTGCACTACAATACATCTGAGCAAGACATAGATATGACCTCCCTCTACTGGATAACATTTAGACAGTTCTAGGTATGAGACCTCCTTGTACTGGATGGTATTTAGACAGTTCTTAGCATGACCTCCTTGCAGTGGATGGCATTTAGACAGCCATAAACACGACCTCCCTGCACTAGAATACATCTGAGCAAGACATAGATATGACCTCCCTCTACTGGATAACATTTAGACACTTCTAGATATGGGACCTCCTTGTACTGGATGGTATTTAGACAGTTCTTAGCATGACCTCCTTCCAGTGGATGACATTTAGACAGCCATAAACACGACCTCCCTGCACTAGAATACATCTGAGCAAGACATAGATATGACCTCCCTCTACTGGATAACATTTAGACACTTCTAGATATGGGACCTCCCTCCTGTGGATGAGATTTAGACAGATCAGGCGAAATGTCTAAATCCCATCCACAGGAGGGAGGTTCCATATCTAGAACTGTCTAAATGTTATCCAGTAGAGGGTGGTGATATCTATGTATAAATCAAATGTTTCCTAGTGCAGGGAGGTCGTGTTTATGGCTGTCTATATGTAAACACGATCTCCGTGCACTAGAAAACATCTGAGCAAGACATAGATATGACCTCCCTCTAGTGGATAACATTTAGACAGTTCTAGGTATGAGACCTCCTTGTACTGGATGGTATTTAGACAGTTCTTAGCATGACCTCCTTGCAGTGGATGACATTTAGACAGCCATAAACACGACCTCCCTGCACTACAATACATCTGAGCAAGACATAGATATGCACTCCCTCTACTGGATAACATTTAGACAGTTCTAGGTATGAGACCTCCTTGTACTAGATGGTATTTAGACAGTTCTTAGCATGACCTCCTTCCAGTGGATGACATTTAGACAGCCATAAACACAACCGCCCTGCACTAGAATACATCTGAGCAAGACATAGATATGACCTCCCTCTACTGGATAACATTTAGACACTTCTAGATATGGGACCTCCTTGTACTGGATGTGATTTAGACAGTTCTTAGCATGACCTCCTTCCAGTGGATGACATTTAGACAGCCATAAACACGACCTCCCTGCACTAGAATACATCTGAGCAAGACATAGATATGACCTCCCTCTAGTGGATAACATTTAGACACTTCTAGGTATGAGACCTCCTTGTACTGGATGGTATTTAGACAGTTCTTAGCATGACCTCCTTGCAGTGGATGGCATTTAGACAGCCATAAACACGACCTCCCTGCACTACAATACATCTGAGCAAGACATAGATATGACCTCCCTCTACTGGATAACATTTAGACACTTCTAGATATGGGACCTCCTTGTACTGGATGTGATTTAGACAGTTCTTAGCATGACCTCCTTGCAGTGGATGACATTTAGACAGCCATAAACACGACCTCCCTGCACTAGAAAACATCTGATCAAGACATAGATATGACCTCCCTCTAGTGGATAACATTTAGACACTTCTAGATATGGGACCTCCTTGTATTGGATGGTATTTAGACAGTTCTTAGCATGACCTCCTTCCAGTGGATGACATTTAGACAGCCATAAACACGACCTCCCTGCACTAGAAAACATCTGAGCAAGACATAGATATGACCTCCCTCTACTGGATAACATTTAGACACTTCTAGATATGGGACCTCCCTCCTGTGGATGAGATTTAGACAGATCAGGCGAAATGTCTAAATCCCATCCACAGGAGGGAGGTTCCATATCTAGAACTGTCTAAATGTTATCCAGTAGAGGGTGGTGATATCTATGTATAAATCAAATGTTTCCTAGTGCAGGGAGGTCGTGTTTATGGCTGTCTATATGTAAACACGATCTCCGTGCACTAGAAAACATCTGAGCAAGACATAGATATGACCTCCCTCTAGTGGATAACATTTAGACAGTTCTAGGTATGAGACCTCCTTGTACTGGATGGTATTTAGACAGTTCTTAGCATGACCTCCTTGCAGTGGATGACATTTAGACAGCCATAAACACGACCTCCCTGCACTATAATACATCTGAGCAAGACATAGATATTACCTCCCTCTACTGGATAACATTTAGACAGTTCTAGGTATGAGACCTCCTTGTACTGGATGGTATTTAGACAGTTCTTAGCATGACCTCCTTGCAGTGGATGGCATTTAGACAGCCATAAACACGACCTCCCTGCACTAGAATACATCTGAGCAAGACATAGATATGACCTCCCTCTACTGGATAACATTTAGACACTTCTAGATATGGGACCTCCTTGTACTGGATGGTATTTAGACAGTTCTTAGCATGACCTCCTTCCAGTGGATGACATTTAGACAGCCATAAACACGACCGCCCTGCACTAGAATACATCTGAGCAAGACATAGATATGACCTCCCTCTACTGGATAACATTTAGACACTTCTAGATATGGGACCTCCTTGTACTGGATGTGATTTAGACAGTTCTTAGCATGACCTCCTTGCAGTGGATGACATTTAGACAGCCATAAACACGACCTCCCTGCACTAGAATACATCTGAGCAAGACATAGATATGACCTCCCTCTAGTGGATAACATTTAGACACTTCTAGGTATGAGACCTCCTTGTACTGGATGGTATTTAGACAGTTCTTAGCATGACCTCCTTGCAGTGGATGGCATTTAGACAGCCATAAACACGACCTCCCTGCACTACAATACATCTGAGCAAGACATAGATATGACCTCCCTCTACTGGATAACATTTAGACACTTCTAGATATGGGACCTCCTTGTACTGGATGGTATTTAGACAGTTCTTAGCATGACCTCCTTGCAGTGGATGACATTTAGACAGCCATAAACACGACCTCCCTGCACTAGAAAACATCTGATCAAGACATAGATATGACCTCCCTCTAGTGGATAACATTTAGACACTTCTAGATATGGGACCTCCTTGTATTGGATGGTATTTAGACAGTTCTTAGCATGACCTCCTTCCAGTGGATGACATTTAGACAGCCATAAACACGACCTCCCTGCACTAGAAAACATCTGAGCAAGACATAGATATGACCTCCCTCTACTGGATAACATTTAGACACTTCTAGATATGGGACCTCCCTCCTGTGGATGAGATTTAGACAGATCAGGCGAAATGTCTAAATCCCATCCACAGGAGGGAGGTTCCATATCTAGAACTGTCTAAATGTTATCCAGTAGAGGGTGGTGATATCTATGTATAAATCAAATGTTTCCTAGTGCAGGGAGGTCGTGTTTATGGCTGTCTATATGTAAACACGATCTCGGTGCACTAGAAAACATCTGAGCAAGACATAGATATGACCTCCCTCTAGTGGATAACATTTAGACAGTTCTAGGTATGAGACCTCCTTGTACTGGATGGTATTTAGACAGTTCTTAGCATGACCTCCTTGCAGTGGATGACATTTAGACAGCCATAAACACGACCTCCCTGCACTACAATACATCTGAGCAAGACATAGATATTACCTCCCTCTACTGGATAACATTTAGACAGTTCTAGGTATGAGACCTTGTACTGGATGGTATTTAGACAGTTCTTAGCATGACCTCCTTGCAGTGGATGGCATTTAGACAGCCATAAACACGACCTCCCTGCACTAGAATACATCTGAGCAAGACATAGATATGACCTCCCTCTACTGGATAACATTTAGACACTTCTAGATAATGGGACCTCCTTGTACTGGATGTGATTTAGACAGTTCTTAGCAGGACCTCCTTCCAGTGGATGACATTTAGACAGCCATAAACACGACCTCCCTGCACTAGAATACATCTGAGCAAGACATAGATATGACCTCCCTCTAGTGTATAACATTTAGACACTTCTAGGTATGAGACCTCCTTGTACTGGATGGTATTTAGACAGTTCTTAGCATGACCTCCTTGCAGTGGATGGCATTTAGACAGCCATAAACACGACCTCCCTGCACTACAATACATCTGAGCAAGACATAGATATGACCTCCCTCTACTGGATAACATTTAGACACTTCTAGATATGGGACCTCTTTGTACTGGATGTGATTTAGACAGTTCTTAGCATGACCTCCTTGCAGTGGATGACATTTAGACAGCCATAAACACGACCTCCCTGCACTAGAAAACATCTGATCAAGACATAGATATGACCTCCCTCTAGTGGATAACATTTAGACACTTCTAGATATGGGACCTCCTTGTATTGGATGGTATTTAGACAGTTCTTAGCATGACCTCCTTCCAGTGGATGACATTTAGACAGCCATAAACACGACCTCCCTGCACTAGAAAACATCTGAGCAAGACATAGATATGACCTCCCTCTACTGGATAACATTTAGACACTTCTAGATATGGGACCTCCCTCCTGTGGATGAGATTTAGACAGATCAGGCGAAATGTCTAAATCCCATCCACAGGAGGGAGGTTCCATATCTAGAACTGTCTAAATGTTATCCAGTAGAGGGTGGTGATATCTATGTATAAATCAAATGTTTCCTAGTGCAGGGAGGTCGTGTTTATGGCTGTCTATATGTAAACACGATCTCCGTGCACTAGAAAACATCTGAGCAAGACATAGATATGACCTCCCTCTAGTGGATAACATTTAGACAGTTCTAGGTATGAGACCTCCTTGTACTGGATGGTATTTAGACAGTTCTTAGCATGACCTCCTTGCAGTGGATGACATTTAGACAGCCATAAACACGACCTCCCTGCACTACAATACATCTGAGCAAGACATAGATATTACCTCCCTCTACTGGATAACATTTAGACAGTTCTAGGTATGAGACCTCCTTGTACTGGATGGTATTTAGACAGTTCTTAGCATGACCTCCTTGCAGTGGATGGCATTTAGACAGCCATAAACACGACCTCCCTGCACTAGAATACATCTGAGCAAGACATAGATATGACCTCCCTCTACTGGATAACATTTAGACACTTCTAGATATGGGACCTCCTTGTACTGGATGGTATTTAGACAGTTCTTAGCATGACCTCCTTCCAGTGGATGACATTTAGACAGCCATAAACACGACCGCCCTGCACTAGAATACATCTGAGCAAGACATAGATATGACCTCCCTCTACTGGATAACATTTAGACACTTCTAGATATGGGACCTCCTTGTACTGGATGTGATTTAGACAGTTCTTAGCATGACCTCCTTCCAGTGGATGACATTTAGACAGCCATAAACACGACCTCCCTGCACTAGAATACATCTGATCAAGACATAGATATGACCTCCCTCTAGTGGATAACATTTAGACACTTCTAGGTATGAGACCTCCTTGTACTGGATGGTATTTAGACAGTTCTTAGCATGACCTCCTTGCAGTGGATGGCATTTAGACAGCCATAAACACGACCTCCCTGCACTACAATACATCTGAGCAAGACATAGATATGACCTCCCTCTACTGGATAACATTTAGACACTTCTAGATATGGGACCTCCTTGTACTGGATGGTATTTAGACAGTTCTTAGCATGACCTCCTTGCAGTGGATGACATTTAGACAGCCATAAACACGACCTCCCTGCACTAGAAAACATCTGATCAAGACATAGATATGACCTCCCTCTAGTGGATAACATTTAGACACTTCTAGATATGGGACCTCCTTGTATTGGATGGTATTTAGACAGTTCTTAGCATGACCTCCTTCCAGTGGATGACATTTAGACAGCCATAAACACGACCTCCCTGCACTAGAAAACATCTGAGCAAGACATAGATATGACCTCCCTCTACTGGATAACATTTAGACACTTCTAGATATGGGACCTCCCTCCTGTGGATGAGATTTAGACAGATCAGGCGAAATGTCTAAATCCCATCCACAGGAGGGAGGTTCCATATCTAGAACTGTCTAAATGTTATCCAGTAGAGGGTGGTGATATCTATGTATAAATCAAATGTTTCCTAGTGCAGGGAGGTCGTGTTTATGGCTGTCTATATGTAAACACGATCTCCGTGCACTAGAAAACATCTGAGCAAGACATAGATATGACCTCCCTCTAGTGGATAACATTTAGACAGTTCTAGGTATGAGACCTCCTTGTACTGGATGGTATTTAGACAGTTCTTAGCATGACCTCCTTGCAGTGGATGACATTTAGACAGCCATAAACACGACCTCCCTGCACTACAATACATCTGAGCAAGACATAGATCTTACCTCCCTCTACTGGATAACATTTAGACAGTTCTAGGTATGAGACCTTGTACTGGATGGTATTTAGACAGTTCTTAGCATGACCTCCTTGCAGTGGATGGCATTTAGACAGCCATAAACACGACCTCCCTGCACTAGAATACATCTGAGCAAGACATAGATATGACCTCCCTCTACTGGATAACATTTAGGCACTTCTAGATATGGGACCTCCTTGTACTGGATGGTATTTAGACAGTTCTTAGCATGACCTCCTTCCAGTGGATGACATTTAGACAGCCATAAACACGACCGCCCTGCACTAGAATACATCTGAGCAAGACATAGATATGACCTCCCTCTACTGGATAACATTTAGACACTTCTAGATATGGGACCTCCTTGTACTGGATGTGATTTAGACAGTTCTTAGCATGACCTCCTTCCAGTGGATGACATTTAGACAGCCATAAACACGACCTCCCTGCACTAGAATACATCTGAGCAAGACATAGATATGACCTCCCTCTAGTGGATAACATTTAGACACTTCTAGGTATGAGACCTACTTGTACTGGATGGTATTTAGACAGTTCTTAGCATGACCTCCTTGCAGTGGATGGCATTTAGACAGCCATAAACACGACCTCCCTGCACTACAATACTTCTGAGCAAGACATAGATATGACCTCCCTCTACTGGATAACATTTAGACACTTCTAGATATGGGACCTCCTTGTACTGGATGGTATTTAGACAGTTCTTAGCATGACCTCCTTGCAGTGGATGACATTTAGACAGCCATAAACACGACCTCCCTGCACTAGAAAACATCTGATCAAGACATAGATATGACCTCCCTCTAGTGGATAACATTTAGACACTTCTAGATATGGGACCTCCTTGTATTGGATGGTATTTAGACAGTTCTTAGCATGACCTCCTTCCAGTGGATGACATTTAGACAGCCATAAACACGACCTCCCTGCACTAGAAAACATCTGAGCAAGACATAGATATGACCTCCCTCTACTGGATAACATTTAGACACTTCTAGATATGGGACCTCCCTCCTGTGGATGAGATTTAGACAGATCAGGCGAAATGTCTAAATCCCATCCACAGGAGGGAGGTTCCATATCTAGAACTGTCTAAATGTTATCCAGTAGAGGGTGGTGATATCTCTGTATAAATCAAATGTTTCCTAGTGCAGGGAGGTCGTGTTTATGGCTGTCTATATGTAAACACGATCTCCGTGCACTAGAAAACATCTGAGCAAGACATAGATATGACCTCCCTCTAGTGGATAACATTTAGACAGTTCTAGGTAAGAGACCTCCTTGTACTGGATGGTATTTAGACAGTTCTTAGCATGACCTCCTTGCAGTGGATGACATTTAGACAGCCATAAACACGACCTCCCTGCACTACAATACATCTGAGCAAGACATAGATATGACCTCCCTCTACTGGATAACATTTAGACAGTTCTAGGTATGAGACCTCCTTGTACTGGATGGTATTTAGACAGTTCTTAGCATGACCTCCTTGCAGTGGATGGCATTTAGACAGCCATAAACACGACCTCCCTGCACTAGAATACATCTGAGCAAGACATAGATATGACCTCCCTCTACTGGATAACATTTAGACACTTCTAGATATGGGACCTCCTTGTACTGGATGGTATTTAGACAGTTCTTAGCATGACCTCCTTCCAGTGGATGACATTTAGACAGCCATAAACACGACCTCCCTGCACTAGAATACATCTGAGCAAGACATAGATATGACCTCCCTCTACTGGATAACATTTAGACACTTCTAGATATGGGACCTCCTTGTACTGGATGTGATTTAGACAGTTCTTAGCATGACCTCCTTGCAGTGGATGACATTTAGACAGCCATAAACACGACCTCCCTGCACTAGAAAACATCTGATCAAGACATAGATATGACCTCCCTCTAGTGGATAACATTTAGACACTTCTAGATATGGGACCTCCTTGTATTGGATGGTATTTAGACAGTTCTTAGCATGACCTCCTTCCAGTGGATGACATTTAGACAGCCATAAACACGACCTCCCTGCACTAGAAAACATCTGAGCAAGACATAGATATGACCTCCCTCTACTGGATAACATTTAGACACTTCTAGATATGGGACCTCCCTCCTGTGGATGAGATTTAGACAGATCAGGCGAAATGTCTAAATCCCATCCACAGGAGGGAGGTTCCATATCTAGAACTGTCTAAATGTTATCCAGTAGAGGGTGGTGATATCTCTGTATAAATCAAATGTTTCCTAATGCAGGGAGGTCGTATTTATGGCTGTCTATATGTAAACACGATCTCCGTGCACTAGAAAACATCTGAGCAAGACATAGATATGACCTCCCTCTAGTGGATAACATTTAGACAGTTCTAGGTAAGAGACCTCCTTGTACTGGATGGTATTTAGACAGTTCTTAGCATGACCTCCTTGCAGTGGATGACATTTAGACAGCCATAAACACGACCTCCCTGCACTACAATACATCTGAGTAAGACATAGATATGACCTCCCTCTACTGGATAACATTTAGACAGTTCTAGGTATGAGACCTCCTTGTACTGGATGGTATTTAGACAGTTCTTAGCATGACCTCCTTGCAGTGGATGGCATTTAGACAGCCATAAACACGACCTCCCTGCACTAGAATACATCTGAGCAAGACATAGATATGACCTCCCTCTACTGGATAACATTTAGACACTTCTAGATATGGGACCTCCTTGTACTGGATGGTATTTAGACAGTTCTTAGCATGACCTCCTTCCAGTGGATGACATTTAGACAGCCATAAACACGACCTCCCTGCACTAGAATACATCTGAGCAAGACATAGATATGACCTCCCTCTACTGGATAACATTTAGACACTTCTAGATATGGGACCTCCTTGTACTGGATGTGATTTAGACAGTTCTTAGCATGACCTCCTTGCAGTGGATGACATTTAGACAGCCATAAACACGACCTCCCTGCACTAGAAAACATCTGATCAAGACATAGATATGACCTCCCTCTAGTGGATAACATTTAGACACTTCTAGATATGGGACCTCCTTGTATTGGATGGTATTTAGACAGTTCTTAGCATGACCTCCTTCCAGTGGATGACATTTAGACAGCCATAAACACGACCTCCCTGCACTAGAAAACATCTGAGCAAGACATAGATATGACCTCCCTCTACTGGATAACATTTAGACACTTCTAGATATGGGACCTCCCTCCTGTGGATGAGATTTAGACAGATCAGGCGAAATGTCTAAATCCCATCCACAGGAGGGAGGTTCCATATCTAGAACTGTCTAAATGTTATCCAGTAGAGGGTGGTGATATCTATGTATAAATCAAATGTTTCCTAGTGCAGGGAGGTCGTGTTTATGGCTGTCTATATGTAAACACGATCTCCGTGCACTAGAAAACATCTGAGCAAGACATAGATATGACCTCCCTCTAGTGGATAACATTTAGACAGTTCTAGGTATGAGACCTCCTTGTACTGGATGGTATTTAGACAGTTCTTAGCATGACCTCCTTGCAGTGGATGACATTTAGACAGCCATAAACACGACCTCCCTGCACTACAATACATCTGAGCAAGACATAGATATGACCTCCCTCTACTGGATAACATTTAGACAGTTCTAGGTATGAGACCTCCTTGTACTAGATGGTATTTAGACAGTTCTTAGCATGACCTCCTTCCAGTGGATGACATTTAGACAGCCATAAACACAACCGCCCTGCACTAGAATACATCTGAGCAAGACATAGATATGACCTCCCTCTACTGGATAACATTTAGACACTTTTAGATATGGGACCTCCTTGTACTGGATGTGATTTAGACAGTTCTTAGCATGACCTCCTTCCAGTGGATGACATTTAGACAGCCATAAACACGACCTCCCTGCACTAGAATACATCTGAGCAAGACATAGATATGACCTCCCTCTAGTGGATAACATTTAGACACTTCTAGGTATGAGACCTCCTTGTACTGGATGGTATTTAGACAGTTCTTAGCATGACCTCCTTGCAGTGGATGGCATTTAGACAGCCATAAACACGACCTCCCTGCACTACAATACATCTGAGCAAGACATAGATATGACCTCCCTCTACTGGATAACATTTAGACACTTCTAGATATGGGACCTCCTTGTACTGGATGTGATTTAGACAGTTCTTAGCATGACCTCCTTGCAGTGGATGACATTTAGACAGCCATAAACACGACCTCCCTGCACTAGAATACATCTGAGCAAGACATAGATATGACCTCCCTCTACTGGATAACATTTAGACACTTCTAGATATGGGACCTCCTTGTACTGGATGGTATTTAGACAGTTCTTAGCATGACCTCCTTCCAGTGGATGACATTTAGACAGCCATAAACACGACCTCCCTGCACTAGAATACATCTGAGCAAGACATAGATATGACCTCCCTCTACTGGATAACATTTAGACACTTCTAGATATGGGACCTCCTTGTACTGGATGTGATTTAGACAGTTCTTAGCATGACCTCCTTGCAGTGGATGACATTTAGACAGCCATAAACACGACCTCCCTGCACTAGAAAACATCTGATCAAGACATAGATATGAACTCCCTCTAGTGGATAACATTTAGACACTTCTAGATATGGGACCTCCTTGTATTGGATGGTATTTAGACAGTTCTTAGCATGACCTCCTTCCAGTGGATGACATTTAGACAGCCATAAACACGACCTCCCTGCACTAGAAAACATCTGAGCAAGACATAGATATGACCTCCCTCTACTGGATAACATTTAGACACTTCTAGATATGGGACCTCCCTCCTGTGGATGAGATTTAGACAGATCAGGCGAAATGTCTAAATCCCATCCACAGGAGGGAGGTTCCATATCTAGAACTGTCTAAATGTTATCCAGTAGAGGGTGGTGATATCTATGTATAAATCAAATGTTTCCTAGTGCAGGGAGGTCATGTTTATGGCTGTCTATATGTAAACACGATCTCCGTGCACTAGAAAACATCTGAGCAAGACATAAATATGACCTCCCTCTAGCGGATAACATTTAGACAGTTCTAGGTATGAGACCTCCTTGTACTGGATGGTATTTAGACAGTTCTTAGCATGACCTCCTTGCAGTGGATGACATTTAGACAGCCATAAACACGACCTCCCTGCACTACAATACATCTGAGCAAGACATAGATATGACCTCCCTCTACTGGATAACATTTAGACAGTTCTAGGTATGAGACCTCCTTGTACTGGATGGTATTTAGACAGTTCTTAGCATGACCTCCTTGCACTGGATGGCATTTAGACAGCCATAAACACGACCTCCCTGCACTAGAATACATCTGAGCAAGACATAGATATGACCTCCCTCTACTGGATAACATTTAGACACTTCTAGATATGGGACCTCCTTGTACTGGATGGTATTTAGACAGTTCTTAGCATGACCTCCTTCCAGTGGATGACATTTAGACAGCCATAAACACGACCTCCCTGCACTAGAATACATCTGAGCAAGACATAGATATGACCTCCCTCTACTGGATAACATTTAGACACTTCTAGATATGGGACCTCCTTGTACTGGATGTGATTTAGACAGTTCTTAGCATGACCTCCTTCCAGTGGATGACATTTAGACAGCCATAAACACGACCTCCCTGCACTAGAATACATCTGAGCAAGACATAGATATGACCTCAATCTAGTGGATAACATTTAGACACTTCTAGGTATGAGACCTCCTTGTACTGGATGGTATTTAGACAGTTCTTAGCATGACCTCCTTGCAGTGGATGGCATTTAGACAGCCATAAACACGAGCTCCCTGCACTACAATACATCTGAGCAAGACATAGATATGACCTCCCTCTACTGGATAACATTTAGACACTTCTAGATATGGGACCTCCTTGTACTGGATGTGATTTAGACAGTTCTTAGCATGACCTCCTTGCAGTGGATGACATTTAGACAGCCATAAACACGACCTCCCTGCACTAGAAAACATCTGATCAAGACATAGATATGACCTCCATCTAGTGGATAACATTTAGACACTTCTAGATATGGGACCTCCTTGTATTGGATGGTATTTAGACAGTTCTTAGCATGACCTCCTTCCAGTGGATGACATTTAGACAGCCATAAACACGACCTCCCTGCACTAGAAAACATCTGAGCAAGACATAGATCTGACCTCCCTCTACTGGATAACATTTAGACACTTCTAGATATGGGACCTCCCTCCTGTGGATGAGATTTAGACAGATCAGGCGAAATGTCTAAATCCCATCCACAGGAGGGAGGTTCCATATCTAGAACTGTCTAAATGTTATCCAGTAGAGGGTGGTGATATCTATGTATAAATCAAATGTTTCCTAGTGCAGGGAGGTCGTGTTTATGGCTGTCTATATGTAAACACGATCTCCGTGCACTAGAAAACATCTGAGCAAGACATAGATATGACCTCCCTCTAGTGGATAACATTTAGACAGTTCTAGGTATGAGACCTCCTTGTACTGGATGGTATTTAGACAGTTCTTACCATGACCTCCTTGCAGTGGATGACATTTAGACAGCCATAAACACGACCTCCCTGCACTACAATACATCTGAGCAAGACATAGATATGACCTCCCTCTACTGGATAACATTTAGACAGTTCTAGGTATGAGACCTCCTTGTACTGGATGGTATTTAGACAGTTCTTAGCATGACCTCCTTGCAGTGGATGGCATTTAGACAGCCATAAACACGACCTCCCTGCACTAGAATACATCTGAGCAAGACATAGATATGACCTCCCTCTACTGGATAACATTTAGACACTTCTAGATATGGGACCTCCTTGTACTGGATGGTATTTAGACAGTTCTTAGCATGACCTCCTTCCAGTGGATGACATTTAGACAGCCATAAACACGACCTCCCTGCACTAGAATACATCTGAGCAAGACATAGATATGACCTCAATCTAGTGGATAACATTTAGACACTTCTAGGTATGAGACCTCCTTGTACTGGATGGTATTTAGACAGTTCTTAGCATGACCTCCTTGCAGTGGATGGCATTTAGACAGCCATAAACACGAGCTCCCTGCACTACAATACATCTGAGCAAGACATAGATATGACCTCCCTCTACTGGATAACATTTAGACACTTCTAGATATGGGACCTCCTTGTACTGGATGTGATTTAGACAGTTCTTAGCATGACCTCCTTGCAGTGGATGACATTTAGACAGCCATAAACACGACCTCCCTGCACTAGAAAACATCTGATCAAGACATAGATATGACCTCCCTCTAGTGGATAACATTTAGACACTTCTAGATATAGGACCTCCTTGTATTGGATGGTATTTAGACAGTTCTTAGCATGACCTCCTTCCAGTGGATGACATTTAGACAGCCATAAACACGACCTCCCTGCACTAGAAAACATCTGAGCAAGACATAGATCTGACCTCCCTCTACTGGATAACATTTAGACACTTCTAGATATGGGACCTCCCTCCTGTGGATGAGATTTAGACAGATCAGGCGAAATGTCTAAATCCCATCCACAGGAGGGAGGTTCCATATCTAGAACTGTCTAAATGTTATCCAGTAGAGGGTGGTGATATCTATGTATAAATCAAATGTTTCCTAGTGCAGGGAGGTCGTGTTTATGGCTGTCTATATGTAAACATGATCTCCGTGCACTAGAAAACATCTGAGCAAGACATAGATATGACCTCCCTCTAGTGGATAACATTTAGACAGTTCTAGGTATGAGACCTCCTTGTACTGGATGGTATTTAGACAGTTCTTAGCATGACCTCCTTGCAGTGGATGACATTTAGACAGCCATAAACACGACCTTCCTGCACTACAATACATCTGAGCAAGACATAGATATGACCTCCCTCTACTGGATAACATTTAGACAGTTCTAGGTATGAGACCTCCTTGTACTGGATGGTATTTAGACAGTTCTTAGCATGACCTCCTTGCAGTGGATGGCATTCAGACAGCCATAAACACGACCTCCCTGCACTAGAATACATCTGAGCAAGACATAGATATGACCTCCCTCTACTGGATAACATTTAGACACTTCTAGATATGGGACCTCCTTGTACTGGATGGTATTTAGACAGTTCTTAGCATGACCTCCTTCCAGTGGATGACATTTAGACAGCCATAAACACGACCTCCCTGCACTAGAATACATCTGAGCAAGACATAGATATGACCTCAATCTAGTGAATAACATTTAGACACTTCTAGGTATGAGACCTCCTTGTACTGGATGGTATTTAGACAGTTCTTAGCATGACCTCCTTGCAGTGGATGGCATTTAGACAGCCATAAACACGAGCTCCCTGCACTACAATACATCTGAGCAAGACATAGATATGACCTCCCTCTACTGGATAACATTTAGACACTTCTAGATATGGGACCTCCTTGTACTGGATGGTATTTAGACAGTTCTTAGCATGACCTCCTTGCAGTGGATGACATTTAGACAGCCATAAACACGACCTCCCTGCACTAGAAAACATCTGATCAAGACATAGATATGACCTCCCTCTAGTGGATAACATTTAGACACTTCTAGATATGGGACCTCCTTGTATTGGATGGTATTTAGACAGTTCTTAGCATGACCTCCTTCCAGTGGATGACATTTAGACAGCCATAAACACGACCTCCCTGCACTAGAAAACATCTGAGCAAGACATAGATCTGACCTCCCTCTACTGGATAACATTTAGACACTTCTAGATATGGGACCTCCCTCCTGTGGATGAGATTTAGACAGATCAGGCGAAATGTCTAAATCCCATCCACAGGAGGGAGGTTCCATATCTAGAACTGTCTAAATGTTATCCAGTAGAGGGTTGTGATATCTATGTATAAATCAAATGTTTCCTAGTGCAGGGAGGTCGTGTTTATGGCTGTCTATATGTAAACACGATCTCCGTGCACTAGAAAACATCTGAGCAAGACATAGATATGACCTCCCTCTAGTGGATAACATTTAGACAGTTCTAGGTATGAGACCTCCTTGTACTGGATGGTATTTAGACAGTTCTTAGCATGACCTCCTTGCAGTGGATGACATTTAGACAGCCATAAACACGACCTCCCTGCACTACAATACATCTGAGCAAGACATAGATATGACCTCCCTCTACTGGATAACATTTAGACAGTTCTAGGTATGAGACCTCCTTGTACTGGATGGTATTTAGACAGTTCTTAGCATGACCTCCTTGCAGTGGATGGCATTTAGACAGCCATAAACACGACCTCCCTGCACTAGAATACATCTGAGCAAGACATAGATATGACCTCCCTCTACTGGATAACATTTAGACACTTCTAGATATGGGACCTCCTTGTACTGGATGGTATTTAGACAGTTCTTAGCATGACCTCCTTCCAGTGGATGACATTTAGACAGCCATAAACACGACCTCCCTGCACTAGAATACATCTGAGCAAGACATAGATATGACCTCCCTCTAGTGGATAACATTTAGACACTTCTAGATATGGGACCTCCTTGTATTGGATGGTATTTAGACAGTTCTTAGCATGACCTCCTTGCAGTGGATGACATTTAGACAGCCATAAACACAACCTCCCTGCACTACAATACATCTGAGCAAGACATAGATATGACCTCCCTCTACTGGATAACATTTAGACAGTTCTAGGTATGAGACCTCCTTGTACTGGATGGTATTTAGACAGTTCTTAGCATGACCTCCTTGCAGTGGATGGCATTTAGACAGCCATAAACACGACCTCCCTGCACTAGAATACATCTGAGCAAGACATAGATATGACCTCCCTCTACTGGATAACATTTAGACACTTCTAGATATGGGACCTCCTTGTACTGGATGGTATTTAGACAGTTCTTAGCATGACCTCCTTCCAGTGGATGACATTTAGACAGCCATAAACACGACCTCCCTGCACTAGAATACATCTGAGCAAGACATAGATATGACCTCAATCTAGTGGATAACATTTAGACACTTCTAGGTATGAGACCTCCTTGTACTGGATGGTATTTAGACAGTTCTTAGCATGACCTCCTTGCAGTGGATGGCATTTAGACAGCCATAAACACGAGCTCCCTGCACTACAATACATCTGAGCAAGACATAGATATGACCTCCCTCTACTGGATAACATTTAGACACTTCTAGATATGGGACCTCCTTGTACTGGATGTGATTTAGACAGTTCTTAGCATGACCTCCTTGCAGTGGATGACATTTAGACAGCCATAAACACGACCTCCCTGCACTAGAAAACATCTGATCCAGACATAGATATGACCTCCCTCTAGTGGATAACATTTAGACACTTCTAGATATGGGACCTCCTTGTATTGGATGGTATTTAGACAGTTCTTAGCATGACCTCCTTCCAGTGGATGACATTTGGACAGCCATAAACACGACCTCCCTGCACTAGAAAACATCTGAGCAAGACATAGATCTGACCTCCCTCTACTGGATAACATTTAGACACTTCTAGATATGGGACCTCCCTCCTGTGGATGAGATTTAGACAGATCAGGCGAAATGTCTAAATCCCATCCACAGGAGGGAGGTTCCATATCTAGAACTGTCTAAATGTTATCCAGTAGAGGGTGGTGATATCTATGTATAAATCAAATGTTTCCTAGTGCAGGGAGGTCGTGTTTATGGCTGTCTATATGTAAACACGATCTCCGTGCACTAGAAAACATCTGAGCAAGACATAGATATGACCTCCCTCTAGTGGATAACATTTAGACAGTTCTAGGTATGAGACCTCCTTGTACTGGATGGTATTTAGACAGTTCTTAGCATGACCTCCTTGCAGTGGATGACATTTAGACAGCCATAAACACGACCTCCCTGCACTACAATACATCTGAGCAAGACATAGATATGACCTCCCTCTACTGGATAACATTTAGACAGTTCTAGGTATGAGACCTCCTTGTACTGGATGGTATTTAGACAGTTCTTAGCATGACCTCCTTGCAGTGGATGGCATTTAGACAGCCATAAACACGACCTCCCTGCACTAGAATACATCTGAGCAAGACATAGATATGACGTCCCTCTACTGGATAACATTTAGACACTTCTAGATATGGGACCTCCTTGTACTGGATGGTATTTAGACAGTTCTTAGCATGACCTCCTTCCAGTGGATGACATTTAGACAGCCATAAACACGACCTCCCTGCACTAGAATACATCTGAGCAAGACATAGATATGACCTCCCTCTAGTGGATAACATTTAGACACTTCTAGATATGGGACCTCCTTGTATTGGATGGTATTTAGACAGTTCTTGGCATGACCTCCTTGCAGTGGATGACATTTAGACAGCCATAAACACAACCTCCCTGCACTACAATACATCTGAGCAAGACATAGATATGACCTCCCTCTACTGGATAACATTTAGACAGTTCTAGGTATGAGACCTCCTTGTACTGGATGGTATTTAGACAGTTCTTAGCATGACCTCCTTGCAGTGGATGGCATTTAGACAGCCATAAACACGACCTCCCTGCACTAGAGTACATCTGAGCAAGACATAGATATGACCTCCCTCTACTGGATAACATTTAGACACTTCTAGATATGGGACCTCCTTGTACTGGATGGTATTTAGACAGTTCTTAGCATGACCTCCTTCCAGTGGATGACATTTAGACAGCCATAAACACGACCTCCCTGAACTAGAATACATCTTAGCAAGACATAGATATGACCTCCCTCTACTGGATAACATTTAGACACTTCTAGATATGGGACCTCCTTGTACTGGATGTGATTTAGACAGTTCTTAGCATGACCTCCTTCCAGTGGATGACATTTAGACAGCCATAAACACGACCTCCCTGCACTAGAATACATCTGAGCAAGACATAGATATGACCTCCCTCTAGTGGATAACATTTAGACACTTCTAGGTATGAGACCTCCTTGTACTGGATGGTATTTAGACAGTTCTTAGCATGACCTCCTTGCAGTGGATGGCATTTAGACAGCCATAAACACGACCTCCCTGCACTACAATACATCTGAGCAAGACATAGATATGACCTCCCTCTACTGGATAACATTTAGACACTTCTAGATATGGGACCTCCTTGTACTGGATGTGATTTAGACAGTTCTTAGCATGACCTCCTTGCAGTGGATGACATTTAGACAGCCATAAACACGACCTCCCTGCACTAGAAAACATCTGATCAAGACATAGATATGACCTCCCTCTAGTGGATAACATTTAGACACTTCTAGATATGGGACCTCCTTGTATTGGATGGTATTTAGACAGTTCTTAGCATGACCTCCTTCCAGTGGATGACATTTAGACAGCCATAAACACGACCTCCCTGCACTAGAAAACATCTGAGCAAGACATAGATCTGACCTCCCTCTACTGGATAACATTTAGACACTTCTAGATATGGGACCTCCCTCCTGTGGATGAGATTTAGACAGATCAGGCGAAATGTCTAAATCCCATCCACAGGAGGGAGGTTCCATATCTAGAACTGTCTAAATGTTATCCAGTAGAGGGTGGTGATATCTATGTATAAATCAAATGTTTCCTAGTGCAGGGAGGTCGTGTTTATGGCTGTCTATATGTAAACACGATCTCCGTGCACTAGAAAACATCTGAGCAAGACATAGATATGACCTCCCTCTAGTGGATAACATTTAGACAGTTCTAGGTATGAGACCTCCTTGTACTGGATGGTATTTAGACAGTTCTTAGCATGACCTCCTTGCAGTGGATGACATTTAGACAGCCATAAACACGACCTCCCTGCACTACAATACATCTGAGCAAGACATAGATATGACCTCCCTCTACTGGATAACATTTAGACAGTTCTAGGTATGAGACCTCCTTGTACTGGATGGTATTTAGACAGTTCTTAGCATGACCTCCTTGCAGTGGATGGCATTTAGACAGCCATAAACACGACCTCCCTGCACTAGAATACATCTGAGCAAGACATAGATATGACCTCCCTCTACTGGATAACATTTAGACACTTCTAGATATGGGACCTCCTTGTACTGGATGGTATTTAGACAGTTCTTAGCATGACCTCCTTCCAGTGGATGACATTTAGACAGCCATAAACACGACCTCCCTGCACTAGAATACATCTGAGCAAGACATAGATATGACCTCCCTCTACTGGATAACATTTAGACACTTCTAGATATGGGACCTCCTTGTACTGGATGTGATTTAGACAGTTCTTAGCATGACCTCCTTCCAGTGGATGACATTTAGACAGCCATAAACACGACCTCCCTGCACTAGAATACATCTGAGCAAGACATAGATATGACCTCAATCTAGTGGATAACATTTAGACACTTCTAGGTATGAGACCTCCTTGTACTGGATGGTATTTAGACAGTTCTTAGCATGACCTCCTTCCAGTGGATGGCATTTAGACAGCCATAAACACGACCTCCCTGCACTGGAAAACATCTGAGCAAGACATAGATATGACCTCCCTCTAGTGGATAACATTTAGACACTTCTAGGTATGAGACCTCCTTGTACTGGATGGTATGTAGACAGTTCTTAGCATGACCTCCTTCCAGTGGATGGCATTTAAACAGCCATAAACACGACCTCCCTGCACTGAAAAACATATTATCAAGACATAGATATGACCTCTCTCTAGTGGATAACATTTAGACACTTCTAAGTATAGGACCTTCCTCCTGTGGATGGGATTTAGACAGTTCTTAGCATGACCTCCTTGCAGTGGATGACATTTAGACAGCCATAAACACGACCTCCCTGCACTAGAAAACATCTGAGCAAGACATAGATATGACCTCCCTCTACTGGATAACATTTAGACACTTCTAGATATGGGAGCTCCTTGTATTGGATGGTATTTAGACAGTTCTTAGCATGACCTCCTTGCAGTGGATGGCATTTAGACAGCCATAAACACGACCTCCCTGCACTACAATACATCTGAGCAAGACATAGATATGACCTCCCTCTACTGGATAACATTTAGACACTTCTAGATATGGGACCTCCCTCCTGTGGATGAGATTTAGACAGATCAGGCGAAATGTCTAAATCCCATCCACAGGAGGGAGGTTCCATATCTAGAACTGTCTAAATGTTATCCAGTAGAGGGTGGTGATATCTATGTATAAATCAAATGTTTCCTAGTGCAGGGAGGTCGTGTTTATGGCTGTCTATATGTAAACACGATCTCCGTGCACTAGAAAACATCTGAGCAAGACATAGATATGACCTCCCTCTAGTGGATAACATTTAGACAGTTCTAGGTATGAGACCTCCTTGTACTGGATGGTATTTAGACAGTTCTTAGCATGACCTCCTTGCAGTGGATGACATTTAGACAGCCATAAACACGACCTCCCTGCACTACAATACATCTGAGCAAGACATAGATATGACCTCCCTCTACTGGATAACATTTAGACAGTTCTAGGTATGAGACCTCCTTGTACTGGATGGTATTTAGACAGTTCTTAGCATGACCTCCTTGCAGTGGATGGCATTTAGACAGCCATAAACACGACCTCCCTGCACTAGAATACATCTGAGCAAGACATAGATATGACCTCCCTCTACTGGATAACATTTAGACACTTCTAGATATGGGACCTCCTTGTACTGGATGGTATTTAGACAGTTCTTAGCATGACCTCCTTCCAGTGGATGACATTTAGACAGCCATAAACACGACCTCCCTGCACTAGAATACATCTGAGCAAGACATAGATATGACCTCCCTCTAGTGGATAACATTTAGACACTTCTAGATATGGGACCTCCTTGTACTGGATGTGATTTAGACAGTTCTTAGCATGACCTCCTTGCAGTGGATGACATTTAGACAGCCATAAACACGACCTCCCTGCACTAGAAAACATCTGATCAAGACATAGATATGACCTCCCTCTAGTGGATAACATTTAGACACTTCTAGATATGGGACCTCCTTGTATTGGATGGTATTTAGACAGTTCTTAGCATGACCTCCTTCCAGTGGATGACATTTAGACAGCCATAAACACGACCTCCCTGCACTAGAAAACATCTGAGCAAGACATAGATATGACCTCCCTCTACTGGATAACATTTAGACACTTCTAGATATGGGACCTCCCTCCTGTGGATGAGATTTAGACAGATCAGGCGAAATGTCTAAATCCCATCCACAGGAGGAAGGTTCCATATCTAGAACTGTCTAAATGTTATCCAGTAGAGGGTGGTGATATCTATGTATAAATCAAATGTTTCCTAGTGCAGGGAGGTCGTGTTTATGGCTGTCTATATGTAAACACGATCTCCGTGCACTAGAAAACATCTGAGCAAGACATAGATATGACCTCCCTCTAGTGGATAACATTTAGACAGTTCTAGGTATGAGACCTCCTTGTACTGGATGGTATTTAGATAGTTCTTAGCATGACCTCCTTGCAGTGGATGACATTTAGACAGCCATAAACACGACCTCCCTGCACTACAATACATCTGAGCAAGACATAGATATGACCTCCCTCTATTGGATAACATTTAGACAGTTCTAGGTATGAGACCTCCTTGTACTAGATGGTATTTAGACAGTTCTTAGCATGACCTCCTTCCAGTGGATGACATTTAGACAGCCATAAACACGACCGCCCTGCACTAGAATACATCTGAGCCAGACATAGATATGACCTCCCTCTACTGGATAACATTTAGACACTTCTAGATATGGGACCTCCTTGTACTGGATGTGATTTAGACAGTTCTTAGCATGACCTCCTTCCAGTGGATGACATTTAGACAGCCATAAACACGACCTCCCTGCACTAGAATACATCTGAGCAAGACATAGATATGACCTCCCTCTAGTGGATAACATTTAGACACTTCTAGGTATGAGACCTCCTTGTACTGGATGGTATTTAGACAGTTCTTAGCATGACCTCCTTGCAGTGGATGGCATTTAGACAGCCATAAACACGACCTCCCTGCACTACAATACATCTGAGCAAGACATAGATATGACCTCCCTCTACTGGATAACATTTAGACACTTCTAGATATGGGACCTCCTTGTACTGGATGTGATTTAGACAGTTCTTAGCATGACCTCCTTGCAGTGGATGACATTTAGCCAGCCATAAACACGACCTCCCTGCACTAGAAAACATCTGATCAAGACATAGATATGACCTCCCTCTAGTGGATAACATTTAGACACTTCTAGATATGGGACCTCCTTGTATTGGATGGTATTTAGACAGTTCTTAGCATGACCTCCTTCCAGTGGATGACATTTAGACAGCCATAAACACGACCTCCCTGCACTAGAAAACATCTGAGCAAGACATAGATCTGACCTCCCTCTACTGGATAACATTTAGACACTTCTAGATATGGGACCTCCCTCCTGTGGATGAGATTTAGACAGATCAGGCGAAATGTCTAAATCCCATCCACAGGAGGGAGGTTCCATATCTAGAACTGTCTAAATGTTATCCAGTAGAGGGTGGTGATATCTATGTATAAATCAAATGTTTCCTAGTGCAGGGAGGTCGTGTTTATGGCTGTCTATATGTAAACACGATCTCCGTGCACTAGAAAACATCTGAGCAAGACATAGATATGACCTCCCTCTAGTGGATAACATTTAGACAGTTCTAGGTATGAGACCTCCTTGTACTGGATGGTATTTAGACAGTTCTTAGCATGACCTCCTTGCAGTGGATGACATTTAGACAGCCATAAACACGACCTCCCTGCACTACAATACATCTGAGCAAGACATAGATATGACCTCCCTCTACTGGATAACATTTAGACAGTTCTAGGTATGAGACCTCCTTGTACTGGATGGTATTTAGACAGTTCTTAGCATGACCTCCTTGCAGTGGATGGCATTTAGACAGCCATAAACACGACCTCCCTGCACTAGAATACATCTGAGCAAGACATAGATATGACCTCCCTCTACTGGATAACATTTAGACACTTCTAGATATGGGACCTCCTTGTACTGGATGGTATTTAGACAGTTCTTAGCATGACCTCCTTCCAGTGGATGACATTTAGACAGCCATAAACACGACCTCCCTGCACTAGAATACATCTGAGCAAGACATAGATATGACCTCCCTCTAGTGGATAACATTTAGACACTTCTAGATATGGGACCTCCTTGTATTGGATGGTATTTAGACAGTTCTTAGCATGACCTCCTTGCAGTGGATGACATTTAGACAGCCATAAACACAACCTCCCTGCACTACAATACATCTGAGCAAGACATAGATATGACCTCCCTCTACTGGATAACATTTAGACAGTTCTAGGTATGAGACCTCCTTGTACTGGATGGTATTTAGACAGTTCTTAGCATGACCTCCTTGCAGTGGATGGCATTTAGACAGCCATAAACACGACCTCCCTGCACTAGAATACATCTGAGCAAGACATAGATATGACCTCCCTCTACTGGATAACATTTAGACACTTCTAGATATGGGACCTCCTTGTACTGGATGGTATTTAGACAGTTCTTAGCATGACCTCCTTCCAGTGGATGACATTTAGACAGCCATAAACACGACCTCCCTGCACTAGAATACATCTGAGCAAGACATAGATATGACCTCAATCTAGTGGATAACATTTAGACACTTCTAGGTATGAGACCTCCTTGTACTGGATGGTATTTAGACAGTTCTTAGCATGACCTCCTTGCAGTGGATGGCATTTAGACAGCCATAAACACGAGCTCCCTGCACTACAATACATCTGAGCAAGACATAGATATGACCTCCCTCTACTGGATAACATTTAGACACTTCTAGATATAGGACCTCCTTGTACTGGATGTGATTTAGACAGTTCTTAGCATGACCTCCTTGCAGTGGATGACATTTAGACAGCCATAAACACGACCTCCCTGCACTAGAAAACATCTGATCAAGACATAGATATGACCTCCCTCTAGTGGATAACATTTAGACACTTCTAGATATGGGACCTCCTTGTATTGGATGGTATTTAGACAGTTCTTAGCATGACCTCCTTCCAGTGGATGACATTTAGACAGCCATAAACACGACCTCCCTGCACTAGAAAACATCTGAGCAAGACATAGATCTGACCTCCCTCTACTGGATAACATTTAGACACTTCTAGATATGGGACCTCCCTCCTGTGGATGAGATTTAGACAGATCAGGCGAAATGTCTAAATCCCATCCACAGGAGGGAGGTTCCATATCTAGAGCTGTCTAAATGTTATCCAGTAGAGGGTGGTGATATCTATGTATAAATCAAATGTTTCCTAGTGCAGGGAGGTCGTGTTTATGGCTGTCTATATGTAAACACGATCTCCGTGCACTAGAAAACATCTGAGCAAGACATAGATATGACCTCCCTCTAGTGGATAACATTTAGACAGTTCTAGGTATGAGACCTCCTTGTACTGGATGGTATTTAGACAGTTCTTAGCATGACCTCCTTGCAGTGGATGACATTTAGACAGCCATAAACACGACCTCCCTGCACTACAATACATCTGAGCAAGACATAGATATGACCTCCCTCTACTGGATAACATTTAGACAGTTCTAGGTATGAGACCTCCTTGTACTGGATGGTATTTAGACAGTTCTTAGCATGACCTCCTTGCAGTGGATGGCATTTAGACAGCCATAAACACGACCTCCCTGCACTAGAATACATCTGAGCAAGACATAGATATGACCTCCCTCTACTGGATAACATTTAGACACTTCTAGATATGGGACCTCCTTGTACTGGATGGTATTTAGACAGTTCTTAGCATGACCTCCTTCCAGTGGATGACATTTAGACAGCCATAAACACGACCTCCCTGCACTAGAATACATCTGAGCAAGACATAGATATGACCTCCCTCTAGTGGATAACATTTAGACACTTCTAGATATGGGACCTCCTTGTATTGGATGGTATTTAGACAGTTCCTAGCATGACCTCCTTGCAGTGGATGACATTTAGACAGCCATAAACACAACCTCCCTGCACTACAATACATCTGAGCAAGACATAGATATGACCTCCCTCTACTGGATAACATTTAGACAGTTCTAGGTATGAGACCTCCTTGTACTGGATGGTATTTAGACAGTTCTTAGCATGACCTCCTTGCAGTGGATGGCATTTAGACAGCCATAAACACGACCTCCCTGCACTAGAGTACATCTGAGCAAGACATAGATATGACCTCCCTCTACTGGATAACATTTAGACACTTCTAGATATGGGACCTCCTTGTACTGGATGGTATTTAGACAGTTCTTAGCATGACCTCCTTCCAGTGGATGACATTTAGACAGCCATAAACACGACCTCCCTGCACTAGAATACATCTTAGCAAGACATAGATATGACCTCCCTCTACTGGATAACATTTAGACACTTCTAGATATGGGACCTCCTTGTACTGGATTTGATTTAGACAGTTCTTAGCATGACCTCCTTCCAGTGGATGACATTTAGACAGCCATAAACACGACCTCCCTGCACTAGAATACATCTGAGCAAGACATAGATATGACCTCCCTCTAGTGGATAACATTTAGACACTTCTAGGTATGAGACCTCCTTGTACTGGATGGTATTTAGACAGTTCTTAGCATGACCTCCTTGCAGTGGATGGCATTTAGACAGCCATAAACACGACCTCCCTGCACTACAATACATCTGAGCAAGACATAGATATGACCTCCCTCTACTGGATAACATTTAGACAGTTCTAGGTATGAGACCTCCTTGTACTGGATGGTATTTAGACAGTTCTTAGCATGACCTCCTTGCAGTGGATGGCATTTAGACAGCCATAAACACGACCTCCCTGCACTAGAATACATCTGAGCAAGACATAGATATGACCTCCCTCTACTGGATAACATTTAGACAGTTCTAGGTATGAGACCTCCTTGTACTGGATGGTATTTAGACAGTTCTTAGCATGACCTCCTTGCAGTGGATGGCATTTAGACAGCCATAAACACGACCTCCCTGCACTAGAATACATCTGAGCAAGACATAGATATGACCTCCCTCTACTGGATAACATTTAGACACTTCTAGATATGGGACCTCCTTGTACTGGATGGTATTTAGACAGTTCTTAGCATGACCTCCTTCCAGTGGATGACATTTAGACAGCCATAAACACGACCTCCCTGCACTAGAATACATCTGAGCAAGACATAGATATGACCTCAATCTAGTGGATAACATTTAGACACTTCTAGGTATGAGACCTCCTTGTACTGGATGGTATTTAGACAGTTCTTAGCATGACCTCCTTGCAGTGGATGGCATTTAGACAGCCATAAACACGAGCTCCCTGCACTACAATACATCTGAGCAAGACATAGATATGACCTCCCTCTACTGGATAACATTTAGACACTTCTAGATATAGGACCTCCTTGTACTGGATGTGATTTAGACAGTTCTTAGCATGACCTCCTTGCAGTGGATGACATTTAGACAGCCATAAACACGACCTCCCTGCACTAGAAAACATCTGATCAAGACATAGATATGACCTCCCTCTAGTGGATAACATTTAGACACTTCTAGATATGGGACCTCCTTGTATTGGATGGTATTTAGACAGTTCTTAGCATGACCTCCTTCCAGTGGATGACATTTAGACAGCCATAAACACGACCTCCCTGCACTAGAAAACATCTGAGCAAGACATAGATCTGACCTCCCTCTACTGGATAACATTTAGACACTTCTAGATATGGGACCTCCCTCCTGTGGATGAGATTTAGACAGATCAGGCGAAATGTCTAAATCCCATCCACAGGAGGGAGGTTCCATATCTAGAGCTGTCTAAATGTTATCCAGTAGAGGGTGGTGATATCTATGTATAAATCAAATGTTTCCTAGTGCAGGGAGGTCGTGTTTATGGCTGTCTATATGTAAACACGATCTCCGTGCACTAGAAAACATCTGAGCAAGACATAGATATGACCTCCCTCTAGTGGATAACATTTAGACAGTTCTAGGTATGAGACCTCCTTGTACTGGATGGTATTTAGACAGTTCTTAGCATGACCTCCTTGCAGTGGATGACATTTAGACAGCCATAAACACGACCTCCCTGCACTACAATACATCTGAGCAAGACATAGATATGACCTCCCTCTACTGGATAACATTTAGACAGTTCTAGGTATGAGACCTCCTTGTACTGGATGGTATTTAGACAGTTCTTAGCATGACCTCCTTGCAGTGGATGGCATTTAGACAGCCATAAACACGACCTCCCTGCACTAGAATACATCTGAGCAAGACATAGATATGACCTCCCTCTACTGGATAACATTTAGACACTTCTAGATATGGGACCTCCTTGTACTGGATGGTATTTAGACAGTTCTTAGCATGACCTCCTTCCAGTGGATGACATTTAGACAGCCATAAACACGACCTCCCTGCACTAGAATACATCTGAGCAAGACATAGATATGACCTCCCTCTAGTGGATAACATTTAGACACTTCTAGATATGGGACCTCCTTGTATTGGATGGTATTTAGACAGTTCTTAGCATGACCTCCTTGCAGTGGATGACATTTAGACAGCCATAAACACAACCTCCCTGCACTACAATACATCTGAGCAAGACATAGATATGACCTCCCTCTACTGGATAACATTTAGACAGTTCTAGGTATGAGACCTCCTTGTACTGGATGGTATTTAGACAGTTCTTAGCATGACCTCCTTGCAGTGGATGGCATTTAGACAGCCATAAACACGACCTCCCTGCACTAGAGTACATCTGAGCAAGACATAGATATGACCTCCCTCTACTGGATAACATTTAGACACTTCTAGATATGGGACCTCCTTGTACTGGATGGTATTTAGACAGTTCTTAGCATGACCTCCTTCCAGTGGATGACATTTAGACAGCCATAAACACGACCTCCCTGCACTAGAATACATCTGAGCAAGACATAGATATGACCTCCCTCTACTGGATAACATTTAGACACTTCTAGATATGGGACCTCCTTGTACTGGATGGTATTTAGACAGTTCTTAGCATGACCTCCTTCCAGTGGATGACATTTAGACAGCCATAAACACGACCTCCCTGCACTAGAATACATCTGAGCAAGACATAGATATGACCTCCCTCTAGTGGATAACATTTAGACACTTCTAGATATGGGACCTCCTTGTATTGGATGGTATTTAGACAGTTCTTAGCATGACCTCCTTGCAGTGGATGACATTTAGACAGCCATAAACACAACCTCCCTGCACTACAATACATCTGAGCAAGACATAGATATGACCTCCCTCTACTGGATAACATTTAGACAGTTCTAGGTATGAGACCTCCTTGTACTGGATGGTATTTAGACAGTTCTTAGCATGACCTCCTTGCAGTGGATGGCATTTAGACAGCCATAAACACGACCTCCCTGCACTAGAGTACATCTGAGCAAGACATAGATATGACCTCCCTCTACTGGATAACATTTAGACACTTCTAGATATGGGACCTCCTTGTACTGGATGGTATTTAGACAGTTCTTAGCATGACCTCCTTCCAGTGGATGACATTTAGACAGCCATAAACACGACCTCCCTGCACTAGAATACATCTTAGCAAGACATAGATATGACCTCCCTCTACTGGATAACATTTAGACACTTCTAGATATGGGACCTCCTTGTACTGGATTTGATTTAGACAGTTCTTAGCATGACCTCCTTCCAGTGGATGACATTTAGACAGCCATAAACACGACCTCCCTGCACTAGAATACATCTGAGCAAGACATAGATATGACCTCCCTCTAGTGGATAACATTTAGACACTTCTAGGTATGAGACCTCCTTGTACTGGATGGTATTTAGACAGTTCTTAGCATGACCTCCTTGCAGTGGATGGCATTTAGACAGCCATAAACACGACCTCCCTGCACTACAATACATCTGAGCAAGACATAGATATGACCTCCCTCTACTGGATAACATTTAGACAGTTCTAGGTATGAGACCTCCTTGTACTGGATGGTATTTAGACAGTTCTTAGCATGACCTCCTTGCAGTGGATGGCATTTAGACAGCCATAAACACGACCTCCCTGCACTAGAATACATCTGAGCAAGACATAGATATGACCTCCCTCTACTGGATAACATTTAGACAGTTCTAGGTATGAGACCTCCTTGTACTGGATGGTATTTAGACAGTTCTTAGCATGACCTCCTTGCAGTGGATGGCATTTAGACAGCCATAAACACGACCTCCCTGCACTAGAATACATCTGAGCAAGACATAGATATGACCTCCCTCTACTGGATAACATTTAGACACTTCTAGATATGGGACCTCCTTGTACTGGATGGTATTTAGACAGTTCTTAGCATGACCTCCTTCCAGTGGATGACATTTAGACAGCCATAAACACGACCTCCCTGCACTAGAATACATCTGAGCAAGACATAGATATGACCTCAATCTAGTGGATAACATTTAGACACTTCTAGGTATGAGACCTCCTTGTACTGGATGGTATTTAGACAGTTCTTAGCATGACCTCCTTGCAGTGGATGGCATTTAGACAGCCATAAACACGAGCTCCCTGCACTACAATACATCTGAGCAAGACATAGATATGACCTCCCTCTACTGGATAACATTTAGACACTTCTAGATATAGGACCTCCTTGTACTGGATGTGATTTAGACAGTTCTTAGCATGACCTCCTTGCAGTGGATGACATTTAGACAGCCATAAACACGACCTCCCTGCACTAGAAAACATCTGATCAAGACATAGATATGACCTCCCTCTAGTGGATAACATTTAGACACTTCTAGATATGGGACCTCCTTGTATTGGATGGTATTTAGACAGTTCTTAGCATGACCTCCTTCCAGTGGATGACATTTAGACAGCCATAAACACGACCTCCCTGCACTAGAAAACATCTGAGCAAGACATAGATCTGACCTCCCTCTACTGGATAACATTTAGACACTTCTAGATATGGGACCTCCCTCCTGTGGATGAGATTTAGACAGATCAGGCGAAATGTCTAAATCCCATCCACAGGAGGGAGGTTCCATATCTAGAGCTGTCTAAATGTTATCCAGTAGAGGGTGGTGATATCTATGTATAAATCAAATGTTTCCTAGTGCAGGGAGGTCGTGTTTATGGCTGTCTATATGTAAACACGATCTCCGTGCACTAGAAAACATCTGAGCAAGACATAGATATGACCTCCCTCTAGTGGATAACATTTAGACAGTTCTAGGTATGAGACCTCCTTGTACTGGATGGTATTTAGACAGTTCTTAGCATGACCTCCTTGCAGTGGATGACATTTAGACAGCCATAAACACGACCTCCCTGCACTACAATACATCTGAGCAAGACATAGATATGACCTCCCTCTACTGGATAACATTTAGACAGTTCTAGGTATGAGACCTCCTTGTACTGGATGGTATTTAGACAGTTCTTAGCATGACCTCCTTGCAGTGGATGGCATTTAGACAGCCATAAACACGACCTCCCTGCACTAGAATACATCTGAGCAAGACATAGATATGACCTCCCTCTACTGGATAACATTTAGACACTTCTAGATATGGGACCTCCTTGTACTGGATGGTATTTAGACAGTTCTTAGCATGACCTCCTTCCAGTGGATGACATTTAGACAGCCATAAACACGACCTCCCTGCACTAGAATACATCTGAGCAAGACATAGATATGACCTCCCTCTAGTGGATAACATTTAGACACTTCTAGATATGGGACCTCCTTGTATTGGATGGTATTTAGACAGTTCTTAGCATGACCTCCTTGCAGTGGATGACATTTAGACAGCCATAAACACAACCTCCCTGCACTACAATACATCTGAGCAAGACATAGATATGACCTCCCTCTACTGGATAACATTTAGACAGTTCTAGGTATGAGACCTCCTTGTACTGGATGGTATTTAGACAGTTCTTAGCATGACCTCCTTGCAGTGGATGGCATTTAGACAGCCATAAACACGACCTCCCTGCACTAGAGTACATCTGAGCAAGACATAGATATGACCTCCCTCTACTGGATAACATTTAGACACTTCTAGATATGGGACCTCCTTGTACTGGATGGTATTTAGACAGTTCTTAGCATGACCTCCTTCCAGTGGATGACATTTAGACAGCCATAAACACGACCTCCCTGCACTAGAATACATCTTAGCAAGACATAGATATGACCTCCCTCTACTGGATAACATTTAGACACTTCTAGATATGGGACCTCCTTGTACTGGATTTCATTTAGACAGTTCTTAGCATGACCTCCTTCCAGTGGATGACATTTAGACAGCCATAAACACGACCTCCCTGCACTAGAATACATCTGAGCAAGACATAGATATGACCTCCCTCTAGTGGATAACATTTAGACACTTCTAGGTATGAGACCTCCTTGTACTGGATGGTATTTAGACAGTTCTTAGCATGACCTCCTTGCAGTGGATGGCATTTAGACAGCCATAAACACGACCTCCCTGCACTACAATACATCTGAGCAAGACATAGATATGACCTCCCTCTACTGGATAACATTTAGACACTTCTAGATATGGGACCTCCTTGTACTGGATGTGATTTAGACAGTTCTTAGCATGACCTCCTTGCAGTGGATGACATTTAGACAGCCATAAACACGACCTCCCTGCACTAGAAAACATCTGATCAAGACATAGATATGACCTCCCTCTAGTGGATAACATTTAGACACTTCTAGATATGGGACCTCCTTGTATTGGATGGTATTTAGACAGTTCTTAGCATGACCTCCTTCCAGTGGATGACATTTAGACAGCCATAAACACGACCTCCCTGCACTAGAAAACATCTGAGCAAGACATAGATATGATCTCCCTCTACTGGATAACATTTAGACACTTCTAGATATGGGACCTCCCTCCTGTGGATGAGATTTAGACAGATCAGGCGAAATGTCTAAATCCCATCCACAGGAGGGAGGTTCCATATCTAGAACTGTCTAAATGTTATCCAGTAGAGGGTGGTGATATCTATGTATAAATCAAATGTTTCCTAGTGCAGGGAGGTCGTGTTTATGGCTGTCTATATGTAAACACGATCTCCGTGCACTAGAAAACATCTGAGCAAGACATAGATATGACCTCCCTCTAGTGGATAACATTTAGACAGTTCTAGGTATGAGACCTCCTTGTACTGGATGGTATTTAGACAGTTCTTAGCATGACCTCCTTGCAGTGGATGACATTTAGACAGCCATAAACACGACCTCCCTGCACTACAATATATCTGAGCAAGACATAGATATGACCTCCCTCTACTGGATAACATTTAGACAGTTCTAGGTATGAGACCTCCTTGTACTGGATGGTATTTAGACAGTTCTTAGCATGACCTCCTTGCAGTGGATGGCATTTAGACAGCCATAAACACGACCTCCCTGCACTAGAATACATCTGAGCAAGACATAGATATGACCTCCCTCTACTGGATAACATTTAGACACTTCTAGATATGGGACCTCCTTGTACTGGATGGTATTTAGACAGTTCTTAGCATGACCTCCTTCCAGTGGATGACATTTAGACAGCCATAAACACGACCTCCCTGCACTAGAATACATCTGAGCAAGACATAGATATGACCTCCCTCTACTGGATAACATTTAGACACTTCTAGATATGGGACCTCCTTGTACTGGATGTGATTTAGACAGTTCTTAGCATGACCTCTTTCCAGTGGATGACATTTAGACAGCCATAAACACGACCTCCCTGCACTAGAATACATCTGAGCAAGACATAGATATGACCTCAATCTAGTGGATAACATTTAGACACTTCTAGGTATGAGACCTCCTTGTACTGGATGGTATTTAGACAGTTCTTAGCATGACCTCCTTCCAGTGGATGGCATTTAGACAGCCATAAACACGACCTCCCTGCACTGGAAAACATCTGAGCAAGACATAGATATGACCTCCCTCTAGTGGATAACATTTAGACAGTTCTAGGTATGAGACCTCCTTGTACTGGATGGTATGTAGACAGTTCTTAGCATGACCTCCTTGCAGTGGATGGCATTTAAACAGCCATAAACACGACCTCCCTGCACTGGAAAACATCTTATCAAGACATAGATATGACCTCTCTCTAGTGGATAACATTTAGACACTTCTAAGTATAGGACCTTCCTCCTGTGGATGGGATTTAGACAGTTCTTAGCATGACCTCCTTGCAGTGGATGACATTTAGACAGCCATAAACACGACCTCCCTGCACTAGAAAACATCTGAGCAAGATATAGATATGACCTCCCTCTACTGGATAACATTTAGACACTTCTTGATGTGGGAGCTCCTTGTATTGGATGGTATTTAGACAGTTCTTAGCATGACCTCCTTGCAGTGGATGGCATTTAGACAGCCATAAACACGACCTCCCTGCACTACAATACATCTGAGCAAGACATAGATATGACCTCCCTCTACTGGATAACATTTAGACACTTCTAGATATGGGACCTCCCTCCTGTGGATGAGATTTAGACAGATCAGGCGAAATGTCTAAATCCCATCCACAGGAGGGAGGTTCCATATCTAGAACTGTCTAAATGTTATCCAGTAGAGGGTGGTGATATCTATGTATCAATCAAATGTTTCCTAGTGCAGGGAGGTCGTGTTTATGGCTGTCTATATGTAAACACGATCTCCGTGCACTAGAAAACATCTGAGCAAGACATAGATATGACCTCCCTCTAGTGGATAACATTTAGACAGTTCTAGGTATGAGACCTCCTTGTACTGGATGGTATTTAGACAGTTCTTAGCATGGCCTCCTTGCAGTGGATGACATTTAGACAGCCATAAACACGACCTCCCTGCACTACAATACATCTGAGCAAGACATAGATATGACCTCCCTCTACTGGATAATATTTAGACACTTCTAGGTATGAGACCTCCTTGTACTGGATGGGATTTAGACAGTTCTTAGCATGACCTCCTTGCAGTGGATGGCATTTAGACAGCCATAAACACGACCTCCCTGCACTAGAATACATCTGAGCAAGACATAGATATGACCTCCCTCTACTGGATAACATTTAGACACTTCTAGATATGGGACCTCCTTGTACTGGATGTGATTTAGACAGTTCTTAGCATGACCTCCTTCCAGTGGATGACATTTAGACAGCCATAAACACGACCTCCCTGCACTAGAATACATCTGAGCAAGACATAGATATGACCTCCCTCTACTGGATAACATTTAGACAGTTCTAGGTATGAGACCTCCTTGTACTGGATGGTATTTAGACAGTCCTTAGCATGACCTCCTTGCAGTGGATGGCATTTAGACAGCCATAAACACGACCTCCCTGCACTAGAATACATCTGAGCAAGACATAGATATTACCTCCCTCTAGTGGATAACATTTAGACAGTTGTAGGTATGAGACCTCCTTGTACTGGATGGTATTTAGACAGTTCTTAGCATGACCTCCTTGCAGTGGATGGCATTTAGACAGCCATAAACACGACCTCCCTGCACTAGAATACATCTGAGCAAGACATAGATATGACCTCCCTCTACTGGATAACATTTAGACAGTTCTAGGTATGGGACCTCCTTGTACTGGATGGTATTTAGACAGTTCTTAGCATGACCTCCTTGCATTGGATGACATTTAGACAGCCATAAACACGACCTCCCTGCACTACAATACATCTGAGCAAGACATAGATATGACCTCCCTCTACTGGATAACATTTAGACACTTCTAGATATGGGACCTCCTTGTACTGGATGTGATTTAGACAGTTCTTAGCATGACCTCCTTGCAGTGGATGACATTTAGACAGCCATAAACACGACCTCCCTGCACTAGAAAACATCTGATCAAGACATAGATATGACCTCCCTCTAGTGGATAACATTTAGACACTTCTAGATATGGGACCTCCTTGTATTGGATGGTATTTAGACAGTTCTTAGCATGACCTCCTTCCAGTGGATGACATTTAGACAGCCATAAACACGACCTCCCTGCACTAGAAAACATCTGAGCAAGACATAGATATGATCTCCCTCTACTGGATAACATTTAGACACTTCTAGATATGGGACCTCCCTCCTGTGGATGAGATTTAGACAGATCAGGCGAAATGTCTAAATCCCATCCACAGGAGGGAGGTTCCATATCTAGAACTGTCTAAATGTTATCCAGTAGAGGGTGGTGATATCTATGTATAAATCAAATGTTTCCTAGTGCAGGGAGGTCGTGTTTATGGCTGTCTATATGTAAACACGATCTCCGTGCACTAGAAAACATCTGAGCAAGACATAGATATGACCTCCCTCTAGTGGATAACATTTAGACAGTTCTAGGTATGAGACCTCCTTGTACTGGATGGTATTTAGACAGTTCTTAGCATGACCTCCTTGCAGTGGATGACATTTAGACAGCCATAAACACGACCTCCCTGCACTACAATATATCTGAGCAAGACATAGATATGACCTCCCTCTACTGGATAACATTTAGACAGTTCTAGGTATGAGACCTCCTTGTACTGGATGGTATTTAGACAGTTCTTAGCATGACCTCCTTGCAGTGGATGGCATTTAGACAGCCATAAACACGACCTCCCTGCACTAGAATACATCTGAGCAAGACATAGATATGACCTCCCTCTACTGGATAACATTTAGACACTTCTAGATATGGGACCTCCTTGTACTGGATGGTATTTAGACAGTTCTTAGCATGACCTCCTTCCAGTGGATGACATTTAGACAGCCATAAACACGACCTCCCTGCACTAGAATACATCTGAGCAAGACATAGATATGACCTCCCTCTACTGGATAACATTTAGACACTTCTAGATATGGGACCTCCTTGTACTGGATGTGATTTAGACAGTTCTTAGCATGACCTCCATCCAGTGGATGACATTTAGACAGCCATAAACACGACCTCCCTGCACTAGAATACATCTCAGCAAGACATAGATATGACCTCAATCTAGTGGATAACATTTAGACACTTCTAGGTATGAGACCTCCTTGTACTGGATGGTATTTAGACAGTTCTTAGCATGACCTCCTTCCAGTGGATGGCATTTAGACAGCCATAAACACGACCTCCCTGCACTGGAAAACATCTGAGCAAGACATAGATATGACCTCCCTCTAGTGGATAACATTTAGACAGTTCTAGGTATGAGACCTCCTTGTACTGGATGGTATGTAGACAGTTCTTAGCATGACCTCCTTGCAGTGGATGGCATTTAAACAGCCATAAACACGACCTCCCTGCACTGGAAAACATATTATCAAGACATAGATATGACCTCTCTCTAGTGGATAACATTTAGACACTTCTAAGTATAGGACCTTCCTCCTGTGGATGGGATTTAGACAGTTCTTAGCATGACCTCCTTGCAGTGGATGACATTTAGACAGCCATAAACACGACCTCCCTGCACTAGAAAACATCTGAGCAAGACATAGATATGACCTCCCTCTACTGGATAACATTTAGACACTTCTAGATATGGGAGCTCCTTGTATTGGATGGTATTTAGACAGTTCTTAGCATGACCTCCTTGCAGTGGATGGCATTTAGACAGCCATAAACACGACCTCCCTGCACTACAATACATCTGAGCAAGACATAGATATGACCTCCCTCTACTGGATAACATTTAGACACTTCTAGATATGGGACCTCCCTCCTGTGGATGAGATTTAGACAGATCAGGCGAAATGTCTAAATCCCATCCACAGGAGGGAGGTTCCATATCTAGAACTGTCTAAATGTTATCCAGTAGAGGGTGGTGATATCTATGTATAAATCAAATGTTTCCTAGTGCAGGGAGGTCGTGTTTATGGCTGTCTATATGTAAACACGATCTCCGTGCACTAGAAAACATCTGAGCAAGACATAGATATGACCTCCCTCTAGTGGATAACATTTAGACAGTTCTAGGTATGAGACCTCCTTGTACTGGATGGTATTTAGACAGTTCTTAGCATGACCTCCTTGCAGTGGATGACATTTAGACAGCCATAAACACGACCTCCCTGCACTACAATACATCTGAGCAAGACATAGATATGACCTCCCTCTACTGGATAATATTTAGACACTTCTAGGTATGAGACCTCCTTGTACTGGATGGGATTTAGACAGTTCTTAGCATGACCTCCTTGCAGTGGATGGCATTTAGACAGCCATAAACACGACCTCCCTGCACTAGAATACATCTGAGCAAGACATAGATATGACCTCCCTCTACTGGATAACATTTAGACACTTCTAGATATGGGACCTCCTTGTACTGGATGTGATTTAGACAGTTCTTAGCATGACCTCCTTCCAGTGGATGACATTTAGACAGCCATAAACACGACCTCCCTGCACTAGAATACATCTGAGCAAGACATAGATATGACCTCCCTCTACTGGATAACATTTAGACAGTTCTAGGTATGAGACCTCCTTGTACTGGATGGTATTTAGACAGTCCTTAGCATGACCTCCTTGCAGTGGATGGCATTTAGACAGCCATAAACACGACCTCCCTGCACTAGAATACATCTGAGCAAGACATAGATATTACCTCCCTCTAGTGGATAACATTTAGACAGTTGTAGGTATGAGACCTCCTTGTACTGGATGGTATTTAGACAGTTCTTAGCATGACCTCCTTGCAGTGGATGGCATTTAGACAGCCATAAACACGACCTCCCTGCACTAGAATACATCTGAGCAAGACATAGATATGACCTCCCTCTACTGGATAACATTTAGACAGTTCTAGGTATGAGACCTCCTTGTACTGGATGGGATTTAGACAGTTCTTAGCATGACCTCCTTGCAGTGGATGGCATTTAGACAGCCATAAACACGACCTCCCTGCACTAGAATACATCTGAGCAAGACATAGATATGACCTCCCTCTACTGGATAACATTTAGACACTTCTAGATATGGGACCTCCTTGTACTGGATGTGATTTAGACAGTTCTTAGCATGACCTCCTTCCAGTGGATGACATTTAGACAGCCATAAACACGACCTCCCTGCACTAGAATACATCTGAGCAAGACATAGATATGACCTCCCTCTACTGGATAACATTTAGACAGTTCTAGGTATGAGACCTCCTTGTACTGGATGGTATTTAGACAGTCCTTAGCATGACCTCCTTGCAGTGGATGGCATTTAGACAGCCATAAACACGACCTCCCTGCACTAGAATACATCTGAGCAAGACATAGATATTACCTCCCTCTAGTGGATAACATTTAGACAGTTGTAGGTATGAGACCTCCTTGTACTGGATGGTATTTAGACAGTTCTTAGCATGACCTCCTTGCAGTGGATGACATTTAGACAGCCATAAACACGACCTCCCTGCACTACAATACATCTGAGCAAGACATAGATATGACCTCCCTCTACTGGATAACATTTAGACAGTTCTAGGTATGAGACCTCCTTGTACTGGATGGTATTTAGACAGTTCTTAGCATGACCTCCTTGCAGTGGATGGCATTTAGACAGCCATAAACACGACCTCCCTGCACTAGAATACATCTGAGCAAGACATAGATATTACCTCCCTCTAGTGGATAACATTTAGACACTTCTAAGTATAGGACCTTCCTCCTGTGGATGGGATTTAGACAGTTCTTAGCATGACCTCCTTGCAGTGGATGACATTTAGACAGCCATGAACACGACCTCCCTGCACTGGAAAACATCTTATCAAGACATAGATATGACCTCCCTCAAGTGGATAACATTTAGACAGTTCTAGGTATGGGACCTCCTTGTACTGGATGGGATTTAGACAGTTCTTAGCATGACCTCCTTGCAGTGGATGGCATTTAGACAGCCATAAACACGACCTCCCTGCACTAGAAAACATCTGATCAAGACATAGATATGACCCCCTCTAGTGGATAACATTTAGACAGTTCTAGATATGGGACCTCCTTCCTGTGGATGGTATTTAGACAGTTCTTAGCATGACCTCCTTCCAGTGGATGACATTTAGACAGCCATAAACACGACCTCCCTGCACTAGAAAACATCTGAGCAAGACATAGATATGACCTCCCTCTAGTGGATAACATTTAGACAGTTCTAGATAATGGGACCTCCTTCCTGTGGATGGGATTTAGACAGTTCTTAGCATGACCTCCTTGCAGTGGATGACATTTAGACAGCATTCTAGTGCAGGGAGGTCGTGTTTATGGCTGTCTAAATCCCATCCACAGGAGGGAGGTCCTATACTTAGAAGTGTCTAAATGTTATCCACTAGAGGGAGGTCATATCTATGTCTTGATTAGATGTTTTCTAGTGCAGGGAGGTCGTGTTTTGGGCTGTCTAAATGTCATCCACTGCAAGGAGGTCATGCTAAGAACTGTCTAAATCCCATCCACAGGAGGGAGGTCCTAAACTTAAAAGTGTCTAAATGTTATCCACTAGAGGGAGGTCATATCTATGTCTTGATTAGATGTTTTCTAGTGCAGGGAGGTCGTGTTTTGGGCTGTCTAAATGTCATCCACTGCAAGGAGGTCATGCTAAGAACTGTCTAAATCACATCCACAGGAGGGAGGTCCCATATCTAGAACTGTCTAAATGTTATCCACTAGAGGGAGGTCATATCTATGTCTTGATAAGATGTTTTCCAGTGCAGGGAGGTCGTGTTCATGGCTGTCTAAATGTCATCCACTGCAAGGAGGTCATGCTAAGAACTGTCTAAATCCCATCCACAGGAGGAAGGTCCTATACTTAGAAGTGTCTAAATGTTATCCACTAGAGGGAGGTCATATCTATGTCTTGATAAGATGTTTTCCAGTGCAGGGAGGTCGTGTTTATGGCTGTCTAAATGCCATCCACTGCAAGGAGGTCATGCTAAGAACTGTCTAAATACCATCCAGTACAAGGAGGTCTCATACCTAGAACTGTCTAAATGTTATCCACTAGAGGGAGGTCATATCTATGTCTTGATAAGATGTTTTCCAGTGCAGGGAGGTCGTGTTTATGGCTGTCTAAATGCCATCCACTGCAAGGTCATGCTAAGAACTGTCTAAATACCATCCAGTACAAGGAGGTCTCATACCTAGAACTGTCTAAATGTTATCCACTAGAGGGAGGTCATATCTATGTCTTGATAAGATGTTTTCCAGTGCAGGGAGGTCGTGTTCATGGCTGTCTAAATGTCATCCACTGCAAGGAGGTCATGCTAAGAACTGTCTAAATCCCATCCACAGGAGGAAGGTCCTATACTTAGAAGTGTCTAAATGTTATCCACTAGAGGGAGGTCATATCTATGTCTTGATAAGATGTTTTCCAGTGCAGGGAGGTCGTGTTTATGGCTGTCTAAATGTCATCCACTGCAAGGAGGTCATGCTAAGGACTGTCTAAATCACATCCACAGGAGGGAGGTCCCATACTTAGAAGTGTCTAAATGTTATCCATTAGAGGGAGGTCATATCTATGTCTTGATAAGATGTTTTCCAGTGCAGGGAGGTCGTGTTTATGGCTGTCTAAATGTCATCCACTGCAAGGAGGTCATGCTAAGAACTGTCTAAATCACATCCACTAGAAGGAGGTCCTATACTTAGAAGTGTCTGAATGAAGTGTCTAAATGTTAGAAGTGTCTAAATGTTAGAAATGTCAGAAGTGTCCAATGAGGCAACCTTTGTGATATCAAGTTATGATGCATGTTTTGTCAATTGATAAGTGTAACATGTAACTTGGTGTTTTTAACACCATGTTGTTCCTAGTGCATCTGATTGGACTTCAATACCACAATCCAAGAAAACATGTGTAGGTGTGCATCATCAAGGTATGATCTTTAGTTGACCTTGGACCATGCTGCGGTGACCTTGACTTTTAAAAACTTTTCTGGGCCACATGTAATTTTATTTAAATGTGCTATTTCCATTGACAATTATACTTCAATAAATACATTGTAAAGCTTTATGTATTGCCTTGTTTTTATGTTATGTGTATAATCATGATGAAAAAATTATTCATAATTACTCTGGCAAGGTCTAAAGTCAGTATAAATTTAAAATAATATTATTTTGCATCCATTTGCATACACCCAGACTAAGTGCTCTATCATTAAGCTATGATGTCTTGATTTACACATCACTGGGAATCAAACCCAGGCCTCTCAGTCTGAGGTGACACTTAATTTCTTATAGAAGAATAGATAAAGAATTTCCAAAAAAGACTTTTGTATCTCAAAAACTGTCTTCAAATTCCAGTAACATAGAGACAATATTTGAAAGTTCAAGGTTACTATAGCAAGGTCTAAAGTTAGATTTAGGTGACACTAGGCAAAATTCGACTGATAAGATAATAGAAAAAAATACTTTTTTTCTGTATTTTCTGTTTGACTCTACAGGAGATTTTAAACATGTACAAGGTTACCGCGTCTCATCCTGTTATCTTTATTAAACTAGGAACAACAGCAGGATGACAGCTAAACGGACCAATGAAAATAAAGCATTTACATAGTACTGATAGAAAATCAAATGGTTGCCATTTTGTTTATCCATTTTTTATATCATTTTTTGGTGTGGGTCTTTAGGAAACCCATCTGCTGGTAGACCCAGGACTGTCTCTTGGTCATCTCCCTTGGGGCTTGGCCAGACTGTTGCTTGGAGAGCATGCCATAACGAATTCTCTATGACTCAAACCACCTTCTGACATCAAAGGGCTGGAGCTTCAGTTCTGCAGAGATTTCTGCCCAGAGAGCCTCCTTCCTCTGTCGTGGAAATGTGCATTCTCCTTGCCGTACAGCTCTAGATGCTCCTTCACAAACCCTACAATGGCATGTTCTTGGCTGTCATTGAATGTAGCACAGTCCCTGGCTCTCTTGGCTGCTGAGTGGCACTCTGATTCTTCCTTACAGCTCTCATCTTCTTTGCAAGCTTCCTCAGTAACTTCTAATCCTTCCTATGTATACTCTATCTTCTCTTCGGTCTCCTCTGTCCTTTCCTCTGTCCTCTCCTCCAACTCTCCACCTTCCTTCTCCCTCCCCTCTTGCCTCTCCTATATCTCTTTCCTCCTAACTCCAGTGAATATAAAAAAAGTCAAAAAACTAAAATGTGTTGCCTAACTGTGAAATTTGCCCTATGCTCAAGTATAAAATATGTTTAAAAAATAGCATCAGAGATGCCCGTACCCCACAGCCTGGGGAAATATTTTTAACACCATGAGATATAGAAGTCCTGTATCAGTACAAAGTTCAGGATACTTTCAGAGCACTGTCAGTTATATAAAGACCCAAACAATGTTTAGAGAATATAATGTCTAAGAGAAAGATAAAGTATTAAAACAAGACAATTCAATAACAAGATGACAGCATTAATCAGTAAACATTACGACAATTTATCTATATCTGGCATGGCCGAATTATGGTTTTGATGTTTTGAATATTACCATGCATACAGAAGTGGCAATACATTCAATGAATGCTTATGTGTGCTGTTGGAACAAAGTCTGTGGCTCACTTGATGAAATTCCATCTGTTACAATGGGAAGTTGTAAAAGTAAAATTCTTAATGAATTCTAATATCACTTTAACAGTGCTTAACCTGCATCAAAAGACAGAGCAAAAGGTGCAACAAGATTTTTAAGGTCAAGGTCACTATGGCAAGGTCAAAGGTCAAATCAAGGTCACACCATGATGCTGCACACCTACAACCCTTAACCAATGCCCCTACCAAGTATCACCTTCCTACACCTTACGGTTTCCGAGATATAGCCCGGACAAGATTTTTAAACTCAAGGTCACTACGGCAAGGTCAAATCAAGGTCAGACCATGACATTGCACACCTACACATCCTAAGCAATGTCCCTACCAAGTATGAACTTCCTACACTTGACGGTTTCTGAGATACAGCCCAGACAAACTTTTTCCCGCCGATCGCCCACCCATCCGGACACCATGGGTGAAAATAATACCCCGACAGCCCTTAAGGGCAGTGGGGTAATAAAACTGAAAACCCCTAGCAGAAAGTGACACACGTCTCTCAGTAGCCAACCAGTCAATAACACTGAAAGCCTGTGCACGGTCGCTTATATAGTCCCAGACCCCCCCTTGCCTCTTTTTGGTTTCAGACGTGCAGAAAAAAATCGGTACTTAGTCCCAGGCCACCTGGGGTGTCCTCAGACTGTCGCAGACTAAATTTGTGTGGTCCAAGGTGGCCTGAGGAGGCCGGCTTGGATCGGCTTCTCTTAGTCGGGGCTTAGTCCCAGACCTAGATTTCTTAGTCGCAGGACACCTGGGACGGCCTGAGGCTTCCAGGGAGTAATGAAACCGATTCCTTTTCACACGCATAAAACTTCAAAGATCTGTTAGGAGTCGGGGACTGACAACAGGCTTCCTGGGACTAAGCTCGGGACACCTGGGACTAAGGGTCGCAGGAGGCCTGAGACAACATAGGACTGTGTAAATTTGGGTCTGAGGAGGCCTGAGGAAGCCTGAGACTGGACATTTTCTTGACGGCGGGAAATAAAAATCGGTTTGGGTCACGAAAAATATCAAACATGTTTCATTTTTCTCATGGCCCCAACCGACAACTACCGATCCATACAGAACGCCTGGGACTAAGCAAATTTTTGAAACCGACTACAAAAAACCCTTAATCGGGAAGCTTAGTCGTGTGGTGGAACACCCACATTATATTGCGAAATCACTCTAAGGTGTTGGGGCCTTTAAAGAAACAAAATTGCAAATTTAATAACTAAATTAAATTTTTATAAGTTAATACCCTATCCAATGGACAATTGCTTTACTGGTCGACACGACCGGTCCCGCCAAATGCCAGAAAAAGACGTTCTGTATATAATACCGGCAGGATCGGTCAGGAGGATCCATTCGCCAGGTAGCGCATGGTACTTCCTTCCTGTCTAGACAGCGTGACGTCATAGCATCTTTTTCGTGTCTAGTCCTAGTAAGACCCCTAGTAAGCTGATAGCGGGGCCGGTTGGGTGGGCCTTGCCTGTCCATTGGATAGGGTATTAACTTTATTTTATTTATTAAATTTGCAATTTTATTGCGTTAATACATCCTATCCAATGGACAATTGCTGAATAACTACCGCTTGGAAGGTGGGTAAGCTGCTAGGGACATGTGTGAACTCATAAAAGAAACAAAACTGAAAGGCCCATATTTGACCCAGGGTCAGGTGACCCCAGAGGTCAAGGTAGGTTAAGGCTGACCGGTTAACCGGAAGTCCAAGTTCGCCCCCCCTCTTTCTCAGGAAGACCTGAGAATAGGTAGAGAGGGCTGAGTTCAGTCCCCTAAGAAATAAACTTCCCAAGGGAAGCAAGTAAGAGTTTTTTTGTTTGGTTTTTTATTTATCCATATTTACATTTAACATTATGTACATATTTACATATTTACAGTATGTACATAATTAGATATATATACAAAAATCTCCTCACTTCTGGGTCTGGTGGTGTATCTGCTGAGCAGCCACCACAGGCCCTAGATGGAAAAGCTCAGAGAAAGACCAAGCAACATCCTTCAAATAAAACTGGGTGAAAGTTTTATGAGATTTCCAGTGACAGGCTGACAAAATCTGCTCTAAGGAGATTCCTGATTGAAAAGCCTTAGAAGCAGCAAAGGCCCTAACATCATGGGCTTTAACCTGATGTAGGGTGAGGGACTCTTGGTCCGAGAGCTCATAGCATAGGATCACAGTCTGTTTGATCCATGAGGAGATAGTGGCATGAGAGATGTCTTTATCAAACCCTTTCTTGAAGGAGACAAAGACCAACTCCTTATTCTGAGATCCTGTCCAGGTAGTAGCGCAGGGCTCTAACTGGACATAGTGACCTGTCATCCTTGAGTGACTTATCCAGAGAAGGGGCCAGAGCTGGTATGGCCACTGGGGCCACACTATCTGGTCCCTTCTTCGCCAGCTGATTCTTGGACAGAAAGCTGGGTGAAGGGTACAAGGAGACCTTAGACCAGTCTGACTGGTGTCTGATGTTCCTATGTAACCAAGCATGGATCCCACTCCTGTGCTTACCAGAACCCAAAGCCAACAGGAAAACCTCCTGCCCTTGGGTCTGTCTCTATGGAAACTATCCAGGAGACGAGTGAGATTCTCATCTTTACTGACATTAATGGTGGAGTTACCCAGTTTGTCAGCAATGGCAGATCTGTAACCATCAATAGTGCCTAGTTGCAACTTCTTGTCCTGAAACAAATGTAGGAGGAAGTCAGCAATGACTTTCAGAGGTGGTGCCCTGAAGTCCACCTGATTACTGAGGCACCACTGTGTAAAAATGGCCCACTTTGCCTCATAGACTGATCTAGTTGATCCTCTTTGAGGAGCCTCAATTCGTGCTGCCACTGCCTCAGAGAACCATTGCTCCTTGATAGCTGAGGCTCTAGGAGCCAGGCATGTAGGTTCAGATTTGCCAGGTTCCTGTGAAGGACCTGGTTGAATGGCTGAGACACCAAGTGGGGAATGTTGGGCAGACACAGTGGAATCTGACTGGACATTGTCACCAGATTCCAGAACCAGGGTATGTTGGGCCCCCCTGGTGCAATCAGGATTAACCAGTTGCAAGGGTAGTCCTGTAACTTTTCCACCACTTTGCCCAAGATGGCTGCTGGTGGAAAGGCATATGGGTCCAGACCTTCCCAGGAAAGGCTGAGTGCATCCACTGCCCAAGCCTGGGGATCTTGTACCGGTGACACAAATTGAGGTAGTTTGTTGTTGAACCTGGTGGCAAACAGGTCCACTTGAGGCTGGTGCCACCGGGAGCATATAGCTTGGAATACTTCTGAATGAAGTGACCACTCTGTTTGAATGGTCTGGCCAAGCCTGGATAGCTTGTCTGCTATCACGTTCACCCGGCCGGGGATGTGACGTGCCCTGAGGGTTACCTGCTGCCTGGTACACCAGGACAGGATTCTCCACAGTAGGGCACACAGAGAGCCCGACTTCATCCCCCCTCTTTGTTGATATAGGCTACCACTGTTGTGTTTTCTGTAGCTATCAGTACTGTCTTGTTGCAGCAGAGGGTTCGAAACTCTTTTAGAGCTAGAAATACTGCTTTCAGCTCTAGGTGGTTTATGTGGGACTTGCTTTCTGGAAGGGACCAAGTTCCCCTTGCAGTGTGCTCGTCTAAGTGAGCGCCCCACCCTTCTTTTGATGCATCTGTAAATATTTGCAGAGCATGTTTTAGAGGGTGTAATGGTTGACCCAGTAGCACACTGCTTTCCTCCAGCCACCATCTTAGATGGGGGTGAAGTCACTTGGGAATGGGGATCACCTTTTCTAGTGATTCCGGGACCCTACAGTTGTTTTTCAAGTGCCACTGTATGGGCCTCAGTTGAAGTCGCCCTAGGTGGACTTGTTTTTCTGTTGCTGTGAGTAGACCTATGAGGGACATGAACTGTCGGATCGGGCATACTGGACCGGACAGTATTGACTGTATCTTGTCTGTCAAGGTCTTCCAACGTTCTGGTGTGGGTTTGACCCTGCCCTCTTTCAGGTCGAACTGGTAACCTACGAAGTCAATGACCGTCCCCAACTGCATACATTGCGAAGATCCTCCTCTCCCCTCCTCCACTAGGGACATGTGTCACTGAGTGTTTCCCCACTGTGTACATGGCACAGATTCTCCTCTCCTCCCTCAACTTCCACTGGGGATATGTCTGATTGAATGTCTCCCACTATGTATATAGCTGAGATCTTCCTACCTCCCCCATCTCCCACTTGGGACATGTCTGACTGAGTGTCCCCCTCTGCATACATGGCTTAGATCCTCCTCTTCTCCCGAATCCCCTACTAGGGACATGTGTCACTGAGTGGCACCCACTGCGTACATGGCACAGATCCTCCTCTCATCCCCGTTTCCCACTAGAGACATGTCTGACTAAACAACCACCACTACATACATGGCTGAGATCCTACTCTCCTCCCTCTCCCCAACCAGGGACATGTCACACTGAGCTTCCCCTACTTCATACATGCTAGAGACCCTCTTCTCCTCTGGCATCCCCCACTGAGGACAGGTGTCAGTGAGCGTCCCCCATTGGATACATGGCAGAAATCCTCCCACCATTCCCCACTAGGGACATGTGTCACTCAGCATCCCCCACTGCGTACATGGCACAAATCCTCCGCTCCTCATCCACCCCCACTGGGAACATGTGTCAGTGTATATCCTACAGTGGATACATGCCACAGATTCTCTTCTCCTCTCAACCCCTGACTGGGACATGTGTCAGTGAATGTCCCCCTCCGAGGACATTGCTGTGTAGGGATATGTGTCCCTTAGCATCCTTCTGTGTGTACATGGCACAGATCCTCCTCCCCCCCCCCCCCCCCCCCCCCAACACTAGGGACATGTTTCACTGAGCATCTGCCACTGCATATATGGTTGAGATCCTCCTCTCCTCCCTCCATCCCCACTAAGGACTTGAATCAGTGAGCACCCCCCATTGCGTACATGGCTGACATCCTCCTCTCCTCCACCATTCCCACTGGGGACATGTATCAGTGAGCATCCCTCACTGCATACATAGTTGATAGAGATTTTTCTCCCAGTCCCCACTTAGGTATAACCTAACTGGAAAATACCAGTTGGCTAACCGAAATATTCCAGTTAACTTACTTGAATATACCAGTGAACTAACTTGAATGAATGAGTTAATAACTGGAATATACAAGTTAGCTACCTGGTATAGTCCAGTTAGCTAAACTGTTTATTCCAGTTAGCTAGCTAGAATATTCAAGTTAGCTTACTGATATATTTAAGTTAACTAACACATTATTCAAGCTAGTAAACTCATAAATTCAAGTTAGTTAATTGTTATATTAGAGTTACTAACTTGTATATTCCAGTTACTAACTCGAATATTTTGGTTACTCACTTGTATATTCCAGCTACAAACTCAGGTATTCCAGTTAGCTAAATAGTATATCAGCATATTCCAGTCTGTTAACCGGTATAGTGAAATTTGTAACTAGACCAAGGACGCATCTGTGGCCAGATGCAAAATGTATCCACCGACAAAGGCAAAAGTAGCTATTACTCAGCTATGCCACGAGCTAGAGGTCTGAAATTTTACTGTTATAGCTGACCCAAAAGTAGGTGAATAACATATTTGCACAAAATTCTCTAAATGCAATAGTTTTCAAGTTACAAGTGATTTTACTCATGATGGAAGTTAGTGAAAAGTCCAAAAGTAGCTATTACTCACTTAGCTTTTGAGATAGACACCCAAGTTACTCACCATGTTGTTGCTATGGAAAAAGTAGGTGAATAACATATTTTAACAAAATGCTCTAAATGCAATACTTTTCAAGTTATAAAGGATATAGTGTTGAGTAAGACCTTCATAGTAGCTATTACTCAGCTATGGAATGAGCCACAGGTCTGGAAATTTACTATGTTATAGCTGCCTCAAAATAGGTGAACAACATATAGAAAATAATCGAAATGCACCAGTTTTCAAGTTATCAGTGATTTACCCAACAGTGATAACCTAAAAGTAGCTATTACTCAGCTATGCCATGAGCTACAGGTCTGAAATTTTATTATGTTATAGCTGACTCAAAAGTAGATGAATAACATATTTGCACAAAATTCCCTAAATGCAATAGTTTTCAAGTTACAAGTGATTTTACTCATGATGGAAGTTAGTGAAAAATCCAAAAGTAGCTATTACTCACTTAGCTATTGAGATAGACACCCAAGTTACTCCCCATGTTGTAGCTATGGAAAAAGTAGCTGAATAACATATTTTAACAAAGTGCTCTAAATGCAATACTTTCCAAGTTATAATTGATTTAGTGCATGATTTTATTAATTTTAATGCATTAAAATTATTTAAAAAATTCATAAAAAATCTTTAGCATGTGAAAGCTCTCCAAAATGTAGGTGAATGAGTTATTTGAGAAATACTGGCTATCTGCAATACTTTTAGTGATAATAGGCATTTACTCATTTTGAGTAGGTGAGTAATTAGGTACGGGTCTGAAACTTCACCAAGTGAAAGCTCTCCTAAAAGTAGGTGAATGAGTTATTTGATAAAAATTGAGTATCCGCAATACTTTTAGAGATAATTAGCATTTACTCATTTTGAGTAGGTGAATAATTAGCTACGGGTCTGAAACTTCACCAAGTGAAAGCTCTCCCAAAAGTAGGTGAATGAGTTATTTGAGAGAAATTGGCCATCTGCAATACTTTTAGAGATAATTCACATTTACTTATTTTGAGTAGGAGAGTAATTAACTATGGGTCTGAAACTTCACCAAGCGAAAGCTCTTCCAAAAGTAGGTGAATGAGTTATTTGAGAAAAATTGGCTATCTGCAATACTTTAGAGATAATTAGCATTTACTCATTTTGAGTAGGTGAATAATTAGCTACGGGTCTGAAACTTCACCAAGTGAAAGCTCTCCCAAAAGTAGGTGAATGAGTTATTTGAGAAAAATTGGCTATCTGCAATACTTTTAGAGATAATTCGTATTTACTCATTTTGAGTAGGTGAGTAATTAGCTATGGGTCTGAAACTTCACCATGTGAAAGATCTTCCAAAAGTAGGTGAATTCACATTGCAACCGAATACTCCTGTACTACCCTGCGGGTCAAAAATTCACTCGAAATCGCTCTATTTCTTACAGTTTTCGAGATATTTGCACTTTTTGTATTTTGTAAAAAAACGGTCAAAGAAACACCCACAGCGGCCATCTTGTTTTTGTCCAGATATCCATAATAATTCCCAAGGAAGCTTTGACCATGATGAACATATCCTACAAATTTGGAAAGTGTACATTGCATGCCCTTTGATATACTGGGGCAGCAAAAGTCCCTAAAAATTTGAATGAAACGGCTGTGGAAGCCATCTTGTTTTGGGAAACTAGGCCAAAAAAACTCGGGGGCAAGCTTTTGTACCATTGAACCTATCCTGCAAATTTGAGGCCTCTACTGCTAATACTTTTGGCTGCAGAGGGGTAACGAGAAATCATCTACACACTGCGGCGGCGGCGTACCCCCGCGAAAACCATAGTATCTACCGGATGCATCCGGTGGATACAACAAGACCACTGTCGCGGTATGTATCTCCCGCTGAGCATTACAGGGAAAGAAATACCTTTTCCGAGATATTCACACTTTTTCATTTTCCACTAAAATGCAAGATGGACCCCAAAAGTGGTGAAAATTGAAATATTTGCCCTTTGCATAGGATACCCTTGTACTACCCTGTGGGTCAAAAATTTGCTCGAAATTGCTCTATCTCTTACGGTTTGTGAGATATTGGTGATTTTTCACATTTTCAATAAAAGTAGCAATAAAATTGCCATTACTCCCTTGTACATTGAGCAGCAGTTGTGAAACTTAAGTATGTTACAGTTCACAAAAAGTAGATGAACAACATATTTGAGAGAAATTTTTTAGCTGCAATACTTTTGAAGATATAAGCTATTTACTCATTATGGTTATCATTAAAAATTGACAAGTAGCTATCACTCACTTAGCTTTTGAGATACACTTCCAAACTACTGACCATGTTGTAGCTGTGGAGAAAGTAGCTGAACAACATATTGGAACAAAATACTCTAAATGCAATAGTTTGAGAGTTATATAAGCCATATAATTATATTAGGTAAAATTGCTATTACTCACTCAAAAGTAAACCCAAAAAATATTGAAGAGTGTAAAAATTCATTAGGACAACTAATTTACCATATTCCAGTTATTAACTGTACCATATTCCAGTTATTATCTATTTCAGTAAGCCAACTGGAAAATTCAACTTAGTAACTTTTATATTTCAGTAACCTTCCTATATATTCTAGTCAGAACTCGTATATTTCAGTTAGCTAACTGATATATTCAAGTTAGTAATTTGTATCTTTCTGTTAGCTAACGGGTATATTCAAGTTAGTAACTTGTATATTCCAGTTAATAATGCTTTGATTCCAGTTAGCAGACTGGTATATTCAAGTCAATATTTTGTATATTCCAGTTACTAACTGATCCACTCCAGTAAGCCAAATGGTACTTTCATCATTCAATTAAGTTATTAACTTGTATATTCAAGTTAGTAACTGGTATATTCCATGTGGCTATCTGCTACTGTGGCCTAGTGGGTAACACACTCACCTAGGGACACAGAGGACTTCTGTTCAAACACAGGTGCAGGTAGATATATAGTGGCTCAGATGACCACCTAAATTGGCAGTTTTCTGTCATTCCTATCCCTAGTGGCAGGCTAAAGAATCTCAAGGACATTGATAAATGGTCATCCCTGAGCTTCTGTCTTTTCAACCTACTAATTGTATCCCCGGACGAAAGTCGGGGATACCTAGGATTCAGTATGGTCACGCCGCCGCCGCAGAGACTTCCTTTTGGACGCGATAACTTAAAAAATATTTTAGTTAGAACTTTCAAATTTGGTATGTGGGTATATATGGGCAATGCCACGAACGCTATTGTTTTGTGACCTTGACCTTCAATCTCAAGGTCACTGGTGGCCTCTTAAAGGTTAGGTTTTGGCCATTTTTTCACTTTTTGGCCCAGTTCTCCTATACAGAAAGTCAGATCATCCTATGGCTGGTATATATAATACGTATATATGTCCTCTGTAAGCATGCAGAAATTTGACCTTGAAGCTCTTCATTGAAGGTCATCCACTGACCACCAAAGTACCTGACCGAGGGTCATTTTGGCCTTTTTGGAGATATTTTCACACTTAATGCTGACTATATTGCATGGAAATTATTGAAAATGGCTTTGGAGGTTGAGTACATGATGGACTTCTTCCATCCAGGCTTACTGGTTACAGATCTTCATTTAAGGTCATCCACTGACCGCCAAAGTACCTGACCAAGGGTCATTTTTGGCAAAATTGGAGATATTTTCACATTTAATGCTGACTACATTGCATGGAAACTATTGAAAATGGCTTTGGAGGTTGAGTACATGATGGAGTACCAGCATCCTGGCTTACCGGTTACAGATCTTCATTTAAGGTCATCCACTGACCGCCAAAGTACCTGACTGAGGTTCATTTTTGGCCCTCTATTTGTTCGTTTGTTTGTGAACAAGATAACTCAACAAGCAATCAGTGCCCGTGAACGGGCTCTGTGTCAGCTGTGTGTTTTGAGTTTCAGAGTAGAAGTGACAGAAGAAAAAAACACAAAAGTTGTGCCCTGGAAATGGTGTTTGGAAGAAAACTAAGAAGGTAACTGTTAAGGTGTAAAAAGTAAGTTAAAAACATATTTAAAGAAAATATTGCAAATGCAATAGTTTTAATTTTACTATGTTATAGCTGACCCCAAAATATGTGAATAACACACTGAAACTAGACCTATAGCATCGGAGAACTGATGCAAATTGTATCCAGCAGAAAACTCACAAAAGCCATTAAAACATGCTTAACCTTGGAGCTCAAGGTGAAATCTGACCATGTCAAAAGATTCTTAGCCCATGATTCCTATGGGTTGGTGTGACATTGCAAACCTTTAGGAACACAAATAAGCGAGATATAAGCACTGTTAATTTTGGCTTTCCTCATTTGACCTTCAAAGAGGGGCCAAAGGTCAAATCTGATCACATCAAAAGATTCCTAGCCCATTATTTCCTATAGGTTGGTTTTCCGTTCCAAACCTCTAGAACTAATAATAAGCGAGCTATAAGCACTTTAAAGTTTAGCTATCCTCGTTTGACCTTGAAGGAGGGTTTCAAGGTGAAATCCGACCACACCAAAAGATTCTCAGCCCATGATTTCCTAGAGGTTGGTTTTCCATCCCAAACCTCTAGGACCAATAATAAGCAAGTTATAAGCACTTTTAAGTTTGGCTATTTTTGTTTGACCTTGAAGGAGGGGTCCAAGGTCAAATCCGACCACACCAAAAGAATCCAGGCCCATCATTTCCTATAGGTTGGTTTACCATCCCAAATCTCTAGGACCAATAATAAGCGAGCTATAAGCACTTTTAAGTTTGGCTACCCTCTTTTGACCTTGAAAGAGGGGTCCACGGTCAAATCCGACTACACCAAAAGAATCCAGGCCCATGATTTCCTATAGGTTGGTTTACCATCCCAAATCTCTAGGACCAATAATAAGCAAGTTATAACCACTTTTAAGTTTGGCTATTTTTGTTTGACCTTGAAAGAGAGGTCCAAGGTCAAATCCAACCACACCAAAAGAATCCAGGCCCATGATTTCCTATAGGTTGGTTCACCATCCCAAACCTCTAGAACCAATAATAAGCGACTTAAAAACACTTTTCAGTTTGGCTATCCTCGTTTGACCTTGAAGGAGGGGTCCAAGGTCAAATCCGACAATACCAAAAGATTCCCAGCCCATGATTTCCTTTAGGTTGGTTTACCATCCCAAACCTCTAGGACCAATAATAGGCGTGTTATAAGCACTTTTAAGTTTGGGTATCCTCATTTGACCTTGAAGGAGGGGTCCAAGGTCATATCTGACCACACCAAAAGATACCCAGCCCGTGATTTCCTATAGGTTGTTCTATCATCCCAACCCTCTAGAACCAATAATAAGTGAGCTATAAGCACATTTAAGTGTGGCTATCCTCGTTTGACCTTGAAAGAGGGGTCCAAGGTCAAATCCGAGCACACCAAAAGAATCCAGGCCAATGATTTCCTATATGTTGGTTTACCATCCCAAACCTGTAGGACCAATAATAAGCAAGTTATAAGCACTTTTAAGTTTGGCTATCCTCGTTTGACCTTGAAGGAGGGGTCCAAGGTCAAATCCGACCACACCAAAAGATTCCCGGCCCATGATTTCCTATATGTTGGTTTACCATCCCAAACCTCTAGGACCGATAATAAGCGACCTATAACCACTTTTCATGACTGATAAAGAAACACCTGTGGCGGCCATGTTTTTTTTTTTTTTTTTTCAAAATGAGGACCCAAATATTTGCAGTCAAGATTTTATAATGAGGAACATATCCTGCTGTCCGGTGGATACAACTAAATACTCTAAATGCAATACTTTTGAAGTTATAAGTGATTTACTCAACAGTGATAACCTGAAAGTAGCTATTACTCAGCTATGCCATGAGCTACAGGTCTAAAATTTTACTATGTTATAGCTGAGTCAAAAGTAGCTGAATAACATATACAAACAAATTATTGTAAATGCAATAGTTTTCAAGTTATACGTGATTTACTCAACAGTGATAACCTGAAAGTAGCTATGCCATGAGCTACAGGTCTGAAATTTTACTATGTTATAGCTTACCCAAAAGTAGCTGAATAACATATACAAACAAATTACTGTAAATGCAATAGTTTTCAAGTTTATAAGTGATTTACTCAACAGTGATAACCTGAAAGTAGCTATTACTCAGCTATGCCATGAGCTACAGGTCTGAAATTTTACTATGTTATAGCTGACCCAAAAGTAGCTGAATAACATATTTACACAAAATGCTCTAAATACAATACTTTTCAAGTTATAGATGATTTAGTGTTGAGTAAAAACCTCAAAGTAGCTATTACTCAGCTATGCAATGAGCCACTGCTCTGGAATTTTACTATGTTATAGCTGACCCCAAAATAGGTGAATAACATATGAAAGTAAATACTCTAAATGCAATACTTTTCAACTTATAAGTGATTTACTCAACAGTGATAACCTAAAAGTAGCTATTACTCAGCTATGCCATGAGCTACAGGTCTGAAATTTTACTATGTTATAGCTGACCCAAAAGTAGCTGAATAACATACTTACACAAAATTCTCTAAATGCAATAGTTTTCAAGTTACAAGTGATTTTACTCATGATGGAAGTTAGTGAAAAGTCCAAAAGTAGCTATTACTCGCTTAGCTATTGAGATAGACACCCAAGTTACTCACCATGTTGTAGCTATGGAAAAAGTAGCTGAATAACATATTTAAATAAAATGCTCTAAATGCAATACTTTTCAAGTTATAAATGATTTAGTGTTGAGTAAGAACCTCAAAGTAGCTATTACTCAGCTAAGCAATGAGCCATTGGTCTGGAATTTTACCATGGTATAGCTTACCCCAAAATAGGTGAATAACATATGAAACTAAATTCTCTAAATACAATACTTTTCAAATATAAGTGATTTACTCAACAGTGATAACATAAAAGTAGCTATTACTCAGCTATGCCATGAGCTACAGGTCTGAAATTTTACTATGTTATAGCTGGCCCAAAAGTAGCTGAATAACATATACAAACAAATTACTGTGAATGCAATAGTTTTCAAGTTATAAGTGATTTACTCAACAGTGATAACCTGAAAGTAGCTATTACTCAGCTATGCCATGAGCTACAGGTCTGAAATTTTACTATGTTATAGCTGACCCAAAAGTAGCTGAATAACATATACAAACAAATTATTGTAAATGCAATAGTTTTCAAGTTATAAGTGATTTACTCAACAGTGATAACCTGAAAGTAGCTATTACTCAGCTATGCCATGAACTACAGGTCTGAAATTTTACTATGTTATAGCTGACCCAAATGTAGCTGAATAACATATGCAAACAAATTACTGTAAATGCAATAGTTTTCAAGTTATAAGTGATTTACTCAACAGTGATAACCTGAAAGTAGCTATTACTGAGCTATGCCATGAGCTACAGGTCTGAAATTTTACTATGTTATAGCTGACCCAAAAGTAGGTGAATAACATATGAAACTAAATACTCTAAATACAATACTTTTCAAGTTATAAGTGATTTACGCTACAGTGATAACCTAAAAGTAGCTATTACTCAGCTATGCCATGAGCTACAGGTCTGAAATTTTACTATGTTATAGCTGACCCAAAAGTAGCTGAATAACATACTTACACAAAATTCTCTAAATGCAATAGTTTTCAAGTTACAAGTGATTTTACTCATGATGGAAGTTACTGAAAAGTCCAAAAGTAGCTATTACTCACTTAGCTTTTGAGATAGACACCCAAGTTACTCACCATGTTGTTGCTATGGAAAAAGTAGGTGAATAACATATTTTAACAAAATGCTCTAAATGCAATACTTTTCAAGTTATAAAGGATTTAGCGCATGATTTCATGAATTTTATTGCATTAAAAATTATTTTAAAAATTAATAAAAAAAAAATTAAGACAGATCCAGGTCTTATATTCACACAAGGTACTCTACTAGTGGCCTATTACATCTATGCAAGATATGAGAAAAATCCCTGCAATAGTGAATGAGAAAATTGTGATCAAGTGTTGAAATTTTCGCACTTTGGGTGGGGGTACCTCACTTGTAATGGCTCTGGCAAACAGACAAACAGACAGATCTGCATGAATTTTACGATTTATCATCCTCGATAGTTAAGGTATCTTTTAAAAAAAACAGCATATCTCTGGGTCTTGTAGTTTTGGAGAAGAAGTTTGTCACGCGGACGCGTACACAGACGCGGACGCCGCAGAGTGATGCCATAATGTTAGCTGACTGAGAAGTCAGCTGACATAAAAAGTAGCTGAATAACATATTTTAACTAGAAATAGGCCGCCCTGTTGATAGTAGATGCGAATAGAAACAGGATAGCATAGAAGAACACACATTATCATGTGTAATGTCCACCCATGAACCTTTTGCCCAAATTGTACAGTAGTCTTACAAGACCCTGTTTCATTTGTAAAATATATCAATGATGCTTAAATATTTGTTAGTGTAGATGTAAATTATTTCAGCTTCATGCCTTTTTGCATTGGTTGGGTTGAAAATTTTGACGAAATCACTCTATCTTGCACGGTTAAGAAGATAGAAGCAAATTCCTGTTTTTCTATTTTTGGCAAAAATTTGAAAATTGAAAATGGCCGCCATTTTTGGGAAAAGGAAATTTTTTTGAAAATTGCCAATAGTACATTTCTTAGATACCCTATGGGTCGAAAATTTCAACGAAATAACTCTATTTTGCACGGTTAAGGCCAGTTTGTGTTTTTCCATTATGGGCAAAAATTCGAAAATTCAAAATGGCTGCCATTTTTGGGGAGGGGAAAATTTTTTGAAAATTGCAAAGATTACATTCCTTAGATACCCTGTGGGTTGAAAATTTCGACGAAATCGCTCTATCTCGCATGGTTAAGGAGATAGAAGCAAATTTGCGTTTTGCCATTTTTGACAAAAATTTGAAAATTCAAATGGCCGCCATTTTTGGGGAGGGGAAATTTTTTTAAAAATTACCAAGAGTACAATGCTCAGATACCCTGTGGGTCGAAAATTTTGACGAAATCGCTCTATCTGGCACGGTTAAGGAGATAGAAGCAAATTTGTGTTTTGCCATTTTTGGCAAAAATTCGAAAATTCAAAATGGCCGCCATTTTTGGGGAGGGGAAAATTTTTTGAAAATTGCAAAGATTGCATTCCTTAGATACCCTGTGGGTCGAAAATTTCGACGAAATCGCTCTATCTCGCACGGTTAAGGAGATAGAAGCAAATTTCGAAAATTTCAACGAAATAACTCTATTTTGCACGGTTAAGGCCAGTTTGTGTTTTTCCATTATGGGCAAAAATTCGAAAATCCAAAATGGCTGCCATTTTTGGGGAGGGGAAAATTTTTTGAAAATTGCAAAGATTACATTCCTTAGATACCCTGTGGGTTGAAAATTTCGACAAAATCGCTCTATCTCGCATGGTTAAGGAGATAGAAGCAAATTTGCGTTTTGCCATTTTTGACAAAAATTTGAAAATTCAAAATGGCCGCCATTTTTGGGGAGGGGAAAATTTTTTAAAAATTACCAAGAGTACAATGCTCAGATACCCTGTGGGTCGAAAATTTTGACGAAATCGCTCTATCTGGCACGGTTAAGGAGATAGAAGCAAATTTGTCTTTTGCCATTTTTGGCAAAAATTCGAAAATTCAAAATGGCCGCCATTTTTGGGGAGGGGAAAATTTTTTGAAAATTGCAAAGATTGCATTCCTTAGATACCCTGTGGGTCGAAAATTTCGACGAAATCGCTCTATCTCGCACGGTTAAGGAGATAGAAGCAAATTTGTGTTTTGCCATTTTTGGCAAAAAATTCGAAAATTCAAAATGGCCGCCATTTTTGGGGAGGGGAAAATTTTTTGAAAATTGCAAATATTACATTCCTTAGATACCCTGTGGGTCGAAAATTTCGACGAAATCGCTCTATCTCGCACGGTTAAGGAGATAGAAGCAAATTAGTGTTTTGCCATTTTTGGCAAAAATTCGAAAATTCAAAATGGCCGCCATTTTTGGGGAGGGGAAAATTTTTTAAAAATTACCAAGAGTACAATGATCAGATACCCTGTGGGTCGAAAATTTTGACGAAATCGCTCTATCTCGCACGGTTAAGGAGATAGAAGCAGATTTGTGTTTTGCCATTTTTGGCAAAAATTCGAAAATTCAAAATGGCCGCCATTTTTGGGGAGGGGAAAATTTTTTAAAAATTACCAAGAGTACAATGCTCAGATACCCTGTGGGTCGAAAATTTTGACGAAATCGCTCTATCTGGCACGGTTAAGGAGATAGAAGGAAATGGCCGCCATTTTTGGGGAGGGGAAAATTTTTGGAAAATTGCAAAGATTGCATTCCTTAGATACCCTGTGGGTCGAAAATTTCGACGAAATCACTCTATCTCGCACGGTTAAGGAGATAGAAGCAAATTTGTGTTTTGCCATTTTTGGCAAAAATTCGAAAATTCAAAATGGCCGCCATTTTTGGGGAGGGGAAAATTTTTTGAAAATTGCAAATATTACATTCCTTAGATACCCTGTGGGTCGAAAATTTCGACGAAATCGCTCTATCTCTTACGGTTTCTGAGATATTAGCAAATTACTCAAAAGTAGTACTGAAAATACACAATGAAGTACCTAAATGGCTATTACTCATGTACTGACAAAGCTATCAGTCCCAAATGCAATACCAAGCGAGCTATGGACATAACAATCTTGTATTCAAAATTGTAGTAAAATATCTTTAATTATTTTGGCTTAAATGCACGGAAACCAATGGGTACTGAAAATAGCTGTACTTAAGTATTACTCAGTAAGCAAAAGAGGTACAACAGCCAAAAGCAATCCCAAGCAAGCTACTGACCCAATAAGCCTGCATACCAAATTTGGTGACAATAGCTCTAATACTTTTCCTTTAAATGAGCGGAAACCATGCGTGACGCCGGACATCGGACGCCGGACATCGGACGGCGAAAAAAGCAAAAATAATATATCCACCCCCCAGGGGGGTGGACATAATAAAATGCTCTAAATGCAATACTTTTCAAGTTATAATTGATTTAGCGCATGATTTCATGAATTTTATTGCATTAAAAATTATTTTAAAAATTAATAAAAAAAAAATTAAGACAGATCCAGGTCTTATATTCACACAAGGTACTCTACTAGTGGCCTATTACATCTATGCAAGATATGAGAAAAATCCCCGCAATAGTGAATGAGAAAATTGTGATCAAGTGTTGAAATTTTCACACTTTGGGTGGGGGTACCTCACTTGTAATGGCTCTGGCAAACAGACAAACAGACAGATCTGCATGAATTTTACGATTTATCATCCTCGATAGTTAAGGTATCTTTTAAAAAAAACAGCATGTCTCTGGGTCTTGTAGTTTTGGAGAAGAAGTTTGTCACGAGGACGCGGAGGACGCAGAGTGATGCCATAATGTCAGCTGACTGACAAGTCAGCTGACATAAAAACTGACAGATGGATTTTGATAAAATTTTCAGGATATGTCCAAAATGGTAAAAGGAAGATATGATTAAATTTTGGGAGTGATCCGGATCACTGTCTGGATCTTCTGGATCCATGAAATTTAATTTTTAAAGACAGATAACTCAAAAACTTATGGGTGCATTTTGATGAAATTTTCAGGAAATGTCCTTTATGGGACTAGGAACAAGTGATTAGATTTTGGGAGTGATCTGGATCACTGTGGATCATCCGGATCCAGGCTGCCAGATGTGTTTGTGTACAATATAGCTCAAAAACTTATGGATGGATTTTGATGAAATTTTCAGGATATGTCTGAAAAGGTAAAAGGATGAAATGGTTGAATTTTGGAAGTGATCCGGATCACTATATGGATCTTCTGGATCCATGAAATGTAATTTTTAAAGACATATACCTCAAAAAGTTATGGATGGATTGTGACGACATTTTCAGCAAATGACCTAAATGGTACAAGGAACAAGTGATTACATTTTTGGAGTGATCTGGATCACTGTCTGGATCATCTGGATCCAGGCTGCAACATAATTTTAGGGTGAATTTTGATGATATTTTTAGGATATGTACAAATGGTAAAAGGAAGAAATGGTTCAATTTTGCGAGTGATCTGGACCACTATCTGGATCTTCTGGATCCATGAAATATAATTTTTAAAGACAAATAGCTCAAAAAGTCATGGGTGGATTTTGATGAAATTTTTAGGAAATGTCCTAAATGGGACAAGGAACAAGTGATTAGATTTTGGGAGTGATCTGGATCATCTGGATCCAGGCTGCCAGATGTGTTTGTGTACAAGATAAATCAAAAACTTATGGACGGATTTTGATGAAATTTTCAGGATATGTCTGAAAAGGTAAAAAGATGAAATGATTGAATTTTGGAAGTGATCCGGATGACTATATGGATCTTCTGGATCCATGAAATGTAATTTTTAAAGACAGATACCGCAAAAAGTTATGGATGGATTGTTTCAGCAAATGGCCTAAATGGTACAAGAAACAAGTGATTAAATTTTTGGAGTGATCTGGATCACTGTCTGGATCATCTGGATCCAGGCTGCCACATAATCTTGGGATGGACTTTGATATTTTTAGGATATGTTATAAATGGTAAAAGGAAGAAGTGGTAAAAGGAAGAAATGATTCAATTTTGCGAGTGATCTGGACCACTATCTGGATCTTCTGGATCCAAGAAATGTAATTTTTAAAGACAAATAGCTCAAAAGGTCATGGATGGATTTTTATGAAATTTTCAGGAAATGTCTTAAATGGGACAAAGAACAAGTGATTAGTTTTTGGGACTAATCTGGATCACTGTCTGGATCATGTGGATCCAGGCTGCCAGATGTGTTTGTGCACAAGATAACTAAAAAATGAATGGACGGATTTTGATGAAATTTTTAGAATATGTCTGAAAAGGTAAAAGGATGAAATGATTGAATTTTGGAAGTGATCCGGACCACTATATCGATCTTCTGGATCCATGAAATGTAATTTTTAAAGACAGATATAACTGAAAGAACTAGTGATTAGCTTTGGGGAGTAATCTGGTACTATGGAGAATCCTGACCTGGTGCTCCAGGAAGACCAACATATTCACGCCTTAACTATGTCCCGTCCGGGGATACACTGCGTCGAGACGCAATCTCTAGTTAAGATATGGCCTGGAAAAGATTTCAAGGGTCACGGTCACTACGGCAAGGTCAGATGTGAAATCAAATTCACATTATGACCTTGCACACCTACACCCTCTAACCAATTTCCCAACCAAGTATCAACTTCCTATGCTGTACAGTTTCCGAGATATAACCCAGACAATATTTTAACAGTCAAGGTCACCACCAAAAGGTCAAAAGTCAACTCAAGGTCACATCATGACATTGCACACCTACACTCACTAACTAATGTGCACACCAAGATCAACTTCCTACACCTCACGGTTTCAGATATATAGTCCAAACAATTTTTTTTTTCAATCTTACAGCAAGGTCAAAGGTGAAATCATGGTCACACTATGATGCTGCTCACCTATACCCTCAACCAATGTTCCTACTATTTATCAACCTTCTACACCCTATGGATTCCGAAATATAGCCCACACAAGATTTTAAAGATCAAGGTCACTACAGCAAAGTCAAAGGTCAACTCAAATTCACACCATGATGTTGCACACCTACACCCCTAATTGAGGACCCTACCAAGAAGCAAGTTTCTATGTCTTACAGTTTATGAGATATAGCCCGGAAAAGATTTTCAAACTAAAGGTTACTATGGCAAGGTCAAAGGTTAAATTGAGGTCACACTATGATGTTGCACACGTACACTTACACTTTTTACCTTGCTGTAATGATTTTGACCTTTAAAATCTTGTCCAACTATATCTCACTGTAAGGTGAGAAACTGTAAGGTGTATGAAGTTAATACTTGGTTGCGACATTGGTTGGGGGTGTAGGTGTAGAAGGTCATCGTGTGACCTTGATTTGACCTTTGACCTTTCTGTAGTAACCTCGACCTATAACATCTTGTCTCGGCTACATCTCAGGAACCACTACTTATAGGAATTTGGTTAGAATGTGCAACCTTGTAGGTGTGCAACCTTGATTGACCTTTTACCTTCTCATAGGGACTTTGTCCTTATGGGCATCTCTAAGGCTATTTTTAGGATACTGTGCAGAAATGAAAAACCTTGGGAGGAGGATGATTCCAGTAATGTATGCAGTGAAGGATGCTTAATATTACATATCCTTAGAGGGTGATGGGAAAGAAGAGGATCTCTGCCATGTACGCAGTGGGGGACTCTCAGTGACACATGTCCCCAGTGGGGGATGGGAGAGGAGAGGAGGATCTCTGGCATGTACACAGTGGGGGACACTGACTGACATAAGTTCCCAGTGGGGGATGGTGGAGGAGAGGAGGAGCTCTGCCATGTACACCAGTGAGGGATGCTCAGTGACACATGTCCTCAGTGGGGGATGGGAGAGGAAAGGAGGATCTCTGCCATGTACGCAGTGGTAACACTCACTGACATATGTTCCCAGTGGGGGATGGTAGAGGAGAGGAGGATCTCTGGCATGTATGCAGTGGGGGATGCTCAGTGACATATGTTCCCAGTGGGGGATGGGGGAGGAGAGGAGGATCTCTGCCATGTATGCAGTGGGGGACACTCACTGACATATGTTCCCAGTGGGGGATGGTAGAGGAGAGGAGGATCTCTGGCATGTATGCAGTGGGGGATGCTCAGTGACATATGTCCCCTGTGGGGGATGGGGGAGGAGAGGAGGATCTCTGGCATGTATGCAGTGGGGGACGCCCAGTGACACATGTCCCCAGTGGGGATGGGAGAGGAGAGGAGTGTCTCTGCCATGTACCCAGTGGGGGACACTCACTGACATATGTTCCCAGTGGGGGATGGTGGAGGAGAGGAGTGTCTCTGCCATGTACCCAGTGGGGGACACTCACTGACATATGTTCCCAGTGGGGGATGGTGGAGGAGAGGAGGATCTCTGGCATGTACGCAGTGGGGGACACTCACTGACATATGTTCCCAGTGGGGGATGGTGGAGGAGAGGAGGATCTGTGTCATGTATGCAGTGGGGGACACTCACTCACATATGTTCCCAGTGGAGGATGGTGGAGGAGAGGAGGAGCTCTGGCATGTATGCAGTGGGGGATGCTCAGTGACATATGTTCCCTGTGGGGGATGGGGGAGGAGAGGAGGATCTCTGCCATGTACGAAGTGGGGGACGCCCAGTGACACATGTCCCCAGTGGGGATGGGAGAGGAGAGGAGTGTCTCTGCCATGTACCCAGTGGGGGACACTCACTGACATATGTTCCCAGTGGGGGATGGTGGAGGAGAGGAGGATCTCTGGCATGTACGCAGTAGGGGACACTCACTGACATATGTTCCCAGTGGGGGATGGTGGAGGAGAGGAGGATCTGTGTCATGTATGCAGTGGGGGACACTCACTCACATATGTTCCCAGTGGAGGATGGTGGAGGAGAGGAGGAGCTCTGGCATGTATGCAGTGGGGGATGCTCAGTGACACATGTCCCCTGTGGGGGATGGGGGAGGAGAGGAGGATCTCTGCCATGTACGAAGTGGGGGATGCTCAGTGACACATGTCCCCAGTGGGGACGGGAGAGGAGACCAAATTTGTTACTATTTTTTTCTGAATGATTAGTTTGTGTTCCATAATGTTATACTTGTATTATGTGATAAATAAAAGCTAACATTTCAGTGATCTATTTTTTCTCTTCAAATAGTGATTTCTCTTTGAGGCATCTCCCATTACGGACATAACGTGGTGGGGGACGTCCCCCACTACGTACATTAGTGAGTGGAATCGGCTCAATTTTTATTGGTCGATTATTCGTCCATTTTTCTGACCGATGATCGACTCATAATCGACTTTTTTACTCCACTGTCATGAAACACTTTCCGGGATAAAGTGTATTTCAATCCAGTAAAAATAACGGTGTTTCCGACATATAGAAGCTACCAAAAGCACCCACTTCCAGTAAATATGGCGGCAGTTGTAAACAAACTCAAAATTCGCGAGAAATCTGTTAATTTATTGAAAGAAAGTTCTGGAAACTACCCAAAATATAAAAAATATGTGGATATTTAGACACACAAAGACCGAACGCAATTGTGCCATGACACCGACGATTGATCGAATGTTGGTCTAATCATCCACCCACTAATGTACATACCATCCACCATCGCGCGCACTCACTTCAGCGCTGAGGATGCCCCTCGAATCTTTTGGTGTGATCAGATTTGACCTTGGATCCCTCCTTCAAGGTCAAACGAGGATAGCCAAACTTAAAACTGCTTTTATTGGTCCTACAGGTATGGGATGGTAAACCAACCTATAGGAAATCATGGGCTGGCAATCTTTTGGTGTGGTTAGATTTGACCTTGGAGCCCTCCTTGAGGCTCCTTCAAGGTTAAACGAGGATAGCCAAACTTAAAAGTGCTTATAACTCGCTTATTATTGGTCCTAGAGGTTTGGGATGGTACACCAACATGTAGGAAATCAGGGGCTGAGATTCTTTTGGTGTGGACAGATTTGACCTTGTACCCCTCCTTCAAGGTCAAACGACTATAGCCAAACTTAAAAGTGCTGATAACTTGCTTATTATTGGTACTAGAGGTTTGCAATATGAAACCAACTGATAGGTCATGGGCTGGAAATCTTATGATGTTTTCAGATTTGACCTTGGGGCCCCTCCTTCAAGATGATTCACTGGCTTTGGTGAGTTGTCTTTTCGGTGGATACAAATTTGCATCGGTTCTTTAATGCATAGGTCTAGTTTTAGTGTGGATGTGAACCTGGAATACTTTCAAACTGTGAGATTTCATGTTTTTACAGGGTGGAGGAACATCTAAATATGTGACTTTACAGGGTGGAGGAACATGTGGATTAGGTGGTGTTTGAATAAAATGTGTCATGTCAAAGCATTTCAGTGTGGATGTGTACCTGGAATACTCTCAAAATAGGCAATTTCATGCTTTTGCTGGGTGGAGGAACATCAAAATGTGTGACTTTACAGGGTGGAGGAACATGTGGGTGAGGTGGTGTTCTAATAAAATGTGTCATGTCAAATCATTTTAGTGTGGATGTGTACCTGGAATATTCTAAAATTAGGCGATTTCATGCTTTTACAGGGTGGAGGAACATCAAAATCTGCGATTTTAGAGGGTTGAGGAACATGTGGATATTTTGGTGTCTGAATAAAATGTGGCCTGTCAAATCATTTTAGTGTGGATGTGTACTTGTAATACTTTAAAAATGGGTGATTATATGCTTTTACAGAGTCGGGGAACAGGGGTGGATCCAGATATTAAGTAAGGTGGGGGTTCACATCAGACATACCATAACTAGTAGTGCTGGGAATCGGCTCCAATTTTCATGGTTGATTATCCATCCATTTTTCCGAGCGATGATCGACCCATAATCGATTATTTTACTGTGTTATTGTTTATTATTTAAAAAATACTTTCCAGGATAAAGTATAGGTCAATCCGGTAAGAATAACGGTGTTCCGACATTTAGAATCTACCGAAAGCATCCACTTCCTGAAAATATGGCGGTAGACATAAACAAACTTGAAATTCAAGACAAAACTGTCAGTTTATTAAGTAAAAATACCTAAAATATTTTTAAAATACGTGGGTATTGATATAAATCAGGAAAGGTAAGATATAAGCTTAATAATCGATCACTGGAAAACGTCAGTGGCCGACTGTGATTCTACACTGTCACCGACGATTAATAAACTTGGGGGGTTACCCCCCCCCCGGGAAAAAAATAAATTTTTGGTAAAAATATAATGCATTTCCTGTAAATTTAACACCACTCTCAAAAAATTGGCGTGACCGTTTTTAACAATAAAAAATGTACCCTGGTGACTGTGAACATGTGGATCACTTAGTGTTTCAACAAAATACATCATCTCAAAGCATTTTAAGCATTTTGTCAGGATTTTGTTTCACCATTTATACACATAAGTGGGCAGAATTGACGGTATGGCGAAATTAACGCCACGTTTGTACAAGTGGATTGACAGGACTTTTTTGAAAAGTGATTTAGGTTTTCTTAATTGAAGCTTAAGGTCACCTTAAGTATCCCAATATAATTTCCCCATCCCTGCAGTACAATTAAAAATAAAGAAGGACAAACAACTCCAAAGCTAAAGAAATTATTCAATGGAGATCGTAATCCGGCAGCAGCGATCAGTCAAACCAATGTGAAAACAAGTAAGCACTCCAGAGAGCTGATTCATACAGAACAATATGAGAAGCTGCAAGTCTGTCACCCTTATTATCGCCCATACAATGAAAATACACCAAAAAATAGAACATGGCAACCATCATAAAGTGCACAAAAATATACCTTGTGTACCAATTAATAATTATCCGATACACATTTTAGAACAACTCTGCAATATTTCCCAGGATATTTATTCATATTCCACCATATTTGATACATAAAACTAGAACAGGAAGTATTTTTCCCTCCCAATCCCACAATCCATCAGAGGTGACATCACGAATCCCAGTATTCTCGGATACCAGTCATATGTCATATGTAAACATAAACATCCTTGTGGTGGATAGGAAATAGCACTTACGGTGTTAATCAGTACTTAAGTATACAAACGAATAAGAAACTTAAAAAAAAATTATTATATATACTGCTTCCCTGCATAAGTTGGCCTGGGGCCGATTTCACTAAAGGACTTAAACTAAGTCCCTTTACTGGCTAAGTCAGGGACTTAAATCTAAGACTTTGGTCTTAGCTAGGTGTGGGACTTAAAATGGATTTCACAAAGGTGACTTAGCTAAGTCCAAGTTCATCATATAACCACAGTGGTTTTCTGTGTCATGTGACTTTTTATATCCTTCATTTGATGCATTTTATCTGAGGATAAGTGCTGTTTTGAAATGGGAAACCTTGTTGCCACACATAAACTTCCCAAAGAATACTTTAGTAAGGTGTTCTGTGTAATTATACTTTATTTACAGCCCTTTCAAATTTTGAAGTGGAGAAAGTTTATGGCGGCCATATTTAAGTCCTCTTTGCAAAATTTAAGCCCACTACCAACCAGACTTAAATCTAAGTCCACTGACTTAGCAAATCCATGGACTTAGCCCTTTTGTGAAATCCACTAAGTCTAAGCCTGCTGACTTAACACATTTTTGACAGAATTTAAGACCAAAGTCTTAAACTTAAGCCCAAAACCAGGCTTAAGTCCCTTCGTGAAATCGGCCCCGCGGGGGTCGTAAGTTGGCCGCCACTCATTTAAATGTATGAAACAGACAAATGTGTGGTTGTACAGGTTTTAAAAGTGGTAGTTATAATAAATCTTATTATAATAGACCATTCAAGAACCATACAGGCCTTTAGATTTATAGAAATTTCAAAATATGATGATGGCGGCCAACTTACGACCCGCGGCCAACTTATGCAGGGAAGCAGTATTAAAGTAAAATATGTATCTCCATTTTACAACACAAAGGTTTGATAACAGATTGACAGACGTTACGTAAAAATCAATAAAACGTTCTGATCCACTGTTACCGGGTGTATTCCATAGACTGAACGAAAGCACGTGTATTCTGCATCTTTGCTGTCATTAGAGGTGAATGTCAAAGTTTGGAAAGTCTCTGGAGATACCCAACTCACCAGTCGTATATAACGACCTGTGAGACCGTTCTTGACCAATTTACGGGCTGTGAGGTCGTGTTTACGGCCGGTAAGAACACTGCATAATGTGCAACATTTGCGATTTAGAGTGTACCCTGCAGTACCCTAGGATGAACTTCTGCAACACAGTAGGTAAATAACAAAACATTTCGAATCACATGACTTGTCAAACGGGATCCTAAAATAAATAGGGCATTTACAGTAGTGTTAATTTAAAACGTATGGTTTGCACCGGTTAGTTTTTTTTATATTCCATTATCGCTCACTACACGGGTGGGTTCAGCGAGTCTTGTTTTCTGTGGTGTAACTGTTAGCTACAAAAAAAATCGTTAACCCAAAATAAATTATTCAAGTGCAGTTAATGTTGACAGATATGTTATTAAACAATAAGCCTTATCAGCCTTTCGAGGGGGGGCTCGGTGGTGTACTGTAGCGTTTACTGTAGAGTGCTCGCCTCCAACCTCTGAGGCCGCTGGTTCAAATCTCGGGCCGGGCGCTTCATGTTGGAAAGTTGGTAGTTACTTACCGATGCCTGGTGGTTTACAGTGCAGAATCTTGACCAACTAGTATGCACTGGTTCCTCCACCCGTAAAATACCCGTCGCAATATGACCCTGGCTGTTGAACGCGACGTAAAACAACAAATAAATCTAAATCTATCAGCCTTTCGAGTATGCATGCGTGAAGAAATTATCTCTTCTTCCATTTCGGGATAAACAAATCTACTGCTACATACCCTGCATAAGTTGGCCGCGGCTCATTTACAGGCTCCAGAAAGACAAATAGATTATTCACCAATGAAAACTCTTTTGGTGAAGATAGGTCAATAGCTAAGTGAGTACCGTAATAGCTACTTTTGTGTACTTCTTTTGTTTCCGGGCATTTTAAGGAAAAATATTTGACATATCTTTACCAAATTTAGTATGAGCATTACTTAGGTCGATAGCTTGCTTGGGATTGGTTTTAATGATAATAGCTATATAACTGACTGAGTAATAGCTACTTAGCTACTTTCCCAAAAATGGAAAACACAATTTGCTTCTATCTCCTTAACCGTGCGAGATAGAGCGATTTCGTTGAAATTTTCGACCCACAGGATATCTGACCATTGTACTCTTGGCAATTTTCAAAAACTTTTCCCCTCCCCAAAAATGGCGGCCATTTTGAATTTTGGCCAAAAATGGCAAAACACAAATTTGCTTCTCTCTCCTTAACTGTGCAAGATAGAGCGATTTTGTCGAAACTTTCGACCCATAGGGTATCTGAGAAATGTACTCTTGGCAATTTTCAAAAAATTTTCCTCTTCCCACATATGGTGGCCATTTTGAATTTTCGTATTTTTGTCAAAAATGGGAAAAAAAACCAAATATGCTTCTATCTCCTTAACCGTGCGAGATAGAGCGATTTCGTCAAAATTTTCGACCTACAGGGTATCTAAGCAATGTACTCTTGGCAATTTTCAAAAATTTTCCTCTTCCCAAAAATGGCGGCCATTTTGAATTTTCGAATTTTTGCCAAAAATGGCAAAACACAAATTTGCTTCTATCTCCTTAACCGTGCGAGATAGAGCAATTTCGTTGAAATTTTAGACCCACAGGGTATCTGAGAAATGTACTCTTGGCAATTTTCAAAAAAATTTTCCTCTTCCCACAATATGGCGGCCAGTTTGAATTTTCGTATTTTTGTCAAAAATGGGAAAAATAACAAATTTGCTTCTATCTCCTTAACCGTGCGAGATAGAGCGATTTCGTCGAAATTTTCGACCCACAGGGTATCTAAGCAATGTACTCTTGGCAATTTTCAAAAATTTTCCTCTTCCCAAAAATGGCGGCCATTTTGAATTTTCGAATTTTTGCCAAAAATGGCAAAACACAAATTTGCTTCTATCTCCTTAACCGTGCGAGATAGAGCAATTTCGTCGCAATTTTAGACCCACAGGGTATCAGAGAAATGTACTCTTGGTAATTATCTCCCGGAGATTATCTCCGGGAGATTATGAAATGATGCCTGTGTGTGGGTGCGTGCGTTAGTTAGTCATGCAGATTTCTCCAAAACTACTACAGCTACAGATTTTTTGTAAATTAATTGTCCCAATGAATTTTCATGCCCTTGAAAATTTTTTGGGTTTTATGGACTTAGGCCTAAAGATAAGTGAGTAATAGCAATCTTAGCTACTTGGAGTAAAGGGCTCATAACTCAAAAACTATTGCAGTTACAGCTTTTTCTTCAAATACGTTGTTCAGGTACTTTGTCCTTAGCTATAAGATGGTACATAGTTTGGGGTCCCATTGCATGCCATAAGTGAGTAATAGCTATTTTCTTATTTGTGGCAAAATAATGACATAAGTAAATGTCAAATATCTTCAAAAGTATTAAAGTTAGGCAATTCTTTTCAAATATGTTATTCATCTACTTTATGATAAGCTATCACATAGTAAAGTTTCAGACCTGTTGCACATTGCATAGCTGAATAATACCTACTTTGAAATTCTACAGTTGAGTAAATCCATTGTAACTCCAAATCTATTGCAGTTAGAGTATTTTCGTAAAGTATATTGTTCAACTACGTTGTCCTTAACTATCAGATGGCATATAGTTTGTGGTTCTATTGCATGCCATAAGTGAGTAATAGCTATTTTCTTATTTGTGGCATAAGTAAATATCAAATATCTTCAAAAGTATTAAAGTTAGGGAATTCTTTTCAAATATGTTTTTCATCTAGTTTTTGTAAGCTATCACATAGTAAAGTTTCAGACGTGTTGCACATTGCATAGCTGAGTAATAGCTACTTTGAAATTCTACAGTTGAGTAAATCCATTGTAACTCCAAAACTATTGCAGTTAGAGTATTTTCGTAAAATATGTTGTTCAACTACTTTGTCCTTAACTATAAGATGGCAAATAGTTTGTGGTTCTATTGCATGCCATAAGTGAGTAATAGCTATTTTCTTATTTGTGGCATAAGTAAATATCAAATATCTTCAAAAGTATTAAAGTTAGGGAATTCTTTTCAAATATGTTATTCATCTAGTTTTTGTAAGCTATCACATAGTAAAGTTTCAGACCTGTTTCACATTGCATAGCTGAGTAATAGCTACTTTGAAATTGTGACTGTAGAGTAAATCCATTGTAACTCCAAAACTATTGCAGTTAGAGTATTTTCCTAAAATATGTTATTCAGCTACTTTGTCCTTAACTATAACATGGTATATAGTTTGGGGTTCTATTGCATGCCATAAGTGAGTAATAGCTACCGTAAATTTCCAAAATAACGCCCAGGTTCAAATAAACGCCTGGTTCAAATTAACGCCTGGTACCAAGCACACTGTTTACAATTTATTACACTGTTTTTTATGTCAGCTGACTTGTCAGTCAGCTGGCATTATGTCGTCACTCTGCGGCGTGGGCGTACGCGTACGCGTACGCGTCCGCGTGAACAACTTCTCCTCCAAAACTACAAGGCCTAGAGACGTGCTGTTTTTTTTAAAAGATACCTTATCTATCGAGGATGAAAAATTGTTCAAGGCATGCAAATCTGTCTGTTCGTCTGTTTGCTAGAGACATTACAAGGGGGGTACCCCCACCAAAAGTGTGAAAATTTCAACACTTAATCACAATTTTCTCAGTGACTATTGCAGGGATTTCTCTCATATCTTGCATATATGTACTAGGCCACAGGTAGATTCTCTTGTGTGAGTATGAGACCTGGATCTGTCTTACTTTTTTTTTAATAAATTTTTTTAATAATTTTTAATGCATTAACATTCATGAAATCATGCACAAAATCATTTATAACTTGAAAACTGTTGCATCTAGAGCATTTTGTTAAAATATGTTATTCAGCTACTTTTTTCATAGCTACAATATGGTGAGTAAGTTGGGTGCCTGTCTCAATAGCTAAGTGAGTAATAGCTACTTTTGGGCTTTTCAGTAACTTCCATCATGAGTAGAATCACTTGTAACTTAAAAACTATTGCATTTAGAGAATTTCGTATAAATATGTTATTCAGCTACTTTTGGGTCAGCTATAACATAGTAAAATTTTAGACCTGTAGCTCATGGCATAGCTGAGTAATAGCTACTTTTACGTTATCACTGTTGAGTAAATCGCTTATAACTTCAAAACTATTGCATTTAGAGAATTTCGTATAAATATGTTATTCAGCTACTTTTGGGTCAGCTATAACATAGTAAAATTTCAGACCTGTAGCTCATGGCATAGCTGAGTAATAGCTACTTTTAGGTTATCACTGTTGAGTAAATGGCTTATAACTTGGAAACTATTGCATTTAGAGTATTTTGTTTCAATATGTTATTCACCTATTTTGGGATCAGCTAAAACATAGTGAAGTTTCAGATCTGTGGCTCATTGCATAGCTGAGTAATAGCTACTTTGAAGTTCTCACTATTGAGTAAATCAGTTGTAATTGGAAAACTATTGCATTTAGAGAATTTCGTATAAATATGTTATTCAGCTACTTTTGGGTCAGCTATAACATAGTAAAATTTCAGACCTGTAGCTCATGGCATAGCTGAGTAATAGCTACTTTTAGGTCATCACTATTGAGTAAATCAGTTGTAACTTGAAAACTATTGCATTTACAATATTTTGCTTAAATATGTTGTTCACCTACTTTTGGGTCAGCTATAACATAGTAAAATTTCAGACCTGTAGCTCATGGCATAGCTGAGTAATAGCTACTTTTAGGTCATCACTATTGAGTAAATCAGTTGTAACTTGAAAACTATTGCATTTACAGTATTTTGCTTTAATATGCTGTTCACCTGCTTTTGGGTCAGCTATAACATAGTGAAATTTCAGACCTGTAGCTCATTGCATAGCTGAGTAATAACTACTTTGAGGTTCTCACTATTGAGTAAATCAGTTGTAATTGCAAAACTATTGCATTTAGAGAATTTAGTATAAATATGTTATTCAGCTACATTTGGGTCAACTATAACATAGTAAAATTTCAGACCTGTAGCTCATGGCATAGCTGAGTAATAGCTACTTTTAGGTCATCACTATTGAGTAAATCAGTTGTAACTTGAAAACTATTGCATTTAGAGTATTTTGCTTAAATATGTTGTTCACCTACTTTTGGGTCAGCTATAACATAGTGAAATTTCAGACCTGTAGCTCATTGCATAGCTGAGTAATAACTACTTTGAGGTTCTCACTATTGAGTAAATCAGTTGTAATTGGAAAACTATTGCATTTAGAGAATTTCGTATAAATATGTTATTCAGCTACTTTTGGGTCAGCTATAACATAGTAAAATTTCAGACCTGTAGCTCATGGCATAGCTGAGTAATAGCTACTTTTAGGTCATCACTATTGAGTAAATCAGTTGTAACTTGAAAACTATTGCATTTACAATATTTTGCTTAAATATGTTGTTCACCTACTTTTGGGTCAGCTATAACATAGTAAAATTTCAGACCTGTAGCTCATGGCATAGCTGAGTAATAGCTACTTTAAGGTCATCACTATTGAGTAAATCAGTTGTAACTTGAAAACTATTGCATTTACAGTATTTTGCTTTAATATGTTGTTCACCTACTTTTGGGTCAGCTATAACATAGTGAAATTTCAGACCTGTAGCTCATTGCATAGCTGAGTAATAACTACTTTGAGGTTCTCACTATTGAGTAAATCAGTTGTAATTGCAAAACTATTGCATTTAGAGAATTTAGTATAAATATGTTATTCAGCTACATTTGGGTCAACTATAACATAGTAAAATTTCAGACCTGTAGCTCATGGCATAGCTGAGTAATAGCTACTTTTAGGTCATCACTATTGAGTAAATCAGTTGTAACTTGAAAACTATTGCATTTAGAGTATTTTGCTTTAATATGTTGTTCACCTACTTTTGGGTCAGCTATAACATAGTAAAATTTCAGACCTGTAGCTCATGGCATAGCTGAGTAATAGCTACTTTTAGGTTATCACTGTTGAGTAAATGGCTTATAACTTGGAAACTATTGCATTTAGAGTATTTTGTTTCAATATGTTATTCACCTATTTTGGGATCAGCTAAAACATAGTGAAGTTTCAGATCTGTGGCTCATTGCATAGCTGAGTAATAGCTACTTTGAAGTTCTCACTATTGAGTAAATCAGTTGTAATTGGAAAACTATTGCATTTAGAGAATTTCGTATAAATATGTTATTCAGCTACTTTTGGGTCAGCTATAACATAGTAAAATTTCAGACCTGTAGCTCATGGCATAGCTGAGTAATAGCTACTTTTAGGTCATCACTATTGAGTAAATCAGTTGTAACTTGAAAACTATTGCATTTACAGTATTTTGCTTAAATATGTTGTTCACCTACTTTTGGGTCAGCTATAACATAGTGAAATTTCAGACCTGTAGCTCATTGCATAGCTGAGTAATAACTACTTTGAGGTTCTCACTATTGAGTAAATCAGTTGTAATTGCAAAACTATTGCATTTAGAGAATTTAGTATAAATATGTTATTCAGCTACATTTGGGTCAACTATAACATAGTAAAATTTCAGACCTGTAGCTCATGGCATAGCTGAGTAATAGCTACTTTTAGGTCATCACTATTGAGTAAATCAGTTGTAACTTGAAAACTATTGCATTTAGAGTATTTTGCTTAAATATGTTGTTCACCTACTTTTGGGTCAGCTATAACATAGTAAAATTTCAGACCTGTAGCTCATGGCATAGCTGAGTAATAGCTACTTTTAGGTTATCACTGTTGAGTAAATCACTTATAACTTGGAAATTATTGCATTTAGAGTATTTTGTTTCAATATGTTATTCACCTATTTTGGGATCAGCTATAACATAGTGAAGTTTCAGATCTGTGGCTCATTGCATAGCTGAGTAATAGCTACTTTGAAGTTCTCACTATTGAGTAAATCAGTTGTAATTGGAAAACTATTGCATTTAGAGAATTTCGTATAAATATGTTATTCAGCTACTTTTGGGTCAGCTATAACATAGTAAAATTTCAGACCTGTAGCTCATGGCATAGCTGAGTAATAGCTACTTTTAGGTCATCACTCTTGAGTAAATCAGTTGTAACTTGAAAACTATTGCATTTACAATATTTTGCTTAAATATGTTGTTCACCTACTTTTGGGTCAGCTATAACATAGTAAACTTTCAGACCTGTAGCTCATGGCATAGCTGAGTAATAGCTACTTTTAGGTCATCACTATTGAGTAAATCAGTTGTAACTTGAAAACTATTGCATTTACAGTATTTTGCTTAAATATGTTGTTCACGTACTTTTGGGTCAGCTATAACATAGTGAAATTTCAGACCTGTAGCTCATTGCATAGCTGAGTAATAACTACTTTGAGGTTCTCACTATTGAGTAAATCAGTTGTAATTGCAAAACTATTGCATTTAGAGAATTTAGTATAAATATGTTATTCAGCTACATTTGGGTCAACTATAACATAGTAAAATTTCAGACCTGTAGCTCATGGCATAGCTGAGTAATAGCTACTTTTAGGTCATCACTATTGAGTAAATCAGTTGTAACTTGAAAACTATTGCATTTAGAGTATTTTGCTTAAATATGTTGTTCACCTACTTTTGGGTCAGCTATAACATAGTAAAATTTCAGACCTGTAGCTCATGGCATAGCTGAGTAATAGCTACTTTTAGGTTATCACTGTTGAGTAAATGGCTTATAACTTGGAAACTATTGCATTTAGAGTATTTTGTTTCAATATGTTATTCACCCATTTTGGGATCAGCTGAAACATAGTGAAGTTTCAGATCTGTGGCTCATTGCATAGCTGAGTAATAGCTACTTTGAAGTTCTCACTATTGAGTAAATCAGTTGTAACTTGAAAACTATTGCATTTACAGTATTTTGCTTTAATATGTTGTTCACCTACTTTTGGGTCAGCTATAACATAGTGAAATTTCAGACCTGTAGCTCATTGCATAGCTGAGTAATAACTACTTTGAGGTTCTCACTATTGAGTAAATCAGTTGTAATTGCAAAACTATTGCATTTAGAGAATTTAGTATAAATATGTTATTCAGCTACATTTGGGTCAACTATAACATAGTAAAATTTCAGACCTGTAGCTCATGGCATAGCTGAGTAATAGCTACTTTTAGGTCATCACTATTGAGTAAATCAGTTGTAACTTGAAAACTATTGCATTTACAGTATTTTGCTTAAATATGTTGTTCACCTACTTTTGGGTCAGCTATAACATAGTAAAATTTCAGACCTGTAGCTCATGGCATAGCTGAGTAATAGCTACTTTTAGGTTATCACTGTTGAGTAAATCACTTATAACTTGGAAATTATTGCATTTAGAGTATTTTGTTTCAATATGTTATTCACCTAATTTGGGATCAGCTATAACATAGTGAAGTTTCAGATCTGTGGCTCATTGCATAGCTGAGTAATAGCTACTTTTAGGTCATCACTATTGAGTAAATCAGTTGTAACTTGAAAACTATTGCATTTACAATATTTTGCTTAAATATGTTGTTCACCTACTTTTGGGTCAGCTATAACATAGTAAAATTTCAGACCTGTAGCTCATGGCATAGCTGAGTAATAGCTACTTTTAGGTCATCACTATTGAGTAAATCAGTTGTAATTGGAAAACTATTGCATTTAGAGAATTTCGTATAAATATGTTATTCAGCTACTTTTGGGTCAGCTATAACATAGTAAAATTTCAGACCTGTAGCTCATGGCATAGCTGAGTAATAGCTACTTTTAGGTCATCACTATTGAGTAAATCAGTTGTAACTTGAAAACTATTGCATTTACAATATTTTGCTTAAATATGTTGTTCACCTACTTTTGGGTCAGCTATAACATAGTAAAATTTCAGACCTGTAGCTCATGGCATAGCTGAGTAATAGCTACTTTTAGGTCATCACTATTGAGTAAATCAGTTGTAACTTGAAAACTATTGCATTTACAGTATTTTGCTTAAATATGTTGTTCACCTACTTTTGGGTCAGCTATAACATAGTGAAATTTCAGACCTGTAGCTCATTGCATAGCTGAGTAATAACTACTTTGAGGTTCTCACTATTGAGTAAATCAGTTGTAATTGCAAAACTATTGCATTTAGAGAATTTAGTATAAATATGTTATTCAGCTACATTTGGGTCAACTATAACATAGTAAAATTTCAGACCTGTAGCTCATGGCATAGCTGAGTAATAGCTACTTTTAGGTCATCACTCTTGAGTAAATCAGTTGTAACTTGAAAACTATTGCATTTAGAGTATTTTGCTTAAATATGTTGTTCACCTACTTTTGGGTCAGCTATAACATAGTAAAATTTCAGACCTGTAGCTCATGGCATAGCTGAGTAATAGCTACTTTTAGGTTATCACTGTTGAGTAAATCACTTATAACTTGGAAATTATTGCATTTAGAGTATTTTGTTTCAATATGTTATTCACCTATTTTGGGGTCAGCTATAACATAGTGAAGTTCCAGACCTGTGACTCATTGCATAGCTGAGTAATAGCTACTTTGAAGTTCTCAATGTTGAGTAAATCACTTGTAATTTGAAAACTATTACATTTAGAGAATTTAGTATAAATATGTTATTCAGCTACTTTTGGGTCAGCTATAACATAGTAAAATTTTAGACCTGTAGCTCATGGCATAGCTGAGTAATAGCTACTTTGAAGTTCTCACTATTGAGTAAATCAGTTGTAATTGGAAAACTATTGCATTTAGAGAATTTCGTATAAATATGTTATTCAGCTACTTTTGGGTCAGCTATAACATAGTAAAATTTCAGACCTGTAGCTCATGGCATAGCTGAGTAATAGCTACTTTTAGGTCATCACTATTGAGTAAATCAGTTGTAACTTGAAAACTATTGCATTTACAATATTTTGCTTAAATATGTTGTTCACCTACTTTTGGGTCAGCTATAACATAGTAAAATTTCAGACCTGTAGCTCATGGCATAGCTGAGTAATAGCTACTTTTAGGTCATCACTATTGAGTAAATCAGTTGTAACTTGAAAACTATTGCATTTACTGTATTTTGCTTAAATATGTTGTTCACCTACTTTTGGGTCAGCTATAACATAGTGAAATTTCAGACCTGTAGCTCATTGCATAGCTGAGTAATAACTACTTTGAGGTTCTCACTATTGAGTAAATCAGTTGTAATTGCAAAACTATTGCATTTAGAGAATTTAGTATAAATATGTTATTCAGCTACATTTGGGTCAACTATAACATAGTAAAATTTCAGACCTGTAGCTCATGGCATAGCTGAGTAATAGCTACTTTTAGGTCATCACTATTGAGTAAATCAGTTGTAACTTGAAAACTATTGCATTTAGAGTATTTTGCTTAAATATGTTGTTCACCTACTTTTGGGTCAGCTATAACATAGTAAAATTTCAGACCTGTAGCTCATGGCATAGCTGAGTAATAGCTACTTTTAGGTTATCACTGTTGAGTAAATCACTTATAACTTGGAAATTATTGCATTTAGAGTATTTTGTTTCAATATGTTATTCACCTATTTTGGGGTCAGCTATAACATAGTGAAGTTCCAGACCTGTGACTCATTGCATAGCTGAGTAATAGCTACTTTGAAGTTCTCAATGTTGAGTAAATCACTTGTAATTTGAAAACTATTACATTTAGAGAATTTAGTATAAATATGTTATTCAGCTACTTTTGGGTCAGCTATAACATAGTAAAATTTTAGACCTGTAGCTCATGGCATAGCTGAGTAATAGCTACTTTTACGTTATCACTGTTGAGTAAATCGCTTATAACTTCAAAACTATTGCATTTAGAGAATTTCGTATAAATATGTTATTCAGCTACTTTTGGGTCAGCTATAACATAGTAAAATTTCAGACCTGTAGCTCATGGCATAGCTGAGTAATAGCTACTTTTAGGTTATCACTGTTGAGTAAATGGCTTATAACTTGGAAACTATTGCATTTAGAGTATTTTGTTTCAATATGTTATTCACCTATTTTGGGATCAGCTAAAACATAGTGAAGTTTCAGATCTGTGGCTCATTGCATAGCTGAGTAATAGCTACTTTGAAGTTCTCACTATTGAGTAAATCAGTTGTAATTGGAAAACTATTGCATTTAGAGAATTTCGTATAAATATGTTATTCAGCTACTTTTGGGTCAGCTATAACATAGTAAAATTTCAGACCTGTAGCTCATGGCATAGCTGAGTAATAGCTACTTTTAGGTCATCACTATTGAGTAAATCAGTTGTAACTTGAAAACTATTGCATTTACAATATTTTGCTTAAGTATGTTGTTCACCTACTTTTGGGTCAGCTATAACATAGTAAAATTTCAGACCTGTAGCTCATGGCATAGCTGAGTAATAGCTACTTTAAGGTCATCACTATTGAGTAAATCAGTTGTAACTTGAAAACTATTGCATTTACAGTATTTTGCTTTAATATGTTGTTCACCTACTTTTGGGTCAGCTATAACATAGTGAAATTTCAGACCTGTAGCTCATTGCATAGCTGAGTAATAACTACTTTGAGGTTCTCACTATTGAGTAAATCAGTTGTAATTGCAAAACTATTGCATTTAGAGAATTTAGTATAAATATGTTATTCAGCTACATTTGGGTCAACTATAACATAGTAAAATTTCAGACCTGTAGCTCATGGCATAGCTGAGTAATAGCTACTTTTAGGTCATCACTATTGAGTAAATCAGTTGTAACTTGAAAACTATTGCATTTACAATATTTTGCTTAAATATGTTGTTCACCTACTTTTGGGTCAGCTATAACATAGTAAAATTTCAGACCTGTAGCTCATGGCATAGCTGAGTAATAGCTACTTTAAGGTCATCACTATTGAGTAAATCAGTTGTAACTTGAAAACTATTGCATTTACAGTATTTTGCTTTAATATGTTGTTCACCTACTTTTGGGTCAGCTATAACATAGTGAAATTTCAGACCTGTAGCTCATTGCATAGCTGAGTAATAACTACTTTGAGGTTCTCACTATTGAGTAAATCAGTTGTAATTGCAAAACTATTGCATTTAGAGAATTTAGTATAAATATGTTATTCAGCTACATTTGGGTCAACTATAACATAGTAAAATTTCAGACCTGTAGCTCATGGCATAGCTGAGTAATAGCTACTTTTAGGTCATCACTATTGAGTAAATCAGTTGTAACTTGAAAACTATTGCATTTAGAGTATTTTGCTTTAATATGTTGTTCACCTACTTTTGGGTCAGCTATAACATAGTAAAATTTCAGACCTGTAGCTCATGGCATAGCTGAGTAATAGCTACTTTTAGGTTATCACTGTTGAGTAAATGGCTTATAACTTGGAAACTATTGCATTTAGAGTATTTTGTTTCAATATGTTATTCACCTATTTTGGGATCAGCTAAAACATAGTGAAGTTTCAGATCTGTGGCTCATTGCATAGCTGAGTAATAGCTACTTTGAAGTTCTCACTATTGAGTAAATCAGTTGTAATTGGAAAACTATTGCATTTAGAGAATTTCGTATAAATATGTTATTCAGCTACTTTTGGGTCAGCTATAACATAGTAAAATTTCAGACCTGTAGCTCATGGCATAGCTGAGTAATAGCTACTTTTAGGTCATCACTATTGAGTAAATCAGTTGTAACTTGAAAACTATTGCATTTACAGTATTTTGCTTAAATATGTTGTTCACCTACTTTTGGGTCAGCTATAACATAGTGAAATTTCAGACCTGTAGCTCATTGCATAGCTGAGTAATAACTACTTTGAGGTTCTCACTATTGAGTAAATCAGTTGTAATTGCAAAACTATTGCATTTAGAGAATTTAGTATAAATATGTTATTCAGCTACATTTGGGTCAACTATAACATAGTAAAATTTCAGACCTGTAGCTCATGGCATAGCTGAGTAATAGCTACTTTTAGGTCATCACTATTGAGTAAATCAGTTGTAACTTGAAAACTATTGCATTTAGAGTATTTTGCTTAAATATGTTGTTCACCTACTTTTGGGTCAGCTATAACATAGTAAAATTTCAGACCTGTAGCTCATGGCATAGCTGAGTAATAGCTACTTTTAGGTTATCACTGTTGAGTAAATCACTTATAACTTGGAAATTATTGCATTTAGAGTATTTTGTTTCAATATGTTATTCACCTATTTTGGGATCAGCTATAACATAGTGAAGTTTCAGATCTGTGGCTCATTGCATAGCTGAGTAATAGCTACTTTGAAGTTCTCACTATTGAGTAAATCAGTTGTAATTGGAAAACTATTGCATTTAGAGAATTTCGTATAAATATGTTATTCAGCTACTTTTGGGTCAGCTATAACATAGTAAAATTTCAGACCTGTAGCTCATGGCATAGCTGAGTAATAGCTACTTTTAGGTCATCACTCTTGAGTAAATCAGTTGTAACTTGAAAACTATTGCATTTACAATATTTTGCTTAAATATGTTGTTCACCTACTTTTGGGTCAGCTATAACATAGTAAACTTTCAGACCTGTAGCTCATGGCATAGCTGAGTAATAGCTACTTTTAGGTCATCACTATTGAGTAAATCAGTTGTAACTTGAAAACTATTGCATTTACAGTATTTTGCTTAAATATGTTGTTCACGTACTTTTGGGTCAGCTATAACATAGTGAAATTTCAGACCTGTAGCTCATTGCATAGCTGAGTAATAACTACTTTGAGGTTCTCACTATTGAGTAAATCAGTTGTAATTGCAAAACTATTGCATTTAGAGAATTTAGTATAAATATGTTATTCAGCTACATTTGGGTCAACTATAACATAGTAAAATTTCAGACCTGTAGCTCATGGCATAGCTGAGTAATAGCTACTTTTAGGTCATCACTATTGAGTAAATCAGTTGTAACTTGAAAACTATTGCATTTAGAGTATTTTGCTTAAATATGTTGTTCACCTACTTTTGGGTCAGCTATAACATAGTAAAATTTCAGACCTGTAGCTCATGGCATAGCTGAGTAATAGCTACTTTTAGGTTATCACTGTTGAGTAAATGGCTTATAACTTGGAAACTATTGCATTTAGAGTATTTTGTTTCAATATGTTATTCACCCATTTTGGGATCAGCTGAAACATAGTGAAGTTTCAGATCTGTGGCTCATTGCATAGCTGAGTAATAGCTACTTTGAAGTTCTCACTATTGAGTAAATCAGTTGTAATTGGAAAACTATTGCATTTAGAGAATTTCGTATAAATATGTTATTCAGCTACTTTTGGGTCAGCTATAACATAGTGAAATTTCAGACCTGTAGCTCATGGCATAGCTGAGTAATAGCTACTTTTAGGTCATCACTATTGAGTAAATCAGTTGTAACTTGAAAACTATTGCATTTACAATATTTTGCTTAAATATGTTGTTCACCTACTTTTGGGTCAGCTATAACATAGTAAAATTTCAGACCTGTAGCTCATGGCATAGCTGAGTAATAGCTACTTTAAGGTCATCACTATTGAGTAAATCAGTTGTAACTTGAAAACTATTGCATTTACAGTATTTTGCTTTAATATGTTGTTCACCTACTTTTGGGTCAGCTATAACATAGTGAAATTTCAGACCTGTAGCTCATTGCATAGCTGAGTAATAACTACTTTGAGGTTCTCACTATTGAGTAAATCAGTTGTAATTGCAAAACTATTGCATTTAGAGAATTTAGTATAAATATGTTATTCAGCTACATTTGGGTCAACTATAACATAGTAAAATTTCAGACCTGTAGCTCATGGCATAGCTGAGTAATAGCTACTTTTAGGTCATCACTATTGAGTAAATCAGTTGTAACTTGAAAACTATTGCATTTACAGTATTTTGCTTAAATATGTTGTTCACCTACTTTTGGGTCAGCTATAACATAGTAAAATTTCAGACCTGTAGCTCATGGCATAGCTGAGTAATAGCTACTTTTAGGTTATCACTGTTGAGTAAATCACTTATAACTTGGAAATTATTGCATTTAGAGTATTTTGTTTCAATATGTTATTCACCTAATTTGGGATCAGCTATAACATAGTGAAGTTTCAGATCTGTGGCTCATTGCATAGCTGAGTAATAGCTACTTTGAAGTTCTCACTATTGAGTAAATCAGTTGTAATTGGAAAACTATTGCATTTAGAGAATTTCGTATAAATATGTTATTCAGCTACTTTTGGGTCAGCTATAACATAGTAAAATTTCAGACCTGTAGCTCATGGCATAGCTGAGTAATAGCTACTTTTAGGTCATCACTATTGAGTAAATCAGTTGTAACTTGAAAACTATTGCATTTACAATATTTTGCTTAAATATGTTGTTCACCTACTTTTGGGTCAGCTATAACATAGTAAAATTTCAGACCTGTAGCTCATGGCATAGCTGAGTAATAGCTACTTTTAGGTCATCACTATTGAGTAAATCAGTTGTAACTTGAAAACTATTGCATTTACAGTATTTTGCTTAAATATGTTGTTCACCTACTTTTGGGTCAGCTATAACATAGTGAAATTTCAGACCTGTAGCTCATTGCATAGCTGAGTAATAACTACTTTGAGGTTCTCACTATTGAGTAAATCAGTTGTAATTGCAAAACTATTGCATTTAGAGAATTTAGTATAAATATGTTATTCAGCTACATTTGGGTCAACTATAACATAGTAAAATTTCAGACCTGTAGCTCATGGCATAGCTGAGTAATAGCTACTTTTAGGTCATCACTCTTGAGTAAATCAGTTGTAACTTGAAAACTATTGCATTTAGAGTATTTTGCTTAAATATGTTGTTCACCTACTTTTGGGTCAGCTATAACATAGTAAAATTTCAGACCTGTAGCTCATGGCATAGCTGAGTAATAGCTACTTTTAGGTTATCACTGTTGAGTAAATCACTTATAACTTGGAAATTATTGCATTTAGAGTATTTTGTTTCAATATGTTATTCACCTATTTTGGGGTCAGCTATAACATAGTGAAGTTCCAGACCTGTGACTCATTGCATAGCTGAGTAATAGCTACTTTGAAGTTCTCAATGTTGAGTAAATCACTTGTAATTTGAAAACTATTACATTTAGAGAATTTAGTATAAATATGTTATTCAGCTACTTTTGGGTCAGCTATAACATAGTAAAATTTTAGACCTGTAGCTCATGGCATAGCTGAGTAATAGCTACTTTGAAGTTCTCACTATTGAGTAAATCAGTTGTAATTGGAAAACTATTGCATTTAGAGAATTTCGTATAAATATGTTATTCAGCTACTTTTGGGTCAGCTATAACATAGTAAAATTTCAGACCTGTAGCTCATGGCATAGCTGAGTAATAGCTACTTTTAGGTCATCACTATTGAGTAAATCAGTTGTAACTTGAAAACTATTGCATTTACAATATTTTGCTTAAATATGTTGTTCACCTACTTTTGGGTCAGCTATAACATAGTAAAATTTCAGACCTGTAGCTCATGGCATAGCTGAGTAATAGCTACTTTTAGGTCATCACTATTGAGTAAATCAGTTGTAACTTGAAAACTATTGCATTTACTGTATTTTGCTTAAATATGTTGTTCACCTACTTTTGGGTCAGCTATAACATAGTGAAATTTCAGACCTGTAGCTCATTGCATAGCTGAGTAATAACTACTTTGAGGTTCTCACTATTGAGTAAATCAGTTGTAATTGCAAAACTATTGCATTTAGAGAATTTAGTATAAATATGTTATTCAGCTACATTTGGGTCAACTATAACATAGTAAAATTTCAGACCTGTAGCTCATGGCATAGCTGAGTAATAGCTACTTTTAGGTCATCACTATTGAGTAAATCAGTTGTAACTTGAAAACTATTGCATTTAGAGTATTTTGCTTAAATATGTTGTTCACCTACTTTTGGGTCAGCTATAACATAGTAAAATTTCAGACCTGTAGCTCATGGCATAGCTGAGTAATAGCTACTTTTAGGTTATCACTGTTGAGTAAATCACTTATAACTTGGAAATTATTGCATTTAGAGTATTTTGTTTCAATATGTTATTCACCTATTTTGGGGTCAGCTATAACATAGTGAAGTTCCAGACCTGTGACTCATTGCATAGCTGAGTAATAGCTACTTTGAAGTTCTCAATGTTGAGTAAATCACTTGTAATTTGAAAACTATTACATTTAGAGAATTTAGTATAAATATGTTATTCAGCTACTTTTGGGTCAGCTATAACATAGTAAAATTTTAGACCTGTAGCTCATGGCATAGCTGAGTAATAGCTACTTTTACGTTATCACTGTTGAGTAAATCGCTTATAACTTCAAAACTATTGCATTTAGAGAATTTCGTATAAATATGTTATTCAGCTACTTTTGGGTCAGCTATAACATAGTAAAATTTCAGACCTGTAGCTCATGGCATAGCTGAGTAATAGCTACTTTTAGGTTATCACTGTTGAGTAAATGGCTTATAACTTGGAAACTATTGCATTTAGAGTATTTTGTTTCAATATGTTATTCACCTATTTTGGGATCAGCTAAAACATAGTGAAGTTTCAGATCTGTGGCTCATTGCATAGCTGAGTAATAGCTACTTTGAAGTTCTCACTATTGAGTAAATCAGTTGTAATTGGAAAACTATTGCATTTAGAGAATTTCGTATAAATATGTTATTCAGCTACTTTTGGGTCAGCTATAACATAGTAAAATTTCAGACCTGTAGCTCATGGCATAGCTGAGTAATAGCTACTTTTAGGTCATCACTATTGAGTAAATCAGTTGTAACTTGAAAACTATTGCATTTACAATATTTTGCTTAAGTATGTTGTTCACCTACTTTTGGGTCAGCTATAACATAGTAAAATTTCAGACCTGTAGCTCATGGCATAGCTGAGTAATAGCTACTTTAAGGTCATCACTATTGAGTAAATCAGTTGTAACTTGAAAACTATTGCATTTACAGTATTTTGCTTTAATATGTTGTTCACCTACTTTTGGGTCAGCTATAACATAGTGAAATTTCAGACCTGTAGCTCATTGCATAGCTGAGTAATAACTACTTTGAGGTTCTCACTATTGAGTAAATCAGTTGTAATTGCAAAACTATTGCATTTAGAGAATTTAGTATAAATATGTTATTCAGCTACATTTGGGTCAACTATAACATAGTAAAATTTCAGACCTGTAGCTCATGGCATAGCTGAGTAATAGCTACTTTTAGGTCATCACTATTGAGTAAATCAGTTGTAACTTGAAAACTATTGCATTTAGAGTATTTTGCTTAAATATGTTGTTCACCTACTTTTGGGTCAGCTATAACATAGTAAAATTTCAGACCTGTAGCTCATGGCATAGCTGAGTAATAGCTACTTTTAGGTTATCACTGTTGAGTAAATCACTTGTAACTTGGAAATTATTGCATTTAGAGTATTTTGTTTCAATATGTTATTCACCTATTTTGGGATCAGCTATAACATAGTGAAGTTTCAGATCTGTGGCTCATTGCATAGCTGAGTAATAGCTACTTTGAAGTTCTCACTATTGAGTAAATCAGTTGTAATTGGAAAACTATTGCATTTAGAGAATTTCGTATAAATATGTTATTCAGCTACTTTTGGGTCAGCTATAACATAGTAAAATTTCAGACCTGTAGCTCATGGCATAGCTGAGTAATAGCTACTTTTAGGTCATCACTATTGAGTAAATCAGTTGTAACTTGAAAACTATTGCATTTACAATATTTTGCTTAAATATGTTGTTCACCTACTTTTGGGTCAGCTATAACATAGTAAAATTTCAGACCTGTAGCTCATGGCATAGCTGAGTAATAGCTACTTTTAGGTCATCACTATTGAGTAAATCAGTTGTAACTTGAAAACTATTGCATTTACAGTATTTTGCTTAAATATGTTGTTCACCTACTTTTGGGTCAGCTATAACATAGTGAAATTTCAGACCTGTAGCTCATTGCATAGCTGAGTAATAACTACTTTGAGGTTCTCACTATTGAGTAAATCAGTTGTAATTGCAAAACTATTGCATTTAGAGAATTTAGTATAAATATGTTATTCAGCTACATTTGGGTCAACTATAACATAGTAAAATTTCAGACCTGTAGCTCATGGCATAGCTGAGTAATAGCTACTTTAAGGTCATCACTATTGAGTAAATCAGTTGTAACTTGAAAACTATTGCATTTAGAGTATTTTGCTTAAATATGTTGTTCACCTACTTTTGGGTCAGCTATAACATAGTAAAATTTCAGACCTGTAGCTCATGGCATAGCTGAGTAATAGCTACTTTTAGGTTATCACTGTTGAGTAAATCACTTATAACTTGTAAATTATTGCATTTAGAGTATTTTGTTTCAATATGTTATTCACCTATTTTGGGGTCAGCTATAACATAGTGAAGTTCCAGACCTGTGACTCATTGCATAGCTGAGTAATAGCTACTTTGAAGTTCTCAATGTTGAGTAAATCACTTGTAATTTGAAAACTATTACATTTAGAGAATTTAGTATAAATATGTTATTCAGCTACTTTTGGGTCAGCTATAACATAGTAAAATTTCAGACCTGTGACTCATGGCATAGCTGAGTAATAGCTACTTTTAGGTTATCACTGTTGAGTAAATGGCTTATAACTTGGAAACTATTGCATTTAGAGTATTTTGTTTCAATATGTTATTCACCTATTTTGGGATCAGCTAAAACATAGTGAAGTTTCAGATCTGTGGCTCATTGCATAGCTGAGTAATAGCTACTTTGAAGTTCTCACTATTGAGTAAATCAGTTGTAATTGGAAAACTATTGCATTTAGAGAATTTCGTATAAATATGTTATTCAGCTACTTTTGGGTCAGCTATAACATAGTAAAATTTCAGACCTGTAGCTCATGGCATAGCTGAGTAATAGCTACTTTAAGGTCATCACTATTGAGTAAATCAGTTGTAACTTGAAAACTGTTGCATTTACAGTATTTTGCTTTAATATGTTGTTCACCTACTTTTGGGTCAGCTATAACATAGTGAAATTTCAGACCTGTAGCTCATTGCATAGCTGAGTAATAACTACTTTGAGGTTCTCACTATTGAGTAAATCAGTTGTAATTGCAAAACTATTGCATTTAGAGAATTTAGTATAAATATGTTATTCAGCTACATTTGGGTCAACTATAACATAGTAAAATTTCAGACCTGTAGCTCATGGCATAGCTGAGTAATAGCTACTTTTAGGTCATCACTATTGAGTAAATCAGTTGTAACTTGAAAACTATTGCATTTAGAGTATTTTGCTTAAATATGTTGTTCACCTACTTTTGGGTCAGCTATAACATAGTAAAATTTCAGACCTGTAGCTCATGGCATAGCTGAGTAATAGCTACTTTTAGGTTATCACTGTTGAGTAAATCACTTATAACTTGGAAATTATTGCATTTAGAGTATTTTGTTTCAATATGTTATTCACCTATTTTGGGATCAGCTATAACATAGTGAAGTTTCAGATCTGTGGCTCATTGCATAGCTGAGTAATAGCTACTTTGAAGTTCTCACTATTGAGTAAATCAGTTGTAATTGGAAAACTATTGCATTTAGAGAATTTCGTATAAATATGTTATTCAGCTACTTTTGGGTCAGCTATAACATAGTAAAATTTCAGACCTGTAGCTCATGGCATAGCTGAGTAATAGCTACTTTTAGGTCATCACTATTGAGTAAATCAGTTGTAACTTGAAAACTATTGCATTTACAATATTTTGCTTAAATATGTTGTTCACCTACTTTTGGGTCAGCTATAACATAGTAAAATTTCAGACCTGTAGCTCATGGCATAGCTGAGTAATAGCTACTTTTAGGTTATCACTGTTGAGTAAATCACTTATAACTTGGAAATTATTGCATTTAGAGTATTTTGTTTCAATATGTTATTCACCTATTTTGGGGTCAGCTATAACATAGTGAAGTTCCAGACCTGTGACTCATTGCATAGCTGAGTAATAGCTACTTTGAAGTTCTCAATGTTGAGTAAATCACTTGTAATTTGAAAACTATTACATTTAGAGAATTTAGTATAAATATGTTATTCAGCTACTTTTGGGTCAGCTATAACATAGTAAAATTTCAGACCTGTAGCTCATGGCATAGCTGAGTAATAGCTACTTTTAGGTTATCACTGTTGAGTAAATCACTTATAACTTGAAAACTATTGCATTTAGAGTATTTTGTTGCAATATGTTATTCACCTATTTTGGGGTCAGCTATAACATAGTGAAGTTCCAGACCTGTGGCTCATTGCATAGCTGAGTAATAGCTACTTTGAAGTTCTCACTGTTGAGTAAATCAGTTGTAATTGGAAAACTATTGCCTTTACAGAAATTTGTGCATATATGTTATTCAGCTACTTTTGGGTCAGCTATAACATAGTGAAATTACAGACCTGTAGCTCATGGCACAACTGAGCAATAGCTATTCTCAGGCACTGACTGTTGAGTAAATCAGCTATAACTTGAAAAATATTGCATTTGGAGTATTTTGTTAAAATATATTGTTCACCTACTTTTGGGTTAGCTATAACATAGTGAAATTACAGACCTATAGCTCATGGCATAGCAGAGCAATAGCTATTTTCTGGTTCTCACTATTGAGTAAATCAGTTGTAACTTGAAAACTATTGCATTTACAGTATTTTGCTTAAATATGTTGTTCAGCTACTTTTAGGTCAGCTATAACAGAGCAAAAATTCAGACATGTAGCTCATTGCATAGCTGAGTAATAGTTACTTTGAGGTTCTCACTCTTGAGTAAATCAGTTGTAACTTGAAAATTATTACATTTAGAGTATTTTGTTAAATATGTTATTCACAGACGTTTTAGTCAGCTATAACATAGTGAAATTGCAGACCTCTATGTCATGGGATAGCTGAGCAATAGCTTCTTTCAGGTTCTCACTGTTGAGTAAATCATTGTATCCAACCTGTAGGAAATCATGGGCTGGGAATCTGTTAATATGGTCCGATTTGACCTTGGAACTCTCCTTCAAGGTCAAATGAGGATAGCCAAACATAAAAGTGCTTATAACTTGCTTATTATTGGTCCCAGAGGTTGGAATGAAAACCAACCTATAGAAAATCATGAGCTGGGAATTTTTTGGTGTGGTCGGATTTCACCATGGACCCCTCCTTCAAGGTCAAATGAGGATAGCCAAACTTAAAAGTGCTTATAACTCACTTATTATTGGTCCTAGAGGTTTCGAATGGAAAACCAACCTATAGAAAATCATGGGCTGGGAATCTTTTGGTGTGGTCGGATTTGACCTTAGACCCCTCCTTCCAGGTCAAACGAAGATAGCCAAACTTAAAGTGCTTTTTACTCGCGTATTATTGGTCTTGGAGGTTTGGGATGGTAAACCAACATATAGGAAATCATGGGCTGGGATTCTTTTGGTGTGGTCAGATTTGACCTGGGACCCCTCCTTCAAGGGCAGTTGAGGATAGCCAAACTTACAATTGCTTAGAACTCGCTTATTATTGGTCCTACAAGTTTGGGATGGTAAACAAGCTACAGGAAATCATGGGCTGGGAATTTTTTTGTGTGGTCGGATTTGACCTTGGATCCCCTCCTTCAAGGTCAAACAAGGATAGCCAAACTTAAAAAGTGCCTATGACTCACTTATTATTGGTCCGAGAGGTTTGGGATGGTAAACCATCCTAAATTCTTTGGCTGGGAATCTTTTGGTATGGTCAGATTTGACCTTTGGACCCCTTCTTCATGGTCGAACGAGGATATTGCATTTATAGTATTTCTTTAAATATTTTTAACCTACTTTTTACCCTTAAACAATTACCTTGTTACTTTATTTCATAATACCATTTGCAGGGCACAACTTTTTTGTCCTTTTCTTCTGTCAGCTTCGAAATATCTTTCGAACATGCTGTTCAGTTACCATTTACTGTATTTCTGTACAGCCCTTTCCCTGATAATTATGCTTTCCTCTCATTATCACCATCACAAATCAAAAACATTCAGTCAGCTGACACAGTGCCCGTTCACCGGCACTCTCCTCTTGTTTGTATTTCAAAAGAACGCCTGGTCTGATGCCATTTGAAAATAATTAACGCCCGGGCCATATTTTGGAAAACTATGGTATTTCCTTATTTGAAGCAAAATAACGACATAAGTAAATATGAAATATCTTCAAAAGTATTAAAGTTAGGGAAATATTTTCAAATATGTTATTCATCTAGTTTTTGATAAGCTATCAGATAGTAAAGTTGCAGACCTGTTGCACATTGGATAGCTGAGTAATAGCTACTTTGAAATTTTGACTGTTGAGTAAATCCATTGTAACTCATAAAGTACGGCAGTTACAGTATTTTCCTAAAATAATTTGTTCAGCTACTTTTTCCTTAACTATAACATGGCATATCGTTTGGGTTTCCATTGCATGTCATAAGTGAGCAACAGCTAATTTCTTATTTGTAGCCAAATTATGATGGAAATAAATGTCAAATACCTTCACAAGTATTAAAGTTACGGAAATCTTTTCATTTGTTATTCATCTAGTTTTTGATAAGCTTACTTTCCTGTGTCCTTTATATTTTTGTTGCTTTTGCAGATGTAGGTCAATAGCTAAGTGAGTAGATAACGAGTCATAGCTACTAAAATGAGTAAATGTCTTTTATCTCTAAAAGTATTATAGGTAGGCAATTTCTTCGAAATAAGTCATTCACCTACTTTTGGGTGATCTACCACATAGTGAAGTTGCACAACTGTAGCTCTTTGCATGACTGAGTAATAGCTACTAAAATGAGTCGATACCCTTTATCTTTACAAGTATTACAGATAGACAATTTCTTCTAAATAAGTCATTCACCTACTTTTTGTGATCTACCACATAGTGAAGTTTCAGATCTATAGTTCTTTGCATAGTTGAGTAATAGCTACTAAAATGAGCAAATGTCTTGTATCTGTAAAAGTATTGAATATACGCAATTTCTTCTAAATAAGTCATTCACCTACTTTTGGGTGATGTACCAAATAGTGAAGTTGCAGAACTGTAGCTCTTTGGATAGCTGAGTAATAGCTACTAAAATGAGGAAATGTCTTTTATCTCTAGAAGTATTATAGGTAGGGAATTTCTTTTAAATATGTCATTCACCTACTTTTACCTTATCTACCACATAGTGAAGTTGCAGATCTATAGCTTTTTGCATAGCACACTCATAGCTACTAAAATGAGTAAATGTCTTTTATCTCTAAAAGTATTACAGATAGACAATTTCTTTTAAATAAGTCATTCACCTACTTTTGGGTGATCTACCACATAGTGAAGTTGCAGAACTGTAGCTCTTTGGATAGCTGAGTAATAGCTATTAAAATGAGGAAATGTCTTTTATCTCTAGAAGTATTACAGGTAGGCAATTTCTTCTAAATAAGTCATTCACCTACTTTTGGCTGATCTACCACATAGTGAAGTTTCAGATCTATAGCTCTTTGCATAGCTGAGTAATAGCTACTAAAATGAGCAAATGTCTTGTATCTGTAAAAGTATTGAATATACGCAATTTCTTCTAAATAAGTCATTCCCCTACTTTTGGGTGATCTACCACATAGTGAAGTTGCAGAACTGTAGCTCTTTGCATAGCTGAGTAACAGCTACTAAAATGATTAAATGTCTTAGATCTCTAAAAGTGTTATGAAAAGGCTAATTCTTCCGAACAACTGATTCACCTTTTGGGTGATCTACCACACAGTGAAGTTGCACATCTATAGCTCTTTGCATAGCTGAGTCATATACCTGCTAAAATGAGTGAATGTCTTTTATCTCTAAAAGTATTGCAGATAGGCAATTTCTTCTAAATAAGTCCTTTACCCACTTTTGGGTGATCTACCACATAGTGAAGTTGCAGAACTGTAGGTCTTTGGATGGCAGAGTAATAGCCATTAAAATGAGTAAATGTCTTTTATTTCTAAAAGTGTTACAGATAGGCAATTTTTTCTAAATATGTCCTTCACCTACTTTGGGTTGATCTACTGCATAATAAAGTTGCAGAACTGTAGCTCTTTGGATGGCAGAGTAATACCTACTAAAATGAGTAAATGCCTTTTGTCTTTAAAAGTATTGCAATCAAACATTAAAGTGCCTCTTGCTTGTTGTCACTTCTACATGTGCCTCCATCTCACAAGAAAATTTATATTCCACTATCTTTAGTACATCTAATTTATACGGCGGGAGATAAATGCATGCGTCAGAATGCTTGTTTTAAAAAAATGTTCCCCTCCCCAAAAATGGCGGACATTTTGAATTTTCAAATTTTGGCCAAAAATGGCAAAACACAAATTTGCTTCTATGTCCTTAACTGTGTGAGGTAGAGAGATTTCGTCGAAATTTTTGACCCAACCAATGCAAAAAGGCATGAAGCTGAAATAATTTACATGTATACTAATAAATATTTAAGCATCATTGATATATTTTACAAATGAAACAGGGTCTTGTAAGACTACTGTACAATTTTTGCAAAAGGTTCATGGGGTGGACATTACACATGATAATGTGTGTTCTTCTATGCTATCCTGTTTCTATTCATATGTCGCAGCTACTATCAACAGGACGTCCTGTTTCTAGTATTAAATTCTATTGAGATAGGATATTAAATTTGTGGGCACCTAGTACATCTAATAAATTCCACATGTATATGTTACAGTAAATATGCGAAATCAGTAAATACGCGTATTTACTGAAAATTTCAGTAAATACGCGTATTTGCTGATTTGGTCAGTAAATACGCGTATTCCCTAAAAATTTCAGTAAATACTCATATTTACTGGTTTTTTTTTGTCCAGTAAATACGTGTATTTACTAAAATCATAATGAAGACTTTATATTTTTAATAGTTGGGTGTTCTATGCTATGTCTTCATATTATATCTTTGATAATTGGGTGTTATCTGCTGTGTCTTCGTATTAACAGTTATTATAGGAATATAGCATGAAAAAGCCGTCTAAACGCTGAATTTTAGACGGGTTGGCGTGGTATGAGCACGAAGGCGAAGCCTGAGTGCTTAGATCATGTCAACCCGTCTAAAATTCTGCGTTTAGACGGCTTTTGAATGCTATATTCCTATTCTAACATGACTGTTGAAAATAAAATACTTGAAACACTTGTAACCTTACAAAATTATCCAATTATCGCCGCCATGTTAACAGCCGTACTGTTGATGCTGAATTTTAGACGGCTTAGAAATCACTCTCGACCAATCAGAACGACGGACACATCCGTGTCATGTTAGAATTAAAACTTTAAATGGCTTTGTCATATTCAAAGTTTGACACTTGTTTACAATCCAGGACTGGGATAACTATTTTACATCACTTTATAATTAAGCGGCCCGTTAGGGACGCTTATTTGTTTTCACTGAAGTTCGACTGATCACCGCCGCCGCCGCCGCCGCAGGATTATGGTCTCCCTTGAATAACTTCTTAGCCTTTCAAATTTTTCTTTCCTTCTTATCTTTCTTTAAAACTATAGGGGCGGGAAAAATTTTTGGGATACTTTGCGCAGACCTTAAGCTTTACTTAAGGTAACCTTAAGCATAAGTCCAAAACACCCCGTCATCGCGTTTCGGAAAAAAACACACACACCTGTGCTGTAAAATTTATCAGGTACATTCTAGACCAAATTTCCAAGGTCGGAAAGGATTTTCTTATCAATCGGACCATAGATGCCTGAGTGGCAGGCGTTTTATTTTCGTAAATTTTTTAAAAATGGGTACTTGGTCTGTATCTCAAAAACAGTTAGGATTTCGGCATTTTGTTGGAATAACTTATTCAGCTACTTTTTGATAATCTTTCACATGCCGAAGTTTTAGCCCTGTATCTGCGATCTTAAGGTCACCTTAATGTCCAAAAAGGGGGTTTTAGCCTTCCAGTTCACTTAGTTTTTCACTTTTTTCAACCAAACTTGGCACATATATCAAGATTCGCCAAAGGAATTTCTGGCTTTATGGTAACCTTAAACTGAAAATGTTAATGGACATATGGCCTGCTTAAAGTCATCAAATTGGAATAAAATCCTCTGGCTCCTTTCTTTTTCATTTTTTTTTATATTGAAATTATCACTGGAATTAAAGTAGATAAAAATAATACTTATGGTCACCTTAAACTCTCAGTATGAATGGAGTTGTAGCCACCTTAAAGTGAAATAAGGGGGTTTTCAGCCTCCAAGTATCTTATTGTTCGGCTGACCTCAGTTAACCATTGCACATCTATAAAGGATAGCAAACCAAAAGGTTATCCCGACTTTATGGTGACCTTAAACTGTTAATATAATTTTGGCCTCCCTAAAGTCATAACATTTGAATAAAGCCGTCTGGCTCTTTTCTTTTTCCATATCTAACATATATTGATATTGAAGGGACATTATCATATTATGGTCACCTTAAAGTCACAATATGAATGAAGTTATGGTCACCTTACAGTGAAAAATGAAGTTTCAGCCTCCAGCTATCTTATTGTTCAACTGACCTGAGCTAAACTTTATGCACTTATAAAGGATGACAAAAGGGACATTCTCATTTTATGGTCACTTTAAAGTCGCAATATGCATGAAGTTATGGTCACCTTGCAGTGAAATTATGGAGTTTTTAATCTCCAGCTATCGTATTCTTCAGCAGAGCTCAGTTAAATTTTGTACACTTTTAAAGATGACATTAGGAACATTCTTATTTTCTTTCCACCTTGAAGTTCCAATACAAGTACAGTCATGGCCATCTTGATGTGAAAATGCAGTGAAATTATGGAGTTTTTAATCTCCAGCTATCGTATTCTTCAGCAGAGCTCAGTTAAATTTTGTACACTTTTAAAGATGACATTAGGGGCATTCTTATTTTCTTTCCACCTTGAAGTTCCAATACAAGTACAGTCATGGCCATCTTGATGTGAAAATGAGGATTTTCAGCCCCTAACTGATTTACTGTTCAGTAACATCTGTTTAACTTGACATTGATTATAGTAAAGTAAGATTTTGTATAATATTTCACTTAAAATTCCTGTACTTTAGAGGCTTTGGCCATGTTAACATGGTAAATATATACTTCTTGCTCCCTCCTCATTTATTTTAACACTTTTTAAAACCACACCTGGCATATGTATACTTAAAAATATTTGTGCTGTCTGGCAAACCTAATCTCTTAGTGTTTATGAAGTTATGACATTTTCAAATTTATGATGCACTGATGTGGTTATTAACATATTGCAACTGATCAGTGTTCACATAATATAAATTCCCAATTTTAGGAAGATTAAAAAAAACACATTCTTCTCATTCCATTCTTTTGGAATTGCGGGGATATAACTTTTCCTTTTTGGAAAAAAAAGCTTCAATTGATTCAACTTTTGTTTTGTAGAAGGAGTTGATGATCTACCTACTTGCTCACATAGACTATATGTAAATTGGTCAAATGTATACACCTGACTTCTTTCACAATATAAGATGCCTGAAACAAAAAAACACTTTCTCATAAACAGTTTCTCTTGTACAGCATTTTATGTATCTCCAGCTGAGTGGAAATGAATGATTTGTCACTTTCTTCTTCTCCCCAATTCTTTTCTGTGATATCATGGAAAGTATTTCTATGCAGAAAGAACCCCCCCCCCAACTCCCCGTTAGTGCACATAAAAAGCAAGTGGAAAAAAAAAAGAATGACCTCAGTGGGGGAGGTGGGGGGGTTGATGGAGGGAGATGATAGATAGAGATATATATGTGTGTGTGAAGCAAAAGTGGAACAAAAAAAAGTGGAATATTTATGCTGTTGTTTTGAATCCAGGAAAAAACCCCTCACAAAATGAGCTCTCAGGAGAAAACCCCTCAGGAGAAGACCCCTCAAAAGTCTCCTGTGGAGAAAACCCCTCACCCTATTTTGGGGCTTGTGGAGAAAACCCCTCGTGTTATTTTCAGGCTTGTGGAGAAAACCCCTCAACTTTATAAAAAGCCCTCATTTTGGAAATTTGGAATATTCATTCATTTACACATAGAAAATCATGTATAACAAAGAAGAATTTTATTAAGTCATACACACCTTTAAAATCACATTAAAATCACATAGCACTTTGAAAAGTGGGCAATACTGGGCAATATTATTTTTTAACCCAAATTTGGGGAAAAACCAATGATGCACTTTATTTAAGCTTCATAAAACTCTTTATTCAGCTAAATGTGTGCAAGGTTTTATTATAAGTATATAGCATATAAATGACAGTACATGAATATAATATTTAAATGGAATGAAATATATCAGCACTGAATGAGCACATAAATACAATTGTACATAACAATTTAGGCATTAGGGTCATTTGAGGATTAGAATAGCTTCTACTTATTTCTATCCACTCACTGCCAGTGAAGCCATACTGTTAATGCAGTGTCTCAAACCTTATTACTGACAAGCCAGAGTTAAGCTGACAAGCCAGAGTTTATACTGCCTGATGATAGCCCTAGAATAGTGGGCTAAATAGTTTAATTGCAATTATGAAAGGGACAAGTATAAACCCCTCTTTTTATATTATACTTGAAAGTGACACAATAGGGGACATGTTTGATTGTTTATATATGCTAATGTATACAGTTTTAATTCTGTCCACTGATTTAAGTTTTGAAACAATAGACCAAAACATAATATTCATCTTCAATTCAAAGTGATCAATCACCTGAGTAGTGCAATCCTGAGCACATTTCAAAGAAAAGCATTCTTTGTATATATTTTCAGATTTTACAACAAAGGACAACATTTTTTTAAAATTAGAATCACATTTGAATTCAATTTAAAATGTCAAAAGTTCCAATCCACAGGCCTGAAAATAGAATATAGGATGGGGTGCTTGAGTACAAGTTAAATAAAAATATAGGGTTAAATAAAAAATGAGGGCTTTTTAAGTTTAGGGGTTTTCTCCACAAGCCTGAAAATAACATGAGGGGTTTTCTCCACAAGCCCCAAAATAGGGTGAGGGGTTTTCTCCACAGGAGACTTTTGAGGGGTTTTCTCCTGAGGGGTTTTCTCCTGAGAGCTCATTTTGTGAGGGGTTTTTTCCGTCTCCCGTTGTTTTGAATGTATATTGTTTTCTTTCTTCCATTTCACTTAGACTTCTACATTTAATTAATTTTAGCTCAAGTGGGAAATGAATTTTTGAAACTTTAATGCATTCAAATTCCTGCAGTCATGCACTAAATCACTAAGTATTGCGTTCACAGTATTTTGTTAAAACATGTTATTAGGCTACTTTTTCCACAGCTACAACAAGTCCAGTAACTTGTTTGGTCTTAATTTTGTGCATTATTGAAGTTTGGAATGGATCATGATCTCCTACTCTTATTCCTAAGCCTAGATTTTTAATTTCACTTGCTAAATCATTCATAAATATTGCAATATATAAACTCATACTTTTCTTTCCCACTAAATCCAGTAACATTTTTCTAGAGCTATAGCTTGACTTGTTTGTAACTTGATTTTTCTTGTAAGCAATAACTCTGAAGCAAAATCATTAACTTTTGAACAAAAAGTCTAAGGCACTTTGGTTCACTGGATTTTATTAGTGGTTTCGTTAAGTTTTTAGTTGAAGCACAAGTTCACTGCATTCAATTAGTGTTTTATACTTAAGTCTGATACTAATGACATTTTGAACAGAAATGTCTGTGGTCAATGTACCCTTTCACTCAAGACCTCTTCTCCGAGAACATTACCAAAGAATGTAGGACATACAGAATCTGGGAAAAAAATGCCTCCTGGACAAAATGCCTCACAGAAAAAATGCCTCCTGGAAAAAATGCCTCCTAGAAAGAATGCCTCCTGGATATTTTGTGACTAGGAAAAAATGCCTCCTGAGGAAAAAAAGTTATTTCAACCTGTAAACATGTTACATATGAACCTATAACGTATAATATCAAAAACATGTTAATGGAAGCCAGGGATGAGCAGCCAGCCAAAACAGTGAGAAGCACCAGCAAAACCTTACAAGAGAAACTTACGTACCTTTGTACAGCTAAGCAAAATGGGTAAAAGACTGTGAGTTTTTGACAGGCATTGGCGACTATAAGACTCAAGTGGAAAAATGAAGATGCCTCTGAAGTTGTAATGTGAACCTGTAGTGTTATAATACTTGAAAGAACTTTTTTTCTTAGGAGGTATTTTTCCTGGTCACAAAATATTCAGGAGGCATTCTTTCTAGGAGGTACATTTCCTAGGAGGCATTTTTCCTACGCATCGGACATACGTTCTTTTGAGAAGTAAATTTCACACCTACAATTTCTCTTCCGTCAAGCTGTGGTCGTTCTTTCATTTGTTAAATATGGTAACATACACAATGCACTAAACTTTACATTTTCTATTCCTTGTGATGCATATCTTGATATCTTTTACGGCTTACTTCACACTTTTTCATCAGGGCCGCTTCGTTTTTGTCAGCAAAAACCTTTTTCTAGTTTCAACAGCAGTTACATGTGATATGTGATACAAACTTGTAATTTTTTCCATTTAAAAATAAATTGTAATGTAAATCAACAGGTTTATAAATTTAAATATCCAAATATTTGTCAAATTATGATACTTTATGTGTGAGGAAGAACAAGCAAGGTAATAAGAGTAACATATATTTATTGTTTAAGAACTGGACTTCAATGTAGTTTTAACAATGTATTTTAACAATGTATTTCTTTTTCAAAGGTCACCAATAAAATTTAGATCTATAGTTTTGAATAAAATCTCCCATTAATGTTGTCCCTTTAATCAAGGAAGTCACACCATTGTTGTGTCGTCTGCGTGCGCATGGCCAGTGCTGAATCGCGGGGCTACGTGGGGTATCGTGGAGATTAGGTTTTAAATTAGTTGTGACCGACGTGTACATGGCCACTGTTATGCCTGCGAATCTGTCGGAAGTGTCAAGCGAAGAAGAGAAATGTGACAGAATTAGTAGATATCTTGTTAGAAGCAGACGTGAATTGTTTATAGTACAGTGACTATTTGTAGTTAGTTGTGAGGAACAGGGGTTCCTGTTATTTATATATATTGTTACAAACATTGTGAGGGACAGAGTTCCTGTAGTTTAGTGGGATTTTGAGAACTGTCAGTGTCAGATCAGCCATGTGTGTCAATGCAGTGTCCTTAGTTCAGTTAATGCAGTGAACTACACAGCTACACAGACTGTTGATGCAGTGAACTATATAGTTACACAGACACTTTGTGGGGAACATAGTTCCTGTGGATGTGCCGGTAAAGGTACGGTGCAGCGTCAGTTGTCAAAGGTAGGCACTTTATTCAACACCATAACCATAGATGCCTTAAAAAGGATTAAGTCCCTCTGAAAGACATTGCTTTAATCCAGGTAGGGGCTAGCTGGCCTTTTCAATGTTTGTAACAACAATCCTTTGATCAAGTAGCCAGTACCTTCATTAAAGTCATATATCTACTAGAAAATGGCTAAAATATTAAGCCTTGATTGAAAAAAATAAAGAAACCACTTACTGATAATCTCCGGTTAACAATAGATTCTTAAAGAATACATTTGGATTTGTTTGGGTGTAAGTCATTTTGCCTTAAATCATAAGGCAAAATTTCTGTTAAATGAAAGTAAAGGTAAATATGTTAAATTTTGAAACTCAAAATTCAATTAATTTCTAAAACTTTTTTTTTATTGCCAATAAAAACACTTTTTATGTATCAGTCACATCAAAATGGTGAAAAGTTAAATGATCTGTAATCATTTTTAGGAATGTCATAGGTCCTATGTAGCTGTGGGATTGAAAACAATATAAGCTTAAATGAAATATTTACTGAAAGCACATACCAAATATTTGTAAGCATAAATATTTAAAAATCTAGTGCTATTTTTTTACATAAAATATTGCATGTAATGTATTGCTAAATATATTGTAATAGTCAACATAACAGAGTAAAATGTTCCAATATAATGTATGTTTTGGTTTACAGTTCAATATTATATATTTACAACCAGTAAACATCAAAGTTTCATTTCACATATTTATTTACTGAAAGTCAAACCAGTAAACATGTGAAATAACACAGGTCATAAATCAGTAAATACGTGTATTTACTGAAAATTTTAGGGAATATGTGTATTTACTGACCAAATCAGTAAATATGTGTATTTACTGAAAATTTCAGTAAATATGCGTATTTACTGATTTCAAATATTTACTGTAACGTATATACTGATTTCAATTCTTTTGACTTGCTAGGATTGGGTTCTCTTATGTGGTAGCAATTACATAATGAACTGTCCAGGCTTAATCTTTATAATTGACTTCAAAGAAGTTAGGGTTTTTGTGTTTATCAATTAGTTTTGGATTTTAGGTAGATATGGCCCACATTAAATAAATGACAACCCAGGATCTGAGAAATACACGTGAAACGTGTCCCGTTATTGCCACGAATCTTCCAAATTAACACCGAAATGACCAACACAGCGAAACCTCTCGACTGCGAAACCTCTTGACACTGATTTGAACCAGGAAGTAATTCTTACTTGGATGAAAATGCGAAATATATCTATTTTCTTGCATAATACATGCTAAGCTTAATTTTTTTATAAAAAAAAATATACATATTGATCTACTGAATAGTGGGGGTTTTTGCCAAGAAAAGGCACTTTTTAATATTGTTAAGGGCTGTCGGAGTATTGTTTTCACCCATGGTGTCCGGATGGGCGGGCGGGCGGGCAGCGGGAAATAGTTTGTCCGGGCTGTATCTCAGAAACCATAAGGTGTAGGAAGTTCATACTTGGCAGGGACATTGGTTGGGGGGTGTAGGTGTGCAACGTCATGGTCTGACCTTGATTTGACCTTGCCGTAGTGACCTTGAGTTTGAAAATCTTGTCTGGGCTATATCTCGGCAACCATACGGTGTAGGAAGTTGATACTTGTCAGGGACATTAGTTAGGGCTTGTAGGTGTGCAACATCATGGTCTGACCTTGATTTTACCTTTGACCTTGCCGTAGTGACCTTGACCTATAAAATCTTGTCCGGGCTATATCTCAGAAACTGTAAGGTGTAGGAAGTTAATCCCAAAAATTTGTTCCTTCAGGTTCCCTCTTACTGTGCTTCCATCCATAAATCTAAGGTCCATTTTAACAATAGTTTTTCATATGATGCCCCTAAGTTATGGAATGATCTTCCATATGATATACGCAGTGCTCCAAATCTCTCCAGTTTCAAAAGTCGACTCAAAACCTACCTATTTCAGAAATCATTCCCACCATAGCTTCTTACTACCGAACACCGGACGACCTCTCTGGGAACGACTCGGAACATGTCTAATGTCTTATGACTTATGCCTTATGAATTGAATGGTGTGCCTTAGAATCCGTTGATACGGAGATTAAGCACGTGGACAACTGATTGATTGATTGATACTTGGTAGGGACATTGGTTAGGGGGTGTAGGTGTGCAACGTCATGGTCTGACCTTGATTTGACCTTTAACCTTGCCGTAGTGACCTTGACCTATAAAATCTTGTCCAGGCTATATCTTGGAAACCGTGAGGTGTAGGAAGTTGATACTTGGTAGGAACATTGGTTAGGAGTTGTAGGTGTGCAACATCATAGTGTGACCTTGATTTGACCTTTGACCTTGCCGTAGTGAACTGGACCTATAAAACCTGGTCTGGGCTATATCTTGGAAACCGTATGGTGTAGGAAGTTGATACTTGGTAGGGACATTGGTTAGGGGGTGTAGGTGTGCTACGTCATAGTGTGACCTTGATTTGATCTTTGACCTTGCTGTAGTGACTTTGACCTATAAAATCTTGTCCAGGCTATATCTCAGAGACTGTAAAGTGTAGGAAGTTTATACTTGGTAGGGACATTGGTTGAGGGTTTTAGGTGTGCCACGTCATGGTGTGACACTGATTGACCTTTGACCTTGCTGTATTGACCTTTAAAAATCTTGTTGCACCTTTGGGTCTGTCTGTTGATGCAGATTAAGCACTGTTAAAGTCATATTAGAATTCATTAAGAATTTCCTTTTGCAAGTTCCCATTGTAACAGATGGAATTTCATCAAGTGAGCCACAGGCTTTTCTCCAACACCACACATAAGCATTCATTGAATGTATTACCACTTCTGTATGCATGGGTAATATTCAAAACATCCAAACCATAATTCGGCCATTTTTGGTTTACTGATAAGTGCTGTCATTTTATTATTGAATTGTTTTGTTTTAATACTTCATCTTTACATACATTTCTTTTCCTTAGATATTATTTTCTCTACTTAAGCATTATTTGGACCTTAATATAACTGACACTGCTCTGAAAGTATCTTTGTACTGTTATACTACTTCTATATCTCATGGTGTTGAAAATTATTTCCCCAGGCTGTGGGGTACGGGCATCTCTGATGCTATTTTATTCTTCTAAGGTGGGCGAAATGGGGTTTCTTAACCCGTACAGTTATTTTTGGAGATGATTTTTGATTGATTATTTAAATTATATAAATATATGTTTAAAAAAATTATTGTTGTTTCAAATATTTTTTATGTGAGGTAAAGTAAAAACTAATAAATTTGGAAAACTGTTGAGAACACCAGCAATTGCATGTTAATTACTTGAAAATAGTTGAGTGTACATATTTGCTCAAATTTTTTGGAAAATTTTAGAAAAAATGTTGTGCTCACTAGAGATACAAAGTTAAAAAAAATTTAGTTTCAATAATTTTATTATTTTTATCTCCCGCCGGGCTTTAGCTGATGCCTGTGTGTGTGTGCGTATATTCGTGCGTGCATTAGTTAGTCACGCAGATTTCTCCAAAACTACCACAGCTACAGATTTTTTGTAAATTAATTGTCCCAATGAATTTTCATGCCCTTGAAATTTTTTTGGGTTTTATGGACTTAGGCCTAAAGATAAGTGAGTAATAGCAATCTTAGCTTCTTGGAGTATTACTTGGAATATTGCAGTATAACAAATCTTTCAACATGTTATTCATCTAGTTTGCAGTAAAAGTATTTTCCTAAAACATGTTGTTCAGCTACTTTTTCCTTAACTATAAGATGGTATATAGTTTGGGGTTCTATTGCATGCCATAAGTGAGTAATAGCTATTTTCTTATTTGTAGCAAAATAATGACATAAGTAAATGTCAAATATCTTCAAAAGTATTAAAGTTAGGAAAATATTTTCAAATATGTTATTCATCTAGTTTTTGATAAGCTATCAGATAGTAAAGTTGCAGACCTGTTGCACATTGGATAGCTGAGTTATAGCTACTTTGAAATTCTGACTGTTGAGTAGTGCTGGCATCGAGAGCAAATGTGGGAACCGGAGATCGTTTTGTGGTAAACGGAACGAAACCGGAATATCAAAAGAATATGTGGTTAAATATTCTTGCAGCATAAATACCTACAGAAGATGCTTTTTTACACAAGTTTCACAACAAAAACGTTTTAGTTAACCAAATGCTTACCTAGTATTTTTCTTTCATGTACTTGATCATTTTTGAGTACCTGTTTTGATGACGTCATCAGTCTCAGGTGCACATGTAGTGTACAGTCATATCCAAAAGTTTTGTAACCTCTGTCACTTGGTTAAGGTGGAGAACAAAAATATACAGGGAGGGAAAATGCAAAACTTTATGGTTTATTGTGAAAAATATTTGCATGTGAAATTGTAAATATTCTACTGTTGACCAAAAAAATGCTTAATTATAGCAAAGCAGTTAATGTTTATCCTCTATCCAGTGAAAAAATAAACTTATCTAGGCACATGTTTCTAAAATGTTCACTTTAGTTTTCACTACATTTTCATTTTTTAAAGTTGACATTTAGGAAAATGAGTTTGTCAAGTAGATCATGCCCAAGCATGGCCCTCTTTTTGGTCAATATATTTCCTGCTGCACTGAAGATTCTTTCTGATGGGGTTGATGTGGCAGTAACACAAAGATATTTCCTGGCTACATTTGAAACCAGAGGATACGCCCCATCATTAATTTTTCCACCATTTTAGAGGCTCAAAGTTTTTATCTTTGAGCATTTTGGGATCAATTGGGTGATGAAGGTACCTCTCAAACTCTTTCCCTGCCTTTACTACCAAAGTTTCATCCTCTGGGTCTTCAGTTCCAGAACCAATAATGTTGCCAAGGTCAAACATTGCCCTTTTCTTCTTCCTTAATTGGCTCACCTTGGCAATTTTTGACAGGCAAGGAGGGAGTCTGGGAGATCTCTTCATTGACCATTTGACCTGATGTGCTGGGTAAGTTACTTACAAGATCAGACTCATGGATCACTGGAAATTATGGAATAGCAGAGTCTGGTTGCAATCCATCAGACAATCTGCACATTTCATTCTTAAACTCATTGTAAATCTGACACTTTCTTTCTGGAGCAATAAAGCTAATACCACGAAATCTAGGGTCACACACAGATGAGATCAACAGGAACTGACTGTCATCTGCTTCTTGATAGCATGATCTTAAATCTTTACAAATAACTTTCTTGAGATCTGCTACAAACTCGGTGTCATTTGGATCTTCCTGGTAATGCGTATGGATCAGTTGATGCATAGTTGGGGCAATGATGGAAATTGTGCAATAAGAGCTTCCACTAAGTTAAACAGTTTTTTCCTTAAGGGGCATCAAAACTTCAACCAAACTCTCTAATAAGCCAATTTGTCTTAACTCAAGGCTCAAGTCTTTCAATTTTGAGGGACCTTCCATTAAAACAGCAGAGATTGGCAGTTGTTGTTCTAAAACAGATTGTATCATGTCAAATGTTGAGTTCCAGTGGGTATCAACATCTTGTATTAGCTTTCGCTTTGGAAGTTTAAGCAAGGCTTGCTTTGCCGTCAGAAGATTGGAGCTTTGAGTCGAGTAATGGAAATGACTCACAAGGTGTTTTACCCTGCCAACAACCTGTGAAACCGAGTTTATCTCTAGAGCTTTTCTGGCTGCCAGATTTAAGGTGTGACCTATGCAACCAATAGTGGTTTTATCCATCAGTTTCCATGCATTTATAATGTCCTGCATTAGCTTGATCTTGGTTTCTGCATACATTTTTGGAATTGTGACATTTTGTATGGTTTGCCTACAAGGTACCTCATACCAGGCATTCAATTTGCCGATAAAGTTTCTAAATTCCGCACTTTCTACTGTACTCAGTGGTACCAAATCCTTTACAATCCATTCAGCCATGCACTGAGTCAAATCTTGATGCATTTTTCCATCCTTTGGATAGGGCTTACTAGATCCCAAAAATGATGCCAAATTTGTCTGCACCTTTGGTATTACTTCCTTGGGGCATTGGAAAGGTCACTATGGAAGTTGTTCAGGTGTGCTGATATATTTGATGTATTGCCACCTTTATAAGGTTTGACAACTTTGCATATCTTACATATTGTTGTTGTCCTGTTAATTTTTTCCCCTTCTTTAACAAGTCCAAAATATTTCCACACTTTGCTGGTACTAGTGCGCTGAGGTCCATCATAGTCAATAATTTCTTTGTTTTGTAACTGTTATGCCATTTTTATTTTTTAATAACCAAAAAGATATAAAAATACTACCAAAGACAATCCAAAAATACTAAAACACCTTTCAAAACAAAAGCACATGTCAAGGCTGAAAAATGAAAATTCGCGGGAAGCGGGAGTTACTAAACTTTTGGATACAACATGTATACCATAACGTAAATTTCGTATGATTTCCTGTGTACCTAAGGTGTACTGGATTTGTTAAAAAACATGAATTATGCTAAAATAAAGGTAATAAATACATATTTATTAGTAGATTTGGCATTTGTATGATGATTAAAGTGTGCTAAGATCTTTATTGTGAAAAACCGGATTAAAATAGTACAAACTGTATACCGTTTTGTAGCCTATTACAGGTCAATATATAACAGACCGGCATATCATTCACAACACTACTGTTGAGTAAATCCATTGTAACTCAAAATATTGCAGTTAGAGTATTTTCCTAAAACATGTTGTTCAGCTACTTTTTCCTTAACTATAACATGGCATATCGTTTGGGGTTCCATTGCATGCCATAAGTGAGCAATAGCTATTTTCTTATTTGTAGCCAAATTATGACGGAAATAAATGTCAAATACCTTCACAAGTATTAAAGTTAGGCAAATCTTTTCATTTGTTATTCATCTCGTTTTTGATAAGCTTACTTTCCTGTGTCCTTTATATTTTTGTTGCTTTTGCAGATCTAGGTCAATAGCTAAGTGAGCAGTTAGCTGAGTAATAGCTACTAAAATGAGTAAATGTCTTTTATCTCTAAAAGTATTATAGGTAGGCAATTTCTTCGAAATAAGTCATTCACCTACTTTTGGGTGATCTACCACATAGTGAAGTTGCAGATCTATAGCTTTTTGTATAGCACACTCATAGCTACTAAAATGAGTAAATGTCTTTTATCTCTAAAAGTATTACAGGTAGACAATTTCTTCTAAATAAGTCATTCACCTACTTTTGGCTGATCTACCACATAGTAAAGTTGCAGAACTGTAGCTCTTGGGATAGCTGAGTAATAGCTACTAAAATGAGGAAATGTCTTTTATCTCTAAATGTATTACACATATGCAATTTCTTCTAAATAAGTCATTCACCTACTTTTGGGTGATCTACCACACAGTGAAGTTTCAGATCTATAGCTCTTTGCATACTCAATCATTGCTACTAAAATGAGTAAATGTCTTTTATCTGTAAAAATATTTCATATACACAATCTTCTTTAAAATAAGTCATTCACCTACTTTTGGGTGATCTACCTAATAGTGAAGTTTCAGATCTATAGCTCTTTGCATAGCACCTCCTAGCTACTAAAATGTCTTGTATCTGTAAAAGTATTGAATATTATACGCAATTTCTTCTATATAAGTTATTCACCTACTTTTGGCCGATCTACCACGTAGTGAAGTTGCAGAACTGTAGCTCTTTGGATGGCAGAGAAATAGCCACTAAAATGAGTAAATGTCTTTTATTTCTAAAAGTGTTACAGATAGGCAATTTCTTCTAAATATGTCCTTCACCTACTTTGGGTTGATCTACCACATAGTGAAGTTGCACATCTATAGCTCTTTGCATAGCTGAGTCATATACCTGCTAAAATGAGTAAATGTCTTTTATCTCTAAAAGTATTGCAGATAGGCAATTTCTTCTAAATAAGTTGTTCGCCTACTATTGGGTGATCTACCACATAGTGAAGTTGCACAACTGTAGCTCTTTGCATAGCTGAGTAAGAGGTTACTAAAATGAGTAAATGTCTTTTATCTTTAAAAGTATTGGACATAGACAATTTCTTCTAAGTAAGTCTTTCTCCTACTTTTGGGCGATCTATCACATAGTGAAGTTGCAGAACTGTAGCTCTTTGGATGGCAGAGTAATAGCCACTAAAATGAGTAAATGTCTTTTATCTCTAAAAGTGTTACAGGTAGGCAATTTCTTCTAAATATGTCCTTCACCTACTTTGGGTTGATCTACTACATAATAAAGTTGCAGAACTGTAGCTCTTTGGATGGCAGAGTAATAGCTAATAAAATTAGTAAATGCCTTTTGTCTTTAAAAGTACTGCAATCAAACATTAAAGTGCCTCTTGTTTATTTATGGGTAGATTTTAATGGAATGAATATGAGGAGAAGAAATTTTGGAGTGTGTGTAAATAAAAATATTAAAAAAATTGTGCGCAAAAGATAGGTATTTGTGTACATGCATGATCCATTTTCTTAAAAAAATTGGACAAAAAATTAAAAATAGGAAACTAAAGGTCAAATAATGCACTTAAGATTATTGCATAATAAAGCTAATAAATGAGGCTAAAAATAGAATAATAGGAAAATAGTACAAAAATATAAAAAAATATTAGGAAATATAAATACATAAATATACGAACAAATTTAATGAGTCCTTTATTTATTATCCACCTGTTTCTTTAAATAATAAGTAACATAAGTCCATCAATAAAAAATGCAATAAATGGAGGGATGAAATTATGAAAAAAAAAATTAACTTTTGATTCCTTTTTCATTTTTTCATGGATATCATGTAATAAATCAAGCAGAAGCTGTCTTAAATACCTTTCCAATGATGTATATAACATATTTGTAAGTTAAATATTTTTGGAAATATCAAAGAAAAATAAGGCCTTATTGATGAATTTAGGACACCAGTTAAGTTACAACTGGGCAAAAATAGGGTATTTATGTTAAAACTGCCACAAATATCTCAATATTAATATCTATTAAATATTTTACAAATATTTATTACACTATTTCCATTATGTTTTTTATAAGATAAATGCATATGTATATAAATCACATAAATTATATATTCGCTACTTCCTGGTTCTTCTGTCACAGATGTTTTTGTTTATCTCGATACCTTCCCAGGATGCTTTGTGTGAATCAAAATGCTGATTGGGCTTATTATTTTGTGACATTTAAAGTTTAATTATCACAGATAACCTTCGTATTTTAGTTTAATTAAAAATATTTACTGCATGGAAAAAATATTTTCTGCATGTTCCTATTTTCGTGTTGGAATCAATATACCTAAAATATTAAGGTAATACTTAAAATATTACATGCCATTCTGCATACGCGAATTTACAGTTTCAAATGCCTCGTTTTTTGCAAATGAAGTGGCTGGAGTATGGTTAATCACCGCACTAGAGAAGAAATTCTACAGTACGGTAGCATTAGCTAAAGTGCGGTTCTTGCTCGTACACGGGTAGTCACTGAGATAAACGGTCATAGAGATAAACGGCCTTCAGAAATAGTCACATAAAAACAGTTAAAATATTTAAACAACTATATAACATGGACCAAATGACATGGAAAACATGTCTGTTTTTTTATTTAGTTTGTGTAATTTTGCTATTTACACAACTCAGATTTGAAAACTTTGAAGACCATTTATCTCTGTGACCACCTGTGTAACTTAAACATCTCATTGAGTGAAGGAAATGTGAGGCCACGATGGGGGTTTCTATATTTTTGAAATAAAAAATCTAGCAATATTTTACAAATAAAATATCAAATGCTAGTACTTGTACACATGCAGACTTAAGAAAAAAAGAGGCCACGATAGATTGTCTACCATTTTACAAACAGAAGTCTTGCAATATGTTACTCTTACTGCACCTGCTGTTGACATTTTCTAGCAATACTTTACAAATAGAATATCAAATGCAAGTACTTACACACACAGACTTAAGGTAATATGAGGCCACAATGGGGTTTCTAGCCATATTTTATAACAGAAGATCTAATCAACCAGTGTGCTTTTCGTCTGCAAACGTGATTAATTTAATTAACCAATGAAACCGATTGTTACTGAAACCGCACTCAAGACAGAGTTCTGGGGTGCAGCAATCCGTACAGTAGCATTATTTCTATGGAATGGTTTTACCGCACAGCAGCCAGTGGGTAAAAACAACCAGAAGAACCAGGAAGTAGCAAAAATATAATTTTATTGCGTTAATACATGGACAATATGCTAAACCGGTCGGCGCAGACCGGCCCGCCAAACGTCAGAAAAAGACGTCCTGTGTCTCCACCGGCTGGCCGGTCCTCACACTGCACTCGCCAGGTGGCGTGTCGTACTTCCTTCCTGTCTAGACAAGCTGACGTCATAGCATCTTTTTCGTTTGGCGCATGCACTGCTGGAACGAATATTTGGAAATTGTTTTATATTTTATTTTATGTGAGTTTGAAGAAGTGCTGGATTGTTGAACTTTGCGTATCACTTCCTCACATACTATAGATCATCTCTACAGTTATTTTAGTACTTGGAACGCTTTGTGAGTTGTTAGAAGTGCGGTTTTATTTACCTTACGGATCACTTCCTCACGTGTATTTTCTATCATGTCTTCTCCAAGTCAACGTAGGGGGGGGTGCGGCCACATGATGGCTGGCTTTGACCACCACACTGTGTGTGCTAGGTGCCGTGACAAGAAGAAGGGCTCAGACCCTTGTGTTAAGTCCCCACCTGAATCCTGTGATCATTGCGACCTTTTGACGCCGGAACAAAGGACTCAGCTTTCAACCCCCTCCTACAAGCTGAAGAAGGAACGGAAAGAGGCCAAGTCTTCAACACCCATCAAAGATTCAGACACTCTCAGTCCCACCCTTGTGGACCCGGCACTTGTGTCGGTAGTAGGGGTAGTGGATGGCCAGGGTACCTCCGGTGCCTCTGGTTTGAGTGGGCCGGAAGAGAAGAGGAGGAAATCTGAAAAGAAATCTGAGAAGAAGTCTGCATCTAAGTCGGTTAAGCCGGACAAGTCGGTCAAGTCACCCAGCCGGCCTGCATCCTCATCTTCATCTACCGGACAGGGGAAGTCCACTGCCCCTTCTACCGACTCCAAATTATCAGATTTGGACAAAAAGTGGTCGGACCGGTTCAACAGACTGGAGGCCCTGCTTATGGCCAAGACCTTGGACCGACCTCAGGAACCAGTGTTTGGAACTGTAAAGGTCACCCCCTCACATGCTCCACCAGCTGATTTGATCCGACCGGAACCCTTCATTCAACCGACTACTCTTCCTCAACCAGCCGACACTGCCCTTGCCTCACCGGCCACCGACCCAGTTCCTCACGGGTCTTCTACTACCTCAAAAGCCTCATCCTCAGGCCTACCAGAACTGGCACAACCAAGGCAGAAACGTCCGGCCACGGCCTTTGACATATCTAAGAAAGACGCCTCTCCCTCTAGTGATTCGGAATCGGACAGCCTGTCTTCCGACCATCCTCTTGTTGATATCTTTCCGGAGGAAGGGGAATTGTCAGACGATATGGAGGCAAATGCATCTGATCATGATCAGTCCCTCTCGGAGGAGCAATCCTACCGAGAAACTATGAGGGGGATTAGATCCTTCATGAACTGGTCTCATATTCCGGACATTGACACTGGGGCGACAACATCTGAAGACAATCCTTTCTCCGGCCCCAAGATGCACACTCCTGGAAAAGTCTCTGTTTCTCTACCGACAGATGAATGGCTCTGCAAAAAACTTTCAAAGCTCAATCTTACCCTTACTCAAGGATACCCTACTCGAGCTTCTGAAGCAGGGGGCCTCTTGAGAGACCAATTCGTCCGGCCACCGAAATCACAGACAAAGTGGTATGGGTGCCACCCAAATCCAAAGAAGGACTCCGACCAAGCAGTTACTGCGTGGCACACCGGCTCTTCACGCCTGAACAGTGGATACTTGAGGATTGCCAGACAGGCCGGTATAGCAAGTGCCCCACCCATGTCGCGGCCTATTTCCCAAGAGAACTTACGTAAATGGGAAAAATCCGCGCGTGAGTCCACTATTATATGCAACCAGGCTGCTGGATTCAACAGGTGTTTGCTGAAGGTCCAACAGAGCATGGGTGCACAGTTAAAGGCAATAAGAGTGGAGTCAAAGGGCAAGGCACCGACCAAGGCTTCAGCTGCTGTTGACGAGCTTCAATTTTTACTGGACTTCAACGCCAGTGTGTGTCAATCTATGGCTAAAGCAGTCGAACACCTCACTGAATTTGTGTTCGTCAACATGGCAAATGCAACCCTCCTGAGGCGGGATTCTTATCTGGCATACCTTAAGGCTGGTGTGAAGGCGGACACCCTCAACGCCCTCCGCACCTCACCTCTTCATGTGGAGACTCTCTTCCCAGACTCTTGTGTTAAAAAGGCTGAGGAGGACATTACTGACTTTGATAGGAACAAGTCTGGCTCTGTATATAAGGGTCGCCGCTACCACCCATATGAAAGGCAGGAACAAAGGTCGGACAGAAAACAGGACAAACCGGCCTGGAAGAACTTGTCACGCACCCAGCGCCGCAAGAACAAAGGGAAACAACAGTACTCCTCACGTCCTGCCAAGGGTCAGCAGCAGTATAAATGACAATCAATGTGTTTTGCAATTGAGACCACTGCTGCTGACCGGGAGCCCACAAGAGACTATAAACACTTTAAATGCAAAGTTAACTGTTGTCAATTCTGCTCATACTGCGCCCGGGCATTCGCAAAAGAAAGAAATAAGTCCCGGGGCAGCAGTTTGTTTTCCAGATCTAAGTTCATTAAAATCTGTGAAAGGTGTTTCTTGTGTCATTCCATTGTCTCATGCAAATATTGTAACAAATGCTCCCAATGTTGCCACAAATCTTCCTGTGGGGGCCAGACTCCAAATGTTTTGGGAAAAGTGGTCAGAGCTGGGGGCCGGTCCGAAAGTTGTTCAAATCCTGAGGGAGGGGTACACCCTTCCCTTCCGGACCAGGCCAAACTTGTCAAGAACCCCAACAGTTGTAAGCTGCTATGGCAATCCCCACAGAAACCTCAAACTGTTAGAGGCATTACATCAGCTTACGGCAAAAAATGCTATAGAACGGGTACACAAACAAACATCCCTAGGGTTTTTCAACCGACTATTCCTGGTTCCCAAACCCAACAACAAATGGAGGCCAATACTAGATTTGAGCAATCTAAATCCCTTTCTCAAAACAGAGAAATTCAAGATGGAGACTCCGGAAACCATCAGAACCTCTCTCCAAAAAGGGGAGTGGGTAACCTCCATAGACTTCAAGGATGCATATTTCCACATCCCCATACAGGAACAGTCAAGGAAATATTTGAGATTTCACACCCAGGGACAGACCTTTCAGTTCAAAGCTCTCCCCTTCGGCCTATCCACAGCTCCCATGGAGTTCACTGTCATAGCAAAGGAGGTGAAGCTTATGGCCACTCAGAAGGGTATAAGGCTCTACCAATACCTAGACGACTGGTTGGTGAGGTCCACATCCCACCGGGCCTGTCTCCAACATACACAGGTCCTAGTACAACTGTGCCTACAGCTGGGTTGGCTGGTAAACATAGAAAAGTCGGAATTGGACCCCAAGCAAGTTTTCAACTTCGTCGGTTACCAATTCGACCTCCAGTCCGGTCGGGTCCGACCGACACCGGACAGGTGGCAAAGCCTACAGGAAAAGATACTAGAACTCATCTCCCGACCGGCTTGTTCAGTACGGGAACTGATGTCTTTAATAGGCCTGCTAACCGCGACAGAGAAACAAGTTCACCTAGGCCGACTACACATGAGGCCCATGCAGTGGCACCTCAAAAGAAATTGGAGAATACCGGAATCCCTACACAAGCGGATCCCTCTGCCCAGATCTCTGCATCCTCACTTACAATGGTGGCTGCAAGAAGACAACGTTCTCACAGGCCAACCACTACACCCTCTACAGCATGCTCTGCAAATCTTTACAGATGCATCAAAAGAAGGGTGGGGCGCTCACTTAAACGAGCATATTGCCAGAGGATCCTGGTCCCTACCGGAAAGCAAATTGCACATAAATTACTTGGAGTTAAAAGCAGTCTTTCTGGCTCTAAAAGAGTTCCAAAAGGTATGCATAGGCAAAATGGTGCTAGTTGCAACCGACAATACTACCGTAGTAGCCTACATCAACAAGGAAGGGGGCATGAGGTCGGGCCCACTTTGTGCCCTACTCTGGAGAATCTTGACCTGGTGCACCAGGGAGCAAGTAACTCTGAGAGCACGACACATTCCCGGCCACCTAAATGTAGTGGCAGACAAATTGTCCAGATTGGGTCAGACCATCCAGACCGAATGGTCCCTCCTGCCAGAAATCTTCCAAGCCCTATGCGACAGGTGGCATCAGCCTCAAATAGATCTATTTGCTACGAGGTTCAACAACAAGCTCCCCCTGTTCGTATCACCGGTACCGGACCCCAGGGCCACTGCAGTGGATGCACTCAGTTTGTCATGGGAAGATCTGGACGCATACGCCTTCCCACCAACAGCCATTTTGGGCAAAGTGGTGGAGAAGTTACAAGACTCCCCGTACCGGAGGTTGATCATTATTGCCCCGGGGTGGCCCAACATGGCATGGTTTTGGGACCTAGTGGAGATGTCCAGCCAGATACCATTGCTTCTACCTCAGTTGCCGAACCTTCTGACTCAGCCATTCAATCAGACCCCTCACAGGAGTCTAACAAACCTAAATCTCCACGCATGGCTCCTAGAGCCACAGCTATCAAGGAGCAGGGTTTCTCTGAGGCAGTGGCAACAAGAATTGAAGCTCCTCAAAGAGGATCAACTAGATCCGTCTATGAGGCAAAGTGGGCCATTTTTACGAAGTGGTGCGTCACAAATCAGGTGGACTTCAGGACACCTCCTGTAAAGTCAGTTGCTGATTTCCTCATGTACCTTTTTGAGGAAAGGAAATTGCAACCCAGCACCATTGATGGCTACAGGTCTGCCATTGCTGATAAATTGGGCAGTTCAACCCTCAACATCAGCAAAGATGAAAATCTCACCCGTCTCTTGGATAGCTTCCACAGAGACAGACCCAAGGGCAGAAGAGGTATCCCCTCCTGGAACCTATCTCTGGTTTTACACCAGTTAACAAAGGCTCCCTTTGAGCCAATTAAGGAGGCCTCCTTGAAGCATTTGACCTTCAAGACAGTTTTCCTCTTAGCCTTGGGATCAGGCAAACGCAGAAGTGAGATTCATGCTTGGCAACATAAGAACATCAGACACCAGTCTGATTGGACTAAGATATCCCTGTACCCTTCTCCCAGCTTCCTCTCCAAAAATCAGCTGGCTAAAGAGGGTCCAGACAGTGTGGCCCCAGTGGTTATCCCAGCCCTGGCCCCCACTCTGGATAGATCTCTTAAGTCTGACAGATCCCTCTGTCCGGTTAGAGCCTTGCGTTACTATTTGGACAGGACATCAGACTTCAGGCAGAATAAAGAGTTGGTTTTTGTCTCCTTCAAAAAAGGCTTCGACAAGGACATCTCACCTGCCACTATCTCCTCTTGGATCAAACAAACTGTGATCCTATGTTATGAGCTCTCAGACCAGGAGGCCCACAAGTTACATCAGGTTAAAGCCCATGATGTCAGGGCCTTCGCTGCTTCAAAGGCCTTCCAGTCGGGGGTCTCCTTGGAACAAATACTAGCAGCATGCCACTGGAAGTCACATAACACCTTCACCCAATTCTATTTGAAGGATGTGGCATGGGCTGATTCTGAGCTTTACCACCTGGGACCTGTAGTGGCTGCTCAGCAGATCCACAAATAACCCAGGCCAGAGAGGAGATCTGTACATATGTATATAGTGTATATATAGTTAAGAAGCATCAAAAAAAAAAAAAAAAAAATCAAACGTGCTTCCTTCGGGAGGTTTATTTCTTGGGACTGAACTCATCCCTCTCTTCCCCTACCTCAGAGCAGGTCTGTTAAAAAAGGGGGGGGGAGGCGAGTCGGTTTGGACCGGTTAACCGGTCTCTGTTGACCGACCATAGCCTTAAGGGTCTTGATAATCCTAGATCGACCCAGGCTTTAAGTTGTTAGTTATTTTCTGAGTTCGTATAAGTCCCTAGTAACTTACCCGCCGACCAAGCGGTAGTTATTCAGCATATTGTCCATTGGATAGGATGTATTAACGCAATAAAATTGCAAATTTAATAAGTAAATTAAATTTTTATAAGTTAATACCCTATCCAATGGACACGCAAGACCCTCCCACCGACCCCGCTATCAGTTTACTAGGGGTCTAATAGGTTTAGACAACGAAAAAGATGCTATGACGTCAGCTTGTCTAGACAGGAAGGAAGTACGACACGCCACCTGGCGAGTGCAGTGTGAGGACCGGCCAGCCGGTGGAGACACAGGACGTCTTTTTCTGACGTTTGGCGGGCCGGTCTGCGCCGACCGGTTTAGCATATTGTCCATTGGATAGGGTATTAACTTATAAAAATTTAATTTACTTATTAAATTTGCAATTTATGTGAATACTGTATAGATACGAATGTTAATCATAAAAATTATAATGGAAATAGTGTAATAAATTAAACAAGTTAGTTCTGTGTACAATATGGAATTTATGCAAGATATTTACAGCAGTTTTCATAAAAGATCACCTATTTTTGCCCACTACTGGTGAATACTACGTGTTCAACTCTATCCACTCTCAAAGTAAATGTCTAATATCTTCAAAAGTACTGCACATAGCCTATTCCTTTCCTGTATGTTGTTCACATACTTTTGGGTCAGTTATAACATGGTAAAATTGCAGACCTATAGTTCACTGCATAGCTGAGTTATAGCTACTTTCAAAGTATCGCTGTTGAGTAAGTTAGTTGTAACTGGAAAACTATTGCATTAAGAGTATTTCGTTCAAATATGTTATTCATCTACTTTTTGGTCAGCTATAACATAGTAAAGTCACATGTAGCTCATTGCATAGCTGAGCAATAGCTACTTTGAGGTTTTCACTGTTGAATAAATCAGTTGTATCTTGAAAACTATTGCATTTGGAGAATTTGGTTTAAATATGTTTTTTATTGCGTTAATACATCCTATCCAATGGACAATTGCTAATCCGGTCGGCGCGGACCGGCCCGCCAAACGTCAGAAAAAGACGTCCTGTGTTTCCACCGGCCAGACCGGTCCAGTACTGTGCACTCGCCAGGTGGCATGTCATACTTCTTTCCTGTCTAGACAGCGTGACGTCATAGCATCTTTTTCGTTTGGCGCGTGCTAGTGCACTAGGATTTTTATTCCAAGAAGTTTTCTCAGTTTTTCTTCTGCCATTTTGAATTTTTGTCAGTGTTATTTGTTTTCATCATATACCAGGACTATCATGTTGTCTCCTGGCCAACGCAGAGGGAGTTGTGGGCACGCTATGGTGAACTTTGACTCGCATGCCTTTTGTGCAAGGTGTCGCGAGAAGGGTAAGGGTACAGACGATTGTGTCAAAAATCCCCAATCTTCTGATTGCAAGATTTGTAATGCCTTCTCTGAAGAACAACGCCTTCAGCTAGCCACCCCCTCGTATAGAATTAAGAAAGAAAAAAGGGAGGCGAAGAAACTTGAAGCAACCCCTGCTAAAGACAGTGAGGAGTTAATTGATCCAGCTAGCGTGTCTGTTATTGGGCCCGTAGAGAAACCAAGTACGTCTAAATCTCCTGTTGAGGCCCCTCCTGACGGTTGGTGCTTCATGGTGGAGCCCGCGAAATTGGTTCCCGCGAAAATTTTCTACAGGACTTGGAACCTCTACCACGTTTGGGGGTGTGGTAGAGGTAGAGGTAATTTTAATTGGGGAAGGTGTGGTGGAGGTGGGGGAGAGGTGTGGTAAAGGTGAGATATAGTATATATTTGTTGCCACATCTACCACGTTTTGGGGTGTGGTAGAGGTAGAGGTTCATTCCAGTAAGTTTAATTGGAGAAGGCATAGTACAGGTGGGGGAGAGGTGTGGTAGAGGTCAGATATAGTATATATTTCTTGCAACATCTACCACGTGTTGGGGGTGTGGTAGAGGTACAGGTTGATCCCAGTAATTTTAATTGGAGAAGGCATGGTAGAGGTGGGGGAGAGGTGTGGTAGAGGTCAGATGTAGTATATATTTCTTGCAACCTTTACCACATTTTGGGGGTGTGGTAGAGGTAGAGGTCTGCCCCCTTAATTTTAGTTGGAGAAGGCGTGGTAGAGGTGGGGGAGAGGTGTGGTAGAGGTGAGATATAGTATATATTTCTTGCAACATGTACCATGTTTTGGGGGTGTGGTAGAGGTAAAGGTTGATCCCAGTAATTTTAATTGGAGAAGGTGTGGTACAGGCGGGGGAGAGGTGTGGTAGAGGTCAGATATAGTATACATTTCTTGAAATGTTTACCACGTTTTGAGGGTGTGGTAGAGGTAGAGGTTCATCCCAGTAATTTTAATTGGAGAAGGCGTGGTAGAGGTGGGCGAGAGGTGTGGTGCAGGTGAGATATAGTATATATTTCTTGCAACATCTACCACGTTTTGGGGGTGTGGTAGAGGTAGAGGTTGATCCCAGTAATTTTAATTGGAGAAGGCGTGGTAGAGGTGGGTGAGAGGTGTGTTGGAGGTCAGATATAGTATATATTTCTTGCGACATGTACCACGTTTTGGGGGTGTGGTAGAGGTAGAGGTTGATTCCAGTAATTTTAATTGGAGAAGGCGTGGTAGAGGTGGGTGAGAGGTGTGTTGGAGGTCAGATATAGTATATATTTCTTGCGACATGTACCACGTTTTGGGGGTGTGGTAGAGGTAGAGGTTGATTCCAGGAATTTCTAATCGGTAAAGGCGTGATAGAGGTGGGGGAGAGGTGTGGTAGAGGTGACATGTAGTATATATTACTTGCAATGTCTACTACGTTTTGGGGGTGTGGTAGAGGTAGAGGTTCAACCTAGTAATTATATAAATTGGTTCCCGCGAAAATTTTCTACAGGACTTGGAACCTCTACCACGTTTGGGGGTGTGGTAGAGGTAGAGGTAATTTTAATTGGGGAAGGTGTGGTGGAGGTGGGGGAGAGGTGTGGTAAAGGTGAGATATAGTATATATTTGTTGCCACATCTACCACGTTTTGGGGTGTGGTAGAGGTAGAGGTTCATTCCAGTAAGTTTAATTGGAGAAGGCATAGTACAGGTGGGGGAGAGGTGTGGTAGAGGTCAGATATAGTATATATTTCTTGCAACATCTACCACGTGTTGGGGGTGTGGTAGAGGTACAGGTTGATCCCAGTAATTTTAATTGGAGAAGGCATGGTAGAGGTGGGGGAGAGGTGTGGTAGAGGTCAGATGTAGTATATATTTCTTGCAACCTTTACCACATTTTGGGGGTGTGGTAGAGGTAGAGGTCTGCCCCCTTAATTTTAGTTGGAGAAGGCGTGGTAGAGGTGGGGGAGAGGTGTGGTAGAGGTGAGATATAGTATATATTTCTTGCAACATGTACCATGTTTTGGGGGTGTGGTAGAGGTAAAGGTTGATCCCAGTAATTTTAATTGGAGAAGGTGTGGTACAGGCGGGGGAGAGGTGTGGTAGAGGTCAGATATAGTATACATTTCTTGAAATGTTTACCACGTTTTGAGGGTGTGGTAGAGGTAGAGGTTCATCCCAGTAATTTTAATTGGAGAAGGCGTGGTAGAGGTGGGCGAGAGGTGTGGTGCAGGTGAGATATAGTATATATTTCTTGCAACATCTACCACGTTTTGGGGGTGTGGTAGAGGTAGAGGTTGATCCCAGTAATTTTAATTGGAGAAGGCGTGGTAGAGGTGGGTGAGAGGTGTGTTGGAGGTCAGATATAGTATATATTTCTTGCGACATGTACCACGTTTTGGGGGTGTGGTAGAGGTAGAGGTTGATTCCAGGAATTTCTAATCGGTAAAGGCGTGATAGAGGTGGGGGAGAGGTGTGGTAGAGGTGACATGTAGTATATATTACTTGCAATGTCTACTACGTTTTGGGGGTGTGGTAGAGGTAGAGGTTCAACCTAGTAATTATATCCCCAGACGAAAGTCGGGGATATATTGGAATCAGGTCCGTCGCGCCGCCGCCGCCGCCGCCGCCGTAGAAATTTCCTTGTGGACGCGATAACTCAAAAACAAATTAATATTTTTTTTTCAAACTTGGTACACATGTTAAGGGTGCCCAAAGGAAGATCCCTATTTTAAGGTGACCTTAAACTCCCAGTAAAAAAGAACTTATGGCCACCTTAAGGTCAGAAATTGCACTTTTGGCCACTTAGAGCCCTGTAGGTCACAAACTATGATGCTCAGCTGGCTGAAATTTTACCTGACAACACATTAATATGTTCTTAGTACATGTGCCGAAAATCACGACTTTAAGTTGAGGAGAAAATTGTCCTTGAGGCCCATAAATACCCCCACTTAGGGATTTTTTGCTATACTTTTCACATATTTTGCCCTATAATTTGGAAGTGGTAATTCTGATGAGTCTCAAACTGTGCTAGGTATAACTTTGATATGTAATCCTTGTCTGTAGAAAATTTTAGGGCTGTAGGTTTACCCAAAGGGGTCGACTTAAGGTCTCAAAAGTGCCCACAGAGACCCAATTTATGCACTTTTTGCCACTTTCAAGCACTGTAGCTTTCAAATTATGTCTCTCATCTAAGTTAAATATCATCTGGGAATATATCTATGTGTTTTCTTATATGTGCCCCAACATTTAGGCCTTTAATGGACAGTTAACCTGTGTATCAGGACCATAAACACCCACCCGAGTGACCCTTATAAGACATTTTTCACATCTTTTTCCCTGTAACTTGGAAATGGTAAGTCTGAGAAGTTTCAAACTGTATTAGATATATATTCTGTGTGTAATCTTAGTATGTAACAGATTTTAAGTCTGAAGCTTTAATTTTGAAGGTCAAATTGAGGTCTCTAAAAGGCTCCCAAAGACCCAATATTTGGACTTTTTCCTACTTTTAAGCCCTGTGACTGTCAAACTATGTGACTGATAGAGCTCAAATCCTATCTGGGAAGATATTAGTATGTTATTTATATATGTGCCAAAAATTAAGGCTTTAAGAAGACATTTAACCTGTGTATGAGGACCATAAATCCCCACCCGAGTGACCATTTTTAGACATTTTTCACATATTTTGCCCTGTAACTTGGAAATGGTAAGTCTAAGAAGTTTCAAACTGTATTAGATGCATATTCTATGTGTAATCTTAGTATGTGACAAATTTTAAGTCTGAAGCTTTAATTTGAAGGCCACATTTAGGTCTCTAGAAGGCCCCATAAAGACCCAGTATTTGGACTTTTTGCCAATTTTAAGGCCTGTGACTGTTAAACTATGTGACTGATAGAGCTGAAATCTCATCTGGGAATACATTATTATGTTCTTTTTACATGTGCCAAAAATCAAGGCTTCAAGTAGACATTTAACCTGTGTATGAGGACCTTAAACACCCACCTGAGTGACCCTTTTAAGACATTTTTCACATATTTTGCTTTGTAACTTGGAAATGGTAAGTCTGAGAAGTTTCAAACTTTATTAGATACATATTCTATGTGTAATCTTAGTATGTAACAAATTTTAAGTCTGAAGCTTTAATTTGAAAGCCACATCGAGATCTCTAAAAGGCCCACAGAGACCCAATATTTGGACTTTTTGCCACCTTTAAGCCCTGTGACTGTTAAACTATGTGATTGATGGAGCTGAAATCCCATCTGGGAATGCATTATTATGTCCTTTTTACATATGGCGAAAATCAAGGTTTTTAGTAGACATTTAACCTGTGTATGAGGGCCATAGACACTCGCCCAAGTGCCTTTTTGGACATTTTTTCCGTATTTTGCCCTGTTATTTGGAAATGCTTAGTGTGACAAGTCTTAAACTGTATTATATATAATTTTTGTTTGTTATGTATGTCCCCCAAAAAGTTTCAGATCTGTAGTTTAATTGCTAAGGTCTCTTTAACAATTGTAAAATGCCCACAGAAACCCAATTTATGGACATTATGCCACTTTAAAGCCCAGTAACTGTCAAACTATGTGGGTTATAGAGCTGAAATCTTTGAATTTTTAAAAGGAAATGCCTGTCTATTTAAATTTTGAATATTAATAATGTTATGGCTATCTTAGTCTTTTAAGAACTTATTTTTATGTGTTATACCTCTGCTTGCTGAGTTTTTAACTTTTTAAAATGAAACTGGTTAAACGCCGGTTAAACATATTCAAGTAGACAAAATGGACACTTTAAGTGAGCTTTAAGTCCCAATATTAATGAAATTATATCCGTATGTAGTAAAACTAGGGGATTTTTAACCCTCAACTAGCCCAGTTTTATTCAACTTGCCTCAGTTAATTTTGACACAGCTCCTACAGTTATGAACTCATTTCAGTTGATAATCACATACTTAAAATTCTCAATTCTTTTTGTATTTGAGTACCCCTTTTATATAGATTGTTTGTTTACCATTTATGCTGTAGCACTCCATCTCTTTGAGAGAACATGTAAACTGTGTAAAAAAGATGTAGAAGATGAGATACATTTTGTTTGTGTTTGTCCAGCTTTAGAGCTGATTCGTATGAAATATTTCAAAATTTTAAATATAGATAAATCTGAATTATTAATAGATCAATTATCAAGGGTATTAACTCATATGAATGTCAATATGGTTATTAATTTTATTTTTGATTTGTGGCAAGAAAGAAAAAGTAAATTATATTGTTAATTTTTATGTATTGAATTGCTGTCTTTATTTACTGTATCTTACCTCAAAATATGTTTGCTCTGTTTGTTATTAACTCTCTATTTAAAGTGACTTATAAGCCCATATAGGGCTGGGTATTACTTCAATAGTTTTTGTATAATCCTTGTCAACATAATACATGTCACTATAATAAACTAATAAACTAAACTAAGTCCCAACCCACATCCCCCACCCGGATTCCCCCCACCCACCTCTGGGACCTCCAGCTATATTGAGTGACACTAAATAAACAAAGGTATTTAATGATATCAGATGAGAAACAAAGACCTCAATGGGGTTGCAGATCTTGTGTAATAGTGAGAGAGGTGTGGAGAAGGGGAGAGGGGTGGGGGTGGGAGGTGGTGGGCTTCATTACATATAACACAAAGGGGAGTCAGAACTGAGATTGTGTCACATATTTAGGTTGCATATATATGGACCACTTATATAGGTATAGAGGAAATGAATAACTGAAAACAATTTGCAAATTCTAAAAATAATATAATAAAATAATAATATAAATAATTTTTTTTTAAATAATATTTTATTTGTGAACAAATATAGAAACAGATATGCGCTTTTGGGATTATGAATTTTAGAATGGACATTGAATCATCAATCATTTAAATACTTTGAAGGAAGATTGAAAAGTATGATGAGTTGAGTTAAAAATAATATTTTATTTGTCAACAAATATAGAAACAGATATGCTCTTTTGGGATTATTATTTTAGAATGGACATTCAATCATCAATCATTTAAATACTTTGAAAATAGGTTTAGAGTTATCATTGCAGGAAGATTGAAAATATAATTTGAGTTATGTATTCGGCGTCTGGGGATACACCATCTTCCTTGGAAGATATAAACAGAGTAGATTGATGTGCTGAAGTTCATATAATAATGGGTAATTATGTTTTTAAAAATTCCCGATCAAAACCTGTGGCGTGAGTGATGACCTGTCTGGGGATATGTTGGCGCCGAGTTGGCCCAATCTAGTTTTAATTGGAGAAGGCGTGGTAGAGGTGGGGCAGAGGTGTGGTTGAGGCCAGATATGGTATCTATTTCTTGAAACATCGACCACGTTTTGGGGGTGTGGTAGAGGTAGAGGTTGATCCCAGTAATTTTAATTGGAGAAGGTTGGGGAGAGGTGTGGTAGAGGTGAGATATAGTATATATTTCTTGCAACCTCTACCACGTTTTGGCGGTGTGGGAGAGGTGGAGGTCTGCCCTTTAATTTTAGTTGGAGAAGGCGTGGTAGAGGTGGGGGAGAGGTGTGGTGCAGGTGAGATATAGTATATATTTCTTGCAACATCTACCACGTTTTGGGGGTGTGGTAGAGGTAAAGGTTGATCCCAGTAATTTTAATTGGAGAAGGTGTGGTACAGGCGGGGGAGAGGTGTGGTAGAGGTCAGATATAGTATACATTTCTTGAAATGTTTACCACGTTTTGAGGATGTGGTAGAGGTAGAGGTTCATCCCAGTAATTTTAATTGGAGAAGGCGTGGTAGAGGTGGGTGAGAGGTGTGGTAGAGGTCAGATGCAGTATATATTTCTTGAAATGTCTACCACGTTTTGAGGGTGTGGTAGAGGTAGATCCCAGTAATTTTAATTGGAGAAGGCGTGGTAGAGGTGGGGGAGAGGTGTGGTGCAGGTGAGATATAGTATATATTTCTTGCAACATCTACCACGTTTCGGGGGTGTGGTAGAGGTAGAGGTTGATCCCAGTAATTTTAATTGGAGAAGGCGTGGTAGAGGTGGGTGAGAGGTGTGTTAGAGGTCAGATATAGTATATATTTCTTGCAACATCTACCACGTTTTAGGGGTGTGGTAGAGGTAGAGGTTGATTCCAGTAATTTCTAATTGGTAAAGGCGTGATAGAGGTGGGGGAGAGATGTGGTAGAGGTGAGATATAGTATATATTTCTTGCAACATCTACCACGTTTTTGGGGTGTGGTAGAGGTAGAGATTCATCCCAGTAATTTTAATTGGAGAAGGCGGGGTAGAGGTGGGGGAGAGGTGTGGTAGAGCTCAGTTATAGTATATATTTCTTGAAACATCTACCACGTTTTTGGGGTGTGGTAGAGGTAGAGGTTGGTCCCAGTAATTTTAATTGGAGAAGGTGTGTTAGAGGTGGGGGAGAGGTGTGGTAGAGGTGAGATATAGTATATATTTCTTGCAACATCTACCACGTGTTGGGGGTGTGGCAGAGTTACAGGTTGATCCCAGTAATTTTAATTGGAGAAGGCATGGTAGAGGTGGGGGAGAGGTGTGGTAGAGGTCAGATATAGTATATATTTCTTGCAACATCTACCACGTGTTGGGGGTGTGGTAGAGGTACAGGTTGATCCCAGTAATTTTAATTGGAGAAGGCATGGTAGAGGTGGGGGAGAGGTGTGGTAGAGGTCAGATGTAGTATGTATTTCTTGCAACCTTTACCACATTTTGGGGGTGTGGTAGAGGTAGAGGTCTGCCCCCTTAATTTTAGTTGGAGAAGGCGTGGTAGAGGTGGGGGAGAGGTGTGGTAGAGGTGAGATATAGTACATATTTCTTGCAACATGTACCATGTTTTGGGGGTGTGGTAGAGGTAAAGGTTGATCCCAGTAATTTTAATTGGAGAAGGTGTGGTACAGGCGGGGGAGAGGTGTGGTAGAGGTCAGATATAGTATACATTTCTTGAAATGTTTACCACATTTTGAGGGTGTGGTAGAGGTTCATCCCAGTAATTTTAATTGGAGAAGGCGTGGTAGAGGTGGGTGAGAGGTGTGGTAGAGGTCAGATGTATATATTTCTTGAAATGTCTACCACGTTTTGAGAGTGTGGTAGAGGTAGAGGTTGATCCCAGTAATTTTAATTGGAGAAGGCGTGGTAGAGGTGGGGGAGAGGTGTGATGCAGGTGAGATATAGTATATATTTCTTGCAACATCTACCACGTTTTGGGGGTGTGGTAGAGGTTGATCCCAGTAATTTTAATTGGAGAAGGCGTGGTAGAGGTGGGTGAGAGGTGTGTTGGAGGTCAGATATAGTATATATTTCTTGCGACATGTACCACGTTTTGGGGGTGTGGTAGAGGTAGAGGTTGATTCCAGTAATTTCTAATTGGTAAAGGCATGATAGAGGTGGGGGAGAGGTGTGGTAGAGGTGACATATAGTATATATTACTTGCAATGTCTACTACGTTTTGGGGGTGTGGTAGAGGTTCAACCTAGTAATTTTAATTGGAGAAGGCATGGTAGAGGTGGGGCAGAGGTGTGGTTGAGGCCAGATATAGTATCTATTTCTTGAAACATCGACCACGTTTTGGGGGTGTGGTAGAGGTAGAGGTTGATCCCAGTAATTATATCCCCAGACGAAAGTCGGGGATATATTGGATTCAGGTCCGTCGCGCCGCCGCCGCCGCCGTAGAAATTTCCTTGTGGACGCGATAACTCAAAAACAAATTAATATTTTTTTTTCAAACTTGGTACACATGTTAAGGGTGCCCAAAGGAAGATCCCTATTTTAAGGTGACCTTAAACTCCCAGTAAAAAAGAACTTATGGCCACCTTAAGGTCAGAAATTGCACTTTTGGCCACTTAGAGCCCTGTAGGTCACAAACTATGATGCTCAGCTGGCTGAAATTTTACCTGACAACACATTAATATGTTCTTAGTACATGTGCCGAAAATCATGACTTTAAGTTGAGGAGAAAATTGTGTTTGAGGCCCATCAATACCCCCACTTAGGGATTTTTTGCTATACTTTACACATATTTTGCCCTATAATTTGGAAGTGATAATTCTGATGAGTCTCAAACTGCGCTAGGTATAACTTTGATATGTAATCCTTGTCTGTAGAAAATTTTAGGGCTGTAGGTTTACCCAAAGGGGTCAACTTAAGGTCTCAAAAGTGCCCACAGAGACCCAATTTATGCACTTTTTGCCACTTTCAAGCACTGTAGCTTTCAAACTATGTCTCTCATCTAAGTTAAATATCATCTGGGAATATATCTATGTGTTTTCTTATATGTGCCCCAACATTTAGGCCTTTAATAGACAGTTAACCTGTGTATCAGGACCATAAACACCCACCCGAGTGACCCTTATAAGACATTTTTCACATCTTTTTCCCTGTAACTTGGAAATGGTAAGTCTGAGAAGTTTCAAACTGTATTAGATATATATTCTGTGTGTAATCTTAGTATGTAACAGATTTTAAGTCTGAAGCTTTAATTTTGAAGGTCAAATTGAGGTCTCTAAAAGGCTCCCAAAGACCCAATATTTGGACTTTTTGCTACTTTTAAGCCCTGTGACTGTCAAACTATGTGACTGATAGAGCTCAAATCCTATCTGAGAAGATATTAGTATGTTATTTTTATATGTGCCAAAAATTAAGGCTTTAAGAAGACATTTAACCTGTGTATGAGGACCATAAATCCCCACCCGAGTGACCATTTTTAGACATTTTTCACATATTTTTCCCTGTAACTTGGAAATGGTAAGTCTAAGAAGTTTCAAACTGTATTAGATGCATATTCTATGTGTAATCTTAGTATGTGACAAATTTTAAGTCTGAAGCTTTAATTTGAAGGCCACATTTAGGTCTCTAGAAGGCCCCATAAAGACCCAGTATTTGGACTTTTTGCCAATTTTAAGGCCTGTGACTGTTAAACTATGTGACTGATAGAGCTGAAATCTCATCTGGGAATACATTATTATGTTTTTTTTACATGTGCCAAAAATCAAGGCTTCAAGTAGACATTTAACCTGTGTATGAGGACCTTAAACACCCACCTGAGTGACCCTTTTAAGACATTTTTCACATATTTTGCTCTGTAACTTGGAAATGGTAAGTCTGAGAAGTTTCAAACTTTATTAGATACATATTCTATGTGTAATCTTAGTATGTAACAAATTTTAAGTCTGAAGCTTTAATTTGAAAGCCACATCGAGATCTCTAAAAGGCCCACAATGACCCAATATTTGGACTTTTTACCACCTTTAAGCGCTGTAACTGTTAAACTATGTGATTGATGGAGCTGAAATCCCATCTGGGAATGCATTATTATGTCCTTTTTACATATGCCGAAAATCAAGGTTTTTAGTAGACATTTAACCTGTGTATGAGGGCCATAGACACTCGCCCAAGTGCCTTTTTTGACATTTTTTCCGTATTTTGCCCTGTTATTTGGAAATGCTTAGTGTGACAAGTCTTAAACTGTATTATATATAATTTTTGTTTGTTATGTATGTCCCCCAAAAAGTTTCAGATCTGTAGTTTAATTGCTAAGGTCTCTTTAACAATTGTAAAATGCCCACAGAAACCCAATTTATGGATATTATGCCACTTTAAAGCCCAGTAACTGTCAAACTATGTGGGTTATAGAGCTGAAATCTTTGAATTTTTAAAAGGAAATGCCTGTCTATTTAAATTTTGAATATTAATAATGTTATGGCTATCTTAGTCTTTTAAGAACTTATTTTTGTGTGTTATACCTCTGCTTGCTGAGTTTTTCACTTTTTAAAATGAAACTGGTTAAACATATTCAAGTAGACAAAATGGACACTTTAAGTGAGCTTTAAGTCCCAATATTAATGAAATTATATCCTTATGTAGTAAAACTAGGGGATTTTTAACCCTCAACTAGCCCAGTTTTATTCAACTTGCCTCAGTTAATTTTGGCACAGCTCCTACAGTTATGAACTCATTTCAGTTGATAATCACATACTTAAAATTCTCAATTCTTTTTGTATTTGAGTACCCCTTTTATATAGATTGTTTGTTTACCATTTATGCTCAACCCACATCCCCCACCCGGATTCCCCCCACCCACCTCTGGGACCTCCAGCTATATTGAGTGACACTAAATAAACAAAGGTATTTACTGATATCAGATGAGAAACAAAGAACTCAATGGGGTTGCAGATCTTGTGTAATAGTGAGAGAGGTGTGGAGAAGGGGAGAGGGGTGGGGGTGGGAGGTGGTGGGCTTCATTACATATAACACAAAGGGGAGTCAGAACTGAGATTGTGTCACATATTTAGGTTGCATATATATGGACCACATATATAGGTATAGAGGAAATGAATAACTGAAAACAATTTGCAAATTCTAAAAATAATATAATAAAATAATAATATAAATAATTTTTTTTTAAATAATATTTTATTTCTGAACAAATATAGAAACAGATATGCGCTTTTGGGATTATGAATTTTAGAATGGACATTGAATCATCAATCATTTAAATACTTTGAAGGAAGATTGAAAAATATGATGAGTTGAGTTAAAAATAATATTTTATTTGTCAACAAATATAGAAACAGATATGCTCTTTTGGGATTATTATTTTAGAATGGACATTCAATCATCAATCATTTAAATACTTTGAAAATAGGTTTAGAGTTATCATTGCAGAAAGATTGAAAATATAATTTGAGGTATGTATTCGGCGTCTGGGGATACACCATCTTCCTTGGGGAGATATAAACAGAGTAGATTGATGTGCTGAAGTTCATATAATAATGGGTAATTATGTTTTAAATAATTCCCGATCAAAACCTGTGGCGTGAGTGATGACCTGTCTGGGGATATGTTGGCGCCGAGTTGGCCCAATCTAGTTTTAATTGGAGAAGGTTGGGGAGAGGTGTGGTAGAGGTGAGATATAGTATATATTTCTTGCAACCTCTACCACGTTTTGGCAGTGTGGGAGAGGTGGAGGTCTGCCCTTTAATTTTAGTTGGAGAAGGCGTGGTAGAGGTGGGGGAGAGGTGTGGTGCAGGTGAGATATAGTATATATTTCTTGCAACATCTACCACGTTTTGGGGGTGTGGTAGAGGTAAAGGTTGATCCCAGTAATTTTAATTGGAGAAGGTGTGGTACAGGCGGGGGAGAGGTGTGGTAGAGGTCAGATATAGTATACATTTCTTGAAATGTTTACCACGTTTTGAGGATGTGGTAGAGGTAGAGGTTCATCTCAGTAATTTTAATTGGAGAAGGCGTGGTAGAGGTGGGTGAGAGGTGTGGTAGAGGTCAGATGCAGTATATATTTCTTGAAATGTCTACCAAGTTTTGAGGGTGTGGTAGAGGTAGAGGTAGATCCCAGTAATTTTAATTGGAGAAGGCGTGGTAGAGGTGGGGGAGAGGTGTGGTGCAGGTGAGATATAGTATATATTTCTTGCAACATCTACCACGTTTCGGGGGTGTGGTAGAGGTAGAGGTTGATCCCAGTAATTTTAATTGGAGAAGGCGTGGTAGAGGTGGGGGAGAGGTGTGGTAGAGGTCAAATATAGTGTATATTTCTTGCAAACTCTACCACGTTTTGGGGGTGTGGTAGAGGTAGAAGTCTATCCCATTAATTTTAGTTGGAGAAGGTGTGATAGAGGTGGGGTAGAGGTCAGATATGGTTTATATTTCTTGCAACCTCTACCACGTTTTGGAGGTGAGATAGAGGTAGAGGTGTATCCCATTAATTTCACTTGGAGAAGGTGTGGTAGAGGTGGGGGAGAGTTGTTGTACAGGTCAGGTATAGTTTATATTTATTGCAACCTCTACTACATTTTGGGGGTGTGGTAGAGGTAAAGGTTTGTCCCAACAATTTTAGTGGAGAAGGTGTGGTAGAGGTGGGGGAGAGGTGTGGTAGAGGTCAGATATAGTATGTACATTGTCATTATTTCTAACAAGCTCTACCACATTTTGGGTGTGTGGGAGAGGTAGAGCTCTGTCCCAGTAATTTGAGTTAGAGAGGGTGTGGGAGAGGTGGGGGAGAGGTGTGGTACAGGTCTGACAAAGGGGAAACTAGCACACAAACTAAAGCATTAGACAAGTGAGAGTTACATACTTTTAGAGGTGATTCATATTACTTAACAAGAAACATTTTATCCACTAGCCAGTGTTTTCTTTCCTTCATAATATTATTTGGTGTTTTTCTGTACTTTAATTTATTTTATCATTATAGTTATAACAGAAACACAATGTTAGGGTAATCTTACATTCATAACACTTGTTTCAATTGAAGTGCTCTGGAAATGTCAAACTGTGACCAGATAACATACCTGCTCCCAATGACACCCCCCCCCCCCCCTTCCTGTAGTCAATCTTTTGTGGTTGTTTACATAAGATATTATCTCTGACTTGTCTGTGTAAGCTTAGTGTGTGGCAGTTGGGGAACAGACAAAAGCCCCCCCCCCCCCCCCCTGACAAAAGCCCCCCCTGACACAATCCCCCCCTTTTTTAAAAGGTAGGACACAAGCCCCCCTTAAATATGAGGGAGGAGGGCAAAAGCCCCCCCCCCCCCCCTCTTATATTTGTCAACACTATTGACACTTTTATTTTTTTCATTTAATGAATGCTAGATTTCCACAAATGTCATTTGAGAGACTTCTATAAGTTAGATCCAAAAAAAAAATGTTTTTAATCATTACATGATGATCAGACAATTACATGATGATCAAAGCCCCCCTTCTATTTTTAAACACTATTGTCACTTTTAATTTTTTTTTCATCTAAGGAATTTAGATTTCCAGACATGTCATTTGAGAGACTTATATAAATTAGATAAAAAAAATGTTTTTAATCATTACAATATTTACAATGTTTACTTGCCCCTCCTTGTTTTTGTAAAGTGTATTGTAACTGCCCCTCTGTAACATGTGAATAAACCCCCATTTCAAGTCCTCTTGTACAAGAACAAAAGCTTTCATGTATCTTAAATAGGTGCATTGTTAGGCAAGATTAAGGCATCTAAATCTGATAAGATTGTAATTCATGGTACCACACACAGGTAGGCCAGTCCTTATAAATGTTCTTTTCTGGATATACATGTATATGTATGTGAAAGTATTTAAATTCTAATTGTGCAGTAACATAGAGATTGAAAACGTCTTGTGGAAAAAGTGAGAAAGTAATTCTGTCAAGGTAGAAGTTTATATATCTTGGTAGAACACAAGACATTTGTTGCTGCAAAATGTTTTGTTCTAAACTTACCAATTTGAATATTTTGGGTTATATTTTTTAGAGAATTCCAATGGTAAGGTACAATTTACAACACTTATATATGTCCATAAGGGGCTCCTAAAAAACGCCACCATAAAAAACACCACCTTTTTGACTAACCCATAGAAAACCGCACCCTCAGAATTGCAGGGTCATTAAAACCCCACCCTTTGTATAAGCCCTTTAATATAGTATTTTTAATGTTTTTACAAACTCAATCAGTCTTCCTTTATAACTGGTAATATTTTAAAATATATTGCCTTAGGGTACCGAACTGTGGAATACTTTTAAAATTGGACCGTCTTGATCTCATGCTTAGGGTACTTCATGATTACTGACATAGCTTAGGGTACCTAGGCTAGGGATAGGTCGGAATTGGACTGACTGTATTATGATTATGGTAATTGATGATTAATGGCAATATATAATTCTGTAGTAATTTAGGGTACCAAACTGTAGAATATTTTTACAATTTCACTTACTTCATCTCATGATTAGGGCATTTTATGATTACTGACATAGCTTAGGGAACTTAGGTTAAGGAAAGCTTGGAATTGGACTGACCATACAATGGTTAAGGTACTTGATGATTACTGACAATATAAAATGTTGTAGTATTTCGGGGTACCAAACTCTAGAGTATTTTTAAATTTTGCCTAACTGTAAGTCATCTATGGTACTTCATAATTACTGACATAGCTTTGGGTACCTATGTTATGAGTAGGTTTTCCTTGCGCTGAGTTTATGCAATGGTTAGGCTACTGGAGGATTAGTAGCAATATATAATTCTGTAGTAGTTAGGGTACCAATATTTTTCATGGTTTGGGTACATCATGATTGCCAACATAGTTTAGGGTACTTGGGATAACAAAACCTTGGAATTGCACTCACTTTGTCCATTTGTTATGGTACCTGATGACTAGTGACAATATATCTTTTTCTAATAGTTAAGGGTTCCCAAAATCTAGAATATTTTATCAATTTTACTGACTTTATCTCATGTTTGGGGTACTTTATGAGTACTGACATAGATTACATAGTTTATGACTATGTTTCAATTAGACTCACCTTATGTAATGGTCAGGGTACCACAGGATTAGTGACACTATATAATTTTGTTTTAGTTTAGGGTACCGAACTGTGGAATAGTTTTTAAAATTGCACTGTCTTTATCTCATGCTTAGGGTACTTCATGATTACTCGCATAGCTTAGGGTACCTAGGTTCGGGATAGGTCAGAATTGGACTGACCGAATGCCATGATTAAGGTATTCAATGTTACATAGCTGAGCAAAAGCTACTTTGAGATTCTTACTGTTAAGTAAATCAGTTGTAAATCGAAAACTATTGCATTTAGAGTATCTAAGCGTCCCATGAGGGACGCTTGTTTGTTTTTGGGAGAAGCGACTCTGCCAGATCCACATTTTCTTTTTGCAATAGCTTCGCAGTCATAAGGCGGATTCTTTTCATATTTGGCAGGTGTATGCAGTAGCCCTGGGAAATTTTTCTGATTATGCTGCGATCACTTTTTCACCAGTCAGAGAGGTCACATGACCAAGAATGCATGTTTTGGAAGGGCGTCCTTGTCTGGATGATAACTTACGAAGCGTTTTATCTATACTCCTGAAATTTAGCAAATACCTTCCTCATATAAAGATCTGGGTGACAATGCAGGGATAGGTTCTGAAATAACTAAGTTATTGATGATTAATTAAGCATTAACAATTTTCTTAACGAGTAAAACACAAAACTGCTTGTATCTCCTTAACCATGTGAGATAGAGCGATTTTGTCGAAATTTTCGACCCATAGGGTATCTTAACAAACTACTCTCTCCAATTTAAAAAAAATTTTCTCCTCCCCAAAAATGGGGGTCATATTCAATTTTGACAAAAAATGCAAAACACAAAATTGGAAATATAGGCTCATAAGGTACACATATAGAACAATACTAAGTGATATATGAATACTTTTTAAAACCATTTTCTTAATAAAATAAAAATTTACTAGTGGGATTTTGGTAAAATTTTTGACCCACAGGGTATCTTTCCAAGGTTCAAGAAATATTTCACTCACCATTTTGAATTTTCAAGACACAAAAATGCTTTTATCTGGAAAACTGTGCAAGATAGAGCAATTTCGGTAAAATTTTTGACCCACAGGGTATCTGTGAAGACTTGCCTTTCCAAGTTTCAATGAATATTTCACTTGCTAAAAGTGGCGGTCATTTTGAAAGTTTTTTCAAAAATGCTTGTATCTCGAACACTGTGCTAGGTAGAGCGATTTCAACGAAATTTTGGATCCGCAGGGTAACTGCTGAGTAGGTGACCCAGTTTTCCAAAAAAATTTTACCGCCAAAAATGGCAGCCATTTTGAATTTTCAAATTTTGATTCAAAAATCACAAAACACAAAAGTGCTTGTTTCTTGAAAACCGTTCTAGATAGAGCGATTTCAGCAAAATTTTTGACCCACAGGGTATCTGTGAAAACTACCCTTGCCAAGTTTCAACAAATACTTCACTTGCCAAAAATGGCGGCCATTTTGAATTTTCGAATTTTTTTTTCAAAAATGCAAAACACAAAAATGCTTGTATCTCGAAAACCATGCTAGATAGAGCGATTTCGACAAAATTTTTAGAACGTAGGGTAACTCTGGTGAGTACTTGACCCAATTTTGCAAAATTTTTTGTCCCACCAAACATGGCAGCTATTTGGAATTTTTTGTAATAATTGCAAAACACAAACATGCTTGTATCTGGAAAATCGTGTTAGATAGAGTGAATTTGGCAAATTTTTGACCCACAGGTTATCTGTGAAGACTAGCCTTTTCAAGTTTCAACGAATATTTCACTCACCAAAAATGGCGGCCATTTTGAATTTTCGAATTTTTTCCAAAATTGCTTTGTATCGCGAAAACTGTGCTAGATAGAGCGATTTTGACGGAAAGTTTGTGACCCACAGGGTAAATCTGCTGAGTAGCTGACCAAATTTTCAAAAAAAAATTGTCCTGTCAAATATGGCGGCCATTTTGAATTTTTCGCAAAAATTACAAAACACAAAAAATGCTTGTATCTCGAAAACAGTGCGACATAGAGCGATTTCGCCAAAATTTTGATCCACAGACATGATTAAGCTGCCAATATTTCTCCTTTTCAGGATGCTTTGTTTTTGCCAAAAACAATCTCTTTGTTTTGCAAGTGATCCTCTAGTTTGTTTTTTATGTCGTCACTCTGCGGCGTTGGCGTACGCATCCGTGTCCGCGTGAACAACTTCTCCTCCAAAACTACAAGGCCTAGAGACATGCTGTTTTTTAAAAAGATACCTTATCTATCGAGGATTAAAAATTGTTCAAGGCATGCAAATCTGTCTGTTCGTCTGTTTGCTACAGACATTACAAGGGAGGTACCCCCACCAAAAGTGTGAAAATTTCAACACTTTATCACAATTTTCTCAGTGACTATTGCAGGGATTTCTCTCATATCTTGCATATATGTACTAGGCCAGAGGTAGATTCTCTTGTGTGAATGTCAGACCTGGATCTGTCTTATTTTTTTTAATAAATTTTTTTAATAATTTTTAATGCATTAAAATTCATGAAATCATGCACTAAATCACTTATAACTTGAAAAGTGTTGCATTTAGAGCATTTTGTTAAAATAAGTTATTCAGCTTCTTTTTTCAGAGCTACAACATGGTGAGTAACTTGGGTGTCTGTCTCAATAGCTGAGTGAGTAATAGCTACTTTTGGGCTTTTCAGTAACTTCCATCATGAGTAAAATCACTTGTAACTTGAAAACTATTGCATTTAGAGAATTTTGTGTAAATATGTTATTCAGCTACTTTTGGGTCAGCTATAACATAGTAAAATTTCAGACCTGTAGCTCTTGGCATAGCTGAGTAATAGCTACTTTAGGTTATCACTGTTGAGTAAATCACTTATAACTTGAAAACTATTGTATTTAGAGTATTTTGTTTCAACATGTTATTTAACTATTTTGGGGTCAGCTATAACATAGTAAAATTTGAGACCTGTAGCTCATGGCATAGCTGAGTAATAGCTACTTTTTATTGCGTTAATACATCTTACCTAGTGGACAGATGCATTTGTCCGGAGCCTTGCCGGTCACGCCAAACGTTAGAAAAAAACGTTCTGAGCTGGGCTCTGGCCGGGACCGGTAGCGTCCTGTTCACTCGCCAGGTGGCTGTATAGTCTCCCTGCTGGTGTACTGCGCACGCGCAGCGCATGCGCTCTTCCTCTTTTTGTTTGGCGCGTGAAGAATGCTTGGGATTTAAGAGAAACTTTAAAATATTAATTTATATACTTCTTCTCAAGCTTATTGCTTCAAATATTTGTGTTAGTTGTGTGTAACAAGTGTCATGGCATCTCCGGGAGATAAGAAGGGACAAAGAAGGGGTTCCTGTGGCCATGTTATGGCTCTTTTCGACTTGCATGAAAAATGTGCGCGGTGCCGCGAAAAGCTTATAGGGGAAGACAATTGTGTGAAGGACAAGCCGTGTAAGATTTGTGATGGCTTTACTCCGGCTCAGAAGGAAATGTTGTCCACTCCAATTTATAAAATTAGAAGAGACAAAAAAGCAGGGTTGTTAGTTTCCCCGAAAGAAGTTACTGTTTTACAGCCGGTTGAAGGTATGGATAGTGAACCAACTTTTCAATCTCCTTCTGGCCTGCAGGCTCAGTCTTCTGTTAATCCCCCTGCTACTCCACCTTCTTCATCTCAACAGCCGGCTAGTTTTGTTACCTCAGACCAGTTGGCAGCCATTGCGGATAAATGGTCAGAGCAGTTTGCTAGGATGGAGGCACTTCTTTCTAGAGGTAACGTGTTTTCCACTCCTGTATCTTCAGTCAAGCCGGTCGACACTCAGAATCTCATTTCTGATAACCCCTTCTTAGCTCCAGCTACCCGTCCCACCGGTCCGGTGAAGGTACCGGTAGCTGTTGAGGCTCCACTTGCTGCTACCCCGGTAGATGCCAAGGATAAGAAGAAATCTCACAAATCCAGAAAAGACAAACATTCTGATAAAAGTGATGCCAAATCTTCATCTAAATCTAAGAGCAGCAAAGATGTTTCCAAACCGGAGAAGAGACGTGACCGGTCACCTACACCGGTGTCAAAGTCTAAAACTAAAGCTCCCTCTTCTTCCCCTTTGCCTGGTGCCAGCTCCGGACCGGAGTCTGCTCATCAGTCGGGTGTTTCAAAAGGGGACAGGTCTAACCAGAGTCAGGATGTGAAGCAGTCATCCGGTTCACTCTTCCAGTCTGCATCTTCCACTCCACGGGCTCCACCGGAACAGGATACCAGTCTTGATATCACCGGTGCCAGTGCCTATACATTTCCTCAAGAACAGTATGAACAAGTATCTGACGATGAATTAGACCGGTCTGCTTCCGGTTCCGGTTCTGAGGACGGTCATTTTTCTGATGTTGCAGACCCACCGGAGCAGACTGAAGATATGTCTTGCAGGGAGACGGTACGTTCTGTGAGAGCGTTTATGGGTTGGCACCACATTCCGGCCTTTGAAACAGACTTTTCAGAACCGGACAAGTCAAATAACCCTTGGAAAGGGGAAGAACCCAAGAAAACCCACACGCATCTCAGTGGCCATGCCCCCAGACGACTGGTTGTGCCAGAAGTTGGAAAGGTTGAATCTCACTGTCGCAGAGGGTTACCCCTCTCGCTCACAAGATTCCGCAGGTTTGCGACGTGACCAGTTCATCAAGGTGCCAAAGTCGCAGGAGAAATGGTACAAGATGCACCTGATTAAGACTGATGGACCACATCGTCCTGGTCGTTCTGTTTTCAACTGGAGAAACAATGAGGCCAAGGTTAATTCTCATTTCCCAAGGATAACTCGTGCCTCTGCTTACCCGTCCACAGGCCCTCCCTCCAGGCCTATTGCCCAAGAATCCCTACACAGGTGGGAACGTGCCGCACGTGAAGACAGTTATATCATCAATCATGCGGCAGGCTTCAGTCGCTGTTCCACCGAACTTCAGGAGAAGATGTCACAGAACATCTCTCTGTTGTCCTCTCGTCTTGGCAAAGGAAAGTGTTCGCAGGACGTGGCCAATGCTTTGAATGACCTGCGTGACCTCATGGCCTTTCATCAAAAGGTGTCGGTGGCCATGGGCACGTCTCTTCAGCATTTGGCGGACAGTTTGTTTGTGAATATGGCCAACCTGATTCTCTTAAGGAGAGACTCATATCTTGATTTTGTGAAACAAGGCGTTAAACAGGATACCATGAACTTGCTGAGGAACGCCCCCTTGTTTGGATACGGTCTCTTCCCTGATGCAGCCATCATGTCTGCGGAGCAGGATATCCAAAAATTTGAATCTAGTAGCGTTGCTCAGAGGCCCGGACCGGATGCTACTCAGCACGCAAGTTGGAAGAGTATGCAAAGATATAAGCCTTACGACCGTAAGGATAGGAAACAAACATCTTCCACTGACCAATCCTCTCAACAGCAAAGTCAGCCATGGAGACAGTTTGGCCGAAATAGATCCAGAGGAAGGGGACGTGGCCGGGGTTCTAACCCCCGTTTTTCTAAAGGGCAGTCCTTTAAGCCCTATAAATGACAATTATCTAGGTGGTCCAACAGTAAAGTTAGTACATCAGATTCAGTTGGACCCTCAGTGTCAGGACAAAAGTGTGTCTTCAAACATAAGCTTGGACAAATTTCAGACAGTAAACAAGGTTCCATTGTTCAAACCCGAGAGTCGTTGGGCTGTGTATTGTCCTGTTGTCAGTCCTGTTCGTTCTGTTCTTTCACACGGGCATCCGCAAAAGAAAGGAGTAAGCCCCGGCAATTGTCTGAACAAAATAAAGTCTGTCAAAAGTGTTTTTTGTGTAGATCCTTGTGTTTTTGCCCCTATTGTTCCCAGTGTCCCCAGTGCTGTCTCCGAACACAATGTAGGGGGCAGACTTCAGGAATTTTGGCAAGTTTGGCAAACCATGGGTTCAAATCCCCGGGTAGTCTCTATCCTAAAAAGGGGTTACACTTTGCCCTTCAAACAAAGACCGGTTCTAACCAGGTTCCCAGTGGTTCAAAGTGGTTATGCAAACCCATCCAAAAACATGCATCTTAAAGAGGCTCTTGTAAGCCTCATGTGAAAGTTGGTAGTAGAAAAGGTAGTGGTCAAGTCGTCCCTGGCCTTTTACAACCGCCTGTTCCTGGTTCCCAAACCAAATGGCAAATGGAGACCAATCTTAGACTTAAGTCGTTTGAATCTCTTTCTCAGCACCGGCACATTCAAGATGGAAACTCCGGAAACAATCCGCTTATCCTTGAAGACGGGGGAGTGGGTCACTTCGCTGGACTTCAGCGACGCTTACTTCCACATCCCCATAGCCCCAAGATCAAGAAAGTATCTCAGGTTCTTCCTGTTTCATCAAACTTTCCAGTTCACAGCCCTGCCATTCGGACTGGCCACAGCTCCCCTGGAGTTTACCAAGGTGGTCAAAGAAGTGAAACTCATGGCTCAAGCGAGGGGTATCAGGATCCACCAGTACCTAGACGACTGGTTACTGAGAGCCCCTTCCCCGGAAATCTGCCTACAACATACCCAGACCCTCTTGGCCCTATGTCAGCAGTTAGGTTGGGTAGTAAATATGACCAAGTCAGAGTTAGTTCCCAAACAGGTCTTCAATTTTGTAGGTTACCGGTTCGACCTGATCACCGGCCGGGTTCTACCCACTCAGGACCGGTGGGAAACCCTTCAGGAGAAATTGAGGTTCATGAAAGACCATCACCAGTGTACGGTTCGACAATTCATGTCCTTGATAGGCCTCCTGACGGCCACCGAGAAACAAGTGTGTGCAGGTCGCCTTCATATGAGGCCCATTCAGTGGCATCTGAAGAAACACTGGCATGTCCCGGAAGTCCTAGAGAAAGTTATTCCGGTCCCCCAGTCGCTCCATCCTCATTTGGACTGGTGGTTGGACGAAGCCAATGTGCTGAAAGGTCAACCCCTGCACCCTCTTCAGCACGCCGTTCAACTATTTACAGATGCCTCAAACGAAGGTTGGGGCGCACACTTAGGAGACTTCACTGCAAGAGGCGTTTGGTCCCCTCTCGAAGGCCGCCTTCATATAAATTTTCTCGAGATGAAAGCAGTCCTTCTGGCCTTACGACAGTTAGAGCATCTGTGCAAGGATCAGATTGTTCTTGTGGCAACAGACAATACCACAGTGGTCTCTTACATAAACAAACAGGGGGGTATGAGGTCAGGCTCTCTCTGTGCCCTCCTTTGGAGACTCCTGTCCTGGTGTCATCACAGAGGCATAACGTTAAGGGCAAGGCACATTCCGGGTCGCTTAAATGTGATAGCCGACAAGCTTTCTCGGCACAATCAAGTGATTCAGACCGAATGGTCTCTCTCCCCTCAGGTTTTCAGTCAGTTGTGTTCCAGGTGGCCCCCACCGCTAGTGGACTTGTTTGCGACCAGGTTCAATCACAAATTGCCCCGGTTTGTGTCACCGGTCCCGGATCAGGCAGCCTGGGCAGTAGATGCCCTGAGCTTGTCCTGGGAGCATCTGAATGCTTATGCATTCCCTCCAGTCTCCCTGCTCCCTCAGGTACTTTCAAAGATAAGGGATCAGGGTTGTCACAGGATGATTCTGATTGCCCCAGGTTGGCCAAACATGCCTTGGTTTTGGGACCTGGTGGACCTATCCGTTCAGATCCCCTTCACCCTTCCTCTAACAAGGGACCTAGTGACTCAGCCTTTCAACGGGCTAGTTCACCGGAGCCTTCAGAATCTGAATCTTCATGCTTGGCTCCTAGAAGCTCTACCATCAGGAAGCACGGCTTCTCTGAAGAGGTGGCAGCACGAATTGAGGCTCCTCAGAGGGGTTCAACCAGAGCCGTGTACAAGTCAAAGTGGACTATATTTGTCAAGTGGTGTAAATCGAACAAGGTGGACTTCAGGTCACCCTCTGTGAATCAGATTGCGGATTTTCTCCTTTACCTCTTCAAGGAGAGGAATCTGCAACCCAGCACCATTGATGGTTATAGGACAGCCATCGCAGATATGGTGGGTAATGACAAACTCAATATAAGCTCAGATGAAAATCTTACCCGCCTGTTACAGAGTTGCTTCTAGGATGCGTTTTCTGCGATATCTCGCATTAATTTGCTTTTGCTCTCGGATTTCATCGAAGTATGCGGGGACAAGATTGTAAAAGAACGCATTCAGCACAAGGCAATGCGGGATATCTATACGAAGCGAAAAGACGAGAGATCAAAGAAATCGAAACGATGCGTGGAGCGAGAGTTTGTCGACGTTTTGATTTTTCCGTCGAAACGTTCTTCGAATAATGCCCGAAGACGATTTTGGTTTCGTGATCGTTTACAAACTCAAATATATTATGAGGTACAGACAGTATTTGGACATATTATACCCAAAAATATAAAATTAAGCTGAAAGTGGATGATTATATAAAAAATGGCTGCAAGAAAAACGAAACTTACAATAGACTGGATTGTTACCACAACAGGCCATGGCAGTGAAGCCGGTGGTGACCCTATTGGCGTAGTACTACGTATCTGTCGGAATTCCCTAGAAAAATATTTTACTGGATCAAAATTCACGGACAACTCATTAATATTAATGAGGTCACAGATTTTCGTGGTGGTTTTAATTCTTAATATTTTCTGATTTAAGATCAAATACTAGAAGGACTACAGAGCTCATGTATGCGTAAAAAATATTTGACGATTCCATTGGATTTTTTAGCAATATTTTACTTGAAGAATTTGTGGACTACTCATTACTATTCATGAGGTCATGGTATTCTGTGGGGTTTTCCAACATATTTGTATGAATTGATGGTGTAATGACTGAATTTGTGATGCCATGACTTCAGATGAAAACTTAAAACCATAATGCCATGACAGGAGCCACTTTGATGTAAATAACCATTTTCAGTATTTTTTTTAAATTCTATCACTAGCCTTGAAGTTTATTTTTATTGGGCAAGACAATAAAAATTGACCACTAATTAATAGAAGTCCACTGTTAAAAATGCCTAAATAAACTGAAAATGTATTTTTTATTAGTTTAAACTTATCATAAAGTCGTCCCCCAGAATTTTTAGCCCCTCCCCCACATTTTGTGTAGTGGTGGGGGATCGCCCCCACTTTTTGAAATTCCTAGAATCAACACTGCTGTTAGACAGTTTTCATAGGGACAAACCGAAAGGTCGAAGAGGGGTCCCTTCCAGGAACCTTTCGCTAGTGCTCCATCAGCTTACCAAGGCTCCCTTCGAGCCTCTACGGAAGGCTTCGCTGAAGCACCTGACCTTTAAGACGGTTTTCCTTTTGGCCCTGGGGTCAGGCAAAAGAAGAAGCGAAATCCATGCCTGGTTAGCTAAGAATATCAGGCACCAAGAGGACTGGAGTAAAGTTTCCTTGTATCCATCTCCCAGTTTCTTCTCCAAAAACCAACTGGCTCGAGATGGACCAACTTCAGTGGCTCCAGTAGTCATCCCAGCTCTAGCTCCAACGTTGGATAAGTCCTTGTCTGGGGACAGGTCTCTGTGCCCAGTACGGGCTTTACGTTACTACCTGGACCGGACCAAGGATTCCCATCAGGGAAAGGAACTGGTCTTTGTGTCTTTCAAGACAGGTTTTCAGAAGGACATTGTCCCTGCCACCATTTCCTCCTGGGTTAAACAGACGGTACTGTTGTGTTATCAACTTTCTGACCAGAAAGCTCAGGATTTACATCAAGTCAGAGCCCACGATGTCCGTGCTTTCGCAGCCTCTAGGGCCTTTCAGGGTGGAATTTCTCTAGATCAGATCCTTTCCGCTTGTCACTGGAAGGCTCATAATACATTTACCCAGTTTTACCTGAAAGACTTGGCCTGGGCGGATTCTGAGTTGTATCATTTGGGCCCGGTGGTGGCAGCCCAACAGATTCAGGATACACAATAGCTCCTTTATCCTCGAGCTTGTACATATGTATATACTGTGTATTATATAAAAAAAAAACCAACTTTCTTCCACTATCCTCGGTCCTTAGTCTGCCGCGATCCAAAGTGGGGCTAAGGGCTTGATGAGATAGTCTTATAGGTCCTGTTCTTCCTCGTTAGTCAGAACTTTTACCCTCCTCAGTCCTGTTGTGCTCCTAGCGAGTCAGTACTGGACTTTGAGAAAAGAAAGGGGGGGGCAGTAGGTGTGATCCGAGGTATCTGGCTGCTAATCATTCCGGATCCACCTTTTCTTATACATAGTTTGGAGTTCTGAGGAATTCCCCTATTGGCTACCCTCCTTCCACTGGGTAGTTATTCTGCATCTGTCCACTAGGTAAGATGTATTAACACAATAAAATGGAAAATTTAATAAGTAAATTAAATTTTTATAAGTTAATACCTTACCTAGTGGACAGGGGGAGTCCCTCCCTACCGTCCCCGCTATTTTTAGCCCTAGGGGCTGTTGTACCCATTGTCTCTGTCTTTGATCCCTTATTTTGACATAGTACCATGTAATGCCATTGGTTCTTTTGCATTTAAAAACACCTTCTATGTCAGGGGGGGTTGGTAAGTCATTCTGGATTTGGACTTGTGGAGTCTGGTTTTGATTTGGCTGTTGTAAAGTGAGAGATGGTGTGGGCATAGGTTCTCTGATATTCTGATCCTTATAATGGCGAAGTCTGTCAGCATGTACTCTATTTCTGAGAAGTTTATGGGTGTGCCTCTCACGGAGAAGATATGTATTAGTGCTCTTGTCTGCGATGTAATATGGTCCAAGCCATTTGGGTTCAAGTTTGCTGGACCGGCCTACAGTAGCATGATTATTCCTGAGTAATACTAAAGTACCAGTTTCAAATGAAGGAACTGTGGCCTTCTTGTCATACCGAATCTTGGAAGACTGTTGAGCTGCTGCAATGTTTTCTTGAGCAAACTTGGAGTAGGTGTCAATCTTCTGCTTGATCGTATGCAAATGTTCATGTGGTGTTGCTGAAACTTTGTCTGGAGGTAGTAAGGAAACATCAATTGGTAGCCTACATTCTTGCCCAAAAAGCAATGAATAGGGTGTACACCTCGTGGACTGGGTTGCAGGAGATGTTCTGTATGCCATCATGACACTTTGTAGCATAACATGCCAATTGGTGTGATGTTGGTTATCAGTTATTCCAAAGTTCTGCCCCTCTGTTCATAAATCTGTCAAACAGTTTGGTAATAGTTTTGCGTTTGATGCTCCTACTGTGTGGAATACTCTCCCTGATGTGATTCGTGCCTCTCCATCCCTGGCCTCCTTCAGAAAACAGCTTAAAACCTACCTGTACACCAAAGCATATCCACCCTAGCCTGAATCATCCTCCTGGCGTTCTCCGTGGTGTTCGACCCCTGTTATGTCCCTGGACACAGAATTTTGTTGACTGCTTTTTGTTTTGTTGCGCCTTAGAGTCCTCTTGTTTGGGGAGATTAAGCGCTATAAAAGTCGAATTAGAATTAGAATTAGAATTGGTTACAGTATGAACGTAATCCCTGGAGAATATAGCTGTTCATTCTCTCACAGGTAGCATTAGTCTGTGGGTGGTAGGAACTTGTGTTGAGCTTGGTTATGTTGAAGATCTTACAAAGCTCTTTGATGAGATTGCTCATGAAGTTTTGTCAGTGAGTATTGATGATGGTGCGCCATACCTGCAGATGATTTCATCATACAGAATACGTGCAAGTTCACTTGCCTCTGTAGATTTCATCGGGAAGGCCTCTGGCCACTTGGAAAACGCATCCACCACCAAAAGGATGTATTTGTGTCCTTCACTGGTCTTGGTCAAAGGTCCGAGGAAATCCATATGAAGTCTCTGGAATCTGCCATGTGTCGGTAATGGTTGAAGAGGAGCTTTAAAGGTATGGTAGAGCCTTTTGTTTCATTGGCAGACAAGACACACAACACAAGACTCAACATACAATTTAGTGTCTTTACTCATAGAATGCCACCAATACTTCAGTTTAAGTCTTTCAAAAGTCCTCTCATAACCTTGGTGTCCACCTGGTAAGTCATGATATGATTTCAAAAGAGTGCCTCTGAGTGTTGAGGGAACCATCAGTTGTTTGATGATTCTGTCTTCTTTGGGTGTTTTACCTGGAGGAAAATATCTTTTCACTAAAACTCCATGCAGGATTTCATATTCTGCACAGGTATTCAAAATGACTTTTGTCATTTTAACGTCATCTGGAAGAGTGCCGTTCTCTAAATACTGTAAACACCACTTCGAGTAACAAAGGCTATTTTATGCTTTGTGACAGGATCTAGTGGAATCTGCCAAAATCCACTAGCAAGATCAAGAACTGAAAATAATTTTGGCTTGGCTTCTGATATGGCATCAACCACTTCTGAGAATCTAGGGATAACAGACATGAGATTTTCAGTAACTTTGTTCAATTTTCTATAATCCACAGCAAACCGGTAATCTCCATTTTTCTTCTTGACTAGTACAACTGGACTAGCCCATTCTGATGTAGAAGGTTCAACTATATTTGAATTTAACATGGTGTCAACCTGATGCTCAATGATATCAGCTAGTCTAGGTGATGCTTTGTATGGAGCACTTCTTACAGGAACAGCACTACCAGTGTGGATAGTGTGATGGTAGAGATCTGTACCAACTAACTCAGTAGAATCCTTAGCAAAAGCAGTCCTGTGTTTACCTATAAACTCAAGCAATTGGAGTTGCTGATCTTGTGTTAAGGATGATTTGGTGACATCAATACCTAAAGCTTTTGCAGTGTCAATGTGTTCTTGGTTAAGTTCTGAAGGCTTTGATTGTTGAGTATCAACACCAGCAATAGTCTGAGACTGAAGTGATGTGACAATGCTATCAGAGGTAATAGGAGTAAGGAGGGCTACTCTAGTACCTTTTGTTAACACAATTGGCAAATGTGTTGGGTTACACAGTCTGAAAACTGTACTCTTGCCAATAACATTCACAACACATTTTGCACCGGCTAGATAATGTTTTGTCATTAACCACTGTACTGGTTCTGCCAAAAATGTAGTTGATGATGTACCTTTTGTTCTGATCGAAATGATTTGCTCACACTTTGGTGGAATGGTTATATCTGAGGTTGTGGAACCAAAGTGATGTTTGATGTTTGAAACAATGTTGATATTCTGGACAGAGTTTGTGTTGCTAAAAGCTGTGAGGGCGTTATTTTTGAAAGAAATATCTGCCTGACAAGATCTAAGAAAGTCTCTTCCAAGAATAACAGTAAAGGAAAGTGCCTCAACAACATAACATTTGTTGGTAAATGATGACCCTCCTAAGGTAAATGGAACTTGTACATATCCTAAAGTATGTAATGCTCCACCGCCTGCATGAGACAATATCTGATCAGGTGTACTTAAAGCTAGAGTAGCTAAACCTAATGATTGATATGTTCTTTGGTCGATACAGGACACAGCTGCACCAGTGTCTACTAAAGCCTTGACTGTAGTATTACTAATCACAATATCAATATAACCTTTCTCAGAGTTCATTACAGTTTCAGTTGATTGACCCTGAAATTGCTGTTGGTTACATAGTACACTGAGTTAGCATTATCACAATGTTTAATGTCCATACTATTTACATGTTTATGTACATTCTTAACAGATTTCACTGATCTGTTTGTATTTGGCCTACCCGTTTAATTTTTACTATTTACAATGTTTTCCCTTTCAAGGATAGGCGACAACTCCTATTGTTGTTTACCCTGTCTTGCACTCCTACAAACTTTGGCAAAGTGATTCGATTTACCACATTTAAAGCACTGTTTTCCTTTAGCCTTACACTGTGATCTAAAATGAAACTCACCACAATTCCTGCAAGACTGATTTGTTTGTGTCCTCTGTTGCTGTGACTGAGTGTGTCTGTAGCTGTTTTGTTGGTAGCCTCTTGTCTGTTTGGTGTGTCCTTGCACTGCAGCTACTGGCTGATTCAAGTTCAGAAGAGCTTCTGAAATCTTTGACAGAACTTCATTTTGTCTCAAAAGAGTGGCTGCTATTGTGGAATCACTGCTTGTAGGTTCTGGGGATGTGTGGCATTCTCCTACATGGTCGCGTAGATCCTTCAGAGTTGCCAGGTTCTGCTGTGATGTGGCAGGTCGAAATTCTGGTCTTAGTGCTTCAATTATCATTTGTACAGTGTGCTTTTCTTGTAATCCCAAGTTTCTGCACAGGTGGGCCATGTCATCAATGAACTCTATGGTGTCCGCTCCTGGTTTTTGTTTTCGATTTTTCAGTAAACTGTAGGAAGCTTGATTGTTTTTATACCTGTCAAATCTTGTTTGGAAGGCTTCAGTAAATGTCTTGACATTCTTTCGTGATGACTCTGGCAAAGTGAACCACCAGTCATTTGTTTTTTCGTCAAAACAACTTGGCAATAAAGTCATCATGCTCTCCTCCTTGACTTTATTTTGCTCCATAAATCCTTGCAGCTGTAGGAGGAAGCTGCGGGTGCTGCTTCCATAATTATATTTTGGAAATGGCACTGACACAGAAGCCATTTCTACAGTGTCTTTAGATCTGTTAATAGCTCTGGTAGACACGACAGAGATCATATATGACCCAAATACAGGTCAAATCAGCATTCATCCACCATATTTTATAGTTTGGTATTGGGGTGTGAAACTATAAATTCTTGTTTATTTAATATTTATTATTTATTCCTCTGTGACAGTTCAACATTTAACAAATTGTACACCAATAAGTTCACATAAAAGTACATTCCAATTATCACATTAAATTTCACAGTTGATTCTTATTTCCGTTCACTTCCTATTGCAAATGCTTAAGAGTTATCACTCCTTCCTATGATGTTAAACCTTTGCTCTGTAGAATTTGTATCTCTACTAATAACTGAATGTTTAAGCAACTTCTATATATATCACAATGTAATTACTAATAGTTACTTCTTCATGAGCATCATATTTTAGAACTCTTGATTTTGCTATTTTACTTCCAAATGTATAAGTTATGTTTTAGATCTGATATTTGTAACTATTATTCAATCTCCAATATTTACATCTACTCTTATTCCATCTCTCTCTCTTTTATTAACTAACTGCAAGCTCAGAAGCCTGCTCTATATATATCTAACCCAAACAATACACACTAGATGGATAATACAATTATTTGTAACAATAGTTATAATGAAAATAAAACTATAGACAGGTGACAAAAATATTTACATATAACCTTTGTAAAAGTGGCACATTTCATTGACATGAGATAGGACATTAAGGAATGTAATTACATAATTATACCAGATGTGTATCTTAGACAATATAATTTGTACAATAGTCAATAGATACCAAAACTAAACATGTGTTTTAAAACCTTACACCGAATATAAATATCAAAAGGAGTTATTTACAAGGTACTGGTTATATATATGTATTTATTTGTATGTACAATTACCACACTACAAAATCTTCTATTGTTTAAAGCATCTGTGATGAGAGTAGACTGAGGTAATTAGAAATCCAAACTATGTATTGAGATGTCTAACATGAATAGACATTATTTTAAAAGTGCCAATACCTATGTGGTAAGGGACAAGTTTACAATATAAGAATGACTTATAATGAAATGTTTTCAACACTGTTTAACATAATTACATAATTATGTTTTTCAGACTTCACATGAATATTGATATACAACAAAAACAGAATACATCTGTCCACCACCATTAAAGATATATTTGTAGAAGAATACTAAATGATATAAACTTATGTACAGTATTGAGAGCTCATGAAGACAAATAACTTGTATAAGAGTAGCTTAAGGTTCAACCTTAGCAGAGACAAAAACATAATGTGAAACTGAAAAGCAATCCATAATACTTTCTTAACTTGGATGATTACAGATAAACCATCTCGTGGATCATTTTATAAGTTTAAGAATCATTAGAATATCTTCTTCCTAATAGATTCTTCTTAATGTATTACATATGTTTTCTGGAAATTAGTGCTTGGTTTCAGTCTTTGAAGTTTTAAACTTTGTCACAGGCCTTAGCCAAGGATGTATACTTTTATTGTGAGAGTTTGGGAGTATACATTCACAAAGGGGTTACTTTTGTTGGGTTGTCATTTCAGCCCAGCATGTTGTTGAGTAATTAAAAGTAGGTATGGACATAATGGCTACTTTATTTGCAACTACTTTATTCTAGTCCATAACTCCTCAAAAGGATTGGAACTTAGTTTCTGGCAATTCATAACTTAGTTACTTTTGTTTAATAGTTAACTATTAGTAAGATGTTTCACTTAGTATAGTACTTTGTCTCTCAAGAATGTTTGGTATAAGTACTTGCGCTTTGGATTTAAGATTAGTTTCTGACAAATTGTAACTTACATACTAGGTTATGTTTTGTTTAGTTAACTAAGATGACTTTGTATCACTTAGTCTAGTACTTTTCACACAAGAATGTTTGTATTAGTACTGTGACTTTGGATTGGTGATTGTTTTCTAACAAGTTATAACTTACATAGGTTATACTTAGTTTAGTTAACTAAGATGATTTTTACATCATTTAGTCTACTACAGTTTAATAACTGTACTTTATCCTAAAAATTAGCCTGGATATTAGTACTTAAGATAGGGTAAGATAAGGGTATTTTACGCAATAAAATGTAAAAATTTTATTGTAATTTAACTTTGTAAATTGCTGTGTGTTGCCGAGAGCAAACATCCACAACCAACTCGAATATTTTTAAAAGAAATATTCTTGTTAGTGCACTGTGCATATGTGATCTGCCCATGCGCCGCATCCCTAATTCCCCTTTATAGTTCATAATGTTAATTAGGCAGGTTGCATGTAACCAACCCGCCTATTAGATTGATGTGTCCGACGTCTGTCCATCTGTCTGTTCCGTCTGTCCATCCACATTTTCGTTTCCGGACTCGAACTCGAAAACGGTTTGTCCAATCGAATTCAAACTTGACAGGGAGATAGATCACCATCATAGCCAGGTTCCTTTCAAAATTGGTGTAATTCCGCCTGTTTGTTTGTCCGGTTTTTTGTCCGTCAAAATTTTCGGTTCCGGACTCTAACTTGAAAACAGTTTGTCCAATTGAATTCAAACTTGACAGGGAGATAGATCACATCATAGCTAGGTTCCTTTCAAAATTGGTGTAATTCCGTCCGTTTGTTTGTCCGTTTTTTTTGTCCGTTTGTCCGTCAAAATTTTCGGTTCCGGACTCTTAACTTGAAAACGGTTTGTCCAATTGAATTCAAACTTGACAGGGAGATAGATCACCATCATAGCTAGGTTCCTTTTGAAATTGGTGTAATTCCGCCCGTTTGTCTATCTATCAACATTTCCGTTTCCGGACTCTAACTCGAAATCCATCAAAAGTTCTGTTTCTGGACTCTCACTCGAAAACAGTTTGTCCAATCGAATTCAAATTTGACAGGGAGATAGATCACCATCATAGCTAGGTTCCTTTTGAAATTGGTGTAATTTCGCCCATTTGTTTGTCCGTTTGTCTGTCTATCAACATTTCCGTTTCCGGACTCTAACTCGAAATCCGTCAAAAGTTCTGTTTCCGGACTCTAACTCGAAAACGGTTTGTCTAATCGAATTCAAATTTTACAGGGAGATAGATCACCATCATAGCTAGGTTCCTTTAAACATTGGTGTAATTCTGTCCGTTCGTTTGTCCATTAACTTTTGTTTCCGGACTCTAACTTGAAAATGCTTTGTCCAATTGAATTCAAACTTGACAGGGAGATAGATCACCATTATTGCTGGGTTCCTTTCGAAATTGATGTAATTTCATCCGTTCGTTTGTCCGTTTATCTGTCTGTCAACATTTCCGTATCCGGACATGCCCACCGGAAATGAGTCTACGCAGTTGAACCAGTCACTTCCTGGTGTACGACCTGATGAGTTTACCGGAGAATCTGACAGTGAGGCAGAAGTGGCAGGAGAACCGGTTTCACCAGCTAGTATTCACGTCCAGGGTGAACTGCCTGAAGATTCAGCTGACCAGGACCTCTGCAGATGCAAACTACAGGGAAACTATCAGAGGGGTCAGGTCTTTCATGGGATGGCATCAGATCCCTGATTATGACCATGCCCTTGCCTGTCTAGATGATAACCCTTTTGCCGGTTCCAGAACTAAACCAACCGGTAAAGTGTCTGTCCGGTTACCAGTAGATGAATGGTTGTGTAGGAAATTTGAGAGGTTGAATGTTACAGTTGCTGAAGGCTACCCTGCCAGGAACTCTGAGACTGGTGGTTTGCTGCGAGACCAGTTTGTGAAGACACCCAGGTCATCCAAGTGGTATGCAATGCATACAGATAAGAAGGAATCTGCTTCTTCAACTGTCTGTGACTGGTCTCCGGAACTGGCCAAACTCAACAGTACCTTTACCAGAGTGGCCACACGTAGTTTGCCTTCTGCCCCTGCTTCCCATACTTTCAGCCAGGACACTTAAGAAGGTGGGAGAGGGCGTTCCGGGAACAGTCAGTGATGTGTAACCAGGCTGCTGGTCTGTCAAGATGTTTGACAAAAGTACAGGACTCTATGGTTACGCAGTTGAAGTCACTCCGAGTAGATACAAGCAAGGGCAAGGCAGCAGAGAGAAAGCAGTTGACGAACTCGAGTATTTGGTGACTTTCAACCGGTCAATTTCACAAGCCATGCAACGTACAATGCAGGATCTCTCAGAGGGAGTTTTTATCAGCATGGCCAACCTCACTCTGGCTCGTAGAGACAGTTATTTAGAATTTATACATGGTGGAGTAAAGCCAGATGCCTTGACTGCCTTACGTACAGCACCAGTCCATCTTCATTCTCTGTTTCCAGACAGTTTATTGGTTAAAGCTGAAGACGAGATCTCACGTAGTGAGGAGAGGTATTCTTCTGGCAGTGTACACAGGAAACCCAGACGTTTTCATCCGTACGTTTCCTCAAATGACAGATCAACACAACAACCGGACCGGAAGTCCACTGCACCGGCCTGGAAGCAAATTAGAGACTGGCAAGTTGTACAGAAAGGTCGTGGTAAAGCCTCAAACTTCACCCAAAAGCCGGCCAAGGGTTTCAAGAAGCATAAATGACAATTACTGTGTTGTGAAAAAGAGCGAGACTAATTTTACATGTAAACTCTTTTGCTGCAAATGTTCCTTTTGTCACCAGGTTGCCACAAAAGAAAGGTGTAAATCCCAATTATTGTACCCATACAGAAATAAAGCATGTGAACGATGTTTCCTGTGTAGGTCACTTGAGTTCTGTAAATTCTGTCACAAATGTCCCAACTGTTGTCACACATCCACCTGTAGGGGCAAGGCTTCAACAGTTCTGGGAGAAATGGAAAGCTCTGGGTTCGAGTCCAAAGGTAGTCACAATAGTGAGAGAAGGCTACAACCTTCCCTTCCGGTTCAGACCCAACCTAACCAGGTCACCAACGGTCATAAGCAATATGTCAACCTACAAAGACAGTCCCACCTTTTAGAGGCACTGTATCAGCTGACAAACAAAAATGCAGTCGAACCGGTAGAAAACCAAAACTCACTGGGGTTTTACAACCGGTTATTTTTGGTACCCAAACCCAACAACCGGTGGAGACCCATCCTGGACCTGAGCACTCTGAACACCTTCCTAAACACAGAGTCGTTCAAAATGGAGACCCCAGAGACAATAAGAACCTCCCTTCAGGTAGGGGAGTGTGTCACTTCCATAGACTTCAAGGACGCATACTTCCATATACCAATTCACAGTCAGTCCAGGAAGTACATTCGTTTTCATATCCAGGGTCAGTCCTACCAGTTCAAAGCTCTATCATTTGGCCTGTCCACAGCACCTATGGAGTTCACAGTGATGGCCAAAGAGGTCAAACTGATGGCTTTACAGAGGGGTATAAGAATCCACCAGTACCTAGATGACTGGTTGGTGAGAGCCACATCCCACTAAACTTGTCTCCAGAATATACTGACCTTCAAGTTGGTAGCTCTCTGTCGAGAACTAGGTTGGCTGGTGAACAAGGAAAAGTCAGAACTGGACCCAAAACAGGTCTTCAACTTTGTAGGTTACCAGTTCGACCTCAGGGAGGGCAAGGTCAGACCCACACCAGAGTGTTGGCAGACCTTAACAGACAAGATATTGTCAATCCTGTCCGGTCCGGTGTGCCCGGTCCGACATTTCATGTCCCTTATAGGCCTGCTAACAGCCACAGAAAAACAAGTCCACCTGGGGCGACTTCATATGAGGCCCATACAGTGGCACTTGAAAAACAACTGGAGGGTACCAGAGTCACTGGAAAAGGTGATACCTGTTCCCAGGTGGAAAGGCCCACCCATCCGGCCCCGCTATCAGCTTACTAGGGGTCTTAATAGGATTAGACACAAAAAAAATGCTATGATGTCACGTTGTCTAGACAGCAAGGAAGTACGATGCGCCACCTAGCAAATGCACACTCGGTGACCGGTCCTGCCGGTATTATATACAGGACGTCTTTTTCTGACGTTTGGTGGGACCAGTCGTGCCGACCGGTAAAGCAATTGTCCATTGGATAGGGTATTAACTTATAAAAATTTAATTTACTTATTAAATTTGCAAAATTCCATCCTTTCATTTTTTGTCCGTTTATAGCATAGATACAATTATGTAACCTAGATTACAAGTTTTACATTTCTTAGCACGCCTAACACATTCACCTTAACTGGGTGACCTAACATTTCTTTCCTTGTTTCTAAATTTAATTACAGCAGTCACTAACCTTATTGCTGCTTGTGCAACCCGCCTTTTGGGGCATCTTTGACCCTCTTGTTTGGGAGTATCAAATCCAAAATTTATATGTGGGGATGGACGGGCGGGAATCCGAATATAGTGATGATAAGGTAAGTATTTAACTTACAAAAAGTTAAATTACAATAAAATTTTTACAATTTGTAGCTTAAATAAAACAACCACTGAAAACAATTTTCTCTCAAATTCCAGCAACATTATGGTTCACAAATACTTTAAAAACTGCTTTACCATGTATTTATAATATATAATCACAAGATATTTGAACAGGGCTTGTGTTTTTGCTTTTTTTAGTCCCTTTACCCAGTGCTATTGTACATGTTACAAAGTTGACCTATGGCAGGTGACTCACAACACATCACCATCACTGTTCGCCTCATCAGGTCATTTGAACACAGGAATGTCAAGCATGTGGTTTTTAAAGATATTAAGCTGACTCAAAGTGCAGCTCAATTCATGAAATATGTTTTGCAAGGTAAGATTTTATTGCGCTACAATAGCTTACCATGTGGGGCTGATTGCTGTTCTCGGATGGCCACAAGGCATCATGGCCAACGTCTAAGAAAAATAGATATTTACAGTTGGCCGTAGCCTCAGGTTGTCGTCTCGGGGTACACTCTGACATTCGTCTCCTTTTTTGGTGGCTGCGTGATTTAAACATGCTTTATTTTAGAAGGAAAGTGTTTTAGTTTTACAAGGATGTACTTGTTGTTGGATATGGAAACTACATCAGTTTCTTTATTTTATTACATAGAATCATAATTTGGTGACTTTTCATAGTTCAGATAAGTATTTTAAACATTTTTATGTCAGCTGACTTGTCAGTCAGCTGACATTATGTCATCACTCTGCGGCGTGGGCGTCCGCGTCCGCGTGAACAACTTATTCTCCAAAACTACAAGGCCTAGAGACATGCTGTTTTTTTTAAAAGATACCTTATCTATCAAGGATGAAAAATTGTTCAAGGCATGCAAATCTGTCTGTTCGTCTGTTTGCTAGAGACATTACAAGGGGGGTACCCCCACCAAAAGTGTGAAAATTTCAACTTTTTATCACAATTTTCTCAGTGACTATTACAGGGATTTCTCTCATATCTTGCATATATGTACTATAGCTACTTTTAGGTTATCACTGTTGAGTAAATCACTTATAACTTGAAAAGTGTTGCATTTAGAGCATTTTGTTAAAATATGTTATTCAGCTACTTTTTTCATAGCTACAATATGGTGAGTAAGTTGGGTGTCTGTCTCAATAGCTAAGTGAGTAATAGCTACTTTTGGGCTTTTCAGTAACTTCCATCATGAGTAAAATCACTTGTAACTTAAAAACTATTGCATTTAGAGAATTTCGTATAAATATGTTATTCAGCTACTTTTGGGCCAGCTATAACATAGTAAAATTTCAGACCTGTAGCTCATGGCATAGCTGAGTAATAGCTACTTTTAGGTTATCACTGTTGAGTAAATCACTTATAACTTGAAAACTATTGCATTTAGAGTATTTTGTTTCAATATGTTATTCACCTATTTTGGGGTCAGCTATAACATAGTGAAGTTTCAGACCTGTGGCTCATTTCATAGCTGAGTAATAGCTACTTTGAAGTTCTCACTGTTGAGTAAATCAGTTATAATTGGAAAACTATTGCATTTACAGAAATTTGTGCAAATATGTTATTCAGCTACTTTTGGGTCAGCTATAACATAGTGAAATTATAGACCTATAGCTCATGGCACAACTGAGCAATAGCTATTCTCAGGTACTGACTGTTGAGTAAATCAGCTATAACTTGAAAAATATTGCATTTGGAGTATTTTGTTAAAATATGTTGTTCACCTACTTTTGGGTCAGCTATAACATAGTGAAATTACAGACCTATAGCTCATGGCATAGCGGAGCAATAGCTATTTTCAGGTTCTCACTATTGAGTAAATCAGTTGTAGCTTGAAAACTATTGCATTTACAGTAGTTTGCTTAAATATGTTGTTCACCTACTTTTGGGTTAGCTATAACATAGTAAAATTTCAGACATGTAGCTCATTGCATAGCTGAGTAATAGTTCCTTTGAGGTTCTCACTGTTGAGTAAATCAGTTGTAACTTGAAAACTATTACATTTAGAGTAATTTGTTAAATATGTTATTCACAGAATTTTTGGTCAGCTATAACATAGTGAAATTGCAGACCTCTATGTCATGGCATAGCTGAGCAATAGGTACTTTCAGGTTCTCACTGTTGAGTAAATCATTGTATCCACTGGATAGCCGCAGTGTGTAGAGAGAGATTTCACCATTACTGCTCTGATGAAAAAAAATATTATAGCTAGCTTTCTTAAGTTTGCAGTATATATTAATAACCATAAAATGTTGTCTCAGAATATTTTTGGCCTCATTTTGAGAAACAAGATGGCCGCCACAGGTGTTTTTTGTCAGTCATGAAAAGTGCTTATATCTCCCTTATTATTGATCCTAGAGATTTGGGATGATAAACCAACCTGTAGGAAATCATGGGGTGGGAATCTTTTGGTGTGGTCAGATTTGACCTTCAATGACCCCTCCTTCAAGGTCAAACAAGGATAGCCAAACTTAAAAGTGCTTATAACTCGCTTATTATTGGTCCCAGAGGTTTGGGATGGTAAACAGACAGGAAATCATGGGCTGTGAATCTGTTGATATGGTCCGATTTGACCTTGGAACCCTCCTTCAAGGTCAAATGAGGATAGCGAAAATTGAAAGTGCCTACAACTCGCTTATTATTGGTGACAGAGATTTGGGATGGTAAACCATCTCATAGGAAATCATTGGCTCGGAATCTTTTGGTATGGTCAGATTTGACCTTTGGACCCCTCCTTCAAGGTCAAATGAGGACAGCCAAGCTTAAAAGTGCTTATAACTCATTTATAATTGGTCCTAGAGGTTTGGAATGGTAAACCATAGGAAATCATGGGCTGGGAATGTATTTGTGTGGTTAGATTTGACCTTGGACCCCTTCTTCAAGGTCGAACGAGGATATTGCATTTGTAGTATTTCTTTATATATGTTTTAACCTATTTTTTACACTTAAACAATTACCTTGTTATTTTCCTTCATAATACCATTTACAGGGCACAACTTTTTTATCCTTTTCTTCTGTCAGCTTCGGAGTTTCTTTCGAACTTGCTGTTCAGTTACCATTTACTGTATTTCTGTACAGCCCTTTTCCTGATAATTATTCTGTCCTCTAATCACCTTCACAAATCAAAAACACTCAGTCAGCTGACACAGTGCCCGTTTACGGGCACTCTCCTCTTGTTTACAACTGAAGTCCACTTCCGGGTTCACGTTGTGAAGAAACAGCGACTCGTGTATGTGGTTTCTAATACAGGATATATATATATATGCCTGACAGTAAATAAAATAAATAAAATATTTAACCCCTATCTGCTTCATTATTTGACCATTTTTAGGGTTTAAAAATATATAAATTTAGCCCAAATGAGTCCTTGTCGAGTGAAATCATCGGAAACAACTTCCGTTTTTTTTTGTCGAGACAGCAATTACTTGCAACTAATGCACGTCTCGTGTAGGTAGTTTATATACAGGAATATATGCCTGTTGAAATCAAATAAGATAAATTTGTTCAGGGTTTATCCCCGTTCTTCAACAGTATTTGTCCATTTTAAGGGTTACAATATGATATAAAGCACGAAACTAACTTGGGGAATCCTTGGGGAAACCCCTGTGATGACGTCACGTCTATACAGCATGTGCTGAGAGATGCGTGTTTCTTACAGTACGTTTACCAATAAAATAAAATAAAATGGAATAAAATGAAATAAAATATTTTATTCCTTCTTTCCTCTATTATTGACCATTTAAAATGTTAATACTTAAATAAACAGGAATAGAATTCTTCCTCAAATCGTCTAGACAGTAAGTGTTTCTTCAAACTAAGGTAACCTTGGTTTGGCATTCTTTTAATTCATCCAATTTTATAATATAAGAAATATTATACTTGCTTTTTAGATTCTATGTTATTTAATAAAATTCTGTTTAATATTGCTTTCGTTATCTCACAACTAGCCCTACCTGCAGTGAGGCGGGTGGGGCAGATGACCTTGTGTCACTCTTGATTTACATACGTAAATCCAGTTGTGTAGTTCTTTTCAAAGAACCGTTTAAGGAAAGCTTACATGGAAATTATAATATCCAACTTCTTTCTAGCCAGGGTGGATCAGATCCCTGCTTGAATCTGAAGCCAGATCCGATCTTAGTTCATCCGAGTTTTTAATTCACCCAAGAATCGGATGCATTATTCCCAACTTTTATCCACCCGAGTATGATTTGATAATCGGATTTTCACTGCATCTAGACCCGATGCTCAGATATCAGATCCAATGTTTGGATGTCTGCTGCTACCATCCTATGCTCGGATGATCGGATGTTTACACTAAGTTCCAATGCTCGGATGATCTAATCTAAAATCCGATGCTCGGATGATTGTATCCAGATCTAATCCTCGGATGATCGGATCTTAAATCTGATGTTCGGATGATGGTTCCAGATCAGAACTCTGAACAATCCTAACACACACTTGGACTAATAGTTCACAAGCCTGGCAGTAAATATCACTTATTGGAGGCTTCGGTGCAAGTCCAAGTCCTCAAGCCTTTCAGTCCTGACTGTATTTTTAGGGAAGTAGGTTGCCTGACTTAACCCTAACCATTTTCCGAGGACCTTGAAACTTAGGCAGTTTTTACAATCTGTATCTCCCTAGGGGCCTCCTTGGGTAAGCCCCCCTCCCCCTTCTGGTCATCAAGAGTTGAGCTTCAGGCTGCTCTTCACTAGATTCTTCTGATTACAACCTGGTTATGGATATCTGTTAAGACAGTAGCAAGGCTACTACCAGACAGGTCAAACTCAATTTCATGGTGCATATAAGTAGTCTGAAGGGGTATGGTGAATTCAGGTGAGATACTGGATCTTTAGATCTTAAAGTTCCCCATTCACAACTAGTTTAGGAGGGACAGGAGTTCCTCATTAAGGCAACTGTAATAACAATTAGGGTTTAGGCCCTATTAATCAGCCCTTTCCATTCCCCACAATCTAGAGGCTCCTACTGGAACCACCCCAATGGGGGTCATTCCATTCCAAGCAGCATCCATCGTTTTCCCCAGGTAGGAGGACATCGAGTAGCAGAGGCTCCAAGGTTGTTTTCGATCCCACTTCACGGGACGAGGGCATGAAAACCCTTCCCCCCCCAATGACTCCTCCAAAGCCTCGCTCAGTCCACCAGTAGGAGGTCGTCTCCGTTCTTTCAGAAAAGACTGGCAAACAAATCCTGTCATTCTTTTCAAATCCAAGTCCGGTCAGATTCCCTCTGATTCAGTCAGAATACAAGGCCCTTCAAAAGACCAAGCTCTGGCCGCTTGTATCCAGTCTCTTCTGTCAAAGAACACAATAGAAAGGGTGGAAAATGTAAAATCTCTCGGGTTTTACAGTCGACTGTTTCTAATCCCCAAGCCTCACCAAAGGTGAAGGCCAGTAATAGACTTAAGCAGGCTCAACACATAGAAAAGTTCAAAATGGAAACTCCAGAGTCCATCAGGACCTCCCTGACTCCAGGGGAATGGGTATCGTCGATAGACCTATCGCACGCTTACCTTCACACCCCATCCACCCAAACTCGAGGAAATACCTAAGGTTTTGCCACAGGTCACAGGTGTTCCAGTTCACCTCCCTTCCTTTCGGTCTAGCCACAGCCCCCCAGGTCTTTACGATGATTGTAAAGGAAGTGAAGCTAATGGCTCTCTCCAGAGGACTCAGGCTTCACCAATACCTGGACGACTGGCTGATCAGGTCCCAGTCTCAGGAGGAAGCCCAAGTGAACACTCAGGCAGTGGTAGACCTAACCCAGTCCTTGGGGTGGATCATAAATCAGAAAAAATCAGAACTGAAACCTACTCAGGTGTTTTCGTTCGTGGGCTACGGATACCATCTAGATTCAGCACTTGTAAAATCCACTCAAGAGAGATGGCTCAACTTCAGGATTTGATCCTAAGACTCAAGTCAAAACGTGTTTTGACTGCAAGATGTTTGATGTCGCTATTTGGGTTGCTTGCCTCAATGGAGAAAATGGTCCCAGAGGGACGCCTTCACATGAGGCCCTTTCAGTTTCATCTCAAGGAGCACTGGAGATATCCTCAGTCGCTGGACAGCCTCCTCCCTTGGACAGAAGCCATTGCAGCACACTTAGACTGGTGGCAAAATGCCTCAAACGTGATGAAAGGTGCAGACCTTCATCCCGAAGACCACAGTATCCAACTCTTTACAGACGCCTCAAACGAAGATCAAAGTTCTACAAAGGGTCTGTGGTCAGACCGGAAAAAAAAAAGACTACACACAAATGTCCTAGAATTGAAGGCAGTCTCCCTGGCCCTTCGAAGCTTCAGGGACAAGTGCCAGAACCAAACAGTGCTAGTTGCAACGGACAACTCAACAGTGGTAGCCTACATAAACAACAAGGAGGAACTCACTCAGCAAAGATGTGTGCTCTCCTGTGGAAGATCATGACCTGGTGCCATCACTATCACATAACATTGAAAGCCAGACACATTCCAGGGTGCCTGAATGTGATGGCCGACCTCCTGTTCAGGTCGAACCAAGTGCAGTCAACAGAATGGTCACTGCATCCGCAGGTGTTCAAACAGATCTGCCAGAAGTGGTTCACACCTCATGTAGACTTATTTGCCACTCATCTGAACCACAAACTTCCACTGTATGTATCTCCTGTCCAGACCCAAATGCTTGGGACATAGATGCTCTGAACATAAACTGGACGGGTCTCACTGCCTATGCTTACCCTCTGACGGCTCTCCTTCACAGGGTGATCCGAAAATCAGGCAATACCACTGCCTGATCATCGTAATAGCCCCAGGCTGGCCAGGGATGCCCTGGTTTTGGGACCTAGTGCAGCTCTCAACAGAGATCCCACGGCAACTCCTGGTGTCAACAACTCTTCTCAAGCAGTCCCACCATCATCTCAACCTCCATGCTTGGTGTCTAGGAGTGGACAGCTCCAAGAACAAGGCTTCTCTGTGGAGGTGGCAGAGAGAATTGCTGCTCCTTAGAGGTCATCAACAAGGACCATCTACAAGTCAAAGTGGGCCCTATTTGAAAAATGGTGCAGAGAAAATTCGGTGGATTTCTCCACTCCATCTGTGAAACAAATCTCAGATTTTTTTCATGTACCTGTACGAAGATCTAAACAGGCACCCCTTAACCATCGATGGTTACAGGACGGCCATTGTTGACACTTTGGGCCCAGCGGGCCACCATATTGCACAAAGTTCAGACCTTCACAGGTTACTCTCCAGTTTTCACAGGGATCATCCCAAAAGTTCCAGGAATCTTCCAAAATGGAACTTTTCTGTTGTTCTCAATGAGCTCACAAAAGCACCCTTTGAGCCTATGAAAGACACAGACCTCGAACACCTTATTTCCAAAACTGCTTTCTTGCTAGCTTTGGCCTCCCATGCCTGAGTTGCAAACAAGTATCTAATCTAGGCCAATGGGAAAAGGTTACCTTGTTCCCTTCTGATTTTATAGCCAAAAACCAACTAGCAAGAGAAGGTTCACTAATGTGTCTCCGGTGACTATTCCTGCTCTAACTACCATTGTAGACAGACAATTCAAAGAATACAGTACCTTGCGTCCCGTGCGGGCCCTGAGGTACTATTTGGACCGAACCAAAGACCTGAAAGGGTTTCGATCCCTCCCTTTCATCTCCTTCAAGAAAGGACACACCTCAGTATCGGTGGACCAAATCATGCAAGCCTGTCACTGGAAAACTCGCAACACATTTACAAATTTTTACCTAAAAGACCTTACTTGGTCAGACAATGACAACAATATGTTTCTGGGACCAGTGGTGGCGGCACAAGTCCTAGACCCTTCCCCTCAGACCAGTCATCCTCAGAAAGAAAAAAGGGGGGGGGGGCACATCCGCTACAGTCAAGTCTTCAGGAGTCTAATCCCAGGATCTAGGTATAGGTTTACCTTTCAAGATGTTACGGGTAAGGTCATTTTGTATTTTTAGTTTATCAAGTATAAGATGTATTAAGGACTTATCAAGGTTGTCATTAATCTCATGTTCGGTGGCAAAAATTTATGAGGATTCCAACCAGTGGGCTGGTTTTTCACTCGTGGATGGTCCCTAAGGACCCTTACACTCATTAAGTGAGCATGTCTGCACTTCTCTGGACAGTTTTAGCACTGTCGTCCATTCTATTCAGGTTTTTGGCTCTTTACAGGCCCGGTCTTCAGGATTGGGGCACTGTAAACGGGACTTAGACTGGTATTTCTAACATTCATTCTATCTATTACTTCAAAATCTAAGAAAAATTGACGTATCTTCCAGTCTCAGCTGTAATCCCTGCACCGAGCGGTTGGATTCAGCAATCAGTCCCACATGGTAAGCTATTGTAGCACAATAAAATTGGAAATTTTAATTACTTAAATGTAGCTTTTATAAGCTACAAGCCTACCATGTGGGACTGAGAAGAGTCCCACCCTGCCTCCCCACTGTATTACAGCTGAGGGGATATGGTTTAACATTGCAACAAGAAAAAGGAGACGAATGTCAGAGTGTACTGCGAGACGACAACCTGAGGCTACGGCCAACTATAAATGTCTATTTTTCTTAGACGTTGGCCATGATGCCTTGCGGCCATCCGAGAACAGCAATCAGCCCCACATGGTAAGCTTGTAGCTCATAAAAGCTACATTTAAGTAATTAAAATAAGGTTCATAAAATAGATCACAACTTTATCATTTTTTTTGCAAAATAAATGATATCCATGTGACATTCTTTTACACATCATTATAATGGGTTAAAAATAGCCAAAACTGAGACCACAGCTGTTTATTGTGAGCATATTTAGGGTAGATGAGAAAAGTATTGTTAGATGTTCAATGTAAAATAGAATCAATAGAATCTAAGACAAATATTTGTCTCAAATTGCTTACTTGACGATACATTTTGTTCTGTGCTAGCAATGCATCATTTGCTTTGATAAAATAAAAACCTTTAAAATGTAAACATATTATCTCCCACCAAGCTTTAGCCTAGGATCGAAATTATAAAATGTATCCTTTGTGTTTGTGTGCTTGTGTCCATGCGTCCATCTGTCCGTGCATCCATTAAGTGTGTCACACAGATTTCTCTGCTGCATTTACACATTTTTACCCCACAGCCCTTAAGGGCTGTTGGGGTATTGTTTTCACCCATGGTGTCCGGATGGGCGGGCGGGCGTCCGGGCAGGCGGGTGGGCGGGCGGCGGGAAATAGTTTGTCCGGGCTGTATCTCAGAAACCGTAAGGTGTAGGAAGTTGATACTTGGTAGGGACATTGGTTAGGGGGTGTAGCTGTGCAACGTCATGGTCTGACCTTGATTTGACCTTTGGCCTTGCCGTAGTGACCTTGAGTTTGAAAATCTTGTCCGGGCTATATCTCGGAAACTGTAAGGTGTAGGAAGTTGATACTTGGTAGGGACATTGGTTAGGGGGTGTAGTTGTGCAATGTCATAGTCTGACCTTGATTTGACCTTTGACCTTGCCGTAGTGACCTTGACCTATAAAATGTTGTCCGGGCTATATCTCAGAAACTGTAAGGTGTATGAAGTTGATACTTGGTAGGGATATTGCTTAGGGGGTGTAGGTGTGCAGCTTCATGGTGTGACCTTGACTTGACCTTTGACCTTGCCGTAGTGACCTTGACCTATAAAATGTTGTCTGGGCTATATCTCAGAAACCGTAAGGTGTACGAAGTTGATACTTGGTAGGGATATTGATTAGGGGGTGTAGGTGTGCAACGTCATGGTCTGACCTTGATTTGACCTTTAACCTTGCCGTAGTGACCTTGACCTATAAAATATTGTCCTGGCTTTATCTCGGAAACTGTTAGGTGCAGGAAGTTGATATTTGGTAGAGACATTGGCTAGGGGGTGTAGGTGTGCAGCATCATGGTGTGACCTTGATTTGACCTTTGACCTTGCCATAGTGACCTTGACCTATAAAATCGTCAGGGCTGTATCTCGGAAACCGTAAGGTGTAGGAAGTTGATACTTGGTAGGGACATTGGTTATTGGCTATAGGTGTGTATTATCATGGTGTGACCTTAATTTGACCTTTTACCTTGCCGTAGTGACCTTGACCTTTAAAATCTTGTTGCACCTTTGGGTCTGTCTTTTGATGCAGATTAAGCAAAAGTCATATTAGAATTTATTAAGAATTTTACTTTCATAACTTCCCATTGTAAGAGATAGAATTTCATCAAGTGAGCCGCAGATTTTACTCCAACACCACACATAAGCATTCATTAAATGTATTACCACTTCTGTATGCATGGTAATATTCAAACCATCTAAACCATAATTTGGAAATGCAGATGTATATAAAGAGTGGTGAATTTTAGTTTACTGATTGATGCTGTCATCTTGTCATTGAATTATCTTGTTTTAATACTTCATCTTTATACGTATTATCTTTCTTTTAAACATTATTTCTCCATTTAAACATTGTTTGGACCTTTATATAACTGACAGTGCTCTCAAAGTATCCTGAAGTTTGTACTGGTACAGTACTTCTATATCTCATGGTGTTGAAAATATTTCCCAAGGCTGTGGGGTACGGGCATCTCTGATGCTATTTTTGGTATATTACTCATGCTAATGGATTTTTATGTCCTTCAAAAATTTTTAAGATTTTTAGTCGAATCTTTGATTTGAGTTATGTACTGTGTTGTGGCCACTATTTTAAATCGTCCGTTTAAGCCCTCAAATATCAAAATTCTTCATAATATTTGTACACATATCTGTACATTAAGGTGTATAGTATACACTCTGCCATTTTGAAAATTTTTAATGTTTTTACAAAGGTCTGTTTTATAAAGTAAAAAGCTTGTATAGCACTACATCTGGCTTTCTTTAAGGTCCCGTATGTCATAGAAACTATTGTGTTTCCCATTGTCTTGGCATACTCAAGTGAGTAATTAAGCGGCCTGTCAGGGATGCTTATTTGTTTTCACCAAAGTTCGACTGATCACCACCGCCGCTGCCGCAGGATTATGGTCTCCCTTGAATAACTTCTTGGGCTTTCAAATTTTTCTTTCCTTCTTATCTTTCTTTAAAACTATAGGGGCGGGGAAAATTTTTGAGATACTTTCCGCAGACCTTAAGCTTTACTTAAGGTAACCTTAAGCCTTTTTCAATAACACCCTGTCATCGCATTTCAGAAAAATCCACACACACCTGTGCTATAAAATTTATCAGCTACATTCTAGACCAAATTTCAAAGGTCGGAAAGGATTTTCTTATCAATCGGACAATAGATGCCTAAATGGGAGGCATTTTATTTTGGTAAATTTTTTAAAAATGGGTACTTGGTCTGTATTTCAAAAATGGTCAGGATTTCAGCGTTTTGTTGGAATAACTTATTCAGCTACTTTTTGATAATCTTTCACATGCCGAAGTTTTAGCCCTGTATCTGCAATCTTAAGGTCACCTTAATGTCAAAAAAGGGGGGTTTAGCCCTCCAGTTCACTTAGTTTTTCACTTTTTTCAACCAAACTTGGCACATATATTAAGATTTGGCAAAGGAATATCCTGACTTTATGGTGACCTTAAACTCAAAATGTTAATGGACCTATGGCCTGCTTAAAGTCATCAAATTGGAATAAAATCCTCTGGCCCCTTTCTTTTTCCATTTTTTATATCTAAATTATCACTGGTATTAAAATAGATAAAAATAATACTTATGGTCACCTTAAACTCTCAATATGAATGGAGTTGTAGCCACCTTTGCCACCGCCACAGGATTATGGTCTCCCTCGAGTTACTTCTTGGGCTTTCAAATTTTTCTTTCCTTCTTATCTTTCTTTAAAACTATAGGGGCGGGAAAAATTTGTGGGATACTTTGCGGAGACCTTAAGCTTTACTTAAGGTAACCTTAAGCATTTTTCATAAACACCCCATCATCGCATTTTGGAAAGATTCACGCACACCAGTGCTATAAAATTGATTGGGTACATTCTACACCAAATTTCCAAGGTCAAAAAGGATTTCTGATCAATCGGACCATAGATGCGTGAATTGGAGGCGTTTTATTTTCGTAAATATTTTTTAAATGGGTACTTGGTCTGTATCTCAAAAACGGTGAGGATATCAGCGTTTTGTTGGAATAACTTATTCAACTACTTTTTGATAATCTTTCACATGCCGAAGTTTTAGCCCTGTATCTACAATCTTGAGGTCATCTTAATGTCAAAAAGGGGGGTTTTAGCCCTCCAGTTCACTTAGCTTTTCACTTTCTTTTTCCATTTTTTTATATGTAAATTATCACTGGTATTAAACTAGATAAAAATAATACTTGTGGTCACCTTAAACTCTCAGTATGAATGGAGTTGTAGCCACCTTAAACTGAAATAAGGAGGTTTTCAGCCTCCAAGTATCTTATTGTTTGACTGACCTCAGTTAAACTTTGCACACCTATAAAGGATGGCAAACCAAAGGGTTATCCTGACTTTATGGTGATCTTAAACTGTTAATATAATTTTGACCCCCCTAAAGTCATAAAATTTGAGTAAAGCCGTCTGGCTCCTTTCTTTTTCCATATCTAACATATATTGATATTGAAGGGACGTTCTCATATTATGGTAACCTTAAAGTTGCAATATGAATGAAGTTATGGTCACCTTACAGTGAAAAAGGAAGTTTCAGCCTCCAGCTATCTTATTGTTCAACTGACCTGAGCTAAACTTTATGCTCGGTTAAATTTTCTACACTTTTAAAGATGACAATAGGGACATTCTTATTTGCTTTCCACCTTGGAGTTCCAATACAAGTACAGTCATGGCCATCTTGACGTGAAAATGAGGGTTTTCCGCCTCTAACTGATTAACTGTTCAGTAACGTCAGTTTAACTTGACATTGATTATACTTAAGTAACACTTTGTATAACATTTCATTTAAAATTCCTGTACTTAAGAGGCTTTGGCCGTCGTAACACGATAAATATATACTCCTTGCTCCCTCCTCATTTATTTTAGCACCTTTTAAAACCACACCTGGCATATGTATACTTCAAAAATATTTATGCTCACTTTAACTTGACATTGATTATACTTAAGTAAGATTTTGTATAACGTTTCACTTAAAATTCCTGTACTTTGGCCATCTTTACATGATAAATATATACTTCTTGCTCCCTCCTCATTTATTTTAACACTTTTTAAAACCTCACCTGGCATATGTATACTTAAAAAATATTTATGCTATCTGGCAAACCTAATCTCTTAGTGTTTATGATGTTATGACATCTTCAAAGACAAAAATGAGGTATTTATGATGCACTGATGTGGTTATTAACATATTGCAACTGATCAGTGTTGGAATTGTGGGGATATAACTTTTCTTTTTGGAAAAAAGCTTTAATTTATTGTAGGTACTTGTTCAAAATTCACTTGTTCACATAGACTATGTAAATTGGTCAAATTTATAAACTTGACTTCTTTCAGAATATAAGATGACTGTAAAAAAGCACTCATAAACAGTTTTTCTTGTACAGTATTTTATGTAGCTCCAACTAAGTGGAAATGAATGAGTTGTCTCTTTCTGCGTCCTCCTCAAACTCTGTATTTGCTTTGGTGTGATATCTATCTAGAGTTACATTCATGGAAAGTCTTTCTAACCAGAAAGAACCCCCCCAACTCTCCTTTAGTGCACTAACATGCAGGTGAAAAAAGATTTGCCTCCATATGTGGGGGGTGGGGGGTGGATGGAGGGAGAGTGGGTATTAGTGTGGTTTAGATGATAGAGATATAAATATATGTGTGTGTGCACTTCATGGAAACAAAAAAGTCTAGCTGTTTATGCTGTTCTTTAGAATGTGTGTTGTTTTCTTTTACTTTCTTCCATTTTGTGTTACACTTGTACATTTAATAAAATTAAGCTCAAGTTGGAAATGAATTTTGGAAATTCTCCTTTAGTGCACTAACATGCAGGTGAAAAAATATTTGCCTCTATATGTGGGGGGTGGGGGGTGGATGGTGGGAGAGTGGGTATTAGTGTGGTTTAGATGATAGATAGAGATATAAATATATGTGTGTGTGCACTTCATGGAAACAAAAAAGTCAAGCTGTTTATGCTGTTCTTTAGAATGTGTATTGTTTTCTTTTACTCTCTTCCATTTTGTGTTACACTTTTTCCATTTTTACAATTTTAATGCATTAATATTCGTCACATCATGCACTAAATCACTTATAACTTGAAAAGTCTTGTGTTTAGAGCATTTTGTTCAAATATGTTATTTTTCCATAACCTTAAGCATTTTTCATAAAAACCGGTCATCGCGTTTTGGGAAAAAGCGCACACACCTGTGCTATAAAATTTATCACGTACATTCTACACCAAATTTTGAAGCTTGTAGTGTTATGATACTTGAAAGAACTTTTTTTTCTTAGGAGGTATTTTTCCTGGTCACAAATTATTCAGGAGGCATTCATTCTAGGAGGTATATTTCCTAGGAGACATATTTTCTAGGAGGCATTTTTCCCACGCATCGGACATACATTCTTTTGAGAAGTAAATTTCACACCTACAATTTCTCTTCTGCCAAGCTGTGGTCGTTCCTTCATTTGTTAAATATAGTAACATACACAATGCAATAAACTTTACATTTTCTATTCCTTATCATGCATATCTTGACATCTTTTACAGATTACTTCGCACTTTTTCATCAGGGCCGCTTCGTTTGTCAGCAAAAACTTTTTTCTAGGTTTTTTTTTATTACATTACATTAATTTACAACATTTACATCAACTTTTGCTTAGTATAATGTCCTAACAAATTAATCTGTAACTTGTTTTTTCTTGTAAGCAATATCTGTGAAGCAAAATCATTAACTTTTGAACAAAAAGTCTTAAGCACTTTTGGTTCACTGGATTTTATTAGTGTTTTTGTTAAGTTTTTAGTTGAAGCACAATCAGTAATTTTAAGCAATAGTTCTTAAGCATCTTAGTCCACTGTATTTAATTAGTCTTTTATACTTAAGTCTGATACTAATGACATTTTGAACAGAAATGTCTTGGTCAGTGTATCCTTACACTTGAGACCTCTTCTCTGAGAACATTCACAAAGAATGTAGGACATATAGAATCGGGAAAAAATGCCTCTTGGAAAAATGCCTCCTACAAAGAATGCCTCCTGAATATTTTGTGACTAGGAAAAAATGCCTCCTGAGAAAAAAAAAGTTATTTCAACTTGTAAACATGTTATATATGAAAACTATAACATATAATATCAAAAACATGTTAACATGTTTGGAGTCAGATTTTCTAGGAGGCATTTTTTCCAGGAGGCATTTTTTCCACACACTGGACATACATTCTTTCGAGAAGTAAATTTCACACCTACAATTTCTCGTATGCCAAGCTGTGGTCGTTCTTTAATTTCTTCAATATACTTACATACAGAATGCAATAAAGTTCACATTTTCTATTCCTTATGATGCATATGTTGACATCTTTTACAGATTACTTCATACTTTTTCATCAGGGCCGCTTCGTTTTTGTCAGCAAAAACCTTTTTCTAGTTTTTAACGGTTTTCTCTGCTGGTTTCTAGAAGTGGACATGTGTGTGCAGTCAGCATAAATGTAAAACAGTTGTCTGCACATCCCAAATTAAAGTACATGTACATATTTATTTGTCTGCTGTGTTATCGCGCAGTTACTGTCAACATAAAATCATTGTCTGCGCATCTACGTGACTTCATTCATTCATCGAAGCATGACAATTGATTAAGCGTCCCTGAAAAGGGTGCTTATTTGGTTTCGCGTCAGTTTCCTCGCCACCGCATTATGGTCTCCCTTGAATATCTCCCTTATTATTGGAAGCTTTTTAACCATATTTGGTAGTTATATACCTTCGGCATGGTAAAATTTTTCCACGTGCTTAAATTTGACCTTTGATCTTTATCAAGGTCACATGATCAAAAAATAGTTTTTTTATGTCGTCACTCTGCGGCGTGGGCATACACGTACGTGTCTACATGAACAACTTCTCCTAAACTACAATACCCAGAGACATGGTGTTTTTTTAAAAAGATACCTTAACTATCGAGGATGAAAAACTGTTCAGGCCTTGCAGATCTGTTCGTTCGTCTGTTCCCCAGTGTCATTACAAGTCAGGTACCCCCACCCAAAGTGTGAAAATTTCAACCCTTTATCACAATTTTCTCATTCACTATTGCAGGGATTTTTCTCACATCTTGCATATATGTACTAGGTGACTAGTAGATTCTCTTGTGTGAGAATTAGACCTGGATCTGTCTTATTTTTTTTTATTAATTTTTAAAATAATTTTTAATGCAATAAAATTCATAAAATCATGCACTAAAACACTTATAACTTGAAAAGTATTGCAGTTAGAGCATTTTGTTAAAATATGTTATTCAACTTCTTTTTTCATAGCTACAGCATGGTGAGTAACTTGAGTGTCTATCCCAATAGCTAAGTGAGTAATAGCTACTTTCTGATTTTTCAGTACCTCCCATAATGAGTAAATCACCTATAACTTGAAAACTATTGCATATACAGAATTTTGTATAAATATGTTATTCAGCTACTTTTGGGTCAGCTACAGCATAGTAAAATTTCAGACCTGTAGCTCAGTGCATAGCTGAGTAATAGTAATAGCTACTTTGACGTTATCACTGTTGAGTAAATCAGTTCTAACTTGAAAACTATTGCATTTAGAGTATTTGTTTAAATATGTTATTCGCCTAATTTTTGGTCAGCTGTAACATAGTGAAATTGCAGACCTGTAGCTCATTACATAGCTGAGCAATAGCTATTTTCAGGTTCTTACTGTTGAGTAAATCAGTTATAACTTGAAAACTATTCTATTTACAGTATTTTGTTAATAAATATGTTGTTCACCTACTTTTGGGTTAGCTAGAACATAGTGAAATTACAGACCTGTAGCTCACGCAGCTGAGCAATAGCTATTTTCAGGTACTGACTGTTGAGTAAATCAGTTGTAACTTGAAAAATATTGCATTTGGAGTATTTTGTTAAAATATGTTGTTCACCTACTTTTGGGTCAGCTATAACATAGTGAATTTACAGACCTATAGCTCATGGCATAGCTGCGCAATAGCTATTTTCAGGTTCTCACTATTGAGTAAATCAGTTGTAACTTGAAAACTACTGCATTTACAGTATTTTGCTTAAATATGTTGTTCACCTACTTTTGGGTCAGCCATAACATAGTAAAAATTTAGACATGTAGCTCATTGCATAGCTGAGTAATAGCTACTTTGACTGTTGAGTAAATCCGTTGTAACTTGAAAACTGTTGCATTTAGAGTATTTTGTTTAAATATGTTATTCACGTAATTTTTGGTCGGCTATAACATAGTGAAATTGCAGACCTGTATGTCATGGCATAGCTGAGCAATAGCTACTTTGAGGTTCTCACTGTTGAGTAAATCATTGTAGCCACTGGATAGCCGCAGTGTGTAGAGAGATTTCACCATTACCTCTCTAATGAAAAAATATTATAGCTAGCCTTCTCAAGTTTGCAGGGTATATTAATAACCATAAAATGTTGCCTGGGAATATTTTTGGCCTCATTTTGAAAAACATGATGGCCGCCAGGGACGTTTATTCGACTTAAAGCAAGGACTTTTGTTGGCCCCCTAGAGCAAAGGGTATTATAAGTATAGATCTCAAATTGGCAGGATATGTTCGTCATTAAAAAATCTTGACTGGGAATATTTTGGACTCATTTTGAAAAACAAGATGGCTGCCATGGGTGTTTCTTTGTCAGTCATGGGCTGGGATCTTTTGGTGTGGTCAGATTTGACCTTTGACCCCTCCTTCAAGGTCAAATGAGGATAGCCAAACTTAAAAGTGCTTATAACTCGCTTATTATTGGTCCTAGAGGTTTGGAATGGAAAACCAACCTATAAAAGATCATGGGCTGGGAATCTTTTGGTGTGGTTTGATTTGACCTTTGACCCTGCCTTCAAGGTCAAACGATGATATCCAAACTTAAAAGTGCTTATAACTCGCTTATTAATTGTCCTAGAAGTTTGGGATGGTAAACCAACCTATAGGAAATCATTGGCTGGGAATCTATTGGTGTGGTCAGATTTGACCTTTGACCCCTCCTTCAAGCTCAAACGAAGATAGCCAAACTTAAAGTGCTTATAACTCGCATATTATTGGTCTTAGAGGTTTGGGATGGTAAACCAACATATAGGAAATCATGGGCTTGGATTCTTTTGGTGTGGTCAGATTTGACCTTGGACCCCGCCTTGAAGGTCAAATGACAACCAAACTTAAAAGTGCTTATAACTGGCTTATTATTGGTCCTAGAGGTTTGGGATGGTAAACCAACCTAGAGGAAATCATGGGCTGGGAATGTTTTTGTGTGGTCGGATTTGACCTTGGACCCCTCCTTCCTCTCGAGGATATTGCATTTGCAGTATTTCTTTAAATATGTTTTAACCTACTTTTTACACTGAAACAGTTACCCTGTTACTTTCCTTCATAATACCATTTGCAGGGCACAACTTTTGTGTCCTTTTCTTCTATCACTTCTAGTATTTATATATAGGGGAGTACTAGTAGATTCTCTTGTGTGAGTATCAGCCCCACATCTATCTTAATTTATTTTAAATATTTTTTTTGTGTTGAAAAACATGAAATTATACACTTGGTCACCATTTTCTCAGTCTCTATGATAGGGATTTATCTGAAACCTTACATTTTTATAGCGAAATACTCCTACCATTTCCTAAAAGTAGCTATTATGTTGGAGCCATCCAACCCAATGGCCAACGCCAAAAAGCGTTTTTAAGGTTATATAACAACCTTAATCAGCCAAAGGGCTACATAGTAGTCTGTCCTCCCGCCACTAGGTCACCTGACCACTCTTTGTTTACCATATTTTGTTGGCCATCTTAGTAGTCAAGACGTGTTTTGGAAAGCTCTGATTGTGGACATTTTCTTTACAAAATGTCTTACAATAAGGACTCTTATGACATATCAACAAGAAATAATCAAGTTACACGGCTAATTCCACATGACATATCAACAAGAAATAATCAAGTTACACGGCTAATTCCACATTGCTACTAGATAAGAAAGCTGAATTGGAAAGCATAAGGTCAAAAAAGCTAGAAGGACAGTTAGTGAGATCTCGCTTACAATGGCTAAAAGATGGCGAAAAACCATCAAAATATTTTTCAAATCTTGAAAAAAAGAACTGTATTGAAAAAACAATAAAAAAAGTACGATTGAATAATGGAGAAGTTATAACAGATCAGGAGGGAGTATTAAGCCAGGTACAAAAGTACTATTGCAACCTTTTTGAAAATAAGGATGACACCCTGCAATGTATAAATTTTGAAAATTTAGGCATCAAATCAAATGCAAAAATTCCAGAAAACATTGGTATACCGTTAACAGTCGATGAAGTAGGAAAAGTTTTGAAAAAAATGAAATCAAACAAATCACCTGGTATTGATGGCATAACAGTAGATTTTATTACGCTACAATAGCTTACCATGTGGGACTCAATGCTGTACTCGGATGGCCACAAGGCATCATGGCCAACGTCTAAGAAAAATAGACATTTATAGTTGGCCGTAGCCTCTCGTTGTTGTCACGTGATAACTTCTGACCAATCGCCCCACTTTCTCGTTGGCCACGTCGACTGGTAGCAGTTTGTGAACATACAGACATTTAATTTTATATCTCAGCTTTTACTTATTGTTGGAGGTTCTTTTTTGGCTATTTCTTTTCTTATATAACATAGATCATTCTGTAAAATTTTTATTTTCACAGGATAAGTATATTTCTTGTTTTCGCGTGTTTTGAGTTTTCCTCGGTTCAGGCCCTTATATTCTACGTCTTTTATTGCGTTTAAAATGTCCATCCATCAAACGAATAAAGACAAACCGAGAGCTCTAAAATGCCGCCATTTTTGTTTTAGTTTCGATTTACACAACTATTGCCCTACCTGTAGGGAGGCTGGCAAGGGTGATGACCCCTGTGTCACCTTTGAAACGCCCTGTGATATCTGTGCATCTTTTACAGATGACCAGACGAAGAAAATTCAGCACAGGAAACGCTATCTTAAAAAACAAAAGGCGGACACTAATACAAAAGATGATGAACTTGATCTCTTGGGCGAAGGCGACGGGGATTCCTTCACTGGCTCAAATGCAGATCTCGAGAGTGCTGCTGACAATCTTTTTACCTCACCCCCCCCCACCCACCCCACCCCCACCCCCCCCCCCCCCCCCGTCCTAAGCCCCTTCCTTTCAGTTCTTTATCACTTAAAACACCAGCCAAATCTGTCCCACCCACCCCAGGTACTGCCTTGCAACACAAAATTGAAACAAATCTTGAAAAATCCTTGGGCAATTCTTTAAACATTCATTTACAACAACAAATGGGTTCCTTCCAGGCATCCATGTTGGAAGCTTTTCAGTCGCTCCGAGAGGAGTTGACTTCTAAAAAGCAAACAGAGGTGGATCAGACCTCGTTTCTTGCTTCCAAACCCGGCACATCCAGTACTGCTGTAAATCTGGACCCACCCCCTCCGAGACCTAGAACTAACATACCAACCGAGGATATGGATGTGGACTACGGTCCAGCACTCCCTCCTCGTCTCGTACTTGACCAGCATGATACCTCGGATCAGTACGTTGCTACATCTGAACTACCTCCGAAAAAGGTCTTGGACAAACCCAAAAAGCATAGCCACTCTCGCAGTAGGCATGAATTTGAATCCAGGTCTGCCTCGGATCAATCTAATGAGGAATCCGATGAACCTCGGATCCCTTCTACCAAACCTAAAAAGCACTCTGATAAGAGTAAACACAAATCAAGGTCCAGATATGTGTCATCTTCCTCAGGGGAGGATCAGTCCCCTGTAGCCAGACACAGGTCTTCTAAGCCCTCTGGGGCTCAGCCCTCAGGGGCTAAATTCTGATCAAGACCTCCCTCAACATGATCCAGACCCCCCTTATTATAGGGAAGTAGCTCTATCTGACATTCCCTCACAGTACGCTGAAGAGGTCGACACTTTTAGGCACATTCTTTCCCTCCCTGACCCCAGGGAGTCTATGCCTAGGTCCTCAACTTCAGTCATGGGTCTGGACGATGAGAAAGGCCGTCAAGAGCTCAGACCTAGAGGTCCTTCCTCTATTCTTCCACTTAGTTCAGTTATCAAGGACGCCTTTGATAAATTTCAACATGACTTTAAGGCTGCTAATTTACCCGAGGGTAAATACGTCAAGCCTCCTCCATCCACTTCTAAGTGGTACAGGGTGGGACAGCCCTGTTATCAGGACAAATATCAGGAGTTGAATACAGATTTTGCCAAAATCTGTATTACTCCTAAACCCTCTGGGGCCCTTATGGGCAAGGTCCCCCTACCAATTCTCAAAGAATTGGAGCATCAGGCTAGGCAAAATATCTCAACCCTCAATTTCACCGCTGCCTTTGCTAAAACTTCTTCTTGCAATGCTTCCCTTGAGAAGTGTCAACATAGCATTAAGTCAACTGTCAAGAAGATTAAGTCACAGATCCAAAAGGTGCCAATCCTGAAAAAGCAGCAAAGAGGGGACATGAGGAAGTCTGTGAGTACATGGATTTTTGGAATAAGACAGTTCTTATTCAACACAGGGCCCTTACATGCCTCAGCAAATCCCTAGCCCATATACTCCAGAGGGAATTATATTCTATGGCTAATACCGGCTTGCTTAGGCGCGAAGCTGAAATGACCCTCTTACAGCCACAATTGAGGGAAACGAGACACCAAAAACTCAGGAACTCGTCCTTTTGGGACCCTTCCTTGTTCCAGTCTCAACTTGTGAAGGAAGGTGAGGACTTCCTCCTCAAAAAAGGCACCTCTAAAGACTCTCAGGGTTTCGAACCCTATCAGAATAAGCCCTTTCGTGGTCCCCACAACAAGAGAAGAGGCTCCTACAGGAAACGCCCCTATGGGGGCAACTCCTCACAAAGCAGTAACCAATCGTTTTCCTCAGGAAGGGGGAAACCAAACTTAAGAGGCTCCAGGGGTCGTTTTCAAGCCCATATTAGGGGAAGAGGCCGTGGAAACCCCTCTTCCCAATGACTCCTCCAAAGCCTCACTCAGTCCACCAGTAGGAGGTCGCCTCCGTTCTTTCAGGAGAGACTGGCAAACAAACAAATGTTCTCCAAACGTGTTAAACATTATCACCAATGGCTACGTACTGCCATTCCTTTCAAAGCCGAATTTGGTCAGATTCCCTCTGATCTTGTCAGAGTACAAGGCCCATCAAAAAGACCAAGCCCTGGCCACTTGTATCCAGTCTCTTCTGTCAAAGAACACAATCGAAAGGGTGGAAAATGTAAAATCTCTCGGGTTTTAAAGTCGCGTGTTTCTAGTACCCAAGCCTCACCAAAGGTGGAGGCCAGTCATAGACCTAAGCAGGCTCAACACTTTTCTACACATAGAAAAGTTCAAAATGAAAACTCCAGAGTCCATCAGGACCTCCCTGATTCCAGGGGAGTGGGTATCGTCGATATATCTGTCGGACGCTTACCTACACATCCCCATCCATCCAAACTCAAGGAAATACCTAAGGTTTTGCTACAAGTCACAGGTGTTCCAGTTCACCTCCCTCCCATTCGGACTAGCCACACCCCCCCCATGTCTTTACAATGATTGTAAAGGAAGTGAAACTAATGGCCCTCTCCAGAGGACTCAGAGTTCACCAATACCTGGATGACTGGCTGATCAGGTCCAAGTCTCAGGAGGAAGCCCAAGTGAACACTCAGGCGGTGGTAGACCTAACTCAGTCCTTGGGTTGGATAATAAATCAGGAAAAGTCAGAACTGAAACCTACTCAGGTGTTTTCGTTCGTGGGCTACGAATACCATCTAGATTCAGCCCTTGTAAAACCCACTCAAGAGAGATGGCTCAAACTTCAGGATTTGATCCTAAGACTCAAGTCAAAACATGTTTTGACTGCAAGATGTTTGATGTCTCTAATTGGGTTGCTTGCCTCAACGGAGAAAATGGTCCCGGAGGGACGCCTTCACATGAGACCTTTTCAGTTTCATCTCAAGGAGCACTGGAGATATCCTCAGTCGCTGTACAACCTCCTTCCTTGGACAGAAGCCATTGCAGCCCACCTAGACTGGTGGCAAAAACCTTCAAACGTGATGAAAGGTGCAGACCTTCATCCCAAAGACCACAGTATCCAACTCTTTACCGACGCCTCAAACGAAGGTTGGGGCCCTCACTTAGATCAAAATTCTACAAAGGGTCTGTGGTCAGATCGGGAAAAAAGGCTACACATAAACCTCCTAGAATTGAAGGTGGTCTCACTGGCCCTTCGAGACGTCAAGGACCAGTGCCAGAACCAAACAGTGCTAGTTGCGACGGACAACTCAACAGTGGTAGCCTACATCAACAAACAAGGAGGAACTCACTCAGCAGAGATGTGTGCTCTCCTGTGGAAGATTATGACCTGGTGCCATCACTATCACATAACATTGAAAGCCAGACACATTCCAGGATGCCTGAATGTGATGGCCGACCTCCTGTCCAGGTCAAACCAAGTGCAGTCAACAGAATGGTCACTGCATCCGCAGGTGTTCAAACAGATCTGCCAAAGGTGGTTCAAACCTCATGTAGACTTATTTGCCACTCATCTGAACCACAAACTTCCACTGTACGTATCTCCTGTCCCAGACCCAAAGGCTTGGAACATAGATGCTCTGAACATAAACTGGACGAGTCTCACTGCCTATGCTTACCCTCCTACGGCTCTCCTTCACAAGGTGATCCAAAAGATCAAGCAATGCCATTGCCTGATCATCATAATAGCCCCAGGCTGGCCAGGGATGCCCTGGTTCTGGGACCTAGTGCAGCTCTCAACAGAGATCCCACTACAACTCCCAGTGTCAACAAACCTACTCAAACAGTCCCACAGGTATGTGTTCCACAACAACCCACAACAGCTGAACCTCCACGCCTGGTGTCTAGGAGCGGACAACTCCAAAAACAAGGCTTCTCTGTGGAGGTGGCAGAGAGAATTGCTGCTCCTCAGTGGTCATCAACAAGGACCATCTACAAGTCAAAGTGGGCCCTATTTGAAAAATGGTGCAGAGAAAATTCGGTGGATTTCTCCACTCCATCTGTGAAACAAATCTCAGATTTTTTCATGTACCTGTACCAAGACCTAAACGGGCGCCCCTCAACCATTGATGGTTACAGGACTGCAATCGTTGACCTGATCATCGCAATAGCCCCAGGCTGGCCAGGGATGCCCTGGTTCTGGGACCTAGTTCAGCTCTCAACAGAGATCCCACTACAACTCCCAGTGTCAACGACCCTACTCAAACAGTCCCACAGGTATGTGTTCCACAACAACCCACAACAGCTGAACCTCTACGCCTGGTGTCTAGGAGCGGACAACTCCAAAAACAAGGCTTCTCTGTGGAGGTGGCAGAGAGAATTGCTACTCCTTAGCGGTCATCAACAAGGACCATCTACAAGTCAAAGTGGGCCCTATTTGAAAAATGGTGCAGAGAAAATTCGGTGGATTTCTCCACTCCATCTGTGAAACAAATCTCAGATTTTTTCATGTGCCTGTACCAAGACCTAAACAGGCGCCCCTCGACCATTGATGGTTACAGGACTGCAATCGTTGACACTTTGGGCCCAACGGCCCACCATATTGCACACAATGCAGACCTTCATAGGTTACTCTCCAGTTTCCACAGGGATCGTCCAAAAAGTGGAACCTTTCTGTTGTTCTCAATGAGCTCACAAAAGCACCCTTTGAGCCTATGAAAGACACAGACCTCAAACATCTTACCCTCAAAACTGCTTTCTTGCTAGCTTTGACCTCCGGCAAACGCCGCATCGAAATCCATGCCTGGGTCGCAAACAAAGTATCTAATCTAGGCCAATGGGAAAAGGTCGCCTTGTTCCCTTCTTCTGATTTCATAGCCAAAAACCAACTAGCAAGAGAAGGTTCTCAAAGTGTGTCTCCAGTGACTATTCCTGCTTTGACTACCATTGTAGATAGACAATTCAAAGAAGACAGGACCCTGTATCCGGTGCGGGCACTGAGGTACTATTTGGACCGAACCAAAGACCTGAGAGGGTCTCGTTCCCTCCTTTTCATCTCCTTCAAGAAAGGACATACCTCAGACATCAGACCCGCTACTCTCTCTTCCTGGTTGAAACAAACCATCCTACTTTGTTATAAACAAGCAGACCAACAAGCCTTGGACTTGGTCCAAGTTAAAGCGCATGACATCCGGGCCTTCGTGGCCTCTAAGGCCTTTTACGGTGGGGTATCGGTGGACCAAATCATGCAAGAAAGCTGAATGCAAATCACTGGAAAGCTCACAACACATTTACAAATTTTTACCTAAAAGACCTTACTCGGTCCGACAACGACAACAATATGTATCTGGGACCTGTAGTGGCGGCACAAGTCTTAGATGCTTCCCCTCAGACCAGTTGTCCTCGGAAAGAAAAAAGGGGGGGGGGGCACATCCGCTACAACCAAGTCTTCAGGAGTCTAATCCCAGGATCTAGGTATTCTTTTACCTTCAAGATGTTACGGGTAAGGTCATTTTTGTTTTTAGTTTATCAAAGTAATTTGTATTAAGGACTTATTAAGTTGTCATTAATCTCATATTCAGGTGGCAAAAATTTTATGAGAATTCCAACCATTGGGCTGGTATGTCACTCGTGATGGGCCCCTCGGGACCCTTAGACCTCTAAATGAGCACTTCCGTCCTACAATCAAAACATCTTGACCGTTTTAGCACTGTCTTCCATTCTATATAGGTTTTTGGCTTCTTACAGGCCCAGTCTTCGGGATTGGGGCACTGTAAATGGGACTCAGACTGGTATTTCTAACACTATTCGAATATATACATTACTTCAAATCTAAGAAAAATTGACATTCCTTCCAGTCTCAGCTGTAATCCCGCCACCGGGCGGTTGGATTCAGCATTGAGTCCCACATGGTAAGCTATTGTAGCGTAATAAAATTGAAAATTTTAATTACTTAAATGTAGCTTTTATAAGCTACAAGCTTACTATGTGGGACTCAGAAGAGTCCCACCCTGCCTCCCCGCTGTTTACAGCTGAGGGGTAGGTTTTAAAATTTCAACGAGAAAGTAGGGCGATTGGTCAGAAGTTATCACGTGACGACAACGAGAGGCTACGACCAACTATAAATGTCTATTTTTCTTAGACGTTGGCCATGATGCCTTGTGGCCATCCGAGTACAGCATTGAGTCCCACATGGTAAGCTTGTAGCTTATAAAAGCTACATTTAAGTAATTAAAATTTTCAAATTTGTTAAAGTATTTTGGCGTCAGCTAAAATACTTCATTGTAAAAGCAATAAACAATGGATTTTCAAAGGGACGTTTGTCAGTGTCAATTACCATGCTTACCAAAAGCCAAAAAGGATCGATCTCTAATAAAAAATTGGCGCCCCATTTCCTTACTGAGTGTAATCTATAAGTTAGCATCAGGAACAATTGCGGAACGACTTAAGAAAACTCTGAATTGTGTCATCTCAGATTGTCAAACTGGATTCATAAAGGGAAGGTATATTAGCGAGTCCACCAGGCTGATCTATGACATCTTGCACGCAACAGAGGATAAAAATATACCAGGATTGCTTATGTTAATAGATTTTGAGAAAGCATTTGATTCACTATCATAGAAGTTTCTGTATAAGGTTCTTGAGTTTTTTGGATATAACAAAAACTTTATACATTGGATAAAGCTTTTTAATACAGAAATAACTGCATATGTTGTGCAATGCGGTTTTTTGTCAAAACCGATACACATTAACAGAGGCTGTCGACAAGGTGACCCAATTTCAGCTTATCTGTTGCTTATTGGAGCTGAGATTCTAGCTCGACTTATTCAACTTAATCCAAATATAACTGACCTAAAGTTTAAAAATATCGAATTTAGACTGACACAGTTTGCGGATGACACCACCCAAATACTAGACGGTAGCCAGCACTCCTTACAATCGGCATTAAATACCCTTGAAATATATGGAAATTTATCAGGCTTAAAATGAACAAGGAAAAAACTAAAGTAATTTGGATCAGGCGAAAAAAACATTCTAAAGATAAAATAAATGTTACCACAGAATTAGACTGGAGATGCACCAACTTTACCTTATTAGGTATAGAATTTTCAACAAATTTATCATTAATACCAGAGCGCAATTATACAAAAACTTTAGAGAAAATTAAAAAGTTGGTAAAGACATGGAGCAACAGATATCTGACACCTATGGGCAAGATTATGGTCATTAAAACTAATCTAATATCACAGTGTGTCCACCTACTATCTTTTCTACCAAGATCAGAATCATTTCTTAAAGCACTAAATACCATCTTGTATAAATTCTTATGGAATGGGAAGCCAGATAAAATCCACTATAACTTTTAGTTATGTACAGGGAGGTATGAAGATGATCAATATTCACAATTTTGACAAGGCACTTGAAACAAGTTGGATAAAAAGGCTAATTACTCCACCTAATTCACTATGGTACAGACTCATGACAGTCACTGTAATGTATGAAAATTTTAGCCAATTTTTACATTTTGGAGATCAATGGTGCAGTAAAATATTTCAAAATGTGCATAACCAATTTTGGCAAGATGTACTGAAAGACTAGCAAACCCTAATCAAAATTATACAACAACCACAAAATGACTGTGAAGTATTAAGAAACTGCATTTGGTACAATTCTCAAGTCTCAAAAAATATGATATTCTTTCCTGACTGGGTACAAGAAAGGTATCTATTTTGTGGGTGATATAATAAACTCAGATGGCAAGCTTATAAGTATGAGAGACCTAAATAAAATATATAATATAAACATAAATATTTTAAACTATTATACAATGAAAGCTAAACTAGAACTTTTTATGTCAAAATTTAGACTCTTAGGTAGTTCAACTTTAGAAAGGCCTACATATCCTTTTCACTTAGACGCCCTTTTCAAATCCAAAAATGGTTGTACGCATTACTACAACATTTAATAATACAGAGGCTCAAAAGGAGAATCCAACTTGTGGGATAATATGGACAAATATTATTAAAAAAGAAAATTTAGATATAACAATTAAGGAAAGATGGAAACGAATATATAATAAAATATGTTTTTATTCGGTACGTGACAACAATGTAATTTGGTTTCAATACCGTATACTGAATAACATTTTAGGAACAAAAAACTAAAAAAGGTAAAAATAAATATGAATAGCGCTTGCTCTTTTTGCAAGATGCATGATGAAAATCTGGAACATTTATTTTGCAAATGTAGAGGTAATGAGGTAATGCAGTTGTGGGACAATATTCAACAATGGGTAAATAATAAACTTGGAATAAATTAGTTTTAACAAATTTAATGAAATTACATGGCTATATAATTACCGATCAGAATTTCTGACCATTAAATCTAATACTTATGATTACTCGGAAATACATTTTCTGGTGCGCAAAAAAAGACTATAAACTAAATATCTTATTCCTTCAAAAGGAATTTTAAAAAATTTACGTGGAACAAGAAACATTAAGCCTGATAAATTCTCAATCAGACTAATTCCAAAAAAAGTGGAACTTTTGGAAACATATATTTGATGGAATTAAGAAATAAACTTTATTTGGACACGTTATACAAGTACCGTAAATGACCTATTTAGCGCATCTGCCCTTGTAACTGCACCCTACCTCTTTTTCCCAGCAATATCGTTGGTGACAGTGCACAATATCCACATATTTTTATGTCAGCTGACTTGTCAGTCAGCTGGCATTATGGCATCACTCTGCGGCATGTACGTACGCGTACGACTTCTCCTCCGAAACTACAAGGCCCAGAGACATGCTGTTTTTTTTTAAAAGATAGCTTATCTACCTAGCATGAAAAATTGTTCAAGGCATGCAGATCTGTTTGTTCGTCTGTTTGCTAGAGCCATTATAAGGGAGGTACCCCCCACCCCAAGTATGAAAATGTTAACACTTTATCACAATTTTCTCAGTGACTATTGCAGGGATTTGTCTGCACATATGTACTAGGTCATAAGTAGATTCCCTTGTGTGAGTGTCAGACCTGGATCTTTCTTAATTATTTTTTTATGAATTTTTAAAATAATTTTTAATGCTTTAAAATTAATGAAATCATGCACTAAATCATTTATAACTTCAAAAGTATTGCATTTAGAGCATTTTGTTAAAATATGTTATTCAGCTACTTTTTCCATAGCTACAACATGGTGAGTAACTTGGGTGTCTATCTCAATAGCTAAGTGAGTAATAGCTACTTTTGTACTTTTCAGTAACTTCCATCATGAGTAAAGTCACCTGTAACTTAAAAACTATTGCATTTAGAGAATTTTGTGTAAATATGTTATTCAGCTACTTTTGGGTCAGCTATAACATAGTAAAATTTCAGACCTGTAGCTCATGGCATAGCTGAGTAATAGCTACTTTTAGGTTATCACTGTTGAGTAAATCACTTACAACTTGAAAAGTATTGCATGTAGAGTATTTAGTTTCTTATGTTATTCACCTATTTTAGGGTCAGCTATAACATAGTAAAATTCCAGACCTGTGGCTCATTGCATAGCTGAGTAATAGCTACTTTGAGGTTCTTACTCAACACTAAATCATATATAAGTTGAAAAGTATTGCATTTAGAGCTTTTTGTTAAAATATGTTATTCAGCTACTTTTTCCATAGCTACAACATGGTGAGTAACTTGGGTGTCTATCTCAATAGCTAAGTGAGTAATAGCTACTTTTGTACTTTTCAGTAACTTCCATCATGAGTAAAATCACCTGTAACTTAAAAACTATTGCATTTAGAGAATTTTGTGTAAATATGTTATTCAGCTACTTTTGGGTCAGCTATAACATAGTAAAATTTCAGCCCTGTAGCTCATGGCATAGCTGAGTAATAGCTACTTTTAGGTTATCACTGTTGAGTAAATCACTTACAACTTGAAAAGTATTGCATGTAGAGTATTTAGTTTCTTATGTTATTCACCTATTTTAGGGTCAGCTATAACATAGTAAAATTCCAGACCTGTGGCTCATTGCATAGCTGAGTAATAGCTACTTTGAGGTTCTTACTCAACACTAAATCATTTATAAGTTGAAAAGTATTGCATTTAGAGCATTTTGTTAAAATATGTTATTCAGCTACTTTTTCCATAGCTACAACATGGTGAGTAACTTGGGTGTCTATCTCAATAGCTAAGTGAGTAATAGCTACTTTTGTACTTTTCAGTAACTTCCATCATGAGTAAAATCACCTGTAACTTAAAAACTATTGCCTTTAGAGAATTTTGTGTAAATATGTTATTCAGCTACTTTTGGGTCAGCTATAACATAGTAAAATTTCAGACCTGTAGCTCATGGCATAGCTGAGTAATAGCTACTTTTAGGTTATCACTGTTGAGTAAATCACTTATAACTTCAAAACTATTGCATTTAGAATATTTAGTTCTGATGTTATTCACCTATTTTAGGGTCAGCTGTAAAATAGTCAAATTCCAGACCTGTGGCTCATTGCATAGCTGAGTAATAGCTACTTTGAGGTTCTTACTCAATACTAAATCATTTATAACTCAAAAACTATTGCATTTAGCGCATTTTGTTAAAATATGTTATTCAGCTACTTTTTCCATAGCTACAACATGGTGAGTAACTTGGGTGTCTATCTCAATAGCTAAGTGAGTAATAGGTACTTTGTCAATTTTTAATGATAACCATAATGAGTAAATGGCTTATATCTTCAAAAGTATTGCAGCTACACAATTTCTCTCAAATATGTTGTTCATCTACTTTTTGTGAACTGTAATATATTTAAATTTTCACAACTGTTACTCAATATACAACTGAGTAATCGCTATTTTATTGCTACTTTTAGTGAAAATGTGAAAAATCACAAATATCTCGAAAACCGTAAGAGATAGAGCGATTTCGAGCGAATTTTCGACCCACAGGGTATTGCAAGAGTGTCCCATGCATTTTGGCGGCCATCTTGGATTTTTGCGGAAAATGAAAAAGTGTGAATATCTCGAAAACCGTAAAAGATAGAGCGATTTTGATCGAATTTTCGACCCACAGGGTATTGCAAGAGTGTCCCATGCAAAGGGCAAAAATTTCAATTTTCGCCACATTTGGCGGCCATCTTGGATTTTTGCGGAAAATGAAAAAGTGTGAATATCTCGAAAACCGTAAGAGATAGAGCGATTTCAAGCGAATTTTCAACCCACAGGGTATTGCAAGAGTGTCCCATGCAAAGGGCAAAAATTTCAATTTTCACCACTTTTGGCGGCCATCTTGGATTTTTGCGGAAAATGAAAAAGTGTGAATATCTCGAAAACCGTAAGAGATAGAGCGATTTCGAGCGAATTTTCGACCCACAGGGTATTGCAAGAGTGTCCCATGCAAAGGGGAAAAATTTCCACTTTTGGCGGCCATCTTGGGTTTTTGCGGAAAATGAAAAAGTGTGAATATCTCGAAAACCGTAAGAGATAGAGCGATTTCGAGCGAATTTTCGACCCGCAGGGTATTGCTAGAGTGTCCCATGCAAAGGGGAAAATTTCAATTTTCGCCACTTTTGGCGGCCATCTTGGATTTTTGCGGAAAATGAAAAAGTGTGAATATCTCGAAAACCGTAAGAGATAGAGCGATTTCAAGCGAATTTTCAACCCACAGGGTATTGCAAGAGTGTCCCATGCAAAGGGCAAAAATTTCAATTTTCACCACTTTTGGCGGCCATCTTGGATTTTTGCGGAAAATGAAAAAGTGTGAATATCTCGAAAGCCGTAAGAGATAGAGCGATTTCGAGCGAATTTTCGAACCATGGGGTGGTACAAGAGTGCCCTATGCAGAGGGGAAAAACTTCAATTTTCGCCACTTTTGGCGGCCGTCTTGGATTTTTGTGGAAAATGAAAAAGTGTGAATATCTCGAAAAACGTGAGAGACAGAGCTATTTCGTTCGAATGTTTGACCCACAGGGTAGTGTAACTTACTTTTTACACCTTAACAGTTACCTTCTTACTTTCCTTGTGAACACCATTTCCAGGGCACAACTTTTGTGTCTTTTTCTTCTGTCACTTCTACTCTGAAACTAAAAACACACAGTCAGCTGACACAGAGCCCGTTCACGGGCACTGATTGTTTGTTTATATATTGTACGTATTTTTACTTAATAAATTGACATTTTTATCATGACTTTCGAGTTTGTTTTTATCTACCGCCATATTTACAGGAAGTGGGTATTTTTCATAGATTCTAATTGTCGAAACACCGTTATTCTTACCGGATTGACCTATACTTCATCCCAGAAAGTGTTTCATGATGGGTGCGCTAAAAGGGGAATTTTTTTCCACCAAATATTGAACAAAAATAGTCTTTCCTTGGCGCACTGTGCGCTAAATAGGTCATTTACAGTAAATACCTTACAATTCTGTGGATTTTTGGGTATCATGCTATCCATGCGCAGGTTGGAGACAGATTTGTGTCATGGTTTTGCTAGGAACTGGACTTCTACAGATACACTGGACGAAGGTTACTCAAGTTCTACAAATATATGCTTACCTTTTGCTGCTACTGTGGAAAAGATGGTTATTTTAGCAAAATCCTTGCATTACACCGCTACGGTGGTGAATGGAGGTAAAAAGTCTTAGGCATAGGACAAAAAGTATTTCATATATATTTTATTTATGCATGTGTATTATATGAATGTGTACATATATGAACTTCAATTTACTTATTTTTATAGATTTTTTGTACATTGCAAAACAGTGTTTGGGATTTAGAGAAAAACAAAGGTGCACTACAGGCATCAGGAAGTGCAATAAGAGTGCCTATCTATCACATGTTTTGTCAACTGTCAAACAGTTTGTTGGGAAGTCTAGAATATATAGAAAAAAAACACTTGTACATGTTAATCAGAAATACATCCTTTCTAACATACTGTAAAACGTGAATTCTACACTCACATCATTATAAATTTATAATGATGAATTGGCATGTTTACTTAGTGTCAGTACAAGTTGCTCCCATAAACACTTAGGCCCCCTCCCCACAGGGGTATATTTCTCTTGAGGTCAAACGAGGATAGCAAAATCTAAAGTGCTTATAAATCGCTTTTTCTTGGTCCTAGAGGTTTGTAATGTGAAAGCATCCCATAGGAAATCATGCGCTAAAGATCTTTTGATGTGATCAGATTTGAGCTTTGGCCCCTCTTTCAAGGTCAAATGAGGATAGCCAAAATTAAAAGTGCTTATACCTCGCTTATTCATGTTCCTAGAGGTTTGCAATGTCACACCAACCTATTGGAAATCATGGGCTAAGAATCTTTTGATATGGTCAGATTTTACCTTGGGCTCCTCCTTCAAGGTTAAGTGATGGTTGATTGGTGAGTTTTCTTTTTGGTGGATACAATTTGCATCGGTTCTCCGATGCGCTACGTCCAGTTACATTTGTATCTTTCATTAAGCAAACATTTTGTTTACTTAGTGTCAGTACAAGTTGCTCCCATAAACACTTAGGCCTCCTCCCCACAGGGGTATATTTTATTTTGTGTCAACCATAATACTCTGTATGTCACGCTTTAACCTTGTCCCGTTTGGGATACACTGCGTCAAGATGCAATCTCTAGTTGAAATAGTAAATGTCTAATATCTTTAAAAGGAGTGCACATAAGTATGCCTTTCCAATATGTTGTTCACCTAATTTGGGTTGAGCTATAACATAGAAAAATTGCAAACATGTAGCTCATTGCACAGCTGAGCAATAGCTACTTTCAGATATTCATTGTTGAGTAAATCACTTGAAAACTATTGCATTGCAGTGTTTTGTTAAAATATGTCATTTACCTACTTTTGGGTCAGCTATAACAGTAACACAGCAGACCTGTAGACCATCATAGCTGAGCAACTGTGTCCCATTCAAGGATGCACTGTGTCAAATTGAAGCAATTTTAGTTGCTTCTAGTAATTTAAATGTGAAAACAACTTGTAGGAATTCCATGTCTTGAGAATCGTTTGTAACTTCAAATTTGATCTTTCACCCCTTCTTCAATGTTCAGTTGGGCCATTATATTGAAAAGGCCTTATATCTCCCTTATTGTTTCTCCTTGGGCTTTGAACCCGTTTTTGTGGCCAGACTACCTGCACTTCTGCTTAATACCTGGCGGGAGATAAATACTGTGGCAGTAGTCTTGTTATGAACCTTAGCCAATTGCACAACAATTTACCTAAAAATCTATGGTTCACAAATTGAAAATTGTCTTTTCAGATATACAGTCAAGACCAGATATCCCACCTCCAATAAGAAAATACAAATATGGTAAGAGAAGATTTTAAAATACCATATTCGACGTAGTTAGCTCACATGCTCCATTAAGCGCACACCACCTTAATTGATGGCTATAAATCCCAGCAGTCTGGTTTTCTACTTTAGATATTACGTCAGCCTGATGTTAAGTATACTTTCATGTAACTTTGTGATTACAGATTTTTTTTCAAAGGGAAATGTATTTTAATGCCCTGTTTGAAATTGGCTTTTGATAAAAGTCACTATGAAACATGTTATTTTAAAATTTAGAAGGTTTAAAGGGTTACTATCCTCCAAAATTTACTATATCTTTTTTTTCTTATAATCAAATCAACTAATGTATTTATATACATTACCCATAGCTAGAACTCTCAAAACAAACCACACACTTTATAAAATGACTTTTATTACAGGCCTGTCAAGGTAACAGTACACACTTCTCACTCCGGCAAATTCACCAGTGAGCTGGTGCGCTTACATCAGCAGTGCCCCACTAGAGAATCTGGGTATAGCCTATCTCACTACTTGTCTGTGTTTAATACAGTATACATGTCTTACATGTACATGGATTGGTTTAAATCCGTAATAAAGAAAGTCCAACACTGACACCATCCCTAGAATTAAAGAATCGGCAATCTTCGTCAGGACGCCTGAGGAAGCCGGGACTTAATCGGGGGTTAGTCGGGGCTTAGTTCCAGGAAGCCTGAGGCATCCTGGGACCCAGTCGGTATGTCTACGACAAGATCGTGGTTCAAACCGACCAGAAAAATGGCTTAATCGGTTCTTAGTCACGGAACAGTCGGGGACTGTGTGGGGCCACCTGGGGCCTCCTCAGGCTTCCTGAGGCCGATCTGAACTTAATCCCGATTCAGTTTTCCCGCCCATTTTACCTTTTTTTCACCGACTGTTCACGATTAAGGGTCGCAGACAGGATCGGGGCTTAGTCCTTTGGTGGAACAAGGGGCATAACTTTACTAACTACCAGATGCAAAAAGAGAAGAATTTAGATGTGAGTACAGGGAGAAACTTTTAGCAAATATATACATTTGTAATGTTTTTTAGTGTTGTGCAATGGGAAAAACATTGTAAAAAAGATTTTTGCAGTGAACTTGATTATATTTTTGTTATTTCCATTGAAATAATAAAATATCTGGATAATAACTCAATGGTCATTGAAATAAATATGTGAAAAGGATTTGTATATGACAAGTAGTTATTTTGTCCAGTTTTGGCCCCTTTTAAAAAATTTACAAAGTAGATTCAGACATTTGAATTTTCCTCAGTATTTCTTCAGATAAAAATAAGTTTATGAGATAATGGAACTCATATGGATTGAATTAGTGATGGTCATATAACATTGCTAGTTTTTTGAGAAATGAGCCGTTCAATACTATAATTTTTTTCTTACCTGTTTTCAAACCATATCCTATGTTGTGGAGCCTAGTATTTATTACTAAATAAATTATTACTAAATATTGTCTCATATTTGTATCATCACCTGTATGTGTGAAGTGTATAACTTAAACTGGATAAGGATACATACATTCATTTTTAAACTCTAATTTTAAACAAAAATTTCTTTAGGGTAAAATGTCTAATTTTCATATTGCAGTAAAAATTCACTGAGGTGGAAATATGTTGGACAGATACTGACCCTACGAACAAAATTGGGCAAATTTCATTTGGATGAAAATTATTATTTGTGGCATTACTGTGATGTACTTACTTAAATTTATATATACTGGTAATAACTTTTATATAACTTTATAAATTCGATATACCATATCTCATTTCAATTTAGAATTATGAAATATACAAAACAGTAAAAGTTAGAAGACTCCTCAATATCATTATCATGCTTATAACCTGACCAAAATGACCAGTATACAGTGTTCGCTCTCGAGCGTGATTTCGCGAGTTTGTACACACTCTGGGGCGAGTTGTCGCAAAACGAACTCACCAACGCGTCTGTGCTGTCGCTACCAGGCAAACACTCAAAACGGACTGAAGAAATTCGTCTATTATCGAAAGCGACGACGTACATATTTCCTCATAGAAACGGGTTAGAAAAGCAGTTTATTTTATTTTATATATCCAGCTAACAGTAAATCACGTGAGATTTCGTGTATTCTCGCGAGATTTCCGTGCTTTATTGTCGATTTTTAAACTCGTCTTCTGCTTTTTGTGTCACAGGCGAAACAGTCGAAACAACTACTGACCAAAGAAATTCGTCTATTATCGGAAGCGACGACGTACATATTTCCTCATAGAAATAGGTGAGAAAGACATGAAAGTGAGTTTATTTTATTTGATACATCCAGCTAACAGTAATTCACGCGAGAATTCAGGTATTCTCACGAGATTTCCGTGCTTTATGTCTATTTTTAAACTCGTCTTCTGCTTTTTGTGTCACAGGCGAAACAGTCGAAACAACTACTGACCAAAGAAATTCGTCTATTATTGGAAGGGACAAAATATATATTTCTTCAAAGAAAAGAGAAAAAATGTAATTTTTTTTATTTATTTGATGAATCCAGATAACAGTAAAATAATAATAAAAAAAAAATAATAATAAAAAAATACCAGTAGCACCCAGCCAATAAGCCATTAAGATGTGGTTTAGAAGTGAAATTAAAAAAAAAAGACAAATAAAAACAGCATTAAATAGTTTATTTATTTGAACTTTTAGTCATCTATTTGTTATTATTTAAATAAAGAAGATTTAATGCAGTCCCAAATTGGAACTAAATATTTCAAAATCTCTTGAAGTAAAACATGTCTCACATTTTTTCACAGTTGTCTCGCCTTTTCAAGTGAAGGGAGACAGTCTGTCTCGCATTCATTTTTGACGAGAGCGAACACTGAGTATATTTTCAATATTCCACATCAAACCATGACGTACAGGAACAAAATGATATTTTCTTCAGCTGATCACACAGTGTGTGTATCTGTGATGAACATGAAAAAAAAACACTTGCCAGTACTGCACTGAACTTTACTTGGAGTCTTTGATACGTGAATCACACACACACAAATATGATAACAGAATGCTTATAACCTACAAAATAAACTTTCTTTGCTGATTAAATCATGCATCTCATATCCTTTTTTTTACAATTCTCTCTGTGTTAACTGTGGTGGTAAAATCACCACAATTGATGGGTCAGTTTTATGACTTTTCTCATCATTTTCTCAGGTTATTTAATCTTTTTACAGGCTAAAACATGAGGCCATGATAAAGCACAGTATGTATAGTATCTTGGTTCTCTTTCTCAGTTTTAAAATGAGGCCATTTCAAGTATATCTACACTTCTATATCTGAATGACTTACGGGGTGCATAAAACAGAAAAAATACATGGGCCATCATGATGTCAGTGCACACACCCAGTACTACAGCAGTGCACGCTGTAATTTTTGTGGCTCGGGCTCAGTTTTGCCATATATGGCAAAGGTGCATTTTCTTTAATTGCTTATTACTCAGTAATTAAGCTGTGTTTCAAAATTCTCTTTGGGGAAATGATTTACCATATTATATTAAATATTTTAAAGGCCTTTTGTTTTGGGGGTGTAATAACCCTTTAAGGTAGGACTTGAGCTATTTCTGCACTTAATCTGGGTACACCTTAGATATGTAACTTCATGCTGTGTTGGCTGAGGAAGACAAAATCATAAAAAGAACATTAAATCCAACACAGATTTCTAAACCATAGCCTTGTTCAGATAGTGTGGAAACTCAGACTGTCAAATATATATAACAACCCCATTGTAAGAGTTTATTTCTGAATCATACAGAGTTTCAAGGAGGTTTACAACAATTTACCTACTGATTATGAATATTCATAATATTTTTTTCAGCATATATATATAGGCTAAAGCTAAATAAAGTGTACACTCACAATGTTGATATTTAAGCCTCTGCAGGGTGACTTAATGTAGTACAGAATGGGAAAAATCCCTCCTTTGCCCTCATTTTGGCTAACATGTTATTACAGCGGAGTTCTCTATTTGCCTTGTAGCTATATATATGCGTGTATTGAATGTAGTATTTTCCAAATGGCCATAAATTAAAACATTATTATCCTGCAGTTTCGCCCACAACCCACACAAGTTTTATAAACTGTTTACTGCAGACAGCAATAAAATGTGCATTTAGTCAAAATACTAGTTTTTGCAAGTGAATGTTTGAAGTTTCATACAATGTGTTTTAAATGAGATCCTATCACATTGCCAATCCCTTGGTTGGAATTTACATGCTGTCTGTTTGTGTATAAAAATTTCAATTAGTGGAAATGAATTTTGTATACGCTTCCTATTATCAGAGTACGGAAGCTCTGAACTGCGAAAGTTTTTTAAATATACGAGTTAGTTAACTTGAATATTCAAGTTAATAACTGGAATATTCGAGTTAGTAACTTGAATGTACAAGTTACTAACTTGAAAATACCAGTTACCTAACTTGAATATACCAGTTAACTAACTTGTATATACGAGTTAGCTAACTTGAATATACGAGTTAACTAACTGGAATATACGAGTTAGCTAACTGGAATATACGAGTCAACTAACTGGAATATACCAGTTACTAACTGGAATATACCAGTTAGTAACTGGAATATATGAGTTACTAACTTGAATATACGAGTTAGGTAACTTGAATATACCAGTTAGTAACTGGAATATACGAGTTACTAACTTGAATATACGAGTTAGCTAACTTGAATATACCAGTTAACTAACTGGAATATACGAGTTAGCTAACTGGAATATATGAGTTAACTAACTCGAATATATGAGTTAGCTAACTGAAATATATGAGTTAATAACTTTAATATATGAGTTAGTAACTTGAATATTCAAGTTAGTTAACTGGAATATACCAGTTAGCTAACTTGAATATACCAGTTAGCTAACTGGAATATACCAGTTAATAACTGGAATATACGAGTTAGCTAACTGGAATATACAAGTTAATAACTGGAATATATGACTTAGTAACTGGAATAAACCAGTTAGCTAACTTGAATATATGTGTTAGCTAAGTTGAATATACCAGTTAGCTAACTTGAATATACCAGTTAGTTAACTGGAATATACCAGTTAGTTAACTGGAATATACAAGTTAATAACTGGAATACCGATATGAGTTAGTAACTGGAACATACCGTTTAGTTAACTGGAATATATGAGTTAGCTAACTTGTATATTCAAGTTAGCTAACTGGTATTTTCCAGTTACCTAACTGGTATATTCCAGTTACTAACTCGTATATTCAAGTTAATAACTTGTATATTCAAGTTAGCTAACTCGTACATTCAAGTTAGGTAATTCGTATATTCCAGTTAGCTAACTGGTATATTCGAGTTAACTAACTGGAATATTCCAGTTACTAACTCATATATTCCAGTTATTAACTTGTATATTCCAGTTAGCTAACTGGTATATTCCAGTTAACTAACTTGAATATTCAAGTTACTAACTCATATATTCCAGTTATTAAGCTTATTTGTTTTCGCCTCAGTTTCCTCGCCACCGCCGCTACATTATGGTCTCCCTTGAATATCTCCCTTATTATTAGAAGGTTTCAAACCATATTTGGCAGTTATATACCTTAGGCATGGGGAAATTTTTCTGCATGCTTAAATTTGACCTTTGACCTTTATGAAGGTCACATGATCAAAAACAATTTTTTTAAGTACACCCCCCGTCATCGCAGTTCAGGAAAAACTACTTGCTACACAGCCTTATAATTTGACACACCTGTTCATACTATCAAAAGAGGTCCTGAGTGGCCGAGTGGTTAGCAAGTTTGGCATCTAATCATAGGCTGGCACCTCTGTGGGTTCGAGTCCCACAAGTGGCAATTCTGAGGACCTGTCCCAATATGACCCTGGCTGTTGAACGGGACGTAAAACCCCAGCTTTGACCTTTGTCATACTATCAAAAACGCGAGCTGATTAGATTTGGGGAGCAATCCCTTGAAAAATGTCTCATTTATGAGTAATTTTCTGACACCTTCCAATCTGAAAGCCTTAAATTTAGGCCAACCCCCCTATTATCTTCTTAAGTATTGCATTTAGAGCTATAAAATGTACTGGGAGGTAATAGGAAACCATATGTGGAGAGTCTAAATTGCTTTACCCCACGGCTCCCCCTTATGGGTCAAACCAGGGTCATAAAATAGCAGTTTTTGCCTTATATCTCCTTTATTGTTGCTTTTATAGCTTCAGAATGTATTAAGAGGTATTGGGAAAGCATATGTGGAGAGTCTAAATAGCCGGTCAGTTTTACCCAACGACCCTCCCTTATGGGCCAAACTGGTGTCATAAATAGCTGCTTTGGAGTTTTTTCCTTATATCTCCTTTATCGTTGCTTTTATAGCTTAAGAATGTATTAAGAGGTATTGGGAAAGCACACGGTGCAGCTTTGTGCATTCTTAGCTTTACAGCATGCTTATTAAAACCACAAAGCATTTCAAACTTTAAGGGACGCTTCGCTTTTGTTAGCAAAAGCATTCCTCTAGTAAACTCATATATTCGAGTTAGTTAACTCGTATATTCGAGCTAGCTAACTCGTATATTCCAGTTAGTTAACTGGTATATTCAAGTTAGCTAACTCGTATATTCAAGTTAGTTAACTTGTATATTCAAGTTAGTAACTCGTATATTCCAGTTGCTAACTGGTATATTCCAGTTGCTAACTGGTATATTCCAGTTAGTAACTCGTATATTCGAGTTAGTTAACTCGTATATTCCAGTTACTAACTGGTATATTCCAGTTAGTAACTCGTATATTCGAGTTAGTTAACTCGTATATTCGAGTTAGCTAACTCGTATATTCCAGTTAGTTAACTGGTATATTCAAGTTAGCTAACTCATATATTCAAGTTAGTTAACTTGTATATTCAAGTTAGTAACTCGTATATTCCAGTTACTAACTGGTATATTCAAGTTAGTAACTCGTATATTCCAGTTGCTAACTGGTATATTCCAGTTGCTAACTGGTATATTCCAGTTAGTAACTCGTATATTCGAGTTAGTTAACTCGTATATTCCAGTTACTAACTGGTATATTCCAGTTAGTAACTCGTATATTCGAGTTAGTTAACTCGTATATTCGAGTTAGCTAACTCGTATATTCCAGTTAGTTAACTGGTATATTCAAGTTAGCTAACTCATATATTCAAGTTAGTTAACTTGTATATTCAAGTTAGTAACTCGTATATTCCAGTTACTAACTGGTATATTCAAGTTAGTAACTCGTATATTCCAGTTAGTTAACTCGTATATTCCAGTTAGCTAACTCGTATATTCCAGTTAGTTAACTCGTATATTCAAGTTAGCTAACTCGTATATTCCAGTTAGTTAACTCGTATATTCAAGTTAGCTAACTCGTATATTCAAGTTAGTTAACTGGTATTTTCAAGTTAGTAACTTGTATATTCCAGTTACAAACTCGTATATTCCAGTTAGTAACTCATATATTCCAGTTAGCTAACTCGTATATTCAAGTTAGCTAACTCGTATATACAAGTTAGTTAACTGGTATATTCAAGTTAGGTAACTGGTATTTTCAAGTTAGTAACTTGTACATTCAAGTTACTAACTCGAATATTCCAGTTATTAACTTGAATATTCAAGTTAACTAACTCGTATATTCAAGTTAGTAAAATAAAAAAAACTTTGGCAGTTCAGAGCTTCCGTATCAGAGTAATGAACAGACAGATGTTAAAATTGATTTCAGTATATGCATAATATTTCTCTAACATGTGTAACTGTTTTACATTACTAATCAAATTTTTTTTTTTTTTTTTACAAAATAATTTTAGTTACCCTTTTTTCACAATAACTGCTTCATCTGGGTGGGCTAGGGTAGCAAACCCACCATCAGACTTACTGATCAAATGATTCAAGAATGCATATACAGTGCAGTGGCAAATCATTTTCTCAGGCAAATTAAGGTTGAACTTATAATTGTGTTTTAGCTCCCACCATGCTTTAACCCGGGAGGGAGATTATGAAATGATGCGTGTGTGTGCGTGCATACATGCATTAGTGTGTCACCCAGATTTCTCCAAAACTACTACAGCTACAGATTTTTGTAAATTAATTGTTTTATGGACTTAGGCCTGAAGATAAGTGAGTAATAGTAATCTTAGCTACTTTGAGTAAAGGAATCATAACTAAAAAACTATTGCATTTACAGGTTTTTCTTGAAATATGTTTTTTATTGCGTTAATACATCCTATCCAATGGACAATTGCTTTATCGGTCTGCACGACCGGTCCCGCCAAACGCCAGAAAAAGACGTCCTGTATATAATACTGGCAGGACCGGTCACGGAGTGTGCATTTGCTAGGTGGCGCATCATACTTCCTTCCTGTCTAGACAGTGTGACATCATAGCATCATTTGGCGCTTGGAGTGTGCAGACGTGTTTTCTACAGAGAGACGTGTTTGAAGTTTATCAACGAATTTCACCATTTTATGAACTTTTAAGTTTATTTACTTACTTTCACCAGTTCTATCATCATTATGTCTTCCCCTGAACAGAAAAGAGGAACTTGCGGGCACATTATGGCCCTGTTCGACAGTCACAAGAAATGTGCCAGATGTGTAGGGAGAAGGGGGGGAGACGATCCCTGTGTTATGTAGCTTGATTGCTAGATCTAGCATTTACGCCTTCTTAAGTTCAACAACTGGCCACCCCGACCTACAAGTCCAGGAAAGAACGTGCAGAGCAGAAGAAGACAGAAACTACCAGTAGTGCTACCCCCACTCTTGTGGACCCAGCAGAGGTGACTCTGTTGGGATGGGTAAACACTGAAAAGCCATCTTCTGTCAAATCTACACCTACCAAGAAGAAGAAGCATTCTGATGGCTCTCCTAAATCCAGCAAGAGAAGGCACAGCAGTAAACCAACTTCTGATGACCTCAAGAGTTTGGATGAGAAGTGGAGTGAGAGGTTTTCACGACTTGAAGCTTTGCTTCTTAATAAGTCGTTTGCTATGCCAGTGGAACCTGTGAAGCCCGCTACTGTGGTGACCAGAGAACATCCCTTCTTTGACACGGGTGCATATTCCAGTGTGGGGTCTGTTGTGTTGGTCACTGAGGGTACCGGTCCTAGTCTTAGTCCTAGTCTTAGTCCTACCGGTCCTAGTCTACCGGTCCTAGTCTACCGGTCCTGGTCTTCTACAGACCACTGGAGAGGCTGCCCAGTTGTCTGCTACCCAACCTCCGCTGGGGGTTCCCAGTACAAATGCTGTGCAGGATGTCTGTAAGAGTGCTACCCACCCTGTTCAGGGCCCTGGTACCTCTGATGTAGCCACCCAGCCTTCACAGGCTCCCGGTGCAGAGTTAGCCACCCAGCCTTTACAGGCTCCAGGTGCAGGGACAGCCACCCAGCCTACACAGGCTCCCGGTGCAGGTCCTGAAGTGCTGCCAACCGGTAATGATTCTATGCAGTTAGACCAGTCACATCCCGGTGTACGAACTGATGAGATTGCCGGTGAATCTGACAGTGAGGCAGAGATAGATAGGGAACCGGTTTCACCAGCTAGTGCCAACGCCCAGGATGAACTGCCGGAAGATTCTACTGACCAGGACCTCTCTGAAGAAGCCAACTACAGAGAGACAATCAGAGGAGTCAGATCTTTCACGGGCTGGCATCAGATACCTGACTTCGACAATGCATCTTCCTCCCTGGATGATAATCCATTTGCTGGTTTCCGAGCCAAGCCAACCGGTAAAGTGTCTGTCAAGTTACCGGTGGATGAGTGGCTGTGTCGAAAATTTGAGAGACTGAATGTAACTGTTGCTGAAGGCTACCCTTCCAGGAACACTGAGACTAGTGGACTGCTGCGCGACCAGTTTGTCAAGCCACCCAGGTCATCAAAGTGGTATGACATGCACACAGGTAAGAAAGACTCTGCTTCAACTACTGTGTGTAACTGGTCTCCGGAACCGGCCAAGTTAAACAGCACCTTTAATGGAGTGGCCAGACGTAGTTTGCTTCTGCCCCAGCCTCCCGTACTTTCAGCCAGGACACTTTAAGGCGGTGGGAGAGAGCGTTCCGGGAACAGTCGGTGATGTGTAACCAGGCTGCTGGTCTGTCAAGATGTTTGACAAAGGTATAGGACTCTATGGTTACACACTTAAAGACACTACGTGTGGTCAAGACTAAGGGCAAGGCAGCAGAAAGAACGCAGCAGGCAGTTGAAGAACTAGAATATTTGGTGACCTTCAACCGGTCAATCTCTCATGCCATGCATCATACTATGCAGGATCTCTCAGAGGGAGTGTTCATCAGCATGACCAATTTCACTCTGGCACGTAGAGACAGCTACCTAGAGTTCATACATGGTGGAGTAAAGCCAGATACCTTAACTGCCTTACGTACAGCACCGGTCCATCTCCATTCACTGTTTCAAGACAGTTTACTGGTCAAGGCTGAAGATGAAATCTCTCATAGTGAGGAGGGGTGTTCTTCTGGCAGTTCACACAGGAAGCCCCGACATTTCCATCCGTACGCTTCCTCAAATGGCAGATCAACACAGCAACCGGACCGGAAGCCCACTACACCGGCCTGGAAGCAAATTAGAGACTGGCAACTTGGACAGAAAGGTCGTGGTAAAGCCTCAAACTTCACCCAAAAGCCGGCCAAGGGTTCAAAGAGAAGTAAATGACAGTTACTGTGTTTTAAATGTAGCTGGAGTGAAGGACTCTGTACATGTATCCGGCAAGAAAGAAGATTTGAACCCTTCACCAGTGACCAGCAAGAGCAAGATTGTATTTTTACATGTAAACTCTTGTGTTGCAAATGTTCATTCTGTCACCGGGTTGCCACAAAAGAAAGGCATAAATCCCAATTATTGTTACAATCAAACAGAAATAAAACCATGTGAATGATGTTTCCTGTGTAGGTCACTTGAGTTCTGCAAATGTTGTCACAAATGTCCCAACTGTTGTCGTAAATCCACCTGTAGGGGCAAGGTTACATCAGTTTTGGGAGAAATGGGAAGCTCCGGGTTCGAGTCCAAAAGTAGCCACAATGCTGAGAGAGGGTTACACCCTCCCCTTCCGGTTCAGACCCAATCTAACCAGGTCACCAACTGCCATAAGCAACTATGTCAACCCACAAAAACAGTCCCACCTTTTGGAGGCACTGTATCAGCTGACAAACAAAAATGCAGTGGAACCGGTAGCAAACCAAAACTGACTAGGGTTTTACAGCCACCTATTTTTGGTATCCAAAACCAGCAACAGGTGGAGACCAATCCTGGACCTGAGCACCTTGAACACCTTCCTAAACACAGAGTCGTTCAAAATGGAGACCCCAGAGACAATAAGAACCTCCCTACTGGTAGGGGAGTGGGTTACCTCCATAGACTTCAAGGACGCATACTTCCATATACCAATTCACAGTCAGTCCAGGAAGTACATGCGTTTTCATATCCAGGGTCAGTCCTACCAGTTCAAGGCCCTACCCTTTGGCCTGTCCACAGCACCCATGGAATTCACAGTGGTGGCCAAAGAGGTCAAACTGATCGCTTTACAGAGGGGTATAAGAATCCACCAGTACCTAGACGACTGGTTGATGAGAGCCACATCCCACCAAACTTGTCTCCAGCATACACAGACCTTGGTAGCTCTCTGTCGAGAACTAGGTTGGCTGGTGAACAAGGAGAAGTCAGAACTGGACCCAAAGCAGGTTTTCAATTTCGTAGGTTACCAGTTAGACCTCAGGGAGGGCGCGGTCAGACCTACACCAGAGTGTTGGCAGACCTTAACAGACAAGATATTGTCAGTCCGGCAGTTCATGCCCCTCATAGGCCTTCTAATAGCCACAGAAAAGCAAGTCCACCAAGGTCGACTTGATATGAGACCCATACAGTGGCACTTGAAGAACAACTGGAGGGTACCAGAATCACTGGAAAAGATGATACCCGTTCCCAGGTCGCTCCACCCCCGCCTAAGGTGGTGGCTGGAGGAAAGCAATGTGCTCTCAGGTCAACCAATACACCCACTAAAACATGCTCTGCAGATATTTACAGACGCATCAAAAGAAGGGTGGGGCGCTCACTTAAACAAACGCACTGCAAGGGGAACCAGGTCCCTTCCAGCAAGCAAGTTGCATAAATATCACTTTGAACTAAAGGCAGTCTTTCTGGCCCTAAAAGAGTTCCAAGACCACTGTTCAAACAACATAGTCCTGGTAGCCACAGACAACACAACAGTGGTTGCCTATATCAACAAAGAAGGGGGATGAAGTCGGGCTCCCTGTGTGCCCTACTGTGGAGAATCCTGTCCTGGTGCACCAGGAAACAGGTAACCCTCAAAGCACGACACATCCCCGGCGGGCTGAACGTGATAGCAGACAAGCTATCCAGACTTGGCCAGACCATTCAAACAGAGTGGTCCCTCCTTCACCCAGAAGTGTTTCAAGCTATATGCTCCTGGTGGCACCAGCCTCACGTGGACTTGTTTGCCACCAGATTCAACAACAAACTCCCACAGTTTGTGTCACCGGTTCCAGACCCCCTGGGCTTGGGCAGTGGATGCACTCAGTCTGTCTTGGGAAAATCTGGACCCATATGCCTTCCCACCAGCAGCCATCTTGGGCAAAGTGGTGGAGAAGTTACAGGACTACCCCTGCAACAGGATCATTCTGATCATCCCAGGGTGGCCCAACATGCCCTGGTTTTGGGATCTGGTGGCAATGTCCAGTCAGATCCCTCTGTGTCTGCCGAACCTGCCAAATCTGGTATCTCAACCTTTCAACCAGACCCTGCACAGGAACCTGTCAAACCTGAACCTACATGCCTGGCTCCTAGAGCCACAGCAATCAAGGAGCAGGGATTCTCTGAGGCAGTGGCAGCACGAATTGAGGCTCCTCAAAGAGGATCAACCTGATCCATCTATGAGGCAAAGTGGACCATTTTTACAAAGTGGTGCCTCAGTAATCATTAGTGGTGGAACGATTGTCTACAGACATCGAATGGTTGGTCGAAATTCCTGTAGTAGCGATGATCGATCCGGAAGAAGTGTACATCGATTCATCATTATCCTTGAAGATTTCATAATATTTAGTGATGTGTCTACATATCCACGCTTTATTTACAAGTATTTTAGGCTTTTTTCTCAATAATTTAACAGATTTGTCACGAATTTTTGGTTTGTTTATATCTGCCGCCATATTTACAGGAAGTGAGCGTTTTCGGTAGATTCTAAACGTCGAAACAACGTTATTCCTACCGCATCAACATATACTTCATCCCGGAATGTGTTTCCTGCTATAGCCTACATTGGATTCGATTATGGCTCGATCATCGCTCAGAAAAATGGACGATTAATCGACCATGCAACTTGGAGGCGATTCCCATCACTAGTAATCATGTGGACTTCAGGGCACCACCTCTGAAAGCCATAGCTGACTTCCTGTTGCACCTGTTTCAGGACAGGAAGTTGCAACCTGGTACCATTGATGGTTACAGATCAGCTATTGCTGACAAATTGGGCAATACTACCATTAATGTCAGCAAAGATGAGAATCTCACCCGTCTCCTGGATAGTTTCCATAGAGACAGGCCCAAGGGCAGGAGGGGTATACCCTCCTGGAACCTGTCCCTGGTCTTGCACCAGCTGTCTAAGGCTCCCTTTGAACCTTCAAAAGAGGCATCACTAAAACACTTGACCTTCAAGACTGTTTTTCTGCTGGCCCTGGGTTCTGGCAAACGCAGGAGTGAGATCCATGCTTGGCTACATAAGAACATCAGACACCAGTCAGACTGGTTTAAGGTGTCTTTGTACCCCTCACCCAGCTTTCTATCCAAGCATCAGCTGGCTAATGAGGGTCCAGATAATGTGGCTCCAGTGGTCTTACCAGCCCTGGCCCCCACTCTGGATAAGTCACTCAAGGGTGACAGGTCCTTGTGTCCAGTTAGAGCAATTCGCTATTACTTGGATAGGACCCAGACCTTAGGCAGAACAAGGAGTTGGTCTTTGTCTCCTTCAAAAAAGGTTTTCATAAGGACATCTCACCTGCCACCATCTCCTCATGGATCAAGCAAACTGTGATTCTTTGTTATGAGCTCTCTGAGCTCTCTGTTTACAGAACTGTATCCACATCCTTCTTTAAATTTTGCTGTCAGGAAATCTAAACAGGTGGCTAAAGGTGCATGAAAGGGACTTTGGTCTCTTTTAGAGCAAAAGTCTGTCCATTGACGGATGTGGTTATTGTATTGTTTGTGGGTTGCTGGTCTCCATGAGTGCAGGATGATGTCCTGAGTGTCTGTTGAAATGCCTGTTGTTTGTAGGTGTCTCCTGATACTTGACATGCCAGAAGGTGGAGTTTGTGGTGTAAAGGATGTGTCAGATTTGGTTCTGCTGGTAGGTCTTTTTTCCTGTGAATAAAAATTGGAATAGATACAAGCATATTCATAAGTGTTGGGAAGAAAGCTTGAGTGCTCCACAAAGGTACAATGATCACCCCTGTGGCCTCATCAACACATATCTTCTGCAGAACTCGAGTAATGAGTGCAAAGGGAGGAAAGGCATAGAAATTCCATGATTTCCAGTTTATAGTAAATGCATCCACAGACATAACTTCTGGATCTGGCTTGTAACTTACAAATGGTGTTAACTGATAGTTTAATCTTGATACAAAGAGGTCAATGTTACAATTTACATTTAACATAGATAGGGCTTTGTAGAAAACATTTTCACTCAATTTCCATTCAAGTTTATGGCTTTTTTTGATCAGCAATGACATTAAGTTGACCCTTAATGTATGCAGAACTTAACCACAAGTTTCTCTGTTTTGCAAACTGCGACATGTCCCAGGCTATTTCATTGCACTGTTTACTTTTACTCCCCCCCCCCCCATTTCTCTAATGTATGCTACTGCAGTGATATTATCAAGCATTAGCATTCATGTTTGCACAAAATGACTGGAGTGTAAGATAAGCTGCTTTTAATTCCAAGGCATTTATATGTTTGTTTGCCTTTTCATCAGGAGTCCATTGGCCTCCAATGGCTGTGTCAGTAGTTTTATTATAGCCCCCCCCCCCAACCTCTGAGTGAACTGTCTGACTGAAGGACTATCTCAGGTTCACCATGTGTAATCAGACAGCATGAGCTGTTTATGTTTCCTGTCCACCAATGTAGTTCTGTTTTTGACTGATCACTAAGATTCATGGGCCTTTCAAAGTTTCCCCTGGAATATTTGAGTGCCTGTGTTTTGTCAAATTCAAGGTATCTGTAAAACATTGGTCCATGCATGACCCCAGGAAAACTAGAGACAAGTTTCCCAATAACACTGCTAACCTGCCTTATAGAGGGAGTGTTTAGAGATAAGAGCTCCATACAAGCTTCTCTGACACTGTTTGCTTTTTCTGGAGTGAGAGAAATTCTCATTAATTGAGAGTCAAGCACAAAACCTAAAAAAATGTCAGTTTTTGAGTTGGTACCAGCACTGATTTATCTGGGTAAATTAAAAATCCCAGGGATTTTAACAGTGTCACACTTGCTTTGACATTGTTAGCACATTCACTGAAAGTAGCTGCATTTAAGAAAGAGTCCTCCAAATATGCCACACTTTCAAAGGATTGTTTCCGTAGTGTTGAGTATACAGGCTTCATTAATATAGTAAATTGTCTTGGGCATGATGATAAACCATTTGGAAAAAACAGTGTATTGGTAATATTGAGAATTCCATTGAAATTTAAGATATTTATGGTCCTTGGGGTGAATGGGAACTGAGTAGTAAGCATCTTTTAAATCAATTGAGGCCATAAAACAGTTTGGTCTCATCATAGCCACTGCAAACAATAGGGTATCCATTTTAAAGTGATGGTATACCATATGGGAATTAACTCTTTTAAGATTTAAAATCATCCTGTATTTCCCATCTTTTTGGGCCTCACAAAGACATTGGACACAAAGTCGCCATTTTCTCTTAAACACTGTTTAATCACCCCTGTTTGTTGAAGCCGTTGTATTTCTTCATTTATTGTTGTCTTTTCAGTTGGAGTGAATTTAAAATTGTTTGGAGTAACTACTTGATTGGATATAGTAGCAAACTGTGAGTGCTCTCCCCTCACGATACTTAAAATACTTTCATCTGATGTAATAGCTGACCAGTTTTGTATAAACTGTTTAATTCTACCAGCTTTAAAATATTTTATTTCATCTCTACATATTTCTATAACATTGTTAATATAATCAAAGAATTCTGTCTTATCTGGATAATTGATGATTGAGTTCACACTCACCAGGGTTGTTGTAGTTATTGTGTGTGCTTGTACTTGTCCCCCTGTTTTTTGTGCTGCCAGGATGGCCCCTTTTTTCCCCGGTGATGGAAGCGCTGGCCGTTTTTTGACCAATGGTTCTGTCCTGCTTCCCGAGAAATGGTTGAAGTCTGCCGTATGTCTCTCATAGTTTTGATGAGGTCATCAACAAACAGAAAATCTGTTACAGGCACAGCTGTTGACGCAAGGGCAGCATATTCACTTTTCAGTGTATGTGCCAACATTTCCCGCCTACCCAAAAATGAAACTTTATGTGAGCCATGGCCGATGAGGGCAAGGGCATCAGTAGCCTTGGACACAATGGCTGGAATATCCATAGTGGTCTTACTTTTGGCGGCAGATAACAAGTTTTCTATGACCTGAGTTATGGAAGTGGCACTGGCTGACAAGGCTCTCTGAATATTGGCCATTTTAACATCTTTCCTTTTCTGGAAACGGCTCAGTTTCTTCCAGATCTCATCATTACAGCGAGGCACTGAAAGCTTGGAGCAATATTCAGGCCTGACGCATTCTTTTTGCTTTCCTCTGGAAACGGCTCCATTTCTTCCAGATCTCATCATTACAGCGAGGCACTGAAAGCTTGGAGCAATTTTCAGGCCTGACATATTCTTTTTGCTTTCCCTGGATTGTGTCATACCTCAATGCAGTTTTAAAACGAGAGTTCACTTTGTCACTTAATTCTGCTCTCACAGGTGGCCAAACCTTGTCAGCTGTATTAAAGGGATCATCAATGTCATCCAAGATGTCGGCATCTGAGTCACACTCTTTCACGGACTGGGTGTCCTCCAACAAATCACTAACATCGTGACTGATATCATGAGCTTTACTTGTCTCCAAAGGCTCACTTACACTTGTTTTTGCCACTTTTGCCAAAGGCTCATCCAAACCACTGTCATAGTGATGTCTTCCTTGTTGGGTGGCCATATGCTGAAATGCCTCTCCCATATTTTGGAGGACTTCAAACATTTTACCCATGTTCGTATTCATCTGTTCAAAGGCAGCATTTCAGCCTCCTCTTGAGGAACCAGGTTCAGAGCCCTCCTCATTATTAATAGCACTACCATCAACTGACATGTTGGGTAATTCAGCCTTCAATGTATATTCAATGGCTATTCAATGTATATACTTTAAGCTGAGCTAAAACTCTTGCTTTTAAGTGAAGTGTGTAAACATGCACAAGCTGAGCATTACTCTAGCTATTAAAAGGCATGAATATAAATCCTCAGGCTGTCTATGTCCCAAACACAAATGTGTCTCTAAAGCTATATATTTTTGTCTGTATTGAAGTACAAAAGTTTATTTTAAATAAAGAACCAAGAAATGTTTAACTATATCCAAACAAACAACACAGTCATAATCCAGCTGAAAAAAGTACACATACACAGAGAGAGAAGAAAAACACAACTTGACTGGTCAACAACTAATCCAACACTGACTGGTTATCAACACTCCTTATCTCATGTGATCCTGTAGGAACTGGTTATAGTGGGACAGAACTACCATTTTTCTTGCATTGATGCATCTTACCTAGTGGACAAATTGCACTTGAGTTATAGCCTTAGTAGTTGTAAGGCAGGGGAAAGCAGTGCTCACTACTTGACCAAGATTTGGTTGTTTAAACCACTGGGTATCACAAACAACTACCACCTTTATGTGTAAAGCTATGACTTAGATTCAAACTTACAATGTGAGAGGTCTGAGGTGAGTGTATTTAATACAGAACTAACTGCTTAATGTTATGTTGATTCTTTAACCATTGCAAAATTACTCTTGCACAAGGATGAAAAAGTATTCTGTATAAGGGTATCTGTAAATGCTGTCAAAGAGTTCTGTTTGTTATTTCCAGATACCTTAAAGATCCATCATAAAGCACATGGAGCCAAGGTAACTAATGATTTCCAATGCCTAGTTTTGATGAACCATCATTATCACCATTGTAGTAGCTTCTGTATTTTTCCAATGTTTGATTTAAAATGAATACTTTTAATGTGATGGGCTTTTAGCATGTTTGCCCACAGGTAAATTGGTTAAAATAGAGTTTTCTTTTTGGAAATATTCTGAGAAGAAGCGGCATTACAAAGCACTATTATATTGAGGTAGGTCAGTATTGTACACAGTGTTGAATATTGTATTATGTCGCAATTTGATACCTAATTAAGTGTCCCTTGTTATCTCCTGCCTGCGGCCGAAGGCCGAGGTTGGAAGATTATAAAACGCCTTCCGTACGTCCGTCTGTCCGTCCGTTCGTCACGTTTTTGCATAAACCTTAATATCTCCTTCATTTATAAAGATATCTTTACCAAATTTGCAGGGGATGTTTATGGCTATGATAACCTGTCTCTGCAAAATTTTAGCCTCATTTTGAAAAACAAAATGGCCGCCATAGCTAATTGTTTGAAAATCATAAAGGTGCTCTAAATCTTGAAATATTCCAGCTAGCTTCATCAAATTTTCACAAAAACTATATGGGCTATGAAAACTTGTCTCTGCAAAATTTTAGCCACATTTTGAAAAACAAAATGGCCGCCATAGCTTATTCTTTGAAAATCATAAACGTGCTCTAAATCTTGAAATATTCCAGCTAGTTTCTTCAAATATGCACAAAAGCTATATGGCTAGAAAAGCTACCCTGAGAGTAATTTTGGCACTAGTTCAAAAAACTAAATGGCCACCATATCACATGTTTAAAGTTTGTCATGTTTTTGCATAAACCTTAATATCTCATTCATTTATAAAGAAATCTTCACCAAATTTGCAGGGGTTGTTTATGGCTATGAAAACCTGTCTGTGCAAAATTTTAGCGTCATTTTGAAAAACAAAATGGCCGCCATAGCTAATTGTTTGAAAATCATAAAGGTCCTCTAAATCTTGAAATATTCCAGCTAGCATCTTCAAATTTGCACAAAAGCTATATGGCTGGAAAAACTAGCCTGATAGTAATTTTGGCCTAGTTCAAAAAACAAAATGGCCGCCATATCACATGTTTAATGACAGGTTATCCTATTAAAAAGGCCATATATCTCCCCAAATATTGCTCCAAGAGGTTTGGAATTTGAAAACAACTTGTAGGAAGACATGGACAGGGAGTCTTTTCCAGGTGTTGAATTTGACCTTTGACCCCTGCATCAAGGTTAAATGAGGTCGTCGCACTAAAACATCCTTATTTCTCCCTTATTATTGGTGCTATGGCTTCAGAATATAAAGACAGACCATCAAAACTCCTGGCCTTCAAATGTTATGCCTGAGAAAAATTTTTGGCTTATTTTGAAAAGCAAAATGGCCGCCATAGCCAATTATTTAAAAATCATAAAGCTGCTCTAAAACGTGAAATATTGCAGCTAGCTTCATTAAATATACGCAAAATACATATGGCTAGGAAAGTTAGCCTGATAGTAATTTAGCCTCGTTTCAAAAACAAAATGGCCGTCATATCACATGTTAGATGGGATTATCCTATTAAAAGGCCTTATATCTCCCTGATCATTGCTACTAGGGGTTCCAAATGTGAAAACAACTTATACCAAGTCAAGGCCTGAGACTATTTTGAAATTGCTGACTTTTACCTTTGACCCCTTCTTCAATGTCAAGTGGGGTCATCTTACTTCAAAGGCCTTAAATCTCCTTTAGTTCTCCAGTTTTACTGATTCTAAGGCGGGCGATAACCGCTGCGGCAGTGGCCTTGTTTGTGTATAGGAGGAAATCAGACTCCGCCGGCTCCGTGTTTTATTTTCCTTATAACTCTGTCACTGTTGGGTGGATTCTTTTAAAATTTGGTAGGTGTATGCAGTAGCCCAGGGGAATTTTTTTATGTCAGCTGACTTGTCAGTCAGCTGACATTATGTCGTCACTCTGCGGCGTGGGCGTACGCGTACGCGTCCGCGTGAACAACTTCTCCTCCAAAACTACAAGGCCTAGAGACGTGCTGTTTTTTTTAAAAGATACCTTATCTATCGAGGATGAAAAATTGTTCAAGGCATGCAAATCTGTCTGTTCGTCTGTTTGCTAGAGACATTACAAGGGGGGTACCCCCACCAAAAGTGTGAAAATTTCAACACTTAATCACAATTTTCTCAGTGACTATTGCAGGGATTTCTCTCATATCTTGCATATATGTACTAGGCCACAGGTAGATTCTCTTGTGTGAGTATGAGACCTGGATCTGTCTTACTTTTTTTTAATAAATTTTTTTAATAATTTTTAATGCATTAAAATTCATGAAATCATGCACAAAATCATTTATAACTTGAAAAGTGTTGCATTTAGAGCATTTTGTTAAAATATGTTATTCAGCTACTTTTTTCATAGCTACAATATGGTGAGTAAGTTGGGTGCCTCTCTCAATAGCTAAGTGAGTAATAGCTACTTTTGGGCTTTTCAGTAACTTCCATCATGAGTAAAATCACTTGTAACTTAAAAACTATTGCATTTAGAGAATTTCGTATAAATATGTTATTCAGCTACTTTTGGGTCAGCTATAACATAGTAAAATTTTAGACCTGTAGCTCATGGCATAGCTGAGTAATAGCTACTTTTAGGTTATCACCGTTGAGTAAATCGCTTATAACTTCAAAACTATTGCATTTAGAGAATTTCGTATAAACATGTTATTCAGCTACTTTTGGGTCAGCTATAACATAGTAAAATTTCAGACCTGTAGCTCATGGCATAGCTGAGTAATAGCTACTTTTAGGTTATCACTGTTGAGTAAATCGCTTATAACTTGGAAACTATTGCATTTACAGTATTTTGTTTCAATATGTTATTCACCTATTTTGGGATCAGCTATAACATAGTGAAGTTTCAGATCTGTGGCTCATTGCATAGCTGAGTAATAGCTACTTTGAAGTTCTCACTATTGAATAAATCACTTGTAACTTAAAACCTATTGCATTTAGAGAATTTCGTATAAATATGTTATTCAGCTACTTTTGGGCCAGCTATAACATAGTGAAATTTCAGATCTGTAGGTCATGGCATAGCTGAGTAATAGCTACTTTTAGGTCATCACTATTGAGTAAATCAGTTGTAACTTGAAAACTATTGCATTTACAGTATTTTGCTTAAATATGTTGTTCACCTACTTTTGGGTCAGCTATAACATAGTAAAATTTCAGACCTGTAGCTCATTGCATAGCTGAGTAATAACTACTTTGAGGTTCTCACTATTGAGTAAATCAGTTGTAATTGCAAAACTATTGCATTTAGAGAATTTCGTATAAATATGTTATTCAGCTACTTTTGGGCCAGCTATAACATAGTAAAATTTCAGACCTGTAGCTCATTGCATAGCTGAGTAATAACTACTTTGAGGTTCTCACTATTGAGTAAATCAGTTGTAATTGCAAAACTATTGCATTTAGAGAATTTCGTATAAATATGTTATTCAGCTACTTTTGGGCCAGCTATAACATAGTGAAATTTCAGATCTGTAGGTCATGGCACAGCTGAGTAATAGCTACTTTGAAGTTCTCACTATTGAGTAAATCAGTTGTAATTGGAAAACTATTGCATTTACAGAATTTCGTATAAATATGTTATTCAGCTACTTTTGGGTCAGCTATAACATAGTGAAATTTCAGACCTGTAGCTCATGGCATAGCTGAGTAATAGCTACTTTTAGGTCATCACTATTGAGTAAATCAGTTGTAACTTCAAAACTATTGCATTTACAGTATTTTGCTTAAATATGTTGTTCACCTACTTTTGGGTCAGCTATAACATAGTAAAATTTCAGACCTGTAGCTCATTGCATAGCTGAGTAATAACTACTTTGAGGTTCTCACTATTGAGTAAATCAGTTGTAATTGCAAAACTATTGCATTTAGAGAATTTAGTATAAATATGTTATTCAGCTACTTTTGGGTCAGCTATAACATAGTAAAATTTCAGACCTGTAGCTCATGGCATAGCTGAGTAATAGCTACTTTTAGGTCATCACTATTGAGTAAATCAGTTGTAACTTGAAAACTATTGCATGTACAGTATTTTGCTTAAATATGTTGTTCACCTACTTTTGGGTCAGCTATAACACAGTAAAATTTCAGACCTGTAGCTCATGGCATAGCTGAGTAATAGTTACTTTGAGGTTATCACTGTTGAGTAAATCGCTTATAACTTGGAAATTATTGCATTTAGAGTATTTTGTTTCAATATGTTATTCACCTATTTTGGGGTCAGCTATAACATAGTGAAGTTCCAGACCTGTGACTCATTGCATAGCCGAGTAATAGCTACTTTGAAGTTCTCAATGTTGAGCAAATCACTTATAATTTGAAAGCTATTGCATTTAGAGAATTTAGTATAAATATGTTATTCAGCTACTTTTGGGTCAGCTATAACATAGTAAAATTTCAGACCTGTAGCTCATGGCATAGCTGAGTAATAGCTACTTTTAGGTTATCACTGTTGAGTAAATCACTTATAACTTGGAAACTATTGCATTTAGAGTATTTTGTTGCAATATGTTATTCACCTATTTTGGGGTCAGCTATAACATAGTGAAGTTCCAGACCTGTGGCTCATTGCATAGCTGAGTAATAGCTACTTTGAAGTTCTCACTGTTGAGTAAATCAGTTGTAATTGGAAAACTATTGCCTTTACAGAAATTTGTGCAAATATGTTATTCAGCTACTTTTGGGTCAGCTATAACATAGTGAAATTACAGACCTGTAGCTCATGGCACAACTGAGCAATAGCTATTCTCAGGCACTGACTGTTGAGTAAATCGGCTATAACTTGAAAAATATTGCATTTGGAGTATTTTGTTAAAATATATTGTTCACCTACTTTTGGGTTAGCTATAACATAGTGAAATTACAGACCTATAGCTCATGGCCTAGCGGAGCAATAGCTATTTTCAGGTTCTCACTATTGAGTAAATCAGTTGTAACTTGAAAACTATTGCATTTACAGTATTTTGCTTAAATATGTTGTTCACCTACTTTTAGGTCAGCTATAACAGAGCAAAAATTCAGACATGTAGCTCATTGCATAGCTGAGTAATAGTTACTTTGAGGTTCTCACTCTTGAGTAAATCAGTAGTAACTTGAAAACTATTACATTTAGAGTATTTTGTTAAATATGTTTTTCAGCTACTTTTGGGTCAGCTATAACATAGTGAAATTGCAGACCTCTATGTCATGGCATAGCTGAGCAATAGCTTCTTTCAGGTTCTCACTGTTGAGTAAATCATTGTATCCAACCTGTAGGAAATCATGGGCTGGGAATCTGTTAATATGGTCCGATTTGACCTTGGAACCCTCCTTCAAGGTCAAATGAGGATAGCCAAACATAAAAGTGCTTATAACTCGCTTATTATTGGTCCTACAGGTTTGGAATGAAAACCAACCTATAGAAAATCATGAGCTGGGAATTTTTTGGTGTGGTCGGATTTCACCTTGGACCCCTCCTTCAAGGTCAAATGAGGATAGCCAAACTTAAAAGTGCTTATAACTCGCTTATTATTGGTCCTAGAGGTTTGGAATGGAAAACCAACCTATAGAAAATCATGGGCTGGGAATCTTTTGGTGTGGTCAGATTTCACCTTAGACCCCTCCTTCCAGGTCAAACGAAGATAGCCAAACTTAAAGTGCTTATAACTCGCGTATTATTGGTCTTGGAGGTTTGGGATGGTAAACCAACATATAGGAAATCATGGGCTGGGATTCTTTTGGTGTGGTCAGATTTGACCTGGGACCCCTCCTTCAAGGTCAATTGAGGATAGCCAAACTTACAATTGCTTAGAACTCGCTTATTATTGGTCCTACAGGTTTGGGATGGTAAACAAGCTACAGGAAATCATGGGCTGGGAATTTTTTTGTGTGGTCGGATTTGACCTTGGACCCCTCCGTCAAGGTCAAACAAGGATAGGCAAACTTAAAAAGTGCCTATGACTGATTTATTATTGGTCCGAGAGGTTTGGGATGGTAAACCATCCTAAATTCTTTGGCTGGGAATCTTTTGGTATGGTCAGATTTGACCTTTGGACCCCTTCTTCATGGTCGAACGAGGATATTGCATTTATAGTATTTCTTTAAATATTTTTAACCTACTTTTTACACTTAAACAATTACCTTGTTACTTTATTTCATAATACCATTTGCAGGGCACAACTTTTTTGTCCTTTTTTTCTGTCAGCTTCGGAATATCTTTCGAACATGCTGTTCAGTTACCATTTACTGTATTTCTGTACAGCCCTTTCCCTGATAATTATGCTTTCCTCTCATTATCACCATCACAAATCAAAAACATTCAGTCAGCTGACACAGTGCCCGTTCACGGGCACTCTCCTCTTGTTTGAATATGCTGCAGTGACATTTCAAGTAATCCGAGAGGTCACATGACCAAAAATGTCTTTTTTTTTTTTTTATGGGTAAGCTTGTTCGGATGGTAATTTGAAAGGGATTTTATCTAATCACCTGAAACTTGGCATATACATTCATTCTGTTAAAATCTGGAAATCATTAGCTTTTGGCATTGTTTGGTTGAGAAATGGCCGAGTAATTAATGATTAATTAATCATAATGAATTTTCCAAATAAGGAGAAAACAAAAATGCCTGTATTTCGAAAACCGTGCGTGATAAAGTGATTTCGACAAAATTTTTGACCCACAGGCAATCTCTAGAGATGAACACATTTTTCCAAAGAACTTTTCTTGCCAAAAATGGCAGCCATTTTGAATTTTCGAATTTTTCACAAAAATTGCAAAACATAAAAATGCTTATATCTCGAAAACTGTGCTAGATAGAGCAATTTCGACAAAATTTTTCACCCCCAGAGTATCTATGTAGAGTAGCCATCTGGATTTTCCAAAACATTTTTTTTTGCCAAAAATGAGGGCCATTTTGAATGTTTCGCAAAATTTGCAAAACAAAAATGCTTATATTTCGAAAACTGTGCTAGATAGAGCGATTTCGACAAAATTTTCGCTCCACAGGGGTCTCTGCAGATTAACTAACACACTTTTGCAAAAAATTTTCTCTCGCCCAAAATGGCGGCCATTTTTAATTTTCCACAAAAATTACAAAGCACAAAAATGTCAATATCTCGAAAACCATGCTAAATAGAGCAATTTCGACAAAATGTGATCCGCAGGGTATCTGCAGAGTAGCCATCCCGATTTTCCAAAAAATTTGCAATATATGCCATTTTTGTGATTGCTCAATACCTAATAAACTACGCAGACATTGGTTGCCACAACAACATAAGGCTTTAAGCAGAGCATTTTCTTAATACTTTAGCACTCACCTTTATATCCTTTTTGGGACGCTTTGTTTTTGTTTTTTTGCAAGCGATCCTATAGTTTATTATCTCCCGCCAGCCGGGCGGGAGATTATAAAACGCATTCCGTGCGTGTGTGCATGTGTTCGTGTGTTATTGAGTGTGTGTGTTTTATAAAGGGCTGTACATCACACTGGTTGTTTCTCCTTGGCCTTTTCAATGTTTTTTATGACCTTATTGCTTATGTCCTTTCATTTGATGCTGTTATTTCACACCTAGGACCATAGCTAAGTGAGTAATAGCAATGGTGGCTACTTTGAGTAAAGTGCTCATAACTCCAAAACGACTGCATTTAGAGTGTTTCTGTAAAATACGTTGTTCAGCTACTTTCTCCATGCCTACAAGATGGTACCATTTTTAGGGTTCTATCTTCATAGCTAAGTGAGTAATAGCTATTTTCTGTTATTAACAATGAGCAAAATGAGTAAATTGATTTTGTCTTTGTAACTGTTACTTACAATATTGGCCTGAAATATGTTGTTCAACAACTCCTTCATGTACTTTATCGTGGTGAGGTGTAGCACCATAGCTAACTGAGTAATAGCTATACTAAGCTTAACATTTGACCATTGAGCAAGTCACTTATAACTCAAAAACTATTGAATATAGAGGATTTTTGTCGAATATGTTGTTCACCTATCTTTTGGATATACTGTATTGTGCATTTTCACAGCTGTAACTCCATAGCTAACTGAGTAATAGCTACTTTGATGATAACCATAATGAGTAAATGGCTTATATCTTCAAAAGTATTGCAGCTACACAATTTTGTTCCAATATGTTGTTCAGCTACTATCTCCACAGCTACAACATGGTCACTAGTTTGGAAGTGTATCTCCATAGCTAAGTGAGTAATAGCTACTTTGTCAATTTTTAATGATAACCATAATGAGTAAATTGCTTATATCTTCAAAAGTATTGCAGCTACACAATTTCTCTCAAATAAGTTGTTCATCTACTTTTTTGTGAACTGTAACATATTTAAGTTTCACAACTGTTGCTCAATGTACAAGTGAGTAATGGCTACTTTATTGCTACTTTTGGTGAAAATGTGAAAAATGACAAATATCTCGCAAACCGTAATAGCTACTTTGTCAATTTTTTATGATAACCATAATGAGTAAATGCCTTATATCTTCAAAAGTATTGCAGCTACACAATTTCTCTCAAATAAGTTGTTCATCTACTTTTTAAGTCATTCACCTACTTTTGGGAGAGCTTCACATGGTGAAGTTTCAGACTTGTAGCTAATTACTCACCTACTGAAAATGAGTAAATACGAATTATCTCTAAAAGTATTGTAGATAGCCAATTTTTCTCAAATAACTCATTCACCTACTTTTGGGAGAGCTTTCACTTGGTGAAGTTTCACACCCATAGCTAATTATTCACCTACTGAAAATGAGTAAATGCGAATTATCGCTAAAAGTATTGCAGATAGCCAATTTTTCTCAAATAACTCATTCACCTACTTTTGGGAGAGCTTTCACTTGGTGAAGTTTCAGACCCATAGATAATTACTCACCTACTCAAAATGAGTAAATGCGAATATTTCTAAAAGTATTGCAGATAGCCAATTTTTCTCAAATAACTCATTCACCTACTTTTGGGAGAGCTTTCACTTGGTGAAGTTTCAGACCCATAGCTAATTACTCACCTACTCAAAATGAGTAAATGCAAAGTATCGCTAAAACTATTGCAGATAGCCAATTTTTCTCAAATAACTCATTCACCTACTTTTGGGAGAGCTTTCACTTGGTGAAGTTTCACACCCATAGCTAATTACTCACCTACTCAAAATGAGTAAATGCGAATTATCTCTGAAAAGTATTGCAGATAGCCAATTTTTCTCAAATAACTCATTCACCTACTTTTGGGAGAGCTTTCACTTGATGAAGTTTCAGACCCATAGCTAATTACTCAACTACTCAGAATGAGTAAATGCGAATTATCTGTAAAAGTATTGCAGATAGCCAATTTTTCTCAAATAACTCGTTCACCTACTTTTGGGAGAGCTTTCACATGGTGAAGTTTCAGACCCATAGATAATTACTCACCAACTGAAAATGAGTAAATGCGAATTATCACTAAAAGTATTGCAGCTAGCCAATTTTTCTCAAATAACTCGTTCACCTACTTTTGGAAGAGCTTTCACATGGTGAAGTTTCAGACCCATAGCTAATTACTCACCTACTGAAAATAAGTAAATGCGAATTATTGCTAAAAGTATTGCAGATGGCCAATTTTTCTCAAATAACTCATTCACCTACTTTTGGGAGAACTTTCACTTGGTGAAGTTTCACACCCATAGCTAATTACTCACCTACTCAAAATGAGTAAATGCGAATTATCGCTAAAAGTATTGCAGATAGCCAATTTTTCTCAAATAACTCATTCACCTACTTTTGGGAGAACTTTCACTTGGTTAAGTTTCACACCCATAGCTAATTATTCACCTACTCAAAATGAGTAAATGCGAATTATCTCCGGTGGATACATTGGTTTAGCGTCCGCTACGCCGCCGCCGCGCGTAGAGATTTTCGGCGTTAACGCTCTAAGAGGAAAACAACAGCAGCTAGGTTCACCAAATTTGCAGGATATCTTCATTGGGGGGTAAGCTTCTCTGGGAAGGAAAATAGCCTCATTCTGAAAAACAAGATGGCCGCCAGGGGCATTTCTTTGAAAATAATCTACATTTTTCTACTGGCTGTTCCTCATAGATAGAAGGTTGAATCTCTTCATACGTGATATGTATGACACATATACATGTCCTCTATAACCTTGCACACATTTGACCTTGAAGCTCCTAATTCAAGGTCATCCACGGAGTGCCGAAGTAACCCACATAGCGGACTTTAAAAGTGCCTATATCTCCCTTATTATTAGTCCTAGAGGTTAGCAATGTGAAGCCAACCTATAGGAAATCATGTGCTGTGAATCTTCTGATGTGGTCACATTTGACCTTGGACCCCTCCTTCAAGGTCAAACGAGGATAGCCAAACTTATAAGTGCTTATAACTCGCTTATTATCGATTCTAGAGGTTTGGGATGGTAAACCAAAATATAGGAAATCATGGGCTGGGAATCTTTTGGCGTGGTCGGATTTGACCTTGGGCCCCTCCTTCAAGGTCAAACGAGGACAGCCAAACTTAAAAGTGCTTATAACTCGCTTATTATTGGTCCTAGAGGTTTGGGATGGTCAACCAACCTATAGGAAATCATGGGCTGGGAATCTTTTGGTGTGGTCGGATTTGACCTTGGGCCCCTCCTTCAAGGTCAAACGAGGATAGCCAAAGGTAAAAGTGCCTATAACTTGCTTATTATTGGTCCTAGAGGTTTGGGACGGTAAAACAACATATAGAAAATCATGGGCTGGGAATCTTTTGGTGAGGTCGGATTTGACCTTGGGCCCCTCATTCAAGGTCAAACGAGGACAGCCAAACTGAAAAGTGCTTATAACTCGCTTATTATTGGTCCTAGAGGTTTTGGATGGTAAACCAGCATATAGAAAATCATGGGCTGGGAATCTTCTGGTGTGGTCGGATTTGACCTTGGGCCCCTCCTTCAAGGTCAAATGAGGATAGGCAAAGGTAAAAGTGCTTATAACTTGCTTATTATTGGTCCTAGAGGTTTGGGATGGTAAACCTACCTATAGGAAATCATGGGCTAGGAATCTTCTGACGTGGTCGGATTTGACCTTGGGCCCCTCCTTCAAGGTCAAACGAGGACAGCCAAACTTAAAAGTGCTTATAACTCGCTTATTATTGGTCCTAGAGGTTTGGGATGGTAAACCAACATATAGAAAATCATGGCCTGGGAATCTTCTGGTGAGGTCGGATTTGACCTTGGGCCCCTTCTTCGAGGTCAAATGAGGATAGCCAAAGTTAAAAGTGCTTATAACTCGCTTATTATTGGTCCTAAAGGTTTGGGATGGTAAACCAGCATATAGAAAATCATGGGCTGAGAATCTTCTGGTGTGGTCAGATTTGACCTTGGGCCCCTCCTTCAAGGTGAAATGAGGATAGCCAAAGGTAAAAGTGCTTATAACTCGCTTATTATTGGTCCTAGAGCTTTGGGATGGTAAACCAACACATTGGAAATCATCTGCTGGGAATCTTCTGGTGTGGTCGGATTTGACCTTGGGCCCCACGGTCAAGGTCAAATGAGGACAGCCAAACTAAAAAGTGCTTATAACTCTCTTATTATTGGTCCTAGATGTTTCGGATGGTAAACCAACATATAGGAAATCATGCACTTGGAATCTTCTGGTGTGGTCGGATTTGACCTTGGGCCCCTCTTCAAGGTCAAATGAGGATAGCCAAACTTAAAAGTGCTTATAACTCGCTTGTTATTGGTACTAGAGGTTTTGGTGCATTGTCTTTACGGTGGATACAATTTGCATCGGTTCTCCGATGCGCTAGGTCTAGTTGTATCGTGTATAGAACCTGCAAAACATTGATAGTGTCAACAATTATTTATTTGTGACATTACATTTCAAACTAATTATAACATAACGAAACTGTAAATGTTGCTTGTACATTAAATCAAGCGTTCTATCAATATTAAATGATTACTGTGTAATATTAAGAAAATACATACAAAAACATCTATATAGATACAGAGAAGAAAATAAATTGGTGGTCACTGTAGTAAAGCGGCATTTGACTTGTTGTTAATTTTAAACTTTCGGTTGCAAACACAAGGTCAAGAATACCACCACATATATGACTTGGTTCACTTATGTATTGCTTCAAAGAATACCTCTGCAAAAGTGATGTAGCTTTATTAAGATTATATAAATCAAAGTTAAAGTCACCACAAATGATTATCTCATACATATCTTCTTTCAATTGCACTATAAGCTTTTCAACTTCTTCCAAAAAAGTTTTTATGCTGTCTTTAGGAGATCTGTAAACAGTCACTAGAGCAAAGATTACTTCATTCGCTTCGATTATCACACATGTACATTCTATGTTAATTGCATGGAATTTCTTCTCACAACATTTGGTGTCCCGTTTGACATAAATAACTGTACCATGAACTGACTTACTACACATTAATATGTAATTATCCATTTCAAATTTCTTATGTGACGCTATTTTAGAAATATGTGTTTCCGTTAAACATATAGCATCTAACAGTTTAACTGATGGATCACTCTTTAAATCTTGCAGATGCATTTTCAGAGATCTTATATTTAGGCAACCCAAAAGAAAGGCATTTTCCCTTGCTATTTTTTCAATTGGAGAAATCCATTGTAATTTAGATTCAGCTTCCATCCGTTTCATTTCTTCAAGAGCACCTGCATTTACTTTTATATGGCTTGGGTTAAAATTGCAGATTTTTATTCCCCGACTTGTTTTGGCTCTACTTAGCATAGTGTAAATTAGTCCTTGAGGAACACATTTCAAGTTTGATGGTTTCATCATATCTGCGACCATTTCGCTGTATGTGCTACCCTGTGCTTTGTGCGTTGTTAATCCCCATGCTAGGTCAAATATGTTGTTCACCTACTTTTTGATGTAGTGCGGCGGGAGATCATACCACGGCAGTGGTCTTGTTGTTTTATTGCGCTCCAATAGCTTACCATCTGGGACTCAATGTTTATCTCGGATGGCATGCCCAAGTTGGCCAACTCTTGAAATAAAAAGTTAAAATGATTAGCCGAGCTTTGTTGTACGCAGCTATTCAGTGAAGGTGTTGTACCAGATGAGTTTAAGAAGGCTATTGTAACCCCATTGATTAAAAAGTCATCACTACCACCCAATGGCTTAAAAAGCTACAGGCCTGTTTCAGTGCTGGCTTCATATTGAAACTTGTTAATGTGTTGTTGCTTCTCAATTGAATGACTATGTCAGTTTGAATGGACTAGAGAATGTCAGGCAGTGTGCCTATAAACTAGGTCACTCGACTGAATCTGCATTGCTTTCAATTAAGAATGATGTTCATCTGGCTTTTGCTAAAGGTGAGGCTACTGCTGTCGTTGTCTTAGATCAATCAGCAGTGTTCGATACTATTGACCATGATATGCTTCTTGGTTCCCTTAGCTCCTGGTTTGGTGTCGGCGGGGTTGTCCTTGATTGGTTCAAGTCTTATCTCTCAGACCGTGTTCAGTGCATTAAGATTGGGTCAATTTTATCTGATGCCAAAAAGTAATTGTATGGTGTGCCTCAAGGCTCTGTCCTGGGGCCAATCCTTTTTTCACTCTATACTACTCCGCTGAGTAAAGTCATACAGAATCATCCTGGTATTAGTATCCAGTTCTACACTGATGACTCATAATTGTATGTGCATCTCACACATAAAAATGTTGCCTCGGCCCTTGATAAGCTGTCACGTTGCCTAGAAGACGTTAAGAGATGGCTCTCTACAAATAAGACCAAATTCATTGTGTTTGGCTCTAAGTTTCAGCGTGAAAAACTTAATCACTCCTTCCCAGTCAACATACTTGGTAATCTTATATCACCAGTAGATGCAGTTAGGAGCCTTGGGGTCTGGCTTGATTCAGATTTCTCATTCTCTTGCCATGTTATGAACGTCTGCAAGGCTTGTTTTGCTCATGTCCGGGATCTTAAGCGACTCTGAGAAGTTAGAGTGGTTAGAAGGAGTAGGTGTGCAACGTCATGGTGTGACCTTGATATGACCTTAGACCTTGCCGTAGTGACCTTGACCTATAAAATATTGTCCAGGCTACATCTCGGAAACCGTAAGGTGTAGGAAGTTGTTACTTGGTAGGGACATTGGTTAAGGGGTGTAGGTGTGCAACATCATGGTGTGACCTTGATTTGACCTTTGACCTTGTCAAAGTGACCATGAGTCATAAAATCTTGTCTATGTTATTTCTTTGATTTCATAAAGTGTAGAAGGGTGACACTTAGTAGGGACATTTGTTAGGGGGTGTGGGTGTGCATCATGGTGTGACCTTTAACTTTGGCTATGCTCAAGTGTGTTCACATGTAATATTTGAGACATCTTTCTCTTTTGACAAAGATATATGGATTGCTGCAGCTTATTGTTATATGCACTTTTACATCATTGTGCTTTTTCCATTGACAGCTATTCTCAATTAATAGTTTTACAGCTTCATAATTTTTCGTTTACTGATTAATGCTGTCATCTTGCTATTGAATTGACTTGTTTTAATATTTTATCTTTACACACATTTTCTTTGTCTTAGATGTTATTTTCTCTACTTAAACATTATTTGGAGCTTTTATAACTGACACTAAACTGAAAGTATCCAGATCTTTGTACTGTTTCACTACTTCTGTATCTCATGGTGCTGAAAACTTTTTCCCTAAACTGTGGGGTACGGGCATCTCTGATGCTATTTTTTTGAAAAGTTATCACATAGTAAAGTTTCAGACCTATTGCACATTGTATAGCTGAGTAATAGCTACTTTAAAAATTTTACTATTGAGTAACGCCTTTGTAACTCCAAGACTATTGCAGTTAGAGTATTTTCCTAACATATGTTTTTCAGCTATTTTGTCCTTAGCTATAAGATGATACATAGTTTGGAGCTCCTTTGCATATAATAAATGAGTAATAGCTATTTTCTCATTTGTAGCCAAATAACAAGAAGTATATGTCAAATAGCTTTAAAAGTTTTACAGTTAGGCCAATCTTTTCGAATATGTTATTCATTGAATTTTTAATAACATATCATTTACTACTTTTAAGGGTATTATATCCACCAGACCTATACTCATTTTGCCAATGAGTAACTCACTTGTAATTTCAAAAGTATTCAATTTATAGGTTTTTTATCAAGTATGTTATTCAGCTACTTCTTGATGTTCTGTGCCATGGCAAATTGTCAGAGCTATAGCTCCACAGCTAACTGAGTAATAGCTGCTTTCCTATTTTGCTAATGATTAAAATCACTTGTAACTTCAAAAGTATTAAATTTAGAGGTTTTTTATCAAATATTTTGTTTATCTACTTTTTATGTCAACTGACTGACAAGTCAGCTGATATTATGTCATCACTCTGTGGCATGGGCGTAGACGTACGCGTCCACATGAGCGATTTCTCTTCCAAAACTACAAGGACCAGAGACATGCTGTTTTCTTTAAAGATAGCTTATCTATTGAGGATGAAAAATTGTTCAAGGCAAACAGATCAGTTTGTTTGTCTGTTTCCTAGAGCCATTATAAGTAAGGTACCCCCCACCCTAAGTATGAAAATTTCAACACTTTATCACAATTTTCTCATTCACTATTGCAGGGATGTCTCTCATATCTTGCACATATATACTAGGCCACAAGTAGATTCTCCTGTGTGAGTATCAGACCTGGATCTTTCTTAATTATTTTTTTTTGAATATTTAAAATAATTTTTAATGCATTAAAATTCATGCAATCATGCACTAAATCACTTATAACTTTGCATTTTGAGCATTTTGTTAAAATATGTTATTCAGGTACTTTTCCATAGCTTCAACATGGTAAGTAACTTGGGCGCCTATCCAAATAGCTAAGCAAGTAATAGCTACTTTCTGAATTTTCAGTGACTTCCATCATGAGGAAATCACTTGTAACATGAAAACTATTGCATTTAGAGAATTTCGTATAAATAATTATGTTATTCAGCTACTTTTGGGGTCAGCTATAACGTAGTAAAATTTCAGACCTGTAGCTCATTGCATAGCTGAGTAATAGCTACTTTGACCTTATCAATGTTGAGTAAATCAGAACTTGAAAACTATTGCATTTAGAGTATCTTTTTAAATATGTTATTCACCTACTTCTGGATCAGCTGTAACAAAGTAAATTTGCAGACGTAGCTTATTTTATAGATGAGCAATCACTATTTTGAGGTTATCATTGTTGAGTAAATTAGTTATAACTTGAAAACTCTTGCATTTAGAGTACTTTCTTTAAATTTTTTTCAGCTACTGTTGGGTTAGCTGTAACAGTGTAAAATTGCAGACCCGTACTTTTTTCCATAGCTGAGTAATAACTACTTTGATGTTATCACTGTTGAGTAAATCAGTTGTAACTTGAAAACTATTGCAGTTAGAGTATTTTGTTTTTGTATGTTATTCAGCTACTTTTGGATCAGCTATATCATAGTAAAATTGCAGACCAGTAGCTAATTTCATTGTTGAACAATAGCTATTTTGAGCTTCTCACTCTTGAGTAAATCAGTTGCAACTTGAAAACTATTACATTTACAGTATTTTGCATAAATATGTTATTCAGATACTTTTGGGTCAGCTATAACATAGTGAAATTGTAGACCTGTAGCTCATTGATAACTGAATAATAGCTACTTTGAAGTCCTCACTGTTGAGTAAATCAACAACTGGAACGAATCTGGCATAAAGATAAATCTGCCTACAATTGAGCTAGACTTCGAAGACAGATTGCTCAGTGCAATTCACTGGTCAACAAAGATTAGGCAAATTACTTTAGAAACCTGGTCAGAGAAAATGCTAATGACTCTAAGAAGCTATGACAGGTCTTACGTTCTGCACTACACGCTAGTCCTGAAGCAGTACCCCCTCCTCATGAATCTAAGAATTTAGGTCTTGCTGACCGGTTTGTCACTTTCTTCAGTGACAAAATAGCTAAAATCAGAAACTCATTTTCCTCTAGTGACTCATTCACCCTTCCTCTCCCATCTGATGTGACTAATTTCAGCTGCTTTAAACAAGTTTCTCTGGAGGAAATTAGAAAAATTATCATTAAGTCACCCTCTAAATCTTGTTTATTAGATCCGTGGCACACATTTCTTGTTAAAGAATGTATAGATATTCTACTGTCCTCTATTACCAGGATTGTTAACTGCTCATTGTCAGAAGGTGTTGTACCAGATGAGTTTAAGAAGGCTATTGTAACCCCATTGATTAAAAAGTCATCACTACCACCCAATGACTTAAAAAACTACAGGCCTGTTTCAGGGCTGGGCTTCACTTGTTAATGTGTTGTTGCTTCTCAATTGAATGACTATGTCAGTTTGAATGGACTAGAAAATGTCAGGCAGTGTGCCTATAAACTAGGTCACTCGACTGAATCTGCATTGCTTTCAATTAAGAATGATGTTCATCTGGCTTTTGCTAAAGGTGAGGCTACTGCTGTCGTTGTCTTAGATCAATCAGCAGCGTTCGATACTATTGGCCATGATATGTTTCTTGATTCCCTTAGCTCCTGGTTTGGTGTCGGCGGGGTTGTCCTTGATTGATTCAAGTCTTATCTCTCAGACCGTGTTCAGTGCATTAAGATTGGGTCAATTTTATCTGATGCCAAAAAGTAATTGTATGGTGTGCCTCAAGGCTCTGTCCTGGGGCCAATCCTTTTTTCACTCTATACTACTCCGCTGAGTAAAGTCATACAGAATCATCCTGGTATTTGTATGTGCATCTCATACAGAATCATCCTGGTATTTGTATGTGCATCTCACACATAAAAATGTTGCCTCGGCCCTTGATAAGCTGTCACGTTGCCTAGAAGACGTTAAGAGATGGCTCTCTACAAATAAGCTTAAGCTGAATCCTGATAAGACCAAATTCATTAAGCGTCCCACAAGGGACGCTTGTTTGTGTATGGGAGACCTTCAGGCTCCGCCGGCTCCGCATTTTGTTTTCCTTATAACTCTGTAACCGTTAGGCGGATTCTTTTCAAATTTGGCAGGTTTAGGCAGTAGCCTTGGGGAATATTTTTGAATATGCTGCAGTGACATTTCAACCAATCGGAGAGGTCACATGACCAAAAATGTCTTTTTTCGATGGGGAAGCTTGTCCGGATGATAACTTAAAAGGAATTTTATCAATTCAGTTTTATGAAACTTGGCAAATACATTCATTCTATTAAAATCTGGAAATCATTAGATTTTGGCATTGATTGGTTAAGAAATGGCCGAGTAATTAATGATTAATCATTATGAATTTTCCAAATAAGGAAAACACAAAAATGCTTATATCTCGAAAACCGTGCTAGATAGAGCGATTTCGACAAAATTTTTGACCCCCAGGGTATCTCTGCAGAGTAGTTATCCTAATTTACGAAAAAAAAATTTCTCGCCAAAAATGGCGCCCATTTTGAATTTTCGAATTTTTCGCAAAAATTGCAAAACGTAAAAATGCTTACTACTAGATAAAGCGATTTCGACGAAATTTTTGACCCGCAGGGTATCCCTGCAGAGTAGCCATGCCTATTTTCAAACAGATTTTCTCTCGCCAAAAATGGCGGCCATTTTGAATTTTCGAATTTTTCGCAAAAATTGCAAAACATAAATATGCTTATATCTCAAAAACCCTGCTAGATAGAGCGAGCTATTCTATTTTGTCAACCATACAAATGATATCTGAAGCACAGTAGTCTAAGTTCTCTACATGTGATCTGAAAACAACTGATTGGTTGTCAAAATTCTAACAAAGCAGGATAACTGTTCAGGTAAATCCAGAAGTGTCTTTTGATATTTTCCAGTAAAGGTGGCATGAGTGATAAAGTCTGCCTTTCCTCTCAGTTAATAACATATATATAGTGTGCTATGTAATTTTTATTGCATTAAAATCCATACACAATTCATGGAGAGGAAAATAGCTTACATTTAACATTATTTTTTTTCCATTTCCTGTTCTTTGCTGTGCATAGTAATTTTTAAAAAGTAGTATCTTGGCCAATATTTGAACAATCTTTCACATATTAGAAGGAACACAACCTGTAGAGTTTTGCCTTTAAATTGGTATAGATATTATACTGCTAGCATCAATAAAACCATCAAAAAATTGTAAACAGAATTCTAGCAAGATTGTGGATGTCAACAAGTGTTCATGTTTTTCAAATATTTAAGAAAGCCAAACCAGATATTGTTATCAATATTATATAAATAATATACTACAACACAATAAAATGACATAGAGTTAGGGATAGTTAAATATGGACTTCTATATTATGTGGATATAATTTTGTCAGAGGTCTAAGTTGTGGTTTTATATCCCATGCAAACGCAAGGGTAATATTAGGACAGGTCCTCTGCATTTCGTCGTTTGTGGGAGTCAGACCTACACAGAAATGACAGCCTGTGTTTAGATGTCAAACCTTGTAACCCACAAAACCATTCTATTTTGTCAGCCACAAGAAATCATATCTGAAGCACTGTGGTCTAACCTCTCTAGTTGTGATATGAAAACAACTGATTCCATTTCAGAATTGTGACAAAGCTGAATAAATAATAAGGTAAATCCAGAAGTGCCTTCTGACATTCCCCAGTAAAGGAAGCACAAGTGATAAAGTCTGCCTTTCCTTTCAGTTAATCACACATATATATAGACCTTAAACGCCCCTTGACTTTCTTTATGATAATGATTTTGTTAAGTCAGCACACTGAGTTCCCCTTTGAGGGAGGGGAAGATATTGTGCCTGCAAAGCAGTAGATTAGATTAGATATGTAGTGTCAGTCATTTTTATCACATTAAAATCCAACCAAATGTCATCAAATCAAAAGCAACATAACATGCAGTATTTTGCCTTTAAATTGGTATGGATATCTAAATCTAGACAGAGGTGATTGCCTGTGATTAGATGTCAAGCCTAACCCAAAAGGCCATTCTATTTTGTCAACCATAGAAATGGATCTCTACATGTGATCTGAAAACAACTGATTGGTTGTCAAAATTTTAACAAAGCTGGATAACTGTTCTGGTAAATCCAGAAGTGCCTTTTGATATTCTCCAGTGTAGGTAGCACGAGTGATAAAGTCTGCTTGTCACTCGCCAAGGTCTGCACCAACTCAATATGTGACCGATTCATATCGGTCACTGATTGCTTGTTTTTAGTTTATCAAGTACATATGTATTAAGGACTTATCAAGTTGTCATTAATCTCATGTTCGATGGCAAAAATTAATGAGAATTCCAACCATTGGGCTAGTTTTTCACTCGTGGATGGGCCCTAAGGGCCCTTACACTTCTAAAGTGAGCACGGCTGCACTTCTCTCCTACAATCAAAACATCTTGACTGTTTTTAGCAGTCATTCATTCTATTCAGGTTTTTGGCTCTTCATAGGCCCGGTCTTCGGGATTGGGGCACTGTAAACGGGACTCAGACTGTATTTCTAAACATTCATTCTAATCTATTACTTCAAAATCTAAGAAAAATTGACATATCTTCCAATCTTAGCTGTAATCCCTCCACCGTGCGGTTGGATTCAGCATTCAGTCCCAGTGTTCGCTCTCGTCAAAAATGAATGCTGTGAAAAAATGTGAGACATGTTTTGCGTCAAGATATTTTGAAATATTTAGTTCCAATTTGGGACTGCATAAAATCTTCTTTATTTAAATAATAAGAAATAGATGCTAAACTAAAAGTTCAAATACATAAAATATTTAATGCTGTTTTTATTTGTTAGGCGGGTTGCGTGTAACCAACCCGCCTATTAGATTGATGTGTCCGACGTCCGTCTGTCCGTCTGTCTGTCCGTCTGTCCGTCCACATTTTTCGTTTCCGGACTCTAACTTTAAAACGGTTTGACCAATCAAATTCAAACTTCACAGGGAGATAGATCACCATCATAGCTAGGTTCCTTTCGAAATTGGTGAAATTCCGTGTGTTCGTTTGTCCGTTTTTTGTCCGTTTGTCTGTCCATCCATCTGTTTGTCCACATTTTCGTTTCCGGACTCTAACTTTAAAACGGTTTGACCAATCAAATTCAAACTTCACAGGGAGATAGATCACCATCATAGCTAGGTTCCTTTCGAAATTGGTGAAATTCTGTGTGTTCGTTTGTCCGTTTTTCGTCCGTTTGTCTGTCCATCCATCTGTTTGTCCACATTTTCGTTTCCGGACTCTAACTTTAAAACGGTTTGACCAATCAAATTCAAACTTCACAGGGAGATAGATCACCATCATAGCTAGGTTCCTTTCGAAATTGGTGAAATTCCGTCTGTTTGTTTGTCCGTTTTTCCGTCCGTTTCTTCGTTTTTGTCCGTTTTTCTGTCCATCCATCTGTCCGTCCACATTTTTGTTTCCGGACTCTAACTCGAAAACGGTTACTCCAATCTAATTCAAACTTCACAGGGACATACATCACCATCATAGCTAGGTTCCTTTCGAAATTGGTGTAAATCCGTCCGTTCGTTTGTCTTGTTTTTCTGTCCATTTGTTCGTTTTTAGATTAGAAGTATTACATTTCTTAGCACGTCGAACACATTTACCTTAAGTGGGTAACCTAACATTTCTTTCCTTGTTCCTAAATTTAATGAGAGCAGTTGCTAACCTTGTTTCCTGCGTGCGCAACCCGCCTTTTGGGGCACCTCTGACCCTCTTGTCTTTTATTTTTTTTAAATTTCACTTCTAAACCACATCTTAATGGCTAGGTGCTACTGTTTTGTTTTTTTTTGTTTTTTTTTTTTATTATACTGTTATCTGGATTCATCAAATAAATAAATAATTTGCATTTCTTCTCTTTTCTTTGAAGAAATATATATTTTGTCTCTTCCGATAATAGACAAATTTCTTTGGTCAGTAGTTGTTTCGCCTGTGACACAATATGCAGAAGACGAGTTAAAAATTAGACATGAAGCAGGGAAATCTCATGAGAATACCCGAATTCTTGCGTGAATTACTGTTAGCTGGATATATCAAATAAAATAAGCTCATTTTCATGTCTTCTCACCTATTGCTATGAGGAAATATGTACGTCGTCGCTTCCGATAATATACAAATTTCTTTGGTCAGTAGTTGTTTCGACTGTGACACTATAAGCAGAAGACGAGTTAAAAAATCAACAAAAAGCATGGAAATTTTGCGAGAATACCCGAATTTTCACGTGAATTACTGTTAGCTGGATATATAAAATTTAAAAAACTGCTTTTCATGCTTTTCTCAAACATTTCTATGAGGAAATAAGTACGTTGTCACTTCCGATAATAGACGAATTTCTTCAGTCAGTTTTGAGTGTTTCGCCTGGTAGCGACAGCACAGACACGTTGGTGAGTTGGTTTTGCGACAACTCGCCTCAGAGTGTGTACAAACTCGCGAAATCACGCTCGAGAGCGAACACTGGTCCCACATGGTCAGCTATTGTAGCGCAATAAAATTGAAAATTTTAATTACTTAAATGTAGCTTTTATAAGCCACAAGCTTACCATGTGGGACTGAGAAGAGTCCCACCCTGCCTCCCCGCTGTATTACAGCTGAGGGGTAAGGTTTTAAAAATTTCAACGAGAAAGTAGGACGAAAAGTCAAAGTTCACCACGAGAGGACAACTTGAGGCTACGGCCAACTATTTTTCTTAGATGTTGGCCTGATGCCTTGCGGCCATCCGAGAACAGCATTCAATCCCACATGGTAAGCTTGTAGCTTATAAAAGCTACATTTAAGTAATTAAAATTTTCAAGTTTCTTTATTTTATATCATAGAATCTTAATTTTGTGACAATTCACAGAACAGATAAGTATTTTTAACATATTTTACAACTTAAAATCCTCTTCCGGGTTTGCGTTATAAAGAAACCGTGGGTGACAATGACTCGTGTATGTGGCTTTTATACAGGAATATATGCCTGTCAAAATAAAATAAAATATTTAACCCCTATCTGCTTCATTATTTGACCATTTAAGGGTTTAAAATATATAAATTAAGCACAAAACAAGTCCTTGTTGAAAGATATCATCGGAAACAACTTCCGTTTTTGTCTATACGCAATTGCTTGCAAACTAATGCATGACTCCTACATGTAGTTTATATACAGGAATATATACATGTTGAAATCAAATCAAATAAATATTTTAAGGGTTTATCCCCATTCTGCTACAGTATTTGTCTTGGGGAAACTCCTGTGATGACATCATCATCTAGACAGCATGTGTTGAGAGACACATGTATGTAGTTTTTTACACAGGACCTTTTACCTGTCTAAATATAATAAAATATTTTATCCCTTATCTGCTACATTAGTTGACCATTTTAGGGTTAAAATATGAAATAAAAATGAAATAAAACTCAATATCGAGTCCTTGTAGCAATCTTCATGTACACAGCAGGTGCTTGCAAACTAGGGTCTCCATGCGGTTTGGGAGACCTTGGTTTGGCAATATTTTAAGTGATCCAATTTTATAAAATATAAATATATTTTACATTAAGGTTTTATGTTATGTAATAAATATTCCGTGCATTAATGCTTTCCTTATCACACAACTAGGCCTACCTGCAGTGAGGCGGGTGGGGGAGATGACCATGTGTCAGTCGTTATTAAAATAATTCCAGTTGTGTCATTCTTTTCAAGGAACTGTAAACTTAAGGAAAGCTTACATGAAAATTATAATATCCAACTTCAACCACATGGGGGTTTTCTTCAGGCTTCTATTATGATTTTGTAGTCCTTGTGGGACTAGTTTTAAGATCCATCTCTGATCTGAAGCCTTGTATTGACAATAACCTGACTTGCATTCCATACTCAGGCCCATTCTCGGCCCCTAACCTAGGGTCTGGGCCCTCTCGGGTCCCTAACCTCAGGTCTCGGGCCCCTAACCTAGGGTCTCGGCCCTCTCGGGTGCCTAACCTAGGGTCCCAAGTACATGGGCCTGTCCAAGTCTTTTGCTGCTGCTTCTGAAGACTTTTGGATGATATTAAGTTCGGACACATTAGAGGAATCCATGTTATCTATGCAAGTCAAAAATTCCTCAAAGCCAAAGGGCTTCTGAACAGGTTTTCAAACCAGTCCCTGTATTTTATAGGGAAGTAGACTTGACTGACTTCCCTCAGGACATACCGAGGACTTTAAGATTAAGGTTTTTTAACCACCCTGTCCCCAGGGACAGTATGCCTAGGTCCTCTCCCAGTCTGAACTTTGTATAATGTAGCAGACCAACAAGAGTTAAGGCCCAAAGGCCCTTCAGGTTTTCCACAACTAAATATGCTAGTTTAATTTAGAGGATTCGGTGGCTGCTATTAAACCCCCTGGTCCCAATCTTAAGTAGTACTATTGGGACAACATTGTGACAGTCTTATCTTGAAGATAAACAACAAGTTTTCAAATCTGTATCTCCCTAGCCCCTCTCGGGCCTCTATGGGTAAGGCCCCCCCCTTCTGGTAGTCAAGAGTTTGAGCTTCAGGCTGCTCTTTACCAGGTCTTTTCTGAATGCAACCTGGTCATGGAAATCTGTTAAGACAGTAGCAAGGCTACTGCCAGACGGGTCAAACACAATTTAAAGGTGCTTATATGCAGTCAGAATGATTATGGGGAATTCAGGAGAGATACCAGATCTTAAGAACTTAACAATTAGTTTAGGAGGGACAGGAGTTCTTCCTCAAGGCACCCATAAAAACACTTAGGGTTTAGGCCCTATCTAATCAGCCCTTTCAGCTCCCCACAATCTGGAGCCTCCTAAAGGAAACACCCCAATGGGGGTCATTCCATTCCAAGCAGTATCCATCATTTTCCCCAGGTAGGGGGAAATCGAGTAGCAGAGGCTCCATAGGTTGTTTTTGACCTCACTCAAGGTGAATAGGGTGTGGAAACCCCTCTTTCCAATGACTTCTTAAAAAGCCTTGCTCAGTCCACCAGTAGGAGGTCGCCTCTGTTCTTTCAGAAGAGACTGGCAAACAAACGTGAAAATTTTAAAAGTTTATCACAATTTCTCATTATGTCCACCCCACTGGGGGGTGGACATATTATTTTTGCTTTTTCCACCGTCCGGACGCTGGGTTTCCGCTCATTTGAAGGAAAAGTATTTATCCTATCTTTACCAAATTTGGTATGGGTGTTTATTGGGTTAATAGCTTGCATGGGATTGCTTTTGGTGAAGATAGGTGTATAGCTAACTGAGTAATAGCTACTTAGCTACTTTTGTGTACTTCTTTTGTTTCCGGGCATTTTGAGGAAAAATATTTGACATATCTTTACCAAATTTAGTATTAGCATTACTTAGGTTGATAGCTTGCTTGGGATTGCTTTTAGTGATAATAGCTATATAACTGACTGAGTAATTAAGCTACTTAGCTACTTTGCCAAAAATGGAAAAACACAAATTTGCTTCTATCTCCTTAACCGTGCGAGATAGAGCGATTTAGTCGAAATTTTCGACCCCCAGGGTATCTAAGAAATGTACTCTTGGCCATTTTCAAAAAAATTTCCCCTCCCCAAAAATGGCGGCCATTTTGAATTTTCGAATTTTTGCCAAAAATGGAAAAACACAAATTTGCTTCTATCTCCTTAACCGTGCAAGATAGAGCGATTTCGTCAATATTTTCCACCCAACCAATGCAAAAAGGCATGATGCTTAAATAATTTACATGTATACTAATAAATATTTAAGCATCATTGATATATTTTACAAATGAAACAGGGTCTTGTAAGACTACTGTACAATTTTTGCAAAAGGTTCATGGTGTGGACATTACACATGATAATGTGTGTTCTTCTATGCTATCCTGTTTCTATTCATATGTCACAGCTACTATCAACAGGGCGTCCTATTTCTAGTAGACTATTGAAGAGATTTCTGTCTAATCTTGCATATATGTACTAGGTTACAGGTAGAGTCCCTTGTGTGAGTATAGGACTTGGATCTTTCTTAATCATGTTTTTTACCCCACAGCCTTTAAGGGCTGTCAGGGTATTGTTTTCACCCATGGTGTCCAGATAGGCCAGCGAGTGACGCAAAAAAGTTTGTCCGGGCTGTATCTCAGAAACTGTAAGGTGTAGGAAGTTGATACATGGTAGGGCGTTGGTTAGGAGGTGTAGGTGTGCAACGTCATGGTCTGACCTTGATTTGACCTTTCACCTTGCTGTAGTGACCTTGACCTATAAAATCTTGTCCGTGCTATATCTCGGAAACCTTAAGGTGTAGGAAGCTGATGCTTGGTAGGGACATTTGGTTAGGGGGTGTAGGTGTGCAAAGTCATGGTGTGACCTTGATTTGACCTTGCCGTAGTGACCTTGACCTTTAACATCTTGTCTAGGCTACATATTTTATTCACCTATGGCGGGCATGCTGGTGTTGGGAACAATAATCATGGCTTGGCTGTATCTCAGATACCATAAGGTGTAGAAATTTGATACTGGGTAGGGACATTGGTTGAGAGGTGTGCAATGTCATGGTGTAACATTGATTTGACCTCTGATTTTTGCTGTAGTGACCTGGACCTTTAAAATTTTGTCCGGGCTATATCTCAGAACCTGTAAGGTGTAGGAAGTTGATGCTTGGAAGGGACATTGGTTGGGGATTAGGTCTGCAATGTTATGAACCTTTAAAATCCTGTCATTGCTATATCTCAGCAACTGTAAGGTGTAGGAAGTTGAGACTTGCTAGGGACATTGCTTGGGGGGATGTAGGTGTTCAACATCATGATGTCACTTTGATTTGAACTTTGACCTTGCTGTAGTGACCTTGACCTTTAAAACCTTGTCCGGGCTATGTCTAGGAAACTATAGAGTGTGATTTGACCTTGCAGTAGTGACCTTGAGTTTGAAAATCTTGTCCGGGCTGTATCTAAGAAAGTGTAAGGTGTAGGAAGTTGATACTAAGTAATTGGAAGGGATATTGGTTGGGGTGTAGATGTGCAACATCATGGTGTGACCTTGATTTAAACTTTAACCTTGCTGTAGTGACCTTGACCTTTAAAATCTTTTCTGGTCTGTATCTCAGAAACTGTAATATGTAGGAAGTTGAGACTTGATAAGGACATTGGTTAGGGTTTGTAGGTGTGCAACAGCATGGTGTTTCCTTTATTTGACCTTTGACCTTGCCAGAGTGACCCTGACCATTAAAATCTCATCCAGGCTATTTGTCGAAAACTGTCATGTGCGGAAGTCATAAAGATCTGTACCAACTCTATATGTGACCGATTCATTTGCTCAATGATTGCTTGTTTAATTGTATCCACCGGAGGAATCCGGTGGATACTTTGGTGCAGCATTCACTACGCCGCCGTGCATAGAGAGATTTTAGGTGTTAACGCTCTCAGAGGAAAACTGCACAACCTAGGTTCACCAAATTTGCAGGATATCTTCATTCTGGGGTAAGCTTCTCTGGGACTGAAGACTCATTCTGAAAAATTCGATGGACGCCACGGGCATGTCTTTGAAAAATATCTACCTTTGTCTACTGGCTGCTTGTCATAGGTAGAAGGATGAATCTCTTCATAGGTGATATGTATAACAGATATACATATCCTCTATGACCTTGCAAACATTTGACCTTGAAGCTCTTCATTGAAGGTCATCCACGGAGTGCCAAATTAAGTACCCCACGTAGCAGACTTTAAAAGTGCTTATAACTCGCTTATTATTTGTCCTAGAGGTTTGCAATGTGAAACGAACTTATAGGAAATCATGGGCTGGAATATTTTGATGTGGTCAGTTTTGTCCTTGGACTGCTCCTTCAAGGTCAAATTAGGATAGCCAAACTTAAAAGTGCTTATAAGTTGCTTCTTATTGGTCCTAAAGGTTTGCAATGTGAAACCAACTTATAGGAAATCATGGGCTGGGAATCTTTTGGTGTGGTCAGACTTAACCTTGGACCCCCTTCTTCAAGGTCAAACGAGGATAGCCAAACTTAAAAGTGCTCATAATTTGCTTATTATTGGTCCTAGAGGTTTGGAATGTGACACCAACTTATAGGAAGTTATGAGGGGCCCACGGTGGCAGAGTGGTAACACTCTCGCCTCCCACCTCTGAGGCCGGGGTTCGATTCCCGGCACCGCCTCAAGTGGGAAAGCTGGTAGTTGCTTGCCGTTGGTCGGCAGTTTACTGTACAGAACCCTAACGAACTGTATGTACTGGTTTCCTCTTCCCTTCCAATTACCGTCAATGACCTGTACAGTCTTGAAAGCGACGTAAAACCTCAAATAAATAAATAAATATAGGAAGTTATGGCCTTGGAATCTTTTGATGTGTTCAGATTTGACCTTGAGCCCCTCCTTCAAGGTCAAACGAGGACAGCCAAACTTAAAAGTGCTTATAACTCGCTAATTATTGACCCTAGAGGTTTGCAATCAACTTGTAGGTTATCATGGGTTGGGAATCTTCTGATGTCAGATTTGACCTTTGACCCCTCCTTCAAGGTCAAACGATAGTTCACTGGCTATGGTGAGTTGTATTTCCAGTGGATACAAATTTGCATTGGTTCTCTGATGCATAGGTCTACTTAATATAATGGAATAGTATGATAGTACAATATTTTACCACCGAAAAAATGTGGAAAAAAGTTTCAGATGTCTTTTATAAATAGAGGAAATTCCACAAAAGTCAAAGTTAAGTTTCACTTTTGGACAATATAGATTTTTATTGCGTTAATACATCCTATCCAATGGACAATTGCTTCACCGGTCGGCACGACCGGTCCCGCCAAACATCAGAAAAAGACGTCCTGTATATACTACTGGCAGGACCAGTCATGTAGTGTGCATTCGCCAGGTGTCGGCTCGTACTTCCTTCCTGTCTAGACAGCGTGATGTCATAGCATCTTCCTCGTTTGGCACGTGGAGTGTGCAGATGTGTTTTCCACAGAGAGACATTTTTGAAGTTTTACAATGAACTAAACCTTTTATTACGCTACAATAGCTTACCATGTGGGACTTAATGCTGATCTCGGGTTGCCACACCCGGGGCCAACGTCTTAGAAAAAAAGATCGTTCTTGTTAGCCACCGGATATACTGGTAGTTGTCGTCACGTGATAACTTCTGACCAATCGTCCTACTTTCTCGTTGGCCACGATTGACTGGTAGCAGTTTGTAAATATACAGACATTTTCATTTATTTCTCAGACTTTACTTATTGTTGGAGGCTAATATTTGCATATTTCTTGTAATATATATCATAGATCATTCTGTAAAATTTTAATTTTCACAGGATAAGTATTTTGATTTCTGTCGCGTGTTTTGAGTTTTCCTCGGTTCAGGCAAGTACATTGTACGTCTTTTATTACGTATAAAATGTCGTCTCATCAAGCAAATAAAGACAAACCGAGAGCGCAGAAATGCCGCCATTTCTGCTTTAGTTTTGATACACATAATTTCTGCCCTACCTGTAGGGAGGCTGGCAAGGGAGATGACCCCTGTGTCACCTTTGAAACCCCTTGTGAAATTTGCACGTCTTTCACAGATGAGCAACTACAGAAAATCCAAAACCGGAAACGGTATTTGAAAAAGCAGAAAGCGACAACTAGTTCCAAAGATGAACTAGATCTTTTGGGTGAAGGCGACGGGGACTCCTTCACTGGGTCCAATGCAGACCTTGAGTGTGCTGCTGATAGCCTTTTTACCTCACCCCCCCCCCCCCCCCCCCCCCGTCCACAACCTCTTGCCTTCAGTTCCCTGTCCTTGAAAACGCCAGCCAAGACTATTCCACCCACCCCTGGTACGGCTTTGCAAAATAAAATCCAGAAAAACCTAGAGAAATCACTCGGTGATTCCTTAAATATACATTTACAGCAGCAAATGGGTACCTTCCAGGCATCCATGTTGGAAGCTTTTCAGTCACTCCGAGAGGAGTTGGCTGCAAAACAAAAAGTCGAGGTAGATCCCTCTCTTCTTGCTTCCAAACCTGGTTCGTCCAGTAACACTGCTGCCCCTCTGGATTTGCCCCCTCCGAGATCGGGTACTAATATCCCAAGTGAGGCTATGGATGTGGACTTCGGTCCAGCACTCCCTCCTCGTCTTGTACCCACTCAAGCTTCCTCGGATCAGTACGTTGCCCCCTCTGAAGATCATCCCGAAGAGGTCTCGTACACTCACAAAAAGCAAAGCCATAGGCAGCCAGTTGACCCGAGCTCTGCCTTGGACCAACTAAATGAGGATTCCGATGAACCTCGGATCCCTTCTTCTAGATCCAAAAAACACTCTGACAAGAGCAAACATAAATCAAGATCTAGATACGTGTCATTTACCTCAGAGGAGGAACACTCCCCTGAAACCAGACACAGGTCTTCTAAGCCCTCTAGGGCTCAGCCCTCAGGAGTAGCTTCTGATCAAGACCTCCCACAACATGATCCAGACCCCCCTTATTATAGGGAAGTAGCTTTGTCTGACATGCCCTCACAATACTCTGAAGAAGTGGACACCTTCAGGCGTATTTTGTCTCTCCCTGACCCCAGGGAATCTATGCCCAGGTCGTCCACCTCAGTGTTGGGTCTGGATGATGAAAAAGGCCGTCAAGAGCTCAGACCTAGAGGTCCCTCCTCTATTCTTCCACTTAGCTCAGTTATCAAGGACGCCTTTGATAAATTCCAACATGACTTTAAGGCTGCCAACTTATCTGAGGGAAAATATGTCAGGCCTCCTCCCTCAACTTCAAAGTGGTACAAGGTGGGACAACCAACTTTTCAGGACAAAATTCAGGAGTTGAATACGGACTTTGCTAAGATCTGTATTACTCCTAGACCTTCTGGGCCCCCAGTAGCCAGAGTTCCCCTGCCAGTTCTCAAGGAGCTAGAACTTCAGGCTAGACAAAACATCTCTACCCTCAACTTCACCGCTGCATTTGCCAAAACCTCCTCTTCTTGCAATGCTTCATTGGAGAAATGCCAACATAGCATCAAGTCTACGGTCAAGAAGATAAAGTCTCAGATTCAGAAAGGTGCCAATCCTGAGAAAGCGGCAAAGCGCGGATATGAGGAAGTAGCTGACTACTTGTTCAACGCAGGGCCCTCACTTGTCTCAGCAAATCTCTAGCCCATATTTTGCAGAGGGAATTATACTCTATGGCTAATACCGGCTTGCTCAGGCGCGAAGCCGAAATGACTCTATTACATCCACAATTAGGAGAAACGAGACGTCAAGAACTCAGGAACTCGTCCTTTTGGGGCCCTTCCTTGTTCGAGTCTCAATTAGTGAAGGAAGGTGAGGACTTCCTTCTCAAAAAAGGCACCTCAAAAGATTCTCAGGGTTTTGCACCCTACCAGAATAAGCCCTTTCGTGGTCCCCACAAGAAAAGAGGCTCCTACAGGAAACGCCCCTATGGGGGCAATACCTCTCAAAGCAGTAACCAGTCCTTTCCCTCGGGAAGAGGAAAATCCAACTTCAGAGGCTTCAGGGGTCGTTTTCGACCCCACAATAGAGGAAGGGGGCGTGGAAACCCCCCTCCCCAATGACTCCTCCAAAGCCTCACTCAGTCCACCAGTAGGAGGTCGCCTCCGTTCTTTCAGGAGAGACTGGCTCACAAACAAATGTTCTCAAAACGTGTTAAACATTATCACCAATGGCTACGTTCTGCCATTCCGTTCAAAGCCAAACTTGATCAGATTTCCTCTGATTCTGTCAGAGTACAAGGCCCAACAAAAAGACCAAGCCTTGGCTACTTGTATCCAGTCTCTCCTGTCAAAGAACGCTATCGAAAGGGTAGACAATGTAAAATCTCTCGGGTTTTACAGTCGCCTGTTCCTAGTACCCAAGCCTCACCAAAGGTGGAGGCCAGTCATAGACTTAAGCAAGCTCAATACTTTTCTACACGTAGAAAAGTTCAAAATGGAAACTCCAGAGTCCATCAGGACCTCCCTGATTCCAGGGGAGTGGGTAGCGTCGATAGACCTGTCGGACGCCTACCTGCATATCCCCATCCACCCAAGCTCAAGGAAATACCTAAGGTTTTGCTACAAGGCTCAGGTGTTCCAGTTCACCTCCCTCCCGTTCGGACTAGCCACAGCCCCCCAGGTCTTTACCATGATCGTAAAGGAGGTGAAACTAATGGCCCTCTCAAGAGGACTCAGAATTCACCAATACCTGGACGACTGGCTGATCAGGTCCCAGTCTCAGGAGGAAGCCCAAGTGAACACCTTGGGGTGGATAATAAATCAGGAAAAATCAGAACTGAAACCTACACAGGTGTTCTCGTTCGTGGGCTACGAATACCACCTAGATTCAGCCCTTGTAAAACCCACTCAAGAGAGATGGCTCAAACTTCAGGATTTGATCCTACGACTCAAGTCAAAACGTGTTTTGACTGCAAGATGTTTGATGTCTCTAATTGGGTTGCTAGCCTCAACGGAGAAAATGGTCCCGGAGGGACGCCTTCACATGAGGCCCTTTCAGTTTCACCTCAAGGAGCACTGGAGATATCCTCAGTCGCTGGACAACCTCCTTCCCTGGACAGAAGCCATTGCAGCCCACCTAGATTGGTGGCAAAATCCCTCCAATGTGATGAAAGGTGCAGACCTTCATCCCAAAGACCACAGTATCCAACTCTTTACCGACGCCTCAAACGAAGGTTGGGGCGCTCACTTAGACCAAAATTCTACAAAGGGTCTGTGGTCAGATCGGGAAAAAAGGCTTCACATAAATGTCCTAGAATTGAAGGCGGTCTCCCTGGCCCTTCGAGACTTCAAGGACCAGTGCCAGAATCAAACAGTGTTGGTTGCGACGGACAACTCAACAGTGGTAGCCTACATCAACAAACAAGGAGGAACACACTCGGCAGAGATGTGTGCTCTCCTGTGGAAGATCATGACCTGGTGCCATCACTATCACATAACATTGAAAGCCAGGCACATTCCAGGGTGCCTGAATGTGATGGCCGACCTGCTATCCAGGTCCAACCAAGTGCAGTCAACCGAATGGTCTCTGCACCCACAGGTCTTCAAACAGATCTGCCAGAAGTGGTTCACACCTCATGTAGACTTATTTGCCACTCACCTGAACCACAAACTCCCTCTATACGTGTCTCCTATCCCAGACCCAAGGGCCTGGGACATAGATGCTCTGAACATAAACTGGACCAACCTCACAGCATATGCGTACCCTCCTACGGCTCTCCTTCACAAGGTGATCCAAAAGATCAGGCAATGCCAGTGCCTGATCATCGTAATAGCCCCAGGCTGGCCAGGGATGCCCTGGTTTTGGGACCTAGTGCAGCTCTCAGCAGAGATCCCACTGCAACTCCCAGTGTCAACAACCCTACTCAAACAGTCCCACAAGCTGGTGTTCCACAACAACCCCCAGCACCTGAACCTCCACGCCTGGTGTCTAGGAGCGGACAACTCCAAGAACAAGGCTTCTCTGTGGAGGTGGCAGAGAGAATTGCTGCCCCTCAGCGGTCATCAACAAGGACCATCTACAAGTCAAAGTGGGCCCTATTTGAAAAATGGTGCAGAGAAAATTCGGTGGATTTCTCCACTCCATCTGTGAAACAAATCTCAGATTTCTTCATGTACCTGTACCAAGACCTAAACAGGCGCCCCTCGACCATTGATGGTTACAGGACTGCAATCGTTGACACTTTGGGCCCAACGGCCCAACATATTGCACACAATGCAGACCTTCATAGGTTACTCTCCAGTTTTCACAGGGATCGTCCTAAAAGTTCCAGAAACTTACCCAAGTGGAACCTTTCTGTTGTCCTTAACGAGGTCACCAAAGCACCTTTTGAGCCCATGAAAGACACAGACCTCAAACATCTCACTTTAAAAACTGCTTTCTTGCTAGCCTTGGCCTCCGGCAAGCGCCGCAGCGAAATCCATGCCTGGGTGGCTAACAAAGTATCTAATCTAGGCCAATGGGAAAAGGTTGCCTTGTTCCCTTCTTCTGACTTCATAGCCAAAAACCAACTAGCAAGAGAAGGTTCTCAAAGTGTGTCTCCGGTGACTATCCCTGCTCTGACTACCATTGTAGATAGACAATTTAAAGAAGACAGGACCCTGTGTCCCGTGCGGGCCCTGAGGTTTTATTTGGACCGAACTAAAGACCTCAGAGGGTCTCGTTCTCTCCTTTTCATCTCCTTTAAGAAAGGACATACCTCAGACA